>JAMPIT010000258.1:6377500-9300000 GCA_026261815.1 Monarcha castaneiventris obscurior
TTTGACAAATCTGCTTGATCTGTTGAGACGTTTTTAGCTGTTCTTGCTTTGAAACTCATAGACATGAAAGTTATTTTTATTAAAAATGTCATGTTCATAGAACTTGTTTAAGGGAGTGGAGTTTAAAATTAGTAAACAAGGACTGACTGATACTTTATATTTGCTGCTTCAACGTTGCTTCCAATTTCTGTCCTTATATTGACAGAACCTGCAAATCAAAATGTGCTGGAAATGACCATATGTATAGAGAAGTGTCTCTAGGGTAGATCAGGGCAATGCTGATCTCTGAAGTACACCATGGGACAAGTCCTGGGGGAGTATTTTGTATCCACATCACCAGTCCAGCTCTTCATCTACATGCACACAAACTGTGTTGGAGCTTTTTGTGTCCCAACACAGGCAGCAGGAAGAACTACTCTTCTTCCTTGAGTTTATACCCAAGTAGTGATGGTCATCACTGGGCTGGGTTTTTACGCCTACTTTCTTTGAAGCACCTACCTATGGACAGTTGCTGGCCCTCACAACCCCTAGACATCACCAGTAGCTGAAGTAGCCTCTTGTCTCCTGCACGTGTGTAGTTGTTCACCCTCATCACTCCTCCTCTGCCCTTGATGATCAGCTGGGCTTGTTTCCAAACCAATTATATGTTTTGTCATGTAGTAATAGCACCTTCTGTACATTAAGCTGTATCCCAGATTTCATAGGAGAGTGCTTTTGCTACTGGTTTTAGAAATCCACTCCTGAGATAACTCCTACTCAAGAAGCTGCTGTGAAAATATGCTAAAAAATCACCTTTGCTGATCAATTACACCCAGCTCAAGTGGTTTAACTTCAAAATGTATCTTGATAAAAAGATTGCATTCTCTGCACTTTTGGAACTCTATCTTGGAGATCCTTTTGTACCTTCATCTAGCACTGAATTGTCACAGAAGCATCTCTGAATGGTGATGTGTTTCATGGAGCAGCCCTGCAGCCTATTTCTGCTGGAGCAGGCAGGGTTCCTCTTCAGGAATACTCACAAAGGGCACAGTTTGGCATGAGGCTGGAGGTGCTGAGTTTCTTGGAATGTTCCATGAAGAAACATAGATGCTTCAGATTGAGTTAACAGGAGTGGTCTTATTTAGGTGCTTTAACTCATTTTACAGAAACCGAAATACACATTTCAGTGCCAAGTTGTTATAGAAGGACTACATTTGTTTCATGCCCTGCTGAGAGATGCTGGCAGGAGCTGTTATCAAAGACTCCTTTTCCCCTCAGTCATTTAATAGTAGCAGCTTCTCTTTTATTCTGTGCTCTCTCAGAGCAGAATAGGAAGTGATAATCTCCTCGGAATACAGCAGACACCTGTTTGATAAGTGGTAATTGCATTATTCCTGGAGGATTATCACAGTGGTGCTTGTTTCTTTGTAATGAAGCTCCACTATTATAAGCAGAGCAGGACTTCACTAGAAGATACATATTCCAGGTAAGAGAAACAGAAGATAGGAAACAATCATCCTTTTAGAAGCTCATTTTTAGAAGTCAGTAACACTGTGTTTTCAAGAGCCAACATTGCAAAAATCCAATTCTTCAGAAAATTATATCCATGAAGAAGAGGCAGCATAAAAATCCTATTCGTGTTTGAACCATTTGTTGGAAGCAGTTCTGCTAGCACAACTGCTTGAACTGTGCCAAGGAATTATATAGTGCTGGAAACATATCCAGGCACTTCTCTGTTTGCCATCCAAAGCGTTGTACAATGTTGTGAAGTAAATGGCATCCCACCATAGACCAGAAACGTGCCAAGTGTTTGGCTGATACTCTTTGTGAATGCAAAGCAGTTCCCAAGGTGTATCTGTGCATATCTGTGGGCAATATGTGATGTGGATGAGTTGTTGTTAATTTATACTGTTTATTATTTTATTTGTTTCTGAACTTAAAAACCTGTTAATTGTTTTTGTGTCTCTTTTGAATAGCAAAAAAGTAAGTGGTTTGAGATCAGACTTAGTAAAAACTATTATTATATTGTATTCTATGGCAGTTACATAATTACTTAAAAAAATACCAGAAATCTAACAGATATTGTGTTTCAACATAGAAGCTAGCAAATAAAACAGGACGATTTTGAAGAAAAGTAAATGCAGGAAGGCAGGTAAACTCAGTTGAGAGTTTTTGCTGTTGTTAGGAGTCTGAATTCATGGCAAGTGCAGTTGAATTTTTCATGTTAGAGTATCAGAAGTAAGAGTACACAGTACTCTAACCAGACTTGAGAGCTTGTGGTTGTCCACAGAGAACTGATGGGTGAGTGGACACTGGCCCTTTCCCATGTTTTCAGGTGCAAGAGGGATTCTTGTCCTTTTTTTTTATTGACCTTTTCTTTTCTTTGCCTTGATCCCTCTCTCATTTGGCAAAATAAAATGGATGAATGCTTTGACTCCCGGTATTTGTTGTTACCCAAAGACAGTCTCTCTTTAGCTTAGGAAAGGTTGGGAATCCCAGTTTTATCTATGAATAACACTCTGCTAGTTGCAATTTATCTTGTTTTAGTGAGAGAATTGTTTTTTTCAGTTCCAGAGACCTTCAGGAATGTACAGTGAGTTATGACCTGTTCCCAGGCATGTGTGTTTTATAGATCAGTTCACACAGGTGTACTTATTAATAAACTCACTGAACCAATTTACATGCATAAGTTTTAACCACTGAGTAATTAGTGAAAGCATTGCAGAGGAACTGGAAATTTGGGAAATGTGTCATTATTTGCATATCAGTATAAAGCAATTACTAAATTAAAGAGTGCACGTTGTGACAAACATGAAGCTCCTTTACTGTTGCTTTGTCAGTGCACATTAACATCAACTTGATGTGAAAGCCTGGCTTTCTCTGCATGAACTAAAAATCCTAAGGCAGAAGTACACAATGAATCACCCAGAGTTTGGAGGCTAGCACGCTGAATTGCCTTGGGGTTCAGACTGAGGAAAGAAAAAACTCATGTAAAAGACCATTGAGAAAACGTATCAGTGGAAAGTAATTAACTCAAGATCCACAATTAGCCTCATGGTCTATACTTAACTGTGTTCCAGGTCTTTCAGCGTTTATTTAATTCTGTTACCCTGTGTTTCAAATAGCTGCAAATGGCTTGGCAGATTTTTCATCCTTTTTAATATTTACAGTTTTTGTCTAAGAAGAAGAATGAGCTCTGTAAGTGATCATGGGTATTTATTTCAGTCTCTCAAGTATATCTCCTTTTTAGCAGAATCTGTTGTATGAGGAAATATTATTTTCTTTTTGTTTCCTTTAAATATATTTGTGGTTTGAAGCAACATTAAGTACTACAGTAGCTGTCCTTCTGCTTTAATTCCTAATTTGCCTAACTAGGCTCAATCAAATGAGAAATAATCAAAACCAGGGATAATTTTCATTCAGCCAGCAAACGAGAGGGATAGATGCACAGTAACACGACTGGTGATTAACAGGGGCTGTAGCAAAAATTGGCATGTGTGTTCAACCAGCACACCAGGGCTGGGTGTTTCCAGAGCAGCAGGCACCACTTTTTCTCAAGCTCATAAGAAACTCCCAGTGTTTTGTGGAGCTGCCTTTAGAGTGGCTGTGGCTGCAACTCCAGCATCCCTCGCCTGGTGTCTGAAAGACACGAGTGGCCTCCACTGTGCCATGGATCTCCTCCAGCCTCCCACACCATCCTCAGCATGATTCCAGAGCTTCTTCACCATACTTCTGCCTTCAGCACGTGTAAAGATCTGCCAGGATTGTGCCTTCACACTGCAGCAGAATAAGATACATACCTTTTATATGCAGCCTTTTGGAATTTCAGAGAACTAACACAGCAATCTCTTAATCCTAATCTAAAGAATTTATCAGATTTTAAAACATGAGTAATAGTTCAGACACTTTTTCCCCCCTTCAGTTCAGAAGGAAACTTCTGGGTTCTGTGTTTTAACTCTATAGAATTCCTTTGTGATTTTAAGCTTCATTATAGTTCAGAGATCTACCATGGGAACATGACTGAAATCCCTGGAATGAATTTCCTACAACCTGTGTTGACAGGTTTAAATTACGTACTCTGACACTGTTCTTGTGGCTGGATTAGAAACTTTTTTCCAAGTTAAACCTGCGATAAGTAATTGTCACAGCGCGCTGGCACAATGCTAATTTGAAGTGACGTGTCCAAACTGGCCTCAGTAACATGAAGAACCCTAACAGGTGTGAGGGGTGGATCTTCCCATGGGCCCTGCTGAACTTCTAACAGGGGAAAAATAGTAGAAAAAGTGAAATGAACCTTGAATAAAGCTGTCAGCAGTAATTATCTCAACAACACTTTGTGAGAAGTTAAAATAAGCATTACTGATTTATAACCTGAACACACTCCATGCTAGAGATGTTTTTTTCATCCAGTTAGTGTTTAAAATGAAATGTTGAATACCTGTCATGACTTTTTTCTCTTTATGGAGGTGCATAATGAAAATGAAGTTATTTTCTAGAGGAAGTTAATTTCAAGGGCTGTCAAATTTTTTAAACTCTTGTGTTCATTTTCATATTTGTGCAATAGTTTAATAAAACAAACAAACCTCAAGCATACTTGACTGTTTTTCCCAGCTAATGCTATTTGATGTCAAAAGACAAAGTGGTTAATGTGGAATTACATCCACTTTTTATTGTTGTTCAAGGAGGGATAAGGGCTTACATGGCAGTAGATGAGCTCTGGATGTTTGATTTCTTTTTTTTTAGTATTATGTACTGAACTTGGATAACAATGTCTAGTTGAGCAGTACAGACTGAAGAGAGCCCTTCAGTTCTGAGTAGTAAATCTTTCTGAGTCATTAAATTGCACAGTACAAAAATGCCCTTGTTTTTGTATGTATTTAATAGATTTGTAATGTATTTAATAGATTTGGTTTTTGAATTGCAATGTACCTTCAGTTTACAGTGGGATACTCGCTTATTGTTGGTGTGGTAAGGGTTGTTTTATGTATACAATGAATAGAAATAATTTTACAGTCTGTTACTACTGGAAGAATACTTGCTAACTTTTGAGAAAGAGCAAGCCAAAGGATAAACAGTAATTCACAGAAAATCTTTAATCTCTTGAAGCTTTAAGCATTAGTTTTAAACATGAACATGCAGCAATTCTTAAATCATGTATCGCTTTGACTTTGTGAGATTATACACTGAAAGGAAGATAGGTGGTTAGTTTCTCTGCTTGGATCTCCAGCCAGGAAAGATTGTGGAGCCATCTGATAATGTCTGGAGAGCTGCAGAAGACTGCCAGAGTTCCCATACTCTGATTTCCCTTGCTTCAGTATTCATTTGCAAGGACTATGCTGAATGCACTTAGAAACCACAATATTTTCAACTGTTTGTTTAATGAAAAATTTCCCACTCTTGTATTTCAAGTGCGAAAACAAAACTTCACTCACTTGCTCTACTTCTCCCTCCTTCCCTGTATACTTGGATTTTTCCCATATGCCACATTAATTGCTATATCCTGTCCACCACACAAATAGTCCTTGCTTTTCCTTGCTTCTTCAGTCCTGAAAATGATAGGTTGCAAAAGGAAAATGGAAATGTGGGTGAGCCTCAGCTGTGGAGCAGCCTGACCAATCTTCAAGCAGCAAGAAGAATAACTTATTTTCTAGATTTTCCAACTAGATTGGTTTATAATGTGTTTTGTCTTATTACCTTTACCTACTGTTGGTGCACTTGGGCTATGAAAGCTTTTGATCCCTAAAATACCTTGTATCCAAATCCAGCTAGTAGTATCATATACATAGAAATTATGATAGAAAAGTTAGGGCAGAAATGTTCCTTCTCAGAGTTAAGGTTTCTTCTTGAACTTCACATAGTTGTGTTCAAAATGCAACTTTCTTTTTTTCCTGTATCTTCAAGAAAATCCATCCATCCATCCATCCATCCATCCATCCATCTGATAAATTGGCATTTATCATACTCAGGGAATTAGCTTATGCTATAATAAAAGGTCACATAACAGAATAGTAAATATAATATGAAATTTGAAATGCTTGATGATGTTCCTTGCTCACCCGTCTATCCTTACCCCTTCTCTTATCTGATGAGGCGAGAAAAACATCCTGGTAATTACTCCAACAAGAAAAAGGATCAAATTATATGAGAGTGAAATTTTCACAGAGGAGATACCTGCCAGTCATTGAGTATTTTGCTACGGGCACCTCTCTTTAGGTTATTTTGAATAATTGAGTGTTGTGAAATGTACTTGGTCATGTTTGTTTCTTTATTCTTAAGCCATGTATCAGTGAGTAAGCCAGTAAATGGAAAAGGTAAGCAAGTCACATTTTGTGCATGGCTGTCACATGGAGTATTTGAACCAGGATTGGATTTCAGTCTGTAGGTAACACTGCATTCGTTTCTGATGAAGAATGTTTTGTGTGATATATGTATATTACAAGCCCCCACGTGTGTGCTGCAGCCTGCTAAGCAGCCTCTGCTAAGAGCCCTTTTTATGGGAGATTTATGGGGGAGAGTCAAGTATCGGAAAACATGCTTTTTATTTTGTACACCAGGGTCTTGTTTGCTTACTTTATCTCTGAGTATTAAAAGCAGAAAATGGATTTTTTTTCATTTACCTCAGGAGAAAATCATGCTATGAGAGTTCCCCTAGTTTCCTATTGAAGCAGATTGTATACAGCCAAACATGGTTCTGTATTAGAAATGCATCTACTTGAATAATTTGTCTGATTTATAGCAGTGAAGTTATATAGAAATTGCATTTCTTTTTTTGATCTTTTTACTTTATGTTAAAAATCCAGAAAGTTTGTCCACTGCAAGGTTTTGGGTTTGGTTTGCCATTGTCAGATAATTGCTGTTGCTTCACTTGCTATGTGTGAAGAAGTGAAATCTGGCATCATTGATAGATACTTCTCCTTTGCGTATGGGTCAAGTGTTCTCTGAATTTCTGTCTGATGCTTTGTAAGATTTACAGTTTGACCTTTGAATTTCTGAGAACAAATGATCAAGAATCTCTACTTTATGCCCAAAAGGATGGCATTAGAAAATATTTCGTCATGGAAAAATACCTCTCCAGTGAGTTGGAAAGCATTTGTCATTTGAGTAGCTCAAACAATAAAATCAGCTTGTTACAGTGACTGAAAGAGCTTCTCCTTTTCAGTGGTCTTTTAAACAGCCAAAAGCTGGTTTTTTTTTAAATTGACAAGTACTAGGTAATACAGCTGAAGGGCTCCATTTAATAACTTGCCCCATTAACAGGTGTCTGTATGTTCAGATAGATGCATTAATGTACATTAAAGCAAATCAGAGTGCTCACATACTCCAAAACCTCAAAACTCTCCTTGCTCTTGTAGCAATCAAAAGGTTAACAAAGAGCACAAAATAAACCAATATTCCTATCTTCCATGAACATTATAACTTCTATTTGCTTGTTCTGAATAGTTCTTGTTTACAAAAAGCTTTATCTCTTTACAGAGAAGGGATTCCTTAATAGCAAGTATCCTGTGAACAGCACAAGCTTTCAATAATTGAGGATGAGGAAGAATGTCCAGTTCTTTACAGATTATTGCCTTAAGCTGGACACTTGGCATGTCCCAGCTGTATTCTGTAAGGCATTAGAAAGTTCTTAGAGCTTCCTTCACTTTCCTCATTAGGCATGGTTGCCATTCAAATCTCTTTTGAGATGCTGGTTTTCTCCTTCAGTATGTGGCTGAACATGAGGAAGGCCAATTTGTCATATCCAATTACTCCTTTCCTGATGCAGTCCACCGAGATTATGATTTTTGTATCATCATTTCTCAGTGGAGTGAGTTCTGCAGGTGGAATTCTCTGCTGGTGTCATTCCTTCATGTTCCTTCTACTGTTTATCTTTCTCACATCTTCAGTATCTTGATTAAATATCTCTGGACTGGTACAAGAGACTGAGTTTGTTCCTTCATTTATAATTTCAGAAATCTGCAAGAGTGGGAGCTAAAGTTGTGCCAACAAACTCCTTCTAGAAGATACAAACCTTGGAGATTATGGGCTTGTAATTTTTCATATTCTGAGCATGAGATGGCAGCACTCTGGAATTACATGCTCTTTTCTTTCTCTCCTGCAGCCATGTTTGTATCATGAAATATTTGGAAAAAAATTAGTGGGTTTAGATTGTTCTGAATGATATTTCTAGAAGCTTCTACATAAGAATAATACTTTCTAACATGAAGAACAATTTATTGTGTAAAGCATCTGGTCTCACTCCAGATTTGGCAAATATTTCTGGGTTAATCTGGAAGGTTGACAAAGAATCCTGCATATTTGGATCAGAAAAGATGTTGCTTAACTTTATCCCTCGATTGCTAATGCTGGCAATTGAAAAACAAATCATCTCACACTGAGCATTTACAAATAGTATTAGTGTCTTAGAGTTGGAAAGCACAAGTGAGCACCAGACTATTTCTTTCCTCTCTAAATTGTTAGATTTTGTAGTGATCTTTCTCTTAATAGTTAAATTCTATTTCAAGTAACCTTTATGCACTTTTATCCAGGTGGTACCATTACTTTTTTGAATACCAGAGAAATTGAATCCATTCCATATCTCTGCAGTCTCCTAAAAGGAGACTCTCCCTGCTGCCACTCTCCCTGAAATGTTTGAAATCTTGAATTTTATTGTCCTCTCCTTAAAAGTTACAGGAAGCCAAATAGGAGACTGCTTAAATTTTTCAACAAGCACAAGCAGTGTCTACACAATGTTGGACAAGAGATCAGGCTCTGGAGTTACTTTTTGCAAGTAATTTTCCTTATTTCTGCTTCTGTTTCACTTTCCACCTCATGTACCTATCAGTTCTGAGACAGTTTGATTTGCACATGTGTTTGTTTCCTGCCTAGAAAAATAGACTAACCTTATTTATTTTTGCTTTAGTGTATTATTTCTTTCATAACCTGTATCTAGCTTGTCATTCGTGCATAAGTCCCACATATGCATCTTCCAATGTCTTTTCTTGTGCATGTGGAAGCCATCCCATTCAAGCTCTTGTACCCACACAGTGGTGATTTTCATGCAAAAAAAGAAAAATCCTGAAAAGCGACTGACTTTTGAGTTTCTGCTCTGCCAGATGGGCTCACAAAGTAGAGAATATGGGTAATCAGGTACTCAGGCTACAAACCAGCTTTTTCTGTTATGAGGTTGGTATACAGATTTTGCCCATTCCTGTGGGAAGGTGGCTGAAACACAGTGATAATTTATTACATTTGTGTTTGGGAGGTGGCAGGTGCAGTATTCAGAAAGAAAGAACTCTCCAAGAGCACTGTGACATTGACAGTTCTTACCACTGAGACACTTCAGTGGGTGCTCCCATCAGTACCTTGGCCTGCATTCCCAGTACTAGGAAAAGGTTTGCTGAGCTGCCTGGAAAACAATCTTTTGCTTAGTCTTGGTGTTCTTATGATTTCCAGAATAAAGCTTAAGCTTTTGCGGTGCAAGAGTCTTTCTTTGCAAGAGGACTTTCTATCTTTGAATGAAGATCACTTTATTCTAGAACAATGTTGATGCTGCTAGTTTATTTTGGAACGCAGGCAGAGCTGCTACTTGTTTTGCAAAAAAAAACTTCTCAGAAAGGAAAAAAAAGAAAAAACAAAGGGAAGGGTGATTTCTCACACCCATGTGCACAAACCCCCAACATTCCAACAACTGTCTGGAGGGTAGGATGAAACAGGCTCTGATGTGGAACCCCTTCTGCTGTTAGCTCGTGTTTGAGAGACGCTTTGACACTATAATATAGGGTTGCAAATTGGAATTGCAACACCCTGCAATTGGGCCAAGTGATGAAGCAGCACAATAACTGCCTGCTTGATCTTACCACTCTCTCTTTAATGTGCACGTAAAAGATACCGGGAGCCTTTCCAGGCATCTGTCAGGGTATTTGATGCTGTGTGTGGTTAATGTGTGTGTGTGTGTGTGTGTGTGTGTGTGTGTGTGTGTGTGTGTTTCACCAGCATCTTATGTAGTGTGCTAACTACAGGGCAAAGTTTCAGGTTTTATAACAGTTGGGCTTTGTTTATTATTAACAACTTATAAAAATAATAATTGAAGTGGTGGATTATTACAGAGAATGCAGTTCTTATGCTCTTGTCACAGGAGTTTCATAGGTAATTGGTCTTGACCTGTATGTCGTCTTTAATATTTCATTTGCTCCAGAGTATTATAACTCACTTCCTTTAAGACGATTGCTGGGCTTTTTACACAGCTAAACTTCTGTTTAACCTTGCTGTGAGAATGTGACAGTAGGCTAGTTCAGACAGGTTAACATTCATTTGGTAACCAGCCTGCTTAATCAGCCTGCTTCAACCTGCAGCAAATTAAATCTTTGTGAGTTCTAGCAGACAAGTGATAAAGTCGCTCTGAATTATGTATAAAAAATAAATGGGGTATTTTCAGTGCTCATGGCAGTAAATGAAATTTAAGGCTTATGATTTATTCTTGGATTTTTGTTGAGAATGATCGAAATGTATTTTACCTTAATGTTTTTACAGTACAATTAGGAGAGTGCTATATTTCTGAAACGTAGATCTTTCATTCTGTGCCCTGCAAAAATACTAATGAGTTTTACAGCTTCTAGGTGTTTTTCTGTCCTCTCTGTGTTTCATCTGAAGGAACTGTTAGAAACAATATTTTAAACATACAGCCAGGACTATCCTTCTCCACATCACTGAAAATTTCATGGCATTAAATACTTTGTCAGTGCCAAAAATAATCAACTATCTTTATTTAAGGGCTACTCACATTGTAAAATCAGTCCAGATAGGTCTTAGGTGCTTCTGAAAGTCCTGTTTGTGGTCATCAACCTCACTTCTGGTCTGATGTGCTCTCCAGAAGAGGCAGGAGGTTGGGCAGAAGCTTTAAATGCAGGGATGGCTCTGGTGGTTCTGGTCACAGAGTGGACAGATCTCATTTTTAGGCAGTATAATTAGTGCATTTTTAAATGCAGTGTAGGATCAGATTTTCGAATATTATTGCTGTGTGTTTGCAGGCATCATCGTAACTTTGTCTTTCAAATGACACCAGAATTTTTCTATTTCCTGCCTTGATAGTTCTCAAAAATTGAGATTTAGGCATACAGCAATGGGCAACAATTTCTGTTAGTACTGGTTGCTGAACATTCATCCTGTGGACTGTGCTGACTTGCAGTGTCACCAGCACTGTTTGCTTTGTGTGTCTTTGTTCATATGAGGAACATGGCATGCACCCTTGACAGTTAAAATGACCAAAAAGGAGATGAAATGTATTTTTTAAGTTGCCAATGTGACTGTGTCTATTGCAATGTCTGCTGATAAACTGTCCTTTCAAAATGCTGTTTTTCAAGATGACTTAACTGGTTTTAATTAGTTTTATCTGCACTTATCATCTTCACTTGAACATTTGCTTCTTGATTAGCCATAAAAAATTTACATTTGCATCATCAAAGCATAGCCCTGTAAAAGTTGCCATGTACAGTAATATTTCAAACTTCAGTACTGATTTAGGAGAAAATAACAATTCAAGGCACTTTTGAGTTTGCAGTTCCATGGAGTTTGTTTTGATGCTCTGTGCACACACCTCAGTAAAACTCAGTTGACGTTTCCTTGAAACCTCAGGAATTTAGTTTTTCAGGCTTCTTAATGTGTATTTAAATAATGCAGTCTTTAGTTTGAATCACTAAATGACCTTAAAACCCCCTCCCCCAAACCTTGACTGAGACTGTGGCTTTAATGAAGGACCATTGCTTGCTTTGTAGATGACTCTGGCTATGTCAGGACTGACTTTTCCTTGCCATCGACTTACGGTTGGAAGAAGATCTTCACCTGTACAAACAAGGGAACAGTCAGAGGAGGTAAGGACATCATCTTTATTTTACCAGGCTACTCTAGGAAGAAGCAGGGAAACCTTCTTAGGCAGTGGGCACCATCCCTTCTGTTGTCAAGTGTGTCAATAGAATTGCATCTTAAAACAATTGATTTACAGTTCCTGCAACACCAGATTGTGACAAAGTAAGGAACTGGGCAAATGAGTCATTGAAGAAAAAGAGGAAAAACAAAGCAAGAAAACCAAAGCAAAGGATCTGGCAGTGGCAGATGAGACCATAGCTCCTTGCACAAAAATGTTCATTTTTCTCCTCTGTATTGGTATGCCAAACACCAATATAAAAGCCACCCTTGTGTGGCTTTTCCCGCTCTTTCTTATGCAGTTAGACCAGCTCTGGTACCATTAGATGGAAAACAGCATTAACTTTGGATAAAATTTGCTCAACTATGTGTATGCAGAGAAAGTTCATTCTTTAATAGTGCATTTTGTCAGATAATATTGCTGCCAACCAGACTTCTGTTAAAAATTACCTCTGATAATGCTGTATAAAATAGTAAAATAAAATGCAGTATATTATGTTTTTATAGAAATACGTAAGTATTTGTCACTTTGTATGTATTTTGTATTTCACTGAAGATGTCTGTAATAGAAGCTATGGTGGATTTTGGTTTTTGTTTTTATACAGCAATGCACTGATGTTCATATGGTTAGTGATAGTGATGGAGATGACTTTGAAGATGCTACTGAGTTTGGAGTTGATGATGGAGAAATGTTTGGAGTAGCATCATCTGCCTTGAGGAAATCGCCAATGAGTAAGAGTTGAAAGTTGATTTACAGTTTACTGAATTTAGCAGAGGTGAAGGCAGAGAGGTGTGATGAGTCTGCAGAATTAGAAACTGGAAAGTATCTTTTGATAGGAATGGTGGAATTGTTTGAATGTCATGTGTGATGGATGCATCAAATGATAATACTGCAGGCATAACTGGCAACTATAAAAGCATCTTCCCGTGGAGGGACATTTTTAACCTTGCAACTGAAGAATAATAATTTAACTTAAAATTGAAGAGAAACAATTAAACTCAGAAATTGTGATCTCTATGCAAATGTACCTGTAGAAAACTGGATCTCCACTTCCCTGTTTTGAAAATTCTACTGATTCTATTTTTGATTAAAGTTTTAGTCATTATGCTAATCAAATTTCTCAGTGATTATTTGCCCTTTTATTATGAAAAGGATTGAACAGGAGCAGCCAGCTCCTATGTGCAGTTCTTGCATACACTTTATTTACTTTAGGCTTGCATTAATGTTACTACATTAGAAGTTTTTGACAGAAAATACAGGTAATAATATGGAAAACTTTCTTACATTATGTATAGGAAGGGTCAAGCCTTTGAAGCCTTAAAGTAAGTCCAGAGTGCTAATTCTGAACAAGTGATATATCACACTGGACCTGAGGATTTTACTGTTTGGAAAACCCGAATATATTAATGAGACTCTGGAAATTTCTTGTCTTTCCAAAGGTTTATAGTTGATAGTCTTTCATGAAATCTATAATGGTCTCTTGGTAACAATTCAGTAAGCTGGGAACATGAAATACCTGTGAAGCAAATGTATTTTGTATTATAACCTGTTTCCATAAGGTTGCATTTCTTCCTTTTTTTTTTTTTCCATTTTTTTTAAGTGCCAGAAAATGCTGAAAATGAAGGAGATGCCTTATTGCAATTTACAGCAGAGTTTTCTTCAAGGTGAGCATAGCCTGTTCACTGTGCAATTCTTATTACAAACTAAGTTGAAGTTAGTAAATAATGAAAATATAAATAAACCGAGTGTACGTGTTTTCTTGTGAGATTATAGCATATTTAGACATCCTAATCTAATCTATTTTAATTCTAACTTTGCTACTAGAACTGCTTCTGAAATAAAATTATTTCTCAGTCCAAGCTGCAGTGGCTGATTCTTGTCTTATTTGTTTTGCCACTATTTAGTATTATTTCTTAATTTTGTAAAGGTCCAGAAGGATGAGAAGGACTGGTTATATATGATAATTTTATTATGATGTACAGGAACAGAAAAGCTGAGACTGATTAATATTGAAAAATATATGCAGAGTTGCTGTAAGAGTTTTCAATGTAACAAAGTGGATGAGTAAATATTGACTTTTAAAAAACATAGAAATTCTCGATTTTTAAAAAACTTTATGCTACCAAATCATGCACTGTTAAACAGTTGCTTGTTTCATTGAATAGGTAGATGCTGCAAAGTTTATGTGCCTTCTGTTTTCACTCCTGTGATGAAATGTTCCTTTATGTGTATGAGATGCATTAATGTGTAATTCAAGAATAGCCTTCAATTAACCTTTAAGAATATAATAAAGAGAGGCAGTAATTTATGACTGAACAAATTTATAGAAAATTGTGTAGAATTTAAGGTGTCTACATGTGAAAACAGAATGTTGTTATGATAAAGTTTATAAGTTCATTACTTTGAGTTTTTCAATGTCAGAAAACAAATGTGTCCTAAATATTTCCCTTCTGTCCTTTAGAAGTGTAATACTTCATCTTTCTAAAGGTTTAGCTGATGCATTATATTTACAGAATATATGAAAAGGTAGAATATTGAAATGACTTAATTTTGTACTTTTTCATTAATTGGAAATTTTCTCTCAAATAGATATGGTGACTGCCATCCTGTTTATTTTATTGGTTCATTAGAGGCTGCTTTTCAAGAAGCCTTCTATGGGAAAGCTAGAGATGTAAGTGTGTATTAGTAGTACTTTATTTAATGTAGTGGGAGAATGGAAATCATCTTAAACCTTCCTTCTTTATTTTTAAAAAGCCAAGCTACATTCTGGAGTTATCTTGGTTTTATTGTTTGGGAAGAGTTGCACTTATTCAGTTGACTGAAATACTTACCTTGGTGGTTGCTGAAATTCAACTGAATAACTGATGCTTTCTAATCATTCAGGCTGTATTTTTACTGGAGTTCTCTAGTTGTCAAAGCTACTCTTTTTCTTTTCCCCTCCTCCCTTTTCTTCCTGAAATAATGGTGTCCTAGCACCAGATAACACTGCCTGTGAGTCTTGTGGTTCACAAGTTCACTGTTGCATGTTGGTAACTCCTTTGAAGAATGGCTAATGAAATTGTAAATTTAAATTGAAAGGTCTCTGAAATACAGTGTGGGGTTTTTTTCCCCCTTTGTACAGCCTTTATCTGCCAAGTAAGTTCCAGTACTAAGGTTTGGTTGTTTAGTTTTTCTGTACGTCCAACCAGGCATCTCAGGTTTCTGTTATTCCATGCACAGTTTTAAAATCAGTATTTTAATAAAATTAGAATGGGGACAGTTTATTTAAGTTTTAGTGACTTGATTCACTAAGGAGAAACCCAAAACCCTGCATAATTAAGCACAGATAAAGCTGAAACACAAACAAGAAAATCATGCTGTTTAAATTTACTTTTTGTTTTCTTGATAGATGTTTAATTTTAAAATGAAGAACGTAGTTTTTCATATTGGAAGGAGCATCTGTGTTATGTTGGGGGTTGTTCTGATAAGTGTGAGAGTTATAAATCCACACTGTATGGCTGAAGTTAACACATACTTAACACTCTTCACTTTAGTGAATATTTTCATGTCTTTGCACAGAGAAAACAATCCTATGAATTGAACAAGGAAAGGGTATGAGTTGAGAAGTTCATTTTGTGTCATTTCATCAGAAATGGTTGACAGTGTATCAGTGTAATAGTAGACAAAAGCCCATTAAGAACTTTCCTGAATAGTTGTAAATCTGATATTAATGCAGTGCAGTTACTTAGTGTTTGTTACTCAAAGTACTTTTGTACTACTTACATAGCACTTCTGAAATTCATGTCACCTTGTATTTTTAATATTTTGTGATGTATTCAGACCAGAACCTTGTCATAAAGTTGTTGTGTGTATATATACACATATATATATATGTATGTATGTATGTGTGTGTGTGTGTGTGTGTGTGTATTTAGGAAAGTACTACTTTTTGTTTGTGTTGTGTGGATTGTTGGCTATTTTTTCTGAATAATGCTTTATTTTTAAAGCTCTCCCTCCCACCTACCCTGTGGAAAGGCATTATTTTTATTGTAACATTCTGATTTTAAGCAAAGATATGAGAATGCGGAAATGCCATGTATTTTCACTGCTTTTTCCTGTTAGAAAGTAATTTTTTTCAGTACTGGCTCCTGGAATTCAGATTTGAGGAAAGGGACACATTATTTCATATTTTTATAATTGCATTTCATAAATTAATTAAATATATATATATCAGTATTAAAAAAATCTTAGGAGAAATTGCAACCTGTATGCCTCATCTTCTAATTTATACTATGGAGGGCACTTAATTTTACCAGGGCAACAGATGAGCTTCAGGCACCAGCATTCTTCACTTGAAGTGAGAAATTGAGTTCCAAGAGTAAATAAAAACAAGATTGAAGGTTTAAATCCTCTACTAGGCTTTTTGAACTTATATACTCATTAAATGTTTATTGGAGTGGTGGGATTACGAAGGATTTGGGCAGCTTCATCAACTGGTATATACTTAATCACTAAGTAAAACACTACATTTGATAGAGTGTTTCTCACGATGCCACACTCAATCCATCTTAATGAAAACCGCTTCAAACTGATTTAATTTGAGAGCACTTGGCAGCTTGAGTGCTCAGAGATCTTGGCCTTTTCTTGACAAATTCTCAACGCTGTCCAGAGCAGAAGGTGCACTCTACAGTTCATGTCTAGTGAGACAGCCATCAGCTGTGTTTTAAATCTGTGTTGTGGATACTTTTTACCTCAAAAAGAAAAATAATCCCAATATATCTAAACATGAGGCTTTTTTCCAGAAATATTTTAATTTGCATTGTTTTAAGAAAATTAACTTATGTCAGAACATGTGTTTTGAATGCAGAATATGAGTTCAAAATCTTTGTAAGAAAATAGATATTTCCTGTTAATTCTCATTGTCTTCTCGTGTGTTGGAAAGGCTGGTAATTCATAGTTTTTTAACAAAATGTTGCTTGAAAAAGAAATACCTTGTAAAAAAAGTCGAGGTGTTTCTCTGCTACCTGTGTTTGAGTCGTTAGACAGTGAACATTAACATATATGATGGTATCCTTTAACCTTTCAAACAACTGCTGCCACAACAATGCCAGGTTTTGGTAAGAGAGGTGGAATGAGGTCAAATGTAGCTCTGCTTTAAAACCTGTATAACTCTTTAGCACAAAAATACAACACCCAAGATGGCTTTTAGCAACCAGTGTCCTTGGCCATGAAATTCCCAGCTGCCTCCAGCAGCCCTGTAGTTAAGGGTGTTGTGTATTCACTTCCAAGGCTTATTGTATGTAGGACAAGAAAATACTCTCAGTATTTCATTTAATGGGGTCACGAAGAGAAAGAGAGACAGAGGTTTATTAAATTAACAATTAAACTGGTTTTTGTGAAAGTCTTCCTCTATCTGTTGAAAAGAAGAGTTTCCCTGTCACATTAGTTTCTGAAGAATGAGTTTACTCTTGCTCAAGTAGCTACACTGCCCTAGGAATTGCTACACCTGATGCCATGGAAGAAATCCTATAATAGACGTTTTTTAACAAGGCGTTGTGTTTGTGTCTGAAAGCACTTTGTGGGTGTCTTGTGTTCTGACACATCAGAGGGTTTATTCTGACTTAACGTGGTTTTGTTATTAATACTGGATTTTAATTGCTATATTGACGCTTACTGAGTTATACATGTGAATAATACTGAAGTATTTTTTTTTTATTGGACCTTGTTTGTCTTTTCATTTTTACAGGTGGTTGCTACTCTTTTATTATGAGAAAGAATAAAGACATTGGCTCTGCCTTTTCAGGAGCTTTATCTTTATATACCTCTGTCAGCTCACCTCCTGCTCCTCTCTCAACCTTTCTGTCCACTGACTTTTAATAAATATGTGAAACATCTCTCTTAGCACAGATTGGTATTGTCACCTCAATATATATTCCTGCAGTCTGAAAGTGAACCGTGTTTTTCTTCCCCTTGAATTCTGTCTTTTAGGTTCAATTTAGAGGCAGCACCATCTCTCTCACAAATGGGTTCTTTATTTCCTGAATACCTAGAGCAAAATATGCTCCTTCCATGATTTGGTGCATTCAAATAAAAGGGTTTTTTTTACCTTTCCTTTTCCTTGGTGGTAGCAGAATATTCCTTCATACAGGGCTTTCTGTAGCATCGTTTTTATCTGTGAAACTTGGAAAAATGTCCCTTATTATTTCAGCTATTATTATTAAGTTTATACTGAACTTAGTACAGATTACAGGTGGATGAATTGCCACTTTACAGATTCTGATTGAACATAAATAACCCGACCACTAATCTACATGGTCTGGTTGACACTGGAGGACAGGTATAGAAGTTTAATTCTAGGTTTTCAGGAGGAGTGAAGCAGCTGCACTATGGTAAATGTCAGTACATAAGCTCCAGTTAAGTCCCATGTGGGTCACCATTTCCTTTCCAATCTTGCCTGATGTGTATTAGCAGTTCTGTCCTTTAATTTGTAAATTATTTCTGAATTTGTGGATAACTATTGTTTAGAGATTTCTGCTACAATATACCAGCTTAATAGCTTCACTGTTTGCCTACACATCCTTCATTTTTCATATCTGCAGAACAGCTTAATCTTTCTTATCTGGAGGGTTGCTCCTGGGTATGGGTCTGTCCTCAGCATCCTCTGTATTTGATACTAAGTAATGGAAGTTTTTTGACATTGTCTGCCACACTCCACATTTTCTCCTCTTTCAAAGCTTGTGATTTTAGATCTTACCTGAGTTTGGTGTTAATTACTGGATACTATTTGCATTATGTAAGATATCACTGCAAGTGCAATTGTTTGAAATGGATATACAACAGTATAATAGGATCAAATAGTTGGAAGATGAAAGTAGACTAAATCAGGCTTTAACACACCTTTACCTGGGAAAGTGGGTAGCTGTTTGAACACCTTACCGTGGTTCATATGGATTCTTCGTCACTGATGGATTTTTGAGACTAGATGTTTTACTGAAAGGTAAAATTACAGGAAGATTAAATTAGGAACTAGTTTGGCAATGTCTTATGCCATGTGTAATACAAAATATGGGATCAGAAGGTTACAGGGATCACCTCACTCCTGCTTTAGGAACCTGTGGGGCACAGTTGTATTTCACATCTCTTCTACAAGGCTATAAGGTAGCTGTGTCCAAGGCTGACAAGATCACCTTGGACAGGTGGATCAGATTGTGCACTTCAGACTTAAAGTGCAAATGTGTCCCTTTGTTTATTTGAATTAGCTCTCATTGCATAAAACTTGTAGGAAAAAAATTAAGATTTTGATTTGTTGGCCTACCAGCTTGACAGAACATTCATGCCTCTAGCAGCTATTACGTCATGAACTTTTCTGTCTCAGTCATTACTTGAACTTGTAAACCTGAGATTCAAGAATAGCCATTCAGGTCTGTGATTTTGCTGACCCTTATGACTGCATTGCTATTCCCATTCAAGTTCATGTTCTTTTGAGTTACCTGAGTTATTCCCAGTATTAGGAACTGGCTGAGAAGTTTGGAAATCCCATTACCCAGTGATGCCAATTTAGTCACCTCAAGATCTGTGGGTTTTTTTGCCTCAGTGACAACTTTTCCTTCAACTTTGCATCAGTGACAACTTTTCTTCTAATTCTGTACAAAGGGTGGTAACTTCTCTGAAGCTCAAAAATGGTCTTCAGCATGCACATATTCTGAAAAATATATCCCTTGTTGGCTTAATTTCCTCAAGTCCTAAGGCCTTTGGAAGCCCATCAGGTATTCAGTGCTTAAAATCTTTCTGGTATCCCATACCATTGTAGGGACTAGTTAAAGTTTTTCCTTGTTGTATTTTTTTTCTTGGTTAACATTTCATGCCAAGTATATAAACTCTGAGTAATATTTTTGAGAAATCCAACACAGAACAGTCTAGTGCTCCATTAGTAGGCTTCTTTTATGGAATTCAAGACTGTTCAACAGTTTTTTAAGGCTATTTTAATAGTATTGACTGAAAAATACCCAGTATTAGTCATAATAGAATCCTAGAATTTACTCTGACTTTTCAAAGGCTTGAAATAAACACAACCAAAACTTGCTTATAAATATGAACTACCATGGGTGAGTAAAATAAACAAACATGAAAACAAACCCACACAACAGCAACAACAAACTTGAAGCTGTGAGCCTTTTGCAATCATGCATTTTTCCAAGGAAAAATTACCTCTGGCTGTCACGAAAATTTTTCAAAATCATGTTTTAGCACTTCAGTTCCTCCTGCTACCTCTTTGCATTTATCATGGCAGTATGCCTGTGCCCACCCTTAACATTTTAGATGAAGTATCAGAAACAAGTACAGTGTTTTATATGTGATGGAGTTTAGTCTTTGTATGGTGAGATTTGTTGATGCAACAAAAATTACATTCCCTTGGGATGTAACTCAGTGTAAACCTCCATTGTGTCTGTGCCCGTTCTGTTTACTAAAATTTGTCCCTAAATCTTTAAGCCTAAAACTGTACATATTTTGAAACATTCTGTTGTGCAGAATCTCATATTTAACAGTTTCATGGGGTTGTTTCTTTGGAAGTAAAAGTGTTTCTCAAGAGCCTTTTTTTCTGTCCGCTCCCAGTGAAAAGAGGAGAGCAAAGCCATCCGCTTACCACAAAGCAGTGCCACCACAAAGGAAAGATTAAGGGTTTAGAGAGAGGTCAATGTGGGTTTTTCTCTAACTAAACACTTTCCTAAAGTTTCCTTGTGGAAAAAATAATGAAGTCATCTCAGAGTTTTTAAAGAATTTTTATTTCTTTTTCACCGTCTGCATTCGCTTGTCTTCTCAGCATGGATGTTTAATCTTTCTAGGCTTTGTGAATTGGTCCAAATGAATAAGTGGTGAGCTGTCTCTCTAGGAGCTAGAGGCTTATTCTAAGGCCCTAATCACTGAGTAAACACATCTTTGCCCTCCCTCTCTTACAACTGCTATATAATAGTCGAGATTCTAGCACAGTAACCTGGATATTGCAGGGATCGACGCTTTGAAATGCAGAACGGCTGATCCTCAAAAACAGACAGTGCCTGATCTTCCCCTGCCTCTTTCTTCTTTTTAAATTAAATATCACCACAGAAATGCTGTTTTATTGCATGATATTGTGCATCAGTGCCCTGGATTTTCAAGTTTAGTTTCAGTCAACATTGTTGGCTGCACTTATATGGATCTCTGCATGTTGGGCTTATTAATGGCCCTTCCTGGCACATGTGTACGTGGTTCTGAAGAACATTTAAATTAAATTAGACAAACAGTAATGCAAATTACTAATCCCTTTCCCAAAGTCGAACGTTCAAATGTTCCTTCTATAAACAGTCATTAAATTTTATCCAAAGCCAGTCTATGAGGCGAGAGCCATACGGGGTTTTTTTGCAGAGACAGCTTGTCTCAAAATTGCATCCCATGTCTTGCTATATCAATACACATCAATATCTAGGGTTCAGTGTTACTTCTGATGAAGAGATTTGAAATTACTTTAAATAAAAGTCTGAAAATAGCACCGTATCATCTCAGCAAATATGTTCAAGTACTATTTTAAAATAAAGTAAGTCATTTATATGGGTATGGAGGAATAGAAAGCTGTAATTTTCTAAATTACATTTATAACTCATTGTATGCCAGTTGCAGAATCACAGTCCTTAGCTAGCTCATAGTCTCCCTGTATTTTTGCAGCCTGCTTTCTGTATTTGCATGCACATGGACTTGCTTTCCAAAAGGTGATCTGAGATTTTCATGGGGACACGCCTATTGGCAGTGAAGGTCAAGTTTTACTTGATAGGGTTCTAGAAGAACAGCACAGAATATTTTGTTTCAAGAGACCACAGACACCACCTCAATGTGTAGTGATAGAATTGTTGAGATTGGAAAAAACTTCGAAAACACTGGGTCCAGCCATTAACCCAGTGCCACCATGCCCACCACTAACCCATGTCCCCTGCTGCCACATGCACACCTTTGGAACACTTCCAGGGATGGTGATTCCACCCTTCCCCTGGGCAGCCTGTTCCAATGCCTGGCCACCATTTCAGTGAGGTGAGTGAGGTCATTTGGCTGGGTGGAGAGCTGCCAGAACATCCAGCATATTGAGCTACAGCGTTGGGGTCTGTAGGCAGCTGTATTGGTACTTACTCATTTGCCTCTTCATTTCACTACAGAGGTGGTGATAGCAATGCACTATCATTTTTTTCAGGTTGTTTATAACTGTTTTTTGTGGCAGATGCTGTCCTATCAAGAGGTGTGTTCCTTGCTCAGGGAAATGTTCCACATGTTATTTTTATTGGGCAGCAAGCTAAAAAAGTTCACTCGTTTCTTAGGTCTGTTAATAAGGTTTTTGTTTTTCATTCGCTGTTCTTTTCATGCTCTAAGCATATAATATATTGTATTTGAGTACTCAAAATATTAGGAAGCATCAAGAATATTTAAAAATTTGCAGGGATGGACCATTTGACTTGAAATCTGCTGGTTATTTTTCATGTGTGCACACTGAGGTACTTGTCACCCTTGATAAACCCCATCATTGGTACTAACATACAGACCTACAGCAGCAACTTTAAATTGCTAAGTAGCCTGAGGAACTTTTCACTCATCTCTTGTCATGTCTTTTCCAGAGAAAGCTTCTTGCTATCTACCTCCACCATGATGAAAGTGTACTAACCAACGTCTTCTGCTCACAAATGCTTTGTGCTGAATCTATTGTCTCCTACCTGAGTCAGAACTTCATAACCTGGGCATGGGACATGACAAAAGAAGCCAACAGGGCAAGGTAAGATTCTCTGGACTCTGAGTGAGCAGCCCTTATCTCTGGCTATCAAATCTTTTGGTGCTTAATATCTATTCAGACTAAAACTTCATGTCGATTCTCAGCTGATCAGTGAGCCTGTGCTGGCAGACATTCATTGACAGTTGGACTGGCCTTGTGTTCATCACAAAGTGACTTCTTACTCCTATGCAGGAAAAAATAGTTGAAGAAATTATTTCCTTTTTTATTTTTTAGTTTATTTTCAAACATAATTCTCTATTCCAACATGTGCCTTCACAGTTTTGCATTGCAGTGCCATTATATTACATGACATTAATTGTGTGTATGTTGGTGTAAGTGCATGAGAGCTGTCTGGGGTAATAACTATTGTTGTTAATGAAAATTTTATTTTAAAAGTAACATTCATGTGATAAATTAGTATTAAGAACAGATTATGCAAAAATTTAAATGCTTGCAATTCATATGAACATTTTTGAACTACAGTTTTCTTACAGAGCAGTCCTTTTGAAATGTTCATATGTTTTAGTTTTAATATAATAAAGGTATTAATATACTAAAAGCTATCTTATGTCTTAGAGAGATCATAATTTTGCTGATGAGTAAAGAAATTAAAACTGTAGATTCCACCTCCTCCTGCATCTTCTGTGGATTACCAACAAATTTTCTTAATGTTATGCTAAGGCCTCTCTCTTCTTCAGCTATTTATCAGTTGATCATGATCTACTGAAGATAATGATTTTAATTAGTAGTATTATTAGTGCATTTAGAAATCAGACTTGTTTGGTTCTCTAACCTGGACTTTGTTTCATAACCTTTATTTACCCAAAAGATGACTGGTGAAGTCTTGCCAGGATAACGTCTTATGTATGTTACTATAATTAGAGATATTCTAACTTTTGACTGAAATATGCAACAGTCATTTGGCCTGGGATAAGGCTGACACTTCTTTACACAATTCCAGTGACTATCGAACAAGGAAAATTATACATTTATGTTTCTTTCTCTTGTGGATCATTAGAATAGGGCATTTATGCATTTCTAGTCTTCACTATGTAAATTATAATTAACATTTCTTTACTGAAGTGGCCTTGTAGAATGGAACAATCTCTTTTTCTAATGCATTTTTAAATTACATTTGTGTTTCTCAGGAATTCCTCACTTGACCTTCTGCATTTTGTCATTGGAGGGATCAGCAGCAATGTTTCTAGTTTAAGTTATTCTAGAGAAGTGTAAAAGGTTATGGAAAAAAGCAGTTGTGAAAACAGATTAAAAGTTTCTAAAAAAGAAAAAAGTAAGAGAGGAAAAAGAAACATCTAGGTTCTTTCATGGGACCAAATACATAGATTGGAAAGTTGCTTAAGTCTTTTGGTATTGCCATTCATGGGCAGTAAGGAGCCTCCTTCTTTTCTTTTATCCCACAAGTTGGTGGAGAAGGAAACACTATTTCTAAACCATCTGTAGTGGCTAAGTTCAGTTGACTACCTGCTGTTCTATTGTCTGCTTTTCTATTTAATTCTCTAGTTTCTTTTATTTTACAATGACAAAAAATTGCAGTGTAGTTTCTTTTGAAAAACTGTGTTTGAGGGGTTTTTTATGACTGACGATCAACAGCCATGTAATTGCTTTGTTGTGTTTTACTAAAGAAATCTATTAAGTAGCACAACTTTGATACACTAGTAATAAGAGTTTGCAGGTTACACAGACACCTGTGGTGACCAAAGCAACAGAAGCTGCTTGTTAGAAAGAGCCTGTACAGCTGTGTCCTATTAACTCCTTATGACACTTCTTAAAACACAAAATAAAGGGCTTGTTTAAGGCTTTATGGCTGCTCTCAATGAACTTAGTCCCCGATTGTGCAGGACGATAGGGTTTTTAAGCCTTCATTTTTTTGCTTTCTGTTAACAACAACAAAGCAACTGTCATATTAACAGTGAGGTCAAAAAATAGTAAGGGGTAAACAAGGCATGCTGGCTGGAATTAGAATAATTTCTCAGTTGTGTTTGGTGTCACATCCTGCTCCTTAGACTGTGATTTCTTGAGAGGGGGCATGATGCTTCCTTCTCCCTTTGCAAAGTGCCAATGCACTGTGGGCATTCCCATAAATAAATACTCAGTCCCTCTGTTCAGTCACTACCCTTCATGTGACACAGTGACAGTGGTCTTGGAGCCCATTCTGTTCTGTATCCCTATGAACACAGTTAAGTGTAGCTTTTTGTTTGAATGGTGAGAAGACAACAGCAACAACAGGAGGAACTGGGTTTTGCCTGCTGGCGTAGCCCAAGAGCAACTCATTTGTACTCTTAAAATTGCATTGTAAAAATGCTGGAAAAGCCTGGGTGGGACAGCAGAGGAATCAGGCCCACTTGATTTACAGCAGTCAACAGGGACACCTCAATGTCAGTAGTAAAGGACATGGTTTCAGTACTGTAGAATGACATGAGTAAATTCAAACAGATATAAAGACTTTCCTTCTGTAAACCAAAAAATCTTCTGACTGTTCTGTTCTACAGATGTCATTCTGTTCCAAAACTAGTTCTAATAATTGTTTCCATGTTTCTCATTAATGAAATGGGGGTCCATCCTGAACACTGTAGAACAAAACCACCTCCAAAATTTTGTCATTTTCCCCAGTTTTTAATGTGTTTGTTGGCTGACACTGATACAGGAATGTGCTTTAAAACCTACATTATTGTACAATAGCACACTTCTTCTGGAATCTCTCAATTTTCAATATCCATTCCAACAGATTGAAGAGAGTCTGTAGGTAGGAGTAAAATGCTGTGTGAGCACTGAGTGCCTGCCAGCAGTAGTGCAAGAGCATCAGCATTACAACTTTGGGAGTCAGATACTAAAAAATTCCTTTCTGCAGCCACCCAGGACTGTCACTTTGTCAAAATGAAGAAGTCTAGTTAATACAGTTGAGGGGAAGTTTTATGGCTTCCATGGGTTTTAATTGCCTCTGACATCAGATTGCAGTGAAGGGAGCAGTTACTTTGAGTAAGTTCTGTGATTATGAATTTTTTCATTAATCATAATAAAATTATAATAAAGAGAAAATAAAATAAGTAGCCTTCATTTAGGAAAATAATGTGGTGCTTTTATAATACTGTTAAGGAGCATACATGAAATCTTTATCTCCTGTAGTTTAGACTTCAGCTTAGTGAGCAGCTCTTTGAAATGTTCTTGTGATCTGTTCCTGATCAAAGGAGGAAAAAGGTCATAAAGCTACACATATATCTCTAACTTTAGCTCTTGTTATATTCCACTCAATTTGAGGTGAATCATGAGCTTAAAAATTGCTGTTTCCTTTCAACTGCTTGCAGTGAAGGTTGCTACCATGCCCCTTCAGACAGCAGAAATATGGGGGGATGTATCAGGGCAGTGGCAGGGGTTTGACAGCAGTGGTGCTGGCAATTCTGGCCCTACCATTTGGTCCAAGCTCGCAGCTGCTTTGGGCCATCACTTGGGCTGAACAATTCCTCAGGTTTCCAGAGGGATTCCGGGATAAATAAGTGGGAGAGCCAGACATGAACAGCTCTAGTTCTGGCACTTTTTGACTTCAAAGAGTTGAATCAATACCATTGTTTTAATATAATTATGTGCATGAGAGTTGTATCTATTTATGCACGCACATGCCTACCTGGTTTTGTTAATTCATTAATAAGCACTAGTACATTTGTATCCAGGAAAGATGTATAGTGATATATACACACACATGCACACATACCTTATATTTGTACACACAGCATTTACAAACATAGATAATGCATAATATTAAGAGCTTTCCAGCACACATAGTGTTTGCCAAGCAAAGTGAAGCCAAAACCATAAGATAGCAACTCAAAAATCTGTAGCAGCTTTTTAGCTTTTGATATCATTGCCCTTGGGCACCGTATTTCAAGGCGTTTTCAACTTTGTTCTGATGACAGGTACTTGTTAGTTTTAATGTTCAAATGATAGTTTTTCACTTTGCTTAAGCTTAGGAAAGAGTTAATTTACTAAAGTGCTTCTCAGCAGCAGGTTGTCTTCACCTGCAATTTCCATCATCAAGTAATTAGCCATATTCACAGTTGCTGACCCTTAATTCTAACCTACTGAATGATGCATGCCTGGATGAAGACCAGTTGACCATATTACTCCAGCTCCCCAATCCCATTTGATCCTTCAGCAAATATATTGCAGGTGTGGGGTCTGTGAGAGCAGGAGGAGGTGAGTTAATTTCTCACTGCCTCTTCAGGAGTGACCACAGATTCTGTATATGTTGCTTGCAAAACTGTTGGACGTGTTCTTTAGGCACTAAATCCTTAACAGGTTTCACAGAACAGTGTGAAAGCCTTTTCTATTGTATTCTGCAATTTTTTTATTTAATTTACTTTAATAGCAATACAGTGCCAGTCAATAAAAACAGGTCAGAAGTCTAATTAATGTTTTAAAAATAAAGGTTCTCAAACACTAGGCAAGTTTGTCATTTTCTGTATGGTTTGTTTTGAGGAGGAAGAGGAAAGAAGGTGAGGAGGGAACCCTTCTGTTCCATGATTACATCCCACCCACTCATTTTCTCCTTTTCTCCTTTGCTTTTGATTTTAGTGGCGGTCTTAACAGAATGTCAAGATCAATTTGCAGCATGGTTTAACTCAAGGTTTGCATTCTGCCAGCAGCAATTGTCCTAACGAACAATGCCGTGTGTTCTTGTAACTTCAGAAGCTTTTAGAAGGCTCATGGCAAGGGCAGCATCTAATGACTTTATTAGTGTAGGGTTTCAAAATGGGCTCGGTAATTGTTCGCATCTCTTTGTCATTTAGTCATAATTACTGCACAGTATTGTTCAGGGTTGCACTTGTGAATAGTTTCCTAATAGCACTGAAACGAAGGAAGAAAAAGGAAAAGGATAAAAGGTGATTGTCTCTTTAGATGGAGAACAAAACAGCCTGTATATAGATGATGGTTAAACTGTTTATTATACACCCACCAGAAAAGGTAAACTATCCCTACTTAAATATTTATGTGCTTCAAGGTAATTTCATGTTAGTAATCTAAAAATGTCCAAATTTGGAAATCAATCAGCAGAGAATGCATTTTGATCTGGTCGTGATTAGGAAGATATGAATGTCTATAATATCCAACTATAAATAGAAAGCAGCCTCTCTCATGTTATCAAGGTTTTCAGTGCATCAGTTTATATGCCTTTACCAATGTTTTAAGGTCATCTGAGAAAAATAGTTATTAAACCCAATTAATTAATTAAACGGATAGATTTGTAAGCATATGTTTTAAGCCCCCACTAGCAAACCAAGTCTCAAAGAATGTTCTATCCCACCCTACTCAAACTACAACCTAGTTGATTAAGCTTGTTGAACAGAAAAGGTGAAAAAATAAAACTTGTGTCCTATGCAAAAGATGTGAAGGCAGAAGAACAGGTGGTCAAGACAGATTCATTGGACTGTTTTGGGGAAGGATCTGATTGTATTCTCTTATTGCTTGGTTCTTCTGCTGTATTTGTGCAATCTTTCCTCCAATTTGGAGACTCTCATTGACCTTACAGAATTGTATTTTACTTGTCAGGATGATTCTTTGACCTGTGAAGATTAATCTGAATTCTCTGACTTGCAGTGTGCTTGTAGCTTCTCCTACTTCACCAACATCTGTAAAGTAACTGAACACAATCTCTGTTCTTACCTAGGCTATTATTAAATCTGTATATTAAATCTACCTGTGGCAAGCCTTGGATATTCTTTAGGAAATCATACAGGACATGATAGGTGATGATGCAAGTGCATCTTGTGTGTTCCATTCTTTGTGCAGTGTTCTAGCAAGGGCTCGAGGTATATTTTATTTATGCTTTCACCAGTGATTTTGTCTGATGTCCAAGGATGGATTAATGGGTTTCTAGACTGCTGTGTTTTAGTCTGAACAAGGTTATGAAGTTTGAACCTTTCAGGATGGGAATCAGATCTTCCATGTTTTAGGAGGAGATAGATGGCCCACTCATGTAGGCTTTACTCTAGCATGAAGAAAAAATGCATAAAATCATTCTTTTTAACATCTGAATCTGATGTTTAGCATGTGGATCCTCAAGATGATTCCCACATAATTTGATCTAGGCTGCTTTCTACTGATGCCTTTCCTAGTCTTAAAAATCAAGAGGCGAACACGGTTAGAAGGGGAAAAAGGGTTTTACCTTGGTATTTATTGTAAGGATCCTTAGGTGCACCACGAACAGGTCGAATACACCTCTGTGCACCCCACCATCACCACTGCAAAGTCTCCCTCTCCTAGCTCTGGTCTTACATTCCAGGTCTTACTAATTAGCATATCTATCAAATATTCCCCAATGAGAGGCTCAAATGAGCCCCCCCTCCCAAGAAACCTTCCCCTGGATGGTTCTATCTTAGTTTACAAAATGTGTTCTGGAGAGGACCTTGGGGTCTGGGCACCCTGGCACCCTAACTACGAAGCCTCTAAAATGCTTAGTCTCTTGGCTTAACAAACAAGTCCAAGAATGTAGGCAAAAAGCACCGAGAATACAGAAGTTGCAGTAAGGTATAACAGGGGTATAAAAGAAAAGACAAAAATCATCATGGCATCACTACATCTTTAAAACATGCCTTGTTTCTGTTGCTCCTTGTCTTTGAGTCAGCAGTTACAACCCTACCAATGTGGGTAAGGCAATAACTCTGTATTATGGACACCAAACTTACTCTAATATGCCAATTCAGGACCTCAGCTTTTACTCTTTAAAAAATGTAAATACCCAATACAAAAACGTTATTTTTACATTAACATTTTAATGAGTCTTATGTTGACTTTGCACATTATATAATCATTATTAAAAATAATCAGAAATCTTGCTTATTTAATATTCATAATTGTTTTCTTCATGCTCAACAAAGAAGCTACTTTTTTCCAAACCCATTTCTGAAATGTTAAAGTTTCTTTAAGGCTGGCTTTGGGAATTATCTGGTCATATCTGGACAAGAGTTGTTTCTCCTTCCTCCCTGAAGAAAGTCTGTGACATTCACACCAGAATTGGCATGAGCTGCTCCTGTCACTGGTACGTGAGCGAGCTCAGATTGTGACAGCAGCAGAGGAAGGGAGCTGATTGGTAAGAGCAGGACAGATGGCACCAGTGGCTGTCAGAAGTGGCACCAAGAAGAAAAAACCCACTCTGAGGGGAGATGTTGGCATCTGGCATCTGTTCTGCTGCTACTCAACCAGGAAAGTGTGTGTGCCCTTACAGCAACCTGGCACAATGTGTCATCTCCTGAAGGCAGGGAGCTGAAACCTGTTTCCAGCCTGGATTATAGAGTACCCCAAGGTGTCATAACCTGTTAGGTTCTATGTACTCAGCCAGAAGTCCTGCATATGAAAATTCATCTCCCAGAAAAAAGTTATAAAATCTTCTTAACACACTTAAATACTTACTTCATTCAGAATTCTCCACATGAAAAACCTATACCTATAAAAGCATATTTTGGGACTGAGTTATTGATTGACAAAATGCAAAATAGATATTTTAAAAAAAATTAACCAACCAACACCTTTGACTAGTACAACTAGTACTGTAGGAGTCTCTTTACTTTTGTTCCTTCTAGCATTATTCTCTATGGCACTTCTTCACTTCCAGTTAAATATTTTGCTTTTCTGTGAAACTTGAATGCTTTTCTCCCGTGATGTGTTGAAGGCTGTTAAACAGTTTTAATACACAAGTCTCAGGAATTCAGTTCAATTGTCCACTGTCTTTATTGCTTCCAGGAGTGAAACCTTGAACTCACATAAGTCATTTTGCCAAGGAAGATCCCCAGTGACTTCTGTGAAGCCAACATTTCACTTACCTGTTCCCACCTTGAAAGGAAAACATCAAAAACCGTTATTTATCTGAAGAGTTTAAATGTCCAGACTTTACAGACACTATTTTATCCTTACCAGATGTTATGTCTCTGTCGCTGTTTCTGACAGAGCAGAGTTTGTTCAGCTTTTTTGATGTCTTCTTTGTGTGTGATTGTTCCGAGTTGCCAAATACAGAGAATCAAGGAGTAACACTTGTGGCTTTGAAATGCTTGCCACCCCCACCCATTGCCTTCCATCCAGCTGCAGCCAAAGACAAATTCTCTCTGAGGAGAGCTGTTTTAGAACTTCAGGAGCCTTGAATAAGCCCAATGCTCTACTTGTCAGGCTTATCCATTTTTAGTCATTTTATTGGAAACAATATATATTGATTAAAAAAATTGCAATTTTGAATCTTTTCAGTATCTTTGAGGAGAAATTACTTGGAGCACTTGACATTTTAATGTAGTTTGTCTTTTCAAATAGATTTGGCTTCTAATGCATGTGACAATGGGACTTTGCTCTTCAGTTAGAGCATACATTTCATAGTAGTTGTTACCTAAAATATTATCATAAGGCATAAGAAAACACACGATTTAAGTTGCCTTTCATGAACATAATTAAGAATTAATAAGCCTGTACCAGTGGCTAGTCCTCAGAATTTCCACTGTTTTGCCTTTTGTGACCCGTGTTATTAAAAGTCCATTATTTTTACAGACTTTATTAAATTGGATCTTATTAAAGCATTCTATATTTGCATTTGGTCTTTCATAATTCATTATTATTATGACATTTACTTTTTACCATCAGATCTGAAAACATATCATAAGCTACCCTTTTCTCTTGAAAGAAATGCTAATTTCAAACAGTCCTTTAATGGAAGAGAAAAGCTTTATCAGTTTTTTCATTTATTCAAGATCGTGTTAAGAATACTAATGTTAGACTTCTGTATGCTAATATCTAAGAGCTTTTTTTGGTCAAAAGCTTAGAATTATTGTTTTTTAGACCACACTGCTAAGTATGTCACTGGCAGGGCATTAGTAGAAAAGAAAATACAATTCTGAAGTACCATGTTTTAATTCTGTGACTGATAAAACCAATTTCTTGATCTTTCATTATTAAATTATGTTTTTGCATGAAATTTACTATTTTTATACTTCCATGTTAGATTTCGGCTCTACTTAGTGTCTCTTTAGAAGTTTTTAACAATCTATTTAGCATGATTATTTTGGGGGGTCGTTTTGAATTCTAGTCTTTGCGTAGTGTAACAGGAAATGGAATTCTCCATCAAACAAATCACTGTCTCAAGCAGTTGTTAATTGTTTTAATTTAGACAGCCTGGAACCCATCATGTTTATAAATATTGTAATAATTTAGTCATAAAAAGAGATAAAGAGCTCCATTAAACTGCTGAATTTAGCATAATTGTTTTTTAAAACTTAACCTCAAAAACTCCTCTACAATTAACTATTTGTTTTCCCCCACAAGGTTTCTGACGATGTGCACTAGACATTTTGGGAGTGTTGTAGCCCAAACAATTCGAACTCAGAAGACAGACCAATTTCCACTTTTCCTTATTATTATGGGAAAACGATCATCTAATGAAGTGTTGAATGTAATACAAGGTACAGTTCTTTATGTTAAAAGTGTTCCTTATGTGAGTATTGAAACTGTTACAAGAGGTATTTGCTAACTGTTTCCCTTTTAAGATGTCCAGAATATGAATTTATTGCACAAAACACACTTTCAATGGTCAGGCTATAATTATCTACTACTCATAAATGTATTAATTAGCATGGTGTTAGAGATTGGAGTTGCCATGACTGTAGTAGAATTATAGTTCAAGTTTTTCTTCTTTTTTTTTTTTAAGTGGAAGTTTAATTTCCTAAATAAGGAGCTACACTTAGTTTTCCAAATTTATATCCAGATACATTCCTGATTTCCAAAAGATTTTGGCTGCACTTTTTGCATAGTGCCAGAATACATTTGGTTCTTTGTGTGTAATTCCTTGTTAATACCTGGGCTTCTGTTGCTAGTATTTGGATGTGAGTTGCTTTTTCAGACCTGCCTGCAGCATTGAGACCCCCACATCAGATCAGGATTTAAGTTCCTAATATAATCTCACATAAATGAAGCTTTCTGACTTACATGAGCAGTTCTTTCTGGTGTAACCATTCCTCTGATTTCACTGACAACAAGATGACTTAGATGTGGAGTGTTGCCCTTTGACTGCTGTTCTCAGTAACTCTTCAAATTAGAGCACATCAAAGAATGGCTGCCTCTCATTTCTTCTGCTTTCTCCACAAGTTTGCCTTCCTGACACTGTGTCCTCATTTTTTTATTGCTTATATCTAGCAATCTTAATTGTAATCTCCTTATTTTCTTGAAGAAACTCAGCCTCAGGAAATGCTCCCTTTTGCAGACAAGCATTAGTATTTCTCTCTGCATCTGGGATTAATAATTTTCTTGAGGCATCTGCAGTGTTCCTTCCTGTCAACAAAATGGTTCATTTTTGCATGGATTTTATCTCCTTGGTGCAAGATACAGCACAGCACTGATTCATTATATGAATACCTGTAACTTATAAAACTTATTTCATAGGAGTAGTCTTATAAATAGCTTGGTTTTCTGACTTTGCAGTACAGTTCAGAACCTTTGCCATCCCACTGAAGTCAGTGGTGCTACTGACATAAATTACTTAACTGCTTTAGCAACAATTCAGTCATAATACAATGCATCTTTATATTACAAAATAATCCAGATTATTGAATTGCATTTATTGAGTTTCAGTGATTTGTCAGGTTTTCTCCAATCTTTTGCACTGAACTAAAACGATCACCTATTGTAGCCTTACTTAAATTTGTCCTTTAACAAAAATTAAACAATCTCTGCTTGTTATTTTCCCAGGATTGGGGACACTGGTATCTTTTAACAATACTGCCCCAAATGAATGGTAGTCTCTGAAGTCCTGCATGTTGTAGCATGTGGGATAACATTTTCTGCTAAGGTAGCAAATGTTAGAAATGGGAACAATGAGGGCCTTTCAGGGCTGGGCAAGAAGGCATGTTGACAGAAGAGATACAACCATATAGAAACCTAAGACCCCAGTGGCGTTTATTGAAATGCAGACTGTCTAAGTTTGCTTTTGATTTTTATTTTTTTCCTGGGGTTGGAAACTATGGGGACAGTCTTGTTTTCTTTAGTGGTGCTTGTTCTGCTGGGGTCCAACAGCTGTTTAGGCTGGCAGATGTTAAGACTTTATAGTTTTTGACCATTTCTCATGGATTAAAACCTTTTAACTGCTATGACAAGTGGCTTTAATGGGTAGTCTAGTCTTCAGTTTAGAAAGAGAAACCAAAGAATGCATCTTAGTAGGAAATTAAAGTAATCTTTCAGTCTTTTTGAAGAGTGGAGGCATGCTGGAAGGAAAACATGGGGAGGTATCTGTTTTCCTATGTATGTATTCTATTTCATAATATACACACAGATTACATACTTTTCCACTTCATTAGCTTTACAAGATTTTTAAGAAGTAAATAGACTGAGGAAAATACAGTATTTGAAATTTTGTAACTAGTTATACCCAAATAAAATGTGCACACGCATCCATTCAATCATTGTATTCTGGGGTGTTCCATTCTTTTAAACCAATCCACTAGGATGCTGCTGCCAGCAATCCTACATTTTGTTGCCTTACTAAGCAATTGCTTCAGTCTTCCTGGGAATTCTAAAACTGTAAAATCAATTTCACATAAGAGAATCCCACATCTACTGTTTTCCTTTAACATCAGTGACTAAATGACAAAACAAAGTTAATTTATGCAAGCACAAAAGCAATTGCTCAGATCTGCACCACCTGAAAATTTAACCTGTGATCAACATTTGTAAAAATAATTTTGAGTTTTTAGTAAAAAGGTGGACTGAAAGCATTCTGAGATATTTGCATTTTCTACTCTTGTCTTTTTTTTTTTTTTTTTTCTTTTTAAGTCTGGCTATTTCTTACGGATTAATTCTAAAATGACTTCTTTTTTGTTTAATAACTTTAATGAAATGAAGTTCAGCTATCTTCCTTTGTTGCTAGGTAACACAACAGTGGATGAGCTAATGATGAGGCTGATGGCTGCAATGGAGATCTTCAGTGCCCAGCAGCAGGAAGACATAAAGGATGAGGTGAGCATTGGAAGTTGCTGCAGTTACCTCCTGGCTTCCACTAATCACTGGGGACACAAATTAACCAGATGTTTCTTTAGCCAGTGGAGTTGGGTATGCTGTGTTTCAGTGTCTCTTCCATTGTCAGAAATTAAAAAGGAAGTCTCCTTTTTGGTCTTGTCATTTTCAGTTTCTTTCCTTTTTCTGAACCTTAGTCACCAGTGACTGTTTACATCACAGTGATATTATAGAGCTTAATATGCTCACACAAGGAAACAACAGTCAGATTTTTTCCCACACTCCAGCTCCAAGTCAGAGGTACAAAAAAACCCCAAACAAAAATAGATTAATATATCTTAAATGTGTTTGTTTAAAAGGGGGCTGAAACCATCTTTAACCAGTACACCAGTACTGAACCACCATTCAGAATGATGCAGAATGCATAAATGGTGACAAGACTTCTCAAAACCAGTGTTTCAATTACACAGAAGCAGACACAGTGAGTTATACAGCTGAAAGATCTTTATCTGTTACTCTATAAATTGAGAGTGACATTTTGAAGTAATGAAGTACTTAGGACTTCGTAATAATAGGTGTGTTGCCATTCAAGATTATTCTTATCCTGTTGTATAGACATTGATTGACAATAATTCACTAAACACATTCTTCACATTTAATTCTTGTATCTCATTAGTGCAAGATTTACTGACTGTAACATGAAGGCACAGTATCTGCACAATATCTGTCATTCACTTTTTCTTCTTTATTTGTGCTACCTGTAATTCATTGGTAAAGAAATTGACTTTAATTTTGTTAATACTGGAGACAAATTTAAATATGAGGATTACAAAAAAAATCCAAGGCATAATATAACTGAATTTTTTATTGCATTTTAACAGGAGTGTGTTGAGTATGGGAGTTTTTTTAATGCTTTAACAAGAAGGTAAAATTTACATCGCAGATGAGCTCCTAGAGAGGTTCAGACTTAAAAACTGTAAAAGTGATAAAAAGGAAGAAAACTGAGGGAAACAAAAGCATGTAAAGGCAGAGAGATAAGAGCAAACAAGGGATAGGAGAAGAGAAGATAGAAACAAGAGAAGAAACTAGAAGTGATGGGATTGGAACAGAGTGAGGGACAGGACACCAGACTGGACAAAGAACCAGGAACTGGCTCCTGTCCTTCGCTGCTCTCCGTCCTTCACTGGATGGCCAAGAGCAGTGACAGTGACAATCCAGTCCCCACATGGGATTGTTGTCTCCTGGCTTCTTTCCCCAAGTGTTCTTCCTATGTAGGGAGAATGGAAAATGAATTTTTTTACATTTCTCCAAGATCTACCTTTGTCCAAGTCTTCTGTAGTCTTTTGTTTTTCTGTCATTGAAAGTGCTGGTGACATTTCTTCCCCAACAGGAGCTTTTTCTAACACACTTTGACATTCAGAAAACTGATGGAAAATCTCATAAACTTTGGGGGCACCTTTCCAGACACTATGAGTTCTATACACAAATAGGATATTTACTTACACCTTGGCTCCACTCGTTACAAGCATCCTGAAAAGGTGATCTCAGACACTTTTACCTTTGAAGCAGGAAGTTGAAAACCAAAAAATAACCTTGCTTTATGAAATTACTACTCCAGAGAGGGAGTATTTGACAAGCAGTCTGTACTCAATAGGGGACTCCAGCCTGAAAACAAAATATTGCCTTTTTGTGGTTTGCTACATAATGTGTAGCTTTCTTGTAAGCCTTGTACTTGACAACTTCAAGTGTTCAAACATCAACACCTTTTCTTTTTTAAGATCTTACTGCAGTTGATGCAATTTTTTCCCAAATATTACAATAGCAAACAGGATACAGAGTCCGGTTTCTGTTACTGTTTTCTTAATAGCAACAATAAGTCATTGTAAAACCACAAGAAGATAAGCAGAAAATTCTTTTGTGCTTTGAAAAGAGAAGTCATTGATGTAGCATTGCTGTAAACAGAAATGTGTGTGAGAGAGAACCAGAACTGGAAACATTTGTAAATGACAGCATGAAGTCAGTAATGAGTGAGTTTATGCAGCTGAACTTCTCGTGCACATGAAAGCTTCCAGCACAGCCACTGCATAATTTGTGCATTTGACACAGCATGTTTTGCAGTGCCCTCTGATGGTTATTTGGGTACAGGAGGACTGGTACCACCCCAGCTCCTGGTCCAGGTGTTCAGCTGATGTTGGCTGTAGCTACAGGCAGCTCCCTGTCACTGAGCATCTGCTGGGGGTGTAAGTGAGATGCTCAGAACAACATCACCAACTTACCTCACCTGAGTGACAGGAGCCCTCTCATTAGCTGCTGGTAATAACAGTGTGTTTAGCTAAATCCTGTGCTTTTGTATCCATGTATTGGTTAAATTTACCTCGTTAAGTTTAGCCTCGTAACATTTTAGTGGGACAAATCTGTTGCATATTTTTATAGCATCAAATGCTAAAATACCATCACTTAACTGGCAGTTGGATTTAATTTTTAGATTTGTGCATTGCACTCCATTAAGCTTGTTCTTACATAATCTCCAAAGAAATACCTTAAAAACATTGGGAGGCACATGTGTACTCACAGTAACCCAGCGTGCCTGTCCTGGTGTGTAACTTTTGCACTGTTTTCTCTCCCAAGCTTCCTTAAAGGGAGATCAACCTCCTGTCCCATTCTTTTCCCTGCCTCTCCAGGGTTCTGGGTCAATCACGAGCTGTTGCTGTGTTGGCCAGATGACATTTTGGAAACCTCCTGACTCGTTTGGACCATGCTGCTGATGTGCCATTGTACATACACAGTCTAGGTGTCCTGCTGTCTGTTTTTATAACTCTGCTCCTAAAGTTGCTGTAAGAACAAGCCACAAATAGCAAAACTGGATGAGCAGCACACTGATGTGCTCACATGGCTCTTCTGATAAGAAGTGGCTAATGGACAGTTCAGTGGTGGGCTCAGTGACCATCACCAGCAAGGCCAGTTGGCCAGGACACAGTCCCACCCTTCCCAGTGCAGTCAGGACTGGGGGCTGAAGTCCAACCTCACGCTGTGTATGCAGAATTATTCTGCAGCTACTGTAATGATTTCATGCACCTGAGGGACATCTTTTCTTTTCATAACCATGTTTGCTTGCCACTACAGGAGTTGACACCTCAGCTACTGCTCAGGCATTGGGGCTGGGGGTTTTTGCAGAGAGGTGATAAATGTCATTAAGGAGTTTCTCCTGTAAGCAACAGAGGGTATCTCAGAGCAGGGATAAGCAGCCTCTGCCACTGTTGATCAAGGTGTGCACTGAGATTTTTCGGGCACTGACTTTGAAAAGAGCGTGCAGTATCAGTTCCCCTTGAGTATCAGTTCCTCCTAAGTGTCGGTGCCTGGTGCTGGGCTTAGGAAAACAAATAATAGTTGTAAAATATTGTACGCCCTGGAATGTCCATTTTCAAACACCCTGTGAGCTTGCTTACTTTAATTGGATAGTTAAATAATCATTTCAGTGTGGCGTGATGGGCCCGAATAGATCCGAGTTAGTTCCTTTGTGAGATTAATGTGAAGAGATCTGTGATTAAATCCTGGCATTACAGCACAACACACCTGTTCTGGGCCGATCCTCAACATTTTTTCTCCATTGCCTGAGGAGGAGGCTTCTCAAAGGATTACAGTAACACTTTTTGACAAGCTTATACAGGGCGGAGTTTCCATGTAATGACAGGGCTCATTTGATGATGCCTCAGTAATGCATTTTTTATTTTTGCTGTCAACATTTATTACTGTAGAAGCATTGACTGTTACACAGCTGGTCTGACTTGTCCACATTTAAGTAACAGTAGGTCTCTGGTCGTGTTTATTTTTGTCGTTACGCAACACTGGCACTCCTGCTCTCGGATTAGTCTTCAAGGTGGAATTGTAGTACCCACAGTTGCTTCAGAGACCTTCTTACTTTTACAAATACCAATTAAAACCTTTAATTCACTTTAAACTATGTCTGCCAGCACACTGGTCTTTAATGTAAAAGAGAGGTACTTAAGAATTTTTAAACTGGAAAAACTGCTGTGAACAGACTCTGACTGAAGATAAGCTGTAGAAAAATGTAGGCCTGCAGAGTCACCATCTTTGCTTTCTGTGCTTGGGTGACATCTCTCCTTACTACATACTTCTACAGCATGAGGAAAACATAGGTCCTTCCTCACCAATATCTGGATGGCGAGTTAAAAAACACTTGAAGGAAAACCAAAACTCCAAAATGGCAGCATAAATTCTTTTTCCTCTTTTGCTTGCCACAGCATTTTGGGGCTTTAGTGGCCAAGTGATATTTTCACAACTGTGCAGTGAGAAGCCTGTTATCACTATATCTTTTCCTCTTCTTCTGCCTCACCGCTGTCAAATGTAAAGGAAGTGCTTCCATCAGCTCTGCAGGAGACCTCTAATTTCTTCTAGGGACTGAAGCTCACATTAAATTCAGTAGAAATCAGGCATCTAAATACCTTGGATAATCTGTGTTCCATCTAACACTGTCATGTGTATCATGGTGTATAGTATTTGCTCAAGAGATTATGAGAATACACGAAATTCATTAAATTCCAAAGTGCAAAAGCATTATGGCGATGACAGTCATCTAACGAAGATTGGGATTTAACCCCTCAAAAATCTAATTAGCACATTTACTAATTATTACTAGTAATAACTAATTAAACTACAGTAATCAAAATTTATTTGATTAAATTTTCCAGTTTTGTGTTTGTAATATGATAGCAGCCCAAACGATGGGCTTCCCATTGAGCACTTCGCTGCACACCCTGGTAGGGGCAAGTGCTGCCTTCAAGACTTTCCAGCATGGTTCAAGCTTTGGCAAAGGGCAAGGCAATGACAGAGGAAAGAAAGATGGAAGATATTTTATCTTTAGTCCCTGTGGCTTTTAGGCTATACATGTTGATGGCTCCAGTCATTGAATATTCAGCCCAGCTGAGCAGTTGTATCAAGACTGGGCTGGCTTGTTTCCCAAGGAAAGGCACTCAAGGATTCCTTGAAGGTTTTGGGTTTGGTTTCTTTCTTGTCACTTGAGTTAATTCCCAAAAATCAGTATCTGGAACTGAGCTTTCAGCCTTCAGTGTGGACAGGCAGGATCCTGTGGTGGTTCTGTGCTCTTCTGCCCCCCTCACCCTGCTCCATCTTGCCTCCTCCTGTGGTTCTGCCACTGCTAAAACGTCCATTTGCTTTGTCCTCGTCGTTCCCATACACCCAATACACTCTGTGTACACTTTTTCCTTCCATATATTCCCCATCACGTAGCTTTAAGTTATACAATGTGCAAGTCTGTCATCTTAGTGAGTCAAATTAATGCCTTTCTTGCACTGGTTTGTTTGGACAAAGGGGTGTTTCTCTTTAACGCTCCCATGAATAGCCTTAAGCATTTGCAGATTTTAATTTCAGGAGTGGTTCAGTGAAATGAACTGTCTTTCAGATAGGCATTCAGCATTTGCAAATACACTTCTTTTCTTTCTTTTTTTCTTGTAATAGCCCTTTACTTGCTGGTGCTCTGAGAAATGTCTTCTGCTCATGGTTCTCAAGTTCTGTCTCGTCTGGTTTTACTTCACAGTAAAACTGATCCCAGAGGGCAATGGGGAATAACATAACACATCTCCCTGAGATAAATCAGGTGCAAAGCTGATTCCTGGGGTTAAATCTTTAAATCCTACCTTCGGAAATGACAGTAATAAATAGAAAAAAAGAAGATAATAATAAAAAGAAAAAAGCCCAGAAGGGCCAATGCTGACTTTCCTGGCAAAACATCCCATTCAAAAAGCCAAATATTTTTAACTTGTAGAATCTGCTGTCCTAAATTCAATCAAGAATCCTTCTTTGTCCATCATCCTGCATCTGAAAATGCCTGTCACTAGGTGCTTGAGGATTAACTTCATGTCACTTCAGCAAATGATTTAGGAAATAGTTATTTGAGAGAGTTATCCTAAATTTCTTCTTAATCTTATCTGTCAGTTTTTCTTAGACGCACTGGATGTTACTCAGGAGATGATTTTCTCTGGTTGGTCGTAGCTATCTCATAAATATAAGTGTTTGCTATTTTTGTGATGACTGCATCTCTAAGAAACAGAATAGCAAAGAAAAGTCAGAGCTGAAGAATATATTCTGTGAATAAAAGCAATTTTTTTCAAATTTACAACCTGCCATTGAATGAATGTCCTCCCATTGTCTCATTGTCAAAATTGGAAAGCAGAAATCTGTGACTTTTCCCCTTTTTAGGTGCAAAGGAGTGTTGTCCCCTTGTCTCAAGCCCAAAACGCCTGGGGTGTGGATGATTTACATTCATACCAGCCCTCAGCCACTGCTGTGGAATTCACAAATGCTGTATAACCCCTGTTTCTGATGGAGGCTTTTTAAATGACTTGGGATAAGCCATGTCTGTTTATACTTTGATTTCTTGAAAAAGGAAGGTGGCAATTCTGCCTTCATTGCAAAAGCACAGTGGAGATGCATTTAGTGATGTTCAGTCAATACTGCTATTTATGTAGGGTCTAACAGGAAAGTTTTCAGCTGCCTCAAATTTTATTGATGGATAACATTTCTGATTTTTTTTATATTAATTATTAGTGGCATGACTATCCTTCACATGTTCTTTGTTAGTGCAGTGAAAGATTCTCTGCAAAATATTTTCTTCTGCTTTTCCTGTCACTGCTGTGAGTTTTCTTTTGTTGCTTTCTGGTGAACTTGAGGCATCCTCATTCTTCTCTAGAGGAAGAGATGACTAAAATAAGAAACTGCATTACAAAAGGGAGAGCTGTTTCATCTAATGTTTAAAATTTGTCCAAGGTGTAACTCTGAACCAAACAATACCACGATTTAGCTGTAAACTCTGTGGAGGAGGTGGTTCCTGTCAAGTGTGAGCAGTACTAACAAATAGAAGTATTAACACAGAAGTAGGTACAAAGCAGCATTTCATGGGATTACATCTGCTGCTAACTCAAAGAAGTCTGGGTTCCAGGTTTGTTTTTAAGGTCTGTTTCAGTAAAAACAGTATTATTTCAATGAGGTGTGGGGCTTGGTGGCACGGTCATTTGCTTTTAGATGTGGCTCACATATTTCTATGAGGACCAGGAAGTCATGCGTGGTAATTCTTCACATTCCTGACATCTTTTTCATAATCCACTTCTAGGATGATGATAACTGCAATGAATAAGGAAGAAAGAATTTTAACTTTTATTAATGGCTGGAATTCATGTTTCAATTCTAATTGTAGAATCTATAGCATCAGTATTTTTTTTTAATTTTATTTTTTGGTAAACTACAATAACTCTATCTTAATTGCTAGCAATCGTTGATGAAGAAGAGCCTGTAATTGCAATAGTTGTATCTAATCGTTCAGAGTTCTTTTGGGCATTACTGGACTTGTGTGACTTTTGAAATTCAGTATGTGAAGTTAGGTGTGATACACAAAAGTTGAAAAACATGGAAATTGAATAGGTTCTCTCTGAAATAATTCTAAATATTTTTTAAAGGCTTGTCCTCTGGCAGCTTACCTGAAGTCATCTTCCTTTAGTGAGCTGATTTGGAAAGGTTATTTTGGTTCTCACTATTCTAAGATAAATTTTCAGTATGTTTATGAAAAGTCTCAGTACACATAGCACAAATTTTTTTTCTTTACTGTTCCATTCCATCTATGAGAAGAAGTGGGAAAACCTCTCTATTCAAGAAGCTTTCCTCATGTTTGGATAACATAAAAATGGGAGCTGTTTAATTATTTCAATTCCTCCTCTTCTCAGAAATGGAATATTCATGTAGGATAGTTTTTTCTATCAGGTTCAAGTTAATTTCTCAAATATTCCATGAGCTGAGCACATAAAACTTACCAATGTCCAGAGCAGCCAGGAAGGGGAAGGGTTATTTGGTGGTTATTGTCCTTTTTTGCATTTTGCAAGAATTACTTCTACTTGTGTTTTGGCTCTGCAGAATAAAGTGATGGTTTCTAAATCTTCTTGGAAAGAAATTCAGGACACACTGATTGTAGCATAACTTTGGGTCCTGTTTCTGAAAAGAAGAAGAATTTCCTCTGAAGAGATTTTGCTACTTTCCAAGTGGAAGATGTATAGATTTCCCTGCAGTTTGTCCTTTCCTCTTGTGTTTGCATTCTACTTTAGAGATTTAGCCACTGAGATGTTCAAGTTTTGTTTGAGGAACATCTTGGCATGTTTGTATGTTGTGATAATTACAGTTAGTATGAGCTCCTCCCATTCAGAATTGAGTTTTTGCCAAATAATGATGTTTTGAGGAGAAAATTGATCACTTACCAAAATGATTCTTTTATGTAGAATAAACATTGCAGCTGAATGGGAAGATTAAAATAATTCTTCGAGAAGCAGTAGGTAGTAGACTTTAATTTCTGTGAAACACGGGATAGATTGCCCCAGTGCAAGTGCTGTGTTAGTGGTAGCTGCAGGGGAGACCCTGCTGAGCCCACCAGCAGTCTCACAGCTAAATCCTATTGATTTTTGTAGGGACCAGTGCAGCCTCTGCAGGGCTCTGGGGGGATTATGAGATGCAAGAGGAGTAAGCACAGGGGAGCAGCCACTGTCTCAGCTTCAGAGGCAGAGTATGAAGCTATTGATTGTACACTTTGCTTTATTTGACATTACCCCAGTGCAGTTATTCCAGCTTTTGGGGATATCCACTCTGATCCTCCACTGTGTGGATGATGCCTTGCTTTGTCATTTGTGTGCTTTTAGTAAACCTGTGGTTTTTTGTGCTGTGATTGTTGATAAGATACTTTTTGCTGGCATTGTAACCTCCTGTTCCTTGCTTGCCTGCATCTGTCCATTTGAGAGCTTCAGAGCAGGACCTGCACCTTTCCCATCTTTGTACCATATTCAGCACTGTGAGTTGAGGCTTCTGGATGATGTTTGATAGTCATGACCCTGGATGGACCCTGCTGAGGGGTTTTTGACTCAGGAGGGACCTGGAATTGGACTTTCTCTGTCAGGACCAGCCATTACCCACTGTCAGTCTGAGTAGAGAGCCAATGGAAATGCAGCCTCAGCACCTAAACCCCTCTTTCCTGTTACAAAACCATCCAAGCTGTTGGGTGCAGGAGGGAAATTCCCCCAGCACCAGCCCACACCCCCCTGCAGTGGCCCCCTCTCCTGGAGGCTGCTCCTCTCTGGGTCTCTGCCTGCCATGGCTCTCAGTGCAGAGCCTGGGTGCCTCATCCAGCCCTCAGGCCAGGGCTTGGACGCGCTATTCCCTTACCTGGCAACTGAATCATAGCTTCAGGTAGTCATAATTCTAAAGCCACAGTCACCCTTGAGGCTTTCTGAATGTGTTTCTCCTAGCGGGAGTTGAGTGATTTTGAAGTCACTGGGATTAAAGAGTTCTGGTGAACATTAAGACTTTTTTTACAATGGTCTACTGTTTGCTGATTTTTTTTCTTTGTTTTTTTTTTACCTTTAGGATGAACGTGAAGCCAGAGAAAACGTGAAAAGAGAGCAGGATGAAGCGTACCGCATCTCGCTGGAGGCTGACAGAGCCAAGGTGTGTGCAGGGGAGAGACCCCATGGGATGGGAACCCTTTGGAGTTTGGGAATGCTCTGTGGTGCAGAGGACTGCCCACCTTCAGCTGTGCTCTGAACATGAGACCCTTAAGTCCTCAGTGTTGTAAAGTGGCACCAGATAAAGTCACTAAGACTAGACTTGACTCCATCTTTTAGCTAAATTCATTCTGGCTTCATTTAATAATAGATTTTGGGAAAGGAATGGCAGGAAAATATCACTTAATTACTATCCTATCTCTTTTAATTTCTGCAAAAACGTTGAGGAATTTCGTTGTGTTTGTATTTATCACACATTTATGTGGGATTGCCCTTTGTGTTTGTTAGAGAGAAGCACAAGAGAGAGAAATGGCAGAGCAATTTCGCTTGGAACAAATCCGGAAAGAACAGGAAGAAGAACGTGAGGTGGGATGTTTTACCTTTTCTGAAAACTTTTTGAATTCATGAAGGTTATGAACACTGAAACTATCATTCAACACACTCTGCAACTTCAATCCAAAGTATACTTTTTATGTGATCAGTTTTTTTTATTATTGATTTCTTACTATATATCTGTGAAACAAAGTGCAGCTAAATCATTTCCATCGACTGTTTATGAGCTTTTCTGTTTTATCATCTGGGTCTCAAATACAGCCAGGTATTAGATAGACCTGCTTACAGGAGATCTGTGAAATGGGCTCCATAAATGCTGGAATCTTTGGGAGGCCCTAAGCTGTTTTCTGCAGCCACTCCTTTTAAAAACATGGAGCCCTTTCATTTTTTCCAGGAAGTAGCACAAAGCCTACCTACAATTCTGATCAAACAAGTCGCCAAATTTAATTTGGGAGACAATGCACTTATTTAAAAAAACTAAGAAAATAATATCCAAAATCTTGAAATGTGGATTTGTGGTACTTCAAAAAGTTTCTGAACAGTCTTCTACGGAATCTTCCTTAGAAGGAAAATTGTGTTTAAACAAGTACTCTGTGTCTCTAGGCCTCTATAAGAAAACAGAAACCCTGTGAGGTGAGGACTACTGTTCCTCAAACTGTTATTTTGTAGATTTTCTCGATTTTGTAAATTCTGTGGGTCCCAGTGCCTCTCAGAGATGGCTCCTGCAGCCTCTTTCAGAGTCTAGACTGGTTGTGAGATGGCAATTCTGTGAGTTTAATAGCAGATGAACATGAATCTACTGAACAGGCTCACAATCAGCTCACACTCAGGCTTAAGTAAGGAATAAGTTTTTCTTTTCTAAGTAATTTTGCATGCATAGAAACAATAATTATTTCTGCTCCATTATATCTTCTCCTGAACCTTTTCTGATACCTTGGCCTTTTGGAAATGGTTTTCTTATGCAAAGGCTGCAAGATTGGCCCATGTTATCAAAATCTACCTGGGCTTCCCTGTTTTAATGCAGAGTGCAGTAATGAAAATAATAGAATCTGTTTGCTTAGTAGAACAAAAGGGATTTTAACAATAATGTTTACTAACACTCCCCATTTTCAAGTATACAGATTACTTGGACTGAATTGTTCTGCAACAGTGTTTACTTACAGAAGTGGCTTTATGTTCAGTTTGTATTTTAAAATCTGACTATTGAGCCCTTCACATACTGAACATCTTTTTATCAACAAACTGAAATTGCTTGTTCAGGTCCAAGAGTTTTTAATGTGATCCATCATGTCATTGTTTTCTGACTTGGTTTGCTGGTACAGAATATCCATTGTAAATTGCTATTTTATGTTGGAGCACTGGAGAGTGGTTACTTTGGGGAGCGAGGCGCTCTTTGCACAAAGGAAGGAGCTCTAATGAGCTACTGTTGTTTATTTTTCTATAATATAATTGATTGGGTTCAGTAAATAATGTAGCATCTGTTGTTATACTGTGTGGGGAAATGTCAAAACAGCAAGATAGTAAGCAGGTGGTTTAGAATGGAGAGGGAGAAAATTAAAATAGAATCTATTTAAAATATAATCTCATAGTAGATGAGCAAAAATGAACTCAAGTTCTATGTATAAATATTTATACTGAGATATAATTTGCTCAGAGGTGCGTGTGTAAGAAGTAGACTATTTAAAAGCCTTCATAATCTTGCTTCTGCCCAGTCCTTTCTCTGCAATGTAATCACCATCCATCAGTTTCTGTTACTAAATGACCTTGGAGAGGTTTTCAAAAGCACAAATAGCAACTATGTATCCTGAAGGTTCCTTGAAAATCTGGGTAAATCCCTGCTTGACTGCCTCTTCAGTTTGAAAAATTGTCTTTTCGGCACATTTTGAGGGAGGCAGTGTGTTTGTGCTGCTTCTTCCATTCATTTACCTTCTCATTAAATGCCTTAAGAGAGGTGATACTGTAACAGAGCTGCTTCTGAATATGATCAAATTTTTGACAGATGCTGATGCTGCCCATGAGTACCAAAAATGCCTTTGAAAATCAAGGCCACCTCATTCAGCAGTCTAAAGTTAGCCATTAATTTTATTAAAAAAAAAAAATCTAGTCAAAGGATTGGTGCTGTAGCAGCTCCCAGAGACAGAAGACAGAGAACACGGACCTGGGTCCTGCCCTTAAAATCTTGACATCAGCAATGTTAGCAGGAAGACAGTCATACACATTTAGTCAGTCATGTAGTGTCATTGCAGTTTGGGGGCTGATTTCATACAAGCTGTTGCAGAAAATGTGCTCACCTGTACTTGGAACCATCTTCTTGCTAATAATAATAATAATAATAATAATAGCAGCTTATTTAAATCTTCAGGCTCACATTTCTGTTCACCCAGTTTCTTCTTTGACCATTCCTACTTTTATATGTACACTGTGTATCCAATGTACATTTGTGGCATTTTTAATTGCATCTTTTAACAGTGTTTCAGTTTATTTATAGTCAATTTCTTGCATATATTTCTTTTCACTCTGAACTGCCATTAAGGACCCACTCTACTGCAAATGGTCAATTACTCTCTGCAAGAGGAAGGCAATTTGACAAGTGCATTTAAAGAAATACTTTTACTGCCTTTTAATTTATACCCTTTAAATAAGCAATTGGCCACTTGACAATTATTCTCTCATTCAATTTTTTTCCAAGGCTTTCTGCCAAATGATTAAATTACGTATCCCATCGTGCATTAACTGTAGACCTAATAATATGTGTTATAAAGAAGGATTTATTTTAATTAGTTGTCTGGTGGGCTGTTATTAAGGAGTGAATAAAAATTATTTTGTCATTGAGATATAAAGGCTCTGGAGCACTGCGACACGTCTTGAAGTTCTAGAAGAAATAAAAAGAAAAGCTTTCTGTCCTTTTCTTCTTGTTGCTGGCATTGCAACCTAAATGGTTGTTTTTCCTTCCCCAGGCTATCAGGCTCTCTCTGGAGCAGTCTTTGCCTCCCGAGCCAAAGGAGGAGAGCACTGAGTCTGTCAGCAAACTCCGCATCCGGACGCCCAGCGGAGAATTCTTTGAGCGCCGTTTCCTGGCCAGCAGCAAGCTGCAGGTTGTCTTTGATTTTGTAGCTTCCAAGGGATATCCTTGGGAGGAGTACAAGCTGCTGGGCACCTTTCCGAGGAGAGATGTGAGTAAATACCTTTCAGGAATAAATAGCTCTGCTTCTTGCTGCTGTGGATTAGATGGGCTGGTGTGTTATAGCATAGAAGGTGAAAGGTGTGCCTGGGTATGGTCGAGTGCTGCCAAGCTCTAAGCCAGGTGCTGACTGACCAGTGCTGTCAGATGTTACATACAGAGCTGTGTGAAACCTGCCTCGTGATATTGTAAAAAATCCTACATTTCAGAAAAAAATTATGGACCATATTCAATGAAAACTTGAATTTGCTGAGCCTGCATCGCTCATGTCCTGTGCTGAAGGAAGCTCCATCAGCACTGCTGGTAGCACAGGTCTGTTATGGGCTGGTACTGCTGATCTCTCTGGTTTTGCCATTTCGATGCAACTTTATGTTATGAACAAGGCTCAGAGACAGATAGTATCCAGTTATGAACTATTAGGTACATCCTAATAAATATTTGATCCTGTTACATAATACCAGTAGATAATTACATCTCCTACCTTGAAGTGTTAATGATGTACCTGCTGATTTTCAGAATCAGTACTGCTCACTGCTTACAAAAGCCAATTAAATTCTGTCAGTAAAACAACAGGTAATTTTTGTTCTAGCTACTAAGTTTCTTTGAAAATACACCTCTGTGTTTCCTGCACAAATTAGTTTTCATTTCTTACTTAGTCATTGCTACAGCAAAGGTGAAAGTCAGTGGGTCCAGCTGTGCAGGGGCCCTGCATAAAAGGTGAAGGGAATGGGCACTGCAGAGATGTCAGGACAGAGCCAAGCAGTGGTGGGTGAAGTTCAGCAGCTCTTTGGCCATACTGCCTCAGCCCTGCAGAGGAATGGGGCAGCTCTGGACCAGCTGGGGTCTTGTTTGCTGGAGGCACCTCCAGACAACTTGTTAGGCCATTTTTCACCAAAGGAGTTGTGTAATTTGGATTGCTTTTCCATTTTGTTTCTCATCACTGCCCCTGGAGGAAGTTCACTAGGAATGAGGCTCTGATTGACCTGTTTACAGTAGTTTGTAAGAGATACCTCTTGCTTTATCATGTTATTTGTAAGTGCTCCAAAGGAGAAGGAACTCATCCTTAGCAAGCATACAACCTTGTGAGTGGATGTGATTTCTGACCCATTTGTGGCACAACTGTGAACAGAATTGCAGTGCTTGCAGCTCTTCTTCCACCTTGTCCTGCACTGGGAATCCTAATCAGTCAGACTGAAAAGCAGCGTTTAAGGAATCTCATTAATCACTAATTAACTTTACTCCTTAAGCATGCAGTATCACTTCAGTGGAACCAAAGACTAGAAGTCACCTGTTTCCAGGATTTGTTCAGTTTATTTGACAAGAGAAAAACAGTGTTTTGCAGTCTAAACAACGGGTTTGTGTGTTTTAAATATTTTGCAAGTCATGCCTGCCTACCTCTAACTTATTTCTAATGTAATACATATTTAATATAAAACCCCTACAGATCTATTACTCTTAACTTTTTACATTTGTTTTTCATTTTACGCTGTATGTTTCTGTACTTAATCACATCATCATCTTTATGAATGTTAGTCCTCTGTAAAAAGTTCAAAAATTTATCAGGTGAATCACATAAGAACAAATTTTAAAAGGAGTAGAAAAGAAAAAATACCACTAAATTAGAACAGGCTGGTATTGTCAGCACATTTGTGAAACTGGCAGGGAGAAAAGGCTGAGGCAAAGAAAGGAGAATTTAATGGCAGGATCTGGAGCTGTTGGTCTGTTGTGTGGGAAGCAAAGACCCTGTCATCTTTTTTCTATGATTCCAACCTAATAATGCCATGTATGAGGAGTCACATAAATGATTCATGCTGATTGACTCAGCCGTGTATGAATCCCGTTGCCATTGTGACCACCAGAGCTACAACAGACAAAAAATATTCCCCAGGGGTTTGCTAACCGCTGAGAACTGTAAATGACATTTGTCATGTTCCCCAGGTTGGGAAGGTTGGAAGTGTGCAAGTCCATAGCCAGATGAAAAAACATAAAAATGAGTCATTGTTGAATGGCTTGGAAATATATTCAAAGTATATATTCATTGACTTGGGCTTTGGGGTCTGTAGTCTCTTAAAAATACACTGTAAGTTATCAAGACCCTTGTGCTGTATGATATGTTACAAACATGAACTGGAATCTGTGCCACAAGGACAGAGCACTTGAAATGCTTGTGCTCCAGAAAACAAGAGCATTTAAAATGTCTGTATTTAAGCTATACATAACATTTTTGGGAAAAAAAATGCTTGAAAGTATCAGAATTACTTTGCTGAAGTTTTGCTGCCATAAGATGAAAACATGTTTTCTAATGTTAGTTTGCAGTGTTTTTCTATCCTAATCTGCTTTACAATATCATACACACCCCCAAAAGTGTTTCTGTCTTATCAAAACAAGGCAATTATCTTCAACCAAATCAACATTTTCTTGTGATAAACTTGTTAGAGCATTTTTACCTGCTTTTCAAAGCCATCCGTCCTGATACAGTGTTGTTGAAGTATTTTTACATCTTTGGTAAATAAAAATTCATTAGTTCTTAGTGCTATGTTCCACTTGCTTACACAGATATCCTTAGCTAACTTAAAGTTGGTATCATAACCCTACTGTAAATACAAACTTCTACACATGAGTAAATACATAGATTAACCTTTTCTAGACACTACTTGTAGATTTTAAAGCAGCAGTGACATTCCAAAGCAGTTAAGCACATGCAGTGACTTGTTATTGGGTCTTTGTCACTGACTCGGTTGTTCTTTCTGCCAGTGCTGAAATTAGATATTAGCCAGCTCCTCTTTCAATACCTCTGCACCACATCCTGTACCACCAGTGTGTATCACAAATGTGAGCCTGGAGCAGCCCGTGCCTCAGACTCTGAAAACATTGGCAAGCACATCTTTGGGAGTGAAAAGCTGTGTTGTATTTCCTGGCATTTTTCTTAAATACACCTGCAAAGGCTTCATGGGAGCAAATGTGTGCGCTGTTAAATGTGTGTGCTGATTTCCCAGTTATAGTTCCCTTTCTTCCAGAAATCACATTGAACTATGAACAAAAAGAGCTTACCCTATGTATATTAGTGTGCTCAGTCAACCTTCTAGTTCAGGATATAAGTCCCTTTCTCTTAAAAGCCTTCCCAAACTCTGATTTTGGTAGTCCTCTTGATCTCACAGCTGCAAGATCCTCCTTTTCCCAGTGCCTTGGGGACCTCTGAATGATCAGTTCCTCACTTATTTCAGTGCTGGTGATGTGCTCAGGTCTTCCTAAAACCCATAACTTCTTATAGGGTGGGCATTTTACCCCACCTGGGCAAGAAGCTGAAGTGGACCAGGTCTAGCTGAAACTATAAGAGGAATATGCAGAAATTTACCCAAATTGGGCTTCAGCCACCGTACTAGGGTTAATATGTTTGTGAATGTTTTATGGTTTCTACCAGAAAGGGAGGGCCAGGCATGTTATCTCCTTTTAAAAGCTATACTTGAAATACTGAATTTATTAATTTCTCATGAAAAATCAAAATTGCAAGCTATAATTTCTGCTGCTGGTTTCTCCTTGAGGTGGAGCATTAGTTATGTATTTGAGAGGATGCCTTCTGCAGACACGGTATTAGAGACTTAAGCTCTTTATTTACTGTATCTGGAAGCCTTGGTAAGCCAAGACTTCTACAGTATTTCACATTTTATTTTTCTGAGCCACAGCTTAGGATCAGGTGGCAGTTAAGTCACTTAAGGTTATTTAAATGCATCTAAAATGTTGCTTAATAATTCAGAACCAGTTTGCTCTGTTTAGAGTATTAAGATTTTTTAAATCCTTTTAATTAACCAATTTCAACAGCAGTTTAAATAAACAGAAACAAAAAATCTGTCTCCCTTGAAAGGGCAGAAAATAAATTTGACTCAAATTGCATGTCAATTTAAATAAGATATGATCAGGATTTCAGTAAATTTAGAGCCAGGCAATTTGTAGTTTTATATGGGAGTATAGAGTAAGATATTCCTCCAAACCCAAATGTGATTGTTCATTCCTGTGCTTTGGCAGGATTAATCCTCTTTGACGCTTACAGTGGTGAAAAGAATATATCCTATATATTCTATACTTACAGGATAGAAAGTTTAGCTGCAGCACTTGGTACAGAGACCTCTGAGCAGTTAATTATCCTCTGATGTTCTCAGAGAGGTAATTTTAGGGCATGATCCCTATATTGCTATGCCAGGTAGTTTGACAGTTTGGTATATGAGTTCTGGCAGGTGTTGTTTGTAAGGATTGTTCTGAATTTCACCCCATGCAAAATACTTCCTTCAGATAACTTAGTTTTAAACTCATTAGGTTGTGTTTAAACTCTCTAAATAGTTCATGAAAGAGTTAAATGTCCTGGACAATTTTTGGCTCTTAACATTCTTCCTCCCAATCCTGATCTTGATAGAAAAATGGAAGAAAGATGTTATTGTGATAAAGGATTTGTACAGTGTCATGGTTATACCCTGTAGTACTTTTAGTCATTTTCTGTAAATCAGGAAAGTAGCTTGAATATCTGTTTTATAGCAGATGAGGATTTCAGATGAATGAAGTATTTTTCTGATAGGTTAAAAAAATTTTGAGAATTACACGTGATACCTGTATTTTTTCCAGTCATTTCAGTTACTGATACTCATCTTTCCTACTACACGAAGTAGTAGTCATCTCTTTTAATTCACATAATTTAAATTTTTCAGGTCAGTGGTGTCATGTGTTTACTCTGATCTAGTTTACACAAGGCCACAGCCACCTACAAAGGTAGATGTCCCTCCTCCTATCATTTACAGCTTTCCTTAAGTCAACACTACCTGCCCTTGTCTTTCCTCTCCTTTCAAGATATGTTGTTATTTTATTTATTCAAGCAGTTAGGTTTGGTTTAGTTAAGACACTGAGAAGTTGCCTAAGCAAATTGGCCATTCCAGACTGGCATATTCCCATGCCTCTTTTTGAAACCTGGTTTCTGACTCTTCTTCCTGACAGCTTGTAACAGTGGAGGGATTGGAACCATTAACCTCGAGTGCAAGAGGAAAGGACACTTGAAGCATTTGTAGCTCCCAGATTTGCTCACAAAGAACAGTATCACAGTCTTTTGGGCAGCAATTGCTAAAGGGAGTAGGTAACATTCTTGCTCTGGTGAAGTCAAGTGACAGCACTTGAGAGAACATTGAGTATGTTTTGCTTCTTGAAATGTGATGTTTACTTGTGTGGAAATAAAATTTCCATATAGGTAGTAAAAAATTCTGTAAATATTACAGGAAGATTTTTCAAAATGTTCTTCCAAGAATGACAGACTTGATGTGTTTCTTTCAGACCCAGTGTCTTTACATAAGTAACTGATCCAAAGAGAAAGATTAAAGCCCTTCATGTATCAAGTCGCTGAAAGGAGATCTCATCTCACAGATGTAAGAAAAGAAGTAGAATTGCATTCTGTAGATCAATATAGTTTCTGATCTCTCACAGCAACTCTGTTTGAATACAGGGAATGTTTAACCAGTTTCAGGAAATAGGTGTGCATTTCAGATGAGCTCTTTTACTCGGGGCTCTCTAGAGTAAGCGAGCATTCACCCAGCGCTGAATGCTCAATGCGGAGCGTGAGCTCTCCAGTGAATCATCCTCATTAGTTAGCCCAGTGACTAATGCCAACCATGGGATTAATATATTCCACCCAACAGCCCTTCAGTGCACATCCCTCGCACCCAAAGTGCTCTTTTATTCAGCACTGCCCCATTTTACAAAACATTGATTTCAGGGGAGGCGCGTTATTGTTCGCAGGAAGATGCCTTAGTTAAGCTGTAGGGCTTTGCTCTTGCATTTGACATTATCCAGCATAAACTGGGCCTAAGATATTTTGTACTTTTTCTCCAGAATTCATGCTTAATATCTATTTTGTGGACTTCTTTTGACCCTTGTAGGAAGAAAATGAAATGATAAAATACCAATAGAGAGCCTTTGTAATTGTATGATACTAAGACTGCTGTGTCTGGTTACCAGAAAATTTAATGATCTCCTGCTGTTTTGGTAATTGCATAAGTAATGCATCAGACTAAATCACCAAAGCAGTCCTAGGCACTCTCTTTATTCCATTTACCTATCTACCAATCACAATGTTATACTGTAGATATCATTGTGGTATCTGAACATCTTAATCCTTTGAACTCATGATAAAAATCCTTTTGGATTGTTTTTTCATGCAATTATAATTAAGTGCACATGAATCCAATCCTGGTCGTTCTCCTGTGAGTGACTGTGTTCCCATCCATTCCCCATACACAGGATGTATGCAAAGCAAAGTTCTTACAGTTCATTTGGAGCACTAGATGTATTTATATGTTTTCAAACTTCCAGAGGATGTGGCTGTTTGCTTCCTTTCAGCTCTTCATAGATCTTCAGAGTGAAATCTGTAGTATTTCTGGGGATGTCATCTTTTTTCTGTGAAACTAGCATGTTTTCAAATCATTAAATACATGAATAATTGTTAGTTCACTATAAGCACACAGCAGTGCCCACAAAAAATGGACTGTTTTGCTCCCTGGCACAGCAGAAAGGATGCTTAACATACAAATGCTCTCATCTGTAAATGCCAGTGCTTAAACTTTCTCTGCTCAACAAGAAAAATGAAGGTAAATAGTGTGAGAGAGCAGGTAGTGGAGCTCCTCTTCCTGCAGGCCCTTTGTCAGGAAAAGACAAGGTCCAAGGTATTCTGTCGGCTTCTCTTTGTCCAAGAATTCCTAAATAGATCGAAGATTTCAAACCAGGAGGAAGGAAGGAAGGAAAGCAGAAAATCTGAGGAGAGCTTTACACCACCTTCCTCTTCCTGGAAGCCTGAAGTCCTCCTGTCTTGGAGCTGTTGCCACTGTGGGACTGTAATTGTCCAGGTTAGGACCTGCAGGTGACTCCTCTGACTGACTCCAACTCCATCTTCTTGCTCTCAAGGCAACTTGTGTAATACTTCAGCACCATCAGCACCACAACAATAAAAGTCACAATATTCAAAGAAGCTTTTCTTAATTGAAATACTTTTGTGTTTGCACAACTGCCAAAATGAAAGAGTGGGTTGGTTATTTTGTTGTTGAAAATGAGCTGTTAGAAAGGCTAGAGGGAGATGCAGCCTCTTGGCAGTGATTTTTTTAAGTGAGATTAGTTCTTGGGAAGAAATAGAAAACGAATATTCAGTGATGTTGGTAACTGGATGTATTTTAGCCATATTTTGGGCAAGAAATGATCACTAAACAAAATTTCTGATCCACAGCTAAAAAGAGGCACAGAACTGCCTCAGAGCTACCCAGGTGTACACAGCCCTTCCTAAGGCCTTTTGTTGGAAAGTAGATAAACTACAGTTATGTATTTCTTTTATTATTCACTGTTAAAAAGCCATAGGATTTGAGTAAAAGTCTGGTATTTTAAAAAACATCATTAACATTGGGGCTTTATTTAGTTTTGACAAAAAAAAAGGTTCAGTTTTGTGGGGTTTTGAAGTGTTGTTTTGCTAATATGAAATATTTATTCCAGTTGAAAAATCAGATTTTCATGTAGAACTTTTAAAAAGCACCAGATAGTCCAAGTGCCACTCTACAAATACAGCAACACTGGGTTTGGGCTTGTCCTTGTTATTTGCACCACCCTGTCATTGCGTGTAGTGTTTCAGAAAACGGGAGAACACAGTTGCTCTCTTAATTTCCTGTCAAGTAAGTCAAGTAGGGCAAGAGAGATTAGTAAGCCTTCACTGCTTAAAATCTAGGCAGCAAATTATTTTTTAATATAAATTATGTTAAGGCAATGAAAACTTACTCTATGTGGAGGTTGGTGGCATCTCAGAGCACTGCACAGCTTTCCAAGGGAAAAATGGGAAGCGTGCTCAAAGTAGAGGGTACAGCATCACAATTTTCTGTTTTATCAACAGCTGCTACTTTGCTTAGTAAATGTATTTTTAAATATGCTTAATCTAAAATATGTTTTGAGAAAACCTCTTCAGAGAAGTAAGACAAGAGTGTGATGTATTGGATTAAAGCTTTGTATTTGGATCGAGGCTACAAGTCTTTTACTATGACATATTTTTCCTTGTTTGTGATGGCTTTCTTCAATTCAGATGTAAATTATCTCCAAGTTTATTCAACTAAGCCCGATCTAATTGCATATATTTCTATAAAGTAACCCTACTTTTGTTTGTTGCTCAAGTTGAGCGTATTATCTGTGTAACCCAGAGATATTTCAATGGGTAGAAAGGATTCACTGTATTTGTTTGTGTGTCACTCTGAAAATATAGTTTTTTAAACAGATCTGGTACTTTACCAGGTGTGCCTTTAAGTAATTTCTATTGCATTTATACTTTAGGAGGATTAGGAAAGAGAGTAAAAGAACTCTTTGTCCATTAGATTCATTAAATGTATTCATGCGTGTGTAAGTGGTATAGAGGCTGTGCTACTCGGGAATCAGATCCTTGTCCTAGGGTGGAGAGAAAGGTGAAGGGTGTGATATTTACTGCTTGTGTAAGTGTCATGATAATTGTGTATTTGATTCTTTATTTTTAAATTACCTTCCTGGGCATTAAGCCTTTTTTTTTTTTGTATTTATCTTTTCCCTGCAGAGTTAGGGAGGGTAAGGAGCCACACCTTGTACGTGGTAAAAGTACAGCTGCTCAGGATGTGAGTGTGTAATAGAACAGATAGGTCAGCAAAGGTGAAGACAGAAATAACTCAAAAGTTATTCTAGAAGGAAAAAGATTTTGCTATAAAAATATATTAAAATGCTCGTTAAACTAGTGTTAGTTTTCATTTTTGGTTTATCTGAAAACCCAATGAATTTATTCTGAATGAAGTGTAAGCAGCTACTACATTCTTACAGGAGGAGTGTAAGAGTTAACATTACTACCTTGTGCCTTGCAGAGTCTTAAATAATTTGAGCTTCTAAGTGGCACAGAAGTACTTCAACTAACTAGTTGGAATAATCGCCACAGAATTCACTTAAACAAATACTTATTTAAATGATAACTTCCCTGGCACCAAACCAACATTGGTTGTGTAACAAAGTTCCTAAAAGATGAAGCCGTAGCTGCAGTGCACCAAAACCTAAGGTCCCATAAAACTGAATCCATAGTTGGAAGAAAAGTATTGTTTATCAACTTAAATCTATTTCAGTGAAAGCAGCTCAATGGCAAGATCTAAGAGTGGCAGAAATAAAGTCCTTTAGCACCTCTGATCCTATTGCTCAAAGGAGTCTTCCCAGAGGGCAGGGGGAGTGTTGAAGTTTGCACAGAAAGTCATTTGCCTGAAGATAAAATCTCCTGGGGCACTCTCTGTGTTCAGGGCTTTGGGACAGCCCTGAATGCACCTGCATGTTATTTTACAGGGTTCTGTGAGCTTGAATGTCAGTAATTTTGCTGTCAGTTGTGTTATACTCTCAGCTTCTGGACACTGAGTCCCTCCTCAGCCACCCTCCTCACTGGATAAGTTTGGAATGCCTTACAGTCTCTTTTTAAGGGGTTTTAGTTCATGTTTCATTATAATATAAAGTATTTGGCATTAGCAAACCCACAAAAGAGTTGAGAAATACATTCAGCTGGTACCACAGTGTGATGTAGGAGGTGACTCCTAGAGTGTGTGCTTATAACTGGTAGAAAGTCAGTTATTGCAGGTCTTGAAGATACAGATAAACATGTGCCTTTAGCATTTGTTAATGCTTTTAACTAATGCTGAAGGTGAATTTTGCAACCTTAATAAAGAAAGTGTTCATTCTGCCACATAGGTGGAACAGAGGAAATCAGATTCAATATATAAACGTACTTCAGTGATTTTCTGTGTAATTGCTAACAACATAGAATAAATTTTCAAATCCTAAAGGCATAGGGATTTGAGACAGTGTAGCTTACATAATGTGCAGGGCTGCTTTGGAAAGAGCATCATGCAATGGCATCAGAGCCAAGGGGTGTCAGCACTGAAGTGGGCTCCAGAATTTATACTAATGGTAATGAAACAAGGGACACAGATATGCATTTAAAGGCATTTTATACTCTTCATTGTGAAATAATGCACATAAATGTACGTGAATGAGATTCAGTAGAGCACTACATTGAACACACGTTTGCAGGCTACAGCTCTTTCCTTTGATCTCTTCCACAGATCATTCTTTGGTTTCTAATTCTGTTTTAAAATACTGTAAGTTAGAATGCATCTTAGGTCTTATATTTTATATATTTACAAGAGAAACCATTTCTTTTGTTAGGAGGTGTGTTCACTAATAAGGCTTCTATTCTTTGTAGTAAACAACATATTTACAAGCCACAAATAACAAAGTAGAAGCTGCAGAAGGGTTGTGGTGTGATAATTAAGTACAATGGCGACCCATATGAACAGAAAATGCCAAGGAGCTAAAACAAAGCAACAACAGCTTTGTTTGTTGACAGATGTAGGAGCCATATTGTTAGTTAATTGGGTAATGGTGTAAACATTTGCAAACTCTGCTGTCCCTCAGTGAATTAAGCAGCACACTGAAATTATGGTGAAAAGCTGCACAGTCCTTGTGTTGCAGGTTCTCCATAAGGCTGCTAGGACCCTTCTCACGGAGGAAGGAACATCATGTGGTGCTGTTATTTAAGGCCCTTGAAGTTTGCAGACCTTAGACTAGGACATGTATCTTGAATTACACTCAAGTGAATAATAGGTTTCCATATGGTTACAGCCTGGAAGTATTCGGGTTGTGTTCAATGCCTAGGCGTACTTCTGAGATTTTATTTTGTTTCTAAATGTAAGAGAGACTTGTTGTGACTTTCCTGCCCTTTTCTTGCAAAAAAAAGGCAAAAAAAAAAAAAAAAACCCCAATGAAATGGTTGCAGGATTTGAAAATAAAGATGTCTAAATTAATATAGGCTTGTACTGAAAAGAAGGAAAATTGCTTCTCTCAGGTGCCCAGTACCTCAGATGCTGTGAATTGCACAGACCCCTCTTTACCTCACTCCCTTTCAGTAACAGACTGTAGCAGAATACCAAAACATTAAAAAATGCAACAAGATACTTAATTAGCATACTTCTGTAATCACAAACTTAAATGCACTACTTTGGCTGTTTTTTACATAACAGGTTTGCTTTCGAAGATAATAACCTTTCAATAATTCAAGCAGCATCTGTGCAGGAATGCATAATTGGACTGTAGATAATAGGAATCTAAAATTGAGTCTGGTTTTTGTAAATTATTTTTCTCTTCAGACATTTAGCAGTAGCTCACCGTGGAACATGAAGTTTAGGAAAATATGTTCTTCTTTGGGAATAAAAATAATGCATCTGTTTGGTTTTTGGGTTTGGTTTGGGGTTTTTAATTATGTCATTTTTAAGAAAATTCTGCTGCAGTCAGAGAAAATGACACTGATTCTGATGGTCTTAGGAAGTGATAAGCCTTGAAAGTTTGTTTAATAATAATTTTTCCCTAATTATTCAACAAGACAAGAGAAATGCAAATATATTTCAAGTTTACCCAATTTAGTTGGGGGGAGAGAATGAGAAGCAATACTATTTTTGTTAGTAGGTAACAGGATTAGTAAATTAGGCTTTTAAGAAAATGACATGAACATTTCTTATTAATTCATAGCATTTTGTGTGCTGGATGCTTAATGTTTTCAAAAAACATTTTTAGAAAGCAGTGGCATGCTGTGTTCATAGATGAAACAAATTTAACTTTGGAAAAAAATGTTTATTGGCCTGTATTTGCATTTATACCTATGGCATAAGACTAATAAGTTATTATTGACAAGCAGACTTCTGATAACTGGTGTGCTCACACAGCAAAATAAACAAAAACAGAATTACCAGGGAAAATAAGTTTAAAAATGGAAGTGAAATATTTCAGAAAATGGTTCATCGTTCTACATGAAGCTTTGCAGTATTCTGAAGGATGTCATGGCATTGGCTTGTAAACTTGTAAACATCTGAATGACACTGGGACACTTGTTATCATTAATTTGTCTATATAAGTAAATATATAGAAAATTAAACAGTTTTCTCCCAGCCTGGGATCATTGAGGTGTCTGGAAAGGACGAAATGAGTGAAAGCTGGGTGTTCCACCATGTGACTTGGGGCAAGAAAGGGAGTACGAAAACAGAGTTTCCCTTTTCAGTGGAGAGATCCTGTTGGGATGGAAATGCTGCTTGCACCATCAGTTTGACTGAAATTTTGGGATAATTATCTAGGAGTACAGTTTTATTTTTCATCTTAACTCACATGTTTTAGTAATCCTTCCAAAAGTTCTTAACTTTGACGAAAACAGACTCCTGCATTAGTTTATGGTTGAGAACCAGACCTTCTTGGAATTAGTGTGAGGGATTCTGGTTTTTCCTTATTCTGTTTGTTGTTATTACAAAATAATACTTATAATAACAACAACAGAAAGCACAACATATATTTCTTAATCTGCATCCTGGAAAATAATACTCACTACTTCAATTATCACTGATGGAGGGACTCAAAAATTTTCCCTGTGAAAGTCTGCACTGTGAAGATAAACAATTCAAAAGTCTACTTACACATATCTTTGTGTTCATGTATTTACAGGTGACCCAGCTGGATCCAAATAAATCGTTACTGGAGGTAAAACTGTATCCTCAAGAAACCCTTTTCCTAGAGGCAAAAGAATAGATCAAACAAGATTGTAGGACTAATCATCCTTTGATAAGCCAGAGGCACAGCATCGAAAGGAAGACTTCTCTGAGCACCACCTTGTACTGAAATCCAGCTCAATTCCATGTCACAAGTTTGCCTCTTGCAAGAATCCTGAAAAATTGAAAAAAACAAACATAGCTACTTAAAGTTTCACATACATGAGTATATGTTTCCAACCTCATTTAAATGAGCAGAGGATAAAGTTCTGCTATGAACACTGAACATTATGATTCTGTTGCTCACTTATCATCCAGCTTTTGTTATAATTAATGCACTGTTAAAATGTGAGTGATTGTTAAGTAGAATTTTTACTCCTCAAATGCCCCTTTTTCACCAAGAAATCTTGGACATTTCTGCCTGTACTTTTGACACTAGAATGCTGTATATTTGATATCTCACTGAGCCAGTGCTCTCATATATATGCATTTTATTTCTGTGTTTGAATTTCTACTTGGTCAACTAATTTAAAAAGGCAGAAAAAATTAATGGGACATTCTCGGCCATGGAAATTTAACAGTATTATAGTAGAAAGCATATAATTTTTGTTAGTACTTTCTGACTTCTTTGATAAGATGTAAGGTTTTGTTTGGAGAATATAGTTTGACATATATGCGAGATATTTATTTACTGGTTCTGCTTTGGGTCTCAGTTCCAATTCAGTTTAGGAAGTATTTTCCATTACATTGCAGTGTGAAACTGCTTATTGCATGATGTGAATATTTAAATAACATTAGACATGGCCAGTACCAGAAACCTGGTATCTTGCCAACACTTCAGGAATCAGCTGATATTGAATATCAGCTGTTAAAAACCTTTCAAATACCAGATACAAAAGTTCTTTATTTCTCCTTGTGAAAGGAAGGGCAGTTCCCATATTAGCAGTTTTTCTTCATTCTGGCACTTGCTTGTCTCCTATTACTCTGCTGGTTTAAAGCACCTTGTTTGGTTCATCAAACAATGGGTATTTTAAGGGGTGGTGTAATAAGAAATCTGCCTTATTGTTGCACACTTTGGACATTTTAACAATACATTATTGATCCCATCTCAAATTAAAGAAATCCTACTTCTCTTGTCTGAAATGTATGCACCAGCTACCTGCTATCTGATGTGGAAAAATCTGGTACTTTAAATTCCTCAACCATAGAATGAGCATACTGAGGCTAAGACCATAACATGCAGTTGATGCCAAACCTGCATCAAAACTGGTTGGTTTGGGGGCTTTTTCTTTTTTTTTTTTTCTTTTTTTTTTCTTTTTTTTTCTTTTTCCTCTTTTTTTTCCTTTTTTTTTTAATTTTCTCTCTGGGCTTTCAAGACAGTGCACAATGGCACTACAGGATCATCATCTGCTAATCAATTTTTTTTTTTCTTTTAAAGCCTGGCGCATGGTTTTCCATCTATGTTTATACGTAATTCATAGTGTTTATCGTAGCTGAATGAGTTCTGATTTGAAAATTTTATACTAAGCTAAAACCAGTTGCACACATGTTTTAGTCTTTGTTTTTTTCTTTGGAAGGATGGTGATATAAAATTAAATGTATGCCTATTACTAGGATATTAGTGATGCTGATATATTGTTACTTTTACCAAAAATGCGAATTTCTGAGCAGGCAAAGCCTTATTCTACCTTTTATAATTCTGTAATTAGTGAGTGCTACACCAGACACTTTAGAAGTGAAGTATCTATGACAAACAAAAGGTTTGGAAGTGTAAGCAAATCCTAATAATTTGCAGTTCACAAATAAAAGAATTCCTAGCCAATAGAACGATAAATGTGCGTGTAATGGAAAGCTGAATGCAGATGCTTCATTCTGAACTTTCATTTTCTTACAAAAAAAAAAATTCCACTGTGTTTATTAAATAAGAAATTAACATGGCTTGCAAATTGGGGTGATGCTGTTTCTACAAACAATCACAGTAAAACCTACAGCAGGATTTTAAAGTGATGTATAACTTTTTTTTTCCTTCTAAGCTGCCTGTTGAGGAAAGGAGTTGCTGAAATAGTGCTACACGAAGCAAAGCGACCTTTCCACTAACTTGTTTATATTAATCTGTTCTGTTTAATTTCTGTTTGATCTCATCAGGCTGTTTTCTCTCACTCAACTTGATTTCTGTATTTTCACTATATATTCTTTACTTTGATACTAGTTTTATAAAGTTATTAAATGTGGCTTGAATATTTGTTGAACTCGTTGAAGTCAGTGCTCCCAGGGTTGTTTGGCCTTTTTTTTTTCCTAAACTCTTTTATAATTTTTTCCCTCATTTCGTTCATATTGCAAAATACACTGTCAATATCAAAATGTTCTAGTGATAATTAACTGGAAGTGTTCAAGGTGGTGGCATTACTGCCCTCTGATATAAAGATTTTGAGATCAGAATACAGGGATCATTCTGCCACGACGTAAACAAGTGTATTGCTCTTCAAATAAAACGTTAACAATTTTGGTCCTTAAATACTTTGGGCCTCATTTCAAGAAGCAACCATGTCGAGTCACCTTTCTGAATCACACCATCAGCACAAACCAGTTCCTGTGTAGAAATATTAATATTCTATGCCATCATTTTCTGCTCTCCTGGTATTCACTTCACACGCTCTGCTGGCACAGATAATCCTCTAGTCAGTCGAATTTTGTAATTCAGTATTACCCTAAAACTGTAACACCGTTGCTACAGAGCACATCCCTGATTCTGCCTTTTGATCTTCAGGTTCTTCACATTAATGGATTACCATTAAGGTGGTAAATGCATTAGTTTTAAGTCTTAAGGAATTACTGTTGCTGAAAGGAATCCCGTGCTATGCGTCGGCTTCTGTTACTCACGGGGTGGAGGTGGGGCACGCTCTGGCTTTGGGAGAAACTTTCTGCCTGTTAACAGTGGTGTTTGAAATCATTATTAGAGACCATGCAGAACACGAGTGTTTGCTCTGAACTCTCTGCATATGCACCCTTCAGCTCCGTGGGAGTGCTGAGGATGTTTCTAATGGAGCTGTGTTGGGGGGTTTGTCTATTCTTTTTAATGTAGCAGAAGAGGACTTTGGCTTTCATAAACTGTAACTACTCGGTGACATTAGAAACTTAAAATAAATTTTCAATTGCAGCAATATTTCTACTAAAAAGTTATATGATTTCACTCTTCCATGCGTGGGGAAAAAATCAAATCACGATATCCCAGATTCTCAGGACTGAAGCGCTTCATTATCCAGGCCTCGTGCCCAGGCTCCCTAAAAAATCCATGAGAAGATTTCAGAGCCTTAGAACAGCAAGCACAAAACACGTAAGTGGGTGTCTCTACATGTGAGGAGTCACTACCAGGCAGGACCAGAGCCTGCTTGGAGCAGTCAGTCAGAAATGCTAAAAATGGAGATGTCTTTATGTGTGCCATTCCTCCCTGGAGCAAAGGCTTCCCCCTCTGCTCTCCTGCTCCTGAGGGCTCTCAGCACTCAGGCTGTGCACCAAGGCAAGCACCAAGGCCTTCCACCATTTGACAAAACAGAGGATACTTTTTTATTTGGAAACAGGGATGATGACCTCCTCCAGGGGAGGAATTTTCACTGATGGTAATTCACACTTTGGCTTTTCCAGTATTTTGAGTGCCTGAGGAGAAACGAGTCCCTGGGTTGGACATTCCGTAGTCTGCTTCAACACCACCACAGCACAGCTACTTTTGAAGTGTGTGCTGCCCACTCTCAAAGCTGTTTGACTGCCAAAATACAGGATTCCTTTAAGATCCTTGAGAGGGTGCAAATCAGTCCTTAGGCTGGCAGCTGGGTGCTTGCCTGGGATCAGCCATCCAGCCCTTGACAGTGGATGCTCATTGCAGCCATTGGTCTTCTTGAACGAAAGAGCTGGGAGTGGAGACTGGATGTTGGTTCTGCACCCAAGTTTAGTATTATTAATCTGTTTGTATAAAAGAGAAGGCAACTGCAGTAGCCCTAATTATATTTTTCTTTCTGGACGACTCATGAAAAAAAGCAGAAATAACTGTATGCTGTACACAGCATGAGACATGGTTCTCTACCTGTAACTATTTCCCCACAGATGACAGGTGGGGAATAGCAAATTTAGCACTAAACATGTCAGAATGCAGGCAGTGTTACACTCAGTTCAGTCTGATACAGGTCTATGCTTCTGCCCACAGAGCCATCTGTGCCCCCACCTTGCACTGGGACCAGGCAAACCAGTTGAAAACTGACCATTTTTTTTCCTGGAAAGTCTTGAGGCTGATGCAGCTCCCTGATATGTCTCTAGGTGAGTCAGTGAAGATGAGAGGAAGAGGAAGGCCAGGCTGCTCCCCCTGACAGCTCTTCTGATTTATGTGGGATGAAATAGATCATGCTCCTTGAAATATTTTTTTTAATACCTTATTACAATCTTTGCATTTTACATCCATTAGAAAAAAAAAAAAATCAAGGAAATTAAATGCTATAAAGGTTTTGCTGTCTGAAATATCCTTAAGTCTTGTTGGCAGCCCAGAATTCAGGAGGTAAGAAGGCAGGTGGAAGGTCCCTTGAGTGCATGCAGTGAGGGCAAGGCTCACTCTACATCCGGCTCTTGGGAGTCACTGCAGACCTGATCACCCTAAAAGTTTCAAAGGGTTTTAATGTCTCCCTAGATAACAGAGAGTTCACTCCTTAGTCAGGTCTTTTCTCTGTGGATTCTTTAATGTGTAATGAAGACTGAAGTCACACTGCAGCCTTAATATAATTCAATTAAAATGTCACTCAACTGCTGGTTATAGAAGGAGGGAGGCTTCATTAGTTCTTGTGATTACAAAACTGCTGGTTAACAGGATCGTTATTTTGTACTTAGTACCACTGAGTTTCCTTTACTGTTTACCCAGCTCCATGTTGTGACAATATTCCACAGGATTCCATGGTTCATCGCTGTTCCCTTTCGATCCACTCAACTTGAATGAGTTTGTGTTATTTATTAATATCATCAGCTCACCACTGATCCCTTTCTCCAGGTAGAGGTGTCTGAGTACCCTGAGTAACACAGGTTCCCACAAAGATCCTTGGAGACATTTCTGGAATCTTCTCACTGCTGCTTTCTGCTTCCAGCTATCAATCTCTGATAATTAGTTTTTTTTTTTAACTCAAGAAAAGATGTTTCCACTGCAATAAACACCACTACAGATGACTAGCTTAGTTTTTCTGCAATTGCCCTATTTTTAATAAAAGGAGTCTTTTACACTGTAAAAATGTATTAATCCAATTATCTTCTGGCAGGTTTTCCGTTTCTGATACTTTTAATAATCCTTTACACTTTTGGTAATTCTTTCTTGGGGTCTGTGAGTTGTTTAATTCAGGTTTTGTATCTTCCAAAAGTTAAATTTCCATGGGCTTTCTAATTTTCTTTTCTAGTTTCCTACTTTAAGTCTGGCTTCCAATTACATCCTTTAACGTGCTGGTTCACATGGCCCAGCTACTTCTTGTGGGCATGCTGCAATCTCTTCAAGTCAGATACATGTGTACTCTGAGGGCGTAAAATAGTGTCTTCAAAAAGTTTTGGTTACAATCTTAGTCTTTCACCTGTGGCTTTAATTTCTCTTTGTTACCTTCCTCTTTATGCAGTTTTCTTCTAAAAGGGTAGTGCTACCCTGGTGATTTTTAGAAATTGTTATCGTTTTGTAAAGTAGGGAATATGTTTTCATTCCCCTAAAAAACATAGTTTTTATCATTTTATTTGCCTCTATGCTTTATTTAATCTACTGTCACAGTCCCCGTTAGCATGAGTTACTATCAGTCATAAATATTTTATACCTTGTAATTATGGCATCCTACTCATGATCTTGCCTTTTCTAAATTTGCAGGTAGACCTCATTTGTTGTCATTTGAAAACCCCCGTTCTGTTGCGGCCATTTCAGGAGTCTAAAAATCATTCTAATGTGTACTTAGAAATATTTTTCATTTTGTGTAGGCCTATTTGCCTGTTTATATGTCCTGATTAATGAGGACCTTGATTGTGTAAGGGAAAGCATTTCCAAACTGTGTTGGCAATGGAGAAGGAATTGTTTTTTAATGACAGCTATAAACTCGCTGATGCAGAAGAACAAAATAATTTCTAATTGTGTGGATCCAATAAAGAAAAAAAGGTGGGAGGTATTTTTGAGACGTGAAGTATAACCTGCAAATTAAAGAGAACACTCTTTTGCTGAAATACACTTCTCCAAGGGTTAGACGAAGGTAAGGCATTGTGTGGCTGTTGCGGTATCGTCTAACGCGGGGAAACCAAACCAAATAAACAAACAAAAACACCGAAAAAGAGATCCCCGCCTGGATGCGGGTCCCACCGCACCTTCCTTCGCACCTCGCGGCCGCCGGCTCCCCGGGAAGATGTTGGCTTGGAGGAGCGGGATGGGGGCGAAGGCACTTCCCGGGCATCCCGCGGGACCGGCCGGCACCGCCGCCGCCCTTCGGCCTCTCCCGGGCGGGATGGAGCCGTCGGGGCACAATTCCCGGGGGCACCGGGGCGCTGCGGCGGCCGCCGGGAGCGGAGCCGCCCCCGCGGGTCTCCCTTCCCTTCCTTTCCCTTCCCTCCGCGGCCGCCCTGGCTCCGCACCCGGCCCGGCTCTGCCCGCACCGCCACCTGAAATTATTTAAAAATTATTTTTAAAATATTTTAAAAATATTTTAAAAATATTTTAAAGTATTTTTAAATTATTTTTACATTATTTTTACATTATTTTTAAAATTTTTAAAAATTATTTTAAAGTTATTTTTAAATTGTTTTAAAATAGTTGAAGGGAAGTCAAAAGAGGGGGAAAGCCTCGGTGCCGCGCCTCTCCCCGCGGGCGTGGGCGGAGATGGGGCTGCTCAGCCCGGCGCTGCGCGAGGGGCGCGCAAGGAAAAATTGGGCATTCCCAGGAAAAAAAGAACAAAACAACAACCCACAAATAAACAGCCAACCAACCAAACAAATGGAGCCACACGCTCGGGCATCGCCCCAGCGCTGCCCGGTCCCGCGGGGCTGATGGCACCGGCGCGGCACCGGGCCGGGGCTGGACGGTGCCGTGGGAGATTGCGGATGGTCCATCATTAACTTGAAAGAAGTCTGTGTTTGTATAAGGGCCCCTTAAATACTGCGTGTGAACTGGAAAAACAATACAGGAATCATTTTTTCCCCGAAGTGCGTGTGGTTTTTGATGACGCTGTTACATCGTCCCTCCCGCCCCTCCGCAAACCCCCTCGATACGTCTCTAACGATATAGACTGTGTTTATCCATCGCATTCCGTCAGGATTGTTCGGCTCCTGAGCTCCTGGGGCAATAAACATTGAAGGGGGGGAATCCTCTGGCAAATCCGACCGGGGCCGTCACGATCATGAATAAAAATAAAAGCATTAATCTTCTGCTTTCGGCTAATGAAACAATTTAGCCTCCAAAATATGGAAGCGCTGCGATGTGCAGAGCCGGGATGTGGCCGGGCAGATGCGGGAGCGGCGCGGGGGGGCGGCCCCGCACCTCGGGGTGTCGGTCCCGGTGCCACGGGCGGGGGCATTTCCCCACCGCCCCCGGCCCGGCCCGGCCGCCGGGCCCCAGCAGGCAGGAGGGAGCTCCGGGGTTTTTAATTACACTCCTTCCCTTTGCTCCCTTCATTTTTCTGCACCCTTTGCAGTGAGACACACTTGGAATTAGAGTGGTTGTGACATTTTGGTGGCAGCTTATTGTGCGGAACACTTAAAGTTTAAAAAACAAGCCCCATAGAAGTTGAGGGGCTTAAAGCAGCCCCCTTTGTGGGGCAAGACATAGAGTTTTGATTCTGGACAATGGTGTTTCTCAAATTTCTTCCAAAAACCTGCACCCCATCTGTGATCTCAATGAAATCGCTTTTCTCTCTCCCTTCAATTCATTTGGCAAAGGCGAAGCAGATGCATGGGACGGGGTCTGAATTTTAATTATTAGGTTTTACCTGAAACAAAACAGCAAATCCTTTTTACCATGTGTTTGAAGTTAGGAGACGGGTAGGGGAATATAAAATATAATTAAAAAGCTCTCGGATCGTTAGGGAGCTGACAAGAGCCCTTTTTAATGAACCTCTCGGAGCGCCCCACGCTAAATTAGCGGAGCGGGGCTTTCCCGAGTCGCTGCGGCTCGGAGCCGCCGCCCCCGCGGTACCTGCGTGCGCCCGGCGGTGCCAGCGCGTGTCCCCGCGGCTGCCGGGGGCTGCGGCACACGAGCGAGCGCGTCCCTGTGCCATCCCCGCGGAGCCTCCGCTGCCGCGCAGCCTCTGCGCGGGGCCGGGCCGGGCCGGGGGGAGGCGGCCGAGCCGCCCGTGCCGAGCCGCCCCCGGCCCCCGGCCCGCGGCCGCCCCGTCCGCCCTCCGAGGTGCGCAGCGATGCCGGGACAGCCCCCCCTCCCTGCCCGCTTCCCGCGCATTAACTCAGAGCGCATTTAACCATCAATAAGGTGCGAGGGGAAAATTGTCTGTCACTTTAATCCGTGCCCGAGGGGCTGGGAAATAAAAAGGGAGAGGGAGAAGGAGGGAGGGAGAGAAAAGCAAAGGTCTTAAAGAGCCCCAAATCCACAGGCGAGCGGTGGGAATGCGGAGCCGGGCTCGGCTCCCTGGCCGGCCCTCCGTGGGCAGCGAGCCCCGAGCAGGCAGCGCTGGCTCGGGAGGCTGAGCCCGTCTGGTTTAGGAGGGGACCCGATCCGCCGCTCTCGTCCCAGCGCAGAGCGGGGCCGGGGAGGGAAGGGGGCACTGGAGGCACTGGGGGCACTGGGCTCCCTCCGAGGTGTCCCAGCCCTCGCCGCACTCCTCCGGCAAGAAAGGGAAACTCCTGCCCGCTCCCTCCTCCGCTGCGGATCCGCTCCGCTCGTCTCTCTGGCGGGTGGAAGAAGGGGAGAGCAGAGAGGGGGCCGCTATGGGCACCCCCACACCCCCTGCCCCCGCAGAGCGCTGCCCCGGCCGGGACGCATGGCTTTCCCCCTCAGCAGGCAGAGGCTGCTCCCCGCCCGCCCCGCTAAAGCGATTAAGATTTCCTTCCCGTCCCTTGGGAAGCCCCAGCCCGAGCCTCAGCCAAACCCGGGGGACATCAGCCAGCGCCGAAGGCCCTGGGGACGGACCACGGATTTTTAATTTTTGCTCCAGCACGCGGTGGGGCGGGGGGTGGATTGGGGGTGATGGATGGATTTTTGCGTGTGTGAGCTTTTTTTCCTCTTTCTGTGTGTCGATGTGCTTGTGTGTGGATGGGCACAAGCTCTCAGAGAAAAGAAATTTTAGAGTAACAACTAAAGGCTTTCTTGTGCAGTTATTTTAAGGGCTTTGTTCCGTGCCTGAAGGGGGATGCGCCCATTTGTTCGGGAGGGGATTCATCACATGCCCCTTTCATGTGAACCAGAGGTTAACAACCTAATGAGCACTTGGTGAAGAGATGAAGCGTGTAAAGAGCCCGATTTTCCCAAATCCTGGGCTGCTGTCTTGGGGATGTGCTACTCTAACCTCTGCTGGGCTAATAGTCTCCGCACTTCCAGCGGGGAGGCCCCGGGAAGCCCCCGGGTCCAGCCGCGCTCAGGCGGGGCAGCAGCAGCGAGGCGACTCGGTCGCGGAGCCCCGCCGGGGAGCCGGGGGGGCCCGGCCCCACTGCTACATATGTTGGGTCAAGTCTCCCCATTGTGAGCGTGTAAAAAGGTGTAAAAACTCAATCATCTGTAGCTTTTTTAAAGGGAGGGCTTACCCTGGATTTGTTGCATAATGGATTGTTAAAAAAGTAGAGGGTTGAATTAAAACTGTTCCCTAGTCACTTTTAATTAGACCACTCTATTTAATTAGCAAAGTTGAAACATGCAATTAAAATTAGCTCAGTTTAGCACATATTAAAGGAAATGGGGGACGCGGCTCCGGCTCATATTAAAGCGAGTCGGAGGAGAAATGGCGGAGAAGAGTGAGCGAAATGACTCTGTGGAGGTGATTCAGCCTCGGCCATCTGTCAGAGGACCCGCCGTGCCCCTTCGTCGCCGCCCCGATCCCTCCGGTGTCCCTCTAAGGAGCGTCCCCGCAAGGCCAGCGCGGTGCGCACGGCCGGTGCCGCTGGATGGTGCGAAGCCCTTCGAGGGCCGCGTGTCCGTGTGTTTGAGATGCGCTGCTCTCCAAAAGCCGGGGCTGGTACCTGCGGCGGCCCCCGCGGAGCCCCGAGGGGTCACTCAGCCCCGGCCCCGGTGTGGGATCCCCCCGTGCTGCCGCCGGGCTGCGGGCGGACAGGAGCCCGCGCAGGAGTGCGCGGAGCCCCGAATTTCCCTTATTTTCTTCCACAAATCTTTCTTCCTTGTCGCTTTCTCCTCCCCCACTGGGAGCCGGGAAATCGAGTTAATAATGTTTCAAATACTTGAAAAGTCCGGGCTAACGGGAGTTCCGTCTCCCTTTCCTCGCTCCGGATCTGAAGAGGTTGCCTGGACTAGGAGGAATGTGCCTTTTTCTTGGAGGGGGGGTAGTGGTGGTGGTAATTTTCATTCTTGTAATATTGGTTTGGGGATAATTACTTTTAATGTCAAAAAGATTTAGTTTAATATCATCTCTATTAGGCGGCTGGGCGGATAATTAAAAGTGAAGATGATAGCAGCAGGGAAACAGATGGCATTTGCTTACTTTGATTCAGTAGGTAAATAATGAAAAAGTCAATGGCAAACCCCCTAGAACAATTGAAACCTTAAGGAGCACTAACATTAGCAGGTACTTACAAACTGTCTTCCGCTAAGAACGAGATGAAAATACACTAATCAAGAACTATATTTCTCTGGGATGTTTCCGAGGGCTGCGCTGCTTGCGGGCGTGCGTGTCCCTTCCCCCGCATGGCAGCCAATAGCCGGGCGCTTTTTAATTAAGATTTTACTACTGCAATTGGGGGAAGCTGCAGCAGCACCGTTGCTGCAGCCCTCAAACTTGGGCACCGGAGCAGCCGTACAGGGGAAGCCTTTAGGTGAACCAAGGGGAGTGAGGAGAGAAAGAAACACCGGGGAAATCGGGGCTTCTTCAGAATAAATACATGAAACCCCTGTCGTGTTTTATCGAGCTGACCCAGATGCGAGCGCTGGGCCGTGGGCGCCGAGTGGTGAATTTCTGGATGCTGCCAGAGTCAAACGCGCAGCGGGGATAACTGAGCAGCAGCCGGGGCACCGCGCAACGAAACGCGGCGTCTCTGGTCATGCCTGCAATGAAGTAGAATCGACTTTCACGCGTCTGGAGGGCGCGGGCTGCCCTGACCGTGGTGGGGCTGCCTCTGGGACTCCTTAGCCCCGCTGGCTCCGGGGGTCGGCGGCTCCCGCCCCGCTCCCGGTGCCAGCCCAGGCTCCCGGTGCCAGCCCGGGCTGCTCCTGCGGGGAGGAAGAGAGGAGCTGGGTCCAAGCCTGAGATCCTCTCGCGGTTTGACGCTGGGAATTTCTCCCAGAGCCAAGCTGGGAGCGAGACCAGTCTCGGGGGCTTTAAAGTCGCGTTTCACCGGGTTTGGAGAAATGAATTTCTCTTTCCTTGTCCCACCCGGGCAGCGGGAGCGCGGCTGCTCTGTGCGTGCCTAAAACAAACATCCCTCCCCCAGAAAGACACGGGAGCAGGGATGTACAAGAAGATTTTATTGTGCCTCGTCAAACAGAAATGAATTGCAGCAGGAGAGAGGGAGGAAGAAGGGAGGGGTGGGGGGAGAGCAACATCCACCTCCCCGCTGCCTCCCGTCCACACTCACACACAGGGCTCTGGCAGGCCGGGACAGAGCTGGAGCGAGCCCCGGGCCCGTGGCAAGTCCTGGCCGCGCCTCTGCTGGTCCGGGCGAACTCGCAGCTCAGGGGTGGTTTGTTTGAATAAATCTGTGAAATGTGCACACCTTCTGGGTTCACAGTGAAAGTTTTCAAAGGAAAACACGGACAGGGGAGAAATTATTGTTGCTAAAATATCAAACCGGGGAGAAGTGTGATTCCAGGCTCTCCTTTCCTAAACGCACCTCGTAAGAGGACAGCAACACAGGAATAGTTGGGTCCCGGTTGGAAGCAGCCCCTCCAGCCACTTCTCTCCTGGAAAGCGGAAAGGCAGAGTCTGCCTGAGCCCGGGGCAGGGTGCCGAGTCCGACAAGAGGCCTCGGCTCCGGGTCAGAGCGGCGCTTCCCGGGAGCAGCGGCTTCGCCTGCAGCCCCCGCCGCCTCCGGGCTCCTGCCGGGGCTGCTGCCTGCCCTGGGGGCGGCCGGAGAGGAGCGGGGCGCGGGTCAAACGCCCCTGAAACTGGAGAGATTTGGACTAATGTCCTCAGAGCTTGCTGAATCCTGGAGTTACATTACGTATCCTGGCAATTTTAAAATTTTTATTTAATAAAACTCTACGATGTCGGATTGAAGTTGAGTGTAACATTTAAAACCAACACATGGCTCAGTGTTTTGGGTGAAGAGGTGTCCTCTGCTGACTTTGGACGAGCAGCAGAAACAGGCGCCCAGCTCTGGGACACTGCACCCCAGCTCTGCCTATCACAGCGAGCGGGGCCGTGCTGCAGGAGCCCACGGAAACAGCCTCGGCATAGAGACGCTCCACGTTGTGTGTCCCAACTTCAACACCGCCGTCTGTCATGTTACTGAAAGCATGAGGCTCCGAACAGAAACCACCGCATTTCACTGGCTGATTACGGACCCACTCTCGGGGTTTTTTGTTGTTTGGGTTTTTTTTTTTTTTATGTTTGTTTGTTTGGAGTTTTTTCCCATGGCTGTTTCAAAAAGAAATAGTTTTGAACCGCCATAAACGGAAAGAATAACTCAGCCCTTTAATTTAAGTCAAAGCTGAAAGACAAGGGAACGGAGGAAATCGGCGTAACCCGTGTTCTGTGTTGTTGGTGATGGCGGGCTGCCTCGCTGGGGAAAGGGAAGGTATTTGCAGAAAAAAGTCTTCATCCCACCCCCCCCCCCCAAAAAAAAAAAAACAAACCCAAAACCTGCCAGGAAGAAGGGAGAACATTTTCTCCATGTTAAATCAACATAAAGCAATACTTTGAATGTTTCTTGTTAGGTCTGATCGAGTTCTACGAAATCCCAATTAAATCAGATGATTAGAGTAATAGTCTCCGGAGAATAAAATTAATGGTTGCGAATAAAATTAAATCGGATATTTTGACTTGGCGGCCGTATTAAATAAAGGTGTTATAACACCTAAATCATGAGGAGTGCGTGGCAGCTGCACCCGCAGAAAATCGGGTAGGAAAGCGTTCATTTGGTGACCAAAAAAAAAAAAAAAATTAAAAAAGAGAGGAAAACGGATGTAAGTGCAACAAAAATATTGAAAATTTGGAGGCCTCTGGAATTGTGCTTTTCGCAACCACGGAAGGAGAGTGACCAAGGGGAAGAGTCATCGCAGCACCAGCGAGCGCTGCGCGGTGTCCAGCCGCCGAGGAAGCGGCAGGCAGGGCCGGCACGTTTCGAACAGAGCCAGGGCTTTCTCTGCTCCCGGCTCGGGGCCCTCAGCTCGCCCGGGGCTCCCACCCGGAGAGGCACCGGGAACAGGTCTCGAGGTGTGGGAGCGCAGGTGGGGATGCTGAAGCGGAGGGAGGAGGTTCCTACGACCGGCAGACAGCTCCCGCTACGGGGAAGGACTTACGGACATACGTGAAAAAGAACTTTAGAAAGTGCCCAGGAGGATGGAGATGCCTCGTGGGAAAGAGAGGGGAGAGCCCTGGGGAAAGGAGACGGCGTTATTTCCCACCGAAGCGCTACCTCCTCCCGCTACCAGCGAAGGTGACGTCAAACCCGGGTGGCTGATGCTAAAACAAAAGCTCCGGGGTTAATATACAGTTACCAGCCCGGCAGCCTCCTCCTCCTCAAAAATCAGTCCCTCGGGTTTATTGTCCCCGAGGGGAAGGCGCCTGTTGAACATGTAGTCACGCAAACAGCTGGCGGGAGGAAGAAAGAAAGAACTTTACTTTCTGGGGAGCGAAGGGCGGGCAGGGCTCCCCCCCAGGCTAAAGAGCAGCGAAAGGATGGAAAATCATACTCACCTCGGGCTTCTCCTGCTGCGGCAGCACTTGTACATTCACCTGCGGGTGTGGAGTGAGAGAGAGGAGGGAGTGGGGAGAGAGAAAGAGAAGAGGGGATAGAGGGAAGGAAGGAAGGAAGGAAGGAAGGAAGGAAGGGAGGAAGGAAGGAAGGAAGGAAGGAAGGAAGGAAGGAAGGAAGGAAGGAAGGAAGGAAGGAAGGAAGGAAGGAAGGAAAGGGGAAGGAGAGAAGCATCGTTACATACTATTATAAAACAAAACCTCCAAGGGGAGAGGAGAGGCCATCAATTGAATTGTCACCTTCCACAGCATATTCCCCCCTCCCCTTTTGACAAGTAACACCCAGGGGGAAAAAAAAAAAAAAAAAATCAAACAGTTGGCAAGTACCGTTTCCAACGATTAAAAAAAAAAAAAAGGGAAAGGGAAGGGAAGGGAAGGCGCGGAGAAGGCGGCGGGCGGCGGGCAGCGCTCCCGGGCACACCCACGCCCCGCCGTCCCCGCCGTGCCCCCGGGCGCTCCCGGAGCTCCGCGGGCGCGGCGCGCTCGGGCCGCGGGGCGTCCAATCAGCGCGGCGCGCGCGGCCCCTGGCCAATGGCAGGCGCCACATTGTTGTCCAATGTTGCCTAATGGCAACGCGGCCCGCAACAATAGCGCGAGTGGCGGCGCGAGTGGCGGCGCGGCGGGCAGCGCTCCCTGCTCCGCTCCGCTCCGCTCCGCTCTGCTCTGCTCCTCTCGGCTCGGCTCGGCTCGGCTCTGCTCGGGCCACACCGCCTCCCGGGGGGCTCCGCGCCCGGCCCTGCCCGGCCCCGACCGCCGCTCTGCCCGCCCCGACGCCGGCCGCCTGCTCCGGGCTCGCCGCGCCCGATGAGCCCGGCTCCTCCGCCCGCCTGCGGAGGTGCTGCTAGGGAGAAGGGGCGATTTATTTATTTTTTTTTTCCTCTTTTGCTGTTCGCTGCTGGATTTTAGCCTCTGCGGCTCGTGGCGAGGGATCACGTCGTTGAAGGTGCCGGCTCGTTCTTTGAAGGGACACTGCTAGTCTGTGGCTGCAGTTACAGGGGGACGGGGGAGCGGAGCTTAGGGAGCAGCTCGGGTGGCACCGGGGCGCCGTGGGGAGGAGCGGCGACCCCGCAAGCGCTGACGGGAGAGCTCGGCTTTGAGCCTGGCGCGATGGACTTGGTGCTGCCCCGCCAGAAGCGCAAGGAAGCGAGAGTGATCTAAGTTTTCTTGGATTTTCCTGTGTTAGCTTTGCTTTCCGGGCGCGGAGGGGAGGAGGGCGCGGAACGGCTCCCGTCGGGCCCGTCCTCACTTGAGCCCCGCTCCGGGGCCGTGTGCCGGTGCGGGGGGACGGGGGCAGCGCGCGGGGAGAGAGGACAGGCGCTGGGGTTTGCATGCCCACACCCGGGGCTCCGTGTGCCCCCCGCTCGTGATCGCGCTTGAAGGCACCGGGAGTTTCTCCGGGCGCGGGTGCGGCGCGGGGGCTCCCCCGCCCCGCGTCGCTTTGGGGGAGGCCGGGGAGGGGGGGCCGCTCTCTCGGGGCGGGCTCGCCGGGATGGAGCTGCGGTCGGAGCTGCCCAGCGTGCCCGCCGCGCCCCCCCCGGTGCCCCCCAGCTCGGTGGCGGCCGCGGCGGCTGCGGCAGCGGCCACGCTGCCGGTGAGCGTGGCCGGGAGCTTGCTGCGGGCGCCGCCGCTGCTGCTGCGGGCGGCGGAGAAGTACCCGCGGACCCCCAAGTGCGCCCGGTGCCGCAACCACGGGGTGGTGTCGGCGCTGAAGGGCCACAAGCGGTACTGCCGCTGGAAGGACTGCATGTGCGCCAAGTGCACCCTCATCGCCGAGCGCCAGCGCGTCATGGCCGCGCAGGTGGCGCTGCGCCGGCAGCAGGCGCAGGAGGAGAACGAGGCCCGCGAGCTGCAGCTGCTCTACGGCACGGCCGAGGGGCTGGCGCTGGCGGCCGCCAACGGCATCATCCCGCCCCGGCCCGCGTACGAGGTGTTCGGCTCCGTCTGCGCCGGGGGCGGCGGCGAGGGAGGCGCCGGCGCCTCAGGTAAGGCCGCGCTGCGCGCCCTCGGAGAGGTGGTGATGGGGGGAAGGGGCCTGGGGAGGCGGTGGGAGATGAGCGGGGAGCGGACCTGCGGGCGGGTGGCCCCGCCGACGGCCGGGGCGCTCCGCGGGGCCCGCCGGGGGCAGCCGCACTGACGGTCTCTCTTCCTTCTGCCCCCCGACCCGCAGAGTCCAAGATGCAGAAGTTCGAGCTGTTCCCCAAGACGCTGCTGCCGAGCCGCGCCGTCACCCCGCAGCAGGCGGGCGGGAAGCCCCTCTCCCCGGACGGCGAGTCCGTGCCCGGCACCTCCTCCCCAGATGCTCGCCACGGCTCGGGCTCGGAGAACGGAGACGGCGAGTCCTTCCTGAGCTCACCCGTCTCCAAGGGCCCGAAGGAGGGGGAGGAGAGCCCGGGCTCCATCAGCCCCCTGGGCTCGGACTCGGGCTCGGAGGCGGACAAGGACGAGCAGGACCCGTCGCCCTCGGCCGGCGGCCGGCAGCGGACTCCCATCGACATCCTGACGCGCGTCTTCCCGGCGCACAAGCGCAGCGTGCTGGAGCTGGTGCTGCAGGGCTGCGGCGGGGACGTGGTTCAGGCCATCGAGCAGATCCTCAACAACCGCGGCCCGGAGAAGGGCCCCGAGGAGGGCTGGGCCCGGGACGGCGCCTTGCAGGGCCTGCCGCCCACCCCCGCCGCCGCCGCCGCCGCCCACCACCGGCCCTTGATCGCCGGCGCCATGGCCCCGGCCATCGGCACGCTGGGCAGCCGCTCCGCCTTCTCCCCGCTGCAGCCCAACGCCACGCACTTCGGGGCCGAGGCCGGCGCCTACCCCCTGGGCACCCACCTGGGACTGAACCCCCTGCGCCTCGCCTACTCGGCGCACAGCCGGGGACTGGCCTTCATGACCCCCTACTCCACGGCCGGGCTGATGCCCACGCTCGGGTTCCGGCCGCCCGTGGACTACGCCTTCAGCGACCTGATGCGGGACCGCTCGGCCGTGCACAAGGAGCAGGTGTACTCCAGCGGGCTCTACGGGCCCATGGTCAACAACACCCCCGAGAAGCAATAGCGGCTTCCTAAAGCTCGTCTGTGTAGAGGTAGCTAGGTAGGCACGGGTGGACGGACACGGGCGGCCTCCTCTCCCCCGTGCAGGCGGTGGTTGCGTGCAGAGCCCGGCGCGGACACACGTAGGTGTATTAAGGTGATAAAGGTGCACTTTCATTGTCCAGACATGAGTCACTCTTTGTTGCTTATGGCCATAAGCATGGATCTCCTCAGCGCGTCGTGGGGTGTGCACACACACACACGCACACGCTCTTTCCCACACACATACATATATATATATGTATACTAGCAAGTGTATAATGTTATAAAATGGAAATCTAAGTTATTAATGTAACTCGTAGGTGAACTTGGTATTAACGTTAAGCTAAAGGTTAGACAGCGCATTGTAATACTTACCAGGCATATAGATGAAACCTTGTCAAATCGGAAACCTTCTCCTTCCCGCCCCCAGAAACGTTATGGTCTGTATATAACATTGGAAAGTAGATATATTTGTAACTGTCCGTAGGACCCCGGCGCCAATGGTGTATGACGGTTTAATAAGCCTCCTTCATTTGTGATCTGCAAGAAAATTGCTTTCTTGTTCCGATGTAGCAAACTTCTTGCTGTTTCTAACAGGTAATTCTGTGTTTCCATTTCATAGAAATAAATGTTATTTTCTATTAAAAAAAAAAAATCCGTCTTATGAATGGCAAGTGGTATTTTATGAGATGATGGAAGTGTGTTTTGGGAAATTCATTTGACAAGTACAGTCAATATTTAAAGGAGTTTATGCAAATAGTACAAACATGTTTACTACATTTTTATCATGGTCAAACTAGATATTCTTCAGATAAATTTATAAATAAAAATGAAGCGTACAAGGAAGAGCAAATTCCTTACCAGCTGAAATTGTCAAATATGTTTATTTCTGGTTCTGGTCTTTTTCTTATTTACCCCTGGGGAAAAAAACCCCAAACCTATAGAGGTATAAATTAAGCAGGATTTCTCCCTTCGATATCTTGATGTTTTTTGTCATATTTAGGAAATTTGGCATTGTTGCAAGGAGAAGTCTGGTTAAAGCAAATCCCACCTTGCCGACCGCGGGTTGTGTAGCAACGGAAAGGTACTTCCTCCTGGTATCTGAAATCTGATTGTTTTAGTTGTTTCTGTGTCAAAATAAGCAAAGGGACCTATAGTAGTGACGTTTTTCAGAATGTAAGGGTGTGTTTGCGGCAGTGGTGGATGAGTTAAGGTCAGTGCAGGGAGTATGTGCAGGGAAGGCTTCTCTGTTTTCGGAGCTGTTCGTCCTTCACCCTCATCCGAGACTAAAGGGTGCTCGCGTGGCTTTTTTTCTTTATTCTTGTTTTTGGCAATGGTGTCCAAATGTTCTCCAAGATCAAAAAGTGTGACGGGCTTTCCTGCCTCTCTTTATTTCTGCACTGGGATGAGCGGGGGCAGCGGGCGTGCCCCTGTGCATCCCGAGAGGCGATCCTGCCCAAGGCCGGAGCGTGACTTTCTTGCCAGTCCTGGGAGTGTTTGGCCCAGGAAAACTATTACTCACAAAGAACAAGTTCAGTGCATGGTTGAATTAAGACTGTAAAAGCTCCTAAAGTTGGTTGGTATGGAAACCTAATCCCACCGAACCGCTCCGTGGCACAGCTGGACTGTTTACTTTCTCACTTCAAATATAACTGTGTAAACATTGGCTGGGAGCTGCCAGCGCAGCTCCTACCAACCAGTTAATATACTGGTGGGGCTGGGGGGACAGGAGTCCCGCTGCAGCTATGGAAAGAAGCTCCTGGATAAAATCAAATTGCATCAAAATGCAATTCTTCCAACCCGCATGCGACTGATCAACTTGGATACAGTTTTAAGATTTTCTTAAAAAACAAAAACAAAAACCTGACGAAAAAAGTAAGTAAATATTACAGATTACACCTAGGCAAGTACTTTTGACCCTGATCCATCCTGGGAGCAGCCAAATCAATATCACAAGGGAAACTTTAAAAAGTCTCGTGTTCCAAGAGCGGGTGAAACTTAATATTACTACAATAAAACCGTTTAATAAAGAAGGGCTTTAATAGTGAGCTAATTTGATTGAGTTTCCTAATTCCACTTTAATTGGAAAAGGAGTTGTCTGTTTGGTTATAAAGTGCTAGGGTTATGTTAGACTGAAAAAAAAAAAAGATGGACTTTGAGCATCTGAATAAACTTTTTTTTCTCTTTTTCCCCCCCCTTTTTTGGTTGGCAGCTGACTTTGTGCAGGATGGGTTTCCATATCTAGGATTATGAACGGGCTACAAAGAGCTGCTACTTAAAGAAATCAGGTCGCCACATTTCTCCCATTCTAGCCCTGTTGAGAAGGGCTTAGGAGCTGTTGATTTAACTCAGCTCCCCTTTTAATTATAAAAGCCATTCTTGTGTAGTTAGGCGAGCAGGACAATTTATCAGAATTGTTGCCGTGTCTTGGAGGTTGGCTTGAGCTTGGATTTATACAACCGACAATGGGGATCACGACGATTAACTTTCATATGGGTAGTTTAGGCTGCTAAATTGGGGGGAGTAGGAGGAGGGGGGTTATAAGAGAATCTGATAAATTATCCTATGAAGTAATTCCCGTAGATTTAAAAAAATAAAGAAAAAATCCCTTGGGTTTGAAGCTGCCTCTCAGAGGTTCGTATACAGAAGCCTCTGGCAGAACATAAAATATTCAGGTCCCTTTTAGAGTAAAATAAAATGCTGTCACTTGAATAAAAATCTGCGGAACCGAGTATAAATTATTTGTGAAGCAGAGAGGCTGCGGGCGAGCGCTCGCAAACTTCCCTGTTAATTAAATCTTAATCCACGGGTCGCAGGAAGCGGCGGAGCTGTAACAGCGGCTGCTGTACATACAGCGGGACACGTTCCGGAGTTATATTAACTGCACTCGTGTTTAATATGAATCAGCCCTAATCCACAGCATAATAAAGATCAAATTAGACTAACCATTTAGTAGCGAAATGACATTCCTTCACCTAAAATGAACCTCCCCGCGCCCGGCTCGCTGCTCGGCAGCCTCGGCAGCCCGGCCCGGCGGGGCCCCGGCTCTGGCTGAGCCCCGGCTCTGGCTGAGCCCCGCGGGCTGAGCGAGGCCGGGCACGGGAGCGGGGGGGCCTTTTCCAGGCCGGCCACTTTATTTTCCAGCCTGAGGGGGGAATCCCCGCTACCCTCCCACGCTTTCCGGAGCCGCCTCTTCCCCATCCCGCCTCAAACCCGGCTGGCTGCCGAGGCCCTGGGGATGGAGGAGGCTCGGAGCGGGGCCGTGTCGGTTCTCCCGGCTCCGGCCCGGAGCGTCCCCTGCCCGCTGCTGGGGCCACGGGGGACACCCACGGCAGGGAAGGGTGGTCCTGCTTCCACGCGGCGCCCTGGGCAGCCAGGGCCGCTCCAGCGGGGACACCGATAGGATGTTTTAGTGGAGACCGAGGAGCGAGTCCCGACCCCCTTGTCCCCCGCTGTCTTGCCCGCGGCCCCGGGAATGCTGCGGCCCCGCTACCGCGGCTGTCCCGGGACTCGCCGCCCGGTTTCCCAAGCTGGAAACCACCCTGCAGCCCGGCGCTGCCCGGGGAGGAGGGATGGGATGGGGTGGGGTGGGGTGGGGTGGGGTGGGCCGGGGCGGCCCCGGGTGCCCCTCACCGGGCGGGGCGGCCTTTGTGCCGGCGCTGAGCAAACACAGCTGCCGCCGGTGGCACCGCTTGAGGGAATGCGGCTCTTACCGTCCCACCCCTCGCCCCCGCTCCCGGACATCCCTCCTCCGTGCTCCCCTGGGCGGGGGCGAGCCCAGGTGTCCATCCCACCGCTCCCGGGCTGATCTCATCGGCGGGAGCGCAGCGCCGGTGTCAGGCACACGAACTTCCCACGTCCCCCGGCGAGGGGACACCTCTGCCTCCTCTCACGGTGCGGGCATCCCCCCGTGTTGTCATAACATCCCCATGGCAACTGCGGCAATTACTTCTATGCTGGAACAACAATAGGAAAGTATTTAGTATATTTAAATGTGATTAAGCAGGTGGAAGAAACGAGGAGGAGCAGCTCCGTAGGACGAGCCGGCGGAGGCTTCCAGGGAGCCCCGGGGGCTGCAGCGCGCCCGGGGCAGCAGCGGCAGGACTGGAACTCAACAAATGGAAGGGAGCGAGGGACGCGCAGCTACAACGGGAGAGGAACGGAGTGTTTTACCGTTTTCTGCTGCCTTTAACACCAACAGAGGCACCTGAAAATTCATTCCGTTTTCGTCTCTCGGATTTCGACAGAAATACTAATACACTGTTGCAAAAGAATATGTTTCCTCTGTTACCGTTCCCTTCCAGTTTTCCCTTTATTTTTCTCTACCTCTTTATTGGGGAAAAAAACAAAAACAAAAACAAAACAAAACAAAACAACCCACAAACCCGCTGTTAACCGTAAGTTCGGAAAATAAAAGGCACGAAAAAAACCCCTGAAACTGCATGAGGCTGGTTTGTGTTTCATCTCCAAAACGAGCTTATTAGAAAAAGAGAGCGCACCGTCAAAAAAAAAAAAAAAAAAAAAAAAAAAAAAAAAAAAATATATAATCAATTTTACTACATGTTTTAACCTGAAAATGATTCCTTTTCAGCCACTACCCCTCATTTCTATGTTTTTGGGGGAACTAATAACCAGCGGAAGAGATGCTCCTGACCCAGAGAGCCACGGGCGCTGCTGGGGCCGCGGATGATGTCCAGCGGGAGCTGCTGCTGCCTCTCCCCGGGAGCTCCCGGGGCTCGGCCAGCGGAGCCCCGGGAGCCCGGTAACCCACCTTGGCCTTGAATTCACCGTGAAATTGTGTGGCCGGTTGCTGGGTGTGGTGGGAATTACTGAGTGCGGCGGCAAAGGAGGGTGCGGTGCTGAGGCGGGGGAGGTGGTGATAATGCGAGGGACCTGCCCTGGCGTAGGAAGAGGTTAAAGGGTGCCGGGATGAGCTGGCTCACCCTGGCTGACAGCGGTGTGAGCTGAAATCGCTGGAGATGTATTGGCAAGAAATTCTGGTGCTGGATAATGCCTAAAGGTAAAAGAAGGGTGGAGAGGAGGGAAGGGGTGAATTCCAGAACAGAAGAACAGGGCAAGGGGCTGACAGGGTCTCACGCTCACGAGAGCTGATGGGGAACTGGGATGCACTATTAAGAACTGTGGAAATTTAGGACTCACTAAAATAAGATCTTGGTGTCTGTGTTACAAGAGTAAGATGAAAAGGTGTCACTTGCGGTGCATTATATAATACAACAATATATATAATATGTATATATATGTGCCTTTCCTGGGGGAGCCTTTAAGGCTTGATTGTACTCTGCACAGGCTGAGTAAGGTGGTCCTATGTGGTGGGATTCACATTTCCAAGGAAATGATGAAAAGCCCCTAATTTCAGATTACTATTATCAGGTGCTGTACAGAGGTCAGGAGGCTCGATTACACGAACACTCAAATACAGGCCAAGGCCTGAGCAAGTGGCTGTTGGTGTAGAATGGTGATGGGTGTTTTTACAGTGACTCACTGATTGCTCATGTGGAAGCAAGTACATCGAGAGAGATGAAAATGTTGGAGACCAGACTATTACTGATAGTCTTCACTGCAACTGGCTGTTTGGTAAACATTTCTAACCACAATAAAGTCTGGTCTGAGGCCTGTTCAGTGCAAATGCTGGCATAAGCACGTTCCTCTTCACTCCAGGTGTGAATCTGGCAGATGTGGACAAGGCCATGATGAGACACCTGCCTGGGGGATAATTCTGTTTGGAATGCTGTTTTGTGCAGTACTGGATTTACCTGTATGTGGGAGATAAAGTCTTATCTTAGGTTTTATCTTAAATCCTTGTAAACGCCAAACTACAGGGGGAAAGGCCTGTTTTGATGGCCTGGAAGAGCAAAATCTTGTCATAGAGGGGTTTGTGGATTAATTTTTTGTAAGAGATTGTGATGTGTGGGATACAGGCTGGCTTCTGACTTCACACAGGAGCTCTGCCTAAATGAAATCTGTAATGCAGATCTGTGGGGGGTAAGGGTGGATCCTTTGGCATGTTCTCAATGTGAGTATACCTGCAGCTAGTATGGATTCAGAGAGGGAATTTTTTTTCTCTTTTCTATTCCCTCCTTTCTTGTTTTGTGTCTTATTAATGTGCAGTAAAGCTTATAAGAGTTATGCTGAAGTGGTTTCTAAAAACTTAATTTCTTCCCCCCAATACATGAATGGATAAAAAATGAGTCAGTAAAAGCATAGATGAATTTCAGAAAAAAGATACGGAAATCCCTTGAAAGCAGGTTATCAAAAGTCTCAATACCCATCAATAGTTACAGATCTGCCATACGTATCCTCAGAAAGTATTTGCCTGTTTCACTGGGAAAATATAATAGATGGGCAGGATTTGTGCAAATTTTAGTAGGTTTGTGACAGCAGGGCAGGCTCCTGGGGGGAAGAGGGAAATGGAAAGGACCCCAGAAACAGAGAGCGGATCTTTTCGTGTGGTCTGACAGGCAGATGGAAAGCATGAATTACAAAGGCTTTTAAAAAGATCTGCTTGGGGTTTATGTTTACAGAGAGATTTAACAAGACTGGCTGGCCTTAAAATGCTGAGGTTGTTGCTAAAATCAGATGTTTGGAAGTGAGATGGGGTACTAGCCCTGGACCAGAATATAGGAGGGGTTCACAGAAATCCAACAAGACCGGAGCAGGGCCAGCAAGGCAGGGTCCCTATAAACCATTCAGCAAATCCTGAAAGGGGCTTAAAGGTCAGCAGGACCTGGAGTCAGGGGAGGGACGAGGGTATGACCCTTGCTAAGGGGAGCTGGATGCAGATACCATGATCCTCCAACCAGGAGGAGCAACAGCAGCACAAGAAGATAACGAGAATGAGCTGGGATTTGTGCAGGAGGGACTCACCAGTGAAACAGCTTTATAGGGAACAAAGGTATCAAAACATCACCTCGCTTTCTTGTAAGTGGGATATGGGATATTGATTTCCTCTCATGGCTTGGGGAAGCCCATGGTTTACCTTGGGTAGAACCTATGGATTTCCTCAGTTTTCTAAATCTCCTGCTTGCAAGGTTAGCCATAGATATTTACAGCTAAATGAATGGGGCAAGTAGGGGAGATTATAACTTGGAGAGCCTTTGCTTTGTAAGGGGAGAGTCAGATATCTTATTCTGGCAGGAGAATCTAATTAAGGGCCTGTTCAATAGGAGTAAATATCAAATGATCAGGCACACAGGACTAAAATTGCAATGCTCAGTCCAGTGTGCTAGAATGTGTGCTATGAGAGGCCTGGCTTTTTTTCCTGCTTAGATGGAGGAATTATGTTTGATTTCTCTAATCATTCTTTTTATCCACATTATTGAAGCTTTACTTTGACACAGAGAAAGTAATCTTGGTGCAGCAGGGCCAAGAGTAGGAAAATTGCTCCAGTAGATTTGGCAGGGAACACACGGCTCCAGCCTCTCACAAAAATCTGTATCCTTCTCCATGAAAGCTTCACGTGCACCAGAAGGGACCAGAAAGGTGTTTTCAGGGTCTGTTTTCTACAATAATTATGTTATAGTGTTCTTCCCATTCAACGGGCAAAAAGGATCTCAAAACACAAATTGAATCTCTATTTTCAGATCCACTGGAAAGTATTTGGGAACACAAGGATTGGTGGTAGCATAAAACTTCCTGGATTTGGGGGCAAATTAGTCCATCATGTGGTTTACAAACATATGCTGTTGCCCAAAGTACACCAGATGAATGAGTTAACCCAGCTCTAATTTACTGGGAGTGTGATGGTTTCAAAATGCTCAGGATGTACTCCACACTCATGCCAGGCACTTGGAGCAGCTGGTAAAGGCACTGCCACAGGTGTCACCATTGCTGAGGTACTTCCTGAGGGCTACATGGAAAGCTCTCTGGATTCTGATGCCAGGCTGAAATGTTAACTTGCCCTGTGCACCTTTCACTTGGGCTTCCTAAACTCTTGGGAGAGGGCTCAGCCAGTTTTCAGTACCTTGGTCACTGAAAGAAGAATTGTGTTGTCTTGGCAAGCCAAGACATGTAGGTCTTGGATGTGGAAAGGGCTTCCAGCCTGTGTGGGATGAGGATATCAATATGCTTGGCTGCAAGGTTTGTTTCTAACTAGAATCAGGGCTGGCAAAATGGTGTACTCAGCTCTTGAGAGGGAAATGGCTCTGCTGAGATGGAAGTCTGTGCTGATGAGTGATAGTTGTGCTCTTAAACAGGGTCAAAATTGGAGCTAAGGCTGTTCAAGGAGCCTCACAGCCTTTTGATTTTACTCCTCATCACTGAAATGTCTAAGGGAAGTTAGCCCTGATAAGATGGGCTGAACTGAACAACAGCAAATGATGTTCTGTAAACTGTGAAAAGCAAAGACTGACTCGAAGTCATTGGTAAAATGTCTGGTTTTCCTGGAAGCTTCAGCAGGGTGGATGCTGCATCTGATGGACATTGATGACATTGGGCAGAGGCTCTCTCATTAAGAAATTGCCTGCTGGAACTCCCTCCAGCCATCTGGCATCCAAAATGCAACAGCAAAAGAGATCATGTTGGTGATTTTCAGTAAATGCTTTGCCCAGAGCCATCTTTGTTGACTGTCTCTATTGTTTTGCATATGTTTGTGGTATCACGAACCTATTTTTTTCAGCCCTAATTGAAAGACATGCTCCTCCAGTTCAAGGATTAACTTCATTATAACAGAAAGTAAATTTGTATGAAATTTTTATCCTTAAGAGCTTTCTCTGGACAGATCCTCAGATCATATGTCAAATTTTAAATATTTGAAAACTTTTGACCCTCAGACTACTGTCATGCTTTTTTTTTTTTTTTTTTCCCTTTTAAATTTTCATACAAATGACTACTTTTGACAGTTTTGCTATTTGAGTTCTGAGCACTGCCCACCTGTTTTGGAAAAATGGGTTGTAGCTGATTTTCTTAAAGCTTTTGAAGGCTTTATGATCAACAGTAACAATGAAAATATTGGTGTATATCACCCTGGTTGGTGCATATCACCCTGGCTGGTGCTATTTGAGTTATATTTTGCCACATATGTCAATAAACCAAGAGTCTCTTTTCCTCTCAGTTTAATCTGTGGTGTAAGCGGGGCTCTCAGATGTTACACTCAGATTCTGGAGTCACTTGTGCAAAAGTTGCCTTTGTTTCTTCATAGTCCCAAGCAGAGAATATTGCCTGGATGCAGGATGCACAGAAAGAACCAAAGTGCTTCCTGAGGTAGCAACCTGCTGCTGGTGTTCAGTGAGTGTGAGCTCCAGGTCAGTTCTGAGATTAATCTGAAAATGAAATGAATTTGAAGTAGGTGTAACTGATGTTTCAGCTGAGTGTGGTACACTGAAAGTCAAGCATACTAACTTATCTCCAGTCTTTTGAAAGGTACAATTATCCTTTATCTTTGCAGGTTGGTTTGTTTAACTTTCACTGGATTGTTCTTGTGGAATAAGAATGAGATATTGCTATTTCAGAGCAGCACTGGGACCTTGCAAATGAAGGCAGCTGTAAGGTTTTGCAGTGAAAACTGCACATGGGTCTCTGAAGATTTGGCTTGTGTTCTAAATTCTGCTGCTGATTTACCAACACTGTTTGACCTTGAGCTACTCAAAACAATTTATTATTTAAAAAAAGTGACTGTTAATATTGACAGTCTCCGGTTTCAGTGAGAGACACACGAGACTTAAATTGCAGACTTTTGTACTACTTGAGTATTTATTTTTAATAAGGCCCTAATTAAGCGTGCAATCTCTGTAGCAGGAAAGCTCTCCCGGACTCGGCCTTCATTCATTAAAATGTGTCAAATTCCTCAGAGTTTAGAGCAGAGCTCTAACAATGGCAAAAGAGACCCTGTGTCCTGAATATATACTGACATGTGCCAGAGAAGATGTTTGTTAATAAGTACTTGTGCAGTGATAAAGTCCCACAACAAGGGGTTATACATTTCCTCACTTTCTGCTACCCGAGCAGAGCCCCGACTTCACTCAGGAAGCTACACTGTTGAGAGACATGGAAAAGTAAAATACCCTCTGCTTTATAACAAGTCATTCCAGCTCTGTCTAATTAACACTTCTTAGTGTTAATTGTAACCCCCTGTTCTGTGTTTTTCAGGGATGATATTTCCCAAGCAGTGCTGATGAAATGTCAGGCAGAGGTAGTAATTTTGTTTTCCTTGCTATTATAACATTGTGCCATAGATATAGTTATATACAGAGATACATGCCAATCAACCAACAGAGCAAACAAGATGAAGAAGTAAAAATCTTCTCCTCAGAGAATTTCTTAGGCAGACAATGAATTATGAGCTCCTCTCTGCCTAGACAACTTGCAGTGAGAACAGCTATTCCTACTGGCATTCCTTGCTGTGATTAAAAAAAACTGAATAATTTTAGATGGCTTGTTCTATTAAATCAATAGACTTAACAGGATGGAGAGGTGGCTTCTAATATTAATGCTACAGAAACACCATTGGCCAGTATTTGCAGAACAGCATTTAATGAACAATAAAGACATTCATGTTGTTAGAAACGGGAAAATCCTCTTGACAGTCTAGCAAACCTACCTGCCTTGGCTTTGCAGCCTGGAGGAAATGATAGAGTGCTGTAAGAAAGTGGAAACATGAGAGTCACTGCTAAAACATCCCCCTGGTGCTGGCAGCACTGCAAAACTATTGCAAAGACAAGGAAGAGAGTAAGGATATGAGGCCATTGCACGTCATTGATGTTTAGGTTGGATTTTTCCTTTGGAGTTCCATTCAAAAATTGAAGGTGGAGTTTGGTCTGTGACAAGAGAATGTGCAGCAATTGTTGTGTCATCCAAATAATCCTGTGTGTGATAGTAGTCAGGAAAGGAGCTGTGATGCCTCCATATTTTATGATCAGGTAAAATTGAGAGAGAAACCTGACTGAAGATAAAATCAAACCAACCAACCAACCTCTCATGAAAAAACATGGAAAAGCAAAAGGCCAGTATGTGAGTGCCAGTTGTGAATTGGAAATACAATTTCCAGTAACTACCATCACACCCTGTACAATTAAATTAATACACATTTCACTTTTTAAAATTTTTTTAATGGGAACAGGGTCCTGAATTTAGGCCTACCCCTAGTTTTTCAAACATTACAAGTTTCTCTGTGCCATCCCTGTAACAGCTGACCTTGCAAAAGACTTGATGGCCCAGTTGAAATGCTGGAAGTGCTTTTACAAATTATTCTTGGGAGATTACTGGTGTTTATAGCCTGGTGGCTATTTTGTAGGGGTTTGTGCTATATTTCTAAACACTGGGGAGGAGGAAGGCTGAAATTCTCTTACCCTGGGTTCAGCCCAATATAACAAAGGAAAAAGATTCAAAAACAATGATTCTTCCCTATATTGAGATGCAATGACTTGCTTCTGTAGTAGAGATTACTTTAAAGGATGGCACAGGATGACTTAGCCACATGGCAGTTGTTTAATCATTATAGGCTTTTGCTTTATGCCTGAAGAAATTAACTATTAACCAAATGGTCAATTCCCAGATCTGTGTGTGAAGTCCTGGCTGAGTTCATTGACAGTAATCTCTGTGTGTGCATGTATACACACATAAATATGTCAGTGTATGCACATACTTCTATAGATCTCCCACCCTTGTGAATTCATCTACCATTTGTAGTTTCTTTACCAATTAAATTTTCTAACACAGCAGTTCCCTCTGCATCATGTCACGCATGCTGACTATGTGCTGATTTAAGGTTGAGGATAATTTAGCAGGGCTGCTGATTATGGCAAACTTATTCTCAGGAGATCAATGAGAAATGGATGTTTTGTGATGAAGTTTGTTTTGTACAGATTAGAAAGATAATGATACATATGCAGATTAGAACAGGACATTAAAACCCAAACCATCATGTGTATGAGCTCTGTGAAAGCCACACTGCAAAGATAAGATATGAAATCAGGTAGTAGGACCACATGGCTCTGTGTCTGAGATGCAATTTTAAACTTGAAATACCTGAGCTAGACCTGACCTTGTGGACTCCTGTGTTATTTCATGCACATGAATGGCCTCAGTGACTTTTACACCGACATGTATCCAATATCTTTGAAAATTTTCAATTTTGCAAAATTTTGCAAAAAAAGCAAAACTTTTTTTCCTGTCTGCCTTGGGCAGCTCCAAGCATTCACCAAAAATTCAGTAACAACGAGTTACAGCTCACCTTGTTTCATGTTGATGTTGAATAGCAGGTGAATATTGGTGTAGTAAAGATGCTGCTTGAACATGGAAAGGCTGCAGGCAGTTCAGCACAGCAGAATTGCTGGTCAAGAGGAAAGTAATTATAATTAAGAGAAATATAGCTGAGAAAAAGGGTGTGGGGTCTTTTCTTTTAGTTTAATAAGCTTTTCTGGGATATCTCATGTTGTTTTACTGACCTTGATGAAGAACTGAGAACCAGACAGCAAAAGTCACTATTCTAATTTCCTTCCATCCTTCATCTAATTCTTTCTTGAAGACCAAGCAGGTTTGTACAAGTATAAGCCAGGGATTCCTTATCCTTCCAGAATTGCACCCCAGTTTATAAGGACTTGCAAAGGGATGAACAATAAGCATGTTGTATTTCATCTTACTATCAGGGACTGTCAAAATGAGAGCTGACTTTTTAGGGAGAACCATTCCTCTCTGAGGAAAAGTAATGGTTTTGACATATCATGTAATACAAATCTCAGGGTTATCTACCAATAACCTGAAAAAGGCATGTGGTCATGAATAGTATAAAATTAAGGTATTGGGCATATCTGGTCCCTGTAAGTTATGTATTCTGAGTTAAGTAAAAGTTAGAAGTCACCTCAGATCACATGTTTGTCTCCAGCTTTCTACTACACTTCTATGGTTTTAAAAAGTAATTTCATGTATTCTTTTTTTTACAAATAAATTGCATTTTTCTCCCTTTATGAAAGAATCACAAAATTAGAAAACCACATTCTCAGAAAAATACCATTTAAAAAAGAAGGCCAAAATTTAAGAAAAAAATCTACAACCTCTTTGGGAGACCTCTTCTGGTGTTTCATCAACCCCCTAGTAAAAGAAAGATTCCTTGTATCTAGTCTGAATCTACCTTCTTTTAGTTTGAAACTGCTACTATAGGTCATATTAAGAAGTCTGTCCCCCTTTTTTATAAGCCCCCTTTAAAATTTCTTTAGATATTTCACAGTTGTACAGGAGTTAGGTCAAAGGGAACCAAAATCGCAGAATTTTGGAGGACTTTGGATCTGAGCATTATAGTTCAGATCTTTCATATACATATATACAAATATATATATATATATATATATAAAATGAAATATTATTGTTGTAATCCAGTGTTTGGTGTTTTATTTAAATATCATTGTCATGAGAATATTCTAGCCAGAAGCTGTATATCATGTTCTGGACAGAAGGCTTTTAATGAATGTCTCATAATCTCATCAGAAAAGGATTTATTTTTTGCCCTCCTACAGCAACACTATTTTCTCCTCCACCTATTTTGTACTTTAATTGGCACTTCCGTCTTTAACAGAATCTCTTCATCAACTCTGTCCTTTGCTTTGGCTCTTAAACCTCCAGCTCTTCTAAGTTAGGCAGCAGATTCCTGTGGCTGCACGTGATATACTTTTCAAAGTGTCTCCTAACTCATTGCCATTAAAATCCCTTTGAAAGAAATCCTACTAGGCACTGTTTCTTCAGCTTGTTGTTTCCTGAGATCCAGTTACCAAGCGCTGTTGCAGGATGCTTGAAAGGGCTCAGGAAGCAGCTTCTCTCCTGAGAGGGACTTAAAGAGATGATTAGGAGAATGCAGGAGGTTTGTAATAGTAGTAGTGTCTCCTAATCCTCTTTGTTTTAACAATCATGTCTAAAACTTTAAAGGTGCCTGCCGAGCTCTTGTTCAAATGTCAGCAGTGGAAGTGCAGAGGTTAAGGGGTGTCCCTCTTGCAAGCAAATGCAGAAGAAAATGGTGTGGTTTGGGCACCTCATTGCGACTCAGGCGGGTTGGGGTTAAATTTCCTGTGCTGCACGGAGCTCCCGTGGGCTCAGGGGGAGTTACCTGGGGTACAGGTGTACTGTGTGCTTCCAGCCCAAGCTTTCCTCATGGACAGTAGGTAGCTGGAGTTTGAAAGAGAGAAAGGAGAACAATTACTGCACCTAGAAAACATGAGTTGCGAGTGCTGGCCAAGGTCGGCGACTTACTGAATATCTTTAGTAGTGAAAGGATTTTTGTCAGATCTGGCTCTTGAAGTCCTGGAATTCCACAAGAACCTTAGGTTGTGCTTTAAAGCAAACTTTTAGCCACCTAGCTGAGGAAGAAAAAAATAAAGTCATCAACTCTAAAGGTTTGATGAAATGAAGGGAATGACATAGCTATTAAAATATTATGTTTGAATCAGTCCAAGACCAGCTCTGACTTGTTGTTTAGGAGTCCAGGCTGGCAGTACCAGAAGGCAGGCTCTTGCCAACCATCAGAAACTGAAGGCAGCCAGTGTCTCTCAATGGCTTCCAGGATCCAAAGTCTTAAATTTAAATAATTCATGTGGTTAATGAATAATAAATTTAATAGTAATGATTACGGCAGATGACTCTCTGTTCAGTTAAATGGTCACAGCCAACTGAAAAATGTGTGTGGTGCACACATGCTGCTCTCCTCCTCTAAGTTTGCAGCATTCAGCCCCTGACAAGTTTGTTTAATGCTGTGGATGATTCACTTTGCCCTCAGACAGTGCTTCACCCTTTCCTGCCTCACACCTGGCTGAAGCAATGCATCTGCTTTAGAGAAGGACAGTTAATCAATTTACAGTGTTTTGTGCCCATGTGCAGTGAAGCTCCAAAAACCACAGTTTTCCTTCCTAGCTGCTGTGGATGCTGATGTGCTGTTCCCTGCTGGCTCGTGTGCAGTTGTTGCCTGCTCTGTGGCAGTTTCCTAGGCCAGGCTCCTGTCGGCCCAAAGTCTGTCCCAGTGGGGTTAGAACAGCTCAGCAGGGGTGTGCAGAGATGGGCAGTGCTGGCTTTGGAGCAGGGTCCCTGCAGGGGCCTGGAACAAGAGGGAAAATTCCCCATCTCTTATCTTGCTCCTCCCTCCCACCCCTGCCATTCAGCCCACTTCCTCAAAGAGGCTTTGTGGAGTCTGCAGACCATAGAGTTTTTTAGTTTCTTCTTCTTCCTCACCCTGCTCCTCCATTCCATCTGGTGTTTGTTTTCCTGTGCAGCCTCTTGTTAGCTCCATTTGAATACTGTCAGAGTCGTCTTGCACTGGGTGTTTTGACAAGTGGATGCTGTGTGGTACAGCCTGGGGAGAAGCTACATCTGGCTGAGGTGTGCTGCTTGGGCTGACACCTTTGCACAGACAGACCCCAGACTCCCATGGGATATCACTCCATGGTGGAGAACTGGCTGTCTGATGGCAGAGAGAAGGACCTGAGCTTTCTTTCTTCTGCTGACAGCCAGGAATGAGACAGGATTGACTTTGCTCCTTTGCCATTCCAAGTTGGTTTGTTCCTCCCACTGGCTGAGAGTGGCATAAACAAAAATATTCAGACACTCAGACAGTTGCTCCTGAATTACTCATGGAAGTGGGAAGCAGATCAAGCCCTCTTCTCATGCCTGTTGTTATTGTTAATTAATGAATGATTTTACTTCTGTTGACTGAGCAAAACTCCCATTAAGCTGCCTTTTGCCATTAATGGATTGGAACCATTTGTTCCAGAACATTTCTCGAAGGCTTCCAGCACAATGCTGACAGGATTTGCTGTCTCTTGTGTTTACAGCAGTTTGTGAGGTAGGAACCTCAGTTTCTTCACCCTTTCCCTGGAGCTCTTAGAGGTCAATCAGTGGCAGAGCTTGTCCTTGGGTGCAGCTCTCAGTCAGGCTCGAAACACACAGGGGGTCATTCCAGCAAAATGAGGTATCCCCAGGTTGCTTGCCTCAAGCTGGAACAGGCAAATTGAGCACTTAAACTTTGGGAAGTTCCCTACAGGTACCAGTTATGCATCTTATCTAAAGCATTTTTGCAGTCGTGTTTTCCTCTTTCCCCAGCCAAGAGCCAGCTGAAGTTTGCTGCTGTGACAGGTTTGATACGGGACTTGTCTGAGCAGTGTCTTGGTTCTGCTGCCACTGTGTGGTCAGAGCTGGTCTGGTGTTTCAGGTATTCCTGTTTCCTACCGTGATTTGTGCGGCCCCAGCAGAGTCCTGGCACCCCACGCGTGGTTCTCCTCCACGCCGCTGTAAATGAGGAGTGACTGCACCGAATTTAAGGGACTCTATTTGTGTTAGAGTAGCAGCCAGGGCGCCTCTGGCAGTAAAGGTCCATTGTGCCGATTGCATCTTAGGCTGGAAAGAACAACCAACAGCCCCTAAATCAGCTCTTAATCTGATTCCATGCCCACATATAACAGGTGAATAAAAGTGACATGGCAGGGATAAATCTCATGCTTGAAGTCAGGGCCCTGCTGAACAGCTGCTGTTGAGGGACCTGTTTGAAATGCAAGCAAAAAGGGAAGACTGTTCAGTGTGATTTCATTAATCTCACATGTGACAATTTCCACAGCTCAGACACACCCCAAGGTGGTGGAAACCTGCGTTTTTCGGGTTAAAGAGTCATAGATCTCTTGCAGTCCTGCACATTATTGAGGTTTCAAGCAAGCCACAGAAGCTTTGCTATTCAGCAGTGAAGCACTGCAACAAGTAATAAAATACAGGTGTGTTTAACAAGAAGAGAGCTTGTATTAGGTTTGCTTTTTAGAAAATAATACAGTAATCATTTATTTTTTGCAAGTTTGGTAATATCCAAGTGGTTTCTCAGTCATTAACTCACTTGAGTGAATTAGGGAAGGTTTATTGTAGTAATAAACAGTGATATGTCTCTTCAGGGACTTTCAAAGTGAGTGAAATAGAAAACATAAATTACTCTGTGGTTTGCTTCTGCATTCCTTGCACATTCAGGATTTTCACTGGCTCTGAGGAATGCAGGAGCAAGCCTCAAACATTTGTAAAGAAATCAGGGTGAAAAAAATTTGCCTTGAGCCCAAAGATTAGAAAAAAATAAAATGTCAGCACCAGAAATTCACAGAGGGAGGAAATTCTAGCTACTAAGGAAACAGCAGCTGAGAATGTCATGCAATACTTTTATTAACACAGTACGAAAGGCAATTTAAATAAATAAAAAGGCCTATTTCTGCCATTTTCCAAAGTCCTTATTTAATTTAGGTAAAAACAAATATGCCACAAATGTTAAACTGACTTGCAATCATCTGATGACCTCAGATGCAGTCTCAGCTTTATACTCAACAGCAAATGACTCTCTTCTGTCTCCCACTTTCTGTGCTGCTAAACCCCCAGTGGTTTGGGGAAGGGATCCTTCCTGTGAGTCTGTGCAATGTGCAGGCTGGTGCAGACCCAGACCCAGACCCAGGTGGGATTCCTGCCTACAGCTGTGTGATACTGACAACACCCAGGCCCTTTCCACCCCCTTCTTCAGATCCCATTGTCATATCTTGTCTCTTGCTGACCCGTTCACAAACTGGTAAATTTGATTCTTATTGATTTTTTAAAAACATAATTTTATTTATTTCTTTTGCACTGATATGGCTTATGGACTGAAGCATGCAGTGGGCTGCAGATCCTTGCTGGAAACTATTGACTGCACTTGGTTACTCTAAGACAGACAAAAGGGGTCAGCAATAAATCCTGTAGCATTCCGTGTACGTCTTAATGGTGGTTAGAAGCTTTGCAGTCAGAACACTTCCAGGGAATCTCTCTCCTATTAGACTTGCTAAATGAAGCAAGTTCCAACACATTTCCATAATTTATGAGACTTAGGCTAAGTTGGCTGTTTAGGCAGAGCAGTGATAGTAGGACTGTGGTGCAGATGACTGACACACAACATTTGCACATACTACGATTGCATAAACCTCATTTCCTTTGGAAGCTGGGCTAAAAATAGAAACCCTTTCCTGTGCCAAACTTGTCTGTCATAACTAGTAGAGACTTTTTGCCCATTCATGAGTGTGCTGAGCTGCTCATGCTGAGTCTGTGCCAATATGTTTACTTAGCACCTTGGTTATACTTCCACAGAATTGTGTGAAATGCTTTTAATTTATTGTGGCCATGAGGAATATAGATGGATAAGGGAATAGAAAAGTGAGTTTATCATGTGGATTATTCTAGCTTGGGTGGTTTTGGTTGTGGTGATTTTATTTTTTTTTCTTGATCCTGAAGAAAGCTTTGGTCATGTTGTGTGTAATATTTTCTATTCCATGGTTGTTTAGTGTTAGGAATAAAACATTGTGCCACCCAATGAAGGTGACACAGGCCTAAGGCACACCACAACCAAGGTGCGTCTTTGTGTACAGGCTCAAAATAAATACTGTGGTGACATTGCACAGGTTTCTTCACGGAATCTGCCTTTTCTCCTTCTGATCCTAATAAAGGAATGCAGACCAAAGGATGGAGAAGAACGAGCCTGTCCTTTGGGACTTTGTAAACCCCCTTGCAGGTCTGAATTCTGCTGCTGTGACTACAGCACGAGCGGATTTAGGATTTACTATTTGTAGTCCCATAAGACAGCGTGATGTGATACTTGCATCCCGCTGCCTCGTACGCACTGGAAAGGCCAATAGTTAATTTGAATCATTGCGGGAGCTAACAAAAGGTTTCATCCACGCCATTTCCGAGCTTAATATTTAAGGCCGAGACTTCCCGAAAGAGGCTGAGGTGCCCCTGCAGTGTCCGGGTCTGGCCGTGCTTGGCCACGAGAGGGCAGCAGAGACTGCGCTGAGCGCGGTGCGGCCTCCGCCGGCCCGGCCCGGGCTGTCCCACCGGAGCGTCACACCGCTCCCCGGGCTGTCCCACCGGAGCCTCACACCGCTCCCCCGGGCTGTCCCACCGGGGTTCCACCGCTCCCCGGCCTGTCCCACCGGAGCCCCACACCGCTCCCCCGGGCTGTCCCACCGGGGTTCCACCGGCTTGTCCCACCGGAGCCCCACACCGCTCCCCGGCCTGTCCCACCGGGGCCACACCGGGCTGTCCCACCGGAGCCCCATACCGCTCCCCCGGGCTGTCCCACCGGGGTTCCACCGGCTTATCCCACCGGAGCCCCACACCGCTCCCCGGGCTGTCCCACCGGGGCCACACCGGCCTGTCTCACCGGGGCCACACCGCTCCCCCGGCCTGTCCCACCGGGGCCACACCGGGCTGTCCCACCGGAGCCCCATACCGCTCCCCCGGGCTGTCCCACCGGAGCAACCCCTGTTCCCCCGGGCTGTCCCACCGGAGCCTCACACCGCTCCCCGGGCTGTCCCACCGGAGCCCCACACCGCTCCCCGGGCTGTCCCACCGGAGCCCCACACCGCTGTCCCGGGCTGTCCCACCGGAGCCCCACACCGCTCCCCGGGCTGTCCCACCGGAGCCCCACACCGCTCCCCGGGCTGTCCCACCGGCCCCACACCGCTGTCCCGGGCTGTCCCACCGGCCCCACACCGCTGTCCCGGGCTGTCCCACCGGCCCCACACCGCTCCCCGGGCTGTCCCACCGGAGCAACCCCTGTTCCCCCGGGTTTTAGCCTTTGTAGTTCAGAACCCAAACCAAATTTCTGAAATTTGGCCCTTTATTAGAAGCGATGTTTTTCTCCTCCTGTGATGGTGGCCAGTCCATCCCTGCAGTGAGTCTGTAACCTCAAGGATTTGTATCCTTTCTGTTGACTCTGTGAAAAGTGCAGAAGGAAACAGCTGGAAAGGAGCAAATCTGTCTGCACTTGTAAAATGCTGTCACCGTGATTGCAGCGGCTGCCAGCGGCACCAACCACTAAACAAGAGGCAGCAGGTAGATGAAACAGGCAGGCAATGGGAAACCATCCTGTGTCTGGCATGGTGGGCACTGAAAGAGAAGATGGCATTGATTTCCGACCCCAGTCTGGCAGAGGTCACTTTGCAAGCAACAAACTGAAGGGCTCTTTTATCCTATTCCTCAGTGTGTGAGAGAAGGAGAAAAGCACTGGCAGATTATGGGTTGTGTGGAAGAATTGAATACAGCTGAAGTGGGTTTGGTGGGGCAAGAAAGATTATAGTGGGTGAATTGATCAAAATTTGGACAGTGCTTTGGATAGTGGATTAAAATAAGTGCAATTATGGTAATGCAGAAGTTCTCAAGGTTTTTGAATGACAACTCATGGTGATTATTCCCACAGACCAGTGCATTGCTGTACCATCATCCCTGTACCCAGTATTATCAAAGCACTTCTTTATATAGGAGATGAATCACAGACAATATAATCTGCTAAAGGTGACGCAACAACAATATATGTTCATAGTTCTGATAATCTGAGGATTAGTTAGTAGCTTCTCTTGGTTCAGTGGGAGTAGGTGTCTTGGTGCTTCTGAAAATCCCTGAGTCTTTGCACTTCCAGGTACCTAAAAATCTCAAAAATCTGCCCCCTAGTATCTTATAACTTGAGATGTTTGTGTTTCAGTTTTGGAGAGAACCGACTCTGAATTCTGCAGAAGGGAACAGTGGCAGCATTATTATTGGCAGCATTTATTCTCTCCAAGAAGCCTCAGATTACGTTATTTAATATCTGTTTTATCTGTGTTTCAGAACTGATTTTGGTGTTACAACAAAGGCAGACTTGTCTTATGAGAATCAAAATTATACTTAATTGGATTCTGCTTTGGGAGTTTCTGTCAATCACACAACTGCATGAATTGGAAAAGACACATGATTGCAACTATGATTAACTTCTCCAGAGTCGCTCTGAGTGCTGCGTATCACATTTCATAAAGAGATGTAGTATCTTCAGAATAATTGTATTGTTCTAAAGGGTATCTTCTGAATACCAAAAATAACTTAGTTTTCTTTGAGGGCACATATGAGGAGGTGACATTCTTAGGCTGAAGGTTGTGAAAATTTCTGTATTAGACGTCTCCAGCTGAAGCAGCCTTGACTGCGTTCCTCCATGTGTAATTCCTGAGAAAAACATAAACAAATGGAGAATTCCCTGTCCTGAGAACAGCCTGCCTTTGATGCCAACCTGCATGTGAACGACCTGTGCATCATCTAGAGGAGGGCAGGTGGTAAATTAGCAGCAGGTAAAGACTGCCAATGAGTGAATGTTTGTGGTGCTGGAATATTTGAGCTACTTATTGTAAGCACATACCAATGCTGTGAATTTTCCCATGTTTATGCAGCCAGGTAAAGGAAGTCAGATTGTTTTTACTATTATATTACTGGTTTATTTTTCTGAGTTGAAGTTTAATCTTCCTTTATTCCTGGCTCTTACAACTGGACGACAGGAAATACAGACCACTTCTACTTCATAATATGAGCCTTTAAAAGAAATTTGAATACTTCAATTTATATATATATATAATGTATCTATATCTATATTTATCTTAACATTTGTAACTTACCAATTTTAGTTTTTGAAGCATTGGAAGATTATATTTAAAGAACTGTGGACAGGATTAGTCCAAAAATCACTGCACTAGAGATCTCTAACCTTGAAGGGCAGACAATAGGGGTTTTTTGCACCCCTGTAGATAGTTAGCCCATGTTAATACTCACTTTGCTTTTATCTCTAAATTGCATCAACTGTCTCCAGTGACATTTAACTTACATATGTGAAGGGTTTGGCATTTTTAGATTGTCAGGATGTTATTGGATGAAAAAGCTGATTTTGTCACGGGACATCTGTTTTATTGTTAATTAGATGAAATAGGAAAGACATCAGAAGAGTACACACAGAAACTATTTCATAGTTCCTGCTCAAAATCTTACTCTGATCCCTTGAAATTAATGATGCTTTACGGATTTTCACATTTTGATGTGAGTTTCATTTAGGAGGTTTCGGGAACAAATGACAGAGAGTTGTTATCCATCTGTGCCTCTATCTTTACAATTCAATTATGCCCTGCCATTGTACAGTCTCTCCTTTCAGAACTATCACAAGAGAGAAAACAACCAAGGAGTTCATCTATCATTTAAAAAACCCAATCCAACCACAACAACTTATATCATCCTCACAGCTCATGTTTTGTACTTATCAAAGTAAGAAGTGCCCTGTCAGGATGAGTTGCTCTTTTTGACAGTTGTGAACTTGTTGATGTTAAGATCCTGTATTCTGTTGATGACCTGGCTTTTTCCCCCCTGCCTCCTTTTTTTTTGGCCACATTGTAGTACAAAGGCTCAGGTAGACAAGATTTTCCCTATTTTCAGTCATGTTTAAAGATTTGTCCTGGTGAGAAGGCAGGTATAAAATACACTTCCCAAGAGAGACAAAGAAATCGTAATTTGTGATAACTGGTGATAATATGTCATATTATTTCAGGATGAAGATGAATGAGATCTCTCATGGGAATGAGAGAGAATAAAGCATTAAAAGCAGTATTCGTACTGGTGTGTTATATTGTAATGGTGTGGAAGATTAGCACAAGATGAGGGGAGACACCAAACTGAGGTGCATCTTTCTCACAATAATGCATCTGTAACTTGGGAATGGAGAGCTGGATAGATTGAAAAGAACAGTGAGGTGTGTGGGGAGCTATTTCAGTCCTTCCTGTTCCCTTTGCTCTTGGGCCCTTTGCCAGGGCCCCGATGTGGCCTGGAGCAGAATTTGGAAAGCAAAGGATGCACGCTGGCTTTGGCAGGCCCATGCTGAGTAACCCTTTCAGCTGGAAAAAGGGGAAAAGCTCTTCTGCAGTTCCTGTCTGGAGAAATGTAAGGTAAAGAATACACAGAGACTGCAGAGCAACTCATGGCTGCACAGTTGGGATTAGAGTCTATCCAAGCTCACTGAGTGCTGGTGGGAAAAGAAGATAAGGATGAAACTGGGAAAGTAGAATTTGATTTAGGAATGGGGAATGGATTTTAAGCCCCTGAAGTGATGTTAGCAGGAAAGTGAAGTGACTTCAAAAATGCTGTCCTCAGCTGTGTGCAAACAGCTCCTTTAACATCCTTGGAAATAAGTCCCTGGTCTCCTGAGGCAGTTTACAGAGGCCCTTTTCCCCCACGTGTGCAGGGATGGGGAATGGTTCTTAGTGGAAGCTGCATGTCCTGAGCAGCCCTGTGAGATCAGAGCCCCATCCAGTCTGGGCAGTGCTTTGTGGTGTCAGTAGTGATTACTCTGGGGGAATGCAAGAGGAATTCTGAAGAAAAGTTAGAGTTAACTCTGTCTTCTGGCTTTGGCTCTATAAACCCCTTTCAATAATGGAACAGAATCCCTCCCCCTCCCCAAGACTTTTATAAATGTGGTCTGATGTGGTCCACACTGACCTTGTGAACATATACAATGGCCATAATATGTGCCATTTAGAGTGAGGGTCCTGGCCCTCCATTTCAATACAGAGGTGAAATTCCTAGCCCCAGAATGTTCTTAGTTTTTCTAATACATACTATCCATTAGCTAAAAATATAGGTCCATTATTCTCAATGCTGTACCCCCTTCTTCCCCTACTTTTTGTTCTGGGATTCATGCTAGGGATAAACTTGGCAAAACACTTTCATTAGTGTGACTAAGAGAAGCTTACAACTTGTTTCATTAAAATGGGAGCAAGATTGATACCCTTTATTAGCAAGCTGGAGCAATCCCTGCCTTTTCTTCTCAAATGCTCCATATCTGCTTGGCTCTGGAGTGCACAATCTTGATGAATTGTGAGTTAACTTAATGGAGAAGAAAATGTGTGTAGAGCTGGGTGAGGGCAGAAGGGAAAAATACAGATGAGAATCAATGAAAGAGAGAAGAGACTTGACGGAAAATGAAATGGCCTCTTCCCAAGAAAGTTGATGAAGAGAAAATAAACAGCTGGCAAGCAGGCACAGAGAATGGCAAGCAGGCTCAGAGAGGGAATGTAGGAAGGTACACAACAGTACTGAGGGGAGAGATGGATCACAGGCACAAGGTCAGATTTTGGTTTTTGAAGAACAGGATGTGTGGGAATATTTGGATCAAGGACCTTTGTTCTGGCCCACCTTTGCTTAAATTAAGTAAGAAAAGCTCAAAAAAGGAAAAAAGGTGAAAAAAATTTTCTCTTTCCCTGAGGCATAGGATCTAAAATAAACACTAGAAACTCAACTCTATTGGCAAAATATTTCAGACAATTTTTGAATGTTAGCGTTTTTTCCTGTGATTCCAGACTAAAAAGCAATTGCTCATGAATGGAAGGTTTTTTCAATCTGTAGATTTCTGCTACCTGGGTATATTCAGAGCTACATTTTGTTACTCTGCTGACTAAATCAGTGTTATTACTTCTGCCAGGACTGTAGTGACAGTCCAGACTGTCCTGATGGCTTATTAGCTAACCTCTGATTTCACAGTCTGCTGCTACTAATGTATAAGCCAGAACAGACCTTGCTTGGCTTTCAGAGTTAGACAATTACCAGGAGTAGTTGTTGGGGGTGATAGGGGGAAACACTTGAAAATTGTCCTGCCTTCATGAGGAAATCTCTGACAGACCAAGCAAAAGAGCAGGACCCGAAATAGCAATGAGGTGTCTCATGAGAGAGTCAAAGAGCCTACAGCTGCAGGAACACTGGGGCTGGAAGATGCATGCCAAGAGAGGCATGCCTTTGGAAAGGCCCCAAAATTGCTGCTCCTACATCTTTCTGAGCTGGAAAACCCATAGTATGTGGTTTGGGTTAGGGCCAGAGCTGGGTTTAAGGTTAGGGTTAGGTTTAGGGTTGGGTTAGGGTTATTGTTTAGGGTTAGACTCAAGAAATAAACATCACTTTCCTTTTTTTTTTGTAAATTTGAAGTTGGCTACAGTAAACTAAGCTCAAGAGCAACCTCTCCAAGACATTCAATACCAATGGGCCTGTAATGAGCATTCACACCTGTTTTTCAGTGTGCATGTAATGAGCATTAGCAGCTATTTCCATGTTACACAGGGAAGTCATGCACCTCAGGGGGAGATATTTTTTTTGTATAGGGATAAATCTTGGTCAGTTAATTGTGCTGGGGCAGATATTGGTGGAAAACAGTGGCAGCTCTGTTCCTGAATCAAGATGTCAAACACTTAAGCCCATGATAAGGCTCTGTGTTTGCATCCAGTGCTGGCTGGTGTGCCTAACTCATAAAAGGTTAGGAGCTGTGTCACAGTTCTTGATGTTGGCTATAACAAATAAAAGTGGTTTATTTTGGGGTTGTATTTATTTTTCCTTTTTTGAAAAAGAATTTTTGGACATTTTTCTGGACCGTTAAGGTGTCCTTTCTATCTCTCTTCCACATTTTTTAACTCTCCCTTGCAACTCTGGAAACTAGAAATTGCGTGTGGTGAGATTCCCATGCAAAGATTTTGTTTGAGTACCTGGAAATTCAGGGAAAATACCAAATAACCCAAAGCCATGATAAAATCAAGCAGTACTCAAGTCAACTAACAAAAGGTGCAAAAGTTAAAAAAAAAAGGTGAAAAAGGAAAAAAAAACCCTTCCAACCCCCCCAAGGCAGCTGAAGTGGGACTAAATCTTTAATGATGGAGTCTTAGATAAAAGACTAAAATATTTATATCACCTTTTTAACCTGAATTTTATAGCAATGAAGTTTAACATATATCTTCTATTACCTTTGTCAAGTTTATGACTAGCTCTCATTTATGGATCCCTTAAATATGTATAAGACAGTTTTAGTTATCTTGTTTACATGGGTTTTCTCTTTGGGCATTTGTCTCCATCACTGCATAGCATGTTTATGGTAATTTACTATAATACATGTATATCAGAGGCAGTTTAAATGACACTTAGCCTTGAATATATTTAAGATTTTTTTCCTTGTAGCCACTAGGAAGTCAAAAGATATATGAAAAGCTATTAATTTTCAGATGATAGTAACATAAACAATATTAAAACTTGTATTTGCTCTTGGAACAGTGTGAGGGAGAAACACATAACAAATGAGGCATCACACAGGCAGTTATTAAAGAAGTAAATTAATAAACTCAACATTCAATCTTTTCTTTTTGCATGTTGGGGATAATGCGGACAGCAGTTTGATGATTAGAAAGAACAAAATGTGTCTGATTGTTTGGGTTGGCTTTAATCACTGACTTTGTTTAAGACTCCTCAGTAAACATTAGCTTTCAGTTGGTTTCCTTTGCAGCCCTGTGGAAAGGGGTTCCCCACGTGTTTTCCAGAGCATGCACTGCAGGTCCTTGTGTTAGTGCCTCTGTGAGAGGGGCTGGTGCTGTGCTGGTACCATGGGCTGTGTCCATGGAGCAAGGAGGGGTTTTGTTGCAGGTATTTCTGTCAGAAGACACAGAAGGAAAAAATCCTTGAAGGTGGGAGGCTGTGGCTTAGAGACCCAACATTGTTTTCCCAGTTGGTGCCTGAGCTGGAGCAGAGCACTGTGCAAACCTGGGCTGGGCTTTACCTAGCAATCTACATTGCTTTCAGCCTCATGGGAAGGGATGACCTGGCCTGAAGGTCGTTGGAGGGAATGAACTGTACTCCTGGTTTTTTTTTGACTTGGGTCCTGTTCATTCCTGACTGTGAGTACATGAGTAACATTTATGTATCTTTACAGTCAAGGCTTTGTTGCATATTTCATAATGGTAGCTGAATTTCCTGAAATACCTTGAAAATGTCGCTGCATTTCTTACCTGTTCTTTTTGGTGCTGGAAAACCTTTAAAAATCTGCCCCCTAATCTTATTAATCTAAAAAACACTGCTATTATGGTGAGACTATTAAAAGCTGACAACTTTCTGAGAAATCAAGCTCTGTGGCCTTTGATGGAGTGATTGAGAAAGACTTGCACACGTTAGGGAATACCAGAAAGCCCAGCTATTAATGATAATGGAGGCAGAAATCCTTCAGAAAATTCACAAAGACGTGTAGCACTTCCCCTCCACCCCAGCCCACCTGTGTATACTGTGATGCTGACAAGAGAAAAGCTTACTGTTAGAAATGGTTTCCTTTGAATGCATGTTTAGGGAAAAGTCTTTGAACTAATAAAATTCGCTTCTGTTGTTTGTCAGTAAAGGTGGATGCAGCATCCCTGCCGCACGCATGGGAATGTGTAATTGGGATTATTGAAATTTGCTGTATTGCAAGTGCAGGAAGAGCATCACGTTAGAAGCAGCCTTTCAGAGGAGGAAGCGAGGCATGAGATTCCTTTTATGAAGAAACCCAAATGGAATGATGGTGCATATGCTTCTGTATTTGCTTTCTCTCTTTGTTCTTTGTTCTTCCTTTAGCGATGCATTTGCATGCAGACTGCTGGTGATCAGCATGCAGAGCTCCCGTACAGCCGAGCTGTGTGCTGGCATTGATCTAGTGGTCTGTGCCAGCTCAGTGGTGCAAGATTTACTTTAATTTCCTCTTCCCTTTGTTCTTCTGCCTCTGTGCTTTAAATAAAGGCTTTTGTTTTATTACTTCCAGAAATTTTGAGAAGTCCTAGCTATTTTGTATCCAAATAACCGTGACACATTTCTCTGTGTCAGATAATTGCAGAGCTCCCAATCTGGTGGGTTCCACACTTGTGTACATCTGAAATTCTCAGTTATTAACTTTGGGGAGGTGTGATTTTTGGTTAGACTAAATGGAGAATGAGCATTTTAAAGCAATGAGGGTGTGAAGCTGGAGATTACGTGAAGAAACCTCTGACATGATTTTGACAGAAGGTCTGGACCAGGAATGTGTACTCTTCACTGAGACATCAGAGTTGATCAGGATCATGGAGGAAGTGTATGGGAAGGCCTTAGGGAATGGTGTAACATACACAACTTGGCCATTCTCTCTTTTTGTACTGTTAACATTGAGTAGACAAATAATGCAGAGCAAAAAATATCTATGAGTTGCTTTGTCTCCTTTTTACACTAAGAGTCAGAGGTTACCTTTCCCTTACTGGTATTCCTTGCCGGTAGCAGCACAGATACCTTCAAAAAGGAGAACAACCTCATGAGTGCTGCTATAGTTGGAGTGGCTTTGGTATCTTTTCTCTCTGTGCTGTAATTGTGTAGCTGTTCAGTGGTTCAAGGTATATTTACATGGGTTGATCCAGGGTCAGGGGCTTCAGCCTCTTTGTCTGCACTTGACATGGCTTTCTCAAGTGAATTTACTAGGCTTATATCCTCTTAAAGAATCAGTAGAACTCATTAGTTCCTATTCTTTAACTTCTTTTCTTAACATACATTTTCTGCAGGAGCAGAATTCTGCAGGAATTATGTTTTAATTCTTTTGTTCTCGAGCTTGATTTCACAGAGACTATTTTCAAGGCTGCCTTAGTGAAATCTCATATAGGAAAAATTGTGAAGAATATATTCTTGGGCTGTGTGTTATTTTTGTTCCATTCCCCTCCCACTCAAGTTGTAAACCTTGGCTATCTTTGGGCTTATCCTTGTATCGTCACTTTGCTTTATTTTGAGATGCTGACAATCTATTTTAATACCCTTGTGGAGGAAGCCATTCCAGTTGCTCTGCAGGTGTGCAGTGGCTCAGCAAGCAAGGCTGTACAGAAACCATCCTCCCAGCTTTCTGGAAGGTGGCTTCTACTTTTAGAAGCAGCTCCAGGTGCTGGCAGCCTCACCTGGGACTTGGAGATTTTCGACCTCCTGCTCTGCAGCTGGAATTCCTAAGCTTTCAGCTGGTTCTTGAAGGTGGTGGGAAGCAGATTCCCTTTCCAGTTTAGGAAACACAGAAACCAGTGTCTCCTGCCAAAATATCCCCCTCCCAGCATGCAGGCCAGGCTTCCAGAGTCAGGCCAGGAGTGCAGCCTGGCAGTGAGCTGTGGGAGCAGCTGAAACAATAGTTCCCCTTGCTGCGGGGTCTAATGTGGACACAATGGACCATGACCAGAGCTGTGCATCTCAAGGTGTTGTGATGCAGGTGAGCACAGCGAGGAAGGTTATCTGCTGGGCAGACTCTGCAGCAGAGGGGGATGAATGCTGCTTTTAATGAAGAAACTGAGCAGAATTACAAGCAGCAGATTAATTGCTTTCCTCAAAAGGAAAATGTGCTTAGTTTCAAACTGGTTGTTTCAGTGAGCCTTGTATTGTATAACACTCACCTGAGACAGAGGCTGACAGGCTGTCCCAACCTTTAATTGACTAATTAATAGTTATTAATTAGTATTCCCTGCAGTTGTAGTCTCAACCATGAGTTAATTGATTCTGATGGGGAATTAAATGTCCCATGTCAGAGATGAGTGCCCATAACAGCATCTGAGGCAGTTATTTTGTGTAATAGACTAAAACAAACCTGCTCTACATGTGTGTATACTGGTACTAAATGGCACAAACCTTTGGTTTTGTTTATTTAAACTTATTGCTCTGTGCCTGTTGGATCGTGGGGTTTGTAAACACTTAAAGGAGACACTTATTCTTAAGTAACTGGGAGAGAGGAGAGGATTTTTTTTCAAATCTTCTTCTCTGATGTGGGTTCTGCTTCTCTCTCAAAACTGCCATAAAAACATCTGCCTTTCCAATTCACTTCTGCTGTGAGTTAAAATCCTCAGGAGAGGAGAACTAACTGGTAGATTTGATAGTTAAGTATTCCAGCACTGACAGGCTGCAGTGTTTCATAGCAGCATAAATATCATTGTGTCTGTTCAGTTTATTAGGTTAAGAGATTTTTGAAAATAACCTCTAATGGGCAGCATGATTTGATAGGCAGGTGCAGCTGATAAAACAAACATTAGTTTTTCTGTTCAATTTATACAGTTTTCTGCAGTGGAGCCCCTGCCAGGCAGGAGCAGCTGGATGACACTGACTTTGGTTAGCCAGTGTTGTGCTGTCCAAATCTTCTTGTGGTGCAGTAAAACTTCTGAAGCTGAAGGAAGCCTTACTCAAGGCTTTTCAGCAGAGCCATCCATAGGCTTGTCACTACCCAAATTCAGGCTGTCAGGTTTTATGATATTACGAGAGCTCCTGGCATCTCTTGTTTCAAAGTGTAAACATGGTAAGTATACATTAATATATTAAATGGAACTATCCAGACTCCGAAGCAGTGGGGCATTATAAGCAATGCAGAAGCCATGCAGGATAAAATCCTGATCCTGTCAATGTTGATGGGTTTTTGCTAAGCAGTAGAACCAAGACATCTCCAAGGGCCTGCAAAGAGCATCTGACAACCTGGTCTGCAGGAGGTGATACTTGCTTGGATGTGGAGCTTCCTGACTGCTGCCATTTTACAAGAGTAGAGCAGAATCCAAGTTTTCTCATGGTGGCTCTGAATGATAAACCCAGAAACAAAATTGTTCAGGCCATCTCCAAAGACCACCAACAAAATCTTCCTGTCACCTGCCCATGGGGTATTTTACACTGCTTAACATCCTTGGTTATTGATGAGAAGTCTGGATGGAGCAGAACCAAAGACAGTTCCATCTTCTCTACACTGATGATTGAGAGGTGAATGGGGGTGAAGGGAGGTGAGGGAAACTGACAAATGGTTCTGAATTTAACACTTTAGGCTAAGCCACCAAATGTCTAATTAACATTTAAAAGGAAGAGAGTTGCCCTGCAGGTGAGAAAAAGGGATGCTAAATTATTTTGAAAAATTCAGGTGTCAGGCAAGAATGGGGAAGATTTACATGTTAATGGGATCCTCAGCAGGAGAAGAAACCTTGGTGTGGTGATGGCAGAGAAATAGATGCACCCATCTGCACCTTCAGATATTATCACATAAGTATGAATAGTTGCACAATTTTTTTTTTTTTTGACAAAAATAAAAATGAGCAAAAATTTGTGTTTGGAAGAGACAGCCTATGAAAGAGCCTCATGTCACTCTGGAAGCCTTTCTATAGATCAGGCCTTCCCACCTGGCCTGAAAACAGAGCTGTTTAAGATATAACCTTGCCTAGTTCAATGCACACTGAGTTTGGGGGCCGACAGCTCGGAGCTGGGCACTGGGGAGTGCCCTGGTTCCTGTGAACTTGAAAAGAAGCGACAGAGACCAAGAGCATTTCTGATGGGACCTGACACACACAGCTGAGCCCAGCTGAGATCACTGTAACTAAATTGCAGGAGAGTGCTTTGTCTGGTTAGGCTTTATTTTAGACCTTAAACCAGATGATTTTTTCCCCTTCTAATTTTGTATGTTTTTCTTTCTAATCTTTGTACAATTTTTTTTCAGCTAGAACTATTCAGAGCAAGGCAGGTTTCACAGTGAACCAATGCAGCTTGCCCATAGCATCTCTTGAGAAGACATTCCAGTGTCTGAAGGGGCCTACAGGGAAGCTGGAGAGGGGTTCTTTGTAAGGAACTGCAGCAATAGGACAAGAAGTAATAGGTAGAAGTTGAAAGAGAGAAAAATTAGCTTAGCTATTAGGAAGAAATTCTTTACTGTGAGGGTGGTGAGGCCCTGGCACGGGTTGCCCAGGGACTTTGTGGTTGCCTCATCCCTGGCAGTGTTCAAGTCCAGGCTGGATGGAGCCTTGAGGAACCTGGGATAGTGGGAGGTGTCCCAACCCATGGCAAGTGGGTTGGGACTAAGTGATCTTTAAGGTCCATCCAACCTCTTAACATTCTATGATTCTGTGAGTCTCTACCGTGTCCTGAAGCACCCTTTCATGGGCACATATAAAATAATTTTATTTTATAAGTTTATTAAATTTCTGACTCCCATTTACTTCAATAAACTTTGAATTAAACTGAGGCTGATGACAGAAGTAAAGAGCAATGAGGCACTCTGCTGTCATCTTTTTACTGAAAAATATTTTACATGCAGGATTCAATAGCCATGGCAAAAGGTTTTTCTCCCCCTCTGTGTTAATATGCAAAGGCCTAATAAGCTTGCTAAACATTTCTTGCAGAATTATCTGCTACAGCTAATTCGGGCTAAGCAAGGCATTTGGGCCTGCGGAGAAGTTCTTAGAGGTGTCAAGCATTTTATAAATCAGATAATTTTCCTTGGTCAGTAAAAGCCGTGGAGATCCAGTCTCTGGGCAGATTGCACTCCTCAATTGAGACGTTAAACTTTGTTTCCTTTCAGAAGCACTATGAGTCAGCTCCAGGCAAAGCTAAGCATTATAGCGGAACTAAAACAAACATAAAGTGGAACCAATCCTAAATATATTTGCATCTAGATTTTGGCAGACATTGTTATGGCTTTCTATATTTTATGTGCCTTTTTCATTTCCCTGTGAAATATTTTTTGGTGAACTTATAAGGTTTTTAAACTACTTTAAGTTGTTGACTCTTCCACTTATGCTAATGATGCCTCTCGCTCCACTGCTTCAGTTTTGAAGTGAGAGAATGACTTAAAGCTTTGCCTCTGCCTTGCCTAGACATCTGCTAGAAAGGACTTGTGCTTTTGAGAATGCAAAACAACAAGGAAAGAAAGGAAAAAAAAAAGGCAGAAGAACATTTTTCTTAGTCTGTGAGGATGTGTATCACCAAAGTGAGATTTTTGGAGTGACCCAAGGCTTCTGTGATTAAAGTTTAGCTTCACTGTGAGACAGGTTCCTAGCTAAAAACAGAAACCTACCCTGGCCTTGTGCACCCCACTTGGAAAAAAAAAGAAACTAAAAATTAAATTGTAGGAGCAAATCCAGTTTGTATATGTAACAATATAGACATTCATTCAAAAGTGAATCAAGATAGTTGAAACACTGCTCTGGTCTCATCTTTCTCCTTCTTTAGCTGCCCCAGCAGCACAGACAGAAAACTCAATCCATGGATGGGGTTTTAAATGAGTTTGAACTGACAGTAAATTGAGCCTAACCTTTGAATAAGCCTGGAGCTGGTAGGAAGAGCTTCATTCTGTCTGCATTGATGAGTCTAAATGTTTCAGATTTTTGTTAGAATGGTTTAGGTAGTGACAGTGTAGCTAAATAATGTACTTTTACTTCTAGCCAACCTTTTCAGGTCACCCTCTTTTCTTTCAAGTTGTGATAGCTACAAGATGGCATTTAACTAATGCAAGGAAAATGGCTAAAATTTTTTCACCCTGCTCTTAAAATAAAGGGGTACCAGGCATTTTGGCTTATGTGGAATAGTTTGCAATTGCTGTGAAGAGTGTGTAAAGAACACTGATTTGGTCATCTGAGTAGGAATGTAAAACATCAAATCTACTCCTGTGATGAAGTGGTTTCTTGGCGGTGTGTTTTTCTTACAGCTTTCAAGGTCAAGTTTAATTAAAAGTTTCAGGTACTATCAGTGAAGGCTTTTTATCCCTTAAGGTTTTGGAAATATGTTCCTAGCTAGAATTTTCAAAAAATTATAAAAATGTTAATAATGACGATACGACAAAAATCCGATTTTTATTTTTGAAACCCGTATATAAAATAGCTGAATGATTTGTCATCTGTTACTTGCTCACTTTATTGTATTTCAAACCAAAAGAAATGCTGGCTATTTTCAGTCAGTGCTTTCAATCAGCTTTTCAGTCCTCCAAGCATTAGATGCATGGTACAGATATTTGATGAATAGTCTTGTTTGACTTTTTGGCACTATTGTATGAGTAAAGTTACTCGTGCTTGCATACTTCCGGTGTAAGGAGAGCATAGAAATGTTGCTAATTTCTAACAAGCCTGCTTCAAAGATACCTAGCATGCAAGGAAAATATTTCTCTACTAGATAAAGAAGAGTCAAGGAAACATTTCAGTTATAGATGGTCAATGACAAAAAACTTCAAGCAAATATTTTAATATAATCCTATTATTAGAAATAGCCATGTGGATAATTGGTGATTTGCTAAAAGAAAGCAAAACTTCGGGGCTGTAATTCACATTTTTAGTTACAGAAGTCTGCAAAAAGGACTTAAAAGATGCAGTTACCTAAGTACCGTAGTGTTTTCAGTGAGAGAGGCTCAGGAAATCTGAGCATTTACTCCATTGCTATGAAGATTTCTGTTTTTACGGTTAGAGCTGGGAATGCAGATCCCACAGTGCTCCCCACTGAATGCCTCCTAGGAGGTAGCAGTTGACAAATATACCATGATAAAAATTCAGAGGTGCCCGATCTACATGCATACAAAGGCACATTTGAACATCTTGCTGTGATTTCCTCTCATTATAATACATAATATTCAGTTTCATGCTGCTAATAAAGTTCTTCCCTAGATAAAACTAGTGTGAACATACCAGGCATGATCCTTACCACAATGCTTCTTTTTACCAATTCTGCAATATCAACAGATAAGACTAAATGTAGGTTACTTGTACCCAGTATAGATTCATTTATGCTGCTAGAAAAGTGCAAAGAAGCTGATATAAATGATAATTCAAGTCTAATGTAGATTTTTCTTTTATATTAGGGAAGCTTTTTGTGCAATAGAAAAAGTTCTTTATGAACAGGAAAGCTTTATTATTAAATATGCTCTATTTTGGTGCTAATTTATTATTTTTGACATCTTAATTATATCCTGTCCCATAAAGTGGTGATTGGTAGTGTCAAGATTCCTAATCTGTATCCATAAAATATATTTCCCTATTTTTTTTCCCCTCAATTTGATTTTTGTGTAAAACTCATGCAGTCAGACACAAAATTGCAGAGAGGAGGGTCCCATCTACCCTTCCCTCTGCCAGGAGGTGCAGAGCAGAGGAATACAGTGGAAACCTTAAAAAAGGACTCAGCCTTCCAAACAAAATCCTGGGAAAAGACAGAAACAGCACCCTGCCTTCTTGGCAGTGGTGTAGGGAATAAAAGACCATGTACAAAGTTATAAGAAATTCTGTACAAGCAGAAGTGCTGTTAGGTGCTAGTTCAGCCATGTCTGGAGTTCTGCTTTATGCCCCAGTGAAAAGTCCTTTACATCCATGAGAATGTTTTTCAGAATACGGGGAGGACAATAAAAATGAGCTTATTAGTTTCTAAAAGGCTCTATCCCAAAGCAAAGAAAGATTTTTAAAGAATTTGGCTTGTTCCTGTGAAAAACTCTTCTACTGAAGTTTTGCAGATCAAATGTACCAGTCTACAGCTGTACAAATTCTCTTTCACAGAGTATGAATGCTGCAATTTGCTAATGTACATTTTGCTTTTCATAATATTCACAAAACCAGTTTACGGTTCAGAACATTCACAAAGCTGCCATTTTTAAACTTTGCTTTTGAACACATGGCATGGTTTTCCCACTTTTAAAAGTAGAGATGGGTGGGTTTTCTTTTTTTTTCTTTTTTCTTTTTCTTTTTTTTTTTTTTTGCAGGTGTCTTTTAAATAAACAGAACACTCTTCAGCCTCGGTTGAAATGAAAGTTTGAAGGGATTATCCAAGCCCTGAATTCCACGGTCAGGATGCCAACTTTTTTTTTTTTTTGTTTGTTTGTTTGTTTTATTCAGTATTTCTGGATGTTTCCAAGGCTGTATTTACTGTAACTTTATATCCTTTATGTCACTGTATGTTCTAATGAAGCTAACAGAGTAAATGGGGGATGTCACAGATAACATCCTAACACTGAGCAAGCATTTCTAGTGTCTCCTCTAGGTCATGTTGGTCCCTGTGAAGACCAAGAGTTAAATGCTGGTTTGCATTCTCTTGGTTACAATTTACTGGCATGAACTGCACTGTGTTGTGAAAATAACTGCAATGGAGAGAATCTTCTTCTGTGAAAGCACAGATGAATATTCACTTTAAAACCTTTTCTTGTCACCAGAAAAGATGAACAGCACCTCTCTGCCAATGCCTAGCAAAAGATGGCAGAGCTTCTGGGGCATTTTTCCCTTTTTGTTGCTGCTAACAGCCATAAATAACCACTGCACCTTTTCACAGCTCATCCCTTAGAGGAAGATGACTTAGAGGAACCTGGCTGAGGCAGAGGAAATAGTTCTAAAGCAGATGCTGCAATACCAGCTGGGTGCATGCCCCTTTGCAGGAACCAGTGTATTGTTTTAATGATCTCAGGGTTTGGGTGCATTTCTTTGAAGCTCACGCTTGGACTGTTTTTTGCTAAACTGTTGCCAAGGCATTGTGCATCGGGGATATTGTGGTGGAGGGGGGAAAACACATTGCCACAGATGCAGTGTAGTTTTTTTTTTAATTTTATTTTGTCTGCCTGTATTGACTCAGCACCATGGCAGCTGTTCTCTTTTCAAATAGCTTTGTTTTCCTGAGGCATAGTCTATACTTATTCCAGGAAGTTGTAGAGGAAGGCGAGCAAGTAAAGGACTGCAGATGAGTTTCTGAACACAACCATTCTCACACTATTTAGAAGTAAATTTTATATCAATGCATACTTTTGCAGATGGCCTGAAAAGAAATGGGAAATTGAACAGTTTAAGACAGAACAGTGTTCTGAAGGAATGGGGTACCAGTATTTCTTACAGTGTGTGGGAATGCGTGAATCAGGCCTTGAGGTGGGATGTGCCAAGGGCAAGTGGCCATTTTACAGGTGAGAAGTAGAGGTGTAGCAAATGGTGTGCCCAGTATTTCAAAAAGTCTGACAAAGCTAAAAATATGATAGACTCAGCCTTGTGCCTAGCAGAGAATTTCCAGGGAATGTGAGCTGCACTGGGGTGAGATCTGAGTTACTCCATTTTTAAGCCTGAGGCCATCTGAGTGAGGTTTGCTGTAGTGATTTGCACTCACTTGGCTGTTTGCTCCTCTCTTCCCGAAGTGTAGTAACTTCCTTGCTGAGGTAAATGAATGCAGACCTTGTTGAAAACTAGTAGGAAAGGCCCTTAGTGCTGGAAAGGTTCCTCCTCATCTGCATGGTACATGCTCCAAAAAAAAAAAAGAATCTGTAATATCTAATTAAGGTTTATTTTCTTAGAAGAGATTGTCTTTCTCTTTGTATTTTTTTTGCTGTTCGGTACTTTTGCTCTTTTCTTATTTTTTTTTTCCATATGAATGCAAAAGTCCAAGAACTTGCTGTTCTTCCTGCTGTGAGACTATATATCCTCTTGGGTGAGTAGTGAATGTCTACTTGGCCCTGAATTAACTTGCCTCCTTTAGAGATGTTGCCAAGAGACACCTAGTTTGTTAAATACTTGTAGAGGTTGAACGTCTTAGTGAATCAGGGAAGTGTCAAGAAAATTCCAAAACACTAGTGCTGAGCTCTTAGTTTGAAAGTGGGGAGAAACATTATGCAGCCTTTCTTAGGTAATTTGTATTCAGTGGATTCTCCCTCAATGTCCTGTTACATTAATCCTGAGACACTTGTCACCAGTCAGCCAAAGGATTAAGAGAGAAAACTTTGAGTTGCTCAGCCTTTCCTAGCCATATGCTTGGCCTTAAAGGATGTGTTGAGTATGAGGTGATTCAAATTGAAAAGCTCAGCAGCTTTATAATCTCCTGGTCTCTAAAGTCACTTCAGCTATGGATGCCAGAAGCAGAAGCTCCCAGACTGGATCATTGCTCTGTGTGTTTGGTACATCTTGCCCCTGCAGCTTTAGGGGTAAAGAGCCAAAAAGAAAAGCTCTTAGCCATTTCTTTCCTGTCACAGTGTAAGTACCTGAAAATAATTGTATCCCTTTACTGGAAATATTTGGCATCAGTGCTGTGGCTCCACCATTAACATTTTCTACAGTTTCATTTCAGACTGCCAGTTCTTTTTTATTACTGCCTTGTTAGCATGACGAAGTGATGACAATCTTCTATCCTTGCCATGGATGCAGCCAAATGGCATAAGAACATTTGTCTGCAAAACCAACTGAATAAAAGTCTGAAATGACCAATTAATGACAGCCTGACATTATCTGCAGAGCCTGACCATGCATGCACTACAGTCTCTCAATGTTTTATATATTGAGACTAAGGAGATATGCTTCTGTTTAAACTAAATCCAAATACAGTTTTCCAAAATATTATTTATTTCTTAAGGCCTCCCTCTTCATCCCCTTCCAAAATTTCTAGCAGTTCTGCTTTTGTCTTTGGCAAAAGCATCTGTGCTTAATGGGCCCCTGAACAGAGGACAATCTATCTAATTAAAGGCTGATCTTAGGCCATATTCTCTTACTGCCATCACCAAAACACACAGCAAATACCCTGGAATTTTGAATGGTCTTGACACAAAGTCTTGGACAATGCAAGTCTGGATTTTACTTTTTACAGCTGGTCTTTTATCTGTATACTGTTTTTACTCATAAATTCTTAATTGATCATGACTTTGGAGAAGTCTGTGTCTACTTCATCTTGGGCTTTTTTTCCCTACTCAGACTAGTCACAAATGACTGAACATCTCAATTGGCATGGCTGTATGTCTCTGCATTAGCTGGATCTGTAGGTAAACAAAAAGCCACAATGCTATTGAAATGCCATCATGAAATAAAGTGTAATTTTACCATCTAAAATGACTACTCCAATACCTTTCCCTCTTCTGTGGCTAACTTGCTTTTCTGATCAAAAGCATCTGGAGCTGTAATGTGGTCAGGCATCTCAGGCATGTCTTTGTCCTTCTGTTTGTTCAATGTTATCCCATTCTTCATTTTGCTTTACCACAGAAATTAAAAATAAAACCCTACAAAACGTGTATGGCTTGCCTTTATAATACCACTCAACATTTGTCTGTTCTCTGCTGTTTTTCTGTATCTCCTCTCATGTTCTAGATCCATCCAATTTAAACTGCATGCCCTGAGGGCAGGGCACACCTCGGTGTGGATGAATTAATGTTTGAACTTTTCTATTCACTGCAGCATGTCAAGCACATCCTCTACGGGCTGGATGAGACCTGATGAGTAGCAGGAAGGTTATAAAGCACTGTTTGAAATGAGTCTCTGTGTGGTCATTAAAGTGCATTCATTGTCTATCTGCCTATCTCTTACTGTTTTTAACTTCAGTTCTCCTTGACCCAAAATTACACCCTCATTTTCCATCAATTTTCACTCCTCTTTACCTGGCCAACTTCCTAATTCAATTCTGCAACAAAATATTCCAAGACACTTTTACATTCCCATCTTGAATAGAGTCTAGTTCTCTACAGGGCCAGTGCTGACCCCACCATTTCTTCATCTTATCTGCCTGCAGATATAAGAAAAAACGGATGGATTCTTGTGCTAGTTTCTCTCATTTGTAGTAACTTTGCATAGTGACTGCCTCTATCCTGCAGATCCTCTCTTGAAGGCTTTCTTCTGGAAAAGCGAGTTAAGCCTGCTAACCACAGCCTTTCACATTCCTGCTGTGGGTACAGGTACTGAGGAACTGACTTGGGAAGGCAGTGCCCTGTTTTTCTGCTAGCTGTGATCAGCATCTGACATGCCAGAGCCTTCTTCCTCCTCTCCAGCATCTATTTTCACATCTTGCTCTGTGTGGGATTTTGGTTTTTCTGTTTGTGTTTTCCAGTCATCCCGCACCCTGCTGCATTCCTGCTGCTGTCAGGTGCTTTCCTGTTTACCTAAATTAATGCACTATCTCAAGAGTTTGTTCAAAGTGTTGAACACTACAGCAGTGAAAACTATTTTGTCTGTCTCAAATTGCATTTTTGAAAGACTACACGAAAGTAAGGATCTTGTAAATGTGAAACAGTAATTGCATTATGCAGAGTACATGTGTGTTTTAATTTGTGAAGAGGAAAAAGAACCCATGGAAAGAGAAGTCCAGCTTTGCTGCCTGATACTTGTTGTTAGCCAGGTCCAGTACAGCATTTTGATGTCAGCCTACTTAAATGTTATCACTGAAGCCTGTGGGCTTTCAATATGTTTCTTGGAGCAGAGTGATATTTTAATTGCCCTCCTGCTCGTCTGATGCTTTGGCCAGGTACTGGCAATGAGACTGAAAGGTACTGATTTGCCAGTAGTGATGCAGTTGACAGCAGTACAATTCTGGATGTCTGCAGAAGAAATAAAAATTGGGTTTGCTGCCCTTAGGAGTTTAAAAAGAGAAAGCTTGTTTTGAGATAAAACCTTAGGATTTGGCGTAGGAAGTTGTCCTATTTTTACTGCCTGCTAAATGGACTGCTCTTGACCTGTGTCTTCAAATGCCCTCAGGTACCTGTCTGCTTCTCTAATTGCCACAGTTTTCCATCTAAGAAACATTTTCAAAGTAGTCAGAGTTGTTTTCTGGCCTTATGAGTGTCTCCAGTTTCCCAGGCTGGCATCTGCAGCGCTGCTTGTGCAGTAATGCCATCCCACCACTACCAAGCTATCTGCTGTTCCTGCTCAAGCCAAAGCCCCAGAGCTCCTAAACTTCATCTCTGGAATGCAACGTGGAAGGGTCTGTCTTGTAAATGCGTGCCACTCCAGAAGCGTGCTCAGAGCACCCCTGTGCCTGCTGGTCCCTGCTCCAGGAAGAGTAAGGGGAAGTCATGAATGCAGAGGAGGGACAAGAGGGGTATTTTGTGTGCCAAGAAGTGGCCACCTGCAACAGCTGACCTGGCTCAGTCCTGAATTGTGAAAGGATGGGTGCTGAGTGCATGATCCCCCCAGGCAAGGGGTAAGGGCAACAGGTCTGTTTAGAGCCCCCCAGTCCAAAATGCCCAATCACTTACTGGAACACTTCAGCCCCACTCCACTCCTCCACACCTTCCCCAAATCCTTGGCATCACAGGCACTGCAGGGAGAGCTGGAGTGCTCAGTGTGGCACAAGAGCATCCGAGCAGCAGCCTCAAGGCTCAGAAATAGAGTGCTGGGTGGGAGCTGGGTCCCTTCTGAGGAGGGGGAGGACGAGGATGCTAATCCTGTGTTGCATCAGATTTGCAGAGCTGTTTGAGGATTTTCAGCACAAAACGTGAGGGTTTTGTGTTGTACTGGGTGGAGCAGCCTCATACGATAGCCAGATGCTCTCTGTGGTTTTTAAGTTCAAAAAATTGTTGGTGCCTAGCAGATGTAATTGTGGACATTTATGTCTGCCAGAAAGCACAAAGAGGAGATGAACTGCTAAATGGGAGAGAATGGGTTTATTTCTGATAATTTCAACAGAATTGCCTTTTCTGCTATCATCTGAGAAAGAAGTCAAAGCCATTAGATTTTATTTGAAAGGAAAAACTGTAATTTGAGTATTTTATAATTTGAACCAGTAGATGTCAGCAACTCCTTTTGAAATGGATCTGGAAATGCAGCAATAAATGGACCGACTTGTTCACATCCAAACTTCTGTGTGATATAAAAACATTTGCCCAAAATATCTGGAACTGTATAAAATATAGTCAACACATGAGGATAGAAAGTGTCCTCCAAGTTGTTGGTGAGAGTGACATGAAGAAAAGCAGAAAAACGTGGTCTTGATAATAATAATAATAAAATATTCAATAAGGTCTATTTTAAATGAGTGATCTTGGATTATTTGGCCACTGCATGACATGGCTTTCACATTTGTGGAAGCCTGCTATAGCCTTTAAAATGTGAGGGCTGTAAATCATGGGGTTTTTTTCCCTTTTTTTTTAGCTTAGGTGGTACAGTAATAGAGATGTTACAGCTGATCAAAGAGGTGGTTGGTGTCTGCCTGTAGCTGGGCAGGTATTGTTTCAAGTGTTCATGTCTAAGGAGAAAGATAGCACATATTCTCCTACCAATTCGATTTTTAGTCTGTTACTTGGTGTACTTTTTTAGAAGCACAAAGATGCATCAAATGGTTTTATTCTTTTAGTCTGCAAATTGGACAGTATCACTGAAACCTGAATTTGTAGCCACTGTAAAAGTATCCCAGTGGGATCAAAATAAAACACATAGTGTCCTTATTGCTAGCTTTTGGTCTGTGATGCTATTGAGGCTAAAATTAACGTCATTAGATTGGTCCACTCCTTTGACCTTGAGCCAATATCAAAAGTGTTTGCAAAAGCATCTGAAGACGATTCGTCTATCTGAACTCGAGAGTCAGCAGGGGGAGCTCACAGCCGTGTGCTTCAACTGGGCAGACACTGGTTATTAAAGACATTTTAAACTAGGCCATTTTATTTACACACATGCACACACTCGCCCTCTTAGAAATGTATATGGGATTCCTAGAGTTTATGATCTATACCTTATCAGGCTCTTTGAAAAGTCTCACTGTCATATCTGCGTGCCAGACATTTCATAAAAAGAGGGGTCAAATGAAAAAAAATGTTTAGAAACAGTCCTAAAATATTATTTCCTTTTGCTTCTTATCTCAAAGCAAGAGCAGGGAACTAATGTGTCCCTACATCCTGTGATCAGGAGCTGATGCTCAGTTGAAGAGATGCAGTGTGTTAGCCTGGACCTCTAAGGAAGCTGGATGCTTTGGGAGTATGGTCATTAAGAAAGACATTTAAATCAGGCTGTTGTCAATATTTTAGCATGAGATTAGTGAATTTAATTTCATTCTTAATTTGATTGTGAAAAGGTACATTCTGCTTCATCTGACTGCATGCATGCTAAGCTGCTTCTTTTTTGTTTTGTGTGAATAAAAATTAGACTTTTACCATAGGTCCACAATATTTTCTGAAATGTCATTTGGATGAGTTAGTGCAAGTCAGACACAGAGTCTGTGTAAGATCTTTTCTTCTGCTACAGCCCTGTGTTAAATGGTGTTGTGTTATTATATTGTGTACATACATCTGATGTTTAGAGGATTATTAAGAGAAGTACAATTTCTTCATACAGACCTTGAGCCGCTTGAGGTAAGGAAGCATTTTTACTTCATTCTGGCAGGGGACAGTTAAGTGACTTGCCCAAGGTCACAAAGCAGATAGCTGGCATTGCTGGGAATAGACACCCCACCTCCTCAAGTTTCTCTGTGGGGCTCATCTATAGTTCCATGTCATTGCCTTGGGCAAACAAAGAGATTTTCTATTTTCTTATGGTCTTTAAGCTTTCAGATGTTTCTTAAAGTATTGTGTATTGTTTCCTCAGATACTGTTTCATTGTAACTGAGAATGTTTTAACCTGTTGATTGTATTGATTTTTGATGTGGAAATAGCAGGCTGCTCCATTTCAAACTAAATTTCAAGGGCACGAAGATTGTTAGAATGGAAAAGCCACTTAGCTCAACAGAGTTGTTTCTTTTACTTTTATCTCAGTCAGGTATAGAAAGAGTCTGAGAGGTCCTAGCCCTATTTTCTCTGTTCTGGATGGAATCCTGATTGCTTTAGATGCTGGAAGAATTGGGCTGAAAAAGCAAAGCTCCTCTGCTGTAGGAGTGGACGTGTGTGCTGTGCTTGTGCTGGGGATATCTGGGAACATGGCAAGTGCCTGCAGTGTCCCTCCCTCTGTGCTGTCCTGCCTAGGGGCTGCTGTTGTGAGAGGGGCTCTGAGCCAGGGAGGAATGGGGACTCTCCACCTGAGGGTCCAGCTGCTACCTTGTAAAGCAGCAGCATCCTTTTGTGATTTGTATTCTAGTCTCTGAATGCATTTCTGTCTCCTGTCCCCCAACACACTTATATTTTCTTTTTTTTTTCTTCTTTAATTGCATCCCCAAGCCAGGATTACAGCTTTTAGGAATTGTCCTTAAGTCCTTTCCTTTGGCTGCATGCTGCATAATTTTTCCATTTAATATGGATTTCTCGCTTTGGTCAATTGCTCCTAGTCCCATTACTTCATAGCAATCTACATTTGATGCACATTTCCTTTTACAGGCCCAGCCATGTCCCTCAGAAAGTCATTCCCTGTGCATGATGGGCCTGAGCCAACACACACCAGAGTCTGTGGCAATATTCCCATTGTTCAGAATGAATTTGAAAGCTGAAGCTAAGGATGAAACCCCTAGTCAGCAGTACAGGTTAGTGAAATGGATTCCTGCAGAATGTGGGGGAGTGGGTGGAGGAAAGGACTCTTTGTTTCTGGGCATTTCTGCATCAGAGTTTGTAATTTCTGGAAGAAGCTGCAACTCTTTTATTCCCCACCCTCCCCAGTCCTGAGGCTTTTGCGGTTGCCTGTCTGTACATCCCTTCTTTGAATCCATAGGGAGAGCCAACAAAACAGAGGTGTTTTCTGTACTGTCCCTGGTTATTGTGCATGGCAGAGCCATGGCATTTTGCTGTGCCAAGGAGTTCTCCACCTGTGGAGTGCAAGATGTATCTGCTCCAAGCTGGTCAAGACACAAATCTTCGAGGGAGAGGGTTTCAGGTTGGTAACTGGTAGCAGGTTCTGTCCATCTCCAGCTGCTTCCAGTGAGCCCAACTCTGCCCCTGTGAGAAAGGCAAAGCCTTATTTTGTGATTGCAGGGTATTGAGAGTAAAGGAGTGATGGGAGAAAGAGCAACTGTAGCTAGTATATGCAAATCTTCCAATATTAAAAAAAAAATTCTGTAATGTAACTATTTTCCCTATAGCGGCATTTTAAAATACAGACTAAAACCCCCATGTTCTGTGTGTACTATCCCCCCTCTCCCTCCCCATCAGCAAGTGTTTAAACCACTGAGTCACTGGCAGCTGCAGCGTGACAAAATGAGGCTGTTGAGGGTAGCTCCCTCTTTGGCACAGGCTGGAATGAAATTGGGGAAGACATCAAATTAAAAAGGGCTTGTTCAAAACCGAGTGCTGATTACCCACTTCCATAAATACATTGGAGCACAAGAAATTTATTGCACTTGGACATATTTGCAAGCTGCTTTTTGGAAATGGATAGAAATACACCCTGAATAATGTACTTTTGTGGCTTGACTGGTGGACAATCTGTCCATAATTCTACTGAAAAGCAACTTAAGCTGGATTTTTCCTTAGGATGGATGTCCGATATCAGTTTTTGTTCTTTCCACAGTGGTTAAGAAAATTCAGGAAGTGCAAGAGAGCTTGAGAGAGGGATTCTTCTGTAAAATGCAAAATCATAGTGCTTTTCAACAAATGGGAAATATAAAAGTGCTTGGTCTGGGTGCTAAATCACAGAGCAAGCTAAATTTTCATAAACAGTATGATGAGTCAAAAAAATATAGCAATATAGACTGAAATACTTGACATAAAAATTTCTTCTTGACTGTAACACTGTTAAACCAAGCAAATAGGTGTCTATGAAACAATGACATAACATTTCATACCTGTTTATAGAAAACTACTAGTTTTAGGACTGATGACATGGGGGCCGTCCAGGGTTCTAAGTAAAGATACCAAGATCTTGGCAAGACAAAAACACAGTGTGAGAAGTCTGTGCACTTAGTGTGTGTGTGTGTGGTTTTTAAATTTTCCCCAAAAGTGACACTGCTTTTTATGAATGTACCAAACAGAATTTGACAGCAGCAGGAAATTAAAGAAGTTATCTCTGAGTAGTCTGTATAAAATATTCTAAAATAAAGGAAGCAAACAGAAACCAAATTACAGTGTGACATTGAGCCTTCTAATAAAACAAAGAAGACATTATTTAAAAAAAAAGACCAAAACCCACCAAAATCTTACACGAGTCCATGAAAGACCCCTTTGTAGTCTGAAAATCTGAGATTTAATTGCCATCAGAGCAGGACCAAAACCCCCAAACGTATCCATGCTGTATTTTTATCTGGTTAGTTGATGGAAGGAACACTAAAATCTGTTTTCTGAGTAATACACCACATTTCTTTTTGTACTTCTACAAACTTGTATGGAAAATATCAAGATAGGAATGATAATTCATATTGTGTCAAAAAATTGTGTGTAGTCTGTATAGGCTTGCTGTGGATTGCTAACAGGGATCTGTGAATGAGGGCAAAAATGGCTGAGTATTACGGACAAAGTCACCAGGCAGTGACAGAACTGGGAACAGAACAAGGGGAACGGCCCAATCCTTTCACACTTGGAACAAACTGTTCCACTCAAAGGCAGGGGAAGAATAAGCCACTTAAGTGAATTACCAGGTGTATTGTAGGTTCTTTAGTGCAAGTTTGGTAACAGCAGGAAAAGCTGATGTCTTACCTACCCCCTGTGTGAAGAGGTTTTACCTAGGTAGCATCCTCTTTGATTTAATCTGTCTTTCACTGCTGTGTTGGGAAGTAAGAGTGGGAATGATGCAATGATTTGTCTGATAGCTGTCATCACCATGAAATAAAATTCATTTATTCAGAGGAGCAGGTACCTTTGGAAAGTTCTGTTGAAGTACAGAAGCAGAGAAGATACATTTCTACCCAGTTTCAAGGATGTTAGCTGATATTTAGTAATGGCTTAAAAATTTCCTTCTTCCTCTGAGTGATTTAAAATATTTACACAATCGAAGTTTTAAAATTTGTTCTAAATCTTCTGCAAATTATGACTCCACCAGCAAATTTGTTTTCAATTTGACCTGTAATGTCAGGTATCACTGCACTGATTCATGTTCTGCATCCAAGCAAAAAGACAAACTCTGGCTCCTTATTTTTCATTGACATTGTTTAAATGTAATAATTTCCAGCAGCCTGGTGCTGCTGTTTGCAATACTGAATGGTATTTCAAAGATAATTCAGCTGAGTATCTCATGTCCTGCTAGATCCCATGTGAATCAAACAGTTTCATACTGTAGTCCAAAGAAATGTAATACTAACATGATGTTCTATCCAAAAATCCCACAGAAGCACCAGTTTCACCAGCTTCCTGTGGTGAAAAAGTGAATGTATAGGAGGGGATGTAGGTGTCCATGTTATGCAGACAGACAAAGCCTGGCATATAGTGATTATTTGTTGAAGATCACAGAAAATTAGCCCCAAGGGCCAGAAAAGAGCCCAGATTTCCTAATGCTTCCTCAAAAAACTGATATGTGTAGGTTTTTAAAGAGTTTGGGTTGGCAAATGACCATTCCCAATCTCACCATGGATTAATGACTGATCTTGGAGAGTGGAATTCAGTGTTTCGTTCCTCATTAAGCCTTTGGCAGTCTGTGTGGCATGTGACAGAGCTCTTTAGTTCTTTAGTAGCAGTAATTTTTTTCTCTCTGTTTTAGACTGCATTTAAGAATGGTTACTCAGTGTCTTGACATGTTTGAATTACATGGAAAAAAAAATCTGAAAGAAATACCAGTTGGTACTACTAATTGTTAGGCTTTTATTTTAATTATTGTTTGGATATTGGTTCTACTTTGAGCTAGAGGGAAAAACCCTTCTGTTAGCAGAATAAAGCAAATGGGAAATGTGGCAGATTAAAAGGTGCATTGCTAACAAGGTGTGGTAATTTGAAAATAGCACACCAGTGCTGCCCAGAAAGGGCCTTAATGTGCGTGTGTAGGAGACAACAGTACAGAAACACGTGATTTCATATGATTTACATTCAATCTTCCATTCAAACGATAGTGAGACTAAAGCAGGAAAAAATACAGATTTCATGAGTTTCTTTATCTCTACAAGGAAACCTGGTCAATGGTAAGAGCTACAAAAACTGTTGTGTAGTATCAGTTATATCATATAATATTCAAGAGATTAGAGAACAGAGAAAAATGATTCCTTGCTGAAGGGTAAATAGACTTTTGATCTGCCAGAGAGTGCTTGAGCAGCTTTTTCGCCTTAGGAAATGACCCCTGATAGGTGAAATAATTTTTTTTTTAAACCCATTCCCACATGATGGACTGTGCCCCATGTATGATCTATTGTATTAGTGATTAAACTCATCAACATTCTGACACTTCTGGAAGAAGTAGGAGAATAGGACCTGGGAATTGAACTGGAATATTCACTTCAATAGCCTGCTAGGACCTACACAGCGAGGCTGCTATTTATGAGTACTTGTTTAAGTTGCTATTTATGAGTATTTACCTTATGAATTCTCGTACAGGTAGTGATTTCTTTGCATGAAAGAAAAATCATGTGTAAAAGTTTGTTAATCCAGGGAAATTTGCATGCCCAAATCTCATTTGATTTGAATGTAGATCATTGGTACATAGGCTTTTTTTAAGGTACTGGATAAATCAAGTGACACATTCTTTCTACAGGACTTTGAAAAATTGAAAAATATATTCACTCATATGCAGGAACCAATTTGTTGCAATGAAGCTATAAATTGTAGTATCCTCTGCACAGGTAGTTTCTGGGTGAAAAAGAAGGTTTTTCTCACCCTTATAGAGAAATTTGCCTTTTTCTTCCTGGCTTGATTGTGCTGCCCATACCACCACAGAGGATGCTGAGGCCACTGGGGGAAGTTTTACCAGAGGAAGTTGTTCAGTCAGAGGGCAGAGCACCAGTGGACTTTCTGATTTCGACAGTGAGCATAAACAGAAATGAACTCCTGACAGTAATTTGAGAGCGATGTTTAATGTCTCTGGTGATGGTATGAGGCTGGACTTACCAATGTTGTAATTGTTATTTGTTTCTGTGTTATTTTCCAAATGTTGTTAAAGGATAACTGGGGTAACTTGCCACGTCTGTGTTCTGCTGGAGGCTTCTGTGAAATACTTTCTTGGTGAAAGTTTGAAGTTCCTTATCTATTCTGCCATTGTCTAGAGTGCTGACTGTATCTGGGACACTGCACAGATCTAAAAGTAAAACCTCAGAAAAGAGGAAGATTCAATGCTTCAGTGAGAGCCGCCTTTCTTAGCAAGGAGAGTAAGGGACAAATAGCCAAAAAGAGAAGTAGAAAAGAGAAGGCAGGCAAAATAGTCAGATATGAAACCTTTCAGTAGAAAAGTCTCAGACTGAGCTTTGAAGATGGTCAAAGAAGGGGCTTTGCTGAACATATGGAATTTCATAAACAGGGCCCTCAACTGAAAATTCCCTGCTCTCAGCTTTACCTTAACCAACTTAATTTCATTGTAGAAAATTAGCAAGATAGAAACAAGTCTGAAGAGATGACAGCAGTGGCTTGTGTCTGGTATTTGATACTGGGGTCCAGTGCTAAGATGAATGTCTGCCTGAGTTATCAGTCCCATAAGTTCAGACTTTCTGGAAGCAGCTTTATCTGGCTTTTTGGTATTTTATCTATGTATGTATGTGTGTATATATGTCTATAGGTATGGATGCATGCTAGTTCACCAAAACATGCATCCAGCCAATGTGGTCATTGTGCTTTCCTTGGGGATGTGGATTTCCCCCTCCACCTCTCTGCACCATTTCATGCAGCAAGATCCTTTGAGACTGAATTCACCTTGCTCGTGAAAGATTCTTCTTCTTGCTGCTCTTTGTGCTTGGAGAGAAGTCCACTGGACAGGTTTGATTTGGCCTACTTTCCACGACACTTAGTGTATGTTATGAATGACACATTCTCGTGCTTGTTTAAGCAAATTTGTGGTACAATATACCAGTGGGGGGAAAAATGGGGAAAATGATCCACGTGCTGTACAATCCAAAGTGACCTCCCCCTCTATTTAAAATGCCTTTGATGTGGTTGATGGTAGTGTTTCGAAGACAGTAGTTGTTAGCAAATGGAAAGAAAAGCAACAGTGAATTAAAGATTTGAAGAGATAAAAATGGTAATTTATAGGTGAGAAAGACTGATTAGAGATGTTGTTACTTTTTAGTTAATGAAATGACCTATCTAGTCAAATTGGATAATTCCCGTAGTGAGATATTTTTTCTTTATTGTCAGTTTAGCAGAATCTCTCTCTTTCCTTAGTGAAAACGAAATGGCAATTTTAACATTCTTAATTGGTTTGGTTCTTTTCCATGGTAGCAAGTGAACTGAAAAAATACTGCTTATGAACAGGTTATGAACTTCAGTCTAAAGCCTGCGCAATGTCGACATCAAATAAAAAGGTGGCTAATGAAACAGTCTTCAGTTTCTAATTTCACAGAGGACTGATGTTGCTTTAAGGTGTAGTTCCTACATAGAATTCATGCAGTGAATGAACATTAGTAATGAGAAGCAGAGATAATTTGAGGTTGAATGGTGTGTCGCTACTCAGAGTGACACAATGCATAGCCAAAACTATATTTAATACCAAATTCCATTGAAAGCAATAGTAAAAGTGTAGAAAAACGTTAAAATGACTTCTTTTAAATAATCTTTTTGTTCCCAGATAAATCTGCAGGTGAATTAAAGCTAAAGTATAGCACACTTGCAGTGATTCATAAGAAAGGTATGGATTTGAGGGGAACAGAAAATATTAACAGCAAGTTTTTAATATAGTGACTTTACCTGTGGTCAGAGAGGCGAATTAAGTAAATTTGCTGTAGGTGTCCAAGTAGATATTATTGACGAACAGATAAGTTTCTCTAAAATAAAAGCTAAGATTTTTGCAGCCCAGCTGTTCATCTTGTTACCAAGTACTGGTGTCTTTGGTCAGACTTCTGTGAGTTTTTCTTTCTGGCTGTTTTGACACGTAGCTCCTTTCTCTCTGATGTATTAAAAAATTCATAGCAGAAATGATCTCCTCCATCATCTGGAATACTTTGCTCCTGATGGGCTTTTCCTGTCTGCATGTGATACTGAAGTTTAAACCTTTCATTTCTCTTGTCACACCTGCTATCTCTGCCTCTGTCCATTATTCCATTCTTTTAAATTCATATAATGGTCTCATAGCTTTGTATTCCAATTTTCTTCCTTTTCCCCTCCCCACACTTCTTTTATTATACCCCTTTCAGTGGATTTCTCATCTCATCCAAGAATATGGCATTGCTAGCAACCAGGTTACTCCATATATTTCCTTTTCTTAGGAGTTTTACAAATTTAAACAAAGGATTAAAAAATTGCATTCAAATACAGGCATTGATTCTGGAAACTCAGAAGGGAAACATATTCTTTTTGGTGCACATATGTAATCTGATGTTCTCTGGGTCAAGATTTTTAAAAAATTAAAAAAAATTTTTTTTTCTTTCTCTGAATTTGACATGCTTTTGTCACATAATGTCTCCTCCCAATGGTTTGTTCTCAAAACTACTCGATTCACTATAGCTGAGAGTTCTCCACAGCTCATTTTGTAGGGAGCTATATCGTGGATTCTGAAAAATGAATTGAGTTTCTGTAAACAGGAGGAATAAATGTGCATCTGTGCAGGTAGTCCTGCACTACTGCATTGTCATAAGCCATTATGGCAATGTTGATCTGGTAAACTTGAGAGCAAGAGCTGTCATCAGGAGCTGCAGAAGATCAGACAGAGACCAAGTAGTCACCAGCCATCCATTGTCTGTAGTGCTGTGACAGACTGGCATATTTTGATTGTGGAAGGAAACTACACTTTTCTAACCTTCAGTGCACTTATCTAACCTCAGAGTGCAGGTAGGCCAGCTAAAAAGGCAGATTTTTTCTTCCCCAGTGGTAGTGTCAGCTGCATATTCCTGGCTCTGCCAGTCTCTCACAATAAGACTCAGCTATGCTGTTTCTTTATCCTTTTTGTTTTGATAAAAAAGGAATAGATTGATAGTACTGTTTATTTTGAAATGTGTTCCTTGCAGTACTAAAGAAGATTAATTCTGCCTTCTTGTTGCCTCAAATACTCATATAGCCATGGGAACTGAAAAGAAAATACCATTTGTATCAATCGGATTTTTTGTAAATGGATTTGTTTTTCTTGCTATGATTTGGCAGAGAGGTGTTGTCAAGATATCTGATTTATGTATTTTAGTAACCTAGGGAAGGCTCATCACTTCCCTAATTTAACCAGCTGAGAAAAAGTTGATCTGTTTGCTGAAGAGTAGGGGGTTATTTGTAGGTTGGTTGTTGTTGTTTTTCTTGTTTTATTTGTTTGTTTGGGTTTTTTTTGGCATGAATATCTGAAAGCACTGAAGCTTCTATAGGGACTGGGTGATAAACTGTTCTGCACAGTGTAGTATTAACAGACAAGAAAGGAACTCACACATCCTTTAAAATACAATTGTTCTTGCTCTTCATTCCGAGTCTCTCTTGGCTGTACATATGAGTGAGGGCAGCTCAGGACCTTTCCTATAAAGGGGTTTTAACTGATGGATGTTAAAAATAACCCTTTTGTAGATATTGTGCTGAAATTCTTACAGGTCATTCTTTTCTTTTTAATCTTTTTTTTTTTAAAGCATGAGAAATCAGATTAAAATAGATTAAAATGTGTTAAAGGGTCTTTTTGTGTTGTCTGATACTACATCAGCCCCCACCTCAGATACAGAATCAAGAGTTGTGCTTGGTCTGCTGCAAATAATACAAGGCAAAACAGACTTGGAGCACAAAAAGTGTTCTCTTTTTGCCTGTTCAGTGTAACTCCTGACTTCAGGTACCTCTGTGGATCCTAGTAAATAATCCCAGTATTTTTTCATTGCTTAACTTGTCAGAAATGTAAAAGTATTCGAAAAGAAATATTTGAAAATGTACCTGTGTGTTTTTCATATCTGAGAGCTGCAGTTTTAAAAAGCCTTGGGGAAATCATGCAAATCTGCATAATATGTGTAAAAATGTCTTCTATCTCAGGGCCAAACTAAGACCCACAAAATAAATGACTTTCAGAGTCATGCTGTGACTGTCAAATAAAGTTTTTGGAAAGCCTTGATTACTACTTAGTTGTTTGGTTGGGGTTCTTTTAATGAAAAAGCACTAGCAAATAGAGTTCAGCATATCAAGAATGGAGCACCTTGGGTTGCTCTAACCAAAAATATTTGCCCTGTCTCCTCAGTGTGTAATACTCTGGCATGTCTCTTTCTCCCTTCTTTTTCTTGTGTTCTTTTAGATTAGCTGTTCATTTGGGAAATGCTGTTTCTACTGGTGTTTGAACAGCAGCTAAAACACGGAGCCACAATCCTGTCTGTGGCATTGACGGATTAGTGTAACAGAAAATCTTACAAAGGTGGTAACAACGGCTGAGGGATTTCTCCTATGATAGCTGGTCTATATTCTTGCACACTTCCCTCTAATTTTGATTTACAGGGCCAAACTATTGCCTCATTCCAGTTTGATAGGTTTGGGGACACAGTGATGGGACCAGACCTGCAGCAGTGGTTGTGGTCTCGGGGCAGGGGACACCAGTGCTGTCCCCAGGCACCTTTTGCCTGCACTAAATTTGCTGCTGAAAGAATGAACCCACTATTGATCTGTATGGATCTTCTCTGCAGCCAGAGAGCTCTGCATCCAGCACATGAATGTTTCTTGCAGCCTCCTCACCGTGGTAATGATTGGTGGTGAGGGGCAAAGAGAGAACAGTGTGAAGGATGCCTGAGCCTCAGAAGAACCCAACTGAATCAACATTAGTTTTCCTCCTGTTGTCTTGCCTGACCTGCAGGCCCATTATGGTAGTGACTGATGTCTGTGAACTTGGATTTTTAGCTAAGTCATGTTCAGTGTGAAGGATTAAGTCATGACCTTCACAGGTAGCAGGGCCTCTAGTTTACACTGCCTTTCTCCCCCTGGGTGTGTGGTGCTGTAATGTGCATTGTCAGGCATCTCAGTCAGGCAGGACTCACTTCAAAACATAATAAATCAGATTTATGATATTTGTATTGAATAATATTTTATAAAATGTTTTGTTTCTTATGATGCTTTTGGGGAAAAACCCCCACCAAATGCAAAACAAACCCCCAAATCTCAGTAACACACAGCACTTGGTCAAGAAAAATAATGACTGAAACTTAATGGGGAAAAAAGTGGTCAGTATGTGACCTTGTTGCCTTTGACATTTCTGTTGGAAACAGAGAGAATCTGTGAGCACTGTGTGGTCTATACAGAGAGATGACAATTACCCTGACTTAAATAGGCATGGATGCTACTGTGAGGAGATTTGGTCAGTCATGTTCCGGACTATAGAAACTACTCTTTTTTTAATTTGCAACTTTCTGTTTGAATATATATATTTTTTTGGCTTGGATGAGAAGAGGATTGCTATGAATATTTATAACAAATCACTCCTATCAGAGGACACATTAAGTCTTGCAGCATAACAAAACTGAATTACCATGAAATAAACTTTCTTAATTAAACCAATTAAATTTCTTCCCAGCATGTAATTTAGAAACTCTGATAAACCCTGGTTGAAAAGGTTTGTTCTAGCCTTAAGCTGGCCTAAGAAAGACTGAACATCTGGCCTGTATATGAAAGGCCTATTTAGGCCTTAGGCAGTGTGCAAAACATGAGCTGCTGTCCACGGCATTGAACACTCTGCGTGGCCCCAGGGCTTTGCTAAAGGACAGTGGTATCATTAGGGCACAATCACGTTTATGGAATATGCTGTAACTCAGATAAGTGAGCCCTCAGACTCCTACCACAGTGCTTGTAGCTGAACGAGAACTATTTCTGCTTCTTCACAATTTGCTGTAATTCCACCAAAACAGACGTGTTTTTTTTTTTTTTAAATTTAATTTATGCTTTCTAAATGTTGATTTTGGCAAGCAGCATGGGGTTTTATGAAAGAAGGAAAAGGAAAAAAAACCAGAGAAAGCAAAGACCTGCTAAGGGCTTTAGAATGGAAGTATCATCCCCTAGTTTACAATTTCTTGTTTGTTTAGAAGCAACTTTGTCAAGAGAGAGGAAACTTTGAGGTAAATGCAGGGACACTTGAAAAATATGCTGTCATCTGAGATTGAAACATAATGTGACAACCAGTATCCTGCTGCCTTAGGAAGAAGCTGAATGTCTTCAATGAGGAGATGCAGTGCCTCAAAAAAGAAATACTTGTACATGGAAAACACAGTGTTCACAATTTATTCTCAGAAGAGTCACATACATGTGCACAAAACCTTGTGGTAAGCGAGAGAAACAGCTCTTACAGCAGGCTGGAGTCTTGCTCATTAGGATGCAATAGTGCTGGGAAAAAAGTCTGTCAGCATGCCAGGAACATTTCAGAGAAGAACTGCTACAATGGTCGGTTCTTCCCTAATCAGGAGATGGAAGGGGTGAATATCCTTCTCCCGGTAAATCCGTGATACATTTGATGAGGAAATAGTCTGGTTTCTATAAACTTACCTTATGCTGTTCTTAGAACCATGGTGGTATTGAAATGCAAAATGCCTGGCACTGCCAAGGCTGATGAATGATTTACAAGTATCTTTCATTAATTTCCATTTCCCAGCTTACACTGAAAAATACTGTCTCTTTCACTGTTTCTCAGGATGGGAAAATCATCCTCTTGCTCAGAAACAAACACAGACGTTTTGAAGAAAATAAGAAATAAATCTTAACAACTCTACTGTTGTCTATTTCAGCTTGTTAAGTTTAGCAAATGCCTGAGACAAAATACAGTTGCATAGTCCAAAACTATTCCTGATGTAACTTGACATGTCTTAATATAAAAAGATTTTGTATTTTACCAGTCTATCTTCCCCATGAAATCTTGTCAATGATTTCCTTCAGCAAAACCAAGGTCAGTTCTTTGTTGTGGCTTTTATTTTTTCCTTTTTCAAGAAAGGCTTGTCCTGCTTTGAAGCAAGCTGAAGTAAATACATCACAAACCATTCTGTAGTTTATGGATTTCTGTGCAGCTGTGTTTGAAAGCCTTGTACTCATTTATTACCGGTTGGGTCATAATGCTGTTTAAACATTATGGAAGAGGTGGTTTCTCATGGAAAGAAAAAAATCTAACATGTGCTTTGTTTCACTGACTGAATTACTGCAGGCAACCTCATGGATCATAAAATAATTGTATACTGTCCAATTAAGTAAGCTTTATTAACTATGGTGGCTTTTGGTTCCCACTTCTGATCCCTTTCTTTTTCCTTAAGACTGCTGTGAAACGCCTTTGATGGAGGAGCTAAGGTTCATGCAGACATCTTGAAACAGAGGCAGATACCTGAAATGACAGTAATCGTAATTTCTATGGAAGATTTCTTAAAGAGCACAGGAAATAGATATTAAAAGGGGGGGGGAATAGTAAAAGGGGGTTACATAGGTAATTCACAGATGCATAGGAGCATGGCCTAAGGCCCCAGTGCTCTGTGTCCATGTTGGATGCTCCTGACAATTCTCTCTAGCCCTTCTGCCCTCTACCTTGGGTGCATCTTTCCTTCCCCCTCTTCCCCATTTCTGGCTGCTGCTGACTTCTGTGCCCATCATCAAGAAATGTGTCCTTAACCATTCTCTTGAAATTCTTTCACACATCTCATACCTTTATATAGCTCCAGTGCTGTCTCTCCTCCTAATCTGTACAGAACTATTACGCAGGAAACAATTATTGTTTCAGTCATGTAACAATGGGGATTTCAGACAGAGAGAACGGGTGAATCCTCCCATATACCCAGTAACCCAAGTCCCACCACAGTGTATTTTGAGAAGGCCACAATACAATCAGGAATTGCTGTGAATTTCTCTTCTGCAGTTACATCCTAGCTCAGGGTTGAGTGCTGAGTGCTGGTGGGTTTTACCAAGTCTCAAGCAATGGTTTCTTGGCCAGATTGCCATATCCAGCCTTCTAGATCTTTCTGCTTAGTTCTTAAGTCTTCTCAACATCCCAGCTTCCCTTGGCACTTACTCTATGGTTTTCCCATCCCTACTTAGCAACTCTTTCTTCCTCAGTTCCCTCTTTTTCCTGTTTTTCTGTTTTATTTATTTTACCATTTTTAAATTTTGCCTGCTTTCTCTCTGGGTGATGTTGTCCAGTTGTATAATTTCACCTGCTGTCCTTACCCAACTGAGACACAGCTCTGTTTCTCTGCTCCTGCCTGTTCTGCATCCAATTCCATCTCCTTGTTTCTCTCTCTGACAATTGCTTCTGGGTATCATGCCATCAGCTTAGACTTAATTGTGTGCCTTTCTTTCTCCATCTTCTCCTTGCACGTCATTGTCGACAATGACAATATTGGCACCATCACGGTGACTTACAACCTGAGGCAGGTTGTTTTTTTAGATTGTTTTCTTCCTTGCTGCAGTAGACAAGTCCTGTATGGAAACATTTACAATTAACAATCGAATACATGAAACTATATGAAAAGGGGAGTGAACTGATGTGGCATAGCAGAGGATAATGCTGTCATGCCACTTAAATTCAGGAGATTATGCATGTGGCAGCTGGGCTCAAAGAGAGAATTGAAAATGTGTTAATATGAGGACTTTAGACCCTCACATTATTTAATTTAAGACTTGGGGAAGATGAAATCAAGTGGTTTGATGTTGCACACAATGTTGTTCTAAATTAAGCAACATGTAGTAATAGAAGAACAGGTATGAATTTGATTCCAGTAGTTCTTGTCCTTGCTAATTAATTCTGAGCATTACATTAGAAGGGTTAGGGTGTTGTTTTGTTTGGTTTTTTTGGACTTCATCATCTTTTTATGAACACAAACTAATTTCAAATAACTTAAGTTCTAAACTGTACCTCTGAACACACTACCTCAGCCTCAACGAGCTGGGCGTGTGTTGATAACAAGAGCTGAATTTGTCTTGACATCTTGTTTGGAATATTTCTAATCAAATATTAACATTAGCACTACTACATGTCTCTGTTATTTCCTTTATCTTTTCACTTAGTCCCACAAGCCTTCTCTAGATAAGAATAACACTAATGCATTACTTAAGAGGGTTTTTTCATTTTTTTTTCCTGGAAAGCTTTAATATAGAGCCCAGTCTGAACATACTCCTGCAGAAGAAGCATCCTAAAAACGCTCCCAAATGAGATAGGCCCCAAGGAGGCTGACTTCACTGGCTTACGTATTTTTGTGTCACCAGTGATACAGGAAGGACTAAGCACTGACAAATAACTCTAGCATATACAGCTAAATCACTGTTTTATTGGGATTATGTGACAAAATTGAAAGTAAAACAGAATGTTTGATGTTGCCATAAATCTTTAATGAATGTTCCATGTTTTTGTGATGTGTCAGACTGTCAAATGCAGGCCTTCTTTCCTTATACTAATAAGGAAGCAGAAATGAATCTTGCATTTTAACTGTGGGCAAAAAATGAAAAAAACCCCAGAGTTAAATTTCCCTTTCATGGGTAGGGAGGGGGCTTGGAATGGCAAAGGTATGGATGGAGGCTGTGAAGGTAATAAGGCTGCAGAGCTGACTGGGAGCCTGTGGCTGTAGCCTGAGCCCAAGGTGTGTGTGCTGAGCAGCACGGGGCTGCCTGGGAGGCTGCGTGCCTTTACCGCTGCCCTCGCCTCCACTGGGAAGTTCGTGTGCGAGATAGGAGAGCAAAGCATTTCTTGTGTCCTCAGATTCTCCCTTCGTCCTCATTTGAATCGATGTAGTAGTTAATTATTTACTGTTTGCCTGCCTGCGTTCGGAGCGCGCAGCCCCGAGTCTGTTTTCCGTACGGTGCCGCGGCGGCCCCACGCCCGATCCCATTTTCTGCCTCCTGCAGGAGCAGTGGTCGGGGCTCTGTGGCATCCTGGAGGCTGAGCTGATAAATCCGACCTGATGCTGATGGCTGTGCTGCAATACAGCCTGGAACACGAGCCAGGAGCCCACGGCCTGGCATGGACCATGTAATTTATGGCTGAAATGTTGCAGATATTTATGCTGACAAGGGAAATACTCAAAGTTTCCTGTTAATGTGCTGGCCCACTCCTTTGGTCTACTAATTCTGGATGCATTTTTGGCCTGTTGGGAGTTGAACTCCATGATCCTTATGGGTCCCTTCCAATCTGAGGTATTCTGTGATCTTTCTCCTTTCCCATTTCTGCCATCTATCCTGTCACTCACAGCTGCCAAGGCTCTTTTGCCTCTGCTGCCCCGTTTATTTTAAGAGTGAGAGTAACCAGATGAGTGCAAGACTTTGCCTGGACATAAAATAGGTTCTCCAATTAGGACTGGTGTCTTTCTAAAAGTGATGAGATCGTCCAACCTCATGACCAGGTGTGACTCAGGAGACACTAAGTGGAATCCTCTGACCCACATTATGTAGGAAACTGGTCTGGGGAATGGATATGGTCCTTGGATCCTCTGAAAACGTGTCAGTCTTCTCCTCAGATGCAATAATTTTTGTTCTCTGTATCTGTTTTTAGAAGCTGTGTATTTCTCTTGCCTTGCATTTTTCCAATTAATTAATTAATGCATTAATCTCAAACAGCCTCTGTAAAAATATTGATTTGAAACATCTTTCCAATATAGACTGTAATTATTATTTTAAAAAAATGATAATACAGAAGATGTGTTCTTGCATTGTTCTAGCAACATGCAGAAGGAGTGGATAGAATTGATAAGACAGTGGTTTTCACTAGATATTATTTTATTCTTTCAACAGTGCCTGGTAATATATAACTTTTAAAAAATGAAAATTTTACATGATTTTAACCTTTTAAAGACACTGTTCTAAGAATGACTATGTCACAATTGATGGAGCAAAGCAGGCTGTCAAATATAATACAAATATTTGACAGCCTTTTCTGCAGTAAATTTTGTTTTTTTATTAAACCAAGATAAAGAATACTCCGTGTAAGGCTTGGTTGTGCAGGCACCTTAATCTCCTTTTCCTTTAAATTGCATATTACTAATAAGTCCCAAATTTTTTATTGGTAGTTTTTTTTTCTTTTCTTTTTTTTTTTTTTTTTGCTTGTATTTGCCTACGCTTATGAATCCTAATGGATTCATAAAACACAAATCCTCATTGCAGTTTAACCATCAGTCATGTGTACAAAAATCCTTTAATTTTACCCTGCCTAGATGCTAAAATAAGGAGGAAATTACATATTTAAAAACAAAACAAGCCAACAGGATTCAAAATTGCATCAGCCTCCATTTGTTTATATGAGCATGAAAGAGAAGAGGGGGAGACTTATCCTTTGGGACTGTAAATGGCACCTCCTGCTGCGGTATTAAATTTACCATTTGCAACCTCCTGTGCTTCTCTGAGGGTGGAGGGTGGTGCCTGACTTCTTGGCGCCAGCGAGTCAGCAAAGGTGTCTGAGAGCTGCAGACACGAGATGGGGGCTGCTTACTTAACCTTGCTCCAGCCCAACCCCACTGGGGACAGCCAGCTGATCCCCCAACCCCACCCAGGAGAGCCAGGAGGCTCCACAAGCAGTTTATGGCTTTAATAATTTACATATCCTCAGTTAATCTCCCTTACCAGCAGCCAATTAGTTGGGGAATATTCATACTGCTTTGAGATATATATATATATGTTTTTATATACTGATCAATTAGTGGGGAAGTAATGAGGTCATAGGATAGCAGGTGTGGCTATTAATCTTTGCTCTTGAGCTGGATACTTCTGCAAATATTTCCTGGTACAAAGAAATACAGAGCAGAAGGTGGTTTTTTTTGCTGTTTTCTGATGCTGTTTTGCATTTCCATAAAGCTTTTAGCCAAACACCTGATAGTTTGATCATCAAGACCCTGACCCTACAAGCTTGTGTTTAAGAGGGTTGAAACAGGATTGCTCATGTGAGTAAACTTATTCACAGACATAAATCTTTGCAGGATTGGGGTCCTTAATGATTTAGGACAAAGCACCAGTGGGAAAAAATGTTTATTCTGTTGCACCTGCATGATGCAGCAGATATTGTGAGAGCACCATTAGCTACTTAACGTACCAGCTAATGACTGGCAGCCTTGAAGGAATGTCTCTGAGTGCTGGGCAGCCTGGTCCATGCGGGTTAATGATTCCAAATGGCTTAGACAGTCTATGGGAACACTGGAGACAGCTTTGCAGCCAAGCAGAGCTTAAATAGCACCATATCACAACACCATAGACACTGCAATGACATGATGAGAATTGTTGACTTACCCTTGAATTGATATTAATACAAGGAGAGGAAAAAATCTTGTCTAGCATATGAAGGGCTTTTTTCCCCCCTCTAAGCACATAACCATAGTGAATCTGCATGTGTTCTGGTGGGTTAATAGTGATATATTTCTACTGTCCATCTAACCCTCCTTTGCATAATTATATTCTTTCTCCCAAATGAGGAGAGAAAACCTATGAAATCTATCACCATGTCACCTACTAGTATGAAACAGAAATCTAGATAAGAGTGTCTGTAAGAAATTGCCGCTGTGGCAGATTTTTCTTCAGGGTGTAGCCACAGAAAAATAGGGTGAGAGGAGAAAAGCAAAGGAATAGAAAACAAAAATGATTCTGGAATACATCAAAGATACAGCAGAGAAACAAAGAATAGAAGGAAACACTTTAAAAAATTAAGATCAAATGCCAAGTCTAGTTTTTACCACAAAGCACCAAGCTGATTTTTCATAAAATAAAAGAAGTCCCTGAATTGAGAAATATGTGTCTCTCTTAGATTGGATTGTGCAGTGAACAGTATCAAGAACTAAGCAATAATAAATCATCAGGCTGTATGTCAGAGTGAGCACTACAAGATAAACCCCTGTTGGAATTGTCATGAAGGTGACCTTATGAGCAACTACAGAAATACTAAAAAATAAAATAAAACAAAAAAAAAAATCAATGTTTCCCTTTAAAACTCTGAGGCAAATCTATTCATGCTTTGTCTTTCACTACATTTGCTATTTTAATTTGCTGTTTATTAAATGAAATATTGGTCTATCTAGGGAACACTGCATGATAAAATTATTGAAGATGCTGCTGGTGCAAAGCTATTTGTAGCAAATGAAATCCTGCTGTGTGCAATTCAGAACATCATATTGAACAGTCCGGATAGCAGCATCTGTGGATAGCTCTCAAGACTTTAGACTTGCCTTAGTTAGCTTGTTTGTTTTTATCCTGTGCTATTGATCTGGGCTTCATCATATGTGTGTGTGGGGAATGGCTTTTCTGACGCCGGGAACATATTTAGAGGCAGGTCAAGTGAATTGAATAGAGGCATAAAATCTGCTGATTCCTCGAAGATGTCAACACATGACAGAAAGAGCCTAGAGAGTGGGAGACCTCTTAAACAGGTATTGACATTGCCCAGAAATTTGCAGCATAAAAGGGGGAAGAGCGTTGTGTCTGAGGAACAAAGCTTGCACTCTCAGCAATGCCTTTGTGAGCTTTGACAAATAACAGGCTCCCCTTGCATGTGCTCCGAAAGGTGCAGTCACTGGGAGTTTTTGAACACTGCAGTTAAGGCTGGAGGATAAATAATGCTACAAATACAGAACGTTTTACTCATTACACATGTCAAAACTATAACAAAAAAATAAATCCCCATGCTGCCAAATAACACGTCATTCAGACTGGTTCAGTACCCTCTGGACTATGCTGAAAAGGGGATGTGAAAAAAAAAAAGGAAAATAAAGAAAGGACTATTTGGGCTGTTGAGAAGAAACGAGTACTGAGCAATACCCTATTTCTCTGCTACAGGTCTCTTGCATGACCTTGGGCAAATCATTTATCTCCCTGTACCTCAGTCACTCATCTATGATAAAATAGAAGTAGCAGTCCCTTCTCTAATAGGGGTTTGGATCCCCAGGATAAATGGACAAGCCTGGATAGTACAGTCATCATGGGACACAGTAATGAGGATATTTCAGATGCCAAAGTGGCTCCCATCCACTCAGGAGAGCCTCATCTGGCTCTGTGCAGAGCAACTTTGGGTATTTCTGAATTTGTGCCATGCCTTATCTATAAAGTGGATAAACTGTGTATGGTTTAATTGATCATTGGCTGCAGTATTTTAGCATCTCCAGGGCTGCTTAGAGGCTTGATTAATATTTAAAAAGCTCTTTAGGATCTCGAGATGGAAAGCTTTTATTGAAATAGAAAGAACTCATTGCTACCACTGCTTGAAGGTATTGTTTTCAAGGTTTGTTTTGATATAGTCTGCAACTAAAATGTCTTATCAGAAGCCTTGCATTATTGCAGGATAGACTACAGTCTAAAACCCTTGTACCGTGATATTTTTTTCATCCTTATATTCAATAATAAATGGTTACATGACAAAAATGTCCTAATCAGGACAAAACAGGCTTTGTAGTTTTAATAGAGATGCTGTTAAGAGTGAGCTGCTTTTGCACAAATAGGAATTGAGTTTATACAAGTGGCATCAGAGGGAAACCTGTGCTACTGCAGTGTGCACTGTGCCACATCTGAGGTAGCATCGTGGTACTGTCAAGGACTGATTTAAGACCTCCCATGGGTTCCTCTATTCACCTCTCCAAAAAGCCTTATTAGATGGGTATCACAGAGTAGGTGGCATGAATCCTACTGTAGCTCTTATTTAGTGGCTTTAAACTGTCAGAGGGCAGGTTTAGATGAGATTTTGGGAAGAAATTCTTCCCTTTGAGCAAGGTGAGACACTGGAACAGGATTCCCAGAGAAGCTCTGGATGCCCCATCTGTGGAAGTGTTCAAGGCCAGGTTGGATGGGGCCCTGAGTGGCCTGATTTAGTGGAAGGTGTCCCTGTCCATGGCAGGGGGCTGGAATGAAATGATCTTTAAGGTCCCTTCCCACCCAAACCATTCTATGATTTTGCAGTGGGTCCACAAGATAAGTCTGTTGTTTGACAGGAACCAAGGAATTTTATGTGTTTGTCGAATCCTGTGCATTTTTTCTAAAAGGAAGTGTTCTCACAGAGTTTAAATAAATGACTTAGTGCATTTGTTGGTATAAATCAATGCAACTGTGACTTTGCAGGCTTTACAAATACAGTTAATATATTATGAGATTTTTCTGTTCAAATAGTAAATGAGTGACAATTTTTGTAAGTGAAATGCCCTTTTCTTCAGTCCAACTGCAGAACAGACATAACTTCTGCTGGGCTTCTTCCCCACTTGCTACTGATCTCATTTCTAACAAATACTGTCAGGATAGGGTTTTTTTGTTTTAGCTCAGTGAAAAAGGCTCTCCTCAAGACCAACTCATTTAGCACAGGACCCACTGAAAATGAATAGAACAGAACAACTGATTTAGATTTATTGTAGCTAAACACTGAGACCTTGGGTGTGGAGAACCAATGTATCAAGGTTACGGCAACAAAATGGTTCATTAAAAAAACAGTCCTAGAGTCTTCTGAAAAAACATCTTAATCTGATCCTGGTGACTGATCTGAGTTTGAAAAGCCAGGCACGATTTGTTGTATATTGGCTACCTACAGGTTTAGCCTTGTGCTAGGATGGCAAGCAAATTTCTCCCTGGTTTGTACACCTGTATTCCTTCCCCGTGGAGGCTGCAACAGGCAGAAGGCAAGGGACAGCATTTGCCATCTGGTTTGCATTGAATCAGGAGGTGGATGAAACACTGAACTGGACTGAGGAGCTCGGAAGGCTCCCAGGTCCCACAGTTTGTGCATAGCCCTGTATCTGCAAGCATTGATCCTGTCCTTATTTGTCGTGGTCTCATTGATAGTGTAGTTGGAATTGCTCACTTACTTGGAAATTCCAACGAAAAAACAAATTTTCCAATTCAGGAAGGTAGAAGTTTGCAAGTGTCCATGCAATGCTGGGAAAGACCACTAAGTTATTTCATAAAAATCTGCACAGTCATCTTTCCACTGCTGGGCAGAGATAACATAACTCTTGTGTGTGTGTGTGTTTCTCTTGCCTCCAGAACATCTGGCTGAGATGCAGCTGTGCAGCTTGGAGCAATTGGGGTGTCTGAGATGGGCTCAGTCTACCCCTCAGCCCATCCTGTCACTGCTGGCAGCTTTCTGTCAAGCCTCAAATCAAGGGCCTGTATTTAGGGGAAACTCAGCCTGCCCTAAGGACCATATTCCAGCGCTGCATTGTCCTTTCTGCTGCCCTTTTCTCTAGTGTGTGTTTTTCCTTGGTCTAACTTGACTCCTTCTTGCTGCATTAGCTGTGCACGTCTTGTTCTCTTCTCAAGGACATGGGGCATAAATTGGTCCTTTCCTGTATGCATGATTTATTAACTTATTTATTTGTTTATACGGGAATTTCTTTTAAGTTCTTGCACCCCTTCTCAGGTATCTCTCCCTTAGAAACAATCAGAATTCTTTCTATCTTTTCTAGCTGGTCACATTTGTGAGTTTACTCTCTGATGTTGTGACACAGTGGGCTCTGCTACGGATTCCTGTTTGCATCTTTCTGAAGCAGATGGTGACAGTATAGCAAAGAGAGCAGAACTATTGTGGGATGGCCTTTACAGGCCTGGCTTTGTCTCTTCCTGTGCCATGACTGCCTTTTGTGAAGCAGCATGTTACTACCAATTCATCTTCAGCTTAAATAGTTTGAAATTCTAACTCTTTATTTTTTCAGTTAGGGTTTAGGTTCTTAACTACTTGATGGTTTTACACTGCATGCATTTACAGCTGGTTATTCACAGGTACCATATCTCAAAATGTTAACCCCATTTTTCTGAACATTCCTCCAGGTTGCAACAATCACTCTGAAATCTGTTTCTGTTTTCTTGATAAACTGTCAGTCTTTCCAAGTTTCTTGTCATCTGGAGATGGCAGCTACATGTCCTGTGATTGTGCCATTACAGAAAGTATTCACCTAGCAACAGTTAGGACAAATCCTTTGCAGAAACCATGCAGTGATCTTGCCTGAGTATGGAAAAATGACAGAGGTAATTTCTCTTTGAGCATGATGATCCAAAGAGTTGTGTACCTAACCCGCAGCAGTTTCATTCATGCCTTTGTTAGGCTGTTGTGTAAGATCACATGGCAAATGTTATTAGATTCAAGGTACAATATTAACTCTTCCTCTCTTATGCACAAAGACTGTTATCTTGTTAACAAATAAATGATGGTTTCTTGGCAAGATGACTTCCTGACAAAATCTTTGTTGGGTGTAACCCATTTCCTTATTATCTTGCAGGCACTTATAATATGTTTGATTATTTAATTTGAGAACTTTTCCAGGAAATGAATTAATAATATTCCAACTCCTTTTTAAAGAATGGAAAATATAATAAAAATCTAATCCTTTCTTCTACTGCAAGTCTACCATTAATTTCCAAGGCTAACTTTTAATCTGAGATCTCATCTCTGAGAGATCTGAGATCTGAGATCACTTCTACCACAGGTTTAAGCAGCCTGGGATAACAGAAGACCTGAATTTGGAAACTCTTAATTTACCAGAAACCAAATCAATGGTTGATATGATGTATGATTGTATGGCTATTCCAATTTTTTTTTTAAATATTCATGAGCTCTTGGGTACAACTGGCAGTCAGGCCAGCTGGAAGAGCTTTGCCAGGCTGGTAAGTCTTTCTAACTCTCTACCATTCTATTTTTTATAGAAGTGGTCAAAGTTATTCCCTTGTTTCTTCCACAGTGGTGGGTTGCTGGTGTTGTATTAACTTGGCAGATCAAGGAAAAATTAATATCTAGTAATACGTCAAAGCTACTACACACATCAAAAATCTCTTTGCCTTTGCTAGGGAAAGGAAGGGAGCTGACCAAATAGCAGATTTTCCAGACTTCATGTACAGCCTTTTCCCCACCACAGACATGCAGGAAAGGCACTGTGCTGGGCACAGATTCTTCTGGCAAATGCACCACTGTGGCACTGCTGGAGCCCGACTGAGCTTTAGGAGCTGAATACAGCAGGTTTGGTATCCTAACTCATGTCTGACTCTACTGCTATCAGAAACTTACTTTTTTCTTCTAACTTTTTTTTTTTTTTCAGGGAATTTTATCTCCAGAAAAACAATGCAGGGACATGTCTTGCATTGGATGCTGCTAACAGTACTTTCTCTGTATTTTAATAACTTTTTTCTGCTATCTCCCCGCCAATAACTGAGCATCTTCTGATCTATTTCTATTCACTTGGTATAAACATAGTAATGATGCCCATGTATCTTCTTAGTCAAGAGCATTATATACCTTTTACATACATAGAAAACAAATTTTCCAGAAAGGCAGTGATAAGGGTCATTTTGTGCTGTATGCTATTTAATCTTCCCTGTGTCAGCTCTGACCCTTGCCAAGGAATTGAAAAGATGTAAAACAGCAAAAAGTAATTTACCTTCCATTGTTTAGTCCATTCAGCTTTCAGAATCAGATCTAAATGGTTTGCATTAATTACTGTGAAACCTCATGAGGTTTGGAGATCTATCTTTACAGGGTTGCAAAAGACAGAGGTTGCCTCAGCAGAATAGGGTAGGGTTTTTTTTTATTATTTGCCTTTTGGTTACAAACCTTTTCTATTCAAATATTATAAGTAAAACTTTTTTTTTTTCCAATCAGCAAAAATTGTTTGAAGTTGCCATAGAGAAAAAAAAGAAAAATGTATTTGAAGCTGTAGCCTAGTTCTGGTGAGCCTTGCAAGGGTTAGTGGTTAAAATATGGAATTTCTATCTATGTATTTGCATGGAGTAATTTTTATTGCAAGAGAAGTCAGACACTGAACACTGATTTCTGTTTCTAAGCAATACTCAATGTGTTTACACACAGCTCCATATTTTGGGAAAGTTTTCTGAAGACTAATAAAACTGGCAGGCAGCTCAGCATCGGCAAAGTGATTACATTTTAAATGAAATGGACTTTCAGTGACGTACTGCTCGAAGTTAGTGGAGACAACTGGCAAATTGAGGGTGGGAGAAGATCAATACATAGAATCTACAGAACTTTGAATCTGTTATCCGAATTATTGATTGAGTGGAGAATTAAAGCAGAGATGCAGTGAGTTTAATTCTGCTGTGTGACAGGTGGAAAATGGGTACATTAATTAGGGAGCCCCAGCAGGAACGTTCTCAGCAGGACTTGTGGCTGCTCCAGGGAATCCTTTAGTAATTCTGCCTCATTTTGTGGTGTGTTTGATGATGTCATTCTTAACTCTCATTTTTCTGTGCACTGCACTTTTTAATCTTTAAACATTCTGTCTTGCAGAGCCAGACAATAATTGTGTATAGTGGACATAAGCAGAGAACCTGGGCAGAACACTTCTGGATGTTTCAGGATGGTTCTGTCAGATTTCATTGTTCAAAAATCATGTATTTTGATAAAAGCAAACTGTTACCATTTGCTGTGCTTAACAAGCAACGGGCAATCTCCTCTGTAAGTCCTTTTTATTGCATTTCAGAATTGTCTGGCTTTCCCACTTACATGGCAATTCACTTTGTGTTCACTTATAAAACCTTTGCCACTCTCTTGATTTATTGCTTTCTTAATTTGAAATAAATATAACAACTTAAAATAGCCTGTTGCTTTTTAGGTAAGGCAAAATATAGCGGATTGTGTGAATGACTACAGGACTCAGGAATGGAAAGTGACAGAACAAGTGCAGCCCATTACCCAAATGTTTCCCAAAGATCCATGTGCTATATTGTGATTTGTCTCCTCCCTGGCACAGATTATCCGGAGGTTCTGGCGTGAAGTGTGCCCTCTGGGCCTGTGGCTGTGCCTCTTCATGGAAGAGAGAAGCACTCTGTCCAGCACCAACTGCCATTGGTTTCCAACAGATCAGAGTCAAGCTGCTAAGGCAGCTCTGGCTTAGGGAGAATTTGGTCCTAACTGTGACAAGAAATGCAAACAAAAATGAAAATTAACACCTAATGTTGTCATGTAATACAAAACTGTCAGAGCCAATTCTAAACCCATCAGACTTTACATTCATTTGGACTATTTCAAGCATTTTGTGGACATTTTTCCCTTGACTACATTCTTGGTTTCAGTCAGTAAGATTGGTGTCCCGGTTAGGAGACAGGGAGAGGTAAACATAGAGACCTTTGAAGTAAATTACTCCCCTGATTTATTTCTGTCTCACCCCTGCAGGAAGTAACATTGCTTCAATTTTTCATCATGATGTTTGAAACATTAAAGTCTTAAAGTAGGCATTTAGTCCCCTGTTTTCAAAACGTTTACTCAACAGAGGACTGGGGATTCATGTTTGTTGCCTGAACAACGAGGTGCCTTTCATGAGCTGCAAAAAGAGAGGGGCTAAAAATTCCCTGCCATTCTCAGCGCAGCTCTCAGGTGGGGTGTCCCAGTGTCCATGGCTAATGGAAGTTCTTTGTATTTGGTACAGGAAGAGCAGGCTGCCCACATCCAGAGGTGCTTCCAGGATCTGCAGCTCCAGGCTTGCTGCTCTGAAGCTGTGAGTGCTCTGGCATTCACCAAAAGAACCTTTCTCTCTAAAGGTTCAAGGACTCCTTTGTGCAGAACAAGTTTTCCAAGGCTACAGACCTGTGCTTTTATTTTTAGCTTTTCCTAGAGCCACACACTCTGGAAATACTATGGCTACATCTTGTGAGGTTGAGCTGAGCAATCCACACTGGGGTTGATTTAAGCAGTCCCCAAGCAGTGGGGCTGTTGCAAGGTTGGGGTGTTTGTGGGGTTGCAGCTCTAGCACAGCCTTCCAGGTGCCCTCCTGCAACATCACCTGAAACAGGGAGTGTGAGAACTCTGCTTAGGAAGGCACCCTTGAGAGGTGTGACCTGCAGCTTGGGGCCTGGAGTTCTTTGAGGTGCTCCCAGTCTGCAGTTGCAGGGCAGCTTTTTCATAATGGTCAGTTCACCTCCAATTTCTCTTTGTGGCCAAGTGAAGGAAGCCCAGGCAACCTTTCCCAAAGCAGAGGGCTATGAACACACCGAGTAGAAGGACACTGAACAGGACCAAGGGCCATTCTTGTCCCTTTCATGTTGCTGGCTCCTATGGTTGTTTCCCAGTGAATCTGAGAAATGTCATATTTCAGTCCTTTCAAAAAGCAATTTTTTTGAAAGTGTCAAATCTTCATTTCAATCCTATTTGGAGCAAAACCTTAAAAGACATATTTCTTTGCCAATTGCCCTTTCCTTACATTGGCTAGCTCTATTAATTGTGGCAAATGATCCATAGCACTGCACTATATCCAAGTAGGTGCCAGATGCTGTCTAAAAGGAAACCACCCTGGTGTGTCTCTATTATTTCAAGTTCATAAACAATGTGCTCCTACGGACTTGTAATAGGTGCAGGAGGTCTTTAACAAAAGCTTTGTGAAGTGTGGCTATAAATATCAAATGCTGAGTAAAGAGAATAACTGTTTTCAGAATGCAATGCAAACCTTTGAAAGACAAGCACAAACAAAACTTATATAAGTAATGTCTCTAAATAAAAAAAAAATGGAAGAAGCAGTCCTACAAGAAAGGAGAGGAGAATGATTAGTACTAAATCGTGTTATTAATATTAGTCTTGTTCATTCAGACTAATATATTCCTAGCAATCCCCGCTGACTTGTACAACATAGGCTGATATTTATTGCATTGAAATGGTGAAGATACTTTAACTGATCACAAATGAGCATGAATGATCATCTGAGTACACACAGGGCAATGATATTCCATCAGCAAAATACAGCAAAAGTCAACGACAAAGTCAGAGTTACTTCAACTTCCAAGGCTTTTCTTGTAAGTGTATTGCTGTGGGCCAAGGACATGTTTTCAAATATATTTCAGCAAAAAAGAGTTAATTAATTTTGAAAAAAGGCTTATGCTTCCAGTGTTGCCATCAGAGTGATGTAATTTTGTCATGCATGTTACAGTCTAGTCCTACAAAATGTCAGCATTTCTGTGTCCAATTAGGTAACGTGGTATTGTGATGTGATTAGTAACCTTACCCATTTTATTTTAAATGTTTTGATTGAAAAGTTACTGTTTCTCTGGAACAGTTTTTTCTTCTCCATGTTTTATATTTTTGTGTAGCAGTTCTGTATATGAATCACATTAAGAAGAGAGTAAAACTGAATTACATTACATGTGACCCAAGTACAAAGGTTCAAATCAGATTTTCCTTAAACATTGCATTTATGATTATGTTCATGATTATGCAGTCTTTTAATAAAATGAAATGACAGGGATATGACATATTCCAAGCAGAGGTCAGATAATTAATTCACACATCAGACTGTTTTCTCTTGCAGCTTTCTAAAATTCTTCTGAGTCTGGTATGTCTCTGTAATTCAGTGTAACCTGTACATTTGTGAAATGATGTTCATTATGTCTGAATTCTTGTATCCTGTCACAGGGACTATTTTCCCAACTATATGCACTATAGAGTATGTATTTAGCCATGTGTGTCTCCCTTCATAGTCTGTGGATTGATGCTTCTTTGTGGTATATGTGGATGTACCTCAAGACAGGTGATAGACATTAAAATTTTGCTTATAAATTACCCAGAATATTTAATACAGTTTTTATCATGTGGTCAACTGAAGAAACTTCTCCTGAGGACCAGGAAAGAGCAAGTAGAAAATTGACACGATTAAATTCAAAAGGTCTGTGGCTGAAAAATTAAGAGAAGGTGTCAAGGAACAATGGATCCAACTCTCTGCTACAGTTTAGAGCATCTACAGAGCCCCTTACTTAAAGAGGAGGGCAATTGAACCTTCAGGTAGCCAACAAAGGACGACAATAAATCCAATCCAAACAGAAGTCTGCTTGTCACAGTGGACGATTGGGGCTGTCATGAGCAGGGCCCCAGAGCACTACTGTATTAGGCATGATATACAAATAATAAGGTGATATATTGTAGCCAGAGTTATTAGATAGGCTTTTAGTAGGAGAAAAAATTGCTTCCTTCAAGTGATGTGGCTATAAGAAGTAGAGAGATCATGTGGTCTTTGGTGATCCGTTCTGCTCTGAATATTGACAATATAAAGAGGTAATTTCATAAAAAATTGTGGGTCAGTGCAGCATTGAAGATCATTCCTAAAAGTGGTCTTCTGTGTAGTTTGGTGCTCATTGCAGCTCCAATAGGAACAATAAAACATACAAACATCTGAAGAACTAAAGTATGCAAAGAATTCACTGACTTTTGACCTTCTTTCTTCTGTAGATGAATACTTCCACTTGTCATTTGAAAACCTGCCAGCACAGCCTGCTCTATGATTAGCAGTGCATTCTGCTGTCAGGGAACTGGCAGCTTTCAGCCTCCAAACAAGGGCTTGTAACAACAGAGTAAGTGCACATGCTCATGTTGTTTTGATGGTACTTCTATTTTTTCTGTGGTGTGTATTATATCAGTCTCTTTTGTCCTTGTCTCACTAATATCATCCTGGTAGTGTCTGTACATTTCTGCAATTGCCTATCCATGCTTACTCTCTTTATGGTGGTTAAAATCCTTGCAGAACCCTATTCATAATAACCCACTTGAGCTATTCTTGATGGGTACATCAAGGTCTTCTGTTCTTCTACAACATTTTTGCTTTTTTATTACCTTGGATGAGATTCATATAAAATTTTTAAAGGCATTTCTTTGCCTGTGTTAAAACTCAATGAAATACTCCCTTCTGGTCCATTGACCATGTTGCTATGAGTGGACACAATGCCACCAATGAATATTGAAACCTTTATCTCTAATGCTTTGGCATTAAACTTTCTCTTTGTGAAAAGGTGCTGTCTTCCTTTCTGCTAACTGTTCACCAGCCATTAGTTTTTCTAATACATTAGGCACAGTTTGGGGAAGGTTTGGACTCCCTCCTTCTCTTGTTCTGTTGCTGCATATTCATTTCATAATGTTCTCTGCAGAAATCATGACCTGAATGGACTTTGCTTAAACCCCAGCTTGCTTGTACCCTTCCATATATGAATAGAATTTTTTCCCAATACCATCACTGAATCGTCTCCTTCCTTCTCTCCACCCATTTATTTGTTTGATTTTACTCTCTTTTGGTTATACATAATTTTCAGAAGAGAATTACTTCAATTATAGGTACAAAAATAACACCAGCAGTATGTTACAGGAGTTTAGGATGAAAAGAAACTTTCTCATAAGACATAAACATTTTTTATTTCAAAATTTTTTTAGTTGGGATGGTGCCTTTAAAATTATTTCAATTTTAATTCCTACAACTCTACAATTGATTCTACCTGCAGATAGTAACATGAATCAGAGTATTCTCTAGGATAATTAATAATCACTATTTTCCATCTACCAAAGATGTGCTCCTCAACCTTGTAAGGCCTAAATTAAAGTAAAAATGTTTGCTGATAAAACTATGGGGCCAAGCACTCCTGGGGGATACCTGGCCCATGATGTAATTAGCAAGACTGCAAGTGTACCAATATAAGCCAAGATTATGTTTAAGTCAATAAAAACCATAAAAAATAAATTTAAAAAAATCATGGACTTAGATGGAATTATGAATGGTACAGCACAGGTACAAGTTTCTACCCTAGACCTGGCCTGAGGGAAAATGGAGGCTTCATTGCTGGCTGTAGGTAATTGCAATGGAAACAGAAATTCTGCTTTGTATTTCTCAAAAAACTGACCAGGAGCTCCCTATGTCTTCTCCCTTGGTCCTGTCCCTATCAGATCAGTTCTTTCCTACCTCTTCTTTTGACTTTTTGCCTCCTTCATTTTCACCCAAATGAATGAAGAATAAATTGCCCAATAAGGGAATAAACGGAACAGAATTTATTACAAAAATTCCCCAAAGGCATGCCATGGTTATACTTCCTTCATTCCACAGCTGCAAATCCTCCTTGTCTTTGATGGTGCTGAGGAAGGACTGAATCTGACCCTGCCTTTTAATACTTACTTTTTCCACCATTTTCTTCCTTTTTTGGTTATGTAGAGAACTCAGCTGGAAACCTCTGCACAGCTTAGTCTTTCTTGAATTTGTAGTGATACCACGGTTAGCTCCTTCACTTTTTTGTCATGTACATCCTATCAAATCCTGTCAGAGAGTCTAAAATCTCTGTTCCCAACCTCCTTCCTCAGCCCCAGAAAGCCAACAGCAGTTAGGTTTCCAGGGATAAGAAAGTAACTTAGAGACCTGTCCTCATTCAGTTCTGTTCTGCTGCAGGCCACATCATCATGGGCAAATAAATTGGACACTTAGTGACATTTCTCATCTCCGAGGGGTACAGACCTGTTAAACATGCTCTGAGCCTGTAGGATGCCAGAAGTATAAGGTGCAGTGAAGACATGAGTTTCAAGAGGTATTATGAAGAAAAAAAATATTATCAGAGCTTTGCAGTGCATCTGCAGTCAGCAAGAAACATTTAATTCATTTCCTGAATCCTGACATGATGAACTTTAAACTTTTATCTTTGGACAATGACATATCCAGCTTTTTTTTCCCCCCATCACTTTAGCTTTATGACACTGCGTGGGTGAAAATCAAAAAACTGCAGAGTTTCTGAGGAAAAGTAAACAATGCTTGGTAATTTCTTGGATTAATATTTCTGTTACAGGCATGACTTTTCTTGTGTACAGGATTTTTAAAGAAAAGCAGAAGTCACAACATATACTGAGCACCCATGCAATTAAAGAGTATTCTGTGCCATGAGATAGACTTTTCTTTGTGATATTTTTATATAGCTGGAGTTAATGCTGAATATAATCTACATCCAATCAATGGTATTGTGCATCATCAGATGAAAAACATATTCAACATAACTGCTGTTAGTTCCTGTTTAAAGCCCTAATCAGAGTCTATGCCAACATGTAATCACATTGCAGAATAAATTGTTATGATATAAAGTATGTGGAAGAGATACTAAGACATACTAAAAGACTACTTTCCATCCCCAGAAATAATTGCTGAGAGGTTTCCTTGGAAATGCCTCAAACCACATGACCAAATGACTACAACAGCTATTACAGCACAGAGGGCAGGGTAAGAACCTGTCCAGCTTAGGAGCCAATAAATACAGGGAGGGAGAAGGTGCCCAGGAGGTTGGTCTCACCTAATTCCTCTCTGAGCAGAGTCCACCATAACATTTGGGTACCTCTAAACATTTAAGACTAAAGGATGCAGAGATTCCCAGGTGAGTTCTCTGCTATTACCTACACATCTGGACTAGAAAAACATTTTCAGTGATGTTAATGTTTATTTGTGCTGTTAAGCACCTCCTTGATTGTGAATGGTTTATCCCAGGAAATCCATGTGGTCAGAGAAGACCATTTTGATGAACAATCATCTCCTTACTTCACTCTTGTTCTGCACAGAAATGTCCTGGTGATGAGTCAGGCAGCCACCCTTGGCTCAGTGGAGTGCTCCAAGTCTCTCTCCCCCTCACCCCCAGCCAGAGCTAAGCAGCACAGCAGCCTTTTTATGGCATTTTGTTCCTCTTGTCCAGGTTCTTAATTGTCCATCCAGGTGTACAAGAATCCCACTGTCCTCACAAGTGCTCTTCTCATTGAAGGTATGCCAGACTCAAAAGTTTATTTTTGCCACACAGCCCAGCTTGTCTGAAATGGAGTGATTAGCACATCTCTGCTAGCCTGGCTTTTTGGGCTGAAACAGTAGCCAAGCTGACAAGCTACAGAAGGCAGTTACGTGTGGCAGTGGGTGTGGAGGGGCTGTGAACAAAGCCAGGTAGAAGAGGTGTGCAGCCAGCTGGGGATGTACCTCGTTTAAGGACCAGGCGATGGAATTCTGTGCAGCTCCTAGGCACTAATGTGGGAAGAGAGGTTTCATTCTAGTGCACAGCTTTGTGAGCTCCAGTGACAGCTGCAGGACAAGGAGGTGATTTACAAAAAAGGCTGAGTTAATTTTATGTGTTTCTAATCTGTTCCCTTTCTCTTGTGCCTCTCCTAAATCTCCACTGCTCCAAAAGCTCATTCTGGGTGAGACCTTTGTAAGAGCCCAGAAGGCATTAAGCCTGGGAGGCAGTCAGGACAATGAGTGTCACAAACTCTTTCTTAAGGCCTGGCTGTTCATATATGCAAACATCTGCGTCCTGCATTTGAAGGGTCTGTGAATGATACTGCTAAATAGAACTATTACGTGGTAATTCTTTGGCAATTTTCCTCTTACTGCTGCTGTTATCTAATTGCCAGGGCCTCTCTACTCAGTGGCTCATGGGGTGGGACTCTGCTGGGTTGCCCTGCCTCGGGCCCGTGGTTCTGGGGCCAGGTACCACTGTCAGGCACGTGGTTTCTCCCCAGTGTCCATTCCATCCAAGAGGCTGAAGGGCCTTAAGGCCAGCACTGAGGGTGCCCTGCTAAGGCATATTGTGTCTTAGGACTGCTGTTCCCTACTGTGCAGAGGATCCTTTACTCACCGTCTTCTCGTCCTTTCCTATCATGTTCTGGTTGGCTCAGCTCTACGAAATTGGAGATGTATGGATCTGTCTTGCTTTTCCCAGAAAGTCTCTGCACTGCTTTAGAGAGAGCTATCAAGCATGTCCAGTGACTGTCACTCTCCCTTGTCTGCCGGAGCCTCTGGACCCATCTAATTAAGATGCTGCGCTTTGCTCTTGGTGTGTGTGCACACAGAGCACTCAACACAAAAGAAATCTGTCTTCCCTTCACTGCCTTTTTCCTGTTTGGACAAAATGAAAATCAAACTCTGCAGTATAAACATGAGGGTTACAGAAGTGTTTCTGGCTTCTTTGGATGTTGCTACTATGGAACATACAGACCAATAACAGAATTACGATTTAAACACTCTCCCCACCGTGAATCTGCTATTGCACAGTTTTTAATAAAATAATTTGCAGCCGCTCCCAATCAGTTGTGTCAGCAGATTTAGTTCATCTTTGAGGCCCAGCAGGGATGACAGTCTATTTGTTATTAGAGAAATAAATAAACAAGGAACTTGTCAGAAGCAAAACTGCTATGTGTGCCTTTGTAAGATAAATGCTGCCTTTGAATAGACAAATATTTACAGTTTTACAGACTAAAATTGTCATCCTAGCTGAAGGCCTTGTATTGTGAAATTAAAGAAAAAAAAGATCATGATTTCTAGATCTTTCCAGTGAAGGGAAAGATAGCTCTACCTAATGAAAATGGATCAATAGATTTCATGATAATGAGCAGGCCATTTTAGTAAAGCTATAGCCCTGTAGCCCTGTATTATTCTACAGAGAAATTTATGCTGGGTATTTATGTCAGCATGCTATTGGTATAGCAAATATTAAAATCTTTTAGCGTCACCTTCCATTTCATGTCCCTGAGACTGCACTACATATGTTTTCTGAGGCTTTTTGCAGGAGGTTTTCTGAAACACTTTAGAGGAATTAGGAGAAAGGATTTACTGAAAATCAATGTGATTCCTGATTTGAGTGCTGTAGAGCCTTTGAAAATCTTCAGAGGAGAATGCAGGAGGCCGGTTTGTTTATTTCAGCCTAGCCTATGTGAAGTTGAATGTTTGGGGAATTACTGTATTCTGTACAGAACTGGAAAGAAATGTTAAGTTTTAAGTTTATTATACAGCAAGTGATCTCCTATATGACTATTCTTCCGTGGTGGTAAACCAGTCACTGCATCAACAGACAGAAAGAAATACAGAGTTGAGGGGTCAAAACAAGATTGGCAAGGCTCTTAAGAATGAAAAGATGTGAAGCGTGAAAGCAAAAGGATGCCAGCTGTTATCAACTTTTAGGAGTTAAAGTTCCTGCATTTCATTAAAAATCAGGGAGGAAATAAAAGATTCATCAAAGTGAAGCGAAAATTCTGCTTCTCCTAAAAGAATTCCCAGGAGCTCTCAGAAACTCCCAAGAGGAGTTAACACCTCTCAGACCAGGCATTATTGTACATTTAATTCAGGCTTAGACAGAACACGTTATGTGCAGGCTGCTCCTCGTGGTGTTCAGATCCATCATTGTGTTTATTTGCTTCAGTAAAATACATCAACCATGGGCAGAAACATTGAAGTTTGGACAGCTCCAATATGAAGTGTAGCCACAGCTTCCAATTCCTTGATACTAATGCAGGGTTTTGTTGGAAGCAGGAGTCTAAATGAAAAATGGCATTGCTAGTCATGAATGGGGTTTTTTTTGGGGTGATGTATGTTAGACAGGAGATGCTGAGGAATGAAGTGATACCAGTGTTACCTGTCCTTGTGCTTTGATATAAGGAATCTTTAACTCTAGCCAGCAAGTACTTTTAGAAAATTATGATTCTCGTAACTTATGCTACCTCTTATGATCTTCATGCTATAATTACATATTTCAAAAAGTGTTCAGAGGGAAGTCACAGCTGGGGGTTGACTTTAAGTTACTTTGTGAACTGCATCAAATCTCATTTAGAAGCAGGTAAGGCTTACTGAGGACTCCCTGAGAGTTTCTCTTCAGGCAAAACTTTGATTCCTGTCCTGTGTTGTTACAGTGTGATGACAGCTTACATGTAAGTCCAGGGCTGATCACACTTGCCCTAATATGTCAGTGTGACTATCACATTTACCTTGTTTATAAGCATGTAACTGAAATAAGAATTGTTCCTTTTGCATTTCACAGAAACTAAAGTGCAGAACTTACTGCTATTACTTTAGTAGTATTTTTATAAGCTGGATCCATCTTTTGGTGCTGTCATTATAACAGAGTTTATTATGATCTGCAAGCTAAATAGCCTAAGCAGCAATAAGAAGCAAATTAAAAACCCCAGAGCAGTATGATTTCATTCTTCCTCACTGTGATCTAACTGTAATGTAAAGCTTGCTTTTCTTTTAAGGGGAAATAAAATTTGCTCTTCTGTCACCTCGTTTCTGTTTTAAGAGACTACCTCATTGCCCAATTCACCAAAAATAATTTCCTAAGCCCATTCTTTGTGATGTGTCCTGATGTACACACAATTTGCTGAGATCATTTTTTCTGACTGTCATCCAGCAAGCCACACTACAACTGTGCTTGTGCCCCACATGGGACACAGAGAAGCAAGATTAACCACCATCTAATTTCTACTTTTGTCATAAATGTTGCCTGTAACACATGGCAGACAAAGTGTGCTCTCTGAGGAGTTTGACACAGCCACTGTCTGGCAGTCTGGGTGGTAGAGAATATATTATTTATCATACTCAATGGGATGAGGCGGGCACTGAAGCTACTTATTGGAGCAGCTGTGAACCCCCAATCTCCTTAATTTTCAAAACAGGTAATTAACTGGAAAGTCATTTATAATAACTACTGACATCTCCAGAAACCACAGAATGGGTTGTTAACTTTGCAGCTTTATTGTACTGATATTTTTGTTGACAGTCCTATACTAAAGTCTGTCAGAAAATCACATATTCTTTATACTGAAGGAGAAATATATCTGAACATTTCTGACATGTCAATATTAGCCTTGTACTTACCAGAAGAAATGGTTGGAAGCTGGGTGATTTGGAGGACAGAGCACTGGGATGTTCTCAACTGTGCTTGTTTTTTAACCACTGTGTGGAAAAATGACCAGAATCTCAGCAACTCGCATTTAATATAGTAAGATTTTTTCCATGTGCTCTATTTGAATGCTGAATGGAATCCTAAAAAAAACCCATGCCTTTGTGTAAAGTCTGACATGTTGGGAAGGGCAGAGGACCAGCAGGCATAAGGCTGCTGCAAACAAAAATCTGCTCTGCTTCTCTCCAGCTTAAGTAAAGGGCCAAGGTCCAGGGCGCTGTGGAGAATGAATTGGTTCTAACAGGGCTGTCATTCCAGATAAGCAATCAGATATTTAAAGTGGTAATGTGGAGAATCATGTTATGAGTCCGTGTATCAAAACTGACTGGTAAATGGAGTCAGTTGTGGCATCCAGGTGCAGTGATAAGGGTCTGGCAAATGCATTAGACAGATGAGAGGCATCAGATCGGTGTCCTTACTTTATACTCTGCTCGACTGTGATAAAAACTTCCATCTTCAGATGACTATCAGGGAGACTTAGGCTGAATTTTCTGCTCTTCTCAGGAAGGTGCTCAGGGTGAAAGACATCTGATTTAAGCAAATGTTTCTGTGGAACATTTCTGAGCTGTGAGGTGTCTTTATTATACTGTTTGATTCCTGTAAACAGAAAGGAGAATTCAGCAGAAACCTGGTCTTTACTAACCAAGTATCATTTGTCAAAATATACTTGATATTAAAAAACTAACCCCCGAATGTGGCAGTAAGCAGCAATGTAGGCTATCTATCAGGAGATGTTTTTCTTCTAAACTTGGCAGCATTGTTTTGGAGTTTGGGTTTATTTTAGAAAACTACTCTGTGGCTGTTAGACAATGAGAGAAGTTCTTTGCAACCTCACAAACCGCAGATTTATGACACCTCTAGTAATAACAGCAGCTTGTTGGTAAGAGTGATAACAGAAACCAGGATTGTGCAGAAATGTAAAAAACACTCAGCATTGCGTAATTCTGTATCCATTGAAATGTGTCCTGGGAACAGAGTTAGGCAAAGGGGCAGTACTTGGAAAAAAATCATCCCACTGCAGAGGGTATATGTGTGGAGCACGCATGTTGAGGTGGTGTTTTGTGAGCAGTAGTCTCCAAACACTGTTTTTGTGGTCTTAATTTAAAGACATTCAAGGTTGAAAGAGAGAAACTGAAATAATAAGTCAGGACAAAGACGAAATACTTTTCATGACAAATCTACCTGAGAACTTGAATGTTTGAGGCAGATTCTCCTGTTGACTTCCCCCATTCTTAATACACAGTAAATGCTGTTCCCCAGAATCTCTAACTCATTTTGTGAGGGCTGTGAACATGGGCTGGACAACAGAATTCAACTCTGAGATTTTATTTACTAAGTGAAATTTTGTTTCTGTGTTTCTACGTTTGCCTAATTTAATTGGGTTTTGTCTATTGTAGTGGGAAGCACATCTTCCTTCTTTGCTGAACATAAAATTAGCTTTCATTGGCGATTTGGGTTTGTTTGTATCTATATAAGCTTTTTCTCTAAATGAGTTTGTTCTTTCTAAAGCAAATATCACTCTCATTTTTTGGAGGTGCAGAAAATTTGTAATCTTGTTTCTTCATTTTCGTTATTATGTTGTGTTAATTTATGTATACATTAACATGTATTTGCATGATTTATTCATTTAAAGCTGTACATGTTTATTTGAAAAGGAACTCAAAGAGCTTTATCACAAAAATGCTAAATTCAACACCATTGACAGAGTGTGTGTCTTTGGACTTTAGCCACAAGAACAAAAAATGGGTCTATCATTTCATTTGATTAAAAAAACTTTCTGAAGAGCGATTTTCTATTATTTTAGTTACTGAGGGTGAAATTCTGCAAGAAATATGAGGATTAAGGAGAAAGTGTTGACTTCGAAGGCTCTGCTGCATAAGACATTGTCTGGAGTATTTTCTTCTGGTCCTTGTGTAAGTCTGGCAGATTTAGAGAAGGCAACAGTAGATCAGGTCAGATCTAATGAATGTAAAGTGTAAGGAAGCATTAACTGCTGTGAAACAGAATTCACAAAATCCATTTGCAGCTAACCAGAAAAATAAGTTTCCTCTCTACAATTAAAGTTGATAAAAACATGAAAATGTCTTCATTAAATTAAAACCTAACATTTATTAATGTTCTAAACCCAGAAGTTCCTTTCCATTACTTGTAACAATGAAATCAATTTCATGGAAAAAAGTAAACTTTCAGGAAACTGTCAGATGGTGCTGGTTCTTCTTCAACCTTAAGCATGTAAGACCACAGCTAAGTCAAAGGAAAGAATAAATTCTTTCTGGGATCACTCTTTGGATCCAATCTCCACTGCACCTCAGAGCTCTGATCTTGACCCTGAAATCAAGAAATCTTCAGGGTGTAGCATTTACTACCATCAAGAGAGAAAGCAGTCCTGGGGGGTCTCAAATTTGCCACCCTGTCAGAGGAATAGTACAATGTAAGAAACTTGAATTTGTAACATAAAAAAAGGCCATATGTCCATTGCAATATAACACAGCTCTGCCTTGCATTTTCTGTTATGATTATTGATATTTCCTAAGTTAAAATCAAAGTCAGCAAGGCAATGATGCATCTTTCTTATTCTTTTTTTTTTTTTTTTAATAAGATTCCTGTTGCTGTAATAGTTGGGCCTTTTCAACTACTTTTTGCCAAAAAAGATTAAATCACCACTTCAGCCTCTTGTTTCAAATAGTTGAAAAATATGAAATTAACCTAAAAAAAAAAAATTATGTAGAGAAGCTGAGTGGAAAATTGAAAAATCTGTAGCAGTTCATGGTGCTGTGTAAAATAATTGGCATTAATTGCTGTTTGGAGCAGGAAATAAATGATTTTCAGTTGATATTAGGTAGAAAATAACTTAATGACAGTTGCTATTAAATGGGTAAAATTGTAAAAAAGTAGTCAATGAAAAATATTGAGCATGGAAAATTTTTCTATTAGGAAAATTTTTCATTAAATGCCTTGGTATTCAGCATATGGACCATTTATCCACAGTCATCTCCCATTTTCTGATAGGTCATCTCAACCTGATTAAAGAGCACTGTTAGAGCACTCCTGCACTTTGGAATTGGATTAACATGCTCTCGCTGAGACAGAGCCCCTCAGGCACTCAGTTAATTGTAGTCAGGGCCCACTCTCAGCCTCACCCACTGCTCATGCTGTAAATCTCTGTGCTTGCACCCAGAGCCTGCCTTAGCTCCAGCTCCAGGACTCTCTGGAGGTGTGGGGAACAGCCTGACCTTGTTTGCTGGGTCTGAGGGATTGGGTTCACCTCATGGCACCAGAGTGGGGGCCTGGAGGCAGCTGAGCTTTGGAGTGGACTGAAACTTGCTGGTTTTCTGGCACAATTCTGCTCTTCCTCCTCAGCAACTTCTGGCTTGCTCTGTTCCCTCAGGAAAGGAGGTGTTCAGAGTTTTTACCTGTGCCCAGGGGGGCTCTCCATGCTGTTTCACCTGTCAGTGGGGGTGAAGCCCACTGAGGCTGGCCAGGACTTCTTATCCAAAAATGCTCTCTTGCTTCAGTTTTGAGATTCTCTGCTTGTAATTGTTCTGAGATACCATAATTATTATTCACTGCAAAGCTAATACAGGCCTTGCTGGGAAGAAAGAGAATTTAACTTTATATTTTTCTCTCCAAGCCACAGTGCTTCTCTGACCACCCGTTATTCTAGGTAAGCATTAGAAGAGAGGCTTTCAAATCCCTGGATTTGTAGAAGCCAGCAGAACTAGACAGGATCAGCTGCATGGGGCTGTTGACTTCAGAGATATTTCTCTGTACAGGCCTTACCAGAACTTCTGAAATAGGGTGGGCAAGACATGCAGACAGTGGTGATCAGACTGATTGCAGACAGTGCAGATAGAAAGGTTGCCCTAACAGCTATAGGGCTGCAGTGCAGAATGATGTTTCTGGAGTCCTTTGTCTTGGGAGAGAAGGACCTGCTCCTATAAATAGAAGCTGCTCCTTTTTTCAAATAGTTGAAGATCTCATCCTTTTCAAGTTCAGTTTTCTCTGCTTTACCTTGAGGTCAGGATTCAGTCCTGAACAATTTTGAACAGGAAAAGAGTGTTTTTTGCTCAAGCAATCCAATTTTAAGCTGCTCAGTCTGCAGTTCTTTTCACACATACCCACTCTTCACATGCTCTTGATGATCTGCAAATAAACAAACAAAAAAATCAACAGCCACCAGTTGTGAGTTGGCCAGCCCACTCTGTTGGATTGCACTGGAATTGTGTAGGCACAGGGATATTAAAAGAACTGTGTTGAAAAGGTTTTGTGTATAAGGCTGAACCTCGTACAGAAAACGTATGTGATTGTTATTGCACAGAACTGGATTACACAATTAGCTGAGACAGAAATAACAGAGCCGTTAAAAAATCCGCTTCAGTCTCATTTACTTTATTCTATGAATCAGAGAGATCCAAGGTCAAATAACAAAAATGAGAAAGAAGCATCCAGGTCCTGTGATGAGCACCAGACAGCTCAAATTCCTGTTGCCACACAGAACTCCTTAGTGGCTCAGAGGCAAAACAGACCTGTAACCTGAAGGTTTAAAATTTAAGGAACAAATTAGAGGCCAGATCTCAGTTCCACCTGTGATCTTGGCTTACCCTTATTGCTTTTGGAAATCCTGGATTCTTCTTACAGCATTATGGCATGAAGCTTCAGCAAAAATTCCAGCACAGATGTTGATGTGTAGAGGTGAATTCAGATTATACTTGGACTGGGATCAGAATTCAAAATTTGTGGGGCTGAAGTAGGTAAGGGTCCTGTGTTTAGGTTTAGGTTTAGCATTCTTTGCCCATGAAACTCATATTTTTGGATTGTAGCTTTCTTGGATAGGCATCCAAATCAATATGTACATGAATGATGTGCAAAACATGAAAGGCAGGTTTTCTAAAGAGCTGTACAGCCACATTTTGAATGGTGTTGGTGTGTCAGTAGCTGCCTAACCAGAATTGCAGAAGTGTCTGACCACTCTCTTCTGGCTGATTTCCACTGAGCTTCTGGAATTTCATTAAGTGTTAGCTGACTTGTTCAAGTTGCTAGAGGACTTCAAACACAGGCCCTGCTTGAGCTGGGAGGGCAAGTTTCATCCATCTGTATTGGGCATAAATTTGTGAGTCAGATCTTTCTGCAAATCTTATGCGTGGGATTTCCTGTGAGAGATATCTGCACAGTGTTTGTAGCAACTCTGGAGCTGCTTCACTGCAAGTGAGGTGAAGCTGGAAACAGCACAGTTTACTGAATGAGTCTCTACTGTGTGGGTCACATACAGGCTTGGGGCTAGGTTAACCTTGAAACTGCTGGTGCAAATTCTGATGATGGGCAGCATGGAGTGTGTGTGTATCTCTTTAGGAGAGTGATGATATCAATAATCTGATAGAAAGTCCCTCAAGAAGGCTGGTGCTTGCTGCACTTTGAGCAGGGCAGAAATTCTGAGAAATAAATCTTCTGATCTTTCTGCTTTCCAGCTGCTCCTTTCAAGTATATGGTGGAAGGCCAGTCAGTTTCTGGTTTTATTGGGGGCCATTCACCTGTCCTTGGGAGCTGTTGCTGATTAATTTGTATGTGGCTAAGATAGCTGGCAGACTGAACACTGTTTTCTTTTCTATTTCATTTTCTCTGCATTTTCATGGGGTGCAGTATCACTGTAATTCACATATGAATGTTAGTTTGAATGGTGTTATTGTTGCAAAAAAAAGTTTAATAGGAGCCCGAGGGTGTAGAACATTATTGAAATGAAAGTTTTTTTGAAACTCATATTTCAGAGCTCATTAACTTACACAATTCTGTGGGGGGTAGGGATCAGTAAATGAACAGTGATTATCTATAATCTCTGTGCTGGTGTCTGCCTTAGCTTCCTGTCTAGCTCTGTATCTAGATAGACAACCATTGATGTAATTGTACATATGGTACAGAGAGAGAATTTATCCTTGGAACTCATTGTTTAACACTGGACAAAAATACAAGATGATTGCACATCTGATCTTTGACTTGAACTCAAAGTCAAGTCAGAGTGGGAACCAAGAGAGTCAAAGCTCATGAGCTGGGTTTCATGGGGAACCAGCAAGGCAAATTTTCAGTTCAGAATTCACCTTTCTTTGGTGGTTAGTTTGGTTCCACATCTGTTTAAAGAACTCCTAAAGGCTGGATTTTTTTTTTTTTTGGTAGATACATATGTTTCTTTCTGCCCTTTCATAGAAGAACTTGAATAACTTTTACTGACATTTCCCGGCCTTAGAAAATAGCAGCTCCAAAGAGTAAAGTTTGAGAAAATTGAGTAGATGAAAATAGGAAATTTTCCCGCTCTGATCCAGGAGTAACTTCTCAATTTAGCTCTAACTTGTGGTGGGCATAGCACAAGAACCTGTTCATGTCATACAAAGGCACTAAGGATACCTAGACAGAGTAGACTGTGACTTGCAGCACCATGAGTAGTATCTCAAGTAATTTGTGACAGTTCTGCAGCTCTGACACATGGAAAAGGCTGTTTTAGGAAGTGTTCCTGATTGTAAACTTCATTTTGTAATTTATTAGATATAACTTCCCCTCTGTATTTATATTATTCTCCTTTTCCTGCAGGTTTGGTTCCAGCATTCCCAAAGTTATCTACAGATTTGGCCCTGTGGCTCTGCCACTCTGTGCTCTCCTCTGCTATGCCTCACCTCTCTTGCTACTCTGTTTTCCCATAAGGCTTTTCCCTCACTGCTGTTCTGCTTCCTTAACCCAGAATCTCATCCTCTGATGTTTTGCTCTTCTTGCTCCCTTGGAATTCATCATCTTCTTGTCCTACAGGACCTCTGCTCCCGTTATTTTACCCTGAAGATTTCCTTGTCCCCACTCCAACTCCTGGCAGGATTAGGAAGCACTGTCTGCAAGAGTGACTTCCATCTGCAAGTTTCAGCTCTGTATGCCCAAGGCAGGATGGAAGGGATTGGTTTTTATTTTAAAACACTATTTGGGAGTAATAAGAATTCCTGATTAAGTTTTTCAAATAAAAAATAAGAGTTGTTACAGGGATAACCCCAGGGTTTCATTATTTCTCTTTTTTTAGCATACAGTATTTCACAGTGAAGATATTAGGTCCATTCAAACTTCACATTCCCACTTCATGACTCCCAGAATATGTAATTCCATCCAGTCCTACAGGCATCTGCAGTGCCCAGCGCAGATCACTCACACTGCTTGGTGCTGGACGAGCCACTGCGAGGGGTGGGAAAGGAAAAAGCAACACTGACCTCTGAGATGGAGCTAGGATTTTTTCCTTTATCTGACATCCCAATGGCATTGCTGATAGAGGCTATCTCCATGGTTATCTTGTGGCAGTGGAATTGGGACAATTCCAAGGGCTGACAGAATTTGCTCTCTTGAGTGTACTGATGTCAGCAGTACTACTGTACATACAAGTGGCACTCAACGTGCTGGTAACTCTGTGCATCCTCTAACAACAACAAACTGAACTAGTCCCTCTCCTTCTCTTCTTGACCTTTTGCCCACTCCAGGTTTTCTGTTTTTTTTTTTTTTTTCTCCCTTTTTCTCATTTTCTTTCCACTGCTGCTGGAAATTTAACAAGAAAATTTCCTTTCTCCCGATTCGTAGCCAACTGTAGCTCTTTCCATTGCTTTTACTCAGGGCTATCACAACTCTTCACTTTGAATTTTTATTAAAAAAATCTTAAAGTGGGATGGGGAGTTTATACTCCTGATATAACTTTTTAAAATAAAACTGTTACAATTCAAAGCCAGGACAGCTGCTGGTAGCTGCCATTCACAGTGCTGGCTGTCAGTCTGATTTTTAAAATGATTGCTTCCCTCTTCCCCTCCCACTGTAATAACTTCACATTCCACATTGAACCTCAAAGCTGTGATGTCACCCGGGGGCTGTATGTATAGCAAGTGCCGACTTAAACATTACTAGGCTTTTGAAACCGAAAAAAACTGAAAAATAAGTTCCTTCTTACTTTTCTGCCAGCAACACCAGGGCTAAAAAAGACCTGCCTGTTGTCAAATCAATGCCAAGGATGTGGAATTAGGGCCTCCTGGAATTTTTTTTTGTTTGTTTGTTTGGCTTTTGTTTGTTTTACTATAATTTCTGGTCTGCTTTAAACCATTGTACTAAATTCAGATGCAGTCTGAGTCAAGTGCTGGAGCTGGTGCCAGCTCACCAATTGCTGTAGGATGGGCACTCAGATCTGAGGTTGGGAAGGGAAAAACCTTTCCAGCCTTTGTGTACTATTTGCATGCTTATGCACATACATATCAAGTGCCAAAAACTGCCAAAGGTTATGGATTCCAGGCTTGCTCTCTTACTGGTGAGCTTAGCAGTGCTGTAGTAGTTTGAATCATCTCCTTGAGATACAGTTTACTTAATAGATTTGGTCAGGAATGCAAGCCTCAGATCAGGCTCAGATTGCCTCAGACGTGATGATGGAGGGTGACAGTGATTAAAAGTAATACTGGAAGTTTGTTTTGACGTTTTGGTCTGTAGCAGCCTGTAATGCTCATGACCTTGGGCAGCCCTGAAACTTCCATCTTCACAGGGTCAGCCCTTGCCTAGAGGTAATGGCATTGCTCTCCTTGCACATCCAGTGATAAATGAACAGAACTTTGGTGATATTTAACCAAGTTTCTCACCCAAATACTTGAAGGAAAGAGGGAGTTTCCTTCCTCTGAGATAATCATAGAACGGTTTGGGTTGGAAGGGATCTTGAAGATCATCTAGTAATAAAAGGGTAAATACTATTTTTTGTGTCCCCCTGAATGTAGCTGCTGCTGCAATTATAAAATCAAATAGTCTCCTTTTGGAGAACTATTAGAATTGAAAATGACATCAAGAACCAATTCATCAGAAGCCACAGTGTCAACTTCAGTTTAGTAGTGCAAAACAAACAGAAAACTGAGATGCTGTTTTGGGGAGAGGAAAGAACTGCTGTGGGGAAGGCATTACATTGTGGGCACCTTTTTCTTTTAACAATAACATTTAATAGTCTTTAAAAGAGCATTTTCCCCATTCCCCCAAGTAATTTCTTGGCAGGGAGTTAAGTGAAAGGAAGAAGGTTTTTTTCTAAGGGCTTTTATATGATACTAAATAAATCTAGCAGCCTTCTGAACAACAAACCCCTCCCCTGTGCTGCCCAGACTGTCTCTTACCACCAGCCCTGGAGTGGCCTGATGGTGTCTGACTGGTAAGTGCTGAAAGCATTACCAAGCCACACTGAGGGCTAAGCTCTCCAGCAGATGCCAGATGGAACCAGCATCAAGTAATTATTATTATTATTTATTAATTACCCACCTCACTAATGTGCAGAGCAATTTAATGCTGTTAAAAGGCACATTACAAGTGGAAAACAGGAGGCCTTGTCTTGAAGACTGTGTCTATTCTCCAGGGACACACACCTCCTCCTAAAGAGAGAAGTTTTGCCTAAGACAAGGCAGAAAGCGATGGACTCCTGGTCACCTTAACAGTGTCTCTTGTGGTCCCCCTCTTTCTGCACTGACCTTACAAGCCCTGCTGTCACACATCACATGGTGCAGAGGTGGAGTCTGCTGAGTTTGCCCTGTTCTTTTTTAAATCATGTCCCACATGTTCAAGGGTCCCTCACTTGCACTGCTCTCTGGATTCCCTTGGTTCTCTCAGGGGAGCAGGCAGAATTTCTCCCTGAATATGGAATCTGGTTCTACAGATGAAAGGAGGTGATAAATGCTGGAGCTGCAGATCAACGTTGTGCATATGAACCTGACTTTTAGGATCATGTCCAAGGAAAGAAGAAATATAAACAGCTGTTCACAGAGTGACTGAGAGGTGACATAAAGAGAAAAGCCCTTTTCTGGCAACCAAAGGTGGCATTATCTCACAGGGGTCAAGGGCTAAGATGTCGGTCCTTTTTCCTTCCTCTGTCATGTTTTGAATTGTGTAGCTGTATAATTTGGGATTTCTCATGGTGTGAAGCTTAATATTGTTTGCCCCTAATGTCAGTTTTCCCTGCAAGCTGGAAGTGCTCATGTGAGCATGGAATAAATAATGGTTATAGGGAGAGCTGGGATGAGGAACAAGACATGCTGGGAATTGGAAGAAATCAGATCAGAGAAACAAGCAACAGTAAAAATGTGGAACCTCTCCTGACCCGTCTCACACATTTTTTTCCTGAAAATTTCCACTCTGATGTTTATTCCCCTGCCCCCAGTCAGGCCCTTATGTGGGCAGGAGTGCAGGTGCTGAGGGATTTGCAAGGATCTCTGAGTGTCTGGTTTGTAGCAGAAAAGCCAGTGCTGAGGTTTGTGGAGCTGTTAGCTGCAGCTTTGGGAAACAGGAAGGAGTCAGACAGAAAGAAGTAAATCTACTTGTCTGCTCACCATCACTCTTGGTGAGACAGAGGGCTTTATACCGGAGCCAGGATTCCTTGACCCAGCTGAGACTGACCCTGGTTTGGCTCCTGAAGTTGTAGGCATTTCTCACTATTTTGGCCTAAACTGTTAGCTTGCCTGAGGGACATTTTTGATACTGAATTTAAAAAATAAACAACAGCACCTAATACTATATTCAGCCTGTGAACTGGACTGAATATTGTGCTGACGATCCAGTTCTTGACATTTGCATGCCAAGGAGCTATGTAGTGCAATGTGATATATATTATTCATGCTCTCATGTACCTCATTTTCACTCTGTGTGACAGCACTTCTAGGATCAAGGTTCAGCACACTTCAGTGGACCTGGAGGCTTTATGGTTCTGATGCCTGGAAGCAAAACAGAAAAGAAACATTTGGGATGTGAGGTTTCTTTTGCCCAATGGATTTTCTTTGGGTTGTGCCAGTTAACCAGGTCTTCGGTCAGCACGCAAATAGGCACAATCTTGGGCTCAAGTATGCACCTTAATTAAAAGGATTCAATTAATGCAGACTAATTTAGGATTCAATTTAAAAAGACCTTAGTTAAAGCAATGTGGATAGCTGTGTAGACACTTTGATCTTTCTAAACTAGAGTTTTTTAGCTGAGTTTAAGACATTTAGGCCAACGTGAAACAAGATGCTCACCAATTAGTAACAGGGGCTTAGCTCATCCTGGATAAACTGCTTTAAGTAAATCAGAATAAGCTTGTGGGCAGATAAGGACTAAATAGGTCAGAGACAACTGGTGTTGACTTAATAGATTTGCATTTCCCTCTGAGTTAGTTTAGAGCTGATGCCCTCACACTGTAGGGTGTCTTTGCTGATGCCGCTCTTTTTCAGAGGAGCTATAAAGATGAGTTCCTGACCAACTATAAAACCCCACAAAATAATCTCTCCTCTTTATGTTGGCCTGCTTCTACTTGGAATATTATTTGTGTTTTGGATGCCTACATTTTAAACCAGCGAATCTGCCTTGTGCTTGTGGCCCTGATCCCGGGTGCGGATCAACAAGTGCACATCACAAATCAAGGGGATGTTGAAAGATTGGCTTTAAGCTGCTTTTTTGGTGCTCTGCCCCATTCCAGGGGTACCAGCACAGTGTTGACTCCTGCATAACATCCGTCCAGGCAGCTCTAAACTATGCAGGCTGCCCTCTGCCCTTTGCAGCTACAGAACATGAACCTCCTCATCCTCCTTAGGAGGAGAAATCTGCTTTAAGGGAGGGGCTGTGCTAATTCCATTCTCCATGACAGTCTTCCCATAGCAAAGGATGCCTCTTTATCCTGGCTGAGGGGCTGGCCCACACACTGTAATTGCAGAATATATCCAGGAAAGGCCTGGACTGACAGTCACTGGGAGCATTGCATGGTGTTGTTACCCATGAGCTGGAGACATTTTTGTGGGGTAAGATGACAGTGGGTAACAGAGATTCAAATTACATGTTTTTCTTTATCTTTTTATATCAAGTAAGCATTTTGCTGTTCTGTTAAGCAGACTCTGGGATGGCTGTTTCAGTGGTGAGATGGGCCACGTAGCAGTCACATTGCTGCCCAAATATCAGCTAATCTGATAAGACTTCTCCAAAGCAATGGTATATCCTTACCCTTATTATGTACATGAGAAAATGGTGGCAGAGAGATGCTGTATCGTTTGTCTGTATCTGTACATTAAGTATTTGTCAGCCAGGGGTGTAAACTTGGATCTGCCAGAGCAGGAGCCCATGACCTACGTCAGACCATTTTATTTCAGTTGAAAAGGTTATTTGACATTTGCATTCAGCTTGCAAAATACTTTGGTTCCTGGCAGATATTAAGCAATATGTAAAACATTGGGCTGAGATGTAAAGAAGAGAAATTAAAACCATACACCCAGGGCCAAAATGGGATGTGTGGGCAAAATAAGATGCTGCAAGCAATCAAAAAAACCCTACTTGGTTTTTGGAGACACTGACTTTTTATGTAAGAGAAGAGCATCTAGGTCTGTCGAGTTTAGACAGATTTGGGCTTAGTCCTCTCTGTCATTGTGATCCCTGTTCTGTGATTCCTTGTAGACGGCCATGAAGATGGAAAGCTACACCCAGTGATCATTTTTAATTAAGAATAGTTGCTATTATTTAGCATAGTGACACGGACAGAGTATCAAGGGAATTTCAAACTTTGTAAGATGGACAGAATTGATGACAAAAGCCTTTCCTGAAAGCTAATTTTTTTGAGTATATCCAAAGTTGTGCTTGCTTTGCCTGTGTTATTAATCAGAGGGTGGAAGCCACTGAAGCAGGAAGCACTGTGTGCAGCACACAGAGTTCCAGGGGCACACTGATCTGCCCACACTGGATTTGCTGGGGGTTTGGGCAGGGACAAGATTTGGCAAGGACAAGCACACAAGATTTCACTCTGCTCAGAAGCAGCTGCCATCAGTATCACAGGGACAAGGGACCAGTCCCGAGACATGGGCTCTCCCAGATCCCTTCCCTGTTTGTGCCAGGGTTGCTCCCTGACGGTCCCTGACATCCCTCATGGGGTACCTGAATAGGGGCACCCTGCCTGGCACTTGGTTAATGGGGTGCCTTTGTGCAGAAGGCAGCATTTCTGTAAGACACTTTGTATCGATGATTTACAGAGGAAACACTGGTGGATATTTGTCCTTGCTATGAATTTTCAGTCCTACCAAGACCTGAGGTGGGGCTATGGAGTGTTTGTGTCTGATCCTGCTGAACCACTGGTCTTTCACATTGAGATATTGAGATGTAACTCTTCATTTTCTCTTGTTTATGTTTACTACAGTCTTTTTTTTTGTATGTAAGTTTTCAGTTCTCTGTAATAGTCCTTTGTTTTTATCATGCTTAGGAAGAAAGGATCCATATTTATGAATAAAGATTATAGGATGTAAAATAATAATAATAAAAAACACAACAGTAAAAATCTTGTAAGGATCTGGGCCATGATGATAGTCCTGTCATAGGATGCAATTGAAATTAAGTTTTTCTTTTTTTGCTTTTTTTGAGGAACACTGGAGCATTTCTAGGGATAAAGAAAAAAAGCATGTCAATGAGGGGTTAAAAATATTGACTTTTGGTTCTTATAATAGGAAGACTTTCCTTAGTTCTGCAGGCAGGCTCGTATCAACTTTGAATTCAATTTAGGGATTGAATTTAACATGCGTAACCCACTGGGTTTGAAACTATAAAGGGACTTAAAAATGTACAACAGATAGGACCTTAGAAGTCTAAAGGATCCTTCTCAAGATGAAAAGTATTTTATGTTGTTTGAGATACAGTAGTCTCTGAATTACACTTCAAAAAGCTTAACACATCCTTAAAATACATTCACAAGGGAAGATAATAATGTACAGTTTTAAATTTAGGCAGTGCATGTTCACCAATAAAGTTTCATCATCTTGAATAATTTAAGCTAGTGTGGATATTATCATTGAACTTACAGGGAAAACTGAAAAATGTGGAGACCCCTGCTTAGTGCTGATGACTGTGTAATGCTGTGAATGGTTGTAAATTCTTTGGGGAATCCACTGATGCATTCTTCTTGTATATTTATAACAAAACTCTGGTATTAAAGTTTCATTTTCTTCTGTTTTAAACCTAAGCTGAAACAGGAGTATAAAAGACATCGAGGAACGCAGGAGTATTACTAATGTTTCAGAAAATGGAATTATTAACCATAACACAATAATGCTCAAGGCCTGCTAGATGTTGCCTACTGATCAGCCCGCCTTGAAATTATGTTTATTTGCTTAAGTGAGTTTTTGGTTTATATTCTGTGAAAACATTTTTTTTTCCTCCCTGTGCACGAACCCAAAATTGCTTAGTCTGTGTCCTTTTCCCTTGGATGTGATATCATAGCAGCAGCAGCAGCAGCACACGCAGTTGCTAGCTAGGTAGCTTATTATTATGGTCACACTCCAGCACACAGCATACTTGTTGGAAGTTTCCAGAAATATTGCACTGCAGTCATTTTCCTTGCCGTTATGCTAATGGAATCAGGAAAATCAATTGTCCTTAAGGAACAGGGGAATGAGATGTGCTGTAAATGCCACAGGATGAGTGATTGGTTGATTGCAGGGATGGTGATTCAAACACGCCTCATCTCTACATTATCCTGATGAATTTTTATGGCCCTGCCTTTTTTTCTTCTATAGCTGTGGAGGAAGGTTTATGGCTTGCAGCTTTTTAGTTGATTGAATGCAGCTGGCATTGTTGCAGTGCAGAACAAATAGGTACTTTTTCTTTACAGCCTTAAAAGTAGATTGAAGAAATTGCACACCAACATTTTTGCAACAAAAGCATTCTTAAAAATGCAGATATTTTATGAAATTACTTTGCTCTCCTTCTCTACTGTCAGTAATCTTTCTATCAGAATAAAGGACAAAAATTGCTTGAGATTCTAGAGGAACATAGCTCCAATTTTTTATTCTTATCACAAAGAAAGCTAACTAAGGAGTTTCATTAGTATTCATTTTAGCCCAATGTAATTTTCTCCTTCCTAGTAACAAAAAAAGAAAAAAATGTATGCGTGTAACACCACCGAACCAAAGAAGGTCATCCTAAGTATATCAGCATTTTCTGTAACTCTTTCAGATTGTATTCACAAGGTAGTAAAGATAACTGCTTCAGCTCAAATTATAATAGTTCTAGTTACAGAATATAGAACACTATAATATAAAGGGTCTTATTTGATTGAATAAAACAACACCCATGATCAGCTCTGAGCACGGAGCTGCTGACAGCTAAAGCCAAACACATAAGAGCATTCTATTTATATCCAACTAATTTGCTGATAATTTATTCTCCCACTATACAATTTCCACATTACAGACAATGTTGATGTGACGTAGGGAACCTTTTTTTGGAGGGTATTTTTTAAAGATGGCAGCTCAGCTTGTTTTTCCCCTTTGAATTAGCAATCCTTAAAAGGCAGTAAAATCTGGGTTACAGTATTTCCTTATGGAGTAATGTCGTTACACTATCATGACATTTCAACCATTTTGCCATTACATTTTGCATGTATTTAATATTTTCTGACCCAAGAGGTCTGTAACAGCTCTGCACTGTGACACCTTTCTAACACAGCCATGCCTGTGCATTTTGAACCTGATTTATAACAACTTTGTCCTTCTTGGGCTACTCCTGAGCGGTGTCTTTCAGCTACTACTTGGTGATAGTTACATGAGAATTTAAGATGGACTCAAAACATTATTTCCCCCGTGCCTAGATCTGGTGATGGTATCTATAGGTGAAAATGTCTGCTGTTGTTTTAAATACAGAAGGCCTCATTCACCACTGTGTTTAATCTCATATAATATATTGCATCTGTGCCAAGCGGGTGCGAAATACCACTGCTGATGTGATTGGGGAATTGTGATTTGATGGCGTTTTACACTCAGTTTGCACAGGTGTTGGTATCAGCGCGAGTGTAAGGAAATGAGGAACACTAAAATTAAAAAAAATCCTGTATGGAAAATTAAATCCAATCTCGTGGTGTTGTAAGGTTTTACTTTTACACATGCATCACTGAAAAGATAAAATGCCTCTAATATTTGGATCAAAATAATTTTTAACAAAGTACCAATGAGCAAAAGAAGAATTTAGGTGTAACAGATTATAGTACACACCCTGAGTAAATGTAGGCTTAAGTAGGACATAAGTAACACATAGCTCTTGTCCTGTGAATTTCACCTACTGACAGCATTATAACGAGAAGCAGAGGTGCCAGATCGTAGGGCTAACCTTAACAGAGGAAATGAAATATGATTTTTTTAGCATTGTGATGGCTCTGTTCACAGATGTCATGGATATTGATGACACTGTGCTTTAGTTTTTGCCGCCAGGTTACTGGAAGCAATTTTATTTTTTATTCTTTTCATCCTGTTACCTCTGTTAGCAACACTTCCCTACAAAATTATCACTTGTGTTTTCTTCCTGTTTCAATTACATATACAGATAAAATTATTGTGACTTGCAAATGCCCATTATTGGAAATATATACTTTCCGTGTCTATTGTCTGTCAGATAGATTTGCTAGAATTTAATTTTATACACATAATATTGTTCTTTCTAGTGTCCTGGTTTCACAATGAAGCAATTTCCTCAAAATAATTTATTGGTAATTCACTAATGTGAAATGGTAATGACCTACCCAGGTTATTTGTTAGCGTTGATTCTTTTTTAATCGGAAATATGTAAACGTAGTTCTGTTAACATGTTTATAGTAAATATTGCAGAAGTTATTCATCTTCCCTTTGGTCCTAATGGCTTTGATGTGATCTGTGGCAGCCATGGTGAAGCAGAAGAGCAGTAGCTGCGTCACGAGGGTTCACCAGGACAGATTCATGTTTTCCGAAGCGCGCACGGATTTCAAGGCGGTTTACATTGATAACGCTTTAAGAATGGCTTATTATCATAGTTACACAGGCAGCAAGCCAGAGTCAGCCTTCCCTGGCTAATATGAATGGTCTTTCTTGTTTATGTTCTGGTCAACCATCTGAGGGGCCGCAAGGAAGTAGAAAGAAACCATTTTGAGTGTTAATGAAGGAGAGAAAATCACGGCTCATCAGATTACAAAGCCTGCACTCATTCTGGGGGGCAGCAACCAGGAGATGCTCCCATGTCTGCCTAGGAAGTGGATAGATATCCCTGGTGGAAGTAAGAGGGCTCTGACAGTCCTGTCTCCTGTGTACGTTTGCATTCTCAGTGCATTTATTTACATTAGGGTTGTTTGTGCTGTATTAGGCCTGATTGAACCAAAGTCTCTTGGAGAGCAAAGTGCTTTTATTTTGACATTTTCACATGGAAGTCAGCCATCACCCCTATAAGGAGAGTAAGCAAGATTTATGATGGGAATATTGATTTCCTTTATACCCTAGTATAAAATACATCTAAGCACAAAAGATAAGCTAGACCTCTCTGTTTGCTCCTTCCTTCCATCTGATGTCAGGATTTGCTGGAAGTGCCTTGATATTTTAAATCACAATGCAGTGAGGAAGGCAATTTGGGATCGTCTGTACATCTTTATATGTGTAGTTAAAAACCTTAGAGGGTGAGATCTTCAGCAGGACTGGACAGAATTGCCAGCCTGGGGGAAGGGGGAAATGCCTTTCAGAGCCCTGTGGTACTGTCCATAGTCACTCCCTACATCGGTTCTTAATCTGCCCTTGATGTGTTGTGCAGGCCAGGGCAGGCACCTCCAGTGAAGGGAAAATTGTCTGTGCTCCTCTGCTGCAGTTCTGGAACAATGGCCAGATCTGGGGTTTGAGGACATGTTTATGCCTCTCTGCTTCTGTGTCTGCCGTGAGGAAGCTGGAGCAAGGATGGAGCTCCCAATGTTATTACCAGTCCCATGTCCTATCCAGGTGTTGCTGGTCTGAACACAACATTTGGGCCCAATTTCCCAAAAGCTTCCTGTACATGGTTTGTGTGCAGTGTTTTAGCCCTGGCCATGCTGAATCTGTGAGCTGTGGCAGGCTCCTGCTAATGCAGCTGACAAACATCTCTTTGCAATGAGAGCATGGTCAGCCCAACAACAAAAATAAGTAAATTAAATCTTTCCAGGATTTGAGTCCTACTAATTTTGTACCTTCACCCTTTGCTTCATTTATTATGGGTCTGATTTTTTTCCAGGTAAGTTCACCAAGGTAGGAACAACATGGACACAAAGTCAAATAACGATGTTAACAGTACTGTGACTTTTTGCCATTTGCCAATTTGCAAAAACTTATTGAACACATTGAAGATAGCTGGCATTAATAATGCACCAACCCCACATTTTCTCCTGCTCTCTTTGGATCTTTCCTTATTACACGTATTGCTTGACCTTAAAAAGAGAATGAGTAATTTTTCCCTGGAATAGAAAGTCTTTCTACTCTGGTTTTAAACTGAAAATAGAACCCAGCTCACAAATCAGAAATTCATGATTATATCAAACGTTTATGTATCACAGGATGCTACGTGTCTTACTATTCCTTGTTGGAAACCACCAACAAAAGACAGAAATGTCAGTTAACCTTGAAGTAAATTAATTTGGGAACCTAAGTACATGCTTTTGTGACTCTCCTTAGTTAACGTGTACTATGAATAGAAATATAACAAAACCGCGAGGATCTGATTACTCTAAATAATCCCACTAGGGGGTGCAACAGAGTAAATTATTTCTTTCATGCAAATGTGTTAAACTTGCTGAGAATCAGAATTATTCCTTGTAACTGAGCCAGCTCCAAGAGTGACTGAAGCTCGGAATGTGAAGTATTGTCTGCCTGCTGCTCCTCGGTCATCAAGGCTAAGGCATCAAGGCAATTCTGTTGGTAACCAGGCACCACCTGAAGTAGGGAGCTTTAAGCTGAATTGTTCACTTGAGAAGTCTGTGCTCTGTGCGACAAGGGGAAGGCAGAATTATCCCTGTTTGCTCTGGAATTAGATATGTATATTGTATTCATATGGAAATATCTGATATGTCTATTTTCCTGAAAGAGACATGGCTCTTCTAGTATTTTTTTTTTTTTTTAAATTCGGAGATGCCATGAGTGGCAGAAGTCTCAAGTAAGAGCCATTTGATGTTTCAGTTTCTTGCTGCTTTGTTTTTATCATGCTTAATTTCCATGCTTTGCTTTGATGCTGTGCACCCATTTTTAGCTGTAAACGCAGATTTCACATATTGTGTGTGTTCCAACAGAGAAAGAAAGATTTACTGGTATCCCGTGGAAAAAAAAAAAAAAAGAATTAAAAAATCCAGGTATAATTATGCAGTGGCATTCTATTTTAATGAAAGTTACAGATGGATACAGCTTCTGCTATCCAATAACAGCTGATGTGCAGCCAAGGTGTACACTGTACCAACAGGCTAACAGTGCTGAACTGTTTCAGTAAAAATTGTCTTTTTTTTCTTTTTTTTTTTCCTGCAGCATTTATCTGTAAAGAAAGTCTTTCTGTTTTTCGTTTTGCTATTAAAAAAAAAAAAAATCCCTCAAAGGCCTATTTATAAATGAAGTGACTTGCAATTTCTTGCTGGATTGACGAAATTATTGACTCATTTTAATGGTGCAGCATGAGTCAAATTCAGGTGCTTTGGCTGGATGTTTGCTTCCAGGATTCCGTGGTCAAGGGCTGCGGAGGGGTTGTGTGTGGAAAAGAGCAGTTCTTGCAGGTCTTTCTGAAGACAAATATTTAATGAGAGATTGTGCAGATGATTTTGCAATGCGGTAATTGCTTGGTGTGTGTATGTGCCTGTTTGTGTGTGTGTGAGTGCCACTCTCCAACCCCTGCCTTTGTATGCTATCAGAGAAAAGATAAGTTGAAATAATGTAAGGGTCTGGCGTAAATTGAAGAAATGTGGGAAATTCAGTTAAAGGCTGAAATGTCATCCTCAATTCACCCCTGCTGTACTTAGTTATTGCAGCACACTTGGTGCATAAGGTCACCCACGGCTCAGGGAAGGCACTATTATCTCTGATGTGCAGGTACAAGAGGATAAGTGAAGGATGATGTTTTGGCCCAACTTTGGAGTTTTCCTGATTTCTTTCACTTTAAATGAGTCTTTTAACGAAACTTTGGCAGGTTTGTCCTATAACTGAGTCTTCCTTCTGGACTTTTTTTTTTTGTTTATTTACATTAGTTTGCAAGCTTTTTATTTTTCATGTTTATTGCTTTCATATATTTATGAGTCTGGGTTATCAGGGTCATTCTGATGACCAGCTCTAAGTGCTAAAGAGGTGCTGTTCTTTCCCTGAAGCACTTTAACAAAGATTTGGAATAATCATGGGCTAGTGTTAAACATGCAGCTGGGGTTCCACTGTTATTTGAGTGGGTGTTTATTACACTTTTAGAAGGATTCCTTTATTGTGCAGGGCTTAACTCCTGTAGTATTAGCTTCTCTGGTGTTCAGTTTGTGAAAATGCCTTGCAGCCCACTCTCTTCAGTGTCTCCAAGCAGGATGCAGATCTTTCATCCACCACTGCAAAACATCTGGTTGAGCCAAAGCCTTCTGACAGCATTCTCAAGGGTGGAGTTGCTGGGATCAGTTAAGGTGCCTGGAGATCCTCATTTCACCCTGAATCCTCCCATATGCAAATTCCTTCCTGACTGTTTTAGAGGAAGACTTTAAATAACCTTTGTCTTCTGATTCTGGAGGCTCTGAGTGATGGGCAGTTCTGCTTTAAAGGCCGGATTGGGGTGGCTGACCTTGCTTCCCTCAATCGATGAGGAAGGAAAGGCCAGGAGCTGGGATAAATGCCTTGCCCTTGCTCAGGGCAGAAATGAGAAGCCAGGAGCAGCAGTAGAAAGCCCAGCAGCAGCACTTCATACATGCATACAGAACATCTGTGCTCAACACTAGGACTGTTAAATGATGTCTGCTTTATCATTTATCAATTTCACACTTGGTAATTAGTTTATCTTTCCATTGCTGTTTTAAGAAAGCCTGGCCTCCCACGTTCCTGGCAGCCTTTGTTCACTCCTGCCCTTCCCTGCCCTCTCCCCATTACTGCCCTTCAGTCGGAGCAGGGTCAGGGAGGCAGGCTTGGTGTGCCACATAACTGAATAGCTACAGGAGTGTAAGATCAGGAGTGGAGTGGGAAGGTCCTAAAATAGATCTGCTGCCAATGAAACACAACCTTTTTTCCTTTGTGACATTTGTTTTGGGGCTCTTACTCCCTCTTAAGCTTTGCTAGTTCAGCTGCATGTGGGCTGTGCAAAGCAGGGACAGAAGCAAAACAAACCCAAACAAAATAATATAATTGCCACTTTCCCAGGCTGGCCACAGGTTATGCTTACAACACAAAATTAATACCTCTGCTCTGTAGTATAAAAAGGGATCTAGTAGGCTTGTCATTTCTGCTTGTTGGGGTAGAGCCAAAGAGTGATTTTCCAGAGGAAGTAACAGAAATTTGTGATTTTGAACTACCTGGTATTCTAAGTTTTCAAACATCTATTGCTTCAGATGGCACATTGCTGTGCAGCTATCATGGTCAGGGCTGAAAAAAAATAATCTTGAAAGCTCTTCCAGCTTTTGGCACCTAAATCCTTTGGCATGTGGATTCATTTAGAATAAATTGACAGTCAGATCAGCAGACCCAATATGTGCTTCATTAAGTGTTTGACAAAGACACGTAAGGCAGTAATCAGTGCATGAGGCTGTTGATGTTTCCTTAGTAGTAAGAAGTGGTACTGGGCACCCCAAAAGGCTGACATCTGCCATCAGAATGACTGTGCAGAATAACCTGCTGGAGAAGCTGGAGAGGCAGCTGCGTCATCTCAGCTGTGGCCGTGCAGTAACCAAGGGCATCAGCTTAATTTTCAGTAGAGGTCTTTGAAACACAATGGTATGGCAAGGAGCCAGCACGTTTGATCTTTGTGCAACTGTATTCCAGTTAGAAGAATGGTGCTCTGTCCGGGTGTAGAAGATGGACACAAATATCCTGGCACATATTTCCAATAGCTTTGCTTGTCCATGAGAGGATTTTTCTTTATGCAAATACCCATGGAGGTGACTGGGAACCTGTTTGCATGTGGTCTGGTTATGTACCCTGGGAATTTGACCTTTCTACATCAGTCTGACCCGGGAATAGCTCACTTTGCAGTGGAAATTCAGGATCCAAAATATTTCAGTGGGTGAGAAAATCCCACCCTACCCAGGGACAGATAAAGTTTGTACACCTTTGCCAGTAACTAATAATACACATATTTGGAAAACAATGTCTGGGCAAGTTTCTTCTCAGTAATTTTTAATGAAATAAAAAAATGGGAAGAGACTGAATTCTGTCAATTTGTGAGCTGTACAGGCTGTATTATAGATCTGCTGGGACATTGTCTATGCAGGATGCTCACTTGCAGCTATGACCTTGGTGTTGGGGGCCATGGCTGTAACTCTCCCAGGCAGTGTGTTCACCTCCTGAGGCAGGAAATTTGAGCTCGATGTTGAGTGAAGTATTCTGTAAACACCAAATACATGTCAGTTAAGTGAGTGCATTGATAGGCCACTGTCTAGATAGTGTCCTCTGTGATCCACTTCTGCACTGAAACTGCACATGGTATCACTGAAGGACAGGGAAGGGCTATTTATTAGATGTGTAGCATCTAAATAAGAAAACATTGCAGTTTTGAAGATCAGTGCCTTGTGCTGCTATGATTTGTAGGACAAAGCCAAGGCACAGATGGAAGATAGACTTGCAGAAAAATTTTCAGGAAGGAGAAGCCAGCTTTGTCTTGAACAAACTGCATGAAATGCTGTTTCCTTTGAGATAACGTCTGGGAGAAAACCTGCTTTGCACATCTGAGAAAGCCTAGTTTACTTACATCACAAAATTCTGACACTATTTAGTATTATTATTAATAAATTTTTTAAATAAAGATACCTAGAGGATTTTTGTAGGTGAAGAACTCAGCTGTAGTAATTGGCAGTGGAAATTCTTCATTAATTAGTGGATTTAAAAAAAAATTCTTATGTTCCTAAGTATAGTATCAATTTTCAGGGAACACATGGCAATCACTTGTATGTTGACATTTCCTAGAAAAATCCATTTGATACAGTATAAAAAGAACATTGTCTAATATACAGAAAATTATTTATGATTCTCTAAAATTTTAACTGATTCTCCCAGTGCCCAATCTTTCTTCACACTTCTTTATTTTTCTTAAAAACACTGTTTAAAATACTTGTATGGGACAGAATTTATGGGGTCTGTGACAGTACAAAAAAATACAAATCTTTCAATTGTGGCCATCTTTTTTAGTCCCTCCTGGGAGAGTGGCAGAGTTGTTATCTCCACCGTGCAAAGGTTCTGGATAAGATGCTTGGCTGAGGTTCCTGACATGTTTGCTACAAGTGACAGGAACCTCATGGCACACCTGTGTGTAAACAATAGTGTGAATTGATGCTCAACAGTCTCTAAATATCAGTTTGGTCTGCCAGAAGTGCAGCATGAATTGGCAGGTTGAGAGAAGCAGAGGATGATTAAATATCTGAATGGGAACACACTGATTGACTTAGGAAAGCTGGCTTAGTTCGGGGAAATAATTGGCAGGTGTTTTGCCCTGTTTGCTGACTTTAGAAATTCAAGAAATACTGAGAATTTGTGAGATACCTGCAAAAAAACCTGTATGTCACAGACTACTCAACTAGTGCTCAATTCAAAGACAAATATGAAAATGGCTTAGGTAGAAGAGTCTGTACCAGTTAAGGGGCTGTTTTGGAATAAAAGCAGTTCACGATGGGAGGAAGAAACAGAAGAAGAAAATGTGAGGGTGTGCTTGAATACACAAAGATGAAATCAGATGAAATGCCACATGTGAACATTTGCAGGGTGACTGAAGCCCCATTCAGTCAGGAGTGGCAAGGAGGCTTTGTTCAACGCCAGGTTCACTTGTTGAAAACCATGCTGTGGGGAAATGAAAATGAAGAAGAGATGAAGACATGTTTTGGCCTTGTGATGACAATATGCACATTTTAATTGTTTGACAAATCGCATGTAAATCAAGAGCAGTGAAAGGGATATAGGCTCAGTTTCAAAAATTATCTGCCTCTGAAAATTAGGTCTTCACACCCAGAAATAGAAATTGAAGAGAGCCCATCGAAGGCAGTGCACAGGCTGTCAGCCCCGTCGTTCCATTTGGAATGCCTTTGAAAATGGGAAAATTATGGTAGGGAAGCAATAAAGAGCTCAGTTATCTGCTGCCTTTCACTTTGTCTTGTTGCCTACACAGATGCAGAATGCCAAATTTCTGCTGTTTCTCTGGCAGTGGCTTGTGTGGGAGCTCCCAGAGCTTCCTTTTTCTTAGGAGACCGTGGGACAGAGGAGAATTAGGGCTCATGGCCAATTTTGGGGTGTGCTGTGCAAAGAGGATGCCATGCAGCAAAAAGTGAGGTGTGTTACCAAAAGGCAGTGCCTGGGGTTCTGTAGAGCTGGGTGTTGGAGCAGAGAAGACCTCATCAAATCAAGAAATTTTTTTTTGTTAAGCGGGAGTGTTAAGTGAGCCAAAAGCTACAAGAACGTTGCTGTGGGCCCCATCTGGGAAAATGCCACAGATGAGATATTGTGGGAGTATGTAAGAGGATAAGTGGTAGGAAAAATGATATCTCAACATATATAAATCCTCAAAAATACATGAGGGTATAAAGTCTTAATATTAATTTCAGCAATATTCAGGGGATTTTTTTAAAGTGGTACCTCTAGGGGCTGAAGTAAATAGTCGCCCTTAGTATAAACGTTTGATTGAATTCCCAGTGTGCCAAAGTCATTGGGTATCACTAGTAGTCTGGAGTTACATGAACTGAAATAATGATTAGTGTAATCGAATCCAGCTCAGTGCTTCAAGGCAGAAACTGATCATTTGTGGACATTGGGAAGGAAATTTTCCATCCCTGCACAGGGTTGCTTAGTGGGTGAGGTGTACCATGGAAAGTGCTTGTTTGCTTTAATTTTAATTTATTTCACAGACCACTCAGTGGTGATTACCAAGTCCTGGACTCATCTGTTCAGGGGAGTCATGACAAACAATACTCTGGAGATCTCGCTAACGAAAAATTAGTGAAAGAAGGTGAGAAAATCTCACCTGTGCTAGTTTTCCAAAAACTAATTAAGGGCAATGCTGTGGGCCAGATTTTATCTCTGGTCAAGGGAAGAGGTATGAACCAGAACCCATCTTACACCTGTGCATGGAGCATGGGTACACCAACATATGGGAATGACATGGGCTGTTCAGACACACCTTGTAGGACTAGAGAGGACCTGGGTTGAAACCTCTTCCCAGATGAGGCCCTTGGCCAGCGATCAGGAGCATTAACTGCTACAGGCCAGCAGTGAAGAAAAATTTAGGGGAAATTGGAGAAAGAGAACTCTGGTTCTGAGACACTGAAATTTTAAATTAATGTGATAATTGCATTAATTTGGACAGGAGTGCTAGACTGTAGTGCATCACTCACACTGTAGTGATTTTTCCTGTTGCTCAGGAAGGGCAGCTCCACTGGAACCACTCAGAGCACTAAGAGCAGCCATACAGGAAGATTGTGGCCAGCTAATGTATGATCACATCATGCCTTCCTTTTTACTGATTTTCTCAGAGGGCAAAACCTCGGAAGCTAGTCTTGAATATGCTGTAGACAGCTCAAGATGCTGACCCAATATGAGAGGTATTTCCTCAGGGTACCATAAAGAAAAAAATAAAACCCTCTCTGAAAGCCTTGGCAAAGAGAAGGAGAAAGATCTGAGAGAAATGTAGTTCGAGTAGTCCCTAATTTTAACACTGGAGTGTCACATGCATAATCCAGAAGGACATCTCTTCTACCCAAAAGGGCTTCACATTCCTCCTTTTTTAAAGTCACATTCTTAGGTGGGTTATTTACAGCATTTGCCTCCATGAATGACAATATTCATAAATTCCATGGCCACTGCATGTAAGGAATGTGCAAATAAAGAGAAACATTTTACACTGAGCCATGGAAAAAATATGAAACCTTGTTCCCCCTCTTTTTTAAACCAGAGCTACAGAATTTCTCAGGCACAGGCCTTCACTAAAAATTTCCCAGCCTGGGCCTCATTATATGGACCATTACTGCATTACCGTAAAATTTCCCATTGATTTCAGCCATTGCGATCTGCTGGGAAAAACACCCTGCTCAAGGTTTCAAACACAGCTGTAACCTCCAAGCAGCCTGGAAAGGGACACGGAGCTGGTGAAGAAGGCAGATCATTCACTTAAAATGATCCCATTAGTGCCCCCGAGCAGGGCGGGTGGGCAGCTCTGTTTCCACACGGCAGTGCCTTTGAGGCAGGGGATAAGGAGTTGGATGTTGTATGCTCCCAAGCCAGCTGGAGATCCACGTTCCAGGAGAGCCACAGCTTGCTAGCACAAGAGGATTGCTGTTCTGGCTCTTCTGAAAGCAGTCTCAGGAAGTGGATGCACTTTAAAAAGTGACTTGTGCTCTTCCCTGAGCCTTTAAATGAGAGCAATCAGAAAAGCAAGATGACTCGTCAGAAAACATGTACTGCTGGATACTGAAGGAGCAAATCTAAGCCTTGCATTTATTAATCTCAGTTACATGAGACAGACTAATGGATTAAATGTATTTGTAATGTAGTTGCCAGTTAAATTTTTTACTGACTCTGAAGATGATACGCAATTTTCCAAATCTCCCTTGTTTAAATGCACCTTTAAACCAAATATGTTGTTTCAGAGGGTGAGACATGATGAGCTGGGGACAGATGTGTGTTTGTATCATTTCTCAATATGCAGCTGCTGAAGAGTTTTCCAGCACTGAAACCTTAGAGATGGAGGGTAGAAAACAGCACCCTCACCGCTGTAAAGTGTGGTGTGAAGGAGAGGGGTGTTACGTGTGACCGGCCTCAGCTCTCAGCAAGTGCTTTTCTCAAGGAGTTTTGGTGTGTGGTTCACAGATTGTAGCTGTCATGGAGCACACATCACAAAGCCATGCATTATGAATGTGTCTGTCTTCTAACTCGAGGTGCAGGAGAAGTACAAAGATAAATTAGGTCCTCCCTAAACGAAGGAATGGATGACTTTCTAAAGTCATACAAGACAAATCTCAGGCATGCAAAGCACAGGAACAACCTCTGGTGAAAGGCCTGGGTCTCTACGTCGGCACCTGGAAATCCATGGAGCTGCACTGCAGACCTTTCTGCAGCCTTGATTGCAAAGTTTATATAGTGGGTAAAAGTGGGGCTCTTGTCCTTCTGATAAATGAAAGGCACCCAGAACATGTTAACACTCTGGAATGAGTCCAGAACCCAAGATCCAGCTGCAAGTTGCCTTTGGCTAACGCAGCCTTAGTGTGAGCACACTGATGATTGAAACTATCAACTGGAGCAGATCCAGAAGCAAAGGTGTGGGGAGCACTAATATATCTGCACAGATCAGCAATTAATCAGCTGACTGTGATTTCTGCAACTTCTGGTTGTACTTAACCTGTAGCAGCCTTATGAGCCTTTCTCTTATTGAGAAGTGACATGGCCATGACCCCTGTAGGTATTTCGGTGCCTTGGTTTCTGTGGGAGTTAGGTGGCTCAACACTTTTGGGACTCTGAGTCATAGTTCCTTCTGTTAATGGATTTCAACCGCAGAACTTCTAGGCAGTTGTGAATCAGATGGTTATGTTCGTATTGGTTATGAATAAAACGCCTCATCTGGGTCAAAACCAGTGCTTTTCTTCATGTGTAGTGTCTCTAAAATCTACTTGTGTCTTGTTTCAATTCTCTTACAATAACAGAAGTTATTTCTTCTGTACTGCAGGGCCTGCCACATGGAGAAACATCCCTATTTCTATTAGTGGTGATGAGAAGTAATTAAGTCTGCAGGGTGACACCATTTTTGTGTGATTTCCTTGCAAGCCTAGGAAAATGGTGAAATGCATTCTCCTCTCCAGGCTCAGAACAGGGCCTGGAAATCAGGTAAACTCTCTGATTTCAAAAGCATTCACCTTTTCTTAAACTCCGGATACTACATCAGTTTTCATAAGGTATGTCCAGGTCTAAAATGAAAGTAACATTAGTGGGATTGTTGGCTTTGGTTTAAATCTCTGGAATCCCTCAGAGGAGAAAACATTCCCTTATAGTAAAGGACATGTCAGACATCATTTTGGTTTGTGAAAACCTGGAAGTGGTACTGACTGGCACCCATGTACAAACAAAGGTGAACCTGTCTAATGAGCTCTGTTTTGAAGCTAAAAGAAAAACAAAAAGAAGACAGCTAACACATTAATATTTTATTTTTATGATCAACATTTTATGCATAACTGATTTGATGGAAAAATAAATACATCACTTTTAACTTGCTCCCTTTGTTTTTCTATGGCTGTTCTACCATTTGTAGAACAGAGAGTATTTTTTCCTGTGCATGTGTGGCAAAACCACAATGTAATGCAATAACAGCTGTAATGATTAAAGCTGTTGTATATGAAGACAATTTAAACAATAACATTAATAATCTGATCCTCATAGATACAGGAGGATCACTACATGCTCCGTCATGTTAGCAAAGTAAGGTGGCAACTTTCATTCTCAAATTTCAGTGAAGAAGCCTTTAGTGCTGAAGTAAACACAGATATAATATTTCCCATGTAGCTACAATGTTTATTTATACACCAGGAAACATATATTGATGTTTAATATTAGCTCAAAAGCCTTCAGTCCTAATTTCTACCAGCTAAAGCCACACAACTGACAAGGAGTAAAACTGAACCCAGCCAACAGACAATTTATGACTCTGTTCTGTGTTGCTGCTTTCTATGGGTAACAGCAAATGTCAGCTTGGGTACACTCGGGAAACTCAACTCTTGACCCTGGAAAGAAGGGCGACCTGTCCCTTTATGGAAACCCTCTCCTTGCTGCTGAGAAGTGATTCAGGAAGTCTCTGGACTTCATCTTGACATTTCAGACGCATTTACCTATGCTCAGTGGTCAGGTCGGGCAGCAGGGAGGTGGCTGCCATGAGCTGCCACCCATGAGCTGCACCCAATACGTTGGAAGTGGGTGGGGTGGTTTTGTTCTTTGGGTGAGGAAGAATAAAACTCCTCTGGCAGCAGAGGAGTTGAGGCTGGACAGTCTCGTGAACAACTTAGCAGGGCTTAAGGTAGGATCAAAATAAAGTGGCTCCACTGAAGTGAGACTGTTTGCTCCTGATATCTCCTGCTGCCAGCTGATGCTGCCAGGCCCCAGGCAAGGAGTAAATTCATAAAAGAATGTAAATTGGATCTCTCAGAATATTCAAGTATTTAACTCACTGCCTGTGCTGGTCAAAGTCACAGGCTCAGGCAAGGACTACTAAACTGCTGCTTGAAAACACTTGCATATAAAACCACTGTAACAAGAGATTGCTCTTGTTGAGAACCTGAATCTCAGCTGTAGTTTTGGTCTGCATGGATCTATTCAGAATCAGGACTGGCTTTTAGCATCCTTCCAGGGACAAGAGACAAAAGCTGGAGTTGAGTTTTAAGTGAGGTAGGCAGTGTTATTTATGTATAGAAGTTGTTTAAAGCCGTTTTGAGGAGTTGCAGGGAGTTCAAGAAGGGTGAAGCTGTCTGCATATACATAGCTAGAGAAAGGATTTTGTAGTTCTTGAACTACTGGTTTGATCGGCAGTGCTTTGCTCTCATGTTCTTTTGCTTGTATTTTCAGAGAACAGAAAGAAATCCTTTATAAAATTAGCTTAGTATTTCTTACAACATTTTTTATCTTGGGCTTTTTTAGTATTTGAACTTCAAACACAGGGCACTGGACTATCATTTGGTTATAAACTTCACTGTATCACTTCACTACTATAAGAAAATACTCCCAACACATGAATACCAATTAGTCCACAGTTGTTTATAAAGTGCATAATGGCTGGAGCAGATCAATACATTTAACAAATAAATGAACCACAAAGCAACCTGGCAAATATGGGATAAAGAAAATATGACAGCTTAGATTCTTTATAGAGGCATAAACCCCAAGTCCCACCAAGATAATAATAAATAATAAACTTTTCATTTGAATAAAAGTGTGGGTTTGGAGAGATAAGAAAATATATGAATTTATGTTAATGCTGCTTGTACCAGCCATCACTATGAATATTAAGAAAGTGCAGCTTATTTTTAATCACAGTTATAATTTACATTCACAAAGTACTTGGTTCCCTATGGTCTATTAGGAGGGTAAACATTTTACTTTAATTTTTCTAAATAGATAACTGTAATGAAATATGTTTGTAAATTGCTGTGCTGTTTGTAAATTACTGCAAGGCTGCACCTCTCACTCAGATTGTACTTTTGGAAAGAGTATTGCTGTTTCATGAAGGGCAGGAGGGAGACTGGGAAAGCCTTATAAAACCTGATCTCTGACTCTTCACTGAAATTTTCTTGACAGTCAGTTTGGCACTGACTGGCTGTCAGCAGGAGCAGCACATCTGAAAATGTGAGAGTCCAGCTCCTCACAAGGGGTGGAGAGGGCTGTACTGAGGCTTCTTTCATGGCACTCTATACAAAGAGTTATGAACTCATTCTAAACCTGTTTTTAGCCAAAACATGCTTTGCATTGTAACAGGACAAACACAAAGATCCAGTTCAACTAAGCACAGGGCAGTACATGAAGTCTGTTAAGTCCTTGCTGACCAAATAATTGTTCATTCTTGCAAGAAAAGCCTAGTGAAGTTGGGTGCTGGTCCAGAAGATGAAATCCTGTACTCTCCTTTCCTTCATGCCTGTGCATCTAGAATCTTAGTTTGATTTTTACTTAGGGAAAAAAAAAAGAAAAAGGTAACTGCTGAAAGGCAACTGCTGAAAGATAACTGCCAATATACTGTGCATTGTGTCTTTTTAGGTTCACTTCATCCCCTTCTGTGTTTCTGACCCACTAAAACAAACTAATGTCAAGAATTACAAAATGTTCAACTGTAGACAAGAAGAATGTGTGCACCTCACAGTCTGTGTGATTTAAACATGTCCTTAAGCACTTTGCTGAATTTTGGCTTAAATATTTACTGTACATGCACTAATTGAAATAATTTTTATAAATGGGTACTTTATTCACTATAGTGTAGCACCATTCTTTGCCCATGCCAAACAATGTCATTATTATGCTATGATGGATTAAGATTTGCCTTGTCCTATTTAAATGTCCTTTCTATAGGCTGTTAGGAGGAAGGAAATATGGTTATTTAATTACTGTTTTAAAGAAAATATGTCTTTTTTTCCTGGCTATTTTGTGAAAGAAAAATTCATAACACTATTCTGTCAATTTTTTCTAGAGGTCAAGGTGTTCCCAGGTGAACTAGGCAGGGACATGCTTCTCTGGGACTAGAGGTATGGCTGGGGTAGGTTGGTTCTTAGGCTGCAGATTCAGGAATCCAGGATAACAACATGCCAGACTTATGGGATAGATCCCAAAAGGAGCTAGGGGTCTTGGTGCATAGTGTTGGACTAAAATATGGGTTCTCAGTTGTGGGATTAGAGTTAAAAAGCAAAAGTCATGTGCTTGAGATTTCTGTACATGGGCTAAAGAGAGTTAAGCCAACAAACATAGCAATGGGAGGAAACTTAAACTAGGCAATAGGCAGTGCCAGTGGAAACATCCAAAACTCTGCCTCTTTTGTGTTTAAGGAGTTCTTTGAGGTCTGTAGTCAGTGAACTCTCTGAACAAGGTACAAAGACAGTAATACTTCCTATGCTTAAAATGCACAAGGGGCATGGGAAAGAACAGGACAAAGCGGCAAAAGCTTGTGATGAGAATGTTCTCAGAATGAAGGAATTTAGGTTAAATTTTGCTCCAGCTGAGGAGATTCAAACATCCACCTCCAACCTTCAATGAGAACATTCTTCCTGTCCGCAAATTGGCTATTTTACAGTGCTAGCAAGGGATACCTTCTACATCTCCAACTGAAAGTGGGCCAATGTAAAACCAATTATGCAAGAGTCATGGGGACAGAGAGGGAACAAGCAAGGGGAAGTCTATGACCTAATGGATAGAACTGAAAAACAAGGGAGTGTGAGGACAATACCAGTGTTTGAAAAGGTGGCCACAGACATACAAGTCGTTTGCCACTTGACAAGCAAATGCCTAAAAGTTTGCATTATTTTAATCAAATAAAATTCAAAAAGTATCAGGGTTTGAGGATGCAGTAAATGAAGTCATCCAGGCATAGCAGAGTTATATTATTATAGTGATTAGTTTTCTGGACATCAAAAGAGACAACAGTGGAGCGGAACCAAGGGGACTTTATTAACACAAATCTGCAAACATCTCCATAGGAGCACTATGCTCCAGAGTTCTCAACAACCCTAAATATGTATCAGGTAAGTCAAACCCATGCTTTCTCTGTGCCAGGGGAAGTCCAAAAGTTCCTGACCTCATTGCTGGAAGCAAGAACAAATAGGCACTGATTAGACTCAAGTTAAGTGTATTTCACCTGAGGGCTCATTAACTATAGGAGAAAGGGAATTGGGATGCCTTTTGAATGTAATAAAACACAGTGCTTGTGCTGTGAAAAAATACTGCCTTGATGGCAAAAAATGTATATAATGAGTTTTGTGCTAAAATTATAAAGATACAGTTTAAGAAACAAATTTCCAACAAATAACAAGCAACAACTACAAGACCTAACATTAAGAAAGTTTGCCATTACTAATATGGATACCAGAAAACATAGAAAAAAGCAAAAATGTAGCATAGGGCTAACCTATAATTTAAAGTTATGTTATAACTTGGTGCAATGTTGAATATAATCAGAAGTCTGATTAGGAGATATGGAGTTACAAAGAAAACCCCCTACAAGGATAATGAGGAGATACTACTAAGTAAAGATAAAGCTTAATATTGCTATTAAATAGGGAAAGAATAAAACCAGAAATCGGCACACCAGATTTTAAATACAGAACAAAAGCAAGCTATTAAAAGATACTCTTTACTAAAAAGATAAAAACCCAAACAAAACCAAACCTCACCAAAGCACAAATCAAAAATAGTAAAAAAGGGAAATGTGGGTAGTGACTCCTCAGGAAGCTCACCTGAAGGAAAAAATTAATGGCACCGAAAGGGCATTGGGAGCTCACTATAGGAGTGTTTTGCTGCTGTTAAAAACTGTGTTTTTATTAATGCCTGTACAAGTAGCGCTGGACTGTAAAAGCTTTAAACCAGATGCAGAAGGAAGATGACTTGGTCACTGATGTTTACCCCTATAAAATCTTAGTGTTTGATTAGTGCTTGCAGCAGCTCTGGATTCACAGATAATTGTTGATGCACCAGCCCAGCCCAGGATACATAAACAAGTATTCCAGCAGCTTCACTGAAAAAGCTTAAATGTTGGAATCAGTTTATAAACCCCAGAGTTGATGGACTTTGGAAGATTTCTATGACTTAACAGAATATATTTATTTCTCTGAATCTCTCAAAATGCATACTCTAGGTGATTTAATTTTGATATCAAAAAGTCTATTATATGAGATTCTCAGTATTAGAATAAAAACAGCAGTATCTCTGACTGTGAATTGGCATTCATAAAAATAAAGTCCATGTCAGAGGAAAAGAGGTAGATTAAGTAGCTCTGAAAGAAAGTGTGAATAAAACGGAAAATCACACAATAATTATATGCTGGGCAATCTCTTACAGAATTTATCTTCAGAATCCTAGGAAGGAGCCTTTAAAGCAATTATAAAAGGATATACGTTTGCTTGCATAGTGGATTTAGGAAAAACATGAGATAGACACAAACATGTAGGCTTAGAGCAACAAGTTTGCACTTTGGAGGAGCCATAATGAGATAGACTTTGATGAGAGGAAAAAAGTGAAACATCCGTTCTCAGACAGAGCCACTACTGACATAAACAAGAGCCAAAACACAGAAAGAACTATTTGCAAACTACTGTTCTTTGGCACTGTTTCTCCTCCATAGGGAAGAAGTTAGACACATTAGCAGCCAGATTTAATTTTAATAGATGATCTGAAATATCCCCAAGAACAAGAAGGAGTGCTCGGAAACAAGGGCAAGCAAAATAAAGAGATTTGTAAAATGCAAGTGTCATAACTCTGCAGAAATGCATATTAATAGATATGGAAACATGGAGGGTCTGCTGATATATTGCAGGGTTTCAAAACATCTGAAAAATGTGATATAGGTGCATTGAAAACAGGGAAGGGTCATGATCATTGGGATGCCTCTCTGAAATATTTGGGACCCAAGTACCTTCCTTCTTCAGGAAGGCTCTTTTCTTGATGGAAATTGAATCCTTAGCTGACAACTTTCCACCCTTACAAATAGTTTTGAAACTCCTTCCAAATCAGGATGAAACTAATCAACCTCCCTCCTGAGCCAAGTGTTTTCCACTAAGTCTTGGTGGAGATAGAGACAAGAAAGATTATGCTGATGCAAACCAATCTGTGTTTTAGGAAAAGAATTCCCTTAGGTAAGTGCAGGAAATTCTTCTGCGACATTTAGCACATCGCAGATTCTGAAAACGAGGCTTTTTCACAATGTATAGGTACAGAGAAATTTTTCTGTTTTACTTGGTAGGATCTCTGTGTTTAATTGGGATGTTGGAGAAACATGAAAAATGCTTTCAGAATTGAATTAGCATGTGAAACGACTTTCCTTGTGCATTGGGTTCAAGTGCTTCAAAAACAAGGAACAAGAGAAGACTGTTCATTATAATTTGTTTAATTATTGAACCATTAGTGCCAAAGATTAGGGACACTGAAGAAGTTTAGTAAATAAATGTACTGGGAATAGATATCATATGCTGATTACTTCAAGCTGGCTATACAAAATACCAATTTAATGTAATGGAAACTTTCACTTGGGAGCCAGCTTACAGGCAATGCCTAAGTTTTAACTGCGTCCTGAAAGCAATGTCAAAAGGGTTGGATATAGAAGTATAAATACCAAAATGACAGAGCAGTGGAAGTTATCATATAAGGTCTATGTTCTCAAATTTATGTGTAATGATGTAAACAGATGGATGTTGCCATAGATATAATTAATATATTTTAGTTTAAGACTTGCATCCTTTTTTTAGTTAAAAAAAAAAACACCAAAAAAATTAAGATGTTAATTTTTTTTCTATGATCAACATGAAAAACAACAGGGACATTGGAATTGCATAGACCATTCATAGATCAGTCTGGAGCTATAATGCATTTTTACTGGAGAAAATCTATTATGGATTAAAGCAGAATAAAGATGGTCATATATTTCATGCTAGAACTATGTATCAGGCTTTATTCCAAAATTATGGTCCTAAGAAATTGCATTTAATAATTAGGCCACCATAAGGTATAATGAAAAAAGAATCCTTTGCTGAAAAAAAGAACATTTAAACTACTAAAATAAATAGAAAGATCTCTTCAGGGATGAATGACGCTGAAAATAAGGTATATTACATTAAAATGTGTATACAATAAGTTAATACAGAATACTTGCTTAATTGAAATTCTTCTGGAAGAAAATAGCAACAGTAACTGCATAAAAGCACTTCAGACATGGGATAGCATTTTGATAATTAAGATTATGTCTAGACCATCTAGTTATGACTGTTTTTTTCAGAAGTAAACCACATTAAGATATTTAGTTATGAAGTGCAGATTGTAAATATGAAACAACAGGGAAAGAATAAAATGCAAAAACTGAAATGAGCAGAAGTAGGTGATAAATATTGGCTTTGCTACTAATCAGGTAGTGTAAGTTCTGTGCTGCCTAGTTCACAGAATATTTTTCTCTCTGTATAATAAAGTACATTTTGTTGTGTTGGATGTCTGTCTAAAATGCCAAACAAACTGTCTTTCAGAAAAATTATATGGCACTGTTGCATTTCAATGTGTACTGGAAATCTGACAGGAATAATAAAAAAACTCTGAGACGGGGAACTCAGCTAGATCTTAAAAGTATGCAGTGGGAATTGGAGTGCTAACAAGATTTCATCTGCTCTTTGTATATGACCTCTTTTAAGCCTGAACCTGTCTTTCATTAATATTTTTTACAGTCCACTTAAAGAAAAAAGTAAAGGAGAGACGCTTCCAATTGTTTGGGTATTAAAACGTAGAATAAATGTAATAATATATCTTGCTCAGGAAAACATGGCATCATCAGCCGAAAGAATTAAGAAGGTGTTGAGGGCTGGTGCTTAGAAAAAAAAAATAGTGGGAAGAAATGCCCTTGTAGGGGAAGATGATTTAAATGTCCATCTGTAGTTGTCCATACTTCTGTTCCAAATGTCCTGCCCTCTGTGCTGCTGAAAATGTTCAGCTTTTCCTTGAAATCTAAACTCTCATGATACAATGAAAAGATTAACTGTACAATTAAGCCATATATTTTTAATTTATAGAAACCTTAATGGATTTTCTCTGACAGTACAAGATCAATATATAATATTTTTCTGACCAAGTCCCATCACAGGAGGCTCCATTATAGTTCCTGCCAAAGAGGCAGCATTGGAGACTGTCCAAACTTGCCAACACAGGGAAAGGACAGGGTAAACAAACGTTCCATGGAACCAAGTATTCATTCAGCCCATGGATATACTGATTCTGTAGAGGTCAAAATTTGACTTCTGCCTACATTGGCAGTATCTTTTTAATATCCAGCTGCAAGTGTCTTTCCAGCACTAAAATTATCTTTAATGTAATGTTTCCTACCCTGGATGAAAATAGTTTTTATAATCTAAAGTGGGACTCGAGCCCAGTATCCCAATATATAAAGCCATTACATTAACCAGCTGAGATGCTCCGTCATAAAAAGTTAACTACCTTTACATAAATAACTCCTGACTATGCAAGCAGGGCTCGTCTTTGAAGGTGAGAGAGAACATTGTGGTTTATTATATTATACGAATGATAAAAATGGTATTTATAGACAAGACTACAATGACCCTCGTGATGAGCATTGAGAGATTTACACTTTAAGGGGAAAAAACTTTTTTAAGGACTGACATCATCATCAAATAATTTGTGTTTCTCAGTGAATCCACAAGCTGAGAGTGGTGTTTTAATGACTAAAAATCATGAATATTAAACTGGAGAAAAGTTGACAGTATTTAAATGAGCATCATTAAGAGACACATAAATTAACAGGATTTTTAGTTCTTGTGGAACCGCCGTTTCAATGTTAATTAAACAACTGGAGTGCTCTTGTGCATTCCCAGCAAACTGTCCCTAATGTGTTCTGCTGAATATCATTATGGGTGGCTGCCTTGCTGTTTAATTATTTTCAAGCTGATTTTTTTTCCCCGTTGCTGCAGTGGTTTTATGCTTGTCTTGCATTCAGAAGGCGATGGGGCTTAATCCCAAAGGAGTCTGTCAGTTTGATCTACATGTGGTGCTTATACTGAAATACCCATTTTTGTAACTAATAAAACATGCACATATAGTGTTGCTGCCTAACCCTGCTGAAAAAGCCTCACTATTGACTGCATTATCTTTGTATGTAACAACCATTTGATGACTTACTGGGATTTTAGCAGTAGTTCTCTATCACAGTGGTAATCATTATTTATTCCATTCTGCGCACGCAGGTGGTAAAGAATATGAATTTAGATATAGAGAAGGGAAGCAAAATAAGCATGAGATCTAGTTATTTTTTAAATGTGAGCAGAAATGCTACGCAGAGCACTGTGTGCTCTATCTGTTTAGCAAATTCACTCTTCTGCTGTTCCTTTCCTGCTACCTGCATTATGTATGTGTACAGCAGGAATTAAAGCAGGGTTTCTTTTCAGTCTTGGACGTTCACCTGCCCCTCTCAGTACCAGATCTGTAGGGAGAACAGTCTCTGTTTGATTGTCCTTCAGCAGACCTTGCCTTGTCAATCTCCTGTAAGTGGCTCTGCATCCTTCCCTTCCCATGCAGCCGGACTCCGCCTGGCTCACAGGCGTCCCCACACCGTGTGGGAAGGAGACACTCCCCCAGATTTCCACATGGATCCAGAGCCTGTGCTGGGCTGCCTGCTCACCCAGAGCCTGGTCACAAGGCTGGAGAGACTCTTGGGATCCACAACCACCTCTAGGTGCTTGTCCATGTTGCCTCTTCTCTTGCCAGGTGTTTTCCATCCTGCCTGCTCTCTCCAGACCCAGCGGGTTCCTACACCCAGCACACACAGGCAAACATCCCAGCTAAGCTCAGCAGGGATTAAATTGCAGTGTTCACTCTAATTGTGGTGCTAATGCCATGCCAGGTGACTGCAGAGGCTCCACACAGAGGGCCCACTGAGGATTGCTCCAGCCTACACAGTGAACAGGATGTGGCTCTTTTCTGCCCTTTGTGGACTGCCCAGGCAGAACAGCACACAGACTAAATATTCAATGAGTGTGTAATGCTACTGCCCTGCTTCCTTCCCTGCTCCTCTGCAGCATCATTAGAACCAGAGGATGCTGTCTTCAAGTTATGGCCATGTATTACTGAATCCCACCAAACTGAAATCTTTCCTTGGAAGCTGTTGATGCATTCCTGCACCATTTAACTTCAACTGACCTCTGACAGCAACATGGCCAATTGCTGGCTGGCCAGACTGACTATCATAAAAGGTCTTTTTAAGTTTCTCAGTTGAGGGAAGAAAAAAAAGATCCTAGTTTTCTGTCTGGGAGAAGCCAGACTTGGAAGTCGGTGGTACTTCCATTACTATTAACCTGTAACTATGTAAGGCCAAGGAGTGTAAGTGTTAAAAAAGTTCTACCATCCTACACATTTGTGGTGCCTGTAACAGTGAGTACACAGCTCTTACTACTGGGGACAGTGGCTTTCTCTGTGGAGCTCAGTAAGCCGTAGAGATAATATAGTTGGTGTTACTCTGTTGAAATTATGAGAAATAAAGTAGATGGCAATCAAAATTCTGACAGGTTCCTCAGATTTACGATTATTTTTCACTCCAATTTTCTGAGAAATGTGACTGAACATTTGTCGATGGGGGAAAAGAATTTTGCATCCAGACCTCAATTTAATTAACTAAAAGTTGTTTTTGAATGTTTTTCCGTCCTACCTACTTACTCACTGTTGCCTGTATTAATAGAAACAGTTGATAGATGTCTTTAGGGGAACTTCCTATCTAATTAGTAGATTTTTTCATGCTGCATCTTGCCAATAAAAACAAAATTAAAATAACTGAACAAAGCTAATTATGTGGTGCTTTGAAATACCTGTCACATAGTTGAATATACATTTCCTCCTTCCCCTACTGTACATTACATCAGTTAATAAGTATTTATATATCTTGTGTTTCACTTTTTGCTGGATTGCTGTTTTGACATATTTGTTTAGAAGGTGATACCCAGGTCCTTTTTGAACTGTTCCTGACTGAAGAAACAAGAAATGAGGTAGTTGTAGTTCACAGAGTAAGCAGTTGTGGGATGCAAAAAAGTTCTTGGCTTTATTTGTTTAGACTTTTATCCTTGGAGATCCCCCCCCTGCCCCAAATCCCCAAATAGTTGATGACTAGAGATCTGAGTATTGAATGTAGGTGTGAAATAGCACACAGGTCTGGGTGTCTGGCTGTGAGATCTAACCTGGGCTACATTTGGTGCCCGATTTCGCCTTATTTTGGTTTGAGACACTGAGAAATGGTGCTCTTCACATGCCATCTCTTCAAAAATGTAAAATAGTCCTTTGTTTGGGACTTTGGTACAGATTTAATAAAATAGATTTCCTATATTGTCTCCAGATTTGTTTCAGATGTAATTCTAAATTTAAGATAATGTGATATTGTTCCAATTTGGCTCAAGTTAGTAACAGCATTTATTTGGAGATGGACCAGCTCTTTGATGAGTCACCTACTTAATGAGCTTGTACTAACTTTGACCATTCACTGAGGATTTCCTGACTACAGGGAGGTGGTCAGAGGCCAAAGTGTGTGTGGATAGATCCTGTATTGCACTGAGTAATACAAAACTCATGGAATACATCCTGGATATAGCTGCCAGAGTGGGTAACTAAATTTAAGCAATCTGCATATTTTCGGATTAGATACCACAGGAAGCTGGCAGAAATGCACACAGATCTGTGTTTTACTCTTCAAAAATACTTGGGTGTGTTAATTTCTAGGACTACTTGCACCGGAGGAAAGTTGTAAATGCCAGCAGCAAGGGCAGACTGGTGGTGCTGGTGTAAAGGCAAACACAACTGCATTGGATCAAGATCTTGGCTACAGATTTCACAAAGGAGAATGACAAACCTAACCAGAAACCAAAAATCCCATCAGGTTGGCCAGCCAGCAATACCCAAAATAATTTAGTATATCGAAATAGGAGGCAGACTTTCCTTTACACAGAAATCTGTAGGAGGAAAAGTAAAGTCCATAAATGGAAAACAATATATCAAGGATCATGACAAACACAAATTTGTACCACAGTTGAAGCTTGCACCTTGTGTTGAAGGGCAATGATCTGATTTGTTTATATATTATAATGGTTGCATTGATATGACTCTGAGTCATTAAATCGGTTTTTTACCTTTGCCTCATTTTCTGAATTTCTTGAAAATATCTAGTACAGTCTATATGTTCCTGTATGAAAGAAAAAAGGTCTTTTCTTTTGAATGGAAGAAGAAATATGAACCTTCAAAAAGGCATTCATAATGAAGGCAACTCTGTCATCTTATTCTTCTTTGTGTTTAACTTCCCTAGTAAATACCACGGAGCACAAACTGTTATTCCAACACAAGGCTGTATAAAAAGCAGTTATTTCATGTTTCTGGATCTGTAGCATGGGATCAAGTACCGCTGTTTTGTTGCTAAGTATTTTGGAGTGTTTCTGTGTCATTTAAGTGCTGCAAATTGCAGCCACTGTCTTGTCAGTAGGGCCTTATACAGGTGAAGGGCCTGGTAAACATCACCACCGTTTACAAATGACAAAACCATTCACAGGCCGATGTCTCCCTGTTTTGGATTTTCTTCTTTGCCGTCTTTGAAACTTTGATTTACCACCTGTGCCTGAAGATGGGTCTGAAGATGCCTGCAGGTTTTCCAGTGGAATCCCATATCCTAAATCTTGCATCTGCAAAACTAAGCCCAAGTACTTTTCTACAATTTTTCCTTCAGTCAATGATATCTTTACTATCTGTAATCTTTGAACATTAAAAAGTATGCATAGTTTTTAAATATATTTTCTCTGTACATAGGACGGCTACTGAGCTTTCTGGGTCTGTGAGTAAAACAGACGTATAACAAGTCCTGTATTCAAAATCTGAGTGCTATTACATGTAGTTCAATGGATGTGATCAGTAGAGGATCCTCTGAGCAGCTTTTAAGACTGGCCTGCTTGCTTGACCCAGCTGCTGATGCAAGTTTTTGGTTAATGAACAGGGGAAATCTGGGTTAGATTATCAGCCCAGTGTATGTGTTCATTTATTATCCATATAAATTCTGTACTGGGTCCCATTTTGAACTCTTCATAGAGGTGTCAGGGATGGAACAAGCAGGGACTGCACAAAAGAGAAAAGCCAAATAGCAGTATAAGGGCTTGAAGACAGCCTGAGGAACAGGGAATGTTCTAGGGACAGGAAATCAGGCAGAAGCTGAACTCTTGTTTTAGTGCCCCGTTTTGCTGATTTTACTTTTGGACATGAAGATTCTGGGACTAGACGCAAGCCCAACTCAGCTGAAATAAAATCAAACCCGATTGAGAAAAAATCTTCCAAACAGGAGAGTGTAGCCAGCTCTCTATCCATTGAAAACCAGGTTTGCAACCAGCAGTAATCTGATACTCTTTGCTTCTGCAACTCTGAGCTGCCCCAGCACAAACATCAGAGCTGTACACACAAAATCAGACATAAACCAACTTTTCAGAAGTCTTTCTTTGTTCAGAGCTTTTTATGTTTATTTTTCTTGTACACAATGACGATTTTAGTTAAAATAACACTGCATCATTTGGCTCAGGTTACTAGATAATTGGGGAGTCTTTAAAGCAGATTTTCAAGTTGAGAGTAATGGAGACAATTTATAGTAGAACAGATGGTTGGCCTTCATTTGCCTGTTGACAGGTAGCGTGTTGTCAGCACTTCAGGTTGTTATCATACAGAGAACAGCAGTTCAGAATCTTAATTGGGACCCAAAAGGATATACTCTACAGCTTTTTCTGGGCATTTACAGGCACAGGAAGATGTACAAAAGAAAATGGGGGGGAGGAAAGAAAGCTGATGTATACCTATGATTCAAATGCAAAAATGTTGGGCTTGTGCACATTGATTTCGGCGTACAAATCTTTTGATGAGAAGAATACAAAAATGGAGAGGCTGAAAGGGGTCAAAAGAGTACTGCTTCCAATGCATGAGGTATTGCCAGGGAGTTCACATCCTCACACCAGTGCTTCCTGTTGTACCAACAACAAGCAGTTCATTAAAGCAGGCAGAATACACTGCGTGAGCAGCTACGCAGAGCACCTGGAAGAAATTTGTGAAAATTGAGAGATTTCTGATTGAAATTTTTTCCACCGTGATTCTGATGTTCACTATATTGAGCAGGAAGCAGCTGAAATCACGTTCTCTGAGGCAGCAAAATTGTGATTACTTACAAAGTACTTGTCATAGCAGGAAGAATGTACAACAAAATCTGTAGCACTTTTCAAACAGCAAGGTTTGCATAAGTATTACTAATCAGTCTCTGGCTTTGTTACCTTCATATTTTATTTTATGATATTTAATTACTTTATTTTATTTGGTGTGCTAAACTCCACCTGGGAGTCTGTGTTTTCAAAAAGTCTATGGCTCCAAAGGGTTTGAAGAAGAAATGCTGTTTGGATAACGGCAGGGAAACTAAAGTAGGTGTAGGCTGGCGCTGTGGTCTGTCAGGGACAAATTCCTCTCATACATGCTGCTTAGCAAGATTCCCCAGAAATAATGCCATTATCCCTGAGAATATTGTCAACCTTTGCTCTTCAAATATTCTTTATCTCACACATCCAGTTATGAACTCCTTTCACAACTCATTATTATTATTGAGGGCTAACACTGTGCTTGGCCCGAGTCGGTAATACATAAATCCTGCTCAAAGGGCTAACAAGCTGTGGTGGACTGCTTTCTTGCAGAAATGAAATCAAAGTCTAGAAGCAGGTCACATCCCAGCTGTGATATTTTCCCAAGGAAAGCAGCTTGGTTAAGCATGCAGCCAAACTGTGATCTCCATCTGAGAGGCACATGATGCTGTATAACTTAGGAGTGGAGTATTTCAAAAACTGAAAATCGATCTCTAACAGCTGCCTTTTTAAATCTTGAAACAAAAAGGAAAGAAAGCAAACACTTCTAACACAACATTGTTTTTAGGAGTAATGAGACATCCAAGGAGATGCTGTTATAAAGCTATTTGAGATTCCATGCAGGAGTACAACAAACACCTATTGCCGCAGAAATTTCAGGAACATGTGGGAGATGCACGCAAGCTGGATTAGAAACAGAATGTCCTCTAGCAAGCTTCATTTTCTTTCTTTCTTTCTTTTTTTTTTTTCCCCCAGAAAGTCACAAATGCTATTTTCATCCTCAAAAAGAAAAGAGGGAGAAAACTTTATGTTGGCTGAAAAGTGTGAGAAATTCATCCCACTGTAGCTTCCCTTGTGGATAACCAGCTGACCTCTGCCTCCAGCACCCACTGCTGCCTCAGCTGGGCACCCAGCTGGACTTTTGGCATATTTATTCTACAGCAAGGCTTGGACTCTCACTGTTTCAGCCTTGCAAAAGATTATTTTGGCCAAATCATGATTAAAAAGATATTTTTAGCTGGCTTCTGCAGACAAAATGTCAGAGGATTTGTTTCTGAGTCAGAGATAGAACTTCTGTTTAGAGAGTTTCTGGAGCACTCCCTGCAATATTGGTGCAGAGTTACTGAGTTGTTGTTCTGGGCTGATAATTAAGTGGGTGCTAAATATTGGCTTGAGAGCCACAGGCACCATGCATGGGATCAGTGACACAGCTTTAGGCAGAGATGCACCATGAAATTAGTAGGCTTGCTCCTGCTGGAAGCTGTGCATGGTTGGAAAGATTGGAACCAAAGCTGGGATTTGATGCCCTGTGCAGGTGTAACACAGGTAACAACACTAACAACTGGTCTGCTTCTCCCCACTGCTGCATTTGTGTGCACACCTGGAAGGTCATGAATAGGATAAAAACACCACTTATTTACTCTCTGCTCATTCAGATCTTGGAGACTTTGCTGACCTTGAACTGCAGAAATTAGCTGAGCTCAGGTGATATGAACATGTTCTCATGAGGAAGCAAATGAAAGCCTCCTGACCATGTCTGTGAAAAATTGGGTTGAGATGAATTTCAAAAGTGCTGTTGATTTTAGGGCTTTTATTGCCCTCTGTGCCATGACTGCTCTCATTGGGTGTGCCTGATATTATTAACCTCCTACACAGTCCTCCCCATCTGACAGAAAACTGCCTACCTTGCAGTCTTTGCCAAAAACTTGTTTAATCTTCGGCAGCTCTAACAAATCTGTGCACAATGTGATGAGGTGAACAGCTGTAGAAGTGAGAGATATGGGAAATAGACTAATTTCTCTTTTATGGCCAAGAATAGGATGAAGGATCTGTGCTAATTCTAAACATAGTTATACAAAACCTCTGTCTGCTTTGGCTGCTCATAAGCAATTATTCTCTATCTGATGTTTTATCCTTTGAATTAGTCTGCCTCAGCTGCAGAGGTATGAGCAAATGCTTGAAGACTACCTTGCTGAGAGGGCTGAAAACACAGAGATGGTGATATTTGACAGATATTTCACATTTAGCTTGCCAGGAGTGTACCATGTTCATTTGCAGCTGAACCTTAGGGAGAGCGTGGAGCTCACAAGTCTTTATGAGGGGTGGGATCACAATACCCTGTGTGTAACCTGCCAACCCCTCCTGGCCAGTGCACAAGGGCCCCTGGCTCCCAGCTTCCTTGGGGAGCAATGTATGGCATCTGCCAGGGATGAGTGGGGTCAGAGAGGCAAAGGCAGTGCTTCCTATGTCCTTGTTTCCCATCCCGCACTCCAGGAGAAGCAGGTCTAATCTAAGAAGCAGGTCTAACTCTGCCCCTAATTATCCCCAATTAATAACTAAGTGTTTTGTTAGTTTCTTTTCTTTTTTTTTCTTTCTTTAAAGGTTTACTCTTTCAGTTCCATTTTCTTTCCTTACTGTAACATTTTCTTATAGTACTGGAAAGCATTTCTTCATTGTTTGGACTAATTTCCAAACAGATTAAAAACTGTTGTAGCAGTCAAGCTTCAGTTCCTTTGTTTATTAGATTCAGAAGACAGCAAATTCCTTAAAACACAGATATAAACAATTATGGTAATGCATTCTGATTTTATAATTAGTTTTCATCACAGGAAACATATAAGTTTGGGCTTCAAATTTTTTAGTACGCTCCTCTCCTCCCATCTTTGACTTTGAAGTTCATTCATTTCTGTTCACAGCCTTGTTTCCAGTCCTTGGTGAGCCATGTAGAAAGGGACACAAACTTAACTCTCAGAAGCACCAAAATATGAGAGAAGGTCACAGAAGGACATGGACCTGCTGGGGTGAGTCCAGAGGAGGTCACAAAGATCATCAGGTGGCTGGAGCACCCCTCCTATGGAGACAGGCTGAGTTGGGATTGTTCAGTCTGGAGAAGAGAAGGCTCCAGGCAGATTTTAGAGCACTTTCCAATGCCTAAAGTGGCTACAAGAGAGCTGGAGAGGGACTTTGGACAAGGGCCTGGAGTGGCAGGACAAGTGGCAATGGCTTTAGATTGAAATTGGTAGACTTACATTAGATGTTGGGAAGAAATTCTGCCCTGTGACGGTGGTGAGGCCCTGGCACAGGTTGTCCAGAGAAGTTGTGGTTGTCCCATCCCTGGAAATATTCACTGCCAGGCTGGATGGGGCTTTCAGCAACCTGGTCTAGTGGCAGGTGTCCCTACCTGTGCCAGAGGGGTTGGAACCAAGTTATCTTTAAGGTCCCTTCCAACCCAGACCATTCTGTGATTCTATGAGATTTTTCAATGACATTTTTGGGCACAGAATCAAGCTGTCGGAGTTTTGCTGAAAACTGAATTTGGACCCTTGTTGTTTTTACATACAACAAGAGCTTCTTAATTTTTGTTTTAATTACTTTTGTCTTGCATATCCAGAAGGATAGGAAATGAGTTTTATTAATACATTGAGAGTGTAATGATCATTAAGGAATAAAGAAAGGATTATAGTATTCTGGTGCAGTCCTCCCACACGGAACCCTGAAACCTAATTGTAGCCCTTGAGGGTTTGAGCATTGCCCTGCTTAATGATAATTTGTGTCACTGCTCCAAAAAAAGAAGTGGCTGTTAGGGCAGAAAAAAAGCTCTGATGAACAATGGAAGAGACTAAATTAACATGAATGGGCAGAACCCCTATATGTTGTCGCAGGATCCATTAAGAGAGGTATTTCCAGGAGAAAGAGGGAAGTATTGGGGCCATTGTACAAAGCACTGATGAGTTCAGAACAATCTCATCTGTATAATTCTCATCATTTTCCATCAAGGAAAACAAAGTCAAGCTGAAACAGGTGCTGGAAAGGACAGTGGGGTGACAAGGGGGAACTGGAGAGCCTGCCTGACAAGTGGGGATGTGTCTATTCTGTACATTGAAGTACAGCAAAGAAAGCCTTGAGCTAGCACTTGCCCAAGCTCCTACATCCAGATGGTGCACTCAAATCTGGAAATAGCAGCCTCAGTGTAGCCCTGAACCTCCACTGAAGCACCTTGCAATGCAGCAATTCTTCTTTGCTCAGGTGGAACGATGTACTGAAGCACCTTTATGGCTTTCTAGAACTGGAGTTGGCTTGCACAGCTCTTCCCCTTCGGCCATAACCCATCCTAAAAATTTGCTGATCCTACTCAAGTCAAGACCAGATGAGTTTAATTTTCCTTCTCATAAGGATATACACTGAATTGTATGCATGAGTACTGTGGGAAGGGTGAGTGAAGGAGGAAAAGAAGAACTAGTTAAACCTGAGGCAGGAAAAGATGTACTTAAACTGGCCATGAAAACAATAGAAGCTCCAACTGGCAGAGAAGCAGTTTTGCAGTGGCTTTGCATTAACAATACTGAATCTCATTTGTAGGAGATGTTTGCTGCCTTCACTAGCAAGTTAAAAGACACCACAGTATTACCAGCTCAAGTTATTCAGCCCCTTCTGGACGAGAACTCAGTTGGCAACTGATTTACAGCACATGGTAACCTCTGCAAAGTCTGGACATGAGAAGTGAAGATTTGCCTAAAACTACAGAGCATTTCAGAGACCAAGTTCTAGTCACCGGGTTGGGGTTCTGTGGTACAGAGGTTGCTTAGAGTCAATGTATATGGCAAAAAGTACAGCATGAAATGCTTTGTTGAACTTACCCAGTGCATGATGTTGCCCCTGGTTGATGTCTGCTGGTGCCCTGAGATCTGTACTAGAGCACTTTTGTTTTGGTATGAACTAAATAACTCTTGTATGAATGTGAACTGAACTCCCACTTCCCAGGCTCTCACTGGTCCTATATGTGATCTTGATTTGATTGTGGTGGGTCTAAACAAAACTACAAGCATAGAACATGATGGCTCCTTGCCTGTGGCAGGAGACAGTCCTGCACAGAAGGCTGTCAGGGTAGCATTGCACAGAAGGGAAGCTCAGCTGGTAGGAAGAATTCTCTTGTGCTGGCATGTGGGGGGCAGTGATGGGCTGTGGGGCAGGACCCACCTGAGCACAGGTGCAGATGTGTTGAATCTCTGCTCTGTGTAATTAAGCACTGCGCCAAAGGCAGCAGAGATGCATTTATTTACTTCCCTCTTCAAGGCAATTTATACAGACCAGAAGAGACAGAGACCGTGGAGGTTAAATATTCAGGGTGGGGATTTAGTTGTGGATCCTATTAAGGTTAATGGAAGTTGCACCACTATGTCCCTTGGCGTCACTCAGTGAATAGTCAGTAACCCTTGTACCACGAGCCTTAACAGGAGTTAGTCATAAGCAGTAGCAGCACTAGAAATAAATCTCACTTGATGAGCTAAATGAAATTATTAATTTAAGAACAACAATATTTGTTGTCGTTTCTGTTGTGCTCAGAAGCTGAGGAAAATGAAGAGTTAATGAAGAGATTAAGATTTTGTAAGAGGTGATTTCTGTTTTCCTGAGACCCTTTTCTGAGGTTTATGATGCAACAGTTTCCAGTATTATCCCCATGAAGATGTCATCAAATTGTCACCTTATCTACCCTGAGAGCTAAGCATGTTGAGCTGTTGGCACAAACTGGGCTGTAGTCAGAATGAGTCAAGATATGACTTCAACCTTGGCTATAGCAGTCCCAGGTCTTCTACTTGAGATGCTGTTTCTGTAATATCCAGGGGCATGATCCCAACACATTGGAACATTGCATACTGGGTTGCTGGATTTCTTTGTGGTGCACCACAATGGAAATTGGACGACGGGGGAAACTCTTTTATGCAAAAAATCATATCTCACTGGGATGTAATGAAGTTGCAGACACCTCAGTTGGGCAAATTTGGATCCCCCAAATCTGGAGGATCCTCCAGGAATGCCTGTAATTGTTGTGAAAATGTTTCACATGATAAAACATTTTCCTCTTCAAGAGTGGCTTTTGAAGTCACTTTTCCCAACAACTCTGTTCCCCTGCGGCAAGATAAGGGTTAAAAAGCCTTTCTACCTCTAGGAGAAAACAGTAGATTATCAGCCTTATCCTCCTCAGAAACATCCAGACAGAGGTCAGCTGAGCCTTTATGTGAGTCAGGACTCATTTTCTCTAATATAATCATATGTTTGGTGATGGATTCAAAGAAAATTGCCCAGTACTTGCAGGGTTAAATCACTAATAATGATGTTAGTAGTGATCTGGCTGGCAAAGTATAATTCCCCTGAGATCACTTTCTCCAAGAAAGGCAGCAGTGTGCTGTGGTGCTTTTTGAGCAGAAGGCATTATACCCTGGGTTCCATGTGGATTAGGTGACCACTTTCTCATCTAACCCTTTTTTGACACTTAAAGTTCATGTGGCTTATCAGTGAGGTGACAAGAGGGTGACATTCACTGTAGTCTGACCATCTTTTGTCTTTATTTGTCTTCATTACCAGTTTTTGGTAACCTTGGAGAAAGAAGTTACAGGAACTATCAGCCCAGATGACAAATTTGCCAACAGGCCAGGGTGAGAGCTGAAGAATCTGATCCGAGGTGAGTCCCTGTTCCTCTTGAGTAATGCACCTTTGCAAGCTTCACTCTTCAGGATGATTTGGTGTAGCAAAAAGGTGCGAAACAGGGAAATCCAGACCCAGGTAATTCAGCTCACGTTTAAAAGGAGGTTTTGCTTGTTGATTAGGTAATCCTTCTCTAGGAAATGCACGGCACCAACTGCTTTTCATGCTAGATTAGTGCTCCTGTGGTCAATTTGCTTTTACTAATGTCAGGGCCCCACGGAGCAGGTTCATCTGTCGCATAGCAACTGCTTCAGCAGCAGTGGAGGTAGCCATGCATAAAAGATTACACATGATGGCAGGGCACAAGTGTGAAGATTTTCAAAATTAGATACAATCTCAGCATGAATATGAACTGCAGAATTGACATGGAAGGATTTTTTCAACTCATCAAGTTTCCATATTTATCAGAAAAAGTGATTTAACAGCAGTGCATGTGAAATGAAGGAAATGCAGAGGGCAGTAATTTAGAAAAAGCAGCAAACAAGGCAGTGTCTGTACACAAATAAATGTAAACAGAAAGCCCCGCACACTTTCTGCCAACTGTGAGGCCACCTTCCGTTTCATGCTACAGATGCCCTCAGGAGACGAGACGATCTACAGTATTTTATGTACATTTTGAAAGGTCACACTCTGAAATGTCCCACAGTCACTGGTAGGAGCAGGTGAGATACCTTATGTGGCTTCATTTGCAGTGGACCTCGACAACCCATGGAGCTCCCACACCCTGCCCCAGGACTCTGCCTCTCTTTCTACATTTTTCAGAGGAGCAGGGACATATTCAGCTTTTACTGTTTGCTTTAGGTCTGGCTTTTGCTTTGTCACACAGATGAGCTTTCTTGGACATTTCTTTTCAAACTACATTCAATCTTCTCTCTTAAAAGACAGACAGAGGGAGGGAGAGGTTGATCGATTAGTTATTTTAAAAGCCGTGTGTCAAGGACTGTGTTTTGTTGCTAAATGAGGTTTTTCTCCTCTGTCTCTAAAATAGAGCAGAAGTGAGGATTTGAAGATCTTTGTATTTGAAATGCCCTGCTAATTTGACAGGCTACTTTTGCAGGGAAGGTTTGTTTTTGTTTTGTACTTTTTTCCCTCTTACTGGGAGGACAAAAGGCTCGGCTCCCGCTGCAGAGTTCTGTGGCTTACCCTTTTGTATGCAAGACTAGCAGACTTGCCTGAAACAGGAACCTTGGAGGTAAATCAGGCTAATGAAGCAGCTCAGAGAGGCAATGTGCATTACTTTGTATCCCACAATGATTTTAAAGTCAACACACATACAGTACCAAGTATTTTGTAGCGTGAGATACCTGAAGGAGATCCAAGGAAAAGCTGTTCATCCTGTTTCCTCTGTGCTTTCATTTAACTGATAGCAATTAACTCTCTTTTTTTTTCCTAGCAAGGAATGTAGGAACCATTTTATTCTCTGGATAAATTTTATCTAGGCAAGAAATTGTATTATGACAGTTGCTATCCGTGACACTAAAATGCTTTTATTAGGACAATTACAGCTCTTTTTACTCTAGGCTGAAAGAGAAAGTGAAGAGCTAGCTTTGCTAGAGAGAAAGCAGTTTGTTAGGAATGGCCTTTTGCTGCAAAGAGATCAGGGTCTTCTGGATTAATCTTCGGATTATATAGATTTTCCAAGGATAAGACAGCTAAGTCATCCTCCGTCTCTAAGGAAGACAGCATTGTAGCTGCTTTGGCTAATCTAAGACAACAGCTTTTCCCTTAGAGGGTGTCAGTAATCCAAAAGATTGGTAGATAAAATAATTGAAGTTCTCAGGGGTTAAGTTTAGAGACTGCAGCCATTTTTGCAAGAGCAGCAGCTTATTAAACTGACAAAGCCACACTTCAGTACCCACTGGCCCTTCCTTAGCTGCCATCACAGTGTTATTTCCTCAGCATGTGTTTGGGGCATTCTGAGTGGAAGGCAAAGTGGGAGAAAAAGGTTAAGGCTTTTTAACAGCCTAAATTCTTCTTTGCCATTTCAAGATTGATAATGCTGTGCAGTTCATCTGTGTTTACCTACTTGAGATAGCAGAACACGCTCTGGGCTGCAATGATGGGGGTTATCCTACCCTACACAACAGAAATGCTTTGCCATCCTCATCTGTAAGTGGGAAACTGAGGCACAGGGTTTAGCTGGCATCCTTCCCATCGTGCTGTCAGTTAATAGGAGGGTAGGGACTCTCCAAAATTCGGCCCATGGACCCAAGGGCCTCCATCCCTCTGTGCTCACTGTCTGTGTGAATGAGCTGCACAGCCTTGCAGGTCACAGCAGCATTTCATGTGATGTTTCCAGTATCGACTTCCCCTTGCATGCTCCTCCAGAAGGCACAGAGCAAATGGGCTGAGGAGCAGAAAGCTATTGTTACATCAACGTCTTGTTCACATTCGGTCCTGTGAAAGATAAGAGAGTGTCCCAGGGGCCACCCAACCTTGAGTCTGTGTTTTTGAAGCACCCCCTTATTAGCCTCCACTCTTTGCAGACACCTACCATATTCGGAGTTCAGTTCTGATAAAATATATGAAATAATTTTCAGCCTCTCCTTACATGATATTGCCAAGACTTCATTTCCTATCTCGCACATGGACTGCCAGTTTTATCAGACCAACCCTAGTTTTACTCAGAGCACAGCTAGCAACCACTATTTTTTTGAGCAGTCAAGTCCTTCCCTGTCAGACTGTGAGCAGAAACATGCTGCCATTTTTGCTATTAAAAGGAGCCAGTTCATCATCCTTCTTCTCCGATAGGAAGGTGAAAATAAGGGTAGGAGTCATATCTTTCTGTCTAGATGTTTTAAAGTTCATAATGATTATGTTTGCACCACAAAACCCATGTGTTTCTCAAATGTACATACATTGTACAAACACACGTGCAATTTCAGTACTTGCAACATAGATGGATTCTTTTATTCTTCTCTGAGCTGTCTTTCATTCCCTACTAAAAAACACACACAAAGGGGAAAATTTGTCTGCCCAGTTTGACTCACAAGGATTTGCATTGTCCAATCCTTTAACAACAGTCTGAGCCAGTTCCTGCAGGCAAAGTTGCAGTTGTGGGATAACTGTGGCCAGTCATCCTTTCCTGCCAGTCCTGACTGGTGCAGGTTGGTGCAGACTCTGAAGCAAAGTGCTTCAAAGCCATTTAAAAGAAGGAAAAAACAGAATTACCTTGTGTATACTGCCTAGTTACTGCAGTGTATCTTCAGTCTTGGTGAGGTAGCAGTACCAGAGTTATCAAGTTAATGTTTTTGAATTTGCAACTGTTCAGTCTCATTGTGTTTTCCTTGTGCTTCTGGAAGGACAAACACAATCACAAAGCACTGAACAGGGCTGTTAAACTGCTTTTTTGACTTTTATCATAACCTCTCAATCTTTTTTTAGTGTAAATAGTCCCAATATCTGCAATTTCTCTTCACATTCAGTTTATGTTTCACCCAGTAAAATCAAACCATTTTATGTTAACTTAAAAAAAAAAAAAACAATAGATTTGGTAGGGCACAGACACTAATGTTAATGTTTTTTCCCAGTATTTGTGACTACTCCTGTTTATCTGTGATTTTATGCTTCAGCAAAACTGTATGCAGCTTCCAAACTCTTCAGCTGCAATCTGGTGGGCTCTGATGGAATTAATTTTGATTTTATCATCTTTATCTGCTCTTAAATATTTACCAGTACAGCATAATCTCTTTTCTGTCAAACACTTTGTTCAAGACTTTTTAAAAATTTGTTCTATGTTCTTTTTTAGAGTCTGACTGTAATAACAGCGTTACATGATGTCACTGCCTTTTCCTTACAAATATTTCAGATCTAATGGTATGATCACTGAATTCTAATTGTGTGTTTTATTGCTCAGCTTTGTTCCTTTTTTGGAAACAAAGGCCAGGACAATTATGATCCTCTTGCATCTCACGCAGGTGGGGTATAAACCCAACAGACTCTGAAATTGAAAAAGTCCATCAGAAATTATGGTTTTGCTACTGTTTCCCCCCTCCAATTATTGCTAACATAGTTTTCAAATTGTGAAAATGATGATCCTGTTTGATACATTTTTTTGTTACCTTTAAATCTATCTACATATTTATATTCTGTTTTGAAGATTCACTTATACATATAACTCTTTTCCTACTCCTTCCTTCCCATGTTTCCCTTCTGCTTATATCACTGCTGTGAAATATACGTGGTTTTTTTTCTGTATTACTGGATTTCCATGATTTACTCAAGTCTATATTATTTTGGAAATTAATATTATCCATTTTTAGGCTTCTTAATGCAAAAAATATAATTCAAGCATTATATATACTGTATAAAATTTGTTCCAATACAGAAAAAATAGGCTTCACTTAATTTTTTTATTGATAATAACATTTTCTTGCTGGAAGGAACAATCAGCCTTTCCATTTTCTCTTACTTTGTTTTTCTCATTATACCTTTTCAGATTAATAGTATTTTGCTATCACCTACTTTCACCTGAGATTCAATGTTTCCATTCCACTGTATATTCAGTCCTACAATTAGCATTTGCTAATTAAAAACATCATATTTCACTGTTAATAGCCACTGTGTCCTCTTCGTTTCTTTGTTCATGTACAGTTTATTTTTCTTAGTCTGCATTGTTTAAGTACCATGTCAGAACTGCCTCAATGCAGACTCAGAACCTTCATCCATCAGTGACAAACTGAACTGTTTGTTCATCAAAATTTTTTGCTTAACTCCCAGATTCCTGAATGACTATAAGTGAGCTTGAACTCTTTACCTCTTCCCATCATCTCCCTCACTTTACTGTGGGGACTTAAATCTTGTTTTTGATGCCATCTACCTACAGAGACACTTCTAAGTAGTCTCTGTTTTTTCTGTGTGCTCATGGACTCTACTCTTCATATCAGCTCAGAGACATCATGGCAATGGTTGCCAAAAAGATGCCTAGCACTGGGATTCCAGCCTGGTTCTATGTGAGGCTGCCATTAGAGTCAATGGAAAGAGAAATACACCTCCAGAGAGCAATTAATGTTCCCTATCTTAGGCACATGCTGTAGGACAGGCATGAAGCTGTGCATTGGCAGTTTCTCTTCTTCTCTCCAGTGCCTGCAGTGGGAGCTCAGGTGACCAGCTCAAAGTTAGTGCCTTGCTTACCTTGGGTGGCCAAAGTTAGGTGTGATGAATCCCACCCTCAGGTTCAGAGCATGACACCCCATGATGCAGAATATGTTACCACATAAATCAGTCCTGTTGACAAGGAGCTGACTGGTCCATCTTGGATCCAGGCATTTAGCCACTATGCAGGTATGGAAAGAAGCAAGCAGCCCCACTCCACATGGATATGATCTGGACTGAGCAATCTCACTGCCCAGAAGGGAGTTTGCTGCTGATGCTGTCACTGATTGAGCCTTCAGCTCCTGCCAGCTGTGCCAGGCTGTTCAAAGCCCCTGTGTACCCACACGTTGTAGCACAAAGCCTGTACTGCAGTTTCCAGATGTTGGCATCTCATGCAGTCAACTTGTGTACCCCAATGACCTGTGAGGTCACTTATTTATTGTGTGTTTAATCCTTCCTCCCTTATTTCTGGTCTGTCAAAAAATTTCAAATTCACCTTCAAGCTTAATTTTATAATAACCCATAGGTAGTTTAAATATTTCAGTCAGTTCACCTCCTAATCACCTTTCCTTGAGGCTAAATAATTCCCATTTCATCATTCTCTCAGATACCCTGCCAGCATTCTCCAGTACATTAATCATGTTGGTTGCCCTCTGCTGTACTTTCTCCATTTTATTTACATCTGTCTTCCACTCTCATGACCAAAATTGGACATTATATTCCAGATTTGGTCTACCACCACAGGGCCTTACATAGTAAAAATGTAATTTTATTGGCTTTGTTACAGATATACCTCTTTCTTAATGTGTACTAGCATCTTACCAACCTTCTTCACTGCTGCTGCCTGTTGATGAGAGCATGAGCTGGATCAGTCAAATACACACAGGGCTTTTTCCTCTTCATGTTAACTACTTCATTACCAACTCATCCTTTTTTAGTTTAGTACATTATTTACTGTGTATGCCCTAGTTTTCTGTGAAGAGAAAAGAAGAGGAAGTGAGGAATATTGCAATAGGAAATGAGGACATTGAAACTAATCAGTGATTTTTTTCCTTCAAAACCTGGATGATTTCATTGGAATTTGTCATCTCTTCTGCTTTGTATTTCATGTTTCCTTTATGCCCTTCACATTTACATTAGTGCTATGAAAGCTATTCTATAAACATAAATCTCTCAGAGTTTCAATTGTCAGCCCTGTTTCAGCATAATTTGTATTATTTAATAAATGTAGAGAAAATTCCTAAAAGGGAAAGTCTGAGGATAGCAGAGCAGGGATACAGGGAATGTTAAAAACCATGACTAAATTCCTGGCCTGATTTTCTCATATTTTTTCTAAAATATTCCAAAGAAAATACTCCTATAACCAACCAACCAACCAACCACCCCCACAATTCATGCGCAATGTGGACAAAGTTTCTGTCCAGGTAAATATGGATGATCCTATTTTCTGGAAAAAGCCAAGCCTACTTTTCCTCTCTCCAACATTTTGTCCTGTAATTTTCCTAGGATTTAACGGAATCTTGTATTTAGACAGATTCAGAATTATGAACCTTATCATAAATCAAGACATTTTGTTCTTAAAAATGTATGGGACACTGATCCAGAGTAAAGCAACAGAATCAAACACCGTACTAGGTAAGTAGAGAGGAGGATGGGTAGAGCATACCATTTTCTTCTAAATTCCTTATTATTTTAGTGACAGATGATTCCAGTATTTGTCAGGTTGGGACTTAGGAAATTTGAGTTCAGTTTGAGTTCAATTGAGTTCAGTTTCAGGGCAAGTCATGTAATTTATCTTTGCCTCAGTTTCTCGCTGATGACAGGTGCCCTGTAAATGCTGAGTGCACTGGATACCACGGTCATAGAGACCATATAACAAAATAAAGGGCTCAAATGACAAGCTCATTTTAATCCCATTTTACTGGAAGCAAGGGCAATGCTTTTATGCAGCAATTAGACTAAAGCTGCTGATGACCAAATCCTGAGACATGGCCAGGAGTCCTGCCTGGGTTTCAAGAAGCTGGAGGGAAGGACAGGGGTGGTTTCCGGAGCAGCCACACGTCATTAAACCAGTTTGCCTCCTGCACTTACTGGTCAAAAAATGTGACTTCGACATTTCTCATGAATCCTTGTAAACAAGTGCAGCCAGAAAGGTATGAAGAGGATTTACAAGGGCTAAAAACAGGGGCCAGAATTCCCAGGAGGTTTGTATTGTAACTAGACATTGTATTCTGAAAAAATATTCTGTGTCATCTGAGAACAAAGCTACTATAAAGATTTTCAGGAAGAAGTATGCTTTTTGAATGGAAATATTCCAGGTTGTTTGGGTAACTTGGTCACTTAAAAAAAATAGAGAAGATATACATGTAAAGTTTTTCATCAACCATCTAAATTCATCCTCCTTTTGGCTGTCCAGACTTCACATTCTGCTTTTATTTCAACCTGGGTACCAACAGGGTGTCATTGAAAGCTATTTTTAATGTATAGTTAATAATTATAGATTTTTAATAATTATAGATATTTAATAGTTATGGACAAATTGTTGGAATACGATGCTTAAGTACATTCAGGTAGTAAAGAAAATATCTGAGGAGTCCTGAATTTCTCTCTGCCTGCAGTATCAGCCAATATTTCAATAGCTGTAAACAAATAAAATGGATGCAACTTGCTACACATCTGACAAAGCTCTGCTAATTTAGCTCACATGAGGACTTGACTCCAGTGTTTAGACTGAATACATATGATGGTATTTATTTCTGCCCAGAAGGCAATCAGAGGTAGGATTTCAAAATACAAATTGTACTGGCATAATCCATTTAGCTGGGATTTAAGGATTAAAAAAGAGAGTAAGAGAATGACTTGGATGCCCATGATGTAAATAAGATTAGATAATGAATCATTTCCTCATGCGTTGAGAAAATAAGATTAGATCGTTGGTGGTCATGTGAACAGTTTTTCACTGATGACCAAATCCAAACCCCTGAAAAGAATCCTTTGCTTGTCCTCATCTCTCACATTGTATCAGGAACATGTCCTTATTGCTGATAATTTTAGACATCAAGAGTAAATACTGCAGTTCTGTGTGACTCTAGGATATAACAGAGAGTTGGCAGTCTACAGTTTACCACCATTTCTGTTGCTCAATTTTTGCCATTATAGTTAGTTTATGAAGATTGGAAGCAAGCTGAGAACATGGGAAATAATGGAGGTCTGCCACCATTTTCATTGCAGCCAGAGTTTATTTGGGGGTTTTTATGTAGTTTTTCTGTCTACCATATGAGAAGCTGAACTTGACCAATTTGTTATGGGGTAATAACTAAAAGTCCTGGAAAACAGCACTTGTTTAGCCATCAGCTAAACCTGGAAAGCAGAAAGAGCAAATGTTTTATTCTTTGAACCTCTATCTTTTATACTTTCAGGTTTCAGCTGTCATTAAACTTTTTTTACCAAAGTAGTTTTAAATTACCACATTAATTTCAAAATCAAGCTAAGTTCCTTAGTAAGTGAACCATTTTCATCAGTGTCTGAAAGAATTCATTATAAAGTTGATTCACTAAGAGCTCTCAACTTACTACATCAAAAGAACATCACAATTTTCACTATTCATTATGTTCTCACAGTAGAGATTCAAAACATTTATTGAGCTGCTCACATTAGGGATTCATGTAAAACATTATAAAAGTATTGCTGATTTTCTTTTCCTTTTTTTTGGTAGCAGTTTTTCTTCCCATACAGACATATGGGGCCAGTATGCCATGGCAGATGCATATTCAGCTGCTGTAAATCAGTACAGCTCTATTGACCTCCTCCAAGCTACTCCAGTTCATAGAGATCTGACCTATTAAAAATCTTTATTTCTGCTTTTGCATGTTTATATCCTAGTCAATTTTCGGGGATGGGAAAGGTTGAGATGAAGGAGTAGATCAATGTGAGACCAATTGTTAAAATTTTAACTGTGTTCATTTGTAGAAATAATATTGTGTTATTGTGAGGTTTATACAACATAAAACAGTGGGGTCCATTTATGAGATGAGCTCTTATGTGCCACCACAACACAAATAAAACCCTTGCTTTTCTCATCTAGCAGTGACAGGTAATAAAGGTGAAAGAATAACTGTACAGGGGAGAAGGCAAGCAAAAGGTTTGGACAATTGTTTACCCAAATCCTCAGCACTGTGGTGATGTGTTTGCATCAGCCCTTTTTTGTTGATTTCTTTGTATTTGTAATGGAATTTTGATGTAGTTTGAAGGAACTTTATTTGCCAAAATCAAAAGTATATTCTACTGAGTAAACAGCAAGAAAATCTTAGTATAGTCTTGTTTTGTAAATGAAATGAAGCAATTCCTTTCAAAGTGGCGTTTCCTATTGCACTGAGCCTCTTGTTTAACTGAAAGTTAGAAAATTGTGCTCAGATTTAGTGAGCGGTTTTCAGGGAAATCTTATTTTATGTTTGACAGGGCAAAGTGACTTCACCAAAATAACACAATCACTGTGCTGCCTGTCACACCTCTACTCTAATAGAGCTTTCCTGTCAGAGAGCAGATGGGAGATACCGGTCCCAGAGATCGCCTAGAGGCTCCAGGCTGTGAAGATACTGGTTCAGAACTCTGAATATCCCTTTTCATAGCGTGTTATAGTGAGCAACTATGGTTTGTTCCAGTCTTTATTGGTAGCTTGTTCCATATGAATCATTCCTCTGCTTCTGAAAACCATGGCTTAGAGGGAGTTTGTCAGAGAAGAGTTTTGGGTTTTATCATTCCTGAAGAAATTCTTCTCTTGGACATTTTCATGGAAAGAGAGGTTTGGTTCCAACATTTCCAAAAGCAGATCAATATCTACAAAAGCAATAAAACACCTCAGCAGAAGGACAGCAGGAGGATTTCAAGAGCAATTTGCCCCTGCCAGGAGAGCCTTGGGCAACAGGAAGCTTGGAGAGGAGCGGTGGATCGCAGCAGCACAATGTCCCACACCCAGCAGTGACAGAGCAGGAACAGGGCACAGAGAGGGGTAAGAGGCCTGATTGCAAAGAGGAGACAGGTCTGGAGCAATAAATACCTTGCCAAAAGAGGTGTTGAACCAGGAGTTAATGAATGACATTAACTGTTTATTTTCTGTAGGGTACTCATCGCTCGTGTTCTCCAGGGGAGCGCCTTATGCTGGCAAAGGGAAGGCTTGGGAGTCAAGGACTCATGGATGCAGTGGAAAGTCCTTCACCCAGCTGGCCCTTGGATCACCAGCATAACTAAGAGTATTTCACCTTCTAGAAGAGCTTTCCTAATTTTTCTCAGCGGTGCTATACAACAGCTACTCCTAGGTGGTAACAAGTTCTTCCTAAAACCAGGGATGTACAGGAGGCTGAATGTTGGGATCTTTTTCCAGTAATGTAACACTGTGCTTTCAGATAGGATATCTATATGCAGGCAGTGTATCAATGTGTTAATATTCTCTGGAAGAGAAGGCTCTGGGGGATTTGTTTAACTACTTGATGCCTCTGGGTGCATCACGTACCATTTGGGTGCTTTGTGTGTTCTGGCAGTGGGATATAAACTCAGAAAAACTTTCAGCTGTGACAGCAGCATTTGCTACTTTGCCTCCATGAATAACTGACAGGAAATGTGCCAAGGGTGTCAGAACCTGCTTTTAGAGAAATTATCAAAGAACTTTTGGGGTGTTCAGGCTATGGAGATGAGTTGTTCTGTCGCAGAACTTTCTGTGGGGAAGTCACATTGTGCAGCAGGTATGTTGCTATTGTTACATTATACATTTCTGATTACCCAGAGTTAGATTAGCAGGGCTGATTTTTGAATTCATTGAAATGAGCTTGTACCTTCCAGGTTAACTTTGACTTGTAAAAATGCATTAAAGATGAACAGTCTTCAGTACTATGCTCCTCAGAATTTTATAGTGAACGAGCTACATGTCATTGATTATTTACAGAGCACTCCACACCATAGTAATTCCAAAGTAATATCAAGATATATGTATCCTGAAGCTTGTTGGAATGGAAAAAACGTTACCAGTGATATTTTGTAAAATAAGTACAGTATAAAGGTCATTGTGGGGAGGTGTAAAATTACAGGATATCTTGGCCATGAAATTCAGTTGAAATAAGTTCAGAAATTATTAATCTGTCCTTAGAGTGAAATGATGCATTGGCAAATCTGCAGTGAACTGAATTTCACTTAGGTTTTTGTTTTAAGTGGAAAACTGAAGGGAAGAGAAACCCCAGCGGCACAAAGATTTTCGATTTCACCACGTTCCCACAGAAGAACTGCAGTTTTGACAGGGCTTCAGCTTCAACTGGCAGCACGTCCCATAAGAGATTTTTTTCCTTTCCTTTCTTATACAAAGACAGTGTTTAGTATTGTATCTCTGTGTGTTTGCCTGGAGCAATCTAAGGTACTATGGCTTTTCTAATAGCAATTCACATTTGATTTTCATACTGTGGCTGTTCAAGGTTTCCAGTAGTGTTTTAGTTTTAATTTGACAGAAATTAATAAGTTAAAGGAGGAAGATATCATACATCAGCGCTGTACAGCGGTATTGTCACACTTCCTAATTCGTTAGACAATAAGAATAATCTACCACTTCCAATTTAGACTCAGTAAAATAAACACATGTATATTAATGATTTTAAAATATTTCTGTTCAGTCAAGCATGTCTTCTTTATGCAGAATAGCATCAGATCAATAATTAGTTGCCATGCATTTTAATAACAAGAGTTTTTGGTTAGGATTGTTTTTCATAATTTTGCATTTATGTTTGACAAGTTCAGGAACTTGTCTTATTTGAAAGAAAAATATTAATGCAGAAATTACTTCTCATTGTATTATTGCTTGCCAAATCTAATATGTAAATACCCAGTAGAACTCATGCTTATGTTAATGGAGAGAGGATCATAGAAATCTTGTAGACAGAGTCTATTTGTCCCACTTTGTTCCACACATCAGTATTCTCTATGGTACTTAATTATTCAGCGTTTTAATTTTAAATTAAAAATAAATACTGTACACGAATGATAATTTGAGTGAAATGATAGGAAAACATTGTCACAGTGAAATGCAAGATAAGTTTCCTTGTGCTGTTCTTCTGGTCAAAAAAAATGTCATGAGGAGCTACTCCTTACATTCCCTAAATTCAAATCCTTGTCATCATTGTGGATCTAAAGAACACCTATCAGCGACTGATCATAATGTGGAAAAGAAGGGCAGTTGAAACCATTGTATAGCCAAAGGCATAGTGAAATTATTATTTAATACTGGATTTATTACCTCTGCACACATTTTGTGGAGTATGAGGATTGTCACTTTTAGTTACAAAATTCACGCCTGGCATAAGAAGAAGATTTTATATATGGATTCTAATTTTTCCTAATAAGCTTTCTCAAAATAATTAATTACCAACAAGCTTATAGCTAGAAATTTTGCCAAGATGTGACTGACCTAGAAGGTTGCTCTGACTGTAGATGTTGGGTGATCTGCAATACCTGTCTAAAACAAGAGGAAACTTTTAATTCCTGCATGGACATGTCTGCAGAAGTGACCTCCCTCTAGAAAATGGCTTTTCATTTACACTAAATGCAGAGAGTGACATCAGATATAGTTTTCTAGGGAAAACAAAATGCTATGAATACGTGATAGACCTAAAAACCAACTCCACTAATTTGATACCAGTATGGATATGAAGCTTGTTCACAGGAATAAGGAGCCAGAAGCATCCCCTTTCCAATTCACTTTTGAATTTTTGGTGTGATCAACAGTGGCAGCTGATGGTGATCACTACCATGAGGCTGTCACACCAAGACACCCCTTCTAATTATCATGCTACCTCATTGCAGTGGCTGAAACACAACATGATCTCAGTGATGAACTTCCTCATTTTCCATACCTATACAATGGGAGAACCAGTGTCTTTTCTATCTCTGCTTTGAACATGGATTTATGTAGCTGTAGCCTTCCGTGTCACACTGAAAAAAATATTGATTTGTGTCACCTTTCACTTAGAAATTATATTTTTAAATGTGTTGAAAAATTATCATTTAAAATAATAAGTATACTATAGGTGGGATGTAGATTAATGCAACCAGGTGTTAAATTGTATGGAAATATATTTAGTCACTTGCCTCTAGGTTTCAGAATGTGTCAAAAGAATCTTATCATAGAAATAAGGCTAGAACTAGAAGGATCTTAATGGGTCACTTTCAGGATTTCAAAATATTCAGCTGTAAATTTTGAAGGTAAGCACGGGCGCTGATTCCTTTTCAGAGTTTTCATGTGCTTATTCTTCAAAGCCCCACTTGTGTTTAGGTGACTGTGCTGTTACCCAAGGTACAGAGCCACCAGCAATGATCTAGATGTTAAAACTCCTGCTTCCATTCTGCCTCAGACTGCAAACCTGTAGACTGTACTAATTTGTAGAAGCAAACCTAATTTCACAATTCCTTTACCTCACTTCCTCTCAGGTACCTGACTTCATTTGTGGGCTTCACCTACAGAGGAGTTTTTTGTGACCAGGCACCTCCCTCCTTCTCAGCCCATTTCTGGGATAGCTCCTCTGGAAGGCTCTCTGTCTTCCTTCTTGGTTATGGGTGAGGATGGTTTTCTTTGCTCTCCTTACATTAGGAGCCATCTCAGGATTTTGCTTTGCTGTGGTTTTACACCTTTGCTTTCCCAGACAAGTTTGGACCTGGACCCGGACTAAGCTGTGATCCAGTCACTTTCCACCTCATTCCTTTTTAACACATTCCACTTCAACCACATTCTCAAACTCACCAGCTTGTTAGCTGCTTTTGCACTCATTGCATTTCCTTTGGGGAGCTTGGAAGATGACCTGAGCTCTAGCAATACACAAACCATAAAATTACACATTGTTTTTGATAACACAGTTCAAGTAAAAGTCTGATCATTGCATTGTTAATTCACAATGGAAACAAGCAGGAAGGCAAATCTCCAGTTGTTACTGGTGCTCAAAGCACATAACCCTGTACATTTATATTGAGTTCCATCTTGCAGGTAGTTGGACTTTCTCTTTTTGCACCACTCTTATGGAAGCCTCTTCTAGAACAACTTCGCTCTTATGATTTGAAACCTTCTACTTAAGTTACCCATTTATACTTTTGCTTTAGTGCCAACAACCATCTGTAGCAGAGATTTTTTTTCTCTCTAAGGTTTTTTTCCATATTAAACTGTTCATTGCTCCTTCTTTTGCTTTCACCCCTCATCCCTCCTGTCTCAGTTGTCCTTCTTTGCACCTGTTTGAGTTTTTCGTTCTTGATTCTGAGGAGGGGGAATATTCAGACAGTTTCAAAGGAGGTGATGATACAAGTTCCTTGTCCAGTGGTGCCAGTTCTTTGCATTTGAAAATCCCTTCATGGATACATGCTAAAGTTGCATTTGTCTTTTTGACAAGTGCATGACACTGACACCTCACAGTACCCATAGTCATGGGGGAGCCTGGGCTGGTAAATCCAGCAGCTACTGTGAGCAAGCTGGGCAGATGCTGCTTATGCATGAAGGATGTGAATATTTTTTGCAATAAATCAACACTTAAATCTTCACTTTGAAAAAAGTATCTGTCAGTTCTAATTGGTAAATTTTAATAGTTTGTAGGCTATAATTTAATAATGAAGGGCTGGGAATTCTAAATGAAACAGAAGACAAGTATCAAAGCAAAATTCATGATAGAAAAAAGTTACTGCTAAAAGTCACATTATCCATTTATTATATATGGCCTTGTGGTTATCTGAATAAATATTCTTCTTTGTGTGCCAATGAACAAAATGGAAAGGTTTACTTGAAATGTTGAAGCATGAAATAATACATTACTTTTTGCCATCTTGTTAATGGAAGCAAGATAATTTTCAGTATAGGGGAGCCAGCTTTCTTCACATAGAGGACAATTCAATAAAGAAAGGGATAGAAATAAGTCACTTACCTTAGCAACATATTCCTGTTAAGTGGGGCAGCAAATCAATACCACAGGACCAGAGGTATAGGACATTAATAATCTCTTCTAGATGTTAAGACAAGAATAGCCTTTTCAGTGGTACCAAGTCCAGGATATAGCTGTGTACTAATAGAGAGGTACTTAAAATTAAGATTGGAGCCATGCTTAATAATTAATTCCTACTTCACAGAGAAACTATAATCTGATTTATGAAGCAGGGTAGGATTTCAGTTAGTTTTTAAATGAGTTACAGACATATCTCCCATTAAAATGAGCTGACCATGTGCACGAGGCTGAAATGGTGAATTCAGTTTTGACTTGGCAGCTCTATCTCAGTTCTGTCACTAGATAAATCATTGAACCTGTATGTTTCAATTCCTATGTATGAAACCTTCCATAAGGTACTAACAGTTACAATCAAGCATCCCAAAGCATATCTAATATACCAAATATTAGGAATGGACTGAATGGATATTACAGATACGTTTGAAATACATCTGCTTCTCTGTGAAACGAGATCACTGCTGCTGCAAGACAACTCTGTCAACACAATCCCCATTAGACTCCACAATACAGTTTTAAGCTCAAAGCACCTCAAAGTCAAAATTACTGTGGAGAAGTGGATGGATTGCCATATCCCTTCTGCAGTTTCAATTTAAGGGCCTGATCATCAAACGAGCTCACATTTTGGGCTTTGCAGTGGGTCCTGAACTGTCATTCACTTGCTAATCATGCAGCCTGGTGCTGGTGATTAGGGAGGAGGAAATAAAGGCAGGGTTTGACTGTGGACCTGAAAGTGAGCTTTCAAAGGTGACATTACAGAAACCCTCTTTTGATTTGCAAACTTGACACAGAGTCAGAGAATGATTAAATCCAGGAGCTTTGTTTTGACAGGGGGACATTTCCAGCTGCAGTGACATTTTGCAGGGTGGGTTTTAGCTGAATCAAGATGCATGGTGGATGGGCCATACAGAGCCCTGGTCTGACTGCTCACAGCACCAGAAGTTCACTTTCCAATCAGACCTGCATGTTCAGCTTCAGTGAATCTGCTGCTCTGAATCTGTGGAGCAACGCTTTTCAAATATAAGACATTATTGAAGTCAATAAATATAAAGAAATTGTGTTATACTGTAAAAAGGATAATAACAAATTTTGGCAATGCCTTAGAATATAATGTTCTTCTGATATTGTTCCATTGCAGGTATTTTTACTGAGAGGAAATTATGAAATTTCAAAATGGTGAAGTCTCCCAGGAATGGAAGCAGTGAATGATCAGCAGGAAGCGTTAGATCCAGAATCACAGAGGTAAAACAAGAATTGAAGTCAACTCAGAGGCAGCAAAAGAAATTAAAACAAACAGTAGGAGATTTCAGCCATCAAAATTAGATGACAGCAAGGAAAGTAACAGTGAGGTTGGCTTGAGGGAGGATGGGTTTAAGATTGGCATAGTTGCTTCCCAAAACTGAGATGATTTTGTGGCTCCCTGTTCCATTTGGACAATGGCTCTGAACTTGGATGGGAGAAAACAAGAAAACTGGCTTTATGGGAGTGAGTTTGGAAGGATGAAAACGATGATGCCTTTGAGGTAGAAGAAAAATTCAAGGAGTGGTTTCCAAGCATCTGTGTCCCAGCTCTCTGAAGGAATTGGCATTCGAAACTGCACTTCTGCTGGAAGGGTGTCTAGGACTATGTTAAAGTAGGAGTGGCAAGAGAAATTGCAAATATGATTCCTGTGTTTAAAATAGGAAAAAACTGTGTTCTAGTTAAATGTAGGCGTATTAACATGGCATCAGTAGTACACAAAGCATTAGAGTGCTTTTGGAAAGCAGAGGAATAGAGAGCATAGCAAATGGAAGAAGCAGGATAACACACAGAATAGGTTTACTGAAAGCAGATTTACGAGATTAACTTGATAATCTTTAGATTATCCTGATCTTTTTAGACAAAGAAAACGGCAATAGATGTGATGTGTATACACTGTGAGAGAAACATCTGACACAGAGCTACATGGAGAATTGTTTGATTGGGAATGATGAAGATTAGGCCCAGGATTGTAAAATAAATAGAAACTGGCTAAAGGAGATAATAACAGATGATGCTGAAAGAGGAAATACCAGCCTGGAGAGAGCTAAAAGTGGAGTTTCTGAAGGCACAGTGTGGGGACCAATATCACTTAATATTTTCATTAATCAACTAGGCACAAAAAGAACCTGCTAGAGAAATGTGCTGATGGCTGGAGGTGGGAGGGTTTGTCAATAGCAAGGAGGCTGACAGCATACAGAAAAACAGAATATCCTCAGGGACTGGGAAGATATAAATGGGATTACACTGAACAGTTCAAGTAGCAAGGTCAGGTAGCAGGGAACTAATGACAATTTCTAATATAAGTTAAGTCTTCTTGGTTGGACAGATACAGAAGAATGGGGCATATATTTGGCAGTATATCAAAAGAAGCATTTCCAGTCAAGCTGGGAAAAAATTAATGCCCTTTAGAAGGCCATAGTAAGACTTTTTCAGGAATGTAGTGACCAATTGTAGCCACCTGTGTTTGAAAGAAAGAAATTCAACGTGGAGCAGGAGCAGAGAATGGTGTATAGTTAAATGGGAGAAGAGGGATTGTGTCCTAGCATACTGAAACCTGCAGAGAATCATCCATAAACACGGTAGGAATGAAGGGGATTGTTCTAAGATTAGACAATATTGTTACATAAATAACTGTAAGCTTAATAAATTAATCAGTAAGTTACTCTGTATTTTAGAAGGTTTCTAATGAAAGATGGGAGTTTCTGGCAAAGCCTTCCACAGCAGCAGTGGGGAGACCCCCTGTGAGTAATTCTGGGATGGAGATGGGTATGAGTCTGAGGGATGCAGCAGATGTCTGTCTGCTGTAGCAGCACACGGGGCTCTGTGACCACTGGACTCTGTCCCATCCTCCTGTTCTCCTTCGTTCTGGTCCCATATTCACATAAATCCAACTCAGCTTCTACCCTTGAAGTCCCCTCAGGTGAGCCCCCAGCACTCCTGGTACAGAGCAGGGTTACAACAGCTCTGCAGCTTTGGCAGACAGGGGTAGCATGGAGATTCTCTAGCCTTAGGAAATTGGGAAAGGCAAATGTTTTGCCTGTGTCCACCTCTTTAGCAGTGAGAAATGGGGGGGCAGGGGGGTGGGAAGCAGTCAACTTTACTGCATAAATATCTGAAATAGAGCTCCTCATAAATAAGAGGTGGGTTTGTCCAGTTATTATTTTGCCTAGTCCAGCCATCACTATTTTAATCCAAAATGTTCAGCTGAAAAATATCAGCTTCTCATTGACATAATGAATACTGTCCCCTTCCCCTGCCATTAGGGTTTCTGGGTTTCTGCTAATATCTTTTCCATTTTCCATATTTAATTTGCCTAGCAGAATGAAATAAAAACATGCTGACATTTTCAAGGAAATCAGATACTTCCCCTGAAAGTTTTGATGGAAATTTTTTCCAAGAGCCCTGAGGCTCAGAAGCCGGTTGCATCGGGGTGTGGCCAGCTGAATCTGCTGCCTGAATCGGTGGGGGCAATGCCTGAGCATCTCTCCGCCGCTCCGGACCTCCAGGTGATTAGTTCTGGGAGGAAAAGCTCTTTCCTGGCACAGCACGTGCTCTGGGTGGCTCCGGCTCTGCTCTCGCAGCAGTTCTGGCTGACCTTGATGCGAGTGGTGCAGAACGCGGAGCCGCGGCCGCCTCCCCCTCCCCTTCCTCCCCCTCGCACTGCGGAGGCGCAGGGAAACTGACCACAGCCTAGCCCTAAATGTTTTATTTTTAACTTTTGCCAGACAACACGTGAATCTAAGGCCAAACAAAAAGAGCCAGAGAGTGGGGTGTAAGTGCTTGTCAATGTCCGCCCCAATCATTGTCAAAGAGGGGCTGGATTCTGCAGCTCGCTGCATGCAGGGCTCGGGATCCTTCGGTGCTGCTCTGAAGCCACAGCCCTGGATGCCTAGAGAGATGGATAAAGGCAGACAGACATAGATCCAGACTGACAGAATCAACCCCCAGATGGATGTTGCTTGAATTTACCAGAAATTAAGATGCTGAACTGCTTGAGAAAGAGTTCCATGATCTAATTAAGTCTCTTTTATGTCTCCTTTTCTATTTTATCCTCCACCCTCTTACAAAAAAAGTACTTTGTGTTATTTGCAGATTGAATTAGAGGAAAATTGTCTATGGACTAAATAAAAAGGTTGCATTCTTTTGTACTAGCATTGAAGGCTTGTGTTTTTTAAAGGAGAAGAAAATGCAGTAGGACATAATAATGTCATACATTCTAACTTGCTCTTGCAAATCAGGACTTCCTGATATTTTTTCCTTTTCAATAAAAATGCTATTTATCATTATCAAATGAAGTGTTAATGGAATCAACTCAAACACAAACTCATGCATATATATATATCCATATAAATAAATATATACATAAAAAAATTCCTCACTGCTGAGAATGATCAAGCACCTTGTCAGCAATCCATATTATATTCGTTAATTTGATTCCTGCCAAAAAATCACTTAAGTGAGACCTTCTGATTTCTTTCTTTAACGCTTGAGGCTCCTTTCATCTAAGCAATGTTTATTAACCTATTTCTGAAAATCAGCATAAGCACAAGCTATATTTAATTTGTTCTTTTCTTGTGCTTTGGGTTTGGTTGTTTTTTGGTTGGTTGGTTGGTTTGTGTTTTTTTTTTTTTTTCCCAATGTGTTTTTTTTAATTCCAGTGTAAGAATTAGAAATTGAGCCTTGGTCAGTATTAAAATAACCTACTGGTTCAGAGTGTAACAGCTGAGAGGACAAAAAGTAAGGCTTATGTTCTTTTCTATTCTTTAGGGGAGACTGATTTTAGTTTAATTCCAGGACTCACAGTAGTGACAGCAAGAAAGAACACCTGAGGAATAACACTGTGACCTGATGACTGCAGTGTGGGGCACAGCTTCACACCCTCTGCTCTCTCCCTAGTCTTGCCAGTGTCCCCTTCTGCTATCCTGAACAGCAACTCTCACGGGGTCCCCATCAGAAAGGTGGGTGCAAACTTACTGAACTGCTCAATTAATTTGAAATTTGCAGATTAAAAGTCATATAGGACTAGACAATCTTGTTCATACTTTCACACCAAAAAATGACTTAACCACCCAGTAATCAATGAACTCTGTAGTGAAACCAGAACAAGTTTGGAGACAAAGAGTCATCATGATTTTTACAGACCTGGCAGATACACCTATCCCTGCATGGAAGAAATCCTGGTCCCATTCCTATGAAAGGGGTTTTGCCACTGAAATGAAAATGTCCAGGGTTTCACTCACACTTTTCAACACCCAGGCTTGAGCAAGGCAGACTGGAACAAGGCAAACTTGCCACCGTGTTCAGCAGGGTTTGTCCTTCTCTCAGCTCTGCAGCCAAGGGAAAAACACTTGCCAAAACTAAACTATCTTTTGTAGAATTAACCTGAGGTGAGGTTGTGGCTACAGACTGATATAGGAAGGAGCTGTCCTATCTGGACACTCCCAATATTCCTAGCGGGTTGGATGAACTTATTTTTCAAGTTGCTGTAAGAAGATGATTGTGGTAGTGTGATAGTCCTTATAAAAATTATTGTAATCTGAGAGCTGGAGCAGAGAGATAGCAAAAAGGAGCAGGTAAAAAAAGTTATTTTATTTTTTGACCCTGTTTATTTAGAGAAGTGGATGGCCCTCAGTCAGGAGTTGACATTGCATCCCTTAGAGGAAGCCCTTCACCTTCCTTGTCAGGTAGCAGAGAAATCAGTGGGATAACTTGAAGAAATGTAGAGACTGAACCAACCTCAGATTTCCTGAGAACCCAAAATAAATAAGTTTTGCTCAAGCCACTCAGTTCAAACACATGCCCAAAAGATGTTATACCTCACAAGTATCACTTGCATTTGTATACATTGGGAAATAGAGTGGGTAATAAATCTTCTTACTATTTATTGCTCTGCCAATATGTATCTTGGCAATATTAAAATATATGCATGCATGCTTATGAATTTTATTTCTCTTCAAAGGAAGCAGCTCCTTGTACTAACAACCACAGCTCTGACTTGATAGACTCCTCTTTACCTGGCATGCCTATAGAAATCTCTAGAGAATTAGAATTCTCATTAAGTGCACTGGAAAGCAGAATTTAATCAAATGTATGCCAAAGCTCGCTGTTAAAAATATGCAACTATAAATTGCATTTCTGTAGAAGTTGTTGCAGTCCTACAGTGACCACTGAAGTATTTTTATTTATTGTACCATGAATACAGAATAGATAAAATTAAATTCCCCATAATCAATGGCTCCAATTCACATGTGTTGCTTGTCAAAGTGACTCTCTCCAGTCCCCACAAAATGCTATATAATGTGACATCTCACAAGTCTTCAGGAACATCCTAAGATGAATCTGAAAGATAAATATTGCAGTTGTGAGTCTTTCTGTCATGACTCAAATAATTTTAAAATTGCAGAGATATATTCCTCTAACAATGTTAAAATTGTTCTAATGCAGGATAAAATTGTAGTTTTAGTCTCTGTAATTTTTACAGCAGCTTGTAATTTCCATGCACTTGTTACAATTCTCAGATCAGGAAAAATTACAGGAGAAAATGTTTTCAATGGAAAATCTGCTCTGCTGCTCATCTTCCCTGTGAAGAATGTAGCCAATATTTAGAAACCAGGAAGGCTTTTATGAGTTGTTTGATGCTGTGTCAGAGACAGACCATTTGATTCGGATTAGCATCATTCCTGGAGTCTGTTAAAGGGATAAGTGTGAGCCCACCTCCTGGTTTCTCCCCCAAACATACTTGCCCAAGTACTGATGAACTCATTCAATCTCTTCTGTTTGGGCCACTCCCCAGCAGGCTGGGAGAGATTGGAGAACCATAAGAAGTCCGAGTGAAAAATTTTTGTCCTTTGGTTCTGCTCTGAATGGGTTTTAAGTCCCCAGATTAGATAATTATGCTATGATTACCCCAGAAGAGGTTTTAGAAGAAGCACTTGAACAGTAAAACCCCTCAAAATGCCTGTACCTGAGGTCTGCTGGAGAGCTGTTGACATGTGTGACTGTCATTAAATAGACTGCACTGGGACATTGGGCTGGTGTGGGGATTTGTACCCCAGTGATCCTTCCAGGTGCCTGTGAACATAACGCTGTGCCAGGCTGCACAGACAGGCACAGATCCATGTTTTTCCTTGGGTTGAACTACTGGGGATACACTCTGGAAATGTACAAGGCAGTCCAGGGGAACCCCTGTATGGATGTTGTGGTACATAAGGAGGGTGGTATCACTCCAGGTAGAATTTAGGGGAGGGTTTTTGCAGCTGAGGAAGGAAGACTCCCTCAGGAGATGTGATACAAGGGGACATTTTGAGTTTATATCCAAGGGGACAAACGGGAAAATCATCTGCTTGTTGTGTGTCTAGGCCAGATCCCTGTGCCTTTCTCTGTACCTTTGGGAATGTCTGAATTTCCTGGCTGGGGAAGGGTCAGTTATGCTTCATGTCTGTGGTTGGTAGAGAACTGCCTGCATCCCTGCCCCATCCCCACAACAGCTGGGAAAATAACCCTGCTCTAAGGACAAGGAAGTTGTCCACAAAGCAAAGAGAGCAGACTCCCCAGGGTAGGATAAGGGACCAAAATGGCACATCCTGTCCTAAATCCATCTGGCTGGAATTAAGGGGAGGTGCAATATCACTGGCAGTACCTGGCTGGAGGGAATTGGAACTGGGGAGTGAGATGTTTTAAGAGGATGAATAAATAACACTAATTGCTTGTGTTTGACACTGAGAAACATTTTGTAACTCTGAAGCAGATTTTGAGAGACCATTTTTGGGACCTGTTTTTTTCCTCTTCTAGTTAGTGCACAGCCTGTGTGCTAAATCCTGCTGTGGTGCCCTGAGGCTGGTGGGAGATGGGGTCAAAACCAGATTCTGTGTAAGCTTTGGCCCTTTCTCATTCTCTAGCTGCCAGGACTATCTCTGAGACACAGCCCTAAATCACAAACCTAGGGAGGAACAAACGTGGCCTAATGCTGCCTGTGCTTTTACACCCTCAGCCTTCTCTGAATCAGAACCCAAATAAACACCTTCATTTTTCAAAGGAAAACTGCTGGAGCACCAGTGTTGTAGCACCTGAGGAGCCAGTTGCCTGAGTGCTCAGTGCTAAACCCAGCTTTTCTGTATCAGATCACATCTTTTTAGCTCATTCTCCCCATTTGTAATGTCTGAAATTCTATAATTACAAATTAAGACAAGTGGGCAACACAGACTTTCAGCTAGAAACTGATAAGCCTCCCTCCTCTCTTAAAATTGATGTATGTATTTTGTTCCCATAAAGAGCTGTTGGATACAGCATCACCTCAATTATAATGAAACAGCAGCAAAATTCCACGTAGGAAAGGTTTTCTGAGGGTATATTATTCTCAGTTACTGCTGAAGATTAAAAATAACCTTCTCAAGCAGTAAATTGGTTGAGACAGTAACAGGACCAAAATCATAGCGAAATCTAGTAATGAAATATTAATGCTAGCATGTTAAGCTGGGAAAATAATAAAAATTCATTTTGCAGAGCTGCGTGGCTCATATTAATGGTGTCCTGAGCAAGCTCGATTTTAATGTGCAGGGCTTTCTACCTGTGTGCTCTTCCTATGTACAATTCCTCAATTCCTATTAGCAGAAAAGATGACCAAACTCTTAAGTCATGTAACTGCTTCAGGAAAGCAAAGAAACCCTGTTGGAGAACATGGCAGTAGCTCTCTAGAATTAGAAGGCATGTTGCGAGTGACACAAAAAGAGCTGTCAAGTACCTGGTGCTTTGCTTTACTGCTCCACTAAATGGCCATTGTAGAGCTGTGCCAGACATATGGGGAAATTTCATTTCTAGGGCAACATTATTTTGCATGAAACTGAAATAAGATAAAAACTAAGCGTAAAGGTATGTTTGAATTTCAGATTGTGCTTGATCTTTGTATGCCAAGAGGACCTCCCTTGGATACTCAGCCTAGCTGCAGGCTTTCTTTCAGGTCCTGGAACCCGCAGCTTTCAGAAGTCAGGCCAATTTAAATTGTGTAGACTGTGCTGCTTTACATAACCCATTTGAATTTAAAAACCTGCAAGGTAAATAGGTACATTCTGCATACGCCTGTCCTACTGGCTTAGGGGTAGCTTTAATGTCACACAATTAAACAAAGTGTGGAGAGGAAGCCCAGCAAGATCCAGCCATGTAGCTCTAGCTGTGCACAGTGCTCTCTGGAGCAGGACTGGTGGCTGATTCACTGCCCAGCTGAGGTTACTCCATTTTGTCAGGGTCCCTCATCATCCAGCTCCAGGGCCTTTTGACGCCACAGGGCACCTCATGTGCTGTTAGCAGTGGCTATATCCCAGCTGGACGTGGCTGAGTTAAGCTCATGGGTGTAACAGGACTGTATTTGTTACTCTGTACAGCAGGACCTCCAAAAGGCCCATGTTGGAAGCAAGGTGCTGAGCCTGAGATGGATCTTCACAGGGGCAACAAAACCCACAGGGACAGACATAAAGGCCTTGTAACCAATCCGCTCTGAGGAGAAGGGATGTAAATATAGACAGAGGCTTTCTACAAGGGCATGTATGAACAGGACAAGGGGGGATGGCTTTAAACTGGGAGAGAGCAGGTTTAGATTAGCTGTCACGAAGGAATTCTTCCCTGTGAGGGTGGTGAGGCCCTGGCACAGGTTGCCCAGAGAAGCTGTGGCTGTCCCATCCCTGGAAGCATTCAAGGCCATGATGGATGCAGCTCTGAGCAACCTGGGACAGTGGAAGGTGTCCCTGCCCACGGCAGGGGGTTGGAACAAGGTGATTTTTAAGGTCCCTTCCAACCCAAACCATTCTGTGAGTTTATGATTTTGTGAAATACCACAGGCTTGTTCCAAAGGCCTTCAGAAACCCTGCTCCACACTCCAGATCCAGGTTCTTTCCTGATGCCAAGCAGCCACTGAGTTTCAAGGCTGAATTAACTCCAGGACATCACTACTGTGCTTTATTTTTTCTTTTGCCTCCCTAAGGCCTGAATACTATAGGGGTTTGCTCCCCTTGAAGCCTCAGTCAAACCAAATACAGAGCTTCTTTGCTGCCTGTGTGTCAAGGATAAGAAAAAGCCATCGCAGCAGCATCCTGAACAGCTTCCTGCCCATGAGCATTCCTGGACAGCCTGCCTGTTAACATCACCTCGCAGCCTGGTCCCTCAGGGACAGACCCCCTGGCCCGGATTTTGCCTGTCCCCTTGAGATGAGCCTTGGAGCCCTTTGTGGGGACACTCCAGGGTGACTTTGCAGAGCGTGGGTGCGTGTGCCCTGGGGCAGAGCCTAGGCAGGGTGATCCCGGAGGATGAGGACAGAAACAGAGCACAGAGCATAATCTGTTTTAATGGATCCTTCTGCTGCTGCTGAATAACTCCCCAGTTTGGATTACTTTTACTGCAGGCACGATTAGTTAGCAATTGACAGGGCAGGGGGTAGCAGTGGGGAGTCTGCAGCTAGCTAAGAATATGAGCCAAACAAACATTATTTTCCAGCTTATTGGGAGAAAAACCTGCAGAGAGCAGAAAGTTTGTCCCTCACCGTTTTCCTGGGTAGGGGTGCAGTCTTGAAAGTGATGAGACAAACACTTGAGGATGGCTGATAGCACTGGAGTGCAGAAAAAACAAGGAAATGATACTGGATCCCAAGGTGTAGGAAAAAAAAAACCTGCTAAAGGCAGCTCAATATTAGGAGAAAAGCTTCCTGAAACCATGTGAAGTCACTAAAACAAGTCTCTGAAATGCTACACAAATGGTTCTCACCTCCTTCCACCTGAAAGAACTGGGCATGTTCACAACATGTTTCTTCAGTGTTTGCCTTTGAATAATGAAACAAAATATAATGGTCAGTGAAGTTAAGCCACTAAGAGTGAATCAGTTCTGTTTCCATCAGAAAGCAGCCTGGAATACCCTGTACCACTGAAGCCATCTGTAGTTCCCACATCGATTTTCCTCTCCGCGGCACCGAACATACAAAATCAGCAGGTGCCTTTGAGTGCTCTCTCAGCCACATGGAGAAAATAGATAAAAGCCCTCTGGGCCTCCTGTATATCTATGTGCAACCTCACCTGTGTGACACCTGGCTGTGCCCAGCACAGAAATAAGCACAGGCAGGCTTGGCAGCCTGCTGAATCCACATATTTGTGCTGGAGGAGAAAGTGCTGCCAGGAAGCAGTGACCTGCCTCTCTGCAATGATGATGTGCAGCGTCCCAACAGGAGCAGCTTTGCTGTGTGCCAAGCACCTCTGAGACAGAGGAGGCTGTGCCCAATTTGGTAGAAATAAAGCTCAGCCTCCTCCTTCTGTTATTTGCTGTTCTTGTGGAAATTCTGCTTCCTCTGATCCACTGCAAAATGCTGTTTTCACTTTTCAAATTTCCCAGTTACAGCTGTGGCCTTTTCAAGAGAAAATGCCTTTTTAAATGTGTCTGAGGGCATGGCAGCTTCTTCGCTGCCCCTAATGTTCCATTTACCTGCCCTTGCCTTGCCCAATTGCTGGTTCCATCTGAGGCAGTTTCTGGCATGTTCAGTGCCTGGAAAACCCACTGGCTCCATTTTCTCAATGGTTGAGCACTGACAATTCCTGTGTCCCTCCTTTAATTAGACACTCTAAAAAGTGAGAACACCATCAAACAAGGTGAGGTCCCACTATTACCAACTAGCAAGTGACTGTATATTTAGATACTTAGAAAAATCCAAGTTAAAACCTGTGAGCTTCAGATCAGAGACAAAAAAACCCCTTTTATCTTTCTGAGCTCATTTGAGCTCTCAAGTCAGGGAATGAGCCCACATCCCCAGACCTCAGAGCCAGAGCTGTCTCTAACCTTTGCATTCAGCATTGCTGCCACTGGTCACAGCACAAACAGCAGAGAGTTTGGCAGTCATGATCTGCCCACCCTGCAGTGCAAGGGTGTCCCCCAGAAAAGCCACTGCTTTTGCCACGCACCCAGGACACGGCACCAAATCCATGGGAAGCCCCTGTGCCTGCAAAGCAGAGGCAGAGGAGCAGGTGCCCCCTGTTTCCCAGGGTGTCTGCTGTGCTGGCTGGTGTGGGGAGCAGGGCAGCACTGAGCCCTGTGTCCTGCAGAAAGCCACAAATGCCAGAGGAGGATGATGAAGTATGAATTCAAAGGTTAGGCTATTTTTTCCCCCTAAGCTCTAAAGGAGGGAATCACTACCTTCTGAGATGGATTGTATCATTAATCAGGAACTGAGAGCTCAGTCCCTTGTACGATGCCAAATCATCTGGACTTTTATCTTCCTAGCCCTGCACAGAAGACAAATCCAGGCCTGCTAGTGCTTGGGAAGGGGGGTGGGGAAGAAGTTATTAGGAGAAAATTTTTGAAGCATAAACAAAATTTCAGCAAAAGGTTGTTCCCACCATGACACGATTATAAATGAGATGATCAGCCACAGAGAACATTTTTTTTTGTGGCTTTAGCAAAATTCTGTTTCTGTTCTAATGGTAGAAGTAAAATATTTAAAGGGAGAAGGAGAGGGCTCCTTTAAAAACTCCAGATATTTTAATTAATGCCAATAGCATTAAAATATTATGGCTTGAGATGCTTATGAAAAGTCTCTTTTATTCATTAAATTTTCCAGACCCAACATAATTAGAATTCTTAACATTCATGATCTCTCAGCATTGGCTTCCAAAATTAATGGTCTGAGTAATTTCTTACAGCAGATGAACTGAGTTTCAAAATAAATGTATCGCAGTAGTAAACATCAGCTTTCTGTAAAGGAAGGATGTGCCAGTCAAAGACAACTGTCAGGAAGGAAAGCACCCTCCATTTTCTCTCTCCTGGATTTCAATATTTAAAGGGAATAATGAAGGATTGTATTCCTGTAGTCAAAATTTAGGGAATCCATGAATAGCATCCACCTGCACCGCTTGTGTGTGTGAACCACGCTGTGGTTTTGGTGTCACACGTTCCCTCTGCCACCCCAGGTACAGGAGAGGCTGGTGCTTGGGATGGGTTTGGGAGCACAGGGGAGTCAGGGATGCTTTTCCCACAGGTGCCTGCTTTGTTTGCTGTGGGGGTTGGGAGGGCTGTGGGGATGCAGCTGGGCATGGGAGGCTGTCCCAGTTCAGCCGCCTGGATGGTGCTGCCAGAAGCTCTGTGGGCCTGGGAAGGGCGTTTAACCCAGTGTTTTGCATGGGCTCGCTAAACGTTTGCTGCTCATTTTGGCACCTGATTTCCAGAGTGTGGAGCACTTCCAGCTGCAATTCCTGCTGGTGGGCTGTGAACCCAGGAAAAGCCACGCCGAGCTCGGAGCTGTAAAACCTGCCGCTTCTGACCAGACACAGTGGGATCTCACAGCACTTCCTGGCAGCCTCCTGACGGTGAGACTCAGGATCCTGGATCCCATTCCCAGCCCTGGAAAGCCAGCAACGCTCGTGGGTGCAAATTACTCTGCCTGTTCCCCTCCATCTCCTCCTTGTTCCAGTTCTGCCTTTTCTCTCCCCATGTCTTTGCCTTTGGGATGGGGCTACTCCCTTCTGCACAAGCTGGGGGGCAAGAGGAGCCCAGCAGGACAGGATCCTTAGAGTTTTTAGGATTCTCAATGAAAGAAAAGTCTTTGCTGAAGAAGTCAGCTTGGAATTTTTCCAAATGCTTTCACTTGGCCACACTTGCATAGATTTTCACAGCAGTAAAAAAAAGGCACATCCTTAATACAAAGGTCACAGACCGACTAAATTTCTACTCCCCTATCCAAACTGTGAGGAGCCGTGGTGCATCTTAAAGAAGAGGATGTCAGTTCTCTTTCTCTTTTACCATTACAAAACAGTGCATTGTTCCCTGGCCTTGCCCTTGGGAATAGCTATATTGTTTTGGCTGAAGCTTTCCAAAAAAATTCAGCCTGCGGCAGATGCCCAGGATGGAAAAATGACAAGTTACTGGTCAAAATATGACAGTTATAAGCAGCTGAAAATAGAGTCTTGTAATTGGAAATGTCAGACAGTCTTGACAGTAGGCAGTGCTACCAGCCCACCAACCTCGGGAAGTTTGCTCAGGATTTCATGTGTAGGTAGAGGCAGCGTGTGCACCTCCTAGTAGTCTTGGTAATATTATCAGCGGCACAAAAAGGAGCAGCAAAGTTCCCTGGGTGTCAAAGCATGGCATGAACGGCATTCCTGCTGCTGGCAGCTTTGCCATCTATTTGGACAGAAGCTGGAGAACAGCTGTGCCAGCTTAGCACAACCCCACTGCTACCTCCTGCCTCTGCGGGAGGCGAAAGCTCTGGAAACAGAGCAAGGACTGAACACCCATCCGTGCCTCAGTTTCCCTGTAGCTGCTGCTTTGTGAGTGGAGTTGGATTCCCTGGCATTTGAACTGCTCAAGTGGGGCAATTTTGCAGGGAGTGAGGCAGGTCTGTGTCCCCCAGCCCCTGTGAGCAGAGATCCTGCCCCTAGCACTGTTGTGTGGAGGTGTGGTGGGAGTGTTGGACCTGCTCTGGTTTCCTAGTCAGTTCTTGGTCTGGTGTGTGTGCAGAGGCTGGGTTTGATTCTCACAGCTTTCCAACTTTAGCCACCCATTAGACTTTAGAAAGCTGTTTGACTTCTGAGAAGTTTAGAAGGCTCCAGCCAGAGCTTGCACTTGAACCAGCCGGTCACTGCCTGCCTTTCAGACACCTTCCCAGGAGGGAAATTCACCTTTCCCTGGTGCAGGGGCAACCAGACAGCCCTGTAGTCAGTCACTGCAGTTTCATTAAGTTTTATATTTAACTTCCCCTCAGCACCTGGGACCAGAAGGAGTGTGTTAGTGTCTTGGAGCTGGAACACTACATTGAATTACCTTGTTGGTTTATCTGGTCATAATAGCAGGAGAGATCCCAGTGCTCCAGTTAAGAGGCTGTCAGCATTTCCATTATAAAACCCTTATTCTCAAGAGGTTTTAACGTAGCTTTAAAAATCTGTTCCATTGCACAAACTTAGTTTATAACACGGCAAAGAACAGTATTTTATCTCTTAATATTGAAAATACACACAGAGTCAGTTCATACTGAAATATCTATGTGTGTAGCCAAAGATACACTGGGTTTAGGCAGTGATCAACCTGATTGGTGTCTTCTCTGCTTTTTAATTTAGCTGACACGATATTATTGCTCTGGCTATTTTAATAGATAAGCTACTGTGGTTTCACAATCTCTTCCATTACTGGCACACAACGCCTCTAATATATGTTAATATGATTATTCACAAGTGCAGCAGAGTCACACTGGAGGAAGCGTAAGAGGTTTGGCACAAAGGGTGCTTGCCCTCCTTTTCCTTTTATTCCAGACACTCATTCAAGGACACTTAACTCACTCTCTGAAAAAGCAAAGCAAAAGCCTCGACCAGCTGCCTGGCAGTAAAGATCTGGCAAATGTGTTTCTTTAAACAAAAAGTTTCTTGATTTTCTAGCAGAAAGCAGCTGGGGCAGGGTCCTTCAGAGGAGCAGTGGCTGTTTGTCCCACCTGAAGATCCAACCAAAGGATAATATGTTTGGATGGGAGGGCTTGAACTCCACGACAAAAAGCACCATTCCCATCTGGGGCACAGGGCCAGACAGCAGGGCTGCTGCACATGGTCCCTGTAGGGCTCAGTGGATTGTTTCCAAGGTTTGTTTTTTTTTTTTTTTTTCCCAGACACTGGCTGGCACAGAAAGGAAGCTCCTTCTCCCAAAGCCTCCAGCCCTCCTGAGAGGAGGTGAAGCTTGCCAGACACTGGGCAGGGTAAGCCTTGCAAGGAGCCTCCACAGGGAGTGTCAAACAAAACATATCGCCTAGACATTTATCTTTTTTTCTTCTGGACAAATTGCTCTTTATGTGTTAAAGAAAAATATTTCCCAGTCTCTCTGACTTCTGAAAACCCAAGGTAAGGTAGCTCATGCCCAGGAGACCCAGAAGAGGTTGCATGGTGCTACAGCCTGGCTACTTTTGCTTTCCATCCCCACCCATATCACACATCCCTCATTTCTTCCTGCTCTTCCCTTGGTGGGGCTGCTGAATTTCAGACAGGGTTTGCTTAAGCTGGGATACACCTGCAGCTGCTGCCTCTGGCTGTGCTTTTTGGAGGCAGCTTCCAAGTAGAGCCAGGATTTTCCTGCCCACAGCTTTCCCCTCTCTTCTTCTGAGCTCCACTTCCCTTTTGACACTTGTGGTTGGAGTCTCTTCTCGCACACACACACTCCCACCCCTTTGACACGGCTATTTTTCAGGTCTGAAATTTTTAAGATTCTATTCCTCATAAAAATGCTGGCAAAGGGCCACACAGGTCTGTGGCCCAGCTGATAGGGATTAATCTCGATCCCAGGCTGCCGGTTTCCCATCGATAGCCAGGGCTACGCAGGCACGGCTGCAAGCCCATGATTCAGCAACTTCCACTGATTAATCAAGTCACTTGATTTTTTATGCATGCGAGTGTGCCCAAGGCAGCTGCGATAAGTCGGCTTCCAGGCAGAGTGTTAGCAGTGCTGGGGATGTCAAAGGGTTGGTGATATTGATATAAATATATAAAGAGGCGTAGTTTTCTGATTAGGTTGTGGTTTTAAATAGTCTTCGGCAGCATTCGTTCCGTTGATAGAATCCTTTCCGCAAATTTCCATGCACGTTGTACCTCTGATGCTGCATTTCTTAATTACGGATACACTTTATCTGAGTTAAACATGTAGCAGGCCCCTCAGCATAAATTATACTCGGGGTGTGTGTACTGAGAGCACTTCCCAGGTGTGTGAGAGGATAAGTGCGTGTTAAAGCAGCGCATGCATCTCAGAAAAGGTTTAGGAAATCTTCTCATTTTCAAAAAAACCCACCCTGCTAAAATCCCTGAGAACACCAAGCCAGAGCAATTTTTGTCGGTGGCAGGGGAATGCTGTATCTTGTATTTCCTACCCCACGGTCTGGGGATGTGCAGGTAGAACTCCAGATGCTGATGGGCTTGGTGGCCTAAGTGTGTGCATTGAGGCAGCGTGTTTTTATTGCTCTTTTATTGATACAATCAAGCAGTAACCAGGGAAAATGCCAGGATGTTTTCCTGCCATCCTGTTAATAAAGAAAAGAGAAGGGCAACTGCATTTCACAGATCACTGGCATTACTTTGGTCATCCTAATGCTGCAAAAGACAACAGTTTTGAGGGTGCATAGCTGGTGAGAGTGAGAGAAGCCTGTCCCAGGCTCATTTACAGCCCACGGCTGCCAGTGAGTGCCCAGCAGACCTGGAGGTCAAAGCCAAGCATGGAAAGGGCAGGGGAGCAAAGAGTTTGGGCTTCAAGGCTGCTCCAGCCTCCTCCTCACACCCAACCCTGTGTTTTGCTGGTGTGTTCAGGTCCAGAGGCTTCACTGCCTTCCTTGGCTATCGAGGTTTCATAGCCATTTCCTCAGTGCAGGAGATCAGGAAATGTGACAGGTGGTACTGCCAGGTGTAAAAAGAATTAAGAGCAGTGTGTTAGAAGAACATGGGAAGCAAAATCAGGGAATGAAGGCTTGGCTCCAGGGGAGTCAAAGGGATGCAGATATTTGTGCTTGTCAGAGTTTTTTTGTGGCAGCAGTAATTGTTGATATTTATTTTTCCTCACTTCAGTGGAACAGTGTTTGTTAATAAATCTAATAATAAAACATCCACAACAATTGCCAGATTTGCCAATTATTTTTTCTTCAATAAGCTGGGTATGAAAAAAAAAGGAATTTATGTTTTCTGATTTGTTTTGTTTTTCCTCCCTGTAAGAGTAGAAGACCTGGGGTAAAGTTACAGAGCCTGTAGGGAGCACTTCCAAGAGTGACTTTTCCTGGCCAGGGGAGCTCAAATACAGTTTACACAACTTGCATTGTGAACTGCAACAGTTATTGCAAATGCACCAATATAAAAAACAAAACAAAACCAAACCCCAACCCTGCTAGAACTGACTCACAGATGGACAAATTTGTTATTGTTTTCATGATCTTTTGCAATGTGTTTGCAGGTTTCCACAGCCTTGTTTAAATTCAAGCAAGGACCTTTTTGCACCAACTTTGCAGGATTTAATTTGTGAGTTGTACATTTAATTCTCCACAGCAGATGGTGATGTGTGGGTGTACTGCTGTATATTTGCAACAGATTCCTTATCCTACAAAATTAATTGTCTCATGTGCTGATTTAAAATCAGAATTGTATTGTTCGTAAAAAGCTAATTCTTGCATATAATTTTGTTGGGACTTGTGCAATTCCAACAAAAGGCAAGGGGAAAAAAAGCCTAAGTGCTGCTTTAAAACAAATGGATTGTGGCAACTCTAGTCAGTCCTGATGTTCAGACTGAGGAGGTAATGACTGTGTGTGTTTCAAAGTCACGAAATAAAATTTACTATTTTGGGATTGTCAGGTTGCCTCAAGGTCGCCATGAGAAGGTTTCTGGGGCAGTTCAGCCACACTCAGTGACACACACAGTGATACCCCAGCACAGCCAAGGCCTCCAAACTGAACCCCTTTTCCTTTTGCAGGGATTTTTTTTTCTTTAGCAGAGGTTTATTTGTAAATGGCTGCTCTTTCAATGGCATTGCTTATGTTAATTTTCAGAGTTAAGGGGATTTTTAATTTTGTTTCTTCTAATTTGATAAACTCTTGTGTCATTATGAAACACCTGTGCTCTGGCCATGCAGCATCTCAGGCTCCTGCCTGGGTCTTGGAGGAGAAAGAGAACTTGGGAGGATTTCAGTGGAGGTCAGGCACTGCCAGACTCACCAGCCCCATGGCACTGCCTGTTCTGGCAAACTTTGGGTGTCACCAAAAATGTGGCTTTGTCTAGCACAGGGTGACCCTGGTGGCCTTGGAAAGGGGGGAACCCAGGCCCTGAATGGCTGTGTTGTTAAGCAGGTGTTCAGGATGGACAAAATAAGGCCAGAGGTGGTTGTTCACCTGCTCCTCCTCCTGAGTGATGGCTACTGGTTGGCTAATCAGAAATGGAATTGAGGAAATTAGGTTATTTTAAGTGAGAGATGATACAGTGGGTGCTGCGGGCCAGGCAAGACAATGGCCTGAAGGGAGAGTCCCTAGTGCTGGGTGTATTGACAGAGGAGTAAATCCTGTCCCACCTGTCCCTCAGACATTGGAGCAAGGCTGGGCTCACCCCAAGGATGACCCAGTGGCAGGACAAGGATGTCACACCTGAAAAGTGCCTGGGGGCCTCAGCAGCAGCACAAGGCTGGTGGCTTGGCTGGGGGGCCTGGGGACAAGACACTTGTTTCTGGTGACCAAAACAAGCTTCTGGACTTGTTGGCAGAGCAACGCTCCCCTTAGCACATGGGTTTGCTTGTTCTCTGGGAGAGGGAATATGAACCTGCTTTGGGTTGTGTTTGCCTGTAAGCAGCCATAGCTGGGTCTTGCTTGCTGGCAGCTCCAAACCCCACTGATGTGACATGGGAGCTTTAATGTGCAACGAATAGAACAGAGGTTTTAGGATTTTGTCTTTTGCTACTGCACAAGCAATAATTAGCAGCCAGTAACATTTAAAATCTGAATGAAATTTAGGATTAAATATTTTAAAATATGGTGGATTGATGTTTAAAAATATCAGTGATACCTTAGGAGTGTGGCAAGCAAAGCTTCCAACTGTGTCTGAAAAGCAGCTGTTGTGTGTGTGTGTATCCATCTTCCCAGTTATTTCTACTGTGAGTAGAAAGAGCATTTCAGAAAATTGCTAATCTGGAAGAACCAGTTGGACTTCTTAACTGTGGGCAAGTTCAATCAGGGTGCCTTTGTATGACCCCTCCTTTTGGGCACTCTTCTTCCTACAGCCCTTTCTAATGCTTAGCTCTGGAAGATTTACAGGAACAGGCTTTTTAAAACAGATTTTGTGTTTATGGGAGGTAGAAACAATTGCAGAGCTTCTCATCTCCTGGTCACCCTGGTGCCATACTGCACATGATCCCACTGGAATTTCTCGAGCACACCAGTGACACAGAGTATTTCTGGGAGAGGCCTCTGAAGTGCCTCTTGCACCAGCACCACCACTCCCCTGGCTGCTGAAGGTACCCCCAGTGCCCCTGGGATGAAAGCACTGCCCTGGGCATGGGGACAGGGGCTGCACTGCAGCAACACCCAGGTGCAGCATCCCACAGGATTTGTGTCTGTATGTGGCTGGTGCTTTGTGTTTCCCTCCTGCAGCACTCCCTGTTTGTATCCAGGTGATTTGTCCCCTTATGAGTTGCTGAGGCTCAGCTGGATTGCCTCCATCCCATCTCCTGGGTTTAAGAAGCCAGTTATTTTTAGAAGAAAGACACCGTATTAGTCTGAGAAGTCAGAGCTTTCATGAAGTTATGCTGGATTTGATCTCCTTTCATTTTGCTCTGTATGCACAATGAATTACTTCTGTGCAGGGAGCTCAGCCTGCAAGATCTCCATGACAGGCAGCAAATCTTTGCTGTTGCCACACTCTGACCTGGCTTTACCTCATCTTTCTGTACCCATGTGAGATGTGCAAGGTAACAGCCTTGCCTGGCTTCTGGTGATGGAGAAAGACGTCCCTGGGACAGCTCTGGCTGTGCCCCTCCCCTCAGCTACCCTGAGGCCGATTCAAGTACCCAGGCAGCAGCCTCTGCCTTCTGCAGTGCATCCAGACCCCCTCCCCACCCTTCCCACTGGAAATGAGGAGCAGCAGAGTGCTTGTGTGTTTGGCTGCTACAAGTTCAGGGTCACCAGGAAAGCTGAATGCTCCCACTATGAATTTAAGGGTAGCTCATTACTCCCTTGGATCTGGCACCCGTCATTTCTCAACACACGCTCCCCTCTCTGTGCATTCCATGCCCAGCTCCATGTCCAAGGTAAGCTGAAGTGGAACACAAAGTGAATGCACTTGAAACACCCTCCCCCAGGTGATTTTCCATTTATGCAGCAGGCTCACTAATTGCAGAAAGAGTGATTACCCTTTCAAGAAGGAAATATAAACCTTGATTACTTTGAATGTGTGTTAGTGAAATGCGGTTCTGATCCCAGCTGGGCAGAAACTGTGTTTCAGTAAAACTTTCTGAAAGCACTCCCATAGGATCAGCATAGGGAACCTGTGACTGCTTTTATCCTGTTCCCATTTGTGATACTCCCAAAAGGGGGCCTGAACTTTGCATCCCAGATCCCTAAAAGTGGCAGAGCCCTTTCTGTCCCGTTACTGGTGTGATTCAAGCTCACAGGAGGCTCACCAAGCTACTGAATAGACAAAGAGGTACCTTGTGAGATGTAAAGGCAAGGAGCCAGCCTTTAAGTGGGAGACAATCTGAACCACAACTGGCCCCAATGCCAGTGGCATTCTGTCCTAAGATCATCCAGACCATACAGTGATTTTGGTCTCACTGGTTTCTGAAGAAAGGACTGCAGAAAAATTAGGTGACAACCCTAACAAATGCTATAAAGCAGATAGAACCATAGTAAATAGGGCCAGTTATAAAATATCACTTTCTTAAATGAGAAGTACACTGCTTCTTTTTTTTTAATGGGCTGGTGCATGTTGTAAAGTGTATGTATATATGTATATAATCAATATATGTGTATATACATATACGGGTAGATGGAAGGATGGTGCTTTTCAGAGCCAAGTCCTTAAACAGACCAAATTAACCACTTCTGCTTTTTACTATGGCATGGTGAGGTGGATTTAAGGATGAATTAAAGCAAGCTGTAAATTTAAGAACAAACTCATTCTGTGGCTTGAAATTAATTATTATAACCAACATGGTAACTTAATCTCACAAAAACACGAGTTTATTAATAGGTGAAGGAGCTGAAGAACCACACAGTCCATCCAGCCCTCTGATAGAGTTTCCTAATCTCAGTTACGAAATTCAATGCTGCAGTTTTACAAGGTACATATTCTCAATTAGTGAATGTTACAGAACATAAACATGAAGTGAATATTTGTATTAATGAGATTCAAACAAGTCAACTGAAAGAAGTAGCAACTCTAGTTATAACACATGGTGAAAAGAATCAAATTTGGAATGTGATCATATATACTGTTGTACATCAGACAATATGTACACTCTTTCATATTGCATGACATTCATAGCATATTCATAGAAAAGTCAAACTAAATGATGGCTTAAAAACCTGTTATTATCACTGAAATTTGCTCACTATGTTTTAAAGTGTTGATATTGACTGAGTTAATATTTTCATTGTGTAAAAATACTGTATATAGTAGAAACCCTTCAGCATCTTCCACATTCAAATAAACGAAAGTTACAGTTTGGTATTTGGTGTTCAACATCTTAAATTAAACGGCCGATTCTTTCTGGCCTTCGGAAGGAAAAACAAATCATGAATATGCTCAATCTGGTTTGACTAGAACGTTTCTCTCTTGAAGACCTTGCTTCTGGAATCAGAGACTAAACCTCTACCTCGGCTGAGGTGCGGCTGGGAATACTAAAACATCTGAACACACTTAAAAAGGTGGAAAGTCCATAGCCATTCTACACACTTTCATTTATTGTCTGGACAATTAAAGTACAAATAATTCAAACACAACAAGGTTATGAAAAAAACATTTACAATACTTTCCCTCAGAAATGATCTAAACTAGCAAGGTTAACATGAAGTCATTCATTATAACTAAAGTATACAACTGCCTGGTCCTAAGAAAGATTTTTTAAATTATTATTATTATTCAGATAGTAAAACACATCGTAGAGAAAAGATTCTGACATGCCTTCCCCACTAATGCTTAGCAAATGCATCAAAACTTTCCCAGCAAACTGCGCTCATTCATAGCAGATGATGTATAAAGGTTTCCCTGAACATTGAATGAGTGTTCCTTTAAACTAAAATCTAACATTGTTAAAGTAAAAAACTGATAAAATTATGATGCAGCCTTTGCTTTTAGTTATTTGTCTACTACAAAAGTTTGCCTCTTCAGTGTGAAAAAACAATACTTAGTCTACATGCAGTTAGTGGGTATAGCATGGAAAAAATGCACAAAATAAGCACAAGTTATAAATAACCATAACGTTTTATTACCATTAAGACTAAACTTGTATTGAAAAGATTTTATATAACAAGACAAGAAAAGCAATAGCAAATTTAACTATCAACTAGATTATGCATAGCGAGTAACTGTTTCTAGTACTCAGGGAAGAGCATGACCCTTTTTTGTTTTAAATATATAACCGTACAAAGCACAAACATACTAAAATGATCAGTGCACTGGACATGGGAGAGCACCCCCTCAGTCATTTTGTTCCCTTAGCTCTGTTTTCCCCAATCTGAATTACATTAAAATAAAGACCCAGTTGTTTTCTTTTCTACTGTGCAGTAAGAAAAAATATTCACAACAAACATGACAATATATCAAACAATATTTCTACACAAGTTACCTTGATACCTCTGTCACTTAAGTATCATAAGAAAACATTTTAAGACATATACAAACAAAACTAGCAAAGTGTTACAACTTATAATAAATTAACCAAAAGAAAAAATAACTTTATATATATATATATTTATATTATATATACACATACACACACAACAAAATGACACAATAATATGCTTCTTCCCATAGTTTAAGTAAACAAATAAGTAGACTAGCCAAACTAGCTATATTTGATTTTGGCCATATGCATCACATCGGCAATTAAATAAATAAGTGTTTCAAGCAACATAAACAGTGTTCCAAATGTGCCAACACAGCCCAATTATATTAGCTTGGGCTATAAAGTGAATTTGAAAATTCTTAACAAATTTAAAGCAAATGTATTTTTTTCTAAACACATTACATTTAACTATGATACTAAGATATGTAAATAATTTTGTAGCACCTACTGCTCAAACCAAGGAAGTTTTTGATCAAAAAATTAATTTTTTTAACTTTTGTTCTGCTGATATCCCATACTGATGACTTAAAGAAAAACCGTCTTGCAACTCATCTCCTTGCTTTTGGGTTTTGACTGTGGGTAACTGCGTGCCTGGGAAGAACACTCTCCCGTACTGTATTTAATATTTTTATTACATGCTATGAAAAGATACGAAGATCATCTGTTTGTAGCCCATCCTTCAAAAAACAATCTACTAATCCAGTTTAAAACACACATCTTGATCTCTAAAAAGTTACCAGTGCAGTATGAACATGACAAAGTTGTCAATTTCCCCTAAATTAGCCAGTCAAAATATTTTTTCTCAAATCCAGATTCTCTTGTAAAAATTCTTTATATTTTATAAAAATAGATTTTTCTTGAAACCCATTTTCAGCAAAGAGACCACCTCTTTGGCAACATTGTTAATGTTATTTAAATTGTTATGTCATCAGGTATCCCCCGTTACCCCATTCCCTAACAGAAGACTGTTTAGTTCACATGATACAAAAGAAAAAAGGAAAAATAAAAAAAGTTGCAAAATTATGTTCTTCTTTTTGCAATTTTTATTGTTCCTCTTTAATTTGTGTGGGGGGTTTACCAATCTGATTCAATCAATGTTTTGAAAAAACAGAAAAGAAAACAAAAATTTTTTTTTTCCTCGCTTTTAATCCCATTAGTTCGTAAAAATTGTTTTTTGTTTTATTATTTTTTCAAATGAGTGAATGGTCATCTTAAAAAGACCCACCTTCAAGGAAGGTAGTAAAACTAGCTGGCCGGGTAAAAATCCCTGCACATTGTTATCTATGTATATTATATTCAACAACGACAGCTATGAAAGAACATTCAATGCATCAAAGGTTTTTTTTTTTTCTAAGCATTATAAAATCCTTTCCTGTTCCTCACAGGATATCCAATGTTTTAATACTTAGGCAACACTGGCTTATAAAGTCCATGGTTGAATATAAGCCTTGAAGAGTTTTTTTTTTGTTTTGTTTTGTTCGTATATATATTTATATATATATATTTTAGTAAGTAAGGATATGAAATTCAGGATTTGTGGGTTTTATTGGTTTTAAAGGAAACTTGCAATACTCTGTCTCCTAAACGGTATCCATTAAGGCTGGCAATCGCCATGGCAGCTTCGTCGTAGTTGGTCATGGTGACAAAGCCAAATCCCTTGCACTTGTTGGTGTTGAAATCACGGATCACCTTGACATTATTGACCGCTCCAAAGGGACCAAACAACTGCCACAGCACGCTCTCATCCGAGTCGGGAGACAAGTTGTAGACGAAGATGCACCATCCAGTCCCGGTGTGACCAGGGATATTCATTCCCACAAGGCTCGTCATACCATCAATTGTGATCGGAGAAAACCTACCGAGCAAAAAGAGGGGTCTATTCTAAATATATCTCTTGGCACAAGCTATAGGGATCCAAGAATTTATAGTAAATAAGCCAGTGGTACTGAAGGTTCTGGATCCTGTCCCTGGAAGAGGACCACAGAGCCACCCTTGCTCTCTAACTCCTACTGAAGTGGAGGGGAGCTGTACTAAATAAAATCGCCAAATCTGGGCATAAATGCATCTCCCTCTGAGGATAAGCCCTGCTTAGATGTGTACAAAGACCTCAGAAAAGAAATGCTTGAGGACAATCTGTGTCAGAGAGGGCCTGCACATGCTGTGATAAACAACAGCTCATGTAAAAAGGGCCTGTAGAAATTTGCCCCTTATTCCCAGCACCAAAATAAGTTTCAGGACAACGGAGATCTAATGCTTTATCTCCTACTAGTCTGCAGTGAAAAAACCCAAGCAAACTTCAAGACCTATTTTAAAGTTTTATAAGAAATGCCTTTGTCAGGATTCAGCTATAACAGTAGCTTCTTCAGCTAAAAATACTATTAGAGAGATGTCTCTAAGTGGTAGATTTTATTTCTCCTCCTAACATGGTCCTTAATTGACATACACTGGGGAAAAAAATCCAGGTAATAAAAAGTCCTAAAGCCAGCCACAAAACAAAGAAGGTTTATGAAGCAATTGTAGACTAAGTAGAACATAAATACAATTAATGAGCACATCAGCTGATACCTTCATACTGTGAGGCTTCATTTCCATGACAGGCTTTAGTTTCTTCAGAAAGTCAATGCAGGGACTAACTCCCAGAATTCAATAGAGCACCCTAATGTTGCTCCCTCATTGTCCTTTGGGACTTTACCTTGAACATCCAAAGAGAGCAGATAAAGCCAGGTGTTTACAAGCACAGAACCATCGCTGGATAACAAAGGCTGGGCAGGATCTGTGGAGATCATCTGAGCAGCCTCCTGCTCCAAGCAAGACAAACTTCTCAAATGAGATCTGCTGCTCACGGCACTGCAGAGGGAAGCTTAGGAAACCTCCAAGGACAGGAACTCTGCTCCTGCAGCCCCTGCTCCAGGGCTCCATCCTCATTGCGAATGAGTTTCCCTTATCCTCAAGTGGAATTTCCCCTGCTGCAGCCTGTCACTGCTGACTCTCGTCCTCTCGCGTTTGACCTCTGCAAAAAGCTCGGCTTCACCTTTTCTCTGAAGCCCCTTGTAGGCAGCTGAAGGCAGCAGTCAGGGGCTAAACTCTACATTTGCCTTTCCCGAATTTCAGCGCGTTCCTGCAGCTTTCCAAGGTCTCCCCAGTGGCAGGCATGGCCAGCAGCAGCGACAGCCCCTGCTCCTCACCAATTTAGTGTCACCCGCTAATGCGAGGAGGGCGCAGCGCAGCCCATGACTCAGGTTATTAATGAAGATGTTAAGCAGTATCAGCCCTCAGGATCAACATAATTTTCCTTTCATCAGTGTGGAAAAAAAATTGACATGCTTTCTGAAGCTACACTTTGGGATATGTTTTAAAATAACAACTGCACAGAGGAAATGTCTTAAAAATCCAGTTTCACGTGTACCTTCAATATGATGAGTTTTAATACCAGAACAGAATAATAATTCCTCAGGATTTTCTGAGCGATGATTGAGGGAGCAGAGGGAGGGACTCTGTTGCTGAGTGAGCTCTTGTGCTCTCCCAAACTTTTTACACTTGTAATAATTTCCACACACATTTAGCAATCTGCACAGTATTATGCAGTGTATATTAAATAACCATAAAGGAAACTACACACTTGATGGTTGCTCACTGTTCTGTTGATGCCTGATGGCACTTTTTATGTATATTCAGGGAAAAAGAAGCCACTTGGAATATACATCTTAAGCTGAGGATCATCACTGGGGTGTAGCTACACTGTAAATGAGCAGTTCACAAATGCTCACAGCATCAGATCCTCAGGAAGGTTTGCAGACAGTTTATTAAAAATACGTGGCAATTTTCCAACTCAACTTCACTTTTGCAAATCCCCATCTCGACATATTTTAGTTTCTCTCCTGCACAGTGAAACCAGCGACGCTATCACAACACTTCAAGCACAGAAAGGCTGGACAAGGCCAATTTCTACTGTTCCTTCCACCGCAGGTGGAAATAAGGACTGGAAATAAGGCACAGCCAGGGCTTGTACAAGCCTAAGCTTCAGCTCATTTTGAAATCTGGAAGATGGGACTTCAAAGCCCACCACTGGCCAGTGCCGACTGTGCCACTAACGGATGTAAGGCAGCAAACACTGCTCTTCTGGAATGGCTAAATGTAATGTGAAATACAACACTAAGGGATACACAATGCTCTAAGTAAGGATGTTGTAAAACCCGTACAATGCAAAGCTGTGCACCTCACAATGTGTTATCAGGCTTTGCATTTTAAAGAAATGCTGCACCGATGTAAAGGGTTAAAGTTTCCTACAGTTCACTGGAGAGCAGCTTTTCCCTAGAAACCTTTAGGAGCTCTGCAGCTTTCAACTATTTATGTGCCATGAGCACAGCAGCTGCTGTAAATCCAACAAAACATGCACGGAACTGGTGCAAGTGTATTGACACAAATACAAGATCACCTATCGCATAAGGAGCTTTGCTACTAGCAAGTGATCTGAAATTAGCCTCAATAAAACCTTTTTCCACATCAGCACGTCTCATTTTCCATCAGTACCACACAGTTAGCACAGGGAGAGCCAATCTCCTGCTTCAGAAGCAGCTTCAGAAATTATCAGTGCGGTATTTTTTGTGACCCTGCACCTATGAATTCAGGATTTGCTAGTGCAGGTACAACTGCCAAGCTTTGCTGAGAGAAGATAAGAACTAATTTAAGATGCCTGCAAAATGACTTTAAACACTGCTGTGTTTTTAGAGTAACACCGCAGACAATGTTGAAAAAGCAGATGTATAACCCATAAAGGCAGGAAATTGCTCTTTCCCTTTGTACAGACTAAGCCTATCCTGCACCACACACCAGTCCAATTCCAGGGAAGCAGCAGCAGCAGCAAAAATCCAGGGAAACCTCCCAGAACAAACCCATCCTTCTGACATTGACTTGCACCTGACAGACACTTGACCGGGAATTTTTCCATGTTTCTGACAAGATATCAAGGAACAAATAAGGCGGGAGAAGAGAGAAGGGCTGTGTGATAAAATCAGGCAGAGAGCTCTGACTCACCATTATCCCCATCACCTCTAAGGATATCCTGACATAACCAATGTGCCCATGAACACCAGCACCGGTGCTTCTGGGAAGGAGATCTGTTTTGACTATTGCTCTTGTGGGTACTCTTAAGATTTCAGATCTGTACTGAGTTACTGAGGAGTTAAACCCCACATCACTGTCTGCTACTAGCTAGTGTAAAGATATACTTACCATACCTTTTTAGAGGATGAGCTTCAAAAAAAGAAAAAGCTCAAATAGTTTTCAAGTGTGATGAGTAGACCATTTCAGAAGATTAGGTAGTACTTTCTCATCTTAATTCGGACATCTTAGGGTAACATCAGGAATAAGACAACACCTTTGTTTTGCTGCAAGGGTCGCTTATGCTGATGTTGCCATTAAAAAAAACACTAACAACACATCTCATTTTAGCTATCAGATCAAACATACTCATGGAACAGCAGAAATGTTGACAAATCAGCTGAGCTTTCACACATGCGTGCACATACAAACACACAGCTATTTTAAACAAACAAAAAATTAATTTCAAGGACTGAAAAAAAAATTCAAAGTATTAAACCTGTAACAAAAGAAACTTCGGGCTGATTGAGGTGCACACAGCTGTATTTTCAAGTCAAACTTATGGTGCCAGATGTGGGAGAAACAGATTTAGACAACAGCAGCCTAATTCTGATTTTGACTTAAATTTTCCATTATCAGATCAGAGATTTGTTAAAAAAAATCAAGTTAATAGTTTTGATTCTGGAAAAAGCACCACTTAGCAGAGCAACTGCAATTTGAATGCTTGTAGCTGTGGCACCTAAACCATTTGAGAAGCCCACCTGTAAATAAAAAAAGGTTGAAAAACCCCACAGAACTTGTATGTGAGGCCTTTAAAGTAACAAAACCAACTGAAGTCCAAACTTAAAAAGAATTTGACATGCTGGTGGAAGAAAAGAAGGAATAAAAAAAATAAAGTTAGTGAATTAAAAAAAAATAAATTGTAGCACCAATCTGTGCCAACACGGACATCTGGCAATCTGTGGAATTCTAATTACCTCTTTACGCCATAGGCCATATTAAGCAAATTGTCCAGCCTGAAAAGAGAAGGAGGGTCTTTGGGTTAATGTCTCACAGATGGCAAGATCGCTCAATGGAACTATTATTAATAGTGTTCCATTTTCAAAGAAGAAACGTTCAACAAGTTTCCCACACATCTAAGGAGCCTAACAACTCCCAGCCTGCTTTGTTAAGTCTGAGGTTGTGCTTAAATTTCCACCAGAGCATTTAAAAGCCTTTTTTCTAACTTGTTTACAGTCTCAGAGAAAACCTTAACCTCCAGAGTTTGGTTTTTAAAAAAAAATCCGCTTAGGATTTGCCTTTTTGTTTATAATTTAAACTTGTCTTTTGTAATTCAACTGCTCACCTGATATTTGCAGTTAACTCAGAAATAAAATTTCAAGTGCAAAAATGCTGGAACAGGAAGAATTCTTGACTATCTGCTTTAACATAATATACTCTCCCCATTTTATGACATATATTTAGTATTAATCCTTCATGATATGTCAATCTAAACTGACCACCAAATTTTGCAGAATATAATCATCTGCTTTCCATGGCAGCACAATAAAGTCCTTCTATCCATGGAATGATTCAGCAATAACCTCAATGGACACAGCTGCGTGCCAAAGACACAAAAACAAGTGTAAATTTAATGTATCCAATGACTGACTTTTTATGATCTTTAATTCATTAGCACTTTTCATCACTGACAAACTAAAATTACTTTTGAATAATTCTCTAAAGCCAGTGTGCAACTCAGTTATGCAAATATGTCCAAGCTTTCTTTCTTGAAGGCAGATTTTTTTATTTGAAAGCTGGGTTGCCTGAGAACTATTAAGTATAAAAGTAATAGGAACATCACATATTGCTAACTCTGCCTTATGCATCAGATGGAAACAGTACATTCAGAATGCAAAGCATAAAACATCCCCAAAAGCATCTGAAGACTCACACCAAAGACTAATACAAGGGCTCTTTATACTAAGAGCAGATATCTCAGGCTAATAAATTTAATGATACTCCTGCTGACTGGGACAGACTCAGCTTTTTTCCTGCTACCAATCCACTGTCATTAACATCAAAGTCTAAGCTGCATCAAAACTGTAGTAATATAGCAGAAAATAAAAGCATTACCCAAAAAGAGAGAAAGAACAGGATAGTCACTGCTCATTTGATTATCAGTGTAACTCTATTCTGTCCTCCCTTTTTCAGCCTTCATGAGATCTGATTGTACAGTACTTCAGCTGTTTTAGTAAATACAACATGACTACTGCTGTCAGCAGATTTTCCTCCTCATTCTCCAGGAAAGAATATTTAATTTTACGAAGAAAATCAGGTCAGCCTACGCAACTAAAGCATATTTTCCTGCACAGCACCTGCCCCACATTGTCGTCGCTGGTGGAACTTCAGTTCTTTTCCAGGTAATTACCTGAATCTCTGAGCCTGGTGGTGAAGTGGTCCAGGGTAGCGTCTGTTGGGAGACTGATACAGCTGTGAAAGGAGTGCCTGGCTTGTTTTCTGGCTGGGGTTATTGGCAAACTTCACAGTAATTGGTTCTGTAGCACCACTAGGCTTCTGGCCATTTAGTCCCTTTATGGCTTCTTCTGCCTCTATTCTCTTATCAAAACGGATAAATCCCACACCTCGAGAAACCCCTGGGAAGTAAAAACATGTGAAGAGATGAATATTCTTAGGAACAGCCTCATCTATGTAATGAACACGAACTGAATGTTAGGTTTGACTTCACACAATAGGAGGTTTGCAAATTAAGAAAAGTCTTGTAAAGAAAAATCCTCTTCCCAACCTGTAATCTCCAAAATCAGCCCCTACTGTATTTAACAATGGTTTTAAGTAAACCACATTCTGTATTTTGATATTCCCTCATTAAAGAGGCAGCAGTTATACCTCCAGTTACATTTAAAAGGAACCACGTACTGCATCTTCCAGTAAAAGTCAAAAAGCCCCAGCTGCAGACATTTGCAATTTTGCCATTTCCGGAAAAACATGCACATTATCAAGAAAAGTTTTCTTTTAACCTGTGACTTGATCAACCAGAATCCGTGAGGTGATGATGCGCCCATATTGTGAGAATAACTGCTCTAATTCTTTCTGGGTCATGGTTTTGGGAAGGCCGCTGACATACAAGTTTGCATCCCGGATGGATGCTGAACTTGGACGGGCATATGACACCTAGGGAGAGAAAAGGAAAGGAGTGTTAGTGAGCTAGAGCCAACCTCGGCATTTTGGGCAGATCATGTTCTGTCCTTTCACAAGACATAACCCTGCAGTTCAGACAGGACCTGCTCTGCAAAACCAGCAGAGCCAGGAAAGGCTGGAAGAACAAAGGAAGAGCTACAGAGACCTTAAACAGACACATGGGTTCTGGAAGTGCAGTCACAAAATAACTATTGCTCAGAGGTGGATTAATGGGCAACTTCCCACACATGGCTTTGTAAATTTGCCCCCACGGGTGTGGGTGTGTGGATGATTTGCCGTAGCCAACCTCGCACCCCGAAGTTCCTGCATGTTTTTCTTTTTCCCCTCCAAGTGTCTGAAACAGATCAGGTTATTTGCAGAGTGATCTTTTGTGCTCTCTCTCTTTGTGTTTGCATCCTGAGCTGGCAAGATCTGTTCTGGATGAACAGTAAAGTACTGGTGAAATTAGACTAAATGAACATCTGCTCAGGGAGCTGTATACCGACACTCATTGTCGGATCTGCAATTTATCACGAGAAGTTCCCTTGCATTATAAAGCCCAGAACCAGACCATAAAATATTATGACCAAGCAAACAAGAAAATCTAGCTGTGGCACTGCATGTGTGCTGTTGGAAAATTACTAATTCAAGCCTCTTAACTGCTCTTCTACCTATGAATCAGATTTATAATTATAATAGGTGCATAAAAAGCCTTCTGCACTTTTAAAATAATATATACATTTAGAATACACACATTTAACATCATAAAAACACTTCCTGGATAAAGCCTAATGGCAAATATTCAGCACAGATCATGAATTACTTTGCAGCACATCTGAAAAAGCATTGGAACCAAAGCTGAATATTCTGCACTTCATTTTGATTTATTTCAATATAAACAGATCAGTACTCTCCCGCATTATGTCTTAAAATGTGTCTAGGAAGGAAGTGGGGGGGTTCCCATCACGAATACAATGCATTCAGCAACTGTCTTCCCCTCTTCCCGAGCCTCAGCCTGAACACAGATGATGTCAAATGGATGTCTGTGTGTTTTATGTGTCAAAGAGTTGTCTTTATGCGCTGCACACCTAAAAATAGATGTTGACTCAACACAGAAAATTATGTTAATGACTAATATTTGCTTCCACAATCTTCTCTGCATAATAGCAGACAAACTCTAAAGATTCTAGATTTTAAGGTTTTTGGCAATTTCTTTATAACTTACATGTTTGTCCATAACCTTTTAAATCTAACTTTTACAGAGAAGGCTAGAGAGAGGAGGTGGAAAATTCAGGGGAAGAAATATGAAATTGAGGATAGATAAAACATTTGCATCAATGGAGGCAAGCTCAGGCACACAGCACAAAGGCTCAAGCAGACATGAGGAGCAGAGAAACCTTCAGGTGCTGAAAGGAAGAAGGATATTGGGGTAAAAATCATTTTGTGCCACAGCCCACGAGCTCTTGATGGGATGCAGCACTCCCATCGCTTCCCTGCTGGTCCTGAACATTCCTCTGATGGATCCAGGACCAGAACACACATGGGTGGCACCGCTTGGCTTTCATGTAACAAAGCTTGATCCAGGCCCTAGGGGATACCAGGGATAATCACACGGTGCTTTCACCTACAGTTTGGTTTGGTGCTGAGGCATTTGGAAAAGCAGACTCTGCAAATGCCTTACCTTGAGAGGGTACTGTAAGGGTTCAGGCACCTATAGTTTAACCTGCTCTAGGAATAACAGTTTAAAAAACACTTAAGAGCCTCTCTGGAATGAGGGTAGTGATCTTACCTGTTCTTCCAAACTGAGAACAGCAAAATGAATATAAAGTTCCTGGGAAAACAGCCAGGGGTTTCCTTTGGGTTTCTCACTCTGGCACATTCATTAACCAAATGCCACGTTACAGGGAGGATGAAAAGTACTGGGATATGCAAAAAGCACTACTTCCCAGAGCAATGAGTGCCTGACATTTTATATATATATATACACTTCTACTTACAGAAGGCTCTCTGCTCTCGTGGGCCTTGCAGGCAGGCAGAGGAAGGAGGCTGCTCACACTCTCAACCCTCCACTCGCAGCACATGTGAACACCTATTGCCGCTCAGGTCTAGTTTTTATTTCCTCCCGCAATCAAACATTCAGGCTGCAGGGGAGCCTGAGCCAAAGAAAGAAGCTGCCAAAAGCAACTCAGCCGTCTTTAATATCAAGGAGAAAAGGTTGCAGAGCTGAATGGACTCAAGGCTAGTAATGTCAATTATTTATCTGCTTTTGAATCTTTTTCATCTTCCCTCTGAGGTTAGCCAATGACAAATCGATCGGTTAGAGTGTGCCATCCTGCTTTCAAGCTATTATTCAGTTAGTGCTGAGGACGGGATGTCTTCCTGTGTGTGAGCTATCAAAGGAAGAAATCACCCACCCTGACCCTCCATCACACCAGAAGCTCCTTATGCTGTGCAAGTTAAAATGGGAGCAAAAACCAGCTCCCATTTTATCGCTGCAAACGGCAAAGCGCTGGGTGAGGACGCTGCATTAATTCTTTATATTCACACTTAAAAATTATTTTTTCCTCCGTTCCTTTGCTCACGGCAGTGTTAGCACCCTGTAATGAAACAGAGCGTTGAAAAAGAAAAGAGTATGGAATCCTAGCCACCACAAAGAATTCAAATAATGAGCTGGAGAACGCCAAGCTACTGTTTGACCCAGGCATTTCTCAGCATTAAGATGTTTGTCTGCTTCTACAACGGTTGAAGGTCGAACCATGGTGTTGGATTTCACTGCATAAGATCATTTAGGAGTTCTGCGGTCAAATTTGCAAGGAAGATAATAAAATATTGCACAATTCATTTTATGGCATGCTGGCCTCAGATGTTAGTTTCTATAAATACATATATACTAACTGTGAAAAACATTTAATAGGACATTTCTCATCTGACATTGAGCATTAGCCTGTGTAAGGGCTTCTCTTCATAATAAACAGCCATCTCCAGAGGCTGCAGCACTCTCTCCCAACACCACTGCAGCATCAGAAGGTCCAGCATTTAATATCTTCCATGGCAAAGCACATTTTTGTTCAGGTGCACAGAAAACATCTCCAAGTTCAAGTAATTACCTTCCCTATTGATTTCCTACCTGTTTTCCCATATAGAAAACTTTTCCAAGAATTTCTAACCTCAAGACTCTTCAGAAGATAAATTGAAGCAGTCTGGCCTTTCCAAGCCAGAGCCCACAGCAAAGGCACCCAGAGGCATGAACGCATCCCATTTGTCTTACGGAACAAGGAACAGCAGCCATTTGAACACTGACACTTAACCACTTTGCTGCTGCTCCCTGGGAGAGAAGAAACCTTCAGCTCCTGTGCTGATCCTGGACTTCTCAAACATCAAGTCCATTTCTAGAAGCCTCCTTGTAAAATTTAACTCCAGTCTTCCCATAAGAGGAACTGCACCATCCTTTCCTGGAATGATGTGCTCTGCCAGCAGAGCCATCATGCCCTGGACACATCTAAGCAGCAACCAAGCAGCTCATCTTGCCCAAACCAACCTTCTCTGAGACGTGTCTTGCTCTGCACCTCCCGTTCCTCACCTGGAGAATGGGAAACTACCCAGCAGCCTTGAATCAGGGTGCACTGTGTGGCAGCACAGGCACCCAAGGACCACCAAGCCACCCACCCATGGCACCTGCAGTCCCTGGGACACCTCTCCAGCCACAGGCAGCTAAGATGCAGTCAGTGTTAAGTGACTCCCTGGGCAGCTTTCAAAAGGTTTGTGTAACATTCAAAAACACCAGACCTCTTGGTGACCTTAATACAGAGACTTTGATTTGTCTTTGCTTGACGCTCTCCGAGGTACAGGACTCCTTGTATGATCTTTGGGGTCATCGCTTTCCTTTTTTCTGCCTGAAGTCCAGTTTAAAACAGGGACAACCCTTCCCTCACTTGGCTGCCCCTTATGCTGCTGGTACAGACTGGAAGTGCTTTAACACAACTGCTCAGAAGCCTCACACGTGTAAGTAAGCACATTATCACTTGTTTAAGGCACATCCAGAACTAGAAGTAAAATCTGCTTAGCACCAGTGAACAGGCTGTGGCAGAAAGAGACACTTCCCCACAGCCACTTCCAGACCCTCATCTGTGCCCTAATTTTGTGTAAAACCAGATTTGAGACACCCTCCTGTGAAAGCTGCATGCTTGTCACAACAAGCAAATACAAAAGCCCTCTGGTCCAGAGGCTGAAGATGAGGATCTGGAATACTTTCATATCTGATGCTTGCACTGCTTTGTCCTTTCTCTTCCCTAAGCCCTTGGCTGGGGGATGGAGGGGAGTGACAATGCACTTTACTGTTGAGCGATTCAATGCCATTTTACAGAGATTAATTATAATTGCAGGTACAATGGTCTATCCCATCATTTCAGGAAAGACATCCATAGATAATAACCTAGAAACACTCTTGGCTGTATCAAGAGCAAGGCTAAGAGAAATAATTGCTCTGGCTCTGTGGAATGAAAAGGACTCACTGGCAAAACTGAAGCAGTAAAAAGAGAAATCGCGATTAAGAGAAGATGCATGAAATTAACAGGCAAAGACTCTCTGGTGCCTGCTGAAAGCAGCAGAACCAAAGCTGAACGTTCAAATACAGCACGGAAAGGTCTGCTGAGGAGCAGCATCATTGCAGGCACAAAAGATGCAGGAGGGTTTGTTAACAAGCACTACGAAGTCAAAACGGTTACGCTGACAGAGGGTCCTAAAGAGCACAACAGGAGTAAACAGGAGTAAACTTAGTTGAGGCTTTCCAGGTCTGTGGCACCTTTAAAGTTCCTTGTCCAAGGCTTTGTCTTGGGGAGCAGCAGCCATAGCAGATGACCCGTCTCTGACTAACTGTGAGCTACCATGAAAGAGAACAAGCAGTTACCTCAATTTTAGAAGGAGCTATAAAATAGCTACATCCCAAATCTGTACCTTGTGCCTGTAATGTGAATTTTCAAGGAAAGGAAAAAAGGGGCACACAAGACACTCAAAAATGCAAATCCCTCCTTGCTGCAGTCCAACATATTCAGCTACTCCCAGTATCTTTCAACACCCCAAACTTCCATCTCTTTCTTGCAGAGCATCCAAGCTCCTCCTGTGCCTTGCCCTGATCTCTCTGTGTACCCTTCTCCTTACCACCCAGCCTTGCACAACATCCCATTTCTTCCCTGGGACAGGAGGCTGCAGGCAATGTCCAGCAGGCTTGGTGGCCCTGAGAAGGCTATGGAAGAACACAGTTGGAAAACACAGGGTTTTTGGCTGAGCACTGCATCAAGAGCACCCAACACCAGAGCTCTGCCACCATCACTGTCAGCAATCCAGTGCTTTCTGGCTGCAACCCAAATTGTGCTGAACTCCCCCCACGCTTCCCAAGCAGTCTGGGATGGGGTGCAGGAGATGCAGGTCTCTTCCCCACCACTCCCTGCTGCAATTCCTCCTCCCTCCCTGTGCTTCCCACACCACCCCCTCTGCCGAGCACGGCTGGAAGGCAATCTTTTTGACAAATGACTTTGTAGGGCAGAGAAGTCTGAGGCTGCTGTTATTTGGTTACCCTACAGTGACAGGATGGCTTGTAGTTTTGTGGACAATTGCAAGAATTAACACAGACAGATTTAGAGCCTGAGTTTTGTGGAAATAGCTGGCATTTTGAAAAATGCCAGAGAAACCAAGATAAATAGGAAGATCTTTCAGCAGTAATGTTACTACTTTATTTTCAGAAAAAGCAGGATTACTTTCTCCCACAGCCTTATCTGCTGTATTTTAAACTAGGACCATCCAGACCTATTGATCAAAACAGAAGAGCAAAGCAGAAATACATAATTCCATGCTATTTAATCAACTTAACTGAAAATTAAAATAACTAGAAAAAGCCTCTGAGCACAGAGGAACCATCCTATCCCCTTTGGTATTTAACCATCTGATAGATTTGATGTATTTAAAAACTGGGGGTTATCAAGGGCTCAGAGAACCCAGATTCCTTCTCCCCTCACTGGGGACATCTCCCTTTGCTCCAGCAGTGTCACAGCAGGTACCTGCTCCTGTTTGCGAAGGAAGAAGCAAACCTATTTCTCAGGCAAGAGAGAAAAAGGAAGAGAGGGGTGTACAAGACTGCACTTCAGGGGGTCACTGGCTCTTTTTAGATTTCAAGCTTCCTTTCAAAACTGTTCTGCCCTTGTTCCAATGAAGCCAGGTCACCTGAAGCCCCAAGTAAATTGTGAAACACTTCCTTCGCATCCTTTCAGGTGGTGTCCTTCTTTCAGGGCAAAGCAGCAGTTTAAACAGTCTGTACCCCATGCATCACACATCTTATTTTCCTTCTGATATTTGATGCAACTGAATTGCCAGGCAATCTTCAACAGCAGCAGTGACCTTTCATATGGTTTTATGGATGGGTAAATTTAATTTCTAAAAATAGATTCAATTTCTGGAATATATATTTATTTCAACACACAGAGTCTCTTCCCTCATTCTAAACTGTTTTGCAGAATTATGTCAAGCTTTAGCTGTAAAAAATAAAGTAAAGCTTTTCTCCCTCACAAGAAGATGATGCTGCTATGAAATGGCGTAAATAAAATATGCACTATGATCAGTTGAGGAGGAACAAAATGTGTATAACCTATTACCACCAAACACAACACTCCCTCCAATGCTTCTCCCAAACACATATTCTGTAAATCGTCACCTCTCAACTTTGACTTGAAAGGGCATCATTGACTTAAATAAAATGCACATAAATATTTTAGCTGCTAGAGTGAAAAGGGATTATTTATCATAACAATGACAGAATAAAAAGAACATTTCTTCAGTTATTTTAGTCCACACATCAGAGCCGACTGTGCCTGGCTGTTCTGCTGATCCTGCTATAAAGCCACTTCCTCCTGTGACTGCATGGCTGTTTTGCAAGGCATCAGGAGAGAGGGAACATTAAGCCACCACTAAAATATTACAGAAGTGAAAAGGACAGCATTTGGGGCCACATGCATAAAATATATATATTATTTTTAAACAGGAATGAAGCCTTGTGCGGTCAAAAATTGAGTGCAAATACAACTCCCCAGAGCCACCTCATGTTCAGTCTAGGTGCAAGGAACAGCAGAGCCCACAACACAGATGGGACACAGCCAGCAGGACCACAGTGACCTTGGCAAGCGTAAGTAATTTGCCACTGTAAAAGGGCTTTCACAGATTATTCATTTTAACTTTCTTCCCACCAAAACAGCTTCCAAAAGGCAGCCACAGAAATTCTACCTGCAGGGCTGTACCGACATACATAAGCAGAGGCCAAGGTTCAGCCCATCCATCAATAAGATATTTACAGATTCATTCTGGGGCAAAAATCCCAGCCACATTCATGAAGAAAGCAGAACAAAGTACTGTTCAGTACTTTTCCAGCTCAATGTTATTCCATTAAATATTTTTTAGCCTACAAAACTAAATACCACCAAATTCCTTTCTAGATGTTCTCTTGAGAGAGTTTTTTTCTAATGCACCAACAGCACATTTTTAGTAACTGTAAAGGGCATCTGTAGCTAAAGTAATCAGGTCTGATAATTAAATATAGTAATTCCACAAGTTTAAATACTTCAACCTTACAAAGAATGGCAGTGAGATGCTGGAAAGCAGCACGTGGGGGCAACAGGCAAGCGAGGAGTTTCAGCGGTGCCGAGTACGGTTCCTCATCACCTCCAAATCCCTTGGAAACCAGGGGTATCTCCAGCAACACAAATGCCACTGGCAGCACTAAACACACCTGATTTACCCTCTCAGTGTGAACACTGGAAACCTCCATCCCCACTGCACAGCACCAGGGAAGCAGACCTAATTTATCAGCATTTCCAGAAGTAACACGTAATTAAAAACACAAAAAAAACCAAGGGGGTAAAGGTGAGGTAATCACATGCAATTCTGCAATGCAAAATTGGGTTGGAAGCTGCTGATTAGATGTCCCTCTGGCCAAAACTTTGGGTACTGCAATAGAAGACTCCCTTAGGTTGGTTTTAGGCAACGGCACAAACCCAATTTTACTTAAAGAAGAAAAAACCCCCTATGCTTCCTCCTGGTTGTAGAAGAACTTACACATCTCCTGTGCATGTAGATTAGATCAATCTCTTTGCTTATTATTAAATAGTAACAGCTTCCAAGAGCACCCTCCAAATATCCCTTATTCTGTGCAAGTCTACGAGCTATTAATAAACATGAAAACCTCCCAAACCAAACAAATCAATGAATTTCTAAAATTTATACTGAACTAAAAAGTGCCACAAAGATTTTGCAAAGGAAGTTCCATGCAAAACAAAAGTCTTAATACAGCTGATAAAGGCATAATGGTTTAATTTTGCATGTGAGAAATGTATAATAATAATTGGTGTGGGTTGGAGTTTCTAGAGGCCTTTTATAGCACGAGTTTCCTGTAACCTTGAAATATTATTAATGCAATAGCATTGCTCTGGTTCACAAAAAAGAAAAACAGAGGCAAAGCAACATAGGTACTTAGGGACAAGAAATGCAGTACTTTGCTACAGCTGAATAATGTTCAAAATATACATGTGCTGTATGAAAAACTGATCTAGATTTTTCAAGTTCTACTGAGTTTTTAATAAGTATTTTCAAAATATTTTTTCCCGTATAATGTGCCTGTAAAAGCAATTTGGAGAGCAACTTTTCACTCTAAGTGGAAACTGCTGAGTCCAAGCCTGCATTTCCACCTGCAGCAGTTGATAAGATGGTAGATTTTGCTGCCTTGCCTTCCATACTCCTGTAAGCGTATCCATTAACTCTACAAAACCATGCTGTGAGCATTTTGATATATGGCCCACATACACATCTGTGGGATGGAATCTGGATGGTCTAAGGGAGGTTTGGAAGCAGCCTTTTATATGTAATCCATGCAGCTGCTCCATCACTTTCATAACCCTCAGCTCAGCACTTCTGCTCCTCACCGATCAAACAGAGATCGGGGGAAAACTTGCCCGAAACAATCCTTAGAAATACACCAGAATCCAACAAATATTTTTGCTTCAGGGTATACCACTCTGCCCAAACCACAATCTTTAGCAAGAATGTCAAAACTACAGTACTGACCACATTACACTGTATCTTATTTGCAAGTTACAACATCACTGACATTACTTATACCAATATTCACTACAGTAAAAATTCTATTTTTATATTCTTAACATTTTTAGCTTTGAAATACAAATTAACTACAGAAGAAAAATTAAGAAAATGGTGCAAATCAAAAGCCAGCATTCAAAAAATGATCAAAGCAGTTTCAGATAATTTGAATCTGATCTGCTGTTTGTTCCCCTTCAATTTTTTTGATTCACATCCCTTAAGCTGTATTATTTGTCAGAATTTGGGATGTGGAAATCTTCTGTAAGCTGTTTCAGAACAGCTTTATCAGCCATGCAGCAGAAACTGTGACAGTGTGGAAGCTTGCTTTTCTTGTGAGACCACTAAAGAAGGTCATTGAATAACTAATGGTCTATTACAACAATGAAATAAGAGACTTCAGTGGGAAGCCTCCAGCTTTTAAAAGAATAAATCAAATTAAGGATGTGGAAATTGAGAAAAAAATTATTTTTCAGAATGACATGTTCTAACTTGTGAGAACCATGCTTTCAAAACCTGAAAACGACAATAGTGTCACTAAAAGAACTCTGTGTCCTTATGTTTTAATTTCCCATTAAAACATAAGGAAACATGTAACTTGTGAATACACCATCATGTACTTCACCTGTTTACGGATAATGGTATCACTCTGGCTGTTTTATTCTACATTTAAGCCTCACTGTCAGGTTTTAAGGAGCTTCCTGTTACTTTCCCCTCCCTTTAACAATAGCAGCAATTTCAGAGAAGAAGTATTTCATCTTCTGCACGTCCACTCATTGTTCCAAGGAGGAGCTCGTTAACCCCCTTACAATGGAGAATAAAATAGTGATGAAATTGCCAGAAACAGTTTTGACTACTTTCTCCCCTTCCTGAATTGTGCAAAAGGCATTTTTTATTGTCTTACCTTTATGGTTTTGGTCTGGAGTCTGAGTCCATTTAAAGTGTTAATGGCTTTCTCTGCATCCTTTGGATCAATGTAGTTAACGAATCCATAACCTAAACTCTGCCCTGTTGAAACACAAAAAATAAAGAAAAAAGGACTCAGTATTTTTCAGCACAGGAACACAACTTCCAAGAGTGGAAGCACAATTTTCTTACAATGTTTGTTTCATCCCTGCTTTCCCTTAACAGTGTCTATGCTGCTCTTCACCATTTCTCTATCTCCTTAATACAGGGGGAGCCATCAGAACTTTAAATTGCTGCTCTGAAGATCCTTCCGTAAGAACAAGAAGCAGCAACCCCTCACCTTGCCTTCCGCAGGAGTTTACTGAACAGCATGTATGAGGCTTGACAGCAACAGAATTGTGTAATAGTTTTGTGCTGAGCTCCTAATAAATGTAACTGGCTGACCTGCCAGTAACGAGGCCGCCTCTTAAAAATAAATAAGCACACACATATAATTTTGCTACTGTTTAGAAACAAGTTTTGAAGTATTTAAACCACAAAATTAGGAAAGTGCATTTTTACACTAATCTTGAAGGAGCTGAGGAACAGAAAACCACCTTTACATCTCATTTTACTCCTCAGTGAGCAGCCAGTAAATAGGAGGAGAAGGGACAGCCCAAACTGCAGCTGGGCAAGGGACCGCATTAAAACTCCCCTCCGAGCATTTGAGATGACAGCAAACCCAAACAGTGCAACAACTGCTGCTGTGCACGGGATGGCAGGAGTCCACTTCAGCAGCCAAAAGCATTTCAACAGCTTCTGTTTCACCAGCAAGATGCGTGTGTGTGTTTGCAGCAGACAGAGACACAGTTAATAATTGGGGTAAGTGACACGGGGCTGGAGAGGCCAGGCCGTGCTGTCGGCACTGCAGGATCATGGACAAGCACAGGGCTGTGGGGCTGCAGAGGGCTCAGAGAACCCCCTCCGCAGGGATCTTTTCCCAATTCCCAAGCAGCAGCTTTGCAGCACCAATTCTATTAATGCAACGTGACAGACAGCCGCTTACAGATCCCTTCCTTCGAGCATCCTACTGAACTGATTTTGCATGTTTGGAAAACACAGCTTTTTTTTTCCCCCCCCCCTTATGTTAAGGCACATGAACTTTGAAACCCACACAGATAATGACATTTCGAGAATCAGCGAGCCCAAGCAGGCAGGTGAACGGCCCTGAATTCCAACCACACTCCCTCTCATACACCCCTCCATGTATCTGGAGCACAGCAAGCCAAAAAAACACCTGTCCCTTGGCACTGATGTGCAGGGGATCAAAATGCTCCTGCTCACACGCAGTGAGAAAGGAAACATGTGAAAATCCCTCCCAAGGAGAAGAACAGCATTTGTGGAGGTTTCTAGCCACAGGAGCAGCAAGCAGCGACCCAGCTCCTGCTCACCAGGAGGAAGGGGAGGTTGGGAAGGCAGCTGCACACCAAGTGCCTTGATGTCCCCTGGAGGCACAGATCCTGCCTCCCAGCACAAAGCTTTGTTTCTTTGTCTCCCGGACTACAAAAAAGCATCTGTGTGTTTCTCAAAGTCAGACGCCACCAAAAATACAGCGTTTGCTGTAACACAAATACAGGGAACGCTTCTGTCCTATGAAATCAGATCAAAGCCCTAAAAGCTGCTAACTATGCAATGGAAGACTTTAAAAATCCATGGAAACACTGCAGTTCATGCCTGAAATGCCCACATGCAGGCGCAAGGATAAGAAATGACTGTTTTAACATACAGTACAGCCAGGGAGCAGTTCCATCCCATCAATTTAACTTCAGAAAAAAGTATAAAAACATACTCTGTCTTCCTGGAGAGCTGAACTAATCTCAACAAAAATATTCTTACCCAAGTTACACGACATTAACCAAGAATGACCTGAAGTCTGGCTGAGCACAAAGCCTGGAGCAGAAATACTGTAAAGATACTTTCCCTGCCATGCCTTCCTCTGCTTGCCTACCGGAGATATTTTATACAGCCCCAATCCCTGAACATATCAAGTCTTTAATACATTCAATCCTAAACAATCCCAGGGAGAGGAAAGCCATTCTCTAGGAAACAAACCTCTTTTTGTGGGGGGAAGGAGACTCAAGGACCAGAGATTGGATAACCTGTGTTTGTATCCGTTCTTTTCCCTCTTAATTATCTCTGGATTTCAGAGGTACACAGACAGCAGGAGTAGCTGACATGAGGCCTTGGGATTTATGTCCAAATGTCTGACCCTGGGCCTCCATGTCCAGCCACTGCTATTCTCCACACACAGGGATAGACCAACCTCTACAATGTATACACTGTTTGTCAACAATCTCCCATAGAAACATTCTCACTTCCATGAGTACTTGCACAAGAGAGACCATGGACAGCAAACCCACAGACAGCACCAGCAGCAGGGAAGGGAAATAAATGGCAATACAAGAAAAGAATGAGATCACAATTACACAAAACCTTTTTTTTTTGAGCTCCCCAGTAACGTTCAAGTTATTTAGGTATCATCATCTCTCATTCTCACTACCAACTGGCAATGGATAAACATATTTTTTCCAACACAAATAAAGCTGGTCTTGTCTGCATGCAGGACTGCAGGACCTGGCTTAATGAAAACTATTACACTGTCATACCAATCTTCTTTCAAATAACAGGTCTGAAGAAACATGAGATCTTGTTAGTGTATATACTCCCGAACATCAAGAAACATACAAACTTGTAACAGGACTGCAAGCCTGTTACTCAGAAGCTATTGGTTATGGATTAATATCCCACTGATTGCTTTATTAGCTGTACTATATTCTCACAAAAAAAGGGTGAATATTCAATTCTGAGCACAGAATTTGTTAATTCAATGAATACCCTTTTAATCTCAACTCTCAAACTCCACACCCTTCACAGCCCATTGAAATCTTGGTGCAGTTCTTTCCACCAGTAAATTCCTGCTGCTGCTTTCTGGCACAGACCTCACTGTACTAGTGAAGCTGAAAGGAGAAAAATCTTCCAATTAAGAGCTTTCCACTTCAGGAGCATATTTTATTTGGTTACTTTGTATTTTCAACCATCTCTCTCCCTAAATATTATCATGTGTTTGAAGATTGACACAAATGCCCAAGTCTGAAAAAACTGAAAAGAAAAACTCAGACAAAAAACTGATTTGTGAAAAGCTTTATGATGACTGTGGCAAACATCATAAAGTTTTACTGTGCTAAACATTTACAGTTAAGAAGCCAAAAAAATTTACACATGCAGCTAAAAATATTATTTTCAAATTCCTCTCAAGAACAATATACCTTATGTCAGACAAAACAGCATCTAGATACAAAAGAACTAAAAATTGTTACAGGTAAAGCAGGAAGAGGATTTGTTCCAGGATACAGTAAACAGTATGAACTTCCCTATTTTCTTCATCATGTGCTCTTATTACATGTACTCCAAAAGGGTAACACTTCTTTGGACACAATCTGGCAGCACAAAGCAAGCAGCTGGACCTCTCAGTGGGATCCCACACAGACACTGTAGCTCATTCCCATGCTACACTTCCCAGGAACAGCACCGTAAATAGTAAATATTTTCTGTGATTTGGAATCCAATAGTTCATCACATGCTGTGATTCAGTAGGTCAGGCAAGAGATATTTCTAGATGATCCTAAAACAACACCTTGTTATCTTGCTATTCTCACTGCTCTTTCTGAATGTTTTATCTAGCAGCAGAAAATGTATAGTGGACCTCTCAGAATCTGGTAAGGAATAGGTCTAAAAAGTGAGCAGTAACAGGATTAGAAGTTACCAAGGACTTGACAGTCTAAAAATAAAAATAAAAAAAAAAAAGGCAGGCAAAGCCAAGCCCAAGCTGGTAATGTACATTTTGCATTTTAGAAAGTTCTGTTTCATAGCTGAAAATTATGCTTAAAACAAGCCATGAGAAAAAAAGATGGGGGGGGGGGGGGGGGTCAATTTACCCTGTATTATTTACATCTAAAAACCTGTAACTGTGGAAAAAGGTAGTGTCAAAGACCTGTACCTTCTTTTACTTCCTCTGTAAGCCAGTCTGCTTTGGCCAATTACACACTTATATTAAGAGGTAAAGGGAAAACACATAGAAAAAACCCTGTAAATTAGAAGAGAAATGCCATAGAAAACAGAAAAAAAAAAAAGCACAAAACCTCTCTGGCCAGTAAAAGTTAGAATAACAAAAAATTTTTATTTTTAGGTTACAGAAAAGAGATCCCTTAACACTCATCCTGACTCACCAGGAGATACTAATAGTAACAGCACAGAGACAACAGGCATTATGTACACCTGAAGAAGTATGTGAAGATATAACTAGCAGCCCAGGTGAATGATAAACAGGCGCTCCTAAAATGATGTATGTTTAAAATGAGATGATCTGGATTACTTGCAGAGGACAGACTCCAAAAAAAAGGGGCTAATGGCTCTCTTGTGATCAACAAATTCCAGGAGCCTGGAGGAAAACATTTTTGCACTGAAACTCAAGAAGTGAAGACTGGATGACCCAAGTAATTACAGGTCCTGCAGTCTAATGCCAAGCAAGGCAAAATTACAAAATATTCAATGCTGGACTCTAATAATAAAGAATTAGTGAGGGGTAATAAAATCAATGTCAATCAAATTAAGTCTATGCAAAATAGATTCTGTCAAACTAAACTGACAACCTCCTTGATGAGATTACAAGTTTGACCTATAAATTTTAAGAATGCCATTAAATCAACATTGATATACTTAGTCTTCTCTAAAGGACTTTATTTGGTACTGCTTATTAATTGACTGGAACAAAATTAACACAGCACACATTAAACGGATTAAAAAAGCCAACAGATCTCTTACTGGGAATTGTGAATAGGAAGTCACCAGAAAGATGCCTTCCTACAGGTCTATCTCAGGAAACAGATCTTGGCCCTAAATTGTTTATTTCCACTGGTAAGTGGAAAAAACCCAAACTCCTTGCTCATGAAAATTGACTGCAGAAAGACAGGAGGAGTAGAGGATAAGTACAGAGAGGACAGAGGGAAGGTACAAAGCAATTTAAGATCCTCAGTAAAAACGACAAATACACACGTTTAGATAGCACAAAGATTACATCCTGACAAACCAACTTAACTGTGGCATACTTCAGGAAGGCTGGAATGAAAGACTGACAGAGGCCACATCAAGCCTGTAACATTGACAAAAGAGTTAAAACTATTCTTGCCATAAAACTCTCACAATCAGAAAGGGAAAGAAAAATTGCTGCTTCTGATTTGCCTGTGCTTTGCTGAGGAAGAGCCAACTCCTGGTGCACGTGCTCCAAGGGAGACATTGATGCCTTGGTGATGGTGCCACGAGAACTGACTACAGCAAAAGAACTCCTTCAGCTGAGATAAGGGGGTCAATCTGCCTACCTCATCAAAAAAGCTGAACCTGAACACTATTACATTAGTATTCCCCTGAAGTACACATTTTTTTTCTTTGTTACTAATGTCTGTCCATGGAGTTATGTATCCCAAGTCCCATCGCTTGGCAAGTGAAACCAGACTAGAAACAATACAGCAAATGCTGTTTTCCTGTGGAAGCCATTTGCACTATTTTTGACATTGGAGGTAACATGAATTTAAGTACCTACCAACCATTTTGTCAGTTCTTCTACCGCTGGAAATTCTGAAAGCTTGACTTTTTTTTTCTGAAAGCTATGCTCTAGCTGAACCAGAAATTAATCCACGGAACGTTCTGGAAGATGCATTAAGTGGTCCATAATCTCTTCTACTCTGAAGCTCTGCAAATACACTGTTCCTGCTGGTTCTGTGAGGAACAATCATTGCCATAAGCAAAGCAGAAGCAAACTACTTTCTCAGAAAAGTCTGAAGCCCTCCTATCGCACAAAATTGTTCTAATAGCAACTTAGAGGTGAGTACAACTTTTAATTACCCACCTATGACCAGGCAAGTTAAAATAAATGGTTCGAAGCATCTTTTATTTAGAAATAAATGACTGGAATGCAATGTCACGTTAAAGCACTATGGTCCCTACTATGAGCAGTCACTCATGAGCACAAGCACAGAATGGGACAGCAGTGATCCGAACTGCCTTAAATTGTGGTTTTGTTGTCCCCTGCCCAAATGTAAAACCCAATTTAAGCTGCCCTCCTGACAGCCATAACGCGAGCGCCGATGCCTCCCTGCCACGATCCCTCCCTTCAGAAGTAGGGCGCGTCTGACAGCTCATCTCGCATCAGCCAGGCAGGAGCCGTCAGACAGCAACAGCCTTCAGTCACTCTGCCTTTGGGACCAAAAGATTAATAACGCTCGCCACGAACTCTCCAGATCTCCCCAGCTCCATTTTTGCCTGTTCAAACCTCGGTGAAATTTAGGGAAGAAACCAATCACAGCGTAAGCTTCTCTCTATTGCAAGAGCTCAGCACAACTTGCTGTCCACCTGTGGATCTTCCAAGCAAACCTGCACGTGCTCTTCCACTTTTCCCAGTGTTTCTCAAGCTTGAGATGTTTGTAATAAACAGCACCTATAGATGGCTGGCAGGGAGATTGCTCTGTCTTTTAAGCAGGAGTAACCCAAAGAGACTTCCAACATTGAAGGCAAGCCCTGCTCCAGCTGGCAGGCCCATTTCAGAACACCACCCTGTGAGCCTTCAAATAATTTCAGAAGTGTTTTAAACATATTCCTCAGATGAAAAAGGAATGACTGCAACTCAAATGAAAAGCCGTATGAAGTACAGGCTTTTGGAGGAGGTTACATAAATACCCTTGAGAAGATATATTCATAATGTACAAAGAGGGTCAAGTGAAACAACTTTCATTTTTTTTCCTTATTGTTGTTTTCACAACAGTTACCAACAAATAGAGCTGTTCACCTAAAAAAAAGAGGTAAGCTATAGAGAGAAAATTCAGATCAAGGGAAGATGAGATCTGATCATGACAACAGTTCAAAACCTGCTCCTTGTCTGATGCTTTTTTATGCCAGTAATGTCAGTCTCATTCATCCTCCACCTCTTTACCAAGGAGAATCACCTGCTGTCACCCCAGCAATGCACACTGCAGTCTCACGAGAAGCAAACCAGGAGGGAGGCATCTTCTACACACAGTGCTCCTAGGACCCAACAATTAAGCTAAGGCTGTCATAGACAATTCACTGCAACCCATCTATGAAGGGTAACTTGTTCTGTGTTAGTGCAGCAGCTCTATCACAGCACCCTTTAGTCCACAGCTTATTTACAATACAGACTCCTTATGTTTATACAAACCAGGATTTATTTAATATGTGTTGTCCATGAATAGCAAGAAATCATTCTCCCCCTACTAACTCTCACTTTTGCAAGACTTTAGGGAAAAATGCACAATCTTTCTCAAAGCAAAAACTAGACAAGCACGAGTAAATAAATCACTTGGTTTTTGCCTTTTGCAGGAAAGTGACTGGGTACAAGCTTTGTCTGGGAACCTTCCATTAAATTACTATACTTGAAGTGCCCTTAGTTCTTTAGGGAAGATCCCACTTCTACATTAGAAGTCAGTTGTATTTAAATGCAATCCAGTCCAGAGCCCCAGATATTGTGTGATGCTACAGTGCACCTACAATTAAGAAGCATGACTTGTCCTTGGTTAAAAACAGCCATCAGCACTATCTGAGTTGAGCAGATCCTTCTTTAAATACTACTGGAGAGGAAAGCCAGGTTCCAGACTAACAGTGAAATGCACTTGTAACAGATCCCCTCCTAAGAAACATGCTTATAGTTTCACAAAAAGAAAAAATGTAAAGCTAACCCCAAACCTCTGGGAAAAATCCTCAAAGTTCCACAGCTAGAGCACCTGCAAAGGCTATATAATAACACAAAGTTCCTCATATGGGACAAGATCCCTCAAGCAAGCTCTCCCCCACAGGCATCAGAGCCCTGATAGCCAAATAGCAATGGCCCTCCCCATCAGGTATCTGCACAGAGAAAATTCCTATCACTGCTTTAATGCCAGATAGACTCAGATAAAAGCTCATTCATGCAAGAGACAGGCTTTTTTTGGGGAGCTCGAGGGGAGACACAAGTTGCACAATGAGGTCCCATGGGACCCCTACGCATACAGGATTTAATAAACTTCAGCCCAAGTGGAAGGGGCTTCTTTGCACCAGGCCTTCTCCAACAGAGACACTGCTACATGATTAAAAAATCCCCCAAAGGAAGCCCTTGCAAACAGTGTGCTACATCCCACGTAAAACTCTCCCTCGGGGAGAGGATAAGAGAGGGAAAATGAACCAGACATACAGACACCACTCACTCAATTTTAATATCTGAATGGGAAGTGCCAGATACCATGACAACAAGCCTAGAAAAATAAAAGGGGAATAAAAAGAAGCGTTGCCCAAAATGTGAAACAAATCCTATAAATGTAGCTACAGCAAATGATTAGTGCTGGTGAGGTAACTGCAAGCCCGGGACCTCCACATGTCTTTGGAAGGGAACCACCAGGACCTGGACATGGTGACCTCAAAATCAAAGCAAGGCTCCCCAAACCCATCTGCAAGCTCTCCATGATGGAAACATCATTCATCCAGCACTTTGAGCTGGAAAGCTTGATTTTTGCCAGGCAGTGCCAGAGGAGATTTACATGAGTTTTGTCCTCTTCTGTAGTTTTGACAAATCTCTTAATGCAAGACTGTGTAATTTAATGTCTTGATTTTCAGAGATGCCAAAGCAGTAGCAGGTCTTGTGTAAATAAAATACCAATTGACAGTAACTGCCATTTCTCAAAATCAGATACAGTAATTGCTTACACTTTAGAATGGCCCCATATATCCACTGAGAACACAGACCATGATGGAGCATGCTTTGACAGCCTGCTGCTGCCCAAAGCCATCAGATCCTTCTAAAAATCCTACTCCCACAGGAACTTCAAGAGGACTTCCAAAACCATGCAACTACACCATTTTATACTTTATGACACCAGGAATATAAGACACACCCGCTCTCAGAAATTGTACCTTATAGTCTCCTAAAGGCCTCCATCATTTCACATGTCCTGCATCTCACCTGGAACAAGGCTTTGCTCTTACCTGCATACTACAGAGTTCAACCAGGCCAGCTGTGCCATCGCTGTGCTTGAGGACATGGACTAATCTGCATGCAAAGCTTAAGTGGCAGATTGAGACAAATGCTGACTTGGCTGGAGCCTTCCGTGGTTCCCATTACCATAGCATGGAAGCGTTTTATCTCTGAAACACACCTTTCCTCACAACCACCACTGAGGAAAGCACTTTTATTCCTATTATGGAGAAGAGAAACTGAAAGGCATCACGATTTCCAGGGTGAACTTGGACAGAGTAACACAGTCACTAAAACAGGGAACTAAAACTGCAGCTCCCCCACTCTCTGACTGGAACCTTATCATTGGCCCATTGAGAGTTGTGCTGGGCTAGAGATATCTTGTAAACAACACACACATTTCGTGCTCTGTAGAATTTATTATCCTCCTTTTTCTTTTTTGTTTGCTTGCTTTTATCAAGTTTCTTTAAATGCAAAACTGGATTTTCAGCATGGGTGTGTTCGTACTACTGCAAGCAACTGATTAAGTAGGTTTTGAAAAGCTGCTGCTCCTGACATACACAAGACAAGTGAGCTCCATTTCTGAACAAATATTTGGATTTTGCTCCCCTCAGTTGACATCTCTCGCTTCCCTTCTTTTCATCTTCTCCTCCCCCTTCCTTCAAGGAGCACACAGCCTCTGAATTAGCAGCTGTTCCGAGAAGAGCAAGGCTGCACTCCTCCCCGCTTTGTCCCAGAACAGAACAGGGACTGTACTATAAAAATCCAGTGTTCTGGGGACAGGCATGAATGGACAAGAAACAGCCATGACTTGTCTATCCTGAACAGTAAATTCAATACTGAAGAGACGACTTAAACACAAGAATGCAGACATTAGAAACAAACAGGCTAAGTGAAAACAAGATTCAGTAAGAAAAAATGAAAAAGAAGCAGGAAAAAAAAAACCCTGAAAGATATAATAGCACATAAAAATGGTTATCAGCAGTGTGGAAAAAAAAATCTGCAATTAAAGAAGTCACTGCATTACATGAAGCATGCAGTACACTGTGGGAAGCCATTCTCATCCCAAACAGAGGATGCCACACAGGAGAATGGATACAGCATCACTGGACCAGCAGTACACAAAGAATGGTAAATGCCACACAACTCTAACAGGGAATGTATGTACCAGAGACAAGGAAGGCAAGAAACTGAAGCCAAATTTCTGCAGTCACCAGGCTTTAAAATAAGACCTAAGGCTCAAGAGTGACTTAAGATACAAGCTTAGAAGTGTGTTGAAGTGTCCAGTGTTAAAACACTAACATAAGGTATCCTTTGGTGAAATTTGACTAAAGGGAGATACAAAAGCCTATAGTTATTTCAAACATGTAAAGACTATGACTGGAGATTAAATATTAGAAGTGTGCTACTTTTAATACTGTTACTCATAAAAAAAGATGAAATTAGAAGAGGGTAGAAAGAATCACAGCCTGGAACCGAAGAGAAAAGGCACCCCAAGAGCATGAGCCAGCAGGTCACAGAAGAGGCACATGCTTCAATTACAGCAGATCTATCTTCCCTCCTGCATATCATCCCAAATGCTGGCACTTCTGAAATTTAGATGAAAGTAGAATGCAACTAAAAATTTAATACTGAACAATGGAGCAGAAGCTGAAGGCAAACCAAAAGAAACAGAGTGATAATTCACTGGTCAGGCTTCAACCAAAGGCACAATCAGTTTGGATCCCAGTGAGCCCATACTGTACCACATACACAGTTTTGGTGCAAATTTACCAAACGTGTATGAAAAAGGGCAATGCCAGACACCCAGAGTCAAAGCTTATGAGGAACTCCACTAGAAAATGATGGCAGTGAGTGGTACAAGAAAGGCAGAAGGACAGAACCAGGACAGAGCCTGCACACAGACTAAGGTTCCTACTTTCATGGAGTGTCGGAGAACTGCGGAGTGGAAAGAGTCCTGGCTCAACAAAAATCTTGGTTCATAGGCAAGAGATTTTTATTAAAAGGCCAAAAACATACTGTCATTAAGAAGGAAACAAGAAGAGGACACAGGAAAGACAGCTAAGATCTGAAAAATCCATTGCTTCCCCAAACTTGGAATCATTTAATGTAGAAATGGTGGTAGTAATGCTCCCAGTCTAAAGGAAATGGCAGAGGAACATAAAACTGGAGAAAAACAAGAGTCTGTTTTGCAAAACAAGAATATTAAGTGGGACATAATATTACACTGCAGCATCAATATCTGAAACCTGTTCGACTGCAAATTCAAAAAGCCCTGGTAATTTTGTCATTAAATGATTTAATTCAGCAACATTTAAGGTTTTGTACCTCAGCTTCTGTCAAGCAACAAAAAACAAAAGCCACAACAATACTAACAAATTTCACAGTAATTCAGAACAATGACTCTCAATACCTGCTCTGTCTCATCAACAGCCCACTAATTAAACTCTGAGCTCTAGTAACCACTTTTTCCAATGCACAGAGGAAAGTGATTTATTACAGACCGGAATACAAAATTTAATATTAACAACACAACCCGTGACTGCAGCATTTTTAATCTCATCAGCAGAAACATAAATAAAATCTGCAACCTGACAGCTAAGAAGGTTAATCTGTAATAGTTAGATTTACATAGATTACTTTACACAGCATCTGGAAAGATGCTGAGAAAGGTAAAGCTACTTTATCACATTCCAAAACATGCTACCCATAAAAATTTTGCTGTCCACTGATATATAGACTGCAGGGTGCCTCACCACAAATTTGTTTCAGCTTTAAGACAGAACTCCCAAGAATTTTAAAGCAAGAACAGGAATTTAAGTATGGTTTTGAATGCTTATAATATTCCTTTAAGGTACCTGCAGGTTACAGAAGTAATGAAAACTACTTCAAGGAGAAAATATTATGACTTTGTGTGCACATACTACTTAGTTCTATCACTTAATCTTGATAATTTGCTTTAGAAGAATATCAGCATGAATATGCTCCACAGTAAATCTTCTCCAACATAAAAATCCTGGTCTTTTCAAGGTGGCAGATTTAATCTATATCAGCTAATATCTTCCCTTGTGGCATTATCTACATGTATGGCACTAGATGTACCACAGACTGATGCCATTGCTGGCTGACCACCACTAAAATCCAGTGCAATTTCTGTGATACACAATGCCTATAAAAAGGCTTCTCACAATATTTACCAGGTAAGGTGGTAAACAGAGGAAAAGGTAAATAAACATTTTTACTTTTGTTTCCAGTTTGGCAAAATACCTAACCTGGAGCAAGTGAGTACCACAATCCTACCAACAACCAAAATCAAGGTACTGGAGCAGCTATTCAAAGGCAGCAGAAAGCATAAGGGAAAAATATGTTACCAGTCAAGCTCCCAAGCTGTTCATGTTTGGGGCTAGGTTTTTGGTTTTATTTTTTTGGTTAACACAGAATGGCTTCCAGAGCAAGAAAATGGTTAAAGAAACAGAGAACTGGGCAAAGATATGCACTGGTAAATAGAAATGACACAGATACAGCAAGTAGGAGAACAGAGGAGTCTAAAAAAGGAACTGCTGGAGAATACTTCTTGTTACATGTCCTATCTTCTCATGCCCTACCTACCCATCCTCACAGCAAGGAAAGTCAATACACCCCCTCCATCCAGCCAACAGCTTCCCAGAGAAGGAGGAGGCAGCCTCATTTTTTGGGTCCTAGAATTCTGCAGCAGGAGGAAGGAAGCCTGTTGATACCTACCTTAAGGTGCTTCTAAATGTGTGTGAGCACAATTATCTGAACAGGGCAGCAGGGAGATGAGAGCTTGTACTGCAGGAACAGCAGCCCCTCTAGTACAGCAACAATTAATCACACTGGCAATGCTGCCATTTGTTTGCTTGCAGGTGAGTATGATGCAGCTTTTTGTCCATCTGCTTTTGCAACACCCCTTAAAAACCACCTAACTGGAAAAAAAGCAGTTTGGGCTCTTGTGAATAAAAATAAAGTGTTCAGGTTTTTTTCCCCCCTCAAGCTGATATATTCCACCAATTAAACAGATGCTGAGTCAGTCATAAGAACAGCAGTACTGGGTCAGAGCAGAGGTCTGCCTGGTCCAATATCCTGTCTCCAGCAGCACCTGCAAATCAGTAACTTGAAGTGAAATTTCTAGCAGGGACAAGCAGCAACATCTGCAAAGTCAGTGATGGATCCTGCTCAGAACAACAGAGAACAGCAGCTACATCCAACAACGCCCAGCAGTGAGTCAGCCAAACCAGAGCCAGTGTGCAAAGCCAAAGAAATGGACTGGAACTTCAGGGCTATGATGCTTTCTTCCCCTCTTTCTCTTATCTCTTTATAGAATCAGAATTTCACAGGGATGACAGCGAGCACAAGATTGTGCCATCACAGAAATGGGAAACAGCACCTGAGCAAAACCTGCAGTAATAGACACAGAGAGCTGCAGAAGGGCCCAAACAAAACTCAGGCTGTATCACAAATGGTTTGAAAAGTCAGAGGCTGCAGTACCCTATCAATGACTGTTCCAGGAATGAAGCACAGGACATGAAGAGAATGCTGATGAAATCCAGAGATTTGCTGGCAAAGACTGTGCATCAGAGCAACTTCCAACAGCCCAGATTCCCGAGATGGTTATCTGTGCTGACTCTAAGCATGGGACTGCCAGGGAGCTGCACACAAAGGCTGTTGGACTCCCAATGCAGGCAGCAAGAGAAACTGTGCTTTAAGCAGGAGAAAAAAATAGGTGGTGAGCAGCATTAAGGGTGCAGAGAAGCCCCTCTCCATATATCCTTGCATGTAGCAGCATAATTTGAAGTTAAGAAGTTTTAACTGTAAGTCAATTTAAAATGATGGCCTAAGTTTCCAAGCAGTGGGATTGAACCTTTGAAGTTTTCTGAGAGCAAAGGAGGAAAAAAAAAAAAAAAAGACTTAAGGCCAGGCAAGACCCCATGCAGTAAATATCCCAAAAGAAACTTTGCCCTTTACAAATAGCATCTCACTTGGCAAGCAGGTAGAAAAGAGGTTGGCTCGATCATGTAAATGGGTCTTTGCTCAAGTCACAGAGTAACGCAAAAAGCAAAATTCTGAAGGATGTACATTGAGGGGATGGACCCTGAATGACTACTTTGATCACTTTAAGAACGACACATGAACAGAGGTAGCAGAAAATAGAGGAGAGACGGGAATGCTGAGGACGTCCAGGAGCAGCAGATCCCAACAGCAGTTGGAAGGACTCAGGATGACCATTCCCAGAAGCCAAGGTGAAGATCACCTTGGCAGAACTCTTCTGCCTGCAGAGAAAACAAACTGCTTGCTAGGGAGTCAAGTGATAATGAAGCAGCTCTGCAAGACAGAAGGGGAAAGGACTCCCTGACTCAGACAATCAGCTACCACAGGCAGGTCAAGTAACCCCGATCACAAGTTTACTGAACAGCACCTGAAAGTCAAGAAGAAGCGCCAAATGCAGTGTTGGTGAAAATTAGCCTTGTGAAAAGGGAGAGCAGGAAGTAGATCACTTTCCAAAGCATCTGAACTGGTTTTACACAGGTCACTTCTGTTCCTGGACAAGCTGTGTAGCAAGGGCACACGGCAGACAGGCAGAGGTGACAGCCAGGGTACAGCCACATGGGTGTGGCCGAAGGGCAGAACTCCTTGAGCAGCAGGGAATGGAGAAATGCTGGGAAAACCAGCTTTGGAGCCCTGGCAGGTACCTGGGTGTGTGGTCTACTGCTGCCCCAAAGGACCCTGCCTCAGCTGGGAGTGCCTCACTCGTGGCTGACAGTCTCCCAGAGCTTTCCTGGCACTCACATTCCTTCCCTCCCCTTCCCTTTCTCCTCGGGCTAAAAGGAAAGAAAAGGGTCACAGAGAAGCAGCTGCACACAAATGCTGAAGCACAGGGTCTGGGCTTCTTGAGGAGAGGGCAGAATGAGCCAAAAAGGAGAGAGAACACTAAAAGAGAAGGGTGGAGTGCCATCAATAGATGGCTCCACCAGAGCCATTTCACTGGCTGTTCCCTGGCAGACAGCTATCATCAATGCAGGTGATATGAGGGACGGAAAAAAGCCTCAGAGCAGAAGGTCAGCAGACACATTGGAAAGCCTCATAAATAACCTTGTATCTGGAAGTCATGATTTCAGAGGTGTGGGCGTGCTTGTGCTGTTGAGGAAAATCACACTGCTAATCCTTCCACACTGGGCTTGATGGGAAGGTGATGGTATTTACTCAAACCAAGCAGCAAAAACTGAGGAACACTCTAAATATGCATTAGAGGCATTTAATACATTTCAGAAGCAGCTCAGGATCGAAACTGGTGAAGTTAATTAGAAAGCTCTTTCTCAGCACAAGGGTCATGCCTGCTTGCTTCCTGCCTATTTGCCCCAACACTCATTTCAATTGCTTTTTTCCAATAATCAAGAAATCAAAATTCTTTTGTTCGCTGACACAGTCTGCACCAGGCGACTGCAGAGAAGTGATAAAGAAAATGATGGATGCTAATTTGACCGTTTTCCTCAGCGCTCAGCACAGACATCAAACCACACAAAAAACATTTTAGAGATCCAGCACTGAGACACTCGCTACCATTTCTGTGTCTCCTCCTCCACAGTGCTAAGTTCAGATACTTAATGCAAATGTTCATTAAAATAATCAATATTTGGGGATTGTCTTGAATCTGCAGCCCTTAAAATAGGATATGCAACATGGAAATTACGTTTATCTCTGCTCAAGAACAGAATATACTTCAGGAAATAAGCTATAAAAATAACTAGGCTATGAAATTAAGATCAATTTATCAAAGGTCTTTAATAACATTCAGAGCCATATATTTAGTCCTTTAAAAATAATTCTAGATTTCAAATTTAAAAGACTCTGAAACATGTCTGGTTTTCCATATCTTTTAATATTTTATTCTCTGCATAAAATGAAAAAGGCATACTCTGTATTCCACCTGATGAGAAGAATTTTTTCTTTTCAGTTCCAAACAAAATTATTTTAGACTTCTGTCTCTCTGAGCACTTGACTTTCAGCTGCAGTAATACTACTCTGACCACTCTTTCCTCACTGCATTTGTCTATGCATTCAACATGGAAGTAACTTCCCTACAAATCCCCTTTACCTAATAAATAACAGTGAGGCCAATGTACAGTCAGCTCCCTGAAAAACCTAAGGCAATTCACTTAATTCGGTATTATTTTTTCAGACAAAAGAAGTCTAGCTGAGTACTCTGCTGCATAAATATTTTTCGTATTTCAGCAAATACCAAGTCTTTTGCTTTCAAGGAAGTCAAATGCAAGAACTCCACTGCTTCTTACAGAGATTCCCTATACAGTCAATTTGAGGGGCGCTACTAAATACGACATTTAAATGCAATCAAGCCAAATGCCAGAAATATATATTCAATTTAAGGTGAACATCATAGTACAAAAGATTTTTTTTTCTGTTGTGAAGAATTATATTAATTCTCCTCTTCTACCAGAGCAATGAAACTGCTGCTAACACTCAGTCCAGGGCAACAAGATCTGTGCCAAATAAACGATCAGAGATCAGTGACTAGTTACCACTGCTTTACAGAGCATTACTAAAAACCCCTTCCAAGTCAACAAGGGAATAAACTACCTCTACAAGGTATTTTTCTCCTAAACCCTGTTATTAGGTGGGCTTATGCCATGAGGCATGAGTGTTTACATACTTTCTAAAGAGTTTATAAGTCTTATCTAACATAATCCCTGCATTCTATAATCCTATCTGTTTAATGTATTTTAAGTGGGGAAAACCGCTGGAACCAGTACTATCTCAAAATGGAAGGCACTTTCAAAGCACAATCAGTGAATTGGACATCAAATGCAGAAGTAGTTTATGCTCAGATTAGATTTTCATTCATCTCAGATCAGGTACCCTAATGCTGGGTTTCACTGTAAGCTGTATTTATCTGCATATGGATAATATTTTTTCTTCCCACAGGACACTTTTTGGCGCACCATTTTATAAAATTCTTAAAGAAAAGACAGACAAAACACTGGCAGCCTTTGTATGTCAATTTTTCAGTGAATACATGTTCTACCTGCAGCTTCTAAACATAAATAGCTGTGAACTATTTCACTTAAATAAAAATAAATCTTTTCTCCCCTTGACAAAGCAGCACAATTTTACCAATATCTCCGCAATTGACAGCCTAAGCATTTCAACTGCAGACTTAACCATGCAATGGCTACCTACTGTCATGAACTGTATTACCAACGGCCTGTTCCCTGTAATTCAATTTAGCCATTAATCCCATTTTTGCTTTGTGTCTTTCCATTATGATGGGATTCTAGAGTCCTCCTTCAATTCCCACCCAGATGGACACTGTGACCTCCTGGTTTACCTACTCTACCATGCATCAAAACCTCCAATTAAAATACATAAAACTTGGCTGCTGCCTGCTGCAAACACTGGGCCAATAACTAGGGGATATCTGCTTACCAAGGAAAGCTTAGGGAGTGTTTTCCTGCTACTGCACATCTACCATCAGACCCAAGAGCTTCCCTCCTGGAGAACATGGCCATTCCTGCCTGCCTTCTCTCCTGCCTCCCTGCGCATCAGCAGCGTGCAATTAATGACTTCTGCTCCTGAGGATGCAGACCTTCTCCATCCCTTGCTTTCAGAGCAGTCACCAAACCCAGATGTTGAAATTAAGGCTGCTTAATTAAGCTCCAAACTTCAGCAAACGTGCAGCTCTGAACAGCACATTCTAGATAGAAACCCACTAGTTTCCCACCACTTGCTGAACACACTTCATTAAATAAAATCTGGGTCTTTGCTTTTTACAGCAGCACCTTTTCAGTACGTGCAGGTGAACTACTCATTTTACAGGAAAGTTGGAAAAAATATTTTTTTTCTACAGGGCACATCATACCAACTTAATTCAGTGTGGACAAACTCCTGAATCGAAGGGGCAGAACAGCCTTCCCAGGCCAACAATTTACCAGCTTCCACAGAGGAATGAGCACTGCACACTTCTCATGTGAAAAATACCTTCCTGTACTTGCTCTCATAATGCAACATTATTTCTGACTCTCATTTTATTAGGTTTTGGTTCTTGGATCCTGTGTTTGAAAATCCAAGGAGTAAGGAGTGGAAAATCCGTAACTTCTAGAGAAGACTATAGGTAATGCAGTCAGTATTTCTTTCTCTCCTTTTCACTGGGATCATTGATATTTAAATTATACTTACATCATCATCATAATTTCTGAACTGTAGTTTTAATCTAAACCTGCATCAGTACTATTGTAAATACCTGAAACTAAAGTGAAAGGCTTCAGTATTTTTACATAATCTTTAAGGAATTGCAAATTCAAAAAGGAACAATTTAAAAAAAACCCAAACCAACAGAGTTACATTTTGGGCAGAGGAACAAAGTTCCTGATTATACATGCAAAGAACATCAAATTGTACCACACAGCAGAATTATGCAAACCCTGTCATAACTTAAGGGATGCACAGAAATCTTGTATCAATAAATATTCTGCTTTACAGCGTTCTTGGATCATTTGAAGATGCGAAAGATTTGCAAACCAAAGATTTTTGGATACTGATCATCTGAAGACTCAGGGACGTAAGTTCCTGAGTAGGTTTCAGAGAAACAAAAACATGAATCTTAAAAGCTACCAAATCAATTAAAAAATTAATAACAAACATCCCCTTCTCCCACACACAAACTATGTCAACAAGGACAACTCACTGGGCCAGCAGCACTTACAGTGTCTGACGGACACTACACTGACTGGATCTTTTGTTTGCAAACACAGGACAAAACAAGTTCAGCATTTCTTCTCTGAAAATTCTCATGAATTCACGCCCTTTTCCTCAAGTGATGAAGGCATTTGTCACTGGTTTTCTTCAGACAAAATAAGAAATAAAGAGCATCGGCAACACTACATAGTTTAGCATCGCTGGTTAGTGCTGAGCCTCACATCCTTCTGAAGCTATGGGTTTCCTCCCTGAAGTCACCTCCCCTCATCTAACACTGCTCTAAAATGTTTATGCCACTTAGCTGGTTTTTTTTTAACCCAAGTTCCTTCTCATTTTTTGAGCGCAGCTGATTAAACCTGAACAACTGGGTTGTTGGACGAAATATGCTGTAGCTATGAAATGGTACAGCAGGGACCAGTTTCACTGTTAATTTAAAATGCTAGAATTAATTAGGTAGTGTAAATGAAGAATTTAATAAGCACACTTTACAACCACAAGTTCTGCTTTTATTAAACACCCCTGCCAAATGAAGGCAACTATCTTCAGTCTGTTTTTCCTTGTCTCATTTTCCTTAAAATCTCTGCAGTGGAAAAAAAAAAAAAACCAAACCATTTTTGCTATTGCAACCCCTCCCCCATAATTAAAATGTATGCCTGACTTCCATCTCCTCTCTCAAGTCATTAGCATCTTTAAAAAATGCTACTGTATATCCTGCCTGTTCTGAGAAGCTACCAAACAAAACCCAAGTTTACGATTTTGGTTTTGAATACCAAATTAAAGGCTGTCTTAGAAGCTGTCATTCCTATTCAACTCAGTGCGGTGTACTACCAAATTAGCATAGTTTTTTAGTAAAGGAATATGCTTGTTTAAACATGTGCCTTTCCAAAGCGAGGGGGCAACATCACAAACCAATTTTATTAAAAACTCCTACTACTGTTCTAAGACTGCAAAAAGATTTGGAGCAGATGACTATTCCTGTCATACATTGTCTAACCAAATTTAAAACTAATAACAGAGTTCAGGTCATGAATTTTATCAAAGAGATCCAGTATGTTTAAACAGACTTTCTTCACCTTTTAACTCCTTGAAAAAAATAATTTCAGAAGACTCAACATTATTAAAAAAAAAAAAAACCCAAAAAACTAAAACCAACTTTGCAGCTCCCTCACAGGAGAAATAGAACCTTTTTACATGAACCAATTCAATGCTACCTAGCTTCAAAAACACATTTGAGATTTTCTACTATGGTTTTGCCAGGATAACTATTTAAACATGACCTTTTCTATTTTTCTTGAAGCAAGCTCTCTCTACAGCTTTTTATTCTGACTTTTTTGATTTGCCTGATAATTCAGCCCAGCAAGAAAGAAGCAAACTTAAAATATATGAAGACAAACCAGACTTTGAACAGAAATAACAGCACATCTGTTTAAAGGCATGACAAAACAGAGCATGCTTAGGTTAGATTTATTAAAGCCACAAAATTTTCAACAGAAACAATGAAAAGTCCAAAAGAAGACAAAATCTAAACTGTTTCACACCTTCACTGCTTCATCAGTAGCTTAAGAATTCATTGGGTTTTTTTGCAATACAGGTTTCACTGTCAGAAAAATATTTCTATTGATTTTTCATAAGGAAAAAGCAAAGAACCCCTGAAAAAATCAGTCATTCCTGTATCAGCCTACTGGCGTACTTCCACCCCTCCCATCCCAAAAAACCAGCCCAGAGGCCTAATGAAGAACAAGCTTACATGATGATCCAGAAAGATGAGCTGGGTATGACCTCAGTGCATTTCCATTTTGTTACTCTCCATGTTCTAAGAACCTTAAAAACATGAACTGCTTCTGGCAGAGGATTGCATTCGATTTACTAACTCTGAATTCAATGTGAGGAATGAACATGCATCCTCAAATTCAGTCATGTTGCACAATGCCTTGATAACAGGCCTGAAAATCTTGGCAGCTTAAATTCTGTTTTCAAAAACAGCACAGATAATTTGGAGAACAATTTTATTTTTTTTTACAAATTTGGCTCTTTTGTACTTGTATCACCACTTAAAACAACACGTAGGGGTGATGTCCTCAAGGCATCTGTGTAAGTTTTTTTTAAAGAACAGTTCCTTTAAAGTATTTTAGTGATCAAAGATTTATGCACTTTGTATGGGAAGAAAAAGTACAGGCAAAAAAACTACCCAAGAATATGTCAGAAGATCATATAGCAAATTTTTCACATCTTCAAACAGAAAGACAAAAGCCTGGAGAGGGAATGAAACAAAAAGAATACTGTTTCTAGCTGATGAAGTAATGGCTCTCTGTCCAGAGACAACCCATTGCCCTACGAAAACAACACTGAGTATCTAAAGTCTTGAAATTATATTGCAAGGACATCACCATAATTGGAGGGATAGGGTAAGCAGTGAAAAAAAGCTCATGAAACACAAGATGAAAATTCCAGCTAGGCACCCTAGGCTCTTGTAGACGAGAGTTAGGGATTCACTTGTCTGAAATAACTGAACTAACTGGCAGTTAAATTTTTCAGATTATTTTCAGACTAGAAGAAAAACAAAGGTCTGTAGAAAAAAAAAAAAGAGTAAATAAAAGTCAATTCAATTTTTCAATCTTCTTTTTAAAACACCCGAAGCTGTGGCCAAATCAGAAGATTTATTGCAATAGATACATCATGGTCAACGTGCTAAAGAAAGCTCTGCTGGACTACACTTGTGAGGACTCAAGCTGCCCTGCAGCTACTGCCATTTGTTATGTGCCTTGTGTTCAACCAGAGCATTGCTGTGTGTCAGGAAGTAAACAAAAAAAGAAGCATTGCATGTTGAAAAGCACTAAGCAGATCATCTTAATGCTGCCAATACAATGGCTGCCAGGATGTTGTGGAAGCAGGTATGGAGATTTGCATTTTAATTCCTCATCTTCCCATGGTGCCTCTTCCCACAGCACACACCCAAGTTGCCAGGAGAGCCTCTGAGGGGAGCTGACTCTTTTTCTGGAAGCCTTTCCCTCCTAAGGCTGCTGCTCTCTGTGCTAAACATAACAGCACTGGTGATGCACTGAACAGCAGTGAAATTTCAGCTGCTCCCACCTACGGTGCGAGTAGACACACAACCTATAAAACTAACCTATAAAGCAAGCTATAAAAGCTGATTGTTCATCCCATCTTGCGCACCATTGGATTCCTGGCTGCGGCAGCAAGGATGTGGATTAGGCCAGGTGCATCTGCACCCATCCACACCTCCCCTGGTGACAGTGCAGACACCTCTCCTTGTTGAGGCAGCAGCTGCCATGGGAGGCTTTGATTCTGAAGGCACCTACCAATGGGTGCCACTTCATACAAAAAAGGATCACTGCAAACTGAAATGTTTTTGGGGACCAGAGTTAATTACCTAATATCCACAGATGTCTGAATGAAATCCAGAGGAGGGTATCCCAACTAGAGCCCACAGCTGCTCCAGAACACTGTGGTCGGTAAGTTGTGATGGACATGGAGAACTGCTGTGGTTTAACCACCTCACCTTATGGTGTTCTTAAACAGGCAGAAATTTAATGAAGGACTGAGGAAGCTCAAACAATACAGTCAGGAACCATCAGTTGGCTCAAGCCATTCAGACAAGTCCATGTTAAATAAAAATGAGAATGATCAGGAAAGCAAGGCCGCCGTCTAAGCTCCCCTGCAAGAAGCTGCACAGGGTGTTACACACATGCAGACTGGCAATGCTCAGGCTTCTCCCCCAGACCTGTGGAGGCTGAGAGTTGAGGGGCTTCTCAGCTGTTCTAGATCCACTGTGCAGCACTGAAAACTGAAGGCTTGCCCCTGAAGTTCACCACGGCACCTGCTGCATTGTATTCTGAGATTCTGCTGACCCCAAATACAAAACTGACCCTAACAGAAGCAAAATCCACAACACAAAGCACTTACCTGTGATTTTGTCTCTCACGAGCTTGCAGGATTCGATTTCACCAATGCTCCCGAAGAGACTCCTGAACTCCTCCTGGGTCATGTTCTGGGGTAAATAGTTGACTATGAGGTTGGTTTTGCTGTCATCTGTAGCAGCCCCTGTCTGCATGGGGGAAGGGCAGTTTCTACTGTTGCTGGAGGGTCCATTGGTTGTATTGGAAGTAGGGCCATTCGACACCTGAGGCTCCATGGTGCTAATTATCTACAGCAAAATAAGAGAAAATGGAAAAAAAACCACCCTTAAGTTTCATAGATACAATAGCTATTTTTAAAGATACTCACAAACGAATGAGTAGGTAGCATTCATGGCCAATTTAGATACTTCAACAAAAAAACCCGGCTTGATTCCTCTGTTATTGTTGCAAAGTAGGTCATGCTAGTCTTTGGCTGTGAGCATATACTAAGATGCAGTTAAAAAAACCTTTTTTTGTTAATGCGAAGCTGATTTCTGCTTTCATCACGCAGCCATTTTCACAAATGTAAATTTAAACCACATAAATTTAATTATAATTTAAGGTAATAATCATAATTAAAATTATAGTTCCATTAAATCAGATGAAGTAAGTGTATGGCTCTATATGAAAAGGTAAAATATTTTACCTATTTAATAACTGTATCACAGAGTGCAATGACAACAACATTAACCAGGCACAGTCAATCTGCACCGTGTCATCACTCAGTTTGCCTTCAATTAATAAACTTAGTGTCCCAAGACATACCCTTTACTGGTTCCAGTGATGACCTATATTCTCCACCTATATTATTCACTAACGAACTGACACATCTTTAAATAATAAAGCCCTGGATTTGCAATCTTCACAAATACAAAGGTCTTCAGATATTTACTGCAATCAAAAAGGTTTAATCAGAGGAAGGCTTATCAGGCACAGGTGAAGGCTGGAATTATAACAAGCACATCTACCTTGAAACAGAAAACTCCTGCTTTCACATAAGAGACTCAAACAGACCTTTCCAAAAAACGACAAGTAAGAATCCAGCTTAGCAAAGTGCGTTGCAGGACAGTAGCCCCATTGTCACCAGTGCCACCCATCACGTGAACAAAGCTGCCTGCATGTTTATCTGCAGAACACAAGTTTTCATCCCAAAACTGCACAGGCAGACAAAGGAAGCAGAAAAACCTGGGTACTTCAAGCTTTTTCTATATAATTTGCCTCTACTGTGGCTTCTAGCCCATCTTCACTGTCACCAGCACTGACAAAGGAACGGCCTCATCTTAGTCTCAAATCTGGATAAACGAAAGCAATGCAAATGGTGGCTTTTGCTGCCTGCTGTGAAGTTTGTGATGTGCAGCTTCACTGGTATTGAAGATAATCCCTCGGGTGGGCTCAGCCTCCCTGCACCCAGAGAGGCAATGATGCAAACTGCTGCCCCAGGCAGGAGATTCCACTGCCCAGGGACAGTGACAAACACAGGAGAACAGAAGGCTAAGGCACCACACACTCTGAACCTGGTAGTCTTCTGATCCTGTAATTATTGTAATTACTCGAGACTTAATTTGCTTTCTTTTTTAAATCCAGGGAGGTACATGTTGTGACAAATTAGGCCTGTAATTCAGGAGGATGGGGACACACACACCAAAAAAAAGGGTGTCTATTCTAAAATTAACAGCATGAGGGTGGCTCAGAGTCTAAATAGGTTATATTCTGGTGATGTCCTTTTTTTTTTTTAATTGAAAGGCTTCAGTGTTAGTTTAATGCCTCATTTAGGAAATAACCTTCTTTTTTATCAATGGAAATAAGTTTTGAATTACCATTATTTTTATTATCAAGCCCAGGAATAGCTGCTTGGTTTAACAGCTTTTAAATAAAAAGAAGCCTTGCCACATTGTGCTCAACAGAAATGCCTTAAAACCACACAGCAGAATCATTTTGAAAATAAACTGCACAAAAATAGTCACTTTATGAAAGACATGGGCACATCCAAACCAGAATCCCCCTGCCAATTTTACCAGCCACGTGGCACCAAGTACTGCTGGCATCCTTGGCCAAGCTGTGCCAGCCCCACACACTCCTCCTTCAAGATTCCCCCTTCTACCCAGCATCGGCCATACTTCCTTCCCTTCTTCAGCCTAATTCCATCCATGTATTTACTCACACGCACTACTTAAACGCTTCAGATGCTGCTAAATCTGTTTAGCTCGGGATTCCAGCTGGAAGATCATCCTTTGATCTCCGCACCTCCGCGACCCCACAGCAGACGCGGGCTCCGAGCTGCGCCAGCAGCCGCTGCGGGGCTGGGGCTCGCACCCCAAGGCAGCCGCGCTCCAGCTCAGCACAGCCTGCTCCCACAGGCTGCACCCGCATCCGCTCCACTGAAACTGGGGGGAAAAAATCCCGTTCTGATGCTAACGCACAGTCAGAGGATGAGTGAAGCAGCTGACATGGCTAACGGCAGCCTCCCCTGTGCCTTTACATCGCCGGAGCAGATTCTTCCCAACATAAAACCCCACAAGAGAAGCTGCAGTTTTAGGGGCTGATCCTGCCCCTCTGAAGCCGGCAGGAACACCACACCACTGGTTTCAGTTTCAGCAGAAGCAGGACCTCAGCACAACACACCGAGGAAGGTACATCATCTATTATTAGCAACAGACTCAAAAGCTATCTATAGTTCCCCGCGGTAGACAATAACTCTGGATCTTTTAAAAATCTGTGAAAGAAAACAAAATTCCAAACTGGTTGGTGTCCTACTTAGGCATTTTGCAAATGCTTTTTAGTTGTATTTTCAACATGCATACGTTCCCCACCAGGCAAAGGAACAGAATTCAACCCAAGACATTTAACACATTCAGAACATTAAGGGTAAGCTGCTCTGTAAAAATCTGTTCCTGAACAAGTACATTTCCTCATATACTTGAAAGTACCTTGGCATAAACTAATTTTGCACCAGGTGCCAGGTTTTCATCCTAGTTGCTCTCAACTCCAATTCAGTCTTCCTGATTTTTAATAGTAGAAATGAAAACCAAGGCACTTATTTGCCCTTCAAATTATTGCCAAGTCACAGGTTACTGAAAATCCATTTGCTATATACATATTAAAAAAGAGATAATGGATGAAGAGAAATGCTGAAGAATTATTAAAAGCATTTCTGATAGGGAATTTCAGATTTTTTTTTTACTGCATTAATTTCAAGTCTCCATTTACAGAGTTGATTTCTGGGCAAAAGCAGTCATGTAGCAGAGCCTGCACCCGAAGTTCTCACAGGCACAAAGGAATAACACTTTAGGTGTACATACTGACTCCTGCGATGAGCCAAGACTTATGTTATTAGTGGTAACAAACAGGTGAGCCTTAGCTGTCCTTCCCAGACATTTGGCCCTGTCTTCGACACGTTTGAAGCTCAAACCCCGGGCAGAGTTCAGAGCAGATGCACTGGGATGTTTATTGTCAAGCACTGTTTTTAATATTAAGTAGCTGTCGATTCCACATCAGTCAGCACATTACATAAGAGGAACATTATTTATTCAAATAGATTTGAACATGACAGTCGCTGTATGTTTTTTTCCCCCTTCTATCCACAACACTAAGATTTAAATTTTTAATTTAATACCTGTATCACAGTATAAACTTTTTTAAAAGCCGTACTCCAGTTTCTGGGGCACAAAGTTAACTTGCTGTGTTTTAATTACCAGTAATAACTTTTTTAAATACAGGAAAGTATTGGGCTGCAATTCAATTCTACCAAAACATCATAAGTCTGCCTACCTCATCAAGGGCTTATCTGGATATAGGCAAAACAAAGGTTGAAAATTCCAAGAGTGACTTAACCCCAATGTTAATTCTTTAAAAACAAGATACACTGTTATCCCTGAAGATATGTCTTAAACCTCGATAGCCAAGCAAAATTAGCAATATCTCTGTGCTCTGAGCAACATCTTTTTGTAGACATTTTCTGACCCAATTTAGGCAGTTACTACTGGTCCTGAAATATTACAGTGCAAACGTCATGTGTGATGACATTCACATGCTACTTGTATAAAGAGGCATTTTATTTTTTTGGGGGCAATAACTTGCCAGACTCCCAAGGCTGCAATATGATACTATATATATATATAGGCTAATGGTATCTTTGAAGAATAAACTGCAGTTATTGCAAATAGACATTTGAACATTTAGCCACCAATAACCTGAATACTCTAACACTGACAAATACTATCTGTGATAGACTTTCAAGACTGTAAGTTACATGTTTCAAACTGTGCATGTATTTCACCAGACTGCTGCTTTTAAAAATGACGATTTCCTGGTGTACTACTTTTCTCACTATGGTAATGTATCGGCAAAGTACGAGGTATTTTAGTTTGACAGATTTCACAAAGAAACGCTTTGGGGAAGACAACATAAGCTTTGCCAGTGTTTTGCAAAACACTGCTTACCAAAAGGCTTGGTATAAACCACTCCCACAGAGTATCTGCCACAAACACCCATTAGAGCACTCCTACATTAGTAATGTTTCAGAAATACTTCCATCACATCTTCATTGTTTTTTCAATTAATTCAATTAATTTCAATTCATTCCTGCTAAAATATTAGTTTCAACAATAACGTGAAAAATACGGTATGTATAAACACAACTATTACAATTACAAACTATTACAAGCTGGAGTAACTGACACTAATCTTCACTTATTACAGTAAAAATGTGTGACATCCATCTACCATTACAAAGCACAGTTAATGAATCATTTGAAAAACTACCCACAGACTAAGACAGCCTTATCTCTCTATTGCATGCATAAGCAATAGCCAATGGCTCGATAAATGTAAATATACATTTTTTATATTTAGAAAATTTGTTCTCAGCAGTCTAAAAGAAGGTCTGCATGTTGAACTGAGACTGCCACATATGTAACACTGAAAGGAGCTTGTATTCAGCAAATAATCAGCACCCATTCTTGCTATCTGAGTTATGTATACTCCACTGACCATATTCCACAATACACAGAAACTGATCCGGTATGTACAAAAAAAGTCACAATTAAGAATCTTGAGAATAAGTGTTATTTATAGGCACTAAAGAGAAGTGTTTTTAAACATACCACAAACAATCTTTTCCTAAAATCAAAACCTGAAAAAAAATTCCAAACTCCAGAAAATTCATGCAGACATATCCATTTTGAGGACTCAGAAGTCAAAAAAGTTAGCTATGAATAATGAACTGTTCACAGCACCTAAATGCCAAGAAAAATGATCATGGCAAATTACACCTCATGAAGAATTCATGAGGTCTAATTTTATATTATTTCTAAGTGTTCATTAATGAACAAACTCAGAACATTCTCCCATAAAAAAGAGTTTAGATAAATAATGCAAAGCTCTTACTTTATCTAAAAAAGCTCTTTAATTAGCATTGCAAGTTGTTTGCTTTTACAAGTGAAAACAAATGGTGCCATGGCAGAGGTCCCACAGCCATCTCGTGAAAAACGATGACAAAAGAAGAAACAAACAAAACCTCTCAAAGAAAATAAATGTAGTTTCACAAAGGTTTTCCTCATACAATGAGAAACAGGCTTTAATTCCCTGCCTATCTGCTCTTTTGAATGGAAGTCAGCACAGTGCAAGTCTCTGCTCCCCTAGAACTCTTCTGCAGGTGAGAAAAACCCCATTTAGAGGAGCTGCCGGACCAATCCATCCACAGCCCGGCCATCTGCTGAGCCTTGAATAGCCATGCCAAAGCCAGGAGGTTGGTCCATGGGTATGGAGTGGAACACAAACACATCCAGGCCCCTCTGCCCCGTTCCAGCCACTGTACAAACCCACCCCACTTCAAAAGGAGTACCCACTGCTATTCACTCCACGGGGATTCTGCACATTTTTGCACAATGAGGCACTGGATCACAAAATGTTCAGGACACATCCTGCCGCCTTCCCATAGGAGTGTTAAAGGAAAAGAACATGAAGTGATTTTAAGCCTTCCTTGGTTCAAAACCACAACTGCAGCCAGAGCAAAAAGCAGGTGCACCTGAACCTCACGTGGGCTTTTTTCTAAAGTGACCTCAGGAGAGGCAAACAATGCTCTGTGTGCAGCTCCAGTACAGATTCTCTTAACTATAACACAACTGTCAAATTTCACTGTCAATTACGTTTTTATTAAAGCTTATGTACTGCACAAGTAGACTTTGCTATTATTTACCTAATAAATACATCATGAACATGAAATAAAGGAGGAAAATGAAGCTTTTTAGTCTATCTGCCTGGAGGCAAATCCAATACCCCAGAAACAAATCATTATCTAACCCTCTGTATTTTGACATGTGCCCCACTCACATGCACTTCTACATGCTACATCTTTACCTTCCTTGGAGTAAAAGTCATATTTAATATTTTAAATATAGATATAGCTGAAAGTCTCAGCTCAGAAAACTAGCAATCTCTGACTCTCATGGCACAGATACAGCCGTCTTAACTTGCTTTCAGAGTGTGCTGCACTCGGGTTGAAATGGCGTTCAAACATTTTCAGCAAATTCACATTTATGGGTGCCACAATAATTGTACGGAGCCCACAAATGATCCAAATGGAGAAGACAACAAATGCATTCATTTTAAGATGCAAGCCTCAGTTCAAATAAAGGAGAAAATTATTTTCTTTAATAGCTAAATTTATCCTGAACCAGTCCATTATAGGCTTTTGCATGAATATACTAAAACAAAATAGTCTGTCCCCAATCTGCAGTGAAATGAATGCGAAGTTTATTGGCAATATTACTTGTTATCACAGCAGTGCCTGAAGGACATAACCCATAGCAGCACCAAGTTGTGCTGTACAAGTGGGCAGTAAGGCAGGGACTGCTGCTCTACCAACACAGTGACAAAAAGCAGAAAGGCAAAAAAATTTTTTATTCCAGATTTCACAGAAGTGGGAGAAAAAAAAAAAAGAAACCAGATGAAAGCATCTAGGCAAACTGCTGAAGTTACACAGTAAGCTGTGACAGCCCTATAATGCACCACCCTACCCTCAAACCTGGCTCAATGATAAGGTACAACTCCTAACAACCTTATCAAAAAAAGAAAACCAGTATAATGATGCACCAAACTGCATTTTTTAAAAAAGTTTCAGATAAATGTCTTGTGTTCCCATGAAATACATTGCATTTGATTTTAAGGACAAAAGCAAATGAGTGGGGCGGGAAAAAGTAGACATCAAAATAAGTCATAACTATTTCAGCATCAATAACTACTAGTTGAGCAGTAGGGGAAAACACTCTTGGAACTACACATCCAATAACTACACTAAAGATACGAACAAAGGCACCATATCACACACTTTGCACAATCTCTTACTCTTCCTGCAGGTACTCTGGGGGTAAGAAATTGGAGGAGGAGAACTACAATTATCATTCATACAGCTCAGCACTCTGCAAAGCTCAGAGGAAACACAGGACTGGGGAGCAGGTGCACAGACAAGCACTCCATGCACAGCAGTTTCTGGGAAGGATGGCACATTTGTAAGGACAACAATGTTTGTCCAGAAGCAGAATATAGTTATAGCTCTGTTTTGTGTATTACCTCAACTCACAAAATGTGAGGTTCTGTATGAACTTCTACTAAGCTTAACTTTCAACTATTTTCAGCTTCTTCTTTGCCTCTTGCAAAGACTATGGAGAAATGATGCCCGCTGGAAACCTCAGAGGTGTTTGGCTCTATTCTTCAGCGTTCTCCCAGTATCTTGTTAAAGTCCACAGCAACAGCACTTTGGAAATGGTGAGGAAGAAACTGGTGTACTAAGAGATGGGCATAAAGTTTCCTTCTGTCCCTGGATCAGGGTCATCCTTTTCATTATGACAAACTGACTTCTGGAATGACAGCCAGTTAGTCCCTTCTTTATTTAGAATGGTTCCACCAGAATTTATGATGATTTCTACCATTAAACACAATTGACACAATGAAGATATGGGAAAACACAGCCTTGATTTCACAGAATTCAAACACCCCTCAGGACACAGCTTTGGAGAAAGCCATCACCAAAAACTCCAGGAGATGGAAGTGGATGTGTCCTGTTTATTAGATGGGTTGCCCAACCAGCTCAGGTTAAAAACCCTCACAACCACTAGTGTCCTAAAAGCCACAGACTGCAGCAACAAAGGCTGGTGGCAGGGAGGTGTCCTACTTCTGTCCTGGGACATGGAAATCAATGGCTCCTGCCCACCCGCATCTCTGGGGGTCACCAGCCGCCTCTGCTCCAAGGTCTGCACTATTTTTGAACTGAAATAAAGACAACGTGGTCAGGCTTTCAGTTCTGAAGGAACATCTATTTCTTCTTCAATCACACTTCTACTTCTGCCAAATTCATACCAGGCAACCTTGTGCCTAAAGTTTTACAAGAGCTTTATTTCAGTTGTTTCATCGTTCCGGATTGCTTCTTACTCCCTCCTGGCTTTTAACTGAGGCTACTACTTGTTCCCTCAAGATGCATACGAAGGATAAAGGAGTCCAAAAAAACAAATCTCAGCAAAAAGAGATCTTTCTTTGATTGACGCTCCAAGCCAAAATTTGATGAAAACATCCTCTTTCTCCATGGGCTACAGTTTATTAGACAGATGCCACAAAGGCAAGAGGTCTCCCAGCGACTGCATTGTCCCACTTGAAAAAAGACTGTGACTAACAGAAACCGTATTTGAAAGCTGTGTTAACAGGGTGATAAAAAAAAGATACACCACCAAAAGCATTAAGTACATGAGGAAAACCCTGGAGGACTGAAGAGGGTCTCTCAAAAGCCTAAATACTAGACAGTAAGATCACGGTCGAGATCAACATCTAAGATAGCTTCTCAGTCTAAAGGATATGCAGCCTAAAAATACACTGAAATGAAAGCAAAGGAAATTGAGAGAGTCTTTTTATATTTCTGGTTACTTTTTGAATTTTATTTTTAGCTCAATTTTGCTTCCTAATCACTACTTACTTGTTTGGTTTACTGACTCTATTATTGAGTTATATATTGCTAATCTGTAACTGAATTCTATTACTGACTTGGGAATATGCATGTAGCACTGTGTACTGACGCACAGATTCCCACGGGGACGTACATGTTCATGTAAGAAGCAGACAGCTGCAAGTCTTCAGCTGCTGCAGACCTGTCACAATTCCACTTTGTGTTTTTTTTCCCTTTAAGAAAATAATCTAGAATAATTTGCAACCTGGGAGTTTAGACAGTGAAACCTGTGTTATGAGCCATACTGAAACCTAAAAACATCTACTTACCAGAAGGCAAAGCAAAGCAAGGACAGCGCAGGCTCTCCGTGAAGCCTAGGAACATCCAACCCCCCACTGCTGTTATTTCTACTGAAGTTCTAGAGACAAAAAGCTACAATTTTTAGAAGCCCTTAAGCAATTTAAGATTCATTAACGTTTACTGCAATAGGATTTCAGCTCCTAAGCCATAAACTCTTCTGAAAATGTTGCCCTTGTATTTTTCATGCAAAGACAGGCTTACATTAGGCAGGAATGGATTGCTTAGCAAAACACACACCCCAACCAAGATGTTTTAAGGCTCTGTCCTCAACAGGACCTTAATGAAGACACACTGCTAAATGCAATTAGGAAACACTAATCAACATGTGTACATCTCAACTGCTGGCAACAGCATCTCTATGGATACTGCAGCTTGCAGGTCTAAGCAAGACAGACCCCAAAATAGAAACTATGATGTTCAGCTAAGTCCTAGCTCCATCATTAGAAATGTTTGCCTGCTGCAAGCTAACAGTATTTCTCTTAAAACTTAACTGGATTAGTAATAAAAAAAAATAAATTTACATCTTTTCCACAATTCATCTGTTAGCCTACAGCTCTGTACCACACTAATATTGCTTGTGGAAAATAACCTCCTCATGAAACATAGGTATTCTTACTTCTGCAACAAACCTATGATAGACAAAGTTACAATGAATCACTGAAAATAATATTGCCATCACTATCTTAACGATACTGAGCAGATAATAGAAATTGTATACTTGAGAAATTTCTGGGAGCAAAACAATCAGAAATCACCTTTGAGTAAGCAGAGACAGTTGTTTACTCTGATGGTCTCACAAAATAACATAAATGAGTGTAAGTTTTAAAGTATTGCATGAGATAAATACCTCAGTAATGCTAAAATTCAAACAATCTCATGCATGAAAGCATCTATGCTAAGCTCAAAGACCCACTATTATATATTAGTAATATATTATTCATCAATGAAGGACAAAATATCAAGTACAGATCTTTCACAGGTCAGGCTAACAGATCCTCCAGGTTTATCCTAGACAAACTATTAATAATCTCTGTACTACAGAAGAGAAGCATGCCACAGGCCAAATCAAACACCCTCCTTAACGAAGGCAGATAAACAAACATACCCTGAACAGCAAGAAATTAAAAATGTACCGAAACTCCTCTTAAAAAGGTGAGCAGACCTCATGGATAACAACCCCCTAGTTAAAACACAATTCTGCTCAAGCATCCAACAGGAGCCAAGCTCAGTCCCTGTTCAGGTACAGGTGCTTGGGGACAGGAGGGAACTCAGACCACCTCAGCTGTCCTGACTCCAAACCCCACACACCACATGTCACTAAGATGTCAAAAGGCAACTGGAAATATGACAGCCACTATTAGAGATCAGCTGGGAGAAACGTCCTAAGAGCCTAAACACACATGAACTAATGCCTGAGCATTAAAAAAGTCAAACCAACCAAGTTACTGTACTCTATTGGCTATGCTTTCCTTACAACGCACAGCGGCCACAGGCAGGCGCTTTAAACCTGGAGCTGGATCCACTTCCATCCATTTAATCTCAAATAAGCTGGTGACTGAAGTGACACTTGCTATTAGAACTACTACAACATCACCTAAGCATCCTGGCCACAAAGCCACTCAGCCCAATGTCCTGATCCAGCCTGGTGCTGAAATGCTGGAGGAGAACGTGGCTCCTCCAGCGGCTGCATTGGCTACGTACAGCTGCAAAGCTCCTTAATCACCACCAAGAACATCACACAAATAATGTTCACTTTTGCACTTAGCAAAGACTAACGATGGAAATTAAACTCAATTTTTATCTGAGCCTTTACATTTGTGAGTGCTTCTTTCAGTAGTTGGGTGATGACAAGCGCAGACAATAAAAAAAGGATTCTAAAAATATACTACTCTTTTTCCCTGGATTAGCGTGTCTACAGTTAAATATAAACTGTGCTCTATAAATTATCAAACACAATGTCAAATTCTGAAGTGCTCTCCGGAATCTCTCGCAGAGCACACGAAATACAGAATGGTAATTTTGTCCTGGCCCACTTAGTCTAAAGAACAATATGCTACTGTGCTGGATCATGGAGTTAGTTCCTATCAATGGCCACACTAAAAATGGCCACAGCCACCACGGTAGCTGCACACTGAATTTTTCAGGACCCTCTGCATCACGCAAAGAGTTTAATTCCCTGAACAGCTGCTCTCACAGGAAGGGAATCGACAGCAACATTGTCACAGTATAGCTGGCACAGGCATATTAGGAAGAATTTCCAGCATTCATGCTTTCTGCTAAAAATCAACTTCCCCCTACTCATCTACTGCCAGTAACTTCATTTGGAACAAAGACATATTAGAACTATTTTTATTTAAGAAGCATTTATTTACATACATTATTACCTCTACGGAGTCGTGACTGTGCCTTCTGCTTTACAGAAATAACATCTTTACCCACAAGTTCTTCTGCACATAGTAGAGTAAAAAGTCACTGACCACCATTCAAAGATCAAGAAGGACCAACAGAAGATTAATGAAATTAACAGTCAGATTTATAAACCCTTTAAGCAGGCAGAAAACCAAATACCCAAATACCTCTGATCGCCAAAGCAGAATACGTTACCACACCACCACAGCGTAGTGACTTAAATATGGGTTATTTCATGCCGTTGAGTCATGAATTTCATATTCTCTAACATTAAGCTGCTGCTGACTATGGGAGTCAACATACCAACTGAAGGGGACCGAGAAAAGGCCTGGCCTCCCCTCCAGATTAGCATTCAACTTGTTAAAAAAGGTTTGTTAGTATTTTGTCAATGTAGTTTTTATGACCCTCTCTAACCAGAACTACTAAAAACAGGTTGACTTCCACACACACCAAGCACTTCAAAGACATCAAGAGTCTTAATTAATCCATGTATTAAATGAAAAAATTCCCAATGTCAAACCTTCCAATGAAGTTCAGTCTAGCAATAGTAATTCTCAAACCCACGAATATCAGTTTTGCTGTTAAGAGCAGTAGGGAAACATGGACTTCTGGCAAATGTCCTGACGAGCAGGAGCAAAGTCAGGATCTGAAATTCCACATCCTTGCTGGGCAATTAGACATAACATTACAAGAGGAGGCAGTTCTACCTTAAATTATAAATTGTGAGTAAACTGCTGTCTTTGCTGGTTTTCCAGAACGCAACCATGAGAGATTCTTAAAAGGAAGAAAAGCAAGAAGGACACGCGTCCTTCATCCCTCATGTCCCTACAAAGGCTTTTCAACAGCACTCAACCTGGGAGAAAATACTTGGCAGTGCTCAGAAAACCACTCAGCCTCTCCAACGGGGAGTGCATGCAATCACAGGCCAACAGGTAGGACCGGGGCACAGTTACCTGCTCCAGCAGCAACCTTTTGGGGCCTCTACATGGAGATCAGGTGGGACCTTCTCACCCAACGTCCCCTCAGGAAGCGAAAACCCAGGGAAGCGGTTTGGTTTTCCTTCCGCGGCTTGGCGAGCGCCGCGAGGCGCGCGGCGGAGCGGCTGGATCGGAAGGACTGGCGCTACTGGAAAGGCTCCAGTGGCATTGCTGCCCTCTGCCAACGCCAACATCACTTACGTGGGCACAGATGCGTTACGCGTGGAACCTTCTCAAAGCACTGCAAGCAAGAGCCACCTCCCATAGTCTCTGGCGTCTGCTTTGAAACAAACACACATTATCGCACCGCCTTCACCTCCAAGGGTTCTGAACGCTCCGAAGCCACCAAATGCCACCGCCCCGACTCCGAAAAATGCTGGTGCACATCTCCAGACTGGGAAGGCTACCAGCAGCAATGTATATAGAATTTTATAGCAATTAGAGAAGTTTAACTTTAAAAGAATAAAATAAATGAAAGCTTCTCCCCCCCAGAATTCAAGGACAAATTATTTCCCATCACAACAGCATTGCTGACGCAATTGCGCGTGCCTTAGCAACAAAGGCGTACTACAGCATTTTATATACATCATGCCTCTAAATATTGTCCAAGCCAGGTTTGTATCTTACTGCCCAACTACATCTCATTTCCAGAGAGGACACACAAAGGTTTAGCTGTCCTCTGTTTTAATTAATTCTTTTTTAATATTCTGTATTTTCTCCCCGTTTAATTAACGCTTTGGAATTGTTCTCAGCTTTTCCTTACTTGTACAGATTTTCTTAGCTACTGAGGTGAAAGTCCTCATGTAAGACATTGTGAAGGGTAGAACAATAGGTAAGATGGGCTCTCTGCTTCCTCCCTACCTTTCGGGGCTCTAAAGAAGCAATCAGAAGCTCCATTAGGGAACACAGATTTTCACTACAGAAAATAAAGCTTAACCTAACACTGCTGAGCTAATTCTTAATGAATTCATGCAAGCAGTGTAAATGCTACAAATAAGACAATGTTAGGCAGTTCCAAGAATTAACTGCATTCTTATTATAAACTCATCTGAGAGTATTTAATTTCTAACACTAATGTTCCAATGCTATTGCAAACTCTGAATATTCAAATGAGTAAACAACAAACAAAAGGTCTCATCTTCAGTGCCCCAAGCTATCATCCAAAACTAGTTATAATTAAAGGTGTGAACAACAGAGTAACAAACCTGCAAAGTCAAGGTTCTGAGAAATTAATGGGCATCACACCACTGCACCAGTTCAGATTTATCACTCATTATCTCCCCAACTAGCACAGTGCTGTTTCACATATTAGTGCCTCCTTCTTTCCTCCAAGCCTTTCCTGCCTTTTCTAGATGGCTAATTTTATACAATTACTGCCTCTGACACATTGAGACCTTTTCTCCCCCTTTTCTTCTTCTTGCTGTAAAGCTAGTGACCTACAAAAGCCCCCTGCACCTAAAATGTTCTAGCATTTAAAAAAGTAAAGGCTGATCATTTGAGAGGAAAAAGCAAGCAAGCAGTCTCTAAGTATCTGTTTCTCCAACATCTTCCCTTTACATTATCGCAAATGGTTAAACGTACCCAAAGGCTAAGGCGAGGTACAGGTACCCTTCAAACATGTTTTATTAGAATTATATCTGTTGTACTTGTTGACTTGGAACACTGCCCTCCTCTTCACAAGTTCCTTAGAAAATTAAAATGTGTCTTCTTTTAAAGTTGCTCCAAGTCCTACACTGCTAGTAACTGGACATTTACAGAAACGATTGGGAAGTGTTACATTACACGAACACCCTTTTCCTCCTCATCCAAATCCCAGCGTTTTCCTTAACATCCATTCAAATGGGAAGACACACATGCATGAACACACACAAAAATACGTGTGCACCCATCTCTTCCTCCATCCTACATGGAAAGGAAAAGAGCAAGAGAAGGATAGAAGTGCAAGGGGGAGGGGTGACTTTCCATCACAGATTAGCAAATTTTGCAAAATCTGGCCTATCCCTTACAGAGGTACCATGCTTTTTAACATCACCTCACTCGCAAAAAAACTGTTTGTGCCCACTTCTCCCCCAAAACCCCAATGACATTGAAAAAATACTGCATTGCAGTATTTGCCAGTGCATCAGAGTGTATCCAGTTAGCTGTCCCCCAGACAAATGAATGTACATTTTAATGTGTCCAGGCATGTAAATGAGGTGTCCAGTGGACACAGATTGTCAAAACAGACAAGTGGATTTGTCAAGTTATCTGCATCTCTCTCCCTCTCACCATAATATTCTCTGCGAGTGCCCATTTCTTGCCTGGACTGTTTGCTGAAATTATCTTCGAAGTCCAAGTTCCCAAAGAAGACACCAAATTCCCCTGCCAGAATATGGGATGCAATCATACCTTATTTCTTTTAAAAAACCTCAGGGTGCACAGTGGCTCTAGGTTATGTACCAACAGTATGACAATTACTCACAGAAAATAACCTGCATTTAATTAGTACACTCCCAGCATACCAAGTAGGAAGGTTGAGGGGGAAAAAAAAATTCCCTGTAACTTAGAAGATATTATTTAAAAAAAATTAATTCATTAAATATATGTAAGATTAATACAACCGGATTTTCTTTCAATAGAGTCACAATATTTAACAGGACCAAATAAAGATGATGAAGACTATTTCAAACCCATTCAAATGGGATTTTTAAGTATACCCCTTCCAGCTCATTGTAACCATCCTTTGTCACAACAGCTCAGGTTCACTTTGAGAGAGCTCAAAAAGGTAAAATTAATAAAGAGGAAGAAAGCAAAGGAGGCAACCAAGCCAGTCACCAGTGGAGAGGCATCCCTGTATCTAACATGGGAACTTGATTAGCAGAGCACAGGGGGACAGGATTTTAAACTGATGGCTGGTATTCACATTGCATCAATATCCAATTGTAAGATTTCCTCCTTTCTGACTAGTACACCAAGACAACCTTTTTTAAAAAAAGAAAAATGTCATATCTAAGGACAACTACATTTTCTGTATCTTTTTGTCTCAACAGAAAGAGGTTTTACATTTTCATCTTTTAGTATTAGTAGCAATCTTAATTCTATTTCACTAACTTAATGGCTATTTCTCTATAGGAAGGTTTACAATGCAATCTTTTACATGCAGAAAGAAAATATCACTATGTACATGCAGCCCGTATTCATTAATATAATCTTAAAACAAAGAAAGGAGGAAGATCAGGGCAGGAACACGTGCACCATAAAACAAGGATTACATTATTTTTAAATCTTTGTAGAAACACCAAATTGAACAGAAAATGAAAATGTAACTACTAGCTGATGACTCTTAAAACAAACAATGCAGCTGTGTATAATAAAAGGCACCCTTATTTATTGTCATGACTAAGTTAACAGATTTAGAACACAGTATCTCTGTTTTGGACAGAAGAAAAATTATTTTACTCTCACGTAACAACTACAATGCATGTCAGAATGCATCTCTGCACATGCACAGACTGTAAAATACGGAATTTTACACACGCACACACCCCCTCAAGATTTTTTTCCTCCCCTCTACATTGTAAAGCAGTGCAGTTTTCAGAGGGCCATTCAATCACTTTTTCACAGAAAGGACTGCAGCAGAAGCAATACTTAAAATAAAGCGAATTAAGAGGGGGATTTAATTTTTTTACTCCTATTTCAACTAAGCACTACCATTCCTGCTTGAATTCGCATTCAAAGTAACCCTGCACTAGAGAAAGGAATAAAGTAAAAATATCTGCAAATCCGAAGACAGAAAGAAAGGCGTGTTCTGTATTCTTGCTTTGCTTCTTATGCCTCCTGATGCGTGATAGATGAGCATTTTCTGGGCAACCACATTTTTATATCTTTTACGCTACTGTCTATCACTTACTAGTCTACTACACTTTTTTAACACTTCTAGCACCACCAGCTATTTCCCATTATTGTTTGCCAATACAATTAAGAGACCATCACAATTAACAAAATATTCAGCCGTGGTTTAAAAAGTAGAGTTGCCACAAGGAGACCGACATTAGAAGTGGATATTGCTCCAGCAGATACAGAATAGACTGTGGCTAAAGGTGGGGCTGGAGACGAAGAAAAGAATAATTTCAATATTTTCGTAAATTCTACTCAGCGCCTAAACCCCAAAATATGGTGAACTCCCCTGAACTGATTATTCTGCCATATAACCATCTGATTTCGTAAAAATACCAATATCACTTAACACAAAATCACTGCTTAGGGTAAATTCATTCTACCTACTGTTCTCATAGGGACATTTGCTGGAAAATTCTAAGAAATGATTTGCAGAAGCTATCAGCTGTGGGAGTTCACTATTATACCTCTGTCAACTTCATTCAATATAATTTACATTTTTTTTTTATACTGCCTCACAGGATTCCTTGCAATTTTTTGCACGTACAATTTCACAGCAGGGAGGGGGAAGGAAAAAAAAAGATAACCCTCTTTTGCAAAGGAGAAAGAACAGATGCTTAAAACCAGATTTCTAGAAATCACTGTAAGCCTGAGCCAGAAATGTAATTAACACCTATTTATAAAGAATAATTAAAGTTGTGACTGCCACAAAGAACAGCAGAGATAATCGAGGTAGCCCCTGCTTTTTTTTTTTTTAGATTTTTTTTTTTTTTACACTGTTTGCAGTATTCCCACATGATTGCCACCTGCTCCCCCACTCAGCTTCCCCTATGCTCGTTTCCCCGGCAACCTTTCATTGGCTTTTCCTCCCAGCTATCGCTTTCAGTTCGGCTGCTCAGTCTAATCTTATTTGTTTTACACCCATCAAAACAAGCAGCTAGACAAAGACAATCCTGTAAGAATGGGAAAAGACCGTCGCTTTGTTTCCCCGGTTATAATAAATATCCGCGGCAAAAGTCTGCAAAACGTTAAATTAGGGGGAAGGGGGGGTCCCCGGCGCCCCCCCATCCCGGGGCTGGCAGGAGGGCCGGGTATTGTGCGGGCGGCCCCAGCCCCCACCCGGGTCGCCCCGCTCGGCACAGCCCCGGTGCCCGCAGTTGTGTGTCTGATCATGCCATTTTGCACAATCTGTAAGGAAAAGCACAAAAGAGGGGGGACGAGACGAGCACGTCCGGGCTCCTCCGCCAGGAGAATATGGGCTAAAAATAGAAATACTATTTTTCACATAAATGGCTTTGACTTCTCCCGGCATTTTAAAAAAAGCACAAAACAACACTGCTCCCCCCCCCGCAACCACCACCACCACCCCAGCCCCCACCCCGACACAAAAAAAACACACCCTTCCTTCCATCCATCCATCCATCCACCCATCCATCCTCGACAGCACCGGCTCCATGGGAAACGCGATACCTGGATTTTTAGAGGCGATTATTAGGTTTGCATTTAAGGCTGGTGCAATAGGAGCGGAGATGAAAAGGCATCATCGGCCGCCCGCTCCGCCAGGCACACGCGGTACCATGACACCGTGACTGTCAGCAGAGACCATCCGCGCTCAACTGAAACGCAACGTTCAATGGAAACGCCGTCAAGTGCCATCGCTGCTAGAGACGGTAAATGGATGTACAGACACATAGGCACACACACACAGGCAGACATACCCCACCGAAAAAAAAAAAAATATATATACAAACAAGGCTCTCTAATTTTATTTTATGACTCACGATCCGCCGCCCTGAACAAAAGAAATTCGCGAGGCACACGAGAAACGAGACAAAACCCCACGAGCAGGCTCTCCCCGTTCACTTACCATTTTCAAGCCATTCCACTCCATCTGTGATCACAAAGATGGACCCTTACAGCCCCTCACAGAGTCAAAAGCAAAAAGAGCGTTATGTAAAAGCTGACATTCCTTCTTACAGCGCTGCTGCCCAACGATGCAACAAAATCGACATATACTAGGCACTGCAACACATACAAGCCTCCTCCTCTTTTTATGAGGTCACGACAGGAAACTCTTTGAAATACAATATGCAGCATTTACTGAAGCTCATATAAATCACCCTCTTTTAAAATTACCATACCTATTGCGCAGTCCACCAAAAAGAAAATTACCAATCTCGAGGCTTTTTTTTTTTTTTAAACACCCCCCCCCAAGGGTTTTGCTCTGCATTTGTATCTCCAAAATGTCAATGTGAAAATTAACTCTCCCCCACCCTTAAAAAAAAAAAGCCTCTTCTTCCTTTTGCATTTCAGTTAGCCACATACCAGCCTTGCATTAGAAATGAGCTTTTCTCTTTATTCTGAGAGAAATCCAATTACCTTAAAATGACAAAGTACATCCTTTATTAAAGGATACGCAGACATTAAATATGAAAGAGAGAGAGCGAGAGAGAGGGGGAAAGAGAAAGGGAGGGGGGGAAAGGGAGAGATCATGTACAAACAGATCAGTAGCAGAAAACTAAATTCATGGGAAAACACAGACTGAGAATGATGCAGATTCGGGGAAAATCTGTATGTTAGCTTCTATATCTACCTCTATATAAACCCGCTACGATCAGATTTTAAATCTACTAATACCTACCATAACCATTCTTAATGGCAAATATTGGGTGTCTTGAAAGGCTTCAACTCTTCTAACGGTTTTGCTAAGGTTTCAGGGAATTATTTTATTATTATTATTTTTTCTCTTCTTTTTTTTTTGGAAGATCCACAAAGCACACTGCTAGACGTTGGTGCAGCGAGAAATTATTATCAATAAGAATAATAATAATAGCGGCAGCAACAATAATAATAATAAATAAATAATAATAATAATAATAATCGCTAAGTATATTATCTCGTTGTCTCAGTGTGGTGCTGCGGCGGGAGGGCGGCGGCGCCGGCGGCGGGCGGAGCGCGGAGCGGCGCGGGGCGGGACGCGCGGAGCGGAGCGCGCGGAGCGGCGCGGGCCCTGCTGCGACTGGCGGCCGCCGTCCCCCCTTTACCGCCATTTATGGGACCATCTGTCAGCGGCGCCGCGCGCTGATTGGCCGAGCGGGCCGCGCGCGCGGGGGGGGGGAGGGAGGGTGTGTGTGGTGCGTGTGGGGAGGGGGGGGGAGGCGTTGCGACATCAGGTGCTATTGAAATTAGCCGCTGCCAGATTGACAATGTTAATGATGCGGTGACCTCTACAACAACAGAGACCAGATTTCTGAACTGCTGCTTGTGTCTAGTAATTAAGGCCCGGTTGAAGAAACAACACGCAGCCCCGTATTTTTTTTTTAAATTTTTTTTTTTTTTTTTTTTGGTTCCCCCTGTTCCCACCCCTGGGCCCGGCGGTGCCGTACCTCGGCCATGCTCCAGTGCCTACATCTCCTTACCTCCTGCGCGCCCCGCTCCCAGGTCCGGCGTATTTTAACCACCTTATCTTTTTCGACAGTTGCTTTCCGGAGAAATGCATATTTAATGATCTGCCTCTAGGCTTAAAGGCACAACAAAAGCACTTTGACGTGCATTTAAAGCTGCATTTATTTTCAGGTACTATTGATTTTAATAATCAACCCATCTCTCCTTCCTTCCGCCCGGTGAGGTTTTTAAAAATACGTATTTTTAAAGGAGTGGATTTGATGTTGCTGCCACTGACAATGTCTAAGGCACAGATGACACCTCTTTATCGGGCGCTCCCCCCGAACGACAGTAGTATTTCAGAATTATTTTGCCACCTAGCTTCATTATTCTTCAGCTCTACAGGAAATAAAACGACAGCGAACTTTGGGCATTTTAAAGGATTTTCTTTTTCAGCCTTAGAGAAGCGTGCTTAACAATGCACACTCACTAATCCACTGCTCGCTGCCACTGACAAACTAACAAAACTTCACTTCCAAACAGCAATATTTTACCCCTTCTGACCACGGCAAGTTTATTAAGAATTCTCACAAGTTAGGAAGCATTAATTTCTCTTACTTGAGAGTTATTTTCCTAAAGCATGTTTTGTCCAAAGTAACAAGGCATGGCACACTGTAATTGCAACAAACCTTGAATTTACATTTATCTCAACTAAAGCAACCGAGAATTACTCTATTAACACACATAGGATCACTTATTTTTACCAGCCACAGATTCATTTCAAGAACAAAATGTTTTTTTTTTTTTAAAAATCAGTATCATTGCAAGCGTTTTTAAACGTTAAGAGCTGAAAACCGAGAAAGCAAGGATGGGCCACATTGTAGGCTCACTTAGCTCTTTCCCAGAGAAAGAAAACCTGAACAAGCCACCAAAACCATTTTCAAAATATGTAAACAAAATAACCATTGTTCTACAAGTTTCATTTTTTTGTTAAAGTATAAATATTCCTTCCACACTGCTAAGCTTGAGACTAACATTCAGTACATTTTAAATTTTTTTAAACCATAGACACGCTCAAACACACACAGAGACTAAACATACCAATAAAACATATGAAATGTACTAAAGCTCATAAAATCTAGCCATACACAAACCAAGGAAGGAGAAAAAAATCACATTTAAAAAAACATCGTACAATCTATTTGTGGAATGATCACTGAATTCAATTAAAATATGAACAATGTGAAAGCCTGCAGAGGATTTTTCTCACCACGCATCTTTCTGAGCACATTTGTAGCTTAGTAAAAACTAGCATAGATTAAACTAGCCTGTAAGATACATTTCCCAACTCAAATTTAGGTGACCCCTTAGACTGAACACACAGGCACCAAAATTCTACAGCAGCTAGTATATTACCATACATTTTTGTGCAAATATACATCAAATACTAAAGTTATATTTGTAATGCAAATATTTTACTTAAGGTCTCTTCAGGGGTTAATAACACAAGAGAAGGCATCCAGAAATTATTTTTAAGTCTGTTCAACTTCAGCTTACTTTGTTACTATAAATTCGTTATGCATATCAAGATTCAGCCATTTTTCTGAAACAATAATCGCACGCTGCTCCTCTAAAAAATTAGCTAATCTTATCCGTCTATAAATCCAGGTACTCTGCACACTGACCACTTTCCCAAAAAGCACCCCACACACGCAGCCTTTCCGAGAAACACTAAAACAAATGCTCAAACATCCTCAGAGGCCTCTCTCTGGAAAGACAAAGGCAGAATCCTATTGTTGAAAAAGTCAACCTTATTCTCGTGTTTCCAATAGTACCATTTATCTTTCAGGGAAAGGGACTGACCACCGCATCACGGTGGTGACATTTGTAAAGCATCAGATTCTCTATACAGTCTCTCCAGCATCAGCCAGCAAGCCCCTGAGCAAAGCATATTTTTAGTGCAATCTTCCATCCCCACAAAAAGAAACTTGTCTTAAACAGCTAATCCAATATCAAAATGAAATCACAGGGTTGTTTCCCAGCCCCCCCCTCCCTCTCCTTACCATAAATGAGCAGTTTCTTGACTCATTAATGACAGTTTCCCTTAAAAGAAGTGATCTCATATCACTGAGCCCCTCTCCACCACGCATACATCCCAAAGGTTGCGGGTATCTTAGCATCAGTAGCCGCTAGCAAGCTCTCTCATACAGAGCCCAGATGGACTATACCAGAAGCCAATTCAGCGTTAATAACTACCTACTCTGTGCAGTTTAGAAGCCTTACGTGGCATAATGTCCTAGGCAACAGCAGCCGATTGAAACCGCAAATAAAAGACAACCCAATTCTCCAAAAGCATCAAAAGGAAAAAAAAAATAAATTGAAGAATGATTTTTTTTAAAAAAAAAAAATCTTACTTGCATAAGATTAAACTGAATCCTTCACCAACATATGAAAAAGGAGAAAAAAAACAGATGCTGCCCAGAAAAAAGTGACAAAATATTACCTCATTATTTAACAAAGCAGCATTAAGCGTCCTGCTGATTTCAAACATCTTGCCACAGATTTTGGTTAAGAGAAACAGAAAGAATCCTTTGCAAGCCCTCTGTCTGCAAAGGGTTCTTCAATTTTCTTGCGCACAACAGAATAGTCAATATGTTATTTCCCTAGAGTTCGCACATTAAAACATCTAGTCAGTGAGCTGAATTTTCCCCTTATCACACTGTAGACTCCTGTTATATGTACTGCTCTCTTTGCAAGATTAGCCTGCCCCAAACATGGCTGTTGTTTAAACTATTCTTTAAAGTAACAGTTCACTCCATAACCACCAGGTGGGCAGTGTACACAGATCCAAGTAACCATCTTAAAAGATTTTTCTTGGAATAGCTGCTGGTTGTGATATACAGCGTAAATCCCCCCTAGACTTATCAAGTAGGAGGAAAAAAAATTGTCACTGTTTTATGCCCTTTCCTCCTCAGAAGCGAGCCCACACACAAAACCCTAAAATCACTTAGCTCTTAACACAGATTTTTTTTTTTTTAAAGGGACCTTAAAATTTACACAGGAGCTTTTCATTCAGCAAAAGTGGTAAAATCCAATTAGTTTTGAGAACAAAGTTTAATTAAAAACACACCCAACCAAGTGGTCAAAATCAGCATTAAGTTGACCATGAGAAGGTTCTTTCATGGAAACACAAAATTCAGCATGTAAATAATTCTGCTAGAAAATATGAATTATACCTTCAAGCAAATCGAAGACAACTTGATAAGATACTGCTATGACTTACTGTGGCTTAAATTCATTTATGAAACCACTGTTGCACACTTTAGAGCACAAGACCAAAATACATGGAAAGGATCCAGTGTTCAATAGCACCTAAGTCTCCCAAGGTATCAAACTGTCCCTATTCCATCACGTCTGCAAGCTATTTAAGTATGTTTTTCTCCACTTTATTTAAGGTCAAATACCTCAAGAAATACTTCCATTACTATAAAAAATACCAATTCACTCAACGCTCTACAGCAACACCCAGAGGCTTGAATGAGATTGGGATCTTTGTGTTAGGTGCTGTACGAACACATTTGAAAAGTCATTTCATACCGAAGGATTTACAAACAACATTTACAAGACTGAAAGCACAAGGCAGAGGTGTGAGAAAGAACAATAAACAAAGCATCACAAAATGTCTTTACCAGCTGGGATGAATTGCTGGAGGAATAGGGCATCTCTGGCAACTACCTGTGCTAAGGCAGAACCAAAAAGGTTATTTACTGAGGTTAAAGAATAAATGCATTAGATGGACAGGGGCTTCTTTAGATTTACCATCTACAAAGCACCATCACCTATTTCTTTCATTTATAGCCATCCATGCTGAGTAAGTATATGCAGAGCAGTCATTTTCTTTGCTGGCCTTTAACTAATATTAAAGTGATGCAGTAATGACTTAACCTTCTTGAATATGTATTGAGTTTCAAGTCATCCCTTTTTATATGAGAAAGGTTATTTGCATCGATTTCTGTTTGCATGAAATAAGCTTATTTTCTCATTCACCATATGCCTTGAACACTAATTAAAAGTGTCACTTTCTTCTAATGTAAAAACGTAATCACTTAGTAAATAAGTATTCTTGGCTTTTTGGTCTTTGTGATAATCTATTTAAGGACTTTTTATTTCCATGTAACTTCAGTGCTTTGATTATCACACACTCCACTCATGTAAAGAGAAGTGTTTTACAAATGCACATTTTTGTTGGATTTTTTTTTCAAATAGAAAGAAAAAAATAGCTAGAATTACATCTTTAAGGACCCACACTCCTATTACCCCGAGGCAAATCCATCCAATCAATATGAAACCATTCACATGCCACCATCTGCCAAGCTGTAGAGCAATGTGGCTGGAACAGACCTCTTATAAAGCAGCAGTGGTCTCATTTTCAGTCTATTAGGGAAGCACCAGAGCTCTCATGTGCAAGGACACAACACTCCAAGTCAGACCTCCTCACACCACTGTCTCTGTGCACTGCTGCAGAACTCCTGTAATTTTTGCTGCTTGAGTTTTCACACTAATCATCAAAGCAAGAGGGAGGAGAAAATGATCAGTAACAGTCCTATTCCACTGCAGCACAAAATAAAGAACTCAATTTAATTCTATCCTAATATGATTACAGCAAACCATTTAAATGCTGCTGCCTGTGAACTACAACCTGGCATTTTCCATCACCTCATTTTCTACTGTTCTGGAGAACTAAACATCCCTGGAACACTGTTACTCTTTTCCAAGACATTCCTATCATAAAAATAACATTTAATTTTTATCAAAGAGTTATTTTGTTGTTTGACAGATGGGAGGGTGCAGGTGGATAAGGAACCAAGGAGAGGCATGTGAGAGCAAGAGATGGATCTCGTGTACAAAATGATTTAATAAAGATAACAGGCAGGGAAAGGACATTACACAATGCAAGCACCCGGGTTTGTCCTATGCAGTAATTCAAGAACCTCTGCGGAAACAGCCTCCAGTTCAAGATACCACATCAACACTGTCTTCAGCAACACTGAGCTCACATAGTCTTTTCATCAGAACATCTCATAATAACTTAAAATATCCTCCACCACCTATAACCCCATGCAAATGCACTGCATGACTAACTACAAAAGAGCAGTAGGAAAAACCAGGAACATGAAGGTGTGCAAACCCCTTATAAATATTCACAGAGAGAAGAAATTAACTACTTTAAAACCATCCATGAATTAACAAGAAACTGAAAAGCTAAACATGTAATTCATGTGATGCTGATAGTCACAAACTCAGGTGGAAAAGCTAGAGCTGAATTGTTCATGGTATCTAACCCAAATTCAGATTTCAATGAAGAGAACAGGAAAAAAAAAGTCAACCCAATTAATCTGACTGCCCTTTGCTGTACATGTGTGCAGGAGGTAGCAGGAACTGGGGGGCTAGAGGGAAAAACAATGGCTGAACACATTTTATTTACTTATACAATAAGGCTTTTTTCCACTGTTACTTGAACAGCTTACAATTAAGTGTATATATACACATAACTTAATTTGTTTAGCTACTGAGTAATTTAAAAAACAACCAGCAAAATAAAAACCTTACCAACTGCCCTGTGGAAATCAAGCCATAGTAGGTGATTGAGACTAACCTTGCATGACATTGAAAACATTTTTCAGGCTCTTAAAGGTTAGGGAATTAATGTATTTGACAAAAAGAAGAGTCAAATTTTTAAGACTTCACTGCAAAATTTGTAAGTCATGATAACTGAACACTAGCCATATAAAAAAGAAACACCATACCATTTCTGAGAAAACAGTAGGTGAAAAAGATGACTGACACAGTCTGGAGCTTTTATTAGTTTCTTTTATTTGATGAAGCACTCAAACACAGGAACCTGTCCTTGCCTCCTGTCCTGCCCCTGCTGTGGAACCCACCGACAAGCTGTACAGCTCTGCTGCCAATGCAGTGTACTGTGTGGTGCAATGAAATTCCTCCTGATGCCGAGGAGATGAAATATAACACACACCTACCTGGAAAAACTACCACCTTTTGGATCTGAACCCAGAAAAGAGAGAAGGAAAAAAAAAAAGGGAAAGAAAAAAAAAAAAATCAGGAGTAGTTAGAGATCTAGCTCCTTAAAGAGCTAGACACTAGATGCAAAACAAGACAGAAAACCTTCCTAAATACTTACAATCCTAAATGAGGAATTTAGATGCACAAAGCTTAGGCAAGTAGTCACAGTTCCCACAGAAATCACACTTCAGCTGCTTTTGCACAAATATGCTATTTAATGTTGCTTGCCCACTTTCTTTTTCATGCCTTATGAGATGTGTAATTTGGATGCTGCATAGCTGCTCTAAGTATCACATGCCAATTTTCCGAAGATGTGTGTATTTGCAAACCCCACTGTGGATACTTATGTTTGAACGCCGGGAGACTGGAACAAAACTCTCCAGGGCACAGCAGAGCACAGAGGTAACAAAATGAATAGATGTAAATAGCTCTGATGGTGAGAGAAGCCTTAGTACTGATAGGAACCACATCAATTCCACAACTGGAAACTGGGCAGCCGCTCAGATTTAGGCGTGCATGTGTGGCACTGGATAACCTCAGCAAAGGTTTCCTGTGACTGGCAGGGCACAGGCCAGCCAGGGAAAGGGGCCAGCAGCTCTGCTACAGTGCAAGAAGGGTTTGGAGAAGATGATTCAGCACCTTCCCAGCATGTCTGAAGGCCAGCAGTGTCCTTGGCTCCACACACCTCTCCCAGCTCTGAACTGCTGCTCTGCAACACAGAGCAGCCACTCGGTCACACAATGTCCAGCCTGGCCAATTTTCAATACATTTTAAAGAACCCACTGTCGGCCCGGCAAGACTGAAAAGCAAAAGGCAGTGTACATTGCAGGTAAACACGTTACCAGCAGTAAGATATCAGTTGTTGTTTCTCCCCTTTCCAGTTCTTTTACTTTTGGAATATAGATTTTAATGCTTTCAGTCCCCTGATTTTGTTTTCCTCCTTTTAAATTCAGAGATACTAAAAGTTGTATTTGACAGACATCCTAAATCCTACAGCTTGCTTTCCTATCACTACAAGCAGGACTCAATCCTACCTACAGGGAGAGTTAAAACATTTCTACATTGCTGTCAATTTTGTATAATACAGTTAACAAAGTTTCAACTGAGCACAAATGAAGATGTTTTCAAAGATTTATGACTGCATTTTTAAAATGTATTTACTTGTAAATAATGAAAGGACCTAGACACTGAAGAACTCCAGACTTACCAGGGAGATTTACATGAGTTCAGCCATTTTTAATGTGCCTATGTATAAGCAAAAAAACCCTCATAAAAAAATGTGAACAGGGTCTTTCAACCAGCATTGCCTAATTTTAGAACAGTTTATGGATTTGCTTTAAGCCCATCTGTAATACAGTGTGCTATATACCTTGCACTCAGGCCAAATAATATCAATAACAAGAACAAAGATAAAAACCTGAAAGGGGATTAATGTGCTGATGTTTCCAAGCTTTGAGACAGTGATCAGAAAGAGATCTGGGGAAGAGTGTGAGGTGGCTGGATCAGAAAAGAGGTACAGGAGGAATCAAAGGAGACCTGTGAGCAGCATGCAGAAAGGTTATGTCTCCTGCAACTTGCAATTACACAGGAAGGTTGCAGAACCAGGGAAGATACAAAAGAGAATAAAGACAATAAAAAGTGTCAAGAAAGAGCTATTAATTGTCCCAATTACTTCTCATTAGAGCAGCTGGCACTTTCATTGAGTATTTTAGCAACAGCAGGCAGAAGGTAAATAAGTATTAGAATTTCATACATTAAAAAAAAAAACACCTCAGTAATTTCTGGGTAAACCCTTTCATGCAACCTATCCCCAAACCAAGGATGCTAGAAAGGAGAAGAAGTTTAAAATGGCTTTACTACAGAAACCAAGCTTACTTCAAGCTCCAAAGCTTACACCTGTATGTACAAGTGCCAGGACTTTCAAGAAGCTTCCTGTGCACATCTTTTATTTTACCCCTTAAGAAATAAAGGTTAGGTCAGCTGCCTAAATACAGTACCCAAATTTCAGGGATAAACAGATCCCTCATGAATATGGCTCACAAATCTTTAGTGTATAATTTAGATTACAGAAATGACAATTTTATAATAAGAAAAACAAGGTAAAATACTGAGAGAGTAATGGGTATAAAAATCAGAACTGATGCAGTATTTAAGAGAAGAGCAATACCAACACTGAACTTTTCCATACTGACACACAAGCAGCAAGGGGCTAAAGAAAGACAACTGAAAGAAATAATTTGCAGCTCCTCTTCTTGCCCTCTAGAATTCCTGGAGCTCATCTCTTCCAATTCTCAGATTTTCATGTGGATTTATGGATTTCTTTAAACTTCTCTTTGCAAAATGTGACATTCCTTAGCAGATGATTTTTAGCTTCCTTTAAAGAAGGGGAGATGAACAACAGGTATGTTTAATACCCTCCTTTAAAAAAAAAAAAAAATAGGCTAGTAGGTATAAAAATTGTTCTGAAGGCTAAATTTCCTAATAAATAACTTTGGGTTACAATTACCAAGCACCAAATATTTGGTGCTTGGGCTTCAAGGGATTTGTGCAACCCAGCTGGAGAAGCTGGCAGGCTGGCACCCAAGAGTGAGTTCACTTCTGTGCTGAACTGCCTCTTCCACAGCCACAAGGGCTTTGTTTTCCACTTCAGACTGATTTTTAACAACATGCAAGTAAAGGACGTGAGGCAGCAGTCAGGCTGCTTGTGGTTTCTCCAGTCCTAGGCCAGTGTGGATGAATTTACCTTACCCAAGGTTAACAATCTGCTGGGCAGCGACTCTCTCCAGACCCCTTTGTACAGGAAGTCACAGGAAATGGGCACTTCCAAGGCACAGTTCATCTGTCCTGCTCTACAAATCTGAGAAGAAAAACCATGCTCTTCTTCACTGGCTACACACTAAGGAGGTCTCCAGTGATCACCACAGGAGCCTTGCTCAGGTAGGAAGTCCACCTTTGGTCAGTCCAGTCCCACCATGGGTTTACCAGGTGACCAAGGCAGATGGACTCCAGCTGACCCTCACCTAAATGAGATTTGGCCACACCGGGGTCTTTTAACAGCACGGTGCAATCCTTGATGTGACTCAGCACAGCTGTTCCTAAGTACAAATAAGTCCTTCAGTGAGTAGTGATTCAAGCAAGGCAAGTTTAGCACAGACCCACCCCATAACAGCTACACAGAGCAAATCCTGCAAGACTACATTGGTCTGTGCATGGAAAAAACCTAACATCTTTGGAAGCATGTAAACAACTTATCAAAAGGAAAAAAAACCAGCAAAGTTTATTTCATGAACTCTAGGCTAGATAATCTCACTTTCATAACAGAAGCTTTGATTCTGGACCTCCGAACAGCAAAGCCTTAAGAAAAAAAAAAGGGTTCTAGTACATCCAATTTATGACTGTTGGGAAAAGCAACAATCACCTCAAAACAGCTGCTCTGAAAACCTATCCAGCTACAGGCCATCACCCTGCAGTTTAAGAATATTTCACTCCATTGCCTGAACACATTTATATTCTTCCAGGCAGTTTTCCTGATGTTTTATAAGGATTCCCCAATGCAACAACAAACGATCTTTCTTTTAATACTATCACTGGATGCGTTGTAACCTGCACCTAGGGACACCCTGCTCTGCTCAGATAAAACTTAATTGTTCTTCTGACATCGTACAAAGAAGGAACTTTAAACTCACCTAATAAATGAAACAGTCCTCTATTTTTAATATTTTCCATAGCCCCAGTGCCTAAAAAAATTCACTTAAAAATGTTCCATGAGAGCACAGATAACCAACATAGAGCTAGTGTGCAAAAAAAAAAAGAAGTATTTACTTTTTTAAAAGGTGTCAAATAAAGGATAAGGTTTTATTGTGCTGTGGTAGAGCTCCTGCTTCTGTGGGTAAAGGAAAGGCATGTATCAGTGATGCTGTGGAACATTCGACAAAGAATTTCAACTGCAGGCAACAAATGACAAAATCCTACAGCATATCTGTGCTGTCTCTTTTGCCAGACTACTTCCATAATTTTATGCTTTATGCCAAAATAACAGGTCAGTATAGGTGCACACCATAAAATTCTGTGGTTTGGTAGTGGAAATTTCAGCTCATGACCTTTGAGGTTAATGGTGCTATTTAAATTTAGGACACAATGAAACCATTAACCAATTACTCCCACTGACCTCACTGTTAACTGGAAGACTGTCAACACAGAATGAGGCCAATTATATAGGAGCTATCATCTGTTCAGGAAGCCACCCTCTTCAGCTGGTTGGGAGACCATCCCAGGCTGGAGAATGATGACATGGCTTTATCCATTCCTGCTGTTGTCACTTCTCAGCTGCCACATAGTCACAAAAACGTCAATGCTTAGGAAATTCCTACTAGCACAGAACATTCCTCAGCACCCTGGATGACTTGACACACACAAAAAGCTTTGTTTTCTCTTTCCACTGGCATCAGCCAGGCCTTCACGTGTTTAAGACTCCAGCCATCACCATCAGAGAGCCTCTGATACACAGGGCCTGTGCCCACAGCACCAGATATGAACACTGCCATGATAAAGACTGCAGCTCTGCACACATTGCTGACAGATGCAGAATTTCCTCCAGTAATGAACTCCATGAATTTCATCACTTGCTGTTCCATGTGGAAAGCAGAGCCAACCTCTCCTTCTGTATCATTAGGATCGTAACAGTAATTTGTTAAAAAAATCTGTCAAAACTAGATGCTATTGCACATTTCTTAAGCTTTTAAGTAATGAATGAAGGAAAAAAACATCTCACAGTCACATCAACTATGCAAACCAAAATAAGACCAGATACTAAAAATGAATGGTGGGAAAAAAACAACATATAAGTGTATACAGTAAAATCTTGCTCCAAATGCTTCCACAAGACCCAGATAGAAATAATTTTTAAAACACTGCAATCAAGCTTAATGGAGGCTTTACTTGATTCATCTATTTAAGAATCCAGAAAAAAACCCCTCACAATTTCTACAGAAGAGACTGCTTCTAAGATTCAGATTAACATGAACAGGCCAGATGCTCCAGTGCACCAAATTTGCTCCTCAGCATTTTCCTGTCCTGGCCACAAACTCAGCCTCACCATTCTGTGAAAGGGCAACTGCTGAGCATCAGAACTGACAGGTTAACAGGAAGGAGGAAAAAAAAGCACATCAGCCAATGACATTCCCATACCACAAGAGGATCCCAAATGTGTTGTTCAACACTACAAAAGCAACATAACCTGGCAAGATTTCAAACAGGTTTCCAGTAGAGTGACCTGCAGAGAGCAGCATGAGATTCAGGGAGTCAAGCAAGGAAAAGAGCTGGGAGCAGGGCAGTGCCAGGTGTGCTCCTGGCCTTGAGTGCACTGATGGGCCCCAGCTGCAGCCTCCACCACCACCCCAGTCCAGGTGCTCCATCTAAGCTCAGGACTGGGGCACAGAGGGCAAAACTCTGGCCTTTCAGTCTCTAAGTAGACCATTTTACCACTGAGAAAGTGGATGGAAAAACGGACAATAGGCTGCATAGCTCCATCTCTAGTCTCCAGTACTGTATCTCAGGTGTAGGGTTGGGATCTTCATCAGACATTTGTAGGGTAAGACTGCTAAGATGCACTGAGAGGCACACAGATCCAAAAAGTGAGTGTCTGCTCCACAGAGAGCATCCCAGTACTACAGATTATTTAACTCTGTGGTTCCATGAAGTGTAGTTAGTTCTGGGTGTTAATAACCCTGATTCAGAACTGTTCAGCAATGTACTCTCATTAGCCAGACCATCTGTGTAAAGGGAACAACCTACGCTGTCACAGCACATGGAGCCTGGGGTTGACCTTACTATCTTCCCCCACATACCAGCAGAGGACAAGAGGAGAGAAATCTGGCATCAGTTTGTCTTGACTGCTGCCAGAGGAAGATATCTGGGCTGGAGAGGAAGTTTTTCACCTCTCCAGTCACTCTGCCAGCTGTGGCAAATATGTGTCAACTTCTCTTCCTAAGGTCCCACTGGTGAAGTGGGAAATTTGGCTGTCCTGTTACAGTAGGGTAAGTCCTGTTTAGATATCACAAGACTCTGACTTATTGGGAAAGAGAGGCTTCACAGATCATATGAAACAGTAAAACCTCCTGACATTATTCAGTCAGTGTAAATTATCTGATGGACTGGAAAGCGCCCAGCATGACATGGAATTGCATTCCAAATATAAAGTATTTGTTGCTTCTTGCTCCCTCCTCTGTATCACACATCTGTTAAGACAAGCTGCCTGCTGGACATTCCTGGGGCTTCTTCCTACCTGCACAAAAGTCTGAGATCCTTAAGCTGACTCCTACAGGAACAACCTGCACAGGAAATCGTTGCAGGTCAGCGGAACTATGGGACAGTAAGGATACATCCCAGCCCTGAGTAAAACATGCAGCCATCTTTAAGCATGCTGAGGTTTAGCCTTCCCTTTCTAGGCACATCATTCTTCCAGAACCTGCTTTTCTGGCCAACAAATATCATGCTTCTTCCTCAGGACAGAAAAAAAGCAAAGCAAACCACTCAGACCCAATCTGCGTAATGTGCTACTTCAGGAGATACCATTTTTTCCTTCTCTACCAATCTCTTTTCATCTTTGATTCCTTCACTGCTTTCATATATTGTGTTTATTAACTTCCTCTGACTGCTGCCACGTCCAAGGAGAGCTGCAGAGAGCAAACCCAGTGCAATTGCGTGCTCTCTGCTGCTGAGAGAGCCTGAGAAGAGCTCCAGTGAGCCCAGTACAAACCACAGAGTGGAGCCCCGAGTGAGAGCAAACTCGGAGAGGGATTCGAAAGACTCTTCCAAGATGTAATTAAAGCTGATGTTTTCTTTAGAGCAGCAGAATTCAGCAATGAGTACATTAACAGAAAGGTTGGTATTGTGAACACCAAAAGGCATCTCAATTCAACCAGAAGTAAATTGTCTGGATTATGAGATGTTACCTAGGATGCCAGTAAATGTATACAAAGTGCTTTATCTCTTCCCATCATGGCATGGCAGAAATAATCTCCCACACATTAAAGGCTGCTAGCAGGAACCTTGTCCTGTGGAAACAATGCTTTTCTAAGGCTTCAGCATCCAGTTTTGCTGCTGTGCAATTCCCTTCAAAGGGAAGGGATCAAATTAAGACCTTTTTTGAATGTTTGATTTTGCAAAACCTGCAGTAGTTTAGCATCTTTGAAAATTCCACCTTTCTGCCATCTGTTCAAGACTTGCCAGTGGGTTAGAAATCTATTAAGCAGGCAATACATGACCAACAGACAAGCAGAATAGAGAAAGGACTTCTCTTGAAAAAATAGGAACAAAAAACCAGAAGTTATTCTAAACCAGAGGTACTTGAATGAGGAACAACAATTAAAACTGTTGGCACATGACAGACCTGGATACAGGAGTCTGTATCAGACCAGCTTTGTATCACATCATCTCAATAGGAAAGCTCCTCCAGTAGAAGTTATTTCTTTTAAACAATATCCATTTTTATATACCTTTGACAATTTGGGGTTCTGTATAAGCAATGAACAAGAGCTTGGCAAAAGGTGACTTTACATGGGCTACTGCAACCAAAGAAACTGACAAGGATGTCAAAAATGCCTGAATTGAGAAATTAAACCACTCATTTAGAAACATTTGTAATTATGCATTCACAAGAAAAAGTAAATCCAAAAGGATATATAATAGATGATTGTTGGGAAGCTCAGGAAATGCACTCTTTATATATTGGACATAAGAAAACATTGGCGTGTAGATATTTTACAGCAAGTGACTGTGCCTGACTGAAAAAGGCCTAAAAAACAAGGGAAGGCAAACTAACAACAGCAAGATGCAATGGCTTCAGGTACACAAAGACTTTTTAGCTATACATTGAATGAAAATATGGAGGACAATGGTTCAAATAAAGTCAACTGTGTTGGAAATAGTGCATGAAATCCCAGAAGTGATAAAACTACTAGTCAGTGAAGAAAATGAAAGGAACCAAGTGGAAGAAATCAATCAAGAAGAAAAAGTAAGCTTTTTTTTTTTCATAAAGGCAGGCAAGGGGCCAGATAACATAGATGGACACACATGCAAAAAAACCCCACAGAAAAGTGTAGCTCTGTCTTCAAGGACAGCAACTGAGAAATTTGATAATAAACTAGGAAGCTCCAAACTAAGGAATGACAGCAAGCAGTGAGGGGTGAAAACAATTTTTCTTGTGCTGGAAAAAAAACCAAACCACCTTCTAATGCAAATGGATGAGCTGATTAACAAAGCTTGCAGAGCCTGTTGTGAAAGACGGGTGAATGGAGAGAACCCGAGGGAGACACTAAGAGCATGTAAACCAAATCAGGGAGCAGCTGACTGCATTCAGAGGGAAGAGGCTACAGGAGCACTCAGAAACACGAAAACAAGAATATGACCTAGGCTGCATGAAGCACCAGTAAACACGCTGAAGTGGAGGGCAACAGGAGGCATCTGTTCAATGTGTTCTTACACTGCAGAAGCATCAGAGTTTTACAAATGCCATCATTTATTAGTAGTAGTTTTTATAACCAGGGGGAAGCACCAGAATGCTTATTTTTACTGAAGCCATACAAACCCCACCGAAGAAACTGCACTTGTTTTTCAGTACTAAAAACCCAACTGTTGAAAGGTGAGAACACCCCTTAATTTATGGAAATCCCAAACCCAATCTCCCATGCATTAACTTTAAATCATTATGGAAACAAAGGCTGCATATTTTGTCTATTGTGGGGATACTGAAGTACTTTTTTTCTAAAATAGTTTACTATGTCAATGAAATTGCAGATGCTTCTGTGCACTTCAGGGACTTCAAACATTGCATCAATTATCTGAATAAGTAATGAAAAGACATTGTGAATAAAATGGTTCACCAAGCCTGGTTCACAAGTCAATTGCTTTCTGAATCCAGTAATATACTGTAATATTTGACATGTTATTTCTTTTTGCAAGAGGTTAAGAGTTTCCTGTGCTTGTGTGCTGTACTTGCTGCAGAGTTTGGAGAGGAAAAAAACCTGACAAAATATGAAAGACTGCAAGAAGGACAAAACACTTTTAGATTCTCCACTACCACCCTCTTTTCACACAAAACAAAAGAAGGTCACTGAAACCAGAACTTTGAAGTCCAACCAAGGCAGAAACATGAAAATCCCCCTAGCAGATTGGGCTAATGATAAGCAATCTAATACTTTAAAATCCACCTTTGACAAACTGGACTAGGTGACAGCAGAACACGAAATGTCTGTTTGTTGAGCTCTCGTTTCCAGAGAGTCTCTTACTGGCACCTGGAAACAGAGCAAGCATAAGGCTGATTATCATTTCCATAACCCCCAAGGAAAACTATCGTGCAAGATGTTTGAGTAAGAGCAGTGCTGTTCGAAGGCAGCATTCATAAACAGAACAAAGACTAAACAAAAGGCTAAACAAGTACATCATAATTAACAACTAGCACCAAACTTTTAATTAAGATATGTAAGAAAAATCAAGGAGAGCTAATTAAAAAAAATACCAGCGTATATACTTTCTTAGAAAAATCTGAATTGGTACTGTGAAGAAAACAGGCTAATTAGAAGTGACCACAATTATTTTGTCACTGTTACTGAGTTTAGTCATGATTTTTCAGCTTGCTCTTTAATCCTACACCTTGTTTGAACTCCTCTGTTGTTTGAATGCAGGATTCTTCCATCAATTTCTTCAAAAACTGAGCAAAAGTGAAGAAAACACCACAGAGATTTAACTTTGTATGGCATGCATGTTTTGTCATTAGCTTTGAGACACACTCTTTTCAGCCTAGGACAGTATCATTCTTGCAGGGCCAGAATTATAATTATTATACATTTGCCCCATTCATCCTGAACAAATCCACAGTTTCTTCAAATGGATCCTGATAAAATTGCCACATCAATAATGCTACACTCCACGTGTTTTTCTTTTATCCAGGCAGCTAGACCAGTATAAGAATATGATGCTGTTTCACATAGATTTTACTGTTCAAGGTATCAGCTTCCCTTAGGGCCAGAAAGCAGTTACAGATAATAGGAATCTAACTGGCAATATTAAGGTTTTACTTCTTTCCTCTTATATACTACCCTTTCATGAAAATACATCCATTCTCATTACTTTTGCCATTCTTCAAAACTGTTACTAGGCTGATTTGAACAGTAACAGTTAATGCTGATAGAAACAAGCAAAGAAAAATGCTGACACAACCTAGAGTTATTTAAGAACTTATTTGCTACACATCTATTTCCAGAAAATTAATAAAAAGTTGCTGACGCCCAGCTGTAAAAACCCCAAGTACACCTAGGCAAAATAAAACTGGATAAAAAAGGAATTCCCACCCACAGCCCAGAATGCAAACAGCAAAATGACTTGCAATTAACAACTTCTGCCTCTCCCCTACAGTGTTGGCAAAATACCCAACACTCCATTGAGATACATGTTAACTCTTTATGATTAGAAAGCTTAGGAACCATCTTCTGCACCAACACAAAAGCAAAATTCCACTTTTTAAAATACATTCTTACATTTAAGAGAAGTCTATGGCCTCCTTCTGTTCTGATGTATCACTACACACTAGAAAGGGATCCCTTAAACTACCCAGGAAGAATTGGCTGCCCACAGTAGCATCTTTCTCATTCCACATTTAAAGATCCAGGCAACTCCTGTCCTGCCTGTAGCTTTCAGACTGTTAGGACTGTAGGGTGCCACCTTTTCCCCCTTCCCCAAAAGCAGTAAACATGTAAAGCAGTCTTGTCTTAACTAATGATGCAGTACACATCTTCCTTCAAAGTCATTAATTTTAAACTTCTAAATTTGAGGTGTTTCCTCCATATTGAGACAAAAATAACAATTCCTTCCTGCATATGGTTAAAAAAAGTTAACTGTGTTTCAAAACCCTTTTAAAATTTACATAAAAGTACACGCCTGTGCCAGGTAACTCACGAGCAGTGCTGAAACAGAATGGAATCTCCATTTCCCCAAGACTGTTTCCAGGCTTCTCTACTGCCAAAGCTAGACAAGCACTCTCTCCCTAGTCTACATTTTTCTGTTCAATAGGTGGAATAAAGTAAAAGGCTTATTTCTGTGCAAAGCCTTCTTCCTCTGCATAGCATTAAGCCTCACATTATAATTGATTTTTTTTAAAGTGTCATTTAAATTATTTTGGTATGATTTATCTTTCCTTACTTTTTCCTAAAACATCTCAGAATATTAACAAGGAAATAAATGTAGTAATACTCTAACATCTTCAAACATTACCTAATTTAAAAATCTAATTTACTTTCCGTCATTTAGGCTTCCTTACTATTTCAGATGTCACTCAGTGTGGATAGTAAAATTAGACTATCAATTTCATTTTTGCTTTGAATGTGTTGCAGGCTCTGCTTCTCAACCACTAGAACCTTCTTGTTTAAGGTTTCCAATATTGTTCTGGAATTCTGGAATTAAAAACCAGGGAGAACTACCGGTTTGTTTTTATTAAAAGAATTCTCAACTGCTCTCCCTGGCCCTTCTTACAAGAAAAGGCCAAGTGCTGGCACAAAACTAAACCTCCAATATACCTGTTAAATAGTATTCAGTGGTCCTTCATTAATACAAGGAGATAATAAAAGTCTTAAATAGCACTGAGGGTGCCACTGGATACAATGGCCTTCCAATGAAGCCAGTGGGAGACCTACTTAAGATCCAATAAACAAATTGAGCAAGTGATGCAATATGAGCTGTCCTACTCTTGCTTTGGTGAAATTTAAAACATGATTTATCACTGTAGGCAGCCTTACTGCCAGCCAGCCTCCACAACCAGTGAGTCTTTCTCAAGGCATGCCACTGCACTGAGAAAGAACTCAGAAAATATCTAGAGAAATATAAATTCTTTAACACACATGTTCATTGATAGCATTTGCTTTATAACAAAAAAATTTATATGGTATAATAAATGAACAGAAGTTTAAACTCTATCCACGCCAATGGATAATACCTGGGAATATTTCGTATATCAGCAGCCTGCTGCAGGCAAAAAAAAACCCCGCTATCGGCACAAAACCAGCACTAACTTCCAGAGTAACTATTAGGCAATTAAAACTACACAGTCACGGGTAATGACTTTAATTAAAAACACCTTAACTGTGCTCATCACAGTAAACGGGATGGAGCCTGGAACTCGCATATGCATTAGAGAGTTACACAGGTAGAGAAACAAGGAGAAGCCACTGGAAGGCGAACAGGTACAAAAACGTGGAGAAGCCACTCACAGGTGCGGACACCGGGAAAAGCCACGGGAAGGGCCCGGGCGCCCACGCCGGGAGAAGCCACGGGAAGGGCCCGGGTGCCCACGCCGGGAGAAGCCACGGGAAGGGCCCGGGTGCCCACGCCGGGGGAAGCCACGGGAAGGGCCCGGGTGCCCACGCCGGGGGAAGCCACGGGAAGGGCCCGGGTGCCCACGCCGGGGGAAGCCACCGGCCGCGTCCCCGCCCCGGCGGATCCCCCCAGGTCACACCCGCGGTGCGCCCCGGACCCGCTCCCCGAAAGTCTCCGGCGAATAAATATTCCTTCTAAAAACACTAATTTATGAAACACAGTGGGAAATTACTTTTTTTGTTGTTAAAAAAAAAGAAAAAGCCTTTCTTTAGAAGCGGAACGGACGCAGGAGGCATCACCCAAACGCGCCCGAGAGCGACGCCGCTCCTGGCGGCACTCGACGCCCCGGGGGGCGGACTCACCGCCTGAATTCCCGGAGGAAAAGCGGGAGGCCTAACCTCGGCGCCCCGGGAGAAGGCGGAGAGGCCCCCGTGCCCCATGTGCCCCGCTCCCCCGCCCCGGGGGTGCCGCTCACCGCGCTCCGGCCGCGCATCTTCCGCCGCCGCGGCCGCACGTGGCGCTGGCGGTACGGGGTCTCCGGCGCAGGCGGGCGGGGCGCTGGGCACGGCGTGAGGCGGCGGCGGCTCCGCCACGTTCCGCCGGCAGCGCTCGAAGGCCGCGGGCGGCGGCGCGGGCACGGCTCTTATGGCGCACAGCAGCGGCGGCAGCTGTGAGGGGTGAGGCCCCAAGCCCAGGTGGCGGACAGGGCACAGGTGTGGGTGCCGGGGAGGGAAGAGTCGGGCTAATGCATCCCGGAGCGTCCGCACAGCTCCGCTCCCCTTCCCGGGTGGTTCCCGACGTGGGAATGGAAATTAACGAAGTTAAAACGAAGGTTTGTGATGATCTCCACCATGCAGGTGATTCCCCCTGTCTCTGTCTGGGGCCGTGACCTTCTCCCATAAGGATGTATGAGGAAGAATTTTGAGTAGGTTAAAAAGCCTCTTTTTCAATCAGCGCTCAAGGAAAGGATAAGATGATGTGACACAAATGTATGATCGTGTGCCACAAATAGAACATTGTGGGAAGCTTTTCCTTAGACATAAGCTTTGTCCTATATTTTTTCAAACAGTTTATTTTCTTGCTGTGTAGGTCATTCTTAACATTAGGCTAAATTTAGATGAAGATGCACCAGCAGCGAAGACAGACTGAGGAAGCTGAGTTAGACCCACAGCCTCAGCTGTGGCCTGGTCAGGAACCAGGGTGTGAAATTATTTACGTTTTTACTGATTTATTTTTGTTTCAAGTAGCTTGGTTAAAAGTAACAGAATCTCAGATACTTAAATAAAATACCTGGAGTCTAAAAAAATTAGAAGCTTCTAGCTTGCCTGGTTTACTTTAGTGCTGCAAGCTGTATATACAACTTGCATTAATTTCAAGGGTATTTCTACCACAAGGTGAGGAAAGACTGAACATCTTGGGTGTTTTGAAGATCTGTACCTGAAACTTCAAAACAGGGTCCAATCTCCACTTCCAGTAATGATGACAGAATTTGTACTTGTTTATGCACTTTGATTTTCAGTTCTTTGTGTATAAATTTAGCTGTGGGTGGAGTATCCTAAGCCAGATTCCTCCCTATATGCTATACATGCAGGATTACAGAAAGACAGACATGATTCTGTGTTAGATTGACAAGGAATTGCATTTCCCAGCAAATGCTGGATCAGAGCCATCTGTTTCAGAAATTAGCATAGCAGCAATTTGTTTGTTTGGCTTCATCTGTCTATTAGTTTGGTCCAAATCCTCTTGTTTTTAGAGACATGCTATCACATAGGAAAAGGATCTGTGATACACTCTGTGCAGGCAACCCCTAAAATACATGAATTATTTTAAACAGAGGAGATATGAAATGTCAGAAATCCGGATGAAGCTAAAGTAAGATGGTTTGTTTTCCTGTAAACAAGTTTGACTTTCTCACAGCACTCTGTCTTATATTAAATCATCTGCCCTTAACCAGTATCCTGGTCTCAGGATACTTCTCCCTAACCCAAAGTAATGTTGCTGTACTTTTAGGTGCGCTGGATATTTTCCTTCTGTTGATTTTGACAGAATGATGGAAAATCCTTCCTACTTACAGCCTCTACAACTTCTGAAGAGGTATTGATATTCTCAAAAACTGAGAAGTCTAGATGCAAACAACAGTCAGGAAAAGGGCATCAATCCATTAAATGATAAGGTATCACCACATTAGACAACAGCTTTTCTAAAAAGTGTTTCACTTTGAGCTCTGTGTACCCAAGGAAATTAACATCTCTTACACAGCTTTTTTATTTGTGGCATACCCAGGCTGCACTATTAAGGATTTCAGTTATTTGCCTAGATTTTTTAGGCCTCTGGAAAAAACCCCAAAAAATTACTTAATGCTCCAAAAACTTGCATCTACCATTTTATAGTTCCTGCTGGATCTGGTTATAGTGCAAATATTTCTCCACAGCTGTAGAGAAAGGTGTACACTGTTGTACAACTGTTGATCATTATGTGGCATTTGCTTGATGATGAAAGTTTTGATTCAGAGGATATTCCTAACTACTGTTTGAAAATATAACCAAAAATAGTCATAGGAAAGTTTTCTGTACCCTTAAGCACTGTAAAAACCAACATAGTTATTACGAAAAGAGAATTCTAGGTAGATCTGCTCAAATAGGAAGTAATTGTGAATGTTTCTTATAACTCAATACTGCTAATGCATGATTTAGACACTGCACCAAGTAAAAGATTTAGTTCATTTTCATGTTACTTCATTTCTTAGTTACATGGCAAAACCACGAACAGAAACACCTTCTAAAATAAGAACTTACATTTCAGAAAAACGAGTCGTGTGTTGTAGGCAGTGAAAGTGACGCGGAGTCTCAACTCAGAGGACGTGAGTGCTCATTCTGCACCTGCACTAGAGATCACCTGTGTTGCTCTGTGTGCCTCTGGCTCTACCTGAGCATCTTGCTCACCGTACTCCTCCCACCGCCCGCCCCGTTTCTTTGTCTCATCCGAGCCACCAACAAAGGGATCTGCTGGAGTTTGGAAACCTGGGCTGAATGGAGGGGGCGGGAGTTGCCAACGAGAATCGCTTACCTAGGTCACTGCTAAAGTCGTAACACCCGAGGCAGAGCTGTGCTCGCATCACCCGATGATGAAACAGCATCCAGCTGTTTCATCCAGCACCAGCCAAAGTCAGACAACACCTGGTGGCTTCTCTGTGCTGTCAGAGCAGGGCGAGGGAATTGCCTGTTCAGAAGGTGCTTTCTGAATCGATACACGGGTAATGCACACCGCGGTGTTTAGAACAAATAGCAAATGTCAGAAGTAAATAGTTCTGTATTTTAGCAATGGAAAGAGAGCGTGAGTGCTTTTCTAGGGTAAGTGTAGAAAGCCATTACAGAACTTATCTTTGCAACTGACCTATAAAAGCTATAAACACATCAAAGGCTTTGAGGACATCAGATACAAACTTTAATTCTTCCCACAGTCAAAACTCCCATGAAGTCAATGTCCCAGGATCACGACTCTGAGTATGCTCAATAATACTAATGGAACTCAGACTTCCATGGGCAGCTTCATTCACAACTATAATTTAATTCACTTTACAGTTTATTATATAGTGATTTCTTGTAGTGATTTTTCCTCTAAATGATGGGATGTAAGGCAACACAATTTTTTTGGAATGTAATTTCTTGGAGGTTTTATTATTACATAATAAAAAACTTTAAAAAAAGTAGCTGAAATGTTTTTTCTTCAAGGCAACAGCTTTTTGCTTACAGTTAGCAGGTTAAGAGGTTATATTTGTGTCACAAGTAAAGGCAGGCAAAATTTCTTCCAGGTGAAGACTCTAGACTTCTATAGCAATCTCAGGTTTTAGCAGCAAACAGTTTTTCTTATATATTTGTCCATCTCTAACCATAACACATTTACTCAATCATAGCACCATGAATTTTAGTAAATGTGGCTTTTTGATTTTTTAAAATGCTATGCAAAGATGTCCTTTAGTGGAAATACTTAACCTGATATCATAAGCTACCAAATACAGAGGGGATGAAAATGCCAGTGGATCCCTCTGAATGTTTTAGCCTTAAGGCTCCTGCAGGTTTTATTCGGATTCACAATAGTAGGAGTGGGAAGGAGGAGATAAATAAAACATTTGTTTCAGAAAGTAGGTGACTTTGACAGAACACTGATGTAAACCATGAAGCCTTGCAAATCAGAGGAATATTGTTAAGAAGGGAGGTTGGTGAAGAACACTCAACACCAGCCCCCGAGTGGTGCTGATCAGAACAGTTCTGCTTTGCTTTTAAGTATTATTGCACCTTCTCTGCTATTCTGTAAAGAACTCGGTGACTCCCACTGATGTATCACAGTCACTCATGTTTTTACACCACTCATTGGATATTTTGGTAAAGGTCTAATCTCATTTGGATTTATTACGATTTATCTCGGATTAAGCATTTATCTGCTAAGGATTATGACCCATACTACGAAGTACTGATGAACCATCAGAGTTCAGGAATGTCTAAGCACATTAGAATGAATCAGCAATATTATTTTTTGACAGAGTCTTCACACATTATCTTTTTTCAATCAGCTTTGCAACATTCATACAGATAAGTATCTAATTTTCCTTTAATACAGGCAGTAACCTGGAAAGCTCTTAACATCCAGTAAGAGCAAAGCTGCATTTAATTAGGAGCAGCTTAAAAGATCAGGCCTCAGAGCCACATGACTTGGTATTCACTCTGCCTTCAACTATCAGTGTAACTATGGATTTTTTTTATACCAATTTAAATATTTTTTCTTAGTTTTGAAGTGTATTTTGGTGAGTCTTCCACTGCTATCCCAACTGCATACTTTTTTCTAATTTGCATGGCCAGGAGTTAAAAGAAGAACAAAGATAAAGAAGAAGACTATGTTGTTTATTATCTTTCTGGGCTTTTAAGATTTTTTTTTCTGTTTGAAAATGTTTCAACTGCTTCCTCTATTGATACACATGGTACTGCACCTCAGGAAAAGTGTCGGATTTCTCCTGGCTTTAAAAGAAGTTGGTCTTTGGCTTCAGTTTGTGGCAAAGCCACCAATGTATGCTATAGTTGCCCCCAAAAGGCTTCTGGCTATTTTCATTAATAATTTTTAACATATATATATATATATATATATATATATATACACATATATATATCAATCATACCTTAGAAATTCCGTTTTGTGTTGTTTTAATTGCACAAATTTGGAGAATTCCGGTTGTCACTTTAAATGTGTATGTTTGGAAGTTTTCCTTACAATTCAGATTTTTTCTTTATGATTATACACGCAAAGAAAGTTTAAATACTTTCTGGCAGTGTTCGGAATGCTGGAAATAAGACCTTGGATATGAAACTGCGCAATTTAATGTGCTTAACCACTCTTACTAAAGGAATTAGGGAGAAATATATTGTTCATTTCCAGTATACATTTCTACTGTTTGCTAAATAGTGTCACATTTAGAATGTGCAATCCTGTGACAAATGACTACACTGCAGTGTTATTGTTCATTTTGAGGATTGCCTGCAATGTCTGATTTGCTAAGCAGGGAGTTTGCAGTATGAATGTAGCTGTGAAGAGATGAAACCTCTGAAAGGTTGTAAGGGACACTAGTTCCAGTGTGTTCGACTTCACTACATGAAGTAATGTAATTAAATTTTGGTTTTCACAAGAACAGTGCAAAATTCACATTTCTTTTCAGTGTTGGGATATAGCATGCCCTGTTACCAATTTGCATCGAAGTTTCTTATCCAGTTAATGTTTAGAGCTATGGACACAGTGATGCATGTGAAACCTTAGCTCTCATTGCAGTTAAACAAGGAAAAGATTCAGCTGATGAAAAATTAGATGAAACAGAAGAGAAATGGATGAGCACAGAAAAGAACTGATCTGCCATAACTAAAACCATTGATGAATAAGCTGTAAAGAGACATAATCAAAGACAAAATTATTTTTCAGTACCTTTTCTGAAAAACATCAAATAGAAAATCATCTGGATTCAGAAGAGAAAGGTTCTTTACTTGCTTTCACATGAGTACATGTGCAAGGAGAGCAAAATAGTGAGTGAAGGGTATTTTCTGCTAATGGGATACATTAAGGTTGCCATGGATCAGCATGCACAGGGTATTGATCTTAAGTGTGCTTCTGAGCTACAAGGATGAGGAGGACATGGTAATTTACTTACTTCTGACATCAGCCCAGAACTACGCATGTATAGGGAGAACCTAAGGATAGGATGGATGGCAAAGCTGAACTTTGAAAAGCCTCTTTCTCAGAATCATAGAATCATTCAGTTGGAAGGGACTTTAGGTTGTTTTCTAGTACAAACTCCTGCTCAGATCAGGGTCAACACTGAAATCACATCAGTTAATTGAGGACATGATGCAATGAAGTTTTGAAAACCTGCAAGGATCAAGATTCCCTGACCTCTCTGGACTACCTGTTTCAGTGCTTAAATATCCTAAAAAAATAAAAAGGAATAAATAATCTGTGCTCTGAATTCTCCTCCAGGACACTGACAGATATTCCGTGGCTTAGGTCTAAGGGTAGATGCCCAAGGAATGCCCCTGGTAAGCAGCTTCCAGGTGGAGTAGGACTTGTTAGCCCCTTGGGCCTGGCAGGAGATTTTTACCCTGGTAGCTCATCCACACTGTAAAATTCCAGCTTGGATGTGAGTGTGCTGTGGGAGATCACGCTGAAGGCCTTGCTGAAGGCAAGGCAGGCAACATGTACAGCTCTGCCTTTGTCTGCACATCTTCCAATGCATCACAGAAGGTCAGTAGGCTTGGTCAGGTGGGGCAAACCGTGGAAAATCCATGCTGGATACTGCTTCTAATCACCTTCCTTTCTTCAGGAATGGCTCCTGCAGACTTGCACCATTACGGTCCCAGAGGACAAGCAGTCCTGGATCATCATTCTTGCGTTTCTTTAGCATGATGAGCTTTTGGATAGATTTAAGTGTGAAACCAGTCTTTAACTTCACAGTTAAGATTTGACATAGTCCACAGTGATACCCTCCTTACAAACTGGGACTAAAAAGTCTGTAAACAATTACTGATCTCCACATGCTACTGGGGAAATTTTCCAAGATCAGTGACAGCTGGGAAATCACTGGCATTTTAAAATTATATATCAGTGATTCACTTTTTTGGCATTTACAGTGTTGCATTATGGCAATGAACATGCTAGATGTGTATTAAAAAAAACAAAATGCTTTTAGCATTTTAGCATTTTTTGTTTGAGCAGTGTTACAGATGAAAATTTCTTGATACAATTCAAAATAATGGGTTTGTTTATTAAAGATATATTCCCATGTAAATGAAGTTAGGATGAGGAAAATGCTTGTTTGTGTGAAAATAAATCTGCTTTCTCAACAACAGCATCTCCTGAGGTTTCTTTGATTCATACCTGGTTACTTTAATGACTAAACCAGGTTTTAACTCCTGTTAACACTGAAGAATGCAGAGAGTTAGAGAAAAGTAAAATGTATTTTGCCCTCCTAAGTCATTATTGACACAGCCCTCAGATACATTTTATTCTGGAATTATTTGCAAGAGACGGGATTGGTTTCAAGTCATTGTCCTGTGTAAGACTGCAAAAGCCTCTGGTCATTATAAGATGTCACTATAATTTGAGAGGAGGAGCTGGGTGCTTGCCCACAAAAGGGCACAGGTACATGAAAGAAAAATGTTTACAATGTATTAGGTAACACATGCTAAAATCGCCTCTTTGCTGGAGAAGAAAAAATATGTAATCCCAAGATTGTTGTGTGCTGCTGGGCAGGAAGGACTTCATACTAACACAGTGATTCCTCTGGCTGATGAGGGATCTGCTCTGACGCATTCTGAAGGATGTTGCATATGCCTTGGCTGGGAAAATGATGTTTTCTTTGTACTGGTCGAGGATAGAGAAGAAGGGGAAATAGTGGGAGTGGTGACTCGGGTGATCTTTAGAGAAAAAAATAATGCAAATAGGAATTGAAGATGAGCTCTGCATACTTCCAGATTTGAAAATAATTAGCAGTCACAGAGTTTGTAGTCCACTGTCTCAGATTTCTGCACTGCAAAAATACATTTTAATATAGATTTAAAATTTGGCTAATAAGATTAGCTGGCTAGTATTTTAACGTAAAAGGTATGTCATAGAAAATGACAATCTGAATTGGGAGAGAAAAACAAACATAAAAAAACAATAAGTGGATTTGAGCTAAGAACTTTGAACACAGACTAAATTGTTCAAGATAGGACTGATTTTATTTCAATTCCATGACAGCATCATTTCATACACTGTCTGTCTTGACATGAGTCCTGTAAAGGTTTGTATTTTGCCTTCTCAGCGTCTTTTAGGGAATGATTTGTGATTAGGAGTACAGAGACTATTGCAAATGTCTCTTAAAATATGTGGTATTGCAAACAACGGATATAAAATGAGATTCACACACATAGCTTTGCTGGTGGCCAAGAACTGCGTTGCAATATGCCGGAAATCCAAACATCCTCCTACTCCCAGAGCCTTGCTGACAGATCTACAACAACTTCTTTCTCTTGAAAAAGCTACTTACAGAATCAGAATAAGAAAGAGAGAAGCTTGCTTATTCTGAGAAACTAATGTAATACATAAAATGGGAGGTTAAGGATTCCTCATCAACATGAAAATCACATTTCTTCTTGAAAATTTTACAGTTTCAAGTAACATCTAGACTATCTAAAATCCCCACAAAAACCAGAGAGGGAAAAATCATGTCATCTCTGAAAAAGCAACAACCCCTAGGATTAGTGTCATTGTTGTCTTGTATAGCCTTTTAGACCTACAAATCATTGGGCTTCTACTTTAGTACAGGGGTGTATATCAATGGAGCTTGATACAGAAATAGAACCTCAGCTCAGCAGATCCTCCTTTCTTGAAAAACCATTTAAAAAGGCAAACACAAGGGAATAGAAAAACAAGTAACTTTTCCGGGGATGTGTATTTTAAACAGAGCATATTTTGCAAGAAGGGCTGTTGTTAGATGCTACATATTTTAATTAGCTGTTTAGAAAATCAGGTTGACAATGTCCTTTAATTAGTAGACATTGACTTATTCCACATGTATTATGGCACAGTGAATCTTATTAAGATAAATGTTGCTCTCTGAAGAGATGAAAAAAAATCCACTATCATTTGTTTGCTTACCAGATTGCTCACCATCAATACGGCTGCTATTTAAAATGATGAATTTTAGTCACATATTTAATTAGCTAATAGCTGATCTCACTGTAGGGTCTTGATCCTCCTTACATGTGTTCTTTCATCCTGAAAAAGTCTTTGGTTATATCTTGTTTTTGAAGTTTTCGTTTGAAATTGTCCTTGCTACTTTCAAAACTAAAATGCAATAAATTAAATTATTAAAAGTAAAAATTCTTGTGAAAACATTTAAGGTTTTGGCCATAGTTTTAGACCTACTTCTCATTTTAATATATTGCTAGGGGCTATGAACTTAAAAAAAAACATTACAAGTTTGTAAAGTTAGGTTTTCCAGTTGCTGCAGGTGTTTAGTTTGTGAGAAAATTACGTGCACTTTAAAAGGCTATAAACTAACTTAAGATTTCAATGCATTTGTCTGCAACTGCTCAGTCTGCAGCCTTCTCACAGAATTCACATTGATTGAGGGCCACAGTTTGAAAGTGCAGCAAATGCACTGTTGCCTATACTGTGTCATGATAACAACTGAAAAAAAGTCTTAATGGTGTTCACATGAAGGACGTAAAGCTCCTGTGGGTGTCACTGGTTTGGAAGAGGGCTCTTCATGGGAGAGTCTCTGTTTTAATTGTTCATCGTATGTGACAAATGGTGCTTTTTAATCCCACAGATTATGTTAATGCCTAGAATGGCACTCAAGGGCAAGCATCCCTCTCTCTTCACAGAAGATGACATTCTGAGTCATGTGGATTGGGTAGTCATGCAAGGAGCATGCAAGGGAGTTGGCCTTGATGATCCTTATGGGTAGCTTCCAATTTGAGATGTTCGGTGGTTCTGTATGATTGGCCTCTAAACCTCTCATTTTCCTTCCCATTTGCAGCATTAGGTCATTCCACCAGTACAGGGAAGATAAGCAAGAAGAAAGTTGATAAAGCAGAATTTTCTTTGTTACAGAGAATGTCTTTGAAAGGATTGCAACGGCAGATGTTGCGCTGCCAAGGAAAAAGGATGCTGGAGATGCTGCAGAAGGTCCAGGCTTGCCTGTGAATAATCTGGAGGCAACCTTGGGGGGTGTGGTAAAGCCAGGCTGCATCCATTGCAAAAGGTCTGAAGAAGTTCTGCAACATGGGCTTGTCACTGGATTTGTGGCTACATGGATGCGTACCTGCCATGGAATTTGCATTAGTTCGAACAATATAATTATCACTAAAACTTGTGAGTTAATGTTCTTTGAAAGGATATTTTGAATTAATACATGGTCAATGATATGAGTTCCTAGAGAAAGGGTTATGGGCCAGATGGCTCAAAATCAAGAGAATTTGCTGAAACCAAAGGGCATGGGGGTGCCTATAGCTTGGTGGTGGTGGGCCAATAACACACCACCAGACAGGGTGGAATATCCATCAGGCTTGTTTTGCCACTGCCAGTTTCCTCACAGACACTGAACAGCAATCAAGCTTCAATCTCTATTGAAAAACTGGCTATGTTACTTAAAGTATTCTCTGACCTCTGGAGCATGTCATTGCAAAAAGAAGGGCATAATTGACTTTCTGGATATGCAATTATTTATTCTTGCAGTTGTCCCATAACAGCATGGATTATAAACTTTACCTCTTAGGCAGGCAGGCAAAACTCAAGTTACCTTAGCCCTGCTGTTTAATTAGCATTTACAATTGGACATTGTTTATATCCCAATAAATGTCGCCTGAGTGAAGACTTCCCCTTAACCAATTATACGAGATGTTTTTCTGTGAAGCTCCTAATTAAATAGCGTCTATTCTTATGTTTCCTTTAGTTGTGCCTCTTGTGTCATCTCTGTCAGAGTGCCATGCCACACTGGGACACTTTACCCACATTTCTGTCACTTCCAGGTTCACTGCTTGGCTGCAGCTGCTCCCCTTAAAAGTTCTTGCTTTCTGTGTGGGAGGAACATCCTGATGGGCAAGGCTGGGACTTAGGAACCCAGATCAGTTTCTTGCTCTATAGCAGGATCCTTAAGTGATTGCTAAGTCACATATGACCCTATCAGGATGATGTAACTTCAGGTGGCTGATGGGGTCACTGCTGGAGTGTCCAATCCTGCAGATTCCAGCACAGAATTTTAGGCAAAGCTGGAATTTACTTGGAAGCCTCCTCTACAGACGTTGTCAAGGTGCAGATACTGTGCCTGGCTTGTGAGCAGCTCTGCCCCTCATTACAATTTTGGCACAGTTTCAGGAATGGGCAAGATTAGCTGTCCTGGACAGTGCTGTGCCCTCTCCTTAATCAGACCCTCAGTACTGAGCCTCCCTTCTTCTGTATAATGGAACATTACTTTCTGGCAGATAAGATTTTAAGAGCTTTTCTATTCTAGGTCCTTTTTCCGAGAGCTGATTTCTAAGTTGCCACCACTTTTGTGTGTGCTCAAAATATGAAAAGGAAATCAGCTTCCTTTCTCTGGTACAGCAGCCGCCCTCCTAAGTGAGTCAATGAGTTCCCAAATGTAGTATTTCAATGCCACGTGAAAAAGTATGGAGTGAGAGATGTATTAGTGGGAACACTGTCTCAGTGCCAATCCTTATGGGTCAGAGGATTACGAAATAAAGTAGCCCATCTGTGCTTCACCAAATATCTTCATTTAGAAGATAAACATGCTAATGTAACCACATTTTTTACTGTGTACTTTCTTCATCCAAACTTCAAGTGATTCTAATTTCATAATAATGCCTTAATTTTTAAATTGTCCTTAATTTCAAGATGGATTAGTTAGTAATTACATTAAATTATTCCTACAGATTCTGATCAGATACATATATACCCAGTAATTTCCTTAAGATCTTAATTTGAAGGGGTTTTTTTCATCTATAGGCTCACTAACTCTTGCAGTGAGGGGCAGAAAGTTTGCAGGCTGGAAGGGTCACTGAAGCTTTAGAATGCAGAAAACGTTATGGATACAAACTTTAAAAAGTTCATGTAATTCTACAGACTCAAGGTTCAAGGCTGGGGACAGGTAATTGGGTGTGATTGTGTCTTACTGGATATTCACTTCTCAGCACTGCTATTATATCAAAGGAAACAATTTTGGTAATCATGGTGTTCAGGAATATCTAGAATTTTGTATTACTTGGATGAACTAGAGAAATTAAAGAAAAGATGTTGGGTGTTTAATGTCTCCAAACACATAGAATAGTGATTTTAAAATGTTACTGTGAATGTGGCCTTGGTTCTCTAAGGATTCTCTAGTGCCACTAAAGCCAGGTGTGTGTGTCTGCCTATCTCACCCTGGTCAGGCTGGAGTTTGCGTGGGGAGCACTAATCCCTGATCATCTTGTGGACCATCATCAGAAATGACACTGTCCTTAGAGGCATAATGATTTTTTTTCTCTTGAGTTCTCATTATTTTGCCATAGTAGGTAGTATTTAGGACTAGATTCACCGAACGACACTATTTCCTCTACTCTTGAGGGAAGGTGGTTGGCCTTGGTAGGTCCCATATTTTGCTTTACTCTCTGCCCTGGATTCCACAGAGAATGGGTGTAACGTTCTTATCCCTTTCCTAAGCTGATGCTGCTATGGGCTTGAGTTTTCCTTATTGTACGATTACTAAAGGCAAATGTTGATAATATTTTGCACTCCAGGGAGTTGTTTTGGTGGCACTGAAGGGCTTATGGAGTAACTGGGAAGGCAGCAATATTCCTGCACAAGTGCAGTGCAAATCCAAAGGTGAAAGATGAACCAGGACCTCAAGGGCGGACAGCCTCAAGCCCTCACACCAACTTAGCTACCAAAGGCAATCAACCTGCAGCCTCTGACTTCATTCCTTGGATTCCTAAAAGGAGTAAACTCATCATTGTTCATCCATGTGGCTGACATTGGCATAGTTCTCCTCCACTCCTGAGTACTCGTAGGATTTGTATATGATAGGAGCAAAAGAGAGTTCCTTGCCACTGAGTGTGAGAAAAAAATGCTAGGGAAGACAAGTGCGTATTAGGGTGAGCCAACTGTTTACCATGATCTGCTAACAAATGTGAAAACTAAAAATGGCCTTTCTGCACTGGGATTTTATCGTGTATTAGTTGCCATGTGTTAGTGAACATAAGCTTATTGCAGTCTCAAGTAAATTCCTGCCATTTCAGTTTACCTCCTCTCTCCCAGCTGCTACATGTAGTGATTGTCTCTCAGAGATTTGCTGCTCCTTTTTCTGTGCCACTGGAACCTTGAGAAATCATTATAAGTATGGAATTTAACATGGTTCCTAAATTAATTATGAATCCTCCTTTCCTCTAAAGAATTAAATTTCAGTTGAGGGCCAAATAATCAGTTTCAAGACAGCAAACAATTGTTCAGTTAATCTGAAATTAAGTTCTGATTGTACCTCTCTCTCATTTTTCCTAGATGTTCATTGGCTACATTAAAAGAATTTTATCGGAGTAGTTCCTGAAAAGGATTAAAAGATAGCAGAGAACTGTAAAGTTTATAGATTATTAAAATGCAATGCATAAAATGTGTCTGTATATACAGACACAGGACTGAGTCTGGAAAATGTCCATAATAATTTTGAAATATTAATGAAAACCCCATACTTAGATATTAAATATTTTCAGTAAATACATTAAAACATCACACAAGCCTATACTTTAATTTCTAAGCGTAGGTGTAGTAACCTTTGCCACCAGGACTGGATCAGGATCCTGTAGACCCCTTGGGAATGCCCACCAAGTTCCAGACTGTGTTTAGCAGCTATGCAGTTAGGAACCCCTGGAAGGCACTTTCCCCACTGAGGGCTGCCAGGGAATTCCAGGGTTCCAGTGTAGACGAGTTCTTTGGACTCCTCCTCTGAGTGAGAATTCTAGCCTAGCATTATTCTTCATCTTTGAAATTCTAAACCATCTTGATCCTCATGCTCAAATCCCAGGAGAACTGACTTAGCCCTTCACCTTTCCCAGATAAAGTGTGCTTTTATCACGTACGTGTGTATACCTATCTGATGGGAACTTCAAAATGAAGGTTATTTCCTGAAAAGAATTTCAAAGTCTCAGTTTTGTAATAGCAGGGGTTCACTCGTGGCCTTGGGTAACATTTCTTTTTCCATTCTGCACCCAGGTGGCTGGCACTGACCTTCCTTCCCTTTCCTAGTCAAACGCAGGGCAGAAGTGCACGCTGGCAACTGAGCCCTCGTCAGCCCTGCCTGGCTTAGAGGGACACAGAGAGCAAGGACGTGCCTCTGAGAGAGCTCTACACATTGGTGATCCCTGGCTTTTACAAGCCCAGAAGGGCTTGTGGAAGAGGGGAAAAGCAAGGTAGCATTCCAAATGCCAGAGTCACAAGTTGTTCACCTTCCCTCCAGTACAGCTGTCGTTTGCAGCCTGGGTTCCTTTGGGCTGACAGTGTCTCTGTGTAATTACACAATATTGATGCACATCTGTGAGAACAAACCGTTAGGAACAAACAGTTCAAAATATCTATAAAATGTAGAATTAAAAAAAAATATTTTCAGGTGTGAAATGAGATGATGCTTTGCCTGCATGGGCACAAATTGATCCAAGTTTTGTCATGATGGTGTCACTGGTTTCATATCAGTTATCTCAGCATAACTCTTTGATTATTTCTGAAATCATGCACAAAATGAGGGGAGATTCAGTTTGACCTTTCCAGACTTGCTGCATTTTCATTTTTCCTATGCTTAGAAATAATACAGAAAAAAACCCAACAGGTAATATTATTTTTGTATAAAGCTCTCTAATTATACTAGGCATGTTCAGAATACATTAAAGATGCTGTCCTGACACAAAAAATTTACAGTGTGCTTTTAGATATTATATAACTAATGAGAGCAATAAATGCTGGGAGAACGAATGGATCGAGGTTACAATAATAAGATTATAGGATTCCTCCACTATGTGTGCATGGTTTAAAATTCACTTCAATTTTGCTACCTCAGTCTGGGCTTTGGTTTTTCATTTTGGCTTTTTCTTTCTTTATCAGATTTAATTTTCTCTCTGAATCCACCAGACCGTAACAACCTAGCTACAAACTCTGATCAGACTTTTGCTTTTCTTTTTTTGTTTTCTTCTTTTTTAATTTGGATTGTGCCTGCTCTTTTTGGGCAGCCACCATCGATGCCCTGTTTGTATCAGAACCACTGTTATGGCCTTTTCTCTGACAGTAGTCACAGCTGAAATGTACTTGAATGCTTGCACTAGTTTATTGTACATGGGGAAAGGGATGCATAAAAGAGTAATTATATAATTTCTACACAATTAAACCTGGATTCTTAAATCCCCACGTTAAAGACCCACAACATGCACCACGCATGTGGTGTGTGAAACGCATGCAAAACTCGTGCTAATGCTCCATCTTCTCGTTCCCATCCAGCCTTAACAGTCACTTACAAACGATTTGTGAAAAATCAATAATGCACCTTACTGGCTTTTTTGTAATGTATAAGAAAGGGTGTTTTTTTGCCAATTTTTTAAACACTGAAAATATCAGGATTCTAAAATTGGATTTTTATTGATTTTCTTGGAAGATCTTTGGGGTTTCGACAGACATGTATTGACAGCAGCCACCTCTAGCTGAATCAGAAGTATTGAATGTATAACACAAATCATTCGATCTTCAACATACTTGAATTATCCTCATGTTAAAAAAAAAAAGTGATCAGGAATCTTTTTTCCTTTCAAGTTTTTGCTCTTGTGTTATTGTTCTTTCTTATGTTCTTTAATCACCACAGCCTTGCAGGCTGCAAGTGAAAGATAAACAAACAATGGAATATCTAATGTTTCAAATACAAGCACAGATAGAAAAAGTAAAGCATGCTCCTCAAGTCCTTATAGATTATAAATAAGTAGAGAAATGGCACAAATCTGTATTTAGAAAAATAATTCATTTCTCAATATTTGCAATGAAGGGAGTTGTCAGTCACATTAATTTTTATGTAAATTTACCTAAGCTGATGAATCATAACTGAAATACTGTCTAATCTTTCTGGTTTTGGCCAGCATTTCCATTTTTATTTCAATTGCCTCAATTTATTTTTGTTTGCTTATATAACGAGTTTGAAGGGCCCATCCCAGGACCCATAATGAGCAGAGTGAAAAGAGGGGCTGCTTCAAGGCACTGCCAGTCCCACACAGGCAGTGGCTGCCCAACACATCAGACCGGTCCCCATGACAGACACTCAGCTTGGCACACAGCTGACGATTCATTATCATTCCTTCAGTAGACATCACAGCAGAGGAGATTTTTAGGGAGGGATTTGAAGGACGAAAATTAGGTGAGTGGGAGTGAGAAGCAGCAGCGAGGGAAAGCATGAAGGTGCTGGTTTGAAAATGTAACAAGCAGAGAGTTATTACTGAATGAAATGTGTGGGGGGAAGCCGTTGGTTTCTCCATGGGCTATTAAAAGATGATGGGGTGGGAATAAGCTGCAAAGAGCCACAGAAGTGAGGCAGCTTTTGCTTGCCAAGATACAGAAGGGGGCGGGGGACACGCTGGAACAAGGAATAGGGCTGAAGCAGCAAATGTGAGGATAACCGGGCCACCAGTGTTTTGCAACAGTGTTCTGTTATTCTTTGTTGCTTTGTAATGTCCAAAATCATATTGTTGGGGCCAAAGGCCTCTTTGTACTGTTGACAACCCCAACATGTTCTTAGGTGCTCTGAAAATGCACAAATAAAAATAAGCAACTCCTGAAAATCATTTCCCTCACTCTTCAGCCCTGATTCGAGTTACACCATTCAGTTATCTTTCTATTTCCAAAAGAACTTTCTGTATGAACTTTCCAGCTCTCTCTTGTCAAATTATCTTACTGTTTTTGGAAAGACTGCATATCATCTATATTTAACACCACTTCAGCTTGGTGAGGTGACTATAACATAGCATTAAACTCAGACTAAAAAAATGAGTGTGGCATTTCTAGGTTTTTCAAGTGTGTTAACTCAGAAGAGATAATTTGACTGGAAAAAGTGCTTTCCCCCAAATGTCTTTGATTTCAATAGAACTTCTTGCAGGTATTTGAGTTGAGTTAATCGACTGGCAATTAGATGCAAAAGGCCTTTGGATTAGTATTTGTGGTCACCATAGAAGCGAGTCTCAGGGAAACGTGAATAAAGAGGTCACCCGAAGAACAGATATGGAAGGTCTCTCCACAGGCACTTAATTCTTAGAAATTTACAGATGAAAAATGCTGTATGGGTATTAATAGATAGGAATGAAATATGGATGAGGGGACACTAAAGCTGGAATAGCAAGTAGAACAAAGAGAATAAGGGGACGTGGGGACATGGTAAGAAACCAGACTAGAGCTGCAAACTTGGACAGAACTGTTTAAGATTAAAAAAAATATATTAAACAAAGGAACAAAGAGGTAAGTAATTTGAAGGAGATCTGGGATGGGACATGGCTACCAGGGAACCTAAAAGAGAGAAGATGAAGATCAGAGTATACATGCCATATTCTGAAGAGGGAAGTCCCAAGATCATTTGCCCAGCAATAAATAAGGAAGAGCAGAAGGCCTGGGTGATTTGCTGGCCTAGAGCAAGGCTGTAAGGGAAAGAATGTGTCTGTGGGGGTGTGTGCACTCAGTGTAGCTCCCTGTCAGCAGCGAGACGAATCAACCTTTTTAGTATGCGAGTGACCACCTATAGTTTATAAAGACTGCAGAGGGAAAAGTCTAGAAAATATTTTTCCAGAGCTTGGATCTAGATGGCTTCCAGCATTCTGTGCAAGGGTGTATCTTCCAACCGCATCACAAAGCCCCCTTTGGTACATCACTTTAGACAGGTGTTTCATCATGGAATAGGAATATGGCTAAAGTAAGGCAAATTAGATTATGTAATACTAAAGTAAGATACTGAGAGCAAAGAGAAATAGGTAAAGGAAAGAGGCTTAAGTGCCACTGAAAAAGAAAGGAAACAGTAAAGGAAGAGAAACCACAAAAATAAATGCTGCAAAAATAACCAGAGAACTATGAACTGCAAGAAGAACAAACAAGGCTGCAAAAAGGAGCAGGCTTTCTCTTTTCCAGAGAGAAAGGATGCAACTGACCCCACAGAAAAATCTAAGCAGGCAGAACCTGCAGGTATTATCCACATGAGTCTTGTTAAGAAGAGCTGAACTGGAGCAGAAAAAGCACATAGTTGGTAGGAAAACAAAGAGGCAAAGTGATGTTGAAATAACAGCTTAGATGGAGAAAGATGCAATTTTACATGCCTTAATTTTTAAGCTTGGAGTGTTTCCCTGACTAGCCATTGGTCATTAGGAAGTGGTTACATTAATTTACTAGATCTAAGGAAGCAAACACCTGAGTGTGTACGTAACAATAAACACAGTCCTACCCATTTCCACTGCTTAGCATTGCTCGTGTACTCCCTGTTTCAGAGTTTTTACAGCCACCCGGTTTGGGGTGCATTCAGCCCCACGTCTGCCTGTGTATGCACATAAACATGAGTCTAGGCTTGATGCCTGTGCTTGTAACACTGTGCTTGTGCCGTGGTCAGCCTCGCTTCCGACAGGCTGGAGTTGCCTGCGTTGAGGATGCACAATGGAGCTTGCGCCTCAGCATTAGTGAGACACGCATGATCACACCCAGCCTGCCGGGTCCCCCGGGACCCACACACATAATTAGCCCCTCTGCACCAAAGCCTTCATCGCCGTGTTTGCCACATGGTGAGTGTCACCCAGCGGGCCCGCGAACACGCGCACGCAGAAGCCCTCCCGTCCCCAGCTCTGCATTTGCCATATGGTCAGGCTCACCTGCTGGGGCTGGGGCAAGGAGACAGACGGGCAACAATCACACGCATAATGAAGTTCCCCACTGGGCTGCCTTAAGAAATTAAAAAAAAAAAAAAAAAGAAAAAAGTTGACATAACTGCTGCATAACCAGACTCACCTGCTGAGTTTTGGGGCAGGGTGGGGCAGTCACGCACACATGAATTGGCCATCTCTGCCAGTGCTGCAACTCGGTGCGTGAGGCTGGGATCGCAGCAGGAGGGATGCGCTCCCTTCCCCTGGGGCGACAGAGACTCTGAACCCACACAGGCCGCCGGCCCCTTTGCCCCCCACTGCCCTGAGCTATGTGGAGGGGGACATGCACCTCCTTAACACCAGGACATCGGAAAATAGGAAGAATTTCTTCACAGAAATTAGACATGGGTGGCTAGACATGGGAATGGACCGCACAGGGAGGCGATGGAGTCGCCGTCCCTGGAGGTGTTTGAGGAAGACTGCACTTGGTGCCATGGTCTGGTTGACGTGGTGGTGTTTGGTCTTATTTGGACTCGATGATCTCAGAGGTCTTTTCCAACCTAAGTGACATTCTGTGATAACGAACCTCTCCTCCTCGGCGCCCTGTGAGCACCTCAGGCCCAAGCCGACTCGCGCGGGCAGGGACGAGCCCCGGGAGGAGCTCCGGTACCGGCACCGCCCCCGCCCCGTCCTCCGGGGCGCAGTGACGGCAATTGCCGAAGTGGCGGCAGCCACCCGGGAGCGAAAAACGAGTCGTCCTTTCCCCATCCGAGCAGCGGCGGCAAACAGCGGCCGTTGAGGGCAGGCGGGGCGGGGCGGGCGCGGCCGTGCGAGAGGCAGCCGCTCTGCGTGAGAGGCGGGCGGCCGGCGGTGCGCCCCTAACGCCCCGCCCCGCAGCACAGCGGCGGCCGCCGAGCTGGGCGAGGATGGGAGTGGACGCTGCTTCCCGGACAAGCTGTCCTCGGGCAGGCGCTCCTGGGAAAGGCTTTCCCCGCGCGGGATGACCCCGGGAAGCCGCTCGCAGGGAAGGCTGTCCCCGAGCGGGCTGTCGCCGGGGCGGCCGTCAGCCCCGCTGCCATGTCGGGGGCGCTCGAGGCTCCCCCATGGCGGTGACGCGCGTTGCCATGGCGACGGCCGGGCGGCGTTGGGGGGGGTGGCGGGATGACAACAAATATGGCGGAGAGGAGCAGGACGGCAGAGACGGGTCAGTGCCAGCCGCAGTCGCCTGGGCGGGGGGAGAGGGGCAGCCCCCCTTCTCCAGGGGCTTCTGGCGGTAGAGGGGGCCTGGCTCGCAGTGGAGTGCGGAGACGGAGCCCTTCTCTTAGGGGAGACGGGGGGGAGCACCTCTGGTCGAGGGCACTGAGGTGGTGAAGGGACCGCGGCAGAGGCTCCTGCCCGGGGAGCTGTGACGAAGGGCAAATCCCTTCCCCTTGGGGGATGAGGAGCGTCTTCCCAGGGACGAGGTGGTCGTGGGGAAAGCTCCTTCAGGCAGGGAGAGAGGGAAGAGCCCGCCGTGTTCCGGCCCCTCTGTGGGGTGGAAGGTGCGAGGGCCAGAGGCCGGCTGAGCCGGCCGGCGCTGCGGGCTGAGCCCCGGCGGAGCAGAGGAGGAGGCGGATGCTGGGGCAGCCCGGACCGTGCTCCATCCTCCCGCACTCTGCTCCATCCTCCCGCACTCTGCTCCATCCTCCCGCGCAGGGGCAAAGGTGGCGGTGGCGAAGAGCAGAGAAAACCGGCGGTGCAGAGGAGCTCCCCTTACACAAGAAACGACCGCCTGCGTGAATTAGCATGGAAAAAAAAAATACGTGAAGTCTCAGGTCTGGAACTGAAACTGCAGCACAAGGCTGGTAGCTTGCGGGTTGACCTGCAGGTGCTGCTTGACCAGTCTGGGAGGTGTAAAGTACCCGGAGGCGGCAGAGGGACAGCGAGCAGCACATCTGACAGCTCCCATCCCTTACACTGTTACTGAGGATTTCTTTAAGGAAGGTGCCAAATGTTGTTCTTCCTATTCAGGATGTATTAAAAATGGCTTTAACTGTGTATGTGAGATAAGTTTGTCTGTAAAGCTGAAGTTTTGTCTCTCCTTATAAATGATAAGGCCCCTCTAGGTACAGGGGTCTTTCCTGTTGTAACAAAACACAGTTAAGGTCTTTTCCAATCCGTGTGAAAACGAAAGCTCCCAAAATATGTTATGAAAATTAGAGATACTAACATTTGGAGGATGGAACAAAGATGACAGTTTTCCTGAATATTTAATCTCCCAAAGCACCATACATAAATTATTTGGGTTCCTGAACCAGGAGTTCATTTTCCCAGCCTGCTGTGTAAGCTGCTGCACCTCTGCTTTTCAGCCTCAGAAGTGGCTCCAAATAAATATGCATTATCCATAGAACTGATCTGGGATTTTGGGCCACTTAAGGTGAAAAAAGTGATAAATATGTCAAATGCTTGTAGTGTTCTGGGAAATGATACACCGGAGTCTACATCTAAGTGGATTGTCCATAAGGTTCTTGAGTTCCCTGTATTCAGCCATACTGTTTATGAACCCTTGGAAAAACACTGTGAAGTTTATTGTGTGTTGTACTTGTCCATGAGGCAGGTGATTATTTTCATCGTCTGCACTGCAACACTGTTAATCAGCTGATCAACTCTGCCTGAGCTGTGAGCTGGGGAACTGATCTCCAGTGGCCATTTGACTCTATCAGCTTTCCTGCCTACCCCGTGTGCCCTTGTCAGTAACTTCAACATGGAATGTAACTTTCATACTATTTCCAGAATAATTTACTCTTCTGTTGTGTTCTTTGCTGTGTTACTTAAACCTGCAGCTTTACAGTATTTGCTTTTTAATCTTAACCTTATCCAGAACTTTTCCCACTTCTGACCATTGCACCTGACTAATTGATGATTTTCTCATAAATGTTGTGTTTCAGCTTGTGCTGAATTCATGTTTAGTTGCACATCCTGATAGATGTCTGCTTGAGTTTTACAATGCTTATCTGGCCATTTTGCAAGTTTAATTTGCAGGTCCTTCTGTTTTGGAGATAAGGAATTAAAAATGCAAAGAACCACAAAGGTAGGGAAAAGACCCAAAACTCTCAGAGAAAAGGAAGCAAGCTTGTGATCTTGGCCCACTTTTAAAAAAGGTCATGGAAACTAGGCTGTGGGAAAAAAAGGTGGGGTGATTTGGATTTTTTCTGACTGTCAGCTGACACTAAGTCGACAGGCAAGTTCTTTCCTTGGCAAATCCCTCCAAGAATCTATTTTTTTTCTCTCTTTTACTGCTGGGTGACACTGCCACTGTTGTTGAACACAATTGGGGAATGTTCCTGTTGCATCCTCACTGCTTAGTGTGTCTTCATCATGTGTGAGGTCTAGAGCAGTCTTTAGGAGATACAGGAATCTAGCTCTGGAACCTGCATTTTGCACTAATGCAAGGAGCATAAAGCCATTACAGAAGGACTGAACATTGTTCAAACCATATAAATCAATTTAGCTGGTGTGAGTATATTATACTTGCTGGGTGTTTGGTTTTTTGTTTGTTTGGTTGGTTGGTTTTTTTTTTTAACAGCAACATCATGTTTTCAGTCGTGGATCAGAAAACACAAGTAATAACTCTCATCATCTCATCTGCCCATCTTCAAATACTGATTGTTATTTGCAATTTTTGCATAAGGAAACTGAGTTACAAAGAAATTGAAGGTGACTTATCCATGCTTTATAGCAGCACAGATTGCTGTGATGGACCATTCTTTACTGATTTAGTTCAGTAACCTGGGTTTGACAAGAGTCGATGTCAGAAAAATTACAGTGTGCACTTAGATGTGATTATAAAAATTAGGTTTCTTTCTAAAAGTTATAGTGAATTATGCATATCTAGGATACTTATGACCCCTCTAAACTATTAGTTTTGAAAATATAATTTGTCAAGACTTTTTGTATATTAATTATACTTTATGGAAAACATATTTTTATAATGTAAGAATTTTTCTTTTCAGTTTTATTCATATCTCCTTCTATTATAGGGAAGTAAATCTGTTAATCTGTTTTATACTGGTAATTATTCTTACTGTTTCCCTATATAAAAATCTTTTCATATTCCATTCCTTTTCCCTGGAGAAGATTTTTGTTTCTGTTTCTGCAAAATTTTAAACTTTTTTTTTTTATTGGGAGGGGGATTAGAACACACAGAATTTCACAAAACGTTTCAGAAGAGGGATTTCCATCCGCTTTTATTATTGTGTTAGGCTCAGCATTATTTTCTACATCATGCTTTCAGCCAATCTGTGTATTTCAAGTAAAATTGAGACTTAATGTGGAAGGTAGATTATCTCACACCTGTCTAGTACAGAGTTCATATTCTGCTGCTATCCTCACTGGACTAGTCAGACATCTGCTCTAATCCATAAACATAGTTTCTGTATTCTGATGTTTGGTTAGAGTGCTGCAAAGTACTTCACTTTACTCCGAATTAATCATTTTCCCATTCTAGTTATCTCCTTAGTCCTATCTTCTTTCTTCAAAGTGTTTAAATCAGCTTTTTTCAGTAAACTCTGAATTTGTATGCTTTCCTGTTTGGTTTTCCAGGCTGAAACCTTCATGTCTCAAGCTGGGAAACCAACTTAAAAACAACGTAAATCTTCACAAATGAAGTCTGCAGGAGGATGAAAGTGATTGAGTCTAGTTAGTTACTCTCAGGAGCTTGTTGGTTTGACTTCCAGTTGTTCTGCTCAGCTGACCTTGGTGTCATAAACCCCTGGAAGATACAGGATATGGGAAAACAGCCACTTTAGTTAAGTTCCATAAAAACCCAGATGAATGTCATTTTTCCAGTTCTGTAGCAAAGAGGACATTTTAGCTTCACCAAAGAAGGTTTAGGAGTAGGTCAAAGTGAGGACAGAATGCCTGTATTTGCTGATTTTTTTGACCCATGAACCAGATGAAAGTATTTTCCAAATTAGGATTTCACTAGTTATCTCCTTCTCCCCAGGTTTCTGTTCTAGGCATCTGTATTGCCTTCAGAGGACTTGCATCTGGAGACCTGAATGATCAAAAGGTGCAGGTTATCTCTTGAGTTCTGTAATAGTTTTCTATCTGAGGCAACTGCGTATTAGCCTGGATTGACAGTTCTAATATGTGTTATTCCACAGTTGCTAGTCATTTTGTGGGTATTAGTATTTCTGGTATTTCATTGTGTCATCATCACTGAAATCATAGGGAAAGCAAGAAAAGGCATTTACTCACAGTACTGGACAGGCTATAAATAAATGTGTTTAGACCAAAAATCCTTGTTATTGCAATAAACAGGCTTCCCAGCTGAATGTGGAGTTTTTTAATGTTTATTTACATGTCATGGTCGGTACCTTGCAGAGTGGTGTTGAGTCACATTTCATGTCAAGAATGGTTGGAATTTTCAAAATGTTCACAGCTGGGCTGTGACCTGGCTTCAGGAGGAAAGCTGCAAACCACTGTTGAATGCTCAAACCCCAACCAAAGTTTGTGAAGTAATCAGTGTTCCTGAAACAATTAGTGTTGAGATCATTATTTCAGAGATCAGCAAGTGAAGGGGCCAATAGAACAGCTGTGTAAATTCTGCTGTATTTTCTAATTGATTTTAATGTGATAGTGCTGAGCTGGATTGTTTTGAAGATAGCTTTTGATTATTCTTTCAAAAAGGAATTGTTATTCTTTTAAAAATATTTAATCACATATGGTATGACAACATTCTAGTATCAGGAACATACTGCTTTCTTTTCAGTGGCCTTAATTATTAAATAAAAGCCAAACTAAATAAGAACATAATTTATTTGTCTTTAGATATAGTCTTTTTTGGTAACTGGAACTTCTAATTCGCTGGTTTTATCATGAGGAAATTTAAAATAGAAGAGATCAGCTAATTACTTTAACAATATTATTTAATCTTGGTCATTAAAATAACACTGTACCTCAGCGGTACTTCTGACTCTCCAGGTAAACTTAATTTTTTCTATTGAATTAACCTTTCCTAAATGATTTCTGAATTTTAAAATGTATACAAACAGCAGAGCTTATTTTGTTATATACACCACTAACCTGTAAACATAGCTGAATCCCAGTGTTTGGGAAAAGACATTGCAGCCTTTATGCTGAAAGGGATCTGCCCATAATATCCTCCTATCACCATGAGGAGGCTTCAGACGTCAGTGGAAAACTGTGTGGAGACTGGGCCCAGCCTTGCAGATGTTCACACAGCAGAAAGAGCTGTTTGCAGTTGTTTATAAAATGCTGCAGGATGGATTTGTAAACAAAGCTAAAATGGGTTTTGTTCAATAAAGACATTTGCCAGAACTTAGCAATAGCATTGGTACATTTCAGCCAGAGCAGTTGGACATCCAGGGGACATTGGAGAACGGTTTCTTAGTAAATCTGAGGCACTTTGTAAGACCATTAACTATTTCAGTTTTTACTGTGTAAGTTGAAATATTAGTTGAAGTTCTATATAGAAATTAACTCTAGTCACTGCAGAAAGATATTATAGTGATCATTAGACTGATCAGCCTACTATCAGTAGGCTGATATTCAACTAATTTCCAGCATTTTTCAGTTATCCAGTGGAAACAATCCCCACTAGAAAAATTCATCGAAGAAAAGCTGCTAATATATTTTTGGTACTTAAAGCTTTGATCATATTTTTGTTACATAATTTTCCATATAAGGAGACCTGAGAAATACTAATGAAGGCTTTATACAGCCAGAAGATATAATTTCAGAAACAGAAAGAAACAGGAATGTGTTGGGTGTTCCAGTTGCCATTTTTGAATGGTTTACCATTTCCTAGCCATGTTTCATACATTTTTTTCTTTGACGAATAATCAAAGCTTTGAAAAGTTACTTACCTCAAGCCTCCCAACGTTTTTTCTTTCAGTGAAGTTCAAAGCACCCTATTAATTACTAGCACTTGTGAGAGGAGGCTTTTGAATTTGTAAAAAGTAAAATGAGACATATTGAGAATTTTAATAGGTTTTATACTGAAATTTGTAAAACAGAAGTTTCTGCAAGTTTCTTTAGTGTGGCTGTCACTGCTTTTAGTAGGCAAAAGTCTCATGCAAAAAAACCAGATTAACCTCAGAATGCATTTATGTGGCCTACATTGCTTTTCTGTTTTTGGAAATTGAGCTATATAAATTTAATACTCAATAAAATAGGTTTTTAAAGTCATCTCCCTGTGTTACAATGGAACCAGTTTGATCTCTACATGGGGCCACTAACAGGACTGGGAACTCAGATCTGCAGCACCAGCCTGTCCTCCAGGCAGGACACCTCACACAGTAGCTGTCAGCTGCCGCAGAAGAGATGGACAACTTGTCTACGCTGGGAAATCTTTCTTCCTCCTCTTCCTCTTTCCTCCTGAGTAGGCACAGAAGTCACAGAGAGAAATGGCTGAATAGTCATTGTTACCTTTTTTAATGTTTTTTAATAAAGACCTCTGATACCCTGGTAAGAGAAGGCAGCAACCCCTGGATAAACAAGGTGCTGGAGGACATGGAGAGGAGTTTGTGCAGATGTTTCCTGCTGGTGTCACTGAGATGCAGCCGTGCTGCTTTGCTCACAGCCGTGCTGCTGGATGCAGAGCAGCTCCAGCACACCCACCTGGGTGTGTGCATCATGCTACATCAGTCTTGTTTCTGGAGGATTGATCGTGCTGCCCTTTTCCAGAACGATGTGAATCTATAGAAACCAGCTTAGATTTCTCAAGTGATCCTCCAAGGTAGTTGGCATGCAGAGCCTTGATGCAGAATTGCCATGTTTAGATTGCATTGTACCTGATAAAATAAGTTCTAGGCTCAAGCTGTGTCTGCCATTAATCTATAATAGAGGAAAATCAATTTACAAGTAATTGAGAGTTGGTTATGGATACACATCATTGTATCCCATATCCCAGCTTCCTTGTTACATTGTCCCCACAACTAATTTTCTTGACTTTGCCACAGAGGCCAAGCCTGCCATTTAAGAAGTGCTATACTTGTAACTCAGGATTTTTCCATATGTTTTTTTGAAGTAATTTTACTATTTTTATGTTGAAATGGTTTGGAAAACTTCTCTACCAAAATAATAATGACTTCCATTTCATTTTGTCGCAGGCTCTCAAACTCAGGATGTGGACTTTAGTATTAAATCTAGGGCTCTCATCCTGCAAATGTTTGGCAATGAATTTGATGTATTTGTGTATAGTAAATGCTTTTTGTGATTGGTTCTATTTTAGGATAAGTAACATATGAAGGTTAGAAACTAAAACTTATATGTTCTGATACATATATTTTCTAATACGTATGTATATCCCTATTCTCTCAGTATGGTAAACTGGCTGATTTCATAGTTTCATTGTGTCAAAAATCAAGCATAGAAAAGGGGCTGGGAGGAAAAAGTAGTTGTCTTAAATTATTATTATTAGATGAATAAGCTCTCTAATGACTTCATTTGCCTACTAATTCGTAGAGCTGTTTATTTAGCAGTGGATCTCACAACCAAGAGTGAAAACTGACAAGATTTTCCTTTTACATTTTGTTTCATAAGCACCTTGAAAAATGTGTTGAATTTCAGTCTCCACTAAAGCAAGTGGAACATCAGTTCCCGTGAATCACCAGAGCAGAGCAGCAGGAATCCATTGCAAAGAGAGCCCTTTTGGATTCATTGCAGCTCTGCTGATGTGTTTTCATTTGCAATAAGCAGCAGAGTCACTGTGCTATTACAGTGAACTTCAGCGCTGGGAAACCTGGCAAGTGACTATCAGGATTTCATGCATATAAAATGCAGATGAGGTAGTATGATGCATTTGATTAATGAAAAATTCCTCAAATAACCTATACAAATGCAAAGGCAGCAGCATTATTTCATGGGAACTGTCCATGTGAAATAGGATTGTGAGATAAACTTGTCTCTGTACTACTTCCCTCCACCCAAAGCCTGTGGTGCTCCAGAATAGCAGATGTTTTGTACCTAGGCACAATACCACTATATCTGCTGGTTATTTTATTTCTGAGTGGTGCAAATAATCAGTGATTTGATCTCAGAGCTTTCTCTGTGTAAGCCTTCTTGAAGGTGGAATTTTGGCTTGTGTTCTGAATATTTGAAATATTTTGTATGCATTTCATATTCCCATAAATATTGTATCAACTTAATATTTGCTTAGTTAAAAACCTGCTGAATATGCTGTATTAGTTAGTAGTGTTCTCTGTAGTTTTATTCCTGTTATGTTGCTGATGCAAGACAGTTAATAGATCGTTTGTTTTTGCTGACATATTTTATGTTAGAAAATGGGAATTCTGAAACAATATTTAAATTTTTTTTTGCAATACAGTACTTTGAATAAAATAAAACTGCAATGATCTAATTGTTTGAAATGAAATACTAGATTATGTTCTTAAATAAAGGGAATGTGAGTGGGCAATGCTTGGATCAAAGAAATTCTCAATGGTTTGAAATACTACTTTTTGGAATGGACTGTTTTGGAAAGTAGGGGGAAATGCTATTCTAAATGAAGAAGTTAAAGGAGTTGTTTCAATGAGTAATTATAACTATGGCAGTAATTAATAGTGTAATTGGTTTCAGCAACCTGAGGGAACAAATTATTTCAGAAGCAGTACTGAAATGCCCAATTTATTTAAAATATGCAATGGCAAAGAAGAGTGTAACTCGAAAGTGAGGAAACTGTATATGAAACTACTGCTGGCTTAAGTTAACTGGCAGAAGACATCCCTACATCCCTAAACAACAGGTGAATAGGAAGCGAGAGCCAAGGAAAATAGCAGTTTAACCCAAAGAAGGATACATGAATTATGGTATGTAATAACCAGGATGGAAATTGTCTGTGCACCAAGGTTGCCCAGTTTCCAGTTACCATACTCATGATGAAAGCCCAAGCAGCTGCAGTGACCACCTTTCTTCCAATCCCTTGGGAAATGCAGGGTCTTGAAGAGAGAGATGGTGCTTCACAGAGCTGCTGATGTGTTCCCCCACAGGATTTTGTGCCTACCCTTGGGCCCTCATGGAAGGCCCAGTTTCCCACCCCATTCATTACCACCATAATGATGTTAGTGATTGAGTCAGGAATTGAACTGGAGTCTCCTGAACACTTGAATTAGTGATAATCAAATAATTTTTTTTTAAATTTGGACAAGTGCATCTGCAAGAAATTTACAGTAGTCGCACTTTAGGTATCAAAAAATCAAAATAGCTGTTTAACAGTGGATTTGTTGTAGTGCCACAGCTGACCTGTGTTGAGGCTCACCAGGCTGATTGCTTTTGAAGAATAGCTGAAAATGAGATAAAAGCCCTACCTAAATTAGAAAGCACAGCTGTATTCCCTCCGTGCTAACCCTGGAATAAGAAGGCACAGCTGTATTCCCTCTGTGCTAACCCTGGAATGATGTCCATGATACAGCTTGCTAGCTCATAGCATCACAGCTATGCTGTCTCCCTTTGGCCTTCCAGGGATTCAGCAGATCCATGCTTCCACAGTGTGGCATAGGCATTTCTTTAAATATAAATTTGGAAAGTTCCTGTTCAATCAGCAGACATAGTAAGACATGAAAAGTGCCAGGAATTTGGCATGAGCAGGCGAATTTTCATAAACAGAAAAAGTGCTGTTTATGTGTTCCATACTTGACCTTGCTGATATTCTTGAAAGACTTCCATGGTACTTCATACTTGGTATTTTTAGGAGTTGTCTTTTGTGGACAAACATTTTGAATGTGATAGTCAGGGCTGAGGAGTCTGAAAACTAGGACAAGAAATAAAGCCTTGGCCTTTTGTAAAAGCTGAAATCAACCTACTTCCCTGTGTTATCAGGAGTATTTATTACTTATTGAGTCTTTTTCAGTTTCCCAGCTGAGAATCAGTTGGTCCCAAAGAAAGGTGACACACAAAGTTGTTAACTTGGAGAGATTAAACTTTGTTACTCACTGAAGGCTATATAATCTTGGGTCAGGGTCATTGCATTGGTTGCTACATATAAGATGCTTTAGTTGCATTTAGCTTGCCTCAATGTGAGTTATCTTTAGTTTAGAAATTTATTTTGGCATGACTTCTTCCAGTTATGCTGTCAAGTCTAAGTGAGATAACGCGCTTTTGTTAAATCAATGCCTCACACAGCTGTTGAAACATGGGTACGTACGTATCATCCAGGACTATATATGGATATATACATAGCAAATCTCTATGAATCTCTCCTTCCACTTCCTCTATCCTCCCTCACATATAACACAAACCCAGGTATATAAAAGCTGATTGGTTTCAGTATTAAATAGCATGGGAAATGTTTGCAGCATTTTAGGATGGTACCAGCAAATACTAGTGAGTAACTTCAACCACCACCATCTTTTTCCAGTTTTGTGAGTAATATCAAGTTTTGCCTTTACCTGAAATTTCCTCCACTACAGTTCCAAACCCTGCAATTGCCTGCCTGCTTGACTTGGTATTTTTTGCAGGTCACATGCCCTCCTTTTCTTTGGGAAATCAGTTGCATACAAATTTCAGAGAGACATGGGATGCTACAGAAGAGTTTCACTCCTTGAAGTTCTGTAGTACACAGGGGATTGGCTTTCACTCTTCAGTTCTTTTCCTGCCTCAGAATCCCTAGACACAGAATTTCCCCTGGAATGGTAGGAACACCCCCAAATTTTTTTTCTTGACGCAGAACTTGAATTCTTGTGTACTCTTTGACTGGTGTTTCAGCATCTCCTCTCATTCATGTGCAGACCTAATCCTCTGAGCTGTGCCTTATTTCCCAGAAAGGGTGGGCTTGCTGATACTGTGACTTTTTTGCAGATGCAACTCTGAGGACTAATTCTGCTCAATAGCTATTATTTTCTTTTTTCTCTGCTAGCTGGTGTTGCATATTATGTACTAATTTTTGTTTTACTGTTTATATGTTTTATGCTTTCTTTGATGTGTTTTTTTTACTTAAATATTGCTACTATAGCAACTGTTGCATCATGTGTTACCTTTGATATTATCAAGATACCAAATTCTTGTTAAAAAATAAATGATATGTCATTACAGTCACTGATCCTTACAATGTTTTTAAATAAACATCTTTTCAGTTAATGTATTTGGTACAACTGTATTTTTAAGTTTTTTGGTTTATTTTTCATTTGTGGTAGAATTTTAGCTTAGAGCTTGTAAGTGCAGTAAAAAGATTAATGGGTTTTTTTTTTCTTGCTTACTGAGTTCAAACCATTAATTGCTTTTTAAGATTTTCATTAGAAAAATCTGTTCATATCTTCTTGGACACTTTGGATTTCACTAAAGTGATACAGAAAGTTCCATTGCCATTTGTCTCTAACAGAAAGGTATATCCTTGGGGATAGCCCACATTGAGATAATAAATGAGTAGTCTTGAAATAAAGCTTTTAGGTTGAAGATTGGAAACAAGTATCACGTATGAAACAAGTGCAATTCCACACAAGCTGACTTTTTCTATAAACTCATTAGACAATGCCAGCCAATGGAGTGAGGAGTCATTGTGCAGAGCAGTATCTGTCCACCAGGTATCTTCAGCTGCATGTTCTTCATTGGATTTTGGACAGGAGCTATGGTTGACCTTGGATTGATAGTTGTATTTTTGTGTGGATCCGGTCTTTCTAAAAGGACTAGGTAGAGGAGATTTCTCATCACCTTTTCACACTTGACCAGCCTGGCGGTTGATGCTTTGCTTTGGGCTGAGTACCTCATGTACCTTTTTGTCCCACTTGCCTTGGGCTTTCTGCTCAGTATATTGCAGGCAAAGTCCTTTTTGTGGTGCCACCGAGCCTTTCGTAGGCTCCCCACTTGTCACCATCTTTAGTGATCATTTTGCTTTACATATTTGCATATAAGAACAAGACTTTTCCACTCTGAGCTTTGACTCAGACACCTATTCCACACCTTCTGCTAGAGTAAAGCAGTTTGGGTACGTGTATCTGAAGAAGCATGAGGTATTTAGATCTACTTATGCTACTAACCCAAAATAAAAACTAATGGTGGGTTATCTAAGCAGTTGTGTTAAGAAGGTTGAAAGGTAATATTGTCTGGTAGCCTCTGTAGAAAGAGTAACTTGTGCAATTAAATTAAAGACCCAAACAATAAATTACGTTTCCTTCCTATTATGCGACCCACCAGAAGCTCTTTCAAGTCCATGGCAGTGAGATTGCAGTTATTTCTCCTGACTACTTTCAGAACCTGTGCAAAGCTGAGAATTTGCCTGATAATCTCTGCTAAACTGCAGTTCATCTTTACTTTGCTTGTTTTCTTGAATATGAATATCATCTCACAGTTTGGAGACAGACTTGACAAGCAGTCTGTTGGTCAAACCGTAGGAGGAAAGTAATTGAAGAGACAATTGCTGTAAAGCTGCTTTATCTCAAATTTGGTTTTTAAATGACAACACGATGTTACTATTTTTTAGAACTAGACCAAGCTGTATGACAATGTCTTCGTGTGGTAACCAACATTTAAAATATGACCTTTAAAATAGGTAATGGTGACAGAATGGGCACAGTACCCCAATGTGAGGCAGCAAGTGTGGCTGCTACCATGCCAGGTATTGTCTCAAACCCTGGTATTTGTAGTCTAAACATATTTTTTTCCCTTTCTTTTCAGATCACAGTGCCTGTGATTTAAGTACATTTCAGATTGACAGCACTCTGCAGTATGTTTAGATTCTCCGGGTCATGCCCAAGCCTTGCTTCAGGATACATGGCTGTGAAGATCAAAATGACAGTTGTGTTTTCTTCTTTTTCTTAGCATTTTTAAGTCAGTGAACCTGGAATTCTGAGTTCCTGACTGCTGCTTCCTGTAGGATTTTTAGAATGGCTACAGAGCATTTAGAAGTCATAGCAGAAATAGCTTGTCTTCCTGAATATCAGTATTTCTGAAATCTGATGATTAAAATGATATAAAAGCTTTTATTAAAAAAAAAATGTCAAAGAATAAGAGAACATAAGCAGCTGTTAGGACTACAGACTTATACTAAATGCTATCATTTACAAGAATTTTGGTAAAATGACATTGTTTCCAGGTTTGTGGAGCAGACACTGTTATTGGCATAACCTTCATAAATGCTACTTAGCCGAAGTGTGAGTTGAGCAGTGTTCTTCTGGAGACTTGGTATGTTTTGGAGCTAATAGGAGTTGCTGTTTGTCATCTGAATGAATTCTTTTTTTTGCAAACTGTACTGAGAGTTCAGATTCACTTCTTTGTATGTGTTTCTATTAACAGCACTGCTCAAGGCTGATGGAGCTTTTCTCCTGGAATTCTATATGCTATTTTCCTAGGATACCTGGAAACTTTTCATGGTCCCTGGATGATAGGAATCTGGCTGTTAGGTCTTTACACCATAGATGTTTTCAGCAGCAAAATGTATCCTAATTTTATTCTAAAATAAGGATCTCATAAGAGAATATAGGGGTATCTTGATGACATTTGTAATATTTAAAGGAAGACTTTTAAAAAGCTCCCTTGTACTTATTGTAGGTTTTCGTGTTACCTCACCTTTCTAATTGGCTGTTGTTGTTAGGCAGTGTGATTAGAAGAATGATGCAGGTTTTCCAGGCAAATTCCCTCTATATTTTTCCATGTCTGTTTTCATGTAGCTGTGCTCTCCTACCTAATGTAGCATGAGGGTAGCTGCTGGCTGCTAACTCTGTGGGTTCTCAGGTTTGGCACATCTGGAAGCTGGGCTCGTTTACTTTCTAAAGTGTTTACTTTCTAAAGAGGTGCCTTCCTCTAGAAACTACATTTTTTAAAGAAAATGTACTTAAATTTGCATGATGTTTATTGTAGCAAATACTGATTTCATCTTTTCCTAAATGAAAAAAAAATGTTGGCTTTACCCTTTGAATTTAAGAAGGGCAAAGAAGCTCTGGAAATTTCCAAACTCTCCCTCCCATGAATCTCAGTCTCCTGGAACTGATTCTATTCATTTCCACTAGTTTGATGTGAAATATATCCACAACAACAATACTGATGAATGCAGATACCAGAAGACTGTCCGGGTTTTATTATAAACCTTATATACTTACAGAGATTTCAGGCACCTACAGATTTTATACCTGATAGAAAATTACCATTAAAGTTTAATACTGCAGTAAAAGTAAATCCTAGGGATTTGCAGGAGCCTCCTGGAGTTTAAGCTATGAAGAATTAGAATAAAATAGCTATGTGTCTTGCAACCTATAAGAAAAATAATTGACAAAATAAGAACTACATTCTGAGACAATTTCTTTGCTAGGTTTTGCCTTTGCTTGTCTTATCTAACCTTTTTTTCAAAGGAGAATCTGGTCTCCTTAAGTGGAACGTGCAGGATGTACTTCAGTTAATTCTCTTCTTTCCCTTTCAGTTTGTTTCAGATTGAAGAGCTACTTCCCTTCCCCACAAGGTTCTATCATACATCTTTACCTCCAGCCAGGAAAATCTGCTTAGGGCTCCCCAGTTGTGAGGACAGGATCCCTTTACTGGCCAGAGGACTGGAGCCCAGGGTAGCTGTTGTCTCCGTGTGAGGGTGGTAATGTGTTCCCAGCACCACTCTCTGAGACAGACAGGCGTGAAGCCAGGTTTTATACTTGAGTACTGCAGCAGTGCAGGCTCCTTTCTGGGCAGTGGTCTGGCTTTTCTTTGTCACCCAAGCAGAGCATGCCAGAAGGGACGTGGTGCTGTTGTGCTGTGTAGTAACGTGAAGTTCAAAGACAGCAGTTTTGCATGTTTAGAGATTAAAGATAATATAATTCAAAATGCAGCAACAGTGCCTTCTGAATATTCTAAGTACTGTGGAATAAAGAACATGCTAGGAGAGTAATATTGTTAAATGACTATGAATCACAGGCTATTTGATGATTTTATTCTCATTCCTGGAGGGCTACATTAGGTCAGGAGGAGCAGATGGAAACTTTTTGCTGGGACACAGTTACTTGACAGCTTCCTTCTGCATTGTGTAAAGACTCCATTGGCAGATTTTCTAATTTGCCAGGGAGATGTAACTCTCTCTTCTGCCTGCTTTTCCTACACTGTCTTACGGTGGCAGTGCTGTGAATGCAATCCTTTCTGGCTTCTTCATCTTTTAGCAGTGTTTCCCAGTTATCTTTTACAATTTCTAAGAGGCCTGTTACTTCTAGCTGGGACTTGAAAGGAAACCTGTACCAGGAGGAGTTCAGTCTTCAAACTGCTCTACTCAGGTGACTCCCTGCCTCCCATTCTTTCACTTTGGTCCCTGGCAGCTCGGGCATTCGTGGTGATTTTCAGGTTTTCCATTAATTTTGCTTTGCATCCTTGATTCCACAATGTTGGATTGCAAATGACCATCTTGGCTAAACTGCAGCAGGTATATATTAATCAAAGAGGCACTCAGGTGAAGCTGAGGAAGTGATTTTCCTGTGGCTGCTGCTCTGCACTACAGCTCACACAATGCAGAGGGGTGAATTTTATCAACGGACAGATCACAGCCATGAAGATGCACAGATGCCCCATCCGGGTCTCAGTTTGCCTCTGGTGTTACTGGGGTTTAAGCAAATTGTATCAGCATGCTGGTAAAAACCATCCAGCTAAAATATCCTAAGTAGCAATTATGCATTTAAAGAAAACAATTTAAATGCCACAGATTGCTGTCTGTGGGTAATTATTCAGTCTAAAACAAATAACCCAGAGGTTACAAATAATAATTTTGCTAAAAAAATACTATCATGCATTATTCAATGTCTACATTTTTAGATTATGATAAAGTAAGAAAAGGTCTAAATTCTGTTTGTTCTGCTGTAGTACTTCCCAAAGAGGGTAAGTTTCAAATTTCTTCCTGGGGATTCATATGCCAAATCTTGACCGGCATATGCATATTTTTTAATATGGGGATTATATACCTGTGAAAATATGGGTATATAATAGAAAGCCTGACAGACCCTTTAACTGTGGTGTCACTGATACACTGATATAATTTGTTACCTCTGCTAAGGTGTTTTGCCTCCAGAGGTGGAATACTTTTATGTGTGGAAAGGTCACTTTTAATTAATAAGCTGTTTTCATCATTCAGGGACAATATGAATTGCTTGTAACATTTATGTGAAATAGTTTTCAATATAAAAATAAAACAAATTGAGCTTTATGTCACATTTATCATCCCTCATAACCCATTTAAATGTCAAAAAAATCAGTACAGACCAAAAGTCTATTTCTAGAAGCCTTAGTAGCCCTATTTATCAGAGTGAAATAAGATATTATTATCCCATTATCCCATCACATGCCTTCTGCACTTGAAGCCATACCATTTCTTCATTTTCTGTAACACAGAAGATAGTTTGGCTATTGCTAAATATTTCTTGTCCAAGCTGTAAGCAGTGAAGAAAGTCCTGAGTGTTTCTTTCACTATAATATATAATATAAATATATAATATAATATACAATTACTTACTTACTGTCTTGTACATGTCTCAAATAGAAACAAAAATTAGTGTTCTTCCATCCCTATTTGGAAACAAATATTTTGCAGACTGCAATTTGTTAGTATGATTTTAGTGTAAGGATTAAGCTTTCAATGTATTCACTACTGATGGTTTTGACAAAAATCACACCGTTGTGTGGAAAATTTATGTCATTGTATATTTTATAATGAAATAAATTCTGCATTAAAAAAAAAATTGCTTTTTTCAAGTTCTTTTTTTGTTTTGTTTCCTAACAAGGAAGGCTCAGATTGTCACTTGGCTCCATGGGTGTTCCTTCTAATAATTTTAAAATTTCAACTATGAGTGGGACTGAACAGTCTCAAAGGTTCTAAGTTCATTTAAGATGCATGAAAATCGGCAGCAGGATAGAGGAGAAAGATCCCACTAATGCCAACAGTGAGGAAGATGCTTCTGAGGGTTGTATATAGTACATATACACAGATAGAGTAAGAAGCTGATGAGGAGTTCAATTCCAGGGAATCCGTGCAGGATCTAGAGCTAGAGAGCTCCTGTCAAAAGAAGTGGGTCCAGCTGAATATCAGACTAATGCATAGTCCAGGTCATAAATGTGCAAAAGAACCAGGCTGGGTATATAATATCTCTCTTTTTTTTTTTTTTTCCTTCACTTTTACTGCAACAGGCAGTGCCATTGGAAGTGATGATATCATAGCAGGGAATGTGAGCAAGTACATTGTTCTCCCAGCTGGTTACTGTGGACAGCCTAAAAAAGGACATCTTATATTTGATGCCTGTTTTGAAAGCGGTGAGTATTTTCAGCATTGTGTTACCTAGCTGTCAATGTATTAACACTTCTAACTCTATCACTCATCTTTTTATAAAGTGTCTTAATTCTAAAGAAGACTTAAATACTAGTTAACAAGGTTTGCTGTTTCCCTTCAGTCACAGTATGGCTTCAAATGAGACTGTTCAAATGTCAGAAGGGTTGTGAAGTTTGCTGTTGCCTACGATAAGCATTTTGTCAGGTCCATCTTTAACCACATGTGGATACATAACTGGATTTTATTCTGTTGTTATTTACAGTAGTTTTAGTATTTAAAATACGCTATTTAAAATTTTGATTTAGGAGTTTACTGGGGAAGTTAACCCAGTAAAATGCCAAGTGCATCATTGCATAAGTAGAGAATTTTAAAAATGTGTATGTACTGTCTTTAAATATATTGCTTTGTGTTTCTTGTGGCCTGAGCCTGTATTGCTGAGGTTAATGGAAGTTCTGCCTCTGATGTCAACAGGAGAATTAAACCTTAGGAAGCTACTGGAAATCAAAAGAGAAAGTATTTTTTACAAGAGTTATAGTTAGCTTGTTAATTTAAAGAGTAATTTTAATTGCTTATATGCACGTGGGGTATGTAGGTAAATATATCCATGAAAATGTAGCATTATTTAAATTTTTGTGTTACCTACATGTGTGCTACCAGATTTTTAGCTGAAATCTTATTACTGGCTTTCGGACCTACAGAGCACTGTTGAACACCATATGTAGAAAAGGCATTTGGCAGGATAAACTATAGTTTTCAGCATGGTTTATGTGAGAGGTGCTGGTAATGCCAAAACTGCTCCAGTGTCTTGTAAAATGAGCTTTTTATGAAGAGTTGTGTCCCTCAGGGTAGAATACTGGCTGCCAGTTCCTGGATAAATATTAAAGTGAGTTATTTAAATCCTGTGATTACATTATGTAAAAAGTGAAAATGATGCAGTGAATAATAAAGAGTACCTTTTTTTTTAGGGTGTGTCTCTGAAGGGTCAGACAACAGTTATGTAGTTTTAAAAATACTTTGGGTGCTATTTCATAATAGTTGTGTGGGTTTTTTTGCATTTTTGGATCAGAAAATGGCTTACAAAATGAATCATGGCCAAGCTGGGAAATTTATTGTGCTAAGCTTCTCTGCAATGAAAAAGATCAGTAGCAGTCATCAAATTATTTGTGAAGTATTGTGAGTCATTGCATGATGGTTTAATTCCAGTTTTTGAACAATGGAATTAATTATATTTTTAAATTAAAACATTTATTCAGTTCAAAGGTAATGTTCATACTTTACATACTTTGGTAGTAATAGAACGTGATAGAAGCAGGTGCTATTTGGAATTCTGTGTTTATTTACATTGTAGCATGATGAGGCTGTGATGTTGCTTTGCATATTCAGACACTTCCAAAACACAAATATGAATGAAATTAATAACTTCATTTACTTTCTCATGATGACAATGTATTAGCAAGAATGAGAGTAATATTGTGTACACTTCATATGTACATTCACTTTATCTTTTGTTCTATGTCAGCCAAGTAATTGCTTAGAGTACCTTTACTGGTCAAAGCAAATTAACTGATATTGGATAACTTACAAAATTGTTATTAATGTTGAAATCTATCCCACCCTGTTGTCCAAACAGTAGGATAAGACATTTATAAGATTGTATTGATGCTCTTTGTGTACCACCTTAAAAAGGTAATATCCTATTGAAATTGCCTTTTTCAAAGAACAGACGATGAAACTGACCCCACCTGCAGGACTGCCCCCAGCTCTGGGGTCCCCACTACAAGAAATACATGGATCTGCTGGAGGGTCCAGAGGAGGCCATGAAGATGCTCCAAAGGCTGGAGCACCTCTCCTGTGGAGACAGGCTGGAAATACTGGGCTTGTTCAGCCTGGAGAAGAGAAGGTTCTGAGGAGACCTTGCTGTGGCCTCTCAGTGTGTAAAGGGGGCCTATAAAAAAGGTGGAGAAAAACTTTTTCCCAAGGCCTGTGGGGACAGGGTGAGGAGAAATTGGTTTAAACTGAGAGGGTAGATTGAGGTAGGATATGAGGAAGAAATTGTTTACAATGAGGCTGGTGAGGCACAGGTTGCCCAGAGAGGCTGTGGCTGCCCCATCCCTGGAAGTGTTCAAGGCCAGGTTGGATGGGGCTCTGAGCAACCTGGTCTAGTGGAAGGTGTCTCTGCCCCAGGCAAGGGGTTGGAAGAAAATGATTATTTGTGATCCCTTCCAACCCAAGCCATTCTGTGATTCTAAAATAGAAGTTGTGTTAAATGTAATTCCATAAGTGGCTTTTCCTTCTTTGGCTGCATTCTCTGTTTTCTTGAAAGATCTGGTTGATAGAACTGTAGGTTTCCTACTAGACCTGTTTTCAATGACTATGTTTATATTGCAGAAATGGAAGTAAACACATTTCAGAACAGAGAAAGGGTATTAAACTTGTAGAAATTGGGAAAAATATTAATACATGTAGAAGAAATGCTATTTAATGTGGTTTCGTTTTTGTAATTGCTATCATTATTGTATTGAATAGCATTGAAAAGTATGCATTTGTTTGAGACAGAGGTCTGTTTTTATGTAGTCTGAAAACCAATGTCCAGCTTGCTGTTTTGAAGTGCTGTGCTTTCAAAAAATCATAAAAAATAGAATTGAAATGGGCATGGGGATTTCTTTTTAGTCCATTCTGTTGTTGAGAGGCAAAATACACTATTTTTGCCATTCCTGACAGATGTTTATCTTTTTCAGAGACTTCCAGTGAGTTTCAATGAGAAAGCAGCAATCCATTCTAACATTGCAATTTGCTCAGTATAAGAAACATTTTCTTCCTATGTAGAAATGTTCTTACCAAAAAGGCATTAATTCTTGTCCAGTCCTATAGGCACAGAAAGCAGATTATTCCTTTCTTCTTTGACTTAATGGAAAGCTGCTATCATATCTTTCCTTGGCCTTTCCCTCCTCAGGTTAAATAACTGCTATTTTTTTTTCAATGGTTCCTTAGTGCTCACATTTTCCAAATTTTCTCTCATTCTTTACTTCCTCTGGCCTATCTCCAGCTGTTTTGTGCCTTTCTTGATTGGCAGTGGTCCAAGGTGAGCATGATACTCAGATAAGCTGGTGCCAATCCTATGTAGACTTTATTACATGCCCTGCCTTGCAGTCTATTTACTTCTGCTATGTGACAGTCCAGTCTTTTTCACAATAGCATGTGACTTCTATAAAACTTGTGAACCCTTTTACTGTCCAGGTCCTTTTCGGAAGGAGAGCTCCTAGACCAGCTGGTGACTTGTACTTTACTTACCCTTAATGAATCTATTACTAGAGAAAAAAAATCATTGCTGTAAAATAATGCAATTATTGAAAATGAAGAATGGTGCCTGAGCCTTTAATCATATTAATAACAGACAGAGGAGTAAAGAAGAGAGAATTATCAGCTTGTAAGTATGTCAGGAATTTGTGTTTCCTATAGTTCAAGCTAGTGTTCTGCCTGGAATCTTCCTTGTTATCTTTATTAATATTTAAGAATGTATACAGCCAAAAGAAACTTTTAGCATTTATTTATCATTAGCATAAAAGAAACTGATGAAAATTCATTTTTCTTTCATACCACAACATATTTTTTGGATAATGCCAGTTTTCACAAGAGACATGAGTTATTTTCAGGGAAAAATGGAAGCATAGTTACCGATGCACAGAACAAATTTAAAGGAAATAAACGCCTCATCCAAAATGTATACATGTGGTCAGTTGTAATTCTCTTTCCTAATGTTCATTAATGCATTAAATTATTAACACAGTTTCAGTTTAGCAGCAATGCACAACTGTACAAATTGTCACCTCTCATCCTACCTGCTGTTCTAGCAAAATGGGAATTTTGCAGGATATAGTGCTCTGGGTAAAAGGATGTATTCACTTCAGCTATGCAAAGAAGTCCTTCCTGATTGAGGAAGGCCCACATTTTGATGAACATGAAAATGTTCTCCAGGGAACCTGGCATTTCGTACTCAAGGTGAGTTGGTATTTCAGACATTTTATCTAAAGGACTTCAGAGTTTAGTTTAGCCAGCTTCCCCTACTCTCTTGTGTTGCCTTGTGATTTCTGATCACATACATTAAGTCGGCAGCCTGGTCTGTGTTGTGGCTAAGAGCTGTTTTATTTGCTTAGTCATTTTAACTGTGTGAGATGTTTTTGGAGATGATACCTCCAGTGCTGGAAGCCAGTTGTTTTTCTGGGAGCTTACGTATCTGCAGTTGATTTACTTCTGCATGAGGTCACGGATTTTTAGTTAATTTAGCATGATACATGAGAAGCTTTTTACATGTATTTTGCAAAGTGAACAAAGAAAACATAAACCAAATGCCTCAGCCCTTAAAAAAACCCCACCTTTTTTCTCATTGTGCAAAGTCTGTTTGCTGGGTGTAGCCACAAGTTGCCTTCCTGACTCCATCACAGAGTGTTTCTGAGGTGGGCTCTGGTTGTTCCCCAGCTTTTGCCTCCCTGGGCTCTTCATGAAGAGAACCGACAGATGAAAAGCTTGGGCTGACACTGCCAAGGTGTGGCTTTGCTGCAGAAAAATGCTAGGGAAGTCCAAATGTTCCTTTTGCCTGGTGTCCCTGGGGGTGCCAGTCCCCAGGGATGTGTTGGTCGGTGCCTCTGGCCTGTGCATGCTCCTGGGTGCCCCCCAGCCCTCCTGCCTGGCCTGTTGGGATGTCACAGGGAAGGAGCTGGAGCCAGGCTGCAGGCTGGGATGTGTTGTGAGGATGGTTAAAAACCCTGAGCTCAACAGTTTCTGCTGCTTGTGGCTCAAATTGCTTGTTTTATAATTACTTTTGAGAATTGAAGGAGCAGTGTTGGCTCACAGAGGTTCGTAAATCTCAGCATTCACACTGTTAAATACAGGGGCTTTTAATAAGGCTTTGAAAATATATATTTTGGCTTGTTAGTCAAATATAATGCTGTTTAACTGTTAAAAAATACTGTGTTTCTTGAAATTAGAAATGAAGCTGCTGTCTGCTTTTATTCTCATTTCAACCAAAAAGTGGAACTCCGCCAAGAGTCATTAAATCTTCTATCCTTTGGATGAATTCTTATTTTTTAATGAAAAAATGTTATGATTGGGTAATTTCTGTATTGTGGTTTATGTTCAAAAGGTTGTAATTAAAGTTTTGTAAAATTTTAGATTCAATCTCAATTACTGTAAGCCTCAAATTATGTTAACTGCTGTACCACCACCTTGCAATGAAAATGATTCACAAACATTAGTTTGTCTTTTCCTACAGCAGGTTCATAAAATATTTTGTGTTAGAAACCTGATAAAAAATTCAGCGCTGATGGATTGCAAATGATGTTAATCAGTTGGAAAAAGTTAAAACTTACAATGTCTAAGAGATCTCATATGACTGAGAAGTACCCTCGTATCATTTTTGTTAAGGTTTTAAATATCTTTCTATATTTCAAAAATAGGATAATGTACTTATAAAACACTTTGCACAACACTCAAAATTGCAGTAAGTGATTGTAATTCCGCTGATCTCATTGTAACCACTTACAGGCGTGAAATAGGCCATTGAGCTTTACCATGAAAGATATCTTCTGAACAAAAGCACAGATAATATAGGATGGATTGCCCTTTGGGGGTGCTTGTGTCCCAGTTGTTAAGACTTGACATGTAACTTTAGACAGCTAAAATTAGGGGTGATTAATCTTAGTTGTGATTAGTGAAATATTGTAAAATTTGATTTGCAAAACATTTTCTGAAATGGACATTTTTGTTTGTAAAAAGTTTAAAAATGAAAACTAAGACAACACAGATGATTCTGTTAGCATTATGTTAAAAGAAAAATTGAAACCCAACCTAGGAAATAGCTGTATTTTTGCCATCTAACATAGAATTGTAATGTGCTTCCAGAATTATTAAACAATCTGACCCTCTGTGTGTTTATGTTTAAATGAACAGAAAAACCCTTCTTCCCCTTAATTTCAGTAGCACAGCAATGATAGCCTAGAACAGGAATAAAGCAATACAGGCAAATGCCATAATGCCACATCAGTAGAAACAGAAAGTGCAAAAGCTGTGTAAGGCTACTTTCTTCCAGTACAATCACTTTTAGTAGTAGGCTAAACTGTGTTTTGGAGCAAAAACCAGTTGTTACTCCAAATTTCCTGTATTATAATCTCTCATGTGTGGCTAGAATCACTAAGTCAGGTGGAACTGTTTTGGCTTTCACTTCTACAAGGACGCTCATCTGTAAAGTAGAAAAAAGGAATGAAAGTCACTGTGTTATTTCAGTAATGATGTCTGTTTTCAGCCTGTTTTTGGGGCTTCAAGGTGTGTCTGATTAATGAAACATTTTAGTTATTTCCTTTTTTTTTGACAGCAATTTATGCCACATTTCACAGAAAGACATGAAGTGGTTATTGCTGCCAGTGGGGATAATTTAGCAAATGTTTCCCGTTTCTGAGCATGTCTGTTCCCAGTTCAGAGCAGTGTTACTCTATCAGAGTATCAATACCTTTGGACTACTGCAAGTTAAAAGTCAGAAAAAAAGTAAGAGCAAAAGATTGATTTTAATTTTTTTGTGTGCTTTAATGATGACACTAGGCATAGATTAATGGATGTAGCATGCACAGAGTGCTATCAGTTAACATATATGACATTACTCAGATGTCTCAAACTCCGGAAAAAGCATGTGAATGATTTATGGAATTGATATTAATCTCTTTCCAGTAAATGCATTACTAAAGTTACATGGGAAATTGATGTTACTGCTGTAATGCCAAATTAATTTCTTTCTTGCTAGGTCAGCATTGCAAATGGAACTAAATATTAACCTTTTAAATATCTAAACAGATATAGTATGGAAGACATTTTTACAAATGGGGAGTGCTCGGTGTCAATGTGATATCAGCCAACACATATGGCATTAGTCAGATAGCATAACTTGTGGAAAATAGATATTAATGACCTATGGAACTAATGAAAATGCAGGAAGTATTAGTATAACAGCAAGAGTAAAGAATTAGGATGTTAATTGCAGTTGTTGTGCCAATTATGATTTTCACAGTCAGTTTACCATCTGATTCTCACGCTACCTTCTTCAGGAGCAATCCTTTCCTCCCTCTTACCATGTGTTTGCATCTCCTCAGCTGGTATTAAAGATCACGTGTGGATTTGCTGTTTGATTGACCCAAAAGTGACCAGAATAAGCAACAGGAAACGAAAGCAGAAATGTCTGTGATCAGATACTGTAAGTTCAGAGCAGATTTTCGACAGCCTCAGTAAAGGAAACAACCAAATACGATATGGATCCTTAGTCTGGAAAAGAGGCAGCTGAGGAATAATATATTGAAGGTCTGTAAAATCATGATTTCCAGTTAAAATGTCAGTGTTTCCCTGTCTGTTCTCTTTGTACAAAAACGAATGGAATGAAACTAGCAGTTAATATGTTGAAAGCAAACAAAGGAGAACGGTTCCCTGGAACTTCTTCCTGCAGGACATTGTGGATGCTAAAGCGTGGCATGTGTCATGCTTTCAATAAAAAAACCCCAAATGACAAGCCTAGGAAAGAAAAATCAGTTGAGAGCTACTAAACACTGACACCATTTCTGACTCAGAAGGTTTATAAACTGTACATTGTGAATTAGGGAATTACACTGGGAGGTGTCTTCAAATGATTGCTTTTTTCTTATGCTCTTCTCTAGGAATCAGTTTCTGGCAGTTACTGAGCTGGACCTTGATCTCACCTCATAGATACATCTGATTTAATGGTTAATCACTGTCAGTACCTATAATAATATTCTATTATTTTCTAAAAACAGATTAGAGGTTGTAGTTGCAAGCCAAAATTAACATCATGCAAAACTGTACTTTGATCAAATAATAGGAAGGAAAATCTTACAGTTCTTGTTTCCATTCAAACAATTCTCTTAGGAGGACAGTGGCTGAAGATGGTATTGTCCAGAAACAGACCTGAAGCAGATCCATTCTTAAGTTTTTGTACATTCCTGGTACTTACATTTCCATCAGATTTAAAAGTTTACATGGGATTTTTGTAAGGTTCTTCTTTGACAGAGAAGAAATTTAAAAAGACCTCCAACACCAAAGATACTTTATATAAAGATGGCTAAGTAATTTTTGAGAATAAGCAAAAGGATTTTCCTACATATCAGGTTCTGAGATAAATTTTCCAGTTTCCATTTTTCTGGCTCTGTTCAAAATTTTCCATCTGGAAAAATGATAGAGGGAAATACAAGAAAGAATAGCAATGTGCCTGCCAGTATGAAGGAACATTACATTACACTGAACAAATATCCTTATCTGAATGTACAATCACTGAAATAAATGCAGCTGTGTTTATTTCAGCATAATCAGATATATTTGAATATAAAATCATTGACATAAATGCAGCTGTGTTTATTTCAAACTGCACATGTTAATATGAACATGAATGTGACATCAGTTAATCACTCAGGAATGTATAGAGGTATGTATATATAGTGACACAATAGAAGCCTGGGACAGTTGAAAGTATGAAGGGAAAAATCTAGATGAGTTTGTGCTATACCTAAAGATTTTTTAACACCATTGGAAGTCACTAATGCGGAGATGCAAAATTCTTCTCATATACAGTCCCTGGATTTGAATAAATCTGTGGTTACTCTGTAGAATAACAGGTGACCTCTGCCTCAGTTACTGACTAAGGAAATAATTACTTTGAATAATTGCTTCTTAAAATAGAGAATCGTGTTAGTTTTGAGTGATTGGTAGGTCCAGGTCAATCTCTTCTGATGGGCGCAGTGCAGACCTTAACTGTACTTTAGGTTTTTATCTGATTTTGAGCTTTTAAAAGAGCTGCCAACCACCCTTCCCGATTTTCATCTTGCTGGGTTCTCAAACCCAGGGAAAATACAGTGTAGAGCAGTGCCAGTGGAAAAATTGTGGCATTGTTTATTCTGCCAGGAATGCTTCTCCTTGCTATTTCCTGAAAGTAGTACTCTGCCTTCACTGTCCTGTTTATATGCTTAACCTCTGTCTTTTGAAATCAGAGCCCTTCGTGACTAGATGAAATTGAAGTGTTCTTTACTCTGCTTATGCAGATGGTGCTATATAGACTATCACAAGGAATGGCTGTGCTCAGAATAAAAGAGAAAGTGGCATCAGAATGGTAAATATTTGGGAGCTAAGAGGTATTGGAAAGGCTTTATTTTCATCTGGGAGAACATTGAAATATTCTGCTTGACTATATAGTGGTATTTTGTTCTGTTAGTTCAGTAACCTGTAATATTATCCCTGTTTTGCAGAAGACAGGAGCACAAAAGCCCTGGTTCTTGACTGCCTAGTGCCTTTTGTAGTGAATTTCAGCTGTGTGAAATGAGTGCAAAACGGCTGAGAAACATTAAAAGTGCTTTGCATCACATCCATATGAGCCAAATTCAGAATGAAATGTAGGAAATTTCGTATCTTGTATTATGTCTACTAGATTGGATCAAATAGGGATGCTATAAATAATGGGGGAACAGAAGGCAAGGGACTAAAGCAGACAAAACCCATTTGAAATGATCGTGTGAGCCCCTGCCCTGGCAGGGCCTCTGGCCGTGGGCACAGCAGTGCTGAGCTGCTGCTTCTCTGTCCCTGTGTGACCAGAGCATGGGGTGCTGCTCTTTGCTCAGGACAGGGCTCAGGCAGCCCCAGCCGGGAGAACAATGTTCCTTGGGCTTCCTTCTCAGCTCCACATACAGGAATGCCTTTCACAGAATCACAGGGTGGTTGGAAGGGACCACAGTGGGTCACCTTGTCCCACCTTCCTGCTCAAGCACATGGCACAGGGCTGTGTCCAGACAGTTCTGGAGTATTTCCAGTGAGGGGGACTCCACACCCTGTGTGGGTATCCTGTTCCAGTGCTCAGTCACTGCACAGGAAAATTCTTCCTCATGTCCAGGTGGAATTTCCTGTGCATCAGTTTCTGCCCATTCCTCTTGTGCCATTGCTGGGCCCCACGGAGCAGAGCCTGGGCCCTGCTCTGACCCCTCCCTGCAGACACTGAGATGTGGATGAAGGCCCCTCTCAGTCATCTCTTCCCAGGGGTGAACAGGCCCAGCTCCCTCATCCTTTCCTCATGAATCCTATCCTTTGTGTGGTCATGTTTGATTTTTTTCTTTCAGGGGGCTGAAGATGCTGGCACAGGCTGCCCAGAGGGGCCGTGGAGTCTCCATCCACAGAGGTGTTCAAAACCCGGGCAGATGCAGAAAAGAGCAGCCTCTTCATGCTGACCCTTTTCTAGGACTAGTCAATCTCCAGAGAGAACACTTACAAGTTTAATACTTTCTTTTTTTTTTCCCCTGAAATTAGAATACACTTCAGATAGATTCTGTTCTTGTTGTTCTTTAAATCACTTAAAAATTCTCAACTGCCTGCTGTTCCAAAGTTAACAAGCCAAATTAAGATCTTTGCTTGTTTGAGCTGCCACTCTAATGCAAGAAGAGACAAAACACTGTGAAATAAACAGTGGTCTGTACTTTTGAAAGAATATTGGTTGGAAAACATACTTCAGAAGAGGTGTTTCTGCATAAACAAAAAGTATTTTTATTCTTGGATGGATACTATCTGATTTTGGGGGAAAATATTTTAGAGTATTTTGCTCAGCCTAACAGGAATTTGGATACAAGTTATTAGGTGGGAAAAACATTATTTTGGATACATGCAGAGCTTCATTTTGCATTTATTGATGCTATTTAGTAACCTAATTGCCTTCTAGGTTCAGCCTTTAGCATGCTAATTTTGATTTAGTGTTTGTATTTCTGAAAACAAACTGGGAACAAACCATAAATTATCACTGTGTGTTCTTTAGACAGCTACTGGAATTCCAGTATCTACTACAGTAACATAATGTGAAGGTAAATTACCATAATGTATTAAGGGTTATTATTATATTCTAACAGTTTCTGGTAGAATCACATCTCTGTTTCTCTCATCTGAAATGGTAGCTTTTTCATAAGAAGTATAATTTATTCTGTTTTTTTTTAAAAAAAAAGGGTTTGAATGTTTATTGTTGCTACTGTACTACGTTATGAATAATTCATTTTTAGTAGCCTTTTCTGAGATTGTAAATGAATGTCACATTTCTGATGTGAAAAACTTTTAAGCCTTTTTCATGAATGCAATATAAAATATAGAGAGCTAAGGAATAATACATGTAGGGTTTTTTCTTTTTCCTTTTAGCATTTTGGTGGTCATCTTAAGAAATTATGTTCACAGTGAGTTTTTTGAATGATTGACTAAGAATTTTTTTGACACTTGTGTTCCTTTTTTGGTCTTCTTACTTGCAGTTTTTATTATATTAGGCTCCAATTATATAAGACTTTACATATATATTTCATGTTACTGTTAAGTTGTATGATGAAATACCTTCAATGCAACATATTACTGCCCATGTACCTGCATTGGGATGATGGCACAGTCAGATTGGATTGTTTAGCAGTGTTAGTACAGCCCAAAATGTCTTGAGATTGGATAAATACTGAGAGGGTGAGTTCACTCTGGAGTTTTGTGCTGTTACAGATCCATTGCTGTCAGCATACCAGAGCTTTGTGCCTGAGCTCTCTGGGGTGATGGATTGTAGATGTGCTCCTTCCTAAAGTAAAGATGAGGAATGGAGCAGCAATCTTAGAATTAATTTATGCTTTTTTTCTGAAAAATAAAAGCTGCTAGCAAGTTGGAACTTGACTTTTGGTTATTACTGCTTGTATTTTCTGTGGGCCTTCTGTTTTAGTAATTTCAGGACCATTCTCTGTCATCCCAAACACTTGTCATCCTCTTACTTGATTTTCACTATGCTATCCTGCCTGGTATTTCTCTTTCTTCTCTGCATTTGTGTAAATGTTATTGCTGAAGTATCTTTTGTATTTTGAGAGAATGTTGAGCCTCACTTTTGAGCTTGTACATTAAATGCTGTATCAAATTAAACCTTGTTATTATCACCTCTAGGACTCCATGTCTAGGTCTGCCATTAGAATTTGTTTTGTTTTTCATTATTCCTGTCTGTGTGCTCTTCTTTATCCTTTTGGATTTAGTGATCCATCTATTTCCTTTCCTCATATTTGCATTTCATTTTCATCAGTAAACATTTGATCTGTTATGTTTTAGTCAAGGTTTCCCATTTTCACATGATTTCCTCTACCAGTATCCCTTCCTTGAAAGATTTTCCTAAATCTGCCTTTCCAAAACTCTTCCTGTTTTTTTTTTTTTTTTTTTTTGTAATTTTAAAATTTATATGTATATATATAAATATTTAAAGGAACTGGGGTCCAGAACTGTTGTCCTGATGTTTGGTGATCATTTGTCCCTATTCAGTCTGCATGCTCATTTGGAAAGGAAATATTTCTTACCCAAAACTCTGACTTCAGCTGTGCACTCTAAATATTTTCTCTAGCATGGGGGATCTGTGTTGACAGATGCCAAATCTTCAGTGCCTGGTCCAGGGCAGAAATCGGTGGAAAAATCTCTGCATAACTACAATTTCTGTTGGTTTTGGGTCAGACCATAAGCTTGTGAAACTTTCTGTGAATGGTCATGGGGTAAGTGGGCAAATGTTCAGTCACTCGATGGGCCGGAGGTCAGTGAGAGTGAATTCCAGAGGAAATGGAACTGCCTAGATGGCAGGAAAAGAACATTCGCAGTGATTACGAGAAGTTCAATTAAAAGTGTCTGTCCCAGTTGTCTGTAGTGTCACAATGACATCTAGATAGTTCTTAGGATGTGAATCCATGACTTCCAATACCTCTGATTGTATTTCCTATTTAGAATGTTAGCCTAGTCAATAATAACTTATGCTTATAGTATTTTACTGCAGGAGATCACTGTGTGCTTTACCAGGTACTTTTGTTTTCATTTTATTCCAGAAATCTGAGGCTCCCAGAAGTTCAGAGCTTCAGTGTTACACGGTAGAATCACCATTTGAAGCATTTTGACATTATCTTCTTTGAAGCACACTAATTGGATTTAAGCCCACACCTTTGATTACTCTTTAAAACTGAACAAAGTATGTGTCATCCTGAATCAGGGTGGATAAGACGGACTTTCCTTTGTGGGGATGCTATTTTATAATCTGCCATGCTTCAACAGATATTAGGAATAATAGATACTATTTCAGATAGAATGTAACAATAACTGATATTATTTCAGCAGTACAGGGAAACTTAAATACTGTTGGAAAAATTGTGTTAGGTTATCTCCTCTGACTCAGACTAATGAAGAATGAACCAGCTGAGTAAAGAAAGAGGAGGGAGAACAAGCATTATCTTTTTCAACCTATTCAGTTTTGGCTGATTTAACCTAGATGAGGAGAAAAGCAATATTGTGTTCTTTGACAGTGCTGTAACAAGCTTTGCTAACTGATAATAATAACTGGAAGACATATGTTAAATTGTTGGTTCTTCAGAGAAAGGAAGAACGCTGAAATCAGAAAGTTGTATTATTATAATTTGATAATTGTGATTTGGTCTTCTTTATCTACATGAATCCATAGTGAGAGCAAATATAGGCTAGTATATTTTAACAAAATAAAATTCCGCAGTGTATGAACTAGAAAATGTGGAGAAAATTCAGCATTGGCTGATTAATATGCAATCCAATGTCATTTTACTGTGGATCTTACATTGGAAAGACAGTGTTTGTGAATTATTTCAAATCCTGCAGAAAGACTTCAACACCAAGAAAATCTAACCAAATAAACTTCTTTATCAGTGGTATTCTTAATTAACATGTCTAGTCCTACAAAATGATCTTGTCTTACAGTAACAGAGCCCCCTAAAAATTGTTAGCCAATCATTCCTCCATGTTTATTATTATTCTTTGCTGGGTGATAGTGGAAGAATGTCCTGATGTGGTTTGGTGTCCATGCCTTGCAGAGGAATGTGGAGGCTCAGTTCAATATGAGAGCAGTGACACACACAGGTGGTGCCACCTCGGACCACACTGTTGTAATTCAGTGTGCTCAGGGTGAGGTCTGGTGTGGGTTCCATTCCAGGGTGGCTTCCAGGCCTTGAGGAACAGCAAAATGCAGCAGCAAATGCAAAAACAATGAGAGAAAAGGGGAAAAAAGAGACTCGAATGTCCATGTGACTCTGGAATCCCTGGTTCTGTGCACTGAGGCCAAATCCCTCAGCATGTATAGAACTCATTTTTGCAGGTGAAGTTTTATACAAGGTTAACAAAATCACTTTGCTGACTACAAAAAGTTAGTTTAAAAAAAATTGAAAATATAGCTGCTAGCCCTTCAGGTTTCCTGATATCCCCTGTTTTTATTCTTATTTGTAAAAGAGTTTATAAACTGATATTTACAACACCCCTGCCATCCTAGTAGTTATAAGAAGCTGCCCACCTGTTCAGAATCGGAAATCTTTTAAATTCTTATTAAAATTCCTGAAGTATAAACTATTTCCATCCTTAGAGGTGACAGTGGGACTGCCATGTTTCTTGTGAGTCTGCGATGTTCTAAAGCCAAAGGTCCTTCTGTTTCTGATTGCCTTTCACATCAGCAGCATGACAGAAAGTCATCTTTCAGTCACAGATAATGTTTTCCTGTCAGTGTGGTAAAAATATGAAAATGAATACACAGACTTTATAAAAAGTTCCTGGTTTTGAAGACTGGCTTTTGAAAAAGCAGGTCTATTTGGTTAAAGCTAGTGACATTTGTTAATTTTGTTATTTAAAAGTTTTTCACTATTGATAGTAACATGTAAATTTTTTTTACTAACTAATTTAAATATATGTTTTTTTTATTGCCAAGTAAATAACCTAAAGACATATATGTTATTGAGGTTAAAGTACTAGAATATTATTAAAATTAGGAGCCACAAATAATTACTTGCTTCTTAAGGTGATAATTGTTTTGTTATGTAACTCCTTGCCCACTGTTTCATAATGTATGAGAACTTTCCAATGCATTTAATAAGAAAAAGATTTTTGTGTGTCATAGGGAATGAATGTGTTGTAAAGCCCCTGCATTTAGACTCAAACTGAAAGTTGAAATTAACCATGGATATAGTTAAAGAAGTAATTTTAATTAGCCCCTTTATCTCATAGTTAATGTGCATTATGTTTTAAAGAGCTTATATTATTATTTCAGCAGCTTCTTATATTGTCAGGGTTTACTAGTAAAACAGAAGTGAAACATAATATGTAACAAAAGTAGTTGTTATTTTTAACTGAAAAGTTTTGCAGTTTCTTTGGATTCTTACATAAATTGGCACCCCTCTTTAGAAATTCAGCCTAATTTTGAATAGAAATAATACTGCTAAGTGTGTGTATGTTCCTGCCTTTGAAGAGTCAAAAGCAAAATTTGATCTGTATAATTGATCAAGGTCACTTCATGTCCATGAGAAACAATAATACAGCCCAACAATCACAGTAAAGTTATTTAAGTACTAATTGCTTTAGAAATACTGATTTGTTTTCTGGCTCCATAAAATGATTTACGAAAAAATGTTGTCTATTTTGAAAATCTAAATCTTTCCTGGTTTTTAGATTTTTTTTTCTTTCTTTTTGGAAAAATATGTTCCTACCAAACAGAAACCCAGTGAGAAAAAATTTGGAGATGCAGTCAAATAAAAGAAAATTTAATTTTAATCTGCTTAATTAGAGTCCTAAATCAAGCTTAAGTGGGCGTCTTGGTAGGCTAGAAACTTCTGGATATCAAAGAACTATTAGAAGAGTAGAAAAAGTCAGTGTGTGATGTGATTGGCTTTAAGACCATAGTTTCCTCTGCATTTTGTGAAATTCAGAAAAAGGTGAAAAGTAATAGCAGGAGCAGAGTGGGCAAGGGAGTTCTGTTCTGATTTTTGTTCCTTCATACTTGGTCATTTTGAGTTTTCTGTATTTAAAATCCAATTAATCTAGTTTATGATATAGTAAAAAAAGCCTGCTTTTTGTTTAAAAGCTTTATTGGCTTTTTGGAATAGTCACTTATAAGAGAAAGATCTAGGCAGTTCAATTTCAATAATATGTCTGACTCAGATTCTCATCCCATCCATCTTAAATCCATTTTCTTTCTCTAATCACCTGCATGCCCTCGTCACAGTTCCCAGGCTGGCTTTGCCTGTATGGGAGTTTGCAAATTGCACTTGTTAAATACCTGTATGTCTGAGAGACAAGGGAAATTGCATTTCTTTTGTGCCTCAAGCATGGGGGGCTGTGTCCAGGGGGAAACTTGGGTGCTCACTACCTGAACCAACGTGAGAAGTTCAATGTTAGCAAACTAAAGCACGAGATTGTAGGAGGATAGAAAAAGGCAGAGCTCTCTTTTTGTCACACTGATACTCTTCAGCCTGTTGCTTAGCAGGCCAATTCCATATGTCTCCAGATATGAGAAATTGAATTATATAATTATCGTTATATAATTATTGTAACGTTAAATTTTGGGAACATATCACAGACGTGTAAGCAAATGCCCTCCAAACAAGCCATTCCTTTGAAAGTAATTTGGTGTTTGCATGGTCAGAGATAAGACTTTAACAGCTTGGTTCTGCAGAGAAAATATTGTTAAAACCCAAAATCTCATAAAGGATAGTAGCACAATTTTAATGTACATAGCAGCGTATTTGAAGGCAGAGATATACAAATACAAATGTCTACACATATATATGCTTTATACATGTGAATGTGCATTTTCATGAAAATTCTTGTTTGGATGGATGTAGCTACTTTGAAAACACTCCCATCTGATTAAAATTTAAGACTAGCATTTAATGTTAACATAATACATGGAATTGTAAAAGGTTTATCTATTGTAGAATACAAATTTAATTGCTGGCTGCCACTCCATAACAGTCATCCCCTCTACTTCCTCCCTTGCCCTCGCCTTGCCCTCCTCTCTCCCCATGTTTTAGGCATCATTTTCTGATGAAATCCTCATTTTGAGTTAACATGGGGAGTAAAATAATATGTTGATGGCTTGTATATCTGTTGGTGTTCTGATGATCCCTGAGTAGAGAGAGTGATGTGCTGTCACTCTCTCCATAACTGTCCAAGGTTGAGAATTTTATTACATCTTTCAAAATGTCTTTTTACTTTCCTCTGAAAATGAAAATAAGTTGAATAAAATCCAGTTTACATTTGAGCTGGGCTTCATACTCACTCTGTGTATAAAATTAAGCTCTATTTCCTAAGGATTTTTTTCTGTTAATACAACTTTTGTTCCTGCTTTATGACGATTATCATATATGGCATTTTTTTTTTGTTTTACTGCCACAGTTTGAAGTGAGAGCATTAAGTTAAATTAATTTGACTTTGCTTGGCAAATGGCGATAGTAGCACTTTAACAGCTGTTTGCTTTCCTGGATTGTCCTTGGTGCTGAAATTGCTTTTGTATCTAAACAGCAAAATGTGTTTATAGGGCTACAGAATATGGAGATAAATTTAGCCTGTCAAACAGATATTATTGGGGCTTTTTTTGTGCTGTGTTTCTGGGAGTGGATCCTGACTACAGTGCTTTAATTCCAAGCTGTGTGTGCCTTTGGACATCTTACAGGACCGTTGTGGAGCTTTTCTCTTTGATTTATGACCTTGCCTGTATGGACTTCTGATCAGATTTTATTCTCATTTAGTGCAAGAGGGGCTAATTATGAAAGTGACAAAGATTCTTTCATTGTGCTAAAGCTTTTTGAATGACAAAAGGGGGCTTTAAATTAAAATGAACTTTAACAAGGCATTTTCACATTGAAGTGATACACACTCTACCACTGATAGAGTAATTCATTTTCAACCCTTTCTGATTCTATAAACACATTGTCTCACAAGATCAGTAATTTTTTACCTCTCAGGCTAATGAAGAGTGGATGGTAGACCAATGAATTCTCTTTTTGCAGAACTGTTTTGACATTCTTAATTTTTTCTTAAATATCAAAGAAAGGACAAAGAGCTGTGATTTTATTGCATTAATATTAATAATCATTTATCTGCCAGAAAAACATTTAAATATCACTTGACATTTGCAGAGAAAGATTAATGTTTAATTTACTACAAACATAGAAATACTTTGAAATAAAAGGAAACGCTTCTGAATTCAGCAAAATAAAAAAAAACCGAAAAACCACCAAACCCCCAACAAAATTAAGACAGACATTCAGATATAAAAAAAACATTGTAACCATAGCAGGAATCAAAAACATGTTGGTGTCATCTAAAATGTCAATATTTAAATTATCACTTCTGATTGAAAAAATAACATCAACTAGATAGTTTTTTAAGGTCTAATTTAAGCTTTAACTAAACAAAGATAAATGAGGGTAAGCAGTTTTCTGTAACATCCATGTGAGTACAGCTACAAAGGCCTGTATAAATTCTAGCAGCATTATAAAAACAAACCAACACAATGTAGTTAGGATAGGAACAGTATTGGCATTTCATAAATATTGGTAGGTCTGAAAATCAAGGCGGGGCTTCCAGAACAGGTTGGTGTCTGGAGGAAAGGAAAATAGCAAGACATAGGAGTCAGAAAATTATGTAAGTGAAAATACAGGAGCAAGTTCCATTACCTAGAGAAGGATCAAAATGCTGTATAATAAAGAGAAAAGTAGTGAAATCGCCTTGTTCTGCAAAAGAGTATCAGAGCAGGAGCTACAGAGGAGGAGGAGATGAGCAGAAAAGTTGTGTATCAGTCTAATCTGATGAAATGGCTAAAAATGTACCCAGACTGCCGGGAAGTCTATCTGTAAATTTTATCATGGAGATTATATGGTAAGATACCACTTTTAGGCAATGAAATGATGGGATTAATGTATTGAATGAGAATAACATTTCTAGCCCCCAAACTGTTTTTGTGACTAGATTGATAATGGCATAGAGAATCAAATTCAGTTTTATAATAAACTAAAATAAGGCTGTTTCTTCTGCAAAAGCTGTATGTAGGACAGATATTATTCAGATTCAGTATTTGTATGGAAAATCTATCCTTACAGTACCTTTTTTCAAGGATTTTTTTTATAAGATAAAGAAAGTTTTTGCTATAAACCCAGTAATTTATTAGTTAAAGAAGGTTCTTATCCAGGATCCATCTCAAAAAGCAAGATGCTTTTATAAGGCAGTACCTGGAACCTTTCCATTAATACTCTTTAATAAAAAACCTCCGATTTTATTTACAGCTCTGGTGACTTTTGAGAGGTCCTTGAGAATATAATATAACCATAGGTCTCCAAACTGATCAAGATTTCCATCTATTCTATTCATTTTTATTCAAGTGTCAGTTTGTAGTTATACTTTGGAAGGATTCCCCTGGAAAAATGGTGATTCTGTGTATAAGGCACCAAACTAGGCCAAATGCAGAATTACAGCATTACTGTACAGGAATAAATCAACAGGAATATCCTTCCTTGTAGGATGAAAGAACTTTCTTCTCTTTTGCATTACAAGAATTCTCAGGGTCTTTGCAAAGTGATGAATATATTGAGTAGGAAGCATTACATAAGTAGGACTGCTGTGATGTACTTAAGAATAAAGAGTATTCAGCTTTTAATATTTTTAGCCATTTTTAATACTTTTCTTTGCACACCTGTGCTGTCTAGGCAGCAGGTAAATATGAGAATGTTTTACATCAGAGGCTATAGAGAGCAACAGATTTCAGTGGTGTACACTGAGCATCAGACCCCAACCAAGTCAGTATTTAGAACATTTTTTAGGTTTCTGTCTGTGACACACCCGTGATGGTACCTCCCACTGTGGTACCACAGTTCCTATTCCCTCATCTGCCTTGCTGGCTGCTTCTGCGGTTAAGGCTGCAGACTTCGTTATAATTTATTTATTAACTTATTAATTATTTATTTAGAATAGCACCCATTATATGCTAAGTGACTTCCAAACAGAAATTTCCCCAAAAGCTTTTCCTTTAAGAGCCCTGCTCTGAAAGATGTGGTACAAGCACAGCCGTGAGAGACCCATTTTGGGAGCACACGCTTTGTTAAAGAAAGCTGAGTTTCGTGACACTAATGCAAAACCTCTTTGTATTCTGATTTTCCTTTAACAAAGGTTCACTGCCGTGGATAAATAACTGCCCATCTGTCATTGGAGGCCTTTGGGGAATTGATAAAGAGGGAGCATAGAAATCTGTTTTTCTGGGGATTTGGTGGATTTGGTGTAGTGGGTGTGCAATGGCCATCTTAGGGCATGGGCCTCTGATTTTTAAGCACTCTTGGCACTCCCTACTAAGTTGATGCTTTGCTGCTTTACCACTGCCACTTTGTGCATTTACATGATTTTGTGACTTTTTGGAGCATTTGTCCTGCAGTCTTGGGCTCTGCTGATATTTCTGTGATTCATAAAACTCTCACAGATGTAGACGGAGTCAAGAGACTGACTCCATTTTATCCATCCTTTACAATTTCCCTACACGGTGAACATTGACATTTTATTCTTTGCGGCACCAGGTTTTTTAGGTCCTTTGACTGAAAGCATTAGTTTTTTTTGAAAAGGGCAATTTTGAAATAAGGCTCTTTGGCTGCAAGTGATTAAATATCAATCTCATTTGATCAAAACTATTGAATTCTTTCAGCAAGGTTGTATTGCATAATTTGTTAATACATAAGTAAGCCTGCTGTTTACACAATGGTCTCAGTAGTATTTTGGGATATCTGTTACTTGTGTATTGTGCTATTTTGCTTTTCATGGTTGATCAGCAATCATGATCACTAAATATTCAGGAATACTTGTTGCTTTTTTTCATTGTGCTCTAAACTGGGATCACCATTAAGACTGCTTTACTTAATGAACATAAAAAGACAAGATATTCCAGTTCTAGCTGCTTGTGTTGTCTTTCTAAATTGCATTGTTTACCCTCCTGGACTATAAAAGAAAGTTGTAAGTGATGTCAGTATGTGGCCTTTGGGATTAACACCTGCTAGAACTTTGCAGTTATTTATAATGTGAAATCTCTGTAACAGTATCCTCACTGCAGGAGGAAGATCAAACCTACTTAATAAATTTTAATTCCACTATTCTCCCTTTCCCTTTGCCCAGACATCATTCAAACACCTGTGACCAAGGAAAGTATTTTTTTTCTGAAAGGAAGAACTCATCCTAAATCTATCCATTGGCAGGACTGCCCAGACTCCTGAAATATGAGAATCTTTTTGTAACTGTTTTTAGTACAATAAATCATGGCATTGCCCATCCCACCCCTCTTTCTTTTATATTCAACTAATAGATTTAAGATCATTTATGATTCTCTCCTTCTTCAACCAGTGCTTCTTTCTTAAAGGTTTTAAGTTCTCTTAATTTTCTGTGTGGAAGACAATTCTACCTCCTACTCTAATTCAGATAAAAGTTTTAATTTATAAAACTCCTGTGGGTGTTTTAGTCTAGGCCATACATCATTAATATTTCTGCAATTTAACTCAATACAAAAGAATTAAAGATTTATTCATTATACTTGTTTGGGACCACTGAGAAGCAGTGACTGTGTTCCCAGGGCCTGTGGGCAGAATGCCCCCAGGAAATGGATCTAGTGCACCTTACTTATGTCACTTGGGAGCAAAAGTCCTGGGGAGAGAGGAACTTAGAGTGTGATCTTGAAAAGGTGTGGAAAATCAGAGCAGGCTCTCATTGTTATTAGGAGCAACACCTAAAGAAACAAATAGAGATCCATAACTTACACATACTCAAAAAATACCATTTATTTTAATCTTGTTTACATAGATAAACAAGAAAAATGTAAATGTAGAATTTTCATGTGCTGTCAGTCACAATTAGATTTTATCACATGCTTACAATAAAAGCCCAATCAGAATTTCTCAGCCTCTGTGAGCTCTGCAACATGATTTACCTTTTGCAAAAATGGGATCTGGCCTTTTACTAACTGCTGCTAAGACCTAAGTGATTGTTCCCATGCATTTTTGACAAAAACTATGGATTTACTGTTCTTTGGATGTCACTGTTGATAAAAACAAAACATAATGGAAACAACAATTTCAACTTGCTTAATTGAGGAGGGAAGATAGAAAAGAGACTGCAAATCAAGTCTGAAACATCCAGCTTTTCGAGCCATGTGCTTTTGAAATACTTTGCCTATTTGATAGTCTTGACCAGGCAGTCTGGCAGTCTGGATTTTGACCAAGAGTAGAGTCATGAGCATTGCTATGGTTTTAATTGCAACATCAGGTTTTTAAAAGAATACTATATTGCTGAAGAGTACTGAGGGTTTTTCTGCAGAACATTGATTTAACTGTGGCAGTGTAGATATTACTTTGTGTTGCAGAGCTTGATATGTGCAATTTTAATAATTTAAACCATAATTTTCAGGTGTTATATATGATTTCCTTATGGTATGGTCTTCTTTTTTCAAATCATGTGCTTTGTGGTTTCAGGTATCTTGAGCTGATGTATGCTCTGGGCAGGAATCTAGGAGATGATGCAAAAACTGTTGTGGGTTTTAGAGATCATCACTGTTTAATTAGATTTTTCTTTTCCTATTTAGAATTCAAATACTATTTAGAAGTTCTTTAGGACTTATTGCCGAAATATTTTTCATGAATTCTTTTCACAGACAAAGACCATAAAGCAAGAGGGAATTTGCATCTGATATTCCTAGATGCACTCCTTTCAGAAGATATCTAATCTTTCAGTTGAGAGAAGTTTTTACAGATCTCAGTCCCTGTAGTTCCTGTTCCATTTAGAATGTATCGATAAAATTTCTTTGCATTATCATCTCAATGTGTTTTATGATCTATAAGGATGAATTCCATCGTGGGTATTCCGTATTCAACATTTTACCTTATTTTGTGAAATATAGAGTTGCATGAAATATAGATTAATACTGTTTGGCTATCTTGGACTTGATCCCAGGTTCAACTGGTTCAACAGAAAATGATGTATATTCCAATCTGTTCCTTGGTTGTTTTTGTTTAAAGAATTTGTATAGATTGAAATGCAGCTGCAAGTGTATTAGTGATTTTCTATTGCTTACTTGTCAAGATTTTTATTGTGTGGATGAAAAATAGCATTTCAAAACCTGGCAGCATATTGACAAAAACAGAAGAGCACTTTGTGTAATTCTCTTTTGAAAAACTACCTCTTTTAGAGACAGAGATTGCCTCAGCTACTTCCATTCATATGTATCTTGATCAATAGATTTATTGATAGCTTTTAGCCAAGATTTAATTCTTTTTTTCTCCTCAGTTCACCATGGTGCTCACTTTTCTGAATTAAGAAACTAGAATTAGGCTCCTATAAGCAAGGCATACAATATGCAAGTGCTCTAGGTGTAAAAGGAGGCATTTGACCTTTTGTTGCTAATCTGTGACAGGTGCAGGCTATTTTCTTCCAAATGGTGTTAATTTTCATGTGCAAATCCACCCCCTGAAACCTGCATTCTATGTATCCACCACAGGGGAATTGGTGGTCATCATGAGTACTGTAATGGACAGCTGAGAGGGATAATCACTGATATTTCAGCACATTTATGCTCGCGACTCAGTCGGGTTTAGTGCACTTCTGTTTTCACTGCTTATTAGGGAGGCTGAAGTTAGTTATTCATGGCCGGACAAAAAAAAAAAAAAAAAAAAAAAAAAGTGTCTGAGAAAGTTCATGTGCCGGGAACAGCACATTGTTACAAATTAGTTTCCTTTACCATTTCTGGCAAACTCATTACAAAGTAATCGCGCCCTGCGCTGAAGTGCACTTCCTCTGGGACCAATAACTGTAAATAAGCAGGGCTGCAAGCTGGCTGATAAGTTGTTGTTCTGAAGATAACGGTCCTTTTTAGCAGAGTGTTTGACCTTTTTCTTTATATTGCCTCAGGCTTGTCTAAGACCCTCAAGGTCTATTTTTCATCTTAAAAATTCTCTGTAGGCAAGCACAATGTGTGGTTTAAGAAGATTTTAGGATTGCTTAACATATCTATATTTTCTTTTCCAGCATTTTTATGATAATTGTTAAAATGTTTAGTAACTTCAGCTAGCATTTTCTTAAGCAGGTTTTCTTGCTTTGTGTAAAGTACACTTTTTATTGATGTAGGAAGCAATATACATTAATATTTTATGAGGACTAAGTGTATGTTGCATGATTAATAAAATAGTATCATTGGGCTTTTTTCTGACTTTTAAAGAAACTTGAAACATGCTATTGACCCCTTTCACTATTCACATTTTGAGAGCATTGCACTAAACATTACTCTGTAAAGCAATTTAAGCAAATATAATTAAGAATTTCAGCTTGAATGATTAAAGGAAAGTATGTCTCCTCTTTTCTCAGTATGCTAAGAGTATTGAACAGAACTGTGACTGAAAATTGAGCGTGTCTTAAAAACAAACCCCAAGGCTAAGTGAAAGTCAGTTTATAGACATTTGGGAATTTGATTTGTTCACATCTTCCCATCAGTTTAAAAAGATCTGTGCTAATATTTCTGTAAAGTAAAATAATAATAGATAAAAACCCTGCGACTAATTTCAGAGTGCATAGGAGAGAAAATCCAGTGTTTTGCAAAGGGCTGGCTAGCCTAATAAATTACTTGTTTTACTTTTAAGATATAATCAGAAAGTCATTTGACATCCAGATGTGCATCCAAATTATTAAAAAAAAAATTAAACAAGAATTATCTTAGAATGCCAAGCAGTTCAGATTTTATTGCTCATAATGTTGTTGGTTTTTTTCCCTTGCAGGTCATGGTACTCAATCAGTTCATTAATTGTACATGTACCTTCAATGACATTAATATCTTGTGGTTTATAATGTTAACCCCCAAACATAGTGCTAATCACAAGATGTGGAGTGATGAGGCTTTGGAAAATGCTGTATAATCTCATATATACGACTTCTGTATTTATGGAATGGAGTGGTGATGAGTTCATGTGGGCATGGACTCAAAGTGAAGTAAAGCAAAGTTGATGTTTTAGTAGTGTGAGACTTTTTCTCTGATTTTAGAAGAATATACTTAACTGATGTGGTTGTGAACAGACTCTCCTACTGCTATCACAAATTACCAGACTAGCAATGTACACAGAATAAGAACTGTGCACATGAAGGGTTGTGCAGCAGTGGTATCATGACTGAAAACTGCTGGTAGGTACATTACACAAAATTGGTTCTATCTGGCTTTCTCTAACATTTGTCATCATTTCAGCACAGAAACTGTTGGCTGCAGGTCCTGCAAAGCACAGGGTATGCATTGTGGAATTGCACAGAGATTCCTGGGCCACAAGAGGCACTTGCTGTTGACTCACTTATTAAATAGTTTTCTCTCTTGCTATGCATTTAGCAAAAAGGCAAGAAAAGAAATTTATGGAACCTTTTACAGATATTAAAAAAAAAATCAGTCTAGAGGTGGTTTGCACTTAAAAAAAAATGTTTATTTTCAACATTAAAGTGGCTTAATATCTAAATGCAATGCTGTAATCAATGTTTTAATTCCTGTTCCATAGTTTATAATGCATGTCACTGTTACCTGTGGTATTGGAATATAATTCTCATCCATTAGAATAAATCTATTTACCGTGATTACAGCACTGTGAAAGCAGTACAAAAAACTGTTCAGTTTGTTTATGAGATTAACATTGGGAAGTTTATATCCTTTCTTTGACACCAAGAAATGTTTTTCGGTGGCATTATCAGTTTTCTACAAAGCATCTCTTAAAGTGAGGAGGTGTTTTGTTCCTACAGTTCTTGGCTTCTTTGTACCAAAACTGCTGTCTTGTTTAATGACATTGCTATGTGGGCTGAAATTAGGCTGACAGATTGTGAGCAAAGGCTGTGATATTACAAACAATAGTCTATTGAGCATGAGGAACTTGTTGAATTGGTTACCGAAGGCATTAGTGCTCAGTCCAGCCTCTTTAGCATCTGGAAGACAGAGAAGAAATAGTGGGCTAATGAAATGTCCAAATGACACCAAACTGAAAAGGGCTGCAGGTGACAATGGCAGCTGATGTGTGCTGTGAAGGACCCTGGTAAGAGGCAAAACCTAATAATAAACTAATAAACCCACAAAAAGAAAAAATACTGCATTAGGATTGAAGGGAGCAAAGGGACCAATTTCCTCCAAATTTGTCTCAAAATGGCACAGGAGTATTTGAATCAAGAGAGAAAACAATGTTGGGGTTCCTGAGGAGTCGAGCACACAAATGATTAAATTGTAAGGGCTCTGCTGGATTTGAGATGGGTTTTCCAGAGCAGGCTGGATGGCAGTGGCTCCAGCACACCAGCTCTTCACCATCCGTGATTCCCTTGACATTCTCCAGTGCTAGTTTAGGGATCCTGTGGACTCTGTAAAGCAGTTCTGAGTGATTAATCTGTTCCCCATCCAGTTCAGGTTAGCTTGATGTTGAAAAAGGAACTGAAATGTGCAAAAGGTCAAAATCAAGGTCTCATTTTGTTCTAATTATTCACTTAATAATCTTTTAGTTTCCTATGCCTTGCAGTACAAGTTTTTAATGGTCTTTGAACTTTAAATATGAATTTAATTGCTTCTGTGTCCTTCTTTGGGAGTAATTCCATCAAAATTTGCACTTCTGCTCTGTGCTGCAGATAATCCATATCTGGAATTGCTGGGATTTCTGGGAGGCATGTATACATATGGACATGTACATATACATGTGGACATGTATTACAAGATGGACCTAGTCCACCATCTGTGTTCATCCAGCCTGCTGCCTTAACCCTAGAGAATCTACCAGGACCCCATGCACAGCTCGGGCTGACTCAGGACATCCACACAGCAAACTTTGTCCAAAGAGAGCTTAATCTGTGACCTACGAGGCAACTGGAATCTAAACTTTCAGGATGAATACCTTGGACCACCTAAATCCTGAAATATCCAAGGAATATTATTATCCCAGTTATGTCATTTATGCATGGCATTTAATGAAAAATACAGCAAAACGAAGTCACTTAATTAAAAGTATTACAATGCAATAGCTTGGTTTTACCATTCTTGTTTACTTTGGATAATAATTTCTAGGAAGTCATAGTTTACGTTAAGGTTTGAATTCAGCTGTCAGTAAGTGATGGGTCTGATCCCTGTGGCAAAACATGCACTTAGATGTGTCAGGGACTTCAGCTAAAGCCAGGAACTGTGGTGGGTTGGTCTTGCCTACCCAGCACTCTCTCACCCACACTCCTCACCAGGACAGAGGTAAAAATAAGGTGAAAAAGCTCATGGGTTGAGGTGGAGACGGGGAGGTTGCTCACCAATGGCCTCCACAGGCAAAATGAACTCTGCTGTGGGGAGACTAACTTATTGCCATTAAAATAGGTTTGCATAGTAAAACTCAAAGAGAAATTAAAACAGTGCCTTCTCCCTGCCCTTCTCTGTTTTCCAGGATCAACTTCTCCACGCAAGGAGCAGTGCAAGGGGCTGAGGGTTGGGGTCAGCGCTCTGCCACTGGTCCTTCCTTGCTCCCCTGCTCCACCCTGGGGCCCTTCCCTTCCCTTCCCTTCCCTTCCCTTCCCTTCCCTTCCCTTCCCTTCCCTTCCCCTCTTCCCTTTTCCCTTCCCTTCCCTTCCCTTTTCCCTCCCCTTCCCTTCCCTTCCTTCCCTTCCCTTCCCTTCCCTTCCTTCCCTTTCCCTTCCCTTCCCTTCCCTTCCCTTCCCTTCCCTTCCCTTCCCTTCCCTTCCCTTCCCTTCCCTTCCCTTCCCTTCCCTTCCCTTCCCTTCCCTTCCCTTCCCTTCCCTTCCCTTCCCTTCCCTTCCCTTCCCTGGGCTGCAGTCCTGTCAGGAGCACCTGGTCCTGTGTGGGTCAGTGCTCCTCCAGGAGACATCCACCAGCTCCAGCCTGGGTGTGTGTGTGTGCCAGTGCTCCTCCAGGAGACATCCATGGGCTCCAGCCTGGGTCCTGTGTGTGTCAGTGCTCGTCCAGGAGACATCCACAGGCTCCAGCCTGGGTGTGTGTGTGTCAGTGCTCCTCCAGGAGACATCCACCGGCTCCAGCCTGGGTCCTGTGTGTGTCAGTGCTCCTCCAGGAGACATCCACCAGCTCCAGCCTGGGTCCTGTGTGTGTCAGTGCTCCTCCAGGAGACATCCACCAGCTCCAGCCTGGGTGTGTGTGTGTCAGTGCTCCTCCAGGAGACATCCACTGGCTCCAGCCTGGGTCCTGTGTGTGTGCCAGTGCTCCTCCAGGAGACATCCATGGGCTCCAGCCTGGGTACTGTGTGTGTCAGTGCTCCTCCAGGAGACATCCACCTGCTCCAGCCTGGGTCCTGTGTGGGCAGTGCTCCTCCAGGAGACATCCACCTGCTGCAGCCTCTCCCCACAGGACACACAGAGGAGTCTCTATCCTGGCTCCCAGAGCATCCCCTTCCCTCCTCCTCCTCCTCGATCCCTGGTTCTCCTCAGGCTCCCTCGCCCCTCTGCCTGTGTAGGATTTTGCCCTTCCCTGGACACATTTTCACCACCTGGGCTGAGGGTCTGGGCTGGGCCATGGGTGAGGCCATTTGGGAGTTGGCTGGGAGTGTCAGGAACAGGCTGGAATGGGCAGGGGCAGCGCAGCCTCTCCAGGAACTGGGCCTGCAGCCCCACTGCTGGCACCTGGGCACCGACCCCTGCCATGGCAGGTGACACTATTTATGTTTGGCAGAGGCATTCTGGCTCTGTGAAAGAGCTGGTTTTTCCAATATTTCCAATGCCAATTGTCTCCTTGAGGCGAGCCCTCAGGAACAGATTGAGAGTGTGGAGTGAAGCTCTGCAGAGCTAAGCAGTGGAGAGAATTTTCTGAAAGGAAGGATGTGGGTAGGAAAGTAGAGGATAACATTAAAAATAGGGAAGATTAAACATGTTCCATTAGTAAAGCCAGAAACAATTTAGGATGAGGTAGAAATCCTGGAAATATATTGATAAACAGAATTAAAAATGTCTTTTTCCTGCTTCTTTTCCAGCCCAGAGCAGCAGATCAGCTGAATTTTGCTGCTTGTGCTGGTATTGAGCAGCGTGTTACCAGAGAACAGTCCTATTGACTGCAGTGGGACTTGCTGAGGAGGGAATTGTTTAGCTCAAATAGCCTTATAAATACACATCAGAACCCAACAGTATATTTTCAACCCAAAAATATATATCTAACCCCAAAAATATATTTGAAACCATAAACCCAGGTTTTCAGTGCTGCTTTTTAGAAAGAAATATAATTTAGCCTGTGAGCTAAAACATGGCCCTGTCTTACAAGACCTGATAAGATGGGTTTTGGATTGGATCAGGAAAATGTAAAGTCTTATTTTTGTAGTGTATAAATGAAATGGACAGTCTAAACCCTGTCTCTAAAAATCTTGGCACACTTCAAAGGAAAAATGCCATTTTAGCAATTTAAAAGCACTTAGTGGGTTTTCCCAGTGCTGAACTTCATTTCTATAGCCAGTGTGGTTGCCTGCTGAATAATGCCATGGGGGACAATGTAGCTCTGACTATATTTAAAAATACTATTCCATGAAATTCACTAGGAACAAGCTGAGGCAAAATCTCATTTGTGTCTTTGGAAGGAGGTGATAGTGGCTGTAAATGGTAAAGGAAAAGGATTGAGATGGTTTTTGTATCACAGAGGAGATGAAGGCTGGACCATCTGTGTGGAGAGAGGGATGACTCAAAGCTACAGCCAGAGGGGCCAGGGGGAAATCTGGGGCTTTAATGTTACAGGGGGTTGAACAAGAGCAGCAGTTGGAAAGAAAGAAATCCATACAGGTGGAGGCTAAAAGAGGTGCAGAGACATCATTAGAAAAGCGAAAAAAAGAAAAAGGAAGCCATTAAAAGGACATTAGGACACATAATTGGAATACTCAAATAAGAGGAGACAAAAGGTCAATTTGATTGAATAATAAAAATCTGTGTTGTCTTCTTTTTGGTGTATCCATATGCTTGTAGCTTACTGCTGTATATTTTATTCTATGACTACAATTAGGCCTTTAAGAGAAATTCTGAACTGCCTTTAAAAAACAGATATGAACTGTTGTAAGGCTTATTATACTTGTATATTTTAAACAATAGAGGTTGAAGTTTTTAAAACTTTTCTCAGTGCCGTTCCTGGAGAGTTGATGAGCCATTCATTAAAACACATCCTGTTTCACCTGTTCTTGGTAGGGAACCTGGGCCGGGTGGACCACGTCACAGAGTTTGAGTATGACCTCTTCATTAGGCCAGATACCTGCAACCCACGCTTCCGAGTCTGGTTCAACTTCACTGTGGAAAACGTGAAAGAATCACAGGTTAGTGAAAATAAATTAGATGGTATGATTGCTTTAAAAATTGCTTACTTCAGAATATGTGTTCTTTAAGAAAAAAGATGGCACCCAGGGCTTGCAACTAAAAATTGCTCTAAAATGTATCTTTGTTCTTTGAATATTTACAAGTAAAAGCAGGTATCAGCATGAGTGGGTATGACTGTGTTTTTCAGCTATGCAAGACAGGAGGTAACTGCAAAGACAATATAAGGTTTGCCAACTAACAGACCTGGTTTTAGTAATGGCTGCCATGTATTTGTGTTTTTGCATTCCAACCAAATATGTGTGTTAATATACGAAAAAGTCCATCATAGCTGTTCAAATATTATCACTCCAGCCTTCATTTAATACATGTAGAACAATGAGGTAGCTTTGCAAACAGGCATTTCCCTAGTGACTTGCAGCAGAGAAGTTGCTTGCCAATGTGTCCCTTGTGAAAGGGGAGGTTTAAATGTGAAGCAAATTGATAGGCAACTGTTTCACTTACTTTTAAATAATGTTTTTTTGCAGTAAAAATTCCCCTTGAGAAAGAAACTTCCTTGCTCTATTTTTTCACTCGTATAACTATAAAGTTATATACTAACTTTCACATTAAAAATAAAGAAAGGATTTCATTTCACTTTTCACATGCACCTTGAATTTTTTTCTGGTGGCCTGCCTTAGTTTATCAGGATCAGTCTGTCCTTTTTACTTAATGAGAATAAAACATATTTAGTAAGAGAAAAAAAATGCAGGAGCTTGATATGTGTATTCCTACGAGACTAATATCTTAATATCCACCACTGTACCATTCCTGTTGCAAGTGGAAATCATGAAATTGTTTATCTATCGTCCTGGAGCCTGATACTTTATCAGACAGACCCTTTCCCCTGCTGTGCCTTACTCAACTATGATCAAATTATATAGTCATGAGATGAATGGGAATCTGTCTCAAGGAGGCAAAGAGATCACATAGAAAGATACAATATATATCTAGTGCTTACAGGATATTTGTTTTCATGGTTGTCTACATGAAAGAGAATGGTTCCACTATTAAGTTTGGCTTGTGAGGTCTGTTTTTATAATGTGTGCTCCTATAATCTTTTTCTCATCTCTCCAATTTCCGTTAAAATGAGACCTGCCTGGATGTAATCTAGTCTGGAACCCTTTTTAGGTCTTTGTGCTACAGGCCATGGGCAGCATTAGTCATTGTACCTCAGCTGTATTAAATGAAAGTTAGAAGTTTCTACATCGAACATTCTGTGTAATGCAATCTGTTTTCTGCATTTTGATTATTTTATTTTATGTTTTCCTAGAAAACAGTAACAATGAAACCCAAACTATTCAGTATTGCTTAAAAATGTTGCACTAATAAAAATACAGAGTACCTTTGATCACATTATGTGTAGGAGTAGATATTTTAATCACTATAAATCATTACCTGCATAATATTGTATTTATTTTTGATGTATTATATAGGCAATGTGTGAGGAAGGCACATCTATACATTTATATATATTAGGTCTGGTTTTAGCCATTGGGATGAGGACTCACAAAGAGTAGGTACTTTTGTTTTATATATTATCTATTAGTGCAGTATTTTGTGTTATTAATCTGCTGATAAATGAAAAGAAAGACCAGTTAGGTATTCCAGCCAATTTTACCATCCATGCATTATTGTTCCATAAGAAAATAGGTTCTTTGCATTCCAGTTTTAATTTTCTTAATTCATGGAGCTTCCATTTCCTGTATCTCAAAACTGTTTTATAGACTCCTCTCACTTACAGTGTTGCTTGATTTTTAGCCTAAAGCTTTCTTTTATTTAATCCCACAGTTCCCAATTGCAATTCTGCTTAGTAATAACTCCTCTTGGTACAAATAAATCCTCATCATCCCTGGCTAACATTTATATTTCTGTAAATTATAACATTCCTCATCATTTGTGTCTCAACCTAGCTATCATGTTTGGTTCTTTCAGCCCTATATCCAATAGACCACTTTACCTTTTAAGTATTTTTCCGCTTTGGGGCCTTTGGACTTTCATCATAAGTGAATCTTTCAGTCCTCTGATAATTAGCCCAGTTTCCCAAGGAAGCAAAGCTTATATGATCACACTTTCTGCTTGCTAGCCTAGGTTTTTCTGTGGCTGCTGATCCCTCTCCTCTCTTTTCTCCCTCAATAGCTTCTTAACTCTTGGCCAGTTTCAGCACCACTGGACAGGAATTCCTGTAAGTTTTGGGAAAACAGGCTGCCAGATGGGCAAGAGACCCATTAGTGTTCCCACTGGCAGACAGGCTATAGTATGAGATCATTTCTTATTAAACATCAGAGAATCCACAGAGGAGATGAATAGGAGAAAGTACTCATTGGAATTTGCATTTTTAAGATACCAGAGAATCCAACCATGAAATCCAAATCCATAGCATTTAGTAATTTTGCTTCTTGCAGAACTTCTTGTTTTTATTATTATTCTTCCTCTTCCAGTTCCTTCAATATTTTCTTTATAGTGCGGAACTAAAATTTAATGGATAATTCTGAGTGTGCTAATCCCAATTTACAGAGAAGGGGCTCTAGTCCCTTTTTGCTCTGTTACTGCCTCACTATAGACAGCTGGAAATTGCAGCAGCCTTTTGTTGCTGTATCACTATGGAAACTCAGGCCTAATTTGTTTTTCCCTATCATACAGAAGTCTTTTTCAGAGTGATTGCTTCCTTGCTCCCGTTATGTGTGTCTGAGGTTACTGTTGTGCTTCACAGGTAATAGAGCTAAGTTCTGTACCATGCCAGTGACAGCCCTAATATTTCCAGAATTATTTTTAGAATGTTATTATGAACTTGGTTTATTTGATGTTCACTTCCCTGTGTTGAAGTAGAACCAACAGATTTTTTTCTTAATTTGGAAGTTGGTAAATTAATTTCTTCCTCCTTATGACTTGGATTTCTACATAAGACATTTTATGTTGTGAGTTTTATTTTAGACTTTTTTTTAATATGGAAAAAAGATTAAAAAAATAGCTAATGCCTTATATTTATGGGGGAAAAAGAACCATCATGGAAGATACCTGCAAGATGTAAAATGTGGTCCTTTGGTCTACTTATATGGTTTCTGACTTGCAAGCCAGTTGGTCTGAAAAGATCTGAGCTGTGATTTTTTTTTGTTCCTTATTTGGTGAAATCAATTAACAACAATATTGGAAAAGAAAAAAATAAACTGATATGTTACATGTGAGGAAAACACACAGACTTTTATGATTTACACGTATCCATGAAAGGGAGAGTGAAGGAAATAGGATTTGCTGTGGAACACACAGTCTCATGGGCAAAGCCTCCAATTTCTCTAATTATATACGTGTCACAGGCTGCTCTCTAGTCCTGCTAATGCTCTTTACTGAGCAGGGTTTCCTTCCTATTCACTTCAGCCACGGCCCTTAAAACTCCATCTACGATTTTGCTAAATTCTTCTCCGTGCTGCTGGAAATTGGATGAACAAATTTCATCTCCCAATTGCATTTCAAGTATTTTAAATACACAGTGCTTCAGGTGCAAGATTACCTCTGAGCTAGAATGGCTTTAATGCTATTACTAGCAACAGTGATTCATTTGAGCTTTTTGGGAAAAAAAGAAATGTGTGTACATGTGATAATAAAAAATATGCTGGTATACCAATATGGGAGGATTTTACAGGTGAAAAGAATGATTATTGTTCTTAAGGGCCATAGACAGAAATTATTCTCCAGTGGTTGACACTTGCCGTTCCAGATACTGTTACCACACCGAAAAAGGATGATCTTTGTCCTGGAAAATTTACTTTTGAGCAATTTCAGAAGAGGTAAGAGTTAAATACAAGAAAGCGATGAAAGGATTAACAATATTTGAGGATTTTTGATTTAACACACAGCAGCCATATTATACCACTAAGCAATGCACATCGAGGCCTCATGACAAATTCAGTGTGTGTGTGTGTACCCTGAGCAGCTCTGCTGTCTGATGAATCATGTTGAGAAATGGTATTTTCACTGAGATTAAAAAAAGAATTTCCAACAGAAGGGGTTTCCTAATAGTGCCAAATTTTGTTCTGTAAGTGTTGATAAACACATTTGGAGTTCTTCATCACAAAGGTACTGACAAAATATACCAAGAAGGATAGAGGAGAAGAATGGATATTTGGCAGCTAGGACTTGATCATTACTTACAGTTAATAAATCAATCCAGATTGAGGTTAAAATCAAAGAACCAAATGTTATTTACTTCAAAGGCATTCTCTCTGTTACTTCAGTTTCTGTTGGACTGAAACTAGAATTTTGACTCATGAATTTTTTTTGGGTTTTTGTTATGTATGAGTATGGATCAGGAAAAAGGATAGCCTGTTCTTCAGAAAATTAAACAGGATGCCCAGGTAAGACAAGAGATTATCATAGCTGGACATTATTGTGAATGCATGGAGCTGTCATTGTAGAGTTTTATGGTTTTTTGTCCTACACTATTTTGTAAAATATAGAAGGCTGTAAGATCTCTGTTGTTTTTAATTGATTAGATTTTCAGGAAATATTTATTATTGACAGTGGATTTTAGAATATGTTCAGGCCTCTTCTTACTGTACTAAAACAATTCAATGATCCTTAGCAGACAACTGCTTCTTTATGATGTTACAGCTGTGATTGTTTAAAGATATGGGTGATATGTGTATAGGGAGAGGAAATGTCTCTCTCTATACCAACCGACACATTTTGGAGAAGCAGGGGGAAAGAAAGAAAAGCAAGCATGATTTGAGGTACTCAACCTCTTTTTCTGACCTAAGAACTCAGTCTGTGCAGTTAATTCCTGCAGAAGCTGCATCCAAAGTAAGATGGAGTGAAGATGACATCAAAAGCAGGCTAAAGTTGGAAGCAGGCTACCTTTTTAACTTTCTTCTTCTTAAGCAGACAAGCTTTGCTCTACTGTCATTTGGGGATTTAAGTTACTGGTATCAAGATGCTTTATAAAGTCTTATAGTCTTTCCAGCTTCTTATTTGAGAAGACAGATATTTTCTTTACTGTGCATTAAAGGCTATATTGCACTTACCTAGCTTTGGAAAATGCATATGTAAAAGGGCATGATTTTATGAAAGAGTACAGTTCTGAAATTTTGAAGTGAATACATTTGAAGTGAATGAATAAAGCATTTTTTGCAACAATTCCTAACCAATCTTAAATGCATAATTTCTTTAGTGTGTTTCATTGCAGATACCTTAGTAATAAATTAGGTATTTATCACTCATTTATTAATAATTTACATTAATAATTTATTAATCCTCTTCTGGTCAGATCCTGTAATCTCTCTAAATAGCTGTTTATAATAATTTGCAAGGAGAATCATTAGAATATTTGAATTTTGCCTGTTTAGGAAGCCCCTAGCTGTTACCCATCTTTATGTTTTCTTATGTGAAATTTTAGCACGCCAGAAAGAGACATCCAACTCTTCCTGTATTTTGGTATTTTAGTCTCTGCTTACACAGGTAGAAAACAACTGATCTTCTTCATGTCCCAGCTTGTTTTGTCATATAACTTAATTTTGTTTCCTTGCTTCTGATACTTTTCTTGAAAACCATCTATATTCAAGAGGTTAAGTGAGTATCAGCTCACGCTACCAGCTCACATTGCCATTTGGACTTTAAGATGAAACTCTGAGTAGCATAACTGCTATAAATTTTCATTCACTGCTTACTGTAGTTTTAGAATTGATTTAGTTAGAGCAGTATCAAATTTTTATTTGTTTCATATGTGAGTGAAGTGTTTCCTTTTTTCTTAGCTATCAGGTAGTGGATTTCAGTTCTTGTGGCTGAGCTTGGTCAAGATTTAAACTTTGACATGCATCTAAGGTTGCTGGGTTTGTCAGTCATTATCGTTCATCATTATCATGTCATGTCATATCATGATTCATTTTCCCTTGGAGAAAGGCAAATACTGCATATAGGTTGAAGTTACAATAATATTTCTAAGAAAGATTAAAAAGGAGGCAAAGCTGTCCTGAAACATTTTCATCAGGAAAAGTCAAGTAAAAAATTGATCCAAATTAAAGAGTGGTTTACTGAAAATTCTGTGGTGTTCACTAGCAAATATGACAACAGTTGAGCAAAATAAGAGTTTCGTGTTTGCATCCTTTGGGATTCCTTTCAGAATTTAGAAGCAGCAAAAGTATGGACTTTAAATTGGTTTTTGTTTAATCTGATAGCATCCCTGTGTACTACAGGGTTGCACTGCATATCCTGCACTGGCCAAGTCCCTTAAAGCTGTATTTGAGTACATATGTATATTTTATATATAAATATATGCATACATATCTGTCTGTCTGCCTTGAAAACATGAGAGGCTGAGGTGAGTGCATTTGGACAATATCTTTTAAGTAACAGCTTTACCACAGGGAAAACAGATTATTTCTGTGAGTAGCACATGCCCTTCAACTTGAAAAAAATGGGAGAAAGAAGGATGGAGGCAGAATCATGATGAAAATTTTGTAAGACCTTGTGGTACCGTAGCACCTGGTAATATGGGTCTGTAACTTTATGTAAGGGAAGGATTTGAATTATCTGAAGTTTGTATTATGAAACAAAATGGATTATTTGAATGGAGCCTTTGTATTTTTAAACATAGTTTTACTGATCCCTGTGTTGGAAAGTGGTACAATTTTATCATAAGTCAAAAGTGCATAGAGTTAGATGATACCTGTAGCAGTTGAGGTAATCATTTACTTACTGAGGAAGCCATATGAAATGATAATTAAATAAGAAACAAAGTGATGACATTTAAAATAGATTGCATGTGTGTCTCAACATTTTAAAAAAAGAAAAATCAATTGAACATACTGCAGTTTTGAAGAAAAATAATGTTACCATTTTGGAAACTTGTGCCTATATTGGTCATGTATAAAATTAGATTTATAAATGATGATTCTTCCAAGTTGGAATCCTTTCAAGTATGTATAATTTTATTTTGGATCAATAATTCAGTTGTGCTTGGAATAGATTGAGGGTGCATGTGAAACTTTGGTAAGTGCAATATAGTGTGCATCTCCATGAAATTATCCAAAGCTGTCATGACAGGTATCATCCTTTGAAAAGTAATGACTGCAGGTAGGTTGGTAAACACAGAGAATATTCAGCATTACCAGAACTACACACTGTCTGTCCTGGTGAAATGTTCACTCTTGGCAAGACAGTGTTAAATTCATAAACTTTTTCTGTTCTGGGTGTCTGTTACATCTCAGATGCCAGTGTTCAGTAATTATTGCACACACACTTCAGATTTAACAGTGGCTTTTGCCTACAGGAAACTAATGGCCAGGTGTGTTTAATTTCCTATGATGGTGGCATCTGTCACTCAAAATGTCAAAAATACATTATAGATGCCATAAACAAAATCAGCGCTGTGATGATCTCGATGTCAGTGATGTGACATGCTTACTTTTCTTTCAATTTAAAACCTTTCTGATTTCTGATTAAATACTCCTTTTTTAGTTCCAGAGTGAATTGTCTTCCATGCAAATTTGGTTTCATTTTCCTTTTATTACTGAATAGTCTTCATATCAGAATGTGGAGGCATATGTTGAAGAAGTGAAGATGAAATGTTTTAAACTTTCCTGCTTTTAGATTTTCTTATCTTTTAAATTCAGAGTAATTTAAAATTTTTTAAATTCAGAATAATCAGTGTCTCCCATTGATTTCAGAGGGAGCAAAGTTCCTACAATGTTAAATGCTGCAGAAAAATCCCATCCTGATCTCAATTAAACATTTTTTTCCTTTGCTATAGTTCTTACAAGTATATGCTTAGTTTATAAAACTCTGGAGCTATCAACCATTAAGATATGCACTTTCAATTTTTTAGGGAGCAAATAAAATCAAAATGCCATGATTTGTAGCTTTTTGTTTGTTTGTTTGTTTTTGCTGTTAATTGAAACTGGAAAACTGTGTAGGTTACCCGAGATATTACATTCTATATAGTTAAATTATTATGTTCTTCCAGCAAAATATATTTTAATTTATCTATTGAAGAAGCTGTGAAATACTCTGTAAAATGACTGTGCAATTTTTTGCTTTGAGAAATTAAGGAAAATTAACACTGGATTTATAAACTGACTCTCAAAATGCAGCTGCTGTATTTTTTATATATAACACAGAATAATAAGCTGAGTGATTCTGATGACTGAGTACAGTTCCCCCAGTTTAGGCTCTGACCTGTACACCCTGGATTGGCAACATCTGCTGTTACACCACAGCTCAGGATGGCTCTGGTAATTTTTTTTGTGAATTGAGAAGCTCCATGGAAGCTTCTAATTTTCGTAGTAGCACTACCATGATGAACTGTGGCTCATTACTGTAAACTGATGGCAGCTGTTAATACTATTACAGGCAGAGACTTTTTATTTAAGGGAAACATTAGCCAGTAACTGGTAGATTTCTGACACAGTATTACATAAGGCTTCCTGTTAGGAAGGAGAGCAAAGAGAAATGGATTTGAACCCATTAGTATCAGAATTACGTGTCAAAAAGCTAGAGCAGAGTTCAATTTATTTCTGCAATAAAGTGTAAGCTAGAGATTGACTTGACAATTATTTTACCTTACATTGCTCTGGTTGTTCTGAGATGACTATTCCAACATCAAATCATCTTGTTTGGACATCTTTTACAGAATAACATGATAGTCTAAATATGCATTATGTTATGTAAGAACTAAAACTCGGCAGGTTTTTTCAAGCAGAAATGAGTTTTTTATTACTCCTTATACTAGAGGATGTATATACAGTGGAACACATTCAGCATAGATTTAAAACAACTGCATGTATTTCTGCTAAATCTAGTGCATGTTGTTGAATGGCGTTTACATTGTAATAGAAAGGATAATCTTTCTGAAGCTTTTAGTAGCTTGGTATAAGGAATACAAATAATCTGCCCCAAAACATTTGTTTTCTCTAAGCCAGTCACTGAGCATGGTTATGGCTTCTGTTTACCAGTCTCTTTTTTCCCTAGTAATTTTCCAAGATAAGAGACAACAAATTGGACAACCACTTCCTTATTATAATTTTCAACTTTGAGAAGAGCATTGTTACCAAATTTTTTTCACATTTAATATACATATGGTCCTACTGAACACCAAAGCCCATGAATTCAGAGCCTTAACCTTGAACATGTAACCTGCTTTTATTGTAATGGCAGATTTTCTTGTCTTGATCTGATGGTCCTCTACAGAACACTTATTTAATTTTCCAGTAGGATTGCATAATTTTTGAAGGGTGTTGTGCTCATTGTCCCTCTGAAAAGTCACTTGAAGCTTCACAGAAGGTGTTTATTAAAACTTTAGTAGAAGTAACATATTACACCAATGTGCAGATTCTCCTAGCAGGATTTCTTTCCCTTTGCATGGTTTCATGCAGGTCCATATCATCCTCAGGGGTGATGCAGGGAAGCAGAATTGCAGCTTTGCAGCTTGTTGCGTGTTTGTGTTCTGATCTGTGAGCTCTGTGGGCAAAACTAATCCCACAATCAGAGGACTAGAGGGTATTGTGGGGTCCATGGCAGGGCATTGCCTGGCCCTGCAAATTTGACAGTGATGCTGAGTACCTCCAGTGTTAGGTTTAGAATCGCCTCAATAGCCAGATTAAACTGAATATCCTTCCTGGCAGGCATGTGGAATGGCAATTCCATGGCTTTGGAATATCCAGGATGAAACTACAATAGCTGTTCCTTGTGGGTTGTCTCTTCCCTATGGCTGCAGAAGGATTTCTTAGAAGCAGAGGTTAATATAGTTACCTACCTAGGTCAATTGTTATTTTACATGGAGTTATATATATTTATTTTATTGATTTAAAGCCTGTTCATTATAAAAATCAGCCTCCACAAAGAGATGGCCTGTATGCAGGGAAATAATTTCTTTTTATTTTTTTTTTTTGCTAGGAATTTTTCATGCATAGATACAAATGAATTTTCTAAATGTAAATGTTTGGCTAGATTATTCTTCAGAGACACATATTGATTTCTGTTGTCACCCTTCAGTGAGATTTAGTGTAGGTTACTGGGAAATCCTTTCCAAGCACATTCTGAAAAAAAATGTAAAATATGATTTCCTTGACAGTTAGTGAAAAGAGACAGAGTAGACGTTAACAAATTAACTCTGTTTACTCCATCTTCCCCAGTTTAAGAGTCTTTCAGCTTCTAAAAAATCCTCTCCTTTGATGCTTATAGAGTATGGGTCCATATTGCACTGGGTGAGCTCGAAAGCATGTTTGGAAATTCATAGCTTAGCAAAAGTGAAGCTTTGCATTTCCTGATTTTCCTTTGCAGATCTAAATGTAGAGTTGTGGCTCTCTCACCAGAGTGGGAAGTACTGTATAATTTTGCAGTTTAGGCTATTCTATAATGCAAGTAGTGTGAGTCTCATGGAAAACTGTGTGTGATGGCCAAGCTTAATCCTAAAATGTGTTTCATTCTGCTTTCTAATAAACCTGGAATTCATAAATTTCTGTGTGTTATAGTGGGTTTGATAATTATGGATTATAATAATTTTACACTTCAGTGCTTAAACCCAAATATTTTTCTACATATACTTTTTCTTTGTCCTTTTCCTTTTTTCTTTGTTATTTAGAGAGTACAAAAGGCCTTCAGTAATACCAGAGTGCAACCTATGAAGAATTTGTTTTTATAACAATATAATTTTATATCTATCTAAACAAGTTATTTTAAAACTTACGTAATATTTTTGTGTCTTTCAAGGACTGTTAGCTACAAGTGTTGAACAGCTTATTATAGGTCAGTGATGATAAATATCAAGTTCACCTAAAAATTAATAAAAAATTATATTCAACAGCTACAAAATCTGATCAATTTTTGCTTTCTTGGCATTGTAGTTTTGTTAACCTGCATGAATTTTCTTTGTAAATGGTTTAAAAACTACTAGTGTCATGTCAGTTATAAAGTGTGGTCAATAAATGTTTGGTTTAACAAATACTTTTTAATAGATAGGAGATGAGACTACAATGTTGCAATACACTGCTGTATTTTAATAAGATTTAAATCATAATTTCTATGCACTCCTTTGCTGGTTTTGTCGATAATAATAAAGGTACAGACTTGGAAGGAAAACTCAGCTTCTGTTGTTTCAAGGGAACAGTGATGCTTGGGTTTGTATATGATTAGTAGTGAATCTACAAATATTAAAATTATACAATGATGTATTTGCATTTTCTCAAAACATTTGGGAGCATTTTGAATTCAGAGGTTTTTTTATGATCTCTCTCTGATGTACTTCAAGGAAGAAAAGCAGGAAGAATTTTGGAAAAATATTAATCTTTGTGGTAAAACTGGCTTTATAAAAAGCCAAACAAGCAGAGGCATTTTAACATAATTTTCTCCTGACTTAAGCAATCTTAATTTTATCACTTTGCCAATCTGTGTTCCTTTGCATGAAGTATGTGCAGGAGATACTTCTGAATTTGCATTTTCATTAGATTTAGCATTCAGCACCTAATGCCATAAATTTGTTTTTGAAACTCTTTAATTCCCCTGAGTGTTCCAACATATTGAATGCTATTTGCTTTGTATTATGTTGGCAGCAAATCTGCAGTGAAAATGCTGTCAATATATATTCATAGCTAACATTGTTAACTAAAAGCAATATTGTTTTTCTATTGTAAGCTGTCACAAATGTTTGGCACCCTGTTGTGTAAGCCAAAAAAATGTCAAAGAAAGAAAAGAATATTTTTGAAGAAAAGTGCAGTGATAGTGTCAAGTTTTCTGTATTAAAATACATTCCTGTTTGTACAGACCCTTACAATTTTTGAAATTGTGTTTTGTAGTAATGTAAAGTTAGAATATTGTGAGAAGATGCAGGCTGTTACAGATATTATATTAAATGAGAGGAGCATAGTAAACGATACAGCCATTTTACTTCATGTGTAATGCAATGCTTATCAGGCTGTAAAATGTATTCTACTAAACCCAAAGATTATTTTATTAATAGATGTGCTATATATATGTGGAAAACGAATGAAAAATATTTTGCATTTTTTCCTGGGTTTGAAGATGGAGTGTATAATTAACAAGAACAAATGCAAAGTTTTGAACATTCTCCTAGGGAGTATCCTTATCTTTGTGTAAGACACGCTGATTTTGTTTATTTAAATTGTGTATTCCTTTTCCCTATCATTCATTCTTTTCTAATGAAACTTATATTTTTTGTATCTGCATGCTATTATAAGAATCTCTTAGAACAAAGTGTTTTAGAGAACTTCTGTGGGGAGAAATGAAAAAAGAAAAAATCTGTCTGCCATGCAAATAACCATGTTAGTGCTAATACATAATAAACACCCATAAACTAAAGTAAGACAAGTGGCATCTTTTGTGCTACTCTTGCAAGTGCATTAACCCAGAGAATTTGTAACCTCAGCCACGTAAATGGAAACTTCTAGATGAGGTACATGAGGCACAAGCAAGTTCTCTGGCCACAGGCTGGGTTACTCTGGAATCAGCAGAGTTTGGCTGGTGGCAATGGAGAGCACTGAGGAAAATGGGTGTTTCTGCCCCATGCATGGCTCTCACTGAAGTGCCAGGGATCACAAAGATGCAGATTTCCAGGGCTCTCATCTGTCCAAGGTAATGTTTATCTATATTCACCTAGGTGAAAATATTAGTCCATGTATAGTGAAATACTGGCAACCCCAGAAATGTTGTCATTCTGTAAAAAACTTGTTTTCTTACGGAATCAGAATGTGTTGCATTTGGGAAACTTTTTTTGGTAAACCTTTAATACATCTTGACATTGGTCAACATTATTTAAAAAAACCCAAACCTTAAATATTCTGATCTACTATTCAAGAACAATCACTGGTAAACTTTTTTGAACACTTTTTCCACACAGCAATATATTGGTGACACATATTAATGTGTATTGTCTTTTGTGGTACTGGTTCATATTGTGAATGCATACTGCCTGATCATGTTACATGATGCCAATAATAATTCCCCTTTTCCTTGCAGCTGATTTCACCCCTCTACTTCAAAATAACTTCTGCTTTCTGCACTGATATTTGCTCTGCTAGGGGAATACAGGTGCCACAAGTGATTTCACAAGGTCCCTGTTATGGACTCACTATTTTCAAACATTTTCAAAGAAGTGCAAAATAACCCGAGTTTCCATTGACTTTAGTGACATTTCAGTACTATTAGCACCTTGGAAAATTGGCCTTTCTATTCCTTGGCACCAATCTCTATAAATTCTCTCATGTGCTTTCAAATAAGATTGCATAAACTTTCAGAACTAAGTTTCCCATTACTGTCCAAATTAATTTTTTTAGCTCCCAATATTCTTTCCTAATTTTCATAAATAAAAACAAACACCCCCCCCCCCGCCCTGAAATACAGCTGATGTATGGAATTGCTTTTTGAATCTTTGACTGGCATTATATAACAAGGTCGGGGATGTTTATAAATATTCTAGATGAATGTCCAGCACATTCAAGTCGAAGGGAGAATGTGTCTTGCCCCTCTATTCATTCTTTTCTAGATTGTTCCAAGAACTTGCAGGCACAGAGTCTGATGTGTATCTGGAGAGGCAATATACTTGGACAAATACATTCACAGGTGAATAATATTTTTTAAACACAATAAAAAACTTTAACAATTTCTGAAATGGCTCACTAGATAGGGATTGCTGTTACAGAACAGGAGACAGTACTGCATCCTGCAGACAATTGACAAAATGGACTAGCGGTTTTCATCCTTAATTTGATTCTTTTTCCTCAGTGGCAGAGAGATGCACGGTCTTTCTAATGTTGTTTATCTTATTTTGGCATAACAGATTTAATCATGACTGTATCCATTTTCCACAAAGTGTCTTGTGTCTTGAATCATAGAATGTTTAAATCTTTTACAGGTGTGGGATAACGGTGCAGCTGTCCTACTGCAAAGCTTTGGCTTTCTGTGCATTGTGGAAGAATGTACCTTTTCCCAAATCTCAGAAATGTTTATGAAGCTTTAGAAAGCACTGTGTCTTTTATCTGGCAGTTAGATTTCTATCACTTCTTGCTATTGTTAGGGTTATTTTTATTACTTTATAATATATTGTACAGGGGGACCTGCTTCGCCATTTAACTTTTTATGCTGTTGTTTTGTTAGGCATGAATTTGGTGCTGCAGGAGGAATGAAGATGTGCAAACCCAGTTATTAATCAAGCTCAAATCTTTTCCACCTGTGGCTGTTTAAACACTTATTTTCCTTCTATTACCCTTATATGAAATAAAATTGTATCTTTCTTCTTTATGCTTCAGAGTTTAGACTTGATAAAAATGAAGGCTGCTGTTTGCTCCCCTTTGCAGAAGTGATGTCACAGAAAGAGCAGAACATTGCTAACTTTTTCTCTTAGCTTGAATTATGCTCATCCCTGCTGAGGAATTTAGGTGGAGGACTCCTCCAAGATGTGTTACCTGCCTTTTCTTCTAGCAGGAGTGACTCAGAATTCTCTTGTGGGTGGCTATTGCAACAACACTGGAGCACAAAGACAGAGAAATTAATAAAGTAAATAGGAAAGACAGTAAATATAGACCAGACCATCCTCATTTACTGTTAGAAATAAGAGAGGAACAGTATTAAGGTACATAGATGAGACAAACCAGCACTTATCCATGGTGAAATCTATAAAATGTCTTCGATTGCTCAAGGGATCTTTAGATATAGCATTATTTTCTCTATCTTATGGATGACTTGACCACCTTCACTATGAATTTTTCATGATTTTCCTGACCCAGCAGCTCTTGCCTGTGGAGAGAGTAATACAGTATTGATTTGGGTGTTAGGTTTCTGCCTTTTTTGCCATAACAGGATTTTTGTAGCCTAGAAACCTCAATCCCTGATTACTCATTAGAGACTTGAACAACTTTTCTTAGATCTGGAATGTAAAAGAAGAATCACTTGGTTACTTTTGTCATAGGTAGCCTTTGTAGTGGAATCTCAGCTCATCTTGGTAATGAGTGTTGTTATTAAGCTTTCCTGAATTGAATGGGCGCTACCAGGCCTTCAGATTGCAAAAATACTGTTGCCTGTTAACAATTAGTGTGTTTGCAGCAGAATTACACTGGTGAATGTGTTCATTTAGCAGCATTCTGCAAACCAGTGGAATAAGTAGGGGTCGGTCCTCCTGCATTCATCCTGGCATTGATGTCTTGGTGACTTATTTTCTGTGCCTCTTGGGCATATTAGAAAATTGAAAAGAGGCCATGATATTGCTATTTCTCATTTAAACTGTTGTGTTGTTTTTTTTTGTTTTTTTTTAAATAAAAAAATCCATATCTTACATCCTCTGAAAACTTACTCTCAGCATTGCCATGGAAACAAGATTTTTAAAAGGGACTTAACTGAAATTTAGCAGCAGTTTTTATTTCTTTGTGATTCATACTTCATAAAAATGCAAATGTCACACTAATACATGTTTTACCTTAATATTTCATACTAGCATTTTGTCTTAATTGGTCTAATGTTTTTCTTAATTAAATTTTGAGCTTCTTTGAATGATTTTAAAACTGTGGACCTATCAAGCTTTAAATTTTGACTATGTGACACACAATTTAAGACACTGTCATAGAGGAAAATCAATCATTTCAATCATTTCAACCTGTAGTCACAGGCACAACAAAAGATTTAAAAGATTTAAAAAGCCTTTTGTCCTGACTGGAAATTTCTTGGCCTCTATAATCTTCATTTCTAGTGAAGTATCACAGCAAATAGCTTTTAATCATTTTTATTCCTTTGTTTTTCACTTTATTCCCTCTAACTGTGAGAAGTTGTTTAGAGGATAAATTACTGCTGTGCTAAATAAAGCTTTTATTCATAGTTCTCTTAAGACGAGTGTTTTGTTTATGCAAAGCTACTGTGTGTGCATTGGTTTACATGCATACTGGCATCAACATGTGTAAATAACCTATATTAATTTAACATTGTATTTGTGTGTAAACATGCAGCAGTTGATAATGTCAGTTCAAACATGAAAAGGTATCTGGCATTCTCTTCTGAGTGCCTGTTTGGTCAGGCCTCACAGAACATACACCATTTTGCCTTTTAAAAATGAAAGTTAATATGATTAGAGCAGGGATCCTGGTGATCAAGACTAAAATAATAGAATTATGGAATTGTTTAGGTCGGAAAAGACCTTTAATATCATCAAGTCCAACCATTAACTGCCAAGCCCGCCACTAAACCATGCCCATGAGCACCACATCTACACCTCTTTTAGATACCTCCAGGGATGGTGACTCACTGCTTCCCTGGGTAGCCAGTTCCAGGGCTTGAAAACGCTTTCAGGGAAGAAATTTTCTTTCCAATATCCAGTCTGAACCTCCCCTGGTGCAATCTGAGTGTTCTGTCACTTGTTACGGGGAGGAGAGACCGACCCCCCTGGTTACAACCTCCTTCCACAGAGCTGTAGACAGCAATAAGGTCTCCCCTGAGCCACCTTTTCTCCAGGCTGAGCCCCTCCAGCTCCCTCAGCTGCTTTTCACAGGACTTGTGCTCCAGACCCTTCCTCAGCTTCGTTTCCCTTCCCTGGATTCACTCCAGCCCCTCAATGTCTGTCTTGTCATGAGGGGCCACAACTGGGCACAGCACCTCACCAGTGCCTCACCAGTGCCCAGCAGAGGGGGACAATCACTGTGGTCCTGCTGGCCACACTATTGCTGGTACAAGCCAGGTGCCATTGGCCTTCTTGGCCACCTGAGCACAGCTGGCTCATGTTTAGCTGCTGTCACCAACATCCTGAGGGTTTCCTTCCCTGGGCCCTTTCCAGCCGTTCTGCCCCCAGCCTGCAGCACTGCCGGGTGTCATTGTGATCCAGGATCTGGCACTTTGTCTCATTGCACCTCACACAGTTGGCCTCATCCCATCAATCCAGCCTGTCCAGATCCCTCTGCAGAGCCTTCCTGCCCTCCAGCAGATCAACACTCCTGCCTGACTTGGTGTCACCTATGAACTGACTGAGGGTGCGCCCAATCCCCTTGTCCAGATCATCAATGAAGAGACAAAACAAAACCATCCCCAGCACTGACTCTGGAGGGAAGCCACTTGTGAACTGGATGTAACTGCATTCACCCCCACCCTCTGGGCTTTCAGCTGGGACATCCAGTTAAAGCTGGTGTGTTTTTCACCACAGTTCTTTCATCTGCGAAGCCACAGTACCTTGTGATATTAGAAAGACAAGAAAATGGTGTGCACCGTGTACACTACTGGCCTCACTCAGAACTTGTTATTGCTCACAGCTCGAGCAGTATGGATCTTAGATCCCTCAGTGCTGTACTGTAAATGAGCTGTATTTCCTCCTTTCATTGCATTTTTATGAATATTTTCAACAGGTTCACTGAGCAGAAGGAGATTCATGGGAAGTTATGCTTTACTGTAGGAAAAACAGTGTAGTCACAGAGAAAATACAGAAACATAGGAAGGCTAAAAAACTATTAAATATTTTTACACCCTTTATCCTAAGATTTGCTTTGTACATGCTCAAGACTTATAGGCATATGTATTGTCTGATTAAAGGCATCATGGATGCATGTTGAGTGTAGAAAAGAGTCTCACGCTGTATTTGAAGCTCAATTGTATACAAATTTTCACTGAGATTAAACAATACTAAGTATTTATAATTAAGTTCTGGGTAGGAAGTAAGTTACCTCATCAGACAATGGTTGCATGTATTTGACCACAGTAAAATCAGTTGACAATTATTTTAGGTATGTTTGTAGTGCTTAGAGGAAGTGAAAAGTATTTTTATCACTGGAATTGTCAATTATTTAAATACATTAGCCTATTAAATAAATGTATCATCATTGCCTATGCTACAAATGCATTTAAAAGCCTAGAAACATGTTGGTCAGGTTCCCAGGGCTGCCCACTCAGATTTAGCTGAGTGTGTATAAAAGCTTTCTTTTGTAAACATAGCGAGTTCTGCAGCTTGAGCAGTGTGCTCGCCCATTTTTGCATGCTCAAATTCCATGTAGCCTTCTGAAGAATAATGCTTGACATTCTGGATAGGTGGTACTTAACAGGAGAAAAGACAAAATTCTTCAAAATATCATGGTTTTGAGGGGCATGCAGACACACACATGTACTTACAGAAACAGTAGTGGAGAGTCAAATGAATGCATTTGAAAAGTAATTCCATCTGACTTTTATACTGAAACAAACAAACACAATTGTTCAACAATGTCTTTCTCCACAGACTGTGTTGCCAGTGTATTAATAATCCCACCTAATTGACACTATCTCTATTTATATTGTGTGCTGTACTATTTGCAATCTTCAGTTTTTCCTTTTTTAAGTAACTGTTGTTTCTGCCTCTCTCTAAAGATGAGCAATATCTGTTTCAAGTTAATGAGATTCCTATTTTACTTAAACAAGATGCATATTCACTATCTTTCTGTTGTTTTAAAATATAATTGCTATGAATGTGTTCAACAGTTTGACTTGGTTTCTTCAAATTGAGTGAATTAATTAAAAATTGGTGTTTGCCCATAAAAGAGTGAATGAGCACACTCAGTGCTTGATGTCAGAAATCAGACTGTAAATGAACATAATTATGTTTCACCTTCCTATTTAGTCATTTGTGTGGGCATAAGCATTTAGTTGTTTGCAATATTATTTCTTAAACAGTTTCGTTTACACTTTGTTTTTTTTGAGGAGAGAGGGAGGGTAAAAGAAAAGTTAATGACTAGATAATGATTTCTTTCTGAAAGGCTGAGCATCACTTCTAATATTCAATTTGCAGAACATCAGGGTAGAAAATAATTCGCTGACAGTTTTTTGCTAACTGTATTTTATTTAGAAAGAAATTCTCACCACAGAAAGTGAGAGATCATTTTGGCTCCAGATGCCAAAATGATGTGCAGGGTGTTATTCATGCACACATTCATGGTATGGTGTAAGCAGCATGATATGCATAAGTGTTCTCTGCCTGTATTGTACAATATACTTTAAAGCAACAGACACTGATGATGGCTACCATTTTGTTTAAAATAATCCATATTATAGAGTCACAACAGCATGGCTTTTGTCCTTAAATTTACATATCCAACACAATAGTATTGATATTTTGACTGCTTACTGAATGGAAAATGAAATGCAGTTCAACCAGCACATTGCTTGTTATAATTTTGCTTTTTGTGGGATTGTTTTTCTTGTCCCTAGAGAAACCCAGCATTATATTCATGATTTGGGTAGGCTTATTTAACAGTAAGCAATTGCTTTGTCTCCATGAAGGATTCCATGACCCAACAGCTCAATCAGATAGGAGAATGAGAATAATTTGGCATTTCTATACAGGAATATTGTCTTGCTACTGAATAAAAAAAAACCCTGTGTATTTTTTAGTATGCATCAAATAAAAAAGTCCTAAATGTGGAGAATGTTATATCAGTTCATTCTAAGCTGAAACAAATTAAATAGGATGATGAAGAAAAAGATGTGCAACTGAAGATTTCAATTTTAGAAAGTTAAAATTGGAGAAAGGAGGGAGTGTAGGACATAATGAGAACTTAGTGGTCAGTGGTTGAATATCCCTCTGCCATCCTGCCTGCTGCATCAAATATATAGAAATAATGCAATGCTGGACAGGAAGAGAGTTTCTGTTGTAGACAGTTGAATTCCCTGCTATTATAAATACCTAAATTTGGCCAGCTGTCCTTTAAAATGAAGTATTCTTTTAGCAAACCTGTTTGACATGTTAGTCCTCTGAAAGTTCGAGGCCCTGTAGTATCTTAACTAAAACTAAATTTTGTTAAGAACAATACTAATTTTTTCTTTGGGCAATAGTATTCTTAAGATCAACTGGCAATTCTTCCTCCCTGCTGTTTCTTCCTGTTATAACTTATGGAGAACACTCAAATCCATTTCCATCTGAAAATGGAAAATTTGGCAACCATGAAGCCTGTTTGACCTCAAGATCTGAAAATGAGGGATATTTGTGAGGGAGTACTTGCACAGTCACACGAGTCTGCCAGTTCAAGTTCGTGTACCTGCATTTACTGGCTCCCTTAAAACACCAGGTGCAAATTTTCAGTTTCAGAATTCTACCTCGAGGTTGAAATAACAGTGTCAGGACTTCACAAAGAATTCTCTGTGCCAAACATGCTCTTTGATCAATACATTATTTCTCTACTTCCATTAATATCAACCGTAATCTCAAAATCATAAGATATAAATAAGAAAATAATGAGCATAAATTGTGACCTCTTATTTTCCTTGGATAGCCCCTGAGCAGTAAAGCGCAGGAAGAAATAGATCTGTAAGGCTGGTTACTACAGAAATGTTGTTTCAGGTTTCAGGTTATTACTCAGCAGGAATTTTATCAAATATGGGAAATCTGTGGAATGTTTTTCTTTCTCGTAATACTGTTTCAATTGACAACACAAATGCATTTTAAGCATTAGCAATTATTCTTAATCTTCTACTAAAATCCCTGAAAGTCTCCCTTTTACACTGTAGTGCAATGACTCACTAGAAGCATTTTGTTCCTGCAGAAAGGTGACCTCAGTAACTCATAAAAGGTTGAGTGTGATAATTTTATAGTGACTACCAGAATTTTCCATTTACTGATTAACAGCTTGTCATGGATTAATAAGTAGAATATTGATAGTTAAAAGTAAATATGATAGGAGATGCATGAATAGTAAATATAAATAATCCAGTGCTTGTTTAGCTGCCATGTTAGACAATGAAAAGTTATTTTTTTAATGACATGAGACACCAATCACAAAATGTAAGATACCACAGCCTGAAAACTGGTATTTCTGTCCACCTGGCAATCATGAAGGCTGTGTGACCTCAAGATCTTTAGTTCTAAAGATAATTTAAAGAGTTTTAGAAGATAGTTACCATGTGAATATCTGTACTGCTGCCCAAGGATACAATTTAATATAAAATTTGCATATCTGGTGTGCTTGGGAAAGGGTGGATCAAAAATGTTCTAAAGGAAAAAACTTGACTGCCCAAAATAGTTGACTAAATTTTACCTGCATTCTAGTAATAAAGAAAATTTAAAATTTTGGTATAAATGTGGCTGTTATTTACGTGACCTTGAAGGCTTTTATAGAAATATAATAACCAAAGATGCAAACATCAGAGCCAAACAGACCTATAACAAAATAGATTCAAAACTAGGGAGAAAACTCCAGTTTGTGCAGCAGCAAATTTGTAATAATAGAGCTTGATAATAGCATTTGATAATGTTAATCATAACTTGATAATAACAAGTAGTATCTTATACCAGGAAATGTTACATATTTCTGGTATCATTCATCCTTTTTCCTCCAAGACTGAAATTCAGTTTCTTAATGATAGTGTTCAGTGGTGTAGTGATGATTATTTTGCCATATTTTGCCAGGTTTATTTTTTTTTAGTGGTAGAGGTCAGAAATTCCACAATTTGCACTGCAAAGGAAAGTATTACTTTAGCTAGAACTTCAGTGGTGAAAAATAGGTGTTCTGCTATAATGAGTTGTACTGAGATGATTTGAAATCTACATTCTTGCTTATTTTAAATAATTCCTTTGATGTAGTATTTATTGAACGATTTAACACTGAAATAAATTTCTTTTACAATGGTAATGGTGGGAATTCCCTCCAATTCACAGGATCTTGATAATTTTAGCCCATAGAAATTGGTCAGATCTCATTTTGTCACATGAAAAGTGTGCGAGGTGCCCTGTAATGGTTACAGACTTTCCCTTTAGAAGAAGGGAATTTTTCAGGAACACACAAATAGGTTTCATTGCAGGCTATCATTTCTTCAGGAAGCATTTCCTTAGAATTTTGGAATAGGTGGATTTTAAACATAAAGAACTTAATCATATACTAATGGCACCTAAAGACTTTCACAGGGACACAGGCCTGTGTTACCAAAAAAGCAAATTAACCCTATTGGGGAAATATGTGAATTAATTCCATCCTCTTAAAAAGGCTAACTTTATTTTCCCTGGCTTAAATCAGCTGAAAGTGGAAAAATGAAGCGCTGTTTTTTGTAGAACCATTTGCAGAATCTTTACTTAAACCCAGAAGTTTATGTTAGTTGGATATGAAGCTATTAATGGCAGTTAATAAATATATTTTTGAAAATTTCAGGGTTTTTTTTTTCCAAAAAACCCCTCCCAACTGTCCGGAATGTACCAGAAAATATGAAAAAGCAACCTCTGTAAATAGAGTAGTAAAGTAAGGTTAAAAGAATTACCTTGGTAAGCATCTTGGAAAGCCTTATGAAATAATGGGACAAAGTCTAAGGAGACAGTGAGGAAACAAGGACCAGTAGCAGTGATTTCTGCACTTCCTACATGTGAACATGTGTAACTACCATTGAGTTCCTGTTAGAATAATTAGCAGCAAAAGCAGTAACACCAACAATAACTAAACAGCAAGAAAATGCAACAAAACACTCTGCTAATATTAATTATTAATTCAAATTTTTATATAGGTGTAAAGCAATGAATGTGATGTAGTACATAGAAATTTCTAAGTGAAAATGGAAAAAATTATGATTTCCATTGGGTAAGATGTAAAAGTTAATATAATTTACGGGACGTAGAATGAAAAATCACTGAATATACACAAACAAAAAATAATTACAACCAAGATGAAACTGCTCATTAAAGAACTGCCAGGTTTGGTGATAAGTCTAATTTTATTTGACAATTTTATAAATGATGTGGGGGAGGAATAAACCTTGAATTACATTCTTAGATTGTACTAAATTGGAAAGTGCTGTATATTAATGAGGACAATAATACTTCAAAGGTACTGGAAGGTTTTAGAAATGTGAATATAAGGTAATAACATTATTTCAGTTTGGGTAGAAAATGAGAGTATAAAAAGAAGAAGCCCTTAAAAGAAAATTAAACCATAAAGAAAATGTTGACCATATTTTTAAAAACTGAAAAATAGAGACTTTAGAAACAAACAGCGAGTGATGCTTTTGCTGAACTAAAGATATTGGTGATTTAAAAGAGAGGGTTTTATTACTTTTCAAGATTGCATTCCTTTTGAAAGTCTTCTTGCAATGTAAAAATATTTACTTAGATAACTCTTATTGTCTTTCATGATGCAAATTACAAGTATATATATGTATGTGTGACATTACAGAGTGTTTTTTTCTCCAAATTTCAGGGGTTGTTATATCTGCAGAAATATATTTCCAGACGTGATACTATCCTGACTTTCATTCTGTAGAGATTTGTACCTTGATTAATTTTACAATGAATAAGTCTACTCCAAGTAAATAATACAAAGTTATGAAGTATGTATGCCTTTGTAGGATTGTCTGCAGACTACTGTCTGCAAAAATAGGCTGATAATTTGTCTGCAAATATATTAATGCAGAGTTTTAAGTATTAATGCCTTCATGCATGAACTTTTCCAATCTTTCTTTTAGAAAGTTTAAAAAGAGTGGGCAGACTGTGGCATGACATTGTAGAATCCTGTAACACCCTTGTAATAAGAAATAAAGTAATTTTTATTATTATATGAGCTGATTTATGAAGCTTGCATTTCAGTCCTATGTTACATAAGTAATAACTTAAGAAATCATTATAAATTAAAAAAAATTAAAGAAACTTAGCTAAAGGATTAAATAATGCCAAATTGCATACTGCATTCAATTTACTCAATTAAAATAGAGTATCACATTCTGCTTTTATTAAAGGAACACATATATTATTGGTTTACTTCTTTTATTGTTCTGAACACTTACTTCTCTAAAAGCATTATCTTACTAAAAATTATTCTCTTAAATCTGTTTCTCATTTTCTTGTTACATTTTGCTGCTCCTAAGTTCTTATTTGCCACTTCCCAACAGCGTTACACATTTTAACCCAGCTCACATATTGCAGTGATGTTCTGAAGTCTCAAGAATTTTGCTCAGTGATCCTGATCCTGCAAACAATTAGGGATGTGCGTGGCTCAAGGATGAGAGGTGCTTAGTTAATGTAATAGCTGGTGCACCTGGTAACCTCAGTCAAGCTCTAAAGACACAATTTTGGATCCCAGTATTTACTGTCTGCATCCTGGTAGACTCCTTGCTTTATTTTCCCACCTCATGCCCGTGGAGACTTTTCAGTCTGTTCTCCATCTGTCCATCCCTCTGCCTCATGTAAACACAGATGTGGGTCCCTTGTTTTATGGAGGGACACAGTGGAAAATGCCTTGTCAGTCTAAAATAATTATGTTATGTTCACTAAACCATTTCATAGAATCATAGAATTCTAAGGATTACAACGGACCTTAAAGGTCATCTGCCATGGGCAGGGACACCTTCCACTAGACCAGGGTGCTCCATCCAACCTGGCCTTGAACCTTGCCAGGGATGGGGCATCTGCAGCTTCTCTGGGCAGCCTGTGCCAGGGCCTCACCACTGTCACAGTGAAGAATTTCTTCCTAGTTTTTAACCTAAATTCCCCCTCTTTCAACTTGTACCCATTACTCCTTGTTCTATCACCACAGTTCCTGATAAAGAGCCCCTCTCTGGCTTCCCTTTAGTTCCCTTTCAATCACAGCAACCACTGGAGCCACAGGTGTCATTCATGTCCCAGGTCTGTCTTTGTCTGTGGGTAAAAAGATGATGTCAGTCCTGTTTTCTCTTGTTGATTTTGGAGCATTCTAGGTTTCCTTTTATTTGCATTAGAAAGAATGTCAGACCAGCAATTCAGCAGTTTCCTCAGTGGAACACAGCTTTCATCTGCTCCTTGGTATCTTCAGAAGCAGTTTTCTCATAATTGGATCACACCAGTGAAACAATATGACAATGGGAAGCGTGGCTGTTAAAGGCAAGGATCAGGCTAGATTCTATTTATCCCATTGGGAACTTCAGCAGCACAACTGAAGTAAGGTATGACAGTGTGAACTGTGAGATTCAGTGGTTAATCACATGAAACTGTCATAAAGAGGAATCCATTAATTGCAAAACACGAAGTGTGAGCAGGGATCGAGTGTATGAGCTGATCAGCTGTGGCTGTGAGGCATCAATGTAATGTATTTATGAAAATTATCTGGAATATACATTAAGTGAGTGTAATGTTAGTGTCACCAAAGGCATCAGTAGGACCTACAGTCTCCAGTTCATGGAGTGTTAAAAGGAATTGAGAAAGGAACCAGGACAGAAAAAGCTTGTTGCAATTACTGATAAGTGCAAAGCCTATCTTACAAGAAATGACCAATACTTTCTTTACCTAATATCCATAAATTGTGAAGAAATTGTCCCAGTTGTTGCTTTAGTTGCTAATTATCTTCATTAACAGAATATTCCCTATTTCTTGTGTGTATTTGTTGAGTTTCAACTTCTAACCATTGGGTATCATTATGCCTTTTTCTGTTAGAGAAAATAGCTGTTTATAACTGTCTGGCATTTTCTATTAAACTTCAGTCTCATCATCCATTTGGTTTAATAAAAATAAAATTACTTAAATCTCTTTTTAATTCCTTTTTTCCTTGTTTGATTAGTAAAGGAAGATGGATAACTGGCTGCTCATATTGTGCTGTCAAAATTGCAGAAAAATTCCAATCTCTATGCAAGAATTGTGGCTGTATAGCAGAGAGCACACAATGCCTTTATAACTTTATAAAAAATTATTATGGTCTCAAAGTTTTGGATGATATTTATATTACATGACCTAAACTTTAAGGGAAGATGTTAAAATATAATTATATTCTCATTTGCATATTAAGCGTGTTTACAGATATCTATATTGTTTTTCCCACCAAATGGCACTAAAGTTAGCATGGCTTAGTGTATTGGGATTTTAGAATTGCAGGACTATTCATTCCAAAGCAGTTTTGTGTGAATTCTCTTATATTCCAGCTCATGTCAGTAAATCAGTAGATTATTCTTTAATTAGTAATGCCAGAAGGACTGCTGATGGAGATGTTATTCTCTGAAGGTGCAGATAAACTCAAGATTCTGATCTCTGGTGAACATTAAAGCTTCTGAGACCCTTTTCAAAGATAAAAGTATTGACTAAATATATTGACTAGATTGCGTTTTGGTTTTTGTTTCTCATCTCATGGTTTCCTACTGTTAGATAATGTAGGTTGTGTTTCATGTGCTGAGCACATACATTAGTACTGGTGCACTGCTACAGCTGGAAAGTTAGGCCTAAAATACATGTCAGTCAAAGAGACTTTTTAATAAAACTGCCTAATTTTGTGAGGCTTAATTAGATTGCTGTGTTTTATTTTACAGAGTTATATCCTACAGCATTTTATCCAGGACAATGGAAGATGAAATCCCCTTCCAACCATGTTTGGAATACTTTCCTAGTTGTCTGTCTGTCTCATCTGAGTATTTGTCTACAATATTACCCTCCACATTAATTCCACAGGGAAAAGACTTTCCATTTTAAAGTCCCTCTAATTCTGCTCCAACATGTTATGGAAATCTTACACATACAAAATGTAAAACTATAGAAGCTTTGATTCTAAAAAAGATGGGGAGAAAAGGAAATATGTTCTAAGAGTGCAACTCTCCAGAAAAACAAGGTTCTCATTTTGTATTATGTGGTTTAACTCCAAGTGCATGTCTGTTTGTAAATATATAGGAGCTGAGATCTGCATCTTTACCAGTAATCAGTGTGTGGAACAAATAAGGAAAGTGCAGAGAATTTGCTCTTCGCAAAAAGTTTTATTTTGTGTCTTTAAATTTCTCAGCAACGATTTCTTTTAAAATTTTGGTACACTGGTGATTTTCACAGAATGTTCTCAGGTGGTAGCAAAACTCATGGAAAATTTCCCGTGGAAAAGAATCCCACCCAAATTCCAGGTCTTTGCCACCACCAGAGACTTCTCTTCAGGGTTGCTATACTTGGCTTAGTGAGAAAGTTAAAATATTTTAAATTCACATTAAAAAAATTATGAATTGAGATTCTCAATATAAAAATTACTGGCAGAGCAAGAGCTATTTCTGTTTGTTTGTACATGCCAGTCACAGAAATATTAACTGCACAAAGGTAGTTTGGATTATGGGTCCACTCTATGTATTCCAGGCAGCTGATGTGGTTTCTCTTCAATATAAACAGGCACACATAGGGAAGTAGAGTCTTCCTTTATCACTGCAGTAAGTGCATCCAACACTGAAGCTGAAAACTTTTTCTTTATTTAGCAGAAATAGCAACTCACATGTTCTTTTTAGGCCAGCATCTGTTAGAAGAAACCAAATAATACTGTCATGGTCATAAAGCCAATGCCAGGCTATCTAGCATTCACAGGACAGGAAATTCCATAATTCAGGACTTCAGGATGGTTTCACCCCCACCCCAACCCTGATTTTATCCTATTTCCACGGTCATCTGGTTCCAAAGATAACTTTAAACAAACACTAAAGAAGAAGGTGAGCAATATTTATATTGCATATCTATGTCTTTCCTGTGCTGGGCAGGAAGTCTTATGGACACATGGATTAACCTCCTCTCTAAATGTGTAGGTGATCAGGTTTATGCGGCCTTGGATGATAGAAAACTTAAAATTGTTGAAACTTCCATCCTTCTGCATACACCAAAATAAAGAGTGGTAGAAACATTTAAAAACCTCAGCATATCCAGAAAGAAAATGGATCCTTTAGCTGAATATTGAGTTGATTTGGCTGCCTCTTTGGGGAGGGTGGCTCTAAGGGGGCATTACAACATGGCAAAGGACAGCTGAGGGTCATGGCTCAGGGAAGTTACCTCCCACACTGGACATAGAAAACTGAAGAACATGGTTATGCCTTACTTGGTCTTGTATGACACATGAAATGATTTTTTTTATAACCATTGCAAGAAAAGCTTTTTAAACTTTGGGTCATGATTGGAAAGTATGTACAGTTCAGTAAAATGGGCCAACACAATGGGTTACTTCTAAGGATGCTGGCTTGTTTGTAACTTGAATAACTTCTTTTTTCCCCCAGTCTGGCTGTTCTGACTTCATCAGACAGAATAATGCAGAAGTTACTGAGCAGAAATTCTGAACTGAGGACAAGCAGACCCACCCTGAAACCTGACAGAAAAAGCTCAAAATTAGTGACCCTAACAGATTATTTTCTCAGTTTGCTTGAAATGTCAAAAAAGACATCCTTAAATTTCTTTAAGTAGTATTTGGCTGACAAGAAGATCAGAAGAATGAAGACTGTATGTACTTGCTATAGTTACTTCATTAAAGGAACAGAAAAGGAAAAAGTATTTCTTCCAATTAACTATTTATAAGATTCCCTGGAAATGACAAACTATTAGCTTTGAATATGGAGGATGTCCATGAGACTTGCCAGGCAGAACTAACATGCCTGTGGGGTTTCTTTTGAGGTCAGACTCTGGAAAGCTGTGCTCCTGGAGAGATTTGTGCATATACATCACATACTTTGAATGTTCCCACTGAAGTCAATATAGAGGTGTCCCGGTACCAGAGGTCAGCAGGATAATAAGAGTTTGCACAGTTTGCAGAGATAATTAAATATCTAAACCTGTGATTGAATTATTATATAAGAACTTAATACATGTAAGAAAAGAAATAAGGAGGCTGGAACGTGGCATAGCTGTATAGTTCATAGTTGCTTACTCATACTTCTTTTACCTTTTTGAAAATCTTTTGTTCTTCTTTAGCATTTCCTGTTTAAATAATCCTTTTTGTTTGCTCTTTTCTGTTTGCAGTGTAATCCATTTCATTTTCACTTTTCTTCCCTCAAGCACTTGTGAGCTCTCTTCTACCTTTTTCCTCTTTGACCTGGTCTAACAACTGTGTCCTAGCCCATTTCCCAGCTAAGTGAGGCTCAAGGGTATTTGAATTCAATTTGGGGCCATCTCTACTCTGACAACAATGTTGCTCAAGTAATACCATTAGGTCGCTAAGATACTGTATGAGGCAGCAGAACATGGCTAATAAATTTTATTTCTTTTCTGGACAAAGTAACTGTGCATTGTTGTAATTGATGTTCAAGGAAAGTACTCTGTTATTTATACATTCCAAGCACTGTGTCATGTTCTGCAAAATGCTCATTTGACTGTTCTTTTTCAAAATTGATCCCCCATAAGAGAAGAAGCTTTTTTTCCCCTCCATGATTCATTTAAACTTGACACATCTTGTGAATGCTGAAGCACTAGGGAGGGTATTTTTTCCCCATCTCTGTTCTTACCAGACGTCTTCTGCTTGTCTCTGAAGACGAAAGATTCCCCACAGTAAACTGTAAAAGCAGTGTGATTCTTTTTGTTTAACAAAAGAGAGTTAGTGTTAGAATGCTTTTAAAGTTTTGCTTATGGTTAAGAGGTAGATAGATGGGTTAACTTTGCTGTTTTTATAAAACAATTCTGAAGTGAAACAGTTGTGTGAAATCAGATAGATACTGAGCTATAAATTCAACAACAAAGTCTGTAGAGTTGTGAAATAAGAATATTTTGTGAGTTTTATGGTTCAAAAAGAAATGGTACATGCAGTATAATCTTGGTTTAGCAGGGCTTTTGTCCCTGTTACTAATAATATTATCATTAACAAATGATATCATGAACAAATGATATCATTAACAAAATGTGTGTACAGATGAGATTATGTTATAGCTGATACAATATTTCTTTGAAAGCTTATCCAGAGAGTGGTTTAATGGTTCACAGTCAAAGCTGTGAAAAAACCTATTGGGTGGGACTCTGTGGAATTCTATTCCTCATTAGATTCACATGATGGAATTAAATTTCTATGTCTTGACAACATTCTAGGACAGATTTTTAAGACAAAAAAATTGGAATTCAGGATGATCTTTCGCTTGGACAGAGGAAAAAGCATTCTGGACTGTATGAGCAGAACGTAGCCTAGAACATGTGTGGAGTAATTTTTTAGCTCTTCACAACCTGAGTAAGGACAAAATGCATCCTGCTTTACATAATTCATTTCCAGGAAACTGTGGGCTGGATGGAAGCAACTGAAAGAAGAGCAAAAATGATGATCAGAAATGTTGTAGGCGATCCGCAATGAAAAATGGAAGCACTTGAGCTTATTAGGAAGGAATATTGAGGTAGAATGTAACAATTCTGAGTATGTGTGGCCTCTTGTGATTTGGGCAGTAAGTAACAAACTTGAACTGCTGTAGCACATTGGCGGTGCTGAAGGAGAATTCAGAATAGGTATTAGGTAGATGCATTTTGCTGTGAAGGCCTGGAATCCCTGGAATCCCTGAAATGACATTGCTAGGGAAGTTACAGTGTCTGTCATATCTACAACATGGATTAGACAGGAAGCTGTCCAGAGTGCCAAATTATTTTGTATGGTAGTGGGATGAAGGAAATGACATCTGAGGCCATTTGCCTTAGAACTATGTCTATTTCCTTGGTAAATCAAACTTTAATTCCTGTTACATTTGTACAAGCCGGAAAACAGCAGAATCTAGATTTACATCTTGATTACCTCCTTTACCTTCTCATTACCTGGGGGAAATTAAATAGTTTGCATTAGAATTGGCTTGCATATAGAACAATGTGGAATATTCACAATGAAGTATGTACAAAAAGGATAGTGCAACCATACTTGCATTCAAATTAGCATCCTTTCACACGCTTCTCTTGATAAATGATAATAATAGGGATTAGTTTATAAACCTTAATTCACAGGTGGAAACCTGATTTACCCAAGCAGTTGAATTAAACAACTTGCTTTTGGGATAAGTAATAAGTTCCAGGATTAGGGTAGTTTGGAAGGAGTGCTGCTAAACTGTGTAGATGATACTTAGCAATGAGTATCAGCTCACACTCAACTAAGTGTGGCCATCGTCAGTGTAAGTCTTGTTGAAAGGGATGAGTGTGCTTTACTGGGTAAAGGCCAGGATATGCTTCATCCTGGTTGGACTCCATCCTATTTGGTCAGAAGCTTCATTTGTTACTTTCTAGATCTGAAAATCATCATGTATAATCAGCTTTGAAACAATCAAAGCGTAATTATGTCTTGAAAATAATGGTACTAGACATGTGAGCCCAAAAGTTGGGAATAAGGGAATTGTATGCTCAGATTCCTTCTTTGCCCTCTTTCCAGGGCTTCCCAAAACTTTACTCCAGTTTCACTAACTAGTAAAAGAAGACAGTAGTACATACTGTATTCTGTAAATACTGTAAACATGCATGTAAAATTCTACTTGCATCTATTAATATTTGTTAGGTTACATTTTTTTACTTATTATTTTGCACAGCACCTCCAATTTGGAACTGTTAGTGCTGCTTCTGTCTGATTAGATTCGAGATAATAACTGTAATGATGTAAAATGCCTAAATTCTGGTGGGGTTTTTAGTAAAATGAACAACTTCATGGAAGTTGGCTGCATATAACATAAAAGGAACAGAATAGCCTATAAAATCCTTACGACTGTCGGCATCTAAATTAAGGCTGCTGGCAGAAAGATGAAGTTTGAGTACATACATGTATATCTATTGATTTAAATGGGTCTTACTGCCAAGGCATTACAAATGAGACTGTCAGTGTTGCAGCAGAGTAAATCAGCAGTATCAGGCAGAGCAAGGAGACTGGGACAAAATTATTAATGGATAAATCTCTAAGAGCTAATTTAACTGGGTTTTCTTTCAGTGTTTAATAAGGAAAAAGTGCAACCTAAAATTGTGAGTAAACATGATATATTACTTTTTAACTGTCACTAAAAATGAATCAAATTTGGGGAACACTTTTCTTGGGTAAATATGTTGCTATTACATAGATTTTTTTTATTGTCTTCTAGGGGGCCTCTTTGCCAAAAGTATGTTTTTTCTGAAGTATTCTATAAGAAATGTTTGTTCAACTCAGAGTGACATCTGTGTCTTTACCTTCTGTTTCTTATGCCTATTACTTTTTCTTTCTCTGTGTTTGCAGAACTTATCTTCAATCAGTCCTTCTAGATTGAAACCCCTCTTTTCCTTTCTCTCTTTCTCTTTGATTTTAGATCATTTTAATTCTCTCTCTCCTTTGCTCTTTCCCCACTGCTCCAGGTTAAATATATATATTTTAAGTGGCAGTGGCATAAAATCTAATTGCTTTCCATTTAAGGGAAAAGGGGAAAAAGAAAAAAAGAGAAAAATTCTGAAACAAATCTACTAGCCTTGAAATAATTTTCAGAAAAATGCAGCTGTTACGTTTTTAACCATACAATAATACACACACTTTCATTATGGTAAATTCTCAGGGCTGTACTTGAACTATTTTTGTGAACTTGGTTTTTATCTTTAGATTTTTTTTTCCCTTTAAAAATGGGATTTTGCTCTCAGTTGATGAGATTGGAAGTATTAAACTACAGTTGTCCTTGATTCCTTTTGCTGCTTCTTCATAGTCCAAATTGCCCTTCATGCAGAGCTGAGCTTGTAATATGTACTCTAGATGCTGAGTAAATGCTTTCCCTGACTGTCCCTGGCTTACTCACTCAGCCACTCTGAGTCACCTTCAAAACATCAAGATTATGTGTGTATACACTGTAATAAATAACCACCTGCACTGAGGTAATGCAAATTGAATTTGTTGAAATATGGCCTATTATATTAAAATTTATGTTTCTATTATAATTTTTATTGTATGAAACAAATTCATCCTGTGTAAAATTACTGAGAAATAAGAACTGTATCCATATATAGGAAGGCTGATCTTTTCTTGGGAACTATTTAGTAGTAGATTCTTACCCTACATGTATCTACTGCATCCTCTAAAAATCAGAGCTGGATTTTGTCATCCTTAAAGCAGTTCAAGTAATTTAATCATGATGTACTCTTTGTGTGTATCCTAAACAGAGATAATGAGAGAGTTTGTTTCTTTTTATACTTTAACCAGTTCTTTCTCAAATATTGTCAACAGATAGAAAATACATGTAAAACATAATAATTCAAGGGATTTTGAGACAAAATCCAGCTGTAGGGTCATTCTAGTTTAGAATCAGTAGGAATAGTCACATGGTGAGAACAAGGGTGAGATGTGGTGAGAACAGAAGGACTTTTTAATACACAGTTCTGAAGCTGACAAAACTCTGGTGCTTTTACTGGACTGAAACAAGTTAATGACCTGTATAACAAATAGTTATTTTCCTGAATGGAAAAAATAAACATTAAAGAAGAAAATTTGAAATCAATTGATAAGTATGCAGGCACTAAATTACCCTTATTTCATGCTAATTCAGCTTTATTGAATTCATATCACCATCCATAAAAGCTGCCTCTGCTGTTCAAAGTAACACCCAGTATATCTCAATTAGCAATGTGTTAACCTTTCATCCAAGCTGGCTAGCAGAGTGAAACTAAATAGATTAACTATCAAAAAAGGAAATAAAAATCTGAAAACAAAAAGCGAAGTTAAAAATATTTTTGTTTTTGATGGTATCTTAAAAAATGCCAGTAGAATGGGCAAAATAACATTAAACCACGAGTATTCCTAAATTTGAGAAAATATATATTTCTTTTTTAAAGGTTGAAACTAGTCATGAATATTGGAAGAATTTAAAATATCCTTGGAATAGCAATGGGCCATACCTGTTGCTGACCACTGAAAGGAATTAGAACCTCTGATCTCAGCCCTCATTCCTATAGCTGTGGCAATGTTTTTAGGCATAGTTAAAATTCAAATTAAAACCATATTTGATAAGTTTATAAAAGGCATCCGTCAGGTAACATAGTTCATAAAAGCGAGGGCTAAAATAATGGTCACTTGTATTTTTGTCTTTTAATTGTGATATTTAATCTTTTGGGATGGCACAGTAACTCTCTGCATTTGAACTCTTTTCTTCTTTTCTTCTGTATTTTGTGAGTTAATCAGTTCAATACTGAGACATTCTTCTTAATTAATTGATCTTGGCTTGATTTAAATGTAAGAAACTATGTGGCATTATTTTTTTAATCACATGTAAAAGCACAACAAGAAAGACAATCCTTGAGGTTCGAACAACATATGCAACAGATGCTTATTGTAGTGTATTTAAACCTGAATTTCTTTTTAAATGTAGCCTAATAGCTATACTGAGTATTGTAGAAGTTTATGAACTACCTCCAGGGTGGGTGATATTTCAGAGTTATTGTCTCCATTGACACCTTCATTCTTGAATCCCAAATTTCGTTTCAGGCTTTTTCTGCTGCAGTCTGAATATGACATTAACTTTTTTTTTTCTCCTTTACTCACTAATAGAAATTGTGACTATCATGAATGGAGGGACCATATGCTGCTTTGAAAAGGCAGCAGGGACCATGGATGCAGTTTATAAATGATCTGAGTAAGAAATGAACAGAGACCAATTAAGCTAGTTAGGAGGCCGAAGGTTTTGGAAAGCGAGGATACTAAATTTGGTTCCCTTCAAAAATGATAAAAGATAGTTGGAAAATTAGTGCAATTATTTTCTGTCTTTTCCTCTAATAATTCCTTTGTCACTTGCCATAACATAGCATGGTTTCTTTTCTGTTTTTAATGCGGGACAAGGATTTTAACACTGTAAGTTGTTGCCTGTGAGTGAAATTACCAGGATGGGACTAGGGGCCACTCACAATATGGCTTTTGTCACTGAGGAAAGTCTGTGCACTAAATAATGCATGCACAATTACCACATTAATCAGGCTGGTCAAAACAGGTGATCCAGTGAATATCTTTGTGCCCACTGCCATTTAATGCTATTCACCCATGTATCCATTATAACTATTCATTTAACACCACAGGTGTGCTCAGTGCTTTGCAGATAACATGGACATGAAGGTTCCTTTCTTAGAGAATTTAAATTCAAAGTATCCAGAATACAGATTGGGTGGTAATAAAGTGCAGGAAATCTGAGTGTTTTTTTTTTTTTTTTTAACCACACTTTAGTTAATTTTTTGATCTTTATTTAGCTTTGGAGAGATATTTTGGGAATATGTTTTAAGCTCTTTTTTTGAGTCTCTGGAAAGTATCCAATTAGTGAGAAAAGAGGACATAGCCAAGGAAGGGTTTCCAGATGTAAAGGGTGGAATGAAAAAGTGCCACAGAAGAGAGCAAAGGGACAATTTAAATACCAAAAAGCCTGCAGATGAAGTCACAAATGGCTTTCTATAGTTACATTTCTTTTGTAAATGCCAAAAAAGAAATAGTAAATTCAGTATTAATTACATATAGAGACAAGAATGGGAAAGACATAGTGCTGACATAAATGCAAAAGGGAAAATCATGTTTATTATTGAAATAAGGAAAACTCCAGGAAAGAAGGGAAAAAAAAGAAAAATTCTCCAGGGAACATCTAAATTCTGTTACAAAATCTCAGAGGTTCACTCATAGCAAATGTGTTTAAAAAGAAAGAAAAGTTTTGATTCCACAGACAGCTGCCTCAAACTTCACACTGCAATGCATGAAGGTGTGTGAATTGGGGTCGTTATTTAGTTTACTACTTTGTGGTTACAATCATGAAAATAATCCATTATTCTGTTTTCCTCTCTTGTAAAACTGGTTTTTCACCCTTGCACAGATGGTGGAGAAATGTGACCAAACTGCTGTGTATGGCCACAGTGGCTGGGGCTGACCAACACTTTTATTGTTTCCTTCTGCTTTCCCATTTGCCTGCCTTGATCTTAATGCTTAAAACTCCTTCAACCAACACCATTCCTTCCCTCTGATTTTGGGCACCATATAGGAAAAAAACCAGCACCTGATCAAGGCCTGAAACTCCCAAATATGAGGATAATACCAGCAGTACAGAACAGTAGCAAAACAATGTGAAGAATGTAGATTTCTGCTTTGCCTGGATAAATGAGACAACATAACATGGTGTATCTGAAGTGTACTGCATATCTGAGGATCTCAAAACACTTCACGGATTACAGTGATTCATTGTAATTGCATCATGATATTGCCATTATGTTGCAGTCATGTTATCATTTCCGTAATAAACATTTATCTTAGGAATGCTCGTGTGCACCACATAATTAGTTCTGGAATAAAGAGTGCTAAACATGAGGTGTGATTCATTAGGAGAATGATAGAATTTGATTTTTAAATTCTAACAATTTATTTTAGCTGTTACTTGTTGAAAGTGAAAACAAACTGAAGTTTTGTTAATTGCAAAACTGATACAAAACAAGCTTAATTAATGATCGAAAGCTAATACGTATTTAAATATTAGCACAATTAGTTATTGTTGAGTTTTTCATTTCATGTCACTGTAAAATTTAATTACCAGGTTTGCTCTATTTATGATTTCAAGTAGAACAGTTTGATCTAGAATCTTAAAGAAGAAAACTCTTTATTCATCAAAATATAACCAAGGATTACAATTTCACCCAATACATTCTTGCCTGAATCTGACTGTATCACTCTGAAAGAAGTTTTGCTATAAAGTATAAATAAAAATAACTTTTAAAAAATCTATTCAGCTATTGACATGCCAAAGGAGATAGAAAATCTTCATTAAAAAAAAAAATCACTTTAGCTTAAAAGCAAATTATACTCTGTTGCAAGCTAATCACTTAATTATTCTATTCTGCACAACTTTTGCCTTCTGAGGTTTGTCTCCATAAGCCAGTGATATAACTCTAACTTAATTAGCTTGGTTAGTAGAAGAGGTATGGTCATATTAGCTCCAAATATGTTTATACAGCACTGAGTTATGTGTGAGAACAGTACCCAGAGCTTCTGAGACTTGGGGTGTTCACTTCTTGTAAGTATGATATATAAACCCAAACCAAACAAGCAAACAAAAATCCACAAACCCCCTTGAGAAGTAAATGAAAACTGTTTGGCTTTCTTTTCTCCCAGCCCCTGAGAACTTCAGAAAGGACCATATAATGTGATCCTTGTGATGTGGTACAAGCATGTAGTTTAAAAACTTTTGTTTTCAGACTAAAGAATTAGCAATTCTCAATCATTTATCCTATAAAAATAAGAATAGTAGGAATAGTAGAATCCACTTTTAGTGCTAAGTTTCCAGGTTTACCATGTCAACCTTCAAGAAGCCTGTGGTGCCAGGGGTATCCTAACAGTGGATTGGGAGATTTGCATGTGTAAGAACAGGAATTCACTAGGAATAGGCTATAGGTGGCCCATAATATCTGCAGAACCATAGCCAGACTTCAAACATGACAAAGAACAGGCCTACATCACTGAGCAAAAAGTAATTATTTTGGGAGGAGCTATTGGAATTCACTGTCTTAGAAACTCACCACCAGGACAGTGGCTCCTATTTTCCCAGCACCAAGAAAGTGTGCTCTTGATTTTCTCTGCGGCAGGTGAAAGGTGGATTTGCATCTCTTCAGGCTTGAGTCAACAGGGACCTCAGGCACCTCCTTTCTGGTTAAATGTTTAGCAGGTATTAGATGAGAAATTGTTGACATTAACTCCTTAATGTTTCATAACAGGTCAAAATTAAGGCCCCTGTAACAAAGGCTTGATGCTCTCTCTGAATTCTGTAAAAGTCCATGTGGAGATTTTAGGTACTGTTCCATCTGGTTTCTGATCCCACAGTACTTGGAATAGAGCTGGTTATCCAAATGCTTGGGCAAAACAGTCCTGGGATTTTATACCTTGAGAATATTCAGGTGCCTACAGAACTTTTCAGCCAAAGAAGAGAGTTTACCAACTTTCAGCAGCTTGTATTTCCTCTGACTTGAATTCTGGATTTAAATGTGGGCTTAGTCACCAAAGTCTGCCTAAGTGCTTTGTCCATGTTTCTGGGAATATGAACCTAAACCACTTTTGTTATAAACTAGCTTAAATGAGCAGATGTTTTTACAGAAGTGTGTTGGTGATTCCCCAAAAGGTCAAAAACTTTCTAAGATAACACAGTGTATCCAGTTTATTTTTGAAGCTTAGGTCTACTTATTTAGACCCAAATTCTTTTCAGACATACACCCTGGACAAGGAGCACCCCCAAGATTACCTCAATGCTATTGATGAAATACTTCCCCTAAAATAAAAAAAGAAGCAAAATCTTTGCTTAGATTGCGTAGAATTTCTTAATGTTTCAGACCAACTACATAATTTCATATAAATCCAGTAGAACAACTTGTTCTTAACTCACACACCAATTTCTTCTTTGGAAAGCTGAAACTGTTAGATGTGTCATTTTTGTGATCTCAGGTGTTAGAGATCAGTGCAACCGAGTGTAGATTGAACAAATTAATTGACATGCCTTTTCCCCCTGCAGCCTTTGGCAGTCTATTTTTGAATAGTGTGAAAGTTGAAGTATATTTACCCTTTGGTTACCTGTGTAGTGTCATATTTGGTATCTTTTTACTGAGCTGCCTGAATTCATATCAGCCTACAATTGCTAACTAAGTGTAATTACATGATGTTTTCCATCAATAAGAATATTTCAGAGCAAGGGGAGCACCAAATATTAATATATATCTCTTGTATCATATTATGTTAATTTTTGTGTAATAATCTAAACTTTTCATGATGTAATTTTTCCCTAGAATATTATTTTTTCACGTTCTAATGTTATGCAGAACAAAATATTTTTGTTAAGATAATTTGATAAGAAACGAAAATTTAAGGTTAAACCCTAAGTTCAAGGTAAGGTTATTTTGAAGAAGATGTACAATTCTTATTAAAGGGTTTTGTGGGGTTGGATTGTGTACAAATGATGGAATCCCAAGAGCATTAATTAGACAGAAGATAGGCATAGTACAAGCACAGTAGCTAGCATGATAGAGCCTAAGAAATGCTTCAATAAAGGTGTTAGAGTTATACATTATAAAATACTCCTTCAACTCTGAATTACTATGTATATGTACTAATATACACACTAATATACAGTGTATGTGCCCATATCTATGCTAATTGCTGATATATATATATAGGAAGGAAAGATATATATGTAGCATTTAGATTAGTTTGCACTCAGGAGAAGATTTCTGTAGATTGGGAATCACAACTGAGCTTCATTCCCCTTTTGCCTGATCAAAATATAACTCCTGTAACGAGCACATTTCTCAGTATGCACAGGAAAAATGATAGCTTGTGTTTATGGAGACTTTTAAGGACAGAAAGGATCTACTGGGAACACAAGGAAGTGACCTAGTTATTTTCAACACCTACAAAAGGCATCAAATAATGGCCAGGTTTTTGCAAAGAATATTCTTTTCAAAATTAACACCTATCGACAATAACATTTTTCTACAGTGCTTTTAGTTATTGTAGTTTTTGTCTGTAGGTTTTAAAAGTAGTCAAAATTGGGTACTCTGTGCCTTTATAGGAAAAAAAACTATCAGCTCTTTACCAGTTATTATAGGTTAGTCACATTAGAACTGAATAAACATTAGAAATCTGATCAGAAAGTGACCTATCCAAATATTTTTGTCTGAGGGTAAGTCCACCCTGTATTTGAGTTAAAACTCTACCCACTTTTCTGAAGAGATTAGATCATCTATTCTTCAAAGTGATAGATGGCTGTTTACAATAGCCACCAGCAGGCTTCATTTCTTAAAGTATTTTTTAGCATAAAATGACACATGGTCATAATGCCAACTATCTACTTTGTCCAAAGCTTTTCAATGTTATTTTCTCTAAATAAATCACTAAAGCCTTTAAACTGAAATGACTAGAGGCTACTAGTTTATTTTGATGGTTTTCAAAGGAGTCCTACACTGAAGACTAAACTTTAATTACTATGTAGGTGCTTAAGTACCACAGGAAATTTGGGTTTAGTTCAAAATTATTTTACACTTTTTCCAGGCATAGCCGTTTGTAATTAATCTACTGATGTGAGGTCTTGGACCTTTATATGATAATTCAGATTGTTTCAGCATATTTTGCTACAGAATGTAACTGCTACCATTCCTAAGTCTTTGCAATTAATTAAAAAATTCTTTTGTTGTTAATGGAAATGATACCTTAGTCCCAATCTTCAGTTCTTGACAGAGAAAAACATTCCCTAAAGCATCTGCACTTACTTCAGCTGTGCCTCATGCACTTTGAAAACAGAGACTGTGTTTCTTGTCCAGATGAATATTCCCATTTCCTGTGGTACATGTAATTTATATTTTCTATATCCTTCTTGTCTTATTAACATAGTATCTGCTTTTATGGAGACAGGAGAAAATAAGGGGCAAAGATATTAGAACTCTCTGTTGTGTTAGCCAAAATAACTAGATTTGATACAAAGGAATGAAAATGCCACAATTCCTATGAAACAATGTCTGATTTTGATTTATTCAAGTCTAGAGAAGTGTGGAAACTGTGATGAAAGGTATCTGAATCATCTCGTTGGCAGGGAATAAGATATAATCATCAATGACCAATATGTGTTTCTCAAAACCTGACTGGAGAGACCAGGGTCAGAATTATACCTGAGACCCACCAAATTTCATTATAAAAGAGAATAAATCCATGAAATAATTAGAAAGTGTTTTTCGACATTATGTCAGACTAGTAAATCTTTTGGCATGTTCAAAAAACAATATTAATGTAAATTTTGTAAAGCAGCAGCTATTGTTACTTATTGTACCACAGTAGTCACATAGGTGATGATCAAATCTTGGAAGGTTTGAACTTTGAAATCAAGTGTTACTTCTCCTGTGGATTTCCCTATTTTTTTTTTTTTTTTAATGTTAAGAAGAAAATACCCTCATGTTCTTTGGAATTGGTGTCTGAATCTGAATATTTTTTCCTGCAAGGAAATTTTTACTGAGATGTGAGTTACTCACTGGAAGTAGTACTCCAATCTTTGAATATAGAACTTACATAATCTTTTTTCTTTATTTGTCTGAATGTTTGAATGTCTGAATGTCTGAATGAAAAGAAGCAAAGAACAGATTTCTTCAGTTTTTGAGCTTTTAGATCTACAGTGTTTGACATCATTAACATGATTTGAATGAAAACATAAAACACAGGAAGATCACAGAGGTAAAGAACTGAGCAAGTAATAAATAATGGGAGGGATAGGTGTTCATGTCCATCTAGATGAAAGAGCTTTGGCATAGGAAAAGGGACCTTGAAAAAACTTGAGGTTGAACCAAGTTGCTTTATGAATTGAATATATAAGATCAAGAAAATATAAGGTCTGGCTAAATTGGAAATGCTCTAGAGAAGAGCCACAAGAATGAGTAAGATATTAGAAAACAAAACTTTGATAATGGGATTTTCAGTTCAGTAAATAAAAGTATAAGTAGAATGACTGGAAGTTGAAGCTGAGATTATTCATAACTGTTAGGTTAATTGGTGTGGGAATGATTTACCATAGACTGGTTCATTCCATATCAGTGGCAACTGATGGATGTTTTCACCCTAAAATATATACTTTAATTCAAAAGAGAATTAGTACATGCCTTTATTACAAAAAAGGTTAGATTAGATCATCACCATGATCCCCTCAGGCCTTTAATCTATAAATTTGTGAAATTCTCAAGTTGCTTTGGTTGCTGTTGCACTGAGCCCCTGCTGTTGGCCACTGCATCTCAATGTATTTCAGCATGACCACACTAATGTGAATCTATTGAAACATATATCTAGAGCTTATCTCTATTACAGACTATGGATTGAATTGTTTTTCTTCCAGAAAAATACACAAAAATGCTTATTTAAGGAAAAAATCCCCACAGATGCAAACACTATCACACACAGTCAAGATGAAGTGATCATCCTGGGGATTCTGAGAATTCATTCACCAAACCCAGGCTGGGTGCCTGCCTGAGATGAAGTATCTGTACGAATAGAAAGTCTATCCTAGGCAAATGCCAAAAATAAAAATGTGTCATTGTATGAATAGAATGGAAATGAAGCTTTCAGGACTATAAGCTCTCAATCTTGAGAATATAGTATTATTTAATCAGTAGTAGGAAGGCTGTTAGGTTCCTTGTCTTCAGTATTCCTCTCTAGCTTCTTCCACAGGAATGTTTAATATATTTTGCCTAAAATTTTGCAACCATGTTAATTTTGTAAGAGTTATAGACAACTCTATAACTGCTGGTTGAAGGAAGACCATTAGAACTCAGTGATTTAACAGCACTGCTACCTATCCCACCCATGTATCAATGTACTAGAAAAACTTCATTCTCATTCTTGACAAAATGCTGAAAATATTCAGAAGGCAAAAGTTTTCTTTGAATTCATTACTATTATTAGCTCATTATTATTCATAATAATAATTTCTTTAGCTAAGAGCTGTGCCAGTGTGATACTGCGTATCTGATAACGGTGGTTCATTATTGTTGACACTTGCATTCAGCAACACCATATACTGTCTTAAATTTGCAGTTCTTTTAGGAGCAGTGCTGCTGTAGGAGATTCCTCAGTCTTTATTTGTTGCCAGTCAGCCAAGGAATAAATCAGCCTCATTTGCACAGAGCTGGAACTCTTCTTTCTGAAGTCTGTTCAGCTCTTTTACCTGAGTTATGCTTTGCTGTTTATTCAGCAGAGACTGAAGTGTTGGAGAGCAGTTTTCCATGAAAGGAAACAAAGTCCATCTTACATGGATCTTTCTAGTTGAATGTTCACTTGTATACCTTGTTACACACAAACACTTTTATTATATTTAAAAACACTTAGAGGACTTCCTGTTACATTAAAGGTTGTAGGGGTTATGCATATCACTATGCAGATGAAGATATTTAAACAGTTGATTTTGGATTCTTTCGTGCCCTGACTTGTGACTTAATTTGAACCTGTGTGGGAAAGTTGTCATGAAAATGTACCAGTCCAGACATAAATTCACTCATCAGCATTTTTCCATAATGATCGACAATAATAGACAAGAATAATGCTAATTTACTTGCCCGTCAAAAGATTTTCTCACCCCAGGCTGTGGGCAATTAGGGCTTTGCAAGGCTGATTTAAGGTTAGTTATTGTGTTATTTCACTTTTTAATGTTCTATGATATCCTTTGTCTTTTTTAAACAACCAATGTTTGCAACAATTGCTGCATTTGAAAGTTGCTTTTCTTTGTAGTTGTTTTTATCTTTTGAATGGAAGCTATTGACTTCTGTATTAATGTCCTACTGAACACATTAAGAATATTTTTCAAGACTGTTCAAGTTGCTAGGAAAATATCCTTGGAAAATGGATGGTTTCTTCTTTTTAACACTCCCCTGAACATAGAATTTTTGAAAACCTCTATTTTTGTTATGTTAGTCATTTGATAAAACAGAGACTGGTGAAGAGAAAACTGTAGAACTTATTGGCTGATATAGCTGATCTCTTGGTAATGGCTGCAATATAAATGTGTTGCTACTATATTAGCACAAAGTCACATTCTGAAAATTTGGACCTGAGTTTATTGCCACGTGATGAAATTGTGATTCATCACAGGCTCACTGGCATGAAAATGATCAAAAATGTTTTCATGCCTCCTTTCTGCAAAGATTTAATTTTCAAACAGTTTTATTTCATAACTAGTGTGAAATATCCATAGTAGTGTTTGGTGGTGGCTGGACTAAAAATACCAGTTCTGACTGGGGAAATGCTCCAGACAAAGTTGTTTGGATCTTTTGATTATGTGTCCTCATTAATCCTAAAGCTCATCTCACTCAAATGTCACAGTCCAAAGTTTAGATCTCCAGTCTAGATTAGGTGTCTGACCACCCTCTGTACTTCTCAGCCCACTCAAGTCTCTCTGAAAGGCTTTTCATCCATTTTAAAACAGTTTCTGAGAGGGAGTGGGGTGATGGATGGTTCTGTAGAAGTGCCTGCCTCTTTCCATTCCTCCAGTCCTGGGCTTTTGTTCAGCCCATGTCCAAGCCTTGCCAGTTCCTCCCATGACATCTGTCACAGATGTTATTTCCTCTCTCTACATGCTCCTAAAACTTGTATTCCACACTCTTTCCAACTGAATTTGGGTATCTGGGAGATGAAGGCTGAGTTTTAGAACCCACACTGTTTTGTGCACCCATGTTACACGAGTTCATTTGACCAAGTGCCACATTAAACCAAACCCCAGGCGATCCACTGCTCCGTGGAGATTCCCATATCCTATGCCCTAGGAGAGACCATGTCAGTGTTCTGCTTTCTCTTCTGTCACTGGTTTGTGTTTAATCCCAGTGAGGAGTTAAACTCCTCTTCCCTGAGCCACTTTCGCAAGAGGCTGCCCACATCTTAGCCAATAAGAGAAAGCTTTTATTTATAAGCCTGGTGCCAGCGTCTGAACAACTTGGAAGGACTAAAATATCTCCTCAAACCCTCAGATACAAATCGTGCAACAATAAAAAATTCCCCAAAGTATGAAGTTAGTCATTTTGCTATTAAGTGCTATATATGTAAAGGACAGAACACTGACTTTCTGGAAGGACTAACATCTTGACAGATACAATTGGCTGAGTTTGTCTATTCCCTACCTTAATGGATGACACCTGTAAAAAAAGTAAATCTATTTTTAATGGGATAGTCCCTAAATGACCCAATTTCAGGAAGAGTGCACTTTCATGAATATTTATTTAATATGAAAACACTAAAGTAAACAAGAAACTACATGCTATAAATAAAAAGAGCCCAGAGGGTCAAACAGTGATAGACTGTATGATATGAAAGCTAATTTTGTATTGCTTTATGCACTACATTAGCAAAACAGATCCCAGTGTGTGGCTGCTGCTCACGGTGGCAGTCAAGAGGTCTTTGTTACCTTTGCACAAGCAGCTTCTGTGCACTGAGGAGGTCTTGAAGCAGATACCATGTTTTAAACATATATTCTTGTATGTTTTCTGTAAAAAAAACCCTCCAATATTCTTGTGTCCTTCTTTAAAATTCTTAACATTCATTGTCAGTATGGGTTGGCTTTCCAATTTAGAATGTGTTTCTATGGGAGGTGCTTTTGAGAGGGCATGCAGAGACAAGTCCCTGGTTATCCTCCAGATTCTTGTTAGTCAATTTAATTCCATCTAGGTCTTCCTATTTAGTGCAGACTTTTTATTCTGTGGCAAAACAATAGCTGCTGTTCTATAGGGTGTCCTTAGGAGGTGAAACTAATAGCACTGGACAGCATTTGGGAATGTGCAATTATTATGTTCCACACACTTATAAATGTATTGACAAAATAATTGGCAGAGTGTATCTGGTCTTATTGAACTCTCGCCCCCATCCAATGAGTTATGTAGGCCCACTGTGTCATGTTCATATTTTCTTAGGCTGCACATTTTTGTGTGCAGTTTATTTCTAAATATATTGTATCATGAGGGTCTGAAGGTGTAAAGGACCTCGAAGGAGGCCACTAAGTGCTGTCATCATATGCACTAGAACTGGGAATTTACTCTGTGTGTACTATGCTTACCCTGGACAGGAAGTGATCTAGATAATGAGAAGAGCAGCACTGGAAAAGAGTGAGAAATCCCACCTGGATATTCATACCCTTTTCAAATACGAGTTCAGAATAATTTAAAATAGCAATTGTTTCATTCATTCTTATCATAAATACGTATTGTAGCCAGAAAGCCAATATATCTAACCGCTTTATCTTTGCTTCAATTATAAGCAATTATATTTGAATGATTTCTTAAAATGTTGTAATTTTTAATGTAAATTTAGCTCTGTCTTATGTATCGAAGTGCCAATATACCTCATACATGACCAATGTTTAATGTAAAGCTTTATTCATTCAATCACATGCAGTTAATATTTCTCTGTGTTAATAAGAATAATAAACCTTCATTTATGGAATACTCAGCATTTGAGGCTGGGCAACATGAGACATGCTTTTTTTTTTGTAAGCAACACCAAATCATCACTCTTTTGGATTTAAAAAATACCAGTTTGAATGACAGCATTTATAGGAAGTGTGTGAGAACTGCTTTCCTACACAGAGACATGCTATAGCCAAACCATCTGGTTCCAGTGAGACAGTAACTTGTGAACCCACTGAATTCTTGTAGGCTCTCTGTAGCTGACTGTCCTGTGAGACTTTCCTTGCAGTAAACAAGATATTGCCAATTAGGGTATCACTGGTAACCTACTGCATGTGAGTTAAAGATCTCCTCAGTATTTGTGGGAAGCCACTCTCCACAGACTCTGGCTGGAGCCACTCATGGGAGATTGGTTTTCTCCTTCCTGAAGACCAATTCCTAGTCCAAGTTATTTTAGTAACCACATAAAGCAGCAAATCTTGCCATTTTTGTCTTACCTTGAGGATAGAGAATGTTTTACATGCTGTTGTTCTCCACATTTTTAAAATTGCAGGAGGTGCAGGAAGAAGACACAATTTAAGAGCTGGAGAAAATGCTTTATAGTGGGAGATTTAAATAGCTCAATCTGTTTATCTTATCAAAAGAAGATTGATAGGTAACATGATTACAGTGTGCAAGTAAATTCACAGGAAGAAAATATGGGGCATTAAAAAGCTTTTTTTTTATTCAAGCACAGAACCCTGGTAGGAACTAAAGCTGGAATCTTAAACCAGATAAAACAAGTTGGAGTGAGGTGCAAATTCTTACTGGTCAGAATCATTATCTGTTGGAGCAAACTCTGAAATTGAGGCTCCATGTCCTGTGGTACCTGTGAAAAGGGACTCTATGCCCTGGCTAAAACCATGTCATTGTACTAAACAAGAGGGTGAGTGGCACATTTAAGGACCTATGATCTGTAGGAAGCTGTCCTAAACATTTTATGAATATTTCTGTCCTTCGCCTTTATTAAAACTATGAAATGCCAAAATTCTCTTCTGTTGGAGACATATTGAGCCCAAATGCTGAGTTTGTAAAAAACACTTATGCACATGCTAAACCTTAATGGATTCCAAGATGCTCAAAACACACACAAAAAGAAAAAAAAAAAAAAAGAAAAAAAAGGAATTAGGGAATTTATTATGTGCCAGGACTTTAACTATAATTTTTGCATAGCATTTTACAGCTAGGATTCTCATGCTGAGGTTCGCTGCTACTCTGTTCACCTCTTTCAGCTGGGCATTTGCAGAGAGCCTTGTTTCTTTGTTTTCCCCTAGCAACATGCATTAAAAGAAAAGACAAAATACTCTTTGACTTCACTGAAGTCAAAGGCAAAACACCAACAAGCTGTGACAGGGCTAAGATTTCACCTTAATATTTAGCTAATACTCCTGTCTTGAAATGAACAATGGTTGTAGTTCTCACAAAGATTTTAAGAGTTTTTAGCTTTGCCGATGGAAGGCCTTGGACTGCACAGTTGTGAATGAAAGGAAGGGTAGATTATGAGATTATCTCTGTGAATACAAGATGGATTGCTATGAAAAATATTATGGGATTTTGTTTTGCAGTATGAGAGATTATACTTATTGTCATTTTAATGTTACAAGGTCAAGGTAGCACATTAAAATGTAGGACCACATAGGAATAAACTTCATGTTGGAGCATTTGCTTTGTCTCTATGCACATTAGGAATTTTTTATTTTAAGAAATCAACAATGTAAGAGAATTACTCTTTCTTATTTTACCAGTACACAACTTTTTCCTAGACTGCTGCCAGTTTTTTCATTTTCAAGTCCCTTTTCTCCATCCTTTCTGTCGTACATGCTAATCTCCCTTTTTATAACACCGTCTCCGAGTGATTCATTTGTGACAGTCACAGAAGCATGCACTCCAACACCCACACGCAGGTAAATCTGCTGCGGTGATATATTTTAATTACAGATTTAGTCAGAAGTAATTAAGGTTTTATGTCACAGGGATAGCGGAGAGTTTTAAAAATTCATGCGGTTTCAGTCTTTGTGAGCGCGCAGTTTGTGACACAATGGCTTGCAAAACAGGAACGATCCCTTAGTGCTGTTAGATTAATTAATAGAAAGGGAATAAACTTAATGGAGCTAGAAAAGTGCAAAAAATTGTGTTTTTTCCACTGTATATCACACAGATGGAATGGTCGTCCTGGGATTGCGGCGGGGGACAGTAATTGCATTTTAATTACAGTGCTGATGGCTTCTGCTTCCTACCAGATGGAAGGCCCTTTTAAAATAGAGGCACAATAGCAAGCCTCTGCTTATTTTCTCTTCTGATGCTGGCTAACATATAGTGACACAAGACAAAAGCTATTATGGTATGGTTTGATCAGAAAGACTTTATTCTGTGCTATAATACTTCATAGTAAGAAGAAAATCCACTCTTTGCCAATATTAAAAAGGCTTTTCTTCTGTCTAGAAGCTAAAATGGAAATATGCAGGGAACTACCTACTACTTTTATTAGTAACAATCATAGTTAATCACGTTGTTGCTAGGTTGATAATATTTATAGAAGGAAAGAGAGATAACTGAGACTTCCTTTGTTTAGAATGCTTAGCAAAGATGGTTCTGAGGATGACACTATGCAGAACAAAGTGCAGGTTAGATTGAAGTTAAAAGATGCAAAGATTACTCTTGTGATGTCCTTTATTTTACAGAAATTACTGGGAGTTAGCAAACATAAAAGTGCTGATTATTGAGAAACTGATGTTGCAAAGAAGGGTCAGACCTGTAAATAGTGTGAAAATTACATTCAAAGCCATTAAATTACATTAAGAAGCATACCTTTGTAGATGCACATACAGTATTCATAAGTGAATAAATGAATTATATTTAATAATGTTTCACCTTTTTGTCATAGTTTAACTGCTTCATATATTCATTTACTTCAGCAAGATGCCCTTCCGCTGTCATTGCATCTTTGAGACAATAGCCTCTGTTATTTTTTTATTGTAAAGATATATATCAGAATCTTTTATCTGTGCTTTGAGTCTTAAAAAAGTGCAGGTACCAATAAGTAAATTCGCTTCATAGTTAATGTATAACTGATTTATTAAGCAACTTCTTTGTACCAAGGGTCACTCTCTGTAATTTTTGTGGAAGAAATGCAGTGGTTACCACACTACAATGGTACTGTTATTTAATACTTGAAATAATTAATAAAAATTAGCCCATTGTAGCTCAGAAAGATGTGACTTTTAGCTCTGTGCTGCCAGCAACTCATCTGCCTCTCGGGCAGTGTCCAATTAACCCACTGGAGCCATCTCTGTGTTGTCAAGTATGTGCTCAAAAAAGACTGAGCAGGTGGCCCAAGGTTCATCCTTGGAGATTGGGAAGATGGAGGAAAGTGGGGAGAACTTGGAAGGGTCCAGACAAAGGATTCATGTTGCCCATTCTCTGACTCTCTGGAATTTGAATACTGGTAATAGTGGAGTGTCTCCTGTTGGATTATTCTTCATTAAAATAAAAATAATTTCATAAAAATATATATTTGCATAAGTGTTTATGCAAACAGTATTTTTGCGGGCCATTAACACACCCATAAATTCCTTTCATAACAAATTTAATTTTTTACTGCTACAGTCCAAAAGGTCACTTTGATTATTATGTTAAAGGTTCAAAAAATTGAATTAAATAAACCAAACAAGTGAAAACCCAAGTGAAATATTTAGTGCTTTCCTCACTTTGGTTTTCCTGAGGTTGTAATCAGTTGTTATTTTGTAATCAGTTAAAGTGGGAGGGCCTGCAAACCCACTGAAAGAAGGTCTAAGAATTCCGAGTGATCTTGACAGAACTGCAGGAATGATCAAGTAACAAGAAGACCAAAATGTTACTTTTAGGAAGGAAAAGCCAACCTTGAGTACAAAATATAAAGTCACTGAGTAGGGAGTTGCACTATCTGAAAGGAGGAGGGCAATAGAGAAATAAAAACTGAATTTGAATTATTGCTATTGAATGGCAAAAGAGGAGATATTTTTCTGTGATATGTAATTAGGAGTGTTGTGTTTAAGACATGAGATAACTATTACAATTACTCTCAGGCTGGCGATGTTGAAATGGATAACATCTCTTGCTTTAGGATTTACTTCAAGAAAGACACAGGTAACTTGATGAAACTTTGGAGAAGGGCAGTCTAAAGATACAGTAAACAATGGTTCTTCATATCTTCATGTCATAGAATTTTACCCACAGAAAAAGATTTAAATTAGAGCTTTTCTAACTACAGAGATAGTCGATGGAACAGACTGTCTGGGTTGGGAAGCCTCTTTCATTAGAGATTTAGATAAAAATATTCTCATAGTAAGGGATGTGTGATCAAGATGAAATCACAGGGATGTGAATGGTAAATATCTGAGTAGTTTTGGTCTTTGTTAGTGCTTATCATAATTTTGTCTTTTGGTCCTGCAATTACCTCTCATGGTTCCTTTCAGCTCTTCTTTCCATGTGGTTCTTGGATATTTGGTCTTGTGGTCTTCCTCTAATTATCTCTGTATTTCTTAATTTCTGTAAAAATGTAGATCAACAACAGCAAAAGCAAGTTTCATATGGGTCGAAACCCATTCTTAGTATCAGATGTGATATTTTCAAGTGCTAAAAATCAGGTTTTCATTGAGAGTTTTTCAAATGTTATAAATTGTGAGTTTAATGTTGGAACAGCTTAAAATGTCTATGCAAAACTTTTTTGTACTTCACATTCAATTCGGGAAAGAACTTGTTTGTTGAAGTCGAGAAGAACTGCAGAAGTAATAAAGAGATGGCAAATAATTATCCAAGGCCATGGTGCAGCAAGAGAAAATGCCTGCTGAAAGGTATAAATAGGTGTGCTGACATCAAATTTAGTGAATCATTTGGTTAAATGCTCCCCTGGGTAAGAATTGATTAAATAATGCCTAAGATTTGGAAAGGTACTTGGTGATGCCCTGTAAATATTTAAAAGTAAGGGAGAATATTTTGAGACAGTATGGGAAACTATTAAAAACTAATGGAGGGAAATAAAATGCTACCTTTGTGCAATTGCAGGAAGTTAAAATATCCAATTACACTTGAGGATGAAGATTTGATCATGAGATCAATACACTTTAGAATAGTTTTCCAAGACTAGTGGTGCATAAAAACATAGAGGTCACAGTACGAGGTCAGAAGAAATGTCTGTCTGTAACTATCTCTTGTGGGCACCAGCAGATGCTTAAATTAGAAAATAAAAGTAGGTGAGACTAAATAGTAGCTACACTAGCTAACATTTAAAAATCAGAAACAAACATTAGTAGAATGTAACACAATATTGTAAAAACAATGCAGGGCTGATTATTGGAATAGGGAACATGAGTTTTTTCCTTCTACAATTTCAAAGCATCAGTCCTAGGAAATGTGATTTTGTCAGCATGAAAAATCATCAAAATTATCTGGAGTGGCTAAGAACTTCCCAGCATCAAGTATTCCCTCCTCATTTAAAGAGGTTTTCACAGGTATATTAGTTCAGGGATAAGAATTATAAAAATTCTCTCACTCCTTTGCATAGTCTAGAGAGGATGAAGATGGCTTTAAACCTGCAAGAATTAATATACAATTCTTTGTGTGAAATTTGCTTGGCCACCACAGCACTTGTAAGCACTTCATACACTCAATGTCTGATGTTTTCAGTGCTTCTTGACTGAAATAATTACCATTATCTGGCCTCTAATTTTCAAAATGTAAAATGATATTTCCTGTTATTCTAAGGTAGGGTGCTCTTGCACAAGAGATATTTAGATCTGTGGCAACATTAGCAGAGGTGCTGGACATCTTTATGAAATATCTATTTTAATTGTTCTATTGTGTTTCAAATAATAGCAGAAGATTCATTTATCTAGTGTAGTAATAGGTGCTATAGAAATAAGTAAAAAGAAACAAATATTTGACGTGTGTATATCCATATTTAGGCAAATTGATGGTTTCTGGCACTGTTATAAAATTCTACACTGTAGGGAAAGTTTGCCAGCAAGGAACAGAAGGAGTATTGACTTTTTACTATAATGACATTTCTGTCAAATTAATTATAAACTTGGGAAATATTAATCTAATTGAAATAATACTGCTAAAAGAAAAATCAGTTAGGTTTTTTTTTCCCTGACAGTTCAATGGTTCACAAAACTTGAAGGACACAAAATACAAGAGTATTAGAGAAAATAATTGCTATAATAATTTGCATGAATATTATTGAAAAGTATTAAAATGTCTATTCATGTCTATTAAATGTCTGTTCATGTCTATTAAAACCAGCTGACAACAATGGAAGAAATTTATCTCTTAATAAGGAATAATAAATAATTAAATAGTATAGAAAATAATGAGCAAAGCAGTAATAAAGAAATATTTATATGATCCTTATTAATTTATTATCAAAACACATACTGATCAGCAATCTATCATACTGTAACTTTTTCATGACAAAATAAAAATGGCAATAACCAAATTAAAATGGAATTCACCTGCCTATCATATGTATTTTTTGCCAAACTAAAGGAAGAGTGTTCTAAAATAGATTAAATCCTTTAAATTAAAAAAAAAAATTGAAATACTGAAGAATTCTGTTGGTATTGCTTGACAGGAAGGATAGACACTCTTTGCCAGGTTAGTTAAGGCTGGATGTAGATGCATAAACTCAGCTCATGCTCAGCTGGACCGGGCTAAATCCAGGCTGAAAGCCAAAAGCTGAGGGAAAGCTGGGGAGTTGGTGTGTGCTCAGATTTACTGAGCACAGGATTGAAGTGTAGAATGGCATAAATGAGCACTTCTATTAAAGCACAATAGACACAGGAATTGGAAGACTTTGACAAAAAGTCAGTGACAACACCTTGTTTGTACCTTTAGTGAAGTCAATGATCTGAAAACTCTGAGCTGGGTTCTTGATGCTGTTTTCTTTGCAGGTGCAGAAATTAAATTTGGTGCATCTGACAAGTGTAACAATGAGAGCTCTTGAACTCAAGGTTCCCTTGAGTATTCGTGGCATCTTCTGGTTTACATGGAACACTGATTTAGCGGTCTCCTAGAAGTAGCTAAAGCAGACTTTGTCACTTTATTTTGTACTGGTTGTCTAAAAAATGGCCTCATAGGCGCTGGGAAAAGATGTCGTTTAGACTAGGTTTAATAAGTGGTTGATTCTTGAATCAGGTATTTTACTTATTCACCACATTTGGATCTTTAAAATAGTTGTTGACTGTTATATGGCATGATAGAAACATATATGACTGAATTGTTACCTGAGGGACATGGCGTGTTCTTTTGCCTAATGCCATGCACAATTTACTGAAGGTTTCTTGGGGGATAGACTGAAATCTTTCTCTGCACCATGAGAAAAACCACAGAGCTCCTCAGTGACTGTCACTGCATATTCATTTCCATCCAAGCCATGCATATGTTAGGTTACACTTCTGTGAGAGGACTGCCTTGTGCACTGCAGTGCTCAGTGTCAGTCCCCACATCGCTCCTCTGGGTGCATCTTCCTTATTGGACACTCCCAAGGAAAAGAGAGGGGCAGAGGAAGGAAGCCCCTGGGAAGCCACAGTGCCTCAGGGTCAGCACAACAGGGCTTCCAGACCTGGATCCTTCTGCATCAGGGCACCTTTGGATCCTTGAAAAGGGACATGGATTTAAACAGATGATGGAAGTGGTAAGCATTAACAATTCAAACTTTTCTCGACAAGTGGTCTGAAGATGGTTTGAACTGTAATGTCTTAATGTGCAAACAATCCTGACAGGTCCTGTCTTTTGCTCAAGGCTGCTTTGGGCCTATCAAACTGGTTGGTTGGCTCTTAATTAGAATGGGCTTTATATGATACAACTGTATTAGATTCAGGGAGGGTTGAGGTATCTAGAACCTGCCTCATTTCTTTGCAGGTTCTGTATCTCACCATGTGAAAAAAACAATGCCACTAGTGAAAAGAGCATGAAGCTTGTTTTCTGTTAGATTTGCAAGATGGAAAATAACTGGTGCTGCTTTAGTATTAACAACTTTCTCTTGAGTGACAGGTAGTATTTACAGGCAAAAATTGCTTTTTCTGCCTTTCAATAGGTGGGTAATACTAAAGCAATTTAGGTCTGGTTGTTAACTAGAGAATAAAATTAACCCCACTTTAAATTCTTTGCCATATTCCAGAATTGGATGTTGGAAGCAGAGCTCTTTTGCAGCAGTGGCATGCTGTGACTGAGATCTGCACTCACCCTTTACCACAAGTATTGTTAATCTGGGCTTTCTAAAAATATAAATGTGCTTGATTATCTGTCCCTGTTCAGACTTAGCTTTCTGCAGGCTTTGCTAGATTGCAGTTCTTGCTCTGGAAGGGCTTTGTCTGTGTAAAGATGCAAAGTGGTTTGGAATAGAATGGTTTTAAAGGCTAGTGATACCTCTGGATGGCACATTATAGAGAGCTGTATTCCAATTGTGGTGGCAGTATTAACTCCACGTTTACATCAAACACTTGGTTGTTTGGTATCAAATTTGGTTACCAGCTTGGTTTTCTCAGTCTGCACAAAACAAAACGTATGGCTGTGCTATGACTACATGTTGTTTGCTTTTATTTTCTTCATCACATAGTTAAGATAGTGTAAGAGTTACTCAGAAATGTCTCCCTTTTCTAGAAATGTATTTATTTAAGTATTCATTTGCAAGTTCTCCATATGTTGATCCATCACTGAAGCAGGCAGCCCTTGTGTAAATGTAGCCTACATAAATAATACTGTAAATACATGAAAGACATTTATCAGAGAGTAGCTAAATGAACCCTGCATAATAAGAAAATGATAAACTACTTTGTATTAATTGCTAAAAGCAGTGATTCTATTTGACAGAGCACTGAACTGAAACTTAGGAGATCATACTCACTGGCCAGAGAAAATTTGCTTATCAACTTGCTTCATTTTCCACATCCATATAATGGGAAAAATGTTATTGACTTGCTTTCTAAAGCAGTTTCAAGATTTAATACGGAGTCATGCCATATATGAGATATGTATTGTTTATAATCTACTGAACAGAGAAATACAAAACCAAAGTGACACTTTGTGTCTAGAAACTATTTGGAGTACAGGTTTGCAAGCCTTCTGAAGAGTGAATTCCAGATTTGTGGCCTTTAAAAAGCGCTGATAAAATGTGGTGTGTCTAAACTGAGAAATCAACAGCAACAGGGACTACACAGGAATGATGTCCATGATAAGACAAAGAGAGAGGACTGGAGCTCTGTACCTGAGTTGCTTTTGATTTATTCTTCAGTCCACAAAAGAAGTGTTCCATCATATAAATCACATTTAACTTCTGTACAGCTTCTGGAAGTTTTAACTGTTGACTAGATTTTGATTTACATATGGTGAAGAGCTCCAATGTGCATGTTTGTGTTGCAAGCAGAGGGGTTCTATTGCTCCTTTGAGAAACAGAGGAGTCTGTTCTGCACGATTTGGTTCCAAACCCAGGTATTTCCCAGACTGTACATCAGTTCCCTGCCACTCCTCCTGATGTCCCAGCCCATTCACTCAGGGTGGTTGTTTAGCCATCTCCCACAGTACATCTCCATGGGTTTGATGAGCACAGACAAAATGAAATTATGGTTATGGAAGGCTGTGGAAGTTTTCTTTCCTGCCCAAAACAGCTTCATTATGCTTTGACACTTTGTGTGAATTCTGCTCTTCCTTAGTTTCCCAAGGCCCTTTCTAAACCAATCCATCACCAACAGTTTTCTGGTGTGATTGAATGAAAATATATTCATGTATGCCAGCTTCTTGCAATACAAAATGTGAGAAATATAAATAAAATGAAGCCTGATTACAGTTCCTCTTAAATCCAAATGACGTTCTCCCTACAGTTTCTCTAGAGTACACAACTCTTTCAATTTTTGTTATGGTTGATTAATCAATATTTTCTTAGAAAATTCTGAAAGGAATTTGTTTCATTAAAGACAATTTTTAAGGAAAATAGTTTAATGATTCTTTATAGAGAAGCCTCTATTCAGTAAACACTTTTTTTTGGTTATAGAACTGTTTTTATCTCAAAGACTGCAGATGCATTTACACCACATGGCCAGAGTGTTTCTTTATAGGCTGCTTCTGTTCTTGAATATCTCATCTTCCCATTAAATAATATTTATTACCATGAATGCTTGCAGATGAGTTTTCAGCTGTGAAGAGTATCTAAGGAAAGAGAAGCAAAAAATTTACTATGATTATTGCAATAAAAATGACAATTATTTGATGCAAATTCAGGATAAAATGTGTAAAAAAAGGTGACTTTTTTGTTTGTGAGGAGCAGTCTACAAGCTTAGCCTTCATTACACTGTCATGTCTACAACAACGTTGCAGCAAGATGTTCATTTAGTGTTTATGCAGAAAAAAATAAGTTAATCAATTAAGTTGTAGTCAGGGTCAGTGAGATGAAAGAAAAATGTGAGAAATACTTAGTGTTAAATAGAAGCTGTAACCACAGGTCTACAGTTTTGTCATGGTTCAGCTTGTATTTAATTTCTTCCCATCTTATTTTTGGAATAATAAATTATTTGATGCCAGGTACCTTGGTTCATGTCCTATATCCAAATATATCAAAACTTTTTTCCTGGCATTTGACATAGTTGTGGAATCAAAGAGTGAACTTCAGCATTTCAGCATTTATTAGGGATTACTGGGTATATGTGATGAATTTTGTCTTACTGGATAGAGTGATGAATATTTGAGTCAATATGCATATGAGATAGGTTATTCATATGCACTGGTTCATATGCAGAACTGTAATTTCAAGCTCATTTCTTGAATTCACTGCATTAAAATTCTCAACCACAGTGTTTCATTAATGGGTTTATTGCCCTAATAAGTTTCAGTGAACCCCAGTAAAAGAATAGAAACTGTCATAAGTAGATTTTGAAAGTTTAGATATAAAAATCTGTAGTTAAAATATCTAATTATTGTAGTATTGTGTGCCTTCCAGAGACTGTAAGGGCAGTAGAGAAGTGAATTTAAGGTAGTGCTACAGAAAAGGCTTCGCAGAGTTTCCAAGTGATACTTCTGTTATTCAAAATTGGATGGGGTCAAATTTCCAGAGCAATGTAGCTCATCAAGGGCTGAGTAAAAAAAAAAAAATCTATATCTTATTTCTGAATAAATTAACACATCCTTACTCATTATTGCCAAAGTGAAGTCTGGAAGAGAGAGGACAATATGGCACAACCTCCTGAGAGGAAGCACAAATCTAAAATGACCTCTTAGACTTCACAAGTGCAGACTTTTGTCTTTTTAGGGACTTGCCTGGAAGAATCCCGTGGGTTACAGCCCTGGAGAGAAGAGGGGTTCAGGAGAGATGGTTGGTTCTCAAGGAATCATCTATCCTGATGAGAAAGAAATCAGATCAAGACAACAGGAGTCCTGCAGGGATGGACAAGTTGCTCCTGAAAAAGCTCAAATGTGAAAAGAAAATGTACAAGAGATGGAAGAAGGGCAGGCAACCTGGAAAAAGTAGAGAGACTCTGTTTGAACATGCAGGGATAGGGTTAAGAAGGCCAAAGCCCATCTGGATTTGGATTTGTCCAGGGACTTGGAGGGAAATAAGAAACTTACCTCTAAGTACTTCCTCTGCAAAAGGAAGACAAAAGAAATTGTGGGCTCAGTGCCAGGTGAGAGAGTCAATGTGGTGATACAAGACACAGGGAAGGACTAAGAATTTTGACCAATTTCTCAGTGTTTGTTGGTCAGATTGCTTTTCAAGAATCTCAGGTCCCTGAGGCCAAGGTAAAGTCTGGAGCATGGAAGGCTTAACCTTGATGAAGTAGGATGAGATAAAGGAAAATTTAAACGAGGTACATTGTCAGGGAGGTGGATCTAATCAATGTGCATAAATATCTGTTGGGAGCTGCAAGGAAGGCAGAGCTGGTGTTGAGGAACCCACCTGGTGCAGCTCAGTTTGCAGATTGAGATCCAGACTGAGCTCTGGGTGGGAACCTGAGACAAAGGGCTGTGAACTGCCAGCCTTGGGTTAACAAAGGGCACAGAGTGACACCATCCAGGTGAGTGGACCCTGAGAGACACAGCAGGAGCAGGGGACTCAGGAGGGAGCATGGGACTGGTGTGGGGAGATTGTGAGGGTATAATTTTTTTTTTAAATTTTTTTGCTGTAAGTCTGATGGAACACTTGAGAGTGCCTTGAGAGGGTATGGACTGTCTGTCTCTGAAGATATTAAAAACTTGTCAGGACATGGTCCTGAACAGCCTACTTTAGTTCACACTGCTCAAGCAAGAGCGTTGCACAAGGCAACCTACAGAAGTCTCTTCCAAACTCAACTTTTCTGTGATTCTGTGAATATAAAAGAAAGTACTCTTTTGCATCAAAAAGAGCTGTATTTAAGCATTTCCCAACTAACAAATCCCTTAATCAAAGAAAATGGACTATTATTCTTTTGTAAATGCTCACCCAGAATAAGAAAATGGACTTTTCTTAAGAACATTAACTGATGACCTCTTCTTTCTTTATTGTAACTTGTGATAATATGGGATGGTGTTAATGCCTTGAAAATGACAGTGCATTGTAAGAATGCTTTGCAAGAATGCTTTGCATAATTTTATGTTTTAAACTTTAAGCAATAGTGGAGATTTTGTTTCACTCCACTCACATACAGAATTTGCTGTTACGAAAATTATGAAATAAATACTAGTAAATACTAAATATGTTCTTCCCCTGCTCCTCAAAGCATGGCTTCCCTTATGCACATGCTCTACGTAGCATGTTATCTCTTCCTGGAAACATTATTAACATGAACAAAAATTTGATGTGATCAGTAATCACAATCAATTATTTGATTAGTCTATAATATAGATTGCATTAAGAGTCATGTACCGTTGCATTTCCAATAATAAACATTTATAGCAATTATTTGTATGAAATATCCATACTGTGTTCCCATACTGCATTTTTCATTAGGTTCCCCACAGAGATGAGACAGTAAACATAAAATTCAAAAATTCATGCCATTTTTTATTAGAAAGCATTCAAGGACCTTCAGCATTTTGACTATGCTAAAACACTCTGTCAGTTCTGTGTGAGGTTACTAAGATTAATTGCCTTTTCTGTGATTCAGAGAGCTTTAAACGTACTCAGTCTGAATGTGAATTTTCTGTATGCTCATGCTTGTTGCACAACAGTGAAATATAAGCTATTTTGTCCACTGAGCATAAATTTCAAAGTTTATAATAAATCCTAATGTTTTCATATCTCCTTAAATAAAAGCTGGGGATGGGGAGTAAAACAGGGAAGCCAGTGGATGGTGGGAGAGTCTGATTTCCTCTTCCCTTTTTCTTGCACAGCATATGGTAGTTTCTTGCTGTAACTGTGGACCTGAAAACTGGATTTGAATAGTTCTGCTAAGAGGAGGGATCTCTGATTTTTTTTCTTAACATCTCTATGTTGGTCCTGAGGCCAATTTCAGACAGAAACTGAAGACAGGATATTTGCTTTGCTCATATTGGTTGCAGGCATCTAACTTGCTTGTTGTACTAGTTGAAGAAATATGTGCATGAATAATACAATTCTAGAAGACATTAATGGTTTTTAATTCATCTCACTTAAAGTTCTTTTTTTTTTTTTTTTACACTTTTACAAATATTTACACATTACAAATATTTTGGCACACTATTTCAGCGACATTTTGGTTCTTAACTCATTGAAATGAGTGGGAATTGGGAAGTCAGCAAGTTTTGCAAAGCTAACTTTAAATCCTCAATAATTCCTGTATGGTAGGGTAAAACCAATAAGTACAGAAAGCAAAACAGCCAGGTCCAAATGCTGCTTTTATTTACCTCCTGTGCAGTAAAAGAAGAAGAAATTGGATGGTGGTCAAGCCTTTAATTCTTTTAAGTCATAAAAAGTACATGAGCTGATGAAGACCTTGCAGAAAAATTCCACTGCGTAGTCGTATTAGAATCGACAGGATCATTGGCCTTGTGCTTGAACCATTGGTCAAATTGCCTCATTTAAATTATGGAAGTACTATGATTAATTAAATCAATTACTTGGCAACTCAGGCTGGAGGCCTGAACAAGTATGCCTCAGCTGAGTCTGTAGATGCCATCACTGAATTGCCAAAAGCCTTTTTGCCTTTTCCTTTTTTTGAGGCCTGATAAGGTAATGCTTCGACTCTCTTGAAAATTTGTAATCAGTGACAGACCAATGTTTTAGTGTGTAAACAGCATGAATTGGGTTGTGTTTGTGTCAATCTATTGTTGCACATAACACTGGGCCATGCAGTCCTGCAGTATTTGACAAGAGTCACCATTTACTCCTGATTCCACAGTGAGGTGCAATAATTTCCCTCTGTACTTAGTTTAGGCACTGAGAACAAGATCACATTTCTGTCAGAAGCTGGTGGGTGATTCAATAGAGATAGAGGCAAGGGAGAAGCTTTTCTCTCTTTTACAGAGGCTGTGCCTGTGCTCATGTTAGCATCTGAGCCTGGTTTAAATTCAGACCTAGTTAGGCCAAGCAGTGCAGTCTCCACAAACATGTGAAGGTGAGCCTGGCTGTATTTCTGCAGGTGCATCATGGAGAAAAGTGATGAGAAATCTCATCTACAAATTGGTTTTTGCTGTTTCAAATGTAGCCAGGAGGAGCCCAGCTTGTCATTCAAACACAAGGCCGTGTTTGCCTGGCTAGCAGTAAGGCTAATTATCACTTTAATAGTAATTTGAACAATTAGATATGGACATCGCAGAAAGACAATAAACATGGATATCTACAACACTATATTTGCCACCCTTTTTTACTGTGTGGGTATACTCTGAAAGCCAGCAGAAGATGGCTTATGGTAGTCAAGAGTTACTCTTCACATTGTAAAATGCTGGAGAAAAAAATTAAAGCAAAGTTATTTCTTCGAAACATAGTGGGAGTGCAAAGGAGGAAACTTCCTGTTGTGCTGAGATGCTGTGAAATGCATCACATTTTAAAACACTACCATCTTTTCTATACTTTAAACCCACCATACCTACTAAAAAAGGAATGCTAAAGTTTCAGTATCTCACATGTATAAGTTAGGCTGCCTGCAGTTTTAATTTAACTGTATGATGGGATACTGCTTTTTCCTACCGGGGGGAAAAGGTTAAACAGGTTTTTCTTTTTGAGAGATGATTATTTGAAAGTCATAACAAGACTGGGAGAATAGGGATTTGCAACCAGATGATACAAATAAAGGGTGGGGAAGGCAGATGATGAAAAATGCAGAGTATTCTGCTTTGACAGTTTTTAGACTGAAGGGTTAGTTGTGCTTTTGAGATTGTGAAGGCTTGGGGATGATGGGAAATCTTGAAGAGATAAGAGAATATTCTGTCTTGTTAATGGTGACTCACTTTAAGATCATGATTAAAAGCCCATAATTGATAAAAGGAAAAGATATGCAAAATGGAGGTAGGACAAGCACTGGATACAGACTGCACCTCTGAAAAGTGTGAGGATTGGTTCTGGGCTGCTGTGGAGCTGGAGGGTTGCTGTGCTGTGGGCTGCCCAAGCAGCCTGCCTTGTGAGCATGCACTGCTCTACAATCTTTAAATATGTAATCTCACATTGCTTTCGCATAAGAGATAAGAACTTAATGAGCAGTGATCCAGTATTTTGTTTTATCGTGTTCAGTGTGTGGTCCCAGGCTGCAGTATAGGCTGTTTACTATACGCTATTTAAATGCTGAGCTGAAGGCAGAATAATTAACTTCCTCATGGGCTTTTCTATAGCACTCATTGTGGTGAGATTGGAGTGTCTTACAATGTGAAATAAATTGCCACCTTAATGGGTGTTTGTTGAGGAGAGACTATTTCTGCTCTCAAGCACAGACAAATGTCAGGCATATTGTACGTGCCCAGTTTGAAACATCTGAGACTTGATTTTTGTGTGTACTCACCAGTATACAATTCTTCATTTGATGTATAGTTCCTATTTTCTCCACTTGCAGCTGAGACTATTCAACCATTCCACAACTCTCCAACCGAAAAGCTGAAATAAATAGGGAACACCTGTGAGAATCTCCCCTTTGAGTTGCTTTCAGTGTGTTTGAAATTTCTGCTAGAGAAAAGCGTTATGTGTAGCTGTAGTTTTATATAAGTGGGATCTTGTGGGCTCCTGCTGTCGTGTTTGGACTTAGATGCAGTGGTTTATAATGCTCTGAGGAGCCAAATGTTTGGAATTTTTTATCATCCTTACTAAGCTGGGACAGGTGAATAAAATGATAGAAAAACTTTCAAAATTGCTCAACAAAGTAGACTCCTGTTTTCAAAAGCACATAACTTGTTTATGAGCTTAGATGCTTTCAGAAAATTGCTTTCTCTTTTATTCCCTAATAAAGATGATGAAATAATAACTATATCACTTTTATAGAACAAAAATTCTAATTTAAAAGTGCTCTGCTTGTAACTTTTAACAATACTCCAAAATTTAGTTGAAAGCTATTAAAGAAGCGTATATGAATTAGATAAATGCAAGATATCTGCCTTGTGAACAATGCATAATGATAATTTATCTATTATGTAACAAAACTGAATCTTTAGAGAAAAGGAATGCTTCTTGAGAAAACATCATTAACTTTATTGCAGCTAGCAGCACCAGAAATTTTCACTCTCACATTCTCACCTGAAACACTCAAGCAAAGCAGCTTGTCTGAGAGACAACACTTACTTGACTTAGAAAAATAAGTTTACAACTTGTAAGTGAATGTCTCACACCCTTTTAAACTCTGTATCGAATATGCTACAGAGTGAAGACCTAATACTACAGGCCACCAGGAGTATAGCAACACTGCAGTGTTTAAAACTGATTATTTCTTAAATTGCTGCGTGTAATCGAGTGTATTAACATTGATTACTGCTGACAGCCTAATAGAAAGCAGATATAAAAAAGTGCTTCACAAAGATGCATAGCAAAGGATAAAATAGTACAGGCAATGCCACTTGTGAAGCTGAAGAACATTTTCATAATTAGTGACTAATTTGTATGATGCATAATGTAAAAATGTGCTTGATTTTAATTTTCTTTATTTAGTTTTTTTTCTCTATTCCTAATTTTATGTGCTTGTCATTGCCCTTAAATATTTCTATTTGCTGTAATACTTCTCTGAGGTATTTGAAGAATATGCTAATATAAACTGTAATGTTTTATCATGAAATAAATAAATTACATTAGCATAATGCTCAGTTTGAACCAGCTTTTGACTGTGAACTGACCTGAGATCTCCAAATTCACTTTTGCAGCATCTTTCATAAGCTGTAGTACTGATCTGGCTATTCTTTGTACTTTTAGTCTCTTAAACTTTTGAAATGCAGTCAGTAACTTGGCTATACAGTGTAGTTACAGTTAAAGCTTTTCAGAAAAATACAATTCATCTGCCTTCTTGTGTGACACCAAATTTGCATTTTCTCTGTTAACGATAAACTGTATTCAATCAAAATGTATCTCCTGAAAATGTATCTGGTCTTCATTCCAAGATCTCAATCAATGGAGACCATAATTACTAAATTCAGTACTATCTTCCAACCTTTGCTTTTTAAATTAAAAAATTAAGAGTACAGGTTCTTAAGAACTTTCTGGCTGGTTGCATGTCTAAAAATCACTTAGAACAAAGCATTTGTTGTCCTTTGGAAAGGTTTAAAATACTGTCTTTCAGTCACTTCCCTGCCCTTGCCTGCACTGGCAAAGTTGTGTGTGAAATTTCATCATAGAGCAGCACCAGCTCCTTGAGAGCTGTGTGTGAAACAGGTGCCTTGTGCTGGTTCTGTAGTGGAAGAAGCTACCTTGGATAAAGGCCAGAGTATAATTTAAAACTGTTTGTATACAGAGCTAATGCACTGTAATTCATGCTCTGTGAAATGACACTTTTAACTGTGTGGCAACTTCTTGGACTATGCTTGTGTTTACACTTCTTTTTTTCTCTTTTTTTTTTAAATTAAAAGCACTGAGCTCCAACAGTTTTGCTGTAAGGTACTTTCAAATCACTTTGGGAATTCACTTTTCAACAACCACTTTCAAACAGGAACACTAGGATTATGTACAGCCCAAATGTCAGGCTTTCCAGTGTCTTGAATAGAATTAATGTTGTAGTGTTTATTTTATTCTTTATTTGCTTTTTTAGGCATTCAAGAGTCAATTTTGCACCTTTGAGTCACTCTATGGAGTTCTGATGTTTAATTACTCATCCAGCAGGAACTTGCCATTTCCTACATCTCCTGTTTCTCATATTATACTTAGCAAAAAAGTTTTTTCCTTATGAATTTTTTTACAGGCTTAAAAAATAAATTGCAATTTAATAAATGCATGTAAGGCAAAATAGGTGTTTTGGTTCACTTTTGTAACTGCCCATCTTCTGCATTATTTGCTTGCAGGTTTTATTAGCAGGCTGAATTCTTACATTCAGATGAACATGTTCCCCATCAGGTTGCACATTAATCCCTCCAATGCTTTTCTAAAACAGCTGATGAGTTTTGCAGAGTAGTTTCCAGTGGGGAATCACTACCAAGTTAGCTGGCTCCTGGTACAGCTCATATATGCTTTGCTGATACTCTGCAAAGCTAATCTGTAAATTGCTTGCGTGCAGTATGGATTGAAATAGTTTTAAAAATTTTATAATGTGAGATTGACATGATCAACCTCACTTTCAAATAATAAAATAACTTTTTACAAGTCCCATTTTCCATAAAATCGTTTTGACTGGCATTTGTTTATGTTTTCTCCTTTAATTCTTTATCAGTTGAATCCTCTCTCAGCTTTTTCCTCTATTCTACTCAGAAATGATTGGGTGAACTGGGGTAATTTGCCTTGCCCTTTATTAAAATTTTCATGGTCGTCTAAGACTGTAAGAACTTATATTTTTTCCCTCCAGTACTGCCACATTTATTAAAAGCAGCAACCAGTGGCAGATCACTCCAGCATCTCTTTAGTCAACTGGTCATAATTTTTTAAGAGTAACTGCTTAAAAAATATTTATCCCAAGTCACTATAGTTAAACACTAAAGCATAAAATGTCTGAATCATTCAGACAGATCTAAGCAAAACTGTAAAAAATCCCAAACTGGTCTCAGATTGCCTGGCCATCATGGATTGTACTGTGTTTTTTCAGCAGTGTCCTCTCTGACATTCAGGACTGATTTCAGCCCTGAATTTCCTTATGGTTTTCTCTGCTACAGGAAAATAGAGTGCTTTCCAGAAACTCCATCCAAGATAACAAATGCCTGTCATGTGTTCTGCTATCTCTAAATCTGCATTTACAAGATTTATAAGAGGCAATTGTTAATTTTGTTTGCTGCAGCCAGCTTGCTGAAGAGAAATGGACAAGAAAGGAAATAAATTCAGTATTTGTTGCAGAGTAAAGAAAGTGCAGGAAAGTAGGTTTTCACCAGTCTTTTATCATTGAGTCTGCTGTGCTTTGGCCTCAGCATCATTTATTCCTGTCCTGACAGTGATCAGTCTTCTTTCTGGACAGCATTAAATTCATCGTGTCTTTTGCTCCTTGCAGACCATTAGGAAATTGCTATAGAATTACAGTTTATAATATTACTTACCCATGCAATCCCTGCAATAAAGTTATCTTCATACACAGAGTGAACATCTTGACTCTGCGTTAATGGCAAAATCATAATTCCATTTAAGTAGTGAAAGGATTTTTCTATAAATCTTAATTCATTGTCAGGCCCTTGAGTTTTCAAGGAAGAGGAGAAGATGGTCCCATAATGAAATTGAATTGGCTTTTTTTTTTTTTTTTGGTTCGGATGGAAATTCTAATTGCCACTGGCCACTCTTGAATGTATTTGTTTTTCTAAAATATTCACAATTACAGTGGGAAAAGGATTGCTGCAGCAACTCTGTGTTTCCCAAAGGCTGGTTTCGGGAGTCAGCCTGCAGAGGAAGCTGAACAGGAATTTTAGCCCTAACTCTTGACTTTCCCCCTCGTGACTCCTCCTTTCCTTTGTGTTTATACCTGTCTTGAGAGAGTATTGATCCAGTCTGTTAGCCCAGGGCAGGGGGCACATTTCAGTCAGATGTGGAATTCATTGAGGGAGAGGGGGAGGAATGTGTGGGGAAAGATCACAGCAGCAGAGTTGTATTCCTATATTTTGCCACAGAAAATTTGAATATCAGTAGGTGGCAATTCATATTCTTACTGGAAAAAAGTTGAATTTATTAAATTATCTCAGGTATAATCACTGATTTCTCATTACTTCTGGCATGTTGCACTCTCAGGGCTTGAAACACTAGTCCTTTATCTCTGTTCTCTGAAAAAATATATTGTTTTTAGGGAAAAAAAAGACACATCTATCCCATATTAAGTGCTGGACATGTATTACAGTACACTTATAATAGAACAGAATTTTGTTTTAAACAGTGCCTTTCTTAAAATGATTTTGGAGATCCTGAATGAGTCAAATCCTGCAGTTCAGTGCTGCACAAGCTCTCTGAGTCACTTTGTGTATTCTTGACAGGAGCCCAAGCAGAATGCTGATTGTCAGAAGTACACTGGGAAGGGGAAGCTTTTCAGTGCTCTGAGTTTCATCTCCTGCTCCCACTTAGAAGATGCTGAACTCTCTTTGAGCACACCTGAGGAGTCACCTTCTGAAGCTGTGGCTGAAATTAGCCCAGCCTGGTTTTTATGACACGATGTGCGAGTGCTTTTTCTGGCAGTTCTTTCTCCCCCCACTTTCCCCCTCTGCATGTTTCTGTTTTATTTTGGCATTGATCCTGCAGCTCTACTCAGACACGCTCCTGCGAGCCCACACAATGTGAGGTAGGTGCAGCAAATTGCGCAATCAAGTCCATTAAATAGAATTGCACTTCCATAACAGAATATGACAGCTGTCATTTAAAGCTGAGAATTCCCTTCCCCAGCAAGCATATTTTATTCTGAGGCAACATCAAAGGAGATATTCTCCCATCAAAAAAGACAGAAAAGTAGAAACTGTAATGGAGGTTATTTAAATCTAGTTTAATCACCTGAGCAAATAAATGGGTTGGATATGAACTGATTTGTGTGGTTGGTGCCACAAAGGGAGGGAAGACAATTCCTAACAACTGATCCACGCTTCTGTGGCACTGAATTTCTAAAATAAAATGGGCTTTAGAATATTATTTTAATTATTCCATCTGGTTCATACAGAAACTCTTCTAGACTGAAAACTGTGCAGCATCGGCTTACATTTCTACGTGACAATTTGTGCTGTGTTTGGATTATTGGGACAAGTTCCAGCACTGAGCTGTGCCTGATTATCTGCCAGAAAATCTAAGATAATCATAGGTAGAACACAGAAAGTGAACTTTCCTCTGGATTTTGGACTTTTCATACAGTCTGTAAACAAAGAAATTCTGGTGCTCCGTACACCAAAACTCATAAGCTGACTTCTAAGAATAGTTTTCATTCCTTCCTGTGTCTTTTATGAATAACCATTATGAAATACATATTATACAGATAATTCTGCATATATATATATAAAAATATAAGATTTTTATGGAAGGCAGCAGGCCAAAATTTGGCTAGCAAGTTAACAAGGCAAAAGAAATTAGTATAACTCTGGCAAGCTTGATAAGCGTGATAGTACAGTAGGCCAAAAGGATATATGGGTGCAAATTGCTAAAAGTATAAAAAACCCCAAGTACAACTTGTTCAAATGGAAGCACAAAACTTGTCAGGTGCTCTGTAGACTGAAAAAAAGTTGCCTTAGATTCCCTAGGTCTTCAGGCTCTCACTGCATTAAGTTTTGGGTTGTATTCTATAAAACACTTACCCCAGAAACATGAACTAAAACTGTTCTAATTTAATTGTATAACTTCATGGGATCTTTGCCTGTGTGAGAACAGTGCTGCACAAAGACTGATTCTGCTGATAGAAGGAACTTACTTTTTCCTATGGATACTTTCAGAGCCATAATGGGCTTCAATGTGTGTTTGAAACTCTCTGAGCAAAAGCAAAGGTGCCTGTGCTGCTGGTGCACCATAACCCATCTATTTAAGAGCTGTGTTTTACTCTGGTCCTCTGTGCTGGGGTAATTTTTGCCTGAGTAGAAAAAAAAGAGAATTTGATAGGTGATACAAAGAACTTACACAAAATAGAAGCTTTCATATGCTTGGAGGCCACAGTCTGATATGGAAGTTGGAATATGAATTGACGAGTATTGGGAGAGAAATACCCAAGTTGCAGAATTTAAAGAACCTTGAGCTTTGTTAAAAAATAATTTATTTAATAATAAAACATCAGTTGTCTGAGATTAGGAAGAACCATTTTGATGTAGTGTATTTTTTAAGATATTCATTTCATACAGCTGCATATTTGTTCCTGTCACTCTCTTCAATATTAAATTTCATGCCTCTAAATGTAAGGAGTTTTTATTTTCCTCAGTCGGAGACTTTAATGCTTATTTTATTGATTCATGCTAAAAAAAGGAAACAATGAAAGGCTTCTTCAGGATACTTGAAATCTGATCAATTTTTTTTCTTTTAAATTGGAAATATAATATACCTATTACTCCAGGATATGTGTCTCTAAGTGCAAGTGGTTGCAGAATACATATTAATTTCCTGTTGTATTTGAATGTACAGGCTCAGAATCCATATTTTATAAATGCTGACACCCTAAAGTTAAGTAGGCTAACATGGCAGTTTTGAAGTAGTAATTTATGTTGCAAGTAAGGCATTATTGAAGTCAAATAAGTATTTCACAACTCGTGTTATCATGCACATATTTCAAATGCTCACTACAATATTTGTAAGTAAAGCTCCAGCACATGACAGGAGTTTTTAGAACAGGGGCTGAATTCCCATCACTTTCTGTCCAATACTAATTGCAACCTTGTGCAAAAGACTAATATGCACATGATTAATAGATGAGTGACAAAACAAGGGGGAGAAGGCAAACAGAAATGGATTTTTTTAGACACTGTCTTAGGACAGTTGGATTATACTTCTACCTTTGTTTTCCTTTAATTTTAGTCACTAAGAGAAAGAACATTAAAAAAAAAAAAGAACTTTATTATGTGTCACAGGTAATAAACCAGGGAGGAATAGTTAGTCAATGAAGAAGGACTCAACTCTAAATTTCTGCTTCTTACACTCATTTCTGCAAGGTAAAATGAGATATGCTTGTTTTCTGTTCCAAAGTGATTTCCATTTTATACTGAAAGCATTAACAGAAATCCATAAAGATTTTGTGAGGGTAGAAGCAGATATTTAGATTCCAGTTAATTTTTTTGAATAACAGACCGAATGCACATGTAGAACTAGGAGTTACAAATGAGCAAGGGAAGAATTTAGGAGTTCATAAGTGCCAAAATTGGCAGTTGTTTCTGCCTGCCTGGATGTGGAAAGTAGATGGGATTTACTCTGAACGACCTCCTATAAGCAACTTAGAACTGAATGCTGCTGCTGACTTTTGAAGGGTCCTGGTTCCCCTCATTTGGTTGCAAGTTGTGCTGGTGTTCCAGGAGGGGAGGGAGGTGTGCCTGTGAGGAGTGCAGTGCCCTGCCACAGCAGGGAGGGAGGTCAGGCTGAGCAGGGGAAACACTGCTTCTTGCTAAATTTAGGTGGTTCAAAGGTAGGGTGAGAGGGTGTAGAGGCTGTATCGTACAAAAGAAGGGAGAATTCTGGAGAAAGAGACCCTGGAAATTTCAAATAATGGACCTCTAAGTGTCTGCCATTGGGACTTTTCTACTAGGCAAATAGGATTACATGATAGCATAAATATCCATAATGCTGATTTCTGAGGACGGTTATGCAAAAGCTGTTGTTTCGTACTTTGTTTTTTCCTTCCAGTGGTCTGCATCTTAGTTCTGAGAGGCCCCTGTTTTACAGATTGCTACTAAAGCTGCATTCTAAAAGGGTCATAGTTTGAGAATAATTTAAAATTATAAAAGCATAATGTAAATTAAATAAATAATATGTATCTTTCATTGTATCACGAGGACAGGGTGCTTTTTATTGCATATTCCTACTCACTCTATAAATTCCTGCAGAACCTTTTTTAAACAGCTTCCTTTATGTGTTTCCACACAGCTGCCCACCTTCTTTCATGCTGTTCCCTGTGCTTGTTTCATACTCCTCTCCTCTATTAACTCCCTTCAGACAGGTGCTCTAGGTCCTCTCAAGAAATGACATGATCCCTGCTGGTGAAATCTGTGCTTGTTCCTGAGATCTGGACATCCGTGGTGCTGCCTTTGTTAATAGGGTTTTATAACCACTTTAGTAATAAAGAGTACTTTTAATTTTCTTTTAAAATACAACAGCCATAAATAATTAAAGGTTAAGTAAAGAAATGATTTTTAGACAGGTTCTTCATCACGCAGGATCTAGAGTTCTTTATTCATATTAATTAATGAGAGTATTAGTACGTCAAAAGGAGTGTAAAGACTATAGTGTCCTATTCTGTTTTGGGTTCTAAAATACCATCCAACTATTGCAAGATGAGCACAGAGATGAATGACTAAGAGTCACACTCCTAGAGCACTTCTCTTATTAAACTTTTAATAAGAACATCAGTAATTTGCACTAATGACTTCTATTTGTATTAGAGAAGACCAAACTATAAATTAGGAAGTAAATGAATAAATGGAATAAATATCTCGGAGAAACTGCATTATGTTGTGTACTTTATTCTTTAATTGAAAATGGTATTTTAATTTAATTAATAATGATGATCCTGCAGCAGAATGTGTTTTGGAGTATGCCTTATAAAAGAAAGGAAATTCAAACAATAGGATAGCAACTGTCCCTCAGCACAGAAGGGCAGGGCAAGGACCATTTTTTACCTCTGTGACTTTCAGCACTTGATGTCATAAGTTTGTTTCTGTAAGTGAAGAGAATTATTTCCTTCAAACACAGCAGACATTTTTTTTCCTGGAATAAATGCAATTCTGTCAAACTGTTGTATAAAACTCTGTTTGCAATCCCCAGAACTACCCAAGGAAGAGTTTTTTAATAAAATAATTTGTTCCCCTATATTTTCTATTTTCACACTCTTTTGCATGATTGTTTTATCTACAACATTGTATTTTCTTATTCTTAGAAGACAAAGTATAGTAATAGAATTGCAACTGTCAGGAATACATTTATTGGCAGGAATAGTAAACAGTTATTTTTTTTTTCCAAACTTTTCTTTCTGAGAAATAACATTTCTAAGTCCTGCAACATCATTTCAGCTTCTTGCCATGTGGCTGATACAATGAGCCTTACTAAGATTAAAAAAAGCTATAAAAAACATTGGAGGGTTTTCTTTGTTTTGTGTTTGTATTTTGAATAATAGGTGGCAAGACATGTTTGACATAAGACTGCAGAATGATTAAACTAAGGATTTGGAGTGCAGCTGCACTGATGATATTTGGCAGCTTTATTGACACATTGTATTGCCTCAGGCTAATGATTTTTGCAGTTTTTCAGTCATTTCTTGCAGTCTGTTTAGGGAGAAAGCACTTAGGCCTGCTTATGAGCTGGGTTTGTCTCCAGCCTGTGTCTCTCACAACTTGCAGTGATGAACCAAAGCAAATGGCTCAGTTGGAAAGGAGGAGCACAAGAGTCCAAACTGTGCCTCTTTTCAATGCTTTGAATTAATGTAAGTTCTTATTAGTTCAAATGTTTCTCTATGAGATGGCCAGATTTTAATTTCAATTAATCTGATTATTTTCCTTCACAATTGTTCTCCAAATTTCATTGAAATTCAATTTAAATGCATATTTGAACTGTAATAAAGGTGTTGCTCTGCCAAGATACAGTTATTGGGATCATTGCCCTGAAGTTCTTGTAACATTTGCAGTTCAAATTCTGGTGCAAGTCCATCAGAGGTGTGACTTGCCTGGACAGTTCCAGGACAGTCTGTTCCTACAGTGATATTCCATGGCTTTCCTTAAGTGGAATCTAACACAGTCTGTGCTGCTGCTTCTTACTGTGGCTGTGGTCAGGCCTCCCTTCCTGGTCAAGTGGACACAACACAAATAATATTGAAGTTATATTTGTAAGGGTATTTGCTAATGAATAAATGGTTTAATGTGCTATTAACTGCTTTTTATGGTGAACTTCTCTGGCTGATACACCTTGTCCACATGAATCTTGTGATCCAGGTGCTGTCCTTGCTACCTGAGCTCCCTGTGGGGTAGGAAATAGCCCTGTGTTTGCATTCCTGACACCTGTGGCTGTGCTGATCACGAGGCCATTACTGAACCACGGAGAGCACTTTTAAAAATAGTTGTTTTATGCCATGAGGCACAGGCATGTGACATGTTCAATAGAAATCACAACAACTTGGAAAGCTGCTGTTGCTGGAAGATATGCAACTGATCCTGAGGTGAGCTTGTGTCATTAGATATATAATTCATATTAAACATCTCATCATTGCTGCTCTAGAAAATGGTTTTTACTCAGTGGTCACAAATAAAAACTCAGCCCGGAGGGAGTTTGAAGCTTTTTTCATTCCCTTAACTTTGCACCACTTAAACTAAATGTTCATTCTGGTGTCCTGGTTTTATGAGTGATTTTGAGGCCATTTGCTCTAATCTGAATTTTCGAGAGGCAGCTGTACACTGCTGTGTGACAGTTCTCACTGAGCTTCCCTGCCTCCCTGAAATGTTCTGATCTGTAATGTCTATAACTGTGCAGTCACCTGCCACTGAACCTTTACCTTTTCCTCTTCATTGACATGTGGGTTATCCCTTGGATGGGGAATAATTACACTGGAGGTAACTTTGTGTTCCTGCATCTAAGTCTTGCTGTTTGAAGATTCTCTTAGGGAGTTTTTGCAGGCTCAGACCTTTGTGATAGCTTCTAGAGATGAACCCAAGCACACTTAGATCGCTTAAACCCAAAACTTCTTTTTATGGTATAATCAAGTATCAAATTATCTTTCAGAAACATTTCTAATCCAGGATTCAGGATGCGAATTTCTGTAAGTTTCCTTAGGGATTTTTTTTTTTTTTAATGAAATAGTTTTCATTGTTATGAGTATCTTCCAGAGAGGAATAAAAAGAAGAAAAATAGTGAGTTTTTTACATCCACTTTTAGCATATTAAAAAAATTCACAAAACATATTAAAACTGATCACAAAGGGAAGTGTGGTTTGCCAACACCTATCAAGGTTTAAAATGTTTTAAGTTCCCCAAACCGCAGATTACATTAGATAGTTTAAACTTGCCTGACAGCTTTTTTAAAAGATATCTCAAAATGTTTATACTTCAGTCAGAACTTTTCCATATTTTCCAGATTTAAGATTTTTCTTTGTTTTATATCCTTGCCCACAGTTAAATACTAAAGACTTGGAAGTATCTGCTGCAGATAATTTAATCGCTTTTATAGTTCTAGAGCTGATTTTAACATTCAAAGAAAAGCTAGGTGACTTTTTGGACATCATTTGTCCCTCAAACTGCAAATAAACAGTGCAGACTCTTAACTGCCTCATAAAAAACCCAAATAAACAAAAAACCACAACCCAACAAAACCAAACAATTGCCCCTCTCCCCCAAACCAGAAAAAAAAAAAGCTAAAATGATGTATAATAAAGGCAATCTAAAAATCCATTTCCAAATCAGAAATCAACTTTTGGGTCAAATGACATTTCTTACATTCCATTATATTGAAGGATGAAAGATCTGCCTCAGTTTCTTCCTCATCTGATTGAAAACTGAGTTAGTGGCAACACTCTCACCATGAACTTTCTCTGCAGTCAGTCTGCTAGGAAGAATGAGATGTAGGATTAATTAGATTTAAGGTTAAGAAACCACCTAGTGTAATGCACTCCCAGAGCAGAAGCCTGCCTTGTTGTAGAACAGATTAATTTAACCAATTTTACTTTTTTGGTAGGTAGGAAAAAAAGCCCCATTCAATACATTATTTGGAATAAATATATTTCAGCACTTAAAGAAATGGGAGTTATTATTTGAAGAAATAATTATTAGTCCATCTCAAACCTTGAGAAGGTATAACTCAAATTTCTTATGTAACAGGATTACCTAGGAACTGAAATGTAATCCCTGTAATTATTTTCCTTTTCATTTCTAATATCCCTTCTTGTATTATTTAACATGTGAAGTGGCATGTACGTTTGGGCTTTTTTTTCATAACTGAAAATAAAAACCCAAAACCTTGATTTGCTCTAACTATAATATGTCATTTAATGAGTTGGGATATTTGAACTTTTAGAAATCATTAAAATGATAGCTTCAAATAAGTAGCTAAATATTAAATTCCACTAAAAAGAATGAAATTAAGTCTTTTTAATACAACACAAAATATTAGTTAACTTGAAAATAGTGGTCTGATCCAATCACAAGCTATTGACCAAAGTGAGATGAGAGAAGATTTGTTCTCTACCATTGGAAAGATGACTGTGCCACTGCCACTGTAATTGTAGACTATAACTAAAACTCTTCTGACCTTTGAAACTGCTTTTTGTTAAGATTGAGTGTGAAGAACTGTGGAAATAGTTTATAAAAACTCTGACAACAGTGGAAGCCTTAATAACTGTGTACTATGCTGCCAGGAGTGAAAACCTTGCACATGTATGTTCCACAACAACATCCTGTATTGCTGATGTTTTAACCAGTTAACTGTATTTTTAAATTATTTTACATATTTAGTTAAGATAAATATTCTTAATTTAAAATCTTCTGGCAGTTCTGTGCTCTGATCCTTCAGAGCACTGTGTGTGGTGTACCTCACAAATACTTTCCTGTGCTTCCACAGTGAAATTATTGGTAATTTCTGGTTTCATATTTCTTTCATGGGACAAAATGAGCATTACAAACATGCTTTTTCAGAGATTAACGCTTTTACTCAATAATGTCCGTATCCTCATGAGTCCTCAGCAACTGAGACAGAAGAAAGGGAAAGGCTGAGGTTTGTTTGCTGTGTGATTGCATAATTATTGTGTGACTAATGGGAAAAATTGTGCTCAGTAGGACTCATTTCACAAAAATTGGACTTTTATACAATTTGTTTACTCAGACTGAGTTAACTTGCCCTGACTTTAATGTTTGCCTGAAAAGCTATTATTTCTTCTCTTAGTACTGCCAGTTACCGTATTACAGTTATTACAATATTTTTATGGTGTCAGTCAACATTATGGAAAGTTATCTGGAAAGATTTTAAACCTAGAGCATTCTGCCTGAGGGACTGCAGGAAGACTGATGGCCATATCTTTGGAAGGTCATTAAGAGGATTTCAAGGATTAAACCCCTTCTTTTTGTCTGGGTGGAGATTAGTGGAGGAACCTGCACCAGTGGGCATTTGGTGTAATCAAACCTGACTGTGGAGCTCCCTTTGTGTTGTGGAGGCAACTGGACAAAAGGGAGCTTAGTGCTGAGCCTGCCTTGGCTCTGCTGTGCCTGACCCAGCCAGAACAGGCTGTTATAGGCAGGACTGACAAAATCTGAAAAAAAAAGAGGGCAGGCCTCAGGGTGGAAAGTCTACGGTCAAGCAAGAGACAAAAGAAGACATTGTTATGTGCAGGTATAGAATCTGTGAGGAGAGGCAGGGAATATATAGAGAAATTAAAAATAGCAGTGGTTTAGTTCATTTTCCTCAGTGAGATTCTCATCTGCAGCCTTCCCACTTTGCAAATCTAGATAAAATATAAACAGGACAGTGTTTGTTGCCATTACTTGAACAGAACAGGAGAAATCACAGAAGCAAATGAGTTACTCTGGTTCTTCTGGTTATTGGCTCAGGAAGGACTGAAGTTCAAAGGGCATCTGTGATGGTTGGAGAGAGGGAGAACATTTGCCAAATCAGGAGTTTCATGGAGTTTTAAATGGAGTGTGGCTTCATTTTTGCTGAAGCTGGAGCAGGGAATTTGTGGTGCTGGCCACTTGGCTGAAGGTCACAGTGGGTCTAAGGAGTGTGGTTTATAGGTTTGTCTTTCTGGGCTGTCCAGAGCAGATTAGCCTGGGCTTTGGTGTTGTATTCTGACATGGAGTGAAAGCTTTAGAAAATTTGGTGTGGAATTCTACAGACTTCATGACTGTGAGGGTATTCTTAACTATCTTCTACCGAAAAATGTTTATTTTGAAATACATTGTAAAAAAACTCCAAACCCCTTCACTTTGAGACAACTATTTTCTGATAATACTGATAAACCTAACTGATACTGGTAGTAGTGCTGCTAGTACTTAATACCATTGCAAATAAGTTCAGCTGTCTTTAGAACAAATTTGGTTTTTTTTTTCTTGAGTATTGTCTCTAATAATATGGGCAGTTTCAGCCCATAATGCAACAATCAAAGTTCCAGTGGAAGGTTATCAAAGGTGACAGATCTATTCACATGATTTTCTAATTGAAATCAATATAATCTGTTTGTGTGCTCTCAGTAATGTTCAATGAAAAATATCCCCAGCGTTAGGTGAGACAAGTAAATAACTAAGATTCTCAAACATTCCTCATTTCAGAGTCTGCACTTTTCCTTGTTTGCTTAAGACCAAAATCTATCAACTAAATAATCATTCCAAACAGATGCTGTTTATTTATTCTCTCTTTTTCTACTGATTTCTCATATTTATGTTTAGGAAGCTTTACTACTATCCAAAAACTCATAATCTATGAAACCGATGAGAATGGAAAAATTCTCAGGGGGAAGAAAAAGCTACTGTAACAGAAATAACATTTGTTTCATTTTAGAATTTGGCATCCAAATTCACTGCCATCATATTTCAATAAAAATGAATTTATATAAGATGTGAAATAAGTTAATTCATATTTTCACAACCAGAAATTAGTGAACTATTAGCCATTTAGTGAACTTTTTGATCTTTCTGTTCAACCCTAATTTAAACCAGATGAAGATAGAAAAGGTGTGAATATTTCTTCAACTATCAGATTTTTTTGATATTCTATATAAAAGAATATATAATGATTGTTTACTGAAAAGGCTTTCAATCAAACATAGGGACACTGAAGATTAAAGTGTAAGGGAAGTGTTGTTTCATCTGTTCCAGTCCTACATTACTGCAGGTGGCTGATGGGGCAGTAAATTTTTAAACTTCACCTTGAAACTGGTTATTTTGCTTTGCCACCAATGCTTTTACTGCAAGACTGTCCCAGAACTTGACTTATTTGAAAATTAAGACCTTTCAAAAGTTTATTATGAATGGTTCAAATTAATATTTTATTAAGTATTTGTGATAACAATCCCTGTGGTTTATGGATGAAGAGAGTCATAGAAAAGGTGGTCCTCTGAGAACGAGCTTCCTCCCCAAAACAGGGCCAGCTTAAAAGTTGGTTAAAGTTGTTCAGGGCTTTATCACATGTTAGATCAGGCTTTAGTTTGATAGTTCCTCTCTCACTGTAAGTTGTTACACTTATTTCAGCTGGACTTATACTTGTAGGATGCAATACAAAACTCCCTGATTATGACACACAGACTCACTGGATTTTCAAGAAATGTTTTCTCTCCATTATACCTCTCCTGATCTGGCTATATAGAATAGCTATTGGTTTGTGTGTGTGTGTGTTTTGCTAATAAAAATCTTGAAGTGTGGGGTTTTATTTCTCTAATTAGTAAGGATGGGGATTTTCCTTATGCATTTCAAAGAGCAGTTTGGCTTTGAGCTAGCTCACCAAATAAAAATCTATGTATGTTGCACAATCCATACTGAGGTTTGTGACACTAAATGATTGTCTGATACATCCATAAACTTGGTGAGAGTTTCAGGGAGAATTGATGCAGGACTATTGTTTTAAAATAGCAATGATGCTTTGACAAGCAGCCTAGAAAACATAATGGATTTTAGAACAACCACTGTCTGGTGATGTATTGATTTAATTTATTATTTTTTTCTGAGGCTTTTTAATGTTTATATTGAGTGGAAATAAAGCAGTTTCAATGAAATTAGTACTACTTTAGCCATTTTAGATTGGCTTTTTCTTTTTCCCATGCAATAGGTAAAAAACATTTTAAAGGGAAATAAATACTAGAGAAACAAAGATCTTTCATGCAGTAGGATTATACCAGAGTGCTTGCTAGAAGAATGATAGAATTTAAGATGTAATTGAAAAATAAAATGAAAGATACTTTCCATAGAATAGATAGGAAATAACGTTCATGACTTTGGAGTATACAAAGCAATAAAAGGCTTTCACGGGTGATTAAATGCTGAAACGAAGCTAAGATGTTTGATCACCGTGCAAGTAATTTATTTCAACACTATGAAACATGATTCCTATTATAAGACAAGATAAAAGAAGATACAACAATATTTTTCTTCTCTTGTGAAGGTCGGGTAGAACAATTAATAATGGGGGGACCAGATGGCTCAAGGGACAGGCAGTGGGCTTACGATTGTTCTTTTAAATGTGGAACATATCAAGAGTAAATAACCTTTGGTATCTTCTGTTTTCCTACCATATGCAAAGTCAGGCAGTTTTATCAGTCCCTTTTTCTTGGAAAGTGTTTGCAGCCTCGAAAGTCACTCTTGTGGTTGGCACACTTGATCCTCTTTCGGCAAAAAGACTAAAGGATGCACTGACAGTGTCAGCCGGGAGTGAGGGAAATGAATTTATGAACTCAGATTTGTGGAATTAGGTGTGCACAGTTGCCCACATATATTTGCAGACTAACAGACCATGTGTAAACACAGATGCATTCCAGGCTTCGGTTCATCTCACTTAAAATTTTTTGGCTCATATACTGTTTTCTTTTGGGGATTTAACTGTTTGAAAGTAGTCTTTTGTACAATTGGGTATCCAAATACCTGAGTTGTGAAATACAGTAACAGCGTGAAACCACCACCATAAACCACATAGGTTGATTGATAGAAAGATAAATAGCTTTGGAAGTAAATGTATTTGGGGGAGGTTGTGAGGTTGTAAACCAAACAATAGAAAAGTTAAAATTCTAAAGCCACTTGTCATTATAGATTCTGGCAATAGTTTAAGAAATATTTTGTCTTGTTTATTACTGTCTATTTTATACAATTTCTATTACTAAAGAACTCTCTTGTTGAACTTCCCAAGTCATAAGAATCTCTCCCATGTCAGTAATCAGGACTGTGCGTGGAATCTTAATCGGCAGTTTTGTACACACTCATGTTGCTACTCTGTACTGTTAATTATTCTGCTGTATTTGCATACATAAATATCTCTAGTCAGTAAAAATGTTCATTTACAAGAAAATGTATCAGAAGGCCTGACAGATTTCCTCCACCTCATAATTTAATGGGACAAAGAAAGAGTTTTGCTAGGTTTTGTGCAGTTTATCATATTTTAGTTTGCTTTTATATTAAAATGAAATTTCTTTATGCCACCTCTACTTGCCCTTTCATTGCAGACATCCCCAGGTTATAAATATTATGTGTTTCTGTGACTTTTCTTATCAGTTGAAGAGCAAATTTTAAATGTTAAAACCAACATTTTTTGTTTTAAAATGGGAGATTTTTTCCAAAGCAATAACCCTTGACACTGACAGTAAGAAGCATTTAGCCAAAAAAATGGATTCCTTAGTCCAGAAAACCTTTTATTGTGCAGATTATAATGTCTTATTACAATGGGAAAGACAATTTTTGCTTAACCCAGAGTTCTGTGATGGAGTAACTTCTACTTTGTTCATCTGCTTTATCCTTGTAATTATCAGAGCCCAAACTGTAGTAAACAATCCCATGTTTCTTGTCTATTCCAAACCTTGGAGTTGCTTAAAACTGCTGCTGCTGGTGCTGCAGCATTGGCTGTTCTAGATGAGTCATGGAATAAAAAACTTTAAGGTGAACTAAACTCATCTTCTGTGCACAAGATCTCAAGATCTATTCCATTCTATAAAATTCCAAATGTAAGAAAGTTCATGGTTCAGTCTTAACCTCAGAAGGGCAAAGTGATTTATTTTGTGCCTTTTCAGGTCTACCTGGTTCTTTTTAGTTGTGTTTGTATATTTCTTAATTTCCTGTCACCTCTGACTCTGGCAAATTATCTGTACATTGTGCAGTAGTGACAGGTCCTCTTGTTAAATGACTGATGTATTTTTCCTTCTTGCATCTCAATGATTTATTTTTTTTTTTTCTGTGTTAAATTGCTTTGAGTGAAGGATGGCAAAGTGAAATGTTGGAGTAGTGAATGTAGGCTTTCCTCTGTGGTATGCAGCAATATTGCTAAATTCTGCTGCCATTTTCTAAGTGTGCAGCTCTGGCATTCAGTACAAAGCACTACCTCTGTAATTCTTATGAAATATTGAACAAAGTTAACTATATGAAAATATTCAAAATGCCTGCAATGACTTTACTGAAAGGTTAAACCCCATCTCTAATGCAGTTCTCACTTTTCCTGAAGGCTGAGATGAAAGAAGAAAGGGTAGTTTTCTTGATCCAGTTCACATGGCAACATGTTTATAAACACACTTGCTTCTGAGCAGAAACAATTATATTTGAAAAAAAAAAAAAGCATTTTATTGCTATGTGCCCTTTGGCAAAAAAAAAAAAAACAAAACCAAACTGTTGCTTAATAACGAGTACCATAATTTTGTTAGGCAAATGTAGGAAGAAAGCATAGGGTCTAACAATAGATGGAGGTGAATAATCATACAGCTGATTTAATAATACCTCGGAGGGAGCATGGATGATGGGATCCATGTTTCCTTACTTCAGGTTTTGCATGAAGGTGTCACTTGGTCATCTATCTAAATTATCTTTCTGTCGCACTGTCGGACACGAAAGGAACACGCAGACCCAAGCAGCAGGTCAGGATCACCAAGCAGGGCGAGGGCCAGAAGGCAAGAGAGAGCCCAAAAAGCCCTGCCCTTCTTTATTCTCTGACTTTTATATCTTTCTTAAAACACCCATACATTGGTAGATGAGGTTAACACATCTGCAATTCTACAGGATAATAGTATAGTCTATCATCTTTCTCTGCCTTAGGAGAAAGGAATGAAAAACAATCCAGAAGTTCAAAACAATCTAGGCTGGTTACAAAAACAAGGATTATGTTTATAGAAAATGCATGAGAAATTCTACTGCAGAAAGTAAAATCATAGAGCACTGCAAAAACCAGGGCTACATCTTTCAGTGCAGCAAGTTATGGTGGGGAAATTGCCACGTAGGCAGCTGGTCCTTGACTGGGAAGGTGGATTTGCATCTCCTGCACAGAGGCGTGGCATTTGCACAAAAAGCTTAGAAAGAGCCACTTGCATGAAATCTCTCAAATCCGAACTTTCACATGGTCCTGAAGCATCAGAGCAGAGATTGTAGGAGAAGGAAATCCTCACTGGTAAAGTATCTGTGGGAATGGGAAAAACTGAAGGCTCTGTGTGGCATTTGATGGTTTGATCGTGTTGGATTTGCAGTTGCCAGGACTGATTTCACCTGGGAGTCTCAGCACTGCAAGGAATCACCACACACATCCCGTGGCTTTCAGGGAAGCAGCAAGTCCTGGAATGTTCTTTTGCAACAATTCTGATTTAGCCAGTTTGAGGTCTAATGCCGTGTTCAGGTTCCTGTGGTAGATGAGCATCTCAGCTAATTTTAGTGCTCAAGGACATCTCTGCTTTCAATTCTTCCTTCCAGCCTCTAAACAAAGATGACATTCATACTTGGGGAGTTCTGACATTCAGATTTATTACGAAATTCTAATCGGAAATGACTATTTCTCAAGGAAAAGTAAAATCCACCAAAAAAAAAAAAAAAATTAAAGGGGATAATAGTGCAGTACTGTGTTGGTTTAATTAATGTTAGGTTAACCTTAGGATGTCGCAGACGTCATTTTCTATTGGCTGCATTGGGACTGAGCTGGGTTTTAGCCCACAGCAATGTGCGGGCCGTGGGTGGGCAGAGCACTCAGAGTGTTCTGCCTGAGGATCATGCTGCAGTTCTCCAGTGCCTCTTCTTCTTTTCCCAACACCCTCTGGCTCAATAGACATTTTATTTTCTTCCTTTTCTACTCTTGCTGTTTCCCAGTAGTTGCCCATGGCTAATCCAGAGGCTGACATTGGCATGGAAACAAGTTTGAGTACCTGATAGAAGTAGGTGTATTTAATTAGAATATCTGGGTAAGCTCGTGTTTTTTGGTGGGGCTTTTTTTTGTCTTACAGAGTTCTTTGCATATATCTTGTACTTAATAATAATTCTTAGCACTCTTACAGCTTTTGCAATTTTCACAACACTGTACAAACATTGTTTAATTTATCCTACCTGTCTCCTGCAATGCACATATTGAAGTGGCAGCTCACATGAAAACTTGAATCCTCCAGGCCTTCCTTTATGCTTTGCGCCTTGCCCTCACACATCTATACTTACCACAGTCCCCCAAAAATCTACTAATTCCTCTCTTTAAAAAAATTGCTGAGGAAGAAAACCGAGGTCATGCACAAATATTGCATTTTCCCACCTTTATCCTGCTGTTTTACATGCTTCAAAACATACTTTTTCTGCAGTCTCTATTTCTGATGTATTTTCTTCCCATGTGAAACCCAAGCCTAAGCTTTGGTACCTCACCTCTTCAAACTTCCCTAACCTGGATTAGTCTTTGCATTAACCCTAAATTCTGAGTTAATGCAAAAACCTGCTCAACATTTCTTCTGGTGCAGCATTGCCTCTAAGACATGGGGAGGATGACAAGGCATTCTTTTCTCTTTTTTTCTGGGGGAAGGCAAGCTGCCACAAGAATCTCTGTGGATCAATAAAACACAATTTATGTAAATCGCAGCAGCTGTCTCCCTTAAATTAAACAAATGGAGCTGGTCCAGCACACAGTACTTCAGTGGCCCTTTCCATTTTGGTCTTGCACAAAGTTTCCCTGAGCAGCTGAGAACTCTACTCTTGCTTCACCTTGGGACTCTGGCAAGTTAAGAAGTGCAATCGCCTGTTTTTTTCTCATTATCTGCAGCTCAGGTTGGAGAGAACCTTCTGCACTATCATTTGGATTAATTAATTCACATTTTCCTGTGCTGTTTTGCCATTCTATCCATAAAACCGGATCTCCAAACTACTGTAAAGATAATACAACATACAGGCTATTTCACTTCCATTACTCTTAGGGTCCCTGCTAGGCACTGGCCTCATATTTGAAGCTCTTATTCATATGTTCAGTTTGAAATCTCATATTTGATTTTAAGGTAATCATATTTTCATGAAAGTGCACACAACTTCAGTTCCATCTTAGCTCAGTAAAATTATTTATTATACTGTTATTGGAATGGAAATTATTGGAACAGCACTGGAAACTTGCCAGCTAACAAACAGTGAAACTTTGAGGTATTCAGTCATTTTACATAATATGCTGAGGTAAATTTATGTAGACTGTTCTTGCAAATGGTAGTAGTTTTCCAATTGTTTTCTCCCCAAGTAAAGATGTTTGAGAAAAAGATTTAAATGTTTTTATGAAATGCTAAAAAAGAATTTAATGTGGAAAGAGAATAAATTTAAAGGCTCACTTTACTGTTCCTTAGATAAATGAATGGAATACAAAGGAGAATGTCTGTGATATGGCTAGAGAAAAGAATTTTTCCGAGCCTTCCCAAGCTCCAAGCAACTGTCTTGGCTTTTCTGGATCCCAATCCTCCCCTCTCTTTATTTTTTTTCCTTCCCCCCAGTGATACCTTTCTGTGTCAGATTGCATCTAAGGATGCTCTTTACAGATAAACTAAATACTGCTTGCAATATCCGATACATGAGGTTGGTTTTGGAGTCCCTTTGAACACTTAATTTTGGGTTTCAGACACCAAAGGGACTTAGAATACATTAGACTGACCTTACAATCTTTTTGAGCTGGTGATCCTCAACTCAACTTGCAAATCTCTGCACTGTCTCCTAGTAACAGCTTGCTCTGAGCCCAGACTTGCAGAATCAAGGATCCGAGATAAACCTTTCCACAAGCCCATCCTTTCTTGCCCTGTGTGGGCAAGATCCCATGATTACAAATGCATTGGGAAGCAGGAACAGGTTTGCTGGTCCTGTCTGAGGCAGATCATTCATAGGAAGCAGTGAGGATGTTTTTTATCTGTAGATATCAATAAATGCATAGACAAGGAGGGATGGATGGCTCATGTCTAAGCCTAAGAGTGACCTTCAAAGTCAGCCTTAACTGACACTGTGGGCATAGATTAAAATAGCTAGGGAATATGTTACAAAACCTGTAAAATTTACTATAGCCTGAAAACAACATTCATAAATGCAAGAATATAGAAACAAGGAAGATGGGATACACAAATCTTAGAATCTAAGGTTCTGCTATGTCAGAAAAAAACATAGAAGTCCTTTTAGTTTAAATTCCATCCTAAAATAAACTCGGATTTTTCCAATAATTGCTTAGAGTGATTATTTTTTTTTTTTGCTTTCAGAAGAGAATTATGAATAATGAAATAGAAATGTGTGGAAATATTATTAAAACTAACAGTAAAACTGCATTTCTATTTAATATAAGTGTATGTAGCCAACAAAGAGAAAAACATTGATTATTCTTATACAATCTTAAATAGTTATTAAGGTGCTGAACCTTTTAATAAAGAACTAGATTATTTTTAGAGCTAATGCAAAGTAACAAAACCCCTTTAACAAATTATCCTTAGGAGATTGTTAGAGTTTTAATCGGTTTCTTGTACTTAAACTCATTTTCCCAGCATGATGTACACTATCTGTGGGAGCTTTTCATAAGAAATTCACACTATGATTAAGGCACCAGCTATTTCAAGTGAAAACATTGTGAAATGTTACTATTGTTTGGGCAGTTGGAACTGAAATGATTGAGTGAAGGATGATAGTTATGCTGCAGGCTAATTACATGGCTAATGTCTTTGCTTTACATATCAATAGATGCTTCTAGAGATGAGCAATAACTGAGACTCCATTATCAGTCCAATACAATGCACTTAAATTAGCCACCATTTAGGAATACTATTAAAATAAGAGCTGTCCAGTGCTTAGAGATGTTGCACTTGACATGTTTTTTGTTATCAGCCTGTAGATGCTGGATATGGTATACAGGGGAGTTTTGACATAGCCAGAGGAGATGTTTTTACAACATTTTGCTGTTAACTACGTATTGATTAAAATCACAGGACTTTTCAATAAGGTAAGAGATCAAAAAAGGCCATCAGAACAAAGGAAAAATGGCATTAGAGGTAACTGTTACCTTTGCAAATGCAGTATAAATTAAGTGCCATTGGTGAGAGGTTTCACAGCCAAACAATGAAGTTCAGTGGAGCAATGCTTAATGGATGCTCTGTCTCAACTTTTGATACCGAATATCTCGAGCTGACCAAATTTTCAGCCTTAAAGTCTAAATGAAAGACATCATCCCATGTCTGAAAGTGCTTGCTGTAGGTTTTCATGGATGCTTAAGGAGTTATTGCACTTGGTGAAAGGCTTAACACAGATTTTGTGTTAAGCAAGATATTGTCTCTTTGGCATTGCCTCCGAGTTCAGTGTGTGTGGGAAAAACCACAGGAATGTCATGCAGGCAGCACATGGATTAAAAAGAATTAGGTTTTGCTGACAATGTGCCTCTTCTAAGTGGCAGCTTAACTGTTTAAAAGCAAAGATTAAAAAGGTGGGATTAATTATTAATTCCTGCTAATCACAGAGTTCTTATTAGGCTGTTGTCCCTTTCTCTGCATTTGGGCAGCACAGTGCTCCTCATATGGGACACTTCCCATCTTTTGACAGTCACGCTGGAGCCTGGTGATATCCAGAACTGATTGATGTCTGGTGACAGCAGGCTTTTGTCACCTTCTTACACAGCATCTCTTCTCCAATAATACCCAGTTTGTAGACCAAACTATCAATCTTCGATACAAATATAATTTATGCAGTGCCGTATAGCTGTGTAAGCTGGAGAGAACATGAAGCATACAGTCAAATTTCAAAATGCTTTCTAAAGCAAATGCTCAGAAAAATATTATCTAATTAAATGGAATCAATTTATAACAAATGCTGAAATTCAGTAGACTTCAACTCCTTGCCTCAAAAGCTAAAAAATATTAACAATGGAAGCAACTCAAATGTGTTTGAAGAATGAGGCCTGAGTGTTCTTCTTGCTACCCATGGCACTGGGCAGAAAAACGTGCACCTAAGAAAAACCAATCAAAATAATTGCTCTGTGAAATGGCACAAAGCAAGGAAAGGTACATTGGTGGGATAGACAAATGATAGACAAGCACTGTGAAACTTTCCTGGAGAAAAGAGCTGCTGTATATATGGTTTAGACATCATTGTTTAACTGAAATCTTCATTTAAGACTGCTGGAACAGAATGATGATTAAATTATCTTTTTAATATATATTTTGATTAATTGTAGCATTGTGTTTTTGCTTTTTACAGCAAGGCTTAGGAATGTTAAACGCTCGCTGTTAAAATCATCTTGTTTCACTTATGGGAGTTGATATTAATATCAACTGATTTCATTCTGTTTTTTTCCCATCAGTTGTTTTGTTTTTAATCAGTTTTGTGTCATACTTATAGATAAATATGGCTTGTGAATGTAAGCTTGCTTGCTGTCTAGGATGCCTAGACCACAGCAACTCCTCTTGAATACAAAATTGCAAGTACAGGATGCATCCTTTGCATCATGCCTGAGTCTCAGGTAGCAGGCAAATGTGAATAACCTCTGGAATAAATGTCGATGTAGGAGTAACCACAGAAATATTCCTTAAACACCTGCATTTTATGGGCACACAACTACATGCATAAGTCTCAAGTGAGTTACTTTTCTGTTTTGCCTAAAAATCTGTGCAAAGGGAGAGATTTCTATTTTTATTTGACTTGTTAGGAGGGGTAGAGCAAATTTTTGAACCCCTATGATTGCATTCTGAGGAAAGACTATCCATACATTTTTTCCAATAGTTTAGGCAGAAGACAAACATTCCAGTGTACTCTAAAGCCCTACCTTAAGTGCAGATAAGTATTTTCTCCATTTCCATGTAGTATAGTTTAAACCAAATATTAAGATCTCATTTCAGTCCACAGATAAGTCTCTCTTCACCTGAGACAATAGTGAAAGATATTCCTTCTTTAATGCATGTCAAACTTGCTTTTATTTAATTTCTTTCCTTCTCACAAATGGCAATACAGCTTGGACCAATCATCTCTAAAAGCTCTACAGATTTTCTTTGCTCACAAAATTAGATATATAAGAGTAAATGACCTCTACAGTCCTCTGGATGCAGAGTGGCCTCATGATAGTTAAATGTGACTCTTGCTTCTCTTTTTTTATCTTGTATCTGGTAACAGTAAGATCACCAACTTCTGTTAAATCAGCATCAAAAATGTTTGTGGCCACTGTTTTGTTGTGTGCTTCACAACCTTTGTTATCTACATTCAGTTTCTTCTCTCAATTTTCCTAGTGAAATTAATAACTGGATGGCCTCCAGGATCCCCTCTTGTAGAGGTGTAGTGTTTTTACTTCATCATGGATTCAGCAGTGAATGTTACAGTGAAACACTTAATAAAGTTTCAAAGAATATCAAAGCTGGTAGCATTGTGCACATAGTCAGGATAATTGAGCAGAAATCTATCTATGTGGCTGTCTAATGTAACTCTACATTTATAGGTTTTCTTTTCCTGTGCCCATTACATTTACAAATGCATTCCTTTCTATCCTGCCCCACACTTAAGGAAATTGTCCCCATCAACATGTTATACAGCTGTGAGTAAATTCCTGGCATGGATAACCATCTTGGATTATCTGAAATATTTTTGAAAAGTAATCAATTCAATATGAGGCTTAAATTTGTCTGAATTGATTTTTTGACAACATTACCAATGATGTGCATTATATAAGTTTTTAGCTGTCATTTTGTTATTGTTGTTTCCATGTGATCCATATGTGGAGAGCATTATTGTTCCTACTCTGGTAAGCAATTGTTGGTGATCATTTCTCTTTAGTTCTCATCTCTTTTATAAGGTGTGATACTTTAAATTCAAGAACCAACTAAATTTTGCTTGACAAAAAACTCATGTGCTATATTATAGTCTTCACATATTCCCATCCAATCTACAAGAACAAGCATGGATAATGACGTCTATCCTCATTCCATGCATGTGGCAAAACTCTTCATACTCCTGGAAGAAGGACTCGTGGTGTTTCAGCTCAGAGGTGACTCTACCTAAGTCAGTTCACCTCTGCCTGCTCAGTAGATAATTTGCTGATTTTGTTAACAGCTGCTCAGATATAGGAACTTCACTTTGTCTACCAGCTCTGAGGATCACTTCTATTTTTTCCCTATTTTTTTTTTTTTTTATATTGCCACTGGACAATTTAAGATTACCTCAGCCAGTAGCAGAATATCCATCCCGAAATACCAACTCAAGGGATGTTTCCAGGATGGTTTCCTGTGAGAAGAGGTTCAGTCTTTGCTGTGTAATAGAGCAATGGAGAAAGCTCCTGGCCATTGCTGGTTAAAGCATCCATTTAATGACAGACACCAGCACAGCAGTGCTTTGCATGAGCAAGCAAGGAAGTGTCACATCAGCTCCTTACTGCAAAGGGGTGATTTGTCTGGGGAACTGGTGTGTTTTCCCACAGAATAACAATATCTGTGATTCATCTCCTCTGCTTTAGAAATACATTGACAAGTCCTATTGGCAAACATTTCTCACAAAGTCTGGAGTGGACAGTCAAAGGTTTGATCTTTGTGCCTGCACTGAATCAATGGAATTGGCTATTCAAATGCCATAAGGTCTTCTTTGCATTTCTTGCATTTCTAATGCTCCAGAGCAAGACAAACTACGTAGGCTTTCATGGGAATACTTTTCAGCAGAATTAAGATCTGCCAAGGCATGGCTCTTGCCAGTGTTAGCTGCAATTTTGGAGTGCCCATGTTTGTACTCACTGCTCTCAGCCCTCTAAGCTGCACAAACCCAAGTCCCTCAATATTTATTTGTATTTTAAGTTCCTCAACACTTCATCATCCTGATGGCCTCCTACTGGCTCTTTGGCAGGTTTTCATTGTCTCTCATGGCCTGGGGAGGACGAAAAACTAGACATCTTATTGCTAGTGGGTCTGAACGAGTGCTGAGCAGAATGGGGTGTTTATTTCTCATTTAATTACACATTTTTATGAATCTTGTTTGTTGCCTAAAGCTATGCAATGTTGTTGTTGCCTAAGTATTTACTGAGAACACTTCTCGTGAGTAGAACTTGAAGGTGCTTACGTATGTAATAAGAAATATTATTGCCACCTTACGGATGGGGAGCTGAGCCATTGCATGGCTCGGTGATTTTTGAAAGATCATCTCACACACTGAGTCTGGGAAGCATGCAGGTATTGGCTCTCCCTGAAGAGTCACACAGAAGAGGTGCTAAATCACATGAGAAATCAACCAGTCTTCTGATTCTTTATAAAAAAATATTTTAAAAACAATCTGACAGACAGTAATGGCAGAAAAAGCCATTTTTACAAGTTGATCCTTTTGCTTCTGGTGCAGGTTACTACATGAGTTCCTATCATACCAGACTGACTTTATCTCATTCCTGTGCTTATAAATCAAATATTTAAAAAATTGTAGTATCCAAGTATCATCCTTCTCAAAACACCTTATTCTAGTATGTAAGGAAATCAATTGAGACAATTTAAGAGTTGCTTCCAGCCTTGCCTGTGTCTTTAGGGTGTATACCAAAAACTGCATTGGTTCAAGATTAGCTCCTACTTTTATAATATACAGAGATACACAAAAAACCCCAAAGAAAAATAAAGAAAGAAATCTCCCTACGCAGTACTTCCTGTGACTGACTGTAAAACTTCAGTTGGAATTATCAGTGTCAGTTTGGTGAATTACCCCACTTAAAATAGAAACAGGTCACATGGATTATAATAAGATTCTAAATGCTTTGGAGACAAGTGCTGAATGGAGCTTCACCCTACAGAAATAAACTTGTCTACCAAGAAATAATTAGTTTCGGATTGACCAGAACTCCTGGACTGCAGCACTGTGCAAATGAGTGTGGAACATGCCAAAATCTTTGGGTGTAACTCTACAGCACATTTAATCTTTGTAGCCTGGTTCTGCGGGTTGTGGCCACTTTCTATTGCTCCCTGAACTGATAAGATACAAACACTGAGCCCAGTGTTAGATCTGCTTTGCCCTTTTGTTCCCACTGCACCATTCCCAGTGCAGCATAAATCATTTACATTGGTAATTTGGGTGAGTGGCTGTAGTTCACAAGACTCTTTCAGAAGTCTTTCCCTAGGTCTTCTCTCTGTATTTTATGTCTCCTCTCCAAGCTCTGATGGGCAAGAGGCATAAAATGGCCACTCAGCTCAGTTTTTTAATCTGAGCCACATTTTCTGATACACACATAATTTAGTCATCATCATCAAGAGGAGCTATTCTTCTCACAAAAGAAGTTGCCATTACAGTGGAAAAACTATTGTAAGTGTTTTGCACGACCTATGGTGGTCTATGCACGACCATCATGCATAGAAGGACAAATTACTACTTACTTAAGCAAGTTGAACAGAATTTAGATTAAGGAGAGGAGAATAACAACAGGAAATTACTATTGAGAGTGATCATATGAGGAAAAATACTTGACTTGGTGAAAATTATTTTCATTAAATATAAATGTGTTAGACTCAGCAAGATGTATATAACACTTCCCAAATAAAGTCAGCTTGCAATGATTGAACCAAACAAATACACATTAGTATGCCTTTCTGATTAATCTAATTTAAATGCAAGCTAAATAGTCATAAAAGTGAATATTTTTTAGAAATCTCCACTCTAAAAGAAAGTTTTATCTGACCAGACTACAGACTTAGGAAGTTTGCTTTCAAAAGATGTTAATTTTTTTTTACATTTCAAGTTTATTGATACTGATTCCTGGAGAAAAACTTTTTTTGGCCATTTTTCCAAATTTTTCCATTTTTCCAAAACAATCAGTTTGTTTCAGCTTATGAAGGTCAGAGGAAACATTGAGGGGAAGGTTTGAGATGTCCCTTATTCAGCTATGTTAGGGTCCTGTTAAAGTCTCATTTGATGTGGAGAGTCCATCTTCTAAGCAGGTTAGGGATTGTTAGGATTTTTTTTAACATTTTTTTTTAACAGATGTACTGATAAAATTTATGTAGGAAGGAATGAACAAACTATTAAGCATGGAAGTTTTTTGGCAGTGCCAGTGTCCCACCTCGGTACCTCTTTTGGCTGAATAATAGATGTCAACTCTTTCTTCAGTATCTGTCTTACACCACCACCACCACAAGAGCAGCCCTAGGGATGTGCTCTTTGTGCCTTCTCCCCTAGCTGGAATCATAGAATAATTTAAAATCATTAAGGGGGTTAATTTAGTCATGTGAAACACAGAATTCCTGTGGCAAACCCTGAATCCCCCACTGCTGTCCCAGGGCAAAGGCTGAAGCAGCCATCTCTTACTCAAATATTACTTATATTTTGACAGCATTGCCTCAAACCTCCACAGTCTCTTTAGAATTATTTTAAAACATTCTCAGCACAAGCACCATGCATGTGTCCAGTGCCAGTTATTATTAGGAATCTGTTATAAAAACAATCATATCAGTAAATAATTGCTTTATTCATGGTCATAAGATCTGAGTATGATAGTACTGCTTACTAGATCCTGGGAAAGGTCTCTTAGGATTTAAGGGGCATCCTAACCCTCTGATTTATTATCTTTTGGCTGCCAGAGGCAGCCCTGAGGGCAACATCACCTCCCCAGACAGAGCATATTTACCTGTAATCTCAGGCTTTAGCCCAAGATTGGGGTGTTGGTACAGCTACAAGTGCAGTTGCTTCTGAAGAAGTAATGCTAAATAGATGAAGGAAGGACTATGGAGACAGGTTTTCTGTGGGCAGGTTGCAAAATGACAGAATCATTGACTGAATGTGCCAAAGGTATTATTTTCTTCATTTAGAAAAAAAGAAAAGAAGCAAAATTCAGCCCAATGCTATCTTCAAAAAGAAGTACAGAGATGAAAGGAGAAAGAATCAGTGTTTTAATTTTGCCATTACAGAGATATATGTAACAAATTGTTTTGTCAGAAAGCCTGTGTTACATTTTGTGTTTTGTTACATGTGTCCAAGTGTTAGAAGCAGGGGAAAGTTGTGTGGCTCTTTCATATTCAAAGCAGGAATATAGTCATTGGTCCATAGTCATATTTCTGCACTCTAAAAACTTACCAAAAATCTTTATGAATATTTTTAGACTGGGTGAAATTGAAATATAATTACTGAATTGTCTCTTTGCAGCTATTTATAATATCCTGTCTTTCAGCCTGAAAAATCCATGTGTTTGAAGGGATTTAGGTCTTCAGGGATGTCAACTATGACTGGAGCTTAAAGAGATATCTATCTGTGTTTTATTGCTCTAGTCCTAGACTTGAATATATGAGTATTGTGGGACAGGACACTGACTAGAGACTGATTTATTTCTTTCCATAAGTTAGAAGTGTAAGACATTTTGATATTTTTTTTTTTGTTTTCCCCAAGAATAGACAAATGATAAACATTACCACAAAACAGCACAGAAGAGAGGCAGGAGGAAGGGTGTAACACTAAACATGGTACTTGGTAGCAGTATTTGTCATTAGTTCCTTACTGAGCATGCTCAGCACTTCAATATCAATTATACTGTTTTCTAATTGTTTTAGGACTGATAAAATTTGTATTAAGAAATTGCTTTTCATCCAGCATTTCATAGTGCTTTACAAAGTTGGGAAACATTCTTTCTTTCCACAGATGTTGTATTTAAAGCTGAGGGTTCTGTTCACTCAAAGTTACACAGATAGTAGATAGTAAATTAGAAAGAGTGTCACTTGATTGCTGCTTATCTGCTCTTTTTACAAGAGAGATACTTTTTGAAAAATTATTTTTGTGTACAGTGACATGCAATAACCTACTTTTAAGGCATACTGTAACTTCAAACCTGCAGAACCTGATGAGAGCACTTAAAACCATTTCTGTCTTGCTTTTTTTGAGTGGTTTTGCTAAATCTTTCTAGGAAAGTCTTGTCTTTTTGTGCTCAGAGAGGGCTTTAGGGCATAATGTCACAAAAGCTTTTCCTGATTAAAATATTTCTGCCCACTGTTATAGTAAACTGTGAAATAAAATATGTTCAAATTCAATGTTTTCAACTGCAGAGTGCATTCCTTAGTTGCCTCTTATCAGTTTTCATCTATGCGTTCAGTGGTGTTTAAAAACAAAGAGGTTACATTTATGGTACTCTGTAAGGCATGAAAGGCTTTCCTAAGAGGAAAGACTGTTCTGTAATGAACAGCACAACTCCCAAATGCTTAAAATATTCCTGTGTTTAATGTCTGAACTGACATGCATGCGTAATATTAATAATTGCTTGAATTTTGAACAATGAAAATACAGGGGAAATTACAACATAACAAAGGCAAACTATGCAAGTGAAAGTATCAGCTGGAAGAATAATAGCTTTATTTGACAGTGTTTTGACATCATTGATGTACTGTTGTCACTGGAGACTTTCCTTCCTGTGTTTGTGATATACTATTTCAATCCATATTATCCCAATAGAATCACAAACATTGAAAAGATCTGATGTGTGATAGTCTCTTACTAATATGTGAGTTGACATGTTGATTGTTCTTTCATATCTGGGACTTGTGAGAATTCTGTTTAAATACTATTCGCCAATACTAATAAAAGATGCACAGTTGACAAAGGCAATACAGCTGTTTTGAAAGTGATTAGCATGTGAAAAAGCAAAGTGGCTTCTCTACTCCATTTTGGAGAAAGTAAAAGTAAAAATTAAAAGTAAACCAATGCAGGATTAATGGTATCTACAGCAGTTCCTGTATTAAGCTAATGACAAGTTTATTGTCCTCATTGAATAGGCCAATAATGCAAATCTGGATGCAAGAGACCTCTTGAAATCTAAAACTTTAAGGTTTCTATTTTTGGGAAATGCACATAATGGTTATAATTATTCCTAATTTTTATAGAGCCTTATCAACGGGTGTTTTTTCCCCAAAAGGCAGACACTCATCAGAACTAGCAGGTCTGGGCGAAAGGGGAAACATGAAATAAATGGGAAAATATTCCTTAGGAAAATATAAATTTATTAGGAAAATACAAGTTATTGCAACTGTCAGCCAAATGGACTGACCTTTCCAGGAAATTTCTGTGCAGGCCCACAGGTTCAACGTGGCAATGTTTGCTGGTGTGCAGCTCAGGTCTGCTCACAAGGGAGGAAGGAATCCTCCTCTACTGTTTTCCTGTGGTGCTTCCATTTCCTCTCCCTTGTTGATTGTGTGAAGCACAATTTCCTCGCTCCTAGCAGGCAGGGCATGGTGTAACAGCTGTATCAAGCTTGTTAAGATTTCTTTTATCATCCAGCCAGTAAATTTGCATGTTTAGGCCTGGGTACAGTGACGTGGAGGAAGCTCCTTGGAGAAACATGGGATGACCAGGAGCAGAGCTTCCAAGACCAGGTCTGCTTCCACTCAGGTGCCACTTATGAAAGCAGTGAGAAGCAGGAGTTATTGGTGGAAGAATTTGGTGTAGAAGAGCCACCTGAGGACAGCCTATTATTCTTGTGCTAATGTGTCCTGCTGTCACCTGTAATCTCATCTCAGGAGCACAAAAGTGCTGTGTTGTGATGAAGCAGGAAGGAAAGATGAGGTGTTCTTTCTTTCCCACAAAGCCTGGCATGTAAGGACTTTTCAAGTTTTTTATACAACATTGGTTGAATGTGAGAAAACATGGGTTTGAGTTTGAGAAGAGCACACTGATAGGAATTTCAATATGCAGTGTTAAAATTTTCAGGATTTTCTTTCTTGCAATAAATGTGTATCTCTAGGTCATAAAGAATTAGTCTTCTTAAAGCTGTTGTGTCTTGGGCTTCACTTTAGACACTTTTGTTCATCCCTGCCAGAAGCTGCTTCTTTGTCTTTCCAGTATGGATTAGAGATATCAGTGTATCTATCTGAAGATGAACAAGATGATTTGGTTTGTTCAATACATATTGTCTCTGGAAAATGGGCTCCATTTCTTCATTTAGTTCACTAGTTACTATGTTTCTGGTAAATATTTCAATCCTAGGCATAAAGCAGCAGATGGGAATAAAAATTGTGGGTGCCAGGATGTGTGGGAGAGGAAAGGACTGTTAAATTATGAAAGGGAATGCAGTATTCAAAGAGAATAGTTTTTGTGGGAAAAGAGGTGGACTGGACAAAGTCAAGGGCAGGGCTTAGAATGCATAGTGAGAGTGAAGAAAGAGATAAAATAAAGTGTGAAGAAAGAGGGAACAAAAGTTATTTATATAAAGTTCTCTGTGGTGCTGTGGAGGAAAGAGGAAGCACAGTGCAGACGAGAAAGCAAACAGTGGGTGGAGAACTGTGCTAATGCTCCTAATCTGCTTCTCGTGTCCTTGGTTGTTCTCAGTGAGTTTATATCTCTCACACTCTTCCATGGAGATGTGCAGACGATGTTTTTTTCAGAGACTGAGCCTCACAGATTAGGATGGGTTAGGTTATTAACCCAGCACTCGTAGTAAGATAGGTTTCCACAACTTCACTTCTCAGATGGTTAGAAACACTCAGCTAATTCTCAGTCTAAATTTAATCATGGCTGCTTTCTTCTTATTCTTGATTGGGATTTTCTTTAGTATAAACGCTTTTTTCCCTCTCTTAATTGACAGTTTTCCTGATATATTTTATGTGTGCAGCTTTTAATTCTGCCTTTTTCTTGTCTAAGCAATCCCCAGGGTACCCTGAGTGGAGGAGGTTTTGCTCAGCCACACCCTGGGGGCTGTGGTGCCCCACAACCTCGTGGCTGCCCCATTAGAGCTCCCCGATGGCCAGCAGTGCGTGTTCACTGCAGCATCCACCCAATCCACTGCCTTTCCATGGCCTGTCCCTTGGTAAAGCTCTTCCTCTTGACAGTTCCTGACATCCTCAGTATAATGGAAATAAAACAGGAGCTGACAGTTTGCAACATTATAAATAAATACCTCACACTGTGAGTGATACACAAATGTTGTATTCCTTTCAATTGTAGAAGATGAGGTTTTTAGAGTGTGTTACAACTGGCATTTTTGCCTGTAACCAGGGGCTTACACTGCAGGCTAGGGAATGTTAAATAAATTTCTCAAGCTCTAATGCCGTCTATTTTTTTTAAACAATGTTGAATTGGAACTGGTGACCTTGTCATTGCAGAAATAGAAAATTTTATTTTACAGTCTCCTCTACCTGCATTAGCAAAAAGTATGTCGTGAAAATGGGCAAAAAAATGCACCCATGTTAAATACATGATTTTATGACCAGTGTAATGAAGATACCTCCAGCAGTCAGGAGCCACTTAAGTGACAATAAACAAACCAATATCTGATACAATGCCTTTCTGTTCATTCACATCAGCAAAGTTATATCATATTAAAGGAGTAACAAGTAGAACTACCTATGCAGAATAATTCTAGTTTGCAATCCCAAAATTTTCCTCTGCCTTTTTTTTTAATGACAACCTCTTATTCTTCTCAGAGTACTATTGCAAGCTGCTTTAAGCACCCTATCATTAATCCTGAAATATGTATATATCTTCCTGCATTGTTAGTCAGATGAATGTGCTGTAGCTCTTATGATCACCTGAAGAAAATTACAACTCTGCGAGAAATATTTATATTGTAAATTTTCAAAATATTACATGATCTCAAGTCCAAATATATAATTGCCTTCTATTACAGATAGAAAGGATGTGATTTAAAAAGAAAAATACTTCCAGGAACTGGCAAGCAAATGGTGTCTAAATTTCTCCTTATTTATGTGACCTTTTAAATCCTTCGAGCCATCAGACATCTGAAGTCTGGTAGATAACTGAGACTTTGCCACTGAAGTTCTTTCTGTCTTCAGCCCATTGCCTGCCAGAGCTGCCAAAGTCATTCCTGGCCACCCTAAGGACAGCCCATGCTCTGCAGATAAGTGCTCAGTCAATGATTCTTTAATTCAATTTATAATGGAGGGTGTATCTTCTCTGGGCTCGTGCCTAGAGTAATCCCAGAGGAAGGAATGTCCTTTGCATACTGCTGGTGTTTAAGGTCTGCTCTCGCTCCTAAGCTCCCCTGGTTTCATTGGCCTCTCCAAGGGCTGTCTCCCTGCTGGGAACTGCTAAAGCACATGGCCTTTTCCAAGACTATTTTAGGGATTTATTTCTTCCTCCTGAGGTTCATGCCCCTTCTCCTTAGCTGTGACAAGTTTTGTCACACGCCCAAAATCTCTTGGTGGTCCCACTCATTGATCACCTTTTAAATTCCAGAGAGAATTGTGTGCCTGGCTTTTCTAGGTGTCTTCCAGCACCCAGACATCACAACAGGGACTCCTGGACAGTGCTTTAGTGCACATCTAGCAGTGCTTTATGTTTGTAGCTACTAAACTGAGCTAGAAAAGACCATTGCAATTGTACTCAGTACTCTCCAAAAACCCTTTTTCCACATGGACAGATGGCTAAATTGTTCTGTTGTTCTCTTGTAAACTACCCTTATTCCCAATCTCTTCTGTAAATGATAAATAACACTTCTATCTGAAAATTTTCCTTGGTGCATGAAAAAGTTCCCAAAGATGTAACCATGAATTAAATAAGTAAATGCTCTGATACTAGTCTACAATGTATTTCAGTAGTAGAAGATGTAGTGATGTTATTTTTACTAATTTGATAAAGAACTTAGTGGGAAAAAAACCCCCCAAAACATTGCAGTCTTGGCTTCTCTCTGTGATGTAATAGATCTGTTCAACTCCAGCAGGTTTTTTATACCTTTTATTGAGACAAATCCTGAAATCCTTATTCTTTCCTTCCTCAGGACAATCTCCTTTTAACTTCAGTGAGATAATAAGGCTTATGCTGCTTTGTAAAGTACTTTGAGATCTATGGTGAACAAGATTTAAATATTATTGAAAGGGAAATTTGATTGAATTTAAATCAAATAAGGAACTTAAGGATTCAGTTTATGGAGATTCTTTCTTCTTCTTTTTTTTTTTCTTTTTGCCACATGGTTCTTTATACATTCATAAACTTCAGATTTGCTTGCAGTAGTGAATGGCTTTGCCTTCTTGTAGGAGAGTGTAGGAGGGACACTTGTGGCTGGCCTTGGAGCAGGGCTATCTTCCTGCTCCTGTGCACAATCTGGCACTTCATGGATACATTTGCTAGCAGAATTACTTGTTTAAATAATTTACTTTGACATGTGGCCGCAGCATTACAAGGAAAATACAGGTTCTTTATTTCAACTTAAGTAAAACCTGCCTCACACCAGAGTTTATTCTATTACCTGGGGCCAGCTGGGTCAGAACTAATGTAGGAGCCCAATAAGGTAGGCTACAAGTAATTTGCAGTCTCTGAACTTGGTCAAATTCATGAAACATGAATAATGTTGCTTGTATAATAAAATTTCATGAAAATACAGGCATGTGTTTTGAGAGGAAATGATAAATGAAGCGGAAGTAAAAATGGAAAAAGTGTAATCATATCAGTTTCCTATTGACTTTTATTGAATTAGTCATATCCACTACTTAACTGTTTTGTAATCTACTAAAAATGCTTTTATAGTGTAGAAATTTCATTTTATGAGTTTCACATAATGCAATCAAAACATTTAGACTAACATCCTCTTGGTAAGAAATTTCATCCACATACTGTTTTGCAATTCTTTTTGATGAAAGGTAATACCTCCAATGTTATATGGAAGCATCTCGACAGAAAATACCAGAGTTATGTAATAGCATGGAATTCATTGTTTGGCAGTGCTCTGGGATGAGAAAATAAACTTGTGAAAGAAATGCTAAGTTCAATCTAGCATTGGAATATACCTTGATGCCAAGAGGATCTACTGCCATGTCCTTTGAAGCTCATGGAAATCCTGTCATTGATTTAAAGTAAAATCAGTTTGGCACTGAAAGAAATTATGTGAGTTTGTCATGGTTCTCTCTCGCTTCTCACCCAAAACGAAAAAGAAGAGGGAACTGGAGGAGTGAGGCCACTCCTCTATTATCATGGATCATGCCTTACAGAAATGTTGATAGTGCCAGTCATCTGGGAGAGGAGGAGGAGGAAGAGGGAGAGGAGGAGGAAGAGGGAGAGGAGGAGGAGGAGGAGGAGGAGGAGGAGTGTAGGTGTGTGGGTGAGTTGCAGTTCGAGTGCAGTAGCCAAAGAGCTCTGCTGTAACTGAGGAGGCAAGGGGTGATAGAACTGTGATGTGGAACTTCTGTCCAAACCCCATTTTCTCCCACATTGCTGAGGGATTTCCTTGTGTAGGCTAAGTCAATGTAATTTCTTTTATGTCTCTTGCCATACTGCTTACTGTATTGCCATGAATGATGGGGACTCACTTAAAAGGAAAAAAAAAAATGAATTAACTTGAAAATTGTTATCTTCAGTGTTGCCCTTATGTAAAAATAGTTAAATTTCATAAACAATGAGACTAGATTTCCTTGGAGAGCACTTGAAAATCAATTTGCATCTGCCCACCTGTTGGTAGAAGCCTTCCATTTCTGCTCTCTAGCACAGCCCTTTCAAGGGGGTGCTGCTCTGAAGAGCTCGGCTTTGAGGTACAATAATTCTTGCAAGTGAATATTTGAAAATGTCCAGGCACTGAATGTGTTTGAACATTTCAAACTGTACCTTTGCAATATTTGTGGAGGCTGCAGCTCAAACTGTGCTGGTTTCCTGTATGCTTGTTGGCCAGAATTTGGTTAAGGATTGCTGCAAAGCCTGAATTGCAGGCAGGCAAATTATATAAGACACTTTATTTCTGTCTGCCAGTGTATCCATCACAAACACGGTTGGCTGGGTCAGAATTCCTCCTCTAGGCACTGACAGAGGAGGCTGCTGCATTTTGGCCACTAGAGCAGATCTCTGTGGACTGACTTCCTAAGCTATCATGTCCCTGTAGTGGCTCCCACGTAGGAAAAAACATCTGGTTTCTTAAAATGTTCTGGGCCCAGTGTAATGACTCTTTGGAAGTCAGCTACAAGTATCAAAGAGATCTTTCCTCTTGTTTTTGTGGTGGTGTTGTGGTTTGGTTTCTTTTTTTTTTTTAGTATCTGCTTTGAATAAAGCAAGAGATGTAAGATGTCAATATTTAATGAAAAAAAATAAAGGAACTTACAGTTGGTGTTGTCAAAGAACAACATTTTGTAAAAGGAAAAAAAGTAGTTTCATGGGGTAAATGTCACCTTTTTTAGGTTTGCAGGAGATGGTGACAGTGGGAACATTGCATGGAGGCACTTAATATTTGCATGAGGGAAAACTTGGTTTGTGAAGTCTCTGTGCATGACTTTAGCCACTTGAGAGCAAAAGAGGAAACAGATCATCTGAAGCAGATATAATTAGAATGATCCTCCATCTTTTTGTGAGGAGGAACGGAAGCAAAGATATTGTTCCAGAACTAAGGCTAATATACCTTCTTGAGGGCTGTTCTACATTGTATTCCAAAGTAATGCTTCCCTCTATCTTTAATTAAAATCTATTTAAACACTATATTTAAATATTTAAAGACTGTATTTAAATTCAAATAATTAAGATATTGGAATAAATTGAAATCCAAATATTTAATGTACTTAAATAATACCTTTATTTGCTGAAACCAGGTTTTATCTCAAATTTTAGGGAATCTATTTAGCCCACAAGAAACTAATTTCTTATTTCTCAAAGTCTTCCACCTGGAATGAATGCAAATAGGAAGACGTCTTGAAATGAGAAAAGGTTTACCTTTATTTACCCAAAGCAATGGGTATTTTATGCTCAAATGGAATTTTTTCATCAACAAAGTGGGTAGCTGAGTGTACACATGAGCACCTACTTAAACTTGTGAATAGTTTAAGAAACCAGCTGCTATGTTGAATTCCTGGAGCCCAAAGTTTTAACACATCAACACACACCAACTAAGCACAACTTTAAAAGGTTTATTTAGTGTTTCAACTGAGGAAGTTTGGGACATTTGTAGTGCTAATACACAATAAAGGTTCCACGTGTTCCACATAAACTTTATTCCAGGACTTGCTCAAACTGACTAGGATGGACACTGGATTGAGCACAGAATGGATATTTTTGTTTAAATAAACAAGAAACATATGGCAGACAGCTGATTCTCTTTCTGTTGTTTGTTCACTCAACAGCTTCTTGAGAATCACTACATTTGTTATTAATATATAGATTAGGGAGGAAATTAAACAGTCTTCAAATTGCCTACCCAAGTTTGTTCAATTCTTGAAGACAAACTGACTAAATTAAACCCTGAGATTGGTGACCAAAATATCTTAATTCAGAATATTTGTCCTTGCACATCTAGGCTGCTTTCCAGAGACTGGGGCTTTTTTTTCCCCCAGTTAATTAATTCAGCTACTGAATCATTAGAGGTGTTTGAAAAGAATAGCTGAAAACTCAAAAATAAAAATGCATATTATGTATTATTTAGCAAATATTTATTTAGCTCCTACTAATACAATTCCTTTTATTCATGTTGTTTGCTGCAGGTGCAATACATCTCTTTTTCTTGTATCTGCAGAACATTAAAGACGTCTCCCTATGAAGAACAGTTATTTTTTTTATTATTCTCTTGCCTTTGGCTGGTATTACAATATGGCATTGGTGGCTGATTGTCTTCTGCTGGAATGCATTGTGATTTGCTGCCATATTTTGATGTCTCCTGGAATCTGTAGTCCCCGGCTGTGCAGCGGTGGTGGCTGCGGGCGAGCGCGCACTGCGGGCTGACCGAGGGCTGCTCTGGGTGGGTGTTTCAGCAGAGCAGCAGCAGCTGTTATCTCCCTCCAACCTGCTGCAGCATATTAACTACACCAGCAGTAAACTGAGGCCTGCCTTTAACCATTTTTATTCATGATCTGTCCCCATTTTGTGCTGTCGGGAGAGTTTTGTTTTGTTTCTAGAACCACTTCATACCTCAGCCAGCTTTGCTTTCTTTTCTCTTGTGTTCTCCTCTGTTGATGTTTTTCATGTTTTGTTTTTCATTGTTGTTTTTTTTTTCCCCCTCAGTCATTTCTTTTTATTCTCCATTTCATTCCTGCAGCTCAGTGCTGTTGAGGAAGAGGCTGTACTTTTTGTCTGGCTGCATGTGTCATGCCAGCTTAACCTACTGCCTATTTAACTTCTGCATCTTCAGTCTCCTGTCATGCTCCTCTCTCCCTCGTCCAAACTTCTGTCTTCCTTCTCCTCCTGAGCAGCCTCTGGGACATGCCGTGTTTCTGGCTGAATATTCCATGCAGTGTGGGCAGAGAGCAGACCTCTGCTTGCCTCAACTCCCAGCACCCCGTGCCTCATCTTTTGTGGTGCTTCAGAGGACCAAACCCTCTTTGATGTACCAGAGAGGAGGGAGGAAGTTTTATGCACGTTTTACACACAGGCCTCCTCTCTGCCTTCCATCACAGCTATTTATCATATTGCTGACACGTGGATGGAAACATTTCCTTTCTATGTTGAGCCTGGGCTATGCAAAGGCACTGGAAGGCAATTTATACACCTCTGCACCTTGTGGCATCAACAAGGTATTTTTACAAGTTTGAGATATTACCACAGTTAAATAAACCAAGGTAGAGATGAGGAGGAATAAAGTGAAAGTGGCTGTAGCAGCTGCACATTTCTGGTAGGGAAAAAGATAAGATGGGAATTATGTTTTACAGCTTCCTGGGGTAAAATGTGTATAGCTGCAATACCTGAGGCCACAACTGGGCTTGGACACTGTGGTGCATTGCTTTGAAATGCATACATTTATTGACCTGTGGAGGGTCTTTGCTTTGTCTTTGCCTTGTCCAAGTCATCTGTGACACGTGGCTGCAGAACAGAATAGATAGGAATAAAGCATGGGAAGTTGGGGAAAACTGTACCAAATGGTAAAGTTAAATCGTTTAGCTACTTACAGTTTGGTTCTGTCCTTCAGTATGGCATCAGTGATGATATTTATGTCAGCAGGATGATTTGTACTGATATCACTTCAGTCTGAGACAAGATGAGGAGCCTGGTCTAATAGGAGAAATGTGAACGTATATAATTTGGTTTGTGGTCTTTAGTTGGTCTGTAAATATATTAATCATTCAGCAAATCCATTGTGACTAAAAATGAAGATGTGTACACATAGACCTCTCCCTGCAGGCACAGTTTACGTTTGCATCTGTGAAGTGTACACCCCTGGCTTGTACCTGGGGTAATTACTTTTTTTTTAAATGCTTCTCAGAGTGGAAATGTAAGTGCTAATTGAAATACTTATTCTGCTTTGTTTTCATCCTAAAATTGCATCCACTTAAAGAGGAGTTAGACTTTAATTGTTTAAAATCTGCTATATCAGAGAGTGTAAATTTTTTAAGGATGTATGTTTTGCTTTTCAGTATGAAAGGCGAGTTATTAAATTTACCAGAACATAGATAATCTGAAGAGATGGGGGAGAGTGTATTTCTCTCCCTCCTATTCGTATTGATTTGTTGGAGCCATAATCACTCTTATTTTTTTGTAAAAATTATAAACTCCATTTTGTCTGTATTTAGTGTCCTTGTTACTGCTATGCTCAGTGCCTCCAGCAGGAGTTCTGTGCAGGCTGGGTGAAATTTAGCCTGATGTTACTACATATTACAGTAGATTAAACCTTACTGCTCACATCATCATCATCAATTTCATTTGGTCATTTCACCAATTTTTTTTCCTCTGAAAGAGCGGTTTAGGTCTGAATTTCAAGCCAGGCCTTTGTTAACAACAGCAAAATAGGTATAAGTCTTGCATTCAAGTAAGTGGATACTCTTGTATATATTATAAAATGTGCTAACATATTTATAAAACTTCAAGAGAGTGTTCAGATGACATTATGTGAATTTATCAGCAAGTGGAGCTTCTGCAAGTGATAGTAGTAATTGTACTCTTTTTGATTTTTACTACAAGCTTTTATTCAGAGAGAACCCGGGAGTCTGGGGAGAGGAAAAGGAGAGTTCAAATTAAAAAGCAGAAATAAATGGCAGATCACTGATCTATTCCAGTGGCTTAGGAGTGTTGTACCTCCCTAAAACCCTTCTTTTCTGTGATGCCTGTTTAAAACTGGACAACAGAGCTCTTCTGCTCTGACTGCTGCCTACAGCAGTGATCACAAGCATCTTGTCACCTTCCATCCCTCTCCATCTGTCCATGTTCCCCTCTCTTGCAGATGGTGAGCTGTCTAGGGCAGGAGCTGTGGTTTTGTTCTCTGCTTACGCAGCATTTAGTGAACAGCACTTGGCACAATGGAGTCCTGGTCAATGACAAAAACTGTGAAGTTTTGTGATGATAAAGCAAGTAAAATTGTCAACTTCATATCTGTTAGAAACTTTAGTTATGTAAATAACTAGTTTCCCCCAGAGTTTTTTCAAATATTTTACATTGCTGAATTATTTACGATAAACACATTGTCTTACTACTCAGCACAAATTTAAAAGATAATTTTAGCATGGAAAGAAAATATTCATGAAGAGATACCAGAGGCAGAAATAAAAGTGATAAATTAATGAAAATACACTGATAATGGCAATGGTCCAGGTGAGAAATATCTCTCATCTGAGAGTTCACTTGGTATTGTAAGGATGATGTTGCACCTGTCTATATTATGTGCTGCATTTGCCCACCCTTGTGATCCATGTACAGCTTGGGAATAGTGGAGGACGAGGGCATTCTGAAAAGATTTTGGGAAAGAAATTACCTTGAAGTACAGTAGGCAGTGAGGAGCAGGAATACAGCAGTGCTGCTGGGAGGTGTTAATACCATTTGAAGTTTCACTGGGAGCTGTAAGAGCAAGGGGGAAGAAATCAGGGGCGTTTGGGGTGTAATAACAATGAATAACCTTTAAAGAATTGCTACAAGATAGAGGTAGCAGGAGCAGAGAGGAGAGTCCACGGCCCTGAAGCAAGAGGCTGTTCATAGCAAGGTGTGCCATTTTTGACTGCAGAAAACTATAGGCTTGCCTCAGGGAGAGGTCCCTCATGGAACTGGGAAAGGTTGTAACAAGATCTTTCCATACTGTAAATATCATATGTCACCTCCATATTGGGTCTTTTCCCTGCTAGTTTATGTAGACTGAAATGTCAACAACACACTCCTGCTCAGTTTTATGTCACTTGCACGAAATCAACTTTTGCTAAGAAAAACTGGATTATGAATGTTTGGCTAAAAATAATCCAGAAGATGATGGCTCTGGCCATGGCCTCAGAATTTAGTTTTTGATACAGATATACTTTTATTTCAACATTTTAGAAAGAAAAGAAACTTTTTTACTTTTTGCAAAAAAAAATATTTATGACAGAAATCATATACTTATTATATATTCATATATACTCATTATATATTATATACTCATTTATATTTTAATAATTTGGGAATTAATATTTATTCCTACAGGGATGGAGACAAAGAAAGACATATTGACCAAGCAGAAAACATGGATAATGTGTTTGTACAAATCATGAGGAGTTTTCAATAAGCAGAGTTACCTGGAAAATGCTGTTGGTGTGGACACACAACTAAGCTTTGCTGTTTTTGTTCTATACAGCACCAAAATCCAAAATCCTCCTGGACTCTGACAAGTGTTGCTTTTATATCATTATCCTGGATTCTTCTATGAGTACCCTGTTTACTCTGACAGTACTTACAACAAAGTAAGGGGTGGCAGCACTGATTGTGGTCATGAAGGCTTTCTGTTCAGAAGGATGTTTTCCAAGAGGCAGGGTTATCCTTAGTCTCTGTGGGAATACAGCAGGTTTTTCAGATATTCTTTGCTCCTGGGGCATGGAAGACTTCAGAGAATACCTACCCTCATGGCACCATTCCCTATGCTCTGCAAATCTGGCTGGAGCTTAGAGTATTTATATTTGTGTGCATTTGTGATTCTGTCCTCCACCACATTTCTAAAGAGTTCAAATACCCAGAGAAAACATCTGCCTCTGGAAACAAATGAAAAAGATCATCTGTGCTGTGTTAGTCATAGAAATATCTTTTTCTTTAGTTGCTGGACAAAATTCTTTCCTGAGCTATGTCAGGTGTTATTGAGTTTGCTGAATTTCCAATCAAATTAGCTTTTGATCTGGGTGAGGTACAGCCAAGAGTACTTTTTTTGCAATCAAATATACCTTAAAGTGAGTGCAATGGATGCTTTAACTTCATGAAATTAGTTTCAGGAGGTTTCTGCACAATTATACTACCAAGATTGATACATGAATGCTAGTTGTTTGTTTGTTTTTTCTCCTTATTTCCCAGTGGTCTGGTAGCAAAATTTTGGCCAAAATGGAATGTCAGGGATTTTGACTGTCCAAATGGCAAACACCATGTCTTTTCATCACTCTCCTGTAACACCCTCTGTGCTGTGAGCACTGCTTGAGGCCTTTAGAGACTGCAGAGAGCAGTTTCACCCCTGCACACTTGAAGGCCGGGAATTTTGCTGTCCTGCAGTCCTTTCATCACCAGTGACTGCAAATCCTCAGTGTGCACGGATTGGCAGTGCCATCCACGCTTGGGAACACAGAATATGTGACTGGTTGAGCTGTGTTGTCAAGTTCTTGGTCTGCCACAAGTGAGCAGTAGCTCTGTTCCAGGCTTGCTCTCAAGAAAAGCACCTGAAGTTAAAACAGGGAGCTGACAATGAAATTGAAATCAGAAATTAAAATCAGAATTGAAACCTCCCAGCAAATTCTGCTGCTCTGGAAATATGTTGTCTTACATTGTACCTTTCCAGTCTTACATATCCAGGATATTTTGGGCATGCTTTGGAGAAACCTGACCAAAGCCTTTGCATGTACAGAGAGAGAGCAGTGAACCTTGATAAAGGTGCATAGAAGGGAAATTTTTGATTTGTAGAGTGCTGTCTTCTGTGTTGGGATCTACAGCCAATGACAATCTCTTCAGACCCCCCAAACTTGAAAGCAGAAGTGACACTGCACTACAGAAGTGGCAGATAAAAGCCACTGCCATGAGTGCAGGGGGCACATGTGTGACATATGGAGCTACCAGTGTGCTGTGAACATTTCCCTGATTTCTCAGGCAGCATTTTATGCTGTTCCTTCATCTACAGCAACAAAGAAATCTCCATGAGGAGATTCGACAAGGAATGACTGGACCTCAATGATTTACACTAATAAGAGGGCAGAGGGGATTTTTAATATTAGTCTATGGAGATATTTAGGTTTTAGGTATCACTTCAGACTGCTCTGGATTTTGCTGTTGGTTCATGGGAATCTCAGTTGTCACAAGAGGCTGCTGAAGAATTCATAGGCTATTGTTCTGTTCTTGTAGGGCTTGTATTTTTGCCCTTTAAATGAAAAAAAAATAGAAAAGGCCTCACACTCATGATTTGCTTTTTCCTTCAGTGAATTGTGGAAGTTCCAAGACGGAAGTGTAACTATTTTGTGTCTGGGAAGATTTGTTTGGAAGCTGTGTGATGATTAATATAAATTATCTATACCATTTCTCTCTTGGTTACAAACTGTTCACAAATTTTCAGAGTCAAAGGAACTGGAAACAATGGATCAATCCCATTATTACCTTTATTTCTGTCCTATACTTACCAATCAGTATTTTTAAGAAGCTTTCCCAAAGTCTCTCTACAGTTGGAGACAAAGATCTGGAGAAGATAAAGTTCTTTGGAACTGAAAAAGTAGGCTCTGTCCAAGATGACCCATGATCTGGAGTTCTTGGGGTCCTCCTGCTTTTATCTATCCTTCAAAACAAGGAGGTTAACTTTCGTTAGATTTATGGGAAGACCTCAGCTACATATGGAGATATCTCTTTTCCTCTAATCCTCTGCCAAGCAATGCCAAAGGGATACATCCCTCATTAAGCTCTAAGAAATGTTTTTGGATCGTCATCAGGTAAAAGACTTGGAGAAAGCTGGAAATACACCAAAGGTCGGAGCTCAAATATTTGTGCAACTTTACTGTTGACTTGAAGATAGATTAATCAAGTGGTAACAGGCAGCACTAGGTGCCAGCTTTATAAAGGAAAGAAAGAATATGCAGAGTCACTGTCCCTGTTGTGAAGAAGCAGTTCAGCTATGAAAGCAGCAGCTTTAGCAATGTATAGCTCATATTTCAACTCTCTGGAAGATGCATTGCTATTTTGGGTTCATATGAGGAAGCAGTATTTTCATCAGTTCCCAAACTGATGGTGAAAGGAATTAAGTTCAAGTGAATATTCAAGTAGTTATATGAAGCACCCAAATGGACATTAAAGAAATGGCTTCATCCATCATTAAACCATTTGCATTAGAGAAACATAAAAATTGTCATTGTTTGGGGCCTCTTTTGCGCACCCACACACCCAGAATTCTGGGTCTTTATCTACATAGGCTATTAATTCACCAGCTCAATTCACAGCCAGTTGCTGGCTGTGAGCCACTAATAATGGATTGCCTATGCAGTAGCCTTCAAAGAGAAAAAGAAAATAAATTTTTATTACCACAGCAATTTTGGCTCCACTATGAAAATGTATTTATTTAGTGATCTTTTGTTCCGTGCTCGAGCAGAATGCTTTGTCATCAGGAGGTTGTAGTAATAAAGATGTGGAGGGCAAGTAGGTCTGCTGTGGGGTTTTAGCTTCTCTGGGGTTTTATCCCCTGGATATGACATCATCTCTGTGGATTTTGAGGGCCAAAAGACTCTGAAAGAAGAATCTGAAGTACTCATTCTACTTTATTAATTAACCTCTGACAAAAAATGAGTGAAATTGTCCCCAAAGAGGACGACACATGGATCCTTGAGTAAATCTATTGACACCCTTTTGTCCTTCTTCTCTGCCTCTGATGAATATTCAATATAAAAGATACCAAGAACAGCCTATTTACATGACATCAAACCAACAAATCAGGAAATCAGAAAATATCTATGTTACTTCTAAGTTACTAGTCCTCAGTGGTTTCTTTTTTGTTCAAACTTTGCACACAAAGCAAAATAATTTGTACTTTTTCATATGTAATTACCTATGAGCTATCCTGAAAGTGATGGCGTGTTTAAATTTCCAAAATATTTTCTTTTTCTGTTCCTGACAACTGTTAATAAGAAACAACTCTTAATGGGAAATATGAGTCCAAACTGGGACCACAGGTGACTGTTCTCTCTCACTTGTAACACTCTGCTCACTAAGGCAAAGCTATTTAATTGGTTCCTAAGCACCTAATTTTTATGAGTGGGGCTTAAGTGCTGAAATATAGGAAAGCACATTTCCTTGTGCTTGCTATCAGCACAGAAAAATGTAAATGTAGTTCAAAGAAAATCCTAGAAAGCTTCCTAAAATATTCCTTCTTTGGAAAATGGAAAGCCCTATCCTGTAATCTTTATTTTTATCAGAGAACAAAGGGGTTTTTTTGGGAAGAGCACAGTACTCGTTTCTGATTACTTTTAGCAGGGGTTTCACAGAGGTGTGAAGGAAGAAGATGTGACTTCTTTTTGTTTTTTTTTTTTTTTTGTGGGGGGGATTTTTGACAATAATGCTTAAAATCTCAGAGATATGAGTGCTATGGTGTAAAACATAGTGATACTTCTTACTAGTGTGACCAACTGAGCTGATATTGTGTCCCTGCCATCTTCATCCTGTTGATTGTAATCCTTGTAATCAGAGATTCTGATTGACTTCGTATACAAAGCTGTGAAGTATTTCTGTAAAGTAATATCAAAGCAGTGTTTTCTATTTTCCAAACACCTGACAACAAACAAGAATATAAAATAATAACACTGTACTTTTGTCCCCCAGGCAAGATTTATGATCATTAAAGGTTTATTCTGATGAGGCTTTTTTTTCTCTCTTTGAATGAACATTAAAATAAAAGGAATGTTTTTCTAGTGAGTTCATTGTCTTTAGGAAGCAACGTAATATAAACTAAAATTATGTCTCTGATTGCTTTCTCTAGAAATGCAGTACACTGCTATGAAGTCTTTATACTGGTCTCTCTTGTTTGCATCTTATTTTCATAAAAGCAATTGCTTGTGGAATTCTGATGATGGTAGGTGTTAATGAAAGTCAAATTTCACCATTTTAATATGGATAAAATCTACAAAATATCATAAAAAATGGAAGATATCAGTTTAATGAACAGTGTCATTACAGTTTTTATTTCTGAAAAGGAAAAAAGGGTAAATTGGAATACCTAGATAAAAAAGCATTTTAGCTCTTGTATTTATTTATTATAGCTATTATAGAAAACAAATCTATCCGTGAAGACTTTATTTAATGATTGCAATGGTTTAGCATAATATCCTGGCCCGTGGTGCAGGCTCGGTGGCATGACTGCAGCACAGGTACCTGTAGTAACCTGTAGTAATTACCTGTAGTAATAATCAGAGCTGTAGAAGGCACAGTTTAAAAAAAAAAATCCCCCTTCATAAATGAGATGGAATAAGTGATAGAAATAAAGTGTTTCACCTATATTTCTCTTTTGTTTCTGTGTTTTGATGTTTTAGGGTTTTGGGTTTTTTTTTTTAAATATGTTTGACTTGACTTTTACATGCTGGTTTGTTAATGGTAACCTTTAAAATATGAGGACGCTTGCATTTAAGGTTGAAATATGTGCTTTGTATATTGAAATCAAATGGGAGATGTTTCTATCTGCCACTGATGAGAGATGGTGCCTCGATGTCCTCACCCTTGGCAGTTGAGATAAAGAAGAGATTATGGCTTATAATAAAAGCTTATGCTAATGAATGAACTTCAGTACTCGAAGGTGCTAAATCCACTTGCCAAAAAAGGTGTCATAAAACTCTTCTTTTTCCAGCCAAAGAGAAATGATAGAACAACTGAAAAATTAACCATCACTCTTTTCAAAGCACTTTATCCACACACACTACACATAAAAGTTACAGCACAAATAATTTAAATGTTTTATCTATTAAATGGTTGTGTATCTATGGCACAATTTTCTTTCTAAAAAGCTCAAAAAGCCCACAGCCTTTGGCAAGGTATTTTAGCTCTTGATTCTCTCTTAGGCGTATGTAGTTTAATCTGCCTCAAAGGTTTTGTTCACTTAAGTGTGTGCTATGAATTATTCTCTTCCTATATGCTGCGTACATGCCATGTCTGACCCCCCCAAAGGAAGGAAAAAAGCATCCAGCAGCATTATTGTCTTAAAAATGGTCATTTTCATGTTTTATGCCCCCAAAAGTGCTATAATACCTTCTTATGAATAAGATGATTTCTTTTTACTTTTCTTTTCTTTTTTTTTTTTTTTTTTTTTGTAATTTTGAAAGAGAAAGCAAAGTAAAGTCTGGGTGCCATCTGGTAGGATACAGGAGCTGCAGGTAAGCACACTAATAATACTTAATGCTGCAGCAACATGCTGTGTTTTCAGCACTGTAGGCATCAAGTGATGAATTCTCAGAACATTTCCTGTGCTCAAGGTAAATGTTACTAATCTCTTTAAGGAATCTTCTTGGTCTTGCTGAGAATAATACCTGTGTGCTTGCCAGCCCTGGAACCCTTAAAATCACCTAATATTGCATTTGCTGAAGTTTGTTCTTTCTCTGCCCAGCCCTTCTTTTTCCTGCCCTTTTCACCAGCTCAGACTCTGCTTCTTCAGAGAACACTCAGTGAAAAAAACCCACCGGTCGAAATTAGTGATTTATTTTTTTCTTAGAGATCTGAGTGAACACAAGGAAGTGTTGACCTCCTGTCATGGTGTAAAGAAAGGCAGATTTCCTTACTACTGTCCAGACATTGCCCCACAGAAACAATAAATGCTGTTCTGTGCAGGTTTTTATTACAGTGAATATACAGACATATTTGCCAGGCTGGAATCCCTGCATGTTGCTAAGTTCATATTAGCTAAAAGAGACAGGCAGCAGTAAGTGTAATATATTGTCACAATTAATGTTCTAGCCTGTGACCATGTTTAATTAATTATTTGTATCACACTAGCAGTATGTTTACTGTATAATTAATTAGCCCAGAAGCAGAAGACTAAGGAAGAACAACTTGAAAACTGATGGTGAAAAGGTTCCTGGAATATCTTAGTTAGGCCTGTTCATTCTGTCGTTCTTCACTGTGGAAGCCCTTGCAGTGTTTTTGCTTTAAAGTAAACAAAATGGATGCCTATGTATTTGCTAAAGAAATTAATGTATCATTTTCTCTGTGTGGGACATGGCATTAGTCTCAAGTCAGTGCAAGATGTGTAAGACAAGTGCATGAATTTTTTTGATCTCTGTGTTACCTCTTAGGCAGGAAAAGCATCAGCTCCTATTCAGTATCTGTCAATGCTCCAAGTGGATGTGTTACATTTTTCTCACTTCCCAACATGACAGACACTGGGACTGTGGCTGTGTCTTGGTCTTTCTAGTTCTGGCAGCTGAATTCTAATACTTGCTCGGGGCTCTCTGTGACAAGCACACTCTTTGGTAAGGATGCAAGGAGCTTCCTCTGCCTTGGCACTTAAAAGCACTGCAGAGGCAGCTCTGTTGCTGCTCCCTGGGGCAGGTGGACAGCAGAGCAGGCCATGCCCTTGCCTCTGTCTCTATCCCTTGACCTTTGTGTCAGTTTGCTGGAGTTGGTGGAACTAGGGGAGCAGGCTGCATCCTTTCCAGAGACATAAGCCAGGGCACGGCTGTGAAGACCTGAGGGGGGAATCAGCATGGCACGGCACTGACGCCTCCCCCAGGAGTGCTGAACACGGACCTGGCACCTGACACAGGTGCCTGCTGAGCTTTAGGGCTGTGGTGTGGGGAAACAGACCCTTGTGGAAAGACGTCGAATGCAAAATACACATAAGTTGAAGATGTAAATACGAAGACTTGAACATCCATGCACAGTCTAGCACACCAGGAACACGGGAATCAAGGAAAATCACCACTTTACAATGTGCTGTGAAAGTCTTTGCTCTGTTAACAATTGGATCCAAGAAAATGAAAGGCTGATTTCACTCTTTTCATTGTGTTTCACTGGGTTTAACTGGCTTTCAAATCAGAGTCACCACCGGATGAGTGAGTCTGTGGTGATGCCAAATGGCTGCACACGCATAAAATGTGAGATCAGAACAATGCAGTGCGTAAGATTCCCACTGTAAATGCCATCTGGATTTGTAACTTCCTCCATGCTACTGAAATCACAACGATAGCATTAACAATTCAAGTCAGGCATAAGTTTTTCTGTCTCTGAATAGAGATCACTACAATGCTTACACTCTCTAAATACAGATAATTAGAGGCTGTGGCATAATTCTCTTCTCCCTCGACCTAAAAGCAGTCACGAGTAAAGTCACTGCAGCAATTGGTTACTGTCTCAGAGAGCTAACAGAATGCATTGTGCCTACAGTGAGATCCTTGACTTGCATTAATTTGGGTGGCAGGATCTTTGCATTACTTCTTAGGGGCTTGGTATTTTTTTTTTACTTAAATTGCACAGTCTCATGGCAACTGTTATTTGGAGGTGAACATCAGCAGATGTAGGGAACAGTTGTGGTAATGTCTAAACAGTAGGCAGGAGTGGAACAGGAATGCCAAATATTAAGAATTTTCTCTTTTTTTTAGTGTTTGGGGAATAAAGGAATCCATGCTATGTACTTTGCTTATAATTCACTAAAATGGGTCAATGCTTGAGCTAGCAGTTGCTCTGAAATTACAATGACTGACTGTAATTAAGAACTAATTTGTAGTCATAAAAAAGCCAGATAAGGGGCTATCCACTTCATGAGAAATGAATATAATCAGGATAACTGGCACAGCTGGTGGCCACAGTCTGTCCTCAGTGAGCACACACAATTCCCATAATTCATAACAGGCCTTACGTATCTGACTCAGAAGGTGGATACTTAAGAGAATTTCCTTTAGATTTGAAACACAGAAACTTAGAGAGTGTGGGGACAGGGCTTGGGGAACATGGTGAAACCATTTATTAACTATGCAGCATTAGCATTTTGATAGGTGCCATGTAAATGAATTGGGTAGATTTGTTTTGGTTTGCTAGAAAACGTCAGGTTTGTTTCAAAGGAGTTATATCAAAGCTGAATGTGCCATTTTATAAATGTGAGCAGGAATTAACTTCAACTGAAACCATTCCTTAGTTGTATTTGAATTTGTGGACTTCTTTTCCTTGATCTCACAGGCAGAGCTAGCAGCACTACCCTGTAACCTTTTCATTTGTGATATTCAACTAACTTCTGTATGAAAACAATCAGCTTTAGCTTTACTGCAGAAAATATATCTATAAAACCCTGTTAACTGTTTTCCATATGCAAAACAGCAATTATGACCTCTTTGACTTAGCACTTATTCTACAGAAATAAGCAATTGCCATTTGGCTCTATTCATTTTGTACTTTGTTTCACACTTTCTTAAGATGTATCAGCAGACTTTTAATTATCCTGCAAATGATTCTATTAAGCATTCTCCTTGCATATTAAATGCAGAAGACATTGTTTTGAGCTTCCTTTCCCTCCTGTGAATAGAATGTGGGCAGACATAGAAAAATCAAATTATTTTACTAAATGAAAACAACCTGAGCAGAAGAAATCATTTTGAATAATGACAGCTTGGGTGAGAGTGTCACCATTTTCTATCAGTTTGCTCTGCATCACATAGGAGCTCACTTGATGGAATGTTAAAAAAAATGTGTCTAGTAAAAATAAGCTGTGACAGTCTCTAAGTAAATGTAATAAATCAGGAGGATTTTCAAAGGGAATAAAAAGTGTCATTTATGATGGTTACAGCTTATACGCCCACTATGATTCCTGTACTGGTACAGTTTATACTCTCCCATGGTAGATAAAATTATTACTTGATCTGTCAAAATGGAGTGACAAAATTTTTGTGGGTAGACAGCTTATTTAAGAATAGTAAAGTTCTATTGTGTGTTTGCTATCCTAACTCAAAGTACTGTAGAAAACAAGAAATGAGGGAAAGCAATCACTGTTCAGAAAGTTGAAATAAAATTGGGGAAAAAAAAGGTTAACAGAAAAGTCTTAATGTTTTACCCATAGGAATCTGGAGAAAAAGAAAACATACTGTCATCTGAGAAGTGATTATTTCAGTACCCTGTGAGACCTAAATTCGAGCAGATTTCCTGTACTATAGTGAATTGATAATTCTCAGAAAAAGTTTTCGCTCTGTTGGAGGTGGACTGGATTAATCACTCAGTTCCAGGTGTTCCCTGGAACAGGATTAATTCTAAGAACTGACTGTGGTTCCATAGTGCTGGCTCAGATTTGCCAGACACCCATATGTGACCAGGAAATTCAGAGGCATGGAATATTTATGCAACCTCAAGCACTGAATCATTGTCATTTACAGAAGTTCTGTTTCTCTACTTTTTGAGCACATAATCAAGAAGTCACCAAGACATCGTGTGTAACTGCTCATGTAGGTAAAGGCATATAATACTGGAAAGCTTTTAAAACTAGCTGAAAATGTCTTATGGCTAGAATTAAAGTCAGCAAGGTATCAGAAGTAAATAAAGTGCATATGTTTTGACAGTAGGAAGGAATACTTAGCCTTTGGGATGGGTTGTGAAGGAATGTATTGAATCTGTCATTATTTAAAGCCTTTAAATTTTGATTCAGAATCCTCCTAACTCCCTAAACTCACCATGAGCTACTGCTGAAACCTGAATAAAGGCCAGGCATACTCTTCTGTACCCTTTTTTCTCTGCTTGCACATTTTGAAAGAAATGTTGTGGAGTTACACTTCCAGTGCTAAATGTGGAGTTGGAGTTCTGTGCTCTGTTAGAAATGGCATTTAGAAGATGAATGCATTTGCATATTTTCTGAAGAAGTGATCACAGTTGAAAGCAAAGGATGATTCCAACAAGAGGAATAAGCCCCATATTTCAAAATTGCTTCTGATTCCCAGTAACCAGATCGTACCACCTCCCACTGGACAGCTGAAACCCCAAGTGCTCTGGAAGGAGCATGGCTCTAAAATTTTTGTAGTTACTGAGCTATAGTGACTGTAACTCTCCCTTCACTGACAGAACAACTCCTTTCTCTCTGCTATGGCTATTTCTTGAAGCTATTTTCTATTCACACAGCTTCATAGAGCATTCACTCAGCTTTGGTAAAGGAAAAGGGGAGTTGGGGAAGAGGAAGCATTCTGAATTGGGAAACTATTCCCTTCTCTTCAGATGAAGGACAAGCTGTTAAGTGAATATCTGGATTTTCCAAAATGCTCACTGAGATATTGCTTTGGGTCTAAACTTAGTGAAGATAAGCTGGTTTTCATAGATGTCAGCTTGCTTCTACTGCTTGTATAGCTGAAAGAATGTTTGTGTCAAGTAGAGTCAAACTGGACTTCTTCCCCTAAAAAATGGGCATTCTAAGAAAAAGAAAACATTTCCTTGTACCAACAGAAAAGTCAGCCTAGTGTGGTCTCACTGTGTGAACAGCAAAATTCGTGACAAAAATAAGCAGGGGACATCAAACACACCATAGATTTTTTTTTTCAAGAGCAGAGTCTTCTAAATATAGATTATAGTAATTTACTTTCAAACAACTCATTTTCAGCATCTGACATGTTCATTAACCCCAGGTAGAAAAATTATTGTGGTGCATTAATTTTTCACCAATGAAGACATTAGTCATATTTGCAAGTATCATTAGTGTCTGCCACCGAGGTGGAAAAGTCTCACTGTCTCTCTCCAAATGGAGGATGCATTAGAATGTTAACTAGGGTCTGCTGAGTTCTGTGGGTTATCAACCCTTGCACGCTTTTATGCATTGAATTTTAATTAGACTTTTCTAAAAGTACATCATTAGAAGACATGTTTTATATGTGAGTAGGAGAGATACGTAATCCTTTGGTAAAATAAGGCAAAATGTACAAGGATTTAATGTAAGTATTCTGATAGTTCTTCTGACAATATGAAAGGTACAAGTTCGTCTATTAAACTGTGTGTGTGCTCAGCAATTACAAGAAGGAAATGAGATCAGAGGTATTAGAGTCCACTGGGGGGGGGAAGGGAAGGTTTCAAAGGTGCCAACAACAGCAGGTAAGTGAGGTCAGAGAGACTTGGGTGTTTTTCTTCCCACTATGTCATGATGAATCCCTTACACAGTGCATTCCTAAGATAAAGGCTAAGTATGGGAAAATGTCTCGGAATGATTGGCTCCTATCTTTCCTAGGTCCTTTTCTGTACATTATTTCTGCTAGATGCTCACAAAGTCTTTTATTTTATCAAATCTTTATTTAAATGGTTTTGCTTTGGATTCATCTATGACCTATTTTTTTAATCCTTCAGGGAATCATCGTTCTTCTAGCTTTTGTTAAAGACATGATGAAAAGGAGAGCAAGTTGAAGCAATGTTGCTCTAGTTAAATTTTTTCACATTAAAACAATGCTCAAATTTCATTCCCTGAAGTATAAGGCTGTATATCTGTACAGTGGCTAATATTTTAGAACATTGTTTTTGTAGGTAGAAGGATGAACCTCTGTCTTACTGTTGAATATGACTAAATCTTGGTCAGGAGCCAAGGGGAACTGACATTCCCTTTGGTAGTGCTTATAAAACTTGTAATCAATTATTCCCTATTTCCCCAGTTCCATCCCCTTTTACTTTCAATGTCCAATTTCCACTTAAATGAAAGAGGGCATGAAGGAGCTCGATGCAGAACCTGCTGAGGACAGTCCAAATTCACTAATGGGAGTAACAATGTGGTGGAAACCATTCCTGATTCTGTTCTTCCCCCAGAACACTCCAGTTTGTTTTTGCATCTTTCCTGATATTTTTCAGTGTAACAAAACCATCAGTCTGGCAAAAAAAGGAAGAACCATCAAAAGAACAAACTATTTTTAATTCAAAGTTATTTTCTGACTAATCTGTCCGTTGTTAGTACAGCTGGGATGGGTCTTGTCTTGCATTACTTAAAATTAGGTTTCTTGTCTAAGTGTATCTTTTCTACAACAGCAGAGTCAGTAGAAAGGAACACTCACTTCCAAAGACAATGCTCATTCTTCAGAGTTATGGAAGGCAACCAGATTCCTGGGCAGAGGATTTCACTGGGAGCATGACCAGGGTGAGGAGGTGTGGTGCATCTCTGGAGCTGCCCATCTCCACGTTGATGAGAACCAAGGAGGGAGAACCAGCTTGGCCTGGAGCAGTGATGGGTTTTAAATGCTTGGTTTTGTGCTAGTTTGGAAACAAACCAGTGGAAGATCACAAGTCAGAATTATAATTTAATAGGAAAATTAAAATAAATGCAGTAGTACAAGAACACTGACAGAGTCAGGATACAGCCTGACATCCTGTTAGTCAGCGTGGTGGTAGCATTCCAGATGAAGCGGTCCTGTTGAAGCAGTGATCCTGTAGAAACGGTCTGGTCTTCACCTGAAGGTCCAATGGCAGCCCTCGTCCTCTGGGAATCCAGTAGATAAAGGCTACCCATGCTTTGTTCCAAACCTCGGATTATATCCAGGTTGGAATGCTTGGCTCCTCCCCCTGGGCAGAGCATCTCACAATGGGCTGATGTAATTCTGTGAGTCACTTGGTGGGTCCTTGATGGCCCATTAAACAGAGATAGTCCCCAGAGGGAGTTATCAGGGATGAGTCATGGTAGGAGATAATGAACACTGCCCCACCCACTTTTACAGCTCCTGAAGATGATAATAGAATACATGCTTTTGGTTACATCTTACCTTGTAACCCAGGTCAGGTTTACAGTTATTGTTAGACCAGCCCATCTCGTGGTTTCTGGAGAATCCTTTCACTGGATCCTTTCACACATCAAAAGCACAGGCATCACCAAGTGATGTATCAACATAGCTTGTTAAGTCAGAAATAATTTATTTTTCCCTAGTTGGAAGATTGCCCTGTTAGAGTGTGAGAGTGAGATAGTCCACAGGTTCCTCTATTGTGAAAAGAGTGGGATATTACCTTCTAGGGCACTCCTGTATTCTCTCTGTATGACCTTTATTTTATGACCTGAATTTTTAGCTGGTGAAAGTTGGATTTGCATGAGAAATACCTAAATGTTAAATGGTGTAGCCTGTACCTAGGAATCTGATGGCAAACTGTCACACCAGATATAAGCCTTGTCTTCAAGAAGAGAATAAATTGTGGATGCCTCCTCTCCTAGTAAAAACCTCCATTATTAGGTTTATAGTTTACTAATTTTTTACCACTCTTGTAAAATATGTTTGATCTTTCTGATTACAAAGAAGATATTTTTCTTTGCTTGGTAGTGTAGGTGGTAGTATGTAATGTGAAATTCCATGAGATTCTCCAGGGAGATAAAACATTAGAATTGGTAATGCAGTTTGAAAATGAAGCTGGGAATGCCCTTTGAACTTCATATATCAAAATAAAAATAAACTTTTTAGAACTTTTTTGCATTACTCATGGACTTGCCTTGATTGTTAAAACTTGGTTTAACTGGTATTTAATTTAGTCTTTCTACCTAATTTTTTAAAAATAAAGGTAATAAGTCTCATTACTGATTATATTAGGAAACCTTGGTTCATACATCTATTAATGATTAAACATTTAAGTGATTATTTGATCACATCACAAGTAGTTGAATAAGTACAGATGTTGCTTGTTTAATTTCAGTGTTATTATTCAGATTTTCTGAACATAATAATAAGTCTGTATGTGAAGCTTTTGTGTGACCAGTTTTTTCAGTAGAGTTTTTCCTATGGAAAAAGTTTCTAGGAACTAGAAAGCACACAGAATATTTAACCATTGTACAATTTAATGGCACCTAATGTTACTTTTCTGGCATTTACACAATACAAAAGCTATTTGTTGCATTTTCATTTGTTTGCCTTTGAGCTCAGCCATAGAAAGTCATTTTCATCTCGAGATAGTTGTATTATTTAAGCACTTTTTGTTTTGATGGAAATTACTTTTGTAGGCAGAAATTTACCACTTTGACTGCGATCAGGGCCACAGCTCAGTCCGTAACATTCACTGCTGACATGCCTATTTCCTACCTGTCAGAATGAAATACTAATGGTAGGTCCTATGAATTCTGACATTGCTTTCTTATTTTTTATAACCAAGGTCACTTTGCTTCAAGTTTACATTTGGCATGCAAATAGCAATGAAACTGTATAAAGGTTTATTTTTTTTTTTTCTTACAGCAAATTTGTGCTGATTGTGTCCTATTTTAATATTTTTCATTTCAAAGAATAAAACACTGGAAAAATTTAAGTTGATAGATAAGGCATTTATGTGTTGGAAAGCAGAAAAAGGTGCTTTTTCATCTTTATTAAATACACGTGCTAAATCAGACTGGCTAATCAGCTGGTTCTTTTCTCAGTGTCTGTATTATTGCATTCATGTTTAAATGAAGCATTTGAAAGGTGTTTAAGGACTATTGTCTAATCCTTACAACATTTCTGTTCACAAAGAGTCTAAAGGAAGCTTTAGTCTCTGTAGGAAAGGGAAGTGATGGTCTTTTAGGGTAAAAGACATTGCATTTCCCTTGAAAGCGCCAAGGCAGGCTTGCATTTCAATTCCCAGGGCCTATTTTCCACAGGATCTTTGTTCTTTAATCATAATTTTCACTATTGTCTGCTTAGAATAGTTTTTTTTACATATGCTCATGAGCAAGAAGCCTTGTTTATGGCTCTGAAGTGTGGAAGAATTGCACTCAGGGAAAGCAGTGCCCTTGCTTTACCTGCCTGCTTGGGTGCAGTGTGGGCAAAGCTTCTCCCATTGCACTGCCAATGCCCTGCACCATCCCCTAATGGACTTTCTCTTTGGGCAGCCTGAGAGAAGTGACTCACCCTGCTTAAAGTTGGTATTTTTGGGGAGAACTTTCTGACTGTTACATGTTTTCAGCTGAAATTCTCATGATCTTACACTGAGATCAATGTGTTACACTGAGATGATTTTGTGTCTGGTTTTGTTTTGTTTTGGGGTGATTTTTTTGGGTTTATTTAGCCAACTGGAATAAGTTTTTTTTAGCACTGCTCTGACAAAAACATTCTTGTGAGTTGGGACAATAGGCAGGTTTTGTGTAACAATCTTTTTATTTATTCCAAAACTAGGAAACACTGTATTTCCATTGTTAAGAAATATCAATAAAAGGACTGGTTTTCATGATATAAAACAAGCTGCTCTTGTGATGGAAACTCAGCAGCACAGTGCTTGGAATTAGAGTCCCTGGAGCATCAAAATAGACCTTAATAAACAGACTCCTAGGTACTTTCTGAAAGAGAAGGGTGTGATCTCCAGACTCCATTGCAGTGCACTCAATTTTAGATCTATTCCATTTTGCAGCAGTAAATTGATGGAATGATGCAGAACACCACTCTCTTTGGGATACCCAGAAAGAAAAAGGAGGCTCTGTAAACTGATTGTCTCTCATTCTAGATAGGACCATGCAGAAATGTTCCACAGTTATGTTCTTTGCAGAGCCAGCTACAGCTTTATCACCTTTTCATAGCAAGTAGAGCTATTTAAGAGCTTCCCAAAATACAGGTGCAAAAGTTTGGACTGCTGGTCACCTCTCTATTCATTATTTTTCTTTCATTTCTCATCATGCTACTGCTACATGCAATGTTTGATACTGTGTTGCTTATTGCATTGATAAAATTCAAATTTGCTGTGCTTGCTAATCTCCTCGCTCTTCCATCACTAGATGATACATTTCCAATCAAAGCTGTGGTTCAGAAGGGTTAAATATGTTAAATGCAATTAATGCATAAATAGAAGAAAAAATGCTCAGTTATATGTACTCCACTACAGTTTTCAAATGCCATCCCAAAAGAGATCTGAGCAGTTTCCCCTTCCATGAGGAACTATAAATACATTCCTACATAGTGGAGCATCGTTGAAAATATCTACAAGACAATTCAAATGCTCATAAGGAAGGTTCAGAATGAAGGACTGAATAATTTAACAACGAGTATTTCTACTACTTCAGCTACATCCCTTGCTTGAGCAAAATGTAAAACAAGCAAGGATTTTTCAGTGGTTCTGAATTCATGCAGACCTGCATCATCTCTGGTTTTGCCTACTTAGTGCTCTACAACCAGACAAACCCCCTATATTTTTGGCAATCTTTTGATATAGTCGGGTACTGATGTGTGGCATAATTTTTGTAATTTCATCCTTATTGGAGAAATTCCCTTATTATATTTTGAATTGTTGTATTTTATTTTTGTTAGTATCAAAGGACATTTCATGAACTGGAGGAGACAGAGCAAGAAGATCCTGTTATTGTCATCCCTTTCCTTTTGGCAGTCACTGGGACTTTGTGCTGCTTTACAGAATCAGCTTTGCAGTACTGTACAAGAAATCTGGTTCCTGAGCCAGGCAGGGTTTTCAGCAGACATTTTGGTCTAGGAAATAGCCTGATTGCTTCAAAATCACAATTTGCTTTGGTACATTGAGATTTCCCTGCTGTCAGCAATGGGAGGAATTATTTGTGGTGAAAGAACAGAGTGTTGAAGGACACCAGCTCTGAGGTCTGCCCTCAAGTTTGCAGCTGGTGCTTGAACAACCTTCAGCAAGATCCTGAGTGTCCCCCCTCACAAAGTGTATTTTGTAGGTGTATTTTGTAATGTTGGAAGATGTTGAAGTCCTACAATAGGATGTACAAAATGGTATTTTGTTTCTAAGAAAAATTTGTGAAGCTCACAGTCTTTTCTGTGCTATTTCTTTGTGCACAAGCAATTTTTTTTCATCATATTTGATTTCAGTTTCCCTTAATTCAGAGTCTCCATCCAGTTAAATCTAAAAATAAGTAAGAAGCTGAAAGTAAAGCAGAAGTAAGCCTTCTGGACTGTACTTACCTCTGTTATCTAGTCAGAAGTGTAGGTATTAGATTTGTTTCCATGTCTGTGTATGATGTGGTTAAGTCTATTACACATCTATAGTTTTAAAATGCCACCTCTCCTGAAGGAAATCTATCTTTTTTCTCGTCTTTCTTAATTTTTTTTCCTTTTTTTTCCCCTTTCTCTTTTAGGGTCTGGGGAAGTCTGAGCTCAGTGTCATTCAGTGGTAGTAGCCTTGCAGAGTGAAGAAAATCCATGGAGGGCATTTAAAGAACCATTTCCATTTTTTGGTTTTTTTAATGTTACAGAAAAGATCTCTACTTATTTGCTTTTTGAGTAATAACTCAAAAGCTTCTATTGTAATCTGTGTACCCAGCACTGTATCTTTTCCCTTTCAGACAGAAAGAAATGGATTTATTTATCTAATCTGCCAGTCTAACCTATGCAATTCTGATGTAGACATTTACCAGAGGTCTGAGCACTGTTTGTGCTGCTCTGATTTATAGAGAGTTCTCACTTATATATGGCCTTGGTGTTCCTCCTCTTCTGTATTTTAGCTGTTGGTGGCTCTCTTTTGATTGTTATTTGTTAAGTCTTGTTACTGCAAGACTCTAATTATAGCTCCCATTATTTTTAGGGAAATGCTGAAATACAAGCTCAAAAGGGGCTTTAGAAGTGCTCAGATGAGAACTGGAGATGTGATAAGCACTTGTCAATAGGTTACTGGGGCTTTTCATTTGCCATCATTCAAATAATAATTAGAATATTTAGATGCTAAGTACATATCTGAGGGAGAAAATCAAATGGAAAGGGTTGGGGTTTTTAATATATATATAAATAGAATATAATACAGATCTTCACTTGTGTGGATTGACACACAATGTGGAGTTACGTGTATTTTGCCTTTGTTTTGCAGAGCTGTTCTTTACGGGAAGTACTGCATGCTTTTTATAGTAAATGAAACTGCTAAATATGGGTTATGTAGGAGCAGAATTGGTAAAAGACCTGCAGAACGACTGTGTATTTAAATGCAAAAAGAAAAAGGCACAGTCTAAATCCTCTAACTAAGGACAGTCTAAATCATTATTTCAACCTGGTTTTGACCACAGACAATTACCAGAAGAACTTTTTGAAAGAAACAGCTTAAAAGGAAGGAAACTTAGTCATGAAAATAGAGGGGATTATAGCCCTGAATAAATGGTAAATAGGAAGTAAAATGAAACATATTCTAGAAGTACCTGGAGTAGTCATCATTCTGCATGTGTCAGAATCCATGTGAAAGCATTCCCAGCTTCCCATGTTTCAGGACTGGGAAGGCTGCCTGAAAGCCATGCAGTTAACTGTGGTTGCAAAATGTCTAACTTTGCAAGGATGACTCCAATTCCTTTGCCATTTCTTCACGAGCATTGGAAGCAGCAGAGATGCCACTTCTGCATTAGTAGTAAGACCAACGGAATGCTATGTTTTAAATCCCTATCTTACAAAACATTTCGCTTTTGTAGCTGAAGCCTTGCTCTCTCGTGACTATTGACTCTCCATGAAGCTAATTCTGCAGTAAATATTTTTTCCTTTACCAATGTAAACGTTCCTGATTTCTTATGCATCTTACCCCCCTCTCTCTATGCCTGGTGATCTTCCCTATAGATCCCTTCTGTTTGGATAACTGTGTGCATCAGATGGCAGAGAGTTGACTGCTGGTTTACATGTTGCAGGGATCAATCCTTCACTGATAGGGCAATGGACTGGATGACCTAAGATATGTCTTTCATCTTTATTTTATCACTGCAAAATGCAAGTGGGCGTGCAAATCCCAGCTCTTTGCCAAAGCCATCTGCTCAAAAATATTATACAAACAGACAAGGAAGGTTTAAACTAATTACAACTTTTGTCTGTTTATGAAAATTATTCTTTGCTACTGCAATCATATATCTGGGCTTCCTCTAGTTGTGTCATTTTTTAAAATCAGAAAATCTCCTCTGAGCACAAGCTGAAGGCTTTGGGTATTTTTCAGAGATTTTTGGATGTCCCTAGTCCATTTTCTCTGGAAACTAGCAGTTTCTCTGATTGCCAATCAGTTCAATGCACTCATTGCACAAAGACTGCACATATTTTTCCCTACGATATCACTCACAGTAATAGGGAAGCCCTACTCTATGTTTTTTTATTAAATTGTTGTCTTTTTCTTGCTTTTTCACCTTGAAAGGCCTGTCTATAGTATTCACATCAACAATATAGACATCACATGTCTATGTAGTATTCACATCAACATAAATTTTATCTTTGGCCTAGGAAACTCTTTACTTGCACAACATGGTGTATTTTGCCTGTGTTGAGAGGAACTTCATTTCATATGGGCTGGAGAAATTGGACTGAACATAACCTATTTCCAGGGTCTCCCAGCAAACCAGAGAATGCTCCTTCTGAACTTCCACGGTCTCCTGTTTCTCTCAGAGTTCCCTCTGCCCATTTCTGATTTGCTGATCTTATCAAGAAATGCTTCTGGAGTGACGTGGACAGTTTCCCCAGCTGGGATGAGTTGTCCCCTCTTTTGTGTGAGCAGCTGTCCCGGGCAGCCCCTCTCCATCCTGAGCTCAGCAGCAGCCAGATGAGGAGTGAAGCCTCCCCCCGTGCAGCCGGTCACCGAGCTCAGCTCCGAGGCTGTGCCGTGTTGCTGCCGGCTTCTTGGGTGACAGATGGAAAGCCATAAGCTTTGTCACTAAGTGTTGCCTGAGCCAGTAACAGTTGTATGTGCAGTTCAGGGTGCTGGTGTATTCAAAGTTTTATTTGTGTGTTTTGGTTGTGTTTGTGTGATATTGTAAAAAAAGATAAAAAAAAAGGAATTAATCTCTTCACTGGTTAAAGAGAGCTTCCCATAAAAATAGTATAGAGGAAAGGAAAGCTGTTTATATTTATTTTTTAATAGGAATTTTCAGCTTGTTTGGTTTTTTCCCCCCTTTCTTTTTCTTTTGACCAACCCTTTATGGCTTTTACCTTTCCAAGTGTTGACTGCAAAAATATTTTTAGCTGTATATTGTTTTAGAGGCATTAGAGAAAATCTGTATCTAAATAAAAGGCTCACTGTTGGCTCAATGTATGTAAGCTGAGTTTGATCACACTTTTAATATTCTCCAAAGTAATTACATTAATTTTCTCTTCCATGAGTCTGTGTTTCAGCACGTAGAGATCTTTTGTTATCAAAAGTTCTTCAAGAATGGTTAAATTACCTGTTGTGATTATGTATATGCATGCTGCCATTGACTCAGTCCTTAATGTCAGAGAGGCTGAACAGTGCTAAAACCTGACCTTAGTGCAGGATATGTGAATATTTGCTTAGAATGCCTGAGGTTGGTTCATCAGAGAAAACAACCAACGTATTTAACTTTTTATTGGACATTTTTAGCGTTGTATTAGTACATAATTAACAATTTTGCAACTAGCCTTATAAACAAACAACAATTAAACTTCCACATATGGCTTACTTTGCAAAGTTACACCGTCATGCAGAACTAATGGTTTTGCCACCACATGTTGGGAATAATTCTGGTGTAGTTTAATGAAACTTGTGCTTTGTCAGTTGCAGGAATAGCTTTACATTCCTATAGATATCAAATATGGTATTGGCTACGGGTTGCATTTTATTACCTTTTATCAGACACCTTGCATTGGGATTTGCAGAGAATTTTAGTGTCAGTGAGCACTTTTGTCCTATGTTTTAATGAGGATAATTAATGGAATTTGTAAAGTAGTCACTGCAGTGTTTGGCATGTTAGTGATAATAATGAGATATGATCCTTATCTTCTACAGGCTCCGTGTCAGCCAAATATTACTCAGCCTGGACATCCAAAAGGTCTAGGAAGCAGCTTAGGTTTTCATGGCTGGAAACTCTTTCAAGAACAATAGTGTGGCTGGGATGGCAAGAGGCTGTTGGCATCCAAATCATGAACAAGTCCAGGCACAGGGAATGTTTTCTGCTTGCATTGCTTAAAATGCAAGTTATAATGGCCAGGCAGATGTGGCTGGAGGAGGGGCAGAAGTTTCCCTCACTGAAGGCATTGTAAGTAAAGACTAAATACTGCCCAGGTTTCTCATGAGCTGCTCCCCTGGAGTCCTGACCCTAGGTGGGACATGTTACAGGGCTGGACACACTGTTCTGGGAACCAGCACAGGGCAGGTTTTTGCATTTAATGTGTTGCTTTCCAAAGTTGCAGCTCTGGTTGGAATTTGCAGCTGCTGCTGAGATTTCAGGCCAGAGCCAGCTGTGAGCCCACTGCAGTGCTGTGTGAGTGAAACTGCTTTTGTGTGCAAGTGGTACCAGTGGCATTAAGGGCTGCTGCACCAGGAACCCTGGAATTAAGGAATTTCTCTGTTTTTATTATCTTTTTAGTAATAAATTAAAAAAATCTGAGATTTATGTAGATACACAGAATGGAGTGCATTTGAAATGCATTTTGATGGATTTTTTTCCTTAATAAACCAATGACAATCACTTTCTTCTGAATGTATTCCTCCCTTTTGCTGTTCTTAAAAAAGTAGAACTATTTTGAAATGGGAAACTTGTCACAAAGGGAGATTTGGTTTGTATTGTTTCATGTGCAAACTTCAGCTTTACCTTTACAACTTCCCTGTACTGTTTTATGCCTTATGACATTTGTGTCAGATCTATTTTTGTTTCACAATGCAGGCTATATTCTTGTACACTTCCGACAGTATGTCATCCCTCCACATGAAAGAGGGCTGGACAGAGGTTAGGATGTTATCTTTTTGAGGCTAATTAAGTTCCAGCATAATCATTATACATGGCCTATGTTTTCTTGTTGAATACAAAACTTGCTTTGAGCAGAAGCTTGGCTGAGATAACCTCCCAAGGTTGCTTCTGACCTGAATTATTCTGATTCTACAAAAACAACAGTTGAAGGTGTGTGTTTATTGTAGAAGGAAACGTTTCATTGCCTAAAATTCTGTTTTTGAGAAGTCAGAGTTCATTGTAGAACATTTTGACTCTTGGTAACAGAAAATGAGATTTCCCAGCAGAAAACTGTAACTCTAACATGGACACAACTAAATACATGCTTAAAATTCCCATCCTCCAGCCTCCGGGACCTGCATCCTGCAGAAAATACCTGTTCTTCTCAAGGCCATGTAGCTCACAGAAGGCAAACATGTTTTTCTAAAACAGAGGCCTTTCCTTTTTAAAAAGAGAATTGAATTGAAGTGGAAGACTATAATTTAAAAACAAAAGTCCTCACTGTTGCAGGTTGTGGAGAACTCATGCTGTATAAATTTTTTAGAACACCAATATTTCAGTGGCTGAGTTGATGGATGAACTTGGCAGCCTGTCCTCAAATGATCTGGGATTTTTAGAAAAACAAAAAACAACACCCTTAATGCCAGGCTTTAAACTGTATTTAATAAAAAATAGAGCTGTGTGCAATGTGCTTATTTTGCTTTTTTAGCTGCGAGGCCTGATGCTGCATTCAGCCATTAGCTTCTACCTCATTCTGTCAATATCCAGGATTGGAGATACAAGAAGCCACCCTGGCTGCCTTCAGGAGGATGCATACTGAGGAGAGAAAAACAGCTACAACTTAGTCATAACTCTCTTAACTCTTTCTTCTCTGTGTTTGGCTGATCATGTTTATTCTCTCATTTGATCTAGAGAACCTAAAAACTAATTCCAATGTGATCCAAACTCCCTCATGGGACAAGAGCACAGAGTACTGTGAGCACAGTGTTCATATTCAGGCACTAAGGAAGACATATGAGCTTACATCTGGGGTGGGTAAAAGGTCTGTGGGTTTTGTATGCTTAAGCTTCTCTGTGTGAAGTCAAAATAGATAATCCCAGAGAAGCAGGCAGGAAGGGCAAGGGAATATGAATAGGCTGTGAAGAGATCATGGCCTCTGTTCTTCACAGAATAATTTCCATTTCATTTTCTAAAGCCTCCAAAGAAGCAGGTCATCTGGCCTCTACGTCTGACAGAATACACAGAGAAGGGTTCTGCCTCCACATCCAAGCCCTTGCCCACTATTGTTTTCTGTTCATGGGGTTCCACAGACCTGCTTATATGCAAATAATTAAAGGTCCATCTGAAAATGTGTAATGCTATTTAGGATAAGACTATAATTATTGAACTTCTTTTGCAAAATATAATTTGCAGTTTCTATTGCCTTTAAGACTGGGAGATGCAAGAGAAAAGTGCGTGAAGCAATGCTTTAGTAAATATGCAGGAAATTTAAAATCAGGAAACAGGTCCTTGATTGTGAATCCAGCTGTGCAATAGTTTCATCCTTTCTTAAGTTGGTCTGAGTCACAGGCAGTTTCAGTATAAAAATATACACATCAGGCTATAAATCCACATCCTTTCTTCGCTGCACCAAGTTCTAATATGTCAAATTTTGTGCAGTCAATCAAGCAGTGTAAGCTACATATCTTTTTTTACTGGAGAATACTGAAAGCTAGCTCTCCATGTCAGTGCTCAAAAATAATTAAACAAAAAATGGCTTGACAGGGGGCTGGGGTAAGAAGAAAGCAATTTAATTTCTTTCCAGCTTAGGTTTCATGCTCAGTTAATTACAGAATCGTGGAACCTCCAAGGACAGCAGTGGCACAACCTCTCTCTGCTGTCCTCATGGGAAACAAGTTTCTCCCTCCATGCCATCAGATCCGCTGTAATTTCAATTTGTATCAGTTGTTGCTAGTCCTGTTGGGATGCACTGCTGTGGAGAGTCTGGTCTCTCTTCTGTGGAACCCTTTGTAGGCTCCAGGGTCTGGTGTCTCTTCTCCAGACTGAGCAAGCCCTGCCCCTCCAGCCCCAGAGCAAGTGCTTCACCCCACAACCATCCTGGTGTCCCTCTGCTGAGCTTGCTCCAGATGATCAATGCCTCTCTTGGATGTGAAGGGGCAGAGCTGAACAAGGGCTGAGTAGAGAGGAATTATTGCTTCCCCACACGCCCTGGCCATGCTCCTGTTCACACAGCCAAGGGTGCTGCTGTCCTCCTTTGCTGCTAAGGCACGTGGTTGGCTCATGTGAAACTTGTTCTCTCCCCAGCCAGGCAGTTCCCAGCCCTCTGTCATGGCAAGGGGTTGCAGGACTTTGCATTTCTCGTTGCTGAGTTTTGTAAGGCTCCTGCCTGCCCTTTTCTCCAGCCCGAGTGGCAGCCCTGCCCTTGGACGTGCTGAGTGATCCCCCAGGTCTGGCCCTCTCCATTTACAGAATACTGCCATGCATTTCCAGCAGAGCCATACTGCTGTATTTATTACAGTAGGAATAAAACAACACCATTTAGACTCAATGTTTTGACAGTATAAATTTTTGTTCATATCATAGTTGTAAAAATGTGGAACAGAAAGCTTAATAAAATGTAGCTAAATCATACTGACAGTTAAAATAAATAAAAAATGTCTTTGTGTGCCAAATACCTATTTTACTTGGGTTTGATTTTAATTCTTACACCATTCTGTCCACATTCCATGACATTTGTACCCTCTGTGTTGGACTTGCTCTTGGAAAAAGGTAGATGCACTCCTGTCTGTTTCTTGAGTGTGTTAATACGTCAGTACATTGGCTGGAAAATGTATGGTGATATCCATTCGTAAAATGGATATGAAAACCCTAAAAAACAGTGGCTTGGTGCAGAGTCCCGTGGGGCTGGAAAAAGAAGCCAAATCACAAGTCCCATTCCACTGCCCAGGCGTTAGATTAATCTTCTTTCTGGCAGCTATTTAATTCAGAATAGATTTAGATCAGAACTTTTGTTTGAACACAGTGGCCATTTAATCATGCCAAAATGTTTCCACTGTTCCCATTTTTTCTTTCATTACATTATGTGCTAAAGAAATTATAATCAGCAAAGCACTAGAATTATCACCTGGCTATCCTGAATCATAATGAAGTACTGTGTGGCATTTTACCGTTCCAATTCCTGATTTGTGGTTAAATTTGATATGCAGCATACTGAATTCACATTATTGTGTAAATATTCTCATTATAAGCTATAATTTGCTTTTGATCTGAAAAGGTCATAAACATGCCATCAGTTATTTCATAGTAGTATATAACGATTCAGTGGTTTTTTCTCCACTCAGAATGGGAGGTGTCTGCAGGAACTGTATGGTAATATCTGGCAAATGTTGACTTTTATCAATGGCTTTTGTTTGCTTCACGCCTTCAACTCCTACATATTATAGCAGTGATTGCTGTTTCTGTTTTATTCTATGGTGGTTTAGTATTATGCTGGATATACTACTTTGCATAATGTCATCAAATTCCTGCTATTAGGCCTTGGAAAATATTCAGCTCAGATTCCAAACTGTTCTGAAATAATGGCAAGTTTAAATCTAATTTGTAGTCAATCATTCAAGGTCCGTAAATGATTGTCAACCATCAATTTCATGTATCTTTAATTCTGTTTTGAAAAACAAACATTTGAATTTTATCTGTTTCCTATCTTATCCAAAGTCTGTTTTTTACTTTTTCTTGCCTTACTATTCCTTCTGGTCCTGTCACAATCTCTCCATGAAATCAAAGTAATGGCTGTGGTGCAGAAACTTTTCTGAGAAAGCACCTTAATGTCTCATGAGGCTTAGGGGAGGCATTTGTACTCATACTGAGCCAGAAAGGAAAAGATGTAACGGGTGACTTCTTTGTCACATAAAGTCTTGGTGTTAGGGGAGGTAGCAAGTCAGCAAGAACAGGAAATAGCATTTTTATTATTTCAGTTCAAGTTATTGCCAATTACAGGTGGCTGCTGATTGGAATCGTCCCAAATCTGAATGGGTTCTTTCTAATAAGGCAGAAATGCAGTGCAGGAAGAGTTATTAAATGCAGAGGATCTTTAGGGCATGGCAGAAGCATGGATCCTTCGTTTGGATTGCACAGTTCGGTTTAATTAGCCACCAACATTGCATTTCTGTGCATGGAGATTTAACTGTAAGATTGAACAAAAATTAGCCACTGCCAAGGGCTGCCAAAAGCTACCTACAATTCAGGATTTGGCAATACTGCCAGGCACTCTGTTTTCCACCCTTTGGGCTCATGGAGAGGAAGGACATGGACTGTGGGCTCCTCCCTGTTATGGGAACAGAAATGCTGGGTGGCACAGAGCTGAATCCTGCGCAGTGAATGTGCAGTGAATTCCTGATGGAAAGTGGTGAGGAGCTCAGTGATGACACTTCCCAAGCTGGAATGGGAACCTGAGCCCCAACTGTGCATTAAACAACACCCCTGAGTCAAACTTGTCAGCCAGGTACTGCAGCTTGTTTACTGATGGCTTTTTGGGGCTGCATGTTAACTGACAGCCCTTTCATTTTGGTCTTGTTGCTTGTACTTTGTCTGAGTAATCTGTGGGAAAACTCAGAATTATCAATAATCCCCAATTAAGAAGTTTGGTGGTTAAACTGCAATTTTATTTTGTGACTTTGCTGTACTTCTGGTGAAGAACACCCTCTGTATTTAAGGAGTTTTTCTGAAGACCATCACATAATGTGACTTTTATTAATTTCCTTGTAGGAACATCAATAAACCCGAATCACAGATGAGGAATGACCGTGCTGGTGTCTGAAGTCAGTGTCCCAAATTCACTTGAAATGTCATGTTAGCTGAATTCACAGGTGCTGTCTTATAAATCTTCTACTCAGACTTTTCATTACATACCCTTCAAAAGGTACAGGGAGATGATGAGCAAAGATTTTAGTGTTATCTGAATTCTCTTCATACACAGCAGCAATTGACTGACGCACCTTTTTCCTACCATTATATACACAAAGGAGCAACACTTTCCTTTCTCAGAGTATGTTGAAAAGCATTTTTTGTGCCTTAAAACAGCTACTTTTATGCAAGTTTCCCCTACAGACTCAGAATTTTGATGGAATCTTGTGGTTGTGCTGCGGATTTGATCTTACCAACACTGAATTTACTCCAGCCAAAGGTGTTTTAAATCCAAAGCAAATACATATCTATGAAAAGTGCCTTACTAACAGTTCCTTCCTCAATTAAAAACATATTTAAGATTTCCTTTACTGGTGTTCTCAATATTTTGATGGTAGGGGAGTGGGCATATTTACTACAGAAGTCGTAGCTGAAATTCCAAGACTCTTTGCTGTGCATTGTCCAGGATTTTAGTAATAATGGAGATCAATCAGAGAAAGCCCAGATTTTTCTGGCAGACTTTCCTTGGCATCATTTTGTCTGGAAAATCTTCATATGGCTCATAAAAATTCATTTATTTCCACTATTGCCTCATGTGATAGAAAAAACCCACATAAAATCCTTATCCTCAGATGTTTGTTATATATCTGGGTAAGAAAGTCTTATAGTTCCCGTGGCTGTTGTTCATTATTTCAACCTCAACACAGAAATCAGTTAACAAAGAGCACTAACTTCTTTTTTCATACTTTTATTCAGAAAAAGAAACAAATTATCTCCCTCATTTACATTTATATTTAATCCATGAGACATCTTGTCTCTTTTTTCTGAGGAGCAGGGAACAGATTTGTGTCCAGATAGATAGTTTACCAGGATCTGCCTTTGAAGGCCTATTAATTAAAATGTGGATTTATGCCTTCCTGAGTCTGTTTAAATATGCCTTAAATATGTCTTAGCCTGAAGATTTGTACTTTTGCTTTCATACAAATAGAATTAAAAAATAATAAAAGTAATCATTTGTAAGACCATTTTTGTGGTAAAGGAAATTATTTTTGTATAACTAACAATGTAGGAACCATCAATTTTTGCAACATTTTCTTGTGAATGCTTTTTTTAAATTTCATAACACTGAAGAGAAGCATATTAGTAAAATGCATTGTTGTTGGTTTTTCTCTATTTATTTTTAGTGATAGGTCTGGATGTAGATGTCCTTAATATGTCAAGGTGTTTCTAAAACAGGTGCATGCTTTTGCTGAAAAGACTCATGATGCCAAGAACTGAGGAGCAGGATCGTGTCAAAATATCCCAAAGTCAGCAGGAAATTCTTCTCTAGTTAGAGGGCCTGCACAAAGCTCAACATTTCAGTAGTGCCTCATTTAATTCAGGATACAAATGAGGATTAAATACTGCCTAGAACTACACGTAGAGCTTGCAGAGCCCAAGAAGAGGGAGAAACTGAAAAAAGGTTTTATGTAGGCACAAAATTGAAGCTGGGAGTAAGTTCCCTAACATTCAGGATAAAAGAAGGTGGTAAAATTTGTTAAAAGCACCCCCCTTTCTTTGTTTAAACATGCTGATTAATATTCCATCTTGGCTGGAGTCAGGAACAAGCTCCCACTGACATCATTGGAGCCGGGATTTCACTCTCTGGCCGAGGGAAGCCATAGATCTTCATTATTTCTGTCTTTCTTTAGAACTCAGACTCCAAGGAGCTATTTGCTTTACATTTGACTTTGCCCATGGGAGATCTGCTTTTCCCTTCAGCAGGCGGAGATCAGTCCCTTCCTCTCAAGAAGCTGGGAGCTTTCCTTCTGTGTGTTTGTGTGTGCAGGTGCACACGAGAAATGGCGATTTTTCTTTACATCCTCTGTGATTATGTCAAGGGAAGATGTTTATAAATGTGCTATTTTTATTTGGGGTTTTGTTGAGCATGTGGTGTTCCAAATCAATATATACATTTTAAGATCAGTCACCACACTACAGATTGTTCTGCCAAGTGGAAGAGCCCAGCAGAAACCACCAGTGCTGGGAGCCCATGGTGGTCACTCTGTGCACGAGTCCCAGGGGAAAGTGGTATAGAAGGACAGCTTGTTAGGTTTTGGTTAATTCGTTATATTATCAGTTCTTTAAAAAAAATAATTTGAGGGGGGTTAACTCCCTGAAAGTGTCAAAGAACTCTCAGACTCTTTCAAGGTAATATTTGTCCTACTGTCCAAAAAAAAAAAAGTGTGCTTTTCAACCTTGCCTTTCCTTGACTTTTTGGCCTTCTTCCTGCTATTTCCCTTTCCATCCCTTCTTGATCTTTCTTCTTCACAATGGCAATTTTTGTCTTTTTTTTTCAATTCCTCATTTAACATTTGGGTTGTGCATGATGTTGCCTTTCTGTTTAGGAAATATGAAGCAGTCAGTATTCCACAGCTGCAAAGTTACTGCTGTCTTGAGGCTGACACAGAAACAGACACAGAGCTTTAGTCTGTTTAAATGGAGATTAAAATTTTATGTAGCAATTAATGGTTAACTGGGGGTAAATGATCCAAAATTACCCAGCAGGGTCTTTGTTGAACAGAAACACTGCTTAATGTGCCTTGTTTACTAACAATCTGATGATGAGTGAGAAGACTTTCTTCCTGTATTCCGTCAGGTCTACATAGAAGCCAGGATGTGCTCCTGTGGAACAGCTCAATGGAGAGCTGATAAATCTGTGCCAGTTGCAATAAATGCAGTGTTCAAAAAGTCAGCTCCCTGACTTCTGGACACGACATGGAATGTGTGGAGAACCAGACGTTTGCTTGCCAGTTTGCTCACTCAGGACTTTCCTGTCCACAAAAGAAGTTTTCCCTCATGTTCTGGGCTCCAAAAACAATGTAGGTGCTGGCTTAAAGCTGGAAGGTTGGGAATGAAACTCCCAGTTTGGGGAAAAATTTCTTTTGGCGCTCCCTCCTTGACTTTGGGTTTCAGGAGTGGGAGAAGTCCAGAGGCTGCATCCTGGTGCTGCAGCTGTGGGAATGAAAAAAAAATGAGAAAAGGATGGGGTGTGGCAGCAAGCTGCACCTCCTGAAGGTGAAAAGAAGGAGAGAAGGGGGATTTTGTGAAAGCAAAACTTTCTAAGCAAACTTTTTGTTTGGGAAAGTTTTCATTAGTGGACATTCATGACTTGAGATTATTGTAGATATCTAACTATACTACAGTTCAGATACCTTTTAAGGACATAATTTCCTATAAAGCCTATGGGTATAAATATTTGTACTGTACATATTAGGAAGAGTTGAGTTTTGCCAGAAAGTGGTCCAGAGCCCCTAAGTCAAATGCTTAAATTTAGAGATGGTGATGAGCCGGTTGTCATTTACTATTTCCTCTAAATAGGAGGTATTCTCTTCTCCTCTTAGGCTTAAATACAGTTCTGTGATTTTAGTACAGCATATGAAATAGTAGAATTTCCCCCCCCCAACACACACTTTCTACAGCAATCCTCCAAAGTTATCCACAATAAAAGACTCCAAGCAAATAAGAGTAGGAGTTAAGTCGTCTGCTATGCATTAAATGTAAAAATACTGAAAATTAAAATCCTATTTGCAGCATGGATCCCAAAAGGTTTAAAGATTGTTCTGTAAGGAAGAGTGGGAAGGCAAATGTCTCTCAATGCATTTTATATATGCTACCTGTGACAAATGTTTCATAGACTTGAGGAATGGAAGGGAAAAGAATCCTGGGGAGGGAAGAAAATTGCTTCTTGGTCTTCAGTACTTGCAGATCTACTTAAAAATTAAGATGGGGAATATACAATAAGCCCTTTAGCTTACGTGATAATAACTACCAGAAATTTTTTGTAAAAATTAGGTTCCTAATGTGCGCAAGTATCCCAAAAATCCTGGTAAAAAATTGCAAATAGCCACTGATACAAAATCCGAGCGTGGGCAGATTACACTGCAAGGCGACAAGCCATTTTGCATTTGCTGGCAGGAGCTGGCATCTGTTTTTAGATGTAACATCCTCAGTGTAGCTGAAGAGCCTCTCAGAAAGAACGTTGCTGGGAAGAGCTCCAAGGGAAGACAAAGCCAGGTTTGCAAGATGTGGAAGTGAGCTGGTGTTAGACTTCCACCACTCAGCAAGACCTACTCTGTGTGTAGTGAGCTCAGAGAGGTACAGAACTGGTTCAGATTTGGCAGAAACAAGAGTCGCTTGAGTTTGAGGTTGTCATGATCTTTTCCAAATAGCTCATTACATTTGCAGCTTCCAGGTGGGCTGGATGGTAATCTTTGGTCTTTATTATTGCTTCTTGGATGACTGGGAATTTCCCCTGTTGTTCCTCAGCTTGCCTGTGTGTGACAGTTCTGGCATTGTCTTGGGGAAATCGAGAACTGGCAGAGAAGTGCCTGAGCTAAGGAATCAGAACTCATTCTACGTGGTGCCTTTACTGACACCACACTGTTAAATGGCTCAGAAAGACAGGATAACACTTCCTTTTTTTTGGCCTCGTTGCCTTGATCCAGTACTCACATGCTGAGGTGGGACTGTCAGAGCCCTGACAGCTGGCATGATGACACACATACACACATCTCTAGAGCTTATTTTTCAAACCAACTCCTCAAAGGGCTCAAGGATGTGAATGACAGTGTCTGCCAGGCTCCACTCTACCTGAGTAAGCACCAGCTGTCTCCAGCCAGAGAGCTATCCATGATTGTTTATTCTTCTACAGGCTTTTCTACATGCAGTGTGTGGTTCACCTTGTGCCTGTGCCCTGGGAGAGCCAGCTCATGAAAAGGCAGTTTGGAATAAAATGGGTAATATATTTATAGTTGCTGAGTATTCAACTGCTAATAAACCTGTCTTAATCCTTGAGAGATATTTCAGTATGATGACTTTTTGGAATGATTTTGCTTAAATAATGCATCATTCATATAGATGCAAAAAGTGTGTAGAAGCCACCTCTCCAATCACACTGGAGTCAGCAGCCACTTACAGCAACAGCAGAGCACAGATGAGGTCCTCCCTGAAGGCCACAAACAATCCTCTCATTTGGCAAATGGTCATTATCTTAACAAGTCCAGGAAGTCATGGCCAGCTGTGTGTCAGCTGCTGAAGGCCTGGGCGTGCACAACCCAGGCCTGGAAATATTTAGTAGGTGAGTGAAAAGAGACCGTGAGCTTTGGTGGTAAAAGATCACACACATGCTAGGAGTTATTTTCTGCTTTTGGCACGACTACCGTTCATGGGAAACTTTTTCTGGGATCGTGGCATTTAAAATCAGAAAGAGTTGTGGGAATAATTTCCGTGGGAAGGGTGGTACTGAAACTCTAGCAAGCACATCACTGACCTGGAGTTCAGACATTCCACTGTAGGTATTTGTGATTTCTCAGCTGGTGCAGTTTTCCTTTGGGAGAGGAGGTTTCTCATGGTGCCTGTTGTATCTAACACCCAGGGTCTTCCAGCTTTTGCAGAGCCCTCAATATGGTTGATTTGAAAGCCTGGCTATGCTGTGACCTTAATCTTTGATACTTCTATAAGCTTCCACAGATGCAGGTTTAGCATATTTATTTTTCTGGCTGACACACGCTAACGAAATGCAAAAATCCTTTCAGGAATGTTAACTTTCTGGGGGTTTTTGCAGCCATTTCTTGCACAGTAAGGAGTCCCCCTCCCTTTTTTTTCCCTCTTAGACTTTGTCTGGAAAGTTCCAAAGGGAGACATATCTCATGCAAATAAGATTTTTGCCATTTCAGTAATTAAGAAGAGACTGTAAGTAAAAAGCATTGATCAGTTGGTTCACCGTAGCAATAGGGGACCGAGACTCCTACATGCTCAGACTTCAGTATCCAAACAGTAAAAAAACAGTTTATAATGATAGGTTTTAGAGAAAAAACCAAATTGGGGCCAATAATTCTTCATATCCCTGTGAAACACTGGTATCGTTTCTTATAAAAATAACATCTTGAATGTAAGATCTTTTTATCCTGTAGCATGTGATGAAAGCAGTTTGTAATTTCTGGGTGGTGGGACTCTACTGAAGGAAATCCAATGTATCTTGTATCCCACTTACTTTTATTCTAAATGCATTTCCAAAGAGTACTTTTTAAAAAAAGTCACTTAAAAGCATGTGATCAATATTTCTTTGATTCTAACGGCCAGATAGTGATTTAGGTAGTTATTTTTATCTAAAACTCTTCAATCTGCCCATACAACCTGGAAAAATGGTGTTTGTGATCAAGGAGTTTCACCTTGGAAAATCAAAAAAGTCTACAACAATACTGGAAACACATTTGCTGAGCTGCAAGAATTCTTCCCTGGCTAGAATCTGTCCATAAAGAAAGTATCTAATTGTACTAGACACACTTTGGAAACTTTCCCAGAGGAGTAATAGATAAGTTAACGGAGCACTTTTTAATTTTGCAAAGTGCACTCTTCCTTATAATTTACTTAATATAGAAATTTAATGTACTGCAGTTTACTGAACAAATTACATTTAAAGTATTTCAGAGTTAGGTTGAAAGCTCTGCTTTGGTAGCCAGTTGGACTTTATTATTTGATTATCCAGATAAGGACAAGCAGTAACAAAGTTCTCTGTCTTAAGTGGTTCCAGGGATTATCTCTCAACCATTACCACTGTTAAATGCAGATTTTAAATTCCCATGAAAAAACCCACAAAACAAAAAAAAGATACAGTAGTCTTTTGCTGCCTCTGCACTAGTTAATGCTTGGTTTTCATTTGACCTCAGTCTGAGAGGATTTTGTATTTGTTCCATAACAGCTTTCATAAATGAACTATAACTTCATAAAATAAAATCCTAAAGTTATAGGAAAATACAAGGATGCGAGAAATTAGTATGGGCAGAACGAAATATCCTCTTTGTGTGTTACTGCAGCCCAGGTAACTGAGGTTCTTTTCCATTTATTTGCCTGAAACATCACAAAAAGCACAATCCTGGATTAGAAGTAACAGCATATATTTTCATTAAGCCATTGCCACAAATCCATGATTCATCATGAGTGATACTTCTGTCCTGCCCTCCTGTAGGGCAATCATGTAATGTAACCCCCTCCCCCTCCATTTGTTTTTAAAATTACGTTAGGGTTTTGTTATCAGACAACAGGTCAAATGAGTGTTTGTACTTGGAATGACATAGACTGTGGCATAAATTATCCCAGGCTCCAAAGCAGCTCATTAAAAATTTCATCAGTTTCATGATGGATCTGTACCCGTCTTCTGTGTCAGAAGTAGAATTGTGATCAAAAATCCTTTTCATGGAGGTTTTTGCCCTGGGATGGACACATAGATCACTTGGAGGAGAGAATTATTTAAACTTTAGGAGAAGCTGATGAAGAGAGCAGAATTCAGAACTGTTCCTGAAAATCTTAGTGACTGAGGAATGCACTGCTGTGTTCTTCACTGTTTAAGTTTTCCAGTGAATGGTTTTTCTGTCAGGAGGAGTCTAGGGAAAACAGGCCACCAAAGAAAAGGAAGTGTCTCTGAACCTTATGGTGTCTGTTGCTGATGTGTTCTGCAGATGGGATTTTGAAGAACTTGATGGCTTGTGGGAGAGGGTGGCATGAGGGAAATCCATGGCAGCAGACTGCAGCAGCAGACATCAATGAAACCGGGCCATCGCATTAAGCATGGAACAATTTTCTAGTCAAATTCCCAGGCAGTTTACAGATGCTGCAATGAGACGGAGTCTGAGAATCATCAAACTGAAGAATGGCTCAGACATTCCCAACTGGAAACTTCCAAAAGAGCCTGCACTGCAATGGCAATGCACCAAAATATCACCTGCTCTCTGAGGGTCTCACCAGTACTCTTCAGTTTAGTTTCAGCAGTTCACTGATGGTTAACCTGATGATCTTGGCTTAACACAGAGCCAGTCTAGATAACAGGAATGTTTCTGCAACTGAAATGTGGAGAGGCTGTGTAGTGCTTCATATCTGCACTGTGCAGATATCCCCCCATGCAAGACATGGGGTCTCTGAAGGAATTTTAGTAGACATCCCTTCCTGTGGTGTATCAGAAAATTCTACTGTTGAAATCTATTGCATGCTGCTGTGGTCTAGGGGGAAAAAAGGTAAACAACTGCCCTCCATCAAAAAAAAACTGAACAGTGTTATTAGGGCAACCTCTCTTCCTAATCCTTGCTGCAATCTGCATTGTGCTAATGGAAGATGTTCCACTCAGTTGATATTTTAGGCAGCCTTTGATATATTTCCTTGTGAATACCCTCAAAAAACAAAGCTTGGAGTTGGATGGTAATTGACTTTGTTTTATCAAGGAAGGCAAGGAAGGTGAAAGAGAATTCACTATTGGACAACCTGTTGCATTCTTAAAGAAGAAAGAAAATGTCAGATTGGGCCAAGGGAGGATTTATCACTCCTACATCTCTTTTACTGACTGGGAAAACAGAGATGAAATGGCTAAGAGTTGGAAAATCATTAATATTTTTTTGATGAAAACCTGTAGAATTCTTAAAGTGAAATCAAGTAGTTTCCTGGCTGGACATGGCTTGTGTATTAATAAGGATTCCAAATGTAAATGATCATGGAAGCAGGTAGGCAGGATTTTCTCGGCACTTGGATCTGGGCAGTGCTGCTGTCTGTGGATAGATTGATGATATGTCTCAGAGTTTGAACAGCTCTTTGGTGTGAGACTTGATGGCTGGAGACAAAGAATTAAGTTTGCTTCATCTGGCATATAGCCTCAAGATAGTATCAGAAAAATATTTTATGCTTCTTCTTCTTTGAAAAACGTATATGTGCCGTTTGCTTTTAGTGAAAATACATAAATGGATAAATGGGTAAATGGCCTCATGAGACTAACGTTCAATTAATGGATGATTTCTGCTATACAAAGATTTTTATTAGCATTGTGATTACTGAGAATAATTAGTCATAGAAGTCTATACTATCATCAAGTTGAAGAACATGACTGGATCTAATTAAAGCTAATGCGAAGAATTGGGTATCGCATTTTGACTAGGATGGCAATGCAAAATCCCATGCTCCTGTGAAGTATGAGCTTCAGTGACATCCTGTGGTCAGGACTCACTTTGTTACATTGAAAGAAGGCATTTTCAAAACCTAGGAATGAAGACATTCTGCTTTCTGAAAACCACGTGTGAGGCGTGAGCGTGTGTGGCCACGGCACCTCGTCCACAGTGACCTCCTGGGAGCCTCAGGGCGAGAAACTCAGTTTCCTTCTGGGTCACAAGGTGGTTCTTCAATTCAAGGAGACACAAAAGCTCTTCTTCAAGACCAAGGGATGGCCAGCTGGAGAAAAACAGCCGCCACTGTTCTAATAGTTCCCCAGAAACGTGATTTTATCATTGGAATCTTGGAAGTAATTTCTGCTTGCAGTGGTGGATTGAGATAGAAATATAGCTACAGCTAGTTGTTATTATTCACAGACATGAAGAAGATATTTAAGGTAAAGATCATCGTTAATTTCCCTGTAATGACTAATGCTTAATATTCCCAGAGGCCTACCCCTTCTTTGATGAAATACTTGCCAAGCTTTGGCTCACACAGGGTTTTCTGCCTTCTCAATGAAACTCTGCTTGTACATCTTTCAGGGAAAAAAGATCTGGTGATGTTGATACAATGCACATGAATTGCTATAACAGAAGTGAGATGAGCAGGTACACAGATCATTCAGATAAAATCACTCTCCACAACAGAAACACAACTTTTTTTTTGGGCTAGAAAGGCTTAAGTCAGAGTGTTATTGTATTTTTACCTCTATTTTTTATCTCTAGAAAAATGTTGTAAGAGACAATTTCCTGCCTGTTGGGAAGTAATAAGTAAGATTCTTGGGGAATTATGTCACAAATAAGCCAGTATGTAGATTAAGGGGGCAGGTTGACTTTTTGTTTAGCTACTCATGTTCCAAGCCATTATCCCCAATGAATTTGACTGCAAAGAAAAGGAAATTCCTATATCTCAGTTGCAGTGATAGAAAAATAATAATTTTTAAATTGGTTTAATGTTTGTTGCTTCTTTCAATTTTTTTTTCCTTTGATATGCACATGGCTGATACAAACTATCAATGGTTTTTTAGGTGAATAGTGGAAGTCATTTAATGAACCCAGATTTAATGGTCTTCCAAAGACAACCACATGTGTATCCAAAGAAGGTTAACTTCTACCTTTGACTTTTACGTGAACATTTTTCTTTACATTTCAAAAATACAATGTTGGGACTGGCAATTTGAAGGAATTTTCTATCATTTTGTGTAGGTTGCTACTGCTGCTGGGTGTTAGCAAGTGCATCTCTAATATGCGTTTAAAAGTTTTGAGAAACAGAATTTTAAAACATTTTGTCTCGTTTCTAAACAACAATTGTTGCCATCAGCTATTTTTGCTCCCATGATTTTCTCACAGATCTCCAAGAAAAAAAAATTAATATTTTCAACTTCTGTGTATGAAGACAGAAAGGTCTGAAAGACAGACTTAAATATATAGAAATATCATTCATCTCATGACTATTTGGAATTAAAATTTACATGGAAGTGGTGGAGTGCAGGGTGAACAGATTTGAAAGCTCACAACCCAGCAAATTCTAAAAATCTGCTTGCTTTTTGTTTAGATGGAAATTTCAGAGACTTGATAACACATCAACTGCGAGATAAGCTGGAGGTGTGAAACAGCTCAGTCTCTCTACTTCCTTTTCTTTTTTTGTTACAACTCCTCCTTATTTTATTCAGGTGCATTTGCAGTCAGAAGACTCTTATCATATGTGTGCTTATAGTTGAAAATGACACACCTGCCCAGTATCTATGGTAACAAAGCCTCTCTTCAATCTCAGACTTCTTGGTGCTCTTTTCTGCCTTTTCATCCTCTGGAAGAATAGATAATAAAAAATATTTGTGACAGTTTGTTTTAATTTCTACTGCCATTTATTAATAAATTTTCTGTAATAATCCAAACATCTTGTAAGCTTTTCTCCGTGATTACAGAGGATGGGTATTTTGTGGTGATGCATGGTCTTTGTTTTTCTCCTTGGGAATATGATTAAAAATGCAAGAAATGGTAAAATGAACTCTGTCTTTTTAGAAAAGGATGCTGATGAGGGTTATGTATAACAAGTAGAATACCTATAACTGCATCAAAGAATTCTGTTTGTAACATAAGAAACTGCAGATCTACTGGGAAATTACTTTAATCAAAATGATAAATAAACTCTAGTCCATTTTTTATTATGGAGAACTGATCCAATGTACTAAGCTCTTTCCTGCTGTTGATGAAAAGGCAACTCACAGTATCAGTTAGCTTGGATCACTCTGAAGTGAATCAATACTTCACAGAAAATAATTGGATTAATAACTTTCTCTTTATTTATGAAGCCTGACAATTAAAAAAAAAAAAAAGAAAACATAAGGTCTGTTTTTTCTCTTAAACCTCTCACTCTTTCCAGACTTATAAGTACAGCCAGTATTAGCTAAAGGAAAGGGCTTCAGCACCATCTGTTTTGCCTTGTTCTGAGATTCTTTCAGTGAAATCAGAAGACAGCCTGAGCATATTTTGAGTTTAAGTGGTATTGTTTGTACGTTCTTTTAAATCAAGGTGAAGAGACAAGTCCCCCTGTGGAGTTCAAGAATCACTTAGCAAACCAGATCCTTGTCAGAAAACATAACAATATTCTTTCTTTATAGTGCACTCTATTCAAGGCTGCCTTTCATACGACTACCCATGACATAAGGCTGCTATTCTTCAGTTCCTCCTGCTCTCCTATTTCTCATTTGACAAGCACCTTCCAACAAGTGCAAAACCCTTCACTTCTAAGAACAGGCTTTCTATTAAAATATGATGTAATCCTCACTATGTCCTACTTACAAAACCTCACAGGCCTAATATATTTCCTGAAGGTCTGTGGGTCAGATTTTGTCCCCAGGAACATCCATATGAATCTCAGTGAGTTCACTGGAGCTACTATGGATTTACACTCGTGTAGCAGAGCAGCACTCTGCTCTATTCAGTGCATAATTCCTTAACCACTGCATAATTTTAATATGATGGTTAGGAATGCGATAATTTACTCTTTTGTTCTCATTACAGCTCATCAAATTTGGGTATACAATATGCTGGGATTTGTGTGAGGGTTTAAAGAGAGAAACAAAATTACCAAAATGCATGTTTTAATCTGAGCCTGTAACGAGTTTTGCAAATGAAGGTGAATACCTTGGATACAGCTGTGAAAAAAAGTCTGTACAGGGATTTAAAGACTGAAATGGTCAAAGCAGCTGACTTGAGAGAATAAACTTTGCAGCAGTTTCTTGAACAGCTCTGATCTGAGCAAGGACACAAACATTCAGAAATTACCTGATAAGGGATGCTGTGACATTAGAATTGTAAAATAATGGTTGAGAAGATTCAGATCTGCAAAAACCCTTTAACCTAGAAGCTGAAACACTCAGCTCAGTGATGGAAGGAAAATTTGGAGTCTGATCCCTCTTTCACTACAGGGCAGTGGCCATATCCAGTGGAGATTTTCCTGAGATTCCCCAAGTTGTAGGACCAAGTTCTAATGGATTTCAGTTAATTAGTTTCTTAAGTCTAAAGAAAACTTTGAAAACATCAGACCTGCTAACCTGATTAACCTGATAACATTTTTGTTCAGCTGCCTGGCTGGGAAATTAGTTATTTTCACATCTCTGTTGCACAAATTATGTCTTTTATTTCTCTCTTACCAGCTAAATCAGCCTTCCCCACTGCAGTTTGTTTTCCAGGAGAATGCAGTGACTACGGGGAAAGGGTTAGGGCTGGACTGTGCCTGTGTGGGGTTGGGTGTGCTTGGACACCTCAGCTGGAGCTGCTGGAGGCAATCCATTGTTGACAGGCAGAAGTGGGAGTTCATGGTGTCAAGGCTGGAGCACTGTCTCAGGTGATGCTGCTCCTCTCTCCCTGGTGAGGAATTTAGCTCACACAGAGGCTGTTGAAGGCAAAATGGCTGAGGCAGGGCAGCATGAAATTGTTTCCCACCTATGAGGAAAACTGTCTTCTCTTCAGCTTGTTCTTTGGATGTGAACAACATTGATTACCACCTGATGCTTAATGGCTGGAATTTGCTGACTTTGAATGGTCAGCCTTCACGTGGAGGTCCTTCAACCTTCAGGGTTGAAGAGCAGAGGTTTTTTGCATTTAGTTGTAGGTGAATGTGATATGCAGATACATAAAAATATAGAGAAAACAGAGAGTGCACATTATCACTCTCCTTTAATTTCTACTTTTGTGCTACAGAGTCCAGGGAGGGTAGTGATAGCAGGGAGCAGAGGTTGAAAATATTAATAGGATCATTTAATGTTCTAAAAGAATTCTGTTTTTCAAGGTTATTCTAATATCCTAGTCAATAGTAATATCATCACAGTGTCTTCACGTAATCAAGTTATGCTTAATAAAATATAGTGCTGAATACTCAAAATTAAAATGAAGATGGAATAGGAGGGGAAGATTGTGATAAAGAAAGTCGTCATCATCACTTTTTCAAATAACTTCTACTGAACAATAGTGAGGCTCCACATAGGTTCAGTGGCCTTGGGCATGGAGGTCACCCAGAGATAACATCCTTCCCTGTCACTATTTCAATTGCTCAATTGTTTCCATTTTCTTACAGAGCTGGCAAGAATTTTAGAATCCATGGGATTTGCTGCTCAGAGGGACACATATTCTCTTTATTCAAAGTACAAAATCATAGAATAGCCTGTAGTTTGGAAGGGAGCTCAGTGGGAACCATTTTAGGAGCAAGGAGTTGAGATGAGATTATTTAGCACCCTGAGCCATTGTATCTCAAAAACTTCCAGTGAGAGGGACTCTACCATGTCCCTGGGGAGGAAATGAAACATGAAGAGCTGTCCAGCTCTGAAATGTGGGTGTAAATATTCTCTCTTGGAAAAGCTGGTTGGGAGAAACTCCTCCTCCTTACTGAGTCACTTTCTACATCCAAACAAGGCAGCAATCCACAAGGAAATTTGTAAAGAGGATGATAATGAGTGGGGAAGAAGCCGAAGGCTGGAAGAACAAAGGAAATGATTATTTCTAAGGGGAAGAGAATGTGATTGCTCAGGAAATAATTACACTTGTTACTTAATAAATAGTGTTTCTTCTATTTATTATGTAGCTAGAACTTGTTTGGTGTCTGTGAGGAAATAATTGATTTGACTTTTAACACACACTTAATGAGTTATAGAATAGCTTAGAAATCTTCACACTGTGAATGGAATTGTTTTCACAGCTGATTTGTGAAATTCATGAAGATGGGCCAGGAGTTCAAACCCAAAAGTGAACTCCTCCCACATCGAAGGTTTATTTGGATGATTCTTCATGCTCAGCCCACTTGTAGCAATTGGATTGAACCTCTAAAATGAAATTTTTCCTTCTAAGCTTAGGGGTGTTTGAGCCCGAGGTGCTGTTGTGAGGTTCCCTTTGAAATTTTGTTTTACAAGTGGTTTCATGGTGATTGGCAATATCACATCCTATCACACAGGAGAAAATGAGGGCACTCCAACTGCAGTTTGGTTCATTACATTTATGATGGATGCACTCAAAGCCATGAATTTAAGCATCACTCTGATTTTATCTTGGTTTATTAACATGCAAAAACATATAGAGTGGTTTTATTTTTTTTCCAATTGCTTGGAAACTACAACATGCACTGAGTACTTTTGCTGTGTTTCTACTCCACTTTCAGCCCTTCCACATTAAAAAGAAGGGGTAGAAAAAGTGTCTTTTGCAGTCTCAAGGGCTTAAAACTAACTGGAGAGAAATGTGACTGTGGTCAGTTACCGGATTGTGAGTAAATGCTGATTCATTTAAAAGTAAAAGGAAATAATCTTTTCTCCTTAACTTCAAATGTAAGGGAAAAACTGGATATGGAGACTTTAAAGTAAAGGGTGCTTTTTTTATTCTCCCCCCACTCCCTAGCTGATCAAGGCTGATTTGTAACTGATAGTCTGTAAATTTTGGGGAATATCTATAAAGACTGAGGTTGCTTTTGCAGCTTTTGATAAGAGCCTCTGTGGCAAGCAGATAAATGAGAAAATTATTTTTTCTATCTTGATGGAGTATTAATATGTTGCACGACTTCATAGACATAACACATCTCTATAAGTAAATACTTTTAGCCATGAGACCAGATTGTGCCAATAAAAGGAAACCACTTTTTAATGGAGCTAATAGATTGAAATGTTGGGGCTTTTGTTCCCTTCATTTTAAATGAAGCCAGCCATATTCCAAGTGGTATACAGAGAGCTGAAGAGACTGACTGAAGGAACCAGTGTTTTCAGCGTATGTCTACTATAAATACCATAAATGCCATTGTTGCCTGATTCCCGTGATTTACTTTTATTGTTGTTGCACTTGAGGACCTGCAGACCACTGCCCCAACACTGCTCAGATATAGGGTAGGGACAGCTCACCTTTCCTGTCTCCAAAGGTGTGGGGGTATCCAGTCAGGGGGAATAAATCCAGGCCATAGAAAGGCACCACACAGTTGCAGCAGTGGAGGACATCCAACATTTGCAACCAGCTAAGGATATAATGAACTTGTCCATCATTTGAAATCTTTAATCAGCCTGATATCTTTTGTAAAAATACATTCTTCCATCAAAAATTTTGGGTTTGATCAGAGTTATGGGGTGGTGATATATGCACTCTGGAGGCTAGGCAATAATTTAAAATGCAAAAGCAAAGCAACTACTCATGTTCACAATCTCAATATATCACCCTTCTGTAACTGTTTTTTTCTTCAGAACAACCAAAATATTCTTTTGGGTAGGATGAGGGCCAGAAAGGAATGCAGTAGTCCAGCTGGTGGGTAACTGATAACAAGATCATAAAAATTAAAGTTATACTGCAGGTAATTAGGAAGTTTGCTTATTCTATCATTAATTGTGCAGCTGTTTAATTTAAATATAATCTGATTCAAAGTGTTAAAGTTTACTCGAAGCTGAATGTTACTGTTTTCCCTGCAGTCTGCAGCATTTTGCCAGGGAAATATAAAATCTGGAAATAAAAGGAAAACAGTGTTTTTTGTTTGCAAAATTACATGTTATGCCTATCTATAATTTTTTTTTTTAATAAAAGGAACTTGAAGTAATGCAATTATTTCTACTGGGAAAACCTCTCAGGAGCAAGTTGTACACAGTAATTATGATTTTAGACTGAGCTGACATCTTTACTAAGTTCTGTGTTATCTTACCCTATATTAAGTATGTTCGGTTTTTGAAGTGGGTGTTTCAAATGTCTTCTCTTAATTATCACTGTGTAACCGAAGAGAAGTACAAACTCACAGCCCCATAAATGTGAAAACTGTTCTGATTTGGTTTGTTTTGATATTGTTTTTCACATATAAATCATATGGGCACATCTGCAACTGAAATGGAGATAAGCATCCTGGTGTTATCTTATTTCTTAATTGTAGGTTCTCGTTTTCCGGGGAGACTGTTGACTTGGTCCTTCCCTTATCATGCCCTCCTCTGCTGTTTACTTGCTTATTTACTGGCAAAGCTGCTTTTATTTTAAACCTATCTAGGCAGAGCAAGCTTTAAAAATGCATGTCAGATTCCTTTTAAATCAGAAACCATTTTCTTTAGCAGCACATGTAGGCTTGCTCCAATTTTTTATTTCCTTTTTTTCCTATTTCACACCAGAGTCATAGAAATGCCTCCTCCAGATAACAGAAGGAGGCAGGTGTTATTGAGAATAGATTTTTGTGAAAAAGTGGAACCATTATTAAAAATACTTTCAGATAAATGTCAGTCTTTATACTTCCTGATATTTAACACACATTTCAACTTTTTCTACTTGCCTATCTCTGGTGTGAGGGGCTCTTTGAAAGGAGGCAGTGGGGTACAAACCAGAGCTGCTTCTGCTGTGATGCTGCTAGTCCTGAAGTCCCAGGCTGAGAGAGCCTTGCAGAATTTTGGATCCAAACTGCCTGTTTTTCACCTGGCAGCAATATTATTAAGGATAAAATCCTGTTGCATGGCCTGTGGTTGGGTGCTCTTTCACCTTGGCACTTGGCAGTCGTTTGGAGCTTCCCACTTGATCATTGCACAGCAGCCTGTGCCACTTCATTTGCAAATGTACTCCCGACCTTATGAAATAGATACAGTTTATTCCACTGGTGGAAAAGCTGAAAATCGGAGTGTTTGAAGCAGGAAGAACTGATGAGATGGGATAGCAATAGGAGAAAGCTGATCGTTGGCAATCAAGGTTCTCTTTCCTCTCTTTTTCTTTCTTGTCCATTATCAGGGCTATGCAGGTAACTGTCTTTATAAATAGTGCTTCATTTGATATTTGCAGCTTTCAGATATTAATTAGTTTAGACTAATTAGCTAATGGGAAAGCAGGTTAGTGCTGCCATTTTAGTTCTGCAGATGGAAAAGAGCGGTCCACAGGGGTCTCATGATTTACCTCAAGGTTACAAAACGTGTCAGTGTCAGACTCAGGGCTGCGAGACGGGATGGAGCAGCTCTCCTGTGGAAGTGCCCAGTGCCCAACCAGCCCCAGCTCTGTGTCTCAGGTTTGAGAAAACATTTTCCTTGCCACAGTATCCTGGTTAATCAACTCCTGCTTGGCATTACATGAGGGAGAAGTGTCCCAGAGTCCTGGCATCCTGTTTTGTGAGCCTTTTGAAGGTCGTCTTCTCCATTTTCCACAGCTGTTATACCCAGTCACAGTTATTTTGTGAGTAAGTAGAAAGTGTATTTTGCATCTCGTTTAAATGTGCCAGATAAAATGGGGAAATGAGAAATACAGGTGGATTAAAAAGTAAAGGTTTAACCTTGCAGACAGTACTGAAAAGAATCTTCCAGATGTGATAAATCCATGTCTTTAGATGATTTATGTTGCAGTTAGCTGTGCATCCAGGCAGAGAAAAATTAATAGAACAGAACCTGAAAGTTTTGGAAAACAAACAGGAGATAAAAGTATTTGGAAACATAGAAACTGTTCTTTTCCACAACAGTAATTTTAAACAATTCCGTCCTGGTAATCAAAAGTGTTCTGAGAAGAAAAAGCAAATTCAGAAGACTCCAGACCAACAAAAGCAGCAAGAATTTTCAGAGGTTTAAGAGGACTGCTTTCCTCAAATATTGCTGAATACGTTTCTAGATAAATTTATAGTAAATGATGCATTTCACTGAAATTTCTCTCAACTTATATATAGGACAAGTGGAAGAGTCAAATAAGAATAATTTCATCTGTGAGTTTCTGAATAACCTAAAAATATGCTCTCAGAGGATAAATAGAAATTTCAGAAATAGAAGTCAGAGTACAGTGCTTTCCATTTTAAGGCAGATGTCTGTGACACAGACACTAAATTCAGAGATCCATTCTGCCTGAATTCAGAAACACTCAGGAACATCCTGTTGCTGTGTATCTGCTAGACCAACTGCAGCAAATAAGTAACAAAGAATTCTAGTAATTTGAATAATGTGAATTTTTCCCATTTCTCCTTGCAAATGCTGTTATTTAGTATTTACTTTTCTGTTGTTTTCTGTTACATTTTGAAACCTCAAATTATTTAGATTTATTCCTGTCTGATTCTTTGCAAGTTTTGATTAGTCAAATGTTTAGGGAATTAAAAACAGTACTGGACAATGTGCAAAGAATTTTCTAGTTTACTGAGGGGTTTTTTTTCCCCTAGTAACATCCTCTTCTGTAATTAATTTATATTTTAATATTTGTCTTTCTAATTAATGTAGATAAAAAGTAAAAACTATCATTTCCCTAATAGATAGAAATAATAGACTGGCATAAGAAATTTTATGCATTTAGAGATATTCCTTGCATGCAGCCTTGTCTGTGAGTAGCTGTGGTCACTCCATATGGTTTGCGTTGTGAAGACCACAGTTTAAAATCATTCTAATAAAACCCCATTTCAATTGCAAGTTATTGTCATTATGGGATATTTTTAATGTGCTCTCCAGTAGGCCAGTTTTCCTGAAATTTTAGTCCTATTTTAGAGTTTGTGTGAAAAAAAGAGACACTGTGCCAGGGGTAACAGGATGGCTAAAGTAGGAATTAATAAGAATTAACAAAGAATTACCAGTCAGGGCACCAAAAGCTTTCCTGTGCCAGGAAGAATCCTGCAGGCAGAAAACTCCATACACAGCTGGGTTACTCTTCCCCTCCTCTTGAACCCCAAAACTCTGTGGCCCAAACTGCCTCACTTCTCTTGTCTAGACAAAGTTTTCCCTGGGTTTATTCAAGGAACTTTTCCTCAAGCCTCCTGGTACTTATAGCAATGATACCCTGGAGCCTGCAGCCATGCAGAATCTGTAATAAAAAGAATGAGACAGTAGGTATGGCCTTGGGAATTTCCCACACTCTAAAGCACACAGGCGGGTAGGTGTAAACCCTGGAGAAAACACTTGTGGAGGCTTCTGCAAATGAATCCTACAGGCTTTGTGCCACTGCACTTAAAACGCCTTTCCAGCGGGAATAACATTGGAACTGGTATTTTCACCCAGACTGGAAGCCACTGTTTAAAGTGTTATTGTGCATCCTTTTTCTTAGTAGCACCTCGAGCTATTTATATTTCATTGAATTTAATAATTTGTTCATGCTGCGGCAGATTTGCCAAATACTTAATTAAAAAAATATTAAAAAAAAGTTGCTGGTGTTGAAGAAGCATTGTGGAAGTTGGATTCTTCATGGCTTGAAAAAATGTAATGTTGTTTTTTAAAATGTAATGTTGTTTTTTATGACTGTAAGGTAAAATTGCTGTAAGCTTGTGCTAAAATTATCCACAGTGAAACAGTTAATAATAGTAACATCAGAGAGATAAAGAGTGCAGTTCACATGGTTTAGAGTTATCACCCCTACCTCTTTGTAGGAGGATATAACACTGTGTTGGATTATATTCTCTTCTTTTTAAGTTGATAAAAGTCAAAAAGGAGGTATATTTCCACGTGATCATTCTGATTTTTTAGTAAAGTGAAAGAATCACAAAGTGCAAACACCAAGATTAGGGAAAAAAAACAACAGACTGAGTTAACTGGAGTAAACTCCAGACTACAGCACAGAGACAGCTTTAATTGCAACCTCTTCCTTTCACATTTCCCTTCTCCCTACTTCTGGATGGCTTTAGGAGAGTAATTTTAAGGTAACTTGGAAATGTGCCCAAGTCCTGCCTTTTTGGACTGAAAGTTTTGCAGCACCTCATGCAGTACTGGACCACCCACCACGGGGCTCCTATTTACATCTTTGCATTGTTTTACAGATAGAACTAAACCTGTTTTTTTCATTAATTAGCTTGTAAGCTTTTGTGGCAGGGACCAACTCATTGTTATGTCTCTGTGCAATGCTGAGTCCAATGGGATCATTGCTTATTATTCATATCAGAGGCAGCTTAAGGCTTGTCAGCAGCATAGGCAAAATTGAATTTTGCTGCCCCTGGGAGGGCTGGCGTGGTCGGTAAGGTTTTTCCAGGGGATGTGGCAGAGGGGGCATGGAGGGCTTTCAGTGTTGGGAGTGTCAATATGTCTGAAATGACTGTGAGATGTTTGAGGATGCTGCAGAATAAACTATGCCAACTCCTTCCTCCAGCCGGGGAAAAAATAATTAAAAGCTTGGTTGAAAAGGTAGATCGTTCTCCATGGCTCCTGAGATTTCAAAACTACAATATCAAATTTTTTTAATACCTTTTCTGCCCTATATATCTATTTGATTACTTTGAAGAAGGAAGTGAAAGTGTCTCAGAAATATCAGGTAATATAAAAGGTGGAGTGTGACCAAATATTTTGAACCTTGAGAGTGTGTTATCCTTTGCAGCTGATAATGCTACTGTTCACTTACAGAGGCACCAGACTGGCTGCAGACCTACAGAAAATATGAATAAATATTTTATTTTAGTTATTCCCCCATCATACATAATAAAGCAATATGATTATTACTTGTAGGCATATAACAGCAATCCTGATAATTTTTTCTTGAAATATTACTGATACCTCAGTTGTCAGCCTTTAAAACATGGAAAGGGTGAGGCATGGACATGAGATAAATATCTTTATATCCTGTAGAAGTAAGGGTCTTAAAAATTTTCTATCTACAAAACTTTTTAGTTGAATGTCAAGTGAAGATTGGTCAATTTTAATCTTATAATTCTGTGAGAATAAAAAAGATGGGCATGACTCGGTTGAATGTTAGGTTTCTGTCAGAGTGCTTCAAAACTTTTTCTGTTTCTCATGCTGTCTAAAATCTGATCATTCCTCAGCTTTGAAATAATTCCTTAATTAATGGATAGGTTACAATATTATATTTTCAACAAGTTCTGTCAAAAATGCAACTCACCTGAAAACAAATCATGACAGAACTGAAAGGAAGAAAAAGGTTTTCTTCAGTAAGATGTATTTAATTTCTGAAAACTACCATGACCTACAGATTTCCATGCATCCTTCTAGAGTCTCTAGCTAGGAATTTTTCAATGTTGAAATATATTTCTTCTCCATTACTTAAATTTTGCAGAATTTTTATCTCTTTTCATTTTCAAATACATCAAGAGAAAAGACAGTTCATTCATCAATGTGAAAAAGGGTTTTGTGTGTTTATTAAAGAAAAGATGTGTTTGAGAGTTTTAAAAATTCTCATAAATCTGATCTAAGTAACATATTGAAGCTTCGAGTAACTAAATTTGATACTTGATAACAGCAGAATTGTGCATCTTAGAGAAAAACATGATGTGCCAAGTAAAATGCTGTTTACCTGAATTATATATTATAAGGTTTTCTTCTTGAGTCTGCCCCGAGGTGCCTCCCAACAGGGTGAGGTCTCTCTTCTCCTTGCATAGAAACCTGACCAGTTCTGTGTAGCCCAAACTGTGACCTGCCTTTGGGTGTTGCTCTCCACAAACTGCTGTTCCAGCTGTCCTCATTATTTGAGTTGTCAGCCCTTGTATGATTTTATGAACATGAGTCAACACATCCCCAGCCATGAACTTGTGCAAAATAGTTCCAGAGAACCCCTGGTGGAGTGGTGTAGGAGAATAACTCAGCTTCCAAGGTGCTATAATTTATTTTGGCATGCCAAGAGTTATTTAACATAGGAAGTGTTCTCTTTCTGGTATAAAAAAGAATTTGGAGAGGGGTGGAGAATGACAGAGAAGAGTTGACCTTTTCCAAAGGCACCCACTCTCATCTTGCAAATTTGAGAATACAGTAAGTGTTAAATGACTTCTGCTTCATAAACTTGTGAGGGAGAAGCATTTTAATTTCCACTTAATACACGGGGTGTGTATGTTACACAGAATATAATAAAAAAAAAATGGTAAATGTGAGCCTTTTGCCTGGCTGGAGCATATTAATGGGTTAGAGGGAAAATTTTGTACTTGAAATTTTGGGGAAATGGAAATTAATTTGGCTTTGAGTTTCATATGGTTTCCTTGAAAGACTGTTCATACAGTATTTTGTGCATAAATGTCTCATGGAGTGGTAAGGGGTTTGCTTTCCTTTTTGGAAGTTCCTTTTAAACTCATTCTTGCTGCAGATATTAATTATCGATATTTAATAGATTCCATGCATGAAGAAGAATGTGCTGCTTCTTTTACTCTCTCTTCCCTCTAAGTTTTTTATGTAATATGGGCAGATATCCATATATAAGGCATTTTTTTCACACAGCTACCAATAAAAGTTCTGCATTCTTACAAGCTGGAAGATAACAATATTAGAATCATGTCATAAAATGATAAAAAATAGTTCACGCCACATTTATTTATACACATACCTGGATACTCTTGGTACAAGAAAAATAAACAAATATATTGGGAGTAAAGTAATTAATTTAATATGGTTCCAACTTTTCTGTTGAGAAGGTGATTCTCTTGATAGTGAGATTTAAACTCTTATCTCTGCTCTATGGCTTTGGACATTGCCTTCTATTTGGCAGCAAATGAGAAATTTCAGAGTAAACAGCTATAAGCAAGCAAATATTATAGACAAACCCAGTTGATACTGCAGTTCTTCTGTGTAAAAGCTTCTGAGATATGATTAAAGTTGAAACCTAAATGGAGATAAAACAAATAGGCCTAAGCTAAGTCCAAAAGGTAAAGCAGAAGAGGTTTATTTATTTTTAGGTAATGAGATTACAGTTTAAATTGCATTTCATCTCATTAAGGGACTGTTAACGTCTGTTACCTCTTTTTCTGACATTAAGTTACCATATACCACAGATTCCAGATAATGACTTTTTGAGGGAGACATTTAGGACATTTCCTAGGAGAGGTTACATTCATTTTTCTACTCCAGGAAAAGATTGAAAATTTTTTTCAACATACCAGTGAGTTAATTTATCTGATTAAGGATTAATTATGATAATACAGTCCCAGTGATTAGGCACCTTCAATGTAAAATTTGACTTCATATATTACAGATTTCTAGATTAAAGAACCTGATAGTCTTTGACCTGGTAGTGACCTGATGTTCTGAAAGTAATTTTTTCAAGTAAGGTGGGGACAATTGTATTTATGGCCAAGTTCTGAAACCTCAATTTGGGCTGATTTGCTTTTTGTTTCAGTCATTTTTTTTTTCTGTAAAGTGAATATGACTTCTGGTTCACCATAGAAGTGGTTAAATCTCTGTATGCAAGTGTTGTGCTAAAAAACATGTTTTGCTCACAGGTGAAAGCTGCTTGGTTTTCTGAAGCCTAGGAGAAGGAAACTTTTATATATGGAAGTTCAGAAAAATTAAACTGACCTGATATTTTTTGTGTGGGAGTGAACCATGCAGTTTAAACACTTATTAACTGCTTTGCAGGTGCTGTGACAGAATTCTGTCACAACAGGCTGGAGCATGAACATAAATTGGTTAATACCAACTGAAACCAGTCCTGGTTTCCTGGTGAGCATTTCAGTGCAGTGAACATAGAAGTAAAAATATATTACAAATGATAGGAACTTTAAAATATTCTGATGAATCCAGTAGTTGTAGCAGGATGTCATTCAAGGCACTGAGATGAATTTTGCCATTATTGCTCAGATTTTGTTTTTCTAGATAGCAGAATTCCTATTTTTCTGTAGTCTATATCTTTTTGTTTGGATTTACTTATTGATAATTATCCCATAACAAAAGGGTTATCCATTAGTGAAGCTGAGGGAAATGGGAGAATACTGAGACAATAGCAAATTGGTTAATAACTGCAGAAAAATCTGTATTAAATGTCTGTGAGGGACACATTTGCTATTTAAAAGAAACAAAACATAACTACTTGACGTAAGAACTGAATTTAAAGGAAAAAAAAAGATCAAGGAGGAAATTTCTATGTGGCTATTACCCCATTTGTATGCATCCACTTTCAGATTTTGTAAATTCTAAACCACAGAAATGTTTCCTGCCTCATAATAGGGACTTATGAGGGAGAAACTTTTATTTCTACCTCCCATATATCTCATGTGATGAGGTAAACAGATCATTGCCAGCCTTTGGCCTGGCTGGGGTATATTTAGGGGTTAGAGGGAAAATCTTTCTGCATTATTGAAGATTTTTGGAAAGCGTTTTGGTTTTGTTTGAATCTAACGTTAAAGGAAATGATGATGATATCTGACAATGGTTTCCTTGGGGGTGCTGGATCTGTGTTTTTCAGGATTGTCCATACTCTGGGATGGAGCAGACTCCATTTCACTGTGAGTGTGCAGCCCTGTGTAGTGAGCTGAGCAGATCTGATGTGTAATTGAAAGGAACAGCTTTGTGACTGAGAGTCATGGAGATTAATTAATGTATTGTTATTGCTAGAGAACTGTTTGTGAGAAATTTTGCAGTTATTTTGAATACAACAGAAATATGAGAGACTGGATTATCATTGGCACGGATTAGAAGGATGTCCCAGTTTATTTTCTCTTTGTTGCATTTTCCCTCCCAAAACTGTTCATTTTCCAGGCCAGATGTTTCTTCCTGCATTTAGTTTTAGTAAATAGTTTAAATACGTGACATAAAATTCTCTTAGTAAGTTTTCAGTAATTTTTCCCCTTTTACCTGGGAGGACTGCAATGGCTGGCCAAACAGGGTTTTTTCAAGCAAGGATTTCAACCTGGACAAATAATGCAGCTTTAGCACCTTTCCCCAGAAAATCCCATTTATTATCCTTAAATTATTCTCTTTAGTCAGCTTTGATTGTGGTACAAATACTACACAGTTTGAAATACTAATATAGTAATAATAATGCCCTAGATTAATATTGCTATTAGAATTTTTCAGTGATTAGTTCAATTTTTTATTTGAAATACTAAGAGAAAAAATCAGTGGGGGTTTTTATTTTGAGCAAATTGCATGTAAAGGATGACTGCAGCAATAGTAGTAAAAGGCAGGAAGCTATATCATTGCTAATCAATCTAGAGAGCTCTGTCTCTTACAGATGTCAATACAAAGTTAAGTGCTAAAATAATTGTAGTGTAGGCTTTCTCATAATTACTGTTGTTCATTTGGTATGTTGTGCAAAAAAAAGAGAAAAGAGGAATTTGCTTTGCAGTCAGCAGCCGCAAATCTCTGAGGAGAAAGAAAAAGATAGCAGAAGGCTGATAGTCATCCATCATTCCTGACAATTTCACAGCCTAGAATAACTTGACAGAGACCCAGAACAAAATGTTGTTGAGAATTGAATGCTGCTAAGCTGAGTGAATTGACTTTCTGATGTCAAAGCAGGACCTGCTTGAAGTGGCTGATGATTTTCCTTTTCTGACTTCAGCAACACTGATACTTTAAATGCCTTGTGCTACAAATGGGCAAATTTGGAAACTGCGGAACTGCTTTAAAACTTTCTAGGTCCTTTTAAAGATTTTATAAAGTGATTCCGGTCAGCAAGGGTGTAAGTGAGTAGCACACTGACTATTAAAGATGTTTGATGATTACACTCCTCAGAAAGCAGGAGTAAGGAGTCAGAATTGCTTCAAATTGTCTTGAAACACAACATTTTTCAAGACCTGACTCATTTCATCTAAATTTGTCTTTGGTGCTGTGCCAGCCCCTCTCTTACTAGCCTTGGGAAGGTAGGCTTGGTTTGTCTCTGTGCAGAACATGGGGTTAAATTTGCTATATTTGAATCCACGTATTTATTTCTTATTTTGAAATTAAAACATTCTTGCATTGTGTTTAGAATGGGAGCAAAATTTCTTCATGATAACGTTAGAATGATGTAAGTTGTTACATGGTCTTTATTTAAGTATTATTGTTATATAAAGGAGATAATTTTGCAGCTACTTATTTAGAAAAAACCATGATATTGGAAATGTTCCTAAGTTATTATAATTAGGCATTTATTTACCAATAAATATTGCCAGTTTTATCTACTATTCAAAGACTAGCCTTCTAAATTGCTTACAGCCATTAAAATGTATGAAGAACACAAACTGCAGGGTTTAAATGGAAAGAGCTCTTGTTTTGTAAAAGACACATTATATCTTAGAAGTGTAAAAGAAATAGAATGTAAATAGGACGTGTGGGCTAAGCATGCCATCCCTGATCAATAATGCAAAAGGTTTAGCAGGTTTATTTGTAAACCTAACAGCACAGATTTAGTCAGAATGGGGCCTTGTACAGTACACGTAGGTATTTAAAGGTTAGCAACAAGGAATTTCATTAGTCTGGCAAATCCTCTGCTGTCATTCCCCAATCTCTTTGAATTATTTCCAAATGTATTCTCACTTTCTTTTCTTTTTTTTTTTTTTCTTTTTGTTTCACTAATGGCTGTGTTACTAATACAGTGCTTTATTGCTAATTTAACTCCACCATAAATTGGCAGAAGGAGCAGAGATTTTCAAAGTGCCTTGATTCCCAGTAATGATATTATACCAACTATCTTTATGTTAATGTAGTTATAGCTGGTATAAAAAGGTTACAGTATCAAGCCTGCTAGTCTACAACATTTTATCCGTGTTTCCAGTTTGCTTAAAAAAAAGTAAAGCATGATCTCTAATAGACTGAGGCATAGATCTGGTATTTTACAGCATCCCCTGCAACCTTAAAGCAGCACTGAGGGACATAAACCTGAAAATTGGTGAACCACTTTTACTGCATCTCTGTGCTAAAATAAAATCCAAACAAACAACCCCAACACCTTTTGTAGCATAGTGTGGTCCCTTCCCTCTCCTTCCTCTCTGCCTTCCCTTTCCCTCATCACAATGAAAAAAGAAAACCTTAAGCTTTGCTACGAGTTAAAGAGTAAGATATTAGTAGAGAAAAAAGCCAGACATTCTTCCATTTGAAATGTATGACAATTGTTTTCTGCATTTGTCTAGAGGTCTTACCTAAAATATAGGCTATCCAAGAAGAGGTTCCTAGGGATAAAATAGCTCTCATTGTCACATACTCCTCAAAAGTTATTTCTTCAAATGATATAAAATATTTTGCCTCTCATTTATTCAGTTCTTTTTCAATAAATCAAATATAAGAGCTTCATTGAAGACAGTGTTCAGTGGAGGTCTTGCATCCTTTTTCTGACAGCTGTGTTGTGACTGGGTAGTTATGTACATTTTTGTGGTGTAGAAACATGCAGGGATCTTTTTTATACAGGGACTAAATTTTTAAAAGAATGGAGATATTTGAATTTTTATATGAATGTCACAAAAACCCTATTTGCAGTTTTAATAATTCATTGTTTTCGTGTACTTTTTAGGTTTAGGTTGTAAAACAGAAGTTTGTTTGCAGATTGCAGAGTTTCTACAAATGCTTTTCAAGTGATCTGAAGTTGTCATCTGTCTGACAAAGATATTTTGTTTGAGATATTCATCATTTTGTGACGTTTGTGTTTTGTTTACACTGCTTCAGTAATTCACTTCTGGGACTAAAACTTGCTTTTGAGGTTTAGGCACACTGCAGGATGCCAAAAAAGCATCAGATTCTTCTGTATTTGAAAGCTTTTGGGCCATCAAGAGATCAAAAGCTGCCAGAATCAAACCTGAGATCTGCCATTATAAATAAGGCACTGACAATTCTTATTGTGAGAGGTCGTCCCAGGGGTGAAAGAAGCAAAGAGAACTGAATTGCCCTGACTTTTTCCTAAGAAAAATGTGGCTATGCAATGGTATCTTTCTTTGGGAAACTTAAGTGTGGATTATAAAATGGAGCATAAAATGGAGTCTGCCATAACACGTTCTGGTGCTGGAATAACCATTTTAGCTCAATTAAAAATCTATTAAGGTTAAAATAAACCTTAAAATCCCTCTGTGGTCAGCAATACCAAATTCTGGAGACCAGAGCTGCGCTGGTTTTGAACTATAATTTACTCTACTAATCTTGTATTTGTATACAGAAATTTATGAAATGCAAAGAAAACATTTTTATAAACATTGAAACAGATTATTTCAATTTACCATACCATTTCCCTGGTTTACATTTTATGCATATATAAAGGATCATAATTTTTTAACGATTCTAATCTATAACACAGGTCTCAGCAGAAGTAACTAACTACAGCAATTCAACATATTTACCGGGGGTCATGTTTGTAATGACACTCTTTCTTTTCCCAGCTGTGTTTTAACAAATTTTTTAAAATAACAAACATGCTGTTAATGTGATTAAACCCTCAAAGCTGTTTACAAGAGACTTCATATATGTTTATATGTGAATATCTTTCCATTCTTCTGCTTGTTTGCTGTTGGTAAGGACATAGTGCAGAACTACTATGGTTATCACACTGAAACTCAGCAATAAGATCATCCAAGCAAATGTCTAGAACGATGTTATTTCAAAACGATCTATAAGAATTGTTCAATAAAGAAAATGTTCTTATATGTATAATTCAGCTTTATCATTATTGATTTGTTCATATTTTTAATAGGTTTTAGAATTGTCAGTGTTCTAGTAAAATATCCTATAATCTGGTTTATTGTTAGGGTAATAGAGTTACAAACTTGGACAAAATTTTAATCTATCCTGCAAGGCAGTTGTTTTTTTCCTTATAGGCATGCTTTTAAAAGTCAATTCCATGAGGAAGAAAAGGCTCAAAGCATGAGCTGTGAGGAACAACATGAGAAGAGGAATTGTTCTTTCCAAAAGAGGGAACCTGACTGCCACTCATTTTTGGAAGATGGGCATTTTTTAACATGGAGAAATCTTCACGGTCATAGTTTTATATCAGCATTTCATAACAAACAAACAATACTATTAGAACTGCCTTTAGGCACATGGAAAGCACAAGTGCTGCTTGATGTGAGAGGCCTGTTTATCTCCAGACACTGCTCTGAGGCTGTGATGGGACAGGTTATGTGTGCACTGTTGTAATTACCACCCATGGAAGGAAGGTCCCATCTCAGAGAGCCTTCGGTGGCAAAGTTTGCCATCGGTGCAACCATGGGGTGTGGATGGCTCAGCTCTCCCTCCCTGGGGATCTCAGCAGCTGGGGTGAGGCTGTAATATTTAGATTTCTTTGATTTATGCTGAGGAAATCCCCAATGATCCAGAACTAGGGCAGTGCTAAGCCATGTATTTCACCCTCTTGAGATGCACAGCGCACTGCTCTTGCAGCTGACATCCCAAATCTGAATCACCATTTTATTTCTCACACTTTATTTCTCAAGCTTCAATCTTTATTCCTGGCATATCTAAAATTCCTGTTGAATCCAGTGTCAAGTGCATAAGGACCACGGAAAAGCATTCTCCCATGCAATGGGAATTTGTGATTTGGTGACAGAGCGCTGTTTCAATTTTGTGGGAAACTCCTCATTATTTTTTAAGGTCATATTAGCATTTTTTATTTATTGGAAGTCTTCTGCTCCTGCCACTGCATACACTTTTTTTTGTTTGTATTTTCCTGCCTCCTTAGTGATAAGTGGGTTCCTTCCCCTCCCCAGGCTCTGCCACCAAAACAGCGTTGGCAGACTTTTGCCTCTCTGATACACGGTTATAGGCTGGCTGTCAGAGCAGTGTGCATGGGGTGATGTAGCTATAGATATAAGTAAAATCAAGGGAAAGCTTGTCATATGCATTGCAGTAAAAATAAGTGTAAACTGCATTAGTGTTCTGGAAATCTCAGGGCTTAAATGATGCTCTGGGAAATGAGAGATGATCAGCTGTGATTACTGCGTAAGGGAACCGAGGAGTGTCTTGGATTTTTGATTACAAATTTTTTTTGCTAATAATTTGTATCTTCTGCTGTTATGATTTTAAAATTCTGGGAAATCTGAAAGGAATTATATTTACATATGGTTTCCAAAAAAACTCTTGAGTCTTTTCCAAAATGAAAAAATTGAACAACATAAAGTGTGAAAGCTCTTTTTGCAGCATTACGGTTAATATTGTGATGTTGTATTAAAATACTGAGTTATGAGAAGCAATGTTATCAATTTTCACATTTCCCCAGAAGGGTTTTCAGCAACTTTGAATATTCCATCAACCTGGCATATTAAAGAGTGCAGAATTTACCTGTTAAAATGCACAGAGCATTCAGAGTAGCCTCATAGCAGCCGGCTGTTACTGTTGCTTTGCAGAAGAATAAGCAACCATTTAGAGATGATGTTTCCTCTGCCAAGAGGGCACTTCACAGCAGATTTCTACTCTACCTTTTGGAAGTGATCTGAAGGAAAATCAAATCTGTATCATATTGAAAGGGGCTTTGGTCATACATTATACGATTTTTAAGAAAGATGTTCAGCACTGTGCCATATTTATACCATTTTGGAGTCTTGTTTTTGATGGAAAATTACCAGAACTTGTGCTGAGACTTGCTTAGTATCTGAGCAATGTTTCTTATAACTCAATATAATATAATAGTTTCAGCAAAGTACCAAATTCTCAGTACTTCAAAGCCAATAAAGATGAGCGATCCATTTCCAAATTCCTTTTATTCATACAGCAGATTGATTTACATAAACTAACAAAACAATATTACACTTAAAGTTGATCTGTAACAGTAATAAAAATGTTGCTGCATCCCAAAGCTGCAGAAACGTCACTTCCAATCTACAGTGATCACTTACTAAGGATAAATGGTGCCTATGGGATTTTTGGCAAACCCAGCATCTTTCTCCCATAATGCTAGGCTGTCTTAAATCCTGAATCAGAAATCCACCCATATTCAGCAAGAAAGTGTGAATGTTTGCTTAACTTTAAGCCTCTAGGAACACTTAAAGTAGGGCTAAATATTAATGTGTTTGAGAGGTTTTCTGAATACAGATGCTTTTTTATCCACATTTAAAGCTCAGGCAGGCAAGATGAAGTTTTACCTCTGGCATTTGAAAGCAAAAGGACCTGACTGACTGGGCTGCAGTTATACTGCTCACCCCAGTAATGAGGATTTGCCATTGCTGGGCTTTTTGACCCTTTCCAGTGTCAGGGAGGAATGCCAGAGGGGAATGACACCTGTGTTACACAAATACAGCACAGGGCACCTTGCTTTAAGACACTTAACTTTCCTATTGAAATCCTCCCAGTTCCTTTGTTTAGCTGTTCTGTTCATGACACTGCCAAAACATGTGTTATTCCACATGCTGTGAATCACCTTTGCAAACAGACAGAGATCAGCATTTGAATCTAACATTCAGCATTTCAGCTTCAGAATGGGATTTTCAAAGCTTTGAGTACAATTCATATATCCCCTTACTATTTGGGTTGGTTAAGGCAGTTCCGAGGTCTTATTCTAAATGTCAAATAGTTACACAGAAAATAGCAGGAATTAGATCAGATTTCCTTCTACTTACCCTTGGGTTTTCTTTTGAAGCACAAAACTTTGAATACTCTGTTAGTACATGAGTTAGACTCTTGGAGTAGAATTCTAAGCAGCGAAAGTTGAAAATACAAGAAATAGTGCTGAAGTACTGTAGAAACCATGAGCATTCTTTTTCAAATCAATACTGCAAGCTCCTGGTTGTCAATGCTAAGATTCCAAGGTACACTAACACATCGATTACATTTTCTTTTAGAAATCGGTGAATTGTGTGAATGTTGCAGTATTGCAAAAGGATTCAGCTAGAAAGAGCAGGGAAAAAAGAAAGTATTTTAACCCTGCTATTTAGAAATAGAAGGGATTATTAATTTTGCAAAGGAGAACTAGAGGGTACATGCTATAACAATATCCCTCGTTTTAATGAAATTGATAGCATATAGTTTATATTTTCCCTCAAAAAAAAAGGAAAAAGGATTTTTTTTATCAGCACTGCAGCTACTCCAGAAAGGATCCAATTCAAATTCTGTCTAAATATAAAGGAGCTGTACAATATGGGAAACCTTTATTCTGTTACTATTCAGAGCCACGCATGGAAGAACATAGAAGGTTCAAAGGTTTCATTGTAATAGCTACTAAAATGCTTGAATTAAAGAAAATAAAGGCAAAACCAAGGACCTCCATGAATAACCTGGACACAAAGCCCATCTGTGCTTAGTTACTGGAGAAGTAAATAGGGAGGGTTTACGTTTGCAAGGCTGTGATCCCAGTAACGTGACCAAGACCACTGGCAGTAATAACCAGGGGTTGTACACATCAAAATGTCATTGTTTTGTAACGCATCAGAGAACACTGAGGCAAATACATTGGTGCTGGTTTTGAGCTCTCCCATATATCCTGTCTTGCCTTCTGTGTGTTATCATCTCCTTCTTTTCCCCCACAGAATTTTCCCACAAGCTCCAGACAAACATTAGCTTTTAACTGTGAAAAATGCCAGCTGCAAAAATACAAAGTAAACAATTGCTGGAAAAGCTTCATCCAAATCTCTCCCTTAACAGGGCTTTCTTTATCTTCCTCACAAGGACCTACACTTGAAAAGGCTTTTTCATTCTCATCTTCCAGACTGGCTATCAGATGTTTTGCTGCTTTTGTGTTTACATGCTATTTAAGTTGCTATTATTAACTTCTGTTTGTTTAGGGGTTGAGCAAAACCATGATCCATACAAATATCAGTGCCACCCTGTCATTGTTAGTGCCACTCTCACCTGCTGCCTTGCAGTATTTTGGGTGAGATTGTTGGTGTTCAGCACTCCACCTGCATGCTTTAAACTCTGTGCCACTTTGGTGTCCATCATCAGGGTCTGATTTGTTGGTAAGTGCATCCCTGGTTGCTAAGGGAGGCTTTGATTCTGGATCATGGGCTGATTTGCACTTTATGAGGGGCCCAGAAGAGTAGTCTGTGCAGAACGCTCCCACATGAACTTAGTGCCACTTCATGCTCTGCTCTTCAAGACACACTTTATGCCAGTGCTCATAAACATGGCTTTTTGTTCTTACCATAGTTCCTATAACAACTATGTGGTGACTTTTTCTGGCCCTTTCCTTTTTCCAGACTGATCTCATTGTTTTGAAGCCTCCTGTGGGCCCTGCACCATGAAAGGGATTTGGGCTAGAAAACACTTTGTTGATAGCATTATCATTTTGTACCACCGAGAAGATGTTATTATTGTAACTGTTTCAAATCCTACAAAACTTTGCAGCATCTCTTCTCACTGGCTAAATAATTTCTATTAGGAAAAGGAAAATGTAAGTCTTTTCAGCTGCTTCCTCTTGAGGGATGTAAGATATCCGCAAATTTTGCTAACACGTTACAGAACAGCCAGCTGTTACTATCCACCTGCAGCCATAATATTGATTGAAAAGAATATAGAACCTAAACACGGATAGCTTCTGTAATTATGCAGAATGAGTTTAATACATGATGCTACTTCAAATGTCATCTGGCAGTGGCTGCAATGTGGCATGGAATGTATTAGGAAATAATTTAGCTGGTTGAGAAAGTCTCAGAGAAAGACCATGCACTGTTATCTTGTATTACTGATTCCTGAAAATATTCATGGATGTGGAGAAAGGCAGCGACAAGACCAACAGGACTCAGGCACCTGTCAGTTATCAAATGAAAAGTCACTCACACATTCCTGCTATTTCCCAACAATGGAAGTAGAAGCAGCTCTTTTGCCAAAGCCTGCATATATATTAAAAAAAGGAAATTATAAAAGTACTGTTTTCCTCCCCCCAAGCTGATTAAATAAAGACACCTTTGTTATTTTTGCAAATATTTTGACCTTTTGCTGCAAAGAATGGAAAAAATAATGGCAAGAAGGTTTCAGCTTCAAACCTGTTTTAAATAACTCTGTAGCCTGGTTATATGCCCTGTCAGGACTCATGCTATTTTCTTTTTGATGAATCAACACAATCCAATATATGTCTTGTGACACATTTGCAATTCTATTGGAGATTTTGGCCCAAGGGAGCAAGGAACAGGAGTCAGTCTAATTACACAACTGCTGGCTTTCCAAATGGACATTTCTGACTTTTCACTTGAAAGTTTCAGATTATTGATGTTCAGATGAAAAGTTAAAACAGAAAGCTGACTTATGATGGCAAGAGAACGATATTGTTATTCTGCTCAATAAAATTTGCTGCTTTTCCAAAAACAGTTGAGTGGGAAAACTTGGAGTGATTCTTGCCCTCTCCATTTTCAAGTCCAATGGGTCACACAGGGAAGCCAGGTTAGTGGTCAGTCCACAGCATGGCATTAAACAGGGAGTAGAAATTCCTCTGTAAATCCTTTTGAAAGCTTTCTGCTGGATGATGGTTTTCTGCACAGTTTTCCTCTGCCATAGAACTTAGTAAGGTAAAAGTGAAATTCCAAATGGGGAAGGAACACTTGCACAGGTCTTACATCTCCTGCAGATCTATGCCTAAGCATACTAGTTTGAGGGCAAAGAAAGAACTGCCAGAAAGGACAGATAACCAGGCAAATGCCTAAACTAGTAATTATTTTTAAGGTATTTTTTGCCATGGACGCACAGTTAAACCCCATTACCTGAAAAACACTCATACAGCTTAAGGGTGCTGGGCTAGCATCAAACCCAAGAATATCTCCAAAACAGAGACAAATACCACAATAAAGGCTAAACTAATTTAATAGTTAGCAAAGCATTGTATCAGAGGTCTGGCTGTATTAAAATCCCTTGGGTCTCATTTTAATGTTGCTCTTTGCAACATCCCAGACTTCGGGATTCCTCTCTTTCAGGTAACTAAGTGAAGATCTCCACCAAGGGAAACACCCCAATAATTCATAATTTGTAATGCATTTGCTGCATCACTTTCCTAAAATTTCGTTGTGTTATAAAGACTCGACAGTTTCCAGTGAACAAGACACAGGTACAGCTGATGAGCGAGGCTGGTGGAGCTCTCCATGGTCCCCAGCATCCTCCTCCTGCTGAATGTGAGTATTTATGTTCCCCTCCTGAGCATCAGGTTTTGAAATCTCCTTAGATGAAGAGAAAAAGGCTAAATGCTATCAATATTAAAAACTTTTCCATTTGAAAGGACAAGTGTTCCTGCAAAGGGAAAAGGAAAGCATGGGTTATTTAAAAATGTTAGCAGTAATGAATGATTTAAATTTGAAAAGGTCACAAAAACGCGATTTGTAAGTTCTCGTTGGGGATTTTGCACAGACCTGGCTGTTATATTACTTGTTTTCTTCAGCATTGATAACAGTTGCAGGTGGCACTTTTTTCTTTCCATTTTGAAGTCCCTGCAGTGTAATTTATTTTTGTACAGCTTTGTATAAGGCATTCTGTCAGAAAAGATCCTAAAGACCCCCTGACTCAAATATCGAAAGGCAGCACTTTTTTGGTGAGCAGGCAGCAATCCCATGTTGCCACTTTCTCACATTCATAAATGGTGTCTCAAAAATCTCACAAGTCATGGGATTGGTTCATTTTTCTTCCTTAGTGTTTTTTTTCTTTTGCTCCTTCTGAAGTAGATCTGCCCTTTAAAGGGATGAAAACTTACATCTTTACTTCTTTTAAAAAAAGAAGGAAGGAAGGAAAGGATAACAAAGATTCTTGCCAAGGCAAGAACCCAAATTTCAAAAGGTGCAGGTTTCAGGAATTCACAAAACATGGTAATATCTAAAGAATCAACAGGAGTGGAAATCAAGATATCAAGCAGTGTAAGCAAGGCAGAGCCCCATGGTATCCACCACCTTCGGATCTTTAATGTTCGGTCAGAGCACAAATCTTAGACTTAATTTCAGCTGAAAGGTCTTAGTAGTAGTACTTAGTGCCCAGTTCTCTTATTTTGGCTGGTTAAATGAAGAAATTGTCCATGACTGACTGCAAACATTTGGTCCTCAGGTACTTTGATAGCCCATAGTGAAGTTTGTATCATACTTGTAACATTCCACATTGTCCACTGAATTGAAATTATTATGCTATTAATGTTAAATATCTTATCTAATTATAAATATTTAATATATGTATGTTACATCAATATTAAGAAGGCCTGACACTTCCTACTGCAAACCCTATTTTCAGTTAGTTAAAACTTCTCATACTTGTAATGATTTGACACAAAATTTTCCGTGCCAGGTGTCTGCCTCAGGCAGAATTTTGTGGTGTTCTATGGTGTGTTTGTTTTTTTGTATTTTTTTTCTTTTAATGTCAGCCAGAGCTTCACAGTTATTTTTGTGAGAAGCCAGCAAGGGAAAACCGGGCAAAATAAACCTGGGAGCCTTTTTGAAGGGACCTAGTATGTCCTTGTCCTGGGGGAAGGCACTTAACCTTTGTCAAAGGTGTGACTTTCTTTTGGCAACCTGCTTAGCTGGAAAACCTGCTGGGAGCTGGGTGAACCCTGTGCTCCCACCAACCAGTTGGAATATGATGCTCAATACAACCATCCACATTCAGTCACTTCAGCTCCAAATCAAAACCACCCTGCTGTGTGCTTACCCCTCCAGGTAGCTAACAGCTCCTTCCAGCTCCAGTGAGGAAAAGTGCTGGCAATAAGAAAAAATATGTGACATATTTCAGCCATCTTTCCCCCTTGTGTTTATGTTTCATCTTTATCTTGCTCATGTTAAACACGCTGAGCATCTCTTAATGCTTGTTTGAGCTTTTAATTCCTGAAATAAATCTGCAGAGGACTATAGGGGAAAGTAGATATAATCAGTAAATTTTAAGGCTAAAGGAAGGACCAAGCTTTTCCTTAATTTTCTGTCCTAATGGTTTTTATCAGCAAGATACCTTTAAATTCAAACTTACTGCACATGTTATGGAAAAAGGACCTCCTCCTTCTTCTCTCAGTGGGCAGAACTTGCCTACCTCATCTCATGTTCTCCAACATCTGTCTCAGATCTGGCAGCCCAAGCACAGAGCCTGAGACAGCAGCAGTTGTCTTTCCTCATGCTGTGAAGCCACAACACATCCTGGTGCATCCCCAAGAGCGTGGTTTGAGTAGGTGCTGCCTTGAGAGGCTTTTCTGCACTGTGCCTCTTCCACCTACCCAGGAGCTGCAGATCAGTTTGCCAGAATAATGCAATAGATTTAAGATTTTATCCTAAATCTGAAGTGAAAGCACAAAATTATAATTTCTGGTACTGCATCACTTTGAATATTGCTTCCTTTAGCAGTATTCATACACTCCCAAATACCCAAGTATTTTTATTGTAAAAATTTCCTCCATTTTTCTCTGTATTGATGCTCTGGAGAGCAGAGCAATTTCTAGGAAATTTTAAGTACATTTAATCTCGTTTTATTTTCTTAACTTGACATTTCCTAAATTCTTGAATACTCATTTTTGAGTATCTCCATTATATTGCTTATAAGATGACACTCTTGTACATATTTATAATTCGTATAATCATTCAGAATAGTAATAATTTTATTGCAAAAGAGTGTTTTAATGTGTACAGTTTGTATCTAGTCCTTTTGCTCTTTACACTGCATAACTGGTGTGTTAGACTAAAAACTAGATTTGTTCAACAAAACTTTGATTGCTGTATCACAACCTTTTATGACAGCATTCAGTTCAAAGCTGTTTGCATACCTTATTGAGCAAGCTGCATATTTTTCCAGCGTGTGTATCCAGTGTGTACCCTGTAGTCATTACATTTTTGCACACTTCACTGGCTGAGCTGCATGGACTATTTTAACTATCACCAGGAATACTTGACGGAGTTCAGCTGCTCATTTGAGTGCTTCGGTTTGTGTACTTTATTACTTCGGTGGTGTGTGTTGATAAAGTTCTGTTCTGTGCTGTTAAATTTTTGGTTCTGCCAATCTAACTCCGTGCCATGCTGGGAGAATTGCACGCATTGCTAACTGCTCGCTCCTCGGCGAACAGGAGTGCTCGAAATGCTATAATCTGCAGTGTTTTGTTAAATGAGCTGCATATTTTTGTTTTTATATACATTGCTTACCCAGTTGTGTACATTTGCCCAACTCATTATACAAAATAAGCTTGATTGGAATAAGAACATTCTCTACCAGCTGTCTGCTCTGAGTCAGTATGTAACAAAATTAGCAACTTTCCCTTTCCAACAGTGACATGATTGCATCCAAAGTTTAAGGCAATTGGTTTGGAGATCTTGTTTGTTTCATTCACTCCATGCAAACATCAAGATTAACAAACCAATTTGTTGCAACTTAATTTGTTTTCAAAAAAATGAACAGAGTTAAGTAACAGAGGAAAATCTGAGCATTCTAATAAAGGGAAATGCTTCCGTGTAGAGCATAAAGCATGTAGAGACCTAAATACCATTCTCTAACTTGAACCCATCCATTGTAAACAGAAGAAGATGGAAAATAACCAGACAACTCCCAAGATTCATATTTCATCAAATAAGCAATATCCTAAATACTTAAAATTACAAACATAACCTTCTGTAAATTAAGTGCATTCTTTCATCAAGAGTTACAAAAATAAGTTCAGCTCATCACCCTCAGAAAATCTCAAAGTACATGAAAAATCTTGTGCAGGGATATGTAGTTTCTTCACTACCTTTGGTGCAAAATTGAATTACCATCTTGAAGAAAGTGATTTTCTCAACTTACTACTGTTTCATGTCAGTTCTAGTAAAACCTACAGGTTATTTTTAGATTTTGTTTTGACTGATTTGCAGAATTTGCACACATAGCAGTGTGTGTTCCCATCCACATAATCTTCAGCACTACCTTACCTCAAAAAAGTTTGCTTAATTTGTCTTGAGTACGGAGGGCTATGCAGTCTACCTGGATTCCTAACTGCCCCATATGAAAGGATAAATGTGCCTGGTTCCTGTTTGTGTCCCACTGCCAATTCCTTTCACTTTAATCTTATCACTCCATGTTGCCTGAGCAGACTGCCTGGAAGGTCCAGGTTTGTTTTTGCAAAGTTTTCCACATGAAAGCTTAATTGATCTTATTGTTTTAATCTAGAATTTTTTGATTTTAAACAGTAGTCATTCAGTTCTTAGGCTTCTCTTGGACCATTATGAAGGGTGCCAACATTAAAATAGTTTATTCTAAAAAAAAGTGTGAATATAATTTTTAGTGGTCTGTCTTCACTTCTACCTTTAAAAAACAAATGAAACTTAGAAATTGAATGTATCACTATATTTTGAACTGTTTTATAAAACCTAATTTAGTCTTATTTTGGTTTTTTGGAGCACATCAATGTTGGGTATCAAAAGAGTACAACAAATGAAGGATACTGCATTTACCACCTGAAAAGTCAATGTACTCCATGAGATGAGCTAGATCCAATTTAGACTTTCTCAACAGAAGCAGAATAAGTAATTTTGTATGAAATGACTTGGAGCAGACAAATGGTAAAGAAAAAGGTTTTGTCTCTGTTTTCTCTTGTCTTCCCATTGCATTAATTTACTTTTAGTATCAGTACATTACCTTTAAAGATCTAAATTTTGCTCTTCCCTTGACCTGTTAAATATCACCTACAGTTTTCCCAAAGTTTTAGTGCGAACTAAGATCAGATTTAGAATATTTTCATCTTATCTATCGCATTCAAACAATTGATGGTTATGTGCAATTTCTGTGTAGGTATCCTGCCCACTTTTCGCAAAGGAAAATTCTTCCTTTTGCCAGGGAAAAGGAGGAGAAATATTCCTATGTTTGGGAAAAAAAATCAGAATTTTGTTTTTTGTGTTGCTGCTATGTGAAGCTTAGAGAAGTGTGGGGGATCAAGTGCACCTTTGGTCAGTTTGCAGATGACACCAACTTGGATGGGAGTGTTGATCTTCTGGAAGGCAGGAAAGTCTGCATAGGGATGAGGACAGGATGGGTTGATGAGCCAAAGACAATTGTATGAGATTCAACAAGGCCAAGTGCCAGGTCCAGCCTTTGGGCCACAACAACCCCTGCAGTGCTCCAGGCTGGGGCAGAGTGGCTGGAAAGCTGCCTGGGGAAAAAGGCCCTGGTAGTGCTGGTGGACAGTGGCTGAACATGAGGCAGCTGTGCCCAGGTGGCCAAGAAGGCCAGTGGCACCTGGATTGGAGCAGGAATAGCGAGGCCAGCAGGACCAGGGCAGTGATTGTCCCCATGTGTTGGGCACTGGTGAGGCACTGGTGAGGTGCTGTGCCCAGTTCTGGGCCCCTCATGACAAGACAGACATTGAGGGGCTGTAGTGAATCCAGAGGAGGGAAATGGAGCTGGAGCAGAGTCTGGAGCACCAGTCCTGTGAAGAGCAGCTGAGGGAGCTGATGGGGCTCAGCCTGGAGAAAAGGAAACTCAGGGAGGACCTTAAAACTACCTGAAAGGAGGTTGGAGCCAGGTGGGGGTCAGTTTCTTCTCCCAGATAACAAGCAAGAGGACAAGAGGACACGACCTTAGGTTGTACCAGAGATTTAGATTGCATATTAGGAAAAAAATTCTGCACTGAAAGGGTTGTTAAGGATTGGAACTGGCTGCTCAGGGAAGTGGTTGCCTTACCCAGAGGGATGTAGATGTGGTACTTCAGGACATGGTTTAGTGGTGCCCTTGGCAGTGCTGCATGGACTTGATCTTGGAAGTCTTTTCCAACCTAAACATTTGTATGTTTCTATCCTATGAGTCTGTGAAGCAGTTAGAAGGTTTTCACAAGGAATGCTACCCCATCTCCCAGCTTTCCACCCACCTCTGTAATGTTAACTGCAGCACTCTGGACTTGCTCTGCTTTTTTTTTCCATCTGGGTAGGATTCCTACTGGAAAATCAGCATACTAAATTAAAAACATATATTTCATATGTGTCAGTGCAGTGTGAAATGACATGGACATTTTAAATACTTGGAACAGACAGGATATCCATTATCTGAGGCCTATGGAGAGTAACAGTAATTCATAAGGTACACATCTATTTCATATATTATCTGTGTATATTTTTATGCATGTGGTATAGGCAACACACGTAGAAACTCAGAATTTATACCTGATCTCTTTTCTTTTCCTTTTTTTCCTCTCCAGAGAGTAATTTTCAATGTTGTCAACTTCAGTAAAACCAAAAGCCTCTACAGAGATGGGATGGCTCCAATGGTGAAATCCACAAGCCGACCAAAATGGTGAGTTATTCTCTCAAAGACTTAAAGAGGTAAACGTTTTACTTGGCACTTGTACCAAAGACCCCGTGGTTGAGGAGCAATTTTACCTGAGAGTATGAGAACCTCGATGCAGCAGTGCTGTGAGGACAGGTTCTCTTCAGAGCAGATGGACAGTGTGAATTCTGGAGGCCCCTTGTAGTGCCTTGTTTTAAGTGACGTAACTGAAGTGATGTCCATTCGAACAATCTGAGCAGTCAGGGCTTGGGGCAAATTGTTTTTCAGCAAGTTCCAGCTTTTAGGACAGCTCTTGTCCCAGTTTTGTCCTGCATTAGTCTCCCCAAAAAACCCTGCAGGTATTATGGGAGACGGACTGGGGTTGGTCTGGTTTTGAAAAGCTTCTTGGAATTGTTCTCCCTGTTTTGGGGTGGCTGGACTTTGGTGGAGGAGTGTGAGCTCTGCCATGTGAGTTAACCTCACGTGAATGAGCAGTGCCTGGTCTAAGACAGAGGGAGGCCAAACAACCTCATCATCAGCTACATGAAACGTACAAACCGGGAAGGCGTGTGCATATTAAACATGTGAATACCCATATAGATTGTACATTTTCTCAAAGCAAATGTAATGAAACATCTACTGTGAATAATAATATGTAAATCTAGTGAGTCTGAATGCATGCAAGACTCCCAAGAATTATATGATTTGCCTTTGCCAGGAGACTTGTTTGAATATGGATAGTGAGGTTAGGCCAGAAGCGTACAGTAAGTTATTCTTGTCAGCCTTCACAGCTGCTACTTTTTATTGGTTAATTAATAATACATTTGATCAAGCTGGACATTATATGAGCTTTATAAATATATCTTTCTTAAATGCTTCAGCTGTCACAAATTTTCCACTCACAGGATGGAAATGGTGGTCATAAGATTGTTGTTATTGTGTGGCTTCCTCTTCATACGACCAACAGAACGGATATTTGGCTTTTTAATCTAGATATTAAGGTCATAAGGACGAAAGAGCTGTCTCACAGTACAGTTAGTGGATCGAGTCAATTCCAGCTCAATAGGAACATGTAATAACATTGAAAATTAATTTAAAAAATCCATTGCATTTAGTGTTCTTGTGGCAAAAGTCATGTTAATTGTGTTTACTATTTAATTTCGGAAAAATCTTTTGGGGCATTTCAGGGCCACATTTATCAAGCATATTTTAATCATCTTTCAAAATCTTTTCCTTCTCTCACTGGGGTCTGGTATTTGCAGCTAAGTGTATTGTGTTTTAAGTTTACCTATAAATCAGATATTGCTTTCATACAAATTTTATGCCTTACTTTGGTTTCAAATTAAAGTGTAAATCTTACAAAACAATGCAAAATGGACTTATTTTTTTAGAACATATAGGCTCCTTCACTATTTTTAAAACAGATTTCTCTTCCATTTCCCCGGAGATCTATTTATTTTTGTGTTTTATATTTTTAGAGGATGTATTTGCTCCCATGAAAGCGAGGAATGAATAACATTGCCTGGAGCCAGGCACAGTGTAGGCAGCAGGTGCTGAGCAGCTTCCTTTTACAGGGCTACTACCATACTTTAATTAATCCTGTTTCAAAAATTCAAGATGCAATTTTTTTTTTTCTTTAGAAAGATGATTATTCTCTTAAGATTTTTTTTTCCTAATAGTCTGCATATGAAAACACCTTGCTCTGCTTTGAAGGTGCACATTAATGCATACTGTTATCAGGGACCTTAGTGATATTGGGGTCTACTCAGTATAATTTTCTGTCTTGATGTTAATAGGATTTATGCATGTGTTTTCCAAGTGGGAAAACATATATATTATTTTTGGATATATGAGTTCTATTAGGGCTGTCTTCCATTTGGATTATGCCTTTCACTGTTGCCTCTGTATCTGTTTCCATGGCATTCTAGTGCAACCTGTAAACAAAATTTTCTCTTTCTCTGTTTGCTGAAATAGGATTTACCAGTACTTGCAGCTGCTGTTGCAGCACACAGGTGGTTGTGGTCCTTGAACACGAGCAGGGCAATATCCAGCTGCATCGATTTGATCCTGTTTGATGTTTTGTATGTATTAGTCTTGTAAGCAATACTGGATCATTCAGTGCTGCAAAAATGCTGAGCTTTACATGAGGGGAGGAAGGTGTGGAAGGAAACTATTGAAACTCTCCAGCTCATATTAGGGTTTATGTCAGCATAGCAGTTTATTGGGACAATGTAATTAAATTAGAAAATGATATTTTAATTACAAAAAGATGAAGAAACACTAAAGGTTTTCAAATCAAGTTAAAGGGAAGATTACCAGAAGCCATGGGCTACAAATACTCTGTAGCTTAGGCTTCATCTCTGAACTCCTCTGTATGAAATATTTGAGGAATTCATCATTATTGTGCCTGCCTGTGGAAGCATTTGTTCCATGCTGAAATTCACCCAACTTCCTCTGGCCACACTGATAGATGCAACTCTGTGTCACACAAAACTATTCTGCTACCTTTTTAAGATAATAAATTTTGAGTTTTAGAGTGATAAAGTGTCTGTTTTCCTTTTTTGCATTTGAGAGATATAGGTACATTATTCCTCTTAAAAGCAGATGTTCAAGCCTGAGTTATGGCTTTTTGATTTAAATGAGAAACTTCCCACTGTATTCAGGCTAGAATTTGACCGTATTGCTCACAAACCCCTGCATATCAAAAGTAGATTGGCCTCCAGAGACTGTGAATTTTAATATTTGTTTTGAATGTGGTTATGCAAACATGGCTCCGAGCTTTGCAACACTTTGTGAGTTTGATTCTTGACTCTGGAACAAATTGCTGCCAAGTGCTCTCGAAGTAGAGAGTGTGTCAAACAGAGATCAACGTTTTTGACCTGTATTCTCTTGCCCTGTGGGGTAAGATCTTTAAATGCAGACAGCATCAAGGTTCAGCTCAGTGTTACTGATGTAAATGGAGTATATCACTGTCATCAAAGCACTCTGCGTGGACACAGATGTTCTGGTGTTGACATATTCTTCTTTTTTGAAGTAAGGCCAAACATTTCAAGTAATGAGCTACTGGAAAGAGGAAGCAGTATGTTGAGGGATAAGGAAAAAAATAGATTTCACTGTAAAGAAAAAGATTTATTTAAAAAAAAATTAAAAGCCAGAAATATAATTCTGATTAAAATGATATATATGTTTTCCCCACACATGGTCATGAGCTATCACTATTTAGTAATAGTATGGGGTTGTATCTGTTGTGTCAAATTCCACTGCACTGAAGCACAACTCATGTATACAAATACAGCAATATGTAATGCCTTGTGACATCAGTTGCTTTCCATAGCAGACTGGACAAGATAAAACAAAAGATTTTATTGCAAGCCAAGGAAATGGGCTGCGTCACTTTAACATTTTGCTTAAAATTAACTGTTTTTCAGATATATTGCACCAAGAATTTAGAGAATTGGTGGGGACATTAAAATTGAAATTTAATATATAAATTTTTTTAATATAAAACCTCAATTTCATCAAGACCTGTTCTGATTTGCCTGAGTCTGTTTTTCTGTTTAGTAGAGGTGGAGAATTTGGAGGGAGATGGATTTGAGGAAATTAAATTTTTGCTGTGTTTATGGACTTTATACTGTAATCCTATTTTTCTTTGCTGCTTGATTTAAGTGCAACATTATTTTGCTGCAGTTTCTTAATCATGATTTCACACTAAGAGCTCTGTCTTTGGAAGTAAAGGTAGTAAAGCCTACCATGTGGGCATAGCAGTGGAAGACCATCTAAGTACATATACTGTACTGTTATATTGATTGCACAAAGTTTTACAAGTTTCTCAAAGTTAAATAGAAGAGTGAGTTGTTCGAAAGGCAGCAGATTTTCCAAATGATGAAGTGAGCAAATATTCCCTTTGGGCAGAGAACAGCTATAACTCTTGATTATTCAGTGTGAGCATTGCCTCATTGGGGACATTAGTTTTTCAAATTGTGCTAATCTTTTAAAAGTAACAACTGGCCACTCATCACCTTAGGTATTTCAGCAAGATCATGTGCAAAACTCTAATTAGTATTTATAGAACAGCAACTCCTCCCAGTAGAATAGTAGCGGTAGCTGGCAAATATCTGGTTGACACCTGTTAAGTCTTTAGACATCCATTGTATTTTATTCTGCATTTCAAATGAGCAGAGAGCAGTAGGTGAAGTCCCCATAATTAAGGGATAAAGGATAATAAATAACATGGCTCTTGAGTGGATGAACACAAGGTTAAAGGCTGTTCTGCAGTTGTGATGCTGTATTTCAGGAACTGTTTGTTTGTAAGTAATAATGCTAGCTAAAATATTATTGAGCCTTCAGCATACGGAGGATTTATGTCTAGATCTGCATGTGTTTTGTTTATAATGTCAGATTTCAAACTGCTTCTTGGCAAAGCAGCTGCTTTCTTCCCTGTCTTTTATCTTACTTGGCATTGATGGCTTTTAAGGGTAGGCTCCCTTCCCCAGCAAGCACTCTGCTACCTCTGTTGCTATAACATCTTCTGCTAAATGCTCACAACACATTGCTTCTGAAGTGGTTTTCTTTTCCAGTAAACCTGGAAGTACAGGAAAACTTCTGGGTAATTAATTCAAATTTGAATCTGTATGTATCTTGGTAAATATTGTCATGATGAGGAATTTTGGTAGACATCAAGAAAAGCAATGTAAGTTTTATGAACAATACTCCCATATGTTCCATTCATCAGAAGGGGACAAGTCTGAGAAAATCTGAATTTTGAGTAGCTAAAATGTGTTGCTTCTTGCCAAGTTTCTTTAACATTTGTGTCTACAATGCAGTGTTACAATCACTACCATGTCTACCAGGCTGCATTATACATTCTGAGACTTCCAGCAGCATTTTTAGTATGTATTTATATATCTTTAGCCATAAGATAAGCTGTTTGTGAAATGAGCTGTCATTTGTGGTGAAACAGTTTGAGAATAAAGCACTAAATATATATATAGCTTGCTAATCTGAAAGACTAAAATTGCTTACTATAAAATATATAGCAGGCTGGGGCTAGTGATAACATCACCTGAATTTAGGTAAAGAAGATGAACAAGCTGTTATCTTTACCTGATTCCTTCCTTGGCCTATTTTACAGCTTTGGCTACTCTCGGAGGTTTGTTCCTTTGCCAGCTTTATAATGTCATGTGTGCTCGCTCCTGCTTTCCTGAGGGATGTGCTGAGAATGCTTTTGGAGGTTCAGGAATGTGTCCCGTGGCACAAGTGGGTGTTGATGCAGCCCTTGCCAGGTGCAGCTCTGGCTCCTCAGGGCTGCTCCCTCCCTCATCCTGGGAGATCTGCACAGGAGCACCAGGCTGGGAGTGGGCTCAGGGTAAAACCAAACTTTCAAGGAAGACAAAGAGGACTTAGTCTCTGTCTGGGTCATCACAGGGATCCAAAATCAGCTGTATAGGTACAACTACAGGAGCAATAAGGGAATTGGGAATACTTGGCTGAAGCAGGCACAAGGGAATGGGGATAGCAGCTCCCAAGAAGATACCTTGGAATTGTCCGTGGAGCCACAGCCTTCATTTCAATAACTTGTAGCATTTTATTTGGAGAAAGTAGGGAGAAAGGCATTTCAGTATCGACCTTTTGAAATCCCATGTTGAGTGAAAAGCAGAAGTAGTTTTGTCTCAGTCTCAGTGTAGCTCTTTGGAAGAAAATAGGATCTTTTTAGACAGGTTTCAGGTTGGCATGTATATTAAAGTGAAATAACTGCCTCTGAAGTCAATCCCTGGGTAAATTAGTGTTTGTGTGAATCTTGTAAAATAACAAAAGAAAGAGTTCTAACTGCTCTACAAACCCATAAAAGACACACACTCTCTTCTTCTTTCCCAGCTCAGCATAGGTAGTTATTCCTGGAAATACAGAGGAGTTTCCATACTACTGTTATTAACAACAGCTTTTGTGAAAATAGAGAAGAGATTATATTCTGCTGAAACAAAGTATGAGTCAGATCCCAAAAGTAATGTGTTTATTGTGTAGATTAAATGGGATTTGTTTGTGTCAAGAAAGTAAGTTGCATTTTATTTGAGGGATACTTCACTGGAAATTTAAGATGCATGAAATTATGTTGAAGAAAACTAATAACAAGGAAATTAATATAAAAGAAAGCAAATGTGTTTTAGGATTCAAAGAGAAAATGATGAAGGAGTTCCAAAGGCTGCTATCTCATCATGGAAAACCGTAGTTGTTTTATATGTATGTGTGTGTTTCCTCATCATTTATCTAACTGATCTCCTATAAATCAATTTATTTAGATTACAGCAGAGTCAAAAGGCCCCAGCCAGGATCAAGACTTATTGTGCTTAGTGCTGTGGAAACATATCAACAGACAAAGTCCTTTTCTAAAGTTGTGAAAATTTTATGATTGATTTCAGTAAGAGCAAAGTTAGGCCAATACTGAGCACTTCTGAAAATTCCATCCTTAAAGATTTATTCCAAGCAGTAACTGTTTAAAAAATGACATACTGCTTACATAAGAGTCTAAATATTTGATGGTTATAGTATTTACATCTAAAACACCAGAGGCTATGTGCTTTAATACCTCAATCTGTTTCCCATATACTCTGTCAACATGAGTTCCCTGCATTGATTGAGGGCACTCTGTGATCCCTAAGGTTGTATTCATGAAAGGTTACCCTTGGCACTGCTTTATTCATGAAAGGTTTGAAGCACATAAGAAACAAATGGGTTTGTTCTTGTTAGGTGCATTTTTTTCATCTATAAATACTTAATTACTGGGGTTCTTATGAGAAATTCAAAAATCTTAAATGTGTAAAGCTGTGTGAAAATAGCTCCCCCATCACTGGTGCAAACCAAAAAGAAATTTGCAGTTGGATTTTGTGGCAGTTTAAAACAACTGAATTGTAGGTTTTTCCCACTACAGTCCATGGTATTGAGTTTAATAGCTGCAAAATATGACCAGAGCTGTGCATTATATCTCATCCTGAAACAGGTCATTCTCTTTCCTCAGGTGATGGGCATTTGGTGGAACTGATTGCATGAAAAGTGTTCACAGAACTGGGTCCCTAACCTTGGCAGGTTTAAAAAAAAGTACATAAAATTGAAGATTTTTTCCCCACAATGAGTCTGTAAGTTAGATAAATATGGGCAGCACTGAGCTCAAAGTAGAGTCAAACTACCAAGAGGACATTGCAGCTTTTCATTGCAATTTTATACTTTGGACTAATGGAGCGAAGCAGAATGAAAATCACCTCTGTTAAGAATGGCATTTATCAGCTGTAAGTACTTAGTAGTAAGAGCTCTACACAGACAAAGCTGAGTGTCACCAAGAAATGTACTTGAAAATCAGACTGTTAACACAAGACTACACAAATAAGAGCCAAAAACTGTAATCAGAAAATGTAACATCTCTTTAAGAATCTTTTAATGGTCTGAAGAGTGCTAGACAAGTTGAATTTAACAAGAAGTAATAACCTATGACATAATATAATTGAGAATGCACCAGGATGCAGCACAGTCAGGTTAAATTTTGGCTTTCCTTCACTTAGCCTTGCAACTTTAAAGATCTTGCAACACAGGGTTTTAAAAATACATAGTACTGTTTAAATTTACATACGATATAAAAGCATAGGATGTGCAATACATCAGAAATACAATTCTAAGCAAAGTTAGGGCTGAAACATCCAGCCTAATATTTTTAAATGTTTGTTTGAATCATTAACAACAAAGTTTTTATTCATTTGCAGTGAAGAAACAATATTTAGTGCAGAGGAAAAGGTGTGAACTTCTGATAAAAGTGAGACCGTTATCAGGCACTTGCTTTATATTCGAAGTGCCATGGTAAAAGTCAAAGCAATGAGTCCAATTTCTCTTTTAATAGAACATAAAATAGAAGACAAAAACATTTTGCTGTACTGTGGAAATTGAGAACTGTAGAGAAAATAAGCAGTAAATAAGTATGGCAAGTGATAATGCAGGAACAGAACATCAAAATAATAGGTGATGCATCTTGAACTTGGACTCATGAGATTCAACAACTGTATACAAACCTAAAAGATAAAAACCTAATTTTTATGCTGTGATTACTAGGGATAAGTTATAAATTAACGTCTATATGAAATGGCACAGGTTTGAGAGAATTAAAATCTAATGATAATAGGATAGGGATAAGCTCTTTCCTGCATCTCTAAATGCTGAAGCAGTGGTTAAAGTTTGTTTTTAAAACTGCTTCAAGTAGGATTATTGAACTTCAGCTTGAAAGTGAAACTCTGTCTTCCTGTGTCACTATATTAAGCATCTCTGAGATTGAAAACCTAGCAAGAGCTCTCCTAGTGTGATTAGAAAGTATCCAATATTTTTTGGCAGAAAATACTAATTCCAATCATTCTGTCTAGTACTGCTCAGGCAGCACGAGGATAACTGGCTGTCAGATGCTTTGGGTAATGGAAAGGTGAGGCTCCAGGCTCTCAGTGGAAAGCTGGCAGCTTTGCTGACAGTTCCCTGCCTCTGGAAAATCAGAGCGCTGCTGGGGAGGGCATGGGCTGCGCTGGGCGAGTGCTCTGGGCAGCTCTTGGGCTGGAACAGCATCCCTTTGGAAACCTTGGACCATCAGCAGAGGTTTGAGCGACGCAGTGCACACAGACACTCAGGTTTCCCTGCCTTCTGCCGAGCAGCTCTGGGCGGGATGCAGGGCTGGTTCATCTTTATCGGCTCCCGGGCAGCTGGTCTGGGGCGATGCCAGCAGCTGTGGTGCCCTCCCTGAGGGCAGTGCCTGCTGCAGGTGGCTCACAGCAGCCCCTCGGAGCAGCTCCTTGCCCGTGGGGGCTGGGGGGCAGGAGGGCAGCGCCGCACGCCCCGGCCAGGCAGGGATGCTGCAGCTCCCGCACCGCATCAGCGTGCGAGCCCTAACCTGGTCTTACCCTTCAGCGATGCCAGGTGTGTGGGAATTGGTAAAAGTGTTGACAAAGAAGCCATAAAATGTTTATTTTAGCCGGACTGCTTTGTTTGTAAGAAAGTGCCCCGCGTGTGCCCGGGCTGAAGGAGCCCTGCCCTTGGTGGGGCTGTGCCCTGCCCTGGGGGCACCTCCCCTCAGGGGCTGCCTTGTGCCCCTTTCCAGGTTTAGTCCGGTTTTTATCCCATCTGTGCTCTTGCACAGACACCGCTAAGCCCCATCAGTGCTTCCAAGCCTGGAGAGAAAAGAGGCGATGATGGTGGTGAGAGGATGTGGGACCTGCTGGCACATCCCGTCCCTTCAGAGGTGCCTTCAGGTGTGTGAGCAGGGTGCGCGTGCTCGCTCCGGTGCCATCAACTCACAAAATGTGTGGCCAAAGGAACTGTGTCATGAGAGGCACGGTAATGAATAGAAAGTGTCCTCTCAGCAGCTCAAGGATTAGATTTTTATTAAGGATTGGTTGTTAATTTATTAGGGACTTGCACTGGGCGACTGGACTTGTAGTAAAATGATATCAAATGCTAAATTTAGTTACTTCCCTAACAGGGAATTGCTATTGAGATTGAAGAAGAAAATGGTGTTTCTGTTTGGGTTTTGTTGTAAGACATCACTGTTTTTTAGCTTTTCTGAGGTGCCGCTGTAAGAATTCTTTTGGAATTATTTATTGTAAATGTGTGATACCATTTAGAAAATTTGTAGGAAGGGACATTTCAGCTCAAGAAAAAGAGATTCAACTTAAAATGATAGATTTACCATAGAAAGAAATTGAGGAATATTCAAGTTAAAATAACTTATTGTGCCTTTTAATATTTGATAAAACCCTCTCCTAATATTTTTCCTAGTGGAGTTAAAAAACCACCAGTACCTCACGGCTTCACAACCAGAAGTGATATAATAATTTAGCTTTGATAAGAAAAAGAATTTTTCCCCATCTGCTACTGTACTGGATACTTTGATGTTCTTATGGTTATTTTTTAAGTGTCAATCTGCCAATGAAGGGGAATCATGTAGGGTGTATTTTTCTGTGGTTTTTTTTTTATTAAACATAATTCCCTGGACTCTCCTGAGGGACTGTCTCTGTCCTGGGGGTACTGGTGGAAAGGATTGTGATGCAAATCCTTCTCAGGAAGTGTTTGGCTTGTTTCAACTCTGCGAACTTGAGGAATGACTCAGCCAGGGGAAAAGTGCTGCTGCATGTGCAGTCAGAAGGGCTTTACCTTCAGGAGCAGCTTCTGTAGCTAAAAGCAAAGTAAGTCAAGATAAGTAGGGAAGGAAACACATTCAGATTCACTGAGTGTTAACCCCTGAGGGGAAAGGCTGATTCTTGCTTTGAAAGGAGGAAAAAAAATGGGAAGTACTGTGTGTGTACCTGCTGAAATGAAGGGGAATTGATTTAGGTGGGAACAATGGGTATGAATATAGTTGTCTGTATAAGTTAAAAAAACCCAAAACCTAACAACAAACCCTGTGCTGTATGTCATGCTCTTCAAGAATATGTGTTCATGTTAACTGTTACATTTCTGCCTGAAATCTGTGGTTTTTAAAACTAGAAAGCTACTTGAAATTGAGAATGTTCACTTGGAGGAAATTTCCACAAGAGTGGAAATTTCCCAGCTGATGTGAGATACCTGTAAATCAGAAGTTAACATCTGTGATCTGTGTGGCTGTAGTCTTTGACAAGAGCCTCGGAATACAGTGAAGTGAACAGAGCATTCTGGATTTGTCATTTCTAATACTCATCAACTTGTTTCTGTATGCTGTGGACATACAGAAACCGATAATATAAATGAATCATAAATGTCTGCAGTGGGTGTGTTGGTATTTTCATATGGGGGATGCTCCTTCAGTTTGTTTTCCTTTGTTTTCGTTTTGGCAAAGAATTCCAAGTTTGCACTAAGAAACTGGGCTTTACAAACATATCTGAGTAGAGGAAGTGAAGGAGTGGATACAAATGGTGGGAAAATAGTAGCTGGGAGTGAAATGTGTGACTGTGCCTGGGGCCTCTGGATACTAAAATTAAAGAAGGAAATAAATTACATGTTGACTGCATGTTCTTCTATATAAAAAAGTAACAGCCAACTTAACAATAAGCAAGGATGGAAAACTGTATTTTAGTTCTTAGCAGCTGCTGCACAACAGAACACAGTGTTTGCATTCACAGTACTGCCGCTGTGTGGTTTCCCCTGAAATCCTGCAGGTAAGGAAAGCTGTTCTCTAGCAAATCATCAAGACACTCAAAGCAGCACGTAGATGTGGGAAGGAGAGTGATGGCAGTGAAAATATCATGGTGCATTTCCAAAGGTTTGCTTTTTCAGTTTTGGTTTTAATTTCAGTTTGCCTTTCTTGAAGGAGGGATTTCCTTCTTGAAAAGTTTCTGCCCTCCAAATATAGGTTTTCAGCACAACCTGGCATTTCAATAATTAAATATTTACAGTTGAAACTAAAGGTTTCCTTTTGTTTCAAAGGTTGGTACACAATTTTAGGTTCAAACAAAACTTGTTATTATAGTTTCTTTTTAGGGTTTTAGTTCTTGGGAAGTACAGTGCAATGAAATAAAGATATCCATTGACAGAATCTTCTGCTAACATAAATAAAGACTGCTTGTAGCTTTAATTTAACATGTAATTAATAAAAGCTATTTCTCTTGAAGCCACCAAAAATGTGAATTAATGTTTAGAAAACCTTCTGGTAAGTGAAGCTGAGATACTTTATAGCAGATGCACAACATTTACAAGTATCACTAATATGATCTGCCTGACAGCATGAGCCACATGCATGAGAGCTTAATGGTCACTAATGCCTCAATAAAAGCTATTTATTTGAATATATTTTTTGAGATACACCTTTAAGTACAAATACTTGATATTTTGAGTTCCAGTTTCAAAATGTGCTTCTGTACTCATTTCTCATGTTGGTATCCTAGCACTTTTGCTTTGGGAGGGGATTATATACAATTTAAAATATCATAAAACACTCTGATCCTAAGTGACACAATACAGATATTGAAGTCAAGCCTAAAAAAGAAAAAAATATAATTTAGGTCAATTCTTTAAAAATATAGATACATAAAAATATATCTTGTTACTCTACTAGTGGTAAATGAGGCTTGAATCTGGAGAGTTTTTGGACAGTACTCATTTTTTACTTTCACTTTCTGCAAGATTCTGCTGGATATCTTCCATCTTAGTTTCCAATGAAGCAGTTGTAGTTTTGAAATGATGGTCAATTACTCCTTTTTCCTACCTATAGGAAAGACTGCAACATAGTAAAATTTCTACGTTTTTCCTGTTATATCTAAATGTGACTGTATATGCCAGAGTCAGAAAGTCTGGAAGCTAATAATGAGCTGCAGTTCCTCTGACATTGCTTGACTTCTCCTCTCCTCCTCCTGTTTCATACTAGATTTCCTTGAATGTGAGATGTGAACTTCAGAAAGCTGTGCCTTGAAAGCAAGTATGTTATAGCCATGAAAATTCAGTAGTGTTCAGAAGCTGGTTATTTACTCAGTTACATCATAATAATAGTAATAAAATAATTTTGATGCTCTTTTTTTTTTTTTTTTTTTGCAAAGGAGGAAATATTTTATTCAGTAATGATGAACTTCTATAAGAAATAGAGAATGGAAAAAACCATGGTTCTTTAAATGATGGCACCAAACATGGGTTGCACAACAAAGCTGAACCTTCTCCCAGTCCAATACCTAAGAGCTGCCTTGGATGTGGATACAGATGAAAACGATTGCCTTGGATGGATAAAATGAAAGTCAACTGAGGTGGAAGTAGAGCTTTAAAAGTAAATCACAGTGACTTGATAGGTTTTGAAGAGTTGGGGTGATTCTGGTTAAGGTTTTGGGGTTACAGAGTGTGAGGCTGATTTTGGAAATTCAGCCAGCAAAACCAAAGTGGTTGTTATGTTTTGCTCTTTTCTGCTCAGAGCCCCATCCCAAGATAGAAGATCTAACTAGTGTTTATTATCCCATTTTACAGGAGGAGAGATAAAGGCAAAAGATAATAGATTTTTTTTCAAGGTCATTGTAAGGATCAGCTTAGGAGCAACCTCAGAATTTTTTTCATTTTATTTGTTTCTCAGTTCAGTGATCTGCAAGCAGTAAAAATCTAGTATCAAATTTACTACATTATACTGTTACATTATTACCTTAAAATTTCATGCGATACATCAGTGGCTGTAAGTAGGTCCACCTTGGGGTTTGGGTCTTACTTATTTTGATTTTTTTTCCTGGAGATTTATTTGTTTAAACTCCAAGGGAAAGCTTGAAATTTTCCAGGATTTCAGACTTCAGAAAATGTTTTGCTCTTTTTCCAGAAGCATACTACAGGTCCTAGCAGATTTAACACACCTTATTTTGTTATAAAGGAATATTTATGCTCATTTATTATAATCTGAGAACTAGAATTTTCCTCTCACAATATTTACATAAAAGTTATCTCTTGCTAGATTTCTGAAAAAGAAATCGCCCTTCATCACCTCTGAATACTTGCATGAGGGTTTTTTTTTTTAATGCTTTAAAGCTGCCTAAAAATACCCCCAGACACTCCAAACTAAGCAACAGAAAGGCTTCCCATAAGTTCCAGAAGAATTAAACTCAGTGCTCCCTTCTAAATAAACCATGTTCTGGGTCAGGAGAGGAGCAAGAGGCAGCCTTTAGACCCTCTGTTTGCTGGAGCCCTGCACAGGTTTGGAAGTTTGTCTCAGGTCTAACTGCCTAAAAAAAAGCAGCACATGGTTTTAAATTTAGATTTTAGAAGTTTTTCCAACTAAGTTTGAGCTGCTGAAATGAAGGTTCGTAACACAAAGGTTGTCATACCCTTTGTGGAAATGGTGCCCTTATAATGTGGCATATTAAATATTTAACATAGTTTGCAGCAGATAAAAAGCAATTTTGTTTAATTTTTCCTAAATATTAAGGCTATCATGCACCTTAATCCTTTCATTATAATAAAAATTTGTTCAAGCTCATTCTTATTAAACATTTTCTAATTTATAATGATATGGATGCTTTTCTTCTGATCCTAATAAGAAATAAGGCCAAAATGCCATTGTAAAGAAAAAAAGGTGAGAGCTGGGGAGGGGAATCTTCACTGGTATATTGGGAAGAATTACAGGTTAGAAAAATAACTTTATTATTTTACCCAAGGATACCAAAGACAATGCCTATCTCTCAAATAATCCAGCTCAAAGTTTTGGGTCAGTTGCCAAGGAATGAAATGGAATACCTGCAAAACACTCGGTGAAATGACCTGGAAAATAATTTATAAAGAGGTTGCCAGTCTCTTCTGAGTGAGGACTGTTCTTCCATCTCTCTCTCTGAGAGAAAAAAAAATAAAATTCCTGAACTGGAATTAATTTCAAATCAACTTTTCTGTGCATCCCAGAACAAAAATGTAGTCAGCAATTATTTATAATGCTAATTAAAGACCTGTTCTAACAGGGATACTGGAGACTGAAAACCCATGATACAACAGCAAATGTTTTCCATAACCACCCATCTGCATTCAAATACAGCAAAAAGGTGTGGAAAGGGTAGGAACAATGAGAAAGAAACAATTGTAAGGGAATATTGTTTAGAATTTGAATATATTTAGGAGATGTTACACTTAGTCCAAGCTGACCTTCACTAACTGCAGTAAAACTACAGCTGACAGCAAGGGGGACTGTGGCCCAGTTTTGTACTGGGTCCAAAATCTCTGGGTAGTTTTAAATTTTTTTCTGTTACTTCTTATTTTCCTTCTTTCTCTCATCTAATTCTCATTTATGCATACTCACAGAAGGACATTCACACATTTTCTTTAAAACTATATTTTTATTATTATGCAGCTTTTCTTTCCTCATGGAATGACTGTTTTTAATTTTCAATGTCCACAGCTTTTCAGTTGCACTGAAAAAATATTGCTAATTTGCTTGTATGCAAAGAACTTTATTGCTTTTTTTGGTACATGTACTTTTTAAAAAAAAATTGTTTCTTTTAACTAGTAAGCTGCTTAAAACAGTCTTTGCATAATTCTTGGGTCTGCTGAATCCCATGTTAGTTGATTTTCTGAGCCAATATTACTCATGCATAGAATAATTATATAGATATTTTTGTTGAGAAAGTAAAGAATGAACTTACAAGATAAAGAACTCAGTGTGGTGGCTGTGGGATTTGTGAATACAATAGGTCAGTACTTGTTTTCACATCAGTGTAAATCTGGAGAAATATCTGGATTTAGCTGGAGTCATTTTTAGATTTAAATCAGTGTAAAGTTCTTTACTTCATTATATTGGAGGATTTTGTGGTCTTAGGTGAAGCATTTACTTAATTTTGAAAGTTTGACTGAAGTCGAACTTAAACACATTTTTAAGGGCCTTGATGGATGTAGACTTCTCCCAAATGACAGAAATGCACATGTAGTCATCAACCATAAATCCCAATTGTTTCTATTCCAAAGGACTGTGTCCCAATCTTCCTTTGCCTGGGTAGGATCAGCACCCACGTGTGAAGAGCAGCTGGCTGAGGTCAATCTAAAGGCAGATAGAGATGGGATTGTAACTAAAGTCAAACACTCCAAGGATGGGAAAGGTCTTTTATTTTAGAAAATGGTTCTGGATCATGTGCTGCTTGTGGAAAACTGTAGTAGCATATAAAAATCCCCCTCAATTCACTTCCTTCAGTGGACAGCTGGAACACTCTGTTCTCTTCTACACCTGCATTTCTGCCAAGATATGTTGTGAGTGCACCTGCAGCTTCTCTTCAGCTACTGCAGACAGTGTTGTGCTGCCTTCCTGGTGTCCTCAGAAAACACAGGGAAGTTCCAGGTTTCGTCTTACAGGCTGAACAACACTGATATTTGTCTTAGATGCTGCCATGTGTCTTGGCCTAGGATAACAAACAGAGACAGGCTTGGTCATGAGCAGTGAAATTCAGTCTGGAAGAAGACAGTTCCTCAGCAGGGTTTGCATTTTGATCTCTTTTACCGGGACAGATTAGAAGAGTGAAGAGTCTTTCTGTCCTCCATAAAGAGGTGGAAAACTTGTCATCAATTGTGGTGAAAACCAGTAATAAATAAGAGGAGAGAAAGAGCTTCTCCTACTATTACAAATCTCTTATTTTTACTTTCTGTTCTAAAGGAAAGAAGGAAATATCCTAACAAATCACCAGTCCTAACAGAAGCGTGATGTGAACCAGAACCTCTGTGAAACTGTGTACATATTGTACAAGACCCACTGCAGCCTCTCATGAAGGATAGCCATATTCTCTTTGAAATCAAGAGGGAGATTTTTCTGAGTCCTGAAAACAAAGAACAAATACTATGTCCTAAATCTAAGTGGAAAATGCAAAGAGCAACTTGTAGTACCTATCTGTGAAGTTTATGGAGGTAATTTCCTTGTGTCAGAGATACTAAAGAATTCCTCAGTCATGCCTGGGACTTGGAAACAATATATTAACAAGCCAACTTAAGAGACAACCCCAGAATTCTCATGCTGCATTTTTTTTCTTATTGCAAATACTCAAAGTAAAAATTCTTGGCAATAAGATATATTGTCCTGAATAGTCTTGCAATGGAAAAAGTAGAGGTCTCGCTACGTTTAATGAAACACTGCAGAGTGGGATGTAAGGAGGAATCCTACAAGGACAATGAGACAAACTCCCAGTTTTAATCTTTGTCCACGTGTATTTTCTCTCCAGCCATTTAGCTTTTTACACTAAGGTGAAAAAAGGTTTTCATCCTGCTCTGCACTTCTGTGCAGCAAAACATATGCACCTTGTAAGATGCTACTGAGGACTTCAGGAAGGTTATTAATTTACTTGAGATCCTACACTGTGCATTGTCTGAGTGCTCTGCTCAGTGCCAAAGCTGTGCACTCTTTCTCTGTAAGAGTAGGAGATGATTAGCCACAATAATTAGCTCACTTTTTAGTCAAGTCAAAAGGGAATGACTTCAAGTAAAATCTGAAAATGATCATGTGAGCTGTGTGAAGAAAGCTGCAATTTCATATCAGCAAAGCTAAATCTACACGTCTGAAATCAATGCATGCTTTGGCCAGCATTTCCATGAGTGTAAAATTCCTGGAATATCAATGCTGTTGTTTTTTGCAGTGATTATAATATTCCATACTGTAATTAAAAAAAAAAAAAAAGGAAAGAAGGGAAGGACCATGTTCTGTGTAGTCACAGTAGAGACAGACAAGTAAACAGACATTCATTTTTCTTCAAGGAAAGTGAAGATTTAAGTCTAAAGGTGAAATAAAGATTTTTTTTTAATGGCCTAACTAAATAATTATGGTACATTCTTTTTTTTGGCACTAATAGATGGACTTCCATACAAGAGGTTAAATCTGGCAAATCTCAGTGGCTTCCAACTGTCAGAATGTACCTGGCAAGTTTAGAGGAGAAAAATGATAGTAAAGGGGAAGGAATAAGTCGACATTAATGTTACATGCCCACATACTAACTTGGCTTAAAGTAGATATGGAAATTGAGGTCTAAAATATCTCTCAATATCGTTAGAGGAGACAGATTTTTAATGTTTTTCAAATAAAAAAGGTTCTTTCAGTTCATGAAGATCTATAAAAGTGTAACTGTACTCTTCATGTAATTGAAACGTTAATTTCTCCAACCTTTACATGGAATGCTTGAATGTCTCTTATATGCATCTCTCTTCACAAATATCAAGTTTAAAGGATTTTTTCTTGAACCTGTGAAGATTTCTTGAGTTGCAGAAAAACAGGTTGTTACGAAATCCACAGCTCTGTACATGAAAAATATTGAAGTTCTATTTTGAGTATTACTTGGCATATCAAAAACTTTGCACTGGTAATTGCATTGCCAATCATGTAGTGTCCCATTGCTAAAGAAATGGGTTCAAATCCAGCCATTCTTTATTTTCCAATGGATGAAAAAATTGAGTTTGATAATGAGAAAATAATACAAATGATTCCCTTCAAGAATTACACAGCGTCTATTGCACAACAAAATTATCATAAGCAACAGTTAGATCATGAATTATGCTTGAAATATCTGCATTTTCCAGCTTCCTGCAGTCTTTTTTTAAAACACTTTGAGCTACACTAATGCCCACTGTGTATTACTTGAAACCTGCAGAAGGTTTGTAGTCGGTACGAGCTGATGTGCTGTTGATCTCTGTTTGCGAGCTGTTTCATGTTAAAAGTTCTGCTGAAACTGTCAGTAGAAAGACTATGAATAATTTCAAAGACCCTCCCAGGCTTATCTGTTCTCTTGCTTCCAGCACGCCGCTTTTAGTAACGAAGCTAGCAGACCTGTAGGTGCTGCCTGGCTGCTGGAAAAGTGACTTGGAAGCAGTTTCACCACAGCCACGTGAGACTGAGATGGTGCCTGCACTGCTGGAACAATTACCACTCATTCTTAGTGGGAGTAATACTTGTTTTTCACCAGACAGGGGCAGAAAAAATATTCAGTGCGTATGAATGAACGTGGTGTGGCCCCTGGATCATTGATGAGAGCCAACCTTTCTTTCTGGAGCCAACAGGACTTGTAGGGTCACTACTTCCTGCAGGGTGTGTTTGCATGTACTTCTATGTATGATGCATGTGGGTGCTGTTTTAAAAAGTCTGATTCTCTTTGGAGCGTGTAAAAGCCATTATTTAACGGAAATTTTGAAATACCAGCTGATCTCATAAGATATTTGCCAGTATCTTGCAAAAATCTTTATGTTTTTAATAATCTGATCTGGTCTAACATTGAAATAGATGACAGACTTGTTCAGTTGTTGATGAGAGTCTAGCAAGAAACAGGAGTGTGGTGATTAGGAATCTGTATTTCCCATAACCTGGTATTCAAAACGGTGAGGGTTTTATTGTGATTTTGGTTGGTGGTTTCTCTTTGTGGTTTGGTTTTGTTTTGTTTTTGGGTTTTTAAAAATTTTTTATTTCGGGGTGAGGGTTTTTTTTGTATTTTCTGGGGTTTTTTGTATTCTTTTTTCTCTCCAAAATCACTTCTTTTGTTGGGAATTGTCTTACTCAATGGAAGACTTCAAATTAGAAAAAAATTTTAAACCGTGAATGGGCAGATATTTCAGAAAGCTCTTGAGGGTTTTAAGTAATAGTTCAGTAAGAAAGAAGAAAAAAAATCCCCAGTGTTGAGGTGGGCTGCTTCCTTTTCAGTGAAAGGGTGGTGCAGTAAAAGGTGATCTACTGTTGTAGAGTCTCTACTTCTGGTACTTATTATGGTACCATGGCAACATCAGAATTAGACACGGAAAATGGGGTAAGCAGCCTGATAGAACATAATCAAGAGCACACAAACAATGTGCTACAGGGAATCTATAGGAGAAATTATTAACAAATATTGTAGGGTTCTGGGAAGGAACATTGTAGAGCTCTTCGGGGAACAGCTCGAGTAGGGGATCTGTCTGTAGGAAATGTGGAAGCTATTGAGAGAACGCATTGTCTAGGCTGGTAAGAGGAGTGGGGAACATGACACTGCTGCTGCTGCAGAGGGGTGGTGGCATTCTAGGCTGGGAAGATGTAGAGACCAGTTAGCTTTTGGAATCTGTGGAAGATGGGATTTCCTCTAGGTATAAAGAAACAATAATTCACTACTGCTCTGCCCGTGTGTTCAATCAGCAGGGTCCTTTCAGTGATTTTTGTGTTTGTCTGAAAGCCAGTGTAGGTTTGTAAGTGTTGTTAGGGTCACAGTTGTCCAGATTGACTCTGCATTCCCCACAGAAGACAGAGGCAGTCACAAGTACTGTTGGCAGTGTAGGAATGTACAGGAAGCGTGGCTTTGACAGACTGTAATTGTGAGGGATAAAACTTAGTACAATACAGGGAATATATGATCCCAAATCAAAAACATCTGATGATCCCAGTGTCTCAGGTCAATACCCCTGTTTGAGAATTCAGCAGTCCCAGATTATAAACCTGGGATCATGAGAAATGAAATTAATGCAAAATCATAGGCATGATTGCATGCGAGACATTAAATAATGTAGATCACAGCAGACTGTTGTATTTTCATTTTTGACTGCTTTTGTTTCTCACAGGAGGTGTTTATGCACATTGTTTCAAAGGGTTTCTGTACACATTGTGAATTTACTACAACAATGTTGTTGATTTTTGTTCCCCAGCTGCTATGGGTAACATGGGTATCTTTGTACCACCTGTGCAGCAGGAGGTCCTTCCTTCAGCTGATTGCAGATTACGGGTTCGGATGTTTTCAAATTAACCTTATGAACTGCTTTGGCTATTCTCAAATCAACCTTTTGACCCGCATGTCAAAATTGTTTCAGCTGAATGTGTATGAGCATGTGAGGATTAAGGTGTTGGGAATGCTATCCTACCATTTAATCTCAAAACCAGCCTGGAAGACATTGCTTATGAAATTGATTGATCTTTCTGTTGTGAGGAAATGATAAGGTTGTGAGACACAGACAGCATAAAAAAATGTTTTGTGCAGAGCAAATACCTTAAGTGCAGTTGCCACTCTCACACTGGTGATTGCATTGCTGGTGTGACAGATTGAGGGACAGGACTGCAGGAGCTCGATCCCTCCAGAGCCATGGAAGCAGATGGGCAGTGTCCAAGGTGCCCAGGGGGCTGGCTGGTGTCCTGTGCCACTCTCTATTGCCTTGGAATGGAAATGGAAGCAGGGAGAGCTTCTTGTTGACTGGAGAAAAACAAATGTTGTTCCCATCTTCACATTGGCCAAGAGGTCTGCTTGGGGACACACAGGGCAGATGAACTCACTTTGGGCCCTGGGAAAATTATGGAGCGGGATCTCTTGGAAGACAACTTTGGGCCTGTGAAGGGGAAGGCGTTTTGATGCTTAATCAACCTGATTGCCTTCTATGATAGCATAAATGGATTTGTGGATGATGGGAAAGTGGCTATTTACTTCAACTTTAACAAGGCTTTTGATATAGCCCTAGAGTATATTTTTTTGAGTTTTGTTGGTCTGAGTGCATGGACAATTAAACAGTCTCCAGGTATCAACTCAGGTATCTAAATGTAGAAAGAGACTCCCAAAATATCTGAGGGAATTCAGTCAATAGTCTTCAGAGAATGATTCAAAATTATTCAGAATGTTTTCAAGTGATAAAGTCAACTACTGTTTACAAGGCTGCAAAGCATAAAGAGTATTTGAATCTTATTTATTAGGAAGGCCATACAATTTCTTTTTTAATGCATAGAACTGAAGCCAACAGAAGATAATGAAGAGTATGCATTAAAACTACAGTAATTCTGTTTGTTTAATAATAATATTGTAACATTAAAACTCTTACTTGTTATCCCTCTTTATTAATAAATAATTACTGCTTTTGTTGTTCTTTTATGGTAATACCAGGCTGTGAACTGGTAGGAGGGCTAGAGAAGGAACATGTGCTGTCCTCCTCAAAGAAGTGGACTGTGGCCGCTGGGAAGGCGACAGGCATTGATGGTCTGAGCAGGTTTCCTCCCTCCCTGTACAGTAACTCAGCAAATGTGCAAAGATTTCACTTTCTGAACAGGGTTTCTGCCACAACAGTGCCGCAACCAGGTGCTTCAGGTGAACTGTGTAGCAAGTCAAACACCCAAACAGCTTCTTTGCCACCTTTTCCTGGAGTTTGGGGGTGCAGTGCACCATTAAATGGAGTTAACAGCACTCTCCCTTACAGCTGGCATTCCAGCGCATTTACAGCAATGATCTACAGCACACATAGGTTTGGCAGAGGCTTAGAAGCAGTTATGGGTTAGGGATGTGGGAATTTGTAATACTGTGTTTACTTTTTCCTTCTGTTTTTCCTCATACTTCAGGGAGCACTGGTGATGAGAGAAACTTGGGGCGGCTTTAATGTGTGAAATAGTGATGTATTGGTGCTTTGCAAGCTGTTGCACTTGTGTAATAGGGGACATAATAGTAAGCAGAATCTGGCCTGTCTTAAGACAATACTTCCTGGAGAGTTGCACTAAAAGCAGTTTCATTTAAACGAAGACACATGTGGATCCAGTTAAGAAGTAACTGGTAACTGATTTAGCCTTGTTAAATGAGTAAAATTACACCTGGTTTGCTGGACCTGAAAAAAAAAAAATCGAGGAATATTGCAATATCTTTCCTTAAAAAGCAAAAGCAGGGGGATACAATGGTGAAAAGAGCAGGCAGTGATTAAAAGGATTGAAATTCCATAGGACATTACACTGAAGCATTCTGGAATGTGTGTGTGTGCGTGCTGAGTCACTGGCAGAGGAGCTGATGAGCACCTACGTACTCCTGCCCACCCCAGGGGCTGCTCCAGCCACTGCCAGAGCTGTCCCCATCCCTGGGGCTGTCAGTCATCCAAGCCACCCAACCCTGCCCTGCTCACTGTGCCCGTGGTTCACAGCTGCTCAGCACAGCGTGTGGAATCAGTACCTGACAAGTGCAAACATCCATGCTCAGATGGCAGGGCCTAGGGATATTGTGGGAGATTGTATCCTCATTATGTAAACTGTGTTTTCTTGTTTTCTGCACATACCCGCGGCTGTGTCTTAGCTTCCTGTCAGTTTGGGGTTTTTTTTTTGATTAAAAGTTTAAGTTTGGATGTATTTTGAGATGTTGTGGCGTGAAAGATCCAGCATAAATACAGAACTTGAAATGAAAAGCTGCATGAATATAAGCTATTACAATACTATAAATGATTTATCTTGAATTAGACCCAGAAAAAATACGTGATAGAGCCAAAGCATATAATATCAATGAAAAGGCAATCCCTACCTCTGCATCTCTCTGAGCTGTTACAATTTGATTTTTCTCTTTTTCCTTTAAATTGCGTTAGCAATTCCAGATAGACACTCAGTCTCCGAAAGAAAGGCCCTTGACATTAAGTGTACTGAAAGGTCATTGAACAGTCATAGCTTTCTTTTAATTTTAAATGCATTTATCCAGGAAAACGCAGCACTGATACAACATCTGCTTTTCAAAGGGACTCTGTCTTTTAGCTGAGCTGACTGTGGCTTACAGAGGTCAATTGAAATGCCTAAGGTCACTCAGAGTGTCAGAGTAAGGGATGAATATATGGCAAACACACTGGAACAGCAACCTACTTTGTTTTTTATTCCCCAGAAATGACAGGATTCTCCTTTAAACTTCTAGGTAAACAGCAGTATGGCTCAGAAAAAAAGAGAGGAATGTTAAAGATGGTGACTCCTGCTGTGTTGATTACTATTGATACTGTGAGTTATTTGTAGAGGATTCTAAAAATTCCTGTCTAGAAAAATGATCAAGTTACATATTGCAAAAGCAACAAATACTGTGAAGGCAGAAGGCTCTGAGAGAGTTTACTGCATTGTTGCTACATACACACTGCTTTTTCTAACTTGTTTTTTAATAATTTTTCTGTGATTGACTTCAATTAAATGGCACTGTCTAAACTGGCTGATGAGCACACTTATAAGATCAGAGCTATTTTGGGAATGAAAGATCCTTTCCCCCGTCATTGAGCAGTGAAGTAGGATGCAGTGATGACTGTGATTAGCAGAATACATGCATTCACACGAGGGAAAAACACTACGCTGAGGATGAAGTACAATTTTAGCTTTGGAAATCTGCACAAGAGTGTCTGCAATGTTGTGGTGATATCTTTCACTTTCATGGCTTTTAACCCTCTGACTGTGGAAATTTTGTAAAGTTTCACCCAATTTAGCAAATGCTGCCATAAATAAAGGGAAGAAAATACAAGTGATTTGTTTTAGATGGGTGTTTTGCAGAAGTAAATTCTGTTGAGGAAACGCGTAGCCTGTCAACACATTTGTGTAAAGAACTCTGAAGAATTGCTATGAATTAAAAGTAATTTATGGACAATGATTGAAATTCTGCCTTCTGTACATGCCTCAATCTCCCATTGACTTCCATTAACAAGGATGTTTGAGATGTACAGGAATGCAAGTTATAAAATTTACTGTCAAAAAGAAAAGCAGCTGTGGGATAAGTTATAGGAAGCAATCTTAACGATTAACAAATTTATTTAAAGATTGCCAAGGGCAAAAGCAAGGCACTATCTTCCAAGTAGTACAGCTGAAAGATAGCACGACTATCTCTCACCTTCATTGCTGACAAAAAGAGCATTACTATACTCTGATGGCAAAATAAGAATTCATAGAGGCTATCTTTGTAAGGTCAGATGGGAAGGGAGAACATGAAGAGGAACACATGGGAAGTACAGCTATGCTTCTATTATTACAGCATACTGAAGAATGATCAAAAGAAATGTGACCTTTTCTGAAGGTGACTGATGCATTCATTGCTGGCTTTAACTTGTTCTGCCAATATTCTGATGTTTCATTTGCCATTTGATCCCCAAAAGGCTTGATTTTTCACAGAAAATAGAGTGGATGTTAAAAATCTTATTTGGGGTTCATCACCCAACCCAGCCTCCCAACCCCTTGGGAAACAACCTGGGTACTTGGGAAGAAAAACCCAAATCATTACCTCTCAGAAGGTTTCTAATATTGTTTGGTGGGACAGTTTGCAATCTTGTTAAACACTGCAGTTCTGTGTATTGACTTTGCTTTGTCCAGTAAAAGCTCTGGCTGGAATATTTTTCTTCTGCTTCCAAACTACATGTAATGTGTCTGAAAAATGATTTTGCTGAAGTAAAATACAAACTGATCAATCACACAAACAAGACAAAACTCCCACAGAGCACATGGGGAAAAGAACAAAGATTATTTTTGTCTGTCTAGTTAGAATTTTGCATATGCTTGAGTATATCTGTCAGGTTGTTTGTGCCTTTTAGAAGATTAAAAAAATATAAATAAATATATATGGAGAGAGAGTTCTGATGAGTACAATAGCAGTGTTGTTTCTCATACATTTGGGGTGCTGAAACAATTCACAAGTGCAAAGCAGACCAAGTTGTCTTATGTTGTTCCCTGCAAATGAAGATAAATGCCTTGCTCTTTATCACTCTGGGTTACATTCCTGAGAGAAGGATTTTTAAAATGGATTTTTAACTTTATGTTCCTTTTTTCCTTAGTTATATATGTATTTAAAATATAAAGGAAATATTTGAGGATTGCAGTTAAAAGCTGGGCTGTGTTAGACCCTGAAATATTGTGACTGTCCCGAAAAAGACAAAAGAATTATGCTGTTCCTTCTAGAATATGTAAACCTATTGGGACTGTAAAATTTCAGAATGCAATTGTAACATGTTTATTGGAGCAAAAACCATAAAAAGATTTATCCTTTTTTTGCTGTAGTTAAAAATTGTAAGAAGATAGAAAAGTTTCAGTACCTTATTCACCATATGGAACCACGCTGCTGGTTTTCTCTTGTCTCCACTGAAATCATATCTCCTTAACACAGCTTAAGTAGTGATTCCTTGTGTTTGATCTCTGTGTTTTCTTACAAACATTTCAAGACAGTTATGTCTTTGCTTGAAGGGGCATCCATTAAAAGCAGTGGCAAGTCCAAATTTCAACCAAGTCCAAAAAATATTGAGTGGGGTTCTAGGGAGAGCTAAAATACATGAAACTTCCTGAGTAGCTATGAAAATCAATCCTGAATGATTATGCAAAGTTCAAACCATCTCTGTTAAAAAACCCAACCAACCAACCAGCCAGCCTCAACAACTGTCTAGACAAGGTTCTTCTTCTCTGCTTCTCTTCCATCTCTGCCTGGACCTGTGAAACACTTCACTTTACACGGGATTTGAGCCCTGAAATAGCTTAAAGAGCAGAAGAATCATGATGATGGAAAGTAGGAGGGTGAGAGAGGTGTCCTGTGCATTGAGATGTGCCCAAGGTGTGGACTCTGAGTGAGGCTTCACTATGGGAATGTATCCAGACAGCTCCAAACCAGAGGCCTGACTAGGTGGTCTTTGGAAAAGGGAGAGCAGATCCATTTAGTTTAGAGAGGAGATCGAAAGTGGTGGTAAGGAAGAGATGTTAGGTCCAGGTCTCAGATATGGAAGGATGGAATGAAGAAAGCTCTGTGGAAGCACAGAAGTGTTTTGTGGTGGAGGGTAGTTATGAGACAACTTGCATGGGTGTTTGAACTCTTGTGGGTGTTAACTCCAAACCTCAAATGTGTTCAGGAATGCCTAACGAAATGAGTTTTGGATTCAAAAAAATTGCTCAGACTTGTTAATATTTGATGGTAGAAATTCATCTGTGTCTCCATTCATGTGTGACCCACTTTGTATCCTTTTGGGAAATACATATGGTAAGGCCAAGAAATTGCACATGGTTCTTCTCGTTAGTTTATGCACTGAAAATCTGCAGCTTGGGAAATATTTTTTTCTTCCCTGTAGACCCCAGGGACACAGCCTTTAAAACTTTCTGCTTCTCTGAGATTTGTGTAGATTCAAACATGCGGCAAGGTCAGTAAATGTCCCTGTGCCCTCACTGTAACTGCAGAAGTTCTGCCTCTCCCTACCCCATGGGAGACTTGCAGCATCAGGTGCTTCCAGCTAGTTTGTGTCTCCAGGGTGCTCTTCAGAGAATTTGCCAGTGAAGATAAAAAAACCCCAAATACAACTTGTGGAAGTATTCATCCTCCTCTGGCTGTAGGAGGGAATGTTTGGCAGCCTACCTGTCCTGTGCCCGTGGCCAGACTCCTCCCAACTGCAAATCTCCAGCCCTGCAGAGAGCCTTCTGCAGAGCCCAGCTGGCTGAGCCACAGGGCAGCTCCCTTCTGCTCCTGAGCAGAGATGGAGAGGGCTGGGTGCAGAGGCTTCTGCAGATCCGTGTGATTTACAACCAGCACAGCAAAGAAGTGACTCTCTATACAATAACCTTTGGTTTTGTGGAGCTGGCTAAAACACAGTCAATTGAATGTGAAAGAAGCTAATTAAGAAACAGTAGACCAAAGTAGTCATCGCTGTAATTTCTTTGGCTTCAGTGAGCTTATTGCATGGATGAGTTTTATTGGAGAAGTTATTACTAATACAGAAAGTGTGTGCAAAGTTAGGAGTTATGAAGTCAAAGCTGTAATTCACCTGGGAATACTGTTCTTGATTTTCAAAGAAGGCTGAAAAGAGTTAAACATAAAACTTCTACTTTATTTCTCTTGCATTTGGGCACTTAATCTTCTTGAACTTTTAAAAATATCCTACCTAGTGAGCCAGTTGCTTAGCTTCTGTGAAGAGGAGTTCCCAGAGTGCTAGGTGATATGCCAAGGAAGCTCTTGCATTAGTATTTCTCTGAATGTAAGTAGTCTGAATTTTTAGCATACTTGCTCAGTCAGAGAAGGATGGAAGAAGCTGCTCTGTGCAACTGTTTCTATTCCTGCACTTTCCATTTAAGTGGCACTGAATATTTTGTACCCTTTTCACACTGAGAAGGCAGAGTTCTTCTTTCCAGGCTAACTGGTTTGCCTCTCTTTTGGTTTTCTGTCTAACTGAATTCATTTATGGTATTCCAGAAATGTATTTTGTGGGTGCCTCACAAACAGAGCACTGAACTCTGCCCATGAGCTGCTGTTCTGTGCTGTGAGCCTCAAGGGCATGTTGGCTTCTCAGACTTCTTGCCTAATTGAAAGGAGCCTCAAGTGCACTGAGGTGATGCATCCCTGCCATAATCTTCACCAAAACTGGTCTCCTATAATGACAAATACCAGGACAGAAAGAATAGGCTTGGTGTTGACAGCTTTGTCTCAAATCAGACTTGGAAATTTTAATTAGAGTTTAGATCTGCTTAGGTTTGGAAACTGAAACGTTGAAATCTTTGGAAATTTGGTGTCTAATTACCTCTTGGGGTTCTGGGACTGAGTGATTTACTTACGGTCACAAATGGAGTAGAAACAGAAACTGAGCAGAGAATTCCCAAATCCCTGTCCTTTGCCATTTATCCTTGACTAATCTGGTATCTTGTGATCTAGGTTTCACTTCAGCCAGCTGCCTTCATCAAGTCGTTGGTGTCATCCTACCCTGGGACAGCTGGCTGCAGTTTAGTGCAGAAGGAAGTGTCATCTGCATATTCTTGTTTATAGCCGTGGCATTATGGGATGCCCACTGGCAGCTTGACGCAGACACAGACTATAAAATGGGAAAGAACAGTGTCTGTGGATCTCAAAGGAAAACAGAAAGTTTCTGATCAGAGATTTCAGAGTCTGAAGCACAGAATTGAAACTGCCAGAATTAAGTGTTGTTTATTTAGATAATAAATGTAGGAGCCAGGAAATTTAATCTCACAAAAAACATCAAAAACATCTGCATTTCAGTGGTATATATGCAATGGAGAAATCCAGGGGAACGAATTAAGAATATATCCACAGATTTCTGTGCCATTCCTCACTTTTTTTTTTTTTTTTTTGCTTGGCTAGGGAAGACTTGGAATGATTTGCAAGGAAATACTTTTAAAGAAATATTATGAGTAATGAAATGTAAAAAAAAAAAAAAAATCCAAAGTATTGAAAGAATGACTTTTAAGTATTTAAAATCTGACCCTGATATTTGAAAAGAAAATGCTAAGTAATAAAGGGGATGAATTTCCACACAGCATATTGCACAGGAAATTTGCACATGCAACCTTTTATTTGTTTAATGGATTTTCTGTGAACATCTCCCATTAAATGTTTGTAAAACTTCAGCCCAAGAAATTTAGCTATGGAAGTGAAAGCATTTATATTCATTAGATGAGTGCAGACTTTTTGCTCATGATTTGGGTGGAATTTAAAATGATTAATGCAGCTTAAAGTAGTTAGGTGATAGGAATTTTCTAAAACATTTTATCTGTATCTAATAAGCCCTCTTGGGGATACAAGAGCTTACGATGCATATAAGGAAATTTAGAATCAGTTTATTAAAAACACATTTCCACTACTTTATTGATGTTCTTCCATTGTATCTAAAGGCTTCCAGGTATTTTACCATCTAGTGAAGCCAGTCCATAGAGGATAGGATCATATAAACACCTATATTGAGAGGCCCAGCCTTTTATTGTAGACATGGGAGTTGCAGCTGACAATGGGTGAAATGAGTCCAGGAATATGTTGTAGTCAAGTTCAGAAAATCCTCTACAGAAACTTAAAATATCTTAAAGTGAATTTGTCTAGTGAGGAGCTCTTAAGGAGTATTCTGTAAAATTTCAAATGAAAAAAAAAAAGCATTCCATTCAGACTGTAGTCTCAAATTAAGCCTTTTAAGTGGCATTGTGATAAGGTAACTCTAGAAATATTGAAGGTAGCTGTTTATTCAAATTTTCTAGGGAAGGGAAATTCAGATTTGCCTAAAATTCAATTAAGAACTTTTCCAAGTTTTTGACTGACTTAGCAGTGGTAGAGAAATCAGTATGGATGACAGCAATAAATCCTTTACTGTGTTGATATTGCAAATTAAAAGTGGTACACTTGGTGCTTTAGATCCCTGGTAAATCAGCCTCTGCAGAGTCACCATCGCCAGCATTCAAAGCCAAGCCCCTGCTGGATGGCAAATCAGAGCAGTGGTGTCTCAGTTACCCCGGGGTAGAGTCTCCAGGTGATGGATGGGCAGAGGCTGCAGGTACTGAGACACTCAGTCCTGCTCAGGGTGAGTCAGTCTGGCGCTGCTGTGAGCAGAGATGATTCCAGTGCTGCTGATAGCTGGGGAGCTCTGATTCAGCATTGTCACTGACCTCTCTGTGCACCATTTTTTCCTGCTGTGTCCTTCTGCAGCCTAATTTACAGGGCAAGAGGGACTATGGGCAATAAGGTGGCAAGTTAAGCATTTGTTAATCCAGTTTGTTGAATATCTGTCATGTTTGTTGTGCATTTCTGACCTGTCAGGTATCATTTCACTGAATTTCTTTGAGGAATTGATTTTACTGGGTTATAGAAGCCAAAGTTTTAAAGTTGGAGGATAAAAAGCATGCATATAATGAATTCCAAAGAAGTTTAAACATTTGTCATTCTCTGGATTCATGTACGAGTTCTATGGCTATAGTAGAAACTCTTTCCCGGGATAAAGCCATGATGGAGTTGCTGCACTTTATGCTGGTCAGTAGATTTAGATTATGAGCATTTGAGTGAGCTCTTCCCATAGCAGGAATTTAACTGGTACTTATCCACAGCCATTGCAGTGATGCTGGCAGAGATCCATAGCCTTGACACAGCCTGAAACTGTGTTCACCTCAGTTCTTCCAGCCAGTCTCCTTCTCCTCACAAGGACTCACTTTAATGTGGCTATAAATTTTTTAAAGGAACATTCTGAATGGAATGCCACAGCAAATAAACTATTGTGATAGAATGCAGTGATGCTTCGTTTCTCAAGGAATGATGAAAAAATTAGAATAAGTTGTTCTTTGTTAATATGTGCTCTATGCTCAAAACAGGAAAAACAACTGATATGTTTAGCTCTTCAATTTTACTGCTGGGTGCATTAGGAAAGAACAAGACAGAACAGGCAAGGTGGCAGGATCCCTGTTGTGGATTCCCCTTATTTCAGGCCTCACTGTCTCAGAGAAGCAGCAATGTGCTGCCCACCTGGCTGTTCGAGGTGGTGCTCAACCTCTGCTGTGTTGGCTGCCCAGGTGGCAGTGCAGTGTGTGTGCAGAATCAGCTGTGCAGGCAGATGTTGGGACATGACAGTGAAGGCTCAAATTCTTCTGGACCTGTCATAACGTGGATGGATGATTTTAGAAAGGAGAAACAGAAAATTTAAACTCCTTGAGGGAAGGGCAGGGCAGGACAGACAGGCTCTGAATACTTACTCAAAGTACTCTTCTGATTATTCAGTCAAAACATGGAAATAACAATAACAATTCAGGTAATTCCTTCTTAGTTGCTATTTGTTTGGTGGTCAGTGGCCTGCTTTAGGTTTAGCAGATAACCCTATTCAGAACAGAATTTTTCTACACTTTAAATTCAAGGTCACGGAGGTGTGTGTTTGTTTCTAAAGATTTATTGAAAGGCCATCCACTCTTTGGGCAGAGAAATTTCTGCCCCCTTTTCTGCTGTCAAACGTTGTGATTCTAAATGTCTCCTTGAAATACACACTGCCTATTTCTTTGTAGGTACAGATACTTTTAAAAGCTGTCTTAAAATAGGTGCAGATTGAAGAAATTGTCTGCCATCAGATGAGTAAGACTTGGCGGGGCTTCTCTCTTCCTTTCATCTACATATGCACACCTCTATAGTCATAAAAATATCCTTTTTCAAACCTGCAAGGATCTACTGCTACTCTCAGAAACGCCTGGCTGTTGTGGGGCAGTTGTGACTCTTTGTAGCAGTGTGGGGAATAATGTGTGTAGTTGTGCTTCTGGGAATGTCTGTGCAGGCAGACAGGAGTAAAGGCTGAACCAAATCTAATCCATGTTAATCTCCTGCCATGATGGACAGAAAGACATTGTTGAGGTTTGATTGATGATTTCTGATCCTTGCCTATGAAGTTATAGGAAATAGAATTTGCTGGCTTGAAGAAGAGTGGTGAATCCATAGGAGTAGAAACAATATGCCCCATACTAGACTCATATTCTCAGCTCCAAATGCTCCTTTTCTTTGCATTCCAGCATCCCAGATGGCAGATCTCCTTAGCACAGTTTAAAATTTTCAGCTTACTGAAACCAGTTTATTTTTTTTTTTTTGGTCTTCTTTTCACCATCTTGTCACTTAAGACCCCTTCATTTAATGAGTATCTACAGGGTCACATCAGGGAATGAGCTGACAGGATGAATGACAGTGTACATGGACAGGGTGAGAGATTCCACTTTAGTTTGCAACCTTGTTGGCACACAGTGCATAGCATCTCTAATAAAAAACAGTCGTAGCTCTCCAGATTTTTCAATTATTGTTTTAATTTCTTTGCTCTGTGCACTACTTTATCACAGCATGGGATGTTACTCTGATTATCTTTGTTGTAGCATTTTAATAATAAAAACCAATGTCTTAAATTCTGTTCTGTAGAACAGTTAGAACAACCAAAGGGAGAATGTTTGCCCATCATGGACTTTGACTTTTTCCTGGTCATCTGGATTCAAATAGAACAAGCAGACAGTCATTTCAGGTGTTCTAATACCCACCAATCTATGACCATTTTCCTCAGATAAGGGGATTGTAATTTTTTAGTCTAAAGAAATCATTAGTGATTTCATCAAATCTAATGAAAAGCAGGCATTTATTTTAACTGAGTAGTGATTTAGCTGTACCCTACAAACACAGGCATATCTACTGCAATTTACTTTCAGGAACACTTGAGGCTGAGGTCAGTGGTGTCCTGCATTATTTCTTGGAAAGTCAGCAATGTGCAACCTCTTTTACTTAAAAGCCTCAAGGCTCTTTACTCACAAGTAAGAGTTATTTAGTCTTAGTATTCTAATTATGTTCTTCCAAAAATTTCCCTTGTATTTCCAATTAATTATCATCTTCACTTTCTATTCTGATGAACTGTCACATTATGTTTCTGTGAAATGCCTGATATCCACTTTGGATGCAAGGCTCTGTATTTTGCTTAGGAATGAAGCCTTGCTGTGGATAAAGGGTCATATCCACCACCAGCATGTGTCAGTGTGATGTGCTGATTATAGGGAAGGTATTTTAAATACAGCACTGGTGAAACTGAGTCTAAATGTTCATGCTTAGGGTATGCAATGAGGTGTGAGTTTTCCTTCCTTTCACCGTATTATCTGTGGTATTCTGCACTCTGAAAGCTGTGTTCTTATACCTTAATCATTGTGCCCAGTGTCTTCCCTCACTAACAAGAGGGAAAACCCTTTGATGGTAATACCAGCACATATATTGCTTACAAAATTAAAAAAGGGGGTTGGACACATTACTAAAATGCATATGTGCAATTCAGCTATGCTGGTGTTGCCAAGATTCCTGTTGTTGGCTGCTGTTGAAATGGAAACTTTAAAAAAGTCAATAAGAAGTGTGCTTTCATTCTTCTTCAGAGAAATGGGTAAAACACTTCTGTTTAAAAAAAAAAAATCAAGAGTTTGATATTGTAGCTATTTAAAAATCCTTCAAAATGGAGCTTTGTGAGAGACATTAGACAGATTTTAAGGAATATTACAAATATTTTCCTTGCCATTTGGTTTATGACCATAGCTTCTTCCAAAGGATTACAAAATATGGGTGATGGAGTTGATTAAAATACCTGGATTCTGGAAACTCTGTGTTGCTTTAGGAAATTCACAAAATCAATATTGCATTGTGTTGAAAATGTGCTGAAAAGTGAGTCACCATCTTGAATTTCAAATGTAGGAAGAGTAAATTATAAAATCAGAGTATATAATAGATGTATCATTTTTTCTACAAACCACAACTCGAGGTGCACATCTTTTCAAGATGCTGATATATTAAATAGGTATCATTTCTTTTCATATTAGTGCAATCCTGAGCTATACTTTGTGACACGAGTATAAATTTAGTTGAAAGAATGAGTGGAGAAGAGAGGTTGTAGTGGGAGATACTCTTTTCTCTGTCTTTCACCTGCATATTGATAAGCTGGCTTTGAGGTATGTTTCCTGTTTGTTTGCAATTGCAAATTCTTACTAAATTGCAGTAGAACATCTTGTCTGCATTTTATAAATTCACAGCCACTCTACTTAAATACAGTTCTCACCCACACAGAGTTTCATTTGCACAAAAGTCATAGCAGCAGAATATCAGCAATTCCCACGGAAATGACAGCCTAAGCCTTTAGTTCATAATATTGAAAAATTTCCCTAACTTGCAACGTTTCCTGAGGGAATGTCAGAGTTGGCATACATTTCTGCTGCTTTTCTCTAATTTTTAACCTCTTATTACAAATGAAAGCTTGTAGAGCTTTTTAACAGGTGGTTTTTGCCTGGGAGTACATGACAGAAGTAGAAAGCCAGAGAACTGTGATAAAAATTAAACTCAGCAAATCTAACTAGTTCTAGTGAGAATGCAGCAGGGAGTTACAAATCCTCAGTGAAAAGAGCTAAAGATTGCTTAATTAAACAGGGTTGCAGAATTAGATTTAACTTCAAACTTGAAATTTAAATGAATTTCTTTGGTGAGGAAACAGTGATTGAATGTCTTCCTAGAATTTAAATCAAAGTAGTTGCTTATTTCACATAGAAGATTTCAAAATCCTGGATAATAGGCTTTTTTCACCATATTTATAAATTGTCTAAAAAGAAATATTAACTGATGATTAGAGACTGTAACCCAGGATAAAACCCCCAAAGACAAGGAATTAACATCATTTTGGGTTGTGAATACTCAGTCACTGCATTGATTTGAATAGGCAATATTTAACATACATCAGGTTTTCAAAACCTTGTGTAACAGCAGATTTCACAGAAGATCTTGAAGGCCTTTGGAATCTGTGACCAGGGATTTATAAACACCAGTTAAAAGCAGTGGAAATACTATTAGGAAAGCAGGTAGAAATAAATTACCCTTGATGAAAGGATTTTATCTGAAAATAAATTTGGTGTCTCTTGTTCAATGTGTTGCATTTATGATTGTTGTTTCCTTTGCAACTCAGAAGTTGTAGATTCCCCTACAAATGATATTTCTAAGTGTTACCTTTTAGCTTATCTGATAGACTTCTGAAATGGATCAAATGGCATTAACTGAATTTTGAGGAATAACCCATTGACTTTATGGTTAACCCCCAGAAGTTGTATTGTGGGTACAAGGTAAGCAGGATTAATTCAGCTTTGAGTATCCTGTCACTGTTACCTGAACGTCTTTGACAATTGTCACCTGTCCAGATTTTTATTAATGTAAATCTCTGCCTCGTTTTCATCAAAGACTGTGACAAAAAGTTTTAAGGCATTGGGCTTCATGGTTTCAGAGGTCCTTGGCATAGATCTTCCAGCAAAGGGCCCTGAGGCACTTTATCTGAAAATGCAAAAACGATGCTGACTGGGGCTGTGGCAAGGCCAAGGTGCCGTAGGGAAATGATGGTTCAGTGCTTCAGCAGGACAGCTTCCCTTGGATGATGCCAATTAAGCTGTAGCTGTCATTTAAAGTTGCTGTCTTCTGGATCGCACCTCCTGTGCACAAGCAGGAATCAATCAGTCTCTGGTGCTGTGTTATAAATAAAAATGAAGGTTCATGGTTTTGTAAATGTTCAAAAAAAGTCCCCAAAACCCAAAACAACATGTACCCAAATGTTGCTCGTTTCCAATAGTGGCAATTATTTCTTGGGCTCTATCAGGAGGTATTGAAGTCTGTCATCTCAGAAGTTTCATGTAGCAGATGAATTAAACTAAATCCACCACTTAAATACCTTTATATGGCTTTGAATTATTTTTAAATTCAGGCAGTATTATATCAATAAACAAGCATGTAAAAAGCTATAGTGTAATCAGGTTTATTGTTTCATAATAGGTTTATACAAATTATGAATACCAGAGTTTTATTAATTGGACTTTTAATTATCTGCTATAGTGAAGAGTGATGTAAAATTACTAATAGCTCTGCTAATTAATATGGGGATTCAATGGTTGTTAATTAAGGGCAAATGGGACAGGGCTAACACAATCCCCTTTTGACTGTGATGAATAAAAAGTCAAACCAATAGCTTATTTCCAAATTAACATGATTGATAAAAAGTCAACTCTGCACACAAGTCATTCATCCTAAGGGAGCTGCAATTTTAATGTTTAGATGATAAAACAAAAGGGAACATGTCTACAGGCCTTGAAATAAAAAGAAAAAGCTGCAAAAAGCTTCAAAGGGCTAAACTACAGATTTGTAAACTTGCTTTTAAATATGTAACTTTGTGCACAGTGAGGCTTTTCAGATCACTTTCATTTCTCACAGATTTAAATAAAGCTGACACATGAATGACTAGCCATCTGTAATATATTCCGGGAAAATTATCATTATTTGACTTTCTTTTCTGTTTACCAGATATTCTGAACAACACTTTACATACTTAAAAAAAAAAAAAAAGGTGGTGTTAAAGGGAGAGAAGCAGCACCTTGCCAGCAGCTGGTTTATCAGTCTGGCTCTGTGATCATTGCAGTCTATCCCCTTCTGATTGCTGTCTGCTCATTGCTTGCTTTCCTGCATGTGGCTAAACATTTGAAACTTGTGTTTAAAGTCTTCAGGAAGTCAAACCTTGGTGTGTATCTATCTAGAAAAAAGACAGAATCCAGAGTGTTTGGTGCTCTGCTTACGTGACACAGATGCTGTGGGATGCATTGAGAGTTTTCATGTAGTATGTGAGGTCTCGAGTTTGTTTTCCCCTTTGCTGGAAGGGGTTAAAACTTGCATTTCCCATGATGAATAACCACCAGAGAATGCTTTGTTTTGGGATTGTTTCTGCTGGTTCTGCTACAGAAGTGTTATGTAACAGGAGCAATGAGAACCTGGGACAAGAAGTCAGATGTATAAACGTGGTTTCATGAGCAAATATTTGAGGCAAGTTTGAGCCTATTAAGAAAAACAAAAATTCAAACCATTGAAAGCTATAATTGAAACATGCTGAAACTAGAGGAAAAACAGGAAAACATTTTGATCTTTATGAGACAGAGATGTATGTATGCTGTTTGACATAGAGTGAGCATAATTTGCATAGCTGAATATGAATTTAAGAACTTGGGATTGGAAGGAATCTCCAGAAACCATATTGCTTGGTCCTCTTCTATCACAGGCAATTATTTCACATAAAATTTTCACAATCTATCACATTCCAAATTAAAAGAAGCATCTTTTTCTACCTTTGGATGCTGATTCTGAGCTTTGGTTCTCTGATGGTTAGAAGCCTCCTAATCCCTAGGCTAAATTTATTCATGACTGGTTTATTTTGATTTTGTTCATGACCATTTGTTTCTGTTCCAGCTCTAATTTTTAGCTTGATTTTCCCTCTTGAACAAATATTTCTATCTACAGGCTTTTTTGGCTTTTCAAACGAGGCAATTTATATTGGGCTCCTTTTATTAGATAGCATGGCCCTTCCTAATTCCTGTATTATACTTCTCTGCATCTTTTCCAACTCCCTTCTGTACACAGGAACCCAGGCAGGGCCTTGTCAGTGCTTTAAGCAGTCCTGAGAGTATTTTTTAAATCTCTTTATGAAATGAACTCATTGATGTATCCTACCTGTGATCATATTTGCCATTTTTTAAAAGTCTATTCATATCAGCCTCTGTGTCTTTTTCTTCCTCCCGCTTTCAGTGTCTTGCAGTTCAGGTTCATAATTTCTAGTCTCCAGTTTCATACCCTTCACTGCACTGAATTTCATCCTACTTCTATTACTTTACTCCTCAGGGTTTTTCGTTCTTTATATGTGGTATCCCAATCTTTCATGTTGACAATGTCTCCTTTTTGTTCATTAGGAAATTTCATTTTATTCTTACCTTTTTTTCATAAATATTATTATGAAAATATTGATTGTTCTGCTAACTTTCATTCTGATAAGGGTACAGATTTTTTTTTTAAATTTAAGTATTTGGTAAAATGTAACTGTGGGGAGTGGTCTTCTCCAGGCTTTGTATTAGAGTAATATCATAATAAGTTACATTTCTTAAGTCAATATGTGCTGTGGTATTGTGAAAAGATATTTTTCATGATACAGGGCAGGAACTATGTCATGTGCAGTTTGTTTTTTTGAATGTTTAGCTTTTATTACTGCCAATACATAACAGTACCTATATGAAAAGCTATATTAGCAATAACATTTTCTTTAATTAATTTTTCCATGAATGAATTCCTATTAGAAATTCATTCTTACTACACTGTATTATGTTGTGATGCACTTTGGTGAAATTAACTCGAAGAGCTGCTCTTTGCAATTTTAATATTCCGCTGGGTTTTCCATTCTAGAAAACTCATTATTATACATGTACAAAGCTGAAAAGAAACAAGAGAGAGGCATATTGTGTGAATAACAGTCAGGGAAAAGAGACAGCTGGCATGATAATTTTCTAATAAAGCTTAGAAAAGGCTGCTGTGTCTTGAAAAAAAATGAAAGAGTTTTAATTTGAGTATTCCTTTTGTTTGGATTTGCTTTGTACTAAAAAGTTCTGAATCCTATTCACACCTTTTATGAATATTAACTGAAAAACAAATATATCTTGTCAAGCCCTTCTACTTGGTAGGTGCAAAAGAATCAGTGGTGTGTATCCAGCGGGGGATGGTATTTCTTGTTCTTCTTATCCACTTATTCTCCTCCAACCAGACTGTGCAGTTTGGATCTTGATAAATAGAGATTTTTCTGAATCATGGACAACTTATTAACACATGGAGCCTTTAACTATCTGTGTGCCAAACTGCAGCCTCTAAGAAATGTTTGTACCTTTCTTAATTCCTATCACATTTAACATCCTGACCTTTGGAGGCTGTGCCTAAAAGCCCACTAGTGGGAGGCTAGGAATATTCTAGACAACAGTCATAGAAATTAAATGTTTCACTTCTGACCTTTGAAGTCACTCAAATCTTGTTATTATAAGTAAAGCTTTAATTTTTTTCAGATATGACATTTTTAAAGACTACATGCTATTTTCTTACAGAATTTAAACCAGATTATTTTAAAAAATGTACCAAGTATTTACATTTAATTAGAAAACTCAAACACACAGCTTAGAGAGGCAAATTAAGGTGAAATTTAAATTAGTATGAGGGAGAAAAGTTAATCCCTTACAGTGAAAATTGAAACACTAAATTCGGTCCTTGCTGCTACCTTTCAGGAGTGGATGGCCAAGACATCAGGTAGCCTTCCCTAATCTGCATTTCTGACTGGTTCCTTGTATTTTGCAAGGCTTTTAGAAATGTAACAAATGCAGTTTTGAACACATTATTACAATAGTGTTTTAAAAATGCGTTAGTCCTGTAAAAATTTTTCTGTTATTCCTTGGCTTGATGTATTGTTCTAATGCGTTGCCCTGGTATTAGATTATCCTAACTCATCTCTATTTTCATCCATTCATCCTTTTTATACAATATAATGTTATTTGCATTAATGAAGTTACTGCTAATTTATGTCACAGTGAGAAAGGAATCAGGCTTGTTATGTCTGGTATCACAGTTCATGAGAGAATCAGTTAATTGCATTCCATTAGTAATTACCATAGAGGAATATGAAATACTAATGTTTTGTAAACTGCACATGTAATAGCCCTTATTCTCAGTAACCACAGGGCTGCAGGTGGCAGAGAAACAAAGGTCTCCACCTATAGATGGGACCTTTGCTGCTCTTAAATGAGAACCACTGACAATAGTTTTTGAAACCACAGTATATAGTCATGGACCATGTGCCACTGATACCAAACTGGAGACATTTATCTGACATTTAGTTTAATTATTAAACAAATTATTAATTGGTCCCTTTTTTTTCTGTGTAGGTTTGGGTTGGTTAATTTAATTTTTTTAATTTTTGTCAGCTTTTTCAGTACTTGAAATATTTAAACTCATTTATTTGTTCAACCTTGTCTCGTGAGCTGTGTGTATCACAGTGGGTTGCTGTCACTGGGTTCAGGTTCTCAGAACCCTACCTAGACCCAGGGTTGTTTCATCAGGTTTGGTGCTACTGTTGGGAGGATACAGCAAAAGGGTCAATTTTAACTATGCTCCTGCTCCACTGGAGGCCGAGATTGAGTGACCCAGCAGGAAGAAATCCTCATGATAAAGTCAAGGGAGTTCAGGTTAAGAAATCTTTCAATTTAAATTAAACAGTATGGGCTCTGTTCTGTGAGGAGTGTTTGGAAGCTCCCTGCTAAGAGCCAAAAACCACAGGCACATGGGGTAAACAAACCCTGAGGCTTTTTTCCCCACTCCTTCGTCTGTGGAAGTGATGCATACAGCTTCCCCATGTAGACAAAGAACTTTTCTTTTTCATTTCTAAATGCCATTCATGTGTATTTTAACTTTGTTTAGCCGTATCTATTCCTTCATTTCATTCAGTCTACTGGCACAAAGATTTTAATTGGGCTGTGATACCAGGTTTTTCGGCATTGTGAAAGACTTGAGTTTCATGTGGAAGAACACAGGGAGTTTGAACAGAAGTCTGCTAATGGCGTGGCTTTGCTGTTTAGAAAGCCATGCCTGGATGACTGTCCCCAAAAGGGTTTTTTTTTGCCTGCTCATTGTTTCAGTAATCTTTATCTGTGAACATATTTTGTGGCTGATCTTGGAAAGGTATTTCTTCCATTCATTGGGTGTTGAGATGTCTGTCTCAGCCCTTGATCCATTCCCATATCCTTCCTTCTTCTTGGTCTTTCATTGTCAGCCATTTCCTCTTTGCTGCACAAAACAAATCCCCAGACATTTCACGTGCATTGCAAACCGATTCACTTAATAGATGATATTGTTTTAAAGTACAGTTGTGAAATGGAGTGTTTTGCAAAATCAGTGATCAATTAAATTTCAGTTCTTTCCTGGGTTGGATTATGTAGAAGTCCTTTTAATGTCAGAACACATTAAAAAAATCAGCAGCCTCTAGAAAGATCCAGCCCACTTGATCAAGATGTAACAAATTAACCCGTTAGTTGCATTTTCATTTCCTGGTGTTGTAACTGGCATTGTGTCATCTCCCATTAGCAGGTCTGATGAACTCCTTGCCTGGGAAGGCTGGGACCACAGGTATCAAAGGATCTGCTTCCAGAGCTGGTTCTGGAATCATTTGGGTTTTTACCACCATTTTAATGACCTTAGAGCAGTGAGGGATCTTGGCTGTTGCACACTTGAAATATGAGGAACTTAGAGCTTTCCTCTTCAGGATTTCTCATCTGGGAAACATCTTTGTGTAAAATAAGTATAAGCTCTTCTCTGTGTCCTCCTTCAGTGACAGTGGGTGAGGCTGGGCCAAAAATGAAAAGTCCTGGCTGAATACTGAATTGTGCTTAAGACGTCACAGAAAGCACTTGTAGCTGCAGTAATAGTGCACCCAGTGTATTTCCTCACCACTTCATGGCTTCACTGTTTGCTGCTACTGTAAAATCCGGGTGTGAAGTGTGTATTTAAACAGTGTTTCTTTATTTTCCCCAACTAATTTTAGTCTTTGACTTTGAATGACAGTTTATTTGTAAATTAGGAATAAGTGTGAGTAGGAAGGAATGGATAGCCCAGGTGATAGGTAACAGATACAGAGCCTTTCATTTGTAGCTTGCCAGTTCAAATTTGGCTTGGGTCTGTATTGACAGAAATTCATTATCATCTGATGGTTGTTTGGGAGTCTGTGTGAAAGGAACTGATGGTATTCACATTCAAAAAAACAACAACAAAAAACAAAACCTGTCACAATTACATTCTTTTTGGCAGCTTCTGTGAGCATGAGGATGAACTTCCCTCTGACATCTTAAAGCAGTCTTTCCAGATAAGGCTTCAGGCGAATTGGCAGGACGATGTGGAAATTTGCAGACACTGTCCAAGTTTTATCTATCCTTTGTCTAATCAAGGGATCCTAAGCCTGTAAATGATGAGAACCAGAACTGGCTTCTGTGTGGCCTCTGTCTTTTGCTCTTTCAGGTGCCCACTATGCAATTGCTGCCCTCTGATTACCAGAGAGCACCAAGCATCCCCAGCAGCTGAAAAGATAATTTGGATGAGCCACTGTAGCTTTAAAAATATTCATCTGAGAGACTTACCCTTGGGCAAATGTAAGTCTGCCAGACAGTCAGAAATATAATGGAGTCATTTTTGTCCCTTAGCCTTGTCTGCAGTTTGGCAAAATTAACTGCTAAATGCCAACAAACTGCCAAATTCTTGTAGCAAAGGTAGAGACCAAATCTCTCAGCAGAGCATTTTCTGAGTGTGGTGATATTTAACTTAATTGGGAAAGTGCAGTATGTCAATATGAACTTTTCCCACCCCCCTATCTGTCTCTTTCTGAGGCAGTCATACCATTTCATTTTAGCAATACAGAAACCTTCAACCACCAAAGGATGTGCCAGCCAAAAACCATCACTGCCAACAATTATATGCTAGATGTGTGTGGGCAATAACATATGCACTTAAAAGGACTGAAAAAGAAGGTATGCGTGGTTCTTAGCATTTTATCTTGTCTTGAGTTTCAGTGTCTCCCTAAAATTAGAATTAATTCCAAACAGCAAAAAAATCTCAGAAACAGAACATGTAGGAGCCCTGTGATGAGACAGGAGATTTTCAGACCACAGTTTTCTTACTTTTACGAGGGAAAGCATAAGCAGAACTGTCTTCATTACTCTTTTAAATAATTAATGCTTTCAGTGTATTTCAGGCATTGATTATCTGACCAGTTGTTAATGGACAAAGCTAGAGTACCTTATGGTATTTTTTTTATTTCTACTTGAAATCTCTAATAACCGGAGCATATGTTGATACACAAGTAGGTACAAGAAGTAGGATTTTAGTGGTGACTGGAGTGTGACATGACTCATCTCCAACATATAAAAAATAGGCAAGATGTATTATAAAGGCAGACTTAATGCAAAAAAAAATATAACATGTGTGCAGGATACTTTTATGCATGTATAGGAATGGAAGCGAGGAGATTCAAAAGGTCCTTGATCTACAATGATCCTATTGTATTTCTAAATATATTTCACTGTTGATCCAGCATTAACTGGATTCCCTTCTGTCTGTTAAAAGCCAAATTCAGGACAATTTATATTTTTGGTCATTCAAGATCTAGTTAGAATATATTTTCAATACCTCCCACTTCAGCCTTCTCAGATGATTAGACAGTCACCCTTTAATTTCATTCTGGGGCCAGGATAGGAGGAATGAAATAACATAGGCCCAGTTTGTACTTCATGCAAACAAAAAACCTTATTCTTATCTACACCTGTGCACTTCTTAGTGTGGCTTTTGTGAATCAAATGACTGTCTCATTTTATGGAACTATTATATATTATACCCAATGAAGAAGATAGACTGTTGACTTGGAATTACTCATAGAAAGAATGTAAATTTGTCCATGTGTGCCTTGTCTTTCTCTTCTGAGTACTCAAAAAGTCATTCTCTGGGCTCAGTTGGGGTATAATGTATATTTATTAAAACCAAAGGATACTCTGTGGAGTACTGTGCATGTTTTTTACCATCTATTTTCATAAAAGGTGACTACCCTTGGCACAGGTGCAGAGAAGGTCAGGGAAGGAAAGAGCAATCATATAGAAGAGTTTTTTGTTTATTCCAGTAAAGTGAAGTGAGAGAAAGGGTAAAATTTACCCTCATAATATATTTTAGGATTGATATCCAAGAGGAAAAGTTGGCATTAAACTAAAACCACATGGGCAACACTGTCAATGAATAAATTTAGGCGGGAAATAAGAAGAAGATTTCTGAATACCAGAGGAGAGAGGTTTTGAAACAGCTTTCCAGTAACAGAAGAAATAATTCCTCTTCCTATTTTGAGACAATTATGAAATGACATAAATAATGTGTCACCTTTAGTCATTAGAAACTTAAGGAGTCAAAAGCTATTTCTTGTCTAGGCCCAAGACAGGAGAAGCAGAAATTCTTGCTCCTGAATTCTTGCTCCTGTCTTCTGGATGAACAGCTTAATCAACAGGTGGATTTTTCCTGTATGGGTCTTTCACAGTAGAATGAGAATTATCCAAGGAAAAGTGTTTGAGATTTTGTTACAAGAAAGGTTCCTGACAGCCTCAGTTGTTCTGTGGGCAGAGACAGCATTTGCTATCTGGTTCTGGCTGTGCCTGTTCCTGAGTTCCCCAGCTGCAGAGCTTGGGAGCAGGTTTCCTTCAGGAGCATCTTGGGTTCTGGCACCTGAACATCTGGAGTGCTGGAGGAGCTGTTGGCCACTAGTTTGTTGCTGTGGGAGAGGTGTAGGCATGGCCATACTGTCTGTATTTCCTTCTCGCTCTGGCATTGTAATCAAACGTAGATATTCTGTAAAAATAACACACTATTTGCCTGGGTTTAGCTCTGGTTTTAATGCCAGAGTAATTTTTAGCTACAAGCATAGTACAGAATCCAAATTAATAATCAGCATTCAAATGCTATATAATTATCTATCATGTTTAAAGGTTTAGCTTGTGCTCTTGATGGTTTTACATTTTTAAATGTGATGTTTTTTGTGCTTGGTTATTTCTGCTTCCCCAATTTTTTTTTTGGATACTGCTAGTATATACAAAATGGAGATTTTACATTTTACATTTACTTTTATTCTAGTGGATTCATCTTTTCAAAAGTAAAGTCTACCTTTGGAACTTACAGAACTATGGCAGAGATTAATAAACTTCATATAGTGCTTACTATTGCAGCTATAATTAAAACCAAATTATATTCAGATCCTGTCTATGTATTGTGGTTTGAGAGAATCACTATACCCAAGACTTTACAAATTATGCAATTTGTTCTGTTACTGGTAAAACTGCAGCTACAAATATATTCCTTGAGCATTTGACTTTTAATCCTAGTCTATTAAGAGGTTTGTTAGCATCATGCCTGAGTAACACTGAGCACCAGTCACATAACAGAGTTATTGATAAACATCTAAACCTGTAAATAAAATGCGCCTGCTGTTCTACTCTGCTGGCTTTGATTGGAGATGCAACATTTCCCCAGATGTTTCATTCACTCACAACAAGCTCACCAGTATTCCTTCATGGTGAGCAAACAATAAATGTTTGAAAATAGCTCTAGCAAAATGTCAGTGCTATCACAGTCACGGTATTCACCAGAAAACTAATGTTTACACGTGTATCACTTTAGGCAAGACTCATTATAAACGATGGATCTGATCAGTGATCTTTTTATTACCTAGATCTTTATCATCAGGATTGCACATGATGCTTAAATGGAAAACAGTAAGTTCTGGTTTGCTCCAGGCTTCACCTGGTTCCTGATCAGCACAAGCCCTGCTGCAAGTGCTGATGGTGTGGACATCTCTCAGCCTTCTTGTCCCTGGCACACAGAGCTCTGTCAGCTGAGTGGGGCAGGGTTTGCCCAGTGCCAGCCCTGTGAGAGGAGAGGGCCAGCGATGCCAGTCTGCACTGCAGCCTTCTTTCCTCCTGGGACCTTGCCCAGGGGACACATCCCCAGCTGCAAGTGGAGAGCCCTGGGCCTCCCTCTGGCTCTGTGGCTTTCTCTGCCACAGAGCAGAAAGGTGAGCAGTTTTCTCAGTGCCAGTGCAGATGGCAGAAGAATCAGCTTAGTTGTCCGTGGTTTGTGATATTCTATATTAGATAGAATATTAGATATTCTAGCTTGATGAAATTCTGTGATTCTTGCACTGGAATGTAGTTAGACAAAAGTATTGAATTAATTTTGTTTAGTTTTGTACTGACCACAGGGTCATGGACAGCAAGGTGTTAGCTAAGTGGATTCCTCCCAGTTGTGGCCAAATGTGCTACAATTTTGTAGTTAAACAAATCTGAGTAGAGTGAAAAGGAAGATCATTCTACACTTCCATTCCATGGGGACCCTTTAGTCCTTTGTCCTGCTGGTTTCTATTTTGAAAATAAATTGGAAAAATCTTTTAGAGGAAAGACTTTAGAATATAAAACCTTTGGGACTTCCCAGTTTGAGAGAGAACATAGCTTTATTTGCCTTTAAATAATAAAGTTTATTTTTTTCTGTTTAAGTATTTATAACAAGTGAGACTGGGGTTTACAGTATGCAGTGAAAAATTCCATTTTCCAGAATGTCCTATTACTTTTTAATTGCTTTATGCTTTTAAAAGGTGATAATATAAAATGCTTAATCATTCAGGTTAATGAAACAATCTATGTAGCAACTACTTTCTGTGAAGTTTGGTTTATATGTTATATATCTGAGTAGCAGCTGTGCATCCCATGGCCAACCTTTTATTCTGAAAATTGAAGAGGAAAATAAAATCTGTTTTATCTAAAGAAATGCCCTATACTTGCCCTGAATTTTTACAATGGGGCTTTCCTCCTTTTCTGTTAGTTTCTGAATTCTTCAGTGTCAAAACCACTTTTTCATTGATTGTATTTTTTGTATTAATCTGGCAGTCTCAAAGCAATTCATTAACTTTAATTAAATTTTTATATTACCTTAAAAAGTGACTTTTGAAAAATGGTATTGGGGGAATACAGGAACCAAGAGGTCATTTCACAAGATTATTTCTACCTTGAAGTGCTGCTGAGATTTAGCTTTTGGTTCCTCTACCTTTGGTTTAAATTTAACAGAAGAAGAAGAGCCAATTTGAAATGTCAAAAATCAAAATATGTCATTAGAACTAGCAGAGTTCAGAAATACCATTATATATTTGCAATCTCAAAGAGCATTGCAGTGATTTGATTTTTAATGGAGCATCATACTGAAATGCCCAAAACAATTAAGATTTTCCAGGATCAGTACCTGAAGTTGCTTTGCTTATAAACAGATGTGTAAATCTGTTTGTCCAGTGGGAAATTGTTGATAAAAATAAGCCCCAAAATATTGGAAATAAAATATGTGAATCCTGGGTCCAAGTGATTTCCTCACATAATGGTGGTGTATAATCACTGGAAAGAAAAAATAAAATTTTGGAGAGAGGTTGCATGGAATGAACTGCATTCTGGATACAGAGTACTTCAGCTTTTTTTGTTAGTCTCTGGCTCAGATTCTTTCCTGATCTGTGTGTTGTTTCTCTAGTAGTGAAGTTGGAATCACAGCTCCAGTTTCTCTCTAAAGCCAGTGTCTGTGCAGCAAGCACGAAGCCTGGATAATCACAGAGTATTGCTCATGACTCATCAGTGTTTTAAAGCAAAGGTGATTATTGATGAGATCTTAGTGTTCTTGGCTAGTAATTTCCTTAAAGCTTACGTGTTATGCACTTCCCCATCTTTGTGACTAGACCCCAAAAATAGTTTTGTTGGCAGCTTAAGCCAGGCTCTGATTTACTATTGCACGGGTGCTATGTGTGTGGGGTTAAGTTTTAAAACCATATCTCAGATGGATGATACACAGGAAACCAAATCAATGTCAGTATGAATGTTGATTTAACCCACTGAGTCACCTGATCCCCACCCTGGACTCCAGAGTAAATTCATAGGCATTGCCTTTCTGAGCTAAGAAATAATTTTGTGACCATTTTAATGCAGATTTCCCATGTTAAGAGGTGGGATGCCCACCTGTATTGCTTTTCTTTTTTCTGCCATGGGAAAGTGATGTGTGCCAGGAGGCACTTGATGTGGGGTCGCCCCTCAGTCTGATGTTGGCATCTATTTAGCTCCTTGCTCTTGCTGAACTCGGGTTTTGGGGAATGCTGTAAGGTGGGCACTGTTAACTCCCAGATATGCTACAGCTCCCTGCTGCAGTTCAGTGTCTGACACGGCTGTGTGTGCCAGGAGCTGCTCAGCCCTGATCTAAAACCTGCTGCACTTTTCATCAGTGCTTTTCACACAGAGCATCCTGAAGGTTTCCAAACCTCGATCCCCGGGTCGCGAACGAAAGGGCTCTCTGAAAGTCCTCGTTTTGTTAATGTTTGTCCTTTATAGAAAAAAAAAATAAAAATAGTGCTTTGATTAGCATTCAGTTCCAAAGGGAGCCGGGCCCTGAACGGAACGGGAACAGAGTGATTCAGCCGGCACAGAGCGAGCGGCGTGGGGAGGCTTTCGCAGCGCCTGCCTGCAGTAGCGAGAGGAGCCTCGCTGCAGAGAGAACAGATGCATTTCAGAGTCGCCCGCCAAAGGGAGTATATTATGCTCCCTTTTTAAACTTTCCCAAACACACACCATCTGTTTCACACTAGATACTTACAGGGTTTGATCAAATTAGAAGTCATGCTGAAAGGAAAAACTAAGGTTAGCATGGACAGCTTTCTTAAAGCTACAGGAGTCGCAGTTCTGTTGCATTAAAGCATGAGTTTTAACCTCTGTAAGCTGGATAACACTTTGCTCCTTAGTGGCACTGCCAATTGCATGTGTTCACTGGTCTAGTCTCAATCAGAGTAATATTTGCAAAAGCAAAATTGAGAAAACATCCTATAAAATGACAGCAGGAGAAAACAAGAATGGTGGACATGGAGTGGCTGATAAAATTGAGTTAAAATACTGAAACAGATGTTGGCTGTTTCAGAATAGCTACCATTAGCAATGCCTGACTGCAGAAACAACCGCTGCAAACATTGGAGTTCAAAAATCTTCTGGCACAGGATGGAAGGACCTAGTCCCTAAATCTGGGCTAGGGAAGTCACCTAGTAATTGTATGACAGTGATACATATGAAACTGAGACAAGTGGAGGAACCAGCACCTTGTGATAGGGATAAGAATAGTTTTAGTGGTTGGAAAGGAAGGTTAAAAAAAAGGATGGAGTCTCATAGATCTCACCGTTTTTGTGCCTGTTTCAGTTCTGAGGCTGTGCTTTGCAAAGGTATTTAGTTCTTGGTTCAGCATTGCAAAATGTGGCTTACATAGCTAAGGCACTGAGGCTCTTGGAAAATTCATCACTTCTGAACACAAAGTTTAGGCTCTTTGGGGTGTGTCTCTTTTTAATAGCTGTGCTTGAGGTTTGGTTTAAGATCTCAGAGCTAAGTGGCTTAGGAATCCAAAGGAATCCAAATGAATTTTCCTGCCTGTCCTTAACCCCTGGTCTTTGCTCCGTGGCAGGGCTGGGTGCCAGTTTTACATCTACTGCAATTTTTGTACACAAACTGCTGTGATGCCATGGACAGTGGATAAACCAGGTGGGCACTGCAAAGCTGGGGGAGCTCTGCCCAGCAGTCCTAAATCCTGGGCCTCAGCTGCTGGTAGTGAAATGATGTTCTACAGGTCACCTCCTTGTCCTGAGAGAAAACAATATGAAACCTGAGATACGAATATAGAGAAATCCTTATGAAAAAACTTTGTTTTAGCTGTGTCAAAATTGTTGTAGTTAAATCTGAGACATAGTCACAAAGAACATATGTCACAAATTATCTTATTTTGTTAAGTGTTGTTTGGCTTATTTGAGACAATTCTAAAATAGAACTATAGACATATAAAACACTTCTAAAATAATGCCAGAATGCCATGGAAAAGGCTGTGTTGAAGACATTTCTAAGACATCTTGCAGCATGAAGTAGAGGAATCTTTTTTTTTAACGTCCGAGATCCAGTTATTTCAAAAATGTTCATCTTGCTTCAAAGTAAAATCTCGTCTTGTACGGTGGTGCAATAATTAACTTCCAGATGTGGATAATTATTGAAACAGAACATCCAAACTCTGTAAAGTTCATTCATAACTTCTCGTTGCAACCATTCATTCATTTAATATCTATTTTAGTAAAAGGAGCCCCAGTTTGAGGTGTGCTTTTAAGTCATAAATGTTTGTACTGGCCCTTTGGGCACAAGTGGGACACAATTGGGCAAATTTGGAATAATATTTTGATTTGTTACTCTGTTAGAACATTACCTGCTTTTTTCTCTTTCCCCCCAAAATAGACAGGCACAAGACATCTTACTAGTTTGGGGTTTTCTTTTTATTATATATGTAGAACTTGACGTAAAACCGACAGATACAAAGGAGATTGTTCTTCTGTTCACTACCCTTCCGAAACCAGGAGGCATTGCAATTTCCCATGTGACATCTTGATTACATTCCTTTGGAAGATAGCATTTTTCTAAAAATTAATTTGCTTTCTAAAGATTATTTCACAAGCCTACACTGACATTCCACATAAGCGGAATGTGATACTGCCAAACCAGATAATCTATACCACAAAGTCTTGACAATATCTGCTCAGAGGACTTTGAAAGCAGAGCTGCGGGGGTTACTCGTGGCCTGTGGGCTAAGGGAATTTAGACTAGCAATGTTGCCAGGATACTCTTTGCTGATTAGGAATTAATTTCAGATCCTCGCTCCCATGATAAATTTTGTACACTTTCACATAGGTATGATCCAGAATATATAAATACTACAGTGACACGATGGAAAAAGGGATTGGCGAAAGAACTGCACACATCTGTCAAATTTTTATCTTTACCTTGAATTATTTTTGAATTAACCTTTCTTTTAATCTACAAGCTTCTTGCTTGAGGCAAAACAGTCTTTACTTCACAAAACCATCTGCCTGGTTTCAAGACTTTCATGTCAATGGACAGACCTAGAATAAGGCACCATGTAGCGATAGGCAATTTGACAGGAGCTTTGACAAATTGGAGATAAATTACACGAACATAAAGAACATACCATTGAGTGCTGACTGATATACTAATTATATTTTTGTGTTTTATGAGTGAGAGACAGCTAAAACTGAAGGAAAAGTCACCAGTCCCACTAGTTGGGAGGTGCACTGAGAGCATTGCATACTTCATCAGACAATCTGGAAGTTTGAGTTTAAGGCTTTCAGAAAAAGAAACAGACATTTATCAAGGTAAAATTTGTGCTCAATTTTTGCATATCTCAAATAAAGGAAATGAATTGAGAGTAAAGTAGGTTCTCTATCAGGCAGTGGTATCTGCATAACAAATGAAGTCAACTCCCGTTGTTGATAGTGTTATCACTTTTTTAACACCATTAAAACTAAAATCAGCCAGCTTGTGCAGCAGTGAAACACAAATCTAGTGCAAAATATGTCCTATTTAATACATCTTAAAAATTATTCTTATGTTTTTCATATAATCATAGAATATCCTGCCTTGGAAAGGACCCATACAGAGGACTGGAGTCCATCTCCTGGCCCTGCACAAGTCAGCCCCAAGAACCCCACCATGTGTCTGAGAGTGTTGTCCAAACACTGAATGTCTTAGGAGTGTGCACACTAGAATTTTTGGAGGTTAGGGAAGAAAACACAATGTTTGCAAAGTTTGTGGATTGTTATCAGAGCTAAATAGCAAACAACTCCTCCTACTCTTTCTCCAGAATAAGTGAGGTGTTAGTGAGATCAAACCCAGTGTGAGATGTCACAGTAGCACTTGGGAATTCACCAGGACATCAGCAGCAACTGGTAATGGACAGGAAGTGTATGAACTGAAAAATAAAGGTTGCAGTACAGCTGTAAACAGAGCATATTTATAATATTCACATCATGAATCCTTTCCAGCTGGGCAAGTTTTTTGTTATGTTTGTACTGCACCTTGCACAGTGAGGCCTCAGTCTCTAATAGGAGATTCTAAGTACACATAAATAACAGTGTTTCTGTTGCTCACTGAGCAAATTTAACTAAGAATGCTTTCTTCAGAAATGCAATATGGGGTGAACAGACCATGAAAACTGTCACCGGGCTTTTTTCTACAATCTATCAGGTTTTATGTGCTGTTCCTGTAGTACTGGGTTTAGCTGTAACGTCTCACAGGGGCACTTTTCAAAGATACACCCTGTTTTTATTTGCAATTAGAGCTGTTATCACTCTCCTTAAATAATGCATTTCATAATTTAAAGCAGACAGGGAAAGCTACACAAACATGAACTTAAGTGTATCTCTACAACACTCCTGCAAGGAAGTTTAAAATTATGATATTGTTGTTACTTTCATTGCTAAATCAATGTACCAAATACAGTAATCAAATTTCAGACAGGGGTTACTAAAGGAGTTTTCACTGGAAATTGCTTGCAGTGTTCAGCATTATGAGTTTGTTTATAATCTACTAAGCAGTTGGCAAACATTAAAGATACACCTATTTTTACGATGTCTTTCAAGTAGAATATTTCTACCAGATCTTTAGATTTCACAAGCCACTGCTCTTAACTTAGGAGAAAAGATAATGATGGAGTAAAATGAAAAGAAATTAAGACTCACTCCTAAGTATACCTGCAGTCAACATGGTATACAGGTCCTTTTCCAAAGGTTGCTAGGGACCAGGAGTGTTCTTTCACTGTTTTCACAGAGATTTGGATTTTATCCTCTGAGAAAAGTTAGAAACTCTTTGTTTAGAAGCGTTGCAAGGTCCTGCAAAGGATCAAAGGACAAAAGACTTAGCTGGAATCCTATCTGTCTCCTGGACACACTGAGGACCTTTAAAAAATCATTACATTCAAATGCCAAAAACTTCTGAGAAAGTGCAACTCTGGATGTAAACAGTTTGAAGTGCTTCTTACCCATCTTGAGGACAATTCCAGGTATAACCTTCACTTAGAGAGGAGAGAATACAAACAGCAGAATTATTAAAATATGAATAAAATATCAGAGCCTGGACTCTTCATCTGTTCACATGTGTCTTATCTTTGTTTTTAAAGAATGTACATTTATTTAAATATATATTTCACAATATGTTGATTCAGAGTCAAATTTTTTAATGTTTATCTGAACCTCATTTCCACGCTCAATGTTTAGCAATGTTATGCAGGGGCTTTTTATTTATTTAATTTTTTATTTCAAAAAATATTTGGTGTTTGGCTTGAAACTTTCTTCCTAGGGTTGTATGAAATATATTGAACTGATCAGTGTTCCCTTAAGGCAATATTTCAAATATTATTTTAGAAAACATCCATAACAGCAGACAGACCACACACATTTCAGTTCACATAATTTATTGGTTTCCTTCCTTAGTAATTGCCCTTTGGATCTTACAGCTTCAGTGTAAAATCCTAAGGCACTCTAATGGAGGTCACTCAGTGATTTCCATAGACCAGCTGAGATAGCTTAAGCTATGTTTACCTATTTTGCAAACAAATTATGTACTGCTCAGTGCATTTTTATCTGCACTTACATAAATGGATCAATTAATAGAATAAGACCTCCCAGAATTCCTGTTTCTCAGGAAAATGTATCCTGACTTGCTGAAACATTCCTGCATTCTCTGTAACCAAAGCAGTTCAATCAAGCAAATGAGCAAAACTCCAAGAATAGGACAAAAGGAGTTGAAACAGAATTTGGGCAAAATTCATACTGAAGTCATTTAACTGAACTTTATTTAACTGCTAAGTAACAAGGGTGGGGGAAAAGGAGCCTAGGAGTCAATTCCATATGTGACAGAAAAAATTGTGTTTAATTATCATATTCAAATATTGCATTGCTATCAAGACTAGATTGCAGTGTTTGGGAGTAGCAAACACCTGTCTGGTATTTAAGCTTTTTAAAATTACTACCCTTTCACTCTTTAAAAGTTAATGTGATCATGGTGTTCTTCTCTGCTGTGGCAGCAGCGTTCCCATGTAGATCTGCCTTTTGCTGCCGTGGGTTGTACTCGGGAATGAGTCTCTTTCCATTGCCCTTCAACCTGTCACAGAGCTGGGAGCTGCTGTGGCCCCTCATTAGGCAAACCTGGCATCTGCTGGCCCCAGATGCCGATCACTGGGAGGATTTTTTTCTTTAGGTAACATATGGACTTTAGCATCCCTCTGTGCTTTACTTGCTCCTTTCTGTGTCTCTCTAGTTCTCCACAAGAAGCTGAGATTATATTAATGTTATTTTCCCACTGACTTCTTGTCCTGTTTGTCTCATTTTATATGTAACAGTCCACACTTTGTTTACATTGCTTTTTATGAATATATGGAGAGTTCTTTAGTAGTTGGAAATGTTCTAGCAAAAAATATAGGAACCTCACAGTAAACCACACCTGGTAAAGCATGTTACTCCTCTCTTACAGCATCCTGGGATATTGAATACAGCAAAATAGAGCATACTCTTTGTCATAGCACTGCATTGGTTTATGCTGGAAATGAATGTGCCCTAGGGAAAGCAGACACCAGCAGCAGCTGAGAATAGCTAGGTGGGCACACAGGCAAGGTAAATCCCAAGGAACTGGTGTAAAGGCTGCCCTGCTGATCTAACAATAGCCCACCTAATATGCTGCTACATTTGTGGAGCCATAGTAGAAGACTATGGGATATATGTGAAAAGGTATCATTGATTTATACTGAAATAGCTTAGAGGGAAAATTTTCTAGAATAATTTGTTTGTTGGAAAGTTTTGCTGAGTTCAGACTAATTCCTTTGGAACTGCCATCACTGCCATTACAGTGCTGTATTTTAACAACTCTCACTTTTGTTACAGCTGTGAACCTTTCATAGTTTCTTTGTCCTTAGGATGTCAGACATGAAAGGGAGGCAGTGTCATGCTGCTCATGAATTCTAGGTGCCTTGATCCTTGATCACTTTGTTAAATCATTAGAGGGAGGTCCCTCTGGGAATTATCAAAAGTCTCTGAATAGTCACTTATGAAAACGAATGTACCTCTCACATAACATACATCACTTCCAATCCTGTCTTGAGTCTGGCTTCTGTCTGAAATGTTTCTGAATGTTAATCAGTAATCAGGGCACAGATTGGCACATGCTGCTGGGCTTTGAAGCTATTCCTATCGTATGATTTGTCACATCCTTAGTAATACTTTGCATGATTTCCATACATATCCTATTAGACTTTCTTGCTTAAGGACTTTAGATTTCAGCAAAATACTTGACAGCACCCAACTGTTGGACATTCTTGAGAGTTTCACATTAGCCAAGTACAAGGTGCCACTTGACAGCTCCAATTGACTGGAGGATTGAGAAGTGGGTTATACTGCTCGTCTCTGTTGTAACATCTCTGCTGGATGGCTTTTCCAAATGTCAGGGCATCTCTGTGCTTCCCAGGCTGGATGCTGTGAGATTGTATCCCAGCTATTCTTCCCATTTGCTTGACAGCAGACATCCCAATATTATTTGCTGTGTAGAGTTCAGCACAGCTGCTCCCCCAGGATGGGCAACTAGTTTTATTATGATGTAAATTTTCTTCTCTCAAAGAAAGGGTGTAAATCACAGGAATGGTTTATTGTTAGTTATGTTTCTGTGTAAGCACTGCTTGGCATTAACTAAAACATTACCTGTGCTATCAAAACTGTTTTCAGCAAAATCCAAAACATAGCTCTATACCGGCTGCTATGAGAAAAACCTACTCTGTCACAGTCAAAACCAGCATAGTATATTTAAATCTCCTGAAGGAAATGTTTAAATGCCTTTAAAAATAGAAAAATCCCTTTCTCTGGTCTAGTTATAGTCATTCTTCCTGGGCAGAGTCTCTGCAGGTGGTTTTCCTTTTTTTGGTTTGGTTGGGTTTCTTTTTTTATGGATGGGTTTGTTGAGGGTTTTTTTTTGTTGTTTGTGTTTTTTATTTGTTTTGGTTTTTTTGTTTTTTGGTTTGGTTTGGTTTTTTGTGGATTTTGTTTTTTTAATGTCTTTAAACTGACAGAGGATAGGTTTGGACTGGGTATTAGGAAGAAATTCTTCACAGGGCAGGCTGTGAGCAACCTGTTTTAGTGCAAGGTGTCACTGCCTATGGCAGGAGATTTGGAACTAGATGATCTTTAAGGTCCCTTCCAGCATAAAGCACTCTGTGATGAAAGAAATAAGCTGCAATTCAAACATGATTAAGGAAAGAAAAAAAAATTCTTGTCTTATTTTTAGCAGTGTATTTTTGAAATTTCAGTTTTAGTTTTCACATTTGTTTTAGGCCTATATACCCATCTTTAATCACATACAAGTGAAGGAACAGTTGAGACTACCAGCTGTAGATTAGTCTTTGTGATGATTCTAACATAACTGAGAAATCAAATTAGTTTTTAGCAAAGTCTAAATTTTAGCAGTTTTTCATTATGTTTACAGCAACTATTTACTCTCACTTCCTGTGTGTATATATGCATAAGGTTTCAAAATATTTCTAGAACAGAAACTGAACTTTTTGTTATTAGTATGACTGCCTGAAGGGAACTAAAATATCTTTACAAAGCAGTGGAGAAAACATTAAATGTTGATTAGATAGTGTTTGGTTCTTTATAAGACGGGTGGCGGGGGGGAAGAGTCAAAATATGAAAATTATTTTGATTTAATTGCTGTCTCTGTTCTAACATCTATCATGTGTCACTTGTTTATGCCTACTGTCAAAACACCTGGAGAATTTCTTAACATTTTAAATCAATTTTTATTTTGGTCTACATTTACTGACCACTAAACTGATCTGACCTAGCATATCCTACATTATTCTGCTCCTTTTGCTAGGAAAACCCTCTGATAGGTTCCTCTCTAGTCATCCCCTGCAGGAATGTGAACAAATATTGTAGAAAGAGAAAATATAGAAGCACTGGCAGTGGGGTTAGCTGAGCTCTTTCTGAGGAGCACAGTTGCTTTATTTTTGTGCTGGGCTAGCCAGAAGCTGAAAAGGGAACGTGTGGTAGCATTTCCTATCACAGCTGGATAAGGAGATTACCTTCCACAGTTGGATAAGAGGCATTTACTGAAGAAATTATTCTGTAAGGAAATAACTAATGGGAAACAGACCTGCAGTGGACATAAGAAATATCTAAAGATGCTCTTGGGAGGAACTTTCAGCTATGCAATGTTAGCAGATACAATTATAGAAGATTGTGAAACCACATCTGCCAACTGAAATAACTGGCAGTGAACAAAAGATGATGAGTGAAAGAAAATAATGAAAGAAAATAACCATTGGCATGGTTGTGAAATGCATTATCTAGTCATTTCCAGCATCTGTAACTGAAAGCACATTCCTGTTTTATTTGTGGAAGCACAAGCAAGGTTCAAATCTGATGGTACAGCAGTGAATGAATTTGTAAAATGCAGTGTTATAACTTTACAATATTGTAAGACATCTGAAAATCAGGTGTGTTTGTGTAGTGTCTAGAGCTGCAAAGAGAGATTTGTATACTCTGGAACAGGTTTTCATTTCTCTTTCATTCCCTGGAGTATATATTGAAGAATGACGACTGGTGCATAATTTTATGTCACTGGCTAAGTCTGGCCTGACCCTGTCAAGTCAGGGTCAAGAAGTGTCAGGGTCACTTTCTCTACCTGAAGAACCAGTTTCCTCACAAATAAATAAAACAACACACCAACCTTCCAATAAGGTCTTACCTATGAGCACAGCAGTTTTCTTTCTGTCAAAAATGACATACAGTAGTCTGAGATGAATGAGAGTCCTGGTAATACAGATCTTCTGGAAATATTTAGAGAGAGAGAGACCATCCAGAGGTGTGGGAAGACCATCCAGAATGATAGGGAAACCAACTTAATTTGCTTGCAAATGCAGTGACCTCCATGGGCAGTTGTACTGGAGCAGCACCTGTAAAACAAAAAGGACTGAGGAAGGTCAAATTAGTTCATCATCCAGGCAGTATCTCCAAGAATGGGACCACTTCCTTGAGTATTATACCTGCAAATGAGCCTGTCTGCTGTGAACTACTTGCCACCAAAAGGCTAACTAAGTCAGGATTTAAACATAATTTGTGACATCAGCAGCAAATATGTGCTAGGAAAAACAGGTTCTCTGCCAGGCTAGAGCTTAATCTCATGAGCGTGTCTGTCTTTCACAGAGAAATGAAACACAAGAGCAAGCTTTCCTAAATTACACACTAATCTACTTTCCAGTGACTTTAAAATTTATTACTGAAAGTACAAATATCTGTCAGCTTGGAACTAATTAAAATGTTGGGATTAACCTAAGGGGTACTGTTTCCCAAGCTTTCAGCAAATGAGAAAGCCATAGAAAAAATAAATGGACATTTAACTGGTACTGTCATAGAATAGAGTTCTCAATGTAAGTGAAATATCTGATGACTTCAGTGAAGGAATGGATTTCTTAGCAACAATTAGAAGTTTGCAGAAGTTAGGTGTGTCATGTAATGTACCACATTACCTGAAGTAATGATATTCTTAAGAGTTGGACTGGGAATCTGATTCTTCTGATTTATAAAAGCAAATGTAATTTATAATGTGCCATTTCTTGCCAGCTGCAGTAGCTGAGGATCTCTTCACCCTTACCTGATAGGTATGGAATAGTTATTTCATCCAATGGGCTATATATAAAAATATAATTACACATCAGTTTACAAAACCAGAGAAATTATCAGGACAGCCCAGTTACCTCCAGGTACACAGTCAGGGATTGTACAACCTTGATTTTCTCACCCTGTTGCTCACAGGAAAAACACCAGAGCTTGGTGTTTGTACATGGCTCGTGGGCAGATCAGAGGCACTTCCCCCTGGCTGGCAGCACAGTGCTTCTGGGGCAGGGACTGTGGGGTGTGGGAATACCATTCTCTGAAAAAAGGCTGTGCAGGGGCTGAAACTGCAAAGGCATCCTGGTATCTGTCTGCAAACCCAGCTCAGATGTTTCTCAGTGGGGTGGGCAGGCCATTAGGAGCAAATCCCATCTTTAAACAGTTTCTCGGCCACGTGGTCGGTTTTGCTTTTTCCTTCTTTCCTTTAATACCTTAGGTCTAGCTCTTCTACTTTCAAAAGGCTTCCTCCTCCACAGAACTTCATCATTGGGAAGGCAGAAATCAGGATTATGGGAGGAAAACCTTCTGGCTTATTTTCCAGATCAGCAACTGAACCTAAGAGGAAAACATGATGACTGCTACAAATCAGAACACGAATCTTGGGGGAGTTTAGCTGAGATTTTACAGACTTGTACAGAGAGGAGCAAATTGTGATGATATGAGAGTTTTTAATCTGGATAGAGTTCATACAACAGTCAAAGGAACATCTGAGTCCAAACATTCAGTGTGGGAAGTTTTGGATTAAATAATGAACTTCATCATAATTTCAACAACTGAATACCATTCTTAGTGAGTTATGATTCAAAAAAGCTTGAAAAGAAGCAGCTGTCAATCATATCTTTATTTCAGCTAGTTTTGCAGCTAGGGGAAAACTAGCACAGTACCTTTTAAATCAATTATTGCTTTCATTTGATGATTGGCCCCCATTGGCTGTTCAGTGCTTTTACCTCTGCAATATGTAGCTGTCACATTTTACTTATATTAAACCAATATTTTTATATTTTAAGTTTGAAAATATTAAATGTTTATTGTCTGTTTCTGCCTTGAAGTCATCATGCTTCATTGCTAACATAATTTCTATGGAAAAAAATGAGTAAAACATAATGGTTTCAGATGAAGACAAAAAGAGAGGAACAAATGAAATTCCTAAAATCAAAGGACTTGCAAAAAATTTATCCAAGAAAACAGAGAAATCTGGGGTTTATACAGAGAAGCATTTTAACTAAAATCCTTCTCAAAGTTTTCCATTAAGTGTGAGTCTTAAATTTCATGTGCTAACTGCCTGGATGCATGTGGCAAAAAGTAATTGGGTAATAACTTATGAGCATCTGCAATGCATTTGAGAAAACAAGTCAGTCCTTGTTGGTCTGAGGGGCACTGTGAACAAAGTGAAAGTTCTACATTTTGTCTAGAAAGACGGGAAGTTGAACTTCACTTTCAACTATTGTATTATTACCACAATGGAACTATCATTCAGCCAGCCAGACACATTAACCAAGCAAGCCATAAATTCCACAAGATCTTGCAATTGTACTTTTCAGCTTTTTACTTCTTTTAGCATTCCTAAAAGTTATTGCTCTTTCCCTGGCATCTTCCCACATATATAAAGGTTCTGTCAGCTTTGACCTTCACCATGGACTTTTACCAGGTGCTTTCTATCACTTTCTGAAGTTGATCTGCATAGACACTGTGAAGCCATCATCAATCAAATCGTGTCACCCTGCACTGTTCCCAGGGTGTCATCCTGGCACTGAAGGTTTCAAAAAATACATATTTGACTTCTACTGACCTGAGTTTTAAATCCATACTTAGACAACGCCCCGGTATAAATTAGCCATTGTGATAGTTGGCATCTCTGTGACAGGAAGGACTTTGTCACCCCTAGTCACTCCCCCTTCTCTGCTTTCTAGAAGTGACCAAATGGACCCTACAGCCTAGTGGGGAAATAGCCTGTGCTTAGTGCTTCATCATGTTCCCACATCTGCTGCCTTGTCACTTCTGTGAGCTCTGTCACATGGCTGGGGAAGGATGGTTGTTGTGGGCCTAGAGTAAATGTGAAAATATTAATTCCCTTTACTGTGTTACATGACTATGACTTCTAAGCAGTTTCCTAAAAGGGCAACATAAGAGATATTAATACTAAAGCAGGCACATATACTGCCCTTATTGCCAGTCCTGGTGTGCATAGGTCAGGGGTCAGTCCATCAAAAAAATCTTGTCTGAAAAGTCATGAGACTGAAGCACAAATAATTCTATGAAGAAAAAGGCTTGCTCCTAGGGGAAAGTGGGAGTATGGAGAGCCCCTGAAGGAAGACACAGCTTCCAGAAACACAGGCCCATCCACACGATGCCATCACCCACCAGATCCCAAACACACGAGTTATTCTTTGGGTCTCTTCTCAAAATCCCATTAGCTCCCCTTTTTTACTTCCTTACACTTTGCAAAGTGAGGATCATGGGTAACTTAAATTCAACTGAAGGACTTAGTACCTGCCTCAGTGCCCTGGGAGTGTGCCCCTTTCATTGTAACCTTGCAATGAGAAGCTGTGCTGAATTTGGGTTCTGAATACCTCTGTTTCCACCCCCAAAACTACTGTCGTGCTGTTGTCCTTCCTTCTGCACAGCTCTGAGGCAGCTGTGTAGTGTTAGAGCCATTCTCAGGTGTGAGAGACCTGGCTTCAGCTCCCATTTTTATCTGAAATATCAGGGTCTCATTCCTGAATGAGGTCTCCAATCTAGAGGTTGTTTTGGAAGGGATAGGAGAATAATCTCACCTATCAGAGCTTCTGACACTGTGAGAGAAAATGTGGGACAGTAACTTTGTTGCTCTGTGTTGTCACAGAGCAGCAGAATATCCCAGTTTCCAGTAATTTTGTTCTACTTTAATGTCATTTCACTGTGAAAAGTAAACTAGTCTTAGGGAGCATATAGTGGGATACAGACTCCCAACATCGGTGCGTGTTTTCTGAGGATTGGGGCTGAGAAACTTTAGTTCTCTTTCCTTTCCTCCCTCTTCTTGCAGCCAAATCAACAGAGAGAGCTGAAAGCCTCTTCTCTCCATTTTGCTACCCTTTAGCATAAGTGGCTAAAGTGCTTTGAGGCCTTTGCAGCTGAAGTGAACCTCTTGTGCAGCTGCGTTCTGCTACCCAGACACTCATCTGAGCCCTTCTGGAGCAGAGTGTGAGTTTGGAACACAAGCATAAGCAATAATGCATTAGCAATTGCTTAATAACTTATTAGAGCCTGGCTTCTGTTGAGACACCAGGGAAAAGCTAGAGCCAATTAGTTGTAAGAGGGTGGTGGAACAAAGTTAAACTTTAAATCATTGCTGGAAAGGTGAGCTGATAAACTTTAGACTAAACTAGTGTATCAGCACTACAATGGAGCTATCAGCTTCGTATAAAACATTAGTATGACAAATTAGTGCTTTGATCGTGGTAGATATAACCACATTCATTTGTTTAATTAAACAATCTAGGCTTCTCTTGGTGTGGGTCATTTTAAAAAAATGTTAAAAATAAAATTAAACACATAATTAAGCTGACAAGAGATAAAGACCCTTGTGCAGCAAGTTGAAGGCAGTTAATTTATAAGGAGCCTGGTCCCTGAAGGCTGTGTAGTTTATTAAAGTTACTGAGGCAGAGATGTGATAAAATATTTTATGTAGTGCTTTAAAGGCTAAATTGCTCTGACACTTTTAAAGTCCATGGGATGTAGTCAATTAGGATGTCTTGTTATCATGTTTTTTCCTCATAAAGTAATCTAAACACAATCCATGGTTATACTAATAATTTCTTAAAGTTCCCAGATTAACCTTTTTTCAAATACTTCACCGTGGTGCTTGTAATGGCCCTCACTGGTCACTCTGATCACAATGAAACTCATCTGAAGCATCGTGTCTCTCCCTAAATGCCAAGGTAGAGATCGACAGGGAGTTAGGTTGGAAACTTGGTCAAAATTAAAAAAAAAAGCCACCTGGTCCTACAAGTTTCCAGGTACAAAGTGTGTACAGGTGCTGTACGAGGGGAAAATATTCATCTTGCCTTAGGTATCTGAAGCTGGAGGAGTTCTGGTTAGATATTTTTCAACACCTTCATCTGGATTTGAAAATAAAGCACACTAAAATGCCTATGACAAAATCTGCATCAGATAATTAAATAAACACTCCAATCTCTTGAAAGGAATCTGTTGGAAAAAGTAGTACTGAAATTGTTGTTTTCCATGTTTGGGAGTATGCAAATGTATCAGCTTTATCTCTGCTATTTTTGAGGGCTGAAGGGGTTATTTCTCCTGTATTTTCTAGTGGGATATTTCCAATTTCTTTTGCTATTTCCTTTTAGTAGTTTTAAGTCAAGTCTATCCTTGATCTTTATCAAGGTCACAAGGGCAGCTGCTAAATTTCTGTTGGACTTCAAAGAGTTTTTTATGTAACCCTCAGGCTTCTAAAACAAACAGGAAGAGGGGGAAAATCTGAAGGATAACAAGCCATATTCAGGAGAAAGCTAAGGAAAGGCACAACAGGATGAAGAAAAAGGGACTTAACCCAAAACTTATAAAATCTCCTTGTTTTAAATGGACAAAGATTTTGAAAAGGATGTTTTACTTTGTAAAAGAGACTGAGTGAGGTCAATCCCTGGCTTTCATACTCTTGGTAATCCTTCCTCCTCAAAATATTTCTTCTTCATCTGACAAAGTTTCTCTGAGCTCTGTATTTGTCATGCAGTGTAGTGTGATGGAGTTGGAATGGGGTCCCCACTTAAAATTTACTGGAGCATGGGACATGCTTACTTTTAACTATGTTCACAAATGGCTAAAAAGCCAGCCACAAGTATACTTTTAATCGCCTTCATAGAAAATATCTGATCAAATAGATATATTTTTCTCTGGATTTTGCACTGTGTTTCAGAAACACAATTGAAATTGAAGTTGTAAATTTCTGGGGGTTTAACCCGTTGTCTGTAGCATTGAGGTTTGCAGCTGTCAAAACCATGTTGAAGAACTGCAGCCAAATGCTCCCTTATGAAATATCCTTACCCCTTAGAGAGGGGGAGTTACAGGGGAAGGCTGTTCAGAGATGGGTGACTGTTTGTTCTGCAAGCAATCTATAACTTTACGTCTTTTTTTTTTTTTCTGAATCTTTTCATCCTTCGTATTTTAAAATTAATGCCAAGTCAACTGTGCCTAAAATTTCACTGCTACATAGAGATTCAAGATTTGCTTCTTACACATGTTTTAGGGCATGCCTATCCAACACTGAAAAGAGAATGGGATACACAAATTCTGTGCTAATCTTTTAAGGGAAAGAAGATGACATGTGAATGCATTGACAATATTAATGTAGATCTCCTGCCAGGCCTTATAGCCTGTCTCATTCCAGATTTTGGAGATCTGCATTGCAGATCTGAGGGCCAGCCTCAGATCACAGGAAAATAGTGAGCAATAAGTGATTCCCAAATGAATTTTTGCTGTGTCTGCACATTATTCAGCTTTCTAAACTTCTATTACTTTTGACTGTAGGTCAGTTTTGATTTATCATTTCAACTATAGTTACTATGTGAATACAAAAAGAATAAGAAATGTTCCTCTTTGTTATTTCAGTGTGATCAAGAAAAGCCTCTTTTAACTGAAACTTTTTCACAAGTTAATTATATTCAAATATTCTGTGAGGTTGTATCTACTAACCCATAAACACAATATTTGAGAAAAAAGATTAATATACCATGGTTTAAAATTTTGTATGCAGGACAAACAAATTATTATAAACAAATTTCCTTTTGTTTAGCACAGAGATTTTGGAAGCATTGGAAGTTCATGCTTGAATGCTTTTGTGTTTTTTTCATAAAAATTACTTTTGCAGATGAAACTAAATATTCAGTGTAGGAAAGTAAAGGGAGAAATTTGGTTCACTGTGGGATAATGAAAACTGAAAAACAATTATGTTGCTGCAATCAAGATCTCAGCTACAAATAACTAATTTCAGTTCTCTTCCCCTGCTCCAAAATATACTGCTTATTGTTCTTAAAATATTTATATGTCTTTGAATTATTTACTGAGCAAAGGACGCTTGCACTCTTTTAACATAGAAGGAGATGAAAGATTATTTCTTGTCAACATAAGCGAAGACAATAATAAATCCATAATGTAAATAATATGCCTGAGAAAAAGAGCTGTGTATTATTAGTGTGTGTGTGACTAGATTGCAACTGGGCTTTACTTATGGAAATACTTTTTCTAGCAGTGTGGAAACACTTGGTTTGAGTGAAAAAAATAATCAGAAAAAACTCTTCTGCAGTTGACTTCTTTTAGAAAGATACTTGAGTAGTCACCTTGTACTAGTTTTAGATTTGATTGCTCAGAAGATTTGAGGATATGGAAACCAGCAAACAATGAATTAATTTCAATTTGTTTCCAATTTCTGTAGAGGTGGATTTGCAATATTAATGTGAGCAGTGTGAATTCTGACCTTTTCTGTTGTTGTGTTTAGGAATGAGTTGTTAGGGAGAAATTCTTTACTGTGAGAGTGGAGAGACATTGACACAGATTTCCCAGAGAACCTGTGGCTGCCCCATCCCTGGAAGTGCTCCAGGCCAGGTTGGATGGGGCTCTGAGCACCCTGGGATAGTGGGTGGTGTCAGGGGTTGGGAATAGATGGTCTTTAAGTCATCTTCCACCCAGACCATTCCAGGAATAGTGTCTTAGCTTTCTCATTCCTCTCTGTCCATGGGCCCCTGTCCTTTCCTTCTTAATTTCTTCACTAAATTACTTCATGAATTTTCTCTGATAATGTCTGCTTTATTTAAAGTGTACTTAAAATACCCCCGACCAACAATGAAAAGCATCCCAACGGGAAAAAAAATTAGATGGAAACAGGATATTTTTAGGTTTTTCACTTGTGCTGAAAATATTTTTGCCTTTTCCACGTTTTTTCTTCCCTTGTTTCCTTTGTGAAAATCTGACCCAGTTAATTGAATACTTTGCATCTTCAGGGTCATGTATAAAAAAATTAGCTGTGTTTTTAATGCAAAGCACAAATGTAATTCTGTACATCTTTCCAAAAAATGAACAATATCCAACATAGAACTTGACACTGTGGAACAGAGCAGGAGTCTTGCCAGCCAGCAATCTCTGGGAGCTGACAGTTTAAAATAATTCAAAGGTGCCCAAGAAATACATTTCTCACATGGCAGTTTCTTTCTAGCCCCAGCAATTATGTCCAACTATTAAAATTTTGAAATATGGGGCAAAAGGAAAAGAAAGGATAAATGGTAAAAGAAGGAGGGGATAATGGTCACAAATGTTCTCCTCGTATTTCCTCCAGAAAGGCCCATGAATGGAGCCTCAGAACATTTCCTGCTGCCATCGAAACCAATTAGATTTTTTGCATTAACTTCAGTAAGAGCAAATGCAGGCCCCTGGAGATAAAGATTTCTGTCAATATAGCAAAACCTGTTTCGTTTCAGGTCATAATGTAGACAGAGATATGATTTTGTCTTCTAATCTGGTGTAGGATTTATATAATTGAAGGAGAAAGGCACTTTAATCTGTGGGTTAAAATGATTATATTTTGTCTTTTAAAAAAAAAATCACGTGGGAATTATTCTAAATCTATTGAGATTCTTTCCTGTACTAAAAGAACAATCATCTGATCTTTGCAATTACTGATTTGTGTAGTCAAAGAGTCGCTGAAGCGTATTCTGCTGTTCCTATTTTAGGAAGAACAGATACTTTAATGATGCTGCCAAAAAATTTTTGCTTTTTTTGGGGATCTAAAATTTGAAATGCTATAGACCTCTACTGCAATGCTTCATCATTCAAGTTGCCCTTTTAAATCAGTGGGAGTAAAGATCATCTCCAAGAACTGGAGTACAAGGAATAGATCTGTGAGAAAAGGTCTCTGTAGGAATTGGAAAGTTCAGTAGTTGGGGTTTTCTGCTTGTGGTTCTCCCCCATGGAAGCAGATACTTTTGAACATTGTAAATACTAACAGAAAATAGACACTGCTCTGAAAACTGATGTTTTGAATTTCCAATACAGCTGAAGCTTTTTAATCAATAAATGCTACTTGGTTTTAAATGAAAATACGTTCTAGAAATATTTACATTTGTGTTTTTTTTGTTTAATTTTTCTACCCTCCCTCCCATGGGAATCTAAACCATGTTTGAATTGTTGATTTATTTATTTTTAATGGTAAGCCATCAAACAGCTTATTATTCAAGTGGAAAAGTTTTCACATGGCAATAGAAGAATTCATTAGGGAATTGGAAGGTGTATATAGATAGTAATTTTTTTCCTCTGAAGGAACAGTTATCAGGATGAACATATAAATAAGTTATTTCCCTGCTGAAATAAATCTGAAGTCTTAATTCTGTCAATTGAAAATTTAATAGATTTGATTTTAGATATCCTTCTAATATGTGATTTATTAAATAATGTGCATCTTTAACATCTGTGAAATTGAACAAAAAAAGTCATCTGAAGATGGCAGAAATCTAAAGAAACATATCCTTCACTTTCAATGAACAAATTGTGCATGGTTGAGGTTTTGGAAAAAGTAATTGTGCAAAAGTTCTTCTCAAAGTGGGTGCAAAATCAGAAAATATAAAAATAAAGTCCAACCCACAATTTAATTGTGCAAATATTGGTTTTGTAAAACTCCTGCATTGTTTTTCTTATCAAAGACAATCCAGATTTTTTTCTGAGGAGAAATAGATAATGTGCAACAAAGCCTTGGAAATTCCTTGTAACTGTGGGCAGAAAGCAACACACTTTCCATTGGTTGTGCTTGCCCACTTATAAATAACACCAGGGCAACTGATCAGCCTGTTAAAACAATTCCTTAAAATATAAACAAAGCTGGAAATGTTTGGCAGCTTTTTTATTCAGCTGCCTGAGTTTCCAAGACCCAAAGATGCTGCCACAAGAACTTTATCTGGGAACTGGCTCCAGAGAGACTGGAAGCTGGAAAGTCTAGGGAATATCGCAGTCCTGCTGACCTGGGAGCAGCCAGCACTAGGAGCAAGGAGCTTAAAACCAGACTGATCTCTGAGTTGGGAGGCACAGGCAAGAGTCCTCCAGAATTACCCTGAGTTTTGTTAATGATTAGAAATGGAACTCTTTCTGCAGAATGTTCTGATTTCAATATTCAGTTAAAAACATGACATTTTCTGAGCAGCTTTATGTAGATGTATTTGGAAGTCTGAGAACTGGGGATGTAGCTCAGTGGACCCTCTATGAAGGAATTATTTTAATGAAGTAAGCTATAATAAATCCATGCTGTGACCTCCTTGGACAGATGGGGCAAATACCTTAACAAATGCAGGAGCAATTTCTATCATTCAAAGTTGATGGGACAAACAGCCCATTTTAAAAATGTGTCTAGAGGATGCTGATGTACACACAGATAATCTGCCTTGTTTTGCTTGACAAATGAAAAACAGATAGTGTGAGTGTCTGCAGAATGAAATAGCAAATAAATTCAATGTAGGTAAATGTCAGGTGATGCACATGAGGAAAAAAAGTGCCTGACTGCCTAGGCCTATGATGATGTCTTGTGATCTTATCCTGTGTTTTCTGGGCTAAGATATTCCAATATCTAAGCTAAGTCCCTGAGGGTGTCAGTTCAGTGCTCAGTAATGGGTAGAAAACAAATCGAATGTTAGAAATCATTAGGAAAAAAAAATGAAATGGAGAATATCATTATTATGTTGTGTGAAAATCCATGATCTGTCTCCAACTAGACACTGTGAAGGTTTTGCCACCCCTACAGACCTCCCTCCTCCCTGGTCTCCAGAAGGCTGCAATGGAACTGAAGAGGGCTCCATGAAAGATCTAAAAGATAAGCAAAGCATGGAGGAGCTTCTGCATTAGGAGTGATTAAACAAATGAGGATCTTTCAGTCTGGAAAAGAGAGGGTTGATGGAGCCCCTGATAGCAGTCTATAAAATCATAAAGTGCAGATAAGGCTCAGTGGTTCACATTCTCTTCACAGTACCTTGTCCCAGAGCCAGGGGAAATCAAATGAAGGTTGCAGGAGCCAGATTTAAAAGAAATAAAAAGACGTGGATCTCATGTAGTGGGGAGTTGATCTTGCCAAAAGATTGATGGGTGCTAAAATTCTCTTTTGGTCTAAGGGGAGAATGGTCAAGTTCATGGAGGAGAAATTCACTGAGGTTTAGCTCAACACATGGACATCATGCCTGGTTCAGAAAGTCCCTAAGTTGAGAATAAGTGGAGCCTGGGTGAATATTAGGGGAAATATGATTTATACTTGTCCTGTTTTTATACTTTTCCCTACTTATCCACTCATGGGCATTGTTGGAGACAGTAGACTATGCTAGAGGGATTTTTGGTCTCAGTATGGCTGTTTTTATGTTCTTAACTGCTTTTAAAATTTACCTGAATTTGAGGAATTGTGTACTCTGTGTGCTAAAAACAAACCAAAACTGCTCAGACTTGGAATCTGAAGTTTGAGTCTAAAATGCAATATCTGACCTTGATGTGAACTTTTAAAATCTGGATGGGAACAGAAATTCCCCAGTGGTAAATATATCATTATAATTAAATAAAAACTATGCCTGAAGGTGCAAAACACAGGAATATAACCCCAAATAATTCAATACTGATTTCTCTTTGCCAGTTCCTGCTTGTTTCTAATGCTTTTTCAAGAACTCTATGCAGAATGAAGTAAAGGCACAAGCATTTAGTTCAAAATTACCATGTGAAGAAGTAAGAAAAATGCACTGTAGATTAATGAGCGTAAATGCAGCAATTTATGCCAATAATCTGTCAAGTCTCCATCAATAGGTATATGCAAGCAAACAAATTTCACCATATCTGATCGTGCCAGGTGCCTACAGGAGAATTTGATTGAAATTTTTGAATGGGGCGCTGCTCCCTTTAACTTTACTGCTTCCTGCTCTGGCATGTTTATTTTCATTTTTCTATTAAAAAGCTTTAGGAAAAATGCATTCGGAAATGCTTACAAAAGTAAATCCAGAACTTGACGTTATTCTTATGATTTGACACAGGCAAAAAGTGGAGTGTAGGGGAGCGGAAATGTTGGTAATAATCTTTGTGGCATGTTTTGTGAACTGGTTATGCTTCTTTTGTAATTGCATTATATGAAGTTCAGAAATTATTCTTATAGCTATCTGAGGAACTGAAAATTACTCACAGCGAAGACTATGTGAATGTTAAGCAATATATGTCACCGTGACCAGGGAAGAGAAAATTCCAAATAAATCTGAGGGGCACAAATGCTTTCCCAAAGCTGCTTTATTACTGAAACAAAGGATGTGGAAGGCACAGCATTTATCTTTCAGTGTCATCATGTGCAGTGCATTAGTGATACACTGGATGTAACCAGGGTGTGAGGGCAGAGCTTGTTGTGCAGTCATGAAACTCCTGCTGAGCTCTTCCAGGAGTTTTCCCATCTGGAGATTCCTGGTGTGATTCTCAGCAGTAGTTGCAAGCGATGTGTAAGGAGCTGGTCATGGCCCTTCTCTGTCTGCCCCTCTCTTCTGGCCACTAAATGCTCTTAAGCACAGTTTTAAAAATGAGTGCAGGGAGAGAGTTGTTTTGCTCTGAAAGTGAGTGCAGCATAATCTGCAGGAATGATTTGGGCTACAAAGAGGAGAAACAGAAAATATGTGTGATCATGAATGGAGCTGGCTGTGAAACAACCTTCCCTAACAGCATAACTTCCCTTCCTTAAGGCACCAGGCTCCAATACATGGAACAACCACTGGCACTTAGCAGAACATCAGGGGCAGGTACCACACAGGCTGTCTGATCCTGCCTAGCCACTCAGGTAAGACCAGGTTCTCTGATAAGACAGACCCATGTGGGAGCCTTCGTACTAAATCTGGGAGTATTTTGTGCAGGAAAAGGTGGCACAGTCTACTGTTCACGTTTCATGTTTTTGTAGAAACTGCTATGCCAGGAAATAAAACTATAAATATTTCCAGCACCTTTAATCCATAGCCTGCTACTTATTTCTCTATTATCCTATGATGCTGGATGATCATAAGGTAAAGAATCACTATATAATCCTATTATATCCACACTCTCTTTCAACATTCACTGCTTTAGACAATTGTGTAATTACTTTTCATTCATTTCCACCACTTATTATGGAAACCTTTTCTTTCTACATCCTTGAAGCATTGCATCCCACAGGTATGATGGGATATCTTGTGCTAAGAATAATTTTCCCCTGTAAAGCTTTTGAAGCATTATAGAATCTCATTTTTTCTAATCAGCACTCTAGTTTCTTGTGGGCTAAAATTAGGCTTCCTGTCTCTGGCATGCGAGGCGTCAGCGTGTGTGACCTTCAAGCTGCCATCCGGCCTTGAAGTGCAATTTTTGCATCGGGAAATCTAGAGGCAGCAGCTTTACCCTTTTTTGCAGCAGCAGCAAGATCATCAGAAACAGTCAACTGAGCAGCAAGTGCAGGGATATCACTCCCGGGAAGCCATGTTACAGTGATGCACAGAGAGCTCTCTCCAGAGCTGAGGCACCGACGGAAAACGGGGCTGAGCCTCCGCCGCTCTGTGCATTCCCGCAAGGTGACCAGCCCTGAGGGTTTGCATGAATATTAATGGCTAAACTATAGAATGATGAAGAATCAATACTTTAATCTGCATAAGGATAATGTGCATTCCTTATGCATTGTAAAGCTGCTGCACTACAGTGTCTGAATTTCGCTCGTACGCTAAACTCATCTGCAAGCTCTCTCTCCTTCTGAATTATGCATACATTCCATAGCCTGTTGCCTACAACAGATTTATGACAATCTCATTGCACCTATGCAAATCTTTTTTGGTTTTAAGCATCAAGCACTTAATGTCTTTACTGAGGGAGAAAAAAATCATTGCGCAGGAGTGGATGCAAAAAGGTTTTATTGCTCACACTGTGTGCTGCTCTTCCTAACTTTCGTATTAGTTCCACATTGTATCTGGTCAGTTAAATGACCGTTTTTGCCGTGCTCTCAGCACTTTGTTCACTGCAGCTACAGCACAATATTCTTTGTCCTCTTTTTCTCTCACGTACCGAGCACAGCAGCTGATAATAACAGAACTGAACTTACAGCTTGGAAATCAGTGTTTTAGGTGATTTTAATTATGATGGATGAAGAAGAAAAATGGCAAAAACATGCTTTCAGTCGTACTGAGCAAATATGACACGGAACTGATACACAGAGCTTATATTACAGATCTGTCAAATTACCCAAGGATAATTTGGGTAGCTGGCGGATTCCCAGCTCATCAGTTCAGTAGCACAGGCAACACATGCTGGTTAGTTTTGCTTGGGCTTGACATATGAATTTCTGACCATCACCAGAGCAGCTTTAATTGATAATGGACATCTGATTCAAAAATAGGTGTGTTCCCCTTTAAGTGGTAGCTGTCACATCACATCACGTCACATCGCATATGTCACGTCATGTCCCATTAAATCACATTATATGCTGGCATGATGCAAGATAGCATGATGAGGGGCTAATGGAACGTGACAGCTAATACCTGCTAACAATTTGAGTGGTGGGTATCAGGTCTGAATGGGTGCCAGACTTCAGCTGGGTGTTTGTGAAGGAGAGCACAGTCTTTGCCCAAAGATCGAGCTTTTCCTCAAAGGGCAACTTTAGCAGCTGCCCAGCTCCATATTTATAACCAGTAGTGGTACATTTTATTTTTTTATAAAGTGACTTATGACACCTTAAGGGACACGCTAAGGGAGAGATTAAGGTCTGTCAGAAAACATGCAGAAATCTGATGAACATGGCTTTCATTTCTCAGCTCCTGGCTGATTTTAAGTGCCAAAGTACTGTCGGGATTTGCCTAATATGAAAAATTAATTTATGAATCGGACGAAGCCCTGCTTAACGCAAGAAAGTTCAGCTGAGTGATCTACTAGAAAATGCTCAATAATCTGCAAAATCTGTGATAGTGTTTTAATGATCGGGTTAAGTTTCCACATGGTGTTTATACAGCCCCCTCTGGGATCTCCACAGGTTAAATTACAGTATATGCAAGAGTGAGTTATGACTTGAGTAAAGGCAACAGGGAAAGCACAGTGTGTGCAGCTTCCATTTTTCATTGCTTGCGCTACATTTGCAGCAATGTCAGTAACACAGACCTTGGGGAATCGGAGTCATTGCTAAATCACAGGGGAAATTTCTCATGTAGCTCTTCCCAAATATTGATTGTTAGGCAATCTTTGAAACCTGCTATGTAAAGAATTTTTTTGCTTGTAGACTGCAGGGATGCAAAGGTTTCTAAGCTAAACATAAAGCAAGATAAAAAGTCTCCTAATTGGTGAGGTTTTGCCTCAGGATTGTTGTTGTTGCTTTCTGTACTAAGTCTCATTAAAACTCTGAATAATTCCTGTGTCCTGTGTTATCTATTTAAAGAACTGATTGAGTTGTGGCGTGGCTTTCTCCCCAGTACCTTCTCTTTGACTCTTAATTTAATGGCAAAAAGAGACCAGTCCTTTTCTGGAATTGCTATGGCATAATCATTTACAGTATAATTTAAAAATCTGGGAAAGCCTGCATCAAACATGCCTGTATAGTAATGGCTGTGATAACTGTTTCAGGGTGCTTACGAAACATTAGGATTGTGTGTTCCTTCATAATCCTTCTGATAGCCTTTTATTCCCTTCACCATATCTGTCATATCCTCCACTTCATGGAGTGCATCAGTCTCTCAACAGGTAAGTCCTTCTGAATGCTCTTAAATCCTGGTTTCCTTGGGTACTTTAGGAACAGTTAGAGTGGTCATTATACTGAGAGTAACCATTTTTCAACTAATTAAATTGACAAATTCTCAAAATGTCAAGACTTCAGCTTTCTGGAATTGCTCATGGGAGATGCGAAATGGACAGCGATTATTAATTACAGATTTTCACCTCTTGCTGGGGTTTACTGCAATGGGGTCTGTTTTAGATTACCTTTGGAGAGCTACTTGGATCTGCAGCATGTGCAGGGAGCAGCAGGACCAGCTTCCTGCTGTAGGGTAGAAGTGTTTCAGTCTTGAGTAAACTCTGTGAAATTTTAGAGACACTATTTGAGTTTTCTTTTCCTTGTAGGCTGTGTAGGATTAGGCTCACAAATTGCTGATTTTAGAGTTACTGAACTCTAGTCCTCCTTAAAATCAATGCAGCTTGAAGGGAGAGTGGGAAAAGGAGTAATTCAGGTGCTGCCTGGGCACACAAGAATGGCAGCAATGTTTTAGGATATTGGTGTGCCAGAAGCCAAGGCTTTCTTCCTGTATCAGTGAAAATAAGGGCATCAGTGCAGGGACCATCTTGCTGCTCTACTTAGATGGGGTAAATTCCACTTCAGCCTCTGGACCTTGTGTTTCCATTTGACTTAGGCTCCTTGGCAGCTGGAGCCAGTGGAGATGAAATTCCAGGTGCAGTGACCGGGATGCAGTTTGGGTTACCTGCAGAGAGCACCAGATGTAGGTGCCCGAAAAGGCTGAGCATTTTTTGGTAAAACCTGTATATCTCTCACCTTTTGGTGACCTGCCAAGGGCTGCACGCTGTACAAAGTATCTGGTTTGGATTGCACACTTTAGCAGTGGTTCATTGCTTCAGAGGTTTTTCTTCTATTGAGCGTGGCTTCTATAATTTGTTAATTTAATCAATTTATTTATTTATTTTCACTTTTAATTTGTTGTGTTTCTAGAGGCGGTGGTTTGTGGATGCATCAGATAACTGAAAATATGTTATCACAGCTGTTGTGTTACAGCATAAACAAAGAATGAGAGAACAGTGACTTGTTATTTTAAATATATAATAATTTTAAATATATTGGATTTTAAATATTCGATTAACATAAATACTAATAAATTCTTTCCAGACTGTAATGTAGATGTGCAGGCTGTATAATATTTGAGTTTACCAGTAGAAATACTGACATACTCTTCTGGTTTATATCACCAGCTATATTTTATCTGTCCAGTCACTGATACATATTTTTTCTTAGTCACCACAACTCTATGAAAGCTTGCCATCCCTCATCTCCACTCTTATCTTCTACTGTACAACTAAATCCTGCTCCTTGCTGTGAATCAGATTTGTCTGTCCCATCACCCTTGACTGCAGACACTGAAACAACTGGTTTAGGATTGTCAATTCAGTTCTGCCTTTTATGCATTTCCCATTTCAATGGACTTCTTCTACCTGATCTGTACATTCTAATTCTGCTATTAAAATAGGAGGAGTAATCTGAATTTGTTATTTTCTTTCAACCCTTACCGGGCTCTCCACAATTCGTTCCTAGTTTTTCTTATTCTACAAATGAGTATACATTGCATATAGATAAAGGTAGAAGATATACATTAATATATGGAGCTTAACCACTGAATGAATAATCTGTAGGGAACCATTTCTATTGTGTGGTGATTTAAAGACATTGTGAGTGATTTACCAGGCCCTGTCTACCTTCTTACCTGGCTTCCCTGTGGCATCTTTTTATTTAGTCTTACATGCTTTGTGTCCCTACAGCAGCTTGAGATCCAGTTCAAAAAGTAGGTTTGTTTTTTTGTTAGTCTCTGTGTTGAGATAAGTACTTGGAAAGTGAGGATTTGGGGCCAAATGGCCTTTTTCTGTTCTGATGCAAATTCATGTTCTTCATCTAAATTACCGCAGGTCCTATGGAGATAACTGTGTGCAAAGAATCACAGTAGCAGTGGGATGGTGATGAATGCCAATGGCTGCCAGTAGTAAAAGCTCCAGGTGATGGGGATTTGTGCAGAATGCAAGGGTTTTGTTTCTACATTCATGCCAGTAATCACCAGGAACTCAGGTGCTTTTGCTATGACTGGCTACAGCCCCAAAATTATTAGCAAAAGAGTGCAATATGTAAGCTGTGTTATCATTTTAACTACTTTTATACTTCAGTTTTAAACCAAAAAATATTGGTGTTTTCTTTAATAGTTTGCTATACAGTAGTTTGAAATGGTTTTTTTTTCCCTACTTCAAACATATAAGGTCACAAATGAGTTACAAAACTGTTGTTCCAAAATTGAAGGGATTGATGTGTCTGTTCAGCAACTTAGGGAGTTCTGTTCCAGCAGCATCAGTGTGATATCAGGTTTTATCATGAGGTATATCATTTCATCATAAAGGACTTAATCCCTAAGTGTGAAACAGCTTCCAATACTGGTTTCAATTTACTCTACAACTGCATTTTCAGTGTTGGCTGAAGGCTCAGTAAGATGGGGGAAATAACCCCAGAATGATGCATCAAATTACAACATAATTAACTGAAAGTGGAGCTATGCAATGTGCTTTATATTTTATATATCTTCCACTAGTGCCACTGGTTTTAAATATGGAAAACCTCAACATAAGTGCTATTATTTTTCCCTAAAAACAAGGCTTTTTATTTGAACAATGTTAGCAAATGTAAGTGATCTATGAGTGTCGGAGTACTTCAGGATTTTTGGTGTAAATTCCCCAGAGAATGCACAAGGATTTATGTTTTACCATCTTGACAGAAAGAGACTAAGGATCAACTTACTTATTTATTTTATTTTGAAAAATTGGTGGTTTTGCATTTTCTGCATGTCCCAGCCAGTGCCACTATCTTGCTTGTCTCCTACCCCTGGAGGAACGTTTGCCACCCCTGCACTGAGATCGAGGAGTGTCCTCCACCACTCTTGCTGGGTGTGACAAAGGCCTAACTGGGAATAGTGGTTCTGTCAAAGCACTAACTGGGAACTGTGGTTCCACCTGCTCTGGAGCTGTGGATTCAGGGAACATCCAGTTTTGTGCATGTGGCCCAAGGTGGGGCAGTTGCACTTCTCTGGGCAGGAGGAGCAGCTCTGTTTTACCTCTGCTTCTCTTCACAGAATGAAGTGAATGTAATACTGGAAAAGTACGGGAATACAACCCTAATGACTGCTCGTGATGAGCCCATGCACTAATTTGCTGATTGTCCCTTCTGCAGAGTGTGCAGTAGGTCAGGAGGTCACGTATTGAGTGCTAAGGAGAAAGCAAAGTATGGAACAGCTGCACATCAATAACTGTGTCCTGCCTTTTCTTTCCTCAATGTTGCTTGAATTCCATGGAAAAAACAAGCAACGAAGATTTTGCTATGCAATGAAAAATTCATTATTTTGCATATGCAGAAAGGGGATAGGTTAAGATTTAAAAATTCATATATTTAATTTTGCAAACTTCCTGCTATTTTGACATGCCCTTTATTTTTCTACCCATTGTGCTTGTCCATGCTTTCCCATGCGCTATGTATGGTACAAGTGCTGACCAGAATGTTACTGGGCATCTGTGCAAAACTGCAGACACTTAAACACAGCTGCTGGAGTTTTTCCAACTTCTATTATTGGTCACATGCAGAGGATGACACTAGCAGGCAAAGCACCTCATGCAAACTTGCATTGATTCATACATTTGTGTGTTAAAAATATCTCTTTAAATGCTAAGGTTTTGTTGACTGGAACAGAATCGTCCTCCTAGAATTATGTATCTGTAGTCACAAACAAGAACATCCTGAAAATTAGTGATTTATTCCTGTGCTCCTTTTTATGTTTCAGCTGTAACACTCTGGCTATGATGCTAATGCTCGTACACGTGTCACAGTGCAACATGAAATTGCTGTAAGATGTTCTGTCAGTTCAAGTTGTTTAAATTAGCTGGTAGTAGTGACTGCATAGTCAGCTGATCCCAGAAAAACTGAAAGTATAAACACAGTCAAGTTTAAGAACATTTCTTACGTTGCCTACTTGGCAATATAGTGCAGTATATGTATGAACATGTGTTCTTATATGCACAAAGCTTGTAAGAAGAAGTGATTAAAAATCCAAGTTTACAATGAGAGTTGAGAACTGTTCCTCTATGGGGGATGTCAAGGAAATGGTCTGCTTCTAGAATGAAGTGCATAAAAAATGTGTCTATAGAGGAGTACTTGACAATTCTGCTGCCACCTCTTGACCGTATCCTGTAGTTACAAGCAGTGGTCGAAAATTTCATCCAAAATACCAAAGCTGAAAGAAGTGTATATATATATATATACATACATATACAGCTATAGAGGAACAATTATTTAATGTATTGATGCTATAATTTTAGCTGAGCAGGTGGCCATCTTAGGCTCTGCAGTTGATGTATGGTTTTATTAAACATTTTTGTTCAAACTGTGTGATAACTTATACATTTAAAATGAGAGGACTGATAAAAATCATAAATAACTAATGAATTGCAGCTATGGTCTATTCATTTTCTCAGCTTATCAGGTCTCTACTGCAATGCATTCTTATTAAATGTGGCTTAAATCAGGGCTGCTCACCTTCTCTGTCATTAAACTGACCTGGCTCTCTTGTTCTCTGCTACTGCTTTCCAAAGGGCTGCTTGGAGATTCCTCAAGTGTCTGCAAGTCATCTCTTGGGGCTGAAACATCAGCATCTCCTCTCATGTGAATGTCTTATGAATGTCTCACATACCCAGGTTTCATGTGTGTGTCAGAGTCTCTGATGGGGCTCCTTTTTGGACAAGCACAACCCCTGGTAGAGGAGTAATGTCTCATTTTTAAGCAGTTGTCGTGCACTTCCAAGCATATGGTAGTGTGTGGTACTCATGTGCTGTGCTAAAGCTTTAGATAGCTCACCCACACCAGAAATTTGAGCAGTGGCCTGCTCGGTTTCTGAGAGCATCCTGTGAGGGTGGACAGAGTGCCCACTGGAGTGTGGGTTGGTTTCTTGGGTTTTTTAGGCATCTAAATAACAGATTCTGGACTTGAACTGGAATGGAAAGTGTGAGTGCCCGGTCCTGTGCTCATTCCTTGGTTAATCTTCAGCATTTTCCTAAATTTCCAATCCATAAAGCACAGCCTGCTGTGCCAGAAACGTGTTTTAGAATTAGTTCTTCAGGGACCAAAGAGTCTAATTCTATGCTGTGGTGGCCACATAAATAGCTATTAAAAAAAAAAAAATCAAACCAAACTTAAAAAATATTAGTTCTAAGAAAAATTTGACTATTTGGATCTGTTGCCACATTATACTGTAAAGATAATCTTGTAACAAATGAACAATCTTCCTCACAGTGAAATTCCTTATTATGAGAATATGGATCTATGCTTCACTGAATCACAGGCCAACCTTGCTGCTGCTATGGGAGAGTGTTATCCTGGCAATACAGAGGTTTAAACTTGCTAGAGAGCTACTATATCTTTTCCAAGTGTATGTTTATGTAGGATTGAATCAGTGAAGGGGTTAACTTTGAGATTGATCATTTTCTCGGGCTTAGATTAGTGTTTAGAGGGGAGGGTGGCTGGGAGCCACAGAGCTCAGGTTCAGAGCAGTGTGGTTACAGGAAATGTTTGAGGGGGCTGCCAGCAAGGGGGACAATGTTTGAGTAAATGACCCACACTTGAGATGTTTGTTGGCATACCAACAGGCAGAAATGTATGTTTTCCAGTTCCTCCTAAGAATAAGAAATAAGAACCTTGGAGTGCTAGAAGTTATTGGCCAGGAGTGATTAGTAAGAGCCATGATTTTATGGGAAAATCATTTGAGAGGGAAGCCATGGTCCCTCCTGGAGACAGGCCAGTTCTGGAACACCGCAGCAGCAGGGATACTGGAGTGGTTGTGCAGAGCCCAGAACTCCTCACTGTGGTCAGCATTATAGGTAAGGAGTATTATTATTAACAAACATTAAACTCTTGTCAAAGCCAAGGGCTGCCAGCAGGCATGAAATGCACGGAGGGAGTTCTAGAACAAGCTGGAGCAATCTGAGAATGAGAGCTGGAGTCTGGTTTAGATGGCCTTTAGTTTTCTGGGCACATTTTCACCACAGTATGTGAGAAATCAGGTTTGTAATTCGTGATGACGACTGATGCACCTGACTGGTAATAGTCCAAGCAAAAACATAGTACACAGAAGTGCTCAATTATTTCATAAGACTGCCTTGTGAACAGATTTTGCTCATTTGCAGCTGAGTTGTTTGTGCTTCTGTTTATCTCAGATACCCGTTACACTTCCATTTATAGTGTGACAGTGTTTGGCTATATCTGATTCTCACCAACTCAAGGCAATTAAAACTGCTGGCCCAGTGTCACTTGTCTCAAAACATGCTCAAGAATCGTATGACTACTACAGCTTTCCTCTAAGACTGAAATATGTGTGTTTAATAGCTTCAGCAACAGTGTGGAATAGGTTGATTATAAAAGTGTCGGGTAAGTGGGACTGTTGGAAAGAAGATGAAAAATTAACTGTGGTGTTATCACCTTCGTGTAATGATACCTGCATGGAAGTGAAACAATATAGAGCTCATTATGGCAGAGCATTGACCCAAGTGATGCACGTGCAGCCAATTCCACCACAACATATTCCCCCTGGTAGCTGTCCCCCATAACAGACCAAACACCTTAAAAGACAGCAAGGTAAACTGCTAAAATTCATAACTACCAGTTACTAGTCTGTAAATGCACAGATTTGTTATTTATCACAGAGGGAAGGTGGATTGGAATGTGAGTGATGAAGCTGAGACACGAATGTATAGAGCTTGAATGTTTTTTATTTTTATGGAAGAATAGAGTGTCTCTATGTGAGAAATGAATGACACAGCCCAGGAATGTTGGCTGCTTCAAGGTGAAGTAGGTCAGCTGGGGGAATCCCTGATCACAAGCAAATCTGTCAATTCTGGGGAGGCTCCTTTTACCACATCCTTCTGTAGTTTTTTTATGTCTTATGTCCTTCTGTTCATTTCCTGCTATTGACCCTTTTCTCACACACTTATTTAGTTGTGGCAGGTCTGAAGGGCTCAAACCAGTCGTGAGGGGGAGATGGAACAGGCTCCCCAAGGAAGTGGTTGAGTCACCATTGCCTGAAGTGTTCAAAAAATGAGCAGATGTGGCACTTTGCAATATGGTTTAGTGGGCACACTGGTATTTCCTTTAAGGCTGGATTTGGTGATCTTGGAGGTTTTTTGCATCCTTAATGGCTCCATGTTCCTATCACAGTGTGCCTGGGCCCTATGGTGGAGCGTAACTCTGAGACCTACCAGCAGGATAATGGTTTCCCCAAAACTTTGCCTGCAGCAGTTGAATTGAGTAGTGATCTGTAATCTCCAGAACATGCAAAGGAAGGTTTCTTTGTCTCATCTGCTTTGAAATGACTGCTGACTGCACACAAGAAATGAACAGTGTTATTTGGCAAGCGTAACCAAATGGTAGTGGTGAACCTTGTTGGTATCTGCTGCCAAATATATATTGCTTTTTAACTGATCATCACTGATGCTGGCCCAATTTGGCACCTACTCCAAATGCTTTGCTATTGCTAGGAAAGGTAAAAGTCAATAACTTAATATAGCAAGAGTTGGGAGGGTGACATGTGTTGACATCTCCTAATTTTATAGCCACATCTGTAACTTTGGACCTTTCAGAATCTTTCCTTGAAGCACCTGTTCTGCAAAACCTGTAGGAATATGGTTAACTTTATCCATTTCAATGTGATTTAAGTGTTTGTGTGTTCTGTTGTGCAGAGCTGGATTGAAAAGTGATTGTGTCTTTTGTTTTGGAGGCTCAATGTAGCAAAGCATCCACATGTGGCAAAGAACAAGTGCCTGGCCTGTGCCTGCTCTTCTTTAACAGCTGCCCCAAATTAATAATTTGGGACATTCCAACCTCTAGCATTTGATACAATCTTCAGATACCAGTGAGACCAGACTGGACTGATGAAAAAACAGCCTGGCCTAAAATTGTCTAACTTTAATAGAATAATCTGAACTCTTATAGCAGAGAAAGATTCTGTTTTTGTCTAATGGGTAAAAATGTGTCCAGTAAAATATCTCATCATAGTTGTTGTCACTTGCAACCTTTCATTCCTTCAATATATAAAGATGAACTAGACAGGAGGGTAGATGCACTGCCTGAACAAACTTTTTACTGTCTTTGGAGCTTTTATTTTTCCAGATCTGTATTTAATACCAAAAATCTTATTTCTTGTTATTTAATATTATTACATATGATCCGTTTTTTTCTACAGCCAATTTTTTGTTCCACCTGTCTTCATGCACTAACATTAGGCATGTTTCTCCCACATGTTCATTAATGAAAGGTCTCAGAGCCTTCACATTCAAATAATTTAGTTCAGTAGATGATGACTCAGATGTATAAACAACTTGTTTCTTTTCTAGCAGTTACCCAGCTGCCAGGCCATAACAGGATTATTCTTTTGGATATTTCATCTGAGCTCACCCCCCACTCTGGCAAAACAGTCATATCATTTACACTATGCTTAATTTCTGAGAATGCAGTTGCTACATGAGTCATTATAAACTGAAACTCTTGCTTTAGGACATTTTTACTGTTGCCATATCTTTTTTTGGGGATATGAGTATGTGTGTAATCCAGTGAGGCAATATGTCAGCTGCCTCAGATGATGAAACCACCTCAAGGTTAAGACTGAGCTTTTGATTCCTTTCTTCAGCATGGAATTTCTTTTTATTATGAAGTATTAGCAAAGGCTCCCAGTAAAAGTCTCTTCTGACTGCGTTGTTGTTGAGAGGAGGGCAGCACAGCCTGGGTCCCATCCGAAGTTCCCAGTCACACGTCACACTCGTCATTAGTCACCTCCACAGCTCCTTCCTAGAAGCAATAATGACATCACTGCAATCTTGGTAACAGAGACACCTTACTCAGCTTGGAAAAGAGTGGAAAGCTGCATCTTTCTCTCCACTTTGTCACCTTCTTGAAGAAACTTCTCCCAAATTCATCCCTGCTCTGTCTGTCTGCTCCACTACCAAGCAAGCAGGAGGTCTCAGCTGAATTCTGGAAATTGTGTGCTTGTTCCCAAGGGCCCAGTCTTCTCTTACTGCATTTTGAAAAGCCAAAGGACAAAAGTAGGTATTTTGAGGCAACCGTGCCCCAAAGCCCACTGACTAATTAGGCAGTGAAATGGAAGCTGCCTCTCCAATACCCCTGAGCAGAGTAATATGATTCTGCTGAAGCTTTGACTTGTCCCTTTTTCAGGAGGAGATCAGATGTTCTTGCTGGATGAGATGTGATCAAAATATTTTGTTTCTCTTACTCTAGTAATCTAATTCTTGAAATGCTACATGACCCCTTTTTCTGGAGCATCACATCCAAATTGTCATAATGTGTCTGAATAGAAAGTACCAGTTATTTCACAAGAAGCACAAAGAACTTATGACTCCAATTTTATTGATTAGGGAGATAAATATCTGCTTTAACATTTTCTTCGAAATTTTGTTTGAGTGATATGCTTGGTAAGCCAACATTGTATTTTTACCATGTTAAACTACTCATTTACCCATAGAGAAATGCAGAGGTATTTGGACAGTCTTCTCAGATATCCCTGTAAATTTTTGCATGTAATAAAGGCCAGAGATCTGTGATTTGCAAATCTGTATGGTTTATCTGGTGCTTGTATATGAAAAAAATTAAGATAAATGTCAAACTCCTGGATTCTTAATTTTCTTAATTTTGGTTACATGAAGAATACCTTTAAATAAAGAACTATACGGGGAAAGGATGAGCATTTTTAATACTGTGCTATCCATGTCCCCAGGCTCAGCGAGCAGCAGTGAAGTGTCCCCCAGTTTAGGTAGGGCAGAATGCCACTGCAGGGAACAAACCAACAGGAGGCTGGGGCTTAGAAAGCCTGAGTCAATACCGTAAGATTGGTTTTCCTGGGAAAGTGAGGTTATCTAACATGGTTCCAGAGTGCTAAACTGGAAAAGGAGCATACCTTCTGCTTAAAACGAAGAATTAGCACTGGTTGTAGGTGATGGATAACATATCAATCACTGGAAGGTGGTGACTGGAATCTGATGTATCCCAGATTTATTACACATGATTTGGTATTATGATATTAACAAGTGAATTATCATTGCTGTGTTGATAGAAATCTGTGAGCAGTCAACATCACTGATGAGCTGCATTTTCAGGACACTAATACATGCCTGAAATAAAAATTGGCATCTGTATAATTGGATACTGAAATTATATTGGGCTCCAGCATCGTCCTTGCATTTGTAGTTTGCTCACAGCAAGCAGTGGAGAAAACCAGGACTACCTATATCTTGGCAAAAGATGAAATACTGACCAGCTGTATCTCCATTTGCAGGGGGGGCTTCTGAATAAGGAATGATTGGGAAAATCAGCAACCACTAGGGCTGGACACATGGCTCAAATGGCTGTGGGAATGCGTTGGAGAAGTCTGTGTGGATGGGTCGTACAGGTGTGAGAACACATTCTCGAGTTGTTACCACACACTCAAGGTGCACCATATGCTTTCTGTAGGTGCTTAGCCAAGAGTGCTGGCACAGCTCTGCAAAGAACATGGATGCATGGGGAGGGGTTCACGTGTAGGTTGTAGAGGGAACCACGGCCAGCAGCTCCTGTAGTGTCCTGCTGCTCGTGTGCATGTCCGACGTGTGAAGAGTCACTGAAGTGGAGATGTACCCCAGGAAGAAGATGTGGATGCCTCTGTGCAACAAATTAGTTTGAGCTCACCCTTGCTCTTTGCTGACCAGCTCCAATGTGGGGATTTGAGCACTGATCAGGCATCCTGAGTGGACTTCCTTTCCTATTTTCTGGTGTTTTTATGTTTTCTTAAAACAAAACCTTAAAGCTCCAGCTCCTGCCCCTTCTGGAGCAGTAAAAGTATGCTCTGCAAGGAAGTTTGTTATAAAAGAAACCCAGTATTTCTTCCTCATAAGTGTCATGGTTTAGCCACAACAACTAGGAGCCATCCAGCTGCTCGCTCATATTCCCCCAGTGGGAAGGGGAAGAGGATTGGGAGGATAAAGTAAGAAAACTTGTGGGTTGAGGTAAGAACAGTTTAATAATTTAAATAATAATAATAATAATAATAACAATAATAATAATAATATCATTGATATACCAAAAATAAAATAACAAAAAGCAGAGAAGCTGAAAAGTCCTTGACAAATGTAAATACCTCTCAGCAACAACCAAAACATCAGTGTTAGCAATATTGTTCTCATCCTAAATCCAAACCACAGCACTATAGCAACTACTAGGAATAAAATTAACTCTATCCCAGCCAAACCTAGCACAAACACTAATGACTGTTGCTGTAATTAAGAAAATGGTATAGACTATTGTTGTACAATAGTAATCTCCTGCTGCTGCGTAAGTGTTGAAGAATTTATTTTCCAGGCAGGAGACATTGATCCTGTGGCAGTGTTCTGTTGCCTTAACTTTGTTTACATCATAAAGGAAAAATGATTGATGTAATCATTTAATTTATGGTGCTAAGAAGTGTCAGTTGCTCACTCCTCCAGTATTGATCTAAGGCGTTCTGACTGGCTTATGCATCAGGCCTTTCGAAGTTTCAGATAATTGGAGACCAAAGTAAAAGTGCAGTTTGATAAGCATGATGTTTCCCAATTACTGTTGTGCCATTGATTGCACTTTCCCATAAAATGGCATGACCAGTGAGTAACTGCTCGTTATGAAATTACAGTTTTTAAGAGGCATCACAAGGTATATGAAAGCAGCTTTAAAAAAAAAAAATATATATATATATATATATATCTAAAATAAAATACTGCGGTGTTTGAGTACTATTCTCCCTGAAAATTCTTTTAAATTGGTTGTGCTTGCTTTCAGTTTAGTTGCAAATATCCACCTGGGAAGATTAATTTTCAGAAATTGGATCTTAGGGCAAAAAAGCTGGGGAAGGGCCAGGAGCACAAGACCTGTGGGGAGTGGCTGAGGAAGCTGGGGATGTTTATCCTGGAGGAAAGGAGGCTCAGGAGGGGCCTTATCACTCTCCACAACTCCCCCAAAGGAGATTGTAGTGAGGTGGGGGTTGGTCTCTGCTCCCAGGTAACAAGTGACAGGATGAGAGGAAATGGCCTCAAGCTGCACCAGGGGAAGTGTAGATTAGACTTTAGGAAAAAAAATAATTCCCAGAAAGGGCTGCTGAGCATGAGAACAGATTACCTGGGAAAGTGGTGGAGTTGCAATCCCTGGAAGTGCTCAAAAAATGTATGGATATGGAACGTGAGGACATGGTTTAATGGCAAACATGGTGACTGTTGGACTTGATCTTAAAGGTCTTTTCCAACCTTAACAATTGTATTATTCTATGAGTGTGTTAATTTCCTTTCTTTTTTTACATTTTAGTCAATATATATATTTTTATAAATATAATCAAGGTCTTTTCTTGAAGCTATATGGATATCCATAATCTATCAAAAAGGAAAAATAATTAACATTAAAAGAATATGCAATGTTATAATAAATAAGAGTTTTAAAACATGAAAAAGAAAGTGTAAACCTTTTTAAGGATTTCAAAGCAGTAGCCTTTAGTATTTGTAAATTTAAATTAGTAGGATCTAAAATTAGTGAAAACATCATTCAGATAAAGTTTGTGCTTGAATGTAGCTGCGTGGGAGCATTAACCTTCACAAAGTTTTAAATATATTTGAAAAGAAAACCCACCAAAACTAATTATACACCATTTTACTTCCAACCAATTTCCCTGAAGAATGAAGAAATTGCCCTCTTTAGGTCCTTTTCTACAGTTTATACCATTAAAAATAGATTTTTCTTCTGCACAACAGGAAACACTGAAAGCCTGGTTTAAATTTTCAGGAAACTCCTTTTATTTTTGATCCTTTGAAATTGTAATGTTAATACATTTTCAATTAAATATGAACAACTCTCCGTGCATCTCAGCATGAAACACAAAGGGATTTTGGGACCCTTCCAATTACTAGGGCTTGAAGATTTTTCTTAATTATTTAAATTTTACAGTATTTCTTTTTATTTAAAATAAAAGTTGTGCTGTGGGGCTCCGTCTAACATGGAAAGGAATATGACAGCATTCTGTTTGCCCTTTCAAGTAATTTGTTATATAAAGTCTGAATTTTAAGACAGATCTTTTTCTGTAATGTTCTTTTGCTTTTACCATCTGCATTGCTGTCCAAGATGAAAGCTTTTGTTTGTTCCTGCAGGAAAGATGAGGACTGAATCAAAACTACGATAAATCTATGTTCAGTTATTTCATCTGTGAATAAATATGTTCATTTGATTGCAACAAAATGGCTTTGACATCTCACCCACCAGTTTGGGTAGTCAGGGTCCTTTGTGCAATATCCTCTCTCTGACACTGTAATACAAAGTGTTGATGAGTGAGAAAAAGGTGTTTTGCGTGTTAGGATGTCTAAATGTGCCTTCAGGTGACACAGGTTCAGAGATAACCCCGGGCTGACAGACATGGGCTGCGTGTTCCCTGGCTGTGAATAGCAGAGCCCGGGGAGAGCAGCGAACGCTTCGGTGCAGGTGACAGCATCACTGACAAATCGTTATGTTTGACTGATGCCATTTAACAGCTCCTGCTTTCCACCCCTCTCATGGAGGACACAGTGCACTAATAGCACCCAGTATGGACTTTTCACTCGCTGCTCTCAAAATGCTGTTTCATTAAATAGCTGTCACCTACTCAGATGAGTAAAGTTGGAGATTCACTGTGCTGAACCCACCTGACTCCTGTGCCGGTTTTGGCCAAAATCTAGCAATATATCCTCTGGGAGAAAGTCAGGTCACGACCACCCTTCCCCCCACCAGGTTCTGGAAAAAAAATTCCTCGAAAGAAAGTGAAGGAGATAAAACCTATTTATTAACAAACACACAGGAAAATGATAATACTACTAAATAGTAAAACCCCTCACTATAACGAGAAAACCTGGGAAGAAATTAGAGTCCTCTTGTAGGTGTGGTCCCTCCTTCTCGGAGCTGCCGTGGGGGGTGGCCTTCGGCCCCCTCCGGGCCTGAAGAGAAGTTCTCCTGATGTGTTCTGATGCTGTTGAAACAGTCCAGAAGAGGAAAAAAGGAAGAAAAGAAAACCCACCAAAGTCCTAGGAAACACTCTGGAGAAAAAGGGAAGAAAAAAAAAAAAACTGGCTGAAGAGACAGGCAGGGTTTTCCCTCCATGCTACTGCCGCCCGAGAACGCAGAGAAGTCCCTATCTCTGTGTCCTTGGGAACTTGCTTTGAAAAGTTCATTTGTTTTTTCCTCCCCTCTCAAGCTCAGTTTAAAAGCACAAAACTAATTTTTTGGCATAGAGCCGTGATAGGGGATACACATCATCATAGAGTCACCCCAAGACACTCCTCAGGTTGTGGCAGGACTTGCAAAGTGGCGGATTGTGCATATTCCTGCCTCCCATCTTTTGAATTCTTTTTCCACAAATGGAAAAACAAAATGCTTTTTCTCTCCTCGCTTTTTCCCCCTCATCTTAAACATATTCTGTTGTTTTACAGAGATAACCAGAATTCAGTTCTAGTCATCATGGTGACAAGTGTGTCCCTGTCTTTGAAAATGGTATCTGTTGCTGCAACCTCAAAGCAAGACAGCATGCAAATTAGTTTTATGTCTCGTAAAAAAATGTCTGAGAGGTTTTATTTATTGTCTCCTCATATGTTAATTTTTAAAAAATCCCCAAAACTGAAGAAAACCAGAGGCATAAAGCAGTGATATCTACTGTTGCTCACAATAGTATTCATCCCCACTTTGTTTTACGTAGCATTATATCCAAGGGGCTCCTGCTACTGTGTCATCTTCTTAACCACTGCTTAATTAAGAATATAGGTAAATTGTTTCCAAACTTGGATTTCTAAACTGTTACTTTAAATCTACATGTACAGCCAGTAGCAAGGAGTTTGATTTTCAATCACAAAGCTGCACTAATCTATAGGAAAATCAGTATTCAAAAATCTGTAGGTGCTCTATAATGGATTTATCCTTCTGCCTTAGACAACTCAGAGTGAAAATCACGATAGTAGCTTGAAGCTTTGACATTTTTCAGGCTGTGTAATTGATACTGGTTGTTTTAGGAATTCTCAATATGGAATTTAATGGTTATCACATTTAGTAGCAAACTTTATCATGGTGTATATCCCATTCTCCACTCCTAGAGCAAGGAAAATACCATAGACACATTTCCCAAAGACAAATGCTCCTCGTATGTTAGAACAGCTCTACTTTTTTTTTTTATTGAATGGAAAATACATAAAGCTGGCTAAATTTGGAATTCAGAGCTTTTTTTTCTGTGTTCAGCAGCATGTTTCGCATATTCTTTTAACTAAATGGAAGTGGCAGTATCTGAATTATGAGGTGGCAGATTATGGAGTGTGTGGATTTTGTGGTCAGATATTCTGTCTTGACCAGATCTGTATCCTGCTCCCATCATTGACAATTTGAGGTTCCAGCCAAGTATAAAACCTTGTTAAGTGTGATGGACAGTTCAAGTAAAATTTGTTCCATACCTGTTTTCTTCCTCTGTTTAAATTTCTGGGAGTAAAAATCAGTTTCCACCCTCCTTTCACAAAGGTGATATTATGTTTAGCAGGATTGGATGACTTCATTGCTTACTCTGATGTGGCATTCATGCATCACTTTGTATAACGTGTTTTCCTTGCCCTCATAGAAATACCTGAAAATATGTGAGTGTCTAGGCATCACACTAATTATATGGAAACACGATTTGCAGTATTTTATAGCTATTTTTATATTCAACTCAAAAACAACAATTTGTTTTTCTGAAAGTTTATATTCTTTTGTGGTTTTGTGGGGTTTTTTTTGGCCAATGAAGAAGTAATTTGTAAAGCTAAACTTCTAATAGGAACTTTTGAAGACATTTGGAAGATGAGATTAGACAAAAATAATTATTAAATACAAATGCCCTGTGAAGACTTTGTTCTTTAATTAAACATTCTGCCCTAAACAGTGTTTTTTCAAGATTGGTTACCGTACTTTTATAGATCATGTGTACTGAATATCCTTGAATTACTCTTGAGAGCTTTCACTGATGACAGTTTGGTTTAATTTAGCTACTACTACAAAGAGATTAGGTTGTCAAGAAGATACTGTTGGAGGTTTAGGGATTGCTAAAATCCTTCTGAAATGAAAAGTAATATACACTGTAACTTTCTTTGATAGTTCTTTCATGAAGAAACCGGATGAAAATCAACCACAAGGGAACTTTTTTATTTTCTGGACAAAAGAGAGAAAAAAATCTTCTCATGTTTAGCAGTTAATGAAAACTAAAAAAAAAAAAAAAAAAGACCCCCAAAACCCCCAACCTAAAAGAAAAAAGGCACTTTTCTTTATTTTTTCCACTCTAATAGGCCATCTAAACTTCTATCACTATAGGTAGACTGATAGTTGAAGGCATCCTCCTATCTAAATATCATTTTGCATTTTGTTCTGTCTACACATATGGGACTCCTCAGGCCTTTGCTCAGTTAATTTTAATGTAGTCATTGATACAAAGTCAAGCCTGAAACACAGAAGCATATTTTTTAAGGAAAAGGTGTTTTTCCAGTTTAATAGACCCCATATCAATGGAAATATACCAGAAATCCTGTTAGATTTAAAACTTCCTATAATTTTAATTATCAGTGCTATATAGTTCTGTTTAATGCTTTCATTACTATAAAATCATTTTTAAAACAATAACGTCGTATTTCTGAGGCAAAACATTTTCTTTTTGCTAGTTCTAGGCACAATAATAGTAAATAATGAGTATGGCTGAATTTTACCTTTTAGTTTTATTTTTGCTGCTTAAATTTGTGTGAAGAAATCTGAGTCATTGTCCCAGTGCTAAAATAAGCATAATCCTTGATCTCCCATAAGGAGTCTTTGATTCAGAGTCATCTATTATACTTTGTTTGCAATTAGCTAATCCTCCACGAAATAGTTGATTCTGTTCTACTTCAAATGACATTTTATTGTGCTGGATATGAATTCAGATTAGCTGCAATTTTCCAATATACAAACCTTTACAAGAGACAGTTGTAATTAATTTGACCTCCCAGGTTGGCCTTGCACTCAGACTGTCTTTGGAAGTCGCAAACATGGAAACTGAGCTCATTGCCCATGTAAATAGAATTTATTTTCTTTTAATGCAATTGTAGAAAGACACTGCCAAGTTGGAGGGTTACTGAAAGCATGAACTTGCAATTTCTGACAATTTTTTATAGCCTCTAGTGTTTTATCTGTTTTGGGCAGTGTTTTGAAAGCTATTTCATAGAAAATTGTTTACAGCACTTTGTCTCTTTTCCCCTGAATAGCTGTGAATCTTTAGCTGTATGTGCTGTTAGCCATCTTGCACAGCGAGTTGCATTACCTTGTAAACATTTTGCTTTATCCTGTGAATTTTGGCAGATTGGTCTCAAACAGCTATAATTCAGTTGGCATAGTTTCAAGCAAACTGAATCATAAATGGCTACAGAGAGTTTTCATTTTATGTAAGAATGTGTGGAATTTTTCTACATAATCCCCAATAACCTAATCTCCTCATGCCATGGTTCTCCTGCTCCCTTGTCTCAAATGGAGCTCATAGGCTGATAAAAGGCAACAAAAAAGGACAATATTCCTCAGCATTCATGGTAGAGAGGAAGTTCACTGTGTCTTTGAGTTTGACAATTCTTTTCCTGTGATTAATCCTGAGATTATTTTGTTTTGGTCATTTTCAGAAGCTAGTTTAGACTGGGGGTTAATTTATGCTCACCAGAGTAATAACAGCCAAATGGTGGACTTCCAGTTTGCACCCAACATTCCTCCAGGTAAGAAACTGCACTTCATGTGAGTTTACAGATCAAAGACAAGCATCAGAATGTTGGTTAATTTAAAGTAGCAGCAGCATAATCAAGCCTGAAAGAATATACTCAACCCACCACAGAATTGCATTTCTGGTTTTCTCACTGGCTGTTTACTGTGAAATGGAACAGTCTGTAAGTTTCCCAACCTGTAAAATGGCATGGGGTACTTTAAGCCTGTGTTTTCTAGCACAATGTTTGGCCTTGATCTGTTCAGTCTGAGCAGCAGCATTTGAAGCCTTTGTAGGTTGCAGTTTGCATTAAAACGTTCGGGGGACTGGAAGAAACACTGCAGAATTCAGTGGCTGATGCGAGAGCTGCCTCTGATTTAAACGCCTAAATGACACAGGAGATGCATGAGAAATTCTTTATTGTAACTGGAACATAAAATGAGCTTTCTTCCTACATAGGGCAAATCCCAAATCTCTCTGGAGCTGTAATTGACTCAGAATGTGATTAATGTAACTTAATTGTCTTGACTGTACATACATCAGGCACATCACCACCATCTGAGTCCAGGGTGCATTGAATCGCTGTCTAATTTCCAAAGGCACTTTAAAGGATGTCATCTTCTTTGTCTAGACACTGACACCTTTTAAGATGAGGAATACCATGTTCTGAAGTCCATGTTGCACCTTGTTTATACCAAAGATCTGATCACTGCCTATAATACATTAGGCACATCACAACGGCATTTTCATTCATCAGCTCCTATCTGGACTGTCACTTGCAGAAAAATTGAGGAGACTGACAAAACCTTCTTCCTTTTCAACCTGAAATGAAAAAGTATATTAAAAATATTGTCCGCTAATGGACAGCAGCACATGACAATAAATTGCAAAGCTGCTCTCTGATACAATCTCAAAGAATAAGGCAGAAGTGCAGTCCATTCACTTAGTATTTCTGTGTGTAACTCAGCCTGAAAGTTTGAAACTAAAAAGCCATTTTTATATAACTGGTGATTTAGCTGCCTGTCCCTCCCTCTTCCAGGTCATTAAGTAGGTGATGCTGTGTTTTTGTTTGGTTTTAATATGTCTGTGCAATAAAAATATAATAGATTTCATTTTTTTTTCCCATTTACTCCTGAAATGGAGTATAAATGCATTGCACCATGAGGTGCAGAATAGTATAGGGATTCAAAGAGGTGACAGTATCAGCATATGAATTCAAATGTATACACATGTATACATTTAAAAGGACATCTCAATTTTGACGGAAAGCATTAAAGACATGAAATTCATGGCTACAACTGAAATGTACCATATGTCCTCCAGCACTTAGACACAAAGAGCACATTAGCAGAGTAATTAAAGGGCACCCTGTTGTGGCTAGGTGGTGGAAGACATATGGTGTAGCATGAGTAACCATGAATTTTTAAGTTCATATTGTTTTCGACCATAACCTTGTTCTTTGTATTTAATATACTGTAATTTCTATGCAGTGCTATATGCTTCACTTGTGTTGGAGGTCTGCATTTCAGCACAGACGTCTAAAACTGTCAGCCTAACTAATGCATGCTTTTTTGTGAATTTCTTGTTTTAATATAAAATGACTTAAAATTTTGAAGTCACAGAACACTCACTTCATGATAAAGGGAGCATCATGTGTGTTCATAGCTTTCTTCTCATTCACACTTGCACTTCCTTCTTACCAGTGCAAAAGACCCCATGAGACATGGAGACACTTGAAAAACATAGGTTATTGCAGCCAGATTCTGCAGATTCCACCTCCTCTTGAAAACAGAGCAATTCTTCTGGCTCTTCCTCTTTATCACACATAGCAAATATGATGCTGCCAAAATTCAGCTGAGAGTTTTTGCTGATGATGTACAAAGTAAGATAGGATCCACTTTGCATGGCTTCAGGTGAAGGATATCCAGTTGGAACAGAGCAAAACCATTGATTTATCTGTAAACGTGTTATTCAGGGACCCAGAGCTGTGTAAGTCACTTTATTTACGTAGCTGAATTTCTAAACATAGCTATCCTCTGGAAATGCAAGTATCTGATAGGGATATAAAATTAGAGTATAAATAAGCCTTTTGTCTTTAAGCAAACAGAACATCTCGGAAAGTTTTGTTCTAAGGCAGCGAAATTAAATAGCTGCCTCAGCATGAGCTGTTAGTTGAAACCAGGCTTTGGCCTTGTTTTTCCACCGGGGTGCAGCTGATCAATGTGAAACTTGAGGCTGACCTTGGGGAAACAGCAATGAGGTGATAAGAACTTGTCTGGGTTTGGGTCTACCAAGATGCAAATCTAAGGATGCACTTGACAGCTGAGATCCTTGAAATTCCAAGGTATGGTGGGGGCACTAATCCATTTCAACACTGACATTCCTTGGCAGCCTAAGCTGTTGATGTATGTGCACGAACAGTGAGCCAGACCTGTGCCAACTGCACAACAAATTTGGCAGATAACCTCAAACCACTTCTAGCACTATTTTTCTCCTTCTTATTCTCAGGAATTGAAGCTCTTATTTGGAATGCAGGGTCCTTCACAGATCTCTGAAGTCCAAGAAAGTCATATATTTTTAAAACAGTTTGACTTTTCATCAAATACTTAAACATTCATAGTACCATTTACATCAGGTGACCCACAATATTTCTTTTTATCCAGTGAAGATCTCTTGTTAAATATATGTACATTGCAGGGAGTGGAGCGTGGAAACTCACTTAGAGTCATCAGGCTGGAGGCAGGGATTTAGTCATTCTCCCAGGACATGGAAAATACAAATTTGGTTCCATCAGACTGTTCAGAGATTTGAATCCACTGCCTCCTACTCCCAGTGTGAGTAATCCAACCATCACGCTGCTACAGAAAAGTGAGGCATCAGCACCAAAGAGTATAGTCCTGACCAAATTTGACTGTTCAAGTGCCTCTGGGAGGCTTTAGAGAGGTTCAGGTTGTTGTATGCTAAAATCAGATCGTGGAGATTCATCTCAGGACATTAAGGTCTAACTCCAGAACTTTTGAGTTCTTTTACAGTTTTTTGTGTCTTCAACGTAAGATTGTCCAGGAAAATCAGTGGGTTGGTGGGCTTCAGATGCATCAGTGGACCAGGTTCAAGTTTCATGGCCCAGTTTCTTCCTGCTCCATTTGGACAGACCTCTTAACACTCGTTGCAACTTGGAATGAGAGCGGCTCACCCCAAAAAAAAGATAACCTGCATCTTGAGAGGTGGATGATTTTAGTTGAGATACACTTGGGCAAAGGATCTAATTGAATGAGCATTTGGCATTCCACTGTAGTGCTCACCCCCATGCTCCAGTGAAGGTGGAACTTTGTTCTTAACTTTAATTTCATTTCAGTCTTGACTATCATTCTGTTAGGTGCCTAATTCCAGAATTTCCAGTTTTGTTCATAAACAGGAGAGAAAGATTTCCTGTGTTTCTCAGACAATAAACCAATTTTGTCTGTGCAACGTCTTTCTGCATGTGGTAGTGCTGTGAGCTTCATGCTGTATATGGTAATGGAAGTTGAACTAGCAAAAGTTTTCTAACTGTCATGTTGCTATTCATTCAGTTACCTTTTCTGATTTTTTTTTCTTTGAGTGGGTGTTTAGCTCACTATCTCAAATAGATAAATGTTTAATTTAACTGTGAGGTATTTTTTTTGTAGAAATTAAACACTCGCATGGTCCTAGAACAATTATAATCTGTAATGTCTGGGTAATGCAATGTAGCCAACTGTAACCTTTAATTAGGTTTGCCTTCAGAACATTGCCAAGTGAGAATCTGAATTCAGACAAATGTCCAGATCTCCTTCTTGGCATCTACTTTTAATATCTGTGAGAGCTTATTTTTAGCTTGTTATGCTGTTAGCCCTACACGCTCCATTACTGTTAGAAGAAGTTGTACAGGAAGAGTTTCATTTCTAAAGGGTTGTTTTACAAACTAACTTTGCTGGAATCAGAATTTCCTCAGCTGTCAATTTCTATTCATTTATTCTTCAATGCTAATAAAAAGAAATGTGCATGTTAACAAAAAATAATTATAATAATTATTAAATATAATAAATAATAATTATTTAGCCTTCTAAATGAGAGGAGACTTTTCTTGGGATTTTGTCTCACTCTTCTTGGATTTTCATATACAAAAATTTAAATGTAAGCTCTTCTGGGCTTGGAGTCTTATTTCTCTCTGTGCAGCACTTCACGGTGTTTCTCTCTGGACAGAACATGTCTTGAAGAGAAAAGAACTATCATGAAGTGTTTTAACTACATGTTTTAACTACGTTTAACTAATGTTTGAAAAATGGAAGAGGATGGACTATTTTTTTCCTTTTTTTTTTTAGCAAATATTTCTGCAGGTTTCACTGGCCCAAAATTTCCTAGGTTCAGGGTAAAGTTCTGCTGAGATTCATGAAGTTATTGAAGATGTATAAGAAACTGGCTCAAGTACTTTTTTGGCTGTGTCACATGTGCAGCCCTGAACCAGAGCCTGTTTTATCACATGCAGGAGCATCCATTGCCAGGCTCTTGGCTTCCATGGGAATGTCTTGTGCTCATTTCCTGGACTGGAATTGTTTAAATAAGTGTTAATTTGGTGAAAGTGTCAGTTTAATCTCTCTGCATTTTCTAGCCATTGATCAATGATCTTTTGTGTTTTTATTGATTACCCCACCACACCTTTATTTTCTGTAAAAAGCAGTTTTGAGATATTTTGGCCTATGGAAAGGTGTAATGGAAAGTGCAGCATTTCAAATCAAAGAAGCAGTTTTTCATAATTCATCATAGAAACAACCTCTTAAGATGTTTGTCTTTATGTCTTTTATTCCTTATTGATTCATAGCTCTCCTCAGCAGTGAATTTGGTTTTTTCCTACTATTTTTATATTGTATTGAGCTTGATTTTTGGACAGGAATATAATCGTGAAAACCAATATTCTTCTGATCCAGGAACTGCCTGGGATGCATCTCTGTTTTGTACCTTCCATCAGAGGCTGCTCTTGAACACAAACACTCTGACTTCAGATGTTGTCCTGTTCTCGTTTCTTACAGTTTTTTGTTCCCCACCTCCTGCTTACTCAAGACTGTACTGAGCCTTTTGAAAGATTTTTTTGCTGATTTTTTTTTTTTTATTAGTCACTGCAAACCAACAGTTTGTAAATAATTTGTGTCTAAACACATAAAATTAGAAAAACTAAAATAAATAACTTCAGGGATAGTGCTATGTAAAACCCAGGTCCCTGTTGAATGTGTAAGGCAGTGGTCAAGGTTATGTTTGTTGCATATTTTGCTGATCCCGTGGTATAGCCAGGCAGAAATAAAACACAAAGATATCTTCAGGATGTCCCTTTGGTTTAATGAAGGAATACGCTGATGCTCTGCAATGTTTCATCTTTAATATTTAATCAAGGACATGAAATCTGAAAAGCAAGAAATGTTTTGTACAGGGAAGTTTATTTTAGAAGCTACGTTTTTGCTTTAAAAAGCCCGTTTTTTTCCTTTTACTTTCTTTTTTTTTTGGTTGGAAATGATTGTGGGGGTGAGTCAGAATCTTATGGGAAAAATAATCATGCTGAAATGACAATAAAGCCTACTTTGTCTCATAGTGGTGGCAAATTCCAGCACTGCTGAATTCCTGTGCTGACTTTACCATTTTCCTGATCTCCGTTTAAAGAAGTATAAAAGACTACTTTCATTTAGTAATGAGATGTGATTGAAAAACGTATCCTTGTTAGATTACCATTACTGTGAGATTCAAAAAAAAAAAAAAAAAAAATTAGTGGAAATGTTAGTATCTTTCATTTCTTTGACGCAGGTATTCAATTAGAGTATTCAACCTACTTGCAAATGCGAGGAAATGTATGTCAGAAGATTCAAACCTTTCACACACAAGTTCATTTTCCTCCACTGCTGTTTGATTTAAATCAATGCCTGAAAGGTACTTTTAAGTCCTTTGTATCCTTTGGAGTAATGATGTAAGCTGTCAGGGAGCCACCAACATTAAAGAAGCAAAATAACTCCTGCTTTGAACAGAATCCTAGAAATCCAACAGGAACTTTACAATTGGTGTTAAGGATTCAAATGCAATTGTTTAATGAAGACGTTAGCAGGTGATGTATTTTGAAGCAAGGTGTCACTTTAACATTCTTCTTAGAGCAGCTGTTTTTACAAAAAGGGGGAAAAAACGCGCATTGTAAATCAGTCTATTTGGTAATTTATGGGTCAGTGGGAATTGAGGACACACAGGTCCAAAGTTTGCACCTCAGGTGCCTGGACTCTTTCTTAGGGCTGTACTCTTTAAAAAGGAGGGATCTATTCCCAAACATTCAGAAGTTGCATCAGGAGTGCTCTGGAAGGTGCCCAGTCTCATCTGCTGTCCAGTGTCCACCATATTTGCCTTCTTTTTTTGCAGTTCAGGGAGTTCCCAGTGAGGAAGAATAGCTGACCACAGCTATAATTTTACTTCAAGCTTCTGATTTTTTGTGCTTTTTTGAAAGTCCAAAGGGAGAGAAGTGGTGATGAACAAATAGTCTTAAGTATCCTGTAGAACAGAGCTGTGTTCCTGCTGTGTTTCTTATGTTTGTATTTAATTTTTATAGACATCAAAATATGAAGCATGGTTGAGTGAATACTTGTGGGAATAGATTTAACACTGGAGGGAATACAGAAACCTCTGCTAGGCTTAGACTAATGCAGGGTGGTTTACCCAAATCTGTGTTTGTGTTTGCTCTTTGAAGGTGCAAATGGTGTATCCAGCTCCTCCCCATCTCAGGGTTTTCCATTTAGACATCAAACCCCACCTTTGTGAAAGGGGGGCTGTACAGTCAGACCCCAGCACGTGTGCAAACACATCATACTGGCATTGCCACAGTGGCATGTGGGGCAAAAGGAGTGACAAAAATATTCTCCTATTTCCTTCTCTCCCATCCTTACACCTCTGGCTCAAATGAGCTTAAACCTTCATTTGTGTGCCTCCATCATCTATCTCAGATTTTTATCTCAGCAAATGAAGCTCAAGTTCAGGATATGTTATCGATAGGATTCTAATAATATTTGCAGATGTATAGAGAAAGGGCTTGGAAATGGATTTTATTGGGTATTGAAGACCTGGACAGCATTTAAGAAAGCTCTGAATGAGTCCAGGCAGTGTTCAACTTTAATTTCAATCTAAGATTGAATTTTTTTCCCTCCAAGTCAGCTCTAAATATTAGTTTCCTTACATGTATTTAGGAAGCAATTCAAATACTGTAAGTGAGCAGTGACGGTAAAATATTGGAACAACAGCAATATACCATGGTTTTTTTAAACATCTATTTATAGAATGCTTTCTGCTCTAAGGATTAGGGGAATAGAAGCTGGGATTTTTCTGCTCCTTGATGAGTGTTAGTGAAGCATATTTGCTAACACAGTTTGACATACAATATATTTCAGTGCTTATGGTACCTTATGGCATGGTACTCCTGGTACAGTACCTTATGGCATTTTATTTAATGTTTGTGAGGTTTTCTGATTGCTTCCCAGATAATTTATTTTTATTGGCAGCTAGCTTTGTGCCCTTGTATGGAAATAAAGCTGAAGCAGAGTGGCTTTCAATATCTACAGAATTTCTGAAGTGCTTTAAAATAATAATACCTTGTTTAGCTGTTTCGGCTAACAGATTTGCCTCTAATCAGTTGAAAAGTTGGGAAATTCTTATTTTGAATAGTTATGTGCTATGAAATTAACATAAAGCCAATCAGATACCATAGAAATTTTCTTAGCTTGGAATTTTAAGAATCTAATGCTCCCACAGTCATTTTCAGTCTGTCTGCATGGGTCCAAAAGAACATTTTTTTCTGTATAGGCCATGAAGGATGGACTCAGCTCTCTCAGCTCAAGATATAAACGTTCTTTCTTGCCAAGTGTTGATAAAATGTTTCATAGTTATCTTCCTGCCTTTTGTTTATATGCTGTAGCATACACTTCTCCCCTATAGTTCTCATTTGTTTGCTGCCAAGTATGATTGCAAATCCCAGAGACTTCAGCAGCTCTGGCTTTATAGAACACTATTTTAATCACGGTTAAAATCTAATATGAAAGAACGTCCATATTGTATTTTCTTTATGTAGCATTATGTCTCATTTGATGATAAAAGACAGATGACTTCTCAGATAAAGACAATATGGAAGGTCCTTTCCAACATAAAAATACACCACAGTTATGCCTATTTTCATTTAGAAAATACTTGCAACATCACAAGTAGTACTCTTAAGATTTTCCTTTAACTGAAAACATACTATAAATGTGTAAGCCAAATAAAGACCTTTTCTTCAGCAGATGTTTTGCTGTTTCATCACTGATTTTAATTAAAGGGCATGCGCCTACTATTGTGTTTTGTATGGTCCAGTCACGTATCCGGGTCACTTTTTAAACTCCTTCACGCCTGAGGAGCAGATGGTTTGAAAAGCAAGCCTTAGTGCAACAAAATCCAACATCTCCCTGTTTTCATTGTTCAGAGCCCTACTCTTGTTTCTTGTGCTGTGTTCCCTTGTGCTCCTCCCAGCCAACTTTTAATTTGCTCTAAAGGGCTCATTTCTTTTGCTTTTCTTGGAGAAACCGTATTGGAAACCATACCAGAAACCATATCAAACCAGCTTAGCTCTGCACTAAAATATTGCTTTATTTTTATTGGTTTTATTATTATTATTGTTCCTGTTTTTCTTTTGCTGCACACAAAGCAAAACATTCTCTAATAATTCTCAGTTTTACTCACTGCATCCCAAATTATTGGTCAGATTCATAATGAGTCTGAAGGGAGGTGGGAGAAGGTAAATACAGGTGAACAGACAGGAAAAACAAAAAAGGGAAACTAAACTTTTTAATCCCCAAAGTAATAAAATGTGTATCTTGGAGATAATGGGTTAAATGTTGGAACAAAAAGAGGTATCTTATGTTCCCCTCATTCTAAATATACTTTAAATGCCAAAATAATCTTCTGTTCTATCCTTACAAATTGATTCCAATTTGTTAGTCAAAGACTGTAATGAAATGACTCAAACCATAGTCTTGTTCCACTAAGCAGTTTGCTACAGCTTTTTTTTATTAATTATATTCAGACTGCAAGAACTGTCAGAATGTTAAAATTCCTAAGGATAGTTTGCCAACATCTATCACTAGATTAGAAACAGCTCTGCAAAACCTTCAGCAAAGCAAATAATATTCCATCATAAAATCAATACAACTAAGCATTGTCAGCAGAGTGCTGACAGTTCCAGCTAAAACAATTTATAATTTTTGAAGAAGATATGTTGTAAATAGAAGACCAGAGGTCTGTGAAAGATGTGGCCAGTAAACAGAACCCAGATGTAAACATTTTACTGCTGGTACGTGTGTGTCAGCTCTGCTTGGCCTCTCTCTTTATCCAAATTCTCCCTTACCACAAATTCTGAGTTGCATGGATTGAGTTTATCTTTCATGAAAGTACAGCATCCTGTACTCATCACCTTGCTGATTCCATTGGCTGTGCACTAGAAAGAGTCCAAGGGCTTATTTCCTCTCCTTTGCTGGAATAGCTGCTTCTAGGAACACTGAAAAAACCCAGGGGAATAAACCAATATCTGCACTCATAAGAATGCAGAGAGCACTGCTCTCCTGGCTGCTAAGAATATCATGTACCACCATGGTCATCTGGTACTGCTTCTCACAGAGAACAGATTTGAGAGTAATACTCTCATAAATTCTGCAGCGAGCTCAAAATGTTGGTCTGAGTTACAGAGCATCTCCCAGAAAGTCTTCCAGTCTTGATTTATGGATGTCAGGTAATAGAGGGCGATTAACAGACCCTTTTAAGATTTATTTTTAATATTTTTTTTTTCTTTTTGGCGATCAATAATCCTCATGTTTGAAAATGCACAGCCCGTTCTTAGTTTGAATTACTTCAGTTTCAGCTTTCAGTCTCGGGCTTTCACTAGCCCTTATTCAGCTGAGGTTACAAATGTTTCTGCCTTCTAAATGTCACCCACAAACCTGGGCAGCTTTTTGGGCTGTTCCAGCTGCCTGAGCATGACTGTGCCATCTCCCAGCTTGCTCTGCCCATTTGAGTGTAACTGCACTCTGCAGCATCAGCAGTGACTGTACTGCAGACGTGCCCTTTCAGTGAGCCACAGATGAAATATGATTCTCTTCCAAACTTTTCCATTATTTCAACTTTTTTTTTCCTGAAGTGTTGCTATCAAAACTTTATTCTGCCTGATGGTGAAGACATGAACACGTTGTGTATGTGATCTGTGTTTAGTTTTGCTGTTCCATGTTTGTCCATTGAATGTCCAATTACCATGGTATTTCATCCTACCCCAGTGCCTCCTTATTCTAAAGTAAAATAGTTGCCAAGTGATTTTCTGTCTCTTCTTAGATTGTGTCCTGCAGAACTTATATTTGCAAAGGCAGAGACAGTTTTGAGTTAGATGGACCACTGACCTAACCCAAAATGACATTTCTTATATTAAAATACGAATACCCCAGTGATTTGTTCATGCCATTATTCTCAAAGTGTATTCTGCATATGTTATCCAGCATATCATCATGTTTTCTTTCAGTCCAGTTTTATTTTCTTTTTTATTCATAAAGCTGCCAAAGAAGGGTAAATTTACATGGGGCCAACACTAGAAATATTTCATGGAGTGATTCCTCATGTTCAGAAACCTTTCTGGCTCCATCAATGTAGTCAATTTAATTAAAGAAAATGGAGGTTCATGACATTTGGATAGTGCTGTTTTCATTCCAAACATTATGAGAGAGGAAGCCAAATACTTTGTGAAGCCTGAAGCAGGGTGTGTTGATAGAGTGCCTGTCACTGCCCTGCAATGAGAGATCCTCACCCCAGGGTGTACCCAGCTTGCTACAGAAGTGAGAACAGTACAGTTGCTTCCATGTGATCCTCTCCTTCACCTCTAGCCTTTCCAAGAAGTGGGAAATATTCTGTTGGAGGTGTCAGTACTGCGATAAGGCACATTTCCAGGACCCCAGTTAGGATCTCTGTAGCCTTATTGTTTCCTCAGCAATCTCTTAGATGGTATAGCTTTGTTTTGTGTAGCTGCCCTGTTATCTTTGTGAAACTGTAATCTTATTTCTTTGAAATTACCTATGCTCTGCAAATCCCATTGTTTGTTAGTAATTATCATCTGTTTTTCTTCCTGATTTTTGCATATCTCTACATTTGTCTGTGGATTGTACATGGGATGAAAAGGTCATATTTTGAATCTTTTTGCACTTTAATTCTTTTCACAATACCTGCACTGATGTTGTATTTATCCTCAGAACCTATTTGTGCTCATTATTGGTGATTGGACTTCAATTTGGATGAGTCTTTGGTCTGTCCTAATGCAGCAGTTCTTACACAAACACACCTACTCAGTGTGTTCTTTTCCTCTGGTAATTCATGCCATTGGGCATAAATCTTCTTCTGGAAGACTAAATATTTGCAAGGGTGTTACACCTTGAAGGTTCATCCAGATTCTAGAAAGAAGTGTGATGAGTCCCTCAGTGAGAAATCCATGCTCCTGTTTGGATTTTGACTGTAACTGTGTGCAGTTGTAATAATTTTCTTCTGCAACTTAAAGGCTTGTTTTTCAAAGTGTCTTTGAACAAACAGTTGGGAGCAAGGATTTGCCAAACTGTAATTAAAAGGAACTAGACTAATTCTGAGAAGTGTAAACAATGTGCTGAAGATAATAAAAATAGGGTCCTTAAACTGATCAATCCTGAGCCTGGAAAGGACTTGAGTTTGAGAAGGATTTAATTGCTGGGGTGAGACCCAGCATCTTGCAGGACTATGCATTTAGTGTCCTGCAGTAACGTGCAGTTTCTATGGGTTTGCCAACAAATTCATGAAATTTTTTGTCCTCAGCTGCATCAGCTCCCTGTTGCTCGTTAACATACTTTGCCAGGAAATTCATGGCATTTTTAGGTCTTCAGCTGTGCATTAATCAACTCCCTGTTGCTAGCTAGCATACCTTCTTTTTCCTCTCTGTGATAAGTTTTTTGCTTTACAAATAAAATCTGAAAGTAAAAGCTTGACCTACCTAAAACTAATGTCAAAATATCCTTTTTCTTAGAAGCAAAGCATGTGGATTTTTTACAACACTGTTCTCAGAACAACTCTGCTTTATATAGAAGCTATTACTTTGAATCTGAGAACTGTGGGTCCATACCTTCATACTGAATCCTCATCTCATGTTTTCTAGCTGTTGCCTTTGATCTTAATTTTTTTGTTCACAGTGGTTTAATCCCATCAGATGCCAGAAGTGGAAGCAGGAAAGCATTACTAGAAGGATGAGGGAGAGGATCCTTCATTTCAGCACATTCCTGAACAACCTGATCCTTCTCTGAGGCTGGGCTTGGACTAAAAATCTCCAGAGGTCCCTTCCAACCTCAACCATTCTATGTTTCTTTAAAATCTGTGAAGAAAAATGAATGAAAAGCAGATGATTTCTTGGTTAGACTAACAGCTTGCTATTTAACTTAAAATATGTACAGTCACTTTTCTTTGAATCACTTTTATAATTATTTTGATATATTTTGTCATGTATTATCATTTTGAAATATTGGCTCATTCAGAGACTTTTTTTTTGTTTCAAAAATGTGTCTTTTTGTTATATTTCTAGGATGTGTAATGAAAACATGAAAGAGAAAATTTGTCTGTGTAGTTTCTAAATATCTTTTATATTTCTTTACACTATGAAAGAAATCTAATTATCTTATAAAGAAATACCTATCAATAAGTTATTTTTTTTCTGAGTAAAACTGTCAGATATGTATAAAATGCTTCTCATAATTTATCTCAGTGTTTAATTTTTTTTATACATTTGTTAAACATGAATGCTGGGCTTCACGGGATTTTAAAAAATTCAAATGCATTAATGCAGTAATATCAAAAATTGAGACCTTTTTTTAGGCACACTATTGGCATAAAGGTAATAGGGTTTTTTAGAAAGACAGTTTCTGCAGGCTATTCCTGAAACTGTACACTTTTGCCTGGAAATGTAATTTTTGTGGTCAGTTGCTGGGTAGGGACAGGTATAGTTTAACACTGGATTTGTCTGTAGGCTAAAGCTGTTTGTGAGAGGTTCTTTTAGCCATTCCCCCTCTCCCTGTTTCCTCTCTGCTCTATTTCTGCATGTTTTACAGATCAGTTATAAACTGACAAGTGAGATGGTTTAAGGGCTATGGGGTATTTTTAAGTTTGTTTTTTTTTTAAGCCTTTAGATCACTTGACTGGTTAGTTTAGAGTCCAGTCCTACAAACCCATGGAGTAAAGATGTCCTTGGAACACCTCAATTTGACCATGTAGGCTGACTACTTAAGTCACGGATCACACTTTTATGTTAATTTTTCTATTTTTCCTGTAAACTGTGTGGCTCTGTGCGCATGTGAGCCTGTATAGATCTCTCAGTAATCTGATCTGAAGGAGAAAAAAATGTATTACAATTACTCATTTTTTATTAATGTGCAGAAATCCATCACTCATGTTCAAGTCTGCAATTTGTTAGCTATGTTGAGTCAAAGTGACCATGGAAAGTGCTAGGACACGGTCAAGCCTCATTAAAGGGAGGAAGTTTAGCACCCTGTGTAATGGCACCCTTTATTCAGTGAATGGCTTTACCCATTTATTTCTATATTCTTGTTTCTATCTGTCAGTGGTAGTTAAACTACTTGAAATTCCTTCTGTAGCACAGTTCTTTTTTGCTTCAGTAAAAAATTAGATATATTTTCCTCAGTCAAAATTAGAAATTTGCACACTTGCTGACTGGGAAACGTAAGGCAAGGTATGCTCACACCTTGGTATCCACTCAAGAGAAAAGTTTCTTTTTCTACATCATCATATTTTGAGAGAAGATACCACTTCTTTTACTTTTGACATTTCTGATTTAGAATTTTGCGGGCTTTTTTTTTCATCGTAATCTGAAATTTTGTTTCATCTTCTTTCTAAAAAAGAAGAGCGATTCAAGTCAAGATATTAACCTTTTTAGTTAATAATGATATTCTCACAGAGTTATTACATGGTACAATTGAAACGGTGTCAAAACCTGACAAGAAAAATGATCTGACCAACAAAGAGTTCCCCTTGTGCTCCCTTTGTAAAGCCTTTTGTCTTATGAGGAAGAAAGGCCATTCAGAGCATTTCTTATCTTTTTGCATTCATCCATTTATAAATTCTAAATGTCGCTGCTTCCAGGCCAACTGTAGGATTTGGTGGATTTGGTTTATAAACCTCGGTGTATCAAGGTCTGCAGGACTTTGGTGGGGGAAGAAATGCATGTTTGGCAAGAGTGATGATAACGATTTACCAGTGGTAGTGTTACAGGAATCATGGGTTTCAATTTCTTTAGCTTTTCATGCAGTAATTGCTTTTCTTGCTCTGAAGCAATGCATGCCATAGGTCTGCAGTACACAACCATACCAGGGAAGAAATCCTTGGAGAGGGAGAGATCCAGCTAGAGGGAGGCCTTGCTCTCTGCCTTAGATTGTGTAGTATTTTGTTCTGTAGCAGGAATAGTACGGTGTGAAGATGATATTTCTGAAAGTATTGGCTAGACTAAGTTTTATCATCGTATTTCAGGCCTTTGGAAATGCATAAAGCACCAAATATTTCATCTTTGGTATAAGTGTATCCCAATCCCATAGAACTACATTCTCCTCCAGACTGAACACATCCATGAGGTCCACAATCTCCATTTCCAGGAAAACACTGACAAAAGAAAGAGGAGTGACAACATCTGCCATTATTTCTGGTTATTGTTATTCACACCTGCAAGTCTTCTGGGGTTGTGAAGGTGACCTAAGGGGGACTGTAGTAATTTTTGGAGCATAATAATGGGGAGTATTGCTCTCTCTATTCTTTTTCCAGGTCACTGTCTAAGCCATTCCAAATACTTTCAGAATGTCTGGATTTGCTTACTAATTAGTCTGAATCAAATATTCATCACATCCGTGTTGATGGGATTGGTTGGAGATCTGATTAACCTTCAAGTGGCTCAGTGACTAAACACAGGTTCTTATCTAGCTGATGGGATAATTTCCCTGCTACATATATTTCTTGTTCCTCCAACATGAAATTATTGCAGAGATGCCCAGCCTGAGCCTTCTTTGACCTTAGTTAGGCACAATATAAAAATCTAAAAGAGAGCAAAGCTATCATTTTATTAATAGAAGAAAGAATAAGCCCTATTATTAAATGAAAGGAAGACTTCTTTTGAGGGAAAAGATGAGGCTATGAAAATGCTGGAGGTGTTTTCATGTCTTATTCTTATAAACCCATTACTATGGTTCACCAAGATTCATCTTTGAAGGTTATGAACAGGTTATAATAGAAAGAAAGCTGTGTGGGAATAAAAGTGAGTTTGCACGTGGTGTGTGGGGGGAGCAGGTTGTTCCCATTAACCTTTCTGAGACCATCCTGAGACAGTCACTGCTCTGCAGTCGGGCCTTTCCCTAAAATCCACCACCAAGGTTGCTGCAAAGTTCTCTTCAAATATCCAGAATGGGGAAAACACTCAGCGTAAAGATGTGCATAAAATCTCTTGTATGTTCTCGAGCAGATATGAGTTCTATAAAGCTTAACAAAACCCCAGCAACAATGCACAGTCTGTTCAATAAAATCATTACAAATATTGTAGTAGTGTAGCAGCAACATGCACTTATCAAGAAAATGTTCCTAAAACAATAAGTTGCTTTCAATAAACGAGTCTTTAATATCTCTAAGCATTAGAATATTTAATTTCAATTTTGGTGGTGTGATGGGGAAGGTAAATTAACTTGTGAAATTAATCATTTTATTTTTAATGAAAAAATATAAATACAGAAGCAATTTTCTATCTATAATATGACTTGAGGGGATGATGATTTATATTTAAAATACTATTCTGCTGGAATTTCTGCTACTATTCAAGATAATTTAATTTGTGTCATTTGCATATGAAAATATGCATTGAACTAGCAGCAAAATAACCTTTACACAATTCTATAATAGCATAAAATACAGTACATTACACTTTCAGTTATTAAGAATACAAATACTCCATCCAATTTTGCAAAGAGAATACTTCACATAGTTAAAAACCCCCACAGAACTTGTATCAGATCTTTGCAATTTGTCTTGCTTTGTTATCAGCCAGAGATCTGAATTAGCTGAAGGTATTTCCACGTATTTTATCCTGCTTTTTCTTTTTAATTAGCTTCCTAAGGCAGAGCTGCATCCTGTATTTCCCATGCTTTCCAGTAAGGTCATCTTCACAATAGCTCACACAGTCTGCCAGGGATGGGCAGGGTAGGAGGGCTTGAACCTGTGTGTAGTGCTGCTATTAGCTGTTATTATTGTCCCACTGAATAGGCATTTTCTCCAACAACAGTTCTTCCCTGTCATAGGAGTATCTTGCTGATAAATCAACAGTCAGCATTCCCCATTAATGCTTGGTCTATTACTATCGTTGAAGATCCTCATCAATAGCTGATTAGTGCCATTAGCTGCAGGAAGGCTGGGCTCTGTTTCTTCCCCATCTTTATTTTGTCTCTGCTAGAGGTACATCCATTGTGGTAAATGGATTCAGAGTGTAAGATTTCCCCTGGAATGGGGCAAGATGAGGAGATTATTAAAAATATTTGGCTGAAAATACTGAGAAATATCCTTTCCTGCCTGACCCTCGTATGATTAGGGCATGCTGTGTAGATTTCTAAATACCATTAAGAATTGTTCTAAAACTTCTCCCAAATTCATCCCTACTTAAATGTACTACATAATGTGTGGGGTGTTTTAAACGTATTCCAGTCTGCCCTTTCATCTCTGGTGGGTTAAGCAAACAATCCCAGCTCACCTGAAGTGCACACTGGTATTCTGTCCAAAGTCCCATTTTTTCTCTAACTATTTTCATTTATTACTACTTTAAATTATTTCTGCGTTCTGATAGCCAGCCTCTCTAATCACTCCTAATCATGCTTTTTGTTTTCTCTCATTGCTGATAACAAAACCCAGGCCTACCCTGTTGACTCAGATCCTACCCTGGCTGTATCTTCCCCTCTCATCCCCAGAAAGAAGCTGCAGGTTTCTCACTCCCCTCAGCAGTCTGTCATGCAGCCCTTCTCCACCATATTTATTAAAAACACCCACTTTTCCAAAGAGTTGGCACACTCCACCTGTGTTTACAGAAATTTTCCCCGAGCATTTGGCCTACATTTTAATTGGCTTCTGGAAGGTTATTTTTTTTATATATCTTTCTGAGGTACTCTAGCAGCATCTCTTCCTTAGTGACAGCAGGGAAATTTTGGTGAAGGCCAAGAAGCAGCAGTGTGAGACGAGGAATGACTTCCTGCTCCTCTGGCTCTGAGTGGGACAGTCTCCAGACACGTAACCCGAAGCAGCAGAGGAGAACTTCCTCCTTATTTAACCCCACTGCCTGTGAGGGCTGGCACGGGATGAGGTTTGGCTGCTGTAACCAACTTCCTGAGATGGCTGTGAGTTCCTGTGGAAAGCTGGAGCCACCCCTCCATCACTGCCCCTGCTCCTTGCAGCAACTTTTTTATTCTATTTAAATAAACCAAAAAGAATGCTTTTCCTCCGAGTTTGCTTTTTCCCCTCTACACACTTATAATCCTGAACTGGCTTCATTCCTCCTTTTGAACCTTCCTTTGAAGATGCAATTTGTCCTTTGCAATATTTGTGATCTCTGATGGTGCCAAGACGGGTCTTCTCAGAGGGCCACTGGTCTTTAGTGTCCTCTAAGGCTGCCCAGTGCTATGTTTGGAGCTTTGTGCATCATTTCATTCATGTTGCTTACTTTTAAACACTTATGTTTTCTTTTTAGATACCTATATCTTTTGCAAAGTCAATCTTGATACATTTCAAAACTAGTTTTTTTTTTTTTAGGACATTTTATCCTGAGTAAGTCAAAAGAAAGTGTTTCTTCTGTGATAATTGGTCTTAATTTTTTTTTTTCTGAATGAAATATATTTTGAATCGTTTCAGTCATTCTGAAGTTGCACTTTCACATATGCACTCTTGCAGTCCAACTGTAGATAAAAATTGTAAGATTCTAGTTTAGTGCCTCATAACTGTTAATAAACACACCTGTTCTCTCTATTCTGTAAATTCTTCTACACAGTAGAATGAAGAATTCAATTCAAGAAGGAAGCAGCATAGACTCAAGAGTTTATTTAAGAGTAATCTTGAAAGACTGAACAGACAAATATGCAGATCAGTATAATTACAATTAAAAGTACTCGTTTTTTTCCTCACTATCAAGATAAAATTCAAAAAGATATGCTAACTCTATTCTGATGTTGATTTTATCTTACAGAGGTGTTTAATTTTATGGCATGGGCAGTTGAGTTCTGCAAAGAGAAATGGATCAACTAACCTTCTTCTTTCTCAGCTTTGGACAAAAAAAACCAAACCAAACCAAAAGATCTATTGATTTTCCTCTCTTTTATGCAAATAAACATACACACCTCAAAAAATGCATTATCTCTTTAAAAATTATTTTTCAAAGGGATGTTAGTCTTTCAAAAATAAAAATTAAAGTACCATCTTCTATACTTAAAGGAGGAGCTAGACTTTCCCTACATGAGTACTGCAGTTCTGTGTGGGATCTACGCTATCACTGTAGATAGTAAAGGAAATCTTATGTTATGAAATAAAGGTTTTCTGCAGCAAAAAATGTCTTTAATGGATCAGCAATCTCAATGTATCAATTTTACTTGTATCAATTTTACAGGTTAATCATGAGTGAGGTCAGAAAAATCCCACTGATATGGCCTTGCAAAGACAAAAACCTCTTTCCATCTTTATGTGGTGCGCCTTTAATAAAACCTGGGCAGGTGGCCTTTGCAGGGCCCATGATGTCCATAAGCCTCCTCTCTAAAGAGCTTAGAAATTGAAAGGATTTCTTTTTCTCTGAGTTTGATGTTCATTGCCTTATAGGCCAGGACTGAAATTTCATAGATTTATTGGTCAGAGAGTACAAAACTCTGTGTGATTGCCAAATCAGGCACCTGAGAGTTCTCTTTCTTTATCAAAAAACCTTACCTGTTTTTTCTTCTTCACGCCTCAGGTATAAAATTTCCTTCTCATCTAAGTCTTACAGATTGCTGTAAGATATGTATTTTGTTTTAATACTTATTGTGAATCTCTTTTGTGCATTGATCTTTATATCTTTATGTGCATGGTTTGGAATTATTGTGACTAGCAGATTTCCTGAGGACAAAAATTGAAATCTAGGTTTATGTACCAGCATCACAGTCTTGGCCTCCAGAGTGTAAGCACACTCGAACCTTTTATCTGAACTGCATCAGAGCCCAGGGATCTCACTCTAATGTAACTTTTTGAAAGGTCCTACACAGTCAGATGAAGGAGGGCCCTTTTTGATAAATGTACCAAAAAACCACATGTAGCTTCTTGAGTGAGAATGTCAGCAAACCAAGGCATTTTTTTTCACCCTTGTTTCCTTCAAGAATAGCATCAGGCAGAAGGATTCAACAAGGTTGCCAATAGTTCTGGAATAATTTCCATCTGTGGCACTTCTTAATGGCCAGATGTTGATGGCCAGAGCAGCGTGGTGGGGAATACGGAATGTTCACTGTGTTTTTAGGGACAGAGGAGCTGTTTGAGAAGAGATGACAAAACATAACTGGCGTGCACTGAAAGACTTGCGTCAGACAGACACTTTCAGTGTCACATATCTGGCATTTACTGGAATACCTATTCTAATGGATGTCACTCAGCAGCCAGTGCACGTGTCACTGAGCGACTCTTCATGCCAGTTCTGTTCCAAAAGCTGCTGCCTGCTGCTCTATTCTGACTGATGGTAGGGAAGAGAACATTTTAATGCTACTGAAAAGTACAATTATTTTTAACATGGGATGGTATTTATTGCTATAGAAATTCCAGGTAGATTAAATCTTTCGAACTCCTGATGGCAGGCCAAATCTGTTGCTTGTTTACTGTTCAAATACAGAAAATTCAGGGACTTTATGCTCCCTGAGGAATGGGGCACCAAGCTATCCTTTGTTTTCTCATTGACACTGGTGGACTAAGCAGGCCAGGTGAAGGAATCATGGTGAGTCAGTTTAACAAACAGCTGGGACTCAAAGAGCAGAAATTGGGAGTGTGAGTATCCTTCCTCACAGACACAGTATGGTATTGCTTGAATTTTCTGCGTGAAGTATGTTACACATGCTCCTCATCAGTGCAAGCACAGAATAGAAGATAAAAAATGTTTTCCCATCCACTGGAGGTTACTGCATTTATTATTTGAGGCACTTGAGGAGAATCACAAAAGCAGTGGTTCCAGCCCTGCCCACGTCCCCGCTGGCAGTGCCACCTTTGTCTGGCCTCAGTCCTTCCAGCCAAATAAATGAATCTGGCCATCTGTATTTACACTCATTGTCTCACCAGCTCCCAGAAAGCTCCTTTATTGCTTATGTATACAGTACTTTAATGATATGGAAATTCACTAGTCACAACTTTAATGAACAACTTTTCTTGTATTCAAATGAATAAGATGCTGATGGCTGTTTCTTTGTACACAGCAAATGGTACTTCTATAAAAGCCACAGTAAATCAACAGCATAAGCTCATTTAATTACTAATTTGTTGCAGTGGCTATTCCCATACGTATCATAACAGTCTGTATTCAATTATCTTTCACCCTAATGCAGGTATGATTTGGGTTACATCTCTAAATATGAAAACAGTTTTTGAATTTGTCTGTTTATTTTTTTCTTTCGTTGTTTCTGTTGTTTGTGGGGGGGATTGTAGTTCTTTTCTTTCCTTTTTTTTCTTTGCAGCTGGAAAAACTAGCAGCAACTAGCATGTGTCTAGTGATTAAGACTTTTTCTCTTTGTAATTGTCAGATTGATTGGGACAATTGAACGATAATGAAAAACAGCTTGTTCCTTCATTTCCAGAGGTGACACTTTCTGCATAATACTGCAAAATATAACAAAAGGGTTTTCTTGGACGCTGCTTAAAGTTAATTGACAGCATCTGTTGTTTGGAACAACGGAGAGAAATAGCATTCCCTTGGCTCTTGGTCACGTTACTCAGGATTAGGCACTGTCACGCCAGCTGATATCTGAATACACTGTATCTATCCACAGGGTCTTAGCTGGGCTTTCTGTTACATCAAGGTTCCCCTTTGTACACAGTTGAGCTCAAAAAATAGTTATAGTTCATTAAGTTAAGATAAATCCCCTGAAAAATCCGTGGTCTTTATTAAATAAAAAAAAAAAAGGGACAAATTACAATAAACAGCAGGATATGGAAATAATAGAATAGTTGTGAACTTTTTATGTTTTTTTAAAAGCATCTTTTACTTCAAAAATCTAACAACAGCTTTCCACTGCTATTTTATATCTGCTAGGAGTCTATATATCTGTAACAGCAGTAATCACTGCAGACACAGGGATTGTTTATATTGGCAGATAAAATTCTAAATAGTTTTGAGAGCATGTGAAAGAAATTTTGATTCTGCAATTCTCATAGAAAAAAAAGATGTAGCTTAATTTTGCTCTTAGAGTGGCTTTCTGTGTTCTGAGAGCCTGAATACCATTATATATGCAAATCCTTTTATCTTTTGGCAAACTTTTTCTTTCATTGCTGCTCTTTAGTCAGATGTGCATTTTTCTTTATGAGATTTAATATTTCTCTTTTAGAACATTGATCAGTGTCCAAAGTCACTTAAGACCAGCAGAAAAATCAATAGTGAGTGTGGATTGGCTGACTTGGAGCTGCTGCTGCAGCTGATCACCAAGAAAGCAGGGATTTGATTTGATTTTGCATTTTCAAGTCATTTCCTTGCTCTGTACTGTCTGTCAGTAAACTTCAAAATTGCTGATTTGAAAATAAATGAACACATGTTACTGTTTGAATCTGCTTCTTTTACTTTTTTTTTGGTCCTTAACACAAAATGGCAAACACAAATATTAATATTATTGTTGCTTACATGGCTGCAGGTGTGTGGCGAACTCCCAGCTGAACTCAAGGTCAGATACTTTATGATGTAAACTCTTGAAGTTAAGATTTGTATTTACATGGAGGGCTCATCAAGCAGCATATGTTAATGAGCCCGTTTTGTCATGTTCTTCTGGCAAGTAATTTGACATTTTGCTGTAATACTCTTATATTGAGCTCGGTATCATTGACAGTCAGATATTGAACTGATGGTAATCAGGACCAAGAAAATATTTCATATTCTGTGCTGTAATGTGCAATATGTTATAATGTAAGGTTTTCTCTATAGTGTAAAATGTAACAAATTGCCTTATTTCTTATTCTGATCTCTTTAGATATTGGTACAATTACTGAATTGAAACAGAACTAGATTTTTGCTGGGGCTTATTCTTCTATTTAATTTGATAATGCAGTGTATTTTATTGTTTTTGTATTGTTTGTGTTTATCAATAATGCTTTGGAGAGGAAAGGCACTAAAAATGCTCCATGTTATAACAAAATACCAAATAGTCAGACTGTGTTAAATTAGCTGTTTTTAAATTATGCTGATGCCTTTAAAATATTTCTGGGTTTATATATTTGTATATGTACATGTGTGGCTATTGCTGCATAGTATTTGTAATGATCTTTATATTAATGCTAATTTCATATTTATTATTAAGAGTAGCTGTACCAAACCTGTGTTGTGTTCTGTTTCAGAGCTAAGCAAAGGAACACATGTATTGTGTTCTGTTTCAGAGCTAAGCAAAGGAACACATGTAAGGGTCATGTTCTTTTTAATATCAACAGAGTTTTAACTCTTGTCATAATATAGCTGATGCAATATCCACTTTTCTGTGCTCACACCTCAGCAACAGATCTAAATTATGTTTTAAAGAGAAACTGAAAAGATTTAAGTATTCACAGTATGCTGGTGATGCTACTACAATACTGAGAAACCTAGATTCAGAATTATATAATTCGAAAGTCCTTAATGTAATTGAAAAATATCCTAATGCCATAAATACCGGCATGAAAGTTCAGGAAATGTGTTTCTCTCCTACTTTCTCTTCTCTTTTGGACTGGTTAGGGCTGATCTCAGCAGTGTCAGTAATTATTATTCTGATGACTTGCCCCTGAAAGGCACTCGCTTGTACCTGTGGGGACAGAGAATCCATTTGCCTGGCGCCGGGGAGTCGGAGGCGCAGGCTGGCGCCAGCCAAGAGAAGGGAAAGATGATTAATATGTCTTATAGATTCACTGTCTCTTCACTTGTCCTAGACCTGCCAGTAATTCCACTCCCCTGTGGTTCCACCTTGATCACAGATAATGGAGGCAGATTGAAAGTTTGAAGACACAAGCCTTTCTCTCCTCCTGATCTGACATTACTCACCCAGGCTAAATGAGCTGTACAACCACCGGCACCTGCCTATGGGAAGGCATCTCAGTGCACTTAGCAGTAATGCTGCAATAAAGCAGCAACTGTACCCTAATTAACCAGGTTCCCTTTCTTCCCTTTTTTCCTTTCTTCCTTTTTCCCCCCCCCCCCTTTTTTTTTTTAACGCCGCAGCAGGCTGCCATTAGCAGAGCTATGATATTGCAATGGAAACAGTAACATAAGTATTCCTTCACCTCTGAAATAGGTTATAACTTACCGTTCCCTCTTTATTTCTTTGCAGAAATAGTATAATACAAGGTTATTTTGTACCACCAAGGTAGCTGTTGCATTCTAAGTAGTGGAATTATGAATGGAAAAATAACCCTGTGAAGAACATCTGTTGAAAATTTTCTTACATAGGTGTATATTTTAAAGTTAAACCCCTGTTATTGACTCATTTATTTTCTAAGCTAAACTGGACTTTGTATTACAAATGTCAAAGTATAATCTCACAAGACCATCTTTGCAAAACTTCTTGTGAAGAAAATTTAATTCAGAGGCAATAGAGCAAAAGAAGAAAACATAGTAGTCACTTTCTAGGGGTGTTATAGGTGATGTCACAGCATAAAGTAAATCACAACATACATCTGTATATGCCCAGTTTGCATCTTCCTTTTAGATAAATGCCTTATTCTGAATTGGACTGTTAGAGAGAAAATGTCCTTTTTTCTTTCCAAAATCAGACTGAGCAGAACATATAAAAAGGTTTTACAGTGGGGAAAAACAATGTCTGATACAGTCTCCAGAGAGATAAGTCATAACAAGAACCTCTGAACATGAGCTTTTTTTGTGTGCCCATGAATTATTTTGCTCTGTAGTTCTCTGTGAGTGATTGAGCATTAAAGAAAAGATATCTGGTATTTTTAAGTGTCTTTGATCTCTTGGGAGAAAGCCAGACAATCTTTAGTGGACATAGTAAGTTCTATATACCTTTGGCTTGTTTTGATTTTGAAGGTCTGTAAAAGCAAATCTATATTGTTTGGGCAGTGCATAACTCTTTAAATTAAGCTCTTGTTGTATGTAATTGCACTTCTAATAGAGACACTCCAAGAATCTGTACATAGTGAAATGTATTCTGGTTAAAAGAACATATCTGTATCTTCTGAATATTAAAGAAGACTAGGTCTAGCTAGAGAGCTAAATTCCAGAAATTGGCAGACAGCCCACTTTCATATAAGCAAAGTGATACCATTTTTAGGTATCTAGGGTATTATTATGAGTAAGGAAGAGAAGAGGAATAAATAAATAGAGTAGCCCAAAATATTTTCAAATGCAATATAACCAGGAGTATAAATCTTAAGAGTCATGTTCCTTTAGCAGAAGAACTCTATAAAATAGTTACTGTATGAAATAGGAAATGTTTTCATGCTACAAGGTCATAGAGAGTAATTTTGTCAGCAGCAAAGGATGCTAGATCCATTAAAAAATAAAAAAAGAAATTCTGTGTCATTGCTCACCTCATGTTGCCATTGGGGATATATCACTTTGGGGGTGACCTTTGAACTTCCAATTCCTGGTCCTGCTTGCTGGCTTCTTGAAGGGATTAGCTAATGCAGCACCAGGGGCAACCATATTAACTAGGAGAGAGAATTGGGGTTATTGTGAGAAAAAACCATGACTCATTCAAATGGAAATTCTAGGCTCAGAAATTGTAAAGGTCTCCAAGCTGGTTATGGGTAAAGGCTGATTTATCATAACAAATAATTGGGGAAAGTTTTAATGATCTTTCAAGGGAAAAATCCTAATTTTGGAGTAGAGAAAAAAATCCATAGCACATTAGAATTTCATAATTCAATCCATGATCCATTGAAACCTTCATAGTCATGATCTGTAAGGAATTGTCAGACAGGTATAAGACAACTTTCACTGGTCTCCGAGGATCAAGGACTTTATGTCCTAAAGATTCATACACAGTAAATTACAGAACCTGTGAAAAAGGCTGATATCTTAAAAAAAAAAAAAGAAAAAAAGTACCTGCATCTTTAAAAATTTTTGGTGCTTTTCTTTTTTGTTTGTTTTGCTTTTTTTTATTTTTTTTTTGTTAAATGAAGTAACTTCTAAAGAGTCATAAAGCAGCACATGAGTAGATCTTAAGGCTGAAAACAGGTCTTCTAGAGTCCATCCCACCACTGCAGTGGATGTGGAAGTGCCTTGTCTTTTCAGCAGGGTCAGCTGGTGCAAGGTGTATTCACAAGGGCAGTCACTGATTTGCAAGAGCCCCCCTGCAAATACTTGTGGGCTATTAAGAAACAACTGTAATTTGCTCGTCCTGTTGGGTGTAGAGTCTGGTGTGAAGATGTTTTCTTTTTGGCAAAGGATTGTAAGCCCCAGGAAGTGTAGAAGAATAGGCTACATGTCTACGTGCTACTTAAAAATCACTTACTAGTGGTTGAAAAAATGCAGGATGGAACAATAAACTATGCAGTGTATATAATTTATTTCTTACAGCACTGGGGTAACAGACTTCCATTTCTGCATTGCATCTGTATAGAGCACAGGTGTAGAAAAAGGAAAAGCCAAATATGTTTTTGGAATCTGCACATTTTTTCACGGTATAGTTTGGCATCTTATTACTGATATACTTAGAAAAATAGTATGACATTTGTTGGGCTGGTGATTATAAACTCTTACTTGTGGGCATAATGATAGCTGCCATGAGTAGTGTCTGGGATTTACTATTTACCACTCTGATTTAGAGCAGTGCTGCTAATGGTAGCAAGCATTACACCTGCTGGTAAATTATTTCAGATTTGGCATTTTTAATACTAGATATTGGAAGACTAGATGTTGAGTTTAGATGTATAATTTTGTACACAGTGCCACCTGGAGAATTTGGGAATAAGATTTTGAATATTGAATTTTTTTTTCCCTTCGGTTTTGCTTCATATTTACTTTAGCTCTGTGGGACTATTAATGAGCTTTCCTGAAGTCTGCTGTGTTTTGGTACTGTTACCATTTGGTATTGTAACATTCTGCCAGTTGTCTGGCCTAGAAGATGGATCTTCACAAGGACTTGGGATAGAATCGAGCCTGATTCCAGTTATTGAAGCCAAAGTATAGGTGTGAAGTTGTTAAAGTCCCTTCAGAGCTGCTGTCTAGATTTGTAAGTTCACAAATATTTTTGGTCTCTAAGTTCCTATGCTCTGACTTCTGAATTTCTTGGATGCTTAAAGATCTCTCTCTGGATGTATCCATACATTTGTCAGTCATAATCATGTCAGGAGCCAAGCCTTAATCTTTGGCTTCTGCCAAGACTTGTAAATTGGGAATTCTTCAGCCTATTGTGGTGCCTGATCTGATGGGTGTGATCAGGTCACAGAGAACTTTCTAGGTTTTGCAGAAAACAAGTACAGGTAGTTAGAGGGATCTGAGCTCTGAAGGCTGCTGAATCCTTCATTATCCAAGAAATCTCCAAATTCCCCTAAGATGGACCATGTATAAAAGCACAGAGGCATTTCCTGTCCAAGCCAAGCCAGCAGCAGGCTGGTTAGTCCCTCCCCTGAGGGGACACCTCTTAGGCAGAGGTGAGAGTCATGGCAGGTCTTCTTCAAGCTGGGCAGGTGTCCTGCCAACTGCTGGTATAATGTGTTACACGTGACACTGACACTGTCACCAGAGACCTGACTGGATAAACCTCTTGAAAAACCTGGTCTGATCTCATAGCTGACCCTGGTTTGAGAAGGAAGCTGGATTTGATGACCTTCTGAGCTCCCTTCCAACCTGAATTATCCTGTGATCCTGTGATGATGGAGCAGATGAAATTGTCTTGGTCCTGGGCGTTTCCTGCTGCCTCACATTCAGAGGGGTCTGACTCTGCTTGTATTGGACAGGCAGCAGATACACTTTATTTAGACTTCAAAATCTGTTGAAGATTTAGCTCTAAACTATCAGCCAATGTTCTAAAGAAAAGTCTCTCCTACAAAGAGCCTTTGGTCATTCAGCTGTACAAAGTACAGTGGAAGATGAAGTAATGATAAGTTTTCCTGCCTCATTTCAACTCTTATGGAAGCCTTCAAGTAAATCTGTCCCTGCACTGAGCAAACATAGGCCCAGATTTCAGGGAAGATTTGTGCTGTTTATGGTTTACATCAAGGTCATAAGAAATTTTTAGTCTATGCATATTTTCATCGTGAATCATCGTGGTTTTGAGCAAGTGTTGTTTTAAGAGCTTGACTTTATAGTTTTACAAATGCTTTGTAGTGGTGAGAGTCTCAGGATAAAATCTCTAATTTCGGAAGAATATTATGGTAAACATAAAACTGCAATAAACAAATACAAAACAGTATGAAAAATTAATGGCTTTAGTATTTTCGATCATTTTCCCCCCTAATTTAAAATACAATTTTCAAAGGTTCTGTGGGAGATTGACTCTCACTCTGTAAACAAGATACTCAAATAGAGAATTTTCATATTCTTAGTGTGTATCATCTTGATATTCAACTTTGTCCAAAGATCTTATCATTCCTCAAGAGCACTCTACAACTGAGCAAAGTTGGTGAAGCTTTTATAATACAGTACTATCATCAGATGATCCTATTTTTAAACACAATTGAAATCAAAGAGCTGGTAGATGACCTGGTGTTTAAAAAACATGAATCTTAGTCAGTATAATGCACACTTTCAAAGATGATCAAATGCACCAAAAGCTATTTTCATTCATCACTGGAGCAAGTTTGGGCATTTTTTTTTTGGGTCTCTAGAATCCCAGCACAATAGGATTCCATGACCATGGATCAGAGGAAGAAAATGAAAGTAGGTTTCAAAATAATCATATGGGAGCTAAATTACCTCTTTGTGAATTTTCGTGTCTAGCAGAAATGCCAAGCTGGTATGAGGGTTTTGAAATTGCCTTTTATTTTAATGTTTTCTCTCCAAAGAAATAAAAGGTTTAATTCACCTATAGGTTTTCCAAGGTGTAGTAAGAGACAGAGATTCTTGGCCAGAGTTTCTCCAGCCCTACTATCCCTTCCTATCTGTCTCCTCCCAGAGGAACTGGACTGATAAGCACTGCTCAGTAAAAGGGATCAGCTGTTACCTCAGAAATTATCTTCCTTCATCTTCCAGTGTTGCCAACTTCCATTATGCCAGCATAATTTCTCTTGGATGAACATTCTGCTAATACTTGTAGGATTCTCTCACAAAGTGGTTTGCTCTCATCATTTCTGTGATGCGTGGCAAGAAGAGGAACAGAGAAGACTGGTCAGAAATTAGCATTCCCTCTTTCTCACCCTGCGGTTGGATTATGGGGCAAGGTAGAATTTACCTGCATTTATAATCACTGTAAGGTTCTAGGACTCATTCATTTCTGTCCATGGTTTTTTTATGCAGAAGGGGAACATATGGTCCTAACTCCCTCACTTGTTCTGAGAAGAATGGCAAAGCAGAAAATCTAAACTGCTTGAAGTCAAAGCCTTTCATAAATTAAGGCTTTTATATTCTACCGCTTCTCTGAATGGCACAGAATTTTCCTTCCTGTGTGATGTTTCGGTGTGTTTAGTGGCTACATGTGAGCGTGGTGACATTTATGTGAAGTGAATCTATTAAATTCTTTATAATGAATAGCATGTAACTGTAAAACATATACAGTTTTCTCATTTTGCCCTCCTCTGGGAGACTACGACAACATTTTGGCAAGTAGGAGTAAACAGCTTTGTGTTGGCATGCAGTAAATTAAACTGAGTAATTAAAATCAATAGCAAAACACTAGCTAGGCAGAAAGGTCATATAACACAACAGAAAACTGTTGGGTAGCATATTGCAGGAAATCAAAATAAATTTCTGAACTTTTCATTATTCTTTACATGCCCAAAACTGGTCTTAAAAAGCTGGTGAGATACAGGGAGGTATTGACAGAGACAGGATCATTCCCTGAGATGGAATAAAAGGTTTTAATACTAATGTATGAGGTTTTGCAGGGTACGAGGCTGCCAGACACAGTGGAAAATAAAAGGAAGGACTTAAATTTAACTACTGTAATATAAAATTTTGTTTGTTTTGATTGCCTTGATGTATATATATATTACATAGTAATGCCTGCAAGTGCTGAAGTCAGGTATGCCAGTCACTCATCTGTTAGTGCAGGTGTCAGTTATAAATCTAATGTTAATGTTTCCCTGGTCAGATGGGATGTGGCCTAACAATTTAGGGGACAGTCCAGGTTTAAGCTGCATACAAGGTCTTTACTCTGGTTATCTGGTTTGACTGACGAATAGATAATTCTTATTTTGGGATACTGTTCTAAAACACTGCACTTCTCCCATGGCCATGGCTTCCCAAAGGAAGTCTGTGGTGGGTTTTTGCATTTTTTTTCTGATGAAATGTGTTACGGTGGTGGAAGAAGGTGGGAGGAAATCATGAGACACGATTCTGGGAAAAGTGGAGATGTAAGATGAGTCACTTAGAGTGTTTGCTTGGGAGAGACTGAAAAGGAATCAAAGGCACAACTAACCTGTAACAAGTATGCTCAGTCATGAAGTGGATATGAGCTAAAGGTAAAATATTTTATGAAATGAACTGGCTGAGCTGAGAAAAGCGGAAAGCTTTAAGGCCCAGAAGCTCTTCTGGCTGGACTTGTTTGCTTTTCCCAGTTCAATCTGTTGTTCTAATAGGCAATGTTACTGTGCCTTTCTTATCTCTTGAATTTGCCAGCTCCATTAGCTCTCTCTCAGGCAACTGTCAGAGAGATCTTGTGTCATCATTCAGGAGGTATGAAATGTTGCATTTTCAAGCCTTTCCTTAGGTCTTCATTTTTGGATTTGCAGCATTCCTCCTACACAATTTTGAAGAGCTTTTCCTGACTGTGCAAATCCTGGGACACTCTGTGGTTGTAACAGCTCTCGGCTGATCAGGGGGTTTTTGGGGGGTAAATGGTGAGTTACAGTGTGTTTATATGGCAGATCAGAAGCTTCAGCACTGGACAGGCAGCTGTGAAACAAAAGAACTGGGTTATGACTGGTGTGTGCATTTCCTATTTATTCCTGAGGTCATTTAATTTCCTTTCTGATGTTCATGATTTCAATTTAAAACAATACTTTTTTTTTTAATGTTTCCATTTATACTGTCTGTTTTGAATTTAATAGTAGCAATTTTAAAATAATAACAGTGATAGGCAGTTTTTGTGCTGGCTGTCTGCAATAACTGTGTCTTGTCACTTAAAGCCACACTGCATCCTAACAATCAAGTGCTAGAAGCTGGCTGAGAGCAGCAACTGTGCAGACTGATCTCATTGAAAGTTGGGTTCAGATTTGGTTTGCTTGAGTTATGAAAATGGCTTGGCCTCTTACCCCTGTCCCCTGAGAATATGATGTGTCCACATCCTGCAGCAGCATGGGACAAACACAAACCAGGCATCTCCTGATGGGAGACTCCAGCAATCTGTGCAGCAGGAACGTTGCAGGCCCACATTATCTGCATTAGCCCTGCTGCGTGGGGAACATGGATTATATCTGGTGTAAGTGGTTTAACAAGCCAGGCCCTCATGGTTAATGGACATCAAGTTTAATGATTCTGAGACAGAGATTCATAAAGGAATATGAGCATGATCACATCCAGTTGAAAATGCTATAAGTCATAATATTTTTTTTCTCCCAGTTCTAATGCAGGTAAATAAAGCTAAATAATTTTTAGAGGTTTTATATTTTCATTTTTAGTGCTGCAGAACCTAAACATACATACCTATGTTTTTATATATACAAATAGAGTATGAAACAATGCAGAAATAATTTTTGTTCTTCTATTTTCATGTTTTAATTTAGTATGTGGTCTTCCTTTTTAAAAGTCAGCTGTTAACTTTTAAGACCTTTCTGCATATATTTTTCCTGTGCTTGAATTTTTATAGTCATTAATGGAATAGGAAATGGCATCTACCTTCCTTCCTGTTAATTCTAAACCCTAATTTATGAATCCTACTTAAAACTATGGTTCATGTTCAACAGGACTGTGCATCTGCTTAAAGCTAAGCTAATGTACAAGTGAGGGAAAATGAGACTGATGCAAAGTCTTCTACAAGGATTTCAAACCAGTGTGCTAAGTAATAGCTTGATGTATTTTTTAAAATGAATTGCATGTGTATGTGTACTGAATTTTCACCACTATTTCACTGAAAATACCTTACATTTTCTCTTCAGTATTACGTGGCTAAATTTCCTAAGATGCTGGCCATAACAGTTAAAACACACCTGTATTTAGATATATAACACCTCTGTGCCTTCTGGTCCCATTTAAAGACCAGAGGGACAATGTTTGATGCATGGCATTGCCTGGAAAAGCAACAGATAAAAAATTATCACTCCTGCTTGAAAGCCTTTAAATATTTAAAGTTATTACAACCTAAATTTTCACCATTTGTGTGTTTGACTTGATAGCTGTATATATTATTTGCTTGACTCTTACAAATATTTCCTCCAAGTATGTTGACAAATGTCCTGTCATTCTCCTGAAATACACAATACAAGAAGCATTTTGAAGATGATTTGCTTATAAAAGTTTTTGTATCCCATATGTTGCTTTCTCTTATTTTCTCTTATTTAAGAATAAATATTACTGCTTCTTGACATTATTTGGAAGATTTTTAGATGCTTTGTCTCAGCCTTATTGCAGTAAAGACTGCTGTTTTTAACAAAAGTGCCAGTCCTATAAAGCCTTACTTGTCTAAAATTGAACTTAGTATTTGGACCAAACCTTTAGACATGTGAAACAGATGAATTCCTGGGATAAATGTAAAATAATCCCTGGGAAACCTTATATCAAATATAAATAAAATGCGATGATAGTCCCACTGCCTTTTCTGTAGGCATTAGTGTTTTGTATGCAGAGTGATCTAACACGGTGAAGGTAAGAGCAGGGCAAAAACCTGAAACAAACTGAGGGGCGTTACTACTGCTTACTAAGATTTCATTTGCAAAACAGAAGGACAAAGCTGATGGAATTAATAGTATTTTGCTTTAAATAAATTTTTCACACCCTTGCACATATGATTTGATATTTAAATTGTATTTTGCAGTTGTTGGTGCTGATCAGTTCAGGAAATACTGAGAAACATAGAAGGCTGCCCCATCATCTTGGGTTCTTTTCTGTTTTTCTTTTTTTAATCTTATCATTGGAGTCTGTGACCTAAGACTTTCTCTTAGGGCTTTTTCTGCCCACTTTTTCCTCATCTGAAATCCAAGAGCACCACAAATATTTCACAATACTAGGAATAGGTAGTGATGGACCTGGGCTAACAACTAGTGCTGCACCTGCTTAGATTCTCTCATTGATTAGGCCCTGGAAGTGCAAACATTTCAACAATGATTTTAAGAGTAACCTCTCTAGAGCCCTGCTGTGTGTGCCTAGAAATCATTGGAGGCATAGTTTTTACAGGTACATATCTGTCACTTGGAACTCAAACTGCCTGTTATATATCTCCCTACCTCTTCCCAGAGCTTCCTGAAGATTTAGCTCAGAGAATCTTTGAGGGGTGAAGAAGCGAGGAGGGTCTCCTCTAGTTTGATTTCATTTCCTGAGAGCACAGAAATAAATGCTTTTGTTGGCCAGGTATCAAGTTCTGTATAGCTTTGGTGATCACTGGCTTGTAGAGAGCTGCTTTGTGCACAGCCCATACCATCCTCTCACAGGGTATCAGCCTCTGTGCTGGCCTGGGAGCAGTGTGTACGTTCTCTCACCCTGTTTTATAACAGTCTAAAGAGGAAGGAGAGTGTCTAGAACTTTGTCATTACCTTCAGCAGAAGGAGAATGTGAAGAGTCTTTCAAGGCTAAATAAAACTTTGTGTAATTTAACAAAATGTATCCTACATTTCCCTTCCCCTCACCATCATGTCTTGTTATGTTGCAGAGGAGGGTAAAGGAGGTAATGCTCTTGTAGTCTAAACAAACTCAGCACGGTGAAATGGGACAGTACACTTTTAAATATGCATAAGGGTTGCAGTTGCTCCATTTTGTGACACTGACTGTTCAGGTAGATGAAAAAAAAGCAAAACAAAAAACCACACAGTTTTCCTAAAATGAGTATTTTTTAAAGGCCTATCAAGAAAAATGATGCAGTAACTATTATTGTGAAAAATTGGAGTGGCCTGGGTGATATCACACATACAGTTTGGAAAAACAAGATTAGTGTAACACACCATTTTTCAATTTCTCCTGTCTTCAACAGCTCCAACCCTTGAAGCATCTCATTTTTTTAACTTTGTGTCTGGGATGAGAAATCCCATGTGTGTACAATGGTTTCTGACTGCTTGGTCCCCCCGCGCCCAGCTTTTTCCTCTGCTTGCATTTTTCCATATGTACTGTAATAAGGAGTGACCGAGAGGGCAGGATGCTTAGGCTCCTCTTAGATAAATACTGCTCTGGGGGTCAGCAGCCAGGAATGTTTGAAAAGAGAGAAGGAGGGAATTGTCTTTGATTTCCCCTGTAGACTGAGGCCAGCACCTCTGTGTTGGGCTCCTCTGTGTTACCTGGGGAAGAAAGACTGCATAGGTTATTTCTCAACCAGCATCGGCTGGCAAAAAAACCAATGTGAATAAGAAGGAAAAGAATTTAAATAGCAAGAAAACCTTAGAATATTTTTCCCTCATTAAAATAAAGATTTTCATCTCTAGGTGGACATCTAGGTGGGTTTTTTTCTTAAAGCTGGGCTCAGTGGGGAGAGGGATCGAGGTTAGCATGTGTTGGAGTTGAGTGGCCCAGGGTGTTTGCAAAGCATTAGCTCTTGGTCTGTGAGCCAGAGTATTGAAGTCCTGTTTCATTCATTTTCATCTTTCAAGAAAAGGGCTTGCCATGTTTGTTGCTCCCTTCTGGCTGGGAAAACTGAGGATTTTCCTTCCAGGCTTCTTTTTTTTTTTTTTCTCCGCTGTGTGTTTAATGCGATAGCTCTAAGTGCTGTCTCCAAAAGGGTATAACTAAAGGACACAAAAGGCAGGGCTGCCCAGCACAAAGTGTGTTTAGCCCTGGAAGTGCAGTATTGCCATTGCTAACAGGCCACATGCTGGCACAGGGGATAAATGGGAGACCTACAGCCTCTCCTTGTAGCAGAGAAATGCAAGAACTCTTGGAGATGGGTACTCTGCAACACTCTCAAGAGTAGGAGGGTGTTATAAAGTAGTTTTTCAATGGAGGGAGGTGAAAGGAGGGAATTTGAAGGAGCTCACAGGGGAGCATGGAGAATAAAATTTGTGTATGTGCAAGATGTGCAGCCTGGGGAAGAAATAAAAACTTTGCAATGCTGAATTTAAATTATTTTGCTTTCACATTGTCACATCTTGTACATGTTTTAAAATTATGTGTTTTCACGCAAAGAAATCAGGTGGCTCTACAGCATAAATCAGTCTTTATAGCAAACAAGGAGGTACCCATCTTAGACCTGCTCTTTTCTGGGAATAAAGATGAGGCACTATCAGAGATTGGAAAGATGGAGCAAATTGATTAATTAAAAAGTAGTAAATCATCAGTCCCACATGATTTATGTATAAAAGAATTCTGAGGAAAATTAGGAATGAATTAGCTGAACTGCTAACAAAGATATGCACTCTCATTAAATCCAAGCTCTGTTCCAGAGGGTTGGCAAGTATCTGGGGTTTATCCTATATTTAGACCTGTAAGCATTACATCTGCACATTGCAAATGGTTGAAACAGGAATTTAAAAGGGAATAATAAAACACCTGGAAGATCGTGATGTGAGAGACTTTAATGAGAACAGGTTCAGCAAAGGAAAACCATGTCTCACTACATTGCTCAGAACTCTGTGAATGTGCCCATAAAAAGGAATTAGAATGATCATCCTGGATCAGACCAAAATTCCCTCTAGCCCAGCATCCTGCCTGTCAGTGCCCAGTCACAGCCACACAGGAAAGAGAGAGGAATAAAAGGAGTTAGATAACCCTTTTCCCCTGGACTTGATTGACAGCAAAGAAGGCCAGGTCTGAATTTAAGGGGGTCACCTGCTGGCATGCTGACATCATCCCTTTCCCAGAAACCAGTCCTAACTCACCGCTGCTCAGAATTTCCCCCACTGAAAAAGAAAGGAATTAATTGGTAAAATAAGCAATGTTTTCCTAAAAAGGATCAAACAGAACTCTGACAGGTTGGATGTTCAGAGTAGCAATAACCAGTTCCTGAGGTATATCTGTACCGGGTTGTTTTGTTAGCTGCTCTTCACTCCCCCAGCCAAACATTTCCTTGCTGGCCACAGCTCTGGGTGCTCTGCAGTCCATGGGGCTCTCACCCACTGTTCCCATCAGCTCCCACCCTCTGCTGACTGGTTTTGTTGTTTCAACCCTTGGAAAAGCAAGGACAGTGCTGAGAACCAGGCACAGGCTCTCAGTTCTTAGGAAAGGCTTAAACAGCTTCTGGTACTCACTCATCTTGCAAAAGGCTTTAACTCAGGTCTCCTTTTTTAAACTTTTTTTGTCTTTTAGGGTATAACATTTTTTTTTTTGCTCTGTACTCTTCCTGGACTGACTCACTTGGACAGTCAGTTGATGTGGGCTTTCCCACATTTTCTCCTTGGGATGAAGTAGCTCCCTTTGTAACAGAAAAAATATAATTTTACTTTAATGTGTAATTGCAATATGTGCCAAAGAAAGGTGTTTCTGGATTTTCCACCAATGCTTTCCAGTTTATCTCCCTTCGACTGCATTGGATGCCAAGGTGTACTTTCCCCCTGGGAATTCCTGGGAATGTTTCCTCACCTTTGGGTTTCAGCTCCCGGGCTTATGAGACGAGCTGCCTGACATAATGTATTTTGACTTTTTAAAAGCATGTGACAAAGTCTGTCACAAGACACTGCTGCAAAGGCTAAGTAGTCACATATGGTGACAGGGCAAGTATCCTCATAGATCAAAACCCGACAAGGAAACAAAAAGGCAGAGGCCTAAGTGGTCAGTTTTCATCCCAGTAAAAGGCCAGCAGCTGTGTTTCTTAAAGTTACCTATCAGGTCACATGCTAAATATCTTTATTAATGATCTCGGGAGAGAGGGGTGAAGGATTAGGTGGTAACATTTGCAAATGACGTGTAATTACTCAAGTAATTTAAGCCTGTAGCACACTGTTGCAAACTTCTGGGTGATCTAACAAGAAGGTTCATTCCTGATAAATGAGAAGTTAGTACGTGGAGGAAAAAACACAAAAATGTTATCCTCTGACTAAAGGGAAAAACCCTGAACATTGCTATTGGCAATTCCACAGCAGAAGTCATTTGAGATGCTGTTATGGTAGAAAAAGTGAACAAGGTGCTAGAAGGCGTAAGAAATGGGGCATTAAAAATGAATTACTGAACTTGGTCTTCATTGTGTGTAGACAGATGAGAGGATAAAGCAAAATATTATGGGGAAGTCTTCCCAGCTAACAAAGTCTGATCCATGATGATAATTTCCTGTTTTCTTTCTGGTCATACATCATCTACTATCAGAGATGCATTGATCTTTATCAGGTATAATGTACTTTGGGAAGGCAAAGGCTTCCAGAGGGTTTCAGATCTTGCTAAGGACGGTTCAGTGTCAACGAAGCTACAGTTGGGAAAAACCTCTTTCTTATCTGTTCTCTTTTCTTTGCTAGTTAGTTAAAATTCACATCTAAATGACATAAATTAAAAATCTCAACTTTGTGTTTAGACTGTGAAATAATCAACATTTTAAACATGGAGTTCAGAACTCGTATGTTACTGAAATGCTTCCTCAAGTTGGGGCTCTTATGAGACTTATAAATTATTCTTGCATGGAGAAGTCACCTGAGACTAACCTAAATGAAGTTAACATAGATTTTAAAAATTATTCTTGCAGAAGAACAGGGAGTGGTGGGAATAGATGAACAGATGGGAAAGGGAGAAGAGGAGACTGAAGAAAAGGCTAATTAGGTAATTGAGGCTAAGAGGCTATTAGAGCTGACCCAGTGGTCTACTGGTAGTGCAGTTCAGGGACTTGAATTTGGGATTGAGGTTGGTCCCTCTTTCCCAGGCCAACACATGCTCCAAACATCATAAGGACTCAGTTTCACAGCCTGTATCATCCTGTAAGTATGTGTTTTCCAGTCAACATAATCTGGAGGGATTGTATGTCAGATTATGGTGGAGAGAGGAAAGAATTGTAGAGTAAAATGGTGAATTTGGTCATGAAGATGTTAAATTATTATGCTAATGGTCAAATTGTTTGGTGAAATTCTTTGGAATTCATTTGAATTGTCTGTTGCAAAAAAACCCAAACAAAAACTGAAATAAACATATTTTGAAGAGATTCTTTGAAAGAATTAAGTATTTCTCACCAAGCAGCCTTCCCTGAAATTTGCCCAGGTCATGATTGTCTCAAGCATGATTTTTCTTTCCAGAGGTAGTAGACAAAGCAAAGGCCTAAAAGGGCATTTATTTTAAGTCACTCCATTACTTTGTTCCTGGCCAATCTGAAGCTGGTGTGCTCGTGGCTTGCCAATCTTGTCCCCTTCTCTCTATCTCTTGACCTACCTTCTTTTCCAATGCAGTCAGAGATACACATTTTTCTGGATTTTATTTGCTTATTTTCTCCCTGATGTCAGTATATTCAAACTGTTTTCTGAAGTTGTCAGGAGAGTTGCTTTTTTATGACCAGAGAGTCTGGTATAGGTCAAAGCCAGGACAGGCGTTGTGCTGAGGTGGAACATTTCTCGGTCTCACCTTTTTCTAGTACAACATTATTTATGCTGACTTTACTCTTTTAAATTTTTCCACTTATTTACAACATTTGTGGCTACTCTTCTTCAATTTCTTCCAAATCCTTTTGGTTTTTTTTCTGCATTTCAAACTTTGGAACTACAGTGGTGTGTCACTCAGTTTCTTCCTTTGTTCCTTACTTTACTCAGTGATTCTTATCACAAATTCTTGTGTGCCAATTGAAGTATTTTTTAATTTTATTTTTAATCTGTATTTGCTTTTTTCTCCCAGTAGCTGCATTTCAGGACACAAATGCTGGACCCCGCATCCTTCTCTTACACTCACGATCTCTTCAGAGGATCCCAACACATGTATGGCTAACTAATTTTATTTAATAACTAACATTTTTTGTGAAAAGTCAGCTTTTCTCCTTCTCTTCCTTTTTAGTCATATACAAACACTGCATAGTGATATTTCTATTGAAACAATCCATGGCTGCAATACCTGTGGTCAGTAGGCAAATCATATTTCGACCACAGAAAAAATCAGCACCATTCATTATCCCTGCTGTTTAAAAGAGAGTTTCTGTAGAATAATTGCAGTATTGGAACTGCTGCTTCAGAGGAAAGTCACTGCAGTTTGAGATTTAGCAACTGGACAGAATAAACAAAAGATGGAGGGGGGAGTGTAGCTTTGGCTGAGGGTAGGCAGGACGGAGGAAGAAGGGGAATTGGCTGCTTGTCCACTGGAAATCCCACTTGTACCTGCTGCTGGCAGAAGATTTTGGATTTTGCTATCAGCTGACAGCTGTTCTCAGACATGTTAAAGTGTTTTATCAGAAGAATGACGAATTTTGACCTTCATGGACAAGTTTCATGTTCAAGGGGGATAGACAAGTGAGGAGTAATGGAAAGCATTGAATGAAACCTCATCCCACAAAACCAAATTGAGGTTTGGAGAACCTGAAACAACACTCTTCTCCGTTTGGGGGATTGACTGTCACCCTATCTCATACGATGTTGCTTAAAATTAATTCAATCATTTAGAAATTTTTTTCTTGTCAGCTTATAATTTATCAGCCCTCCCTTTCATTCTCTTTCTGGTGAACTGAAGGATGGCAACTTCATTTCTGTCAGCAGAACCTGGGGACAGGTTTTCAGCATTGCTTCATATCTCCTAATCATGACCCTTCCCTGCTTCTTCCCTGTGCTTCCCACATGGTACATCCTGTCCTCAGCATTTCTTGTCACTCTTAAGAGTAATGACTTCCACTGGCTCCCTCTGGTTTTAGGTAGAAAAGGTTTCTTTCTAGTCTTGTTATTGGTGCTGTAGGACCTACAAGACTGGCCCGTTGGACCACATTTGTGTAAGGTATTCTGCAAACAGAGGAAAAAGGACATTTCCCACTGCTATGTTTTTATTTATTGTTTCTCTTCACCACTGAGTTTTCTTTGCCAAAACACTGCACTCTCTTGAAGACAGTTTGGATAAAAACCTTTCTTAGCAAGTTCCTCCTGAATGTATCCAAGGTATAGAATTTGGGAAATTATGCTCATAACATTTGCTCTCAAAAATCTCATTTGAGGTTTTGGCTTTCAAGGAGTAAAAACGAAGTAATGTACATTCAGGACATTTTGGTATTTTAGCTAATGAGACTGATTCATCTAATGTGCTAGTCTCATAAAAAAAATATTGACTAGCACTGATACAGGTACCCAACACAATGTTTATTATAAACATTTAACATGCCAACTCTCTCTCAAAAAAAAAAAAAAAATTATCATTTCTTAATGAACTAATGGCATTTTAGAGAAAAAAATGGTTAAAAATGCAGCGTTTTCTCCTTGGAGTTGCAAAGAATGAAGAGACTTTACAAACAATCTCTATACAATTCATCATCATTTAAATTCCCTAACAATCTTGATAGAGGTTGCTTAGTTATTTCAATTAAAAAATGAAAGCTGCATCCTTAATGTGTAGGGTTTCTGATTTTTATGAAACTTAATTACATAATATTTTGGTTTTTATAGTTAAGGAGAAGAAATCAGGCACTGTTAGAGGTGGAAAACCTTGAGGTCTTAAGCTATGAAAATATTTGGGGAACATTGTAGTACACAATAGGAAGAATAAAAGCAGGGCTTATTTTGCAGTGTCTGAAACTGAGTTAGCTGTGCCAAAACCCATTCAGTTGTCTGCAAAAAATATTTAACACCATCTGACATATTCACTGTCACTCCATGCTCTGTGAATCAAATATAAAATTATGTGCAAGAAAAAAACCCTACAAACTTATTTTGTCACAAGTAAGCTAAGAATTTTGAAGATGGTCAGCTCCACTTGTCAACAAGAATAAGCAAGAAGAAAAATAATGGGTTAGACTAACAGAGAAAGAAGTCAGGCAGGACTTCAGTTGGAAAGAGCTGCCTCCCAGAAGAGGAGTTTGCAGCACATGATTTACATCCTTAGATTTTGTCCAGAGTTTGCTGGATTTCTTGCAGTTGATAACAGCGAACATCCAGCTTTAGGACTAAAATTTGAGCCCTCAGAAAGAGTAGCCAAATCTAGTATTTAGGACAACGCCAATCAATACCTGGAGGTTATTTTTCAAAGTTGAATCCAAATCAGGTTTTGGGTCATTAGGCTTAATTTTGTCTGATATTGTGACTCAGGCCCACCCCTTTGAGTTCTATAGGCAAGCTTGGAAATTTGTGAATTTGTTAAGTGGTATCCCCACCTGTGCAAATTGATGGCAATTGAAAATGATCACCACAATGTGTCACCACAGCTAACACTGCACCACGACTGGAACGTTTCCCTACAAGTCAGATCCCGTAGTTTTCCTTTTGGCCATTCAGTTTTTACAGCACCTGCAGTTTTTTGTTTTTCCTCCAAAGATCATCATTTTACTTTGAAGTCTACTGACTGCGATATGTCTAACCCCATCCAGTGGAGGCAAGGAACTGAATAATTACTTTACAAGTGCCATATTAAAAGCAGTCCAAAGACTATTTATGCTGCTCATTAAAGTCATTGGAAATTTGGCTGGGCCAGAGCTCCCTGCTTTGGTCATGCAATAGGAGAGGAAAGCATTCCAAAAATTGTTATTTTGTAATTATTCGTGCTGTGGTGCCACAAGAGGATTTGATTAGCACCCTTCTATGTTTTAAACTTAAAGAACAGATGCCACAAAGCAGTACCACCACTACCCCCATTGTTTGTCCTCCAAAGCCTTGATTAACTGTCAATTTTCAAATGGGAATAAAAGTGGGACAGATAACAAAATTTGATTTTAAGGTCAAAATTATTAGAGTTGAAGTTAAAATTATGTTCAAATTAGAAGTATAGTTAGAATAAAGTTTTCAAAGCTCATATATACCCCTTACTGCCTCTTGTAGTAGCACGAAGTAAAATCCTGGGCCCTCTAAAGTCATCAGGTTTTTGGTACTGGACGAGGACTACAATTTTAATTTTTATTTTTTGTACACTGACAAATGTCATCCTGCTGCACACTACCAAAACACAGCAAATGTCCTGAATGCAGACTGCACTGTGGCAAACAGACAGAGACAGGCACATGCACACTCAGTCTTGGAGTAACAAATCTGCTGGGTTCAGAGTGCTGCCTTGTAAGATAAGAGGGGAAGACACTCAAATCCAGTGGCTTTGATGGATGCTGGACTATGAGCTTCAAAAGGGAGAGAAACTTTCCATTTCTGTGCTTCCTTCTTCCTTGGACAGAAAGAGTTTTGTGTTTCTCTTTAAGACTAGGCATTCTGAATTTATGTCAAACTGATGTAAAATACCAAGCTTCATTTCTTTAAATACATCTTGAAAATGTCTTGGAAATGAGTTGTTTGCACATTATTCTCTGTGGCTGTGCTTGGAACGGGGGTGGTTCTCCTTTAAATAACCATTCAGGAGCTCGGAGATCCAGGCAGTTGTGTATCAATTAGCAGGATGCATTGCTGAGTGTGAGCTGCCTGGAAATGCAAAGGGACAAATGGGAGCATTAAGGTTTCCACCATCATTTTGCTTTCCTGCCTCTAACTACAAATCGGCTTCATTGTGACTCACAGCTTAAGAAGTTGGTGCATTTCTGCAGATCCATGATAAGATATTTTTCTTTAGTAAGAAATGCAGTTAGACTCTGCATTCTGAATCTCTTCTTGCCAGGCCCTAGATGCATTAGTATTCCACTGGCAGCTGCCTGTAGGTAGGAATATTGTTTTTGTCCATAACCAGAGGGAACAATCAGACTAAGCCGTTCCCCAGCTATAAACCAGCCAAAGTAATTGGGTTTAATTTTAATTTTTGTAATAGCTTTAAATTAATAGGAGCAGCTGCTGCCACAGTGTGTGGGTGTCCTTTTCCAGAAGGCATAGAACAAAAAAGGGAAAGAGTAAACAATAGTGTGTCTAGGACACAAAGGTTAATTCAAGAACTGAGCAATGTCTTTTCGTTATCAAAAACTCAGTTGGTGATATCTAGCAGTGTCTCTTTTCCTTCTTTTTCTTTCCGTTTTTTCTTTTCTTCTTTAATTCCCTGATAAGATCTCAATCTGATTAGGCTCCTGTGTGTAAAGATGTGTTGTTGGTATCTAAACGCTAACTCTCTTTCTCTATATGACTCACAAATAGATTAGCAGTGACAAAGTGCTAGGAGAGATAAAAATAGATTAGCAGTGACAGGAGTACTATTATAATTATTTTTGGAAGATACGGTTTGAATTAAGAGTTTGGGCACTTTTTGCCCTGAGAGGGTGAATTTAAACCTCGGAACTGAGGATGGTTTCTGCTGTTGTGTCAGACACCAGATAGTGAAATGTCAATACCAGATGTCCTAGACATCAAGATTAGCCATAATAGCCAAATGCAGCCATAAAGTGATGTGTCAAAGTGGATAATAAAACAGATGCTTAGCTTTTATAATGAAGGGGAAAGGGAATGAAATATCAAAAGTGCCTTTAATACATTAACAAAGTTGTCTTCAACTTGCTTAAAAGTAGAAAGTTATTGAACCAAGGAGAACTATGTGTCGTTTAAACATTAACTATCAGCAGATGAATTTCAATTAGCATTAGCCTTTCTAAAATCCTGAATTTCCTCCTATTGGTCTCATTTTACATGAAATTTTTATAGCACAGAGTGAGGCTTGTCCTTTATTATTTCTCCCATGCTAATTTGGAAACAAATAAAGTTCAACAACTCAGCAACATACTGTTTAAACTTGCATTAGGGTTTGAGGACTGGGAGCTGGAATACATTTACCCACTGCCATATCATCTGCTTGATTTGAGATCAAATGAGGGATGTCCTATAGCACTCCAGAGTAAGGGCAAATGATAGAAATATGTTAAGATACTGAAGAAAACCATTAGGTAAGAGTGCTGCATGCAGATGGCTGGTGGCATTTTTTCCCTACTGATACTTTTTTAAAAAAAAATGAAAGGTTTGTTTTCTGTCTTTTATATGTGTGCCTTAAATATAATTTCCAGATCTTAGTGATAAGAAAGTATCTTAATTAACAAAAAAATCATCAAATCATAGATTTCATTAGGTTGGAAAAATCCTTTAGTATCATTGAGTCCAACTGTTATCCTGGCACTGCCAATACCACCCCTAAACCATGTCCCCAAGTGCCACATCTACACATCCTTTAAATACCTGCAGGAATGGTGACTCCATCACTTGCCTGGACAGACTTTTCCAGAGCTTGACAACACTTTCATTCATTAAATATTTCGTAATATCCAAATTCAAGGTGTGGCCTCCCCAGTGCTGAGTACCGGGGGCAGTCACTGCCCCGGTCCTGCTGGCCACACAATTTCTGGTACAAGTGGCTTTCTTGGCCACCTGGGCACACCCTGGCTCATGTTCAGTCATGATGGTGAAGTAAATTATTGAGACCCAGAACATTCAGGAAGCAGACATTAAAAGGGGCAGATAAATTCTGAGTGTAATTAACTGCATCACTAGTTCTTTATTTTACTTACTCAGGAAGATCTCAATTCCTTTCTGTTTCTCTTTGTAGATTCCGAGCCTTGCTGGTCAGACTCATTAAGTGCTGCTAATTGGAAAACATGTACTTGTGTATAATGAGAGAGTTTTGTCCTCTAATTCATGTTAGCAGTGAGAGGCCAAAACTGATGTTCTGCAGCAGACCAGCTTCTGGGAATGATTACAAAGAGACACATTACTGGTGCTATGTCTGTAAATCCTGTTATGTTTTTCCTTCACCATGATCCCAGTTTAGCTGAGATCTGCTTCCATCATTAGATGAGACCTGTTCATAAGGTTGTGTAATTGAATCAGGTAGACTTTGCGGGACTGTAGCATTTTGTTGCCAAACATGGCCAGTAAGTTACTTACATCAAATTACAAGTGCATGGCATGATTGGAGACTATTCCTGTCTGAATGAAGCTGGAAGTTCCACCTACGAAATGAATAAAGCATAAAAACAGAAATAGTGAACATTTCTCATCCATAGAACAAGTTTTTGCCTCACCTCTGGAATATTACTCATTTGTCTTGAAAAGTAACAGAATAATTGGAGTTGTGTGAGAGAATGCAGGCAGATATTTGTTATTCCTCAAAGAAATACCACCTTGATAGCAATGACATAAACATCTTTATTATAATTATTTACCATCATATATATTCATTTCTATCTTGTCAGAGAAACCAGAAATGTTGTGGAGGGCAGTAGTCCAATTTGGAATGGGAACAAATACCCTTTTCTGCTTTGCTTTCTGTTTTAAGACCTGGTTATTTTCCATACCTGAAGTTTTTTTGGATGATTTTTAGATTGTTTGTTTGTTTTTTAACCTCAAGAATTTATCTTCTGTTCCATTGATTGTCTAGATGTTGATATGCGTCCCCTGACTATTAAGGATGTAGATATAGATATAGATATAGATATAGATATAGATATATATATAGATATAGATATAGATATAGATATAGATATAGATATAGATATAGATATAGATATAGATATAGATATAGATATAGATGTAGATGTAGATATAGATATAGGTATAGATAGATATAGATATAGATATAGATATAGATGTAGATATAGATATAGATATAGATATAGATGTAGATATAGATAGAGATAGAGATAGAGATAGAGATAGAGATAGAGATAGAGATAGAGATAGAGATAGAGATAGAGACAGAGATATAGATAGAGATAGAGATAGAGATAGAGATATAGATAAATGAAGTTGTTCTGAATTTCAGTAATAGTCTTGTCGGTGTTGCCTTATGCTGACATTCCTTCATTAGTTGTGCCTCCTCTCTGTGCTGGTGAATTAAACCCGTAGCAGAGGGTGTAGCCCCACTCCAGACAGAGGTTTGGCCAGAGCCTGTGTATGAGGTATGAGTGGTGTGAGGTTGCAGCAGCCTGATGGTGAAGTAGAGGATGTTTGGACATCCTGTGCATCCTTTTCACTTTGTGGGAATGGATTTCCCTGGTTGTATGATGCCCTCCCTGCTGTGGTGTCTCTACCAGCTCGGGCACCCGGGCAGAGTTGCAGTCCCTGTGGTGACAGTGGCCCCAGAGCTGTCATGGCCCTGATCTGCCCAAGTTCTCCCAAACTCAGGCTCTGGGATCTCCTCACCAGCTCCTGAGCTGTTCAATCTGTTCCACTTCATTTACTTCGGAGGAAATTTGAACCTCACACAGCCCTTTGGTTCTGATTTCTTATGTCCACGTCCATATGTCAATGAGTACATACCCATACATGTCTTTGTTTTTCAGGCAAAGAATCCCCTCCAAAAACGTGTATTACTATCGCTGCCCAGACCACAGGAAGAACTATGTCATGTCCTTTGCTTTCTGCTTTGACCGAGAGGACGACATTTACCAGTTTGCCTACTGCTACCCCTACACCTACACTCGCCTTCAGCACTACCTGGACAACCTCCAGAGGAGGAACATGGACTACTTTTGCAGGGAATTGCTGGGGCTCAGTGTGGTAAGTACCAGGCATACTTGCCAGCCAGCAGGTTTCATTATGGACATCTATCCTTAAATGCTTCCAGAGCATAATTCATCATCCTTGCTAAAGCACCCACAAACACGTATTTGTTTTCTTGCTATCAATGACACAGGAGGAAGTGTACCTCCATGGTGAAATATAGACAAATGCTAATTTAATTTCACATAAAATATTTCCTTTGTAATAGGCAAGGCAATGCTAGATTCCTATGTAGGATCAGTTCATTTCTAAAGACATTAAAAGATGAACCTGAAACAGCTTTATTGAAGAAATGTGATTTTTAGAGTACTCTGACCATTTGTCTTTCTTGAAGAGCTTTTCTGTTCAGAAAGAAATATGGGGTTTTTGACCCAGAAGATAACTTTTCTTGATAAAATAATGCAAAACATACACAACCCACCTATTTTATTTCCTCTTAAAAATTCATGCTTTGGTGATTTGCAATTAGTATGGATTTAGTGGTCTCTGTAAAGATCTTAATGGCCACATAAAATGAAGTGTCATAGTTCTTCTGGAGCAGGAAGAAGGGTTAATGGTAGGGCTGAACTTCTGCTCTCTTTGCTGTAACCCTTCTCTGAATTGTTGCCTGTCCAGGGGATTTGGCGACCATGACTCAGCCACTCCCATGTCAACTCAGAAATCATCAGATTAAAAAATAATAGCTCAAATAGGTTTTTTTTAAGCTTTTGCTTTCTCCAACTTTATAATGCACTTGTACCACACTCTCAAGTTTTTCTCTGAGATTTGATTTGGTCTAAACTTGTAGTGTGTGTTTCAGAATCAGAAAGCTGTGAAGGCTGCTAATCCCAGCAGCAGGGTCTTTAAAAAGAAACCCAGCATATAACGTGAACATCAAAATGAAATCATATGTGTACCCTGTGCTGAGACAGTAAAAGTCTTCCATCACTAAAGCAGGCCACTGAGATTCCTATGATGGCATAAAACTTGGAGGAAAAAATTTACTTACAGAGAAGAGTAAAAACGGAATTAACCAAAGAAGTAATTTTTAACCCTTTTCATAGGTTAAGTACAGTTCTTGTTCTAAAGATGACTATTGCATATCCATGAACTGGCATTAATTATTAATCATTCCAATTAGGGGGACAAACAATTATGAGGGAAAGGGGTATTAAAAAATAGAAAAGTAAAATCTGCAGAGGCTGGGAGGAAAGAGCACTATCATCTTAATGTGTGTAGGGTTTTAATTATTAATCTTAGAGGACAGAGCTGTCATTAGTTCTATAATGAAACTGAATTTGTTTCCTTTCACTCTGAAACTAGTGTATAAACAGTCACATTTGCATATTCATCAAACCTCTGATCTGACTGATTAAAACACAGAGATAGAAGGATTTATCTTTTATCTGCATTTTGACAGACAGAGCTATACTCGTAAATCTTGTTAACATTGTGTTACCAGTAGTTGCTAAATATTAGTTTTCATATTTCAGCACACTAAACAAACAGATGCCACTCAAAATGTGGCAGGAAATGTGCTGTGTATAAGTCCTGCTTTTATATCTATATGTACACACACAGTATGTTTTGCAGAAATTGATATGGTAACATTTTGCAGCTCACCAAGCTGTATAAAAAAGCTTCTGAATCAGGCTCATGCTGTAATCTTTGTGAGCAACATTACAATCTCAGAGCATTTCTGACTTTTCTCCACACACAACTGTCCTAGAACAGCTTGGTAATTTAATGTCTTTGCTGAGCTTGAATGGACAATTTCCATAAGTTCTCTGTGAGTTAAATATTTTAACATAGAGCTTTGTTGCTATCATACATCTTTAAATGGTGAAAAACAGGATCCTTCATTCTTCACTGCACAGTGCTTCATAAAAGCAGAAGCTGGCTGTACTTTGGAGAATTGCGTGCCATATAGGATAGATTTAGAGCTAAGAAAGTGAGCTCTGTCCCTGCCCTGGCCCCTTATGTAAGATAAGAGGAATCAGATTGGCATAAAGAGGCCCTTAGAAGCTCTATTCCTGGCCAAGGGACGATACCCCTGGTAGCACATGGTGAAAGGTAGTTTAAAGATGCCGTCTGAGGACAAACTCTCAAGTCCTCCTGCTGGGCACAGGGCTGAGGAGGGATAACATGGAAGGGGAAGGCTGCAGCACATCTGTCGAGCTGCCACATAGCTGCTGGTCCCCTCAGGTTCATTCTAGGGAAATTTTGCAGCCCCCTGCTGCAGCCTGTGACTGTGAGGATGAGGAAGTGTTTGAAACCATTTCACTTCTCCTGGAGTATGAAGTTTTGAGCTGTGTCTCTTGGAGACGGCAGAATCTCACCACAGATCCTTGAAGTGGCTTCGTTTTCGTTTTTTTTTCCTTTGTTGTGGGAAAGTAAAACTCGAGTCACAAGAAGCCATGTTTAGAGGATTACTCCTAAAGGCTTTCTGAGTGCACATTTTGCTGCACATAATGTTTTCAAGGCAATCTAATTTCTAATCTAATGTCATATCTTCTCTAAAGAAAGTACTCTGCCTCCGTTAACCCCTGAAATACTATCACTAATTCTATGAAAATTGAAAGTGAAATATTGGTATGGGACATGTAATTGTCATTAGGATGCAGAATGACAAAATGGTTCAGAGCCAAATGGCAAAGTTTCCCATTCCCATTTAAATGGATAACTTAGATGTACTATTTCCGACCTTTTAATGTTTATATTCTTTAATTCAGAGAGCTATCCCACATTCTAAATGTGCCAAATGTTCTTGAAAATAGTCTCTCCTGCAAGTGAGCTGAGATGGTCACCCAGGCACCATTTAAACTGCTATTTTCATTCTGCTGTTATTGGCCTTGGCTAACTTCAGATTTTCTTTGGTTTGCCCGAACAGATCAGAAGTTCAAAATCTGTGAGCACTTTTAAAAATTGTGAAATAACTTTTTTGCATATTATTGATGTGTCTCTCAGCAAATGCTATACAATATTTCAAAGCATGACATAATTAAAAATAATTTTTACATTTCTGTGAAAACATAGGCATAGGCATAATTTACATTTATTGTATTTTATGATAGTTAGTCTCATGTGCAGTAACAGCTGTGTGGGTAGCATTGTAACCACTGTTTTGGAGTTGGCAAAATTTTTGAGTGTGCTGTCATTTGAAGTTGGCAGTTCAAATTGCCTGCGTATTCTTGTGGTGTGTGGACAATTGACGAGACCTGTACCTCCACCAGTATTCCCATCCATGGGCACACACAATAATTTAAATAAGTTTTGGACTGCCTGGCTCAACTCCTAAAGCCCACTTTACAAATTGACACTGGCTGGGCAATATTTGCATTACTCACTCCGAAGAGAACCAGGATTAATCAGAGCCGGATGTTTCCTTTCACTCCATTAGGCAATGGTGCTTCCAAATTACACTTGAGGAGAATTGTGACTGCACATACAAACCACGAGCCTCAAAGGGACTTGCACGGAACACAGAGACTGGAATATGGAATTCTGTTAAATTAAATATTAAACACACGTATTTTAAAACAAGAAGGCAATATGTCTAATGTAGGGCTCTGTAAATGAGACAATCTCTTAAGTCAGATATGGAACACTGAAAGACAAAGATTGGAGCACAAGGCATTTCTTCCTGACTCCACACCACTTTGGTGTGTGCTTTTAATTTACATGAGTTACTCCTGATCCATGCTGGTACCAGAGAGAGCAGAATGATGCCCTAAGACTGTGAAACTGCTCACCAGATGTCACACTGCCAGTTCATTGATCAAATATCCTTTATTTACCATCTAAATGACTTCGTACTCAGGTAAAAATACTTGATCGGTTCTACCATTTTCTACTGGTCCATTTTTAACTGCTCAGTTATGAATGTTTTAAAGCATGAAGCAAAGAAAATAGGCAGTTTTTCTAAGGTTAAATTTCCCATTTCTGCATTCAACTCTAGGTTATGTAATAACAGCTCTGTAAAAGAAAAGTATACTCTTGGTCTTTGAAAAAAAATGGAAGTTACAGGCTTCTGTGTGATGTAATGCACCTTTGAAATCCTGTTGGTGTCAGATACTGTGTTTTCCAATGGATTTGACTGTAACTAGGTTGAAATGTCATGTAAATGTAATTTGTGGCAATTTACTTTGCCTGAAAAAGGCACAGAAATAGTGCTTAGAAAAAGTAAATCCCCTTGCTCATTTCTCAGTGGTGTAAAAGTGCAGCTAAGTATATGTTCAGGACACGTTCTCTTTAGTCAGTGGTGTTTTTTACTCCCATAGTACTGCTGTTCCCAAAACATTCGTAATATGGATGTCATCCCAATACTGTATGTGAAATTTTAAATGTTCCTACAGCTATTTTCTTAGCTGGATTGGATATCAGCAGAAGCAGAGTTGGACCTAAAAATAACACCACCAGCAGTTCTTGCCAAAATAAAATATGATTTATAGCATATAATAGCACAGTGTGCTGCCAGGGAAATTATATAAATAACATGAAAAATTACAGGGGACTATTCTATACCATCAGTTTAAAGGAGAATTTCTTTGTTACAACTTAAAGGGAGTTCTGGGAGATAACCTGGCCTGTGGAAATCACCGAGTAGGAAGGATAGGTGAAACTATGGTACTGTTGAATGTTGCCATCTGTCTGTAGGATATATATGAGTGTTCATGATAAAACCAAGAAATATTATGGTTTAAGTTGGCAGCAATATATAGTTTTTGAAAAAAAAACCTCAATAAAATCATCATTTGCAGTTAATATTGTGCTAGGTTACTAAATGTGTAAGTTGGCTATTTCTTAAATTACAGAAAGAACTATGTTTGATAAAGTAAAATAATTTCTAGAAGGATTTGCATAAATTGCTCTTTATCTAACTGTGAGTAAAAAATCTTAAATTGTGATTCAAATCTTAAGTCCATTTTGCAGCTCACATTTTATAACTATCATTCTCCATTTGATAAAAAAACCTCTTGGCAAAAGCACTTCACCAAAAAAAGAAGCTTTGAGCACAAAAAGTCCGTTGAGGTAAGAAATCATCTGAAGAAAAAAAAGTGTTATGATCCATTTTATTAAAAGAAAAAGTTCCTGAAAGGAATGACAGTAAATGAATTATGTGTGGCAAAGTTAGTCTATACAAACTGTTTTCATGCACAGGTCCCAAACTGCACCCTTTCATCTTGTAGCCACACAGGGAAACCTTTGGAAAGTCAGTGACCTTTCTGAAGTTTTCACTGGACTTTTTGTAGCTGTTCAGGTTGGCCTTTTGCTTCATGGCTCTTCCCATTTCCAAGTCAGACTCTTCATCTCACCTTTACTCCACACTTGTCCTTCATCTGGCTTGCCCTTTCTTTGCCTCAAATCTAACCTTCCCTTTTCTTTCCATTTAGTTTATACTCTCCTAAGCTAGCTAGAAGAAAGAAGCTGTGGTATTTGTTTTCTGCTCTTATGTTACTTATCCTGCTTTGTTCTTTCCTATTCATTCCCCTTATCTCTTTGAGTTGTGAAGGGCAAATCCAAAATAGCTGAGAGGTCTTTTAAATACCAGCACTGCACAAAGTAGTCATGTTCTCTTCTCTGCACTTGATATCCCCATCTCAGTGCCATTTCACGTAACTTCATATCCTGTTCTAGGACTTGTCTTCCTTGTCCTTCTGTCTTTTCTGTTCCCTATTTGCTCCATCCATATTTGCTCATATGTACTCCTGCATTTCCAGAAAGGCTGGAATAATACGTGGCTTGTCCAGGCTTCAGCCTGGAAAGGAAACACTAACGATCTAGGCAGATGTCCTGAAGTGCCTGGACTGACACCCAGGTGCAGGAAGGCATTTCAGGGTCTGACTCCTTTTCTCACGACAATGGCAAATTGCAAGTAAAAGGCAGGTTTTGCTTGTTCCTGTCCTCAACGCTTTCTCCTGCTTGGTTGAGTGCCACAAAGCTCCATGTGGTAACTATAATCCCAGTGGGAAACCTATTGGTTTTGTCCACACAGTGAGTTCAACCTCATATCTAGGCACTTGCCTTTAATTACTGCACCCTAAGCTTTTGGGGGCATGGAGAACCTATTTTTATTTTCCATGTTCAGTGCTGCCTAGAATCCCTGTTTTTCAGTTGGTGCTTGGAAAATAACATAGCACAACCAATTAATATCACCTCATCAAAAAAAAGCAAGTCTGAGCCCCTGTGTGTACACCAACGTAAAGCTTTTTCATCATTTTAAAATTTATTTAGTTGCCCTGCAGGCCGTGAGTGTATTTTGAGGGTATGTAGGACTGAGAACCCTGGGAAAACCCTAGAATGCCTTCAGTCTTCTTGCACTTCGAGTTTCAGAAATTTGTTTTCCCTGCTTTGTAGCACAGCATTAAGCAATAATTACCATGTTGATAGCGATGCTGAATGTACTTGCACGGAGGGGAAATCGTGCTATGTGGAGCTATTAACTACATTTGCCCCGTAGCACTTCACTGCATTGACTCTGCTGGGATTTTGGCTATGTTTGAGTTGGTTTCTGTTTAGATCTCCTGAGTGGTGACTGTGTAATGCATCTGTGGGGCAGGAGCAGTATTTTAATCTTTATTCTTTGACTGTAGACCCAGAAGACGGTTAGCCTGGCTCACATTACCTGTAGGCCTGAAATTTTGGAATTGAAGGCTTATTTAACAATTTCAAAATCTGCTCAGTCCAAAGGATTTGGATTTATGCCTTTTAATTTAAGCAAAGAAAGAACTATTTATTGATTTAACTTTATACCGGCTCTAGAATGTAAGTATAATATATTAAAATCTCTAAATACCTCAGGCAAAATCTTGTTCACATAATTTATGGAAACTGAGCATTGTGGCTCCATCCAGACAAACACTTAAGTGTGGATTTAAACTTAAGCATGTTAATAGACATGTTGAAGTCACTGGCACTGTTCATGACATCAAGTTTAATGTGTGCAAAGATATCTTTAGGCTCCAAGGCCAAAACAATCAACACTTAGGCCTGGTGCCCCCATGTTTTTTTGTGAACTTGTACTACCACTATAACAACAGGACTACAGACAAAAATTAATAATAAACTGCCCTTTTTACACTTCTCTGTAAATATGCTGAATGTCTGTGTGTAAAGTGAATCCCACCATTGCTCAGCCATCTCTTTTTTTATAGCAGTGTATGAGTAAGGTGTGCATTTGAGGCCTTCTGCATAAGAGATTTGTGCTAATCCTGGAGTTCCTTGTCCTTGACATGCACATGTTCAGTAAGACTTTATCTCTTTTGTCCTTAAGCCTTGAAAGCTAAAAGCTGCCTCTAGGAAGACTTCTGCCTGTTCGTCAGAAGGGATTTGGGGAGATATCATATAGAAATGAGAAAATAAAGACATAAGAACATATTTTGATGCAGATTATAAGATAGAAGAGACCAAGGCAGTGTAGCTCAGGTGGTCCCAGCTGGCTGAGTGCATCCTTACTGTTGACCCAAGTATTTGAAAATGCATACCTGAAGAGAGGAAGTAAGGCTCATGAAAATATAATACATGTAAGAAAGCAGAGCTGAGAGATATTACATGTAGCCTGTGATCTATTCTTGATTTCAGAGTGATTTTAATGACCCTTACTTTTCCGCACTGTTAGCAAAGTATTTTTGAATCAAAGAATAGCACAACGATGAAGCACATCAAACTTGCATGTAAGGGAGGTTAGTGCTGCCCTTATTTTAACACATCATGTTGCAGTCAAACATATTTTATTTTAGAAGATCATGATATTGTGGGAAAAAAAAAGAGTATTTTTCATAGGGAAAGCCTGCTGCTGTTGAAGTGCTGCTATTATCCACAAATACTGAAAGCAATATTTATCTTTGTTTTGAAGACAAAATGACATACAAATAACATGATGAGACAGGAGCTTTTTAATGTAAAGCAGTAGGTACTTAATTGAAAACTGTTTTTTTTTCACTTCTTAGGAAATATAAGATATAGCTTAAAGCCTTTTTAATACTCTTTAAAAGAGATCTTACATGGCAACCAGTCATATTGGTACATGAAAAGAACTGCAGTCTCTGATAAAGATCCTCTTTTTCATGTTTTCAAACAGCAGCTGAGCACCATACTGTGGCAGCAGAGAACAATCTGAGAAAATGAACACGGATTGAAAAGGCCCCAGTTACATGACATTTCCAGTGGAAAAAATAAAGCCAGCCTGAGGCCTACAGTCAAATATTTTCGCTCAGAATTCCCTAGAATTGTGGACATACCTTTCTACAGAAAGTGTTATTTTCTGAACCACCTTATCCGACGTTCTAATAACTGTGTAACATGGGGAAAGACAAAGGAGAGATACCATCCATTTCAGGAGTTTTCATGAGTGTGCATGAAAGAAAAACCTGTTTCAGAAATCATTTTCCTCCCATTTATTTTTAATTTCTCATTAATTACATCCAATTTGGCACTTAGTCTTAATTAGTTAAAATTTAAGATGGCTATTACTATCTCAAAATCTGAAAATGTCGGGATTTTATAATACATACTTTTTTCCTCCATTTAGATTTTCTGCATTATAGTGGATTATAAAAATGCATTAATATCCATCATTCTATTCTTAATCAGCTTCTTAATTCATCAGTGACAGCTGTGCATTTTTAAATGTTGTTTGTTTTTCCTTTTTTTTCCCCCTTTTTAAAAATCTATGTTGCTTAGAATTAAAATATTAACTAGTCTTTCCATATTTATGAATCCCGCACTGTTCTCAGCATGGAATAAGGGAAAAATCTCATGCTCGTTTTTAAAGAAAATCCATATTTTTTTTTAACTTTTGCTCTGACAGCCTCTAAAATATTGCATAAATATCAGTGAGTTAAGGTTCATAACATTCTTCTGGCTGCAGTGTCGTTTTATAGGAAAGGGTACTATTGCAGAAAGCTGGATTGCTTGGAAGCAGCCTGTGGGAAAGCCTTTGGTGTTCATTTTCAGAGGTCAGCCGTAGCAAGCAGTTAATTTAGACGGAGTTCAGGGCAGAATCGAGTCTTCCAATCCTTGTCAGGACCCTGGACAGCGCATCCGACCCGGCTTTCTGAGCAGCGAGTTTTCACATTCACTTCTAAAAAGCTGAAAACACAAACTTCTCTTTTCAGAGCTCCTGATACACAAAAAATGAACCCAAATTTCTGACATTTGCACCCCAAAAATAAGTTTAATGTTTTGGAAACCGGGGCCTATTTGCAGTTGCTGAGGTCCTCAAATTATGCCTGTGGTTTTCAAGAAAGAAAGAACTAGAAATGGACTCCGCTATTTTGCACAGCTTATGTGATTCAAGACCTCAAGTATGTTTTTCTTATTTGCCTTCTGAGAATGAAAAATAGCCAGTAATGTGTTATGTCTGATGGAAAATTTATAGGAATGTCAGAGATGACTGATTAAGGGCACTTTATAGATTAACAGATGACGACTAAAACAGAGGTTGATGGTACTGTGGTGAAAAAAGAGGAGATATTTTGGCAATACAGTGAGATCCATCAAGACTTTTCTGAGACCTAGACATAGATATTAATCCAAACAATGAATATTTCAAAATCTGAAAGGCATTGTGTAGAACAAGAATAGTGTTGCTGCACACAACAGGGTGTTCAGCAGCACTGCATCTTCTTTGTCTCCCGTGAGTGGATATAATATAATCTCCTTCTTGCCTTAGTCTGTCTTCCTCTCAAAAGCTCAAGGAAATGGTCCCGATCCTTGGCATGGGTTAGGCAATCAAGCTGTCACCATAAAGTACTTTGCTATCTTCTGTGTGGGGACCATTTATCTCTTAACGGGAATTAATGATGTAGAGGTTCCTAGAGAACTTATAAAGGGTTTTGGGGTGGTTTTTTTCTTGTTTTGCTTTTTCCTTTAAATTGTAGTGGCCTCTTTATGGAGTATCCAATTTATATCCTCGCTCTCAAGAGAACAAACTGCTCAGAATGTGAACTGAGGAAAGCAGAATATGTGTTCCAAAGGTGTACTTTTCTGCTGTTGTAATCATCCTTACAAGATACTGTGGCAGCACCAGATTTTCCTTCAGCTCCAGCTGATTTTGAAATCCTTCAAAGCTTTAGGAATAAAACTGCATGTATCCTCTAGATTTCTTTTATAGAAATAGATAAGGTTTTGTAACAGCAAATAACACTGCAGAGCTGAACAAAATTGTCCTCCTCTAAGTGAGACTTGGATGCACTCAGACCAAATAAGATTGTAGACTCATACTACACAGACTCATAGGAAAACAGAGGAAAAGGTATTATATTCCCCATGGTCAAACAGAATTCTTGTCCATCTTGGCTGAAACTCCCATTGGCCATGGCAACCGAGGAGGGAAATACACAGCACCAGATAACATCTAATTTAATGCTGACAAAGAGGTGGGATGCATTGATCTGTTTGGAAGAAAACTTCATTCTTTTTCATTCCTATAATTCAGATTTTCTCATTACTCGACACAGATGGCAAAATATAATTTTATTAACTATGACCATTTGTTTTGCGGTTCATCAATTAAATTGCAGAGATTACAGAGACTGGTTCATGCCAGCCATTAACAGAAACAAGTTAGTAGCTAGAGCTATACTGCAAATGGCTATAGATGTTGCATACAGTGCTTCAAGATCATTTGTTGCTATGACAATAATGAAGCAGAATGGCTATGGTCTCTGAAATCTCAGATTTTTCATCTTCCCAGAGAAACACAGGCAAATACAAACTCTTCTTTTAGAAATCTGGACTTCCTTTAGAACAACAATGAATTTATGTATGTTAAAATACAATTAATTTATGTATGCCGCTCTCTCTCTGCTCATTAGAAAGTTAAATCAGAAAAAAAAATAAAATCAATGTATTGCAAAGCTCCTGGACAACAACCACTTCCCCTTCTATATACTGCAAAGTCAGTGTGAACCACCAGGTAGAACCAAGAAAAGTAAACTGATGGTGCCTGTAGCAGCCATCTCCAGAATCTCCTGTACCAGCCAAGCAAAAATTTGGTAGAAGTGAATGAGAACTGCATGTCAAAACCTTTCCTGTTCTCATCTGTCTTTCTTTATCTGATAAGAACTGCACTTGTGTTCATTTTTTACCAAATTGGATTCTAGAAATTATTTCCACCCCAGTTTCATGTATTTACATATAATGGTACAAATTTCCTGACATGCTCAATCTGAAAACTTGCTTGGAAAGAAAGTTCATTTCTGCAACTGGTGACCACAGAGTAATTGCTCCCTAATCCCTTTTTTAAAATAACTTAGGGTAGTGACCCTTTTTTATGTCTGTGTATTTTTTTTAATGCAGATAATCTCTCTTTTCTTTTATACAGTCACAAATTATGAACTTTACATGAAATAATGCTGAATCACAACAAGAAATTTAGAAAGGCCTTGGACTGATGATGATTAACATCCCTAAAATATTAATTCACAAAAGATACCTTCTTTGATTAGCTTCAGAAGTTGCTCCATGTGCTAGAAAGTAGGATAGCCTGTACTCTGGCAGCAGAACACACTATATAATTTATCGGAAAACATCAACAGGAGATGTGTCTTTAACACAATAGGGAGCCCATGTGCACAGACAGTTCAGAACATTGGGCTTTTCTGGGAATTGTATTGCACAGAAATTTACTGGAAATCACAAAGGTGTTTGAACATATTCTCTCTTTGATTCAAAAATACCCCATAATGATGATAAGGCAAGGATCACAGCCCACTGCACAACAGTAATGTGTCGTGATAGCAAACCTCTGGAGCTGATCACATGTCATCAGATCTCCCTGGCTGCACTTAGCACTGGTGGCAGATGTATTTCAGCAATGATCATGGATAGAATTCCTTACAGCAGCTTCATACCACATCACGTGTGCTGGAAATACTCATCTGCATCTCTGTTTGCAGCCAATGCAAGCACAAAATTTTAGTTTTTGTTCCAGGGACACTCCAAGTTTAATCTCTCTGGGAGACACCTTCACCCTGCCAGAGTTGTGTAAACTGATTTTATGTTGTTTACTCAAATGATCCCAAATTCTAAAAGCCTGGAACAACTCTCCTGTTAATAGCAAACATTTAGCCAAGATTGCTTCTTTTCAGAAGTACATTGCATCCCAAAGCATTACATGTGGATATATCCTGAGTTCAAAAGATCAAATTCATTACAAGTCAAAACATCATAACTAACAATAAACTGGAATCTATTTGAATTGCATTAATTTCTATAACAAAAAATATGTGATAATTTTCCCTTTCCTGTCTTCCAGTCAATACCATTTTGAATATTTAATTTTTTAATGTTGTTAATTTTGAACAACCTTTCCTTTCCATTTTTTTCTTTTTTCTTCCTTTTTCACTTTTCATTGACAGAGTATCTGAAAGTGCCACAGTCAAGCTAAGTATTTCATAATGCTGGATTCAGTTTCTGTAGATTTGGTTAAAGGCCTTTATTTTTCACTGTTATCCCTGTCCAAGTTTCCTTCCTTTGGACTTCAATGTCAGTGACAGAAGCAGCAGGACGAGATCTGATACCTGACTTCTCCTGTGCTGTGCCTCATTACAGCACAGGTTCTCCTAGATTACATCTAGATGGTTAGTTTGTCTCAGAATTAACAAAATTATTATCTCTGTCTTTTCCTAAGCTTCCTGCTAGTTTTGAGGATATAATTTCTAAGATTGCAGGAAATCTTTAGAGATCTACTTTCACACAGCTAAATTCTTCAGGAATCATCTTGATTTGCTGGCTGTTTAAATGGTTTTAACACAGGCCTCCACTCTCAACAAAATCAAAAAAGCCACAAAAGAAATGCAGACATGAAGTTATTCAGTAGTACCTTGTAGATACATTCTGACTCTGTTGGGTAAATCGGTGAGGGACCTATTGGAGTATTTAACATCCTTTATGTGGTGAGGATTGTCTTGTGGTTTGGGTTGCTTTGCATAGTTCTGACATAGTTTCTTCTTCAGCAGAGTGAGGATTAATTTGTTTAATTTACTGTTTGGGAGTTTCTCACAGTGGTGTGCCCAGAGGCCACAGTGCATAAGAAATATTAAAGTTTTGTACGAAGAAATTTCTTTTTCCTGTAAAATCACCTTGCACCTCCTTGCACCTTGTATTCATACAATTTAAGATGTCAGAGAAGACAGGAGCTCCAGAGCCATGGCCAGCAGTGAAAGCAGGGAAAAACGAGAAAAGTTTTTGAGAAAAACAGATGACATCATGCGGTTACCAGGAGATCCATGTAGATGTTTTCAGTGGCTGTTTGTCTTTCAGTGTCACGGCGGAGCCCATGGTGACACACAGCCTTTGTGCTTGCTCCACGTTCAGAAGACACTTCTGACAAATAGGGTCATGAAATGATGATGCCTTACCAGATTTGGGAATATGTATTGCCGCCATTACTTCAGATGTCAGTTTTAGCCTTTTTCAAATGAGGGTGCAGTCATCTTCAATCACGCTGTAAATTTAGGGAAAATGTTTGTGATGAAATTTGGGAAATGTCTGTGAAAAATATGCAGAACTGTTTGCTGTTTCTTTTTCTCATCTGTTGGTAGTGTTTGAGCTAAGGTTGTTTCTTTTCATTATGTATTACAAATTAATGTGAAATACAAGAGCCTTAGAGCAACTGTGCAAATCAAAGAAATTGGATGTGTCCATGTTTGTGTTAAACAGGATAGAAATGCACAATCCTTGCCTTGGTTCTGAGAATAGATACTAATGTGGGTCATGGCAATAGTTTCAAAGGCAATTTTTAATATTTTATTGTCTATAATCCTCTGCAAGTGAGCCAAGAAATGCACTCAGGAGTGTCTTCATTCTGCTTGAAGTCATCCTCAAGTTCCTGCTACACTCAGTGAGCTTGCACAAGAAAGGTGGTGCTTGAGAAATTGTAAAATTTATATATAGTGTTGCATTTTCAAAATGGATATCCATCCCCTAATAATCTGCAGTTTATTAATTTAAGACATTTATTTTAACAAGTCCCCAAATAGGATCATTTCCCTCACCTGTTTTGGAGACCTCTGAGCATTTTTTGGAAGAAATGAGACGGCGAAGAGCAGCTGTTGGAATTCAGGGATGCTAGAAAGGGGATATATCTTATAGTCACATAATCCAAATATCTAAAAAGAACTTGCTTAAATCTATCTGCCATTGTTAAAATTCTGTGTTCCTTGTAAGTGCCTACTTGTTCTGGAAAGAGAAGTGTGTGCATTTGGTTTTGTCCATCAGAGAGCTCAGAGACAGAATAATGTTCAATCATGATGTTAATCCCAGCACAACAGTTTCTACTGAAGTGACTCTATAGAGGATTTATTCTCCCATCTATGCAGGTGAATAAAGAATTCTTTTAATGGGTGGTGCATATACTGTTGTAGAAGAATAGACCCCTTTGTATTAAAATTACATGCCTGGGATTTTAACATAAAAACTGAAAAATCCCACTGTGTAAAACTGACTTAAACTCAATTTCCCTCTCCTCCTTTTACAATGTCAAGATGCCTGAGTGCTCAAGTGACTGAATAAGTACTAAATATTTAATGCATGGAGGTTACATTAACTGAGTCTTTGATCTGAAACTTCTTAAAAACATCTTAAAAGCCCTTCAAAAACTGGTTAGTATTTCATTACAGTCACTTAAAATAGATTTATTTTATCAAAACATCCTGTCAGAAACCCCAAAGCTGTGATTAATAACCTCCAGCATTTTGACTAAAGCATCTCCTAATACTGGTTTCATAGTGTATCAACAGATTGCCTGTTTTGGGTAAGAAATCACCAGCCCAATTGCCTCTGTCAGGCACTTGCAGGTGTTCAGAGTGTGTCTACTGAGAGTTTGAGCAGGTATGTACAGTGGAATCCACACTGGGATTCTGCATGCTTGCTGCTGCTCAAACAGAATGTCTCTCATATAATTCTGAGATTAAATTAGCTTCTTCTTTTGTGGTGGAATAAATTTATTAGGGCAGTTTTGTACAGATGTTTTTGTATCATAACATTTGCAAGCATTTGGGCAACATGACAAATGGGATAGATCAATAATTTATATCATCCTGGGAAACTCCTGCACGTTTTTAATCTGTGCAGCATAATTTGAGAGCATCTCTGGCTGTGTCAAGGCTCTGCCCTTCACATTGTTTTTATTGTTCAAGGGTAACAGACTGCAGTGTGAGCCTGTGCAAGTATCTGCTGGATGTGTAGAAGATGGAAGAATACACAGAGGCAGGTTTCTATATAATTTATTCCTACTGCATCCAGCAGACCTTCTGTGCAAGAGCTTGTCCCACCCAAATCTATCCTTACCCTTTGTTGTAGATTTCCTTCTCACAGGCTTTGTGCACCTCCAAATCCCACTCTGAAATTCCCACTGTTGTTTTTTCGTAACACGAGATGTTGTGTCCTAACACAACATGAACACTAAACTTGGGATCTTAAATGATTAATCACAGAGCACCTGGTCACTCTGGTGCTGAATTTTGAGATGTGCTTCTGGTTCATGAGGTTTTAGCTCGTGCCCATCATTTCTACTTCCTAGCTTATACCTGTTTAACCAGTGGAAAGAAACTGAAACAATCAGTTTGGTAATTGTTCTGTTTCCTTCTCCTCAGTAATCAGTAGATTAAAGCAAACTGTTAAGTGTATTCCAGGATAGTAAAGGAAATTAAACACTAGGTTCTGAGTTCACTGTATGTGCACATGGAGTCATTTGCCATTATTTTCTCAAAACAAGAGTTAAGGATTTATTCTGGAGTCTCCCACAATATTAGCAAAAGGCACATGGCTGAACCCTCATGAACCACTTTGAAAACACATTCCTTGTTTCTTCAGGGAAATGTGCTTTTGTCAGTGTATACCTTGTGTAGAAGATGTTTTGCATATAAAAACCACGTGGAGATTGAATCCTGTTATATAAAGCAAAGCTGGCTTTCTGTGGAGCTCTTTGTAGTACCAACATTAAAAGGGTTGTTATAAATAAGAGTGGAATATAATTATAAATGCCCTTCCGAGGAAAAAAAATCCTTGATTACCTTTGAATTCTTTTGCCCTTTAAAAAGGTTATATTTAACTGGTTCAGTTTCTTACTTGATGTTTCAGTTTCCCAAGGGAAATCAACCTCCAGTACGAACTGTTTCAATTGGGTTACATGACTTTACTTTGTGTCTTGCATTTGTTAACAGACAGGTTATATAACACTGCAGGCTAAATATACATTGCTGTTTTCAGCTACCTCTGGTACTCCCGTGTTCAGAGGGGTGACCAGAAAAGTGGGAAGTGGCTTTCAAAAGTTCTGCTGGAATTAACCCCTCCTGCTAACAGCGTAAACTGCTTGGAAGTAGAGACTTCGGGAGAAGTGTGAGGCTATAAACCTTAAACTATAAAAATATAGTAAATATTTTGATGTGCTACCTATCATCCTTGAGTTTTGTTTTTTTTTAATGACTAAAAAAGAATTGGGTCAAATTCTGCCCTTATTCCCCATGGCATATAATCTGTGGAAGCACTATTGACTGGAACAGAATTTCCTTGAGTTACTGATGTTGTAACTGAGAAGTAATTGGAGTGTGTGTGCTGCTTCACTGAAATGCAGGAGGCTCAATCCTAGGGGGATCTTTTCCATTTCTAGGTAGTTTGGTGTTGAACAGCTTTAGATTCATTATTCTTGTATTTCCATCAAGTAATTCTTTCCTGGTAGAGGAGGAGATGAAAGGACCTTTTAAAAAAATATCAATAACAAAAAAGAAAGGAAAGAAAAAGGGGTTTCGTCCGGGCTTTTTTTCTTCAGTCACTGATCAATAGCAGCACGAGAGAGCTGTATTTAGAGAAGAAAGGCAAGCAAGCAAGAATCTTAACTAACTAGCAGGAAGTTGATTGTAGCATGCTGGTGTTCAGACAACTGATAAGAGAGGAGGAAACATTTATGCTGAGAATCAGCAAAAACAGGGACATGTTTTACCACATGCCTATTTCATTTCACAAGTCCAACATGCTGCACATAAGCTCTGGAGATAAATTTAGAGTAGTTTTGTTAATTGCATGGCATTAAATTTGGAATGAGATGAACAATGAGCTATGGCAAATGATATTTTGATTCACTGTACAACAGTGTTTTTATTTGAGGTTTGTGGCAGAGTAGGGATTGATTACTGTATAGATTGGCACCAATCTCTGTGTCCCTTGTGGTGTAGGATGGGACACTGGAGGTTTCCCCCAGTCCTTGTCCTGGCAGCCACTTCCTTGCAATAGGAATGATGTGTATGGGGTGACCATTTTTACCTGTAGAAATTCAGACAGCTCAGTTAAAGCTCGCTCTGTTTCATTGTTGTACTGCCTATATACGACTGAAAAAGGAGCTGGGCTGAGACAATGCTTGCATTTTAGAGCTGGAAAAAACTTTATGGCCTTTTTTTCTGTGTTGAATTGATTTTTTTTCCTTTTTTGTTGGTATTTATTAAAAATGCATATTCTACCCGGAATGATTCCTAGAGTTTTTTGGAGCACTGCTGAGTAAGCCAAACTAAATATATATTTCTTTAGAGGCATCAGTGCTCTTGGCAGACACCATTATTTTTGCAGTCACTCACTGATTGGATTTTTAAATAAAGCTTTTGTGTTCCTTTTAGTATTAGGCTAAAAACTATGAAAACAATTACTTTAAATTTCAATATGTAATAAAAGAACATGATTTAAAAATATATTTACAGAACACTTTTTTCTGTCCCCCCCCCTCCAAGTTTATTCCTTTTATTCACTGTGAGCATCTCTTGCCTTGCCTTAAGTTTATTTAAAGTTGTTTAAGAGGCAGAAACAAATCCATCTCTTCCTTCTCTATTCTGGTTTCCTCTGTGCCTGAATTTACTCTATGTTCAGTGAAGTCAGACTTCTAAGAGGGTTGGAAATTTTGAATTATATTTGCAGTTCTGGAGTGGTTGTGTGTATTTTTAGCAAAATGCTGGCATGCTTTGTAGGATTTTTCTTTTCCTGTGGTTCTGTTAATATTTGCACAGGAAGTTTGAATTAGAATGATGAAATATTCACTCTGATGCATAATGATTTGATCCCCTTCACTGCCACATTCTTCACAGCTGGGTTTTTTTGCTCATGCTACTTTGCATACGAACATTTATCATGCAATAAATTGATTTTCCTGTCTACTATTCTCATCTCCTAAAACCTGCACATTCCTGCAGTGTTGATTCTGCTGTTCCTTACTTGTCCTATGCATAATTTCTTAGTCACGACTAACTTCAGTTATGACACATTTTGTAATTCTTACAAAATGATTGTAACATTTTAAAATGTACTTGCTTAATGCTCCTTCTTCAGATAAACTATTGATTACTTTTAATCCTTGGGAAGTTATTTTAGCTCTTTAGGTTCTGAACAATTTATTTTTTATTCAACAAACTTGTAACAACTGTGTGTTTGCCCAAGAAACATTTCAGTACTTGAAAGACTGACCTGACCTTTCATGCAGGGAAAAGATTTACTGAAATATGGTAAGGCTGCTGCCACAAAACCTTAGCTGGCAATTAGCTTCAGGCTTAATTTCTTGCACGTGCCATCTCGGTGTGGTTGGTGCTCTGGATTGCATCTGATCCTGTTTCCTGCTCAGCTGACGAGGGGAGAATGGGAACCTGCCTGGAGAGAAACGTTGCCCTGCCTCACTTTTTGCATAGTTGTTATTTTAATCAATATCAGAGTAGTAAAGATTCAGTGTGATTAAGGCTTTCTCTCTTTGCATCAGCCTCTAAAGACAATTACTTGTCTAAGTTCAGCAGGTGCCCTGAAGGTTTGCAGCAGCACTGAGCCTTTATTGCCTTTAACTTCTCCCTCAGCTCTTCCTGCTGTGTCAGCTGAAGCGTTTACAACTTACCCTCTCTCCTATTCAGCATCACCCAAAATCTGTCTTGGCCTCCTCTTCCCCACTTTGATTTGCTGTCTTAGCACACCGTGTACCCTGGTATGTAAATTGCTTCTTTAGTGTTCATCAGGCTTTTGGTGTTAGGAAGCAAAATTCTGTAATTTATTTCAGCAGTAACTAGTATGATTTGCTTTTGTTTGACTTTGCTTAAAATTACTGGATGTCACAAATAATTCAGGGCAATTACTTGGGAGCAGGAACTCTTAACCATTTTTGTTCTTCATCATCATTAATATTGCTCTAACATTCAACCTGTATACTCTGTGGTTTTAGTGCTCTTTGCATCAATGTTACCTGTGTGTTTGTGCAGAAAAGACCCACTAAACCTCCTAATGCAAAATAATTCTGTTTGTGGGCATATGGGAGTTAAACTTTCTTTCCCTTACAATTTTCATTAGACAGAGGCTTACTGGTACCATGGCAGAATGCTCAAATAAGCATTTTAATGTTGAATAAAGGTCAACACACTGGAATTTGAAACCATTAATCCTTTTGCTCTTAAAGCAGGCAGAACTTTTACAAACCAAATAAGGCATTAAATAGTAGACTCTTAAAGTTCTGAAAAGGAGAAACATTCATTCAAATTACCCATTTAGATTTCTAGAACTTTTCATTTTCTATTTTTTGAGAAAAATATGTTTTGAGGGCTTTTGAGGGGATATGTTTTTAAATATTATTTTTTCATTTCCCAACTTTGTGTTGGGAAAGGATATTTTTGAGTTCATAGAGCTGTGGAAAGGAACCCCAGTGCATGAAAATACCATATCACAGTGGAGACAATGCTAGTACTTTCAGGTTGCAATATCAGTCTATGGGTGTAGAAACCCTCCTGTTCAGATGAAAAGAACTTCAGTCTCACTTTAAATTAATTCCTGGACTTTGAACAATTGTGGGATCCCTCTAGGACATCAAGGACTTTTAAATTAAACCTGTATTGCCTTGGGTTGAACTTTTAACCTATGTATGACTGAAGTCTGTCTTTTGGGACAGCATCCAGTCTTGATTTCAAGGCATCAGGAAACAGAGTATCTACTGCTTCCTCTGGTAATTTGTTCCAGTGTCTGATTACTCTCACTGTTAAAAACATAAATCTAATTTTTTAGTTGAATTAATCTTGGATTATTTAATTTTTTTTTGTCTGGTAGCTAATTTTTTACTACAAGATTAAGAAATCATTTGCTTCAATGGAGGGACAGAGATGGGAAGGTAATGGTAATGCAACATGCTGTAGTACTTGAGTCTCCTTTCAAGATATTATATTCAGCCCTCAAGTATTTTCTGTGGCTATTTGCTGTCTCTGTTTCAGTTTCTCAATATCTTTTTAAAAATACAGGTTCTAAATTTCCATCATTTTGTTCAGCTTTACAAAATACTTTATTTGGAAAAATATAGGTATTTAATTCTGCTCACTGCTCTCAAACAACATGTGCAAGGATTTCATTTCTGGGATATTTCAGTGGGGCTCATGGAATCACACGAGTGGGAAGGACCTTTGGGTAACCTGGATCACCTTTTTAGTGTGGCAAGATGCACATTTATTTTGGAAAAATTTCTGTGTTATTTCTGACAGCTTTTTCCAGGAGTATTCCAGAACTTCCACAGGCAATCTGTCTTCTCTACCATTTATTGCTTCTCAGTGCTTGACAGTTTTTTTCCTAAAATCTAGCCTCAGTCTCCCTGGCTGCTCTTTAAGTCATTTATGTCTTGCCCTATCTAACATCAGCACAAAGAGCAGTTTACCAGTTTTGTGGTTTGGGGCTTTTTCCTTTTTTTTCTTTTTTTCTTTTTTCTTTTTTCTTTTTTCTTTTTTCTTTTTTCTTTTTTCTTTTTTCTTTTTTCTTTTTTCTTTTTTCTTTTTTCTTTTTTCTTTTTTCTTTTTTTTCCTCTCATTTTTTGTTTGTTTTGTTTGGGTTTTTTTTGTTTGTTTTGTTCTCTTTTTGTTGTTTATGTTTTTATTTTTTTAAGTTTTACCAGCATTTTACTTATGCCTGTGTTTGTTTTTCTTTTTTTAACAACCTCAATTCTTACTTGTATTTTCTAAATCATTAATTTCTTCTGGCTTATCACAAGTTGGTCCTCACTTTTGGAGGTCCATTTCTTCAGCCTGTATCAAATAATGCAGCTGCAGCTTTCTTGGTGCTGAGTAGAAAGATTCTTCTGTGTCAAGCAAAGTAGAACTAATTTATCCATTGCAGTAGGACATTCATCTTTACTGGAGCAGCATGATATTGTTGATGGATTCTCCAGCTTGTGATCCACAGTAACTTTTAATTTTCTACAGAATGGCTACCAATGTCAGTGGTTCTCCACCCCAAGCAGTTAATTTTTCTTGGCTCAATGAAGTACTTTGCCTTTATCCCTACTGAACAAGCACCATGGCTTCCAAATCAGACCTTTAAATTCATCAAGGCTTCTCTGAATTTCTCTGGTCATTACAAATCCAATGTATTTATAATGCCTCGGAGAAGAATATTGTTACAGGAACTATTTTTGTGATGCAATTTTCTTTGTCATTCATCAAAATCCTAAATACTACCAGCCCTAGGAGGGCCTCATCCAGATTGTCACTTGAGGTGACTTTTTGAGTAGATAGGAACATTGCTAATCACACCCTGAGTATGATTTTCTGAATCAGTGTTGCACCCACTTTGTACTATTTTCATCTGAATCATGCTTCCATGGTTTGCTTAGAAGATTGAGAAGTGGAAGAGGATCAAAAAGAGTCCAAAGTACAAATGACATCTGATGCTTTTCCTCTGTCCACAAGGCCTGTTACCCTATCAGGGAAGAAAATTAGATTGCTCTGACATGATTGCTCTTGACAATTCCATGTTGGATGTTATACATGTTCTCATCACCTTCCAGGCGCTTACAAAGAGTTTGGTTATTTGTTTCAGTATTTTTCCATGAATTGAAGATAAGCTGATTGGCTTACAGTTGTCAGGCTGGCCTTTTTTCTTTAAAATACTTTTTAAAGGTAGACATTACGCTGGCCCTATTTTAGGACTTTTGGTTTATCCACTGTCCTTTTTAAGTTCTCAGAAATTAGCCCTGATGACTTTGAGATTCCCATTTCGCTCTATAAGTACTGGTGGATGAAGTTCATTAGACTCAGCCTGTTTAAAAACATCCACCTTGCCAAAGTACTCTGATTATTTGAGGCTCAAATCTGGCCCTTTGTCAGTGATATTAATTGTGATAGATACATGAATGCAATTGACCTTATAATAAAGACTGAGGTGAAAAAAAGAGAAATTCATTATTTTTTTGGCATCATCCATCATGTTTCACTTCTTCCTTAAGGAGTAGAGTAGCCTTTTCCTCTTACTGGAGTATCTATAACGTGATTTTTGTTACCTTTAATGTCTGTAAATGTTTGTGTCTCATCTACACACTTATTTGGATTTTTTACTTTTATCCCTACCAGATGGGTAGTTCCTTTCCATTGCTATACCAGTCCTTGCTCTGTAGGTATTTTTATTCATAAATGGATACTTTAATATCTCCTTGCATCTAAACCACAGAGTCTGAAGCGATTCAAATAACACAGTGACCAGTTTTCTATGATTAACCTGTCCCTCATCATGCATCAACTCTCCAGCTGTCTGATGGCCACAGATGACAGCTCTAGTACATCCACCTTTGCTTCTAGACCCTCAATTCAAAGGCTGGACAGTCTTAGTTAACACCTATTTTTTGGGATTTCCATCAAAAACATCTGCATTACATGTTAATTCTTTAATTACTACTTCGAGGGAATTTTCTTTAATTAGCACTTCAAGCACTGAACATATGCTTTATTGAATTAAAGGAATGATCAATTTTTAAATCCTAGTGACAATTGGAAGTAAGTCAAGAGCTTCATGAAATTATTGCTGCAGAAATCAGTTACATTTCTTGTCTGAACTGAGATTTTTAATTTTATAAAAATGGAAGCCTCCTTTCCAGAAGCAGAAGTTGGGAAAAGGAAAGGTAGGATGGAAAGGGTGGATTAGGATGAATAAATGGCTAATATAGATAAACACAAAAATATTTTATCCATAACAGATTACAGAACTTGTGACATGGGGGAAACCCAAAGACAGCACAAGAAAAGACCCATCTCTGTGCAGCTTCCTTCCAGCAGTAAAATTCCTTAATGTCTGCTCTGCTGCCTTTCCCATTCATCTGAGCTGCTCTGATACAGGGGTGCAGAGTTCCACCAAATTAAAATTGTTGCTCTTATACCCACACAGGGAACCCCCCTAAGATTGTTCCTCCCCTTGGCTCTGCTCAGTGCTTTGGAAGGAGGCTCCATTGCTTTGCTGATCACACTTTATAATGCAGTGCTATTGCTTCTGACGTTTATATTGACTGAAGGGCAGCTTCACCCAGGGCTGGGATTGCTCATAGATCAAAGACAGATTTGCCAGCTGTCACCAGCCCTGCCCAACGTAATGAGATGCATTGACAATTATGATACTAAATGCACTGTGATTGTTTATAGATCATTTTTTGATTTAACCAATTGAAGAAGCTATAATATCACTGTGATACAACAAATATAAAGAGGGAATAAAAGATCTGATTAATGTTGAGAACTAATGAGATAGGCTATTTGCTCACAAGGAAACCTGAAGGTTAGCCATTCATACTCGAACAAAAATCAGACTTTGTGAGATCATATTATAGTTAATTGAAGAAGGCAAATTCTAAGGATGTTACCATGTGTAGCCTTGTTTATTCTATGAGTAGGGCTAATTTGGCAGTTTGGATTTCCTCGTGTAGAAATGTATTTCTCTCTGTATTTGGAGGATGGCAGTGAATGTGGCTCTGTCACATTTCATTACTTTAGACTTTGCTCTGTTTCATTTCAGTCTGCAGCAGAACTGCTTCTGAAATGGGATTATTGACCCTTACCATTGATCACACTGCCCCGTGTATGCATCTGTGTGTGCACAGTTAGCACTGCTATCAAAATATGTACATCTGAAGGTAAAAATAATACATGATCTGCAGGGTAAACAATATCTGTGGATCTTCCCTTTCTCCTTATTTTTTACCTCCCCTTTTTTTTCTGAGGCTAGCTTAGTCCATCAGCAGGATGAAAGGAAAAATTGCTACACTTGTGTTAAATTTCCCCTGGGAAAGTAAATTATGGACAAGCCTCCAAGGACAACCCAGAAAGAAAGGGATAAGATATTGATGCACACTGTACCTCTCACTCTTTCTTCCTTGTCCCACAATTGAGCACTCCTTCAATGAAAAGTTACGAGTTCCTTGTTAAATTGAATTTCTCTTCTCCTTGTCTCACAATTTATTGTGACGCTGAAAATTTTATAACTTGGTAAAAACTGGCAGCAGCCCCATTTGTCCCCACAAAAGGCTATCCAGGTTTGAATAGGTTTTGAAACAGAGCTATGAATGCTCACACTTAAAGATAGATAGTCATGCCAGTTCCCAGCTTATTACAGGAACTTTTTCAGTTACTGTATTTTTTCATCCATTTTAAGTGTTATATTTTTGGGGGTGGGGGGGTGCAGAGAGAGGAGGGAAGGGGATGGATGGATGGAAGATCAGGATGGAAGAGCAAAATTTGGAAAGGTTAGTGAGTATCCTTGTGCCAGCATCACTGCAAGCATCACCTGCTGATTCCTTTAAAGAAGTGCTAATAAACCTTGTCTCCTAAATTTCATGCTGCAATATTTTGGTGGTCACCAAAACCTCAGGGGTCAGTTTTAAAGTGAGATTTCAAAGATTCATTTTTAAGCCTGTTCATGGATGCTTTGGGTTTGATTCCTAGGGTGGTAAGAATTCTGCTTGTTTTTACTCCACCAGGTAAAACCTGTGTCTTTTTCTCAATATGTATTTTAATAGAGGACAGGAGATAGGATATGTTAGATTTAAACTTTGTTGGATTTGATCATGATGTCTCTTTTCCTGGATACACAATGTATGGCACCTCTTGTATCAAATCTAAATGTTGAAAAGAAATTGCCTTTTCTTTTCCCCCGGTAGCTTTCTCTGCAGTCATGCAGGGTGCTTAATTCTGGTGAAAGGTAAAGCAGGAAGACTGACATGCTACATGACATTCCAGTTATGGAAGAAAAAAAAGTTAGCAGATTGACAGGCCAATAAAAATTCACAGAAGGTTTTTCTCCTTTCCAAGGATGCATGTGTGGGAATGTGAGAGAGGAAAAGGCTGGGAAGGGTGAAATATAATTACATGTAGGCACACTCGTATAAGCCTTTTTGCACAGGCGAACATTAATTCAACAGGTAATTATGTGTTTTCAAAACATCTTTTGTCTTAATGTTGGCCAAAATGGTGCAATTTTTGGTGCTCATTATCTTAAACTGAGTCTGCAATTTGTGTGGAACAACTTATTCTGTGTTAAGTTGCTGCAAAGGAGAGAAGTCCCAGCTGATTGAGCAGGAATTGTTTCTTTCCTGGTGCACCCCTTACGCAGAGGTTGGAGTGATACTTTGCTTCCATTCAATCATGGCTGTTGGATGGAAAGACTGGAATGGGAGGCTATGAGCTTAAGTTTTGAAGAGAGTAAATATCTGTAAATGTTTTGATATTAATCAAAAGATTTTTTTAACATTGTAGAAATTATTATTAAATTGTTATTTTTCTATAACATTGTAGAAATACATGGCAGTGAAATGATAGAATATTTACATTGTAATTTGGGTTTGATGTCTTGGTTTGAGCTTATCACATGAAAAAGGCAGGGGTGGTTTGGATGGGTTGAGCTTCCTGAGGATGACCGCTCGTCTGAAGGTGCAGAGATTTAAGAAAATTGTGCCAGTCTCAAGTTAAGCTGTGGCTTAATTTCATATGGGAGAAGTTTGGGGATTGTGTTATTTTTTTTGCCACAAATGTCGTTCCTCCATTTGCAAAATCCTGAAGGCTCGTTTGATATTTTTGTAAGAACACCATGTAGTCTGGCCTCTAAGAAACTACTGCATGTAGTGTTTGTATGTACAATGAGTAATGTGATATTTACCTGTAGGCAATGGACAGAAGAGGATGAGGGGTGAATAGCAGAGTGCTGCTGTTGGCATTTGGGGTGCAGAGGCACTTTTGAGACTAGTAAAAGTGGGGTGGGTGGTGGGAAAAAGATTGGAATAACCAGGTTTAAGAGAGGTTGTAAAATGGGGTGTGAATTGTGTGTAAAATGTGTGAATTGTGAGAGAGACGAGGCACAACTGTTAGATATGAGAGTTTTGAGAACAGTGCCCTAAATTATTAGAAATAACACTTCTGCCTGGAGTCTGTAAATAATACCAGGACAATCTTTAAAATTGCAGAATACACAGTCCAAATATTCCTTCCAAACACGCTTGGAAATGTTGGACTGCCAATAACAAATAGTAAATAGCCCTAGTGATGCATTCCTTATGATTGCTTCTTCCAGTTAAAGAGTGCATTCATCTTTACATGAAGAAGATGAAACTTTTAGCTATTACAGTATAACATTATTTATTGCATATTTGATACATTAGACACTGACATTTGTAGCTTGTATGTCTACATAAGTAGTTTACTGTGAATAAAGAGAAAAGAAGTATTTGAACTCTACTGCCATATGTTTAGGGTTTGTCTCTGGGGTTTTCTTTTGTTTTGGTTTTGTTTCAATGTTCGGGGGAATTTTTTTGGTGTGGTTATTTTTGTTTTGTTTTGTTTTGGTTTTTTTTTATGTGACTCAGGGAGTAACTTTCAAACAACACTTTACTAATAAAAAAATATATACCTCTGTGTTTTCTGTCTGCTGTAAGGAAGAAAGGAGATGACAAAGACAAAACATCTGCTCTGGCATTATATGACTATAATATAAGTAAATGCCTTTTGCCCTCTGTATTTGCCACAGCTTTCTTGCTTATCGCTTAAATCACTGATATTTTTTGTCTAAAAAGTACAGTTCTTGCATCTTCCATTTTCTAGTATTCTTCACCATTGTTGCTAAGCCTGGAAGTCATTGTTATTCAATAAAAAGTATAACTTTACAGCACTGAGATTAAATGAACATGAGAGAAATAAAAACTGGTGCATAAACATGAGAATAAGTTTTGTTTATTAGCTAAACCCATATTTATAGGCTTTGGAATACTTTAATTCATTCTTTTTCTACAACTGTTTTGTTGAAACATTGGTAATTTATCAAGGAACTCTTTGAAGATGGTGTATTTTATAGTCATATGTATTTGTATGTATGTAACCAAAAACTTGGGAATGAACAAGTTTTCATTTCCTTCCCTGCTTAGAACCTGGAGAAGTCCCCACAGCCAGGTGGAGCAGGGATCACCTGAGTCTGCTGCCACCTCAGTTTCTTACCTGGGTTTGGAACAACTTCTGTTCACTCCCTCCCCTTTGCAACTTTTGGGAAGCCAATTCCTCCTGGCTTTATTCAGCTTGTGTGGTTAGTCAAGGAGTGACATTTAGTCTATAGCACTGTTTAACATTCCCCACAGTGTGAGGGGTGTATGTGCAAAAGCTTGAAGGAGAAAGAAATCTAACAGTCCTTGCACAAAATGTGTTGTTCCTACCTACCTTTTCAGCCCCTTTTTTTTTTTCAGCCTCTCCCTCAGAACACCTGATGGATTTCCAGGGAGGTGGAGGTTGAGACGAAATATTTCTGTACCATGTGCAATTTTCCTTTATGGTAATAGGACTTGCTTATTTCAAGGTATTTCTGTGCCTTGTCAAAGATCTCAGTGGCTGCTTTTCAGGTTTTGACTGTGTGCACCCTTCCAGAATCGTGTTTGTCTGAATGCTACAACTCAGAGAGAAACAGTTAAAGAACCTTTTTGTGTGTGCCCTCTTGCACTGTTAAAGTGAATAAATACTGTCATTGACTCCAAAAGCATTTCCAGGTATCAGCTTCCAGGCTTGCCTATGGATGATGACCATGTGATTTATTCTTCTTTAGAGATATTGCTCTGTGACAAGGTTCTAAGGAAACAGCAAATGTTCATTTCCCCCATATTATTCTTTTGGCACCGAGTACAAAATTCCTGTGAGAGTTTGTCAAATTGTCAGACATTCTCAGGTCTACTGGGCTTTCACAGGAACTGCACGCATTTAGCACCACCAGACCTGGAGACAATTGTCACCAGTAAGCTCCTGAAAGATGAGAAAATAGTGACAAAGTTTGAGTACTTTGTGATTACCGTTTTGGTCATGGTTTCTAAGTTCCTATATCTGAAAAAATATATGTAGGCACAAACACAAAGTTAGATTTTGTGCACTGCACCAGTGTGTTCCAGGAAGTGGCTGGAGATCCATCAGTACAGATGGAATGTCATCCAGGGCTACTTTAGCAGAAGAGTTAATGTGCTGTGCCATTGTGTGCACAGAAAAACCGAGGTCTTAAATGCAATGGTCAGGCCATTCTGTACCTCTGCTAATGATTAGAATTACTCCATTTCAGCAAACTGAAAAAATGCATTTAATTCCCCAAAAACTATTTTCTTTGTCATCAGCAATGCCAAGTCTCCTTTTGCCTGGCTGGGTTAAGAGCCAAACTGCTCAGCTCTGTCAAAACTCAGGCAATTCTGAGTGGGTGCCAAAGCAGAACTTGCTAGTCTCTAGTCAGCTTTACAGCCACAAAATGCTGAATGAATGGGATACAAGTGGCAGCTGAGGTTCACAACTCAGGATCGCAGCTCTGGGTTTCTCTACCAAAATTCCTCCTGATTTCAATTTTATGCCTCCAAGTCCTTTTTTTAGACAGAGTCCCAAGCGATGTAGCTGACATTCCTGTCAGAATATAAGCTCTATCGAGGCAAGATTGTTTCTTTCCTCACTTAAAATGGCATACACATATATGACTGAGAAGTCTGAACAGATTATTTCTGTGTGGGCATTCTTGGGGGCCAATATGATCATTCATCTTTTAAACAATAACAGTGTGACTGTTTATTCTCAAAGGATGTCTTCAGTGTACAGCAATCACACAGTTCTGTTTTCTGAGCAAATCTGAAGTAGATATGCAATAGACTTCCATAATGTAATTTACATTCAGTATCCAACTGTGATCTTAGAGCCAGCTTCTGAGCATCTCTGTGCTTCATTGTCCCATGGCACATACTCTCTGTGTCAAATCCTTTGTTGGCTCATGGTCTCTTAGGCTGCACAATTTGGCAGCCTGGGTATACACAGTAGGAGAGGAACATCTAGGTGACTTACCTGTCTTGTGTCTGCATTGCCTGCTGCAGAGTGTAGTTATACACTAAATATTCTCGATGCAGTGGTTTGAGAGTCTGCCAGGAGCTGACACAGACCCATGGTGAGTCCCAGGATTGTGTTCTAAGAGGAACACAGAGCCCAGAAGGTGCTGTCCGCTTCTCTCATTGTCAGGCGAATTGTATCAGCATCTCAAAAATATCCATTTACATCTTAGTTGCCAAATCAAGTGGATGCTGCTGCAATCAGCTCTGTGTTTACCCTAAACAGTGTGTGTCCTTATTAGTGCCTTTTCAGTCCCCTCAGACCTGCTGATATTGATTGAATAAACACGGACGATAATCTCGATTAGCAATAAGCCATGGTATGCACACATCCCCTAACCTTGCTGCTACTGCCAAAAATGCTGCAAGATTTCATTTGACTTTATTGCCTGGGTATAAACCTCACAGGGTGGTTTTCTCAATCTGTCTCTGTATCTCCTTGAGTGCTGTATGTGTTCTGATCTGGTTCCTCTGGGTGGGAGACAGGGACCTGTCCCTTGTATTTCTGTTGCCCTTTTCACGAAAGGTTCATGTTATCATAAACATGAACCAAGACAGCAGATTGAAGCCACACACAGCCTCACCTCCCTGCTCAGGGCAGAACAGACTGACTTCTATATCCAAATGAAATTGCAGGAGCAAGCTGAGATAGGGAGAAAGTACCAGACTGGGAGTTTGGCTGGGACATGTTCCATTACAACCACAGCCCTGCATTACTTAATTACAAGAACTGTGATTCTTGCCCTGCAGATGAAGGATCAAGTTTTGTACTTTCTAACACCATTTCACAGGCTTAGTTCTGACTCACCTGGTGATCGGAAAATCATGACCTGATGAGTCATAAGTGTCTTAAAAGAAAGGTTTGTTTACTTGTATTTTCAGTTCCATGATGTTCTTATTACTCTATCAGTAGGCAACGTGTGAAGAAATAAGATTTCAGGTTTGGTCAAAAGATGTTGGAAACTAAGGAAAAGTCTCAAATAAAATAAAATGTCTCCATACTTGTTTTTTCTTCCATTATTTTTTTCCTGTAATAACACACAAAATACCCACCCGTCAAATGCTGAACTGAGCATGTGTGCTCTGTTCACTTCTTGCTCGTGTGGGAAGCACTTCCATCCATGTATGACCAGTTAGATGGTTAAGGCAGAATGACAGAGCAAACATGATCTGTTTACTTTGACTTCACCGTTTGCTATCTGCCTGCCTTTCATGGTTTCTTCATGCAAGCAAAAATATTTTGTGAAGCATGAAGCCCTGTGGCAAATGCTAATCTAGCCAACAATCAAGAGAATAATTGTTTTGCAGGGAATATTCTCATTCTGTAATAGAGAACAAAAGCCTTGCAATTAAGACAACAGAGCATTAATAACACACATTTATCATTCTATATGAGCTTATTATTTCCAGTCCTTTGCAAATAGTTCTAATTTATATACCATTCCTTACAAAGCTGTATGTTAATGTGATCTGCATTGCTGTATTAGTATCTAGAAATATTTTTAGCATCTTGCACTACAAACTTTTCCAGATTCTTTGAAGGAGAGTGCACAACCTTGAAATTCATGAACCATACCCTTAACTTAGCCTTTCTAGCCTGATACTGTCTACTACCCGTTAGTTTCCTTCTAAACCAAATCAAATCCCTTCATTTTCAACTCGATGTTATACAGCTTCTTCCTCCTACCCAGCTCATTTTGCCCTTCATTCTCAGACATTTCTTGCTCTCAGCTGGCTGTTTAGGCTTAGATGTTCTGGCAGTCCCATGCTCCTACAGGAGAATCTGTGCCTTTTCCTACACCACCCCATATGTCTGGGCTATTTTTCCCTTCTTGGTCAATCCAGATAAGTTTCCATAGTTGGTTCTCATGCATAATTCCAATGTTACGTTCTCCTTTGCTCCCTGAGACAGACGAACTTACTGGGAATGAAGCCATGGCTTCATACTGGTGTCTGTCGGCTGAAGAACCACTGGCTGAATTCAGATGGGAGAATAACTTGCATATGTTAAAGTGCCATCACTGCTAGTCTGCAGATGTGAGTACTTAATACAGAATTCTTACCAAAAAGGTGGCTTTGTTCCATTTTAGCCACAGTCCATATGCTTTCCATATGCACCATTCCCCAATATGTGTTTTGTGTGTAGATTAAATGTGTGGGGGTTAAATGATTCAAATACTAGTGGAATTTACTCTTAATAATCTCTTTAGCAATGTATAATTTTTTGTTTTGTAAATACTGAGGACTTGAGTGTCAAAAGAGTATTTGAAAATATTGCAAAATCATATATATGAGTGTGGCTTGCTTATAACTAATTTTTTTTCTTTCTGTGGCTGTTGCAGTCTAATGCAATTCTCTGGCTAAGATTAAGGGAGTGAGCATGTGAATAAATTAGTCATATTTAAACAGAGGTGTTAATTTGCAATGCATGAGCTGCTCCGTAGTAACTGCTTATATGTGTGCTCTGACCTGGTGATAAATGGAAGATGCTGTCAGTTTACACCAGTTAAAGTTAGTCCAAAGAGAACAACTCTTCTTCAGAATTACTTGTCTTTTCCCCTTAGAGGGTATTTTCAGAGAGCTGATCATGAAGGAGTGCTGCTACAGACAATGTAAAAGATAATCAAAGATAAAAAATGAAGTCAGAAGCGTGACAAAAATATATGCTTATTGGATCCAGAATAACATTCATCATAAATTGAATGAGATAATTTTCCCAACAGGGCTATTGGTCTCGCAGAGTGGAAAGTGTGTAACATCTTTGAGATCAAGCCCTTCTATTTGATCTTCCTTCCACTTGTTTAACTCCAGTTTGTTGGCATTTTTTTTAGATAAGATTCAATTGTTCAGAAGTGTTTCTAGTACTGCTTTAGATACCCTTGAGTAGCTGAGGCATTCTCTCTGGGATAGCAAATGGAGCAGAGATCCCCAGGAGACCAACACCATTCCAAAATGGCAGAGGGAAGCTCTTGAAGTTACACTAAGTATTATATGAAATATATGAACTTGTACCAGAAATTTCGACCGGAAATTTTTCACTGCTAAGTTGTTTGCTTTGTTCAGTTACTGGTGTATCAGAAGAATTCACGACTTCTCTTAGCTAGTATTTGTCAGCCATCTATAGACTGAGGACACAGGCAACCTTCTATCACAAACAGTTATTAAAGTAAAAAGGACTTTTTAGCAATCACTAACAACCACCTTTTAAATATTTAGTGTTCTAACTTGGATTCCCAGACCAGTTTATCTAACTTCAGCCCCTGTGTAAACCCTTTTGTCTTTGCCAGGGCGCAGGGTGAATTACAGGTGGGTCAGCAAACCTTCCTTCACAATTAGAATTATTTTTCCAGCTGTCCTGTCCGGCTTTTCATCACTTGTCACCAACTATGCACATATTCATTTTTTCCTACATTCCTATGGTAAAAGAATGTGGAGGTTAGATATGGTCCCACAACAGAAATTGCAAAGAATGAAGATATGCAAGGGAAAATCAAAGACTTCAGAACATGGTATTAAATTTTTATCAACATAACCTCTTGGAGGAAAAAAAATTAACTCAAAGAATAAAGGGTTATGCCTCTAGAGACACAATTTCTGTATCAATATAGACAATGAAGGAGAATGGAGGCATATATGTTTTTGTTTCATTTGTTGGGGTTTTTTTGTACCTTGGAAGACTGAGTTCAGATATGGATTTGACTGAGATAAATATAGCAAATATATTTTTGACTTTTCCTTTCCCAAACCAAAACAAATGTTTTGCTCCAGGCTATTTTTGGAATATACAATAAATCAGTAGAGAAAGAAAAAAAAAATTTAAGCACTATCAAAGTGCTCTTAAACATCCATTGCCAGAGAATAATGGTATTCTAATGCTGCCACATAATGTAAAAGGAAAATAGGACACTTAGGGAAAGTAGCTTTTGAGATAAATTTGACGTATTTATTTTGGAGGGAAGAGAGAGGGTCATATGAGATTATTTTATTTTATTGATTTGAATTTATGAGAGCTAATAATTTCCATGTCATTATAGGAATGTGACATGACAGTTATTTTTTTATTCCCCTCAGAAGTAGATGGTGAAACTTGGGTGGTGAAGACAGATCCTTCCCCCATTGAACCCAAGGCAGGCGTTTGCAAATGAGGCAATGGGATTTTGGCCCCATTTTTGGTTGGTTGTTTCTTTGTTTAGAGCAGCTCCAAGAATTCATTAGACAACTGTGTGTCATTTCGTTCAGTCCCATGCCAATCTGGCCAAAATGTGTGATAAAGGGTGTGTGGAATGTGTATTTTTCTATTCATCTTTGGTCTGAGGAGGTGACATTTTTTCACATTGCAGGCACATTGCTAATTTGGTCTGTTTTTATAACCGTCACATTTCTGGCTAAAGGGAACAGAACAGGCTTCAGTAGGAACTCTCACACTGTTGGGATCTGGAATCATTGCAAATTAAATGGCGTTATGTAAGTTTGCCCTTCAGAAATTTGCTTTGGGAATTTCTAAATCCAAATAGAAAAGTCCTTTGTTGCCAGTTAATGGAAAAGTTGCCACCAAATGATATAAAGTACATGCTGTTAGGTATTAGTGCACAGGCTCCACAATGTTACTAGGGGGCTAGAAAAGCTGGATTAGCTATCTTTTGGGAATTAATTTGTTTATATCACTAAGTACGTGGTCAACCATACAGCAGTGTGATTAGCTGCCATGGATTTCTGTTGGCACAGGATCACTTTTACTCAGTCATGTAATTATTGTATTTTAGACAGGTTAGCAAAGGAGAATTCTTAGCCTGTAGTTACTTACTCTCCACTATCTTTCGGGGGAAAAAGAAAAAAAAGTAATACCTCTTTCCACTTTTATAATCTCCCATTACAGCAAGTGTTCTCTATCTCAGAAAATATATAAAGACCACATTTCGCCCTCTGGACACCTGCAACTTAGTGGTCAATCTGTAAAGCTCCTGTTAAGTAACAGAGTGGCTTCTCAGTATTTTTTTGTCCTTCATCTCTGTTCCATTTTAAGGATAAGGATCTAAGTATCTGAGTAGAAGCAAAATGAACTACAAAATGAGCCATAGCTGATACTTTTGTTCTCTGAAGTCTGGATTAGTATAACTTTGTTTGGTTTTCTCACATATTATGGGCAATTTGTCAAGTAGATAACATTAGCAGAATTGTAGTTTTAAAACACTTCTGATCACAATCTATTTGGCTGCAATAGGAATGGGGAAAAAGTTGTAAATTGGTTATTACCCTGAGTGCAATTTCAATATAAAAAAATCCCTCTTAAAGTGAGACAGAAAAATGAGAACTTAAATCAATGAGAAGGTGTGTGCTGGCTGTTACAAACATAAGGCCTTGTTGGTTTCTGTTATTTTCTGTGGAGGATAAGAAGGATCACAACCCATTCCCTTGCTAAATAAAAGGTCCTAAATTACTGAGCCTGCTCCGTCCCAGTCTATGAACTGCCTGCAGTAGCCTGGGGCTTGTTTCCTGCAGCAGAAAGAGGGAAAGCAAGGACAAAATTGTCATTGATGATTGGCCAAACTCTCATCCCTAACAACATAGTGTCAGGGACACCATGTTGGAGACTAAAGCTTTATATATGTCTAATTTGACCTTGCTGTGTGTTGAGCACAAAACCAGGTCCTCTAGGGTGCGAATTGTGTGAATTGTAATCCTCTTTAAAAGGACAAGGTGATGTCTGAAGAACAAAGATAGGGATGTTAATGTAGGACCTACACATGCAGTCATTTGTTTATTACTGAGCACAGTGGAGTATCCTGAATATATGGTGTCCAGGCCTGCCTGAATTCTATAGCATATTGTGTGTACAGTATTCCTCACAGCCTGGCAAATGTTAGTGAATTCAGTAGCACTTCTGTGGCAGTAATGACATGTAACCATCTGTGATTTCGCACCTGCAGAAGCCAGTGTCAGCTGTTGAAGTTCAGCAGCCCTGGCTTTGCATGAATTTATTGCCAAAAAACTCGCTCATTTACTAGCCATGGAATTCAGATAACCCTTTCAGTGAACTTAAAGCTCTGGCATATTATGTGGCAAAACAACGGTTCAGAGAGAAAATCTCTACCAGGGTGCCTTTCTCAGTAAATGCTGTTTGTACACTGCAGTGCTTTTATAGGGTAAATAAGAAGTTTACATAAAACTGGTAGCACTGCTGGTCCTGGGGCACTGCTTAGTGCTCCCACTGGTGCTGGGGCCTTTTCATGCAGGCATTGGATAAATGCACCCAGGAGAAAAGCTCCTCTCTGAAATGTGGAAAGGGGAAAGGTAAACAGGCACAGGGCGATGAGCTGGCTTTACAGGCTGTACTGCAGCAGCATGCGGAATTCAGTATTAAAATCTCTCTCTCCATTTTCCCACCAGCGCCTTAAACACTACTTTATACCATCTGTCATGAAAATGAACAGGATTGGCTGCTTTCTTCAGATTCTGCTAGCAGGCACTCACATGAAATGGTTTTATATATCTAACTGCAGAATAAATAAAAACTTTGTTTATTCTACTAGCAAGAGCAGTTCTATTAAATGGGAACAGATATCAGCTGTTTCTTACCAGAATGTGTGCTGAGCTTGGTATTTCTCACACGACTACCCAGATTCATCACAGATGTCATTGTATTACTTTCTATATTCTTTTACAAAATACTTTTGTGGAGATATGCAGATTTTATGGCTGGCAAAAACACCATCATCCTTTTCACTTGAGTCCTACTGCATGGGCAAAATATGCAATAAGGGGATGAAGGGTCTATGGGATGATGGGACATGACACAGGGCAGATCACTCAGTCTCTGTGCCGTACTTACGGGGCAAGTACTTTAGATTTTAAGGTGAATAAAAAAGAAAAAGTATTTTAATGTCTTGATAACATTTCCCATCTTCAAAACCTGTTTGTTTCGTCTAGAAAAGTTTTTGGTAGGAGAAACATGAAGTAAGGGGTTATTTTAAACCACAATTTCCTCATATTTTAAGTTTTTCCAACATGTTAATAAAGTCACATCAGATACAGTCCACAGTATTCTTCTTTCCAGTGGGACAATTAAAAAGGTTCAAAGGCAATTATAATTTTTGAGTAGTGAATGAATCAAAAAATATTAGTTGCAAAAATTGGCCTAACGTAATGGCAGTTTCCTACATGATGACAAATGTAATAGCTTTGCCCAACTTACTGACATCAGATAAATGATCATTTTTCCTAATTCCTGCTATTATGTGATTTAAAGAAGAACCATAGATTTCCAAGAACACACAAAATGAATGAATGATTTTCTTTATCGTGGAGACTGGGGGGAAATCAATTTGTTTAATAATAGTTGGGTAAAAAATGATAATGGTTTAAATGATGTTAGTCACAGCCTTTGAAGCTGTGCTATTTCAGCTGCAGAACAGGAAATGATCTATGGCCTCTGGAGGAGCAGGCCATGTAGAAGGGAAGAGCCAAGAGAAAGGCACATCAGCATGCTGGGAAAACTCAGTCAGAACTCAAGGAAAGTTAATTATAAAGAATCCACACTAACTTATTTAAATCTATATCTGTTCCTTTAGCCTTAATTAGGTTGTTTGCAGTGCAAGATCTTACATGTAGAACCATTAAAAATATGAAGAGTTTTGTAAACCTGTCAAAAGAACAGCCCCTTGGCTTTTAGAATTAGGAAAATAAATCCCTTGTCTTGTGTGCTAGAGTATCAATGCACTTCTCTGAGTATGCTAATAGACCATGAGATTGGAGGCTTAATTAGTAGTTAACTCTGTTGATGAAAAGACTCATTACTAACACCTAAGAACTGGATCCTATCGACAATTTTTTTCTAGTACCATACGTTATAACTAAAACTTTTTTCTGTACTTATTACAGAGCTTCTTCTCCACTTCTCAAAGAAAAGATCCTAATGGATGTAATGAGTATTTATAGCTTAAAGAATAACAGTGCATAACCTCTAGGATCAATGTAATTAAGGGAAATCAATAACAATAGCAAAATCTCAATGTGTCAGCATTTAGCCAGGAGTTGGTAGGGCCAGCACCATGCAACACATCTTCAAGATCAAATTGAATCTTTTTCTGTGCTTGTGGTATGGTGGCCATTGTTTTGCAAGTGGCTGTGAGGTAAAATGAAAACCATGCTATGGTGCTGTGAATGTGTTTATTTGGTAGAAATAACATTATGACTTTCCACACTGCATTTATTGTATTAAAACTGTGCAAGAGCCTAAGATGTCTGCTGAGAGAAGTCAAAGGTCTATGAAGCTTGCATTCTGAACACAACTTTCTTATAATAATTTATCTTTCTAAGGAAGGCTGGAACAGTATGGTTTAAATACTTCAGCAACCTTAATGTTTGCTGCTACTTTTTCTTCTGTATGTAACAGTGAGCAGTTTTTTCTTGATCTAGTTCTACTGTTATTTAATTTAGAGAATGTTCTTGTGGGGAATTTTCTGGACCTGCTTGCTGCATCTCTCTTTGTGTCTTGGCCTTTTTGTTTCTTTCCATTCTCTGAAATCTCCTTCTTAACTTTTGGAATGTATATTTTTCATGTTCTGTGCCGTTTCTTACTGTGTTTTAGATCATTGAAGTGCTTGGGATTGCCCCAAGTTTGTCTCTCACTAAAAAGAGCACACTTCTTGCACGCTGCCATAAATTGCACGTGTGTCATTAATAGTTTTACACTTGTTACCTGTGCTACCTAACCCTGCAGCTCATGGCGGTTACTGGCCTTGAAAGTTGGCCTTTGTCTTTATTTTACTCTTCTCTACCTTTCCCTTCTCAAAAGCTGCCATTTGATCAATGCCTCCTTTCACTGCCCTCTTCCTTTCTGTAGGTTTTAATCAGATCTCAGACAACTTTCTATGCATAATTTCTCCAAGTCTTGCTGCTCAACAAAGCTGTGGTGAGGTTTTTATTAGTTGTTTAACACTTCCTATTCCTCCTGCTTATTTCCTACAAGCCTTGCATTATCATATTCATTCATCTCACACTGACTTGTTTTTGGCCTGAGGTTCCTGGAAAGAAAACCATCAGCTGAGTGCTCAACTCCTTTCTGGTAGCTCCTAGAATTTCATGTCAATCTACATGATTACACAATTGGACTAGGCCAGGCAAAAGGTTAGATTTGGAGGTTATTATTTTTCATGACTAATATAAACAATACTTGAAGTAACCTAATTGAGATGGATAAAAAAGAAATTACATGGTGCTATTTTTTTTTTAGAGGCAGAAAAAAAATCTTAGTTGCTGATGCCTGTGTAGGCATTGACTTTTAGAAGTAACTGCTCTAAGTAGCAATGTCATCCCTTCTTTCTCTTGTGTCTTCTACAATGGCTTTTGTGTAACAAGATCAAGGGTTAAGTTGAATCAATTATCACCCACTTTTTGCCCTTTCTTTAAATAATTCTTAGTCACTTGCTCTGAAAAGGAAGTCAAGAGGCAAACAGCTGAATTTATTCCTAGATGCCATGTAACAATTGAATCCTTTCCTCATATTTTAAACTTTCCCCAGCCCTTTACCAGAAGAGAGCATTGTGGTTATTATCTAAGTCATAGTTATTTGAGATGAATAGTGCTCAAATAGGATATAAAAATAACACTCTGCGAGATAATTAGGTAATCGGAAAAAGTTAATGCAATGCAGTTGAAACAAGTGATCCAAAAAAATTGGACAAAATTGTTTCATGACATGACTCATGTAACTCATCAGACTGCTAAATACTCAGGTTTTCTTTTAAGCATCTCCAGTATTTACAGAAATAAAATTAATATACTTTTAACTAACACATGAGCATCATTAATATAAACCAGATCTAGCTCAATAAATTCAGTGGGCCAGTTGCAGGGCAGAGTCACAAAGTACCATGTATTTATTACCTACCCAGGTATTTAACATATATGCTAAGTAAGGCTATCTCAAGTTTTCAACAAGAAGGTAGGATGAGAGATACAACCCAGAAAAATGCTTTCTTCATAACACTGTCAACATGCACTCCAAATGAACACCAAAATAAATAGTTTCATGAAACCTTTCAATTTTTTAATAAGTCAAAATACACTTTTCTGACAGTATAATTGCTGTTCATACTGGGCCTTAAATCTCCACTACTATAAAAGAATAATGCTACAGTAGATCATTTGTGAAAACTTAATGAAAACTGAGTTAGTGAACCTCGGAGTCAGTAGACCTTGAAATTCACTTTCAAAAACTAATTTGCAGTAAATGTATGAGAAACATATTTCGACATGATAAACTTTCAGTCCTCTGTTAGCTAGGTGCAGAAGTTTATCTTGATTAACTATTTTTTCTTTTAATTAATTATTCACAGAGGTAGCCAAAACGTTGTGGGTTACATGTCCACTAGTGACTCATCCAACAAGAGGAAATTTATTTATTTTTTCTTAGCTTGCATAAATAATATAATATGCCAAATCATGGTATTTCTTCAGTAGCCTTTGATTTCTGTGTCTTATTGATTACTGAAGATCCATGGGGTATCTTGATTGTAATTTCTACAAGGCAAAAAATATAAACTATGTTGGAAAACAACAACTATTTAAAAGCTCTAAGCAGTAATTTTATGTGGGCCTAAATACTTCACATTGCCATCAATCTATATATGAAATTGCAACAAACACAGTCAAGAGATCTTTCTCACTCTTGCTTCAACATTCTGCTTCCTCTGGAGCCCTTGTGTTGGAGGGAAATGAGAAGGGAGTTGCACTGGTTCTGTGGGAGATCCGTGATAAAGGGTAGCACATGATTTCAGTACACCAAGCTATTTTCCATTAAAAAAGAACAGGTTAGCTCAGAAATGTTTGTGCTCATGAGTTCTGCAATAATGCACCCTCTTAAATGAGATTCCTACATCTGAAAGCGAACAGCATTTTATTTAAAAAAAAAAAAAGAAATGTGCAATTTCAACTCTTCTTATCCCAATTTTCTAGTGCTCAAGGTGAAATACTCTAGCCCGGAGATGTTTGGCTCTCTGACTGGCAACTGGGCACAAGTTTTCTATGTTTCCTTCTAACTGCTAATTCCTCACTTCCTTCCAGGACTTGCATCAGCTGCCCCTGCAAATTGCAAAGCATGGAGTGAAGGTTTTGCTGGTGTCAGAGGGATTTATCTCTGGTTCACTGGGTATGGGCTGCAGATGGGTTATATGGGGTATAACATGATAAAGTTCCTGTTCTTGGAATAAGAATGATGCTTAGAAGATGCCACTGTGATTAGCCCCTTATTTTGTCTTTCAAAATCTCTTTCGTAGTATATGAGAAAAATTTAAGTTCAAAAGACCCTGGAACTCCAGGTTTACAGTCCAATAGGTTTCCATGGCAAACTTTCTGTGCATTTTCTTTCTCAATAGCTTTTCTAAATGTAGGAGGGTGTAATCATTGGATTACCAGAGGAAGAGAAGGAAAGCACAGATATGTTAGTTTTGTTACAAGAAAATCAAGTTCTGTTTAGCTTGGCTCACTGATAAACAGAAATTATTAGATTTTATTGTCTGATCCATTGCAAAGCTTTCAGTTCTGATAATAATAAATAATGGTGAACAGTTACACAGCCATTGCCATCAATAACTCAGCCCTGCCTGAAGATGAATAATACATATTTTGCCTGATTTTAAAGATTAAGTAAACAAGATGAATGCTTTTCCCATGGTCACAAAGGAAGATAGTATAAAGACTAAGTTGTTTCTTAGACCCATTCCTCATCCACAAAGTCTTCATTAGTTTCTTGCTTAAAGCTGAAGTATGCTCTAAGGTACTTTGGCATATCCAGGTGCAATAGGTGATTTCTTGTTCTGCTGGAACTCCTTGCATCTGTATCCGTTAACTTGAAATCCACTGATAACACCTAAAGTTTTATAGCTGCCTTCTACTTAATATTGTGTCTTACATTTCTATTGAGGAATATCTTTTTGAATGACAGCTGGCAACTCTTCCACTAGTCAGTGCAGTAACACACTGACCAATGAGAGTCTTGTGTCCCTGTTCCATTACAGAGATGAGAGGGTGGTTTGTAGCCCAGTGGTTCGCTCCTGTTCCCATTGTGTCCAGTGACAAAATTCCATTGTACTGAGAGGCAGCAAGACCTGACCCCTGGGTTCAAGCCAAAAAATATACCTGAATATATTTACCTTTAAAGTTCTTCCTCCCTACCCCTGCATGCCTTTAAGGATGTGAATAGAAGCTGGTTTAGTGAAATGAAGATAAACCCTCCCTGAGAAAAGTGCTTAATATTTACAACAATAAAATGTTGTGGGTCCAAGTCATTGCTTTGTAATAATAAAGAAAAAAAGAGTGCACACAAATGCCTTACTTGCCAAATCATCCAAGACTTGAGTGTTCCTTTCTCTTCCTTAATTGGATAGATAATGCCCTAATCTCTTTGGTATTGTTTCACTTCTATCTATCAGTTGCTTTAAAATACTGAAACAAGGTTATCACAAAACTCCAGATTTGCCCAGCTTTGTAGTCCAAATGGAAATGATTTACTGAGAATGCTTTTCCAATCACTGTTCTTTAATTGGCTCAAGTGGAAATAAATGACACATATCAGCTGCAATTTTTGCGAAACTTTTTGGTGTAAGGTATGTCATGGTGATAAAGAGGGTAGGATTGAGTTGGATGTGTTTTAAATAACATATATCAGCAGGATACTATGGCGGCCTCCCTTCTCAGGCTGCCATGGAACTCTCCTGTCAGCCTTTGCCCACTGCTGCTCGCAATTACCAATGTGAACCAAAATTATTCATCCTATGAACTTCTTTGGGCAAACTTTAGAGTTTCATTATTTTTTTAGTGGTTTATAAAAATATATATATAAAATAGGTATGCTTTCTTTACTTTTGAAAAGTCTAAAAACAGAAGGAGAACTTTTTTCCCATAAACCAGAGTTAATTTCATGGAAAGGGAAAAAATGTCGCTAAGTTCCTTATAGAAGACTGATTTATCTAGAAATACCTTTTTTTCTAAGAAATGCTTCCATATTAAAAGCATTTCTCAAGTAAAAAAATAAAAACAGGGGGTTTGTCTGTCATTAATGTACTTTTATCTACTGATATTGAGACATGAATATATGTATCAATCAAGGAAACATCTAGAACCATTTGAGTTTCACAAAGTTGAAGACATTCCAGTGGCTTTTTATTTCCTATCACTTGCTCTTGGGTGGTTGCTGCTGCACTCAGCAGGAGTCCTGTGTCTCAATCCAAGCAAAGAACCACGCCTTGACATCATTGTTTTTGGTTTCTGGAAACATGTGGAAGAAAGACCTTCTCAGCAAGCACAAAATAAAACCACAATGGGATTAAAGTAATGCCTCTTACAGATTTCACCTATTTAAGTACAGATCCAAAATAAAAAATAGAAATAGTTTAATTAGTTGGTCAGCAATCCATCACAGAAAAGAAATGGGATTATATGCTTAATCATAGAGATATTTGCTGCCAAGAGTAGGTGTAAGTAGCAAAAGGTGAGGTGAAGAATGAGGGTTTTTTCTATGATGAATATTAGTTGGCACATTGCTTGGTGGCACAGGAGAGGCATAATGCAATATATATTGCTTTTTAATCTTTTCATTTCTAAAAGAGCAACAATCCTGGCATTTGTACAGCACCATTAAATTGCATTTTCAGAGCTTATCAAACAGTTGAATATGCAAAGCATCATTTTATGGTTACCTGCTTCTCCTGCTCTCAGGTTTAGAGTTATTGACAAGCCTCCTGACATCCAGGGCATTTTTCCTTGGTTCTTTGACACATATAATACTGACACATCCTGGAAATCCTTCTGGACAGCATCATCCATGACATGCAAAGCTGGCCTTTAGCTGGTTTCTCTTGCTATTTGACCTGGGATTTAAAGCCTTTAGATGTGGCATATCTCAGATTTAGAATAAGAGACCAGGGTAGGACTCAGTGTGACTGGCAACAGGGAGAAAAGCAGTTTCCTGAGGAATAGTGCCTGCACTTGAATCCAAACTGTGTCAGTGTGATTTTGGATATAAAATACTTTCAGTCCTAACTTAAGCTGTCTGAATCATCCTTCCAGATCCAGGAGCATAGTTTGCAGGTGTGGAAATTAGGCAGCTTGGTTCTTAAAATAAGATGTGTGAATATGGTCTAAGTGCCTTAAAGGCAACTCATTTTTGTTCATCACTGCTAATTGCTAAGTGAATTTCAAGGTTCTTCATTGTGCTAATTACAGGATAGCACAAAATCCCGGAATGAATCTCTGTGAATTCAGAGAGCAGTGCTGTCACTGTACGCCTCAGTCTTTAATTATGATAAAATTACAATGGGATTGCCTGATTTTGAAAGTTCAGTTTTTAAGGGGGAAGAAATTAGAGCCGGTTCCTGTCCCTTGTGCACCAGTAAGGAAAACTACTGTTGTGTGCCAGCCTTGTAGCAGGCTGACTCATCCTTCAGATGATCAGCTTCGTTACAGATGAGGACAGATGAATCCAGTGTGGAGGTGGTGTTTGGCTCACATAAGAGTTCCACACCTCTGCAAATCTTCTTCTCTCTGTGGCCTACATCCACTGATGTACATAAATAGATGGGTAACTCTTTTCCAGACTTAGTTCTACTGAAGTTGGAAAACACAAAGTGTTCAGTTTTCTCTGCTGTGATAAGCATACACTGAAGAACAGTTTAGGAAAACAACTTGCTTTGCATTAGAATGAAGGGAATCATAAATTTTAATTGCTTTGGAGAAGACATTTCCAAGAATCCAAAGAAATGGTCTGTGGCCATTGGTTCCTGCAGGCACATGTACAAACACAGTCGAGTAAGGTAAATAAAATACTGACCACAGATATTACTGACATTGCCAGTTATTTTTTCCCAATTCGTTCAGGGACATTTTATTTATAGGAAGACTCAGCTGCATTTCTCAGTAAGCCTGTGGGTCAATTAAAATTATGCCATTAAGTTAATGTGGCAAAGAGAAAGAATCACTGCAAAAAATAAAGTAGATTCTAACATATTCCTTGATAATAATGAGGCCTGATCTATATTCCCTGTTTCGAGCAGCTGAGTAATAAACCTTGTTGAGACTTTGCTTGATTGATAGATGGCTTCTATCCAGTGACTCCAGATAAGACAGTAGGGGAAAAGCAGCACAAAAACAAAAGGGAAAAAAAAACCTGATCTCAGGCTGTTATGGTCTGATTGCTCAACGTGCTACTGGTGTCTGCCAGCATATTGATTCTTCACATTTGATAGCACTAAACTGGCACTTTTACCAGCTGAAAGGATGGGATCAGGAATGACAGAGCAGAGGGAATCAGTGCCTAGTTTCTGTAGCTTCAGGGCAAACAAATTGCATGGCAACGATTAACTTTTGATAGGGATAAAGGAGCCCAGTGAAGTTGACCATTGGTTACTAAGCTCGTGTTTTACAGGAAAACCTTTGAATGATTTTCTGCTTGTTGTTGTTACTCAGCTTTACAGAGATATTATAATTCAGAATGAATTCACAGAGTTCTCTGTGTAAGTGTTATCAGCAAGTTTATCAGATGTGTGTGTTCATGTGGTATTGCTTGGGCAGAGAAAAGTGTTGTACATCAGTATTTTCGGGTATAAATGAAACACAATCTGCAGTATGTTCTACACAACGTGGTGACTATGTTTGAAAGAACTGTAGGACAAAAATGATTAGTGGTTTACCAAGTAGACCACAAATAATTTACAGCATGAATTTTGTTCAAATTTCTACAGGAATAATTTGGATTCCATCTCCCTATGTATAGAAACTCCTCTTCGTAGCACTGGGTGTCCTATGCATGGAGAGAGAGCAGAATATTGCTGAGAGTATTTGCTGTGTAAATTGGTTTATATTCAGGAGCTGTAGTAGATATGAATGGAACCCTTGAATCACATTAATTTGTATTGGGGTTTTTTGGTGTGATTTTAACTGGGGGAATGTTGCTTGGAAAATGTGTTTAGATATCTTATACTAGAAACACTGATGTGTTACAAGGGGTCATTCCTATTCCTGGATTTTAAAAGGAAATATCTTTGTCCTCCAATTATACATCATGATTAGCATTCACACTAAAAATCTTTGAATTCTTCCCAGTTTTCCCCATGAATAGTTTAGGTTGCTTCTCAGGAATGTATTATACTCTTGGATGCGTAGTTGAGGAAGATGTAGTCAGGTCAGAGATACATACACATATCTGAAAAAAAGCCATTCAGACAACATTCCTCAGATGTTGCAAATAGTCAGATTTTACTATAAATGAGCAGTATCTAGCAGTGTGCAGGGAGTAATGTGGGAACATTACAGAAGGCTGTATTTCCTGTGTGTGGGTTAAAGATTTAATCCTTTATGTAAGATGAAAGGCACGGTAGGTTTCTGAAAGGGGATATGCATTCACTGAGCCAGAGAATAATTATAGCACAGTGAGTTACAAAATTGATGTTTCTATGTTCAGTTTCATTGTCTTGTTGTAGCCTGTGTCTTAATGGATTAATTATCCCTCCATTAGTGTGTTTACTCTGGGAGGTGGAGTAGTACCTGCTTTCATTTATCTGACTTCTTTTTTAACTCTTTTATGAAACTTGTTTTTTATGAAATCATTTGATTGTGAAATTTCCTTTTCCTAGATGAATAAAAGGTGAGGGGAAGAAGGAATAGGCACTTCAGGTTTGATTTGTATCTAGTTTTTATTGGATCTATTCAGGATTCAGAGTTTTGTAGCATTGCTGATGTAGGTATTTAAAGGTAAAATTGTAATTTTTAACAGGGAAATTATATATGTAAATTGGTTTACATTTTGTTATAAACACTGGCTTGTTTGTCTTGCCACATCCATTCTCTCACTGACTCAGTCACCTAATGTTTGCTTGAGACTACCAGGTGCTGGGTTTTGTGGTGTCAATCTCAGCAACTGTTATCTGATGTTTCAGTCTGTTTCTGCCTTGGAAACCTTTGAGAGCTTTGGACCTTGTTGAGATGATTGCTCTCTCCCCTTTGTCCATCCTTCCAGGAGAAATACCATCAGAGTGAGATTGTCAGAACAGCTGCCTGAGTATTGATTCAAAGGGTACAGGCAAGGCTTTAAATGAGCTGTAAGAACAGCAGATCTAAAAGGCTGGAACATTGGTCTGCTTATCCAGCAGCACCAGCTCCACTCCTTTTTCCATATAAGTATGCTTGATAAAAAGATGCAAAGAATTCTAACCTCATTCCAGCTTCTTACAGAGTTCTTCCATTTTTTTGTACCTGCTCTTTCTGTTCCTTATTTCTGGCTGCTGGTTATATTTAGTGTTGGTGTCAAAGTCAGTCTGTGAATCCTACAGCAATGAAAATTTCCTTTCCTACATGGAATGAAATAAAGACTCACAATAAGCTCTTTCTGTAGCAGTTGCTCTAAACCAACTCTAGGTTTTTTGCACACAGTTCTAACACGCTGCACTGACAACTTTATTAATATTGACATTAATTTTGCAGATTTCAGTTGCATGCTAAGATGAGGGGTTTGATGTGAGACTAGATCATGTAAGGGAAGATTACACAAGGGGAAACATTGAGTGCTTTTATAAGCATTCATTTCTTCCAGGAAGTGAATCTTTGGTACCTGCTATACATCAGAAGCAGCATTCCTTGTCCTGTGGGTAGAAAATGGCCACAGCATGGTTTACTGTGGGACTGGAAGGGCATAGATGAGGGATGCTTCTCTCACTTTTCAAGGTGCTCTTTGGAGGAGCACAAAGGTGAGCTGGACTCCCCCTGGGACTTTTCCCTTCTTTGCACATCCACCATTTTGCAGATACAACCAGTGCACAGTGTGAAGGAGGCTTAAATACTGCATTTGATTTCATTAGATATCATTACACCTCCTTTAAAACAGGCAGGGTGTTGATAAAGAAAGAAGCATACATTCCATTATTTCTTTAAATAACAAGAATGAACTCTTCAGCACAAGTGAAAGCAGACCATATGCCTTCCCTTTGGGTATCCCTTGGCACTGAGGTTCTGGCATCACAGTCCTTCGTGTAGAAGCCAGCAAAAGATGTTTAATGGCTTTCAGACTCCGAAATGAGTTCTGCGGCCATGTGTGTCCCTCTCCAGTTGTCTGAGGAGATGAGCTTGAATTACAGCTCAGCCACTGCTGCCAAGTACTTTCCATTATTCCGGCAGACCAGGTTGCCAAGCAGGATTTATGGTCCTTTTAACTCAATATCAGGCGATGGAGCAGCATTGTGTGATACAGGCTGTATACCAGATATTCTTATCAATGGAACAGGACTCTCGAAAATCAGGGAGATAATCAAGTCTGTAACTCTCACATTGGTAATTGGCACCACTCAGAACACAGTTAAATGTAAAAATACAAACTAGGTGCGCAGAAGAAATGACTTTGTTTTTGCTGTTGATTAAGTTACTATGCAGATCATAAAAATTGCTTCCACATTAAGATTTTCTAACCTCCTTCCTTGCCCTCTGTCCATGAAATTTTGAATATGCCTGCAATACAGTAGCTCTTTTGATTGGGTACAATCTTGATAATTACAACTGAATATTATTTTTAATCAGTTGTGATCTGAGATAAAGCTGGCTTTTGTATTGCTAATACTAATGAAAGTCTGAATATATTAAGCTTTATTTTTCATTCCTATGAACAAAGAGATAGTTATGATATAGAAGTAAACATTTACATTCAGCTGTAAAAGAACAATTGGTTTGGTTTTTTTGTGATATTCATAGTTTAAGACTCAGTTTTAGCATGAACCAGAAGCCTATCTTTCCAGTTATTTATAGCCAGGGAAAAAAAAAAGCAAATCATTTTGGAGTGGTCTACATGTATTTGCAGAAAAGATAAGCTATATAACTGCCTGTGCTGTTGTATCTACTAATTTGAATATAATGAGCAAACTCTCACCTCACAAAAATTGGGTCCTGGGGGTTAACATATTAGCTTTTTATCTCCAGCACTATAAAAAATGTCATTGCCATGCCACTAATTATATTAAATAGTTACAGATATAAAATACATTGGAATAGTAGTTTAATAAGCAGACAAAAATAAATGGCATTGCAGCTATAATTTTCTTGATTCTGTTTTTCCCAAATATTACTGATTTATAAGATGTTTTGAACATCCTTGACAGGGATACAAGCAGCGTTGCTGACCTTTAGTGTGAGCTCAAAAACAACAGCTGTAAACCACAGGTAAATTAGAACATGGCTTATGTCAGTGTGATTACAGTACCTTTGTATAACCAAATAAAAATAAGAAACAATAAACCAAAGAGCAACATTTGTTCTTTACTGCTCACCACGAAGTACTCAATATTGAAGCAAATTATTCTTGTGTGATAAATAACTGCTGGTGGATTTTACTGGGTGTTGGACTTGGCTTCCAAAAACAGTTTATGCAAAGAACCCCTTAAAAATCTATTTCTCTTCCTGTGTCTTTGCTAGACACAAGCTTCAATATCCTTTATGCTACATATGAATCTTAGATTCCAAAAGGTCTCTTTAATGGCATATCTGGTGCTCACTATCATGAATACATGTATGTTTTTCCTCCTCTATTTCATCTTATTACTTGAGAAAAAAGGCATTGAATTTATGTTATGAGGCAATCTAACTAATGGCTAAATTAGTGGTATTCAGGGGACACCAACTAAAGCTAAATTTGTATTGATGTTTACAGTTTCCATTAGATTTCTGGATGACTAAAGAAACCAATTATTAAGCTGATATAATGAGACCTGATATTCTTATGTTATTCTACCATCTCAGAGTGTGCTGAGAGAAGCCATCTCAAGTTCTGAAAAAAAAAATCCCCAGAAAATACACTCCCAACTGTACTAAACTCTTAGATAAATAAAACATGACTTGAGCACACCTATACTGGAAGCTCAACTGCTTTCTCACAGCGGTGTCAGTCTTCACAGTGTGTTCATGATTTGCTGGTAACTCCATGTTCAAATCTGTTCCTTTGGTTAGCTTTATCTGGGTTTAAACTTAAAGAAACCCTAAAACAACCTGCAAAGAAAGACTATTTCTTCTTCACTTTATTAGGAAGGACCCCAGAGCTGCTGCTTTCCCTCTGCCCCTTTCTCTGCAGCAATGGTGAGCTGCATCTGTAAGTTTCCATTGGATTTTTCCCATTTTTTGTGGGGAGTGAATGCCTCACATATTTTCTGTGGAGTGTCATTTTCTGTCCTAAATTGCATCCATTTGACTTCTTTGCTGGTATTTTTATTTGAAGCAAGAGAAAATACGAGGTTCTGGTAATGTACACTGGGGCTGAAAAGGACAGTTTTCAGTGAGGAAGTCTTTGGGGGATTTTCCTGTTTGGAGGAATTAGGATTTGTTCCTCTATGGCAGCACTCATCAGAAATGTAGGATTTCTTTTCTCAGTTCCATGGAGCCATTTTGGTCTTTTAGATCAGCTCCAATTTCCCTTCCAGGGAAGTTTTAGTGGTTAAAGGTGATCAGGTGGAGGTTATATGACCTGCCTGTAGATTTTGGAAAGTGATGTGAATTTCTCTGTGGTAGTTTTCTTCTTTTCCCTCCTCTGCCTTCCAGCACATGGATTGCACATTCCTGGAGCACCTGTGGAGGACAGGTATTCAGTGTTGGGCACTGCAGGGATGGGATCATCTCCATCCTGGTGCCCATTCACTGGCAGAGATCCTTTTGTGAATGGATTCTCATCCCCACCATGGGCAGGTCAGCAGAAGACCTGGGCCTGTGAAGATCTCTGCCTTTGTGCACACTATTCATTGTGCTCCTTTGACTCAAGGGCTGCTTTGGTTTGTGTAATTTTACAAGCTACTGAAGCAGGACCTATTGATATTTAAAAAATAATTAAAGCAGTCAGAGTATTGAGTATTAAAATGCTGCCTTTATGCAGTATCTACTTTTCATATTACAGCATAAGATTTTCACTCTACTTTTGCTATTATGAATCCATTACATGTAAATGAATGAATACTATTGTTAATAACCATTTACAGCATACAGTGTTAAAGCTCCAAAGGAGCTATTAGAGTTTACTGTATGCTGTGAATATATATGAAGAACAATACACAGACCTCAGCTAAACCGTAATGAGTGCATTGACATAACATCAGCTTTGAAAGGAATCTAAGACCCCATAGCATGTGAATGGCAAAACAAAGAAGTTCAAGGTCCAGAGTCCTCTTCTTTAAATCACCCAGCTCCAGTGCTGTGTGATGGGTATTATTACTGGTAACAGTTTTGCAGTGCTGCTGGTGATGGAGTATGCCCTGATCACCTCTTGTAGTGTTTGGTTCACTGTGTCACCTCCTGTAGTGTGGGATGGCCCCCAGGTTTGGGTTATCCTGCATATCAGCATGCAGGGTGTACAGGGACATTCATAGCTTGTCTGGTTTGGAATATTTTAGGTAGAGCACAGTCTAGGTTTTGTGTACATAGCTGCATATTTGTCACAAGAGTGTAATGCGTCTGTAGCAAAGTTGGAGATTTGATAATACCTTCAGTAAAGATCTAAGTAAGTTCAGACATGCAACAGGCTTACTTCAAATCACTGCAATATGAACTTCTTCCACTTCTAAGACAAATCTGGAGACAGTTTTTTCAGCGGTTAAAAAACCTTTTGACTCTTTGTTGGTTTGTTCTGACACTCCAGCGACAAACTTTATGGTACTGCCTCATTACCAGAGTGGTAGGGAACAGCTCAGAGGGAGCAACAAGAGCTCACAAATTGCTTCAGTTCTTACATCCATTAGCCTGACCAAGGACTTCCAGTTCCTACTTTTTCAATTATATTTTGTGCTTTAGTTTATTGCTTTTGATTGCAGCATTAATCTGTTCTGGAGGAAATGTACTGAAATTCTTCACGTTCATTGACCACACTTAGGAATTACTGGAAATGGAAACTTAAATGTCTGTCCAAATTTGGTGCTAATTTCAATACCCTTGGCTTTTTACATTCATTTTTAAAACTCTTTTCCTTGGTGATGTTTTACTGACTTCCCAAAATATGAACCAGATTGTTGCTAGCTGGCACAGAGTTTCATGATGAAGGTCACTAAGGTCATCCTTTAATTTTAGATTCCTCTGAGCCAGTTGTAGCTTCTGAAAGTTTCCCAAGAGCCAGGAGCACTATCTAACAAGCAATCCTTGTGAAGTTCGAATCCTTGCTTTTCTGAAATTCAGGTGGAAGGCAAGCAGAAAGCAAAGTTTTGATCTTCAGAATCCAGACACAATTCTCAAAACACTGACAGCTCCAGAGGATAATGCTGCCCAGAATTCTTTGACTGTCCATGGCTGTGTCCTGCAGAACTCAGTCCTGAGCTCCAGTGGCTTGGTAAAGGCAACGGTGACATTACATTTGAAATGTTAAGAACCAATTTTCCATCACACCGAAAAGGTGAAATTCTTCCTCTCATGATGTCAGAACATGAATTAAACTGGTTAAGCCAAAGAAAGGATAATTGCCCATAGGAATAAAAACAAAAGAAAAGGGAATGTCCCTCTGGTGTCAGTGATAAACTTCTTCAGGCCAGAACATGAATGAAATGGAGGGGTGCTGCAGCAAAGCTACTTTTCTGTTTGGGCATTAGTTGAAATAAAAAGGTAACAAATTTGCAGACAGAAACTTGCCATATTGGTCATTTATTTTTATAATTCTGGGAGGTATAAATAAAACATCTAAATAGTAAATTCATGGTAAGTCTGTTCTGTGCATATTTCCTCAGTTATATTGAAGGTGATCAATTAAAACAACTCCTCTCTGTAGTGTGTATTTCTGGTGCAGCAGGGTGTGCTCAGAGCTCCATGAACTTTTCTGCCACACACAGAGCCATCGAGGGCACTGTCAGAGACCAGCAGCAGTACCAGCCTTGTGCTGTGCTGGTACCCAGAGAGTTTTAACAAGTAGCAGGCCTGACAACCTCAAAAAATAAACACCTTAAAGCTCATACTCTCTCTTCATAGTTCATCTCTAGTCCAAAAGTAGTCTGTTATTTTAGTATCTGTTTTCTAAGCACGTCTCCTTTAATTAGGTCCTGTGCACTTCTCAGATTTGTTTCTTTGCCAATATTAAACTGTTTTCTCTATAGTGAGCAGATTCCAAGGCAGATGTCCAATCTTTTTGGATTTTGCTTAGTGATTGTAATAAATTTATTACTTCTTCCATGCAAACATAGAACAAAATTCTTTTGTTGAGCAACAGACCTACACTGAGTATCTGTGAAACCATGTCAACACAGCAGGAGCTCGGAAGCACTAGTGGTAGTAACTTCCACTGTGGCATTTCCATGTGTTTTACTTCAGGTTTCTGGGGTTTTTTTTCTCTCTTCCATTTCTTTGGCCAAGAATTGGGCTCAAGCTTAAACTTCATATTATATGCACTCCATTCAAAAGTGTTCAAGGAAACTTGTTCAGGAGACTCCTCCAACAAACTCAATACCCAAGCCACTCAGAGTCTAGAGTGTAAATCAAGTGTATATCAATAAAAAGTTAGAACTAGCAAAGGGCAGAGGTAGATTGGATTAAGTCTGGATTATTGGAGAGTAGTCTTTCGGCAGATTTACTGTTAGATACACACAGAACCAGATTTTGTATTTCAGATCCCAAACAACTCAAACATGCTCAGGGAAAGACCAGAATGAGATTAGGCAGGAGGGATCAGGCTTTTGACTGTTATGCTGCTCTCTTTAAGAACTTCAAAAAGGAATAAGCAGAGAATAAGTGCCTGATTCTATTTGAAGTTGGTGCCATCTGAAGAGATGTGTTCCCAGAGGTGCAGGCTGCACATCTGTACCTTGAAGGAGTCTCTGCAGACCCATCAGCCAATGCTGTACCTGTCAGCTCTCTGTATTGTACCTGGTTTTTACATATTATAAGGTCACATTCTGCGTTCTTTATAAAAGACATGTGAGAAAAAATTCCTGAACTATTATTGGAGGAATCTGCTATTTTTCTAATAGATAGAACCATTGTGAAAATCAGCTTCAATTTATGGGTTATTTATGCATCATAAGTCCCTTTTTATGCATCATAAGTCTCTACTGTGTCTGTCAGACCTACTGGCCATACATGGGGCCATTCCCAATGTATGTGCAGTGGTTTGACTGGCTTTGTTTCCAGGCTGGAGAGGCCTTGGAGCAGCACCATTCCCAGGGCCACCACTCTCCTTAGCACTGACCATGCTCAAAGGGGCCATTGTGCAAACCCACAAATTCAATCAGCGTGCCTGAATGGACATATTTACACATGGGGAGAGCATTCAGGACCCTACTGAGCCCCACCAGGTTGTGTTGCTGTCAGGCAATTAGCTTCCCAAAAGAAAGAAAATTGAAATGTGTCATTTAGGCCATTCTGTGCATTGTTTGCACATACAGGAAAGGAGAACAAAGTGCATGCTCTTAACAGCTAACAGGAAGAGTATTTGTTTGTTTTCTCTTTGTCCCTGTTAAGGCACTCTCAACATGCCAGAGCTGAGAACCTTTAATTTATCACCTTCCTGTGCTTGGGGCTTTATTGCACTCATTGCTTAAGCTAATGCAGGTGGTCGTGCCCTGCTTTGCAGCTGCTTTTGCTGTTCCTGGTGGTTGCAGTTCAGCTTTTTTTGCTCTGCTTCTGTTTCTTAGACATAGAAATTGATGCTTCAGTTTATTTCATTTGCATTAATCAGTCTTTTATCATTTTATTGCCACTTCTCTGCTGTGACTCTAAAGGAAGAACAATGTTTATTCCCTCTGCCCAGCAAGGTTTAAAACTGATTCTCTGTGCTACAATCGTTCTTTGTTTCTTTATAATGCGGCTTCATCTATTGTTTACAGTGCATTTATGAGCAGCAGAGACCTGATGCCTTTTAGCACTAAATGCCTTCATTCTTTCTAAAAGTCTCCTTGTGTTCTTGTAAAGCACTAAGTATCCTGGTGGTGTTTGAAAAAAGGGTCACGATTATGAGCACAACAGAGAGGAAGAAAACTGTCAGTCTAAAAATGGTTCCTCTTACTCAGCAAATCCCCACTCCCTGGATTCTGAGCCATTGGATGGTAGTGGCACAGAAAGCTTCTGGTAATCTTTATTGCACCTGTTCACACTGCAAAGTCAATATATCTCTGAGGGCTTAAGCTGGATTGCACTTTGATCACACGTGTTGGTATCTATAGCTCCAATCTGGAAAGGAGCTGCTGCAGGTAGAGTACAATATTAATTATCAATAAGGTAATCTAGGGGCTCAGTTCTATTTTCAGACACTATTTAGGTACCTCAGGAACCAGGATCTCTTGGCTTTTTCACAGCAGTGGGATTTTACAGGGATTTTTTGAAGATAGTGAGTGTAGTCATGTGGTGAAAGCATGTTGTTTACAAATAACTCACACAGGGTTGGAGCCGGGTACCCCCATAACAGAAATTGTGTGGTGGTCATTAACAGGAAGGACTACAGTTAGATTTACATTAAATTACACTGAAGAAAGTGATACCAAATTCCAGCCATTCCCATGCAAAGAGATGAAGGGTGAAATTAAAATTTTGCTGAAAATAGTATGCTAATATGGAAATTAAGGTCATTAAATGAAAGGGAGTATGAAGAAACAAAACAATCAACTTGATATTAATTTTTTTAATACTAAAAGTTACAGCTTGAACATTCAAAGGGCTTTTCAGACAGGGTATGTGAACTGTTTGCATTTTCATGAAGCCAACTTTAAAATAATGTCCTTCCTGATTAGCACAGTGAGCATCATTGCATTTAATTGGGTAATGACCTCTGCTTAGTGAATGTTATAAACTGGAGTGAAATTTGAAAAGAGGTACAATAGCAAGCTGCAGTAATCATGTTTCTATTGGTATTGCCAATTGAAGATCATGAATGATAAACATTAAACCACAACATGTAAACAGTTTTTTCCCTGCAGAATTTAGGCTCAGACTGATCACTTGTCTCTCTTAATATGATTTGTCCTGGCTATTGAAAACAAGGACTCCTCCCTCCCCCGATATCTCTTCTAATGTAATTAGCATCTAGTCAATAATGTTCAGCATTTCATTTTACCGCTTTAATTAACAAATTCAATTTGTTCAAACCGCTGTGAAAACAAATTAAAAGCCCAGTGAATAAAAACCTTAGTGCCAGAGATGTGTCTAAGGTGTTCACCAACTCTTCCTCTGTTAAGAGAGCATCTTGTGTGGTTTCTTTCCCTCTGTGAAGATGATGGGGATTTTCAAAACTTGGTCTGTTTTTTTTCCGCTGGAGCAAGTTCAGATTCAGTGTGGTGGGGTTTGTCTGGGTTTTTAATTCTGACAGAGATGGTTTCACACCAAATGCCAAGTCCAAGGAACAAAGCAAGGCTGTCCTGTCATGGTGAATACACTGTGAATGTTGAACATTTATTTTTAAGCATTTCCAAATGTTCATCACCTTGGCTCTTGCTGCGCCTCTCCCAGTCTGCACCAACAAGTGCAAGACAGATTTTTGGTGCAAATGCAGCAGAGTCTGTACAGCCACAGCTGCCTCCAGAGCACCTTTGAGGGAGTGGAGTCTCCTGAGGCTGCAGCACTGGCTACCCGTGTTGGTCTCACACCTCTCCTGTCACCACCTGGGAAGCCACCAAGGCTGTGACAGCCTCTCTGTCCCATATTGTCATGCTTTCCTTTTAGTTTTTCCCCCAGTTTCTTTTGTAGACGACAGCATTTATTGTACAAACATTGTCAGAGCTCTGGAAAGGTTGAAACAATACAGATTGAGTTTAATAACTACTGTAAATGTCCCTCAAACTTGGTCAACAGACCAGCGTGTATTTATATGCACAATAAACACAAACACAGGCAACCCCCATACGGCTGTTTGGAGGTCGGCCTTCCCTTCCCAAAGAAGGTCACTGGCAACTGTGGGCTTTCTGCCAACATGCAGCATTTAGCTTTGCAATATTCATGCAATGGCTTTTTAATATTTACAGCTTTAGATTTGACACAGCTCTCCTTACATATTCTGATTGCTTTGGCTTTTTCCAAGACCTTCCCGAGGTGGCTGTTTGAGAAACACATTTAAGAGAGCAAATGTTAGCTACTGAGCAGTGCTGGGGTTGGAAATTGAGGCTGCTGAGGTGAGTGTCACACCTCCACCAGCCAGAGGGGCTGAAGAAAATCTGCTAGTTTGGATTTATTTTGCAGACCAACATGGAAGCAGTGGACTGTGCACACGGGCTCCCTGTGCTCTTGGTTCGTGTGGGTGCTGTGGTGTGTACCACACCATGAAGTGTAGGCTATGAGTCTCTCCTCAGCTGTGGGTCTCATTTGAGTGCCTCTCTTTTATCTACCCCTGTATAATGTGTCTAACTGCAATAACATAGAATCAAAGTCACGGAGTGGTTTGGATTGGAAGGGATCTTAAAGACCACCTTGTCCCACCCCCTGCCATCGGTAGAGGGGCCTTCCACTAGATCAGGTTGCTCAAAGCCCCATCCAACCTGGCCTGGGACATTTCCAGGGAAGCAGCATCCCCTGCTTCCCTGGGAAACCTGTTCCACTGCCTAAACCACTGAATATCAATATATCAATCGGATGTCTTTGAGAGATTTAGTTAAAATTGGCTAGTGGGTACAGTGATGATACAGAAGACTGACAGATTGGAAGCCAGGCTAAAACAGACCTTCAATTTTCTGTGTTTGCCTTTGCAGTGCCCTGTAGATGATTTGCTATTTCTGAGTTTGGAAATATGTAGCCTTTACTACTCCATTGAGTTCATCTCCACTTTTATGCGTTCTGAAGTTTATTACACTGCAATTGACCATCATATTTGAAATTCTTTTTAATATGTTCACTCCTAAAATTGATCTAGTATTAGCTAGAACTTTACCTGTTCATGGTTGTACAAGAAAAATGGTAGTATTTACTGCAAGCTGAAGTCTGGAGGAAGTGAACTACTGAAACCTGATACCTTGTGATGAGCGAGAATATAAAGTGAAAAGCATGATCATGTATTAATGTAAACAAATGGATGCAAGAGCTTTCTGAGATCCTCAAATGAGGATGTTTAGAAAATTAATTGTCGTATTGTCCACTCTAATTTCTCTGCAGTGGAGTCACCAATCCCTAGCTTTCATTTAAAATTGCCATTATAATATTTAGCGACACATGCTGGTGGTGTTGCCTGAGCAAATCTGTGTCTAGTGATTGCCTCTCTGCTCAGTTATGTATAGCTCATGCCTCTCTGTCTCTCTCGGTTTCCTTTATTTTCTCTTCTCTTTTTTTTTTTTTCAAATGTAACCTCATGCCAAATGGTATAAATTATCCAACCATCTGTCCCCCTTCTTCAAAACCCTGAGGGAAAATAGATCTGAAGTGTAGCTCATTTTCACCAAAAATGCCAGTTGTAATAGATCCTGAGTTTTGTGTCCACTCGTCTTCTAACTGTTGGGAAATCTCATAGCCTTGAATTTTTTGGTAGCTATGTCGGACCCTTTAATTAGCAGGTGGCCAGTTGTGCCCAGATCAGGAATGGCAGCAGGTCCTGGACCTTCTGGTTTTAATCTCACCTGTGACCAGTAGAGGAGCTCCCCCTGCCTGCTACTTCTACAGCATTTTTAAGTGGATGAACCATTCATATTTTCCAGATATTTTCTTTGAGGTTTAAATAATTTCATCTAGTTATGTATCTGCCCCCCCGCCCCTTAATTTTCTGTCTTGTAAAATAATAATAAGGAAACTGATTTTGCTGCATGAGTCAATTTGCAAATCAAGCAGCCTTTACGTTATTTCCCTGTCTGCTGAGTTTCTGCGCCACGTTTCGCTGTCTCGCGTTCAGCTTTCCTCTAGTCTGTCTTTCTGACTTGTCAGCTGAAGCTGAAATGCTAATTGAAATCGAATGGGCCTGTCAACTGTGCTGCTCTCCCCCGGTGTGCTGAGCTGGTGTGTTCACTAACTGGGAGGATCCAAGGCTCAGGGAAGATGCTCTTCTTCCCCACGGCATCACGTACTGCAATGAGCCAAACTTGTGGTCCTGTGTAAGCTTCCTGTACTGGAGGCATCCTCCAAAGCCATGTCCATAAACCAATCTTCCACTTAACTGCTTCCAAAATGAGTGTGAGTGAAGGCAGATGACCTTGAGACAGTTCTGAGGTCCTGGAAATGTCTTCTTTTTAGCCTGAGTCATTGTTAAATGGGGAACTCATCAGCTGTGCTTCCACCTTGCTCTCTAATATATCGCCTCGTCTTCTGATTGAAGGGATAAACCGAATCAGATCTGAGATTAGGAGAGCTTCAAATGTAGAGATCCTTCAAAGATACCTAGCCCTGGTGGCATGATGATTTATGTATTATCAGTAGAGCTCTGCAGCTGAGGTGAAGTGAACTATGTGGTCTTCCATGCCTCATACATAAAAACCTTTTATCTTTCAAAGAGATCCATATGACTCTTACACCAGTCTTCAAAATCTATACAAGGTGTAAAGGAGCCCATGTTACATTGGGGAACTTCAAGGAAGAGGTAAAGCACATAATTTATTTCCCCTCATTAATAATGGCACTCATATTAGGTGAGAGTTTTGTTACTGGTATTGGAGCCAATATTTCATCATTGTGTTAATTTTATATAGCACTACATGAATAATACACCACCAACAGTACACTCCCAGAATTTGCTGTGGTCAGTAAGATTTGTCCTGGCTGAACCCAAGGGTCATAATAAACCACGTAATTCTGGCCCATCCCCAGGATATGCATCTCAAAAGCAGTTCTCAGGTCAGTTTGAAGCTCACCTATTCCCATTGCTGTGCCACTGCATTTATGCCTTCAGTCATCCAGCAAAGTATTATTGCAGTTGTGCATAGGAACACAGATGTTTTTTGACTTTCACTTCTGTTAAGCTGGCACTGAGATAGGTGCCCAGTTATGATAAACACAAGTATATAAGCAAGCACAGAGAAATTCGTATGCGTTTTGGTATGTGAGCCTCTGGTATTCTTTGAAAATATTTCCTTTGACTCTGTAAAAAGTAGGTTAGCTGGAACTGTTTACCTTGCTACAGAAAGAATTTTCAGATAGCAATTTTTAGTAAAACAAATTTTTAGTCTTTGAGCTTATCTCAGTGTGACAGCTCTTCCATTTCAGACAGATTAAGATCTTTTCCGAAATACTCTGGATTGGTGGCAATCCAAGCATATGTCATTAGGCAAAAATGAAGGATAGATATTGAAAGATGTATTTTAGCACCCAGGTATTTGATGTTTCTTTTCTAAAGGGACTGGTTTCTGAAATAAGTTTTATGTTTTAACTAAGCACACATAGATATTCTTTTAGCAGAACTATTTAACCCTGCAATCCCACAGATCTGTTGACTGTGTCCCCTAACCCCAACATGACAATCCCACATCTTCCCCTCTTCACAAGATGTGCTTCAGGAGATCCTCTGGGCAGAAGAAAACAAACTATGGCTTGTCTTGGGTTTTAGGTTCATGTTGGCTAACAGGTATTGTTGCCAAATAAAAAGCCTGGAAAATGTAGACCTTGATGCCAGAGGGACACTATGTTGGATCACTGCCTTCTCTCGCCTCCAGACTTCAGGAGGAAATTACCAATTACTGAGACTTATGTTCTTTCAAATGTCACTGACCATCAGGTTCAAAAGCAATTTCGTATGATCTGGATTATACCAACAGATGAACTGATAATTCTGCCTTGCTTCCAGAGAAGGCCAGCATTTCCTGCAAAGACTGTATTTAATACTTGCTCCAAGTGTTAATCTAGCAAGGTGTGCAGACTGTTTGCCTTTAGTTTGATATCTGTAAAACAAAGATAAAGGTGCACCTCAAAGGTGTGTTGTCAAGATTAAGCCATTAATTTTTATAAAGTTACTTTCAGCTTCTGAGATGGAAGTCTCTAAAACTATGCAAAGTATTATTCATACTATTATTATTTTATGAGTCATGACAAGATATTTCTTCCTCTTCATAAGACTTCCAATAAGATCTCCTTTCTTTATCAAACTGAGACGATGTTTTAAGTTCTCCATTTCCTCAGAAACTACTACAGTTGCTGGAGTTGTCAGTACATTTTTAAGAAAATGGCTCAATGTCCAATTCCTTTTCTATTCTTAACTGCGTTGATTTATAACCCTAATCTGACAGACGGCCAAAGATTGATACCATTCAATTACCTGTGGTTTGTAATGTCAACTTAATAATCTTGCAATTTCTACAAGCTCGGGTTGATAATCACCATGCTGAAGCTGAATAATTTGTGGAATTTTTTGTCTTCCAGCTTTGGAGAGATCCATAATAATGCATTAAAAAAAAAACCAAACAAACAAACAAAAAAAAGACAAACCCCAAAACAAAACAAACTGATTACATCTAATTGATGTTTTATGAAGGTATCTGTTCTAATAACTTCATCCTGGGTAGGAAACAACACAAGTGTGTTAAATGCATTAAAAAGTACAGATGCGGAGTTCCACGGGAAAGATGATCATTCCAAATCAAATGCATTAGCATAAGTGCAGAAATCTTAGCTTGCTGCTTGCCTAACCAGTGCCAGATTGGAGTGACTTGTAGCTATCACTCAGAGGCAGAGGAAGGTGTTAAGAACATGTTTAAATGAGAAGATGATGGCAGCTCTACAAATTTTGACAGTCAGTTTATCTGAGGCACAAGTTCCTTGCTCTTTGTTCTTCACCGGTTCCCGAGGGGCTTGATTTTGAGAAGTGCTGAGCACTTGCAGCTTCTATTGACTTCAAGTGGAGTTTTAAGTGTTCTGCACTTGCAGAAATCATGCCCAACTAGATTAACACAAAAAGGTTTTTCTTTCAACATCGGCCAGAAATCTCTTTTCTTCCTACCTGACGTTTTCAGCAAAACACAGTTACTATTTCCTAGCAGGCAAAATTGCGTTATTTTATTATGTATTTCGGTTCCTCAGTGTCTTAGTGAATACGTGTTAGACTTTATTATGCATTTGTACCATTTCTCACAGAGTCAAAGAAATAAGAGATGGAAAAGACCTGCTAGGTCAACTGCTCCATGTCTGCAGTAGGGCAGCATTGTTCCTTTCAATAAGTTTTCTTGTGTTTTGTTCTTCCTAAATACTGGAGACACCTTTGGGGTTTTTTACAGTGGCAAAGGCTGCATAACAGTTTATCTTTCCTTCAAAAATAAAACCTATATTTGTAAAGAAAAGAAAGAAGAGTATTTTTAATCTTCCCTGCAAATTGAGAAAGGTATTCCTTTTGATTTGACAGACAGAGGCAGCTGCTGTCATTATAAATAGGGGTGTAAATGCAGGATGCCTTGCAGATTATATTTTGATTTAAAAAACCCAAACCCATGACTATGTAACAAAGATCTTTGTCTTTCTTGATTTCTGCTCTTTTGCTGTTTCATGGCCTCTGTCTCTTGTGATTTCTAGACGCTTTTCCACTTTGGCTTGTGACAAGGGAGGCAAAATACCCCAAAGAATACATTCGACAGTGTGTTTTAGTTCCACATTCAAATATATATCTTTAGCCACCCTCTTCCGGAGAAGTCATTGCAATAGACATAATGGGCCATAATTCTGCCATTAAATCCAGCCTGATAGGAAGAAGTGTAGTCATTCCAGTAATAAAACTGACTGCCCAGTACAATATGGGCTTTCTCCCTTCCCATCTGCATTAAATATAATTATTGGAAGAACAATCTCTGGATGCATTTCAATAAAATACTTTCCCATAGTACTGTTTTCTAGGGCAAAATTATTTGTTGTCTGTGCTAAATGCCCTTATGAGAAAAACTGTCTTGTGAAATTTCTGTTATTTAGAGGATGAATCCCTCTAAAGTTTCCTGATATGAAGATCATATTCATGTTCTGTAAATTTTCTTTGTTATGAAGATTGTTATTTAAGATATAGTACCTGAACATTTCTGCTTTTATTATTATTATTATTAAAATGACTGACTAAAAACTGAAGGAGGGAGATAACCTTTAATTTATACTCCTTCTCAAGAAGAGGTCTTTTTATAGTTACATTCAGGTCATTTTTTTTTTTCCTGTGGATCATCTATACTATTAAATGGGGTTTTATTCCAATTCAGGAGACACTTCATCTTTAAACATGTACTTACATTAACTTTTGTACATGGTTGCCCAGGCAACAATGTAATTGCATGAAACAATGGCATTCTCCTATGTACCATTTATGGCAAGTTTGCATTTGAAAAAACTTCTTGTCTTATCATCAAAGCAGAATTTGTAACCTTCTGACAGCTGAAGGAATGTTCAGGGGCCTTGATTCATATTCATTTTCCCTTGTAATTTTAATGGGTACCATCAGCTTTCGTTTTCAGGGTATTTCTTTTTTCCCCCCTGTGATAGTTAGTGTTTTAAATGAAAACTCTAGAGCAAACAAAAGAGACTGTTTAAAAAATAGCTCCCAGAAAAGGCTGCAGGTACCATTCTTCCAGCTTGTAGCCTGTGAAATTGCCACTGTTTAATTGATCTTCTATAAGCTTATCTTTCCAGTGAGATGTACCATTATTGTACATTAATCAGTGCCTCCAGACATTATCACTGAGGTAACCAAGAGCTAATCAAGCAAGAATGGAGCTGGCAGACGCCAGGATGTCACGGGTGCCTTGCTGTGTACGAAGTCTGTCAGAGTTTCAGCTTCCAGAGGAACCTGTTTTCGCAGAGCTGCAGACTTTGTGTAACCTTGTCATAGCAATGGAAGAAGGGGCAAAGCATCCTGAATATCAAATAGTTGGGCCATGCAGGGAGCCAGAGCTCCTGGAATCCTCTGGATGGCAAAATACAAAGTGACTCTCCACTAATAATAATAACAACAACAACAACAAGAAGGATGGTGTTTAAGAATAAACAAAATGTTGACAAGTTGATTCATTTTTAAATAGTTTTCTAGGGAAGAGAATCAAGCCAAGCAAATTTACAGTAGAAAAATATTCAAAATATATTAATCAGTCATTGCAAAGTGCCACTAGAAATTGCATTCCTGCTTTTTAATTGATTTTATTTTATACCTGCTCATCTAGAAAAAAAAAAGACCCAAAGCAACCACAAGCCACTGAATTTTCCTGATTGTAATTTCTGACAGCTAAATACCATATTATGAAAATAACAGAACAGAAAAACAATGGAGAGGTGTACCAAATTCATTTAATCAATTTAACTAAAACTGTGCTCATTCTTGCTGAAATATCTGTGTGATGCTTTTTTGTCAGTTGACAATATCTGCAATTTGGGATAGAATGGAGCCTAAATTGTGTAGGGAAGCAGCTGAACCCTTGTGCCACAGGTTCTGTCATGTGAGACAAGTTCTAACTGATGTCATGTCTGCACTGCTTCTTTCTTGCTGGCACATTGACACCTCCATCCTTCAAAAATTTCCTTCTTCCTTCTTGCTGGGGGTAACAGAGAAGCTACTCCAGAGCAGGCATCAGCAGTGGTGCAGGGCTGACATTAATTTGTGGGATGTACCCCAAAGATATCCAAGGCCTTGGAACCAACAAGGGCACCCTCATTGAACCCCTTCCTAGAAACCAGACAAGGAGTGAGAACAAGGCTTTTCCCTTAAACAGAGGTTAAAACCAGAGCCTGTGGTTGGTTGCCCAGAAAATCCAAGCTTGGTGGTTCTGATCCCCACTTCTGCAGCCTGAAGCAGCAGCCAGGTTTTCTCCCCACGCATTTGTAACTCGCTGATTTTCATGCCACTTCCAGTTGCATTGGAGGAAGAGAATTTTGGCAGACACAGCAAAGTCACCGCCATACAGCTTGACTTCTGCAGCTTTTTTCCTTCAGATTTTGATAAGTCACTATATTTTGCATGCCCTATTTTCTTCCCAGTCCCCAAGAAATTGTAAATTAAAGAAATACAGTGTGAAAGCATTAATAAGCAGATTTTACATAGTTTTCACTTTGTAATTCCATTGACTTTTGTTGATGTCTTCCAAATATAAACAGGTAACAGATCAAAATTTGCCCACTGAATACATCTACAGTAAATGTAAAACACTGAACCAAATTGCCTGCTGGCGTACATCCATTAACAAAAAGGAGTTTTGCCAGAAGGTAGTTTGGCTCATTATAGCTAGTAATTTGAGTATTAATAAGTGGAAAAATATTACTAATCGTTGCTAAGCTTTATTGATGACATTCTCAAAACTCTATTACTTCCCTAAAGTGAACCTGCCAGTGCTGCCTTCCACCTCTTGGATTTCAGTGAGGATTGTATATTCTTGATGGTTTGCAAGGCCAAGGTCATTAATGAAGATGTTTTCTGTTGGGTGAGAGGGAAGGATTGGTTTTGTTTAATTAAAAAACCCCATGAAATAGAAATTCTGCAGAGGGATAAATGTTTCCCTTTCTGAATATAAACATCTTGGCATCACCTCACTGTTTATTTTCAAAAACTGCCGAAGTTTTGCTTCCATATTTATCTAACAGCAGGGGATCATTATCCTGTGACAAAGTTCTATTCCACTGACATTATCTCTTAATTAGAATTCATCCTTTTCTAGTTCTACATAGTCAGCCTGTAGTTCCCACAAGTCCCATAAAGCAATGTACATTTTTGGAGGCAGAGGGAAGAGGGAAGGTCTCACAGACCATTAAGAGCTGTTTAATAAGCAGCCTGGTGTGGAAAGAGCTGCTTTTATTCTACATGGGCATAACTGTGCAGAATTGCTGATGAGGGCCAGTCTCTGCCCGCCCTTACATCACACCAAGTGACTTGGAGTGATGTGCCAGGCCAGGAAGGAGGGCACTGCTGCAGAGGAGAAAATAAATTGCTTGTCTTCCTTAGGAGACAAGGAGAGGAATCTGCTCAGGGCTGTAATCACGCCGCTCTTGGAAGGTTGTGGTGCTGGTGGAGGTAAAGAGCAATGCTGTAAGGTGCTCTGCAGTGCATTGGGAATGTGCTGTGGGATCATAGGCATGAATGGAATCATTCCTACTGCCAGGGAAGGTCACACTGCTGTCCCATGACTCCTTTTATAGAGATGAAGGCTCTTGCAGCTCCTAAAGCATCTTTCCCTTCTCTCAGGGAGCACGAGCAGCATTATTCTGTGAGTCCCTTCACAACAGAAGATAAGCAACCTGACACCAGAACTGTTTGGGTGTGTGAAACAAAAAAAAAATACAGTGAAAATATTAATGTCAAGATGCTAAGGCCCTTGCTCCTGCATTGTGACTTGTGGTAATCTATTGCAGTTACTTACAGCATCACTAAAAACATTTTCATGTTGGAGCAGAAAGCACTGAGTGAGAATACTAAAGCAGAAATCGCAAATAGAAATTCACAGCTCTATTTCCATGTCCTCTGTTTCAGTGGGTAGAGATGTGAATAGTCCTTCCCACTGGTGTGTGGACACACTGCATCTCCTGAAGTAATTAGCATCTCATATCCTGGGTGTGCCTGTATGAGTGAGAGCTGCAAAGCTTGGCAAAGGTGATGGAACACTCAGCAGCTGCTCTACAGTGTCTTTACATAGTGTATTGCAACAAAAATCACAGCAAACAGACAAAAATCTACAAAAAACAATGGTTATCCACAGGGTGGCAAGAATCGTGCCTGCTACTGGAGAAATACCATGAAAAAATCCATTGTGAAACTCTTAGATGCCAGGTGTAGCAGAGAGAAAAAATATAGAAACATTCCCCTAAGATCCACTCCTTGAATGCTTATAAAGAAAAGCTGGAGTTCTAATTGCCTAACAAGTTTCCCATAATATTAAAGCATATGCTTCAGCATTAAATTATTTCATTTTAGCAATTGTGAGGAGACCAAAGGGAGTAACCTTACAGCTGTGTGCAGCAGGGCTGTGGGGCTTTTTCACATTTTCTTCCGAAATACAAGCTATTAGACATTGTTAAGGAAAGAACAATGGGGAAGACTGGTCCATGAGATTCATTAATTGTGGCAATTCCTAAGCTGGCATGATTTTTTGAAATGGTTTCCTGATAATGTTTTGCTATGAGGTAGCTCAGGAGGATAAAAGAAATTTCCCTTAAGAGTCCCTAGTCTGTAAATTAGCCCATGTACAATTTCACTTAATGTTCTAAAGTGATTTTCCCAGTTCTGCTTTTCACATTATTGTCATCTTCACTTAGACCCCGTAAACTTGCTCAGATGTTCAAACTCTCTCTCTGTCCAGAGATGCAAAAAAGAAAAACCACAAAAGATACAAAAGCAAGCTCTCCACAAGTACATCCAGGACGTGGCGTCTGATTGAAAAGTTTGCTAAATTTATGTAATGATGTGGTGCTACTGAGAGCTGTTATTACTTCATTGCATTGAATTTTGCAATATGATACTCCATTGTCAAATATTTCCTTTATCCTCATTAAGGCTATGATTCATGATAATATTACATCATTTAGACAAGTTCCTGAAGCAGTGTTTTATTATTATTTGTTAATTTATGAAGCACAGTTTCACTGTATCATCATACTTTATAACAATAAGGAAGGATAGAATAACAAACAACAAAATGCATCAGATACTAAGGGATAAGTCAGTTTATAGGAGACAGCATGTGTGAGGAGACAAAGGAGATGGATTACTTGCTGTTCAGCAATATCTGACAGTTTTCCTAAATGGAGTCTGTCCTTTTACATGGGCTCACATTCCTTTCAGTCCTTTGTCAGTGTGTTGCTAGGTATTTAATGTGAGGGTTTGCATTTCTTGCAGAATCCTTTGATTCTTCAAACCTCAAGGAATCTTCAGCCATCCTGGCTCTTTTCTATGGCTTATAGAATCACAGAATAATGGAAGGGTTTGAGTAGGAAAAGCCCTGAAAGCTCAGCTTGTCCCAAGCCCTGTGCCATGGGCAGGGATGCCTCTCACTGGATCAGGTTTCTCAGGGCTTGATCCAGCCTGGCCGTGAAGTCTGAACTCGACTTCTGCTCACCAGAGGATCTTTGCTGGGCTATCCAAACTACCCCAGTTGTGGATGTGACCAGGGCATTTCTCTATTTGCAGAACAGGGATGCAGGAGAGCAGGGTGGGGCTGGACCCAGTCTGGCAGGGTGAAAATGTTGGATGAGGAGAGAAAGAAAAGTAAGATTTGTGGCAGAGGAATGTGCTGCTCCTCCTCTGGTGTGACTGACTTGACTGGGAAAGGCAAGGCCCTCCAAGTTCCCGATGGTGACACTCTTGGGGAGCCTAAAGCTCCTCTGCCAATTCATTTTTTCCACTACTTTGTGCCTGAGGAAAAAATTTGGAGTGAAAAACTATTTAGTCAAAGTTTGGTGCCTTTTCTGACTTCTGTGATTCCTGAAGAAATTTAGTATGAATTACCTGACTGCAAATAGAGATGAAGTCACCTGCCCTCCTCTGCATGTACCTCTCTCTATTTTCTCACTGAATTTAAATCAAGATATATTTTTGAAGAAAAATAATTACTGAACAATGTGCAACTTGGTCATTTTTTTTAAATAAAAATAAAAATCTTACAAATAGAAAGAACCAGCTGATTTGAACCTTAAACACTTCAGTGTCATAGAAATATTCATATTAAATTCACAAATTGAGAATATTTATTCAAATAATATATATAATAGTATACCCCAGAAATGGTTCTCACATATAGAAACTTAATGGGTTTTCCAGGAAAAGAGCTGCACTAGCTTCGATCTTGTATGATGCATTTTGCTTTTATTTAAGGGAGGGAAATCTAAGTTTCTCAGCAAGTATTGAGGTCTGTGACTGTGTATTCATCACACAATGCCAAACAGCAAAGTGCTTACAAAAAGTACTGCACTGAACATAGTGATATTTGTCTCCTTTCAAACACTGGCTGCTCCTAAATTCTTCCAATTCCATTTGTTATGAAAGAGAAGTATTAAAAGCCCAGATTTTTTTTTTTTTTTTCTGTTTTCAAGTTCCCCATTAATGGTCATTATTTTCCTGCTTTTGTCCTTTTTTCCCCCTTGCAATTTTGCTGTGAGTGATTCTCTCTGTCATCTTGCCGTAAATTGATTAATACTGCCCACTGATGCAGTGCACCACATGGCTAATATATCAGTTAAATGGAAACAGCAAACACCACCTGCTCCTTCAGGCAAATGGCACTTTGGAAAATGGAATGTGTAATCAATAGAATTAAACCTTAAGCAAAGCACTGCAAACAAATCCAGGGGCAAGGTCTTCGTAACTCTGTGGTATGAAAGGTTTCTCCTTTTTTTTCTTTTTTTTTCTTTTTTTCATTTTTTTTTAATTATCTCTTTGGCTTCCTTTCAGTTAATCAATTCTCCATGTGATATACAGTATTATCACTGTAACTGTAGTCATACAGGTTGATATTGCTTGGATCAAAGGTGATTTTTCTTATATGAGAAGTTTTGGATGGCTCTGCTTCCCTTTGTACGTTGGAGATGCACGGGACCTATTCTTGTCAATGGCAGTGATAGGTGATAGGATAAATCCTTCCCATTGATGGGGAGATAAATGCTGCTTGAATTTAACTTTCAAATCTGCTAGGCACTGCTTAGCATTAAGGCATTTTCCTCGTTTGTGAGCACTTTAAAGATTAAGGATTTGAAGAGCAGATACAAACGACATGCAGAAGCTTTCAGCTGATATTAGAATGATCTTCCCCTAATAAATATTTTTTAGAACGAACAGCACTACTCAGCTTTACTTTCCCAATGGAAGAGTGAAATTTTAAGATGGATTTTTATAGGAAAGGGCAATAAATACAGAGGATGAAATAAGAACTTGTGCAATTTTCACACAAGGAGAGAAAGGGATAATCTGTGCCTGAGATCATTTGAAAGTAACATTCAGCTCCTTTGGGAAGGCAAATCATCACTAGGGAGACTTTAGGCTGCCTGACTGTCTAATAACTGTTTTAGTTCACCAAAGGAATAAGGAAAATGAACTCTACCCTTCGAGGTAGCCTCCCACAGATCAGAGAAGGCTCCCAGCACACCTTCCACATCCAAGTAGTGCCAATGGCTGCAGACACTTCATAAATCTGTAGATGAAAGCTCACGCAAAGCTTCTCTCATGCCATATTCCATACCTGTAAATTGCTACCCTTGACAGAGCTGTGTTTTTTTAGAGATGCATTTTGTCTCCGACAAAGCCTGTCAAAAATGCGAATCAGGCCAGTCATTAGCACACACCGCCTGACAAACAAGGAGCCAGCTCCAGTCGCATGAAAATAGCCCAGGTCTAGCTCACGCCTGCTTCTAACAACTCACAGCAGACTCCATTCTCTGTTTGTGGTGTACCAGTAATTACGTTCTCGCTGGCAGCGTCTCGGGTTTGGTTGCCAGGGCCCAAGCACCGTGTAGCAAGTGTTTTGGTAATGAATAAAGACGGCAATCAGCAGCAACCTGAGAGCTCGCTGAATGAGACAATCTGGCGGGCACTGAGGGGGTCCTGCTGGCTTGCTCAGATGGGCAGCAGGCAGGGATGAGATAATTGATAGGAAAGGGTAATGAAAGGAAAGGAAGTGGGGGGGGGGGGGGGGAGGAGAGAACAGATTTAGAAAATAGACAAAGACTTTGACCTTAAAGCTAATAGGCTACTTAGGATATTATTTTATAAAGACCAGGATAAAATGAGCTGGCAGCTGAATGTCAGCATAAAATAATCCTTTGTGTGTGTGTGTGTATGTGCGTGTGTGTGTGTGCACACATGCACATGTGGTGGGCTGGGGAGGCAGAAAATGCCCCTGTACAGATCTCAGATGATTTCTAGGAAATAATAGAAGCGACGGGAATGGTTATCCATAGGATCCATAGGATTGCACTGTCCTCTTACCTACACATCCCTGCCCTGAACATTTTGAAGTCAGCGAGGAATTCAAGGCAAAGGAGAGATACTACCCAGACAAATGCATGTAAATATGGAAGGGTCTCATATTTCAGAAAATCAAGTCCTCCTTTAACACATATTGCATTCAATAAAAGAGTTACACAGATTTTTAAGGTGCTATCCTTACTTTGAAAAACAGAGCAAATATTTGTCTTGCCATCATCAAAATTATGAAAATCCTTTAAAAAAACCAGCACATTTTCAACTGTATGACCTGGAAAAGGAGAGATTTCAAGAGTAACAAATGAAGTTGTATATACCTTTCTTTGCAAATAAATATTTTTCTTAGGCTGAACTCTTGCAATATAATTATTCATTTAGCCTTCACAGGCACAGAAAAAAGAATAATATCACCCAGAAAAAATCCATAGTCACAGAAATCAAACTCCTCCCAAGACACAAGAGACAGATTTGTTTTTTGAGAGTTCTTTCTCTGTAATTTTACATCCTTCTGACATCAGGCATGCTTCCTCTCAGCCTTATGGGCATAGGAAACAATCACATTTTTGCATTGTTTCACTGCAGATGGGTAGATAGATAGATAGATAGATAGATATTTTAAGAATGGGCACAGAGTTCAAGGAAGACAAGGTAAGAAGATGGCAGTCTGAACCGAGTGGAAATATTTTATACTTGGTAATAGTGCTTTGTTTTCATCCTCTTCCATACTTCAGGCATATATTTTTACTTAATATTGACAAACCTGTCAGAGCCAGGCTCTTGCAGATTTCCTCTTCAGCAATCTGTTTCCTTGTTTGGTTTTCTTTGTTGTTTAAACACATTATAGGTTTTAACACAGGTCATCTTTCCTCCATACTCAGGTAAGATTTCAGGAAGGTTTCTGATAGTTTACTGACTCTATTAAAAAATGCAGGACTGTGGGATTTTGCTGTGTCACCTGGACAGGAACCTTTTCAGGCTGGATAATTCAGACCATCTTGATCTGAGGTAGTGCTTTGATAGGAAACCTCAGTATAGGGCATGGATTTGGAAGGGCATATTCCTGGTGATTCAGTAACTAATGCCCCTCTTCTGAACTTAGTCTAAAAAAGTTGTTACAAAGTGCTCAGCTGTGCTGGATGTTCTTGGCTTTGGACAGAAGGAAGCAGCACCTCAGGATGTTTGCTATTGAAAATGTACTAAGCTAGTGAGAACTTACCCCCAAATGCAGCTTTTCCCTGCCCAAATTTCAAACGGAAATGGTATTCTTCACTTTCAGGGATTCTGAAAAATGTCATGCTGTGCTGCTGTGTAGAGTTCATCAGTGCACTGCTTTCTCAGAAATAAGGGAATGTGATAAAAGAAATTACTCCATGTAGAGTTTTACAAAGTGCTCTGGGATCCTTTTGATAAAAGATATTATATCAGACATTGTGATAGGTAGTACTTATTAATACCTGTCATATTGTGACTTTCTCAATCACTTTTATTCTGCTTGGAGCAGTCTCAGGAAACCGTGTTTTACCCAATTTACCATAATTGTGATGTGACCCATATTGTACCCTTCCTCTTCCCAAGACCTTTGGAAATATATTATAGATGCTCTCCATGACCTTTCCTAAAAGCTTTTTAATTGAAATGTTGTCATGCAGCTTCCATATTTAAGGTAATTTCATATTTTGATGGCCTTCAAGCACAAGCTGAAGGAATATTGCAAAGAGGGAGGAGGGTAATGGAGTTGGTTTTTATGTGGGCCCCATTTAGTGCTTTGCTGGATCTGCCACAATGCTGCATGGTCTAAGACACATGCCAGACTCATCTCCAGCTTTTAGTTTTGCCAAATAAATACCAAGGCTGCAAAGACTTCCTACAAACCCAAATTATACACAGACACAAGATGACTTGTTGTGATGCCTTTTCTTGGTTTTAAAATCAAGAGTCAACCATGGTTAGAAAGGAAAAAGGGATTTTACCTTTGTATTTATTTTAAGGATCTTTAGGTGCACTACATTTAGGTTGAATGCACTTCAGTGCACACTGCAATGAACACCAGATTGAGTATATTATTACAGGTTTTATTAATTAGCATATTTATTAAAGATTCTCTAATGAGAGGCTCGAGTGAGCCCCTTTCTTCAAGGAACTTTCCTTGGATGGTTCTATCTTAGTTTACAAACTGTGTTTTGGAGAGGACCTTGGTGTCTGGGGCATACTGATTTTTAACTACGAAGCTTCTAAAATGTTTAGTCTCTTAGCTTGACAAACAAGTCTAAGAATGTAGGCTAAAAAAACCACTAAGAATACAGAAGTTGTAAAAAGGTATAAAAGGGATATAAAAGAAAAGGTAAAAAATCATCATAGCATCAGTTGCAATAAAGTATCACAAAGTGTGTTTGCTTTTACCACTCCATCTTTTGCTCTCTGGAGTGTAGGAGAGGACTGTCTTGTGACAGGACTTCCGTGTTATTATTTTTGTAACTCTCACCTTGGTTGGAACTTGTGCTGTGCTTAGCACAAAATAGTCCTGTTTTCTTGTTAGGACATTATGGTACTATACATTATTATTGTTAGAAACTGTAATATTTGTGGCTTGGAAAAATGAGTTTTATGACTTATGTTATTGTCCAAATGCTTATATCTGGTTGACTGAATGCCTGTGTGGAGGCTTTTGATCTCTGCAAACACTTATGTTACAATCTTGTAATCTGTAAGGTAGTTCAAATATATTTTCTTAGGAATGTGGATCCAAAAATATCGGCCAGGGCTCTATATTGGGTAAGTCATATTCAAACAAGAGGAGAGAAAGCTACGTATTTAGCAGTGGCTTCATTTCAAAATAAACATTCGAGCTTATTTCCTTTTGTACATATCACAGAGGACTATAAAAATCAGCACAGCAAGTAGGCAAAAGAAAACTTTCCCTCTTTTCTCTAGGTAGGGATTTGTTAGATAGTAAATTATGATATTGTTCTGTCACAAAAAAAGTCAGACCATCACAAAATTCAGAAAAGAATTTTATTTATTATAGTAGGGCAAAATGCTGTGTTACAGTCCAGAACTGAATTTATTCATGGTACAGCTTTTGTTGTACTGGGGATTCCAGCAGTTCCATCTTATGAGCTTCCACAGGTGAAGAACCACAGAATATGCAGAAAAGATCAGTCACTGCAGATAAAAAATTCTGCAGTGTTGCTTGGACAAAGGAATTATTCATTGGGCCAGATTCTCTGTTGTGTAGTTTTCCTTAGCTGTATTGAGTTCATTGACTGATTTTTATTGACCTTATTTCTTTGACTTCATCGTGGGTATTCTGATTTACATCAGCTCAGGATCTGGCTCTTGGTACTTAATTTGCACCATAAATTTCAGAAAGTCTTTTGAAATGGAATCTGCAGTGTAGCTAATGAGAGCTGATGCTCAACGCTGGATACTTTCCCAATAGTCTGTCACGTGGCACTAAACATTATGGGCCAAGTACTGATTTCACATTTTTAAGCCAAATTCCTATTGACCCCAAGAGGAGTTTCATGTGAGAAATGCTAGCAGGATATATCCTATTATTTCCCGAGAAGGTCAATGTTCTGATAGAAGTGGATGAAGCTGTCTTTTTCAGAGCTGTCAAGCAACTTGGCTTAATGCAGTGATGGAATCTCACCATGATAATAGAAACCTGGCACGCCTGCCTTGGTGCATCACATTGTAGCTGACCGTGAGTCCTTGTCCTTGCTTTATGGGATGGCTGAAATTCAGACCTTCTGAATGAGGTATTAGTTACTGGAAGTGTAAGCAGCTCCAGTCACAGGAAAATGTATGCCTCTCACACCATCGTGTGTTAACCATTTATATTTATAGTTGTATTAATTCTTTGCTGAGTTTTTATTCCTCTATTTCATCTTCTGTGCATGATGAAGGAAACCCTTGAGTAGATTTTTGGATCTCAGGTAATAGTAGCAAAATAACTACAATTCAGACACTGAACAGCATTAGCTGACAGAGAAAAATCAATCCATTGCTGGTCACTCAACATTTGTTCTACCTCTGGCAAAGAATAAACAAAATATCCTCTGAATTTGCTGTAGCTGTTACTGACCATATTACAGTTCTGTGGCACCTCCACTTTCAGTCTGTGTGTTTTGTCTGCCTCTTGATCTCCCAATTTGCTTTAAGTATGCTTGGATAATGCTGTTTTCACTGTTCTGTGTTATCGTGCAAGGAGACTGCTTGGCCACGTAAACCACCAGAGGAGGGTAGAAGTGTATAAAATCAGAGCCATAAAAAGCTGTTTTATGCCACTTTCTTCCCTGCAGGGTGGCTCAGTGTGCTGCTCCAAGCTGGAAGAGCATTTCCACATCTTCTCCAGCTACAGATTCCTCTGTAAGAATTGAAGCTTCAACTCTTTGGATATCTCTCTCCTTTCTTCATTTCCAGGCTTTCCATTTTCCCTCCCAGCTGCCAGGCTCTCAGCCCCTGAGCCTGCACTCAGTGCTCTTTCTCCCTGCTGCTGTGGATCTGCAGCTTGGCCTCTTGCCACAGCGAGTAAAGGCTCAGGCAGGTTTTTCCCCATTTGGTGTCTTTGGCCCAGTCTTTATCATGACTCTGTATGAAAGCCTACTTGTTTTTCCAAACCACTTTTTCAAGGACTTTGATGCACTTCATATGTTCCTTCTAAAGGGGTTTGGTCTTGCTTGAAGCTGAAGTCATTTCTCCTTTCTGCCTTTCCCTGCATATTAAAAGACAGAAGGATGCAGTGACTTCATGGCATTCTCAGGACTGCCCAAATGGACTTCTTCTGAGCAGAAGATTCAGATGTTTTTGTCCTGATGGTTCTTGGTCTCCTTTAATTTGTATTTCAGCTTCTAAAGTTCTGTGTCAAGAGAACCCTTCAGATGAGCTCCTGGGGGAATGACACATGGGGAAAAGACTGTGGGGTGCCTTCTGTGGCATTTAAAATTCTTTCCTTTCGCTTGCTGAGCTGTATCTTGTTACTCAGCAAGATGGGAAAGGTCAGTAACGATTATTTAACTTTTTTTTTTAGGTATGTATTTTGGGATGCAAAAATATCATTAATCTCAGTATCTCAGTTTGAGAACTGGAGAAGTGATGGCCAGTTTTGTATTATTGTCTCCTGAACAGAATTGACACTATTTGCTGTTATCTGTGTGAACAGCTGGCACATGTCACAAGTATAAGTTCCCTGGAATAAGTGGTGGGTGAGGAACACCATCCTCATCATCATGGCCTTGGATCAGGCTCGTCTTGTCCACTTCACCAACACTACACTGAGGCCAGGACACTGTGCAATATATTTCCCTGTTTACATATGTGAGTAGAAATAGCTATGTGAAATATATACATATATGACTAGAACATATATCAACAGAAATGGCTAAAGGGGGAACCTTCCCCAGTTGCCATTGGGCAATGGATGAGGGCAGGTGAGTTTAGGGCAGTTTTGTCCACATTTTCACTGATGATCCAAAGTCCTTTGCATGCTTTGGCTTTCTTTACAGAACTAAGAGTTTTCTTTAGAGAGCACTGGTGTAAAATGGGAGTAGATATTGTTAGTGAGCTGTGACAGCTACTGGCTGCCTGGTTTGGATTAAGGTATTGGTCTGCCTCTGCACATGTCTACAGCCCTAACTGATCCTTTTTTTAGCATTTTGCTGAGATTTGCTCTAAGCTAGGAGCTTGATCTGGGGCTTTCTCAGTAATCAGTGAAGAAAAAGGCACTTCCATAGTGAATTTGATCTTAGGTTGGCTCACATGCTTTCTGGAGGTGTCTGTCTCTCTCAGTTAGCTGGTTAGGTTGCTTAAGGTGACTTAACTCCTAAATAAGGTGCATCAATTCAGTTACAAAGGAGTGTGACCTCCTTAACCTAATCCAGGCATGAGTGGATCTGAAGCAGTGTAAAAGAAAGGGCGCCAGGTTTTCTTTCCTGGAAAGGAACCCTGATTTTGGGAAGTACTTCTGAAGTAGTCAGGATTTTTTGTTTCCCCTTTGAGATGTGTGCTCTAAGGCTGTAAGGTGCCCCCAGGCTTTCTTAGGAAGAGGGGAATGGCCAGGGTGTTTGAGAAGTGGTCCTGTTTGGGTAATACTTGATTTCTGACAAGCCTTGTGTTGCTTTATTATTTTAAAAGAAGGATGCTGAAGGGAATAGCACAGAGGCTTCTGTATCAGCTGCCTTTTTGGGAAACAATGATCCCATCAGATTGCCAGTATGACTCATGCTGGGGGTTTGAATCATTTTTATTGCACTGCTGATGATGGCTTGGAAAAGTCAAGTTTTGGTCATCAATTCATTCTACATCTTTTATATTGACTGACTCTTGTATATCAGAAACATGGTCAGTTAGACATTTTTATGAGTCTGAGGAAAGATGTTCTGTGTAAATAACATATAGCCAAGAATAAAAAGCCAAATGGGCACATAGGACCTGATAATGGGAAAGTGTGAAGGCTTTAAAGCTGTATTTTGTTTGTAGCATACTAAATCAGAGAACTGAATAAAGAGATTTCTCAAATAACAGAAATAAACATTATGTTAAAGGTTTGAAAAGTTTCAATATTACACAGAGCCACCTAGGTTCTCAAACAACTGAGAACAGACCATTTCAGGGGAAAAATTTATTTAAAATCCCACCAAAAACCCCCAAACCCAAGGAGCAAACCTTCCCCTTCTTTTTCTTTGCTTCTTTTCTGTCCTGGATTGTTTTCCAAATATTTCCATCCTGGTTGTACAGAAGGTTAGGGTGGAGAGGCAGGGAATCAATTATATTATTTTAAAGTGGGTTTTTAATAGCCTGGCAATGGTTATACTGCTTAGGCAGCAGCGTAGCTTTGCTGTAGTTTTTTCCCAGGATTTATTTTTCACTTTATAGCTCTTTCTTTGCCCATATTGCAACTATTTAACACCTCTCTCTACAAGTCTCCCACCTGATTTCTTTTATAAGTCTCAGCTACCCTTTACAACTTACATTTTCTTTACCTTGAAGCCTCAACTGAGAAGGTTTGAGAATATCAGGCGAATATGGGTTTGGGAGCTGAGAAAGAACAAAAAGAGTGATGTCTCCCCAGAAGTTTTGCAGATGCTGTGTGACCTGTCAGGGATAGATGGCAAAGGGACCTCAGTGTGGGCTGAGCACTGGAAGAGTTGATGGGGAAACTGATGATGTGTCCCTTTCCCCATCATCATGCTGATTTACAGCTAATTCTGTTTAGAAGCAGAAAGTCGTTAAATTTGTGGGTTTGGACCTGAAAGATCACATGGCTTCTTTTGGAAAAGGATGCTAAAATATATTCTGTTTAAACTCTTCAAATACCTATATATAAATACTATATTTGAGGTTTTTTATCTCAACATAAGCCAAATATCAGAATGTTTGCACTTTGCAATGAAGAAGAGGTTTTTTCCACTTTGGCTGTACTTTAACCACTACATTAGACTGTGTTTTAAAATCTCAGTGACAAGCCTCAAGAAATGCTCCAAGAAAACCCTGCAGCAGAGTCTGAGTGTGTTTATCTCATTTCACATTAGTTAAGGGTAAGGCTTGATGTAGTCCCATTATAATCAGTGGGACTACTCCCATTAGTATGGCAAGCAGGATTTGGCCCTTTGTTTGTGATTACACATTCTCTGCCTGGTCTGTTAGACTGAAGGGTATAATAAAATTAAACTATTGGATTAGAATGGTAATTTCAAAACACAAATCAGCAAGGGAACATGATTACATTTGCTTTTGGAGGATAAAGGGAAACATTCCTGTTTCTCTCTTGGTGTATCTAGGCTGCCTAATGGAAGTAATTGTGTGTATCCAGAACAAGAATGTGAAAAACTGCAGAAATATGGAGAGCAAAAATGTGCTTCTAAAAAGAAGGAAAAAAAAACCCACAAATTCTTCTGATTCTTCCTGAGGTTTAGATCAGCAAACATTTCTAAAAGCTACCGAAATCATTAAGGGTTGCTCCTGAACAGATTTTATCTGTATGGGACTAAGAATAGTTTTTCAGTATAAATAGCCCTCTTTATCCAAAAAAAGAAGTCACCTTTTTCTTTTCTTGATGATCTAGGATGGTGACTACAACAAGATGTGTTCTGGAAGGGGAAATTACTTGCAGTTTCACTGGGTGTTAGGAACTTAAAAGTTCGTCCATCCCTGTTTTTCTCCAGAAGATGATGAGAGCATGGTTTGCAAAACAAATGCCCTCATTGAGCAGTTTGCTGTAAAAGCTGGTGCTCAGTGCTAGGAGCTGGCTTTCACAGGGCATCTTGGAAATTATTGAAAATTTCCTTATTGAATTATGCACATTTTGGATCCATCTCCCAGCAATTTGCATTTCAGCTTCTACAAAATTCTTTGAAACATAACAAATTAAGCTTCTGTGTTTTCTGTCAGGATAAATAGCATAAACCTCATTTAACAGACAAGCAGAACTAAGGCCACAAATGATTCATGCACTTCCATCTGCACTTGGGTATCCACCATGTTTTCAGCCCTAGGAAAACCATTTTCCCATTGTATTTCTGGTTTCCATTCCTCTCACCACTGGTCCCTGATACTTCAGATTCTTTTGCACTATAAGAGCATCCAGTATCCTTTCTCTGTAACCCCCTAAAAACATGTCATATTACGTTTTTTGCTCAACTTATCTCCTTTTTTTTTTTAACCTACCATGTAAAGGTGCAATCTGCACATCTTTCAGAGCACATCCACTTTTGCAGAGCAATATAGAAACATCAGAAAAGCCCTGCTGAGGCAGGCAGGGATCTAACTCAGGGCACTGTCTCCTACAGTGGCAGCAATAAAGCTGCTCAATAAAGAGGGTGGATCAGGCTGGCCACTGCCTGCAGTCCCTTCCCTTCTCAACCTCTCAGCAGCCACCAGCACTGGATTAGGGGTATTAAAAAACACATCCTCACTTACTCACTCTAGGACCTGTTTGTGGACCTGATGTCCCCAGAGTTCTTTTTAAACTTGCCAGTACTATCTGTGTCCATGGCCTCCTATGGCTACAGATTCCAGAAGTTCAGTGCCTGCTATTTAACCACTATAATTTTGTCTGGTTTAACCCTGTGTTTCACTAGTTTCAGTAATAATAATGCTTTTAATTGGGAGACTTGGTGAGTAACAACTCTGTTTTCTGATTCCATATTACCCACAAGCTCCAGGATTTTGTAAACCTCTATCCATCTTTCAGACTTCTCTACAAGCTGAAAAAAATCAGCATTTTCAAAATCTCCTCGTTAGGCAGCTGCATCATCATCTTACTCATCTGTAACCCTTCTCTGTACCGTCTCCTTCTGCTATGTCATAGATTCATAGAAATGTAGAATCACAGAATGATTTGGGCTGGAAGGGATCTTTAAAGGCCATCTAGTCCAACCCCCTGCAACGAACAGGGAGATCTTCAACTAGATCAGGCTGTTCAGAGCCCTGTCCAACCTCACCTTGTTTGCTTCCAGGGATGGGGCATCCATGACCTCTGTGGGCAGCTTGTGCCAGTGTTTTACCACCCTCACTGAAAAAATGTCATCCTTATATCTAGTCTGAATTGATTCTTTTTTAGTTACTATTTATTCCTTTTTGGTTTCCCTTGTCCTACTGGCCCTGCCAACAAATCTGTCCCATGTTTCTTTCAGGGCCTCAGTAAGTACTGAAAGACCACAGCAAAATCTCCCCAGAGCTTTCACTTCTCCAGGCTGACCAACATCAACCTTCCCTCATCAACCATTTTCTCCAGGCTGGCCATCTCAGCCTTTCCTCATAGGAGACATGATCCAATCCCCTGATCATCCTTGTGTTCTTCTCTGACTGGTCCACATCCTCTTTATGTCCCAGAGCTGGATGCAGTACTCCACATGTCCTTCCTAGAATGCAGGAACCAAACACAGGATTCAAAACATTCATGTTCACAAGGGTGTGTACAGCAGTAAAATCATTCTGGCTTGTATGCAACAGTTTTCCTGGTGGTTCCCAACATCCTGTCGGGGATTTTTTGGCTGCCATTGTAGCAAATAAAAATGGGCAGTGAATATTTGACATGTTTTTTGTTAACACGGAGGGGAAGGAATGGAAAGAAGTAGTTTACTTAAGCTTTAAATTTTTCAGGATGGAGTCTTTAAATAATCATTTGAACACAAGCTACAAACTGAGCCATTTGACATTTTTCTAGTTTTTTTACAGGTCAGGGATTTTCTCTGCTCACAGTTTAAGAAAGCAACAGAAATGTAGTTCCAATGGTGATTAGGATGGTTTATGGTTAATGCCAGAGGTTTATGGGTAGGAATGTCCAATACAGTAGGTTATCTTTAGTCTGCCTAAAGCAGCTTCTGTGCGGTTTATTCTTGTTGTTTTTCAAATTAACTGGTGCTGAAATGGGACCAAGATTTAAGAAAGTGAACAGAGAACAGGTAGAAAATGTCTACTCCATTAAAATGATACTCAAATATTTTAAGCACTCTGTCATTCTAGTGGCCTATGGAAGGCATATCAAACTCTTTGCAGGCCAAATAAAATGATAAAGGTCTTCCCTTTGCCTGATCTGCTTGCAGCTGTTGCAGCCTTTTGGTGTGATTTACTTTCAACACAAGGCATTTTGTTAAGGCAGAGGCATGCAGTAAGGACTGTAGGATTAACCAGAGATGGGGTGGAGCAAAGGGGACCCTGCACCAGCCCCTGCCCAGACCCAGAGCGTCCAGGAGGTGCCCCTGGGCACATGGACTTTTGCCTAGAGAGGCAAGAAGGGATCTGAACTCCCTTGCAGGGAGCTGGCCTTCCCATAGCACCTGGAAGTCGTGTTTTGCTTCATCCTACTGGGATCCCTGAATAATTTGCTCGTGGTCCTTGCCTGACCTAAGCAAGCAGGATTAGGTGTACAGCAAACACAGATCAAAAAGACAAAACTTTGTCTCTCAGTAGTTTACAGGTCATGTTGAATGGGATGACCATAGTTTTCAGCCTCTCAGATGACTGAAATGAGAATTACCCAGGGATCCATGTTGTACCCTAATGAAGCAGTACATGTACCAAGGAGGACACGTAGTTGGGTAGAAAAGAATGTTCCAATCTCTGTTCAAAACTGAGTAAAGTAAATTTTATGACAATTTTTTAATATAAAGAATGCTGAAAATGCATTTTAATAATATAATATGTTGCTAAGAAAATAAAAGAGGACTATCCAAAAATATATTTATTCTCATGGCAAGCCTTTTGAGATTTTCAAGTGTTCTCAGGTGAAGCTGTGTAACAAAGACATACAATTGTCTCCTCTACTTGCTAACGACTCCCAGTGATAGTCATCCTTCAATTTCTTTGTCACTAAGGGAAGTAGGTAGTTAGTAATTAAACACACTGAAAAAAGAAAATGAACAGAAAATATTAATTAAGGATTAGGTAAATCTTGCTTAACTGAACACGTGCAAATACTGTGGGAAGGAAACATGGAGTTGCTATACAGAAAATGACCTACAGAGTTTGCTCTACTAAGGACTCACAAGGAATCGTGATGAAGGAAATGAACACAGCCTTTAGAAACTGGTGGGGTTTATTCCCATCAGGTATCTGGAATTTATAGTAATATCTTTTTAAACACAGATTGGTGAAACTTACATTTCCATGCCCTGTGTTAGGTTGAAAAGATATATCATTATTTTCAGAAAATGGAAGAGAGAGCTTGAAAGTCTTTTAAAACCATATTGGGACAACATTTTGGTGTCGTATGAAACAGCAATTCAGGCAAAGGCAATTGATTCAAACAAGATATAAACCAATCTTACCTTGCTATAACCCACAGTATTCCTTAAGTCCTTCTGGAAAGAGAGCCAACAGTAAAGGAAATAATTTTCTTTTTATGACACCTGATATAGACAAATTTAGGAATCTCACAGTAAAAGCCCACCTGCAACACTCTCAAATTTCATGAAGTTTCAAGGAAGGCAATGGCCTCGGAGCCCCAGTGCCAGGAGCGGGTGCTTAGTGGCAGGATGAAGCACTACCTTATGCTCATCTACAAAAACCAATAGTTGCTTGGCTCTATCTGACAAACAGACCTGGATATGAAAACTGCCACGAGACTTCATCCCAGCAAGGCACGAGTGGAGTTAATGCATTTCAGCTGCATAAACTGCAAATATATATAACATGGCATGTATAGAAAGGCCACTGAATCTTTAAAGGGAAACAGGCAGAGCTAATAGGTTTCTTTGAATATAAACATCAGTATATATTTTCGTGACTCAACTCAGCATATTCTATATGGGTTGTAATTTTAAAATTAGTGGTTGAAGGGAGAGATAAGCACCATCAATAAATTAAACTGTAACCCAGCGGTTTAGTCATGAAAGGTTAAAATAAACTTGCTTGATTGATTATGAATTTTAAACAGTTTTTCTTCAATGTAATCAGTGCTCTACCAATGTCATTGCTCATTAAAGAAAAGATTTTCATTCCAACATTTGATTGAGGATGTTTTTTCTCATTTGCATTTTGCTTTCTACCGAGTAAGCATCTTGCCTTCAGAATTATTAGATTTTTTCCCCCCTTGTCTGTCCATAAAAGCTGTAAAGTGGGATGGAGCAGTGATTTAGAGGGATACTACATAAAGATTGAATGAAGATATTGACTACAGGCCCTAATGCAAACAGGACTGTCTGATGGACTGCCTTTGACAGGATGATGGAAGGGAGCCTTGTGGCCTACTTAGCTGCCCTTCTAATTGGCCTTTATGAATATTTAATGAAATCAAGATGAAATTCAATCAGAGCTTTTACCTGCTGAATCTTAGGGAAAAAAGCAGGGTATTATTAGATTTTCCCAGCCCTTGTATACAATAAAACTGTACTGAAATGTCTGTGTGTTAGTCAGGTGGCTGAGATATGCTTTTTATCCAGGGACTTGGTTTCTTCCAAAGGAATTAACCTTTTTACCACAAAAAGCAGCACGATTTTCCATTTGCATGCATCACTGGTATTTTATTACTGGCATAGTATAATGTTTAAGCCATGAACAAGCAACAGCTATTCCCTTTGAAAACATACCCTTAGCAAATTCTTAGTCTATGCCAATTTGAAGCCTTTTAGGGAACTTTGAGGTCATATAATAGTTTCAGAACTACATAATGCTGTAGCCTAATATTTTGTGCCACATTGGTTGATTTATGAGAGAGAATTTGCACGATCTCATTTCTCAAACATAATCTAGGTTGCATCAATAACATTAAATTATAGCAATGAGGTATAAAACAGTCTGACAGGCTCCTGCTGTAGTACACTCTTACATTCATTTAAATGTAGATTTTGTTTTTCTGAGTAGAATGCCAGAAAAGCTTTTCATAGAAGCACAATGGACAGATTAATCTATAAATGGTAAATTCAACGGTGAAGGAGGTTTTCCCCATTTTTGGTTTTGTGAATTTTATCTTTCTCCCCCAAGATAAGCTGTTTATTCACAGTATGTTGCTTTTATGCATTTTCAGTATCATTTTTTTGGACAGAAAGGAGTTTGGTACTTAGAGATAAACACAGCATGTTAATACTAAGCAATGCAAGAGTAAAACCTCACAGATGCGACTAAATAAGAACATTTCAGTATCATTATTTAAAGGTTTGCTTTTCCTAAATAAAACTAGTTTTGTGGGCATCAGGAATGCTCCCTTGGGTCACTAATGCTGATGTCACCACATCCAGAACACATACTTGAAAAGCAGACAGGTGGAGGTGCATGGATGAATGGATACCTGGCTTCCCTCTGTAGGTATTTGTAACTCTCTCTCCCTGAGCACATATACAAATGGTAAGGTTGTTAGGATTATTTTTACAGGGCTGTGCATGAGGACAGCATGGTAAGCTCCCAGGTTCTGTGAGCAGCTCCTATCAGGGTGTTTTTACTTCCATGTGACTGGGCAAATATCAGGAATAATAGTAAATAATGAAATAACATTCATTCTGGGGGAGACCACAGGCCTGTGCTTTCCAGCTTCTTGCCCCAGCAGTGCCCAGTGGCCAATACTCAGGGGAAATTTTCCAGAGTGGATCCCTGATCCTACTGAACTTCCACCACTGATCAGTGTTTCAGTCTCCCCTTTGGGGCAGGGCTTCTTGAAAGCCCTCACAGGGACTCTGGGGGCTGCTGTAGGAGCTATAAATAGTCAGAATATTAAAAAAAACTAGGAAAAAAGAGAGTGATAAATGCTACAGGAAAACTGAACAGAGGGGCAGCACTGGTGTTTCTGTTGGTATCTCCTGAGCTGTGCCTGGATGTGCAAACTCCTGACTCTGGCTTTACTCTGATGACCTGGGCTGAGCTGACACCAAACACACCTGGCCATGAGGAAGCAGCTACAAAAGCCAGGTTAACAGAGATGTGCCAGCACTTTCCTGTTCAGCTCTCACACTGATACATACTTTGTCTTCTAATCGCAATTTTTCTTCTCCCTTTCAGTGTATGTGCTGTGAATCTTGGGAGTTGGGAATTCATAAGCAGGATCTGAATTCACAGAGAAAAACAGTTCTCCCCAAAGCCCAATTCCTTCAGGTAGCTCTTTACCCAGGTGACAGTCATCTAGTGTAAACAGCAGCCTACACCCTGATGACTGAAACCATTTTAGAAGCAAACTAAATGAAGTTATATCAGCATATTTTGCTTTTTGTGTCTTCTCAGTGTATACAAAAAAATTGAAGGATGGATAAGAGGGTGAATGCTTATGCATGTATCTGCATGCATGAATGCTGAGCTAAGGAAAATAAACTTGACAGTCTTTCAGAGGCTAAAGACTTTGTATAAAGGCAAGTACGGAACTGGCAATGAGAGCATAAGGCTCTCCACATCAGCCTTAATTTGGATTTATGTCAACTCTACACATGGATGCGATATTTCAGCCCACCAGTAAGAGCAGCATGTTCTTTGCATCCTATTGTCCAAAGTCTTTTTGTAATCTCTCCATAGAGAAGGTGTAGGTAGCACATATCTTTTCAAACATCTGAGGAAAGAGAATTCACCAGACAGGGTGCCTTCTGCAGTGTTTCTCAGTAACCACTCAAATTATTTTGTGAAGCTTTGTTTAAATGGACTGTGAATATTCATGTCACAGATTTACTTTCAGTAGACTGAACACATCAGTTTGTCTTCAGATCAAACAGATACACAGTGGATTTCCACACAGAGATTGGATTGCTTATTTAAACACAAGTTTTAGTGGTGATAATTAAAAAGAAAATAGGGTTTTGCCTAAAGATGATCAAAACAAAGTACATTTTGATGCATACACAGAGCAGTGCTTAGAAAGAGAAATCTACTTATTTCCTCAGAAACAAGATATCAGCAGCCTTTGGGCCATGGAAGCCATGACAGTGAATGATACTTTTTGAATGTTTTAGAATTCCCTCTGTTAAAATCAAAGTGTACATCCCTTTTTAACATCTCACTATACTGCACTCAATGCCTTGGACTTTCATCCAACTTTCACTCTTTCTTGGTCCCCTGGTGGTGACCTCAGAAGGACTAAGGCAGGATATAATTTACCAAGTGAGTGATACAGTCTGAGGCTGATAATTAAGTTTATGTTCAAGTCAAATTCAGCTCTTCACAGGGGCTGCATTCCTTCCTGATGCTGACCAGAATTGAAACTGGATGCTTCAGATTTGGGGAGGATTGCTGGAAGTAGTGGAAGTGACATGAAGGTGGTAAAGTACATCAGTACACCCCAAAACATCTGAGATGAGTGAAGTGTGTCCTGCTTTAGGCTTAATATAATTCAAATAGAAAATTATTTTGTGACATATCTCTATCTATTTCTTTTCTCATTTCCTGGCAGAAACTTCTGTTACTGGAGAAACTGCTAGAATCTAGAAATGATGGATTTGATCTGAATTTCTATTCACCCAGGGCATGAGTTCAAGTTGCTAATTATTTTGTGGCTAGTTACCAGTGTGTGAACAGGCAATAGAAATCAGAAGGGGCATTAACTGGTGTTATAGACAAAATATTATGTGCTAACACTCCTGAAATCCTACAGATTTAAAAAGAAATTGATATTACTTGCTTCTTCCGCTATAGATTTAGTGACTGAGTAGCATTGGGGAGTTACTTTAGAGGCCTTGGCAAGGCTGGGACTGGATCTGGGGCAAGAAGCAGGGGCTTGGAACTGCAGCATCATTATGGTCCCTTCCAACCCAAACCATTCTATGATTCTGCAATTGTCCTCTTTCTCTCTGCCCATCATGGACCTGGGCCATGATGTTTTAGGGGTCAGGCAAGGTGCAGGTGGAGTCAGCAGACAGCCAAGGGCAGTGCCTTTGCCAGGACAGGAAGCAGCAGCAGCAGGGCAGAGGTTGCAGAAGGCACATTTCAGTACCCACTGCAGGAACCAGATGTGCTTTAACACCTTGTTTTACTAAAAGAGCCTGAACCAAATCCAGCACAGCTTCATCTGCAAAATGATTAGAATATTACTTTGTCTCAGTGTTTAAAATATGATAAATTTGGATACTATATGTGCATTCAGATAATAACTGTTTCCTCCTTCCAAAGTTAATCTGCCTTTTTTCTCTGTTGAAGAGGTCTTTGTTCTTTTATTTACAAAACTGAGAAGTGAGTAGTGTCAACTTCTTAGCTGGTACAGCCTCCTGGCATCTGCTCCCTGTTGTGTCACTGATTCTCTCTGTCACCTCAGGTAAATCACTCTTACCTCACTCCAACCATTTGTAAAAGAGTAACCACACCAAATCAGATCAAAGAGCAATTTCTTCCTGTAACCAGTAATGAGCTGTAACAAACACATCATTGAGAATTCCTAAAGTGGGCAGCCATGGAATTACATATTATGGCCTCATTTCTTCTTGAAATACCAGAAAATGGTTAAAGTCCTACTCTAAGCAAAGACCTACTTCCTTTACTTCTTTCTACCCAAAAGTACCCCCGAATATTCTCATTAGATGTACAGAAATCAAATAATTCTTAAATCATACTAAATCTTTCTTACTGGTTTGTGCTAGAGTGTTTCAGAGATTAGCTATGCATTTTGTAAGAATTATTCATATAATATTTCAGACGTTCAGCCCTTCTGTTTCACTGAACTATCCTTGTCTCCTGCCACTTCATAGTGGCAAATGTCAGTCAGATTAATTCTTTTGCACCATTTCTTACTGTCTGTGTCCTTTTTTCCCTATAAATGGGGAGGCCCCAGCCTTTGCTATGTGCTCTGAGCTGTATGTCCACAACACTTGCTTCATCTGTTTCAAAGAGTTAACACTCTTTGAGATACAGTGACCAGAACTTAATGCAGCAGGTGAAGAAATATTTTTCAGGCCTGGAGTACTAATGCTGTCTGATAATCAACTCCCATCTTTCTGCTTTACTGAACTGCTGTGCAGTTCACTCCATGTAATACATTTTCAGATCATTTGAGGATAGATACTACCCAGAAGCAAAGGAATAGGAGAGTATTATCTGGTGCTTTCTATGTCCAAGGAGCGAATTCCATTTCCTGGATCTGACAGAAATGAAACCAATATCCGAGCCACTGTATTATCTGTACACAAATTCAGAATGCTCTGATCTCTCACCCTCAGAACATGACACAAGATCTTTCCTTAACTGTTGTGGTATTAAGTTGATTAGAGATATTTTATCTAAGACTATCTCTGGACTCCAAAGCTCAGCAGTTAGAGCTTTTGCCCAGTTTAATTTACTTTAATCCTGCTGTTCCAACAGAACTTCAGCAGAGGGTCTTTTCTTTCTTGCATCTTGTAGAAAATAGAGCTGAGCTGTAAAACAGCATTTTATCCCAGCAATTCAACCCCAGTCCAATTCATTAGATTCCAATCAGAATTGCATTGAACAGTGATCAGCAAACATTTCTAAAAACTGAGCAGTAAGCTGCAAATACAGCGTGAAGCCAATAAAGAGGAAAAATGCTTTCCCTGTGCATTGGATCAGAGATTTTTACAGAATTAAACTTTGTGGGTAGGTTCCTCACCTACACCTTTCTTCAGCAAACAAGGAGGAAAAGAAAGAGTACGACAACTGCACAAATGGAGCTGATCAAGGTGAAGAATTATCACAACAGTCTGAGAACTGAAGTGAAACACAGTTTGAAATGAGGTATGAGGCCTTCAGCTGGTATAAATCAGCTAATGCTATAACACCTGAAGAGTTGGCCAAACATCCCTGGATGTTTAGGGTAAAAATTTTTGTGCAGAATTTACAGCAAACTGGATTTCTTCACAGCAGCTATTACTATGAAAAGGACAATTAAAAGGGAGGAGTGGCATGTTAATATTAATAATATAATATAATACAATAAATATAAATTAATCCCAGAATATAAGATATAAATGTTTCATTGCCATGAATCTAAGAAGTAGGATGCATTTCAAGTAGAATTCATAGGAAAAGCAATTACACAGATGCATGTACATTCCTTGCATTGCAAGGAAGTAAATGAAAACTTTAAATTATTACTAAATAGCTACAATTCTTTCCCCCTTTTTTTTTTGTTTTGTCAGGCATAATGACTATGTTTATGTCCCAAAGGAAGGCAAATATGTGTTAGTCAGACTGCTGGTTCAGGACTGAAGCCTATGACAGTATTTTTAATAAAATACAGACTATTTAATATCCGCTTTTTTGTGTCTGCACAACTTATAATTATTGCTATCAGGCAAAAAAAGGAGCAGTAGAGGAAAAGAAAACAGTGAGAAAATCTTTCTAAAAAATGGTATGAAAAGATAGGCAGGACATATTAGAGACAGTGCTTGGATTCAAGTGACTGGAGTGAGTTGTACAAATACTGTGAGACAGTAAAACCTCAAAAAAGTCTTACAAAACCAGCATTACCTCATAGGAGATGCTGCATTTGTAAGATCTAAAACCTAAACCAAAACCAGTTTCAGCCTGCAGGCCCCTTTGGAGCCTGGACTGTGCAATTACAGGTACTGCAGATGGTGGAAACCTGAAGGCACTATTTATTTTTTGGTGGCAGACCAAAAGTACTCACACGGATTAAAAAAAAAAAGCTCCTCTTATTTGCTTTGGTCTCTGTGTGCCCTCCACAGCACATTCTGTGGCTGCTTGGAAATGGACGGGTTTTCAGAAAACTGACTCCAAGTTCAAGGGCCAAATTCTCTGTTGGCACAACTCCACCAACACTAATGGTGTTAAGCCAGCAGAAATTTTGGCTCAAAATGCTGTCTGATCAACTGGTCTGCCCATAGACTCCAAGAAGCTCAGAAATTTTCAGCACAGTTTAAGTCAGGGTAGCTAGAATGGAGTATGGGCTGTGGTTTTTGTCATATAATCAACATTAGAGCTGCTGCAGGGCATGGAGTAAAACACATTTTTCTGTGTTACTAACCATTCCCTGCTTGAGGACTTGGCTCAAATTTGTAGGAGCTATGGAGTCAGGAGTTTAGTAGCCAAATGTTATTTCTATTGCCTTAAAATAGACCCCAGGAAATCCCAGTCCCAGGAGCTCCTTATATTGCTCTGTGGAAGTCTCTTCACATGGCATTCCCAGTTAGTCCAAACCAAGGCACACTGACAGTGCTGTGGTAGGTGTGGGCAATCTGCAGGATAATCTGCCCTTTCCTTTCCAGGTTATATTGCCAGACTAATTTATTTCAGAAATACTGCTTTGCTTCTTTCAGGGTTTTTAAGGAAAATGCTTGTTGGCTCTCAATACTGATAGATGATTCAACAATTGGTATTTGTCACTTTAGTGTGCATTTTTTTTTCCTTTCAGATTGGTTTAATGAGATGGGTTAGCTTCTGTTTCAAATTGATGATCATAAAATGTACTTCTTACATAATTAAAATAAGAATTGACAAATATATTAAAAAATGGCCATTTACGGATTTATAGACAGTAACTGGAACCAGTTTAATTGGCTGGCAATGCCTGTTTTAGTTTGCTGGATACAAATGGATGTGAACCTCCTTAATGCAGAGTAAACAAGTCCTCCAGTATAACTGACACTGGGTATTTACTTGGAGAGACATTCTGATTTCAAAATCATTCTCAACAAATAGAGTTGTTTCCAGATAATTGAGACTGAAAGTTGCCACCCATACTGTTTATTTTGTTCTGCCTACAAGTTCCTCATCAAAGAATGTTGCCCATCTAGATTGATACCCTTGTCCCAGACCTTTTAGAGAAATCCTTTTTCCTTCCCTGCTTTCAGTGCTGTCCAGCTTTTCAGTTTTATCTAACACTTGCAAGAAATCTCTGAGCTCTGTTTTCATAGAAGCAGAATAAAGACTTTTTGGTGGTTTAGGTTTTGTTTTTTAGTTTTTGGGGTTTTTTTTACTGCTACAGCCACAGGCTTAGAACATATTTTATAGAAGCATTAGAGTAACCCTCTCTCCAGCTAAAAGCAGTCACTGCTTCTCTCACAATGTTCATGCCGATGTGGGCACACACTCCAAAGGCCTCTTTACTAGAAGGACTGATGTGAGAAAAGAAAACTCAGTGGTTTTCACAAGCAAGCCAGAGCTGGCATGCTCCCAACAAATGCTTTCACTGGCACTGGTGCCCCATAAACAGTGAATTCGTTTTCTCATACCAGGCTATTTATGATTCTCATGTGAGGCATGGCAGTCATTCATCTTTCTCACAGGACAAGCAAACAGGGCATGACCAGTACTAACACTGAGCATGTTGTTACCATTACTCAGAAGTAGATTTATTGGCGTTGTATCTTTCAAAGTAACAGGAGGTAGCTCAAAGCCTTCCTCTACAGCAGCTGTTTAGTAAAACTACCCTGTGCAAGTTGCTTTCATATTTTAATCCCAAATCAGCCATAGTGGGGTGAAAGAGGAGAAGCAGCACTACAGGGAATACAGAGCTGCATGGACAGCAAGGAGATGGAGAGCTGATTTCATACCTTTCAGCTCCAGCCAATTTTGTTGACACTGTGTCTAGCGCTATAGGGATCCAATTCTGCATTCCCTCCCTCAGCCAAGGCTGCTCTTTATTTCTGAAACATATCTGTGACTCCAGGAGAACATGCTAATGTGTTGTCTTACTGGGGAGAATTATTTTGGTCTGACCTTATCAATTAGAGTTGGATTTCTTCAGGAATAGATGAAGACAGAAAAAAAAGCACATCTACAGGGCACTGTACTCCATCCTGCTCTTGTTGTTAGATGAAACTAATAGTCCTTTGGGGGAACCTGTTGCTATTATTTTAAGAAAATCCCAGTTGACCATTTCAGCTTTGATGCATATCCTGTAAAGATAAGTGAGATGGATCCCACACAGTGTGACTTGACAGACTGCCATTTTCAAAACATATCTATAAAGAGAAAGTTCTTCTGCAAACTTAGTGTTTGAGAGAATCGAGATGGCCAAGAAATGCTGAAATCCTACTGACTTCAGAAGAGCACAAATCCTCAATTTGTTTGGTTTCCCTTCAGGTGTTTATCTACCTTTGCCTCCAGCTACACAAATTACAATTAGTTTTGTGCTAGCATTTGTATTTTACTGTTATCTAGTATCTCCGAGCTTATTTTCCTAATATTTCTTCTTTTTAGTATAATAATCCTGCAGAAGTTAATTTCGGTTCTGGCACTTAAATTCCATGGTGGAGATAAAGAACTTCTGGGTGAAAATGAGAGGATGTTTTTGCCCAAAATTAGCTGAAACTCCTGCTCATTACAACAAAGTCACTTCATCCCTGCATTTCTTGCAGGGGTTTAATTTACAAAGAAGCTTCCCCACCCCAGCCATTATATGGAAAAAAATGAACACTGTGCTTTTCATTGCTCATGAGCTGCTTCCAAGAAGATTGCTTTCTTCATATACAAGTGTATATCAGGCACACTGAATTCCACTGATGGAGTCATGGTCTGGTTTTTATTTGTTTCTGGAAGCTGGATATATACGTGTGTATGTATTTTTGGGGGGTTTATGGTGTACCTCTCTCCTGGGTCAGTCCTTCCTGTTCAGCGTGATGGAGCTGTTTTCTTTTACTTTGTACTTGTTCTTGTGAAAGCAGAACCTCATGTGAGGCTCACGTTGAGCATGCATGGAGCTGGTGGCTGGAAGGTTATAGCTCATTCTGTCAGAGTTTACTCCTCTCTCTTGTTCTCCACTGTGACTGAGTGTTTTTCCCTCAAAGCTGCAGAAGCATCATGACAGATCCACCTTCATACATCTTTGTCAAAAGTTTTGCTAGTTACTGAGCTTATAAACTTATGCTGTGTTTGTAGCACACCTATGTTCCAGTACAGTAGCTTGGGTTTTCCTTTCTTTTGGGGGGAGATTTTTCCAGGTTTTCAAATCACTGACAAATTGTTTGTGTAAGATCTGCTTATGCATCTCAACTTTTCTTCTTGCCTGTGCATCCAAGGAGGACAAATGAGCCCCTTACCTCAATGCTGAGCAGGTGCCACAGGACAGAGCCTCAGCAATTGTTAGATGCTGGGGCTAATGAATACAGGTATCTGGTACAGGCAGCGGTGCTGGATTTCAAGCTGCTGGAGGTGATGACTTTACAGGCACAGAAAGAAGATCAGAAATTACAAAAATACTTCCATTCCGGACTGTTGCGAAGGACTCTTGTTTCTTTCATGCCTAATTCAAAGAACTTACCCTGTTGGATGTGTGGCAATGCTTGTATCAAGAGTTCTTCCTGTTCCTTCAGGAGTCTCGATCCCTTATATTTCTTCAGATGTACTCTTCAAGCTTTGTCTTCTCAAATACCTGAAGTTAATTGGATTTCAGAGAATAAACAGAACAAAATGTTCAACCCTTAACCTCCTTTCCTTTTCTTATCTCTCATAGAAGTTATGTCCATTAATGCTAACGGGCTTTCTGATTCAGAAAATCAGATTTCTAGAATGGTATTATTTACAAGGTTATATTTAGTACCATTTGAAATTCATCTGACTTGTTTTGCTTGTTAGTTCTGCTTATGTAATGGGGTTTAAGTATTTCAAAACTCCTTCCCCTATTTTTAGGTTTTTCTTATTCTATAGCATCTCTTGCTAAAGAGACTTAAGCTAGAAATGGAAGTTTCTGCCTCCTTTCTTTACTACTGTGTCGAGAATCTTCCTACAAAGATTAAATTTAAAATACCTAATCCAGAAAGAAGCATCAGCAGCTGGATGGCTCAGGGAAGTAGCTGTCCTCATGTGCCTTCCAGTCCTTACGAACTTTAGGGTGAAATTAATTTCATCTGATGACAAACCATAGTTAAGACCTTGTTTGAGCTGCCATTTCAGGCTCTTTCTAAATTGCTGGTGTGTGCAAGGAAACTCTAAAAGATGATTCACTCTCCCCTAAGACATTTATCCAAGAGAAGTTAAAAGATTCATCCTATAGAAGGGATTTTATCCACCCATTGATATTAAAGAGAGACAAGATAGCTAACTTATTTTAGATGATTGGTTTCTACATATCCAAGGCTGTGAACTTCAGTCAGTCCTCTGACACATGGAATATTCACATAAAATATTACAAAAGTTGCTCACAATGCAAATGTGTGCACCATTATGCAAATCAGTGCACCAAATTGTTTCTGAGCAAGAAATACAGTTAAGCTTCACTTGGGCTGCCTCAACAATACCAAGTTTTTGGTGGCTCTGGCATGGCAGCAACTTCTGAGGGAGAAGTTCAAGTTGTAGCCTTGTCCCAAGCTCAGGAGCTTTAATCTCCAGTGGACATTTATCCCCTGCTGAGCATAGTTTTCCACCCGTGGAGAGTTCACTCTAAAGATGAACAGAAAAAGTGTTGATTCCTGAACAACACCAAGTGCCAAAAAAATCTTAGCACTTCTGTGTCCAGCCTGACTGTGCTGAGGCCTCTTGAGAGGCTGATCACCTCAGGATGGCTGCAAGTGCTGAGGGTGGCCCAGAGCAGGGGCCTCACGTGTGTTCTGAACTGCTCCCCGAATTGTCTTTCTTTGCACCACTGAAAATGGAGACGGGCCAGCTAAAAGTGAGCCCCTAAAGCCAGATGCTGTCAGTGCAGCTGGACTCCAGTTCCAGCAGTGATTGGATTCATCATTTGGTGTTTCTGTTCTGATGATGCCTTAGGTTTTAACTTTCATATTTTCAAATTCTGTACTGCTTAGAGTGTAACTCTGAAGTTCCTTGTAGCCTGTAATTTCTGCTCTCTCATGCAAGATAGACATAACAAAGCCTCTCCAGGCTTTGCCTTCAAGGACAGCCAGGCTGTTCTAGGCCCAAAATGTGTAAACCAAAGACTCTAAAGGGGGGAAAGCCGAGGGGAATTACATCATTGAACTGGGGCTTTAATTGGAGAATTAACCCTGATATGCAAATGAACCAAACCTATAAAAGTGTGAATAACTCGTGACCTGTAGTCCATCTTGGGGTCCATTTTGGGAAGCAGCCTCTGGCTCCCCAGGGTGTACTTTGAAGACCCTTCAAATAAACACCGACCTTTATTCCCTTACTCTTGTCTAGTCTCTGTTTCTAGGTGGCTGGAGAAGGCATCACTGAAATTGCTTGTAGTTTACAATCTAGGGGTACAAACTTTGAGACTTTGTGGGTCTTGCTTCTAAATACTTTCTGAAGATGCAGGTCTAGAACCATTTATGTCAAGTGAGAATTTCTCCTGCAGTCTTTAAATAGGTATAAGGACAATTTATAAAATGTTTATTAAAAGTAGGTGCCTTTTTTCCTTTTCATGCCCAAGAAAATTCTTATTGTTCAATCTCTTTGAGTAAGTATTTTAAAAATAGCCTGGTTGTAATATATTCTATGTGTACTTGGGATCAAATGCAATTTCTTCTTGGAGATTTATATGTAATTATTTTATCCAGGCTCCTTCCCCCTTTAGCAATTTTAACGGTGCCCAAGGTTACTTTAGACCAACATTGATAAAATTCATTCTCTGATTAAAAAAGAGTCTGATATCAAAACTCTATGTACACTGTAGACTTGTATTGTTATAGAGTCCTTATTGTCTTGGGTTCATAGGCTGCAGTCTTTGGAATATTGAATTACTCTACATCTTTCTGTATTCTCTTTCCCTCTCTGCATTTTAAAGAGTGTTCATAAACCATCATTTTATTGATGCCATTTGAATACCAAAAAATGTGCAAATTCTTCTAAAAGCAGTAGATACCAGGAATGCAGCTGTTGCTCAAAGATTTTCTTTAAGGTTCCCTGGCTGTTAGCCAAGAAAAAAAATAACCCCCTAGTGTTTTGGAATCATCTCTCCTTTGAAACACTTAAAAATGTCCTACTATCTGTTCTTGCCATTATACTTATTAAGGAAACCACATAATGTCTAGAACAGGTAGAGCACAGTGTGAGGTTAATTCCTTTAGATGATAACTAGTAACTTGCTGAAGATTACACAAGAAGTTCATGGCAAACCCAATAACAGATAACTGATATTTTAGACATGGTATCATTTGTTGCTGGTATAATGAGCCCAAAGTGTCCTGTGAGGGAACAAGGATATTGTTCAACAGTGAGAAGAAAAAAAAAGCAAGGACTGTTTCTGTTATTTTCTGTCACTAAATCAGGATTCTCTTCAAGCTGCATTGTTATTAAATTTAAATGAAACTAATTATTAAAAATTGCAAGATATTTTTTTCTTGTAATTTAATGAATCATCACTTATCAAGCCCCACCCACAAAAGAACAACCGCTGTTTTAACAATGCTGGGAAGGAAGCAGTCAAATGATATTGCAGATTTAAAGTGCAGGATTGAAATTGCAGGCCTGGAATTTTCGCAGACTTCAGCACCACTAATACATTTACTGGGATTTAATGTGTGAGTACACTAAAGACAGCTTGCGCCAAAGAATAATTCTGTCACAGAGAAAAAGACCAAACCAAAATTATCAAAAAGTTGTTGAATTTCTTAAATGGCCAGTCTGTGCTGAGCTCCCTGTTGAATGGATGAAGTAGGTCATAAAAAATTCCCCTCCTACGCCAATGCTCCTACCCAGGGAACTGAAAACTTGTGTCAAAGCGTTTTGTTGCCGCTGGACAGATCCATGGAGGGGGAATTCAATGCTGAATGCATTGAGACAGGCACGGGATGCTCCCACAGCAGTGCAATGCTGCCAGCTTGGCCAGCCACAGCATCTCTGGTTGTGCAGTAGGGCCTTCCCAAGCCCTTGGGACCAAAGCTCTTTCTAGGAAATGATGGCAGGAAGAAGGGGGTGCTGGAAAAACACTGAAAGCAATTTCTAGCAGGCAGAAGGGCCGAGGGAAGCAAGCAGCTATTGTTAGAGAAAGGAGCAGCGGCAGTCAGCAGGAGACTGAGAAGCACTAATCACTGCTAAATCACTGGAAGATGTCCCCACTAAGCAGAATTGCCACCCCTGCTAACCAGCAGCCATTGACATTAAATATTGTGGAGCTGAGCTCGGCTCTCTCAGAGGCATGCTGATTAAAAATGCCCTGATGAAATGGTGTGTACAGTAAGAAGTGGTACTTAGTATTTTGTCTTCATAATGCTTTAAATTGCTCTGTATCCCCACAAGGTATTTTGCCATTCTCGATTAAAAATGGGCAACTGAGTTTCAGAAGCACAGAGCTACTGCAGGACTCCACCGACTTCATTTTGGATTCAAGGATGCTCAAAATAATTTTTAAAAGGGCCTGAGTTTACACTGTTCGATAGGCAAAAGTGAATTCTTTTTGTTTATCATACCTATTGTCAAACCCTGACAGAGTCTCTAAGTTAGTCTTAATACTTCTTGCTTAACATAGACTAGAAGTTATATAAAAGACCAGAAACTGTTCCTCCCACATCAGTACAAAATGTTATGGTTCATTGTTTTGCCCATGCTGATTTATGATTTCACAGCAGTAGCTCCATTAAGCTCTAGAATGGATTTTCACATCATAAAAGCACACTGTTTTAAAATTCTTTGTATTTTAGGACAATTTAATGAAGTAGTTAAAAATTATTCCAGACTGAAAATGTTTTCTGCAATCAAGAAAAAAAATAATCTGGTACAATATAGGAAAGCAATTAAAAAAAAAAAAAAGAAAGAAATCAAAACAGCTCACTCCTGATCATAGAATGATGCTTCTGAAAAAGAGGAGCTCAGTGGGAGAGTTTTCCTTTTTCTTTCCTACTGTCCCATATGCTTGTGATGTGCCCTGCAGTAATGCCACTTTCTTTGTACATTAGGGAATTTTTAGGGGAAATTGAAAAATAAATAAATAATGGTCTTTTTATGCATTTTGAAGGAGGTCACATTTTGATTTTGCCTGGCAAATATTTTTAAATAGTGTGGGCCAGGGACAGTCCTTTATCCCAGATATTTCAGGGCTTTTATCTAACATCTCAGTATCCAAAAATCTTTGATGTGAGATGAATATCTGCAGCAATAGCCATAAATTATTTGAGAGAAATGGAAATTTTCCCTTTTAAGCAACAAGAAGTCTGACTGGGTTAAGATACTGGGGGATGGTCTTGTTTGTTTGTTCCTTTTATTTTTGTTATGTCTTAGACTTGGAGAAGCTTGTGGAGTCCACATGGTGAAGGGGGCATCCGGATCCTGGTACAAAACTTCTTTGAATGGTCCAAAAAAAGCCCTCAGACCCAATGCAGTATTGACAGTCCTAAGCAGGAGCTGTCTCTCTTCAAATCCACGTGTTTTGTTTCTCTTGGATGTCTTGAGAACTCCCTGAGGCTTCAAAAGAGAGCCAGGGCAGGGGAAAACATCCCTCATCCTCCCATCACTTGCCTCCCTCACAATGTTATAGAGAGGCTGCCTGGGGAAGAGCAGTGCTGGAAATCAATATTTGATCAGATCTGCTCGTGTTTATTGACATAAAAAAATATTTCATAGAATCAGTGAGGTTGGAAGGGACCTTGGGAGATCATCTAATGGATGGTTAATGTCAATAAGTGTTTTCTAATCTGATTGGTCCTTCTCCATATACAGGGAAGGTAACTCTGGCTGCAGGCAGTGACAGGGCTCCTGAGGAGCCTGTGGCAGCTGCTCCCAATGCTGCTGGAGAAAAGCACTGGTTGGCAGGCTCAGCACCCACACTGGCACTGGAATAACTGGGTTTAGAGCTCAGTTTCCTGGATCTTACACGATGTTCACGTGGGGTGCACAGCAAAATTCTTCTGCCCCAATACTGGGGTTTGTCCTGATGGTTGGCAATGCAGAGAACAACTGTCCATGTAATGAATTGAGGTGAAGCACGACATTGTAGCCATGATGGGTGAAATCTTGGTAAAATGGGCACTTATCTTCAGGGTGGTTATTATCACATTACTTCAGTAAGGCCTCTCTCCAGCTCTGGAATACTTGTGCAGCTGCTGTCAGATTTCACCATTTACAAACATCCAGTTCAGTACCTGGGTGTTTGAAAAGCGTATTTTACTCTTGCATAAAGCCCTCTTTTCATTATTTATTTATCATTCCTAACTGGAGATCCTGTTCCCAGAAAGAGATGCACATGCCCACCCCCCACCATGATTTTGCTATTTTGAGAGCTTGTTGATATGCACTTTGCAGGTGGCTCAGAAGGTGACTCATGTAGAGTGTTTCTCCTATCTCTACAAAAGGCCAGTGGCTTCTAACCAGGTTTTGGCTGCATCCCTCACGCAGCTGCTCAACCCCATTGTGGCTGCAGTATGACCTGAATTCCAGAGTAACCATTTTATTGATTTTTTTTTTTTTTTTTGGGTCTTGCAAACCCAGTCATTACTACTGTGCTTCTACTCGGAGTACTGCTCTGTATTTTGAGACAATAGTTGAGACCATTTGTAAGCAGTGAAGATACATAATTAGATATTTTTTCTTTTTAGGGATTTCTTGTGACTCTGTATATATTTGCTTACAAGGAATAATCATAGTAGGTAGCAATACTGCTCCTGTAGTACTCAGTCATATTCTAGGTGTATTTCTATAAGTACATTATACATTATTGTCTGACTATATCTTCTCTGCAGTCAAAGCTGCATTGCCAACTTGGGTAAAAATATCCAGCCTGGCTTCAAACTTTCTTGAGTACATTGGGGGAGTAGCTGGAGCAGAATGGATCTCAGAATGGGCTGGAAAACTTGCTAATGTCAGGATAGAATTTCCTCCAATAGGTTACAAATTATACTGTCCTGATGCTGCTGAGAATGGGGAATAATTCATCTCTCAGAGCTATCACTGCATATTTGTTATCAAGTATTGCTATAGATAGGTGATTTCCATAACCCTATTCATACCCCACAGAGTCGAAAACGAGTTTATCAAGGCATCTGTAATGAATATGTGAATGCTGTGGGGAGGGGCGAGACAGGACAGTGCTGAAAACAAAGGAAAAAAAGACAAATACTGTAAGCTTTGGATAGTAAAATGCCAAATGATAACAGAATATTACATGTTTTGTTACCAGAGGTTTTCTATGGGTTGCTTAATATTGGGGAAGGGAATAGATAAGCACATGTGAGGGAGCAAGGATGACGAGCAATAAAGCAGGAAATAATAAAAAAAAATGATTTGAAGAAGCAGAAAGTTGCCTGAAAACTGATCGTATAAAATATGTATAGATGCCTTAAGAGATCAAAATGGTTGTTGAAAGTGAAGCTGAAAACAGGAACCTTTCAGGGAGGTTTTTCTACAAGCCCAGATTTCCGTGGCTGTTTTCCTTTCCTGTGCCATTGCTGGGGAAGAGGCTGCTGGGTGTCCGGACACTCAGACAGGGCTGCTGTGCCTGCACAGTAAATCCAAAATGTCTGACGTGCACTGCTCTGACTGCAGGGAAATAACTGTACATTACAGGCTGCTTTGGAGGATGGGATTGCTTTTTTTCCAATTCATTGAACAAATGTGTTAAAAGAACTAAAATGTGATGCTTTTGTGTTTTACCAAAACTGCAGGGAAATCACATTTTTCCCCCCTTTCTTGTCATCAACATATTTTCTTTATTCATGTAACAGTAGGTGTCATTTTTCTTTAATTATGCCCAGCTATCACATGTTGCTTTTATTTGTTGAGGATGTTACTTTCAGGGAAAATAATTTAGACAGTTCCATTTTTCAGGCAACAATACACTAAATCCTGTGCTTACAAATTGCAATTAGATAAGAATTCTTCTTTCCACAATCAAATGTGGCAGTTTCTTACTGGAAAGTAATGATGAATCAAACTTATAGCGTAAAATGGGAAGATCAAAGCATTCAACGAAAATGTAATGAGGAAAATACACTTTTATGGCTTGGCATTTTAAATGTCCTCCGTTATATATCACTGTGGCAGCATACAATGGTATAAGTCTTTCTTTAGGAATGAATACAGATTAACGCAGCCCCATTTTCTCTGCCAGAATTTCCTCCCTCTGATGATGATATTTCTCTTCCCCCCACCTCCCCCCAAACACCCCTCTCTTCCCACCCTCAGAACTAAAAGTATTTTAAACATTTTTAGCCTGTCAACAAGCCTTTGCTAAAGGTTTTTGTAGCCTTCGGTAATGACTTCTAATTTACGTGACTAATTATCCCAGGATAAATAGAGATGAGGTGCTTTAGGATAAGGCTAATCTGCATGTCTGCTGGAAGCTTGAATGGTGCATTTTATAGAGAAACAAAACTCAGCAACTCAATGAAATTAAGGTTGTGACAAAAGGCAGGCAAATTCCAAATGAAGGCAAACTCTCCCCTTCCTGAGCTGCTGCAGTTGGGTGCAAGAAAGGCACTGATGGCATGTAGAGAAAAGAAGCATCATTCCAGATTCTGGAGGTTATTCAGGTCCATACTGAAGCCTGGACAGATTTTGTTTATTCTGTTTGTACAGATATTTTTTCATGGAGAATTGCATCGTGGTTTGCCTGACCATCCACCATCTTCACCATCCACCTTTTTGCATTTGTGCTGCCTTTATTCTTTAAATCCTAGTGGTTACCCATCCCTGCCCAGCTCACTCTGGTTCACCCCACAGGGTAACCAGGCAGTGATGTAGGTAATTGTGTATATACATACAGTAAAGGACAATCTGAGCGTACAAAACTTATCTAACACCTCAGCACTGCACAGTGTTCTCCCAGATAGGACAAACTTATGCTGGCAAAAGGGGAAACAACAAAAGAAAGGAAATACATCAGCCTTCTTGCTGAGCTGAGCAGTTCAGTTTTCAGTTTTTGAATTTAGAACTTGACCTCCACAACACTATGTACAGTAATGCATAAGTACTTTAGGTACTTTAGTCTCATTTTCAGAAGTGATTTGAGGTATCAGACTTCTTAGGATGCTTTTCAGAGCCAGTTGCAGGCAAGTCTGGCAGTGCTCTAACGCAGAGGGACTGGGTTCAGCACAGCTCTGCACATTCCAGAGGTCTCAGCAGCTCCTGCCCAGCCTCGCAGTTCTGAAAAATTTTACAGCCATGGTTGGTTTTCACCTGCCAGGTTAGAGGTGGGCAATGCTTGATTGTCTCAGATCCTGTGGCCATGCCCTACATCCTTACTGGGCACCTTGTTGAGCTCCTGGAACCTTCTTAGTCCAGGGTGTTAGAAAAGGCCACAATTCCAGGATGTGGAAAATATAAAAAAGAAGACTTGTATTTAGGAATGTACCCCACATGCTGCCTTGCTTGCTGAAATTGCTTTTGGAAACATGATGTCTGACTCTTTTAGGAGCCTACAATGCAGTGCTTAAGACCAGAGCTTAGTTGCCCAGAGCAGGGAGAATGACAGATTACTCAATTCCCTTTTCAATTACTTAACCACAGGATCATCATTCTACTTCACTCAAATTGTGGTATATTGATTTCTGTTGTGACTCAAAAGATTTTAATTTTTAATAAAAAGTTAGTATGATATTCTCTTCATGTGTATAAATCCAGAATGATCTGCCTTTTTCAGACAGGGTATTTAAATTGAAAGACCCCATAATATCTGTCATGTTTATAAGGACCTCTCCCTGAGTTCACACAACCAGCATCCCCTTGCTCAATTTCCCCACAGGACAGCAGTAACACAAAGGCCTTCGAGGCCTAGATGAGACAATTATAACATAAGGAACCTTTAAATTTCAATAACCCTTACCAAAAGTTTCTAAAAAGCTCCCATTGTAAAAAAATTAGTTTCAGAATTTCAGGTGATGTAAATTACAGAGAAGCAAAAGGAAAAAAGTTATCCAAAGCCTTCCCTATCTTTTATTAATTTTTTATATATCTATATCTATATCTATATCTATATCTATATCTATATCTATATCTATATCTATGTGACTATAAGGCCAAATTAGTAAGAATGGGTCTGGGGTGTTGGTAAAATACTAAAGAACTTGCCTTAAATTGCCTGTAGGTTGTTCATACTGACCCCAAACTCCATTTTACTGAGCAATGTGGTAACAAATCAGGTGAACAGATTTTCCTTCCTTGGACATCCCAGCCCCCAGGTAACTGCAAATTCAGGGGTAGCCCCTTGCCAGTGCAGCCCACACTCGGGGCAGGGCCCCTTCCCAAGCCATCAGCAGCTCTTAGAAACCCTGTGCCCAGACAAAAACCTCCTATGCCAGAAGTCCCAACAGTGATAAAAAATTTCTAGATGTTTTTCTATTTGACAGCTTCCATGGAAAAGCTGCACAGTGAAACTTGGCCTGAGGAAATTTCTTGGGGACCTTCTGTACTTTCTGGCACACTTCCCAGGAAGGGACTAATCAGAAAGAGCCATTTTTCACACTTGTTCTTTGGCCTGTCCTCTGTGACCTATTTTCTTGACTAATCCTGTGATTTTTATCCCAGCCAATGCCAAATTGCTTCTGTTTCTGCCTGCTCCTGGCCAGTCCTATAACTCTTAGCTCCCAGCAAGATTTTGCTCCCAGCAAAATGCAGAATTTTGAGTGGTTCCTCTTGCTCCGAGTACTCTTCAGAATCAAGGAACAGTATAAGTTACTCCAAAATTCAAGAGCAGCAGCATTCTCTGTATTGGTAAAGGAAGACTTTTGGGCAGCTGAGGTCTTTCCTAGAAGATAAAATACAATCAGGCCAGGCCGTGTGTGATGTGAGGTTTGTACTCCTGAAAGCAAAGAACCTCTTGTGAAAAGCTTTTCCTGATGATCTGCGAAGCTTTTATGTCGTTGCCAAAAGAGGGAGCCCTCACAGAATTCTCTCTGCTTTAGCAATAGTTTTACTTTTAAGATCTGCTCTTTGAAAAAACTTTGAATTTTGTTTTTCTTACAAAATTTGTGGCCTTTTAGGTTTGGAATAAGTTTATGGCACAGATAATGTGAGCTGTGGGTTTTGCCCCCTTTGATTTCACAATGACCTGAGGGTATAAAGGGAGCAAATAAGATTTTCATTTTCAGAATTATTCAGCTGGCTGTAGTTAAGTACACAATGCAGTTTCATTAAATATCATATTTTAGCATTCCAGTGTTAGAAATAACAATCCTGCTAAGCTGGGCAGTGCTTGCTGGGCACAGAACTTATTTGAAATGGTTAATGATTTTGTGTGTTGTAATTTGGGTTCCACGTTGCCTTCTGTTTATGTGGGCTGGAATTGTCAAAGCTGGTACCTGATTCACCTCTTGGACACCCCAGAATGATATTTTAATTCTGAAATACTGAATTAATTCTGAAATTCTGAATGTTTGAGATGGTAAGTAGGATCTCTCCAGTTTGCCTCAAGATATAAAGGGTAAATAAGTGCAGGGTTTATTTGTAATCACTTGTAGATGATCCAATAAATTTTGGAGGGATTTTAAGAATTATGAAACTTTCTACTGATTTTTACCTGTGGATTAGGTTCAAAACAGTGAGAAAATGCAGGCACTTTTATTAGTGTTTATCTGCAGAGGGAAAGCCTTTGTCTCGAATTCTGCAAGAGACTGCAACAACAAATAATAAGTTTACCAGAGAGACTCGGTGAGTGTTGATTCATGGCTCACCCTTACCTCTTTCTGAGCTTGAACTGGTTAAAGGAAACTCTGGCATGAGAAATTGCAACTATTTTAGCTGATCTCTGCCATCGTTTCTGAACCTGTACTGTTCCCTAGACTAGTTCCCATATGAAGAATTTATTTTCGATGTAATGTTTCCTCTGACTCTGTGGCTCCAATGCCCCGTTTGGTATTTTCTCTGCTTTGCACAGCAGCTCTCTCTTCCTTTGGGATGTAGTCTCAGTGGGTATGACAGCCCAGCCTTTCTTATCTCCCCCAAATCAAAACCAAACTTGCAAAGCAAGGCCAATAATTGGGCAGTGGGATTTTAAAAAATACTTTTATTTGATGATTTGAGATATTTTGCTTTGCTCTGGTTTTTTTTTTGACACAAAATCAGAGGCTCCAATCTGATCTGTTTTAGTGAGATTTTGATGCTTAGCATCAATTTTAAAAATACATTACCCCTTAAAAAGTATTTGGGTGCATAATTCACTCTTAGGTCAGTTCTTGAAAAATGTCACATTGTTTCTCTTGGCAAGACCTGGAGCATGATATAGCAGGATTGGTAAATCAGAGCAAAATCCCATTCTGAATGCATATTTCTGATTGGTTGTTAATCAATATTATTTTAGGGTCGCTGTGGGATTATTGTACCCTAATAGTGGTGAAATTCAGAATAAGTGCAAGGAATAGATTGACTCAGATAGGAAGGATCACATTTAGATGATCACTTCTTTTTTCTCTTTTCCATAATGCTCTTGTGGTTGTTTTGAACACTGTTAGCATTCCCAGTGCTGTACAGAAACACAGGGGAGACTTAGGGCAGGACATAAGTTGATTGCAATCAAATTACATGATAAAACAGAAAAATAAACCCAGAAATAATTTTAGGCATTTTATTTTAAAAAAAGAGCATTCAGAGTTAAGATTGAGATGGCCAAAATGGGTGTTTCTGACATTTTATGGATGTTCTGCATAGGTAGTGTGCCTCCAAATATTGGATGCTCTGATATACCATATGTGCTGCAATTCCTAAGCAATACAGCAGATGTTTTAGGTGATCAATTCAGAACTCACTGGCTTTGTTTAGCTCTCCTCATTCCCAATTTTATATGATGTGAATGTGCCTGTCATCATAAGTAGAGGAACAGTTCCATATTTAAAAATCCGTGCATAATTCAAAGTTGACACAGTGGCAATACTAAAACACTCCCCAACCTAGAAAATCTCATGTTCCTCAGAGTCCAAAACACCTAGTTAGGGAAAGCTGTGGCCAGCAAAAATTAGCTTTGTGTGGCTTGAATCAAAGCTTAACTATTCTTTTGAGTTTAGGTTTATTGTACGAGGCAGATGAAAGCTGACAGTTCTGATTTCTTTGCTGATCAGAGGGCTGGGGGAGCTGGTTTGTTTGCTTATTTTGTTTTCAGAAAAATTTTGCCTTATTTCTATGTAATCTGCTCCAAAGCCATCTTCCTAATGGCACCTTTTTATCTTCAGTTCTCTTAACACTTTCTTCTCTGCCGCCCCTGGCTTTGCCAGCCCCTTGTATGCAAAGTGCCTTTTCTGCCCTAAGATCAGCTTCTCTTTCTTTTTCTTTTCCTTTTTTTTTTCCAAGGAGCTTTTTAACAGTAATCCCCAATGGTTTTACTTAGTTTTCTGCTCATGTGGGCTGGAAATCTATTCAGGCTTCATGAAAAAGCTCATTTGAAAGTACTGATTCTATTGTATTGTCTGAACCGTTTAGTTTATTTATTTGGGGATATAAAAGATGTGAACTCATAATTTTTCCAGCTGGAAATTAGCACCGATATGTTTCTGGTGGCTGACACAGTAGAGTGACTTCTGGAGTGGTCTGTGGGGAATAAACATTCCTCTGGGGAGGCTGGGACTGGAGAGGGCAAAGCTGAGCTGGGCTCCTGTGTCTCCTCCATAACCCAAACCCGCAGGACTGTGGCAAGGGGAGCCACATTTCAGAAGGAAAAATGTTCTCTGTCTGCAATGCCCAAAAGAAAAATTTAAGTTCACTGAAAACAAGAATGAATCTGACACCTAATTTTGCCACTATAAATTGGAACATTTACATTTGTGTTGGTCTTTCAAAAAAAAAAAAAAAATTTAAAAATCCTGAAATATAGCTGGCTGACACAATAGAGTTCAGGATAAGAACAAGGATAAATTTTCCTGGCATTTTCACCTGTGGAAACTTTGTTCACCTTTCCTGCAGCTGTGAAATTGGTTTGAAATGATGGACTGATGCTTCCTCCTGAGTTATTCTTGACATACCACAGCTTCTTTGCTAACTGAAAAATAGGTACTCTTTGGGGAAGCAAATTGCTTTTCCTAACACAGTGTGTAAATGTTGTTGTAAACATCTAGATAATTAATTTTTAAGGTTAATGCTCAATGGATGTTTGGAAACCACTTGGATTTCTCTAAAAAATGAAGATCATAAATAAGGGCAATGGTAGCAATTAAAACAAAGAACTATCTATTTCTGAAAAAAAAAATGGAAACTTCAGAATGACTCACAAATCACAGGTAAGCACCCACATTTCAAATTACCCAGAGAAACATATTTTCTCTGCAGCCCAAAGGACAACTGCTTTGCAGTATCTCATGACAGAGTTATCACATTCTGGGTTAAATGTTTGTTACACGTGAGCAAATCTCAGCTCCTGTCCTGTGGGGATCTGGTTCTGAGGGCCACAATCTGCTGTCAGTGACTGTCTCACCAGGGAGAACTGGGGAAACTCAGCCTTTGGCTGGACTGAACCCTGAAACATCTCCACATTTGTGATGCAAAAAATGAGCAGTTTCATGTTAAAATTGGTTAATAGGGCAGCTGGTTCCCTTCTCTCTTCCACTAGGACCTCATGCTTAAAGCAGTCCCCAGTTTGCCAGTCAGCAGATTTTTCACAAGTGCGTGCTCTGGGTTTTTGAACCACCACTGGATTTACATCTGGTAGCAGGTCCCCAGTGAATTGCTTATAGGACAACTTTAAAAGAGATAATTTGAACCAGTTAGCAATGAGGCTAATGAAAAGAGGGTTTCAGACCTCTTATCTCTGTTCAGTGGACAGGACAAATGTTGTTCCCTATTTTATTAGTCAGAATAGCCTGACATGGACTGAGGAGAGGAGCAAACTTGTAATATCTGGATGGCCTCATTTTCTTACTCAGATCTCCATTCCAGGCTGCTCTCAGGCAAACTAATTCAGCTCATTGATTTTGATGAACCAAACTTTTATTTTCTCCTTTAATGTAACATAACATAACATAACATAACATAACATAACATAACATAACATAACATAACATAACATAACATAACATAACATAACATAACATAACATAACATTATTATTTACATCATATATAACTCTCTTCAGCTGCTGTGAATGCAAATCCCCCTGGAATGGTTTTCACAGTTTAAAGGGTGAAGGATTTGGGCTAAAATGCCAAATTTAAGAACTAAGATAAAACTGTCCCAATCGACATGTATAGAGTGAAATGCTGTGTTTGCTCTGGTAGCCTCCATTTGACTTTTTTATTTACAATTCTAGAGACATCACCCATAGATTAAACATGAATTGCACTAGATAGTGTACAAAGGCAGAGGGACCCTGGGAGAGGCTGTAAGGAGTCCCAGAGATGCCCTGTTAGTCCTAAGGAATTTTGATAGCAGTTGCAGCCTGAATGTAGCTTGTTCCACAAGTTCTGTGACTCAAGATACTCAGTTGCAGGGATTTAGTAATGATTTTAGCACATTTCATAGGAAAGTGCAACGACATTACTGCAGAGACAAATGAGAAAGTGATGGGTCTGTTTGGAAAGTCAGATTGTTCCTTTTACCTTCAGAAGAGCCCAAGCTCGTTTGTGCCATTTGACTTCTCCAGACAGTGCTGTCATGGGCTGTAATTAAATAGGCAGGTTTTGGGAGAATGAAGATTTGGATGCTCTGAATCATTTGTTAAAGTGAACATGACAAGCTGTGGTCTGGTTCGGAAAAAAAATAATTTTTGAGCAATAGAAAAAGAAACTCACTGCCATGGATTGTGAAAGGAAACAGACTCAAACTGAAATTAGATGAAAAGCTTGAAATTAGATGAGGCCAAAATAGTTGGACATATAAATTTATATATTTGTCCATACATAATAGATTCTAATTTGACTTTTTGCTGCAATTTTTATCATGTTGCCTTGACTTATATGCAGTAATCAAGAGACATTACACAGTATGTGGAGGTTGGGGAGGGATTTTCAGTAATCCTCCTAATTTTAATGTGAAAACACAGTTATTCCCCCTTCCCTCCTGCCTGTCCCTATTGCAGAAAACTCTTTGGCTGTAGTGGTGCCATGACAGCCCAAGCAGAGCTTGGTGGGGCTGGAGTCAGTCACTCTTTCAGTGAAAAATTCTCATGTTTCCGAAATTTTCCCAACATCTTCAGAACCCCAGGTGGGTTTTTGTCCTTCTTCTCATAGAATTCCCTTTTTTTCCAAACCAGTAATGCCTTTGAACCCAAGTCAGTCTTCTCCCCACCAGCCTCCTGGCTGTTCTGGCATGAAGACAATTTATTAAACTGAATATTGGTTGACATGGAGAGAATGGAAAACTGCTACTAAACTGGTACTAGCTGGTAGCTAAACTGCTTAGGTCAGATATGAATTTTGGAACTTCTGTCCCAATTTGAATAAATATTAATTTATTTATATTCAGCAAAAGCAGGTTTGGGAGAAACGATCTGCTGGTACAGAGCTCAGTCTTAAGGTCCAGATGGGCCAGAGCAGGGACATGAACTCCCAAATTTGTGTCTCCCTTGCAATGTAATCCCAGGCTCCTACAACTGCATGTTTAGTTTAAAAATTGCCTTTGTTGGGGGTTGATCTGTGCTGTCTGTTATCTAAACCAGCCCATAAACAATGGCTGGTCAGTCAATATCCCATTACTGGTATGGGTAGATAGATATGCTTTGTTTCTAATTACACATTCATTGAACACTGTTGCTTCTCTCCCCCAGCCCCCCAACAAATGGTAAACTTTCAAAGTTCATAATTGCTTTCACAAATGCTGCTCCTTTCCTTTGTGAGACTTAATGTAAGACAGGATTCACAACTAAAGAATGGCAAGGGATCTGTGTCATGGATAGATTTTGGTTGTTAATGGCACTGTGTGCGGTCTGTACAGTTTTTCCTGCCCTTGTTTACTCTGTTTTTCAAAATAAATACAATTTAAAGAGAAGAGTTTATTAGCTCCTGCTGCTTACTATGTACTTTAAAACGTAATCCTTTGTTTGTGGCATTACAATAATCTCTATAGGCATTAAGTAATTGATGTCACAAGCACAGGATTATAACCACAGCTCTGCAATTTACATAGTAATACAAGAAACTGTGAAAAACCTGTGTGGCAGTGTTTCACCAAAACAAACCCCTTAGAGTGCTGAGTTAAACTGTGGAATGAGTAGATTCTGAACCCTTGCTGTGTAAGTACATTTAAAACATGCACAAACCACCTTTTTTTTTTTAGTGCAGCTAAAGAAAAGGCTTGATCTCAATCTGGATGTGGGGTCAGACCATGGAGAAATGGGCCTCTTCTCTTCCTTCATTTCTTGCAGGCCCAGAGCTTTTGGGAAAGAGCAGAACAAAGGTATTGGCTATATCATCCCTTCTTTTTCCTCAGTCAAGGGGTTTTCTCTTGTCATAACTTTCATTGGCGAAGTTAAGGACCAGATCAGTCCTCCTCCCTTTCTCCCCAGAGATGAGATAGCCTTAACAACTTTTTGTTGTGATTGTTAATATTTATAGTGAACAGAGAGGCGCTTTTTTTTGGATTCCTAGTGGTTCACCATGAATCTGGGTACTACTTTATGGGTGCTGTGTTACGTAAAGAAGGCAACCTATAGATGAAGCACCAGTAGATGTCACTCAAGAATACGTGGATGAGACCATGAATTTGTGGGGCCCATAAAGCTGAGAGTGCCCATTGTCAGTGGCCTCCCTGTGCAGTCATTGAAGAACCTCAGCCTCCCCTGGCTTGGGCAATGATCTACAGCTTTTGGTAGAAACCTCCTCACCAAGGAGCAGCTACCTTCTACTTCTGCTGTAGGTTCTTCACAGTGTTTGTACCTGTGCTAAAAAAATGGCTTTTCCACCTTTCCTTAACCTCTGTAGTATTAATGTTCATTCCAAATAGCTTTGGTGCACAACAGGGCTGTAAGAACATTATGTGTGCATCTTCTGAGACAAATAGTTCAAGGGGGAAGAGGGAGACATCTCAGCTACTTGTTTGGCAGTGCTTTGGGAAAATAGGAAGGTACCATGCATCATTGGTTTGGGGAAAGAAATAGGCAAGTGTCAGATATTAAGTAGGAGAATATGTGCACTGGAAGAATGAGTAAAGTAGCTTAAAGGTTTGGCACTGTCTTTCATTATTCGGACTTGGTTTTGATTCTAAACCAGAATCGAGTTACCACATATTGCAGCAATCAAATATCTGCAGAGGTCACTGTCAAAATGGTTTAAAATGCTCATTATAGTTCTTAGCATGAGTGATAACATATCCCAAACCACTTTATAAATGTTCTTCCACACCTATATTATCAATAATTGATTCCACAGAGTAGGCTACAGCAGATGCAATTTGCTAAAATCCCAGTCAAGTGTCAACAAGCTGACTGGTTCATTTTATCATGATACCAGGAAACTTTAGCAGCTAATCATAAAGGAAGTACAAAATGTGAGATCTTGTTTCATTATGTGAACAAAAGCCTGTGATTTCAGGATGGAAAGAAAAGATTATTGCTCAGCATAATGTGGAGAAAAAAAAAAAGGCAACTTTAAATCATCAAATTATCCATTTTTACAGGATTTGAATTAGTAGCTTTTTGGGATCATTATTTAAATCAAGAGCTTCTCTTTGGACATAACTCTTGCTCTCTGAAGGGAGGTAACTACAAGTAGTGAAACTTGCATTTGAGGAACTAGGCAGATGTGAATTTCTCCCTTTTTTTGCAACACTTTCCTTCATCTAAGCCTTCCTTAGAAAATTTATCCAGATGTTGATCAGCCCTGAATATTTCCTAGACTGTCCAACAGTGGGTGGCAACAAGGAAGGATGGGATACAGACTTTAACCTCACCTCCTGCACATTCTCCCTCCAATGCAAACCCTGGTGATGCCTGTGGGCAGCCACATTGTACCACCCAGCTGTGCCAAGCTGCACACTTGGGGTCTCTTTGATCCTTTTCTGAACCCTGGTTCTTTCATGCCACAGTGTGAAAGGACGGATTTCTAAAGCATTGACATTGCAGAGTGTGGCAATACTAAAGGCCACAGAAATGTGGAATGCACCCTTCAGTACATCCTCAGCTTTATTTTGTGATAAAATACAATGGTTTCAATTGCTCCTGTGTCAACACAGTTTACAGAAGAGAAACAGAAAGTTTTGAAGTCAAAAAGAAAAGGCACTATTAGTGACAACTTGTGGCAAAATTTCCAGGAAAAAAAAAACATTGTGCACTTCATTTCAATCTTAAAACCTCTGCATAGTAAATTGAAGGTGGTGAGGGAGAGATGTATTCAAAACACACTCAGATGAGGGAGAAGAAATCAAAAACAGAGACCAGAATACATTTTGGAAGACAAAGTCCTTGTGAGGTCCCAGAGAGTCAATTCCATATTCCTGTGGGTGGGCTGTGGCAGGAGCTGTCAGTGAGAGGGCAGCCTGGTTTTGGGTTCACAGCTGCACCAAAACCTGCCCACAGAGTGAAGGCAGTGAAAGGGCACAAATCCAACAGGAGCTTTCTAGAGCTGGAGCTGGTCTCAGCTCTGGGCTTAGGAATTTCATAGGGAGACTCAGAGCAAGGTAGGACTAGATGGCCTTGGGTTTTAGAAAAACCTCTGCTGGTTCCTGGGACGTGGGTGGCAGGGAAGCTGAAGGAGCTTCTGGCATCATGTGTGGAATAGAACAGATCCCTGAATGGCTGCTGCCAGCTCCATCCCCACTTACCTGCCCTGCTGGATGTGCAGGGCTTGGAGATGATGTGCTGGGACAGAAGGCAGGGATAAGGATATTTTTTGGATCATGGCTGGAGGAGGAGTAGGAAGATGACTTTATAATTGCTTTTTTATCACTCTTTCTGACTATATTGACTTTATACTTGACACAGCTTTGGCTGGCAAGTAAGGCCCAGATACATTCAGAATTAGATATGACGAGGCTCATTCTTACATGAGAAGAAAATCATCGGTTGCTACAGAAACAGCTCCATATCAGTCTCGTGGGGCATCTTTGCATCTGGCTTTTTTTCCTTCTCTTTTGCTAATCTGTAGATAAGAGTCAAAGCAAGTGCAGCACATCCCACATCTATATAAAAGGTTGGAGGAACTCTGCAGAGAGCAGAGTGTGAAAGAACATCTCATAGATAAGCTAAACTTAAATGAATGAGTTAATTTAGACTCCCCCTGCAAATTTTTTTCCTAGTTTTGCAACTCTTGCTAAGTTAATTGAGGTGAAAATTAAATGACACCAGTCAGCAAATATTTTAAAGACCTCCAAAACAAAGGGAGAGAAAGGAGGTACTTAGAAAAGGAGCTACTAAGAAACAGGAAAAAATCTGAGGGGTGAGTTAGAATCTGTGTTGAGAAAATTGCATCTTCCGATGGAATAATAATCAAGACTCACTTTCAGGCAAGTTGTTTAACTTGATAAATTAAGGAATTAGTTAAAAGTAAGTGTATATTATGGGTGAACAGGGACCATTCTGCACACTGCAGACCAGCTCACCAGCGACGTTCCTCAACTGGTTTTCTAAAATGTAATGAATTCTTGATGCTTAGTAGATTAATATTTATTGAGTGAATCAATGCTTAATTTATTAAAAAATTGCCTTCCTTGTATTTTAATATGATTTATTACTCATCAGTGCTTATTGCATTAATTAAAGATTGTGTTAATTTGGTGGAAGTGAACACGATGTGCTGCAGGTTTGCTCCGAGCCCTGGTGCACTGTAGGGACGGTGCCTGTGGGCAGTGCCAGCGATGGAAGCTGCTCCAGGTGGGAAGCAGAATGAATCACCAGTGGCCTCTTCCTGCCCTTGGGATCTCAGACAGCCAGCAGAGTGGAAAAGGGGATGCTGCCCCTTAAGGGCAGGACAGGATTACAGCAACAGAGATACTGTGATGATGCGGGGAATATTTCTGTTTGTCTCTTATGAATTATGGCTGATGCTGTGGGGATCATTTCAGTGTTTCTCATGGAATGCCTTTTTGTCAGTGTAGGTGAAATCCAGCTGTAGAGACATGGGAAGCTGTCACCACTTTCCCGACCAGGGACAACAGGCATTGCATTTCAGTGCTCAGGTTGTAAGAAATTCTTGGGACAGTAGGTTGCCTGATGATTGGGATGGTCCCAAGCATCTCAGCAGGGGCAGGTGTTTGAGAAGTGGAAAATTCCTAAAGGCAGAACAAAAAAAGCCAGACATCTTGTGAGCTGAGTCTTTCAAGAAATCTGTCAAAACAGGGAGAGGGTGATCATGCTGGAGGGGGGCCACAGCTGCAATTTGCATCTTTCAGCACTGAAGAAACAAGAAAACATATAAAGCCCCACAGCCACGATTCTTCTGATGAAATTATTTTATTAATGGGTGTGACATTTGTAATGTCTCTCTCTTTAAATTCAAATACTGCTGTTTTTATAGCTGCTCATAAGTGAGTCTGTCTGGGTTGTCTTTTTTTTAAAATCCATCTAGTTACTAGGCTGTTTGCATCCAGCTGAGCCTTGGAAACGGCAGAGAGCTAGCCCTGAGATCTGAGAGCAGGCTGGAATTTCCGGAAAGTGATTGCGTCCATAATTAGGGCATTTTTGCATGTTTAAATGCACAATTCTGGAATGCACTTTGCTGTTTGCTTCTCCCCAGGGCTGGGGTGAGTGTACACAAACTTCCCTTGATGAGCTAAATCAGAGAAACCTTTTCAAGGTCCAATGAAGGTCAGAGCTGAGAATTTTTTCCTCCCTCTGTCACCAGGCAGGCAGGAACCAGAGCTCCAGCCTGGAGCACTTGGGTGGAGCCAGTGCCAAGAACCTGGTGGCATTTCAAATCCCTTGCAGCAGTTAGGTGTTAGATGCAAAAGATCAGTGCTGCTCCACTTGAAGTCAGAGAAATAACTTCAGCTTAAAGTTCAACATATACACAAAGATTTCCTGGATCTGGAGTTAATTTGTTTTTTTCAAGGTCAGCTTGAAGGCAGTATTCAAACTGGAAAAAGTTACAAACTGAACATTTGACTTGTAATAATTTCATTTTATTTCCCATTTGTTTAACCTGTCCTATATGCTTTTGTTTTCCTGACGTATCAAGCTAAGCTATTTTGGTTTTTATTTAATGTTTATTTTTACCCCATTTAATAGACAACTGGGGGCCAGTTGGGCCGCGTGCCTTCTTCTCTGTTCCTTATCTTTACATTTTCCAACTTTCTTTGATGCAGGATATTTATATTCCACCTTTTTTTCCTAGTACAGAGGCTTTCACGGAGTATAGGCTTCGGATATATATTTTCTGCTCTAGCTGTTCATTAGATACACAGCATTCAGAGTTCCAGTTGTGCTGAGAAATGTAAGCAAAGCTTTTGGCCCAGTGGGGGCTAAGCTCTGGCATTTCACAGCTTTGTACATATGAATCAGGATTAAGGTGCAGGATCTATATAAAAATTTAGCTCATTAGGAGATGTTTCGTTTCACAGCTCCCACGGGGAAGGTGGGTCCTGTGCTCGCACACAGGATTTCTTACTCTGCTTTGCTGCTCCCTGGGAAAGGAGGGGTTGAGCAGGTGACACAAGGCAGCAGCAGGGTATTCTGCTCCCTTTTACCCTGGCACACCTGGAAAAAGGTTTGGCACACACTGACCCCAGTATTTTAAACTAAAGCTAAGGTCATGCTCAGAATGACTTAGCAGAGTTAAGAGAACAAGGAGTACCTCTGGAAAAAGACAGATAGGAATTTTCTCTCAAATATATTTTGTGTTGTATAAGAGGTAAGGTACTGGAGGCCAGGAAGGTTTCAGAAAATGTGTTTTTTCCAGCCTGACACCCCACTTGGCTTCCCATCAGGCCAAATTCGCTGTTGTACCCAGCATAGCTCAAGTGTATTCAGTGGATGACCAACTGTGTCCATGCACTTCAGTGAAACTTTACCACAGAGAAATGATGGGCTTGGAAAGGAGTTTCATCAGTCATGATTTCCAAGGAAGAGCACTCAGGGTAGGGAATACCAAGTCAATGTTTCCTCCTCAAGGACTTTCAGCTGTCACATAGGGAATACAGTGAGTGCAGTGATGAGAATTAGATTAGAAGAAGATCAATAGGGCTGACAATAAATGAAAGTAACACAGACATTATTGAGCAAATTAGGAGAGAGAAATTAAACTGGACAGTATAATCTTCAATACCTGCTAGACACACTGATGTTAGGCAAAGTTAGGGAGAAGACAGTAAGTTGGAAAGTGCTGTGATGAAGGGGCAGCAACAGTCTGTCCGTGAGATGGGGAAAGCCCTGCGTGTGATGGAAAGCTCTCAGCCCACAGAAAAGCAGAAAAAGAAGATAATGGTCCAGGAGTACATGGATTTGAGTGGCAGGCTATGGAGAGGCAATGGTGGAGAGATCACCTAAGACTGGGAACACGGAGTAGGCAACAGCGCTGGCTACGTGTTACAGGAAAAGGGAACCTCAGATGCACCCCACCATCACAAAGGCTTTGGTGGGCTAGCTTGTTCCAGGCCAAAAATTTTCCTAACTTTCTCATAGTATGGGTTTGTTTGACCTGTGAAGTTTTGCAGCCTTTCCAGAAACCACTCCTCTGTGTGATCTTCATTATTTGCCTTATTAACTCCCTGTATTTTGCTATCTGTATACATATCCAGTGATGATCAAGTCTGGCAAGCTTTTGGGGCGAGGGATATCCGGTGGCAAAGAGATCCATGGGCTGACTGTGCTCAGCATGAAAAGAAGCTTTCCTTTTATCAGTCCTGAGTTTGTCTAGATCCTCTTACATGTCTTTGAAAGGTTCACCCCAAGGCGATATAATTGTGTTTGATCACACACAGGCATTGAGTCAGTGATTGATATGAATAAAGAACTTAGAGTTGCTTGTCCTGGTTCCATGTCTTCTTCCCCGTGGAATCAGAAATCACTTTTATAAATATATCGGTCCATCTGTGCTTCCAGCTATCCATTTCAAGTATCTGTTCCAAAAAAGAAATAGTAACACTTTATAAGCGCAAATAAAAACACATTAAAAGGACTGAGGAAGGGGTTTTTTCTTCCTCATAAAGTACATGTGGATCCCTTCCAAAAGTGTTACTGTGAGCCATGTAACTTGTAATTAATTCTGCTATAAATGTCAAAGCACTTACTTTGCAGGTCTAAGCTGACCCACTAAAATTAGTCCCCTTTTAACAATTCCTTTTATAATTTGTTTTTCAGCAGAAACGGCGGCTTGACCTCCTGACAATAACCAGCCCTGGTAAGTGAGCTCTGCCGCGCCGCTCTCTTCTCTTTTCTTAAAGAGATGGTTGTCTAAATGTGTTTTTTCCCTGGTCTCTGACATGCAAAATGAAAACCACTGTTCCCCAGAAAATCTTTCACCTAATAACAAGTGACAGCTATATTGAGCTTGGCAAAGCCCCGGGCAGTTATCCGTTCACAGAACTGCCTCCTCAGACCTTTACTCTAGGAATTGGAGTGCTGATATTTCTTTAAGCCTCCTGGGGTTACAGTTAGTGGTATATCTGCAGGGCAGATGCCCTCAAATTCACAAAGTGTGTTCAAGTATCACAAAAATGCAAGCCTGACTTTCCTTGGTGGCAAATGGGAGCAGTTTGGGGAGTCTGGAGATGGTGACGCTATGCGTGAGGTGAGAGACACGAGGTCCAGGCTCAGGGCAGAGAATCCCAAAGTGGGTCAGAAAATATTTAGGTAGAATTAAAATGCCTTAAACTATCTGCTTCATGATGGCTTTTGTCATTTACCTGTTGAGGAGATAAACCAAAATTTTTTGTTCTTGGGAAAGTGTGGGGCTCTTTGGTGAGAGTGAGTTTTGAAGGTCTCAGCACTGTGGTTGAAATGCAGGCTGGTTCAGTTGTGCTCCTCTGTGATGTCAGCCCTTAAGGCTGGCTGGCTTTTAATTTATTTCTATTTGCCTGGCTCACTTTCTTTCCATTAGCTGCTACAGAAGTTTGCTGCCCACCAGCTTCAGATGAAGCCCTGCTCAAATAGTGCCACATTTCGGCTAACTTTGTTCATTTTTCAGATGTGTGTATGAATCAAGCTTTGAGGTGGGCTTTAACTGGGACTAATGAATTCTGGCCTTAACTGGTAATAAAGTGTTAGCAGAATGAACAGGTGTTATGGGAAGTGAACAAAATGTGACACACATTTGCTTGGGTAACAGTTTTGCATCAATAATTGTTCTGACACTCTAAATGTAGATATAATCTGTGACATGGTTTCTCCTTCAGTAACCTTGTTAAAATAATAAGAATTAAAATAAGGAGGAGGAACACTTTGTTGGGACAGATGTTTGAGGCTATTGGCAATTGCATCACATCTTTGCATGTTCACTTTTCATGCAGTTTGCAATTATGTTAATGTATGCTCAGGGCACTTGCTGATAAAAGCAACAATACAATGTGATACAGCCATTGTCACTATTCTAACTGTAACTTCAAGGACAAACATGGCACATTTTTCATTTGCCTCATCTTCAGCATTCCCTGTTTCTACAGGAAATAGAAGAAAAAGATCTCTGAAGGTCTTAATCATAGCACACACTCAGATCTTGGATAAGGGCACCAAAGTCCACAGACACTTTTTCAATAAGAGAAAAAGAGGACTGGGGACCAGAATGCCTTAAAACGAGACTTTTCTGTAAAATAAACTTATGATACTTTCCTCACAATTTCGGATACAGTATTCACTGTGAAAGGGTTGGTTGGGTTGAGTTTGTGCATAGATGGGATCACAGTGCGTAGCTGTAGCTTCAGATCTCTGTTTAATAAAGCAATGTACTAAATGAACACAGCAATTTGTTGGAGGCATCTTCAGTAACTGTGTGTGTTTGGCATACTGCACTGAAAGGGGGAAAAGCTTTATAATTTCTGAAGTGCAAGTTTTACCCTTTGATATCTAACCAGAAATCTACCGTAACTGGATACATAGGAAAAAAAAATACTTGCTCATGATTACATAATAAAGTGCCTACGGTTTTGCTTTCAGTAGAGGCATTTTCAAAAGAAGGTTGGTGCTGGATCAGGTCAAACTTACCAAAGACCCTAAAGCTGAGGTTTTTCAAAGGGGTTGAAAAAGTTAGGCACTCAATTCCTAGTAGGATTGGAAAATGTCAGCCTGTGGATTAAAGGGTCTAGTTTCAGCCCTACAAATACAAAAATAAAATAAAATAAATCATAGCCTTGGGGCTTTTATCTGTCTTTGGAGACTGCTACTTTAAAATATTTAATTCTTTGAGTCCTAGCTCTAAGATCAGACATTGACAGTCTGCTTTTACAAAGTCGTGATATCAGTTATGATGGCTGAGATCAGCCATAATCACTGTCAACCCTTAATTTACTGATTCAAATGAGGGGCTGAGCTGTTTAGTTGCACCTGCCAATCCTCTGGGACTTGTTTCTGTTCTCCACCTTGCCGCAGGCAGGCAGCCTTTGCTGCTGGCAGAGGTCACACAGCTTTAGTTGGAGTTGTGAAAGTCCTCTGTGTCCCACAAGGGGTGTCGGCCACCAAAACCCTACTGCTTAATTGTAAGAACAGACAAAGAGCTTCAAAAGTAAAGGTGACCTCTGTGATTTGCACCTCTGTCAAGATGAATATCCTCTCTCTTTCTTGTGTGTGTGTGCAGCTCTTGAACCAGTTTTTCTACCTTTAGTCAAGAATTGATGGTGATCCCTTGCAGGTAGCACAACAGCTGTTCTCCATGTGCCCCTAAAACAATTTCCAAAAACTGATCAGCCAATTAATGAGATTAATTGCAAGGTAAAATAATGCCATTAATGTAAATTAAGTGTTGCTGAGACTCAGGTGCTAAAATTTTGAAAGAGAGTTTGTGGGATCACAGAAAATTAATATTACCTCATGGCAGTCACACTGCTCCCCATGGCCATGGCTGTTGCATGATTCCCCAGGAATCACCAAAGGGTCAGAATTTGTGCCTGCTTCTTGTTCATTGAACCTTCCTCCTGCGTGTGCTGTGCTGAAGCCACACTGAGGGTGACCCAGTGCTGCCTCTTGCCCTGCTCCACATGACTTCCAACCCCCAAACAATGTGTGCTTGGCTTCCTGAAACCTGGCTGAACAGGTTCTGGGCTTAAAAGCACATCTGTATGTTAAACTGAGCAGGTATAGACCATTAATCTATACCCTGGACTGAGACAAGTCTGGGCAAAAATGAGAAAACTAAAAGAAACAGGGAGAAATACAGATGTTTGGAGCTGCAGCTCCAACTACACAGTTTGTATGCAACATGCAGCCCTCACCTCTTGCAGCACCCTAATAAAGCAGCTATGGAAAGCTCCACACTGCTCCCCAAACTGGAGGAAGTCTTTGCTTAGCTGAGGATCTCCATAAGCAGCCAGACACAAATGATGCATAAGCTGGGAGCAAGCCAGACTCCCTTGTGCTCAGATATATTCCTTTGAAGTAACTGACACCCCTGTAAAATGTGGAGGGGAGTTCACTGCTCTGCCTTGCTGCTGAGTAGCTGCAGGAATGTTAAGGTAAATTTATCAATGCTCTCGCCACACTCCTTTCTTCTTGCCCCTTGACATGTGAGGTACAATTAGAGTGCAGCTGTACAGTTCAGGGTGCCCGAGACAGAGCTGATGTGCGCAGTGGGGTGGGGGAAGGATGTTAAAAATTCATTAGGAGCTGGCAGGGACATGCTGGCAGGGAGTGGGACATAATGAGATTTAAGTTTTGGTAATTTAAATTTTCTTTAAACCCAGCTTTACCTCTGAATTGGATCCAAAACATTTCCTTAATGCTATTCTAGTTGTCTTTGAGGTTTAGGACCAAAGCTTGAGGTAGTTTAATTTGGCCTTGTGGCACAAAGGAGATGAGGATCTGCCCTTCATTTCTGTGTGATCATGTTCTAGTAGCACTTTGAACATGCACATACAATCACATCACATTTTGTGGTAGCCACTCAATAGCTGCAAATAAGATACCCCTGTTTCCATAGCTTTTCCATGGAGACACAGCTTTTTGCATCTCCTGTGTTTATGATAATAATACAGCTTTCCAATTTCTCTTCTCAGTAAGGTAAGTTCCTCTCCAACTGAAGTATTTTTTAATTATTGATACCATAAATGGAAGCGTGTTGGAAACTATTGGCTTTGAAAATAGCTAACATGTGATATTATCCAAGAACCATCAGGAAAATTCTTTTGAAATTCTCTTTGATTCAGCCATCCTCAGGGCTTTATCCTTCTCTACCAGTCTCTCTACTGCCAATTTAAAATAACATTCTCTTGAAATCAGTGCAATGTCAGGAGGAATTCATCAGCACCATAGGTGCATGTTTCCCAGATGTATATAAACCTACTACATTTGGCAGCAGTAAATTGATTGCATTTAAAAAACCTGGGGTAGTTGAATATTCTGTAGTGTCCAGCTTGGCTACAGCATGGAATATAAAGTAATTTTTTTTAAGTTTCTTTCAGCTCTGTTTTAGGTGAAAAAAAAGTAAGTGCTGACTCCATAATTCCTGCTTTTTGATGTACTCAGATTTTCCTAATTTGTAAACCACATCAGAGGTTTACATGCAGGGACAGAGTAAAATAATCCCAATCTCCATTGAGATTTGATCAGAAATGTTAATGACTTGTGCATGCTCCCTCCTAATATCCAAGATCTTGCACTTTTAAACTAGGAAAAAAAGCTAGATTTTAAAAGTATTTATCAGTCTGATCTATGTGGTGAAATATTCTCCCCCCTTTAATATCATCAGTGCTGCATGCTCTAAAAATGTCTCCATTTCATTAATTTGTGATATACTGCTACCCTGAATTCTTTTAAGGTGGCTTTAGCTTCTGCCATACATATTTTACTGCTTTAAATTATAGATATAGGACTGTTGCCTAGTTAATTTCCTTTGGTTAGGAAAATATATTTCTGCTCTCCTGGCATTGCATAAAGTGATATGTGGGATTTGCTATATTTTTTAGCTGATTAAGTTTTGCATTTCTACATATTACTGCTTATGAGACCTCAAGTAAAAGTACGTAAAGGAAGGAGAAGTTTTATAGTATATTTCAAAGTTTCATTTAACTATAAATTCCACCACTAAGCCCTGCTACAAGACTTTTCCATTACCTTCCTGGATAGTCTGGCTATCAACTTCTTTCTAATTGAAGCATGAAAATAATATGAACTCAAAGTCATGAAGGTATGAGACAGGTATTAGTAAAAATGATACCAACTAATAAAATGTGACAGAAAGTTGTTTGCTGCTAAAACTTGGGGACATTTTTTTTGCAAGTCCTTATTAATTAATGGCACATTGATTTTGGTCTAAGTGTGTGTCAGAGGATGGCATTGAAGATTTTAAACATTCTAACATAACCACTGCTCATGTTTGTTAGTGAGACTTCACATGCTGTTTTACTTGCAAAGGTGGTGGAGAAAAGGAATTACTTAGAATTCCAGTAATAATTGAGTCTTTTAATGCTCAGTGAATTATTTCCCATATCACTGAGACACTGGGTCTTAATCCACCCATTTTCCCACAATAATGTGAGATAACTGGGGGAGTCAGAACCTTGCTGCTCAGCAAGGCAATAGACCCCAAATGGTTTGGATGAACACACAGCACAAGAATTTTCCTGCCATAAAAATAAAATATAAATGCTAAAATCTCAGCTCAAAGTGAAATCCCCATGCTGTCTGTCTTAGCTGAACCATAAAGCTACAGGAATGAGTTTGTTCCAGACTTGATGAAACTTTAGCAAGATGATTGTACTAACAGAGAGCAGAGAGAAGATGTGGACCCTTTCTCCTTTTTTTTTTGTGCCATTAGGTTGGCTTCAGCTGTCCTGAGGCTAATTAGGAAATTTTACTATATCAAATTTCTCATCTTTACAGTATCTGAAGAGCTGTAAGAATTTCCATTTGCTGTGATAAGGAGAAATAATATTGTTGCTAGTAATTACTCATTCATGCAGATCAGTACCTTCCTAATTCTCAGTTATACCTCTCCCTTTGCCAGAATAATAATTGCAGAGAAGCCTCCTACTCACTGAACAGTGCTGCTGTTCCCACTGTCTTTTCCCTTCCCTCACACCATGTCCCAAGACAGTAAATCCTCCCTGATCTTTCTGCCTGTCCCCTGACCTATCCCCACCCATGTCCCCAAACATCACCCACATCCATCCCAAATATCCCAGTTTTGAGTTCTACTCAAATGACACTTTTTTTGATTCAATAATGAAACCAGAACTTTATCCCCATTTGGTTGCTGGATGTTTACTCTTAGTAAGGCTGTTTCATCCCCACCTTTGCATTTAAAAAAGTGACCTTTTTTTTGGATATATGTAGAAGAAGTGATATTTGCGAAGTCAAAATAAGACTGCAGAGGAGATATTCTAAAGGCTAATCCATTACTTTTGAAGAAAAATATCAAGCTTTTCCACAATCCCTTATTATTATTCTGGGTCACCATGGTGTTTCCATGCACCTTGGCATGTCCCTTTAATTGGATCCTTGCATGGGAAGGTCCGGCACAGTTGCATTGAAAGCTGACATTTCTAACTAACTGACCTTTTCAGGCCCAGTGACACTCCTATAATGATTATCCTCTAGCATTGTTTGGACACAATACCACATACTTCACAGCACATAAAGAATATGTTCTTTGAGAACTATTCAAAATGCCCAATCTCAAGTTAGCAAAATGAGAAAATTGGGTGCAAACATTCATCAGAGTGTTATTGTGCAGGTATCGATTTGAATGCCCTTTCATTTCTCTGGGAAAAAGTGTTGTATTATAGAGCTCTAAATTAACTTCTGTTCTGTTTTTTTCCCCCAGTAAGTATAAAAAGGTCAAATTCATTCATAAGGCTGAATAGATTTGCAGGATATAAGCAATAAGATAGCAATCAACCTTCAAATAACCTTTAAAAAGACAGTATCTTTTCTTATGAACAGTAATTGATCTGCTCATTAAGTCACCGGGTACTCTTTGGGGCTCACCTGGGCAGAAATGTGTAAGACCTGTGACGAAAGAATGTCAGCTACAGCAAAACAGGAACAAATCCTCAAGTGGGAATCGAAACATTTTACAGGTTTTGAGGGGTGTAAAGTTGATGAGAGGATTGATATTGCAATGTGAATTCCTTGACTTTACTGTTATAAGGGTGAGTGGAAAAGACATAGAAAAGACCTCAAAGTGTGAATTTGGTACTGTGAGGATGACAACTGTAGCATGTTCATACCTACCTGAGACCTGGATACATCTTCAACTTCCCTTTTGGATTTAGTGGCTGATGTGGGAGGGTAACCACTGCCTCTGGTCAGTCCGTGTAAAGGGAGGGCACACATAGGGCACCCTCTGCTATGCATGGCATATAGACAGGCACTGTTCTGTTAAATTCAGTCAGATTGTCAAAGAATGGCTTTCTGTGCATCATGAGGGCTTTGGGGATGGATGTGGGTTAATCATCTCTGCCTGCACAGACATAAAACCCGTGTCCAGGCTGTTGCAGCACTGACTCCTGTCGCCTGCACTCCTGGGCTGTGCCTCTGCAGCTCCTCCTGTGTGAGCAGGAGCTGCTGAAGGGCTGCTGGAAATTTCTTCAAGGGAACAGTATCTAGCCAGAGAGTCACTCCAAGTGCCAGAATTGCCAATTTCAGATAGCAGTCAGAGGATTAGTGTTCTGACCATGTCCGTATTTCATTTCTGCATGTAAATCCACGTAATGTTTTTTAGTATTATTTTTATGAATTGCACACAGGCTGAGGACTATCTGTGCATAATTGATTACAGTGACTTGTCTTGGTTCTTATCTTTGATCAGAATTTTCAGAAGCAGCAAGTATCCCAGGTGACAAGGCTTTTTATGCTGTAAATGTTTGCACACAATGCTTTCTGTTTTACTTCACCATGTGCAGAATGAGCATCTCGCTCATTTAGAGGGACTGAAAATGAGCAAGTCTGTGCACAGGTGTATTGTGCTCCTCTTTTTGTGTAAGCTCAGGGAAAACTTTAAATAGTAACTTTTTTTTTTTCTCATAAACCCCTTATTTCTTCAGTATCAGATGTTTTTAGAAAGGATGGAAAGCGTTCTTCCTTTTTAATGAAATTTTAATTTTCAAGGTCACCCATCACTCTTCGCTTAGGCACATTTCTTCTTGCTGAGTGACCTGAACAAGGCTAAGTGGAAATCAGTGTATTAAATATCTAGAAGGCAGCAGAGGATTATACTGACACTACAGAACAGAACACAGTGCAGAAGCCCATGAGCCAGCAGAGCCCTGAACAGCAGAGCTGCACTGCAGACTCACCACTGTTGGGCCAGATGCCTCCAAGCCCCTTTACTTGGGCGCTGTGCCACAGACAGATAAACCCCAAGTCCTTTTTCTCACTGGCTTTAGGGTGCTGTCGTTCCAGCACAGCTGAACTGCACCTGGGCCTGAATCTGAGCTTGTGACTTCTTTCTAACCTAGCCAGGCACACGCAGCAGCTGTGCTTCACTTCTATTTTAGCAGCATCCATGTCCCCCAGCCCACAGGGGTGTCATCCTGCTGGATGCAGTGACACCAAGGTACTCCTGAATACTTGGCAGCTTAAGTAGACAAAGCTCAGGGTAGTGGATGGGAAACATGGAAAGAGAATGTCAAAAATAAAATATTATTTTCATAGAACCATGCCTCTTTGCTCCCCCTTTCCTCCAATCTCTGATGTAAGAGAAAACGGCAAAAACAGTGGTGATTTTACAGCAACAATGAGTGGGGCTGAGGAAGAGGGAGCTGGAGCTGCACAAAGGACTTTTCCTAAGCTCATTTGTTTCTAAGGATTGCCAGTGGGCTCATTTCTTTGTATGCAGAACATTTCTGTTAAAGCAGGCAGCCAAGGTCACAGGGAAACCCACAAGAAAGGATAACCCAGAGCCCATATTATTATTATTTTGAGCTTGTAACAAAGGACTTTTTAGTAGAGATTTGAATAGGAAAGGTGTGCTGGCTCTGTGAATTCAGAATGAATTCAGCTTGAATGGGGAAGGTGTGCTGGTTCTGTGAATTCAGACTGTAAGTGCAGCATGAGCCATGATGGAAAAGTGACTTTTTCATCACCCAGCTCAGTGCAGTATTGGAGGGAGTCATTTGAGCTGCTGCTAAACGAGATAACGTGAGGACTGTTAGGCAGTGGTATCACTGCAGTGTCCTTAAGGAGAGGGTTAAAGGAAGGTGAAATACAGTTTTAACACCACGGTCTGCTCCTGACATTGCAGGAGGTGTGGTGTCTGCACAAGACCCTGCACTGGACTGCAAGGATGCTGTGAGTGCCAGGACTGAGAGTGCTGCCAGGCAGAGAAGGAGAAGGGCCACAAGGCTGAGAGGATAAGGGGGGAGGCAACATAAACCAGAGAGTTGTATATCTGGGCCATATGAATCAAAATGAAAATAAGTGCTTTCAAAATACCTAGGAGACAGCAGGAGATTGTGTTATTCTTGATGCTTTATTATATTACCTGCCCTGTTGCACAGCTGCATCCCTTGTCCTTTTCCTCTGGGGACTACTGGAAGGAAGGAAGGAAGGAAGGAAGGAAGGAAGGAAGGAAGGAAGGAAGGAAGGAAGGAAGGAAGGAAGGAAGGAAGGAAGGAAGGAAGGAAGGATTATCCATAGAGACCCTGATTTTCCTGCCCATTCTCCAGGGACCCTCGCAGCAATCAAATGAAAAATTCTGTTGTGCTGCTGCCCATCCCCTGTGCTGAACCCATCTTCCTTCCAGGGTCTGTGAGGGTGTAGGGCCTGTGGCTGGATGCAAAAGGAACCTTCACTTAGACCTGCTGCACGTTTGCTTTAGCAGCTGATTGTCGCAGTTGCCGGCCGGAGAGTAAGAAAGACTCAGAGACAGGAATGCAGTCAAGAGAATGGATGGAATTATTTAATTAACAAAAGACGGGTTTTTACGTGTTTGGTTCTCTTAGTGTCTACCTAAATGGCAAGAGATTATTGGACCTCTTGCTAAGTACTTACCAGAGTGATTGGTCAATTCTCTCATCGTTAATTCTCCTAGTCAAAATCATAACAATTCTAATTCTATTTGCAGGTGCAAGATAGCAGACTCGGTTTACAGAAACCTTATCATGTTTTGCATAGTTCAGCATGAGAAAGACAGAGCTCTCATGAACTACTGCAGAGAGCTGAAGAAGTTCTCTGCTGAGGCTTTTTCAGCATCCATATCTGATCCAGAGCACTTGAATTGCAGCTGACTTGGACCAAACCCCTACCTCTTGTCAAAGGCTGGACAAACCTGACAGCGAGAGCGACTTCACGCTGATCCTGCACTGAGCCCCCTCATTCCAACAGATGGGCTCGAGCTGTGTTATCAGAGCACTCAAATATCTTTCTGTATACTGGAAAACTTTCCTAAATGGTCTCGTCTGGGCTCTGGGCTGGACTCCCAGCAGCAGCACAGCCAAGCAAGCTGCTCCCACCCCTGGGGGACACCACTGCCACGGTGCTGGTTTTCACAGCGGCTGTGTGACCACTTGTGGCATCCCAACAAACGCCTCTGGAAGCAGGAGCCGTGGTGTTTGCACCCAGCACAAGCACAGCTCCCTGGAGCAGTGCTGCTGCTGATAAACACAAACCAGGCAGGTGTCAGGCTGCGCTGGGAGCCAGCTCTCCCCACAGCCCGGGCGCTCAGGAATTAACTGCAGGGGTATTACTCTCTCAAGGCTTTGTGTTATAGTTCTGTTTTCTTCACCTTTAACCCCGCAATGGATTATGACCATACTTTCTGTTATAACTAAATGCTCTTCTGTCCTTTGACAAAACAGATTTGTGTCTTTTCATAGCTTTCTGTAGAGGGCTAATAATACACGGGAAAGCTTTACTGCCCACAGGAGACTTTGCCTGGCCGTAATAATAAGAAACGCTGTTGAAAAGTCATGATCAATGTTAATTCAGTTATTTTTCATTTTCTCTTTTTTATAATGAAATCTTCTACTTTATGCATTTTATCCAGTGCTACCCTATGAATTGCTTGTTGGAGAGAGGGGTCATTGGTTATAAAAATGAGTTCTTGCTGTTTGTCCTCATACGAAAATAACAGCAATATTTTGAAATGATGAATTTAAGGGAGGGGAAAAAAAAAGTGGAATCTGGGATGTACAAAAGATGTAAATATTGTTTTCCAGGTTTTATGGTTCCCAGATGCCTCCTCTAATTGCACAGCTAACCCTGAGTTTATTAAGTTATTTTCCAGAGTCAAACTCATTTGTAAACATGTCAGAATAAAAACTAAATTTAAAAAACAAAACCTTTGGATTAGAATTCTGGAGTGATAAACAAACTAATTTAGAATGTATTTGCATGTAATTTACATGTGCCAAAATAGGATTGCATGTGGTTAGTAAATACAGGTCTTGAATCTATTTAACATTACAGAATAGCACAGAAGAAATTAATTGTAGCTCAAAAAAAAAAGGTTAAAATAATAAAAAGATGGCTTAAAATGGCCCACGTTTGAATGCGATTCAATGTGCAGAAACTGGTGAGGAGAGATAAGCACGCAGGGAAAGCTGTAAATTCTAGCAGCAACATCTGTAGTAGTTAGAATACTGTGTTTTATTGCAATTCCTTACCTCCCCCCACGGACATTACTATGGCACGCAGCATATTTATTATTCACTTTCTGCAAGAGATGTTTGCCTAGCACAGCCTTAAAAATAAAGTCTGTTTCCTTTCTTTTAATGTTCACTTACTCAAAGATGATGTGAGCTTCCATTTGAAGCCTCTCGGCCAGTTTGACCTGTAGGCTTTGGCTCAAGATAACAATTTATAATTATATCGGTTATTACAGTGGATCCATCAGCAGGTGAATCCTTTGCTGAGTGCAGTCTCCATCTGGAACCTGAATCCTTCATGTTTTTTCCACCTGAAATACATCATAGAATCATAGAATGGCTTGCACTGGGAGGGACTGTAAAAATCATCATGTGCAGGGAGGCCACCCCTTCCCTAGATCAGATTCCTCAGGGCCCCATATATGTCAAAAGTCAGGGTGGAGCACATGGAACCATCCCATCTCTGCCTGTTGTTCCCAAAATATGCAGGCTAGAGGGAAATATCATCTGTGGAGACCTGAGTCAGAGGGAGTGACAGCAGCCATGAGACTTAACAGGTCTTGCTTTGGCTCCTTGGCCTCTGCTCCTGCTGTCAGTGCTGAGATGGATTTGTATTCTGAGCCTTGGGATTAAAGCAGCTGTGTTTGGAGGGAAGAGGAAATGCTCTCTGGATAGAAAGGGATTGAGTAAATGCAAATGTAAGCACCGAGTTTAATAGTACTGAATTGCATTGCTGGAGTTATGGGGGGAAGAATGCTTTATTTATTATAAAAAATATATGTCATGCATGTTTTCAGGCTTGTCTTCAAATGCCATGGAATATCCCTTTCTATATTCACAGCAGAGCAGCCTGGAGCTTAAAAGTGGCAGCAAAGTGGCCCTACAATCTTTGCTGTAAGAGGGTCTGTAAAGCTGGTCAGTGCTCAATCTCACTTTTCTCCAGACTTTGCTAAGTAGAAATGTAAGGATTTCTCCTCTGAATCCTGGGAATTTTTTTCCACTGGCTTAATTTCATATATTTTATTTAATTTTTAGACAAAGGAGAGGAAAAAAAAGAGTAAAGAAAAGCAGGCTTTATGGGATAGGAGGCACAGCTTTGTGGTGTATTTGTTATTCAGCATTTTGTTTGAGTGCCATGGAAGAATATTATCGAGGAGGACCAGACGTCAGGAACTTTTCCATACATTTTTCAGGTCATAATACTTCTATTTCAATGTGCAGATAAATGTTTCTAAATATTTTCTTGCACTTCTTATCATTTCATCTCTAGAAGAAATTAATTGTAGCTTGAAGAAAAGGGGTTTATTTCCCACTTGGCTATGAGCCATTTTGGATATCTGCTTTAAATGTTAATTATTAATTAGGATATAATCTATTTAAATCTATTTAGCTGTCCATTTCTTCCAAAGAAGGCAGCTGGATGAAACAAGAAACATGCATCATTACAGAGATGATAAATTAGCCTCTTATCCCAGGAGAAGACAGTTCCTCAACACCGAGGTTGAGAGATACCAGGGAGTGGAGGAGCCTCCCAGCCTTGTCCACTTGGTGCTGGATACAGAGAGTGAGGATACCAATTGCTCTTGCAATTAAATTATTGGTAGTAAGGGAGCATCCTTCCTGTAACATTCATTCTAACGGAGTTATTGTTGCTGGGGAATGGATTTAGTGGGAGGTTGAGTGTTTTTAAGTTGTATTGGAAAGTGAGAAGCTGGAAAAACAATAACAGGTGATTAAAAAAAACCAAACATCCCAACAAGTAATAAAAAGCTTTTGCAGGTATCCCAAGTGAGGCAGATCCCTTACATGAGCATCAGTGAAGCTGCAGCACTTGTATGGCTTGCAAAATCCTAATGAATTCGCTGTTTTGGGAGAGTGAAGTTGGGATATGCATCTTTATAAAAATGAACGGCTTCTTGACAGAAAATATGTCATGGTTACCTTTATCAACTGAGTCCTGAAGATGAAATGTGAGGCTGGCAATTAGCACCAATGACCAGCTGTGAAAACAGGAGTTTCTCTCATTTCTTTTAATTATATTTTTGTTCAAATATTTACATATTTTATCTCTTATTCATGGCAAATTTTATATCAACAGCAAAGGAGACACTTTGGATTAAATTTTGTATATTTGTGTATTTAGGTCTTTCTTTATTTGCCAAGTTAAATGCAAAGCAGAGCCCTTGTTTATATGAACAGTATCTATATGGACTTATCTATATGAACAGTTGAAAAGCTGGGCACTAGACTGCAGAGCTCATCAGTGCAGCTTCAAACCTCACCCAGCAAACAGCTGAATGACTTTGGAAATCTGCAGCGTGTTCCTGAAACTTTAAACGATACCATTGTGTCACCTGGGGCAGCTCCGTGGGTCACAGATCAGTGGCTGGGAAAGCCAGAACATTTTCTCCCGTGTTTTATCTGTATCCATTGTTCATAGACGATCAGTTCCAGAAAGAAACACCCTGTCCATGCTGGTATTACCTTCAAAAATTTGCCCCACTGGAGCACAGACGTACAGCCCAGCTCAGATGCACATGCAGACGCTGTAGAGTTACAAATATGTGGAGCTGACAATAATATGGCTTTTTTTAAAATTTTATTTTATTTTATCGTAACTGAAACTGTCGTGTGCTCTTGTGACACAGAGAAGACAGACACAATTGAACTTCTGTTCTGTCCAGGACTTGGGCAGGCAGCTCAGGCAGATGGTCCATTTGGATCCAGAGCCAGAACACTGGCATATTCCTGATTTCCTTAAAATGTGCCTGGCAAGAGCAAGGTTCAGCTGTGATGGACTTACCTTGGACAAAGAAATCCAGAAAGGCACTCACTGCTCACAGGATTGGTTTCATTATAGATAAGCTAAAAGCTCCTTAAGATAAAATGGATGCTGTGCCCCAAAATTCTGTGCAGTTGTCTTGACCTGAGGAGTTTTTACCCCTCAGGAGTGATATCCCAGAGCCTCTGCAAACATCAGCTCAGAGCACAAAAGCAGTCAAAAAGGCAGAGTGTTTGATATCAGCAAAACTAAAGAACAAATTAGATGTAACAATGCTCACAAAATAGGTGGCAGAGCCAGCAGAGAGGCTTGGAAAGACAATGAGGATGATCAGTAAAATGACTTCATCTGAAAAGAAATCAAGTAGAACTGTGATTATTTTTTTCCTGTAGGATCTGCAACTAATGAGAATGGAGCTTGAACTGAGTTTCTAAAGTTTATGGGGTTTTTTTCTCAGTTAAAGATGCTGCAGCCACTGTTGCATAACTGTATTTTGAACCACGTGATTGTGGATAAATACAGCAATAAATGCAAGTTACTACTGGCCCAAGGATCATAACAGATTTATATTCATTAAGGCAGAAGAGAAGGCTGTACTATGGTGTGCTTGAGAAGGACTAAATTCCCACAGCTGTAGAAATTTCTTAGCAAATATTTGAACAGAAAATATTTTTTTGATTCTCTTTCTGTGTGGGTTTTTTTGTGGGGTTTGGTTTTTTTTTTTTTTTTTGGTAAGAAAATGTATTAATTTTATATCTCCAAAGCCACATCCCTTGACATGAAAGAAAACAAATTTAGCTAAAAATCCATTCTGGTTCAGTGATACAATGAAGAAAGCATTTAAAATTATTAGCAAATGTTTAGCCTTAATGGGAATAGGGGACATAAATAGGTTTCAAGGAGAAATAGGAGAAGGGGAAGAAAAGAAGGGGGGAAAAAAGTAAATGAAATACATGAAGGAAAAATCCATGTGGGCAAAACTAGAAGTTGTAGTTTAGAACATTTTCTGGGATCCCTTTTATTCTAAATAAGCTAAAACTCAGGTTTTAGTTGACAGTGATGATGCTCAAAAGGCAGGTGTGCCTGGTAAGAGTTTATTTTAGTTTCTGTCTTGGGGTCAAATGCTTTCAAGTCCAGCAATAACAGAGAGGGATTTTGTTAGGGATAAACACTCTTAAATCAGGAGTACAGGAGGAGCTGGGATCACCTCAGACCCAATGTTCTTCTAAATGAACATGTCTTGGAAATGGGGGGATGCCATTATATTGTGCAAATACTCAGAAAGGCAGCTCGTGTGACTCAGGTTAGCACAGACTGGTATTTTGACAACAACCCCCAGGAAACTAATTAAAAGACTGATGGAGGTTTAGTTAGCAGAAGTTAAATGCTAATGAAAGGCAGTCAGTGTTTCATGAGGAAAAGGATTTGTCAAACAATTCATTTTGGCCTTTGAGTATATCACAAATATGGTTGATGAAGCTGCATAAATTTTTGAGGTGTTTGATTTAGTGCCTTACAACTTTTTAAAAATATAGGATGCATTAAATAGGTTAAAGATCAGTCAACTGACACATCTCACACATCACTCATCATGGGGGAACCTCACTCGAATGGGGCTCTCTTTAATGGGTTCCTTTCATGGAAGTGGGACCAATGTGACCTCTAATGATGATTTGTTGGTGATTAAAACATCACTGTTGAGTGGTAAAGAAAGATGTAGAAAGGTTTGTGACACAGTGCAACCTTGATCTCTTGGTTGGCTGGATCTTTCACACAAAATAATGCATTTCAGCATAGAAAAAACCCCTAGATTTCTGCTTCTTAAAGCCAGGAACGCAGCCAAAGCCTGTTTGATGGAGCAGTATTGACCAAAAGAATTTGAAATTGGGTTTGTCTAGTAATTAAGTTGGATGAAGCCTGTAAAGATAGATATTCAAATGATTTAAATTTTTTTCTGGAATATACACGGGGACATAGAATGGATCAGAATGTCAATCTCAAAATATTTTATACCTCAACATGTGGCATTCTGGTTTCCACTTACAAAGAAAAGGCACTGAAGTATCGGAATTTGAGAAACCAGTTTAAATTATAAGACTTTAAACTCGGTTTAGTTCATCAAAATGAGACAGGGATGATGGTGTGATATGCATTTGAAGGTAGGCTCTGAGCCTACTGGTAGCATGTGTGTGTTTGTTTTTTAAAACAGACAATTTCCAAATCACATATGTAATTTGCCTTTTGTAAAGCAGCCTTTTGTGCACGTGTGTGTTTGTGCTACACAAATAGGAGAGCTACAGTCCAAGGTTTTAATGGGAATTATGTTCCCCTGCACACACAAAGTAAGATGTCAATCTGTAAGGAAGAACATATTTACAGCAAAGAACTGTCAAAAGATATTTTGTGTATCTCTTACAATCAGGACCAGAATCCCATGGCAACAGGCAAAGGTCTGTTGTATGGCTTGATATGGACTTTAAAGCCCAGTATTTACAGTAATACGAACTGCACTGGGTGGTGCATGAGCTGGTGTTCTCCAAGACTGCCTGAAATTATATGGACTTGCTGTGGAGGGATGAAATCACTGCTTGCCTGGGTTTAGAATCAAGTAGGTAAATAATTTACAGCTTTGTTTTGCTCAGAATCTCTCTACAGTGGTCAGGCAGTGTCGAAACAGGCAGAGCATCAGAGATGGATTTCTGGGAAGATCTGCCCTTTAGTCAGAGGAGATAAACATATCCAAGTGCTACAAGGGTGTGATCACAGCGAGGAGTTATGCCAGTGGAGAGCACTAGAGTTAGAAAAGCTACCAAGGAGAAGTGGTAACAGTCAGAGTTTAATAGAATATGTGAAGTTTCAGAATAGAGAGTGTGTATTTTCAACACAAGAGCAGAGCTCACAAGTCTCTCAAACACTCTGCATTTTTTCCTGACTTTGAGGTGACCAATAACACCACGTAAACCAGTTAAATATTTCGTGCCATGCTAAGCAAGAAAGACAGAGACAAGAGAACAGGTGAGTAAAGCACAACAATTCATCTGCTGAAGTACTCTGAAGTTAATAGTTCTACATGGACAAATGAGATGATGCTTAGAAACCCCCAAAAATGGCTGGATCAGGCATAGCATTGAGCAGTCTACCAAAAATGACATTTCTGTTGTACTTCCCTCTTCTTCCACTTTGAGTCTTCAGTGTGATGAACTACCCCTGGAAATCTTTGGGCTACATTGCAATGTCCCAGAAAAGAAAAAGCTGTTGGAAGCATGGAGAATAAGGGGTGAACAGAGCAGATCTGCTTCTGAAAAAACCCATATTACTCTTATTTCAGATGTGGAACTCTGACAGCATCTCACAAAAGTTAAAGAACAAACTGCAAGTGGGGAGCTCACATTGCTAAAATAATAACATGGAAGAAAATCACTTGCATGGGGTTGAACATTACTTTTCCACTTCCCTTTCTATTTGGGTTGTTGGAAGTTTTTGTTTCCCCTTAACAAGGCAAAAGAATTTAATGGCTTTATATTGTTTGGAGTGGAGTGAGTGCCTGCAGGCTTGCTTGATGAGCAAAGTGACATCCTGAGGAAACGTACAGCAAATTGCAAACAAAATCCTTATTAGTAGTGGCAGTTACCTCCTGGAGTAGGATTGATTTGAAATCCCTGTAAGGATAGTGCTCTCCTCGTTCAGCCAACTTGACAAATAAGAGCATTTCTTAGGAGCTCATATTCAAGTTGTGGTGGAGGTAATGGAATTTAACTTTCAGATTCAAAACAATTAAAGCAATGTACTGAACATCACTGTGCCTGAGAGATTTATTTTAGAAGTTACACATACAGCCCTTTTCTATTGCAAATGCAATAAAAAAGCTGGGTTTTTTCTGCACATCCTTAGAGTGGTTATGAAGAGCAATGGGGATTCAAAGATTGGGGATGCCCCCAAAGAATGAGGGCATTCATTGCAGGAATCCATGTTTTTTCTCAGCTCAGAAACCCAGAAAATCATTTTGATCCATCCTCTGCCATACTCTGGAATGTGACAGGGAGACTGTTGAGATAATCTGGACTATTTGACAACAGCAATGAGAAGCAGCAGACATGTTATTTTGCAAAGTGTTTTTAAAGTCATATGTGTAACAACAGCCTTGACAGGAATCAAAACAATCTGCAGTATTTGTTTTATTTCCCATCAGCCACTACTTATGTCACTGCAACAAGAAGTGAAAAGTACCAAAATGTTCATTCCTCTTTGCCCCATGCAACTGAAATATCTGAAAACATTTACTTTGAGCATGCAAAGAAACTCTGGAGTGGAGACAATTGAGATAAACACCCAGAGCTAATCCCAACTCCTGTTGCTCAAACTGTGCTTAGATTAGCAAAGTGTATGGACTGACAGAATTGGATTTTTGGAGCAGAACATTTGGCACTGAAGACACAATCATACTTATTCTGTGCATTCCTGAGCTTTTCCCATTGGATCAGCTCTAGTCTGCTCCTGCAGCTGGAATGCCTGCTGGTGATTGGAGCACATCTTCTAATTTAATTTCATCCGAGGGGAATCCATTTTGTGTGCTCCAGGATTGCTCTGTGATGTGAACCAAAGCATGAGATGCACAGATACTCAGAAGACAGGCTTCAAAACTTAAAATGCTTAGGATGTCATATGGAGGAAATAAATGTTTCATTAACTTACTAGTTGTCAAACATGTTTCTCCCAAATTATTTTTAACTCAGGGCACCACCAAAATGCACTCAAATTGAATTGGCTTGGGTATTGTTTAATTTAGTGAGAGAAAAATCACTGTTAACAAAGTAAAATAGCAGCTGTTATTGTAATGCATCATGTGGAAAGGCAAGGCAAGCATCTAAGTATTTGCTGGTTTGTGAACAATATTTAGTAGTTGTTATCTGTACTGCTGGAAGCTTGGACTTTTGCATTTGATAAGCAAAATGATGTTGCTGTTGAATGTGAAACCATTCAGAAATGCTAATTAATACTTCTCTTAATGAAATATGTGCTCATGTCCCGAATTCTTTTACCTGGAAGTATATTTTACTATTTTACCATTTTAAAAGGGCCAATAATAATTAGAATGGACAAATGACTTGAGAATAAGAAGCTCACTAGCCTTCTAGGAATTAATGCATTGCTATCCTGCAATTTGGCTGCAAGCCTTGAAAGTTGCATGCAATATTTAAGGCTTCAGCCTGCCATGAGATCTGTATGGCAATAGCCTGTTGTGGGTGGTTCCTTGAGCATCCAGAAGCAGTCTCTCTTCTTCAAACTGGAAAAACAGGATTCTAATTTTTTTTTTTTTTCAGTTTTCTGATTTGAACCAATATCACGCTTTTATATGCTGTATTTGCTATAGCCTGGTATGAAAACCATGAAGAATTGTCACATTTTGTGCACCACGGCTTGATACACAGTGCCCTAGCATACTACAACTCTCCATTCCCAAATGCATTTTCCTTCTTGGGAAAGGATTGTCATGGGCTGGTGCTGGAAATGAGGCAATAGGTGGAGTCTGTTCCCTAATGGTAATGCTTTATTTTTGTGGAACTCACAGTAACCAATTGATCTCACTTCAGGAACAATTTGATAAGTATCCTTGATACTATCTTGGCTTCTTCTCTGTGAACTACTTTTAGAGGTTTCCCTTCTATGAAGCACTTTTTTCTCGTCTTCCCTTGAACTTGTACAAATTCTTACTGAACAGTGTGAAGATATTTTTTGTTTTGCCTGCAATGGGGGAAATGGCCACAAATTTGACCAGGGAGTGGACTGCATACAATGAAAAGTGGGGGGCTTTACGCTGTGTTATTCATTCATCTGTTTAGTTTTGATTCCCTAAATGATCTGTAAGGAGAGCATGGAGTTGACAGAAGCCTGAAGTAAAGCCAAATGAGAGATTGATTTACCCCAGAAATACTGCTCCGTTTAGCAGATTTGTTTGTATGACTTCTCACTTGGTAGCAGTCTTTTGCTAGTTGGTATAAACAAGGGCCACCTTCCAGGGTTACTCTGTGTTTGTATAAGGGCTCTAGGCTTCTACACACTGGATATCAGCTCTTGGAGTGTGAAGGCCTTATTCAATGACACACCAAAGTCACTATCTTCTGAAAAAACTGGTACATTGAAAGTCTCTGAGAACATTTCTTCCGTTTCATCACAACATTGGTCTTTTCTTCTCAGTGGCAGACTTGAAAAATTTGACAGGGTAACCTAACACTTCCAGCACGGTGTTAGAAGAAAGATGCTCCTGTGCATAAGAAATAGAAACAACATTACATAAACCACACTTATCCATAATTCTTCTGGGGTCTGGTTTATTCTTTGAATTTTGATGGAGAGTATGCTGAATGCTGACAAACAATTAAATTATGGTTACCTTTGTAATGTCTCTTCCAGGCTCTGTTAGTAAAACACGCCCTCTGGTTCTTCTCTTATTATTGAATGGATTTGCAGAAAGCCAGGCAGCCCAGAAATTTCCAGCAGTGGACTTTGGTGTGTTCATGCCCAGAAAAGACACAACCAGGCCCTATCAGGCCAAGCATGTCCCAGTGTGCCTCCACTCCTCCCCTGAAGGAGACAAGCTGGAGGAGGAAGAGGACAATCCAGCCTTTGTGCCCATTCAGCCCCTGGCCTTTTCCCCCAAGGCTGTCAGCAAGGGTGTTAATTAGCGTCAATTGTGACAGCCAGCAATAGGACCTGTGCCACAAAAGCATTTGCTAAACTACTCTGCCAGCAAACAGCTCACAGATGGACATGACTTTCATTTGCTACCAACCTGGGCTCTGAAGTCGTGGCAGGCCTGAAAAAGTTGTCTAATTTATTGCTATTCCCCATGGACTCTGCGCCCCTCCTATATTCCTTTGTTTTAGAAGAAACACTGGAAGGCTGAAGTTCAAATGTTTCATTTTTCCAGTCTCAGTCCTTTCCCTCCCTGTGGCAGACTGCTCTGTAAGTGCTTCAGTATTGATGAGGATATTTTCACAAAGGCATCTGAGGCTTCTGTTTTTCAGGGAACAAAGGAAGGAATAATCTGGATTTTTGCAAATGGATACATGACAACATTGATGCCATATCATCAGTGAATTGCAGAGTTAATGTGCTTCATCTGCTTCAGAGGCTATTCTAATACTAATGTGCTTTTACGCCTTAAAAAAGTCCATGACCTAAATACAAATAGGAAATACAGTATGATTTTGCTATTTCATTTTTGAGAGATGCAAGGTTTTCTGGCCTACCCTGGATTTTCATGTCCTAGTTTAGCTTCACTCTTGTCCATTATTTTTTTTCTCTTTACTGTTTTCTGCAATCTCTGGCACTATCATTTCAATCCATTGATTCTTTGGGATCACCAGATACTGAGGTCTCATTTGTACTCCTCTCCACCTGTTTGAATGGCAATCAGAGACCCCAGCTGCCAAGCTTTGCAATATTCTGCTCAGTTGAGGACTGTGGTTGGCATCAATGCAGATTTCATTTAGTTACGCTGGCAGCTTTCACACTGCCACTGGGCTTGCTATAGGTGCAGACACAAGTGTTTTGGTCATTTATTCCTTTTACATAGTCTAAAAACATGTTAAAAATGTGCCCAGGCAAGTTGTTCCTCCATCCAAATTTCCTTTATTAAAAAGGCATGCCATTTCAAGGTGGAGGCAGGCAATCATGCTCCTCACTTGGCATCACGTCCTCGTGCTGGCGGAGATGTTTGTGCTGCCCTTGGCATTGCTCAGCTCTGTTTTTCTCTCTCACTCTTGGGGTGGCTTTGGCAGCTGCACGGGCCAGATGCAAAGCTCTCGCCTCTTTTCCAGCAGAGGCATGTGAGGTCTGTGTAAAAAGCTTTCTGGCAGAGGCTCTGCAGTTTGCCTGGCTCTGCTTTGCTTCCCCAAGATTTGCTGCTCACCCCCTCTACGTGTACCATCTTCTGATCCACAAACAAGCGTGAGGAATTCAGCTGCACGGGGTGGGGGTTTGGAGAGGAAGCAGCTCACCTAAGGCACATGAAGAGCCCTGTTAGTGCCCGTGTCTGCTCCATCTCTGATGGATAAACAGTTACTTTGACATTTAATGAATTTGTCATCTTATATCTTGGAAGCACAGCAGCACCATGCCCTCCTTTAGAATAAGCAGTTCTCTTAGAAAGATGAATAATGCCTGCTTGCAACTACGGTTTCCTGATCTTTAATAAGTAGTGAGCTCATACTACAAATTTTCCCCTGATGAAGGCACTTTAATAGTCTCTTTCTCCTTGAATGGTCTGCCTGTTTTCATTAAAAGTGAAGGAACCTCTGATTTTGCAGGCTACTACCCTTTGTCTAAGAGCTTGAAATTGTTCAACAGGTTTGAGAATAAGAGTAAGCATGCATACTCCAGGCAAAAAAAAAACCAACCTAATAGGAAATACAGTTTTCTTTAATCTGTCAAAATAGGCAGGAAAAATTCAAACAGGAATGCTACTTCTGACCTCTGCCAAGCTGACACTGTCCTGGAGCATTTGTGCTGGCAAAGAGAAATACCCTTCAATGATTTCTCTCCAGTGCTAATTATTGCTAAATGTTCTCCTTGTTAACAAACAATAAAGATCCACCTTTGGAAGATTTTGACAAAGTTAGTGAATTTGTCAGCCTAACACTTTATTTTAGGATATTTTACTTAAATAACCATGAGAAGTGCTGTGTTCACTAACTGTACCTGTGAAACTTTATGTTCCCACTAGAATTCAGGACTTAGAAGTTCATTTATAAAGCCACGCCGTAGTGCCAAAGGAGATGTAGCTGGCCAGCAGGTCCCTTAGTCTTGCATGGAGAGAGCATTTGGAAAAGTGGGGAATTTTCTGCAAGCCTGATGGTTGTTTCTCTTCTGAGCATAAAAAAGACTCAATGGTTGTTCTTTTCTGTCTGTAAAATGACTTCTTGTTTTGACACTTGGGATTTGGGTTGTTGGAAATCTTTTCACGTTAAAGCTGGTTATTCACAAATGCTAATGGTGATAATATTAGCAGTGTAGTTTGTAGCTTGTCACTTCACGATCTCAGTCTTTATGCAAGAATCAGGGATTTTTCATCTCTTATGATTAACTGGCAGAGATACACGACTCCCACGGTGTCACTCAGTGTCACATTCAGGAGCAGGCTGTGGGAGTCACGGCCTCTGTGCCAGACCTCTACCCAGCAAATGGTGTCACACGAGTTCTTTTCTGCTCTTTCCACTTTCATTTTTGTAAAGATTTTTGCTCCACCTTACCTGCTGCATTTTTGTAGTTGCAGACATTTATAAGCCCAGCACAGAAGCATTCAAGTGTCACAGCATTAAATGAAAGGCAAAACCTTAATTCTAAATAAATAGTGCATACTCAACACCATCTGCTTTACCGTTAGAATTGTTGCTCATGCTGAAGTTTTGATGAAAAACTGATTTTTATCAAGAAGATTCCTCACGGGATAAAAACTGCTGTCACAGAAAGGTCAGATCCAGGATGCCTCACCTAAGGATGGCCAGAAAGATGACCTGATGGACCATTAGGTGGAGCAGTGTGTCCAGAGTGTCCAGGGACCTTCACCAGTTGCAGCAGAAGGCTGCCACGGGGGATGCTGGGCAGCTGGGTTGGATGGTGATCAAGAAACATTTCATTTAGACAGTACTTTTACCACCCATAAAGATCACAAGAGAATCAAGCCATTGTGTTCGATGTTCTGAGATTGCTGAGCTGCTACATCACCAAGGACTTCATAGTTAATAACCAGCACTTCAGCTTGCACCTGGAATGAGACTGGCAGCCAGCAGGAGCCCAAGAGCAGGTGCAATATGCTCTTGTCCATTTACTCATCCTCTGTGGCAGGCAGCCACCTCCTGCACCAGCTGAAGCTGCCAGATGTCCTTCGGGTCAGTCCCACATCACACGCACTGCAGCAGGCAGGAGTTTTGCTTGCTGCTGGCTTTTGTTGACTGTTCCTGCCAGGGTCACTACCTGAGCCTGTCAGTAAAAAACTCCCAGTATAATTCTGTGTGCATCCTAGGGAATGCCCTCAGGATAAAGGGGACCTGTTTTGAGGTTGAAGTCTCCTATTGCATGTTAAATTTTTACTTTTCTCCATCCATAGCACATTAGTTATCATTGAAGTCGTTTTCGATTATTATCTTTAGTGAATCATTTGCTCATCGTGCATTTTATCCACAGGAACAGTACACTTCCCTTAATCAAGAAGGGAATTCCCCTAAATCCTTTCAAAATATGTTACATTCTGTAATTATTAACTTCCTCTCTTTGTCTTAACCACCAAGCCCAGCAGTGCTGCCTTCCCAGCTGAACTGGCAGGACTCACGGTGTGACACTCCATTGTCATTCAGCTCAGGTGTTTTCTCCAGTGGCAGCAGTAAGCTCAGGTAACATTCCAGCCTGAGCTGCCTGTACTCACAGGTTGTCATTTTCTGAGATGACCTCAGATTGTGGTGTTTGCCCGCTTCAGGAGACAGTGAAGAACATCAAATATGTCTTCATAAATATAATACATTTTTATTCACAGCTCTAAATGAGGTACACGTTTAAATGTTTTGTGGGCAGGAAGCAGTATTGATCACTGGTTGACATTTTTAAGAAAAACTATTGCCACAAGTTGAAATTGGCCACTCTCCTTACACCAAGCAAATTGGAATAATGTCTGTTTATAAGAAACAAAGGAAAGAATAGAGACTATTGAGTCACCAGTTTTGCATTACTATTTTATGGCGTTTGCATTATTTTTCACAGTAATCCTGGATATCCTGATTTCTAACAATTTTCCTCTTTTATTTTGACTCTTTTTCAAATTGTTACTGAAAGGGTAGAGTTAAGGTTGCCTTGTATGCTGTGCAATTCTCTGCAAGCTACTAGCCTTAATTTGTGTTTTTCTGGCCTTTTAGTGCTTGATTTTGTGGTGAAGTTTTGTTTCATTGGTTTTTTGTTTGCTTCCTTTAATTGTTCAGGGGTTTGTTTTGGGCTTTTTTAATAGCTGTGCAGATTGTTGCAGAGTTTGTTTGCCCTCAAACTCTTAAACTCTACTTTTTTTTTTCTCTATGATAATATGAAGTGTTTTCTCTGATGGCAACAATGCCTCTTTTTGAGTAGTCTCAGGTTTAAAGTGTATCAGGCTTGAGTATTTTTGTTTGTACTTTAATAATATGCACATCCCCTCTGTGCCAGTGCTGCTGTTTCCCTGATGGTAACCAAGAATCCTCATTCACCAGTCCTTCTCTCCTCTTAAATGTCACAGCTGTCAGCAAAGGAGTGATGTAAAAAATATTAGAACAACATTTTCTAGATTCTTCTGTGATCTGCTGCTACTTTCTCTCACGCAGCAAGTGATGGGAATCATTCAGCAGGGACAGCTTAGAAAATGGTAGCAGCTGAGTAAATCTGACTCGTAGAACTAAATATCATGGATCAAATGGGCTTGTGCCAAACTTTCCCACTGGATTTAATGTAAGACTCTGACCCTTGTAGTATTACAAAAGTGGGTCAAATTTTCTGTGCTTGTACAGTAGGTCTTTTGACATTTTGCCAATGCCAGTATGCACTATCAAAGGTTCTATCAGCAGTTGCCAAAGAGATAACTACAAGTTTTGAATTCCAATAAAGAGTGTAATTGAATGTCCTGCACCTCAAGAAAATAACAGGGGGGAATGGATCACAGTGCATGTCACACCTCTGTGCTCCCATGAGGAAGTTTGGCACTGAGGCGCAGCTGGAATCGAGATGGCAAAGGTGAAAACATCCAAGAAAAGAGAATTTTATCCTTGTGGATTAGGACATATTTCAATGCCCTCTCAGACCTCTGTATGGCTAGTCTGAGGCTGTGCTGTTGTGTCCAGGATCTGCAGTTGGGCTGCACTGGAAACTGGGATGTGGCTCAAAAAAGAGCTTTTCTTCTCTCTTTTCTCCCCTCAAGTACTAGTGGCCAAGTCCTGATCTTGGCCATTCGCCTCTCACTTTTACTCCCCTAATTTTAATTACAGAGACTTTGTGATCCTTCTCTTTCTTTCCTTTTTGTTGGTTGGTTGCAGTCCCCAGCCCTAAAGATCCAATGCCCATTTTTCTCAAAGTAGTAATGGTTCTCTTCTCTGCAGCCCCTCTAGTGAGGCACAGCTGATGAAATTTGTATTGCAGCAGTCTGGCTTTCACCCGACTATGAGCCTGCATCTTTCCTTCTTTTCCATCTTGTCCACTCTGCTGTGGCTCAGAGCTTCTACAAGTTTGAGAACCTGGAGTTCTCAGCACAGTCACTTTTCCCCCTTCCCATATTAGTGTCATGACAGCTTGTCATCAGAGGGGTATTTATAGTGCTGTGAACTGCTTCACAGCCTCAGGTAGGGGACAGGAAAACCGAGAGCTGAGGATAAACCAGGGCTGGGTGTCCATCATCCACTGCAGGTCCCAGTTCATCCAAGGCAACGGTCAAGCAATGCCAGGGGTACAGGGCAGCTTAATGGTGTGACAGCCAATGTTGCAACTGTAGAAGCTTGACTTTTTTCCAAAATGAAACAAAATCGAGTCTTCTGAAATGGCGATAATCCTCCTTATATTACCAGGGTGATACTGGAGGGATCATTTATCTGCGGGTGTGCTGTGTAACCTCAGACTAGTTGCACGCCAGACCCAGCCTCCCTTCCAGTTCTTATAACTCTTAATTCTGGCAGCACAGAAGTTAATAGTTTAGGAAAATTTTGCTTTTTTTAATAATTAAGTCTGTAGAAGGTAGAAATCAACAGTACAGTGCGTTTTCCCAGCAGAGACCGTAAATTAATTAGGAGCAATTTGCTGTCAGAAACAATTTCCATAATTTTAAGTAAAAAAGCAGAAAACCCATTTTTATCCTGAAGTGATTTAACTCCTGTGATGATGAATTATGTGAAATTGCGATTTACCTGCTCCTGGCTCGTGGTACCCAGAATGAGGTGGGTGAGAATCAGGTGGAGGTTTCTACTGCTGGGGCAGAATTTCTGAGAGTGATGCCCGCTCTCCCTGCCGTTCAGATCTTGACCTTTTCATAACAGAATTGTCTTTGACACTTGCAAATTCCTGTCAGGAGATAATGAACAAATTGCAGTGCTAATCGAACACAGGCCTTTTGTAGGCTTTTGCCTGATAGTCACGCACCAAAGGTCACAGTCTAACTAATGAGGGCTTTGGGTGATACCTACACAATATGTGGGCTTTTCTGAAAGGCCAAAATTTATGGGTGCCACTTGGGGACAATTCAGCTATCACAAGCATCTTAGAAGTACAGGAAGGGATGATCCATCCATCACTAAAACCCCATTATTGGACTTAAACACTCAGCCTAATATGCATAATTGCCAGACCTTGGGCTCCTCAAAAAGGCCTCAGTGTCATTATGATAGATCCTCCTCCCTGTTTACCAGGAAGAATGAACATGAGATGGTCCATTGTGGCATTTAGTATTTTAGGCCATCAGGATTTTAGGGTGATTTGCAGATATCAAGTCACGGGGATGCTGATTTAAATGAAGGGAACATTTGCAGAATCATAAATTTGTCCTGTGAAGTCTATTATGTGGATACCTTTCTGCAGCTGATAAGCATTAAAAAATTTACTGCTTCACACTTGCATTTTTTCCTTTTTTTTTTTTTTTTTTTTTGTGGCCTTTTCAGGTGTGAATATATTTATCAGTCCTTTCATTCTTTGCTGATGTACAATTAAAGCAGTCTGACCTCTAGCTGCCAAAGGTTTTACCAAAATACATCATGGAAACTGTGCCTTCCAGAGCAATGGAATCTGCTTTATCATTAGTTCTTGCTTTAAAGTGACATGTGCACTTGATTACAACTGCTCCAAAATATGCAGGAATTATAGGCTAGAGATGAAAGGCAGTGGAAGATAAATTAGGGTACTATCCTCAAAATCTCCAAGTTACCTGCAGAATTTTAAGCCAGCCTGGAGCACGTTAATGCAGCAATGCTGCTCATCCCCTTGCCCGGGGTGCTGGCACCAGATCTCAGCCTCAGCAATGGCATTTGGGCTGGTCTCCCTCTGTTCCCATCACACACAGCTTGGTGCCATCCCTGTCACACCAAGGTCTGGGGGATTGCCATGTGCAGCTCCACAGCTGCTGCCTTTCGGCGAAGCGATCCCTGCACAGAGTTGATCTCTCAGTTTGGCTCGCACTCTGGGATTCTGTGGGATGGAAGGTGCTACAGAAATGGATGCTATATAAATATTTTTGAGATCTAGAAATACAGGCTACAGAAAAAGCTCGGCTCAGAGCTGACAGCGTAATCAGAATCTGCATTTCACACCACAGCGACGGCGCCTTGTGCGACACAGTCTGCTTAGCACTACCCAGCACCACTGTACCCTTCCTGGTCTTCAAGAGAACGATGAAATGTGAGGTTTGTTAGTCTGTGCATTCCTTTTCTTTCATATTTACTAAAATATAGCTTTTCTTTTTTTTTTTTTCCCATTAAATGATTACCTTGAAATTGTTTACCTACTGATTCAAACGCCCACCAGATGAGAAGTTCTGTTTCAGCACTGCAATTCTTGCTAAATGTCTGGGTAGCTCATAGAACTGCTGAAAGGCATTGAAGACACCCTCTCCTGGTCATCCACTGAATGCACTAATTTATTTTTAAATGAGCTTGCAAGTCCTATTTGTGTTACGTGTGTGTTTATTTAAGGATACATTTGAAAATTAGTGCTCATTTGAACTCAGAGTCTGAGACAGTGACGTGAGACATCTCTTTCAAATTATCTCAGCACGTGCATCAGATGCCAGGCCCAGGTAAGTTGTGCTGGATATGATAAGTTTGGACACATTGGTCCATGCAGTGAGAAACATCTTGTGTAACAGGCTGTGCACATTGCCACCAAGATCAAAAGCTGAATGACTCCAGGGTCTGTCTGTCCTTAAAGCTTTGGTTTGGGTTGGGATTTTTTGTCATCCAGTCTGCCAGTGAGTTTTTGTTCTGAATCACTCTGCAATCTCGCCTCCAAGTGAATCCTGCAGCCACTGCTCGTCCTGCTCACAGTGACAGCACCTGGAAGCCCAGATGTGAGATGTGCTGAACGACGGGCATGACTCAGTTGCAGCAGGAGGCATGAGAAAAAATCAGAGAGATGTCTGCACTGTGCTTCACATCTACTTTGTGGAACCTTGCACTTTTGAGGAAAATTGCCTGCTATGAACTACACAGCCCATTTCAAAACACACAGTCAGCTCTTTCCCACATAACATCCAGCATAAACCCTCAGAATTCCCCTTGCGTGCATAACTTGAGTCAAAGAGAATCAACTGCTGTTTTGGCAAGGTGTGCACTGGCCAGGGCGTGATCTTGTTTCAAAACTAATATACAAGACCAACACGAAATCAGGAAGAATCTGTGCATCTGTCACACACAACATGGGTGCATTAGGTATGACAAAATCTCTCAGAGAATCTGTACACTTTTAAAAATAAATGTACGCAGTGCTGGGCACGTAATAGATTGATGATTATAATTTGGACCACTTGGGAATTGCTTGGTTATAATCTCTGTACATCTTCAATGCATTCGGCTGGTCTGACTCCTTATGGCGTCCTTTGTTAATGAAAGTCATGAAAAAACCAGTTTAACAGGAAAATCTGTCTCTTCTGCATCCACCCTCCCCTTCAAGGTCTTCCTTTCAGTCTTCCAAGTGGATGTGCTACACCAGAGCTGTTGTTAGATTAAAAATTTTTGGGTTTAATCTAAATTTCTAGTTACAGGTTTCTTTAGCCAGAATGGGTTGAGCTACGAGACCAGTAGAAGACTTAGGATAAAAAGTTTGATTGCTTTTTTGCCAGAATTAGGCCAGGATTTGGAGAGTTCCCTGTGGCCCAGACCCGCCCTCTGCAAATTGCTGTTTCCTCATCCTTGTCATGTTCCTGGACACAAGGATGGCTGGACCACTGGGCTTCTCTGGGCTGCTCTTCCTTAAGCCTTGAGCCTTGCAACACATCAGAGCTACACCTCATCTGCTGTTCCCAAATGGTTCCCTTACCTGCAAGCACAGATTCCTATATTTACTCCATGTGAACAATGACTGCTTTGTGGGGGATGTTTTGATGCATCCTAATCTGGATAGGGTCTTGACATAATGTTGCTGCAGCCTTTTAGCAAAAAACTGCTGATGTGTTTCAGAAGAAACTTCTGAAGGAGGTTTGTCAGGGCACAGTCCTGAGCCTACTGAAGAACAGCCAGGGTAAATCACTCCTAAAACTCCTCATTGACAAGTCAAGATAATAATAAACCCCGTTGTCTTCACAGTTGTTAATTCTCATTTTGGAAGGTGAGGGCTTTGTTGGGGTTTTTTGTTTGTTTTGTTTGTTACCTTCTTCTACATAAGTCTTACTTCCTACTAAGCATCTGAAAATATTGTTGCCATGGGATAGGAGACAGCTTCTCACCTCAGGCCACCAGGAACACACTGATCTCTGGTGCAGATGTATGGGAAGAAATGTGTAAACTCTCCCAGCCTGAAGGTGCATAACTTTATCAAATGGACTCTCCTGTAACCTCTTGGAGACCTGCTGCTATCCATCATCACAGAAATAATTTCCATCTGATGTTTCAAGTGGTTGCTCCAGTGGGATTTAAGCAGTAGGGCCCTCTGATGGTTCCACCTGAATTTGCCTTGAAACACCAGGTGGGTATTGGTTTCCTATATGGACGGTGATTTTGTGCGTAGTAATGTTAAATATAATGTGTTCTGAGCCTTGTCATATAACTAAGAATGGGATTTAGTTAAAATAATTCCCAGACTGTGAAGATCATTGGAACCAGCACTTTTGTGGCCGGGAGGGAGACTCAGTGGAGGCAAACCATGAACTCAGCAGTGTTCTATATATTAAATGTTTTGTAAAAGATTGGAGCTAGGGGAACAAATAATCCAAGGAAATGAGTCAAAATTCCTTGTGTTGCTTGAGGGGGGAGGAGATATAGTTTGGCTTGGATCCAAGAAAGTGTTTAAAAGCATGTTAAACTTTAATGAAGTAAATAGTCTCATCTCTGTGGTGCAGAACATTTAGGCTTAATTTTAGGCACATGCTTAAATTCTTTGCCAAATTGGGGTCTAAAAAAGAGTTATGCTTTTGCATTTGAGAAGCAGGGATGATATCACATGACTTCTATATTTAATCACAACTACTGAAGGCAGCTGGGATTTTGAATACAGAATACTTAAAGCAAACTGTTCTTGATCAATCCATAGAGAAATACTCAGAGGGAGAAAAAATATATACAGTAAATTTGAATAATGAACAGTTTTGAGGAAATTGCAATCTGCTTGCAGACATTTGGAGAGCAGAAAAGAAGCTAAATTTGTTGAGTAAGTTACTTGCTGTGATCTATTCTCTTGGCTCTAATTAGAGAGAAGTGAGCAGTAAGGGAACCCAGAAAATGAGACTGCTGTGGACTGAAGTGCCCAAAGAGAAGAATTTAAGTTGGAAGGGTTTTTGAAAGTGGATTATTTTCCCCCAAGTATTCTTTAAATAGGAGGGGAAACTGTATAAACAATCAGCTTTGATGCTTGACAAATATGACAGAAAACATTTGTGTTTTCTTTGGAATTCAAATATTTAAGTTTACTACAGGAATTAACTATATCAGTTAACAGCTGACAACTTCATAATTTTTTAGTGTTATGGTTCATTATGGTATTGCCAAAGTATCTTCATTGGCTACTTCAGCTCAGACTTGCTCATTAGCAGCCTTTATGTCACAGTGCAGCAAATCATTCTGTCTTTGAAGACCTTACACGACTGACGGCTGCTCTGTGAAACACTAAAATATAACAACTGTCACTACTGTTTCTTCCAAACAAAGCTTCCAGACATCAGATGGAAGGTCATCTCCAGAAACTTTAAATTCAAACACTTCCCTGATCAGGCTGCCCCTTACTTTGTAGCAGGTCCACAGTGACAGTCTCTCCACACAACAAAACTCATTCTTTGTAGTAACAGGAAAACTGATTTGTGGAGGGCAGAACTTTCTCAGGCAGGTGGTGAAACAAACCCATAGGAACGCAAGACTATCACATCTCTGCCTGCTCCAAGCTCAGGTCACATTTCTTTAGCCCTGTTTTCTTTAGTACAAAATACAGAGTGGCAGTGTTTGTTTATAAAAAAACCCAAACCACAAAAACCCCCAAAAAACCAAACTGATCGCTCTGCGAAGTAATTAAGAGAGTAAATGGAACCTCTTCTCTCTTATCACCAGTATTGTAGGGGTTGGAACTAGATGATCATTAAGGTCCCTTCCACTTTAAGATTCTATGCTTAGCAACCCATTTTAACCCATGGAAAGTCAGCTTTTGGATGATTTTGTCATGACTCTTGTACTAGGGAGGAGAGTAAGGAGCTCCTACTTTGAAAATGGGATGTCCTCATAGTCCCAAGTTACTCTACACTTTTTAAAAAACAAGTAGTATTTTTACTGTGTTTCTTATCTTTCCTGTGCACTTGAAGCATACATGACAGGCTGAGTGCTGTTTAACTGTTTCCATATCTGCTTTTAAATATAACTTCCATTCCAAATTTCCATAGTTTGTAGTCTTTTTTTTTTCGTGATTGCTGCATCACCATTTGGAATTCTCATACATAAGTTGTTATAAATGATTTTTTGTACATGATTGCAGTACATGTGTCTTAATACTGCAGCTGGGTAAAAATACAGCTGAAACAGTTTCTCCCACATGCATTTATAACACAAAAATACTATGCCTGGAATTCCTAGAGTTCCTTCAGATTTGTCACAAGCAGAACTGATAGACTTTGGTTCAATAGTTTTCTGTTAATCAGCTTCCAGCAGAGGAAGTGGTGTCCACTCTAGATTGAGCAGTCTTAGGCAGTGAATGGCAGCACCTCATTCCTTCCTATTTTCTCTCTCCACCAATGACATTCTTGTTCGTGCCACTCAGATCCATGTTTTTTCCCCTTGATTTCATTCATTCCATTGTAGCCTTGCAGGATTGTTCTCAGGGTAGAACAGCTTGTTGAAAGGTGTTTATAATAACAATTACACCTACTCCAATCACTAAAGTGTAATCTTTATCTTAATCAAAAAAAAAAAAAAAAAGAGACAGGGGAGGGCAGAAGAAAAAAATATACATCACAAACTACTCCAAAGTTCTGCTTGAGTTATTTTTCAATTACAGCAGGTGAAGCAGAATGAAATTGTAACAGCCATTTATTGATTGTGTTACTATCCATTAAGGTACAACAGGAGAAGTCCATCATATTGTGTAACAACTTAACTATTTAAAATAACAAAGGCTTCCTATTGTTTCCCTTTTTTGCCATTATCCTGACAAATACATTCTACTTCCATGCTGGAAATCAAATTCAGGAATCATAATGAAGAAATTCCGTATTCAAGGTGACATTATTTCTTCTCCTAGCTATTGAAATTCTTCAGCTTTTTCATTGAAAAATAACTGAAGCAGAACAAAGGTAATGAAATATATTAATTATATTAATGATGTTTTACTGAAACTGGCTGCTTCCTAAAGAGAGGGCATATATAACTGTAAGGAGAGATTCTATCAGTGGGTAGACGATTAACAGGTAGTGCTGCGACAGGAGCAATTTTAGCTGCTCTGAACTATTCAGCCACCTGAATGACAAACCCTTTTGAAGTTTTGTGGTGAAAAGCAAAGTTTGTCATCTCTTCTAAGGTGGGTGGCTGCTCTGTGCTGGGGTGGGAGCCAGTGGAGTTGTGCAGTGAAGGGCAGATTTAGTGAGTGATGTCGTAGATGTTGGTGGGAGCAGGCTGGAGGTGGGCTCTCAATCCAGCAGCAAACTGGGTGTTAAACTGGAGCCTGCAGATGATCCTGATGACTGGGTACCAGCACCCAGCAGCAATAAATACTGATGTGTCACTGCAGCTAAAGGCAGCAGCTGATGTCCAGTGTGTGATGAAGAGCCACGTGGTCTTGAGCTGCTAAAACTTCCCTCTAAATAGTCTATGTTTAATAGTCTCTGCATCTTATTGGCAGCCCACTGGGAAAGGTTTTCTGGGCCTGTTTGGGACTGTGGCAAAAATGGAACCGCACAGAGAAGGGAAGATATTCATGTGCCAAGGAGAAATCCTGCCCTTGGCAATGCCGACTGGTGCTGCTCAGGGAGAGGGATGGGAGAGCAGGGCTGTGCACAGCATCACTTCTCCTTGCAGGCTTTAGCAGCCTGTGCTGCACAGGATCAAACCACAGACATGTGTTCAGTTTGTTCCATGTTTATTTTCATGAGTTCTTGCTTTCCCCCACATACCAGCTTAAATTTCCTACCCATAAGAGAAACACAACCTTAGGAAAATGAAGATGACAGATAAGATCCCTATTCTGCTTCCACCAATTCTAGCAAAAAAATTACTGAGACAGCAGCCAGAGCCCTTTTCTGCACAGTACTGACCATGTCTTAACCTTGCTGCCACTTCTCTTCCCATTTTCAGTTGTCAGATCACTCTTCCCCAGCACTGATAATCTCGTGGTGTTGCAGCAGCTGCTAACATGAAATATCCACTGCCTGTTGCTGGAACCACAACTTCTCCCTTTGAACCTATTCACTACACATAAGCTTCAAGTTTCTTACAGCTTCCTTCAAGTAAATTAGACTTTGTATTTTGAGTGCCCATTTAAAGACAAAGCAAGGCTGGCACTCATGGCTTTCTTGTACAGTTATTTCTATCCTAAAGTCCCTAATGACCATTTTTGGGGTTTCAAATCACTGTAAAGTTTTGTTGCCAATTCCTGCGTCGTGCCCCACTGTCACTGAAGGTTTGTGCTCTTGCAGCTCTCAGATGTCTGTTATTTGACTTGTACAGTAAATACCTGTCAGACCCCTGAAGTTGTTTCATCAAACAAACCCCTTGATCTCTATAATTGATGCTGAAATGCTCGATATGAATACCAGTTGTGTGTGTCAGTGTGCTTTAGGATCGGCTTGAGCAGTGTTTTTTTAGGGGGGTGCTCCTGCCCTTGAGCAGTCTGGTTGAGGGTGCACTGAGCAAAAAAGGAACTGCACATCAGGACTGGGTTAACATTCACTGCCCTCTGTGCTTTCAGATGTCTGGGGCATTTCCTTTCTGAGCATATAAAGAGGCTGAAAATAAATATAAAACGCCTTTAAACATTACTGTGCACATATGTTATTTCCTAATATATCTCTAGAGCAGTTAGGCACAAAGGGCACCTGTAGAGCCATCGCTGGGTCTCCCATAAGTGCAGTGCAGATATTTCTGAGTTACCTGGTGATGAAGCATTAGGCCATAAATTCCCTTGTTTCACTGAACGAGCAGATACCACACGACTGTGTTGTGTGGTTGTGCATCAGGGGTTAATTTTGCTCTCCAAGCACATTTGGGAGTGTGTTCAGGCAGCACACAAAGTGAAGGCTGGGAATCAAAGCAAGCAGGCTACCTCCTCCCACAGATCTCGCAGCAGAATTTAGGAGCCGAACGATGCAACATGTGCATAAAAGCTTGATAATGTTTTTAAAACATATCACTTGAAATATGTTAACGCATATGTTCCGTCATTTAGAACTCTTTCATAATACATAATTTGGCCCTTTAGCTTTACACCCAGCTCATTATGGCTCATGTGCAAAGAGAAACATTCTCAAAAATTTCTCCTGGTCTTTCCCCAGCACTAGCATGACCTTTCTTTCCCACCTTGTGTAGTCCCTTTTTTTCTCTTGGCATGTCGCTTTCCAGCTCTTTCTGAGCCATTTCCAGTCTGGTGGCAGCTTATCCCACCAGTGTTTCAAGCGTGGCTGAAAGCTGCAGGCTGCCTAAAGGAGGATTCAGCTCGTTCTCATTTCAAAAGTTTAAAGGTTTCCCACAGTTCAAATTTGCCTGATTGTCTTTCTGTGAATAAATGGTTCTTTTGAAACATCAGGTTATTTTTGGGGTTTTTTTTGATTTATTTGTGTCACGATTAGGTAAACAGGATAACAGAAATTGTTACAGAAATTGTTGTGAATCAGGCAAAGTTCATGTCAGTTTTACAAAAAGGTTTAAATTCAGGTAAGAGTATACGTGCACATGCACAAGACCTATGTGTGGTTTTAATTTCTCAGTCCTGGTAAGATAACAAGCCAATAGACAGAATGGCATTTTCATTAAAATACTGCAGGAGAAGCAGACAAATCATTGCACAGAAGTTCCTTGGATGAGGCAAGGTAATGCTTTTTGTACCATATTTTCGGTTAAATAAAACATGTCCTTTACACAGGAGTGTAAATTGGCCTTGAGCACAGCTCCAGGTGGAATTCCCTCCTCTTCCCAAGGATCACACACCACAGGCTGCTACTGAGCCCTTCGTGTGGGCACACTTATTACAATGCTCATTTTGTAAAGTTGCCAGTCACTCAGATGTATGTGTTCCTCAAATCAGGCTCCTTCCTGACTTCTGAATTTTATACTCAGTACTTCCCTTTCAAGGTCAAACGCAATTTCAGCACTTCTAGGAATGTTCTGCTTGCAGGAATTTTTTGATGTTCCTGCAGTTCATGCTTTTTACTAGAAATTCATTTGTCTCAGCAGATAGGGGGGTCAGATGATACTGAGCAATACCCACAGGGAGCTTCCTTCCTGATCTGTCTCGTCTTGCATAAAGTGGGGTAGAAATTTCTGTTTTAATTATCACTGTTAGATGACTTCCCTCTGCACAAGGGTCCTGAAGCCTGGGTCAGGAGATTTTGAAATACCAGCTGCTGATCATGGGGAGAAGAACTGAGGTGCTCACTTACTCTCCTGAACATCTGAGAGGTGCCCGTTGGTGTTACCTGGTACAGAAATCTGAGAATCCAGTGAAGAGGTACCCCATGGAATGAAGCATTGAAAAGTTGAAAATTGGATTGAAATAGGAAAGAAGCTCCCACATTAGGCCTATTTTTTTTTTGTGGTCAGCAGTCTGTTTTCAGAGTGTGGACCTTTCTAGGTTTGCCTTTCATTTTGTTTCCAAATCAACAATATTGATGTGTTGGATTATTTTAACTTACATTTCCCTTTCCCCACATTCCTTTCTTGCTGCCCACCTTTAGTTGCTACATATTCTAAGGGTATGTGAACAGCCAGAAAATGCAAATGGAACTCAGACTGGTAAACTTGTAATTTTTTAGAAGTTTTATGTTTAAATAGCTCAAAAATCTGCCTCATAGTACCTCCTCTGTGCTGTTTAAACTAAAATACAGAAAATACCTCAATTCTTGAAGTAAATTAAGTCTATATTTTGGTAAGCTGGTAAGCATGTCAGCTTACTCTTTTTTTCCCCCACAACATATGGGGCTTTCTGTTTATTGTCTTTCCCTAATTTCCAGTATTTTCCTTTGAGCTTTTGTCAGCAAAGGCATACACTCCCCTCTGTGGTTTGTACTTCTTCAGAAAAACAGTAGGTGAATTTGAGTAATTTCCTCTTGCGAGAATGTATTCGGTTTGAGAGTTTAGGTGAATTATATTCTGCTGATTAGCGAGGCAAGTGCTGTGCTCCATCTGCTAGAGGATGGGAATGGGATATTTATAACGTGATGGATGTTGCTGCTGGGTGGGTTTGCAGTGTGACTGAGCGATTCGCTCGGGCTCTGGGCTGCTCCCTCGGTTGGCTTTAAAGAGGACGTGCTGACTTGGGGCTGGGGAGTGCTGCTGCAGGACTGGGGCAAGGACCACAATTAATGCACTCAGCAACAGCAGCAAAGTCAAGGCACACTACCCTTATCAACAAGAAATTCAGCAAAAGAAATGGTTTCTCAGTTATATAGGACTATTCAATGTTAGGATATTTTATTTTTCCCTCAGAGCAATTAGGGACGGTGCATATGAAATTACTTCTGTGCTCATTGGGCGTAACAGGATGTTTTTATTGTCCTAGTTTTCTCTGAATTGCCCATCTATATTTGTATAAATCCTCTAGATTTTACACCTTTCCCCATCCCAGGAATGGGTAGGTGTTTCAGTGCTGCAGAAATGCTTGGTGCTGTTGTTAGGGTGGCTTTACCAAATGCATTCCTTTATTTCAGTAAGTGGAATGAACACTTGAAAACACTACTGTTCTCTGCTTAACACACTTTTCCTTCCAATATGGCCAGACCAACTACTTGCAGACTTTAACTTTGTTACAGAGATGACATAGTTAAATAAACTAAGAAGCCTCAAAAAAAACCCCAAACTCAGAACTAATTACAGTGGAATTGCACAAGGATGTCTTAGTACTGAACCATGTTGAAATCTGCTGCTCTTTAAAAGTCAAAGGAACGTATCCTGCTCTGAAGTAAGGCACTTGTTTTTCTTAAGGTCATACAAAACAAAGCATATTATTTGAACAAATGTCAGAATAATGTCTGTAATGAAATATACTATTTACTCGCCTTCAGCATTTGAACTGTGATAAATCTGGAAAGGAAATCAACAGTTACTGCTCTTGTTAAATAGTCCTTTTAATATTACAAGTAAGTTTACATTGCTGGGCCCATGTGTACTTTAATGATTCCTGGAAGTATGATGACTTGGCCCAAAGGAAAGCACAAACCTAATACTTTATTTTGTGTGAATTAAATGCAGCTAATTAAAGAGTAGGAAAATTAAAAAGAATTAGGCAAAATAAAAGCACTACTGTAAAGCTTTTATTAAACACTTATACAGCGGATAAAGAATGTGCAGGAAAAAATGAGCCACTGATTCATTTCTGAGAGCTGCTGACTGCAGCCTCCTGGCTGGGGAGTGAGGCACCATCTTTCATGTCTTACCTATCCTGAGCCAGAGCTCACACAGGTGTGGCCCCCTGGGCATTCAGAAAGGTGTTGTGTATGAAATGATCCAATCTGGAAGTGGGTTTCCATGTGCCACACGACAGAATGACCCCCTTCAAAGGTGGAACAAGTGATGTACTGGCAATGTGATGGGTAACACACGTGCTCTGCCACTTTGGCTGATGCCAAATGAACATTTGTTTTCCTCTCAGTGGAAGTAAAGATCTCATAACCCACCCAGATGCCACTGAGGTGAGTGGAAACAGGAAGAGATCCTCCATGGGAATAATAAATAAAGGTACACAATGCCAGAGAATTTAATGATGATTAAATTTCCAAGCAGAGGAGGTTACACTTCACTCACTCTGAATTTTCAAAACATGTTTGCCTCTGTCATTTATTTCTCTGGACTAATACTGATGTATTTCTTGGAAAAGTATTTTAAAGAAGTTATTTGCATGAAGGATGTGTGGGTAGAGTCATGCTCAGATTAAGGGCTGGCAAGGAGCTGATGGACAAATGTGCCTGGGGTCTAAAAGACTGAGAAGACAGTGACCTGCTGGGTAAGAGCAGCACATTGGGAGATGTTGAGGGGAGTCAAGCACCCCAGTTTGATTTGGATGTCAAGGAACTTCATTCAGAAGTCAGGTGTTACCTAACAACCAGGAGAGGCTTTTTATTTTCATGGAGATGTGAGAGTACAAGCTCAGAGGAGACAGTGCCTGGGCAAAGTAGAGGTAAAGAACATTGATGTTGAAGGCTTTGTGGTGTGGCATTTCAGATGGGCAGCTGCTTTCAGAGAAGTTACGGGGAAAGATGGAGGAGAAAAATGTAGTAAAACTTGCTATCATCTGTTCCTCTGAGAAATGGGAAAAGGAAAAGTGACAGAGGACACAGCAGAATCTCAGGATTCTATACAATAAACGAATTATTCTATATAATAAACAAAGCAAATAAATAGGGGAAGAGGAGTTAAAGTAGATGAAGCCAAATCTGACTTGATGAAGTTGAGAGAAAACATGGAATGATGCTAAGTTTGAAATAATTTTTAATGCTATAAAACCTAAATATTTCAGTTTTTGAAAACAAAATCTTGGAAGAAAAAATCTGGCATTATTGTCCTCAGGACACCTAACTCTTAAATTCTTTAAATATTTTTTTGTCCTCATTTGTTTGTTGCAACCCAGAAATAAAATTCTTGTGATGCCAACATTTCAAATGCTATGGGAATGCTGGATGGCATCCAGCTTTTGCTGCTTTTATTGTGCCGTGGGTCCCACAGAAGGGCTATATTGCTCTTCCAACACAGTATGGGTGTTATGAACAAAAATTCTGTCTCCTGGCTTTGTTAGTGAGTTGGGAGTTTCCCCTCAGTGTTTGTCTGTTTTTTACACACCCAGCAGAGCTCTGGGTTGCTTGTGATGGGGATGACCACACTGAAGGGGGCTAATGCCAGGGATAACAATGCCCAGGAGTGGGCTTGGTGCTCACGGTGAAACACACACCAGGAAATATCACACAATGCACTAGTTTTATATATTTAGGTTCATTTTCTGTTCTTGCTTATGCCTTCATATCTCTTATTTTCAGGTCATTTAAATAAGAGACATGTGGTGGGGCTCTATCATTTAAGGAAAATTGGTATTCTGCCATCCATGAAATTGCATGGACACCTTCAACTTATCCCAAAGTGCAAATTATGTGTATTTCTCTCCCTTAAAAAGTCAATGTGAATAAATGCTAAAAAATATGGGTCACAGAAAAAAAAACATTAAAAAGTTTCTTTTTGTTTTTTTCCCCTGCAGAGTTCATTTTGGCTTTGCCAGCTTTTCTCTCCCTCCTTCACAGCAAATATACTGAGTTGGATTGTTGTTGACTAAATAAAAGGAATAGTTGACACATCTGAGAGCAATTTTTTGTTTCAGTCCACATGCTTATACTCCTCCTGTTTGCTCCTGCAGGAGCAGCCTCTCTCATAAGAGGGACACCTGCACTTCCCACGGGAGCAAGCCTGGGATGCATTCCCAGCCTGTGACTGCTGTGACCACATTGCTGAGTAGTCTTTAACTCCACTGCCTGCAAAGCCCAGCAGTGTCCAGAGGAGCCTGTTTAACTCCTCTGCCCAAAGGTTCTGGGACAATTCCCTCCCATGCTGCAGGATGTGCATGGCCCTGTGGCACAGTGATGTGTTGGGGTTTGCTGCAGGCAAAATACAGGAGCAAACATCTCTCTGTCACACTTCTGGTCTCCCCTGAAACACCAGGTGTCTGGGCCCAGGAATACACAGTGTGATTCTGGAATTTTGCAGGAAGAGTGTAACTGGAAGTTGTTTCAGCACCCTTATGTTATCCTAACGAGAGATTGTGCCACCAAGTCTTGGACAGTTGTCCCAGGAGATGCCTGGATTGCCATTTGGTCTAACTCAAGCCAAGGAAACACCCACCATGCTTGGGGGATGTTTTTGTAACCTGGAGGGACAGAGACTCCCCATCCCCATCTGCAGTCTCAGGTCAGAGCAGCCTACAGGTGTCTGAACTAAACCGACCCTGCTGAACTAAGAGGTCCATTGCTTCTGCCCCTTCCACAACACAGAATAAATAATTTCTTTCCTTTTCCACAACAGACTTTTAAACATCTGAAGTTTGCCTTTCTTTAAGAGCAAACAACCTCCCTCCTTCCAGCCATTCCCTGTGTGTCACCTCTGTACAAGTCCTTGCTCTGCCCTGGACTCCCTGCACAACAATTTCTTCACTGCTCCAGCTAAGGCCGTATAAAAGCTGAACAGAGTGGGCAGATCAAATCCTGTATTTCATATTTGCCTCATTTGTAAAGTCTGATGCTGTTGACTTGTGTTGAGTTTCTGATTTAAGATATGTCACAGTTTCTTACAAAATCTCTCTCTCAGGTCGTCTTCTAGCTTGTATTTGTTCAGTTAGGTATTCCTAATGTATAACCTTGTCCTTATTGATCTGTCACCATTTTTTCATCAGGCTCTTTCTCCAATTTGTCATGCTCATTCTGAATTTTAATCCTGTCCTACAATATTTTTTTTGTGGTATTTTCAGCTTGACACCAGTGAAAGAATCCCTGAAAATGATGAAGGGGGAGGAACAGGATACTCAGTCTGGATAACTTATTTCCTAATTCTGTAATTTATTATGAATTGTTTGGTGTCTATGAAAGGCTGTTAGTAAGCTGATTCCTATACAATCAGTAAGATGCATGTATACCTATTATTTCCTAAGGTACATTGTTTATGAAATATTGAACTGTTATGAAAAATTATAAAACATTGAAGCTGAAGATGGCAAAAACTGGCAAAATACCAGTATGGATAGACATTCTGAGTTCAGCAGTCTGAGCAATCAGAATAACACTGTCTGTTTGCAAGCCTGGAGAGCAGAGAGAGCAGTTAAAGCTTACAGAAAGGTTAGTCCCCAACTTTAAATTTACATTACTATTTGAAAGATGGTGAACATTTGCATTTTAATCTGGAGTAACAGCAGCTTGGCTCCCCAAGATAAGAAGATAGTGATTCAATTAGTTAATGTGTGTGCCTCCACTTAGAAATACTAGCTTAGCTTTTAATGATGTAACACCTTCCTTCATTTCTTCATGTAAGGTGACTTGCAGACTTGTTTCTGCCTTCAGGGTTAAGATGTAAAATGGGATCTTTTAATAATCCCAAAAGGCAGGACCTGTCTGCTCTATGCCATCTAGGAAAGCTTGATTTGCTCTTCTGGGCCTGCTCCAGGTCTTGAAGATGGGGCAAGTTGGATTAGATTTTAACAAGGTAGAATAAGATGAATACATAACAAGACCTGATCCCGTCCTTATGTCGATTGAATGTGCTGTAGTTGTTCCAAGCCTCCTTGCTTCACCAGCTTTTCAAATGGCTGTTCACATACTACTGGCTAAAAATGAAAGAGGAACAATGCATTTCCTTACTGGTTGTGCCTGAATTTATGACTATTGAGCCTCCAACTTCCAGTTATGATCTGTCTCATATATGTAATAACACATTTTCTGCAGGTGATGAGGTTGCTGTAACTTGTGATGAAGTGCAGGCAGCAGTTTGGTTTATTTTGTAATGCTTCTTTGTGTGTACCTGAAAATGGGTCATTTTTCTCCTGCAAGAATCTCAACAGGTATCTCTGCAGGGGGACAGGCAGCAGCTGAACCACACAGGGAAGGAGGGATGCTGCCGTTAGCTTTACTCTGATTAAACCACTGCTGCAGCTGGAACAAACCTTCCCAGACGCAGGCTCTAGGCTCATCAGGTGGAAATTGTTCCCAGGAATAAATAAAAATGGTGATGATGAAGATTGCCTCTAACACACACAGAGGGGGAATGGAAATTTGTCACTTATGGGTTCTGCTCTGGGGATGGTAGAGATTGTTTCTTTGCGTGACCTTTGTAACAAGAAGTGTCAGACTTCATCCTGTATGTATCAGACTAGTGTGACATTGGATATTAATCCTGATGGAAAAGGATTATGTGATTTTCACAGGCACTCAGACAGATTATCCTTTCTGGCCTGGCTGGAAGGTAGCAAGAGTCCCTTTCTGCAGATGCTGGCTGGGAGCAGTGTGTTCCCGGGAGAGCAGTACCAGAATAACCAAGCATGAGCAGCAGCTCTGGCTACCGAACTTCCTTTTCATTTTCCATTCATTTCTGTCGTTCAAATGTGTTGCTTTGAGGACTTGGCCCTTTGAGCAGGAGCAGTGGTGTGGATGGAAATGGTGCAGACTTTGAGAAGTCTCTCTGTTAACAAGCTCTTTGAAACACTGAGTAAAAGTACTTGAAGGAACTTCGGGAGTAACATTGCATTTAAAAAGATGTTCTTTTACCTTGTTTCTAGCTGCCCGTTCTAACATTGAAGCTTTGCCCAATATTTTGGCAAACAATATTTTGTCCTTAGGTCTGGACGTAAGGGATAATTTTGATGTTTCACAGTATCATGTTAAGCCCTGAAATCTCTGCTGGGTTTCACACTGGATAATAAGAGAACCAATTGTGTTTTGGTTGGTTTGGTACTCACTTCCCACTGCATCTCTCCCAGGGACCATGTTCCAGCTTTTCACCACTCCAAGTTGAAATTCCCTATGTTGTCCCACAGAAAATGTTCCTTCAGGAAGGGGAAGGAATGTCTGCTCTTGCTTGAAGGAAAAAAATCAGCTTGCTGCTGCTGTAAGGTATTATGGCATTATTGTTCTGGGGCTGGGGGGTCTTGACCACCTGTGTGAAAGGTGTTTGGTGTATGAGAGCTGTTCCCCAGCTTCTCCAGGGAAAAAGCAGGGGTTTGGGTAAGGGATTGAAGGGTTGGACCCTACTCACCAGCTGCACCAGGCTGTTCTGGAGCAGTGATATGGGACAGATCTGTGTGGGGTACACTGGTGTCACTTCAGCCCCTTCCTGGTGTATCAGTTTACAGTAGCTGAATTGTCTGAAATACAAATATATTGGGGTTTGTTTTTTTGTTTTGTTTTAAATTACAATAAAAGCTGCAGTTGCACAAAAAGGCTTTTGGGGAAGTGGCTAAAGCCATAGGCTTGCACTGAGACACTGCAGCCTGTGACCTCTTGCTGAAGCCCATATAATTTACATCACTTTCATTTTCTTCTTTGGTGTTTATAGACTCAAGTATTAAAAATTACATGAGCAAATTTATATTTTAAGCTCTTCTATATTTGCCTCCTGACTTCTGAGAAATTTCGTACAGAGATTGTTTTCCCAGACCTTCCAGTGTCATACTCTTACTCTTTCCTGAAGTAGGTAAGGTCAGCTTCTCCTCAGAAATATACATTTTTCCCTGATGCCTTGGCAGGAACCTCATGACTGGACACCTGGTTTCAGACAAGCTAAGAAAAGAAAAATGAGAAAAAAAATCCCTCTCTCTCTCTGATGTGAAAGCAGAACCATTTGCACGCTGTGTCAGTAGCTTCTGCTCGTTAGACCTGCAAACTTTCCAGTGAAAAATGATCTGAAAATAAATGTGCAGTGAGTCATTTTTTTCCTTCCCCGAGTTATACCTTTAATTAATCTCAATCAGGTTACAAAATCCATTTTTACTCAGATTTAAAAAGCATGCACTCTGACAAATAAATCTTGTACTAAGTGTACAGTGTTTGTGATTGTTCCTGCTCAAGGCCTGTCAGCAAATGTATCATTACTAATTGCCCGAGTTCCAACAAATCAAAACACTCTAGTTCTATGTTAAGGAATGAGTTGAGCCCTCAAATTACTGGATCAGCTTTAAACTGCTTTAGTGTATCACATGGGGGCACGTCAGCTTCAATTCAGAAGTAATAATATAAGAGTTGTCAATAATTGAGGACAGTATATGTAGGCTTATTTATTTCAATCTAGTTAGGCTTGTTCTTTTGATTTGGTTTGGTTTTATTTTTCCCTTTATCCTCAAATCCCTTTTGGACCTAAGAGACCAGTATATAAGCAGCAGGTGAAGGTCATTAAAAAAATCAGTCTATTTGTTTCGATGGAATCCAGGCTCAACTCAGCATATTTCATGCAAATTACAAACAAAACCAAAAAAACCCCTGATGATAGAAATGTGAATCAGATGCTGTGTTATATTACAAAAAGTACAACTATTCCAGCTCCCTTGTCTCTGCAGGAGGTCTTTACATTTCATGATCCAAACTCGCTGTGAGCACTCCCCATTTGCAGCCTTCTTGTGCTCTTAGCTGTCGCCATTCCTGGGTTTGTACCTGTCATCCTGTGTTTATGGAAGTTCATGTTGCTGCAAAGTGAAGAGTAGGAACCCTTTAGCTGCAGTGTTACAATTATTCTGAACTGCCTTAAGATCTTGATTAATCCCTTTCTCATTTAGTTTATTCTTTAAAAAATAATATTGAAGACAAGCGTTTGTTCCTTCTCTTAAAAGGGACACGTTTGTGGTTCAAGTTGTATTTTGCAGTAATTTAAAAATATTTTTGTCTTCGTTGTTTTTACATATTTGCCAGACATACTGCTCTTTGGTGCGTCCTCCCAAAGTTGCTGTGCATAGACTGCGTAATCCCAAAGACCCCCATCTCTCAGTAATGTCCTAACAGCCTTTCAAAAATCACTTTGGGAAGTATAAGATTTTCAGAGTAGTGTCAGCAATATTTACATAGCCTGAGATTGAAGGTATATCTTTAACATTAAACAGGCAGGAATGGATTCTGGAAAACCAAGGTAAAGCAGCCCTGTGTGGTGTCACACTGCTGGGAAGGCTCTCATTCCCACTGGGCATACCAAGAGCCTTAACACAAACCTGAGAATAGTCAGCAGCCCCTTTCTCAGTTACACTGCTGTAAAAATAGTCACCCAGACCAGCAACCAGAAATTTGACCTTATAATGCTCTACACTAAAGCTAATCATTGTTACACTAATCTTGCTTTCTTGCTTTACTCTGTCCCTGGATCGTTGCATGCTAAGGCTGAGTTTTTAGGGATGTTTTTATTGCATGTGGAAGGATATGAGTTGGCCAACGCCAGGGACTGTAGCAAGAACTCTCCCTAAACTCTGGCCTTTACTAATACAGGGGCACAGGAGGAGAGAGAGTTGCTTTGTTTTGGGTGGGGATGAAAAGAGATTGTTTTTAACAATGTGGATTTTTATCAGAGGAAATTACTTTTAACGTGTCTTAGAATTCTTACCTGTCCATGATACAGAATAGACATAAAGTAAATAAAAGGTGATAAATATTCAGGCCATGCCATTGCTTAGTGACAGTTGATGCTTTCAGTGGATTTTATGTATCCACCAGTGATAACCTGCAAATAATTCATTATAGTGTGCGTCTGAAATGATGAGACTTTGTTAAGCAACATTCAGCTAATGAAACAGCACACCTTAGGCAAAACACCTCCAACATGTGCCACTCTTTGCTGCCAAAGACTAAAATCACTCCCTACAAATGAGACAAGTGAAAGGCAGTTACATGGTGTGCCAGGGAACAAAGTATTCCTTTCAATTCAAGGGCATTCCTTGCTCACTACAGGAGCTACTTTTCTATGGTATTTGTAAGGTTGCTTCATTGCATGACTCACATCACAGACTCACTTGCCAAACCGGCACAAGATCAGGAGCCTGCCTCTTGGCTGTAATCAGGGAGTTTTATGAGACTTTTTTGTGGATGTCACCTTCTGTTGCCTTTGGAGCAACAGCTACTACCAAAGTGCAATGGATTGGCTAAGAGTCACTTCTCCTGCTGCTCACAACTAAGCCTCTTGCTCTTTGAATCCTTTTATTGCTTCCCCATCTTTTCGATATTAGCGCTGAGCCTTCTGTCCCTGCTGGCTAAATCCCACCTAATCCAAATCTTGTCTTTAGTACATCTCTGCTATTATCTCCTGTATCCCTTCTACGTCATGTACCCCTCCCACCTCAGCTTCATCATCATTAAAACACAAATACCCGATGCCTTCTTGACCCAGCTTCCCAAATTTTGTGTTCCTTCTTTAAGCTTATTTCTGAGAGGGACCACTACCTTCTTGCACCTCTTACCTGCATCATCTCACAGCCAGCCTGCTGTCCCAGCCTGATTCTCAAGTTTGAAAGCATCAACCCTCTAAATCTCAGTTTGCAAAAGCATGGTCAGATAGAAAATGTTGTGGTCTGAATATCTTTGTTAGTCATATATGTGAATCAGAGGTTTTTGTCAGGCCATGTGAGTTTCTGGTAGCTTCAGAGGGCTTACTCATGATAGCGAATGCTACTTTCAATAGTAGGCATTTGCAGGATCATCCTCTGTGATTGTAATCCCTTTTAGATGGGGAATGTGTCAGCATTTTATAAAGGGATGTAAAGATGCGTGTGGCCTGTACAAAGTCTCCATAATTAATGTTGCTCCATCAGTTGATTACAGGAATTTACAGGCTGCACCATTATAATACAATAGCCTGTTGGAATTTAATGTTTATGAAGAAAGGATAAGAAGGAAAACAGGGAAATTTGTGTCAAATGTCCCTTGATGTGGAAGCTCTTTCTGTGGAGATAACATCTATCCGTTTAGGGGCCCTGTTAGCAATAGAGAGATATCCCTGTGGAGTTTTTTTGTCCTAAATTCCAGCTTGTGTCTCAGACTTGCATTTTCCTCAGACTGTGTATATGATATTTGGGATTTTTAAGTTGTTTGTCTGTGAACTCTGTGTGAGCATTACATTGCTGAACTGTTTGACACATTGCTGAACTGTTTGACAGATTGAAAGAAACTAAGAACGAAGCTCAAAGGACAACAATTCTCCCTTACGCAATCTAGAAAACAATTCTCTAAAATATTACATCAGCTGCTGGCAGCTGTAGGTTTGCCTGCCTGCTAATTTACTATCACAAGTGTTCCAGAATCCTTTGTAATCCAGCCATTGCTATTTATATTCGTAATGATTTATTTAAGGTCTCTGTATATGTCAGCATAAAGTCATCAAAAAAAGCAAAATGAAGATTAGCCGGCTGGAAGCGCACAGAATGGAGAAGAATAACCCAACAATGGAATTGAGATAGAGCTTAGACACAGTAACTAACTAAAAAAAATAAAGGGCAATCGCTTTATTTTCAACTCATCATATAGGAGCTGCAGCCTGTGATTTTGGCACCAGGCAGTTCCCATCACAGACTATTAAGAGCAGGGAAACAGGTGTCTGGTGGCCAGGGAAGGAAATGAGAAGCCGTGACACCTGAATTGAGATCATAGACCTACTCCTGCCTTTGTGTCTGGGGAAAAGGCATTAACTGCTTGATGCCTCAGTTCCTCAGCCGGCTGTAGTGGCACCCAACTCTCAGCCGTTAAAATTTTTTACTTATTTATAAGATGGGTTTTTTTTCTATAGAGAACTGTAATGATGCAAGGCAACTTTATTATGTTCAGTGGAAAATGCGAAGTTAAGAAAAAACGCTGAAGGATTGTGTAGTGGAGCGCAACACTTTTTAGAGCTGAGTCTCTAGGTCATTCTGAGGCAGGGATTTCAGTGGCGTCCCTTAGGATCTGCTGTTATACATGCTGAAATGATCAATCAAGGATAAAAAATGGACTGTTCTCATCTCATAGATCATTTCACAGTGAAACAGTTAAACTCCTGGCTGCTTTCTGAAAAACAGAGATCTGCATTAATAAGGTGACCTTATCAGAGCCACCCCTGGGGGGAAGGGAGGGAGAAAAAAGGTTGTAGAAAGAAAGCGAATCCTATTGTTAATCTTTTTTTCAGGGAGACTTGGATACCTGAATGCAAATTACTTTATATTTAAATTGTGTGAAAGCACAAAAGGTTTATGTCTACAATTGGCAGTTACTTCATTAGCTGACTCGTGCAGCCTTGCAAATGGCTTCTAGTGCGAACTTTCCTTGGATTTGTTTTCTTTGTTCTTAGCAGATCTTGCAATGCTGATCATTTTGATTAATGTATTCAGCACTCTGTTTTACTCCTGATTCATGTTTTTTGCAGCAGTCACTGTTCTGGCCTGAGTAAGGTGAGACTGTGACGTGGCTTTAGTTTTCCTCCAGTAGCACCGATCTGATGGGCTGCTCTCCAGCTGCAGAGGAACATGGAGGCTGCTGTAATGCATTTTGCATGGCAGTGACCCCAAATACGAGTTAAAGCAGGTTTTAATCATCAGATGTAGGACTGTTGCAGCCACATCCCACTGCGACAGCAGATGGGTGCTGTGCATGGGCTCTGTGGGGCTGCAGTATCATCTTTGTATCTCTCTGAGCCTCTCAAGGCTGGGTATGCTGGCTTTGGGCCTCTGTTCAGACAGGTTTGTGGCTCAGAGTGGTTCACTACATCCCAAAATTAGAATTTCTGTTCTTACTTGTTTAAAAAAGCTACCACATAAACTCAGGTATTAATCTGGGGGGGAAGGAGAAGGTGTAGGTTAAAAGTTACTGTTATCTTGCTTCAGACACAATACCATGTGTCCAGTCTGTGCTACATATTTGAGGAACCAATCACTTCAGGAGGGAAGGTTCCTTCCTACCCCTAAATCAATGGATGATCTCTCTCTCATCCAGAGGTGGTGGCCTTCCATTGACCCAAAAGATGAGCTTCATCAAGATATTCAAGTTTTAGTAAGTTGAGTTTTAGGGTAGATCCTGTCAACCCAACCTCCTGGTCTGGACTGAACAGCACCGTCAAGGTTTACACACCAATGTAAAAAACCAGTCACAAGAATTGCTCGATTAATTGTCCCAGATACACATCGATCCGCTGGCAAGTTGCCGGAGGCGTGCAAGCTCTTACTATCCTTTCCCTCCTTTCTTCTTTATTTCATTTACTCAGACTACATTTTTCTTCTTTTCAGAACTTTTTGGCATTAGTTGTTGCAATCAATCTGCTATTCCCCGCTGACGCCTCTTATTGCATTGGTTTTTTCCAACTCTTTCATCGGCGCCTCCAGCATTACACATCGCTCTTCAATCCGCGCCAGGCTCCGAGTCCTAAAACACAAACACCTCGGGGGCCTGCGCCTGAGCTCCTTCACAAGCCACTTGTCTCCGTTACCCTCCCTGAGAGTCACAGTTTCAGGAATCACGGCGAGATCCCAGGACAAAACACTTGAGACACAAAGGCAGGGCTTCAGCAGTAAAATCAGAAAATGTTCGGGCCCAACCACCTCTATAAAACATCCCTTTGAAACCGCTCTTCATATGCAGGGGAAGTGAACTCATCAGAACGGATTTTACTTCCTCATGAATATTTTCAAGCCATTTCCCATTTTTATATGAAATCTAACATACAAAAGGTTTTCTGAGAACTGTTTGTGAAAATAAGAAACATGGGTTTTTTTGGGTTCAGAGCCTTGAATTTTTTTATCTTGATTTTACATGATCAACTACAGAAAAAAGAAAGAAAAGGTTTTTACGTGTCTATAAGGGAGGCTCTGAGAGAAAGAAGTGGAAAGGTAGATTAATTTCTGCTGCACAAGTCTAAGTATTTTCCCTGTTCTCTCTTCTGCTTCACAGCAATAAATATAATAGGATTTTTTCAGCCTTTATTCTTGGACTTACTTCTTAGTAGATGTTTAATTTTAAAAAGTGGAAGACAAAAGAGGGGATGGATGGGAATGAGTATCAGGGAAGAACAGGGACACTTGAAACTCAAGGGAAAGGGAAAAACAGAAGAACTCAAGTTATGCCAAGATTTGTTAATTTTCTTTTAAACTGTACTTGGAAGCAAAAATCTTTAGACAAATATTTGTAGCTAAAATTCCATCTAACTGCTTTTTCACACAAGATTCTCAGAAATCATTAGTCTGGTCCATAACTGGACAGCTCTTCCAGCTGATCTGGCAAAAAATATTCTGACCTCTTTGTCTGTGATAATAATACTGAAATCAAATAGGTGCTCAACATGCAAAACATTAGAGAAACAAATACTTTCTTCTGCTTAATTTTGCTTTACATATTTTTTATGATAAATGGTGGACTTTCTGAACACTGTGACAGCTGTTACTTGTGAACAATTTCAATGTTTTGGGTTGAGATTTAGCCTAATGTATGAAACCCACGTCCTTGCTGTCACGAAATCTCCATTTTCCCACTTTTACAATATTGTTGGCATATGTTTCCAGCTGTCTGTTGCTGACATAGAATTGCTTGTGATTATCTGATGCTGAGCTGTTCCGCTCTGTTTTTGTGGTTTTAATCTCTCCAACAATACCTGAACACGCTGTGCAGATCGTGATTATTGGGGCAGAATACTGTCGTCTTTGAAATTTATTGTCCCACACAGAAAATTGGAAATCCTTAAGATCTTTATATCTGGCTTGAATGCGAACTGCACTTCTTTCTGATTTCATAATTTAACATTGCAGACTGTTGACTTATTGACTACAGCGTTAGCATTTTCCAGATTGGCAGACAAATTGCCTTGTAGGAGTGTCTATGCATATTTATACGTCATCCAAAGGTTAAACGATAGAATACATTTTAATTGCCTAGAGATAACTTGGCAAATTATATCGCTGGTACCAAAACTTCTAAACTTAAAAGACGAAAGTTACGCACTGAAACCCATATTTTTTTCCAAGTAAATAAACCACTCAGCAGCACTGATTACTGACAGTCTTCCACTGATGTTAATTAAATAGCATCTCACAAACATAGCTGCCATTTTAGGCAAAATTTTAAGACAGAGGGAATTCTAGTTTTCTTCTTAGTTTTCCAAAGCATGGCATTTATATTGATCTTGCCATTTGAGAAAGGACCACAATCAAATAAACCCCAAAATGCAAAACAATTAAAGTGAGGCATTCGTATGTAAACTCTTTTTTCCACTTCCATTTGTCTTAAAATGTGAAGGTTTAAAAAACTAAATCCCTGAAGAAGCTAAAACATGTCATGTGCTGCAAGAGCACCAAATACACTCACAGAGAATATTTTTCAGAGAAAACATAACCTTGCAGCTATTTGAGTATTTAAGAGTAAGTCTAATTGCTACTTACATTTTTTATTTCCCACTTCAGCAATACTTTTCTCTCTAGCATACAGACCCCTAAAGAAATTACTGAAGAATAACAAGTGTTCTGCAAATTTGCTGATTTACAGTGACTGGTCTTATGTATGTGCTCTTAAATAAGGTCCTGCACATGGACTGGGGCAATCCAAGGCACAAATACAGGCTGGGCAGAGAATGGATTAAAAGCACCTCTGAGGAGAAGGACTTGAGGGTATTGGTTAATGAGAAGCTCAACATGACCCGGCCATGTGTGCCTGCAGCCCAGAAAGCCAAACCTATCAAGAGCAGCATGGTCAGCAGGTCATGGAAGGTGATTTTAGATAATCTTTAAGGTTCCCTCCAACCCAAACCATTCTGTGATTCTATGAACGTGAGTAAATTCAAAGTACTTTGCTCTCAGTGGAAGAAATACATGACCCTGCAGTAGCTTGGTTACTTGCTGTGCTTTTACCTTTACAAGTGATCAGTATAACTCATCTGGAGTGTAACACATTGCACATGAGACTGGGAGGCAGATGCACTCCTCTCCTGGGGGTTTTGACTGGAGGAAATTATGTGTGTTTAGGTGAAGAAAATGATTTTACAAGTGGACATGCAGAGTGGGAGGGCTGAACCCCTTCAGGCAGATGGGGGAACCAAAGCCAGGCACCTCACTGGCCAGGCAAGGGTCCCAGAGAGGAGCTTATCAGTGAAAAATGGGAGACATCACTGTGGTGTCCTCCTGATCTTCTTGGTGGATTTTGAAAGAAAGCTCCCTTGGCCTATGTTTGGAAAGGAGATTTATATCTGCACCTACCAGGGGTGAGAATTTCAGGCTGTTAAAGTGAGATGGAGGTGTCTTTTTTCAATCTTTGCTCCAGAGCAAGATGGGAGTTACAACACTCTGTGCTCTATGGTTTCTGTGGATGGGGTTTTGGCAGCTTCCACACTGAGCACAGATGGTATTTGAGATCTTGTTCTGAGACAGCCCTGCAGGGTAAGCAATAACTCTGTGGGATTTCTTGGACTGTAAAGCTGCATATAGGTATCTGAGGTCCACTGGAGACCTTGCTAGGTCCAACATCTCTTTGAGTTCATTTTGCTACACGGTCTGAGGGCAAGAATGGCTACTGTCCTTATTCTTTTGGTTAACAGAGTCAAAAAAGCCCCAAAACAAACTAAACCCATGAGAGCTGTCAGGAGTGATTCCAGTGAGTTTTGGAGAGACCAAGAAAATACCCTTGGGGTGTTGGTTGACAGGGGCTGAACACGAGCCAACTGTGCCCAGGGGGGCATGAAGCCAATGGCACCTGGCCTGTACCAGCACTGGTGTGGCCAGCAGTGATTGTCCCCCTGTGCTGGGCACTGCTGAGGCCACACCTCAAGTGCTGTGTCCAGTTCTGGGCCCCTCATGACAAGACAGACACTGAGGGGCTGGAGTGAGTCCAGGGAAGGGCAATGGAGCTGGGGCAGGGTCTGGAGCACAAATCTGGTGAGAAGCAGCTGAGGGAGCTGGAGGAGCTCAACCTGCAGAAAAGGAGGCTCAGGGGTGCCCTTAGCAATCCCTAAAACTACCATAAAGGAGCTTGTAGCCAGGAGGGGGTTGGTCACTCCTCCTAAGTAACAAGAAACAGAACAAGAGCCAACAGCCTCAAGCTGCATCAAGGAAGGCTTAGACTGGATATTAGGAAAAATTTCTTCCCTGAAAGCATTGTCAAGCCCTGGAACTGGCTGCCAAGGGAAGTGGTGAGTCACCATCCCTGGAGGTATCTAAAAGAGGTGTAGATGTGGTGCTCAGGGATATGGCTTGGTGGTGGGCTTGGCAATGCTAGGCTAATGGTTGGAATTGATGATTTTAAAGGTCTTTTCCAACCTAAATGAATTCACGATTCTGTGATTCTAGATAGTGCCTCCAGGTCAGAGGCAGGACAGATAATGGTGTCTACTGAACTGTAATTACTTGTTAAGAAATGTGTCAATTCATCACTTTTCATCACTGAAAATTTATCTAAAGCACTATTAGCTTATTTCCCAATCAGTTATTGAAGCAGAATCTTGAGCTACTGCACTGGGCTGATTCCTTTCAGCCCTTTAACAAAATTCAGACTTCCTGTGCTTTGTGGTCTTTCCTCTCTTTCATTTTTGGATAAAAACTGAAGGTATGCCTTATATTTATGTTCCCTAAATACTGTGATATATTCTCAGTAGTGCCACCTTTTGCTTCTAGTAAAATCCCCACCTATCTTATCTTTTCTATTTGATAACCTCTTATACGTACTGGTAAATAATGAGGGAATTTGGAAAACATAGGCCATTTGGAAGAAATTCTGTGTGTATCATATCAGAGAATTTGAAAGATTATAGAAATATTTACAACTCCCAAAGAGTCAATCTCTAGTCCAACATTTAATATAGGGATGGACACAAGACCTGTTCACTCTCGCTGTTCTAGAAGGACTGGTTTTGCAATATTTTCTGTCTTCAGAACAGTAAAACTACTTCTGATGAATTTAGCAAAGTTTTTATGCTGCAGTGCCCCAGACACTTTCTTATTTTCCTTGACATTATTTTTTCATCAGTTTGGACTGTGTAGTATCTGCAGACAGTGCATGTTCCACATATTGGATTGCTGTGTTTTTGCATACAAACCTTGTAAAGAAAAAGAATACCAGACTGTGTGTACAAGCATCAAAATCTGATTATATGCAGCATTCTAATCATAATATCACACCATCCTCACTGAAAAGCATTGCAAGAATATTCCAATTCATATTCTGAATGGTGTGTTTCTCTGCAGTCGTCTTGCAGAATTCTTATTCCTACCAGGAGAAAATCAGTATACTGAACTGAATAAAAATGTATACATTAAATTGCTTATTCAAATGTCCACCTTTGATGTTTGCAGGGAATTCAAGCAGGAAGCAATATAACCTGAGCTTTGTTTTATTGATACAAGAGGCTAATGTGAGCTACAAAACAGGAAAGAATGAGAAGTTGCTTAATACGCTGGAAATGTGGAAAAAATGTAGATTTCAGTTATTAGCTTTCACAGCTGTATTTGCATAGAAATATACTAACGGCTGGGTGACATTTCATGCATGAACTTGATAGAGCATCCTTAAAAATATTCATGTTAGAAGAGTACTTAAAGGGAACCTCGAGCTCGAACATTCCAGTCTTTGTTTAAAAAAACCAAAACTCTGCTTTCCCTAGGGTATTCCAGTGCAAGGTATTTCTTTATGAAACAAAGCTTTCTTTGTTATGAGGAATTCTGGGACAGCCTAGGAAGGGCCCTTCTTTCTGATCACACTTTAAAAAAGATCCTGATTCCCCTGAATGCTAAATAATATTGCACAATAGATGTTGCTCAGGCTTTTGTGGAAAATACCAGCAAAGCAAGAAGCCCCTTGAGGTTTCAAACACCTCTTGGATTATCAGTTTCCTATGCCATTTTCTATTTTGAGGGAACACCTTCCTTGTAAGGGAGACAAAGATGAATGCCAATCATCTATGCCGTGTGAGACAAAAGGAGTTACTCTGCTTTGAAAAACTAGAAGAATTCTTGGAAGGGTCTATCACAGTTACCCCCTTGTATGAATTTTTAGGAGCTGGGTCACAGCAACTCCTTCCAGTTCACATTTGCTTGTTATGGAGTGTTGTTTTGGTTGTTTTTTTTGGTTTTTTGTTGTTTTTTTTTTTTAATTCAGCTACTAGAGCAAACCAGGTGCAACTTCATTTGTAACTCATAAAGGATAAAGATGTCTGGTTTTACGTAGAGTGGAGAGGTTCAGAGAGCATAGTGAAGGATTTTAGATCAGGGAGCATTTCACTTGCCAGCAGTTTCAGCATTCATTTTCTGTTCCTTTAATTTAAACATGATTATTAGCAACACGCAGCTGAGGAAGGCACTTCTCTGAAATATTCTGAGGATTATTCCTGCTCTGTTATCTCCCTTTCACCTTCCACAACAGGATTTTATGTGTTCATGTTAGTTGATGTTCTTCAGAAGAGCAGCTGGTCCATCTCTGATTGTGACTTTCATTAGAAGTAGAAAACTCTACCTTCTGAAGTAGTGAGATGTGAGCACTAAGTCCTGGGAACATTTTCTAAAAACTCACTTTATACTGAAATATAACCAGCCTTGAAAGGGATTAGAAGGAATATGACAGGAGCATGAATTTAAAAGCACTGCGCCATGAAAACATCTCTTTAAGCAGTTTTGACTCTGTCATCACTCAATCCCATCCCTGCAGCTGCTGATTGTCCAGAACCTTCCAAAACAGCAAGAAGCATCTCTGGAGCCTGTCCAGATGCTTGCTAAAATCAGATTTCTAAAGGAGAGTGGGAGTAAGTGGAGGTACCTTCCTGGAAAAAATGTGGTCCTGCATTTTTAGCAGCTGACCTCCTTTCCTTCCGTGTCTATCCCACATTACTTGTATGAACCTCTCAAGCAGAATAGGTCTCTGCAGAAAAGGGCTGCAGGATCATTTTCCCTGTCAGTATGAGACATAAATGCTGGTTCAAGAGAGAACAGTGCTGTACAGACATGAAAATAGAAAACCAAAATGATAATATTATGAAAAAGGGTCATTAATACCATCCTACTTAGAGGATCTGTCTAAACCATAACATAATCACGGGCAGTGTCTAGTAATGCTATTTTACACTGAAGCCCAAAGGTTACAAAAAGACTTTAGTCTTTGCCAAAAGAAAGTCACTTTTTCATTTGAATTACGGAAGGAATCAAATTCTTGCGGTGGTGCACAATCTATGTACATAAAGCTACTTTTAGAGTCCTATTAGTAAAGCACCTGCCAAAAGACAGGGGGAAGTCTGGTTTATAAAAGGAAAGGGCAAATCTCGAATAAAATTTCCAGTTAGAGTGAAAATAAATAGGCTGAAGGCATCAGTGGATGGTAGCAGCAATAAAGATCATTTGGGCTGCAAGAGCAATATCGTCTCCAGAGCAGTTTTTGCAGACGGCGGCAGTGGCACCTGAAGGACGCGTTTTACAGGTGAGTCCCTGCACGAGGCAGCTCACAGAGAGCCTTCCCTACTGTCCTCTCAGGAAAGGAGTTCATAGCATGGAAAACAGCACAGTGCCTGGGTGCAGCAGGTGGTATTTAGCAAGATCTGGACTGGTGTACATCAGGGTAGGAGCTGAAAGCCACAATGTTTGAGAGCCATTTGCAGCTCCCAGACAAGGCTGGGCGAGGGTGGGGGAATTGCTGCTCTCACCGAGGAGAGATGGCGCCGACTGGCAGCGTCTCCTGGTTCCTGTTGACTTTCTGTGGGCACGTTTAACCTGTAATTTGGAAAAGGGAAATACAGTCTGGCACACATTCCTGAAGGGTTGCCAGTCCCAGATCTATCCCTTGCATAGCCTGCCAGAATGGGATAGATAAGTACCTTACAGACCAGTATCCACAGCAACAGAGACTGGAATTTTATATTTTTAATACATATAAAAACCCAAAGAAAATAATTACTTTTTCATTTTCCAATTTTATAATAGTAACAATGACCTTTAGGTCAGGAATTTTCAGCAGTTAATGACTGTCTGGCTTTTTCTTCAGTCCTCGGTTCCTCTAGCCAGTCATTAAGAGTGAGAAAAGTGCCTTCTCCTGTGGTCACTTCGGCTTAATCGTTACCTTTTCATGCTACAGAATGCACCAGCTGGGAAATAAGTGTCTCCTATGCGGATGGATCCATAAAGTGTTCCATGGGTTTCATTTCTTTGAAAGAATATTCTGGGAGGGTGTGAGAGTTTACTGTAAAAGATGATTGAATATTATCCACAGCCCTGAGAAAAGTTAGATCACTCTGAGGAATTGGGGCTGAGGATGGTTTAAGGCCATAGATTTCAAAAGATTAAATCTTCAGAATTTATCTGTGTAATCTAGGTTCCCTTACTCTTGGTAATGGAGTGCTTTGGAATTATATATGGACACATATTTTCTTATCCATCTTCTAGGATCACACAGGAACAGGACCTCTTTTTTTTGGTTGCTGTTGTTGGTATTTTTATATGTAATCGCCCTGATGCTGAAAGCACAGTGCAGCAACACTGTCTTGAGAGTTAAAACTTACTTTATAAAGGGGAACAGCCCTCTGGAATGCTTACCCTGCTCTGTCTGGATAGTAGATTCCCTCCTTCCAACCACCCTCTCTCTCAACCTAGAAGCTGTACATGACTTTGTCCAGTGGGAGATTCATTTATACATGGAAATGACTTTGTCTTGCACTTCATTGTAAGATCAAAAATGCGAACCATGGAATGGAGGTATCTTCTGACCACTCTAATGATCATATTCTTGGTAAAACCAACCAGATTGTGAGTATAATTTGTACCTTCAGGTAAAAACATAAACCTTTGAAGAGTCTTCAGTTCTTGTGCACTGTTAGTTGAGTTCTTCTTCAACCTCTATGACTTTTAATGCCATTTTCCCAATGTGATGTTACTTTAAAAATTGTGAATATATCTTTCCTACAAGGTATATTTAAACTTGAAAACAACTGTGTAAGAACTGCAGAACTTGGAGGACAAATAAATCCACAAGAAAACAATCGTTTTCTAAACCACATATTCAATGTGTAGGGATTTCTAGTAGTAGTCCAGTGTATGGTGACTGCTGAATAGTCAGGTGGTAGTGAAGCACCTCCACTGGAACAGTAAAAGAACATGAGAATTTCTTCATTAGTAGATTTAAAGTCAATATGGTGTCCTTTGAGAACTCGGTACTAAATATGGAATAATGTGAATGATGAGCCTAATTTTAGTGTTATGCTGTGAAAAGAGATTTAACACCTGCATAACTTTTACTGGAACTCTTAGCTTTTCATTTTGTACCTTTAAGTGAAAACACAGAGTGTGCATGAAAGCTGTGGGCATCCGCTTCTGCTTGAACATTTTTTTACTTTTCAAGAAAAATAACACCAGCAAAATAAAAGTAGTGTTCCAAGAAAGAGCCACTCAGGAGTCCCACAAGGGCCAGGACTGTGCCTTGTGGTTTCTCCACTCTTGGAGTGACAGTATTATTTTCTAAGCTGAGGCTTCATTTGCATTTTGAAAGTATGACAATTTACTTCTCAGCAGGGCTGTGCTGTTTCTAAAAGGCTGGACTGGCTCGAGGATTTAAATCCAGTGAGGTTCCAGTAATTCCCTTAACAATGAGTTTAAAAATCCACACCTTTAAAACAGCTCTGCACCTTTAAACCTCAAGCTCAACTCCGTGTTAAAGCAGCTGGCTAACCATTAGTAGAAATGGGAAAGGTCCAAAAGACAGGAGTGACAAGTGACTTGTGTTTCATTCGGTGCTTTAATGGATTTTTCCAGAGCTCCACAGCTAACCAGGGCAGATTATTGATAGATTTTAAAGCCAGAAATTAACACTGTTCCTTGTAGGCAGAAGAGAAATGTATGGGATCACTATTAATTCTTTAGTATTATAATGCCTTCTGGCTCAATGTGTGTGCAAGGGACCAAGAGTAAACATGCATTTATCATCCCAACCCTTATCTGTTCCCAAAAACGTCCTTCAGTGGAAAACTGTGAAAGATTTGAGACCTTCTATTTTTTTGCTTCTGATACAAAGATCTTTACAGTCTTTGCTGTAATTGAACATTCAAATGTAAAATATTGCAAATACCAGTTCAGAGTGTTTCTTTTCCCTGGAAAAACCCCAACCAACCAACCAGCCAAAAAACTCACTACGGTTCTAGTTGCCTTCACATGAAGTCTTTTGGTTTTCTTTCATTGGGACAAATTACCCAGGCCTCCTTGGTACTCAAAGAGATCTCTCTCCTTCCAACTCAACCTAATTTTTGAGTCCTGAGCTTCTCTTTGTTTCCCATTATTTCCACTTTTACCATTTTTCTGAGTTCCTTTCTCTTGACAGCAGCCTTGCATCCCACTAATAGAATTCAGCTGTGGAGGGAATGCAATCCTGGCAGGAGGCAGTGTACCCAATCCCTCACTGGCCACTGAACTTAGCAGGACAAAATTGTCCTTCACATCATTTTACCAGTGTCCATGGGGTAATTCCAGCAATCAGCCTGTCCTGTTGTCTCTCTGCAGCTCCCTGTACCCCACTGCAACACAAGGAAGAGGAGACAGCAGTGCTACAGCAGCTGTTATTGTTTGATCAGCAACACAATCCTTGCTGGAATTTCATTTCCCTTGCAGACTCGCTACTAGAATACATTTGTCATCCATACTTTGTAGCAGACTTATATTTGCCTGTAATTACACACCAGTCTGGCAATACTTTATTGTTAACATAAAGTACTGCCATTTAAATCCCCAATCTTAAACTGAAGTATTTGCAAAACTCTGTAATTGCTAAAATAATAAAGCTGCCATTACTGTATGGGAAGTTTACAGCTTGTTGCTGAAATACTTACGTTGCCTTAACTACACCTGTATGGATTCCTTATGTTTTCATGTGCTGTTTAACACAGATTTCTGCTGGGCACAGCCAAAAGTTTGTGGCACTTTCACAGAATGGCTGAGGTTGGAAGAGGCCTCAGGAGCTCACCTTACACAGCCCCTGCTCAAGGGGCTGCCCAGGACCATATCCAGATGCTTTTGAGTTATCTCCAAGGATGGAAACTCCACAAGCTCTCTGGGAACCTGTGCCAGTGCTCAGTTAAAACTGAATTTCATGTTTTCCAGCTTGTGGTCTGTCCCCATGTACGAGGAAGTCTATAAAAGATAACCAGGAAAAACAAGTACAGTGTGGTTTTACTCAGTGCAATGGGCACAGAGAGTACTGCAAACGCCTAGGGATATGAAAACCTGAAAAGATGATGTATTTTGGTTTCATTTTGTATTGGTGTTTTGCAAACAAAAAACTGGTGATGCCTCTCTCTCTTACTCATTCTGTGATTTTTTTTTTTTTTTTTTACTTTCACTTTAAATATTTCTCCACATATGATTGTTCTGTTCCTAAGTTTGGTTGGGTAAAACAGACCTCAGGACTAGTCACAGCGGTAGGAGTTTGCTCTGAACCATAAGCAATGGTGCCACATCACCCTTTTCATACATGAAGCTCAAAACATCTGTAGTCGGTATCTAAGAGTCTCCAAAAGTTTGGGAATTTGCGATAAAATTGGCGCCGTCTCTAACCCTTGTTCTGACACACCTGCACAGCATTTTTCAGCTCTGTGGTCTTTTGGGGGAGGATGAGGGAGCTTTGTGCTCTTCCAGCAATCCCTAGGGCACGGAATGATGGAGTGCTGGTGGTTCTGCATTACCATGAGGACCTTCAGGTAAAAACTGATGCTCGAGTCCTGTTGCCAAGTGACAGATGAGCGTTCTGGGTTGTGTTTTCTGGCCAGGCAGGATCTGCTCTCCTCACGCAGGTCCCTCCTGCTGCCCCTTTTCCCTGCACTCGCTGGCCCTGGCCCTCAGAACGAATCCTGCTGGGTGTCACTCCTCTGTTTCCCCTCCAAAGGGGACCAAGTCAAACAGAGGGATGGAGCACCCCTCCAATGAGGAAAGACTGAGAGAACTGGGATTGTTCAGCCTGAAAAAGGCTTAAGGGTAACCCAATTGTGGCCTTGCAGCACTTGAAAGGAACTTAAAAGATGGGGAGAGACTATTACAAGAGCATGTAGTGACAGGACAAGGGGGATCAGCTGCAGGCTGAAAGAGTAGCATTAGATTGGACATTAGGAAAAAATTCCTTAGGGTGGTCAGGGTGGTGAGGCCCTGGTACAGGTTGTCCAGGGAAGTCATGGATGCCCCATTCCTGGAACAGGAACCATCCTGTTCAAGGACAGGTTGGATGGAGCTTGGAGCAACCTGGTCCACTGGAAGGCGTCCCTGCCCATGGCAGTAGGGGTGGAACAAGATGACCTTTAAGGACTCTTCCAACACAAACCACTCCACGATTCTTTGGAACAAAACCTATTTCTGCGGCACACGTGGACAGACTTTTCAGCTTGGGACCAAAAAAGAGCTTCCCGAGGCCTTTCCTGGGGTCGAGCTTCAGCAAGGGAGCTGGCCGAGGGTCGGGATCTGGGAGCCGGGATCCGACCCCCTGGCACAGGTGCCGGGGCAGCGTGGGCTGTGCGCCCTGCAGGGCAGCGGCACCGTGTGGGGCTGTGTGGGGCCGTGAGGGTCTGTGTGGGGCTGTGTGGGGCCGTGAGGGTCTGTGTGGGGCCGTGAGGGTCTGTGTGGGGCCGTGAGGGGCTGTGTGGGGCCGTGAGGGGCTGTGCCGGGCCGTGTGGGGCAGCAGCACCGTGTGGGGCCGTGAGGGGCCGTGTGGGGCCGTGAGGGCCGTGCCGGGCCGTGCGGGGCCGTGAGGGGCCGTGATGAGCCTTGAGAGGCCGTGAGGGGCCATGTGGGGCTGTGCGGGGCTCTGTGTGGCCGCGTGGCGCGGGAAGGGCCGTGGTGCCCTGAGGGGCTCTGTGGGGCCGTGAGGGGCTCTGTGTGCCCGTGTGGGGCCGCGGGCGGGGCCGTGGGTGCGGCGGGCACCGAGCGGGGCCGGGGCCGGAGCCGCTCCCGCTCCCCCCGCCCGGGCCCGCCCCGCTCGCGTCGCTCCGCGCTGGATTGCTCGCGCCTGGCCGGCGCTGTCTGGGGCCCGGCGGGCGGCGCGGCCAGGCCCGCTCAGCCGAGCGCAGAGGCGGGCGCAGGAACAATACGGCGGCGGGCGCGGAGCCGCGCGGCCGCCCCGCACCATGTACGCCTTCGTGCGGTTCCTGGAGGACAACGTCTGCTACGCGCTGCCCGTGTCCCGCGTGCGGGACTTCAGCCCCACCTCCCAGCAGGACTTCGACAACCAGAAGGTCTACACCGTGTACCGCAACCCCGAGGAGGCGGCGGACGAGGACGACGAGAGCCCCGGCGAGTGGGGCGACCGCCTGCTGCTGCACAAGGCCCAGATCCTGGCGCTGGCAGGTGAGGGCGGGCCGGGCCGCGGGGCGGGGGGGGCCCGATGCCGCCCCCTCCCCGCTGAGGGAGGGTGGGAGGGGAGGGGACGAGAGGGGAGGGGGCGGCCCAGGGTGCGGGGCCGGGGGTGGGGAGGGGCAGCTCCCCGGGGAGGGGGCCCAAGGGTCGGTTTCCAACATAACCGCGGCCCCCGTGATGCCCGCCGTGATACCCGGGGGGGGGGGGTGGATGGTGGAAACTTAACCAAAAAAAAAAAAAAAAAAAAAAGTTTAGGTTTAGGTTTTGGTCCACGGCTTATTTATAGTGCATGGAGTCATTTGTGTACCTTTGCAGTTCTTGCCAGATTTGAGGGGTGCTGTTTTATGTCCGCTTTGTTAGTTTAAGTGACTTCACGAATTGGAAGGCAGTAGTGGAAACCAGACGTCCAGGTACTGCTCTTGTTCAGCGTGGGCTTGCTACATTTGGTTTGTTTCATGTTTAAAGATAACAAATGTCTCCACGCTAAGAGGACCAATGAAAGCGTACACTAAGGAGTAACCCCGTGTTTTGGCCATTGGAAGGAGTTCAGCCCCTGTGAGGTAGTGCTGTGGTTGCGTTGCCTCCAGACTGTTAGGTACAAGTGTTGTTACACTGCACCCGCTCTTTGGCGGAGCGTTTCTTCGAAGAGTTTGTGTAGTTTCCTTGCTGCCATAGTCATAGTTGACATGGGAAGGAAGTTCGGTGGTTGTAGCAAATTGCTGGTTAGTGTGGACTTGCCCAATAGGCTTTTGTAAGACAGCAATGACCATTTGAAATGTCAGTCTGGGTAGCAAAGAGGACCCAGGGTTCTTAGCCTGAGTTTTCCACTTTGGGAGAAGTACTGGTTACGTTTATTTCCTTGAATATGGAATGGGCTTAAAAACTCTTTTGTTCAGTATTGAGCTCTTAGAAGGCAGTGCTGAATTCTGATATCGAAACAGAGTAACTTGGTGTTAAAGTCGTGTAAACCTGGTATTTTTCTAATTTTACTTTTGGAAGTTTAGAGTTCCTAAGCCAGTTTAGCCTGGTGGTGGTCGAGTTTGTCCCTGGCTCAGCCAGTGACTTTTGCCATTATCCTGTTTCTAGTATTAGTCATAAACTGATACCTCAGAAGAACGAGGAACAGCCAAACATGAGTTTCCCTGTAAAGCTTTTCCAGTTTCTGAGTATTTGCAACTGCAGAAGTTCAAGAGAACTAGTTAGGCAGTCCAGCAGAAGAGTGGAGTCTCCTGCTAAGTTTTTGTTGTGCTGTGCCAGCCCAGGTTTTGTGTGTCCTGTCTGCGGCAGAGGAGTGCATGTGAAGTGTTTCTTGCATGTTTCCTGTCAGATCCATGGAAGACAACAATCTCAGTGTCCAGGGTTTGCATGGCCTCTTCCCAAACGCGGCGTCCCATTGGACATCACCTTCCTTTGTCCCACTGGGGAACTGCAGCAGCAGTGCCCTTTCAGTGTCCATCTCAACATAGCTGAAGTTCTTCAGAGAGATATTTAGAAATAGACACTTGGGTCACATGCTGAGCCCACCAGGTTGCCTCAGTTTTCCAGCAGGAAGTGCTTATTTTTGCCAGTTCCCTTGTTCCAGGCAGAGCCTTTGTCTTCCCAAGATGTGCTCTCCTGAATTCTTCTGTACAGTTTCTCTTTGTTTCGTGTCTCTTGAACCAGAACAAACCAATATTTGCTGTTTCCTCCAGAGAACAGGACCTGTTACCTGTATTAGTGACTTGCACTAATTGCTCTCCAGAGATTCTAATTTCTGCAGGAAGCTCTCCTGTTGAGCCAGGAACACAAGGAAACACACAGCTATCTTTATTACAGCTGTCACATCTCAATGTATTCTGACCAGATCTGTGTTTTGCATGCTTGGAAAACTTCTCACCTGAACACCAAATGAATCCTTCTGTGTTTCTTTCCATGCTGCACCATGTAAAAATACCTTAGATGAATTCAACAGAAGTTGTATACAAGGGGTCACTTACTTCTAAAGTTGTCATTTCTCCCCAAAGTGTTAATATTGGTGTTTGTTTTTATTGTGGTTAAAGAACCTTGGGGAGAAAACTTCGTCTTGCATGAAGACATCTCAGCAGAATTTTTGCTTTATAGTGACCAACTCAGATTAAGACAAGTTTTTATGGCAAACATTGCAAGTGTTATGTTATACAAATTGCTTATTTAGTTAAAAATAATTTTGCAAGTCTGCAATAATGTTTCACATACCAGTACAGAACTTTTAATTCCAAAGGTTTCCAGCCTATCTTAGTAATAAGGTAAATAATGTGTATAAAGTTGCTTTTATATTTAAAATATACATAGTTGATTTTGAATTTTTTGGAAGGAACCCTTGACTGCGCAAATCATACATCAATGACTAAAGATTTGCTGCTTTGATCCAAGAATTCCTCATTAGGAACAGATTTCAGGATCAAATTTATGCTACAGATATTAAATTAAATAAACAACAAAGAAGGAATAAAAAGGGAAAATGTTGGGTTTTTTTGAGCCTGTTCTTTTACAGTTTGAATGGTGACCAATTTTCTTCCCCTTGCCAAGGCTGCTCAAGTAAGAAAAGTTCTAGCTTTTTATGTATTTTTTCATGATCCAACACTGTCCATGCAGTGGAAATTAATCATAGTTTGAGAAACAGACCCATTTGTTTTTCCTTTCTAGCAACTTAAAAAAGGAGGAGAGAAAGAACACAGATACAAAACCCATATTAATGTCTTTTCTTTTTTCTTTTGAGAAGACTTTTCCTTTCCTATTATGTCGAAAGAAATTTAGTTACCTTTCAAACTTCTACCCTTGTAACTGAGAAATTCATACAGGCCTAAGTCCAGGTTTATGCCCATAATGCAAAGCTTTATTGGAGCATTGGTTGTGTAAAGAGTTCATAAAACAATTGTCCTCATTTGAGAGAGTCTAGAAGCAATTCTTTGATCCTTTGTGGCGAGATTGGATGGTTGGAAGCCAGTGCAGTTGTGAGGGATATTGTTGCTGCAGAGCAGAGAGCGCTGCTGTAAAGGCATCGGAAGTTTAAAAAGGAAAAAGAAAAGAGGGAAGTGTGTTGGGACATGCTCAGAGCATCGGGTAATTGTGAGAGACCTGGTGTGTTGTGGAGATAAATGCTGTTGTCTTTCATTGTGGGTGAGCAGTATGTGATAGTGTTAGAGAGTGGTGGATGAACTCTGAGCAGCTGTGCCCTCCCTTGTGTCCCCGTGTGCGTGGCTGGGAGCTGCTGAGGCTGCTGCGATGTGCTGGCCTGGGAACCTTCCACTTCTTCAAAAGTTAGCCAAAGACTAGGGCTCAAACCAGAAGGGTTGACCTGACTCAGTTCTAGACCTTCCAGCCACAGAAGGCCTATTAAAGTGAATGTCTTGTGCCTTAACAAGTTCACCATTTGGCTACAGCAGCTAATGCTGTGTAGTAATAAAGGAATAACTTTACTTGCCTCTTGCATGGAAAATAGAAGTCAGCAGACTGGAGTTTGACTACAGAGCAGTTTCTTGAGGTGACGTTAGCTGGTCTGTCTTGTTGGGAATCCCAGAATAGCAGATGGCTTTTCAGGAAGAGTTTGAGTCTGTCTTTCTGATCATCCATACCCTTCCTTTTTCTTATTTTCTGTCCTCTCCTCAAAATGCTCCCAAGGCTGTTTTTTCTGGTCCCTCTTGTTGACACACATATGCCACTTGCAGCTTTTCCACACTTGTCCAACAGTCACTGGCAGGATGTTGTCTGTGAGCATATGCCCCTTATAGGAGCATGACCTTTAGATGACTCCATTGGAGCTTTTTCTTTCTTTTCAAAGTGCTGAATATTAGGTGGAATGAACTGAGTTTCAGGGACTTCTAAAAGTTCCCTACTTCAGGCTATGTTTGTCAACAAGTTAATAATGACTGTCTTCTGCTAGGAGGTGTTCTTTCCTGACTACAGTAAATAATTGTGCTCTCTAGCTGCTGCCCTCAACATTTCCCACCCACACTATCAAAGCAAACACATCTCCATCAGATTCTCACAGCAATTCCTTAGCTGCCCCAGCAAATGTGTTAATACCTGTGTGCATCCCTGTCATTTCTTGCCCCTTCATGAAATGTTGTGCACCACTTTTTATTGGAGTAGGTTAGGTGATTTTTTTTTTTTTTTTTTTTTTTTTAGTTTAAGAGCTTGTGCAGCTCATGGTGAGCTAACTTGCTGTGTATTTCAGAGGGATGTAAAATCTCTATTCATAGAAAAATTTTAAATTAAATGTTTCTGGGACTGAGTTTTGAGTAAGGTTAAGAATGTTTCAACTTCTTACTGTGTATCCAAGCTTCTTTGCTATGGATCATTCATGGAGGAAAGACCCTTTGTCAAATTCTGGAATAGGTGAAAAATGTGCAATACAAGATTTTTGATTATATCAAGAATATACAAAATTCAGGTCAGGAAGTCATCTTGATGTGTAATATTTAAGTCCAAGCTTTTATTGGTATTTCTGTAGTCTTGGGCTTCTCCTTGGATTCTCTCCTCTGCGCATCATTCCAACAGCTTGGGGAGTTGGAGTACATAAAGCAGGTCACAGCTGTGGCCACTGTACCCACGCTCCATCCCATGTTCCTGCATACTCCACGTGTCCCATTTCCTTTCCCAGGGCAGTCAGTAGGGTGAATGAACCGTTGTGGTAGGGACAGCTGACTCTTTGTTCCCAGGAATCTCTGGGGCTGTCCCCTATCGGATGCATTGCTTGGATGGTGTGCGACAGGGACCTGGGGAGAAATGGCACCAGGAAAAAAGCAAAGCACCTGCAGCTGCATCTCAGGTGACCCCAAGGGTTGCCCTGAGTAAAGAAGTGCCAGGAAGAGGCTGTGGGAAACCTCTTAGTCCTGGTAGAGGTTCCTCACAGGCTCTTTTTAATGTATTTGATTTTTCCCGGGCTGCTTTGGGAGTACTTGGGATGAGCTTTTGTGTCGCTGCCCTTGAGCAGCAAGTCCAGCTGTCCCTAACAGTGGTGTCACCTCCTGTGCCTGTGCATCAGATCTTGCCATGCCAAGGGCCCACTCCAGTCCTTGAGAGAAGCTAAGCTCAGCAGTTTAGGCAGTGCTGAAGTAACCTTGTTCAGAATAGCATTTTTATTTTTAATTTTTTTTTAAATTTTTACTGTGATATTTGATGCGCATGGCCTACTTTGTCACATACTTAGCTGACGTGCTACTGCTGTGTTACCTTCTCAGCAGGTAAAAGAGCTGGCTGTAGGCAGAGGTTCAGCAAACCATTTTGTATAACAGAGTAACTAACTACTTCACACTCCTAAATATAGTCCTGAACACAAGTGTGACAGTATTCATGAAAAATATTTAAAGCTAAATTTCACACTCATTTTGTATTGATCCATTTCTGGTTTATTTTTAACTCATGTAAGATGAAGGGTGGAGGTTTTTTCCCTTCTTCTAAATCCTAGTGTAGGAGCATATATGAGATATGAAGGACTTGTACGAAGGCACAATTTTGTGGGTTTTTTTTGGTGTAGTTTCTGTTTGTTTAGTGTTGAACTCTTATTATGCCACATTGACACAAAGCTTAAATGGCAGCAGCAAAAAGATTTTGGAACTTTTAAAACTGTAGCTGCTAAGTAGTGGTTTGGCGTAACCCTTGTGAGAGTGGTGATGTCATCAGCAGGCTAAAATGCCAGTAAAAATTAATTTAAAAGCTGGGATTTATCTGTGGAAGAAGATTTTGCACTTATATTTAATTTCTTCCTTTCCTGTATTACCCTGCTTATTCTGAATGTACATTTTTTGTTTGTTTGTCTTTAACCCTTCTCAACTGAGCTGCTTGTTCCTCAGTCACATTTGCTTTTTGCTTCACCTTACTAGTCAGAAGTCATCATCTAATTTATTTTTATAACATAAAGACATACAGGTGACTTACACTATTGTTGTTTTTCTTGGTCTTAGTACCTTATGTTGCACCACTTAACACCAGTTATGCTGGGAAACGTTGTATAAGCTTAGCTAGCATACAGTAGAAACATGAACTTCAGGATTTTAATAAAATTGACTTCAAAGATAGTATGGTTATGGTAGCTATGGTAACTAAAACTAATTAAAATATGCTAAAATTTGCAGGGGAGTGAAAAGGGAGAAAAAATGTAAGTTAATGTTTTTGTTTTCATAATTTAACAGTAAAACATTTTTTTCCCAGTCTATTGCCTAAGTGCCAGTCAGTCAATTATTTGCGTTTTTAAAGAATTCCTTTAGAAATAGTAGAGGCTGAAGCACATTGTAATTTTTGTATGTAAACTGAAAAAATGTATAAATCTACCCACAATTTCCATAGTGAGCTTATTCCTTGGGCAGAGATACTTGTGGAGGCTTCCTGGAGTGATCTCTGTAGGCTTCTGCTCTATCTGCTGGGCAGCTTTTGGGCAGCATCTCCATGGCTTTGTGGCCTGTGTGATCATGAAATCATCACAGGCTTTGGTCCTAATGTAATTGTACAGTCTAATACAGATGGACTGGTGAGGGCAGCCAGATTGACGAATTCTAGCTGTCATTGAGATTGATGATCTCTTTGAATGAACTTTTGAACTTCTAAAGAAATACATAGCTTTTGTTATAAAGATTTTTTGTGAAATATTTATCATGTTCCAATTTTTGAAAAGTAATTCCCATAGTTAGGTTTCATGTGTAAGTGCTGAGAAAAGATTTAAAGGATGACATTTTCACATCCTGCTTGTTTTCAGGGTTTCTTTTTAATTTAATGGTAATGCTGTATTAGTGTACTTGTTTCAGAAAGGATTAAGAGAGTTGTTCCATAATAGCTGTAATCCTTTGTGTTTGACATGTGCAGAGTATTGTACAAATATTAACAATCCGTACAACACTTCACTGGGCTAGATGGGGACAGTAAGATGAAAAGTTTGAATTATTCAAGGTCAGTATTTAAGTAAATATTGGATCCAAGATTAAAACTGTCCTCAGTCTTGTAGAGAGCATGATTTCCTGTTTCTCAGCATAGTCTTTTCTTAACTTGATTGTCCAGCTCCATCTGTTTGTGCTGCAGCCAAGTTCTAGTACCACTAAAATGAAAGGGAGAGTTTTGCTGACAAAGAGTAATGACTATTTTTAGTTGTATTAGTTTGAGCCATGTTGCCTTTGGTTAATTATTTTTGATGAGACTTTGTATTCACTTCTGAACTGAAAAACAGATTTCATATTAATAATGAAAATTAAGGAAGAAAATACATGTAAGTTTTTCTTGAAGCACAGGTCTGACATATCTGGGCTGATACTCAAGACTGTAGATGTGAACAATCTGCTGATGAGTGAGCACATGCAAAAGGAGAATGTTAGAAAATACTTGAGTTTCTTCATGTGCAGTAGAAATTTGACTACAAATAGGTGGCCATATCAATAACTCACCACTACCAGAATTAGACTGGGTATCTCACTTTTTCTACTAGAAGAAAAACCTGATTGAGAGCTCAACGTTATTTGCTTCAGTAGCTGGCATGGAAGGGTTTTTTTTAGTTCTAGTTTGTTTTGGGTTTTGTGAGAGCAGCAGCAGGTCCATGCTCTGTGCATTTACTTGTGTTGTTGTATTAAATATTAATGAGCAAGAGCCAGTCTTGATCTAGGACTTCAGAGAGACCTTAAGAGGTTTATATAATCTGTGCTCTGCTTCTGTAGGATTTTGGCTCCTTAATCTTTCTCTCCCTTCTTTAGTGCCTTTGTATGAAGCAGGTGTGGCTTTCTCTCTATCATCAGTGAGCAGTCTTGGTTCACGCTCCTGGCACATCATCCTTCTTACCCATCATCTCTAAACCTGTCAAGCAGTGGTTTAAGACCTTTTTATCTTGCCTTTCCCCAATTTGATTAAGAATTATTTTCACTCTGTTTCCTATTCTTTAGACTTTATTGAAATTCACTTGACAAGATTTAGCAGGCTTTTGGGCCAGTTCCTCAAGTGCATGTCTTCACCTTCCTGTGCTTATCGGCCCTGCCTGTCACACTGCTGCTTGATGTGTTGTTCTTCCCTGACTTCTTTGCTCACTCTTCTTTATGCTCTGAAGGCAACCTTCCAGTCACTTATTTGTGTGTTGCTGTCATTTTCTCTTTCTGGCAAAGTGCTGCAGGACTACTTAGTTCCTCAGTTTTTGGGAGTGATACAAGCCCAGATGATGGCATCTCTCAGCTCTGCCTTTTTATTGCTAACTTTTCTCACTTACATTTCTTTGTCAGCTTCCCTTTCTGACACCCTTAGCAGAAATCTTTTTCAGCTTATGCTTAGGATGTCCCAACATATTTTCCTACAATTTTTGTCCATTTGTCTTGAATTTGGAGTCAAGAGGAGGAATAATCTCGCTTGCCATTCCCAACCCAAAATCTGGCTGTCTCTTACGTACTCCTCATCTGCTTTGTTGCTTACACTCATCTCTACCTTTCTGTCTAACTAAAGATACTTCTGAAGTGCTTTCACTGTGCCCAGTGTTTATTTCTGGAATCTTTTTCTCTGTCCTTCCAACAAAGCTCTCCTCTAGTCTAAAAAAAAAAAGAGCAAGACAGTATAGTAAATTTTACTATCCGAATCCTGAATTGACTGTGCCAGCCCCTGGTTGACCCCTCTTTTTCACATTCCTCCCGTTTTTAGCTGCATTGAGTTTGGTGGCACCTGTCCTCTTCAAATAACTTCTGCATTTCCACTGTTGTCTGTTGCCCTGTGTTTGTTACTGTCATTCTCAGTTTCTTTGCTAGTGGTTGTAATTTCAGTGTACTCCTAGATCAGACATGTTTTATATGAGGCACACTTCTTTTTGCTTTGCATCCTGAATATCTTCTGAGCCTGCAGAATCATTACATTTTCTGAAATCTTCTTTCTGTTCAAGTCCTCCTTTAATGTTTGCATTAAATTAGCTAAGAAAGTAATTTATAGTCCTTTTTTTTCCCAGCTTCAAATAAACTAGGTGGGGTTTTTTTATTATTATTATTATCATGCTGTTTTCCTTCTCAGTCACAGCAGTATTGAATATTGTTTATTTGTGTGTAAGTGGCACTTAGGAATCCATGCCCTGTTGTGCTTGGTTTGCTTTAAAGCACCACATACACCTTTGGTTGTGGGATCTTTCCTTTGGTTCTTTTGCATCTTTTACTTTTTCTGACCTGTAACCAGTGCACAGCCTGCCAAGGCAGGTGATCTTAGCTCCTCTGCAGCAGCAACCTGGGTGAATCAGTAGCAAACCAGTTCAGTGCAGCAGTGTGTGGGGAATCTTCTGCAGGTGTTGTCCATATGTGCTGGGTACATGCCTGGAAATGGAAAGGCTGATGGTAAGTTTTTTCATCTGTCAGCATATCATTTTTCACAAGGAGTGGAATTTTTTTGAAGGCTTAGGGGAAGGACGAATTCTGTTCAAGGTTCTTTCATTTTATTACTGTAAGATTTATAGCATTGCCAAGCCCCTTCTTTGGACTGATACCAGACCTGCCATCCCTCATCCATTTGGAGTGCAGAGCTCTCTTCCTTTATTTTTCCAGCTTTTATTCCAAAGATGGAAAAAAATCAGCATTTGAACTCTTTTTTGAAGGGATTAGTTTGTTCAGTCCTTATTTCTAAATTAGAAAGTAAGGAGTGCTTTAAGGAGACTTCGAGATTTTCATAGTTTTATTTTACATCCCACAATAGGGTTTTCAGTTTTAGAGCACTAACATATTTCTCCTTGAATTTAACCAAATCCCTGCCCTGTTAAAGTTGCTTTCTCTGCCTCAGCTCCCCTCTGCACTTAAAGCTGTTCCCTATTGGCCTGGATCCACCCATCCTAACATTAAAATGAGTGCCTCATTGAAGAAAGCATTCCAGGAACGGTTTATCCTTTGCTAGTTGATAGACATTCTCTAATGCAGGGTTGCTTTTTTGGTTTTTCTTTCTTTGAGCACTGCTGAGGCCAAAAATCTTCCCAGGCATTCTGAAATTCACTTTTTTCTGACGGCCTGTTGAGCTTTGGGAGAAGCCTGGATGGGGAGAGATGCTGTCACGTGCCCTGGCTCTTGAGCCCTGTGCTTCACTACGGTGAGGAGTTGACTGCCAAGATCTCTCCAAGTCTGACCTTTTCTTGGAGTACAGTTATTCCAGCATGCTTTACTCTTTGTCTTGAATCACAGAATACCAGGTTATCTGTGAACAAAAGCAATTTTTCCTAATTTACATGTGTCTTTCAGAATGTCCCTTCCTAAAGAACAGAGGGAGTCCATTCTTGTATCGTTCATCCACCCTGCATATTTTGTTACAAGTACCTAATTAAGTATGTTAAATGCTAGTTCTCAGTAATTGATATCACTGAACCACTCATTGCATATCTAGGGAAAACAATAGACACAACTTTATAACAAGCTAATCATAGCCACCTAGGTGTAATTTTTAACTTCTAGCAAGGTTCAAATGACTGGGAACAAAGTCCAGACAAATGATTTGGGTCATTACAAATGAGGCTCTGAGCTTTTAGGCTGCCCTTCTCTCTCTTCTGTAGCCCTGGGCACTGAATTGCAGCTTGTCCATATATTTGGTTCCTATCCTGGTTTTCTTCTGGCTCAAAATCACAGGTGTGGTTTTTTTTGCTGGATTCTTGTTTCGTACCTGTCTTTTGTTTGATGGCACAACAACGGACAGAGAATCCTAAGGAGAACTGCTGTAAATGCATGTTCATGTTTCTCCCACCCTTCCCCCATGTCTCCACTCTCTCCCTCCCACCCCTTCCCAAATTCCATTAATATTTACAGAACAAGAGCCAGAACTCCAGCATTAATCTCAAATTCAGAATGAGATTTTTCTGGCTCTATCTGCAGCTAATGCAGAAGACAACAGAGGTTAGAAATGCACTTAAAAAAAAAGAACAAAAGGCCTTTTCATATTCAACACACTGGATGGATTGTGTTAGGTATAAATAAGCTTTCAAAGACCAGAGCATATGTAAAAAAATATTATATGTATTGTTGTTGAAAGGCAGAGGAACATTTATTTGCTTACTGACTACATTTAAAGTTCCTGAGCTTTAACTTATATAAACTCATTGTTTCTTCAAATTTTGTATGTGGAGAAAAGAGTTCCTTTTTTCAGCTTACTGGGTCATATATAGATAAGCTGTAAAGCCAAAAAGTCAAATGAACAGAAAGAGAATTGTGTTGATAGTTACATGCCAGCAATGTACAAACTAAGCATTTGTAAGGAGATGTATAAACAAACTTCAAAACCAGTGAAGTTTTGCAAACACAGGTTTCATAAGCAACTGAAATTGAGTGGAGAGTGAAGAGAATGAAGAATTCAGATAATTTGCATTTGTTTTCTTTGACCCCAAACTAAGTATTTTCTTTCATTTTCAGTGTTAAGTGCATAGAATGTGTTATTAACCTTTATGAATTGACTTTAAAAGTCAAAATCAAAGATAAATATTACTGTTCTTCCAAATTGTTTTTGTTTTAATGTTGGTTTATTCATTGGAAAGTATTTGCTGACTTCTGTAGTCTGCACAGGCACTTACTCCTCTGTGACCCCTGTCTGGGGTTGTTCCAAGAGTCTCTTTTCCCTGCCACGGGAAGGATGGCTCGTGTCTCTGTGCACTTGGTGTGGGGCTCTGGCTTCTGGTGACCTCAGTGAGCTGTCAGCAGACAACTTTGTTAACTGTGTCAAGTAATGGATTGAGTCCATCTGGTTGTGAGGCCAAGGAGTATTTCAGAGGATAGAAACTGATCTGAATTCTTCAGATAGAGAAGGAGGTCATCTGCATGTCCTGTGGAAGGTGCTTTGGCAAAGCAGTCTGGAGAAGCTGAATCTGCAGTATCCATGTGCTGCTCTTCCTCCAAAGAATTGAAAGGACATATTTCAGCAAAGGATTCCTCAATCTATCCAATACCCCAAAATACATGAACACAGAAGAAGTTGGTGGTTTTCTTTTTTTGTCCCATTCAATATGGGTTCATTTATTCTTAAATTCCAAGAAAATACCAATACCCATTAGTCTATCCTTTAGTCTGGAAGTTTGTATTATTTGGTTTTTTTAGGAAGGGCTCCCTTATTTTCTTCTCATCTCTCTGGCATTAAATTTGGCTTATCTCACTTTTCTGATGAATCTACATTTTCCAAATAAATGAAAACATAGGGGTTTATTTTTCAAAACTGAAACAGTTGGATTGCCTTTTTGTTTTACTGGGATAAGCATCCACGATGCTCTGGGGAATGGAGAATGATCTAAAATAAGCCTAGCTGTTTTTTGTTGTTTATCTGTTTCTTTTTGCATCTGTCTTAGTATTTATTGCTACCATCTGCGTTTCAGGTTGTCTAATGTCTTATTCTGCATGTTCTTTGCCTGTTCTTTTTACATAGCCTTGGGCTGTAATATCACCATTTGCCTACAAGAGATCCATTTCTATCTGTAACAAAATGAATTGCATTCATCTGTGTAATTCATTTCTAATGAATGCCTTGCTCCTCATTAAACAGTGATTTACCTTTGTTTCCCTTTCCTATGCTGTCAACATGAACCATTTTGAGGTCCTGTGGAGAGATGCTAATTTGAGAAAGCAAAAGTCAATGCAACTAAGCACTCATAGGGGCCATCCTCCTTGGCACTTTCAAGAATATTCATGGGACACTTTGCAGAACACAATTTGCAGGTGGATAAGAAGACTCAAAATGTTTTCCTGTTCATAAGCTCTCAGTGTACGAAGGCAATATTTGACAGTTTAAATGCATTTCTCCCTGACATCCTCAGGAACAGGTGAATCTTTTCAGACCTTGTCTGTTCTGCAAGAATTTTACCTGTCACAGGCACATTTTGGGAGACTGTGCTCTTGGTTCACTGTCCCCTCTCTACCTTTTCAGGAATATTAAAATGTTTTCAATGTATTTGCAGATTAATATTTTTAAATACCTATTTTTGAGATATGTCAAAATGTTACAGGCTTGAAAATATTTTACTTCAAATTTTTAATGAGATGCAAAGATTCATATAAATATTTATTGGCTTTGCCAATAGTATCTAAAGGAAAATGATGAATGCTATTAATTAATGAAGTAGGGGTTGTGTAGTAATTTTGTTACAGATTTGGTTCTTACGCAACTTTTGTGTAATGCACTTTGAAGCTCTCCAGCAACATTCCCTTTTCCAGCCCTTTGCAGAACAGCAGAATCTGCCATGTGTGCAAATAGATCTGTGCTGCTGACAGATGATGGTTAGAGTATGGGATGAATTACCAAGTTTATTTTCACTTTAACCCTAAGCAGAGTTTGAACTGCAGCAATGGATTATGAATATGAGAATACCGTTGGTAAACATAATTTAAAGCATTACAGATGGTTTTCAGGAAGTTTGATTTACAGCCTCTTCAGCTCTTACTTTGGTGATAGTACAAGCCACTCACTGACACTTTTGATCACTTGAATTTAGCTTGTCATTTTTCAGTATTTATTTGTGTGTTGGGGCAGATTGATCCTCAGTTGAAACTCTAGAACTGCCAGTGGGCATCAGTGGATTTACACCGTGGACTAATTTGATCATGGTCTTATGAGGGGATTGGAGCATGGGAGGTTGGGGTTTTGTAACTGGTCTTGTCTAAGTCATGTAGTATTTGGAAGTAAGAACACTGATTAATGTAACAAAATCTTACTTTTAATATACATTTTAGAGGACAAAACTGACCTTGAGAACAGTGTGATGCAGAAGAAAATTAAAATCCCCAAACTCTCTCTCAATCACATAGAAGAAGCTGGGGAGGTTACAGATTATGGGGAAGAAGATGTGGAGCTTAGACACAGTAAGGTACTGAAGTATTTCTGGTTTTTTTCCCTCCTTTCCTTTTTTTTTATCTTTTTTTGCAAGTGCTTGGGGCATATTACAAACGTCTTAGCTTAAGAATTCCAGGCTTGCTTTTGATCCCCTTAAAACACTGTGTTTGGTGAAATTGGGTCACATTGTGTGTGGGGGTGGGGTATGGGTTTTCAAAACCTGACTTAAGTGCAGTCAGACGTTTTCCTGTGTGTACTGTCTGCACAGCGTAGCTGCCACCTGAGATTGGTGGAACAATGCTCTTCACTTTGGCCCAGAATGCCTTAGAAGTCACCAGGACCTGGCTGTACCAGCTGTTCTTGGTGGCTCCTGTGAAATTGCTCACTGCTTGTTTGGAAGTGGAAGGGGTGCTCTGAGACTGCCCAACTACAGCAGTGACTGACAAGAAGAATTGACAGGAATGTATCACTCCATTATAATTCCCAGCTGCCTTTTTAGGTTCAGATGCCAGAAACCCACTATGGAAATGTATTTATTTTCTGATATCAAATTATTTCTTTAAAAGTCTGCCAACCTTCAGAGTAAGATATTGTTCTGTGGCTTCATGTGTTTTGCAGCTGCAGGAGTGATATTAGTACATTTCCTTGTGGTGGGCCAGCTGTTTTTTTAATTGTTAAATTTTTTTTAGAACATGAATGCAGCAGGTGTAACATCAAATAATTCTGTTTTCTGCCACATTACTCCTGGATGTTGTGGTATGGGCATTTGATAGTGTCAGCTTCTCACTTCTAATCTGTGAGCTGCATTTGCTTTCCTTGGAGTTGCTTGGAAATTCAAATGCCTTTTGATATTTGGCCAGTAAAACTTAGTGAATTTACCTGTACTGTCACATATTAATGCCACTATGCAGGCCCCAGGAAAGTGGTGTGATTTAATTTGTAGGGTTTGTGCAGATGACTGAAGGTAAAATTCCACTGAGAGTTCCCAGGACCTGAAGCCTCTGCAATGCAGTACTAATATAGAAGGAATCAGTTGATAAGGAAGATGAGGCTGGATGATATATTCTGTCTCCAGCTTCAGTGTTTTCAAATCCCTTTCAGTGTTTGCTGATAGTGTTAACTCAGTCACTTGCATCAGGCAGTTGGGTGAACATGCTGTAGGGAGAGTGAGAGAAGGTTTTGTCTCCCAGAGTGTGGGAAGGACAAGCCTTCAGTTCACGGAACAGCTTTGTGCCTGTGGTGCTTTCACCTCTGATGTCCTCACAGGTGACAAATGGAGCACACAGTTGGTTCTTTCTCTTGCTTATCAGAAAATCAATTGCTGTCAGAAATCTGAATGTTAAGGGTAAACTTTAAAGAAAAAGAGATCTAGATCCACTTTTTAAAAAAGAAATTAATGATGCGGGATCAAGTGACCCATATACACTGCTTTGTAAGCGTTGCACAAATGCAGGAAGGCCTTTATCTGCCTCAGAAGTTTGTACATGCATTTAGCTGAGTTACAGCTGCATGTTAGTTATGATGTATATTATATCCATAAGAATCCGCTAGGCAAAATGTTTTTGCAGACTGTCTTTGTCTCGGTTTTTTAGAAAACAAGAATATTAACAGTTCCCAAGACTGTTGAATTTTGATTTTATTATGTCTTACTGCTCTCCTAATTTATTTATTTTTTATTGTAATGTGCAGAGACAAGATGGGAGGAAGCAAAGTGAAGGTACACACAAAAGCATTGAAGCAGTTGTTGCTCGCCTTGAAAAACAGAACGGGATGAGTCTCAGTAATACTTCCAGCCCTGAGGAGGCTTTTATGGAGACTACAGAAGGCATGAACAATATGGACGATGCTGTAGTTCCTCGGATTCTCTATGAGGAATTGCTGAGGAGTTACCAGCAGCAGCAGGAAGAAATGAGACACATTCAACAGGAGCTTGAGAGAACGCGGAGACAGCTTGTGCAACAGGCAAAGAAGCTAAAGGAGTATGGGGCACTCGTGTCAGAAATGAAAGAGCTCAGAGACTTGAACAGGAGGCTCCAGGATGTACTGCTCCTAAGACTAGGTAGTGGTAAGTGCCGGACTTAAGTGGGACTAGTTTGAATGAATTTTGCAAGTGTGATCAATAGTAATGGAGACATATTTGAAGAATAGCAGTGGTCGTTAAACTGGACATTGGATGTTAAAAGGGTTTTCTGCTCTGGCTGTACAATATGTGTCGAATTTGTATGCTATGTACGTCTGGGGTTTTCTTTAAAAACCAGAGGTCTTTGTGCTGGTATGGCTGAATCAGAGTTCCATTTTAAGCAGCTGTATTATAAAGAGTCTCTGACCTTCCAATATATGCTGAAAAAGTTAATAAAGCATCATCTGCAAAATATACCAATATGTTACAGTTAAAAAAAAAAAAAAAGAAAAAGAAAAGGCGCTGGAACGAATAGAACGAATAGTTGGGCTAAAACTAATTTACCCTTTGCAGTTAGGGATTTTGTTTATTGTTATGTGACTATGTTACCTTCCATTTTCTGACCCCTCTTCCTGCTAGTAGCTTCTTAGAATGTGATATATTCCTGAACTTTTAGCAGTGGCTTTAAACAGCCGTGCTATTTGAAAAACAATGGATTGTTAAAGCGTAATTAAAAAAACTTTATATTAGTGTCCCGTTTATCAACGCTTGTTACAAAATGCAGGTTTGTGTAATTTGGATTTCAATTTTAAATATCTTGGGTCAATTGCTCCTTTGTTTGGGTTTATAACAATTATTTAAGCATTATGTTGGAATAAATGGGAAAAAAGACAAAATAAAAAGTTCATCCTTTTCATTGAAGATGGCACTTTTGGAATACCTTCAGAAATTTGACAAATTACATTTATTTGCTATTAGAATGTGGTACTGCTGTGTTGAAGATTTGCTCGGTGACTGAAACTTGGTTGAAATCTGTGCATCCAAACTTAGCATGCCATTCTTACGTCTGCCTTTGTGTATCTGGAAACTTAATTTTTGCATGTCAATTGGATATTGGCTCTTCTCCTGGACTGGAACGAGTGCATGCAATTTGCATGTGGGTCTGAGTTACCCTCACGTACAGAGCTGGACCTGGGAGAGCATGTGCCTGTGCTGTAGCATGTGTTAAGGTGTGCCCACACCCCTGGAGCCAGGTTCTTGGAGTGTCCCACGACCTAAACTGGGTGTCTGATTGTGAATGCTCGTCACTGTTACACTGTGCAGAATTAAAATGTCGTTACTTACCATAAACATTCTAGTTAACTTTCTAAATAAAACTAAATAGGCAAGGTTGCCACAGCCTGAAAAACACGATGTGGTTGGCAGGAGATTCCACTGAGCTTTCTAAAATTTTCCTTGGATGGAAAGATGTTTCTTCATCTGCAAGTAGTTAGCTGGAATTTATGGGAATGGAGCACGAGCCAGATGTTGGTAGGCAATGGGGCTGAACAGTGTAAAGTACCAATTTAGTTGGTAGACTTGACAGCAATTGGAGTGGTGAGACCAGCAGTGAAATGAAGACAGCTACTGCATTCTGTCTCGTTTCTTTCACTTTAAGAAAAAGAAGATGGGTTTTTTCACTTGAGCCAAAAAAAGAAACCTTAGGAGAAAAATGAAAAAAAATAAAAACAAAGAGGAAAAGAAACCCTGGAAAAAAATACTGACTCTAAATACGGACATGAATTTTCCTTGTATCAGTCTGACAACTGAAAACAAATCCCAATTACATTGAAGAAAAGTTCTTGAAATTTAATCACATACCTGGAAAAATATCAGCTATAGGACACTTCAAAAAAAAAATCCCTTGTTATTATTACTTGTAAGGAACATTTGTTGGTAACAAAGGTAGAATTTGGCTGTCCTGGCTGTGTCCTTCACAGGGTTTGTATTATCCTAAGACTCAGTGTATTAACTGTTGCTTACTCTGTTGCTTTTCCTTGTAGGCTCATTCACAGCAGAGAAACAACCATGTTCTAGAAAGATCAATACAAAACTTATGAATAATTAGCAAAGGACACATCTTCAGCATGTTATAAATTATAGAGTCTGATGGCAGTATGAAAAAGTGCTACTTTTAATCAAGAATAGATACATAAAGACTTTTTTAGTCTTCCTTACTTTTCCAGATTATAAATGAGATATGTTGGGGTCTGTGAATAATCTCTGAAAATTGTTCTGAAAATAAATTACATCCTGAATTCATCTGCAGTTGCAGTGATCTCTTAAACCTAGAGTTTCAAATTACATGTAATTTATGTTACACTGCACTTCTAGCAGGCTGGACTTAATGCAAACTAATTGCATTTCTGTTTCACCTTAGAGACTTGTGATTTCTTTGCATGAGATGACAGCTGGTTTGTGCTGATGAATTGCAGCTGTGGGAAATGCGTGCCTGTTGCCATTTTAAACTTGCAGATCAAATATAGAACAGCCTCTTGAGCTAACGTGCAGTCAAGTAGTCAGTCTCCTAATTTCCCATCAACGTGTTGAATTCAGTGAGGAGCTGGAAGTCAATGTATTCTACTTGAGACTCAGACCTTCAGCTCTGCTGCTACACTGCAGCCACTCTTGTGGCAGGAGTGAGGAGGTTCATCTTCCTCATGGTGACACCGAACTGCTCTTTGTCACAGAAGAGCCTTGGAGGCAGCTGTGGCAAATGCCAGCAGTGAAATCAGCACTGATCCATGGAGAAATGCTTAATATCTTTTTATGATTTTAGTATGATATTTCCCAGCAGATCCCTTCCCGGAGGAGGCAGGCATTTCACCAGGGCTCTAGGGACTAGAGCAGTGGAAAAATGTGATGATTGTTGTGGAAAAGGTTATGGTGTCCCTCTTGAGCTCCTGGAATAATGTGTGCAGCCTCTTGCCTTACCCACTTGGGGAACTGGAAGCCCAGCAATTGTAGGCCTTTGCAGTTTGTTTTGTTGCACCTGAAAACACTAATTGGCCCCTAATTTATCAGTAGAGAGTAAGATAATTTAAAGAATTAAATAACTGATTCTCCCCTGTAGGGACTTTAAATAGCCCTTGGATAGCAAACGAAGAATTTCAATAACTTCTTAAAAAAAATAATTGTCTGGTGGGCAAGATCTGTGCAGTTTCCTGTGGCTGGAAATATGGTCAGAAGTACTGAAGTTGTATAGGGATAATGCTTGGGTGTTTTTAGCTCCCTGATAATTTCTTCATTTTCATGTTATGTTGCTGAGAATTAGTGTTGCTCCAAAGTCAGAGAGTATATTCACATTCATTCAGAAACATTGATTCATCAGCATGTGCACACAGACCCCCAAGGTTTTATTTTTAATCCCGGTTTAATTTCAGTGATCCAGTTTATAGTGTCTTGGGACTGACACCTGAGTAGGGAGAATGAAATGGGATTTGTGTCTTACCACATGTCAGGAATTACTGTTTTTCAGCTTTTCTAGATTTGTTTGGCTTTTTGATGTTAAAAAAAAAAAAAAATTAAAAGGCCCAAGGTTTCTATCAAGTACAGAAAGTGCTGGTATTACCACTTCTCAGGCTTGTGTTGTTTTGTTTTGAATTCTGGTAGACCATGTGGAAAAACTTGCTGCTTACAAATTTATGCTGACCACTTTATCAAGCAATTTATTTTTACTTTCTTACTAATTTTTGGAGTAGCATCTAGCCTAAGCTGCATTTTTGAGGAAAAGGGATGGTGAAGGGAAGCCTTCTGCCTCTTCATCCTGAATTGAACTTCTTGGCTATTATGAAAAAACTGCAGTCAGAAGGAGAAAGATTTTGCAATAAAACATTTGTTTCCTTCTTGCATTCCGAAAATCGTCTTTTTTTTTTTTTTTTTTTCCCCCAATCCTTATTACATAACGGCTGTCATTGTTAAGCCTTTAGATAGAGGTGTATATTTTTATATGTCCCATTCATCATCTTTAAAATAAGATGCAGAGCTGCAGAGAGGGGGAAACTTGGAATGTGGTGCATGGGGCACACGGCTCCCGTTAGCAGGCGGGCAGGAGTGCAGGCTGCATGTGCAATTCACAGCATGCGAGGCTGAAAACACAGAGTTTAGTGGTTGGTGGAAGTGGCTGTAGAGACTGCCTGCTTAGAGGCAGGTTTCTGTTTGGGAATCAAAAATCAGGATATAAAAAAGACATTTTAAAGGCTTTCTTTTGGTGGCTTCTAAGCAAGTAGTAAAGCATGAATTGCAGCAGAGGTATTCTGACCTGTGAGAGCTGTGGTTTCTGTGGACTTCAATTAGCGTTTTTCTTGGGAAAGCTCCGGAAACCAAATTCCAGCTGTGTCAATATATGTCTAAAAACAGTAAAGGACTTCTAAATAGGCACTAGTAAAAGTGTTTAAACTGAAATAAACGTTTCCTGCTAGGAAGAAGGTGGTTATACTTAGGTGTCTTCCTCGAAGTGTCTCAAAGTGTAAGAAAGTAGCCCTTTGTTGAAGGATGTTTTCCTTAAGTAGCAGCTTCAGAGATGACTTCCTAAGGTCACGCTGGCAATTCCACCCCTGCATCTGCTTGTTCAGGTGTGCCCATGCTGTGGGCAGGCTTTGGGTGCTTTAACCAGTCTGGGTTTTCCCCCAGTCTGCATCAGCTTTACAGTCTTAAGCTTAGGGAGTTTAGTTTGTCCTGGCTTTACTGTTGTACATTCATGGTACTAGAAGTGCTTACTAAGATCACAATGAAATTATAATGCAAATTGGACGTTTTTGTGATTTCTCTGTTTGCATTCTGCTTGCATTGGGGCTGGCTCTTAAGACCCTCTTGTTGGTGGCACTGCAGAGTAGGATTGTCTGAGTTGCCAAGACAACTTTTAGTCGTTGCTGAGCGTGGAGTGGCAGCCAGCTGAGAACATTTAGCCGGCTATGTAGGTGTAGAATAAGCTATAGGATAAATGTCAAATGCTGACAACGGAGGAAGCACTGCTATCGCTGTGTAATAATCTCTAAATGAAACTGCACAAAGTGGGAGGGATGAATGCTGTGCTTGTTCCAGGCACAGGAACTATTTAAGATGCGTGACTAAGACCTGAGTTGGGGTGCCAGCGTGACTTACAGAGTTGGATCAGTTCAAGGCTGGGTCTGTGTGCACAAACACGGAGCAGGGAGCTGAAGGGTGACCCGATGATTGAGTTGTCACTGGCTGAAGATGTCAGGGTTGGACTGCAGAGTGGTGCAGAGCTCTCAGCACCAGCCTGGTGCAATCTAGCTCTGACAATTGGGTGAGTTTATCCTTAGAGTTCTGGATGTGGGATATTTCCGTGGTGTCCAGAGTAAGCTGGCAGCCTTGCTGTGCCACCGGCCCTGCTTGGAACTTCAGTGCCTGCTGGAGCTTCTTGGGATCCTAGAGCCAGACAACATCAAGGGACACTGATAGGCTTGGGGCCATAGCCTAGACTTCTGGTGGAACCCCTGCAATGAATGGAGTCATGAAATCCAGTTCACAAATTATTTTTAGTTTTTTCTTCTGTCTTTTTAGGAACACTTTATAACTTGGATCTGGAAAAGAAAAGTTGATGACTGACAAAATAATTACCCTCCTTTGAAGTCTCAAACATATGCTTAGTAGTATTCCATTGTTTAATCTGTGCATAATTTTTGTTGATTGCATTAAAAATAAAAATCAGTGTTGGATGGATTGGACAATCAAAATTCTAATTTATGTGGGTTTTTTAACCTTTGATATTCTTTCTATGCATGACACTTCAGCATAAGTATCCTATGTCTGTTTCCTTCATAGCATTTCTGCAGATCCTCACTATTTTTATACACCTCTGTTATATCTAAAGAGATTTCGGATTTCTATAAAATTTGTAATTCTATGTGGATAATTTATGTAATTATCACAGTAAATTATGCAGGTTCCTATGCAACTATATAGCAATTCTTCTTTGAAGAATTACTATTGTTACTTTTGGTTTATAATTTCAGTGTCATTTTAACATAATTTTCTTAGTGTGCATTGAAGAAATCTTACCCATATCTATAATTGTCCTTATGCCTTAAGAATAAAATTAAACACTTAAATTAAAATTAAACATTTTAATGTTTATAAAGCAGGAATACTTATCCTGCTGTTACTTATTGATGTTCAGAAGTAGGATTTTGGTTTAGATTACTTCTGACTTTAAAATGAACATGACTAATGTGTTATTTTATGCTAATCATGGGTGATGAAGGGATTGATTTCATGTTCTCTGGGATAGCAGACAGCTCTCTTTTCTTAACTGTCTAGGACCTGCCATTGAGGTTGAAAAAGTAAAACCTGAATCAATTGAGCCTGAACCTGAGGTACAGAAGACCTTCAGTGAGGAAGCAAATACATCAACGTACTACCCTGCCCCTGTTCCAGTAATGGACAAGTATATTCTCGAGAATGGAAAGGTATTTTATATTAAATATAGCATGAATAATTTGTAAATGTCCATCAGGTGATGTTCTTGTGGAATTTTCATGATTTTGCATGGTAGCAGCTTATCCAAGCTTCCTCAGTTTTCATGAAGGTGTACTGTTGTGCTGAGGACAATTGTGAAGTTACACAGGTATGAAGAGTATAGGAAAATATCCTCAGTGGTGAGAGCATTGAATGCTGTGCAACACGAGGAATATATTTATTAAATATGCATGCACAGGCAAATTGACATAGTCTTCAGTTGGTGACATCCATAAATACACCAAATATTGACCAAAGTCAGTAACCCTCATTATAAAGTTACAAGAGTCTACTTAACCAAAATACTTTTTCCTAGAAGATTTTTAATATTTATAATGTGCTGTAGTCATGTTACAGAGAAGCCCTCATGTTTGGTTTGAAGTGGAGTGCAGGAGGTAATTATGGAGTGAAAATGGGCTCCCTTGGTGCTGGTAGCAGCATTGCCACTGAATTGAGCTGATGTAGTGCTACTTTCCAGAGACTTCTGTGAGGCTGGTGGAACACCATCTAGCTCTAGTTTGCCAGAACCTGACTGAGAGCTTTTTGGGTTTCAGCATGTTTAACACATTAACTGCTCATCTACCTAGGCCTGCTTTTACAGTTGTTTCCATTATCATTAAATAAATGTGATGTTTCTTATACAAAACTGTAAGTCCTTCAGAACTGCCTGTGCAGATCCTGTTTCTTGGTGTACATGTGCATTTGGTACTCTAATCTGAGAACCTTTAGGGAGGAAACATCCATTCCAGCTTTGCCATACAGTAGAGTTACTGATGGAATAGCATGAAACTGCATTTTCAGATTTGTGTTAAAAGATTGAATGCACAATGTCTGTCCTTCTTGAAGATGAGTTCAACATAATCGTTGAGGACAGAATGTACATGAAAAATAGTAGAATCCTGACAGTTTGACAGGTATTTGGTTCAGATAGCTTTTCTTGCCTAATATGTTTAAAGATGTCATTTGCTTGATTATTTTGTGTATATTTGTGCAATGAAAACTAAGGGTGCATTATTGTGTGAGTTTGCTTTACTTCCTTCTCTACCACTTAAGGTCTGTGGGATAAGGCACATCCTTTAGTATTTGTATACAGCTTTTCCTGTACCCTTTTTTCATCTGTCAGCTTCTTGGCACTTCTTTTGCTGAAGTTTTCTCTGTCTTTACAGATATTAGTATCTCTTTAGTTTTCTTTTTGTAATTTTGGTTCTTGGTTTGCCTATTTACTGGGGCTACAGCCAGCTCAGATGCCAGAAATGTGAACTAATAATGTATTTGGAGTGTTGGAGGGTAGTTTTCTTCAGTTTTCCTTATTTATGGCTTTATTCCAGTATTCCTTTATTGATATGCACCACTAGAGTAGTTGAAATACTTTTTTACAAATCTTACCCTTTGTGGCACCAGATTTGATCTTAGTAGGATTCTTTCAAAGCAGATAAATCTCTTCCCTCCAGAGGGAAAACCGAGTTACTGAAAAAGAGCCTATGGCATTCATTTAAAGAAAAGAAAGAAGAGGGGGAAAAAAAAAAGAAGAAAAAAAAAGAGTTCATCTTCTGAGACACGTTTTAGATCTGTTGCAGATGTTAGCACAGCCACGCTGCTGAGCGCTGCTTTGAATTCGCTGCCGTCTCTGTTGCATTGTGCTTGAAGGTTGATCCCACAGTTGCTGAAATTGGGAGTAAATTTCCCATTGATTTCATCAAGACAAGCGTCTGGCTCATGGGGCAGCTCTTCCAGCAAGAAGGGAATGTCTTCTGAGTGTGGAGTACAGTCCAGAGCTTTGGGGTTGATAGGAAACAGTGCTGGGCCTGTTGTAGAGAGGTAAACTGAGACACGGGCAGATTGAATTGCTCACTGCAACAGCGCTAGAAATAGAAAAAGGGAGACGTAAGATTGCTGTGGCTGTGGCTGTCTGTCACATAGTTGCTGTTGCCATAGGTGTTTCATACCAGCAATTGCATTTTTAATAAATGAAGCGTGTTACAAGAAGAGATGATCTGTCTGAAGCATAAATATTAAAAATACTTACTGTAACCTGTTCTTTTCTTTTGAGTAACTTCAAGCTAATGAATAATGTAATATGTTAAGAGACTAAATAATCTTTGGCAAAGGCAAACCCTAATTTTGGCAGAGGGTAATCGGATTTTTGATCAAATACAACAGTCTCTACAACTAATGTAATACAGACACCCAAACTTTGATATGTCACAGCATTCCTAATCTTAGTTATTTTCTAGGTGACTTTCAGACATTTTCCCAGAAAACTTTTCCAAGATCTAACCAGAAATAACTGAATTAAAAAATGTACTGTGATTATTTCCTGAGTACAGACTGCTCACTCCTGATTGAAATCGCCTTACAAAATATGTAGAGAGCACCAAAAGAGCGTGCCTTTTTAAAAATCATTATGAAGAGGCTCAACAACAGAGAAAAAGGGGAAAGAAAAGGGATGTTTGTGCTGTGGTTATTACTAGTTTAATTTCTGTCCGTGCAGACTTGTGAAAAGCTTCTTAGAATCCCTTTAGTGTAGAAGATTCTGCAGGAGAGGCAGCTTGCTGTATGGTTTCATGCCTTAAGGAAGGTCGAGTTTTCATTTTTTTAATAACATAGCTTGTAGCCAAGCCATTCATATTACTCTATTTAAGTTTTTAAACATCTAGTTGCTTTTGAAGGATGCCGTCGTAATAAAAAATTTCTTGGGGTTATAGTCCTCATTAATAATTAAAGCAGGTTTCCATTTAAAGGAAAAATGGTTTTCAGTTGAATACAGGCAGTAAAATTATGGGTATATAAAATTTTACAGTAGCTTTGTCCAATTTTCATTGCATTTAATGGGACTTCAGTGATACTGCTCAGATTTGTATGGGTAGCAGGCAGAGTTTATGTAAAGCCAGATGAAATGAGTAAAACCACAGAAAACTAAGAGCACAACAGTTTAGGCAGAGTCTTCTGATGCAGTTTTGCCATGGAATTTTGTTGGGGTTTTTTTTTAACCATAAGAAGGCAGAAAGTTTTTTTGTAAGTGTTAATGTTACAGAAGGAACCCCCATTGGACCAAATGTAATCAAAGCTAGAATTTGGATATGTAGCAATCCGACTGATGGATATGTTTGGTATGTTGCACTTGTCCAGATTGTCTGAAGGTAAGTGCAGTGAGCTCTGATCAGCAGCTGGGAGGTCACACAGCTTAGGTGTGCAGGTCACACCTTAGCTTGTTTTGATGATGAGCAAGTGTGTGTCCCGTTGAGTGAAGTCCATCACCACGTGAGCAAAGCTTGCTGTGTGCAGAGGTAGTTCAGGAGCTGGAGCACAGACATACAGGGTACAAAGTAGTCGTGGCTCCACACAGGGCCAGCTTGTGCATTCTGCTTGCACTGGTGTCAGAGTTGTGCTGGTTACTTGTAGAGTTACCTCCTTGCTGTTGCTTGAAGGTGTCCTGAGTGTCAGGACTATCAGCTCAAACACGTAGTGGCAGTCTCAGGACGGTGCTTGGATTCTTTTCCTGTGTTTGGATTAAGACTGGAGTACTGGGAATCTTGGGGTAGAGACATAGAGTAGCCCTGTGGGAGACAACCCAGCACAGTTAAGACTAATAAGCAAAACTAGATTTGAGCATCTTCCTTTTGGAGACTCTCCATTGGCTTCACACTGCATTTCCCAGTACCTGTATTATCCTGCTTTACTACTTCAGTGAAATACCTCGACTTCCCATTGCTCGGATAATGGAAAGTTTATGATGTTGCTGCAATGGGTCATTGCCTAACCACAAAGCAGTATTCATGTGGTACATTGATTGTACATGATAGACACTTTGTGTTAGGATTGGAAGTTTTACAAAGCTTCCAAACTCTCCTGGCCTATACTGAAACTGGAGCTCTCAAAATCCTTTCTCCCCTTCCAGTTACTTTAAACAATCAGGCTGGGTTTTGCCAACAGGTACACAGTACAACTTAGGGAGTAATTCCCTCTCTACTGCCTCTGGAATATGCTGTGGGAAAAGTCTGTTTTAGCCAAAGGGAAGAGTTTCATCTTGCTCCTGAATTAGGCTGGTGCAACTGCTTGGTTTACATACTGTGCATAACTTGATAATACTGGATGTGTTCACTGTTTCCTTCTTCGATCTCTGTTCCTGACCACAGTCTTTCAGGAGAGAGGTTATGTGGGGGGGAAAAGTAGACATTACTAAAAGGAACTATATTATATATTGAGGTTGACTTGAACTCCCTGACCCACAAAGTTGGAGAAGTTTCAGAGTTAGGCAAAATGGATTTGTTCAGCCCTAATTACTGTTATTTTAGTTCCTAATATTAATGTTCCTACAGCACTTGGATACTGTTGTGTGCTACATACCATAGATAAGTTGTTATTATTACTACCTTCTAGGTCCATCTTGGCAGTGGAATTTGGGTAGATGAGGAGAAATGGCACCAGCTGCAAGTAACACAAGGAGATTCAAAGTATACAAAAAATCTAGCGGTTATGATTTGGGGAACAGATGTTCTCAAGAACAGAAGTGTCACAGGAGTTGCAACCAAAAAAAAGAAAGATGCCGTTCCCAAGCCACCTCTCTCACCTCACAAATTAAGCATTGTCAGAGGTAGGTTATTTGAAAACTTTTGCTTCCTGCTTTGGAGTTTAACCATTAATCACCGAGTTGAAAGATGCTTCTTTTCAGCTCATTTAAAATTAACTGATTAAAAACTGTAATTCAGATTGCTATTGCATTGTGAAGTGCATACGTACCCAGGAACAGTAAAACACTTTGCAATAGCTGTGCACAGTGCAGGCCTCCACAGCTGAAGAGTTGTACATTGACTTCAGTAAGGTTTGAGAAGATCATCACTTTAGACCATTTTCAGGGCAGGACTCTGAGCCTGGAGAACAACATGTTGTTCTAGAATTCATTTATAACATGATGATTTTTTAAAGTGCATATATTCCTTTAAACAAGACTGAGAGTAGCTTTACCACATTCTTTCATCCAGAACATAACCAGCTCTGGCATGAGGCACAGAAACCATTATAGCTGTGACTATAAAAATACGCATACCTTCAAAGGCAAGAAAGAACAGTTTTTACCCTTTTAAGTGGAGAAAATGGAAATAGTAAAAATTAATTGTTGCACTTGAATTGGAATTTGGACAGGAGATGTAAATCGCTGACCTCATCTGGTAGGGAAAATTGCAATGACACTTTCAGTCACTGCAAGCCTGAGTCCATGTGTGTAGTACTTAGAGAGAGAGAAGGCCTTCTCCTTTATTTTAACCGAATGGTGAATTTCAGTCCTTTTGTATCATCATGCCTGTGTTGCATCATTTCTGTCTCTCCTGGTATTTCAGGCTTCTTTTAAGTCAGAACTGAGTTGGTTCCTCATGGAATACATACTGAAATTGGATTTTTAGGTTTTGTGTCCATACTAAATTGCAGTAGGGTTGAAAGAAATCTCCCTGTTTGGTAGAGCTTCATTATTCTGCATTTCCTGTTCTTAGTTGCTATGTGCTCTTAACTGTGAACTCATTAAGAGGTGTTGTAATCTGCCATAAAAGTACCATGTTTTGGAGTAAGAAATACGATTCCTCTCTGAGTGTGTGCGTGTGTCTGTGTCTGTGTTGTGTGGGGAAAAGTTGGAAACTTATCTCCGTGCTGTCACCTTTCTTAGGCTATAAGAAATGAGTAAAAGACATGGGGTTTGTTTTTTTTTTTTTACTAATCTGCTTCAAGATTATATGTGGATGTGGAAGCTGTTCCATGCTGATTTTCTAGCTCTGTCTGGGGCCTTTGGAACAATCCTTACACATGTAGCTGAGTAATGATTTACTGGCCACATAAGGAATCCACTCTGTGGTGGTGGCTCCCCTTGTCAGCTCCAAATGGGAAGCAGAATTGGTTGCCCTGGTGTGCGCTTACAAGCACACAGCAAAAAGGGTTTATTTTCCACTGGCCCATTGTAAAGTGATTTCCAGTTTCCCTCCTGGAGGCTCTTGATGCTCAACACTGCTGGCGAGGTTGCTTCTGTGAGAATTTCCTCTTCTACTTCTGTCAGGGCCATTCTGTGTTGCTCGAGCCATTTAAATGAACAGCTTTCTTCAAATTCCACTTGTTTTGACGACAGGGAGTTTGGGAGTCTGCTCCAACAGGTACATGGTGAGAGGCAGATGAGGCCCTACCCTTTCTTCTCTTCCATACCTTTACACTCACCAGCAATTCAGCTCTTCCCTATTGCCTCGTTTTTCTGTGTTTTCTGTCATACTTTTGCTTCCAGCCTCAACCCTCATTTGAATTCTACTGTTACATGCCCTGGTTTTCCATGTTCCTCTTTTTAGTGTTTCTTTCACCTTGTCTCTGACTCCCTTTTGTTAGACTCCAGCCTGTACAGTCTCCTCTTGAACCAGTTAAACTGCATGGCCAGGGTCACAGGTGTCAGGCTGCCTGTAGCAGTGGGATGGGGTAGCTCATAACCATGATTTTCCATGTTGTCATGTCCTTTGCATTTGCGTCAGTGTTAGCAGGTCTTGCCCTATGATGGAGAAGAAAGCAAAACAAAACAAAACAATGACCAGCAAGAGGACAAGTAGGTGAAATATGAGGGAGTTTTCAAATGATTTGGATCAGGCATCGCAAAAAGTAGTGAAGTTCCTGGTTAGCCTTTGAGGTCTACTTGAATCTTTGGTATTTAGCAGTACAAAGGGGTGTCTGTGTGCTCCTGTAAAGCCAAAAGACAAAGGAGCAGAACCCCCAAATTACTCTTTGAAACCCTAAGCCAGTATCCTTATGCAAATACTAAACTACTATTTCTGCACCCCCTCACAGAAATTGGAAGAGATGGAGAGGAAAAACTGAGAGCAAGGATCTGTCTCGGTCACATGGACTTTTAAAATTACAGCTTTTGAATGAGTTCTGTCAAGTGATTCTTTGCTTGACTTAGTGGCTAAATGGACAACACAGCCTGTCTTTCACTGGGAGTTCACCTTACTGGGTGTATCTGCCTGGGAGTGTTCCTGACACTGCTGTAGGGCCAGCTTATGTCCTGCAAACACACTGGCTTTCTTCAGGCTCTCAGTGATGTGCCTCTTCTTAGGTGTCGTATTTCTAATCATAGTTTACTGCTGATCAGCATTTCAGCTATCAGGCTGCATGCTGGTTAATTTCATTTATTTTATATTCAGTACGTCTTACAACATAAAATTCACATTGCTTTAGATGTTCTCTTCATTCTGTGGACACAGACTAACTTATTTAAAATAGATTTTTGAACGACAACATTAGCTCTTAATGTGTCTGATATCTCTATAGCTTCTTAAAAATCCCCACTGTGTAGTATGTAATAAAGAAATGATAAAAAGTATGATGGATGTGCACTGGTATAAACCTTGTTAATGCAAAATAACCTTTTATAAAACTTCTCAGAGGTTTCCAAATGAACTACAAAGCATGCATAGTACTTAATTTTCATAACTTTTTAATATGGTGCATTAGAAATGTTGTAAACCATGTTAATTAAGCAATAATCTCTATGGCTTTCTGTATATGAAGCAATAAACAGCTAATGGAATAGATCACTAGGCAGAGCAGAGCAGAGTTTGTTTAACCAGTCTGGGAAGGCTACACAACAAAATACATCGGCCTGTTCATGAAAACCAAAAATCCCCAAACCTCCTGTCACTAAGGAGTTGTGTGTGTTGCACCCCTTCAGATTTCAGTGAGCTCTGCAGGATTCTGGCACCAAACTACCAAATCTGGGAAGAAAAATTATCTCAACTTTCACTGCCCACATTGCTTTTGCAGTCAGTGCTATCACTTGATTTTTGTATTCCAGATAATGTGTATTTCACAAAGTGTATTTATTGTTCAAACATGCAAGGAGATGGCTCTTGTTCTGAATAATCCACTAGTAAAAGTGAAATATGCCCGGGGACAGGGCAGCTGATAAAGACACAGACATTAATGTATGTGGAAGAGATGTAAAAAATGAAATAAATGGGTTAAAGTGTTCTCCTGCTGGTTACTGCTTCTCTTCCTAAGCATTATCATTTCCATACCCTCCTGGGGGGGTGCAGGTGGGAGTGACTGTGGATGCAGCTCTGGTGAGACAGTTCACCTGGGAAGAGACTAAATCTGCTGTGGAGATCCAGACAAATGCAGGAGTCAGGCAGGCAAGACTGACACTGTAAAGAGTTGGGTTTGGCCTTGTTTCTGTATGGGAAGCCTATTACTGTAGTCACAGCATAACTGGAAGTTGGTCATGCCACTGATTCAAGCCTGGTGACAAATCTTGACTTTAACAAGGTAGCAGGTGAATCAAGGAACGCTTCTCTTGTCTTGTAACAAATACACACAGTGCTTACTCACTGCTGTCTCTTGAGTAGTTAGCCCAACTCAGGGCTATATTGTTTTCTAAAAATATCCTAATGACTCTTTCCTTTTTTTCTCTCCCCAGAATGTTTGTATGATAGAATAGCACAAGAAACTGTGGATGAAACTGAAATTGCACAGAGACTCTCCAAAGTCAACAAGTACATCTGTGAAAAAATCATGGATATCAATAAATCATGTAAAAATGAAGAAAGGAGGGAAATTGCAAAGTACAATTTGCAATAAATTTTGGATTTTTAATAAAGTCTTAGTGTTTTACTTAAGTGTTGTTTTTTGATTTGTGTGGCATTTTTGCTGATGGGAGAAGCTGACTTGAAGCGTTGCTCTCTTCCTATAACTGATGCGTTTTTTGAGCGGCTCTGTCATGGTGTAAACTGCTTTTAACTAATGTAAGATATATTGTAAGTTCACTCACAATGAAAACTGAAGTTTCCAAGGTTTCTCCAGCGAGTTGCTGTTTGGTACCTGTGGCTGTGCATAGGTTGTGACTCTGCGGACACCGACACATTTGCCCTGCGTTGAGTTTTACTGGAGTTAGTGGATCTAAGCTGCAGTAAAACATCTGTTTAGAAGGAAGAACTGTACAAAATCTACTTTGCTATTGAAAAGGGTTTTATTGTATTTTACAAAGTGTTTTTTCTGAACTGAAATTTCAATCGTTTCTTTTTATAAATCTTTGTTTTGATCTCTAACAATATATTTGATCAAAAATACACAAAGAACGTTTCTTTTTCAATTATCTTGTAGGTAGATCACTATTACCTTCACAGTTTAAAAAAAAACAAACCAACCAATAAATAACAGAAAACCCAAAGCTGTAAGTTGTAAAATCATCATAATTCATTTTAATAAATAAATCTAGAAGCAGTTCTTTTTCAGGGACTAAGACACTTAAGATTTCTAGTTGTGGTACAAAGCTCTTCAGTGTGTCCATACTATTGTTCTTGAAATATTATCTTTTTAGTGTATTTGTATTTTCAAACAATTTTAAAATTGCCACGCTATGGCAAGATTATGTACAGTAGAAAATTTAGTACCATTTTGTCTGGGTCCATAATTTAACAATGGACACTTTTAGCACAAATTTTAATTACAAATAAAAATAATTTTCTACACTGAAGTTAGACTTGCGATGCAAAGTTTTTAGAAATAATTTGTCATCTGAATGGTACCTTATTGTCTGTAAGTGAAACAAAATAACCTGAAGTCTCTTCATGAAGGATTTCGAGATAACTTGAAGTCTGGATTGATGAATTTTGAGGCTTTGTTATATTAGTGATCTCAATTAATATTCCATTTACTCTGTGCTCACAGATGTGATTATCTGCCTTTCAGGCTGCCTGTTCCTGAGTGCCAGGATTTGTTTCTTTTCTACCACTGCAGTTCTGTTTCCTGTAGCTTTGAAAGACATCCTCTTTCTTATCACCATCCTGTAGCACTCGTCCACCCTGACGTGAAGCCTATTTCAGTGTCTTGTAAATGTAGATAATTCAGAAAGGAACAGGCAGCTGGGGTGGACTCACCATGCCTGGAAGTATTTAAATGACGTGTAGATGTGGCACTTGGGGATGTGGTTTAGTGGTGGAATTGGCAGTGCTGGATGAATGGCTGGACTTGATGATCTTAAAGGTATTTTCCAACTTAAATGATTCCATAATTCTTTAAAGAGCTGAGGTGGCTGGAGAAAAAGGAAATAAAAGAGTGCCATACCTCTCTTGGAAGAGATGAGAGAAACACCAGGTTGTTTCTTCCTGTATGTCACCTGTATGTAAATAATACCTTAACTCAGGGTGTGTTTGCTTTATGCTTTCTAAAGTCCACTTTCACACTGCCTTGCAGCAGCCTCATGCTGTGCTGCCAGACTGGAACACCCCACTTCCACCACTGGTGTCCCCACATTCCTGTCCCTTCCCTTAACCCCGTATTGGTGACTGCAAAGGTGTGTCAGGTCCCACTCATTTCCAGGGTTTGTTTCACAACAGCTGCTTCCCATAGGATGGAGCCCGAGCTTTCCTGGTGAGGGAGGGAAGGAGCACGAGTGTCTTTTTTCAGTGTCTTACGTGTGCCCTGAAGTGTCTTTGAACAGCCTCCCTTGTCTCCTGCTAATATCAAAAGTGTTCTTAGGTAGTGTTTAATGAAGTGCATAAATGTTTATGCTTCCTAATTTGGGATGCTAAATAGCAAATTAGTGTTTAAAATGTCAGTGCATGTATCCTTTTATTAATTAAAAAGAACAAAATAGAGATAACACTGAAGAAACATTTAAACAGCAAGTTCCCACTTTTCAAGCAGACTTGTGAATGTACAGGGGGTTTTTCTAAGCGATGCTAAGGCAGCTCACTATTTTGGGGGAAATGTCCATAATTTCCTCAGTCTTTTATGGCTTTAGTACTAATGTGTTTCCATTGTAAGAGATTCTTTAATGAGAAGATCATGCTGCACTGCTTAGAAGATAAGCCTATTTGAGACAGCATTTTATGAAACCTGGAAAAAGCAGATTAGAATTTAATTAGAGTTAGGACTCCAGCCTGGCCCCAAAAATCAGAGGTGTTAATTTTTTCTGCAAAACCAGCATCACCTTTGTAAGGCTTCTCCTTGACATACTCATCTCATCAGATGTTAATACTGCATTTTGCTGAAGAATTTAAGTGTTGTCCTTGGGCAAGGTATCTTGGAAGTCTTCATTAAGTTTTTCCTGGAGATTTCATCAGCCCGGGTTAGTTTTTATTTGAGTTCAACACGGGTATTTGGGTGGCACAAAAAAATTCAGTTCCCTTTGAAGTGTAGTGTCAATGGGGGCTAAGAAATGTGTCCATTGGACTGGGCCAGTGGCATTTAATGTGTCACTTGAAACTTTGTTGAGTCATGTTAAAGGAATAGGAAATATTAAAGGCAGAACACCTCTTTATTATATTACAACTTGAGTTAAATCTTTGGATACTGGAAATAAGTTTTTGCTAAGAATAAGCCTTTTTTGCACACTGTGGTTGTATGGCAGCGTGCTGGGGGCTCTGCAGGGGGTAATGGGTGTGTGAATAGCATTTTATACTTACATTTGGTCATTACTCTTGTCTTTCCCTCCCCATGAGCCAGTATCAAGGTTGTACAATTGCTTCCCAGTGTGTCTGTTTGAAGGAGGGAAATAGGCTGCAGTTACGTGTTCCAGCAATGCCTAAGAAAAATAGGAACTTTAATGGGGTGTGCTTTTCTGCGTTGCATTACTGATGTATAAATTAACTGTGAGTTTCATTTCATTTTCCTACACTGCATTTATGACCAGGGCTGTTCTTGTTGGTACATTAATTCTTCCATAATTGTGCCTGCCTGTACATAGTTTTCTTTGTTCGTGTTGCGTCTGCTGTGAAGCTACCATAGGAAAGTTTATAGTAAATAGTCCCTACTAACTTTTTCCTACTCTAGGGTAACTTCATACCTGTTCCTCACGTGAAACAGGAGAGAGTTTTGACAGAAAATGAAGTAGGTTTTATTACACCCCTCGGTCGTCATTCTAAGGTCTGTGCTGTGCCATTACCTCATACTATAAACCTGGATTTCTAAGGATCAGAAAGACACAGATGTAAGAGGAAGTGACTGTTTACTCTTTTTTTTAATCAAAGCAGGAAGGAGGTATTGCTGTTATATTAATAGTCTGATCTTCTGTTGCCACACATTGCTGCCATAATTTCTGATATTCATGATCTGATCCATATTAAAGTGCCTCTGGCACACTTACAAGGAAGCAAGATTAGTGTTAACAAAAAGGGCTTTATTTCCTATTAGTGATTTTATAAGGGATATGAGCTGTTGCATTAAAGGAAAGATTCCTACCAGGGACTTCAATACCTGAGTCAGGAAGTCTGGCCACTCAATTAAAAAAGGAAAGCTTGTATTTATTAGAGAGGGGAAAAAGATTGTTCGTTTCTGCTGTTCCAGAACAGGTTTGGATTTACTGATCTTTTATAGAGATGGGAGGGTTTTTTTTTTTAATAGTAAAATAGTTATGTCAAAGTTGAACTCTAAGTAGGAATTCAAGGTTGCATTGGTTAGCTGTTGTTGGCTGTCAAAAGCAGGTGCATTCTCCCTGTGGGAGGTCACTTCTTTGCACCCTACTTTTGATGTTGTATCTGAGAGATTACTGTGATGCTGTTTTGTTGTCTTAAGCAGAGATTATTGTCCTCTTGGAAGTTTTAAGTAGCAATAAATTGAACTTTTTTGGATTTAGTGAAATTGTAAAGATAATTCTACTTCATGCTTCCAGAACCTATAGACTGTTAAAAATTAAAGCTAAGTGCAGGTCGTTGTTAAAATGATACAATCTTGATGCAGACCCTCAGAGGAGTGAGAATTGTGTGAGTTGGGAACATTGTGTATTAGCTGTAGCTTCACTGTGTGTTAGCTGTGTTCATAGCTCCTGAGAACACCAAATCTGGCTGGTTTCAGAAAGGGAAAGCAAGGTTGTGTCACATGGAGCTGTACTGAGGATTATTTCAATATTCCATCTTTTTGACATGGGAATAACCAGTCTTCTGAAAGGGACAGACACAGCTTGTGCTTCCTCAGAATGAGGTGGCAGTTTTCTCCATACTTTTGGAAATATTTGTTATTCTGTGCGTGCCTTTAGTCTCGGTTTGATGAAGTCATAACATCAATTGCTCAGACTTTATTGGTGTCATTTTTTTCATCATAACAGTGTGGAACTCTGAAGTGATTCATACAACACCGAGGCAATAAAAGTGTTATGAAGTGCAATCATTGCATGTTTCATGCTCAATAGCTAATTTTTAATTTCACCATCTTGGATATTTTTTCATCCCCTCAGGGTTCCTAAATAGGAAAAGAGAATAATTTGGACTTGGAAAACAGGAACAGTGATTCAAAAAGGAATTAATTTATGTGGTTGTTCATTTGTTTTACAATTATTTCTCCTGTTTATGTTTGAACAATAACTTCCATTCCCTGCGTCAGATACCCTCTTGTCCTGCAGTGAAATCATGGTCCTGTGGCTTTGAGATCATTTGTTTACCATAAAGAGGAAAATACCTCACTTACGGCATCAGATGAAGTTGCATTATGGCTGGATCAGAACAAAGGTGAAAGTCTGGGAGGGGGGGGGAAGAAGCTGAGCCTGAAGGATTTTTTCTGTGCTGCCTTCTGGCGAGAAAAGTTCTTCCTACAAAGGAAATTGTTTCCTCCACATTTAGCCGAATATCAACTTTATGTTCCTTGTTTATTGGTAGTAAAGCCTTAATGGAACTGAAGTCTTTATGGATATATATGTTTATTGCATCAGGCTACCTACTGTCATGCTGAATTTTGGACTTTAGTGATTTGAAATTAAAGACTCACAGAAAATTTCCTGAACAACCCAAGAGAGGGGTAGGCTGGGGGTGACTTAGCTTTTACTGTGGTATAACAATTGCTGAAAACTCTGCGAAATAGAAGATAAGAAATGATGTGTGTTGGTGCTTGTGTATCCTTTATAGCTGGAATGAGCTTTCATGCTTTTGGAGTGGAGAGGGGTGCAGGTTTCAGGGGACAGGCTGATTATCAGAATTGGCTGTGAACACCCTTTGGTGCTCACCCTGCTGAACGTGAGCGATGTCCTGGGACAGCAGCAGAGGGAATGTGCCTTGATAGTGCCGTATCACACTGGTACCAGCCCCTTCTGCAGGAGACTCAGATGAAAAAGCTTTTGTGGGAATTTCATATTCTTTCATACTCAAATATATCTTCAATGTCTGCCCAAGTGTTTATATAAATCTTACTGAATTGTAGTTTAGTTAAAACAAAAAATGTACTTTCATGTGTTTCCCATTTTTCTTGTATTAACCGAGTATCAGTGTTCTGGGAGATGTCTTTCTCCATGTTTAAGTTGGGGTGTTAAGCCACTGATGCTTGAAAATAGTCCATTTGGACATTTTGGATCTGTGAGCCAGATGAACTATGGGTTTACCTTTCCTTACAGAGTCCTCTGCAGGATTTATGGAAGTACCTTTAGAGAATAATTCTCAAAATGTGTAGGATGGGACAAAATGTGTGGATGGGTCAAAGCATTGCCTCCAAGTCAATGTTCTGTGTTTTCATTTTTTTAAGTCTTAGATTATGAAAAACTAAAACTCTGTAAAGTAGGATTTTGCCTTTCTTTTTTCCTGCACTGTATATTAAAATTCTTTGACACTCGTTGGTTTCTTTGCATTTGCAAGGACACTTTCATCTTCCAGGACCCAGTTCTGCTTTTTGCTGTAGATCCTTACAGGAATAAGCAATCAAGGGTGTGGACTTTGGGGTTAAACAAGGCTGATGGTGCTGTTGTAGGATCATCTCTGCTTTGGAGGACAATGCAAGGAGCCACCCTCCTTGCTAGGATTGGGAAGGACAACCTCGAGGTTCTTTTTGGCTTCTTTTTAGGTATTGTCCCCTAATGCAGCTCATCCAACAAAGGTTGTTTCTTGCCACACTGGTGGATTTGTGAAACTTCCACTCTGTGGCTTTCCTGAAATTAAAAAGTAACTGAGATTCACTCATGAAGCCTAATGTGGGGGAGTATCCTAAGTCTGGTGGTGCAGGAAGCCAAGGAAGAGGTTGTGGAGGCCTTTTCCCCTTTCCCACAGAGAGTATGTGCAGGTTAGGTGAAGTCAGTAGCCAAAGAGCAAAATCCCAAGCAGTTTAACTGGCATTTAAGGTTTCAATCATTGAGAAGTTCTATTAATTAAAAAACTCCAGTCACTCTTAACGTTCCCTGAATCTAACCTTTAACAAGTAGCAAAATCAGCATTTTCTTCTGCAGCCAGGGACCTCTGTCTGGTGCATGTACACAGCTGTATGTGTCAGATGTGATGCGCCATTATTCGGTGTAAATCTGTCTGTGCCATGTAAATCCACAACTTGATAATGTTCCTGATGGTTCCCAGCCCTGCCTGTTTTCCTGGCTTTCCTTTCTCAGTGCTGTTCCTTCTGCAAGTGGGAGTCTGTCCTCTGTGCCTGCCTCAAAGGGACGAGACGGGAGCGTTTCATGATTCCTGCCTCGCAAATTGTCAGCAGGGCTCTGCAGTGAAATACCTGCTTGTTATTCCTGGGGGTGACTGACACAGAACTAGAGCATTTCCTTGGGAGATCTGGTAGTGCTGCTGTCACCGTAAGGCAGACTTTGCCATTCAGGGACTTCACACAGCATCATTTTCTTGGGTTTTTTTCTTGCCGTGCCAATGTCTAGACTGTAGCAAAGAAAACTTCACTCTTACGTGAAGGTCTTGAAGTGATAAAATGGAATAAGTAAATCTTTCAGCAGTATCTCCTAAAAAAACATCCATTTCTCAGAGGTTGCCCTGCTTTTGCAGAGGGTCAGTGGCCTGGAAGTTTCCCACCTAATGGTAGTGCCCAGGTGAGTGGTGGAAACCACTGGGCACCTTGACAGATTTACTCTGATCTGTGGCTTTAATCTGCCCTCTGTTACTTCCTTTTCCCAGCTGCTGTGTGAAAACAGCCACCGGGTGAACTGGGGAAGAAAGAGCCATCTCCAATTCCGTGATCCAAGTGTGGCTCTTGGTAAGGATGTTTTTAGCTGTGCCCAAAGCTGTGCAGGCTGTGGCAGCTGCTGGGCCATTCCATGAGCTGCTGTGGCTCCCTGCAGAGCACATCACAAAACTTCGATCCGCTGCTCCCTGGAAGAGAAACCTTGGCTGGATCGCAGCAATGCTGTTCAGAAAATCAAGCATTCTTGAAAATCCATCAAAGTGTGAAATACATCTTTTCCTTGAGTAGTTTATTCCAGTGCTTAGCGCTACCCTCGCTGCTTGACTTGTGCCTTACTTCTCTGTGAGTTTTTCTGGCTTAACTTCTTATTCCTTGATTGGTTCTTGATTCACCAGTCTTAGTGTCTTCCCCCAGTATTTCTGCAGCTCATGAACACCTCGATAGACTGAGTGCCTTCACTCTCCTACCACCGCAGATTTTCTAGGTCACGACTGACTCATTTTTGTAATACTTTTCCTTTGTCTACCCAAAAGCGTTTAAGCTTTATGGAAATACGTTCTATAGAAGTGTTTGGTTTAGTTAATGTGATACAATCTGGTGGTTTAGGACACATGTCACTTTGTATTAGAATGTGATAGACAATAGTAATTTCATTTTGTGGGCCAACCTTAATTTAATTTTGTGGAAAAAAACCCTGATATTATTTGATTCTTAACCAATCAGTGTCCCAGTGTATTTCCCTTTTTACACTATTGCTACGTATAGCTCTGTCCTGGAAATATTGTTCTTCAAATCAGTGTTTACCTCTACTACACTTTCCTCTTTGACTCTGCACCACTCACATGCCAGTGAGGAGACAGAGCACGTTCTTCCTGCTTTTCCAGCTGCTTATTCCTCTACTCACAGCTGGGCCAGGCAGGTGGGTGATGGAGTCCAACCGGGCTGTGAAGGGCAGCAGGTGAACAGAGTTTCACAGAAAGTAGGACACTGAAGTAATAAAACTTAGGGAAGCCAGGGCCATTTTACTCCTGTAGAATGTGTCTTATAGATACCTGCAGAGTTTCCTTGGTTGAGGATGCCTTTGAATTGCTAAAGAATGGTGAAGAGATATCACCATTATGCTGTGATACGTTCTCAGAACTGGGTAGGGAATCCTTAAGGAGAGACTTCAACTTTTGTGGAATTACTTCACTCTGGAGCCTCCAGCCAAATCCCATGAAGGAATCAGACCTGACAGAAGAGCTTGCTGTGCATCAGCCCTTGCTGTGTCTGCTGTGATAAATTAAAGGTTGCTTTGGGTAGGACTTACACACATTTTGTTTGACCATTCCTGCTAAATGATTAATATCCTCTCCTGACCTCAGAGATAAGATGAGGAACTGCCAAGTTTCTCCACTGAGATGGTTTAATGAAAATTGTTCTTTGCCAGAATTTTGAAGGTCAAAACCAGCTTAAATATGTAAACAGATATTCTATCAAGGTAAAGTAAAAAAACTTACAGTTAATCTCTTCTAAGAAGTCTCTTCCTTCCTTTGAGAATTTTGAATAGTGCCAGACAAGGTTCTTCTAAATTTCCTTCATCATCTCTCTGAAGATTCCCTGTTAATTAACTTAGTCATTTATAAATGTTATGAAATCATGTTATTGACTTATTTCTATTTGTAAAGGCACCAGGAAATTTGTGTACTGCACCCTTTGAAAAGTAATTAATGTTTCCCTCCTAAATGCCTATTGATATTTTTGTGCTTCCTATTGATTTGAAATGAATATCTCTGCCAATTTAAAGCTCACACGCCGGTTTGTCCAGCTTTCAAAGGATGGACAGGACAGCATCGCCGAGCTGATCTAGTTAAAATGATGACTCTCATCTGATGACCTCAAGAAAAAAATACTGGCAAAGTTCTTCCTAGTCTGGGCTTCCTCCCTCTCTGGGTCTAGTGGAAGGTGGCATTTTCCCACGTGATTTGGGAGGGGTTGTGTAGGTTTTAACTAACTAGTGACTTAATGATGGGAGGAGTGAGATCAGAGCAGTTTAAGTGCATGTTGTAATACCAAGGGCAGAAACCAGTTGATGCCCTTACCCCAGTGCTTCAGGATTATTACACACTCTGAGCAAGGCCTTGGTGATGTTTTGCAGGGTTATGGGTGGTGCAGAAGGTGCTCTCAAGGTCTCCTTGTTTACCTGACTGATCTGATTTCCTGTTCTGGAGCTCAGGTAGAACCTGTACCTGAGAGGTTTCACCTCTGTGGTGCAAGATGTTGCTGGATTTTCATCCTCCGTGTGTGAGATATCTGCTTCTCATCAATGCCTGAGCTGTGGTGGGATGCAGAGAGCCCCACTGGCTCCACTCCCGAGGGCAGCTCAGCTGCAGCAGCTGCTCAGGCTGCACAGAGTGGTGAATGCACCCAGGGTGGGTGGTACTTTGTGAGCAGCCCCTTGCCCACACCTCAGGCACAGCACATTCTCTTCCTTGAGCAAGGAATATGCAGGCAGTTCTGCACAAGTTTGGGATCTTTTATTGCTGGGCAATAAACCCACTTCTGGTCTGGGAAACAAACTTTAGTGGAGTTTTTTTAGCAAAGGGGTGCTTTGTTGGCCGGTATTGCCTCTGCTCTGCATGTGAGAATCACCTACTTTCACTGTCAGGTACCCCAAATGCAATTACTGGAAGAATCAGATATGATATGATTAAAGGAATTCGTGTTTGTTATTCAAGGGTTTTCTCTGTATTAAATACTTCAGCAAAATTTCAGCAACCGGTGACCTCTTTTGAGAAGTGACTCATTGCATTTTAAAGGCTTTATAACCAAGTCGTCCCTCCTTGTCAGGGACATGGAAGATGAATAGATCGTTCCTGCCTGCGACTTCCAGTCTCAGGGGAAGTCCTTTTTCACTGCCTGTGGTGATGCTCAGCTGCATCACCGCTTTTAATTGCCTGCAGGCTCCTGCAGGACTGTGTGTGTCCCCTTTGGCATGACCTACATCCTTGCAGAGCCACGAATCCCTCGGCACTGGTTACTGGGGCCTGAGCACAGGACAGAAAGTCCTGTTGTAGCTAATCCCTCGCTGTCTTCCAGTGCTGGAAGCTATGTGACAATCTCTTGTTTGCCTAAATTCATCTGGCATTATTTTGCCTCTAGAAGGATACAAATGAATTCTCTGTGTTAAAGATGATGGTAGAAAATGTGAGTGGTGTCTTGAGCATTATGGATACTGGGTGTGTTATTACACTGAAACCCAGAGAAGGATGTCTTAAAAAGAGCACAGCACCTTATCAGGCCAGGAATTCATACATCATCATACATTCGTGTTTTTTCTTGAAAGAGGGAATAAACAGTGAAATAATCATTCCAGCTGTAGCCTGGATTGCCTTGCTGCAGGTCAAATCAAACTGCATGAATATGTCAGATAGTTCAGTTTAATTTGGAAGGCTTGGGCTAGTGGAGGAGTAAGATGATGATATTTGGGTGAGTTAAAGTAAACATTACAGTCTGCTATGGAAAGGAAGCGTTTATAAAATGTGAGGTCTTCTTGCTCATTTTGGAAAGTCCTCCAAAAATATCTGTTTCATCATTCTGTAGCACTGGAAGTGTCTGGACCTGCTGCTGAACTTCTAACATGGGATTGCTGTTGAAGTCCCAATGTTCCACAGGTTAATCTGTTCCAGTTTTGCTTTTTTCTGCACAATGGCAGATAAAATGAGATCATTGTTCTCCAGGACTTGATTATTTTTTTTCCCCCACCCAGCCTCCAGTTTGAATTTATTCATGAGTAGCAGTCTATTTATTTGTTCTTGAGCAAATGTTGCTGCCAAGTTTGAGCAGCTTTTTTTCCTGTCTTTGAAGAGTTTGAGAGATCATATCCACTTTACCTTTGCTAGGCTGACCTGTCTTTTAAATTTTTCTTGGGAGATACACTCGCCAATTCATCTGCTGTTATCCTGCTCCGTGTCTCCTGCACTTGTCTGATCTTTCTCCATCAGTGATGCTTTTGTGCTGAGTTTTATCTTGGGTGGTAACAGTACATTTTACAGAGACATTATCTTTCCAGAAATGCCTTTCTCTAGAAATATCTTCATGGCTTTGTCATGCTGAGGGCTCATAATTCAGCTGCAATCAATGGCTCTGCTGAGGTTGTTATCCTTCCTTTGAGTTAATGTATACCAGACTTCCTATCACTGTAGGAACCTGCTGTCAAACTTAATCTCACCTCCATTATTCCACTTCTGAAAGTCATCTGGAGGGATCTCTGCTTCCCATCTGATATTTCTCTGTTGCCACATCATACTGATATTACCTCCCAGTGTGGTGCCATTAGTTTGTCTCTCTAGGGTCTATCCTTAACCAGTGCATAAATGAAAAATGCCTTTGCTTTTATATAGATTTGTACCCATTCTAATACTCTTTGTAAACATTTAATGAATTTAATTAATTTAATGAAGCCTCAAATTGTCCTAGTGGGGCAGGTAGTTTTCCTTCCAGTAAATGACTGATAGTTCTTAAAAACAGGGAGCTGGTGACTTGTTCAGCATCATTGCTTGAGTCAGAAATGAGCACTGATCACACAATCCCAAGTCCTCTGCTCTAAAAGTGAAATAACACTCTATGCTCTTTATCAGGAAGCCGTCCAAAGGCTTTTATGAAATAGGGAATGTCAGTGCAAACTTGAGGTTGGGATCTGGAAAGCCATCTGGAGGATAAATTTAATGGGAACTGTGTTTTCAAGGTTCTTGGGTAACTTCAAACAGTAAAGCCTGGATATTTTAGCCACTGATATTTTGATGGATCTGATTTCTTTGGGTACTGTACCTGCACTTCTCCTGGGCACTGTTGCAATACCAGACTGAGCTTCACCATAGTTTTTCTTTATGTATTTATTAAAGATTAGTAGCTCAGGTGAGCTGATAGTGCATAATGCCACACTCATCTGTATTTGCTGTTTCAGTGGCACTTGCCTTGAGGACTTGTGGCATTTTGAACTTTCTAACTCTTGAGCTGCATGCGTAATATCTCTGAAAAAACCCACCCCAAATGTCCGTGTTGCTCCCTGATGCCCCCAGTTCTAGTTGTTTTCGCTGTTGTTGTGTTTATTGTGCAGATTAATCTCGAAGCATGGAGTGATTGTGAGCTTAAGCAATAATGTGGAGTGAAATCTCCTCGGTAACCGAGTTACAGGGAGTGCATTCCTGAGAAAGTGAACGCTGAGCTTCGCATCCGGCTGTGCAACACGGCACCTCCCTTGTAGCTGGGATTAGTCTAATTCCCCCTGCTGCCTCAGTCAGCACCGCCTTGCCTTGCTTCACTTCTCCGGGATCCCAACCACCACACACGTTCCCACAGAAGCTGCCCCTTTGGGATTTGCACGGGAGGAAGCTCCAGCTGGAAGCTTCTTAACTTAAAAAAAAAAAAAAAAAAACCAAAACAAAAAAAAAAACCAAAAAAGCCACAAAAAACCCCCCAAAAAACAAACAAAAAAAAAAAAAAAAAAAAGAGGAAAGCAACCCAAAACCCCACCAAACCTGGGCAAATTACCTTTTGTTGTTTGTTTTGGGTACAGGGTAAGTAAGACTATACCAGTTTTGTACAAAGGTTGAGAAGAGCATTTAGCCCCAGATAGGATAATCTTTTGATGACTAAGGTTCAAATTTGCAATTAAATTCCTGCAGCTTAGCAAATCATAGCTTTATGTTTGTGTGTGAGAGCAACTGGTCTACATCGGCTGCAAAGCTAAACCCTCTCTCCGTGAGCCAAAAGAAGTCAAACTATTCCAGGGTTGTGCTGTGGAAGTGCACAAAAGGGGGTGTCACTGTGGCTCCCACATGGCCAGAACAGGAGCCTGAGTGCTGCTGTGGCTGAGCTGGATGCCAAGGTTTAGAGTGCAGTGTGTTGCAGGGTTTCCACTGGCAAAAAGTGGGGTTTATTTCCTCATTTGCCATTGTTTCACTCGAAACCAGAAAAGCCCCAAATTAGCTCTGTTTGTGGGAACACACAGAATCATGTACCTGTGCTGGTTCACAGGTCCTCAGGCAACAAAAATCTAGACAAGAGGGTGCATCTTTTGTTTTTTAACTCTCTGGATCACATTCCAAAGGCGTAATTGAATCCTGAAGCCCCAGTCTGAGGATCTTGTTGCGTGCACTGATCTCTGCATGTTCTTTGTGGTTCTGCCGCCGCCCTGACCAGCCCTCGGCGTGGGATGTGGTGCAGAGCAGCTCTGAATTCCTATTAGAGGCAACGGGAACCTTTCCAATGGGTCACAAACCAAGCCTACGGGGAAGGAATCTGCCCTCTGCACAGTAGCAGCCCTATTGCTCAAGCTCAGGGCAGATACAGAGAGTGCGAGGTGGCCTTGAGAGGAAGTTTCTGTGGTGAGATGTCCTAGTATGGGGTGTTTGCATAGCTGAGCATTGTATAGAGGATTTCTTAGGAGCAGCTTTTAATCTTCGCCGATGTGGGGTTGTGCAAACACTGTTCTGACATCAATCACGCTGATGACACGTGTACACAGAGTAGCAGTCACTCCTTAAATATGGGAATCACAAATACGTGTTGACAGAAAAATATATTTAAGCAGTTTCCAGTGCGTGCTGTAATAAGTAAAGCAGCCATTGTATTCCACAGAGCTGCATGCTCTAAATGCCTAACAGTGGAGAACAACCCAAAGTGAATCACAGTAATAGAAGAGGAAGTGTTTACATCTCTCAAAACATTCTGTACAATAATCATTCCTTCTTTTATAAATTTGATTTCAGCAAATTTGAATCCGAATGAGATGAGGTTTGAAACAGAGGCTTTCACGGCAAGGTACAGCTCAGTGTGTAATATTTTGCAGGTGGCTGTTATTCGTTTATTATTTGTATTTCCATATTGCTTAGCAACCCCCGTCCTGGACCAGGACCTCGCTGCTGTGAGTGCTCTGCTAACATTGATGGAATGGATGGCTGCTGCCTGGGAGAACGCACTGTTTTGTAGTGAAGCCAAAAGCAAACTAATGGTTTCTCATTCTGTCCTCTCCGGACGAGAAATGATGAGGCCCAGCTGATATTTAGTGATGGGATTATAACTCTTGAATTACTGAGTCAACACAAATATTTGGGAGCCCTGTCAAGCATGCAGGCACAAGTGGGTGTAGTTTTCCCAGGTTCTGTGTCCTGATGGCCAAAGCAGGGAGCGCAGGCTCCGAGAGTGGGGCAGGCTGGATTGCTGCTCCCTGGATAACCATTTGCTGACAGAGTTGCTCATGCGAGCAAATAACTACTCATGCTTTGCGCCTCCCTGCAATTAAAGAGGAGCAGCCTACCCCGCATTGCCAAGCACTTACTAATGCCTCCTGTGCCAGTGGCACAGCACCTGGATCCCTCAGACAGCCCATGCACACCACGCTCCGTGCTTTTGCTCGGGGAGTTATGTAAGTCAACATTTGCGGAGCCGTACCCGAGTCCTCGTCTAACCTCTCAAGCAGAGATGTCCTGATGTTCCAAGGGTTTGTAGAAAGCAGTAATACCTCCGTTTGAGAGCTGGAAAGTTGGGAAAAGTAGACTAACTTTTAGTCTTGAAGTCCTATCATCAGCAAATTCCACACAGCTCTGGCCCAGCTGTGCCTGAGTGCTCAGGAGTAGGGATTTGCTGCCGCCGAGCAAAGAGGAGCCACTGATCATTGGCAGCTTGTGTTTGAAAATCATGGCCAAGCTCTTGAATGCTGAAGTTCATAGCTGTGCTTCAAACCCTCCTCTCGCCCTGCAGCAGCCCTGCCTGCCTTGGACAGCAGGCAGGATGCAGTGCAGTCCCCCTTTAGACAGGAAACCTGATTGTCTGACACTGCAAGGGAGTTTGGGGGCTACACTGGTAGTGTATGTGTTGTTGAATGGTGTTTAAATGTGGGGAGGGGTCTTTTGGAGATGTCTCCAGTGCTGTTCTAGGGTGTATTTGGCTCAGAAGTGGTGAGAATAATTTCTGCTCCATGACGGTGGCCAGATGCCACCCAGGGCCAGGCTCAGCACAGCTGTCTCAGGACATTGGTGGTTTGCACGTGGTGGCATTTTTTAATAGCAGATCCTTGTGCCTGGAGTCACACGGGGGAACCATGTGAAATGCCTTTGCATTGAGAGGTTAAAAACAACTTATGTTAATTCTGGACTCCAGCCAAAGTTACCCAGCTGTTTAGCTGAGAGTGGGAGCAGACAGACGAAAAAAAAGGACACGTGCAATTAAAATGTCACTCTCTGGAGAGACAGAGGGAGAAAGGGGTAGCCATCAATGGAACCAAAGTGATGCAGGCTTGACTATGGGAAAGGGCTTGGGAGGAGGTGGCCAGAGGGTGAGCACTGTGGGCATGTGCTCAGTTTCCCTGCAGGTGCCCTGGAAGATGAGACAAACCTTCCTGTGATGTTCTGGTGGGTACTGGGATGCTCGTGGTAGCAAAGGACACCCTGAGCTTTAGTTGCTGGAGTTATGTGGCTGCAGTGTTCCTAATTGAACTTTACATTGGTGACTACGGAGGACAAATACGTGGTGCAGAATTTACCTTTGTTGCAGGGAAGCAGTAGCAAGTAAAAGATTTTTTAAAGATGTTCCATATATGTTGTTTCCCAAAGCTGTGAGCTTCTGTATTTCATTTCTCCAGATGTGGCACTGATTGACTCGTCTGTGACTGACATTTTGTACACAGCCCTTCCTAATTTCTAAATAGTGTCCTGTTCACAGGTCAGTTATTGCTCTATAAATGCCAAATATTTGGACTCTGAATGCAATGGCCCATGCTTCTAGTTTGAGTCTTCTCCAGCTTTATTCTCCCTTCCTCCTTTCTGCCCACAAAACTCGCATTGCTGCACAGGAGCACGTTTTGTTGTGTACTTCCCCTTTCAGTGCTTTAACAAGTTGAGCAAACTTGCTGAGCAAACTCTCCACCCAAATACAAAGAAATTCATCTTCGAGCTTTCCCAGCAGGAAGATGGGAACTGGTGAAATGTCCATTTGGATCAGTCTCCTCTGCCAATATCTGGTTCTGCTGGGAGCTTTCCAGTGCCTGGCTCCTTCAGTAGGTGTTTCCAAAGCAGCTGTGACACAAGTGCTGTCCCAAATAAATGGCATCTTTTCAACCTTGACATCACTGCCAGTGGTTGAAAATCCAAACCACCTGTTTTTCTGAGTTTGTCTGACTTTGTTCTACCTGATATGACACTGATAGTGTTATGTTTGGCTGGAATGCAAATGAAATGGTGTCATGTGCAAGCCAGTCCAAAAGGTCAAAGGAAGGAAAGTTTAAAATCAGTTTAGGGGAAAAAAACCAACAAACATCATTTCATTTTCTATCTTTATAGGCTTCCAAATCATCCATGATAGTGATGTAAACCAGCAGACATCAATCTTTTCCCTAACGAAAAAGAAGCATAGATTGTCAAAAGTAATTTACCTTTTAAAGGATCCTGAAGTGTGAAAACATAAGTCCTTTACACAGGAATAGAGATGAACAAAAGGTAGGAAATATTTTTCATAGATGCCTGATGAAGTCTGATTCTTTGTGGCCTCATCAGATTTTTTTAATGAGAAAAGAAGGGTAATTTCAAGCTCCAAACCCAGCTTAACTCTGAAACAAGGCAAGAAAAAAAAAGTTGTATCTGTCTTTATGAATGAAGGGGAAAAATAATCTTCCTGTAAAATAATCTAAAAGTGATGGTTATTCTGTGCTTGTGTGCTCACAGCTCACAAAACCCTTTCAGAAAAGAACTTGCCTTCCTTTCACCAGGGACCTGGAAACAGAGAAGTTGTGTGGCAAAGGTTTCTTAAACTCGTTGCCTTGGTTGCTTCCAGAGCTATGAATCCTATTCCTCCTTCTTTCCAATGTAGTTTCCTGTCCATTGGAAAAAATCTGATCTATTATATACACAGCCTGTGCTGGTACTTTCCTCTTTCAGAATGTTTCATTCCTATTTAAAAAATGCTTTCCACTTCTGTTTCCATGCTTTGCTTTAAATCGCAAGTAATGTGTATGGTGCTACGTGAAGAGCAGTGCCTTTAGAAAAATAGAGACTTAAACAACATGTGGGTTTAACTTGGGCTGGAGAGGCAATGATACGTCACTCTTCTACCCTACCTGAAATGCTGAGTTAAAGCAAATTTGTGTTTGCTGCCAGTTTGTTTGCTTTCTTTTATTTTCATTATTAGAAATTAATGCACTAGCCCCAGATTTAAAGTTTTTTATTTTCCGCGACAAACTTTCATTCTGCTCAAAGCTTTCCCCTATTGTAAGACTAATTAAATCCCCTGGTACCTTCAATTACTGCAATTTGTGGAGATTTCTGTTTTTCTGCACGTCTGGAATCACCAGAGACAGGCATTTCTGCCTTTGTATGTACAAGAGCAAATGACTGGAGTCAGAAGCCGATCAGCCTAATGCCATCTGACAGAGGGTGTGTGGGATTTTACAGCTCTGAAACCAGTGAACTGTTCAAAGTTGCTGCACCAGTTTAGAGCTTACAGAGCCGGAATAACCTTGTGGAAGTTGGGACACCTCCCTAAGAGGGGAGGTGCTGCCCAGCTTTGCCTCTCTGGGGTCGGCACCTCACAGCTGCGGCTGGATCCGGGAGCAGGGAGGGAGCGGAGCTGGAAGGGAGCTGTGGCTCTGGCTTCCCTGTGGCTGCCAGTCTTGCCCTGCTGCTGGTCACATCTTTCAGGGGGGTAGTTGTCCCTCTGGTGCTGTGAGCTGGTGAATATTTGCTGGATGTGGGGTGCAGGGGCTCCCCTGGTATCAGCTGTGGCAGTGGACATGACTCTTTCCTCAATGCTGTGCTGGCTCTGGTGTCACTTTTCCCAGACATCAGCTGAGATAACACCTCTGTCCTGCACAGTTCTGTAGGAATGGCTGTCCCCTCATGTGCTGCTTGAAAAACACAGTAACGTGGTTTGCTCATGTAGGGAAAAACTTTTCTTGCCTTTCACTCTGTGTGGCCTTTTGATATTAATAGCTGACAGAATTCTGCTTCTTAGCATTTTTTATCTGCTTTGTACGTGCCATTTGTTATCTCTTTTGTATATGACAACAGCACAAGGTTTTTGTTGTACAAATTTTTAATAAAAAAATGCCAAAATATCTGAAAGATAAAGCGGATATTACTTTTCCCATGGAGTATGCAACCTTCTTTTGGTAGCCCAGACCTTTGATAAAGTGTGTTGTAAGCCAGGCACTGTATTCAGAAAGCATTTAAATGTTTGGTGGTGGGCCTGTCTCTTTGTAGAGATGAGCATTTTACTCTCAAGCCGTAGTGAGAAGCAGTTATAATTACAGACAGTGCTGACACATGGCATCCAGCCTTTGATTCAGTCCTGAGCTCTTTCAGAACCCCGGGGCTTGGGTCTGGGGTCTGGCTTCCTCTGTCAGAGGGGGTGGGGGGCAGATGAGGCATGGGAGGCGTGAAGGTGTGGCTGTGGGGTGGGGCACCATGGCAGAAGAGAATCCCATCCATGATCCCGGATCCCGGTGTGCTGGGGGCTGAGCTGACACCTCCTGCCAGAGCTGCTGCTGCTGCATCTGGTGTGAGGTGCGGCCCAAGAGGCAGAGGAAGGGCTCCTTGGCCGGGAAGGGACAGGATTATCTGGGATCAAAGCCCTCAGCAGCAGTTGCAGCAGTGCCAGCTGTACCTCTGGCATCGTTTTTGGAGGTCTCCCGATGGTTTGGAGAGGCTTTGAAAGCAGAGGCAGGACCCCTGTGTTTGGTGCTGTGGGGAAGGCCGGGCCGGCGGGTGCTGAGCGCTGAACTCTGGCGAACTCGCCTTTCTCACTCTGCTGTTTGTCTTAGAGGCCCTGGGCTAGAACATTGCTGTGGCATTTCACCTCCTGGCCCGCAGCCCATCGCGATGCCGCTGTCTACCCTTGCATAACTGAGCCTTGTTATGAATGACTGGAGAAAGTGCCATTACAGATCTGCCGCTGCCGGGGGCACTCCCCAAAACAACTCACTGCAACACCCTGTGTCTAAAAAAAACCAGGCACTGCATGAATTCGCAGAGCCCTCGGTGCGCTGATGTTACAGCAAGATTTGGTGTTGCACATGACCCACTTACAGCCTGGGAATGTTTTCACTTGCTTTTTTTCACCTAGAAATCCACGCTTTCCCCTGTGCTGGCCGTTTTTAAAAAGGAAAGAAAATAAAAAGGCACAAAAAGAAGGCTTCTCTATAGCTGTGGATTACGTCCTTGCGTAAATCCCTCTGTCATTATGATTTTCACATTGGCCTGCTCTTGCGTGTCTTTGTTATTTTGCCTTTCTGTGGGATATTCCCAGTTCTCACACTCCCTGCCTTTAGCAGCTGAGGTGAACCTAATGCACACCCATCTTTGTGCACCCCTGCCTCTATTTCCTTACTGATGATCTTCAGGAAAGCACCTTCATTTTACAGGCAGAAAATAATGAACAGGAAGGAAATAATGAACTTGAAAAGAGAAGTGTTCAGACTGCTGGTAGTGAAAGTTTTTGCAGCAGCATAGCCCAGATTGAGCCACAGCGGCAGGAAGGACCTGCTGGTGGGAGAGCTAGAAAGTGTTCTTCCTTTGCAAACAAACTGCTGAAACCCCTCGCTGCAGTGTGTTTATGCCCTCTGTGAGGGACAGGCGTCTGTTCACGTAACCCTGGGCACTGATCAGAAGATCTGAATCTCCTTATCAGCTGTGCCTCGGGAGGGCTGCGAGGAGCAGAGCGGAGCTCGGAGTGCGGCGAGGCACTCGCTGAGCCCATCGGGGCCTTCACCTGGGTGTGCTGTTTCTCCAGAAATTCACATTTTAAAAGCAAAAAAAAATTAACAAATCACAATGTAATACTATCTTGCACTTCACAATTGAAAAGATCTTGCAGGAGTGAATTAAATTTCACAAAGTACAAAAAGTTGTCATTATCATGCACATTTACTAAAGAAAAACATTCAAATGATGTGGAATTCCTCGGAGCTGCCCATTCCCTGCTGCCACACCTCGCGGGGATGAGGTCTGGGCAGGGCTCCTAAAGGCTAGGGAATGATGTGGAGAAGGCCCAGTTTTATGGAAGTGTCCCAGAGCAGCTGGGATTGCTGGAGGGGCACAGGGAGGTACAGCAAGCACCGTGCTCAGGGCAGCGTGGGGAGCCCTGCCCGGAGCTCATTCCCACGAGGTGTGGCAGCAGGGAATGGGCAGCTCCAAGGAGCTGGCAGCAGCCCAGGGCGAGCTGCTGGACCCAGTGGAGGAGCTGCTTTTAGCACCCACTTGGTGACAGCCTCTCTCATCTCGCAGCACCGCTCCTGAACAGAATGATGCACTGCTGAAACATCCCCCCCATGCACCTTTTTTCTACAAGATGCCCGTTTCTTGCATCTTTTAAGCTTCAAGTAGTGTGGCGTTATCAAGATTTAGCAGACACATCACATGTGCTGAATGACTTAGAGCATGGGCTCTAATCTAAGTGCTGCACCTCAAGTTATGAATTTGCAAATTAGCACCTCTCCTTGGCACAGGCTTCTGGTTAGTGAGGAAATCCCATAACCTTTCTGCCTGGAATTGCTCTTTAAACAGGGATCCTAATCTTTATGGACCCTGATGGTTGTGCTGTGCCGATTCGCTAGTTAATATTTTCAAAGCACTTTGAAGATGAAAAATGCTGAGTATTATTGGCCTTTTATCTAAAAAAGACATTTTAAAACATGGAGCTGCGGAAAGATCTGCATAAATTAACACGTGTTGATTATGCTCTATCTTTCCTTTTCATCTGAATGTATTAAGTAGCAAGAGAACTGTGAGAATTTGTATCTTTCCTTTTCATCTGAATTTATTAAACAGTAAAAGGACTCTGTGAATTAGTAATCTAATTTGAACATCAAACCAAAAGCAAAATTCTTCCTAATCCATCTAGCAGATCTCTCACTCTCTCACCAGCAGTAGAGTTTTCTTCCATATCTCAGGTTAAGAGTGAAATTTCAGGCTCAGGTCTTGATACTTTCTGGATTGATGAGACTTCAATAAAGAATTATTTTTCCAGTTCAGCCTGGAGGGTCAGTAAGAACTCCACTTTGCAGTGAAAAAAAAAGATGAGCATCAGTCAAACCCAATTTGCTCACCCAAATCAGTAACGTTGAACCAGGCAGTTTTCACTGATTTTGGGAGGGAGCTCTGCTTTAAAAACTCCTGTGATTTTCTTGCCATTTAACAGAGTAACATTAGTCCAGTCAATTGAATGTTTTTCTTCAGTAAATGTGCATGATAATTACAACTTTTTGTACTTTGTGAAATTTAATTCACTCTTGCAATATCTTTTCAATTGTGAAGTGCAAGATAGTATTACATTGTGATTTGGTAATTTTTTTTGCTTCCAAAATGTGAATTTCTGGAGAAATAGATATTGCTAATTTTAATAGAGGGTATACAGCACAAAAGCTAGTGAGGGATTCTGTCTTGGCTACATGATTTGAGACAAGTTGTAACTGAAAAATCTTTTTTCCATCTCCAATTTCCAATACCAGGGTGAAGGGAGTTACAGATGAAAATCATTAAGGAATTTTAAAACTTCTGCATGATAGAGTACACCAAGACATGGTGAGTGGAGACAGGCTCCTGATGAGCTGGGAGAGGAAAGGCAAAATCCCAGCTACTTAGGGAGAATTTCCAGAAGTCAGTATCTCTCCAGCTTGATGCTGATTTCAGCTGCAGATAGACATTTGATTTTATGCAGCCACCCGGTGAAATGAGAAAAAAATCAAAGTGTTGTAGTTTGCTGCTTTTGCTTTGAAGTGTTGCAGATCTTAAAAAAAAAAAGAAACAGGAAAAAAACCTACCAACACAAAACAAGAATCTAAGCTTTGAAATGGTAGAACCTTCATTTACCAGTAACATTTTACCCCGACATCATTGCCACTGATCTCCCCAGAGCCAGGAACAGAGGCTGCAGATGTGGTCCCCATGATGGCCCCTTAGGATGAGGGGCTGAAACGAGCAGCCAGAACTTCATTCCAGCATCCTCATCCTCAGTTTCTTGCATCTGAGACCTTGAGGAGGCAATGCAACCCCTAATCTCCTGTCAGCAATGGGAGATTTCTCTGGCAGTGACACTCAGAAGGGATTTATGTGCACGTTTGCTGTGCTGTGAAGTTCTTTTTTTTTCATTTTAAAATAATTTCCTCCTTGTGCTGTGGTGAATTGTTCTGGATGGAGGTACCTCTGTACTGTGGAATAAAAATTAAGCCTCATCTTTTTAAGAGAAATGAAAGTCCTTGGTAGTCACTGGAGTAGCTCTGAAGCTCATCTGCCAGTCAGTTTGGTGTTCAAGTAATTAAAGAGGTCAGGCACAAAAATATCGTGTACCTGGAGCTTTGCCAGCCTCTGTCTCCCATCTCTTATCATGCCCGTCCATTTGGGATTCTCCCACAAGCTTTGTTATATTCATCGTGTAGATTAGTGGTCTGCAACTATTAACAACAAACTTTGATGCTACAGAGTGGGAATTGCTTGAATAAACAATTTCACAAGTAAATGGAGTCACAGCTCTGAACCAAGAGAGCTCCAAACTTGTTTTAATTTACAGAGGTCAAAAAGTAAATGGGATTGTTGCTTGGGGAGGTAACTTGAGGAGAACATGCAGTGTTCCCTCACAACAAAGGGATGAAGGGCAAAAGATTTGATTGACTTCTGGAGTTTGGTTTTAATTGGCTTTATTTCTACCATCACCAGCACAGCAAGCACCCGTGTGAGCAGAGGGATGCTGGTAGGTAAAGGTGCATTTTTTGCATTTTTTGACCTTTTCAGAGAAGCTCAGTACAAGGGATAAGCAGGAGAGTTTGCTCCAGAAAACAGCAGACAGCCAGTGGGGTAGGAACTGCCAAGAGGAGCGAGTCTGGGTCACTGTTTGCTGCTTGGGTTTCCTGAGCATCTTTTTTCCAGATGCCCCACAGCTGCTTCCAAGAAAGCAATTTTATTTTGTTTATTTGCTTGTAGTCTGGATTGTTTGCGCAGAGGAGTGGAGTGCCATTTCCAGGCATTTTTAATTGCAGAAGACTGTCACTTCCAGTGCACAGGCAGTCGGGTTTACTGAGCATTTCCTGAGAGATTTAGCAGGATATTGGGAGATCAGTTAAGAGTCTGTAAAGCATCTGACGTAGCGTGGCTCACTCTGGATTTACTCACAGCCACCCTCAGTTGCCAGTGGTGACTGCCAGGGCAGTTTCTGCCTGTTTGCCAGCCCCTTCCCTCCTGCCCCAGCTGCCCCTGGGGGGTGGGATGGGGTGGGCAGACACTGCTGCTCCTCTGCCAGCCCGTGTCAGTGTGGCACGAGATGAGGGGCGAGGGAATGATGTGGAGAAGGCCCAGATTTATGGAAGTGTCACAGAGCAGTTGGGATTGCTGGAGGGGCACAGGGAGGTACAGCAAGCACGGACCAAGCTTCCTTAGAGCTCAGCTGCTGGTGGAGCCATTTAATCCCAGGATTATTTTTGCTCAGAGCTGTTGGGAGTAATGGGGAAGTCTATCACTGACTTTCCTCCTAACCCAGCCAGCTTCCCACCAATTCATCCAACCTCAACACGAGTCAGTGATCAGAAACTTCTCTCCAGTAGAACTCCTGTCAGTACTGCTGCAGAAAGCTGCTCTTCCTCCATGCTTGTGTTCACTGATAAAGAGAATTTGGCTCTGCATCCTGATGGGCGTGCTCCCCTCTTTATCCTGGCCTAGCTCTGCCTCCAGGAGCTGAGCAGGAGCCACCTCCTGACCCAGGGTGTTAATAAGTGTCCCCCTCAGCAGTCAGCAGGTCCTGGGGTGGGTGCAGATGTCAGGCAGGGAGCCTCAGCTCCCCCTGCCCAAGGAGAGGCCATGCCTCTCCCCACCATGCAGCCTGACCCCTCCTGCTGTCCTCTTCCCAGTGACCACCCATGGCCCTGACCCGGGGCACAGGACAAGCTCCTCGGACAGTGCCCTGCCCTGGTGGCACCCCCTGACTCTGGAATGAGCTGTGAAATATCGTGTGTGTGCTCCCCACGGGTAATTAAAGGCGACACAGATGGCGGTGCCTGCGCTGCTCCCCGTCAGTCACAGCACGGAACAGAAAATGAAGTGATAGTTTTAGGTGGTGGCACATGTAGCTTCAGGTGTTTGTTTAATATTCAGCGTTCATGCTCGGTGAGAGCTGCGATGTGAGCTTTCAAATGTTGCTCCATGGCTGTGCATCACTGCACAGTTTTTTCTTGTTTTTTCCTTTTCAGGGCCTGACAGATGGTGATGTTTAGATTAAAAGTAATTTCTTTATTAAGCCGACACCCGTGTTGTCAGTGATTTTTAACAGGAGCTCCATTTGTTGAAACAAGACTGTTGTGTAGGTAAAGTGTCTGAAAAGGATGGAGGGCTTTAGAAAGACACCTAAGAGAAATTCGGGGTCTGGAGAGCAAAGAGTGATAGCCACACCCTGGGGCTGGCAGATCCAGCTTCTGTCTCTTTGGTGTTGTGAGTGAGACCTCAGCAGCACCACGAAGCCTTCCTTTCCAAAAGTGCTCCGACTTTTGCATTCCTAAATGAGGGAAAAGGTCCAGGAGTTAGCAGTGGGAATCCTGGACACATTAAAAAAATGCTGTTTTCCTACACTGTTTTTCAGCCAGGTGTTCCACTGTAGTGACCATGGATGTCAGGCAGCCTATGCAAGGAGGAAAGACCAGATCACTCAAGTATCCAACTTCTGTCTAAGAGATGGACCAACTTGTGACTTGTGGACCTCTCGAGGAAATACTGGAGCTTAAATCACGTCCCTCAGCAAACGGGTTCCTGGTGGGGTTGTGGGGTGTGGAGAGTCAGAGACAGGAGCGGAGGTTTGCTGTTGGTCAGAGTGCAATCCAAGGCCTGTGGAGTAAAGCCAGCCTGCATGGAGCCTTGGATATGGTCCTGTGGGTCACTGCTGCCACTGGTTGGTTCCCTGCATTCCCATGCTCATATCTAATAGTTCTCAGGTAGTTCCTGGAGGAAATCAGAATTCCCTGTGGGTGCTATGGGCAGTGACCAGTGTGGCTCCCTGTCCCAGGCAGTCTCCTGCCATAGCCTGGTCTGGTGGCACAGGCTGTGGCTTTGGGCTGCCTTTGGGTTTTTGTATGAGGGAAATGGGGACCAGGACTATTTTGTAACATCAGACCCATTTTATGGGCTAAAAACACAGTATCTAGTTAGTTAGCTTGAAGTTTTTCACTCAGCACTGTGCTGTAGCATGGTCTTCTTGGGAATAAAAATGTCAGTCAAAGAAAACCAAATTTTAATTCTGCCATTGAAAGCCATATATTTTTTTTTTCCTTCCAAGTTCCTATGGGAAGGTAGATAAACCTTCAAAAAATGAAAATGCACTCTCACTAAAATCATTCTGCTTTTGGGGTCACATTTTAATCAAAACCATACCTGCCTTCAGGAAAAAAAAAAAGAAGTAAAACTGATTGAATTTAATAACTAAAGGAACATAAACTGTCTGCTTTGAAATGTATAATCTCACATGACATTTATTTCATAATGTGATCAAATCATATATGTTGTTATGGGGACAGTCTTTATTAAAAATGCCATTTATTTTAACAAGGGCAATAAAAAGAAACCCGTATTTTTTATTGTGGTAGAGGAAAAAATTGCTATTAGTCTGCTTTCAGCTAAATGAAAACATCTTTCAAGATTTGTCCAAAAATATTTAAATAAAGTGCTATGGAATTTATTCATTTGCTGCCTTCTAGCATGAATTAAATTATCTTAAATACAATAAATGATATAGAAAAATTTGTTTTGGTTAGGGATATCCTTTGCTGATGAAGAATGAGATCATTTAAATATAACATTTTAATATAGGGCTGTAATTTTGTCATTGGAAGCCCAGTTTGATCTTTGTGAAGCACAGAGTGAGCTCTGCAGCTGCAGCCAGAGACTGGGAGCTGCCAGGACATGTCCCAGTTAAAGAGGGAGTGACTGGGAGACCACGGAGCACATCTGGTTTCTGTGAGGTGAAATTCATGGTCTGACCCCGTACAGGGAGTCAGGGCAGGGATGGATTCCTCACCCCATGGTGGTGGGGAGGAGGATGAGCACAGCTCCTGTTCTTCACAGGAATTTGTGGAGCAGGTGCCTCAGTGACAGGGGCACATTGTGCAGTGACAGCCAGATGTGCCCAAAGCATGAGGATGCTGCTTTGCTTGTGCTTCCCTCCACACTTCCCTGGAGCAGAACATTTCCCACCATGGCTCCAGCCTGATGGCTCTGTGCCATGGCCTCCCTGTAGCCTGAATCCCCTGATTTCCCAGTCCCATGGTCCAAAAGCCACAGCACAGTGTGTGGAACATCTGATCTGGAAGGTGAGGAAGGATGAGACCTGGTTAGCCCTCGGCTGGGAGAGCTCCTGGGAGTACTGGGGCTGGGTGCCTTTCCCTACCCAGGTGGCAACCCTCGGTCTCTGCCCTGCAGACTGGCTCTTCTCTCCTCTTACCCCAGCCTGAATAACACCAGAACCAGGGAAAATGCACAGTATTGCTTTATTACAGCTGACAGATTTGTAGATAAGAGTTAGGTGATGATGGACTTCTATTAATTAAAATTCCAGAAGCCGGACTAAAATATAATAAGTATAACTTTGGTTCACTGTGGGAACAATTCTCACCTGAAAACATTGAAGATACTCCTGTTCCCAACCTTGCTGGACTTTATTAGGAGGTAGGGCAGCACCATCATGGAATTAGACTTCATTCTCCACCTCACAAGTAAGACTGGGGGCTCTAACGAGTCGATAATTAGCCTAATGTCATGAGAAGCACTGAGAAGCTAAAATGTGTGTGGCAACTTAATGGGAGGAAGGGCCTTTGTTACAAGCTGGGCAATGCAGTCTAATGGTTCCTTCTGCTTTTCAAATTCTGTGGGGAAAAAAACCCCACCTCTTTTAGTCATTATTTCTGCAGCTTTTTGGTGCCTTTCCCTTAAGAAGCAAGGGCAAGACCTGGAAAAAGACAGTTTAGTTTCAAACAAAAATTCCTTTATAGGATATGGAAAGTGGGAGATAATTTGTGGATGTGCTTTATCTGTGACGTTTTCTTGCAGAAGTATTTGAAGTTTCCAGCCATGGAACCTGTAGCTGTACAGCTTGTAGCCATATAGCTGTTAAAGAAAGGAGCTCTGTACCCTTCCTGCTGATCCCTTCCGGGTCATGTTATTTGACCATTATTAACCCAAAGCACCCAGAGGCAGCAAGCTCTTTTCCTCCCCCCTGAGGCTTCCCCAGAAGTATATGCTCATGTTTTGTTTGCTTGTGTGTTTTTTCAGTTGTTTGGGATTTCTTTAGTTGTTTTGTGGCTGCTTTATCCACTGTGGTGTTTATGCAGTCCCAAAGGTAACAGAGCTCAGCTTGGCTTTCCACTGACTCCTTGGGACTTCTCTAGCCATGTCCTGTGAGGTTTGCTCTGACAGTCCCTGCAGTCTCCTGGAGCACAGAGGGACATGGACTGACTTGATTCTTGGCAAAGAAATTAACTGTGGATGGCATTAGGGACTTCAGGATAAAATGCTACAACCAAGCTTCTTTCTGAAGTACCTAAGAAAATGCTGAGCTGTAGTTTGGGTCTGAAAGTCAGGGAATACTTAATGCAGTTCCATGAAATCAAGTGATGTTTAGGTCAACAGTGTTCAACCAAACAAAAATGTGACTCTCTCATCTGAAAATCCAGAGGTTTAAGGATCAGTCTTAGCTAAGTATAACTAACTCCCAGTGTTGTTTACTCCATTCCTAACTAAGATCTGTTATAGGTGGAGAACTAGGTCTAGGTATGGTAAACATATTGGTGGTTACACCCATATCAGAGCTTTTCCTGTTTCTCATAAGGAAATAAGATTATTGGTCATCAAAGGGGCTGCATTTGCCATATTTTATCTATATAAAGTCTGTTTCAAGAAGTAAAAAGTATGGTAGAAATACTCTTTGAAAGTATAAAAGTACCAGTGATGCAGAGTGATGCCCTGGAGTGGAAGTGTTTTAAAGTGAATCATGGTTGTGGAACTGGTTTACCTAAACTCATTTGAAATCAGCAGAGTGACAGACCCAGCACATTAAGTGATGAAGGATTGCTCCGTGACGCCGTTCGAGGCACCGGGTTGGACTCTGTGCAATCATTTCCTTCTAAATTGGTTGTAGTCCCCTTTCAAATTGTCAGAGTAGTTTTATTCTGCTTCGTTGCACTTGAGAAGCAGGTGGACAGCAAGCTGCTGGGGCTCGTTTGATCCACACGCTGCTGTTCAATGGAGAGAGCAAATCAGACTGGAAGGGATTTCTGGTGTGGCTGTTCCATGGCTGGATTAACAACGGGGAGCTGCTGCAATCCGGGCGGGAGGACGTCTCTGATTCTGTCTTTCCTAGGGCATATTAAAGAAGACAGTGATAAATTTAGCTCCTCAGTGCCAAGAATGGCAAGTGTCAGTGTGACACTTGAATGCAAAATGTATAAAGTCAGCCATCACTGCTGAAACATCAATTTATTGGGTTTGGAGCACAGAGTGGTCTAGTTCTTGAAGTACAGGAGATTTCATTTGCTCTAGCTCCCAAATCACTTTGGGAGTTTCCACAGGCCTGCTTTCCCATCAGCCATCCCTCAGGTTGCCCCATCTGAGAAAGGGGGGGAAAGAACAACTTGGCAAGGCTGTGGGGCACAATTCATAGAAATCTGCAGAATCTTTTTGGGTTTTTTGCACGCAGAATGAGGAGCACACATGGCTTTTGTCACAGTGCTCCTAAGCTCTCTTGCTGCACTGGGCAATAACACAAAAAACACCAACATGCTTTCTGTGTTTGTTTCCTACAGAGGTTCCTTTGCAAGGACGAGGGCTGGCTTATTTGAAAATTCACCTGAGGTTTAGGCCATAGGTTGTGAAACAAAATGAGGATGGAAAGACAACATTTCTTGTCGAATGGATTTGTGTTCTCTCGTAATGAGAAATCAGCATCCTGCAAAATGAATTTGCAGAGAAATTCCTTGGAGCTGTTCCCTACCTTGATCCTAGTGAAAGCGTAGCCTGATATAAGGAAAGGGCACCCAGGCAGTAATTTGAAAAGCACCTCTGCAAAGCTTCTTTCATCATTGAGTCTTACAGGGCGCCTCAAAGTTATGACATGAGCTGTACAAAGCATCCAGGCACATCAAGTGTGGTCACGCAGAGTGAGTGGTGATATCTTTGAGGCTTGTCACTTGTCACTTGTCTCAGCGACAGCCTCGGTGGAGAGTAAACTCTCCCTGCCTTTGAAGGAACTTTACAGAAGCCATGGTCCTGATGCAGCCAGATGCTGGAAAAGATGTGCACATCAGTGATGGTCCTGTTTAGCTCCACTTTGTAGCTACTTGGCACAAAATGTTTCTTGAGAATCTCTGTCCTTCATGAGACTGTCAGACTGGGTTAACTTAAATGTATATACATAATATTTGGATATTCTTTTTTGCATACTGTGGATTTGTGCTGGTTTTTTTCTCCCACACGTGGTTTGTCTGAGCAAGGCACGCTCAGTTGAGAAAAGCCCAGGCACTGCAAGGAACCCAGTGGGTTTATGCACTCCTCAGCTCCAGTGCAAACTGTGTAATCATCTAATTCTGAATGTGCTTTCCTTAACAGTGAGCTTGGAGATGGATGTGTGTGCTGGAGGGCCAGGGTGCAGTGTCTGGGAGGGCAGCCCCATCAGCAGGAGCTGGCACAATGACAGAGGAGAAGAAATGACATTGCAGTGCAGGGACAGGGAGCAGAGGCCAGGAGACTGGCACAGCACCTGCTCTGCTTGGAGACGGGAGGGAGGCATTTGTGTGTGCCAGGGGGGATCCTGTGCTTTCAGAGAAGGCTGAGAGCTGCTCCTGGCTGCCTCACTGCCCAGCACTGATGGCTCAGAGGCTGCCCTGAAAGCGGAGAATGGAAAGAGGGGTGAAGGGAGGGTGGTCAGGACATGGCTCAAGTGCTCCTTGTCAGGGAGGGAATGTCCCAGCCCTTCTGCCACACTTTCTCCCATGAACCACAAGCTGGGAATGCAGTTCTGGAGGGGAACCAGCAGCAGATCCATCCCTGGGCAAAGAGGTGACTGCAGGGAGCACATCCCAGGCAAGAAAAGGAGTGTGGTGAAAGGAAGGAGGAGGAGGAGTGTCCCCACAGACCGGGCTTATTGTTGGGTTTTACTGCCGTGGATTGGAGAGTGTCCCGAGTACGTGTGGAGCACAGCCCTGCCATGCTGCTCCTCCTTGACTCTGGTCTCTGTAAATCCCTCTTCCTTGCACGTGGGCATCCAGCTACTGCCTGAGAGGCAGCAGAGTGGGACCTGTAAACCCCGAGCCCAGGAGAGGCAGAGCTGGTCTGAGCCACAGCCTCAGGGCACATCCTTTGTCCCTGTGCCCACAGCCCCGAGTGCCACTGGACACCATCACCCCTTCCCCAGGTGCCACTGGACACCATCATCACTTGCCCAGGTGCCACTGGACACCATCACCACTTGCCCACGTGCCAATGGACACCATCACTACTTCCCCAGGTGCAGCAGGGTGGACAGCCCAGCTGGAAACAGGCACAGGAGCTTGGGGCTTGAGAAAGGATGCTCCAACCCAGTTAATTGGAGTCCTGGCAGTGCCAGCTTAGGAAGGCTTCCACTGCTCTGCAGCACCAGGAATTTCTTATGCTGTTTCCCGCTGGTGGCCTTCCCCAGTGAGGCTCCCTTTCTCTGACACTTTATACAAATATAAAATGTGGGAAAGAAACAAAATGACACATAATTCTTGACTCAGAATAGAATAGAGCTGGATTTTCCTTTAAAATCCCTCTACCCACAGATCCTGTGAATTGCGATGGCACAAAATTGTTAAATTGCTTTACATTTGGGAAAACTCAGTTCATAAAAAATTGCTAACAATTTATTTTTGTACTACATGGTTGACATCCTTCTCTCTTTCTCTCTCTCTCTTTCTCTTCTCTTCTCTCACTCTCTCTCCTGGTTATACGCTGGTTTTTTTTCTGCATGTCTGCTGAGGTTCCAAGAAAAACCCAAGTGTGTCATACAACATTGCTTTCTGATTTGCAAGTTAAATAGTTTACATAGGCAAAAATGTGGAGCAATTGGAATATTCCCTACCCAAACACTTAGGGACTCAAACTGCACATTTTAGCCTGGCAGGCCTCCACTGATATTTTTAGCTTGAAAAAAACCATTCTGAAGTAACAAGGAAAGACAGACCAGATCTAGGAAAAAGAAACGTTAAAGCACTGTTGGACATGTTTTGTGAATGTTGCAGTTTGGGTGTTTGTTTACACCTTGGCTTGTGTGTTCAGGAGTGCAGCACACCTAGGCTCTGAAAGTTGAGGCCCTTCTGAAATGTCTGTTCCCAAGATGGGGTTAGCCTTCTTGCTGATTGATTTAGTCTTTTGGAAACAGGCAAACCATCAGGAGCTTTCTGCTCAGAGAGATTAGCATTCATAGCCTGCTGTTTTTTAATTAAAAAAGCCATTTAAATACAAGGGTTGGGGTTTCTGCCAGCAACCATTAAAAATACTTGTTTTGTGATTATCCCCCAACCCCTTTTTCTATTTAATTCTTTCTTTCTTTTTTTTTTTCCCTTTTTTTTCTCTGAAGTCCTTGACAGATTGTTCCTGTTCCATCTACCTGCTCTTGTGGCATTGTACCTCCCACCAAAGTTAGCAGCTGGCTGCAAATCTCACGCCAGCCCTGCTGCAAGCAGCTGGCAGGAGGTGTGGGAAGGATGTGCTCAACATCCGTTTTCTAGTGACTGAGTTTATCCTCTGCCTCCTGCTTGGAGGATTAGGGGCACAAGCCCGGCTTTGTCACTGCTGCAGGACCTCCAGGGCCCTGTCCCACCAGGGATTCCCCAGCACGGATATGGCACTGTTTGCACACTCAGCAAGGGGATGTGCTGCGGGTGGGACAGACCCTGGGTGGGAACTTCAATAGGTCTTAGCTCATCTGCCAGGGAGTAAACACGGCTGGGCTGTGCTGTGTGTGCCTCTGATTGTGTCTCCTGCAGAGGGTGGGGTGTAGGAATTGTCCAGAGAACCTTACTGAGGCTGGGCCGCTGTTCAAGTGGGTTTTCTGTTGAAACTTAATGATTCTCTGGAGGGCTTGGCTGAATATTCTGTGTCACCAGGTCCTACAGCCACCCTGGGTTCCTCCAGGCATTATGCCTGTGCTGTATTTGTAGCCGTAGATGTATTGTTGTTTGGGCATGCCTATGCTCACTGAAAAGGTGGTGACCAAAGGCATTAACCTCAATGGTGGCTGCCTTTTGATTGCTCTTAGGAGTTTACATCTAATGATTTCTGTCGTCTCAAGTCTTGCTGGACTATGGCCTTGGGCTAGTGCAGAAGCCCTGACCCCACAATATGAGCATCATCATTCAGCAGCCTTGTTTGCACAACCCCTAATATTTTTACTGCTCTGGAGCAGTGTGTGGAGCCATATATGTAGATGGGGGGAAGAGGCAATTCCTGTTTTGGCATCTGACAGGTGGCTGTCAAGTTGTCAGTTCATTTTCATTCACAGAAAGAGTCTCACTTGTGAAGTTTCAGTGTGTCTTGATCCTGTTTTGTCCCTTCTGCTCCCTTAGCCCATTGCCATCTTCAGCTCTATCTCCTGCTGCCTCTGCAACCTCCTTAGAGGGTGTTTCATTGCTGATACCCCCATGCAGGTGCTTCAAACTGCTCAAACCTTGGAGGCAGAACTGTGTGTGGCTGGCTTGCCTTGGTGCTGCAAAATGGGGAGGGAAAGTTCAGGTTTGGTCACCTCTGACATAAACAAAAGGTGCCCCTCTTTGCTCCTGCCTTGGTCTCCTGGCTGCTGCAAACTCCTTTTTCCCCTCTGTTTTTTGCAGCCTTTTTGCTGCCTTTTCCTCCTCCCCAGCTGCAGCCCTCTGGTTTAGTGTTACTGGTTTGAAAATTGCATGTGATGATAGTGCTTTTGACAAAATATTCTGCGGTTAGGAACAACTCCTTGGGGCAGCCTGCTGGTATTAGGTTGAAGGCCTAACCTCCTCCAGCAAATATTTAACACCAGAATGATCTCAATTTCATCTGGCTGGAAATATCCCACTGTGGTCCTCGAATCACAAGAAATCTTTCCCCCAGTAAATTCAGACAGTTGCATTCTACACAAATTCATAGCCAAACAAAGGACCAGCCCCTCATCTGCTTTTCAGTGCATACTTCCAGATTTTCCTTTAATTTCTGATGGAAGTTTTCAGTTGTATTCTCCAGATAAAAATGATCCACATGCTATTTTACAAATATGCAAATACCACTCTCATCTGACTTACAGACTGCACAAAAGCTTAGTAAAAAGTGTTGGAGAAGTATTAAGGCTCATAAAGGTCTCTATTCAAATCAGTGCTTAAAATTATCTTCAATTTGTGTTGGAAACGCAGTTAGACTAGAGAAGAATATTTTGAAATCCCACTTGAGGTGATTATGTGAGTTATGAGATTTCTACTATCCAGTGTGGAGTCCATGGAGATCTTTTCATCCCAGGGGGGCTTTTGTTGAACCAGTATTTCCCCTGCCTGGCAGGGGGTGGTATCAAACACCACCTTGCACTTGCAGCATGAATGTCAGTAAAATAACTTGTTAAAAAAAACCCAAACATTGATTTTCTTGTTTGCATTTTCTTTGACACAGTCTAAGTGAATGAGTGCAAGCTCTTATCCTGGGGGCTATAGAGGCTTTAGAGCAGTAGCAGGGAGGACTAAGCAAAGCAGGTGGCATTTCCTTGGTGCCTGCTTGGTGCCAGGCTGGCAGAGAGCACTTGAGGGGAGCAGTGTGAGCAGACAGCTCTGCCTCCAGCGACTTCTTATGGTGGTCACAGGACAGGCTGCAGAGCAGGGGCAGCAATTCACATCAGTCTCAGGCCAGAAGTGTTCGTGGAAAGGCATCCTTCTTACTGACTGAGGCTGAGCATGCATCACACAGAGCCAGCAGAGGTGCTGGCCCTCTCGGTGATTTGGGACCCTCTAGGTCCCAGGAAGGCTTCCCTGGAAAGGTGTCTTCCCACAGCACTCTCCAGCTCTCTCTGCAAAGCCAAGGATACCAGCAACCTCCCTCCTCCCTCGCTTTCCCTCTGCCTCCATGCAGACCCCTCTGAGAGAGCAGCTGGCCCATGGCAGGTCACCACATCAGCCTGTGCCTGCCCACCCAGCCCACAAGTGACAGTCTGTGCTGGGCTGGTGGCATCCAAACCACCAAACCATGACACATGGGGCACTCCTGCAGTGTCCTGGGCTCTGCTCCCATCTACAGAGAGTGGCCATTCCCACATCAACCCAAAAGGCCCCGTGCTGGGCGTGGACCTGCAAAATGCAATATAAACATGTACAGCACTTGCTTCTTCTATACCCAGCAATCAGATTTTCTAAGTGACTCACTCCTGTGCCAGACCAAGCTTTCTTATGCCAAAGAGACATAGAACAAAAGTTTGCTCCTGTCCTAGCAGAGGTTAGTCCTGCTCTTGGTGTTATTGCAACAGGGACTGAGATCTGAGTTTGGACAACACAGGCCAGAAGTAACCAGACCATGAAGTGGAGATTTTGACTCACGATTCAGAGTTTACAGAAGTAGCTGTGCCTGCCAGATCATACCTGTTTAAAGCAGCTGGAATGGGTCTTAAGGTTCTTTATTCTTAGTACTATTTTGCTGTCAGGAAACAGCCATAAAAGCCAATAGCAAAGCATGTGTCTGATCTCATCTCCTTTCAGAGCTGATTTTCAGATAGGATGAAGGCTTTTTGCTGCTTTTGGTTACTAGATAAGCTCACATGCTGAGAGCTCTAGGTGGATCTGAAGGATCAAACCCTGTTTATAATTCATCTGTGCTCAAGGTGAGGCTATGTGATAGAATTTCCATTTTTATAAGTTTGCTTTAAAAAAAAAAAAAAAGAAAGAAAAGAAGAAATGGAAATACACCAAAGAGCTTTGTTCAAAGAGCCCCACCTTAGGAAATGGCAGAATGAAGTTGGGTTTGGTCTGTTTTCTGAACTCTTGCAGGATGGTGTTAATAACCTTCTTTTAATGTAGATTTTGAGCGTGCAATACATGCAGAGAGGGGAGTGTACTGTGTTTAACATGTCTGTAAATGCCAGATCTTGCAAAGCACAAAAGTCAGACTTATGTGGGCTGACAATGGCTAAAATCCTCTTCTCTCTCTGTGTCATTTATATTTTAATCAGAGGGTTTGTACAGAATTTCAGACGTTTGTTGAAGATGTCCCTGCTCATTGCAGGGGGCTGGACCAGATGACCTTTAAAGGTCCCTTCCCGCCCAAACCAGTCTATGATTCTATGATTCCATGTTTACAGAAGTGCTTTATTAATTTTGTCATGCAAAATGCAAAGTTGATCATTGTATGAAAAGCGCCATTTGAAGGGGACGTCCAGTTGGATCAGGAGAAGGAGCAGTTTGTGAGGTGTTGCCAATGTTTCCTCTCTTAGTCTGGGGTACCCTAGACCCAAAAACATTGTGGGATTCCCATTCAGGCCTGGAGAAATCCCCCATAGCCTATAAGGAGTGAGAGGTGGTGCAGCTTCGTGTTTCACTGTGGAGAACAGAAGATGCTCATGAGAAACAACGCACTGGTGCCAGATCTTAGCACCTTGTGGAAGATCCTGTCACCACCCAAGTGATTTTTGCCATACAACAAAAGTCTGGGGAAGGTTGCCAACGCCTGTTATATTGAACAATGTAATATATGCACTTTTTTTTCCTCACTGCAAACATTTCTGTGTAATGCGAGATGCCGATCTGTCTGAAAGCTATTGACGGGTTCTGTGCTGTCTCATGGGAGCACAGGGGGAAGAGGGAAGCAGTGTTTTAAGTGATATAGTCATATAATATCTTTGTTTAAAAACATAAAAATCTAACTGCCTTAACACTCCACCACATAATTCCGCAGGACATGTGAAAGCGGCGCGCTGCAGCACTTAGTCTGTGAAGGATTCCCTTGTCACTGTCAAAATTGTTTTAGAAGTCTAAATTAATGCATAGCACTGCATTTATTAAAATGTGAAATAATCATAAATTTTTCATTCTTTGTACACTTAAGCTAATTTTCACATAAATGAAGCACTTGGCAGTTGAAATTCCACATATGGTTGACAGTGATGTTTGATGTCAGAACAATGCCCTGAGCTCCATGCAAATTAAACATATTTTAATTATTCGGGATATCCATTCTTCTTTTACAGTGTGTCTAAGCAGAATATAAAAAGGAATTTTAAGTGTAATGTATTGTCAGCAGCTGACTCCATCAGCCAGGGTGAATCCTCTTGCCTCTTCTGCTGCTGAAAGGGAAGTGACCCAAACTGAAAAATAGAAAAAGCACAAGAGAAAGTAAAACTTTTCTTAAGCTTCAGACACTGTCTGGCTTATGGGGAACAGACTGAGCCTTCCCTTCCAGCAGTGACCTTTGTGGCCACAGGACAGAGCAGGGGAGGCTCTCCAGGGCAGGGAGCTGAGCCAGAGGCACATGTTGCTTTTGGAATGGGAACTCTGGAATGGGAACTCTGGAATGGGAACTCGAGCTCTCCCTGTTGCTTCCCGGGCACCAGGTTTCAGTTCCCTGGGACAAAACCACTGGGTTTCCATGGCAGGGATGATGTCATTGCTTGGGCAATTCCACGGTTGGCAGTAATTGTAATCCCAACCACGCTCCTGGCATGCTGGGCAAAGGGCTGGGGTGATCTGGGGCTATGCATTTTTCTCACTGTTTTACAGAGATGTTTAAGGATCTGGCCATCCCTGAGTTTCTGTTTCTCCTTTGGCACTGTCTTGTGTGATCAGCGTCTTTATGCCAAATCTTTTTTACAGACGACTAAAGGCACATAACTGGACCCCAAATTTCATGGGTGTGTTTAGATGTCCTTAGTTTACCTTAAGAAAAAGGAAAGGAATTCAAGTATCTTAAAAATGCCTCTTTCCATGTCAGTTTAAAAATGTTTAAACATTAACTGGAAAAAAAAAAAATAAATCCAGCCTGGTATCTCTAGGGCATTGAAGGGTACCCCAGCCCTTCTCTCCCCTTGAAACTGAGGGGTGTTGGCCTGAGCTCCCAGTTAAATATCAGATTTCTAAGCAACAGAGGCACTTTCAGGAGACAAAAATAAACAAAGCCTACTAGGCTCCAGTTTAGGCAAATGAAAAGTTCTTCTTAGCTTTGGCTAAGTGCTACCACACAAACTGGAGTGGGGAGACTTTCTGAAAAGTGGGATCATGCATATCCCAGGGTCTTGTGCAGATGATTTGGGTCAACTCTGTGTAGCGATCTGAAGTCCTAAGACAGTACAAGCAATAGTTAATTCTTTATCCCATCTGTTGTCGTAGGATTGCTTATGAACACTGACTATAGGAGCATTGCTTTGCTGGGCTGCTTAGAACTTATTTGCACTTTTAGTAGCACTTGTAATTATTTTTAGACATATTGTATTTTAGACACAATGTATTTAGTACATTGATCTTAAGAAGGTGGAAGCCAACAAACATGCAGTAAGTGAGGAATTATGGTCTTTGATTATCAATTCTTCAAAAAAAGAAAAATTTTAGTTTGAAAGAGAAAAAAAATCACTCCCAGTAGATATTAAAAGGAATGCTCCAAAATGCCAAGGAAGCTTTGCTGAATTTCAGCAGAAGCCATTGATTCTGCCCTGTATTTATTTAATAGTGGATGACTTGAAAAATTAATCAGGCTTCTACTTTCCTTAGGATTACTTTTCGTTTTGTGTGAAAGAAAGACCCTTTTGCTAACTCTAACCTGTGTAAATCTTTACCATCGCCTTCAGGTACTTTGTTTTGCTGAAGGTGGGAGGATCCCGTGGTCACAATCACATGCATTTGACTTAGTTCCTGCTCTTGAAACAAAGACGAAGCTTTGAATCTCACTTGTTGCTTCTGGGTGGGGCTTTTTTTTTTTTTTTTTTTGTATCTGTCCTCTGGGTAAATTTAAATCTCTGACCCCCTCTAGCTGCTGTAGGAAAGAGCTCCTTGACTCCTTGCCTCCTCCCCTCGACTGCAGAGATGAAGGGTGAAGTTCTGAGGAGGTTGGTGCAGGAAAACTAAGGAAGATTTTTGGCCCAGACAAAGAGGAGATGAGAGTGAAGGCATGGAGCCAGTAAACCTTAATGGCTCAAGAGTCAAAAAGTAGCTAATAAGCTTCTAGATTATATGGGGGAGAGACTTCACGCAGTTTTTCAATCATCTTATTTTCTGTGGAAAGGCTTTGGGTTTTGAAATGTGGATGTAAGCACTCCAGTAAGTTCTGGCTCCCTAAACCTTGCTCCCGAGGGTTTCATGTGGAGGATCAGCTATTAAAGATGTACAGAGGCACTGTTAAAGATGAGAAGTAAAAGACTCTGACACTCTAAAAGTTTTTTTTTTCCCCTCTTAACTTTTCCTGTTTCAGCTTGAGGAATGAAAGCTTCAGTGCACTTATTAGCTTCCCAGTTAATGAGATCTTGAAACAGGGGTGTTTTGTTTTGCTTTCCCCTGGCTCATCACACCGCCTTCTCTTTGGAGAGTGGCCACAGAGCGAAGATGAGGAAAGAAGAGTGCAAGACTCATTTATGTGCTTGTTGGTTGTTGTCAGCAGAGAGATACTGAATTGGCTTGTTTTCAGCTCAGTCCTTCCCCTGTGTGTGTTCCAAGCTCGTTTTTTGGCACCTTCAGACGTGGTGGGTAGTGTGCTGTTCACAGGCAAAATATGCTTGCAAACTTTTGTCAGGCACCTCAAAATGCAGATATAAAACTCCCAGAGATTGTCTCTGTTCCCTTTCTTGTTTTAAGAACCTCTGCCACCTCCTCTCTTCATGTTCCTACAATAAGGCAGAGCTAGGAAATAATGTGGGCCATCAGATTAGGTGCAAGAAGTTTGCAGTTGAATAATGTTGACAAGTACCACATAAAGGACACGACATGGAAACTGTGGCTGAAGGAGAATACTTATTCCTTGTTTCTCCCTGTGGGATTTCCAATAGGTGATGAGACTGGAATAGAAGGCATGGGAAGAATAGGCCTCCATTTTGGGAGGAAGATGGAAGTTAAAGGCATTCAGACAGAGAAACTGGTCTTGCTTAAACTGTCAAAAGATAGAAATATTTCAGAATACCTGAACGTTGCACAAAACTGCAGAAGTACTGAGTAGCCCTCTCAGTCAAGTATTTCATATATTCTCATTTATAAAGCGAACTGTTCCTCAAGTAGCCATCAGCTCCTTAGAATTAGATGTGGATTAGGCTGGTTTGTGTGTGTGTGCATGTGTATTCTTCTTTTCCAAGGTGCCAAGTGTGAATCTGCTTTCAGAGACAAGTGGATCCAAGGTAGTGTGGGAAAAACAGGGAAAGCTTAATAAAAGAGGTGTCAGGAAGACAACCAAAGAATTGTGACTTTGTCTAAGGTTTAGGAGAAGTTGAAGGCATGGCCTGTTTGGCTACAGTGTTAGCCCTGGGCACACAAATGCAGAGCTCAGAGGGAGAGGGAGGTGAGCTGGTCTCTTTGTAGATGAAGGAGCAAAGCAAAGCCAAGCAAAACATCTGCACAGAGCAGCAGGACCCATGGAATAGAAACTCCCCCATCTGTCTCCTCTGAAAAAAGCCCAACAAAACCTGGCACCTCCTCAGGTCCTGAGACAGAGCCTTGGGCTGTTCTCACAGGGCTGGTGGACCTGTGCCCTGTCAGCAGCCTGGCATGGGCACTGCTGAGAGATGTCCCTCCTTTTCCACACGCTCCTACCACACTTTTATCGCTTCAAACCAAAGCAGAGGTTTCAGCAGACAAATAACCCTTTTGCTGTGCCTAGAGGTTAATAAGGTTAGTGCTGGGAAACAGTGAAGCCTGAGAAAATTGGTTCTGCACTGACTTGTAAGGGTTTAACAAGCTGCTTTCTGGAGGCAGCCGGGACAGGCTGGGGCTGTTACTGAAGGGATTGCACCAGTCTAATGAAATGGTGCTCACAGCAGATATTGTTGGGGATGTGGCATCTAAAGATGGCTGGGATTACATCCCTAGGCTTTCCTGGCTTCAGCTGTGTTGCTCCTCTTGCTGCTGCACATCAGTAATCATTCCATTAAAATTCAGGAGCAGTGTCCTGAAATTAAAGAAAGGCCTGTAAATGTGGCAGGATAACTCATAGTCTCCCTTAGCTCCTCACTTATGGTAAGAACTACTCAAGTGATTTGGAGAAGGCTGGGGGATAGACTTCAAGGGTTGCTGGGGGAATTCATCTTTTTCTGTTGCTTTTCTTGCATCTAAGAGGGGTGAGAAGGAATAACAGGGAGGTCAGGATATGTAGGAATAGCACACACAAGTTTTCATAGCATATTCTCATCAGCTGAAATGTGACTGACTGGTTGAAAAGCTGTGTGAAAAAGAACGTTTTACCATCCTCTCATGAACATTTGCACAGGAGGGGAGGGACTTTTTCTTACCTAGGAGAAAAAAAGAAAACAGAATAGAAAAAAAAAAAAGGAAGCATCAGGAGCCAAAAGGAGCATTTATCATCTTTAAAAATATATTTTCATTTTTACACGAAACTAAGCAAAGCACTTTTGTTGCCTTCATAGGAAAACAAGCAAGATCCTGGATGTTGCATTCTTGGGAGAAGGCAGTGGCAGCGACAGGGACTGCTGCAGTGACAGTTACCCTTCCAAAACAGGCAAAAGGCATCCTGTATTTGGTTTTGTCAAAGTCATCATGGTTTGGCCATTTTGCTAAAATGAGTGGAATTCCTTCCTTGGTGGGCTTCTGACTGCTGCTCTATAGGATTAAATTAGAACTGGGATTCTTCTTAGAAAAGGCCTGGAATCAATTGTAGTATTGACACTATTCCAGAAAACAGAGAGCCAGCATGAATTCAATAAGCCCCAAATAATGCCCAGTGCCTTTCATTGCTAAATGGTTTCTGAAAAGGGTTTTTTCCTTGTCTGGGTCTTTAATTAATCTTTTTTCTCATAGTCTTCTATCATCTCTGGAACAGTTAAATGTGTTGCATGGCTGACTCCTGTCCTGTGTATCTGGGTTAAGAGTTTGGGTTGGCATATGCAAACAATATTTGCAAATATGGGGGCTGGAGGACTGAGCCAGGTAAAGCAATTCAACTGTCTAAAAATGCTTGTGAGTGCTTTGTCAAACATTCAAAGGCTCTAACATGGCTGAGTTAATTAGTAGGAATTAGATGACTTGAAAAATCTCCCTTGGTCCTTTGTCTGAATCCTTAGGTTTGCGAGAAGCATTAAATGTTTTAAGATCTGGACCAAAAGGTCTGTGGAAGTCTAAAGAAAACACCCATTGACTTCTGTGCCTTGGATCAGACTCAGACAACTGGAGGAGAAGCTCCATGTGTGTTGGAAAGGATGTGCCATAGGCTCTGTGCATCCATCATCTGGGTTAATGAAGGCTGAACCAGGATATGGGGCGAAACCAGAACCTGAATCCAGCATATGAAAGTGAAAACTTTAATGTTTGGTGTACGAGGTTAGGATGAGTTGGCTGAGAGAGGGGATTGAATGGGCTGAGAGCATTCCAAGACCTCGTTGTTTCCCCGCTGTATTAACAGGGAAATTCCCGGCACCGCTCTGGTTTTCTTACCATCACTAATGTCGACGTAGGACAATTTACAGTGCCTTTCAGGATGGCAATTAAAGAAGCCAACAACCACACAGTCAATTAGGGGGGAAACAACAATCAATAGAACATACAATGAGCCCTAACTAGCAGGAAGACAATTAAGACACTGGAGATAAAACAGTGACCAGTGACAAGTGCTAAATCTCTTGCCAGGCGTGCAGGTGAGAGGAATAAACCCGGTTCCTAGGGACACCTAGGTTCTTCCCTCAGCCTTGCTACTGACACACCCCATTGCCTTCGCCATTTCTATCAAGTCCTAAATTATTGGTACTGTAGTATAAGTCCTCAGATCCTTCAGGAACCAAAGTAGCAATGGGAGTTTGAGTCTTCCTATTTCTGCGAGCTCTGTTTTGATGTTGTAGGTGCTGCCTGGTCAGCCATAACCTCCTGGTGCCAGTGTTGTTCTCACCTGCCTTCAGGGCCATTCAGAACCGTGGAGGTGAACTTCAAAAACCATGGAGCTGATTTTTCAGGGTGTGAAGCTTTTTGGACTCTTTTCTTTGGCCCAGTTTATCAGCATCCATTTACTTTGAGTTGTAATGGCACTTTTAAGGAAGGCCATTGCTCCAAATTCCATTGGGTTTGCAAAGAGCCAGGGAAGTGCCTTTGGGCTGGCACTGGGCCTCCATGGCTGTGGGGAGAGGTGCTGCCTGTTGAGTCTGACAACGCTCATAAGTGTTTGCTGAAACAGGAATCACACAGCAAGTTGTGCAAGTATTGCCAAGATGTACAGATTTAATGTGCTGCGTATCTGCCAAAGGCATCCCAGACCCAGCGGGGGTAGTGATGCTCTCAGGGCCCATCTTTTAACAGCAGTATCCATGTCTGCTTGACTGATCTGCTGTGGTCCTGAAGAGCAATATATAGGTTTAATGTGCAACAGCAGCAGAACTGTGTTTCCTTTCTCTTTGGTGCATTAGTGGTGTCATTCATAAGTGTTCCCGAGTTACCCTGCCATACTGTACGAGTGAAAAGTGCAGAAGTTCATGAATAAGTTATAACCTGAACCCTATTAATAGTCCCAGTGATGATATGTTATGGCAATCCTCTGGCTTCTCCCCCACCCTCCAGCTTAACTCTTACTCTGCCTGTCAGGAACTGGGCTGTGGAAAGCCTTCCCAACAGCGCTGTGAGAGCTGATTGCCCTTCTGTGGAGGTTGGTGAGCTGCAGACCACACGTGTCTGCACTGCTTTGTTCTCCTTCAAAGGAAAGTATCCCTAGATTTTGTCAGAGTCACTGGTTTTCATTTGGAGTCGATGAAGGTGGGATTTTCCAGGGCAGAACCTCCGTGTTTCATTCCTGCTGCTGCTGGAAGGCAGCTGGTGCCAGGTTTGCTCCCTCTCAGCCAGGACAGCAGTGGTGTTTGCTAAGGCTGATGTTTAAAGCCATTAGGATAAATGGGAGGTGTCAGGGGGTGTTGGTGGAGCATGGCTGAGACAACTTCATTCCAGAGACAGGAGAACATGTCACTTCCACAGAACCATTAATCTTCTGGCTTCAAAATATTTGTTATTAAGGACAAGATAGGTTGGAAAAATGCTACCTGGGCTTATAGAAGTGCTTTCCTTGAGATTATAGGGGGGCTTTCATTCTGTGATGCCAGTGACATGTGCAAGCTATTCTTTGCTGCGGACTTGAGCTTCTGAGCTGAGCAAGTCTCTACCTTTCTCCAGACTACAACAAACACCTCCTCGCTCCTGCTCCAGCAAAGTACTTCCTCTGCATCCTTCCATCTGCAACATTTATTTCCTCCATTGCATCTCCAAGAGCAACGAGTCAAGAATAAGGCTTTTTAAATGATTGTAAACTCGATCTTCATATTGACTCACATCAGGGTAGTTCCATGGGGCTGGAGTGTGAATTTCTCAGGTGCTACTTTATCTTTGCCAACCTTATCCTAAATGCATGGCCAAGTCAACAGGACTGTGCTTGAGTTGGTCACAGCCGTGATGTAATTCAGCAAAATAAGCACATATTGGTATTACTGGTTTTGAGCTTGAACAACTTTGCAAAACTTTCAGAGAAAATATTTTTGAAGGCCACTCTCAGAGGTGGGGACTGAAGTTTTCCATGTACCACATGCACCTGTGCAAGGCAGAAGTTTTCAGCAGTTGAAAAATGATCCTTAATGCCATTACTGAAGAGAACACCTGCACTGAGGTGAGCCTGTGTCATGCTGGAGCCTGCTGAGAACAATGGATAGATTCACACCAGGGCACCAGTAAACTGATATGTAATAAGAAATTGGTCATGGAAGAGTTTATGAAAGTGTGATGATCCCAAACTATCAACACCCTGTAAAAAATCAGGTTAGAATAACTTTCAAAGTACTTTCTGTATGTAACCTCAGACTTCCCAACTGTATGTGTTGCGTGAACAAAACTGAACTTTGTTCCTTCCTTATTAACATAAAAAAGGATTAATTCTCATTTTATGGGAGAACAAGAGATTGCTCATTACTGATAAAGGTTGCATTAAAGCTCTATCTAGACTTACAGAAGGGAAAGTGGGGAATTTATCCAGTATTTTAAAAAAACATGCCCCACAGATTTTCCAGCACCATGGAGAAAAGCTTTATAAACCAGCTCAGATAGATGGAAGGCTGTGATAGGTCTTCAGCTGAAAGCATTGCTGAGATATTACAGTGATAGTCATGTTAGAAAAGATGATAGATTAGATGCAGCCCCACTGGAGGGGGCATGTGTGCACTGACTGCTGAATGCTCTGTGCACATAGAGATACAGCTCTGGAGCCATCACTTAGCAGCTCTGAAATGTCTGTACAATTTTTTATGCTGTAATTTTGTATTGTTCATAAATATTCATAGGTACTGCCGCTTTTCTTGATCTCATTTCAGTGAAGCAGCACAGTCTGTTGGTTAGGAAAGGAAGTTTGGAGCCAGTCAGAGCTCCAGACTTCTGCTCAAATGCCACTGGATTCCTGGGTGGCTGTAAACCAGGCACTTAACCTCATCACGCCCCAGTTTTCCTATCTGTAGATTAGCTATCACACAAATAAGTGTCCTCCTTGCAGGGGAGTGGGAGGCATTAATTAATGCCTGCGGAATGCCTCGAGCCCCTCCATGGAAAGGTGCTCCAGAAGTGCAAATGGATTATTGTTGTTTGGTGCTTTTCCATAGTGAGCCATATTGAAGTGAAATGCTCTACTTTTATTGCCTATCCTGGGGCCGGATCAGCCTCAGTGGGGACACATCTCTGCATTTGGGGAGTGTTTCTCCCATTCTCTGCATTTTGGACAGGTCCCACCTTGCCAAGCTCAGCAAAGGTGGGGAGCAGAGCATCAGCTGGTTAAAGTGGTGGGGGGAAGGGCAGGAAGAGTGAAAGTCCCATGCTTTTGAGGAAAATCGGCATTGAAGTCCTGGGGACATTATGTTAATGGCATTACTCAATTTCTGGAAGCAATGCTGATTAAATATTCATTGACTTTGATTATACTGAAATTAGGACTAAAGCGTGAACTCAAATTGAGTGGAATAATGGCAGTGTAAATAATGCATACTTTCTAAATTGAAAACACCAGCTTGTGCTCTGCTCCCCCTCTCCCCGCCCCCTTGGTTTGTCATTGTGCCATTTGTTTAGGAGACGATTATACTGATGTGTGCATATCCAGCTATCATTTTTACCAGCTGGGAAAAAATGTGAAATTAAAGGTTTTCTACATTGTTTGCTTTTCCCCACTCTTGGAAAACAGAAGTAAATACAGTGCAACAAAGACTAAGCTTGTTTCAGGAGAAGGGGTTAGAGCCTGCTGCTCAGCCTTAGTCCTCTGCATCTCTCCTAAGGGATAAGAAATGCTGATGGCAATTGGACCTCTGGAGAAAGAAGCCAGGAAGAAATCCCCGTGGGAGATGCAGGGCACAACGGGAATAGGGTTGGTCCAGCTGTAGAGGTGACAGAAGGTGACTTGGCTCAGTGCTCTGGTCCACTGGAGACTCCACGTGTGAGCTGGGGGACATCATCTGTCCTGTCTTGGGTGTGTGCTGGAGCCTGAATCATGACTGCTCACGGAGAGCAGGCTCTGGGGGGGCTGTGGGCAGGGCTGGCAGACAGTGGGAAGTCTCCTCCCTGCACATCACACCCAGCTGCAGCCCTTTCCTGTGGCTGAAACCGGGTCTAGCAGAGCCCCCCAGTTCCTGCTGCAGTGTGTGCATTGCACTGGAGAACATCAGCACTGCCCTGCAAGCAGCTGTGCAAGGTCACCCTGAGGAGCTCCCTTCCCTCCTGTCCCCTCTCTGGAGAGTGCTAAGAACAAAGCCAAGCCTGATCCTCCACTCCCACTGCTTCTCTCCTACCCTGAATCCCTCTGGTTTCAAAGGAACCCGTCTGACTCTGGGTGTGCAGTGCTCCTGGGTGCCAAACTGCCCTGTTGCAGACTTCTTTTCTCGTATTTCTGTTACTAAAAATGCACCTTTTTCAGCTTTTAGTGAGGGGATGTTTCAATGGCATATTTTTAAAAACTCTTTCCAAAATCAGAAGCATATTATTTTTAATACAATACATAATGTAGGAATTGCAGGGAGGCTCTTTTGGCAGGGTTGCCAATCAGGTGGGGGGAACGGGGAACTGCGTGGGTTCCGTGGGCTCAGGACTGCACACTCAGGAAACCAAATGGGTAGTTTTTCAAAGTTCACATGCTGATTGCAAAGAAAAAGCCCATTAAAGAGCAAATCGTTTAAGGCACAGCCTTCCTTCAAGCCCCAGGGAACTTGCTTTCTGTGACAGCGTGATGGAAGGGTTTCTCAGTCACACTCAGCTTTTCCCTGCGCAGCAGGGCTCAGTGCTACCTGAGATTTACTCTATTGTGAAGTCCTCACCAGAAAATAGCGGGGGCAGGAGTTCTAGATCTGCCTTTTCTCCTTTCAGGCAGAGAGGTGCCTGCTCCCACCCCATCCTGCTCCAGGAGAGCACTGGGTGGCCGAGGGAGCAGGGCTGGCTGGCACAAGGAAGATGCTGCTGCAGTGCTCACGAGGCTGCAGCATGAACTGCAAACACCACGGGCACTTGGACCCATTCAGGAATGTTTCTGCTTTCCATCCATGAGTATTTGTGCTTTCCCTTTGGTGTGTGCCACCTTCCCCAGCAGCCAGGGCTGCGAAGGTACCGAGACTGTTACTTGCAGTTCCCAGACACACGGATCTGCCCCGTTCTTGCTTCTTTCCCAGAGTCTCATTTCCCGCTAGGTCTTGGAGAAGATGATGTTCATCCTTGCTCCATGTTTCTGCAGCCTTTGGTGTGGATCAAGGCTCTTTCTGTGGCTGTGGAATAACTCCACAGCCAAGCCATGGCCTTTATGAGTTGTGTGATACATGCATGTTTCTGTTCCCAAATCTCTCTGGAGCTGTGTTCATGCAGACGTGGGCTATCACCTGTAGTTCCTGTCTGGGAGCTGACAGGGAGCACATCTCTGTTCCAGTGGCAGGGATTAGGATTTTAGAGCAACTCTAATTAGATTTTTTTTTTTTCAGGACTCGTTTTTCCCCCCCTTTCCTCTGACCTCTCACTCAAGTTTTCATAGCTGCAGATGAGGTAGGAAGTGATAGTTCTGCTTTTGGTTTGGCTTTTTTTAATGACCAGAAATTCCCAGTCAGAGGAGGAGGCTGTGGGGCATTTTGCACTAGAGATTCTTCTGTTCTGTGAAATATCCTTTATTAAAACTGTTATTCACAAATCAAAGCAAAGTCACCACCTGATTAAAACTTGATAGGATTAATTTCTTTCCAGCCTGAATTAATTTAATGACATAAGCATAAAGATTTGGTTTTTTCCTCCTTAGGAGTTTCCTTTCATTAATTTTACCACTGCACCACAGCACCACAACAGCATTTCATAGAAACATCTGGATTTGCAGAAAGTTAGCAAAGTGCTTTCTGGTATGCAGAATGATAAACAAATGTGGAGGAATTTGCACAGATGTTAAACAGTGATTTGTGTTTCAAGCTGAAGGGTTGTGCAGTGGCCATGGTTTTCAGATTTCTATAAAGGGCAGAACTTTATCCGTAGCCTTAAGAGTGTCTTAAGCTAATTTGAATTTTTTTAAATGAAATATTGAAAATGAGATCATCCCACCTGAATAGCTGGTCAGGCTCAGTGCTGCCATTTAGCAATAATTATCCCACTTGTCTGTTAAAGTATAGTGGGGCAAATCTCCAAGAATTACTTGATCTTAGGAAAATATGATACATTTTAGACAGATGTTTGAGGATTTTTTACTAAAAAGAGAGGAAATATGTGCTTCCAACAAAATACAGTCTAGCTGAAGAGCTTGTGGATGTGCTTTGAAATGGGTTGGGTGGATGGCACACATCTCTCTCTGAAGTCTTGGTTGTTCCTGGATTTTCTCCTGATCCCAGTTAGCACCTTTGGGACAGGTTACATGGAGAGCAGGTGAACAGTCACTGCAAAACAACCTACATTTGATGATGTTTCCCAGTGCCATGCACTCCTCTGAGACATTTGGTTGGGCTTCTGGCTAAACGCAGCTTTCCTGGATCAGTGTTTTCTCTCCCTGCTGTAGCTTGCTACCAAACTGGGAAGTCACAACACTACCTGTAGTGTCCTGGATCGAGTCTGTGCTCTGAGCCAATGTCCCAGGAGCCTAAATGCAAATTGCTGGATCACAGCATATCAAAGCACTTGGATGATTGCTTCCAAAAAAAGTTTAGAGTCTGTTTCTTCCCTTTTCTTTTTTAAAAAAATCTCTTTGCAGCCTGGCACAGCGCACACGTACTTAATAATCTATGCTTGTCTCTGTGTAAATAATTAATCAGAAAAGGAAAATAATATAAATCCTAGCTATCATATTGCTATTAAAATTGCAGAAGCATTAGTGCATCCAATGAGTATTGTTTCTGTAATTAGATAACCTTTCTGGGCTGTATCAGCACTCAGAATAGGGAACACATGAACATCTGCTTGGAGGCACCATGGATGGGAGGAGGAAGCTTTGTTTTATTCGGAGATGAGGATTTCCTTGCAGAGGCAAGGAATTAGCCTAGCACAAGAGATAATGTATGCCTCTCTCATTTCCCTGCCTGGTTAGTGGTTGAGGTCTGCCTTAGCTAATCCAAGGTCAGGATCAGCAGGATCCGTGTCAGCCCTGGCCACACATCCCTGTGTGTCACTCTGGGTGTGACCTCCTCCAGCCTTGTGCTTGGTCTGCAATAGCCATTTCCACAGCCTGAGGTGAGACAGAGGGGATGAAGAGTTGAGCAGAACAACTGGGGACCCGCCAAATCTTTTCCCTGGATTTCTGGGGGGTTTTTTGCCTTGACTACAGAGTTTTCAGTCTGGAAGGAAATGGGTAGGAGAGGGAGCACTCTGCCATCACTGGACTCTTACCTGTGACTTAAACCCAAATTCTGTTGGGCAAAGATGGGCAAATATTCACTCTGTCCCCACTGTGTCACCTGCATCACTCCTGTCAGACCACAGATAACCTACCAGCAACACTGGAAGGGCATAAATTCATAACCATGCAGCGTTTCTTCCACATAAATGATACATTCTTTTTTTTCCTGAAATGCTGATAAAACCCCATCAAGACACCGCTGAATTTCTGTAAGAGTGGCATTCTCAGTAATAGCAAATAATCAGGTTTTTGCTTGCAGTTTGAAGTCTTAGTACTCATGGCAGACAACCAAGCTTTTGTATCTGGGTACAACTATAAAATAATTATGCAGATAATTCATCCTTTTGAAGACTCTGTGTGAGAGTGTTTTACAATGTGTTTGCTAGGCAACTTGGGCTCTCCCTGCAGGACATACACGGGCTGGGCTGTACCTGGCTTTTTCTCCTCTGGAGAAGCTGTCATACTCTAGATTACATATGGGAAGAAATCTGGCTCTGTCACCACTCTCATTACTGCATATTCTTTTCCATATGGCAAAGCTAACATATGGTTAGTGGAAATTAGGGGATTTCTATTGCCCAAGTCCAGAACTGGATTAGAACGGATGGTGTTGTCCTGGACATAGACATATGGACAGATGCTTTAGGAGCATCTTATTTAGCACTCATCAGATTTATGCAGTGCAAGAGTAAATTCTGCTAACTCGAAAGTGCAAAGCTTCTCCTCAGATTGATTTAAACTGGATTTTTCCAAGGAGCCTGGACAGATTAGGTATCAATCCCATTACATTTTAATGGGAACTGGACACTTTTCATTGTTAGGTCCTTTTGAAAATCTATCACTTAGAGATCAATCAGTGGAATAATTGAAATTGGGCCATATCTTAGTTAACAATTAGTTGAGGTTTGGGGGCTTTTTTCTCCCAGTATCTAAATCACTCTTAAATGATTTGGCAAAGCCCTCTGTGCGTGCTGGCTCAGTGGGTGATTTTCACAGCCTCTCTTCTCATTACATGTTACTGCTGGACACAATTAAAATCCCAAATAAACTAAACCCCAGCAGAGCAATGATTGCAAAATTCTGCAGTGCTTTAATGGACATTCCCAAACCAGCCAAACCCCCAGTGCTGGTGGAGAGGATGGTCCTTATCTCCCTTCTTCCTTCACTGCTGTGTCAAAGTCTGGGACCTGTAGTTCTGTAGGGCTGCTGCACAGATGTCCTGTGTCCATGCCCAGCCCTTTGCAAGGCTTCATCCATGTGCAGATGCATTTTTGCTGTAGCAAAGGAAGACTGAAAAAAGTATTTCCTCTCCTGTAGGCAAAAAAAAAAAAAAAAAAGGCAAAGGGGGAAAAGATCTGCCTATAATAGTGTTTCCAGAGTGGCTTCATTTTCCTTTGAAACATCTGATGGATGAAGCTGGTCAATCATCAAGAAGCTAGTTAATGTTATTATACAGGATGAGGACTCCAAATCAAAAATAAATTACCCTGCAGCTGCTCCTGAGTTCTCCAGCATGTCCTGTCGCAAGGATGCTCCTGGTACAAATGTTTCTATGGGCAACATGTGCTGTTCTGATAGCACTCATTAGCTCTCTGTACTGCGAGCTCAGGAGCTTCTGCCAGCCAGGTTAATGCTGAGTGATGGAGAATCTCCTTTCCTGCAGGGACACTGCACAGGGTAGCCTGGCCCATGGGGGTACAGATTTCCCACCTGTGATTCCCCTCCATCTCTGCACATTAGGTGCAGTCACATGGGCATCATGAAGGAACATGTGCTGGGTATGAGCTATTGGAATTATTTAGTCATGTGTTCACACTAGCTGATGAGCTAATTTTCGGCACAGAAATCCATATATACGTGGGATTTTATTTGCTGTTGGTAAATGTTTCCTCTATATTGATGTTTAAAATAAAATTAATACTAATATTGGATGGAGGTGATAATGATTTAATTGCTCCTTGATTGAATTGTTACAAGAGGAAATGAACTGTGGTGTGTAATGTGTGGAAGTTAAAATAGAGTAGTGTGAGTTAATTTTATATTGCTATCAATTTTGTAACTGTAATGTGCCTTTCCAAATTGCTGTTTTCAATGACTCTTGATTCCCAACCTGAAAAATTTCATTTGTTCATCTCTTAATCTCGTGTCTATTGTCTTTTTGGCTTCTGAGGTTGTGCTTCTACACTTTTCCTTATCTTCCCCAGTCCTAATCTGAAAGTGAATGTTTTTTTAGCTGATTATAAGGAGCTAATAATAAAATGCTCATTTAAAAATATTCTTAAAATGTACAGCTCATATATCTCAGGAGTCAAGGGGGCTGTAAGCAAAAGCTGCAGGAAAGAAGGTGCTGGTTTACCACACCTGTGACTCAGCAGCACTTGTTGCCAATTTCCATTTCGCTCTGCCAGTTTGCTCAATGACTTAACGTGTAGCTGGAGGCTGTGTCTCTAAAGAAGGGTGGAAAGAGGATGAGGGGGTTGATTAGGGTGTGGAGGATGTGTTTGTAGGTGGAATACAGCGTTGTCTATGCGGTCCTTTTAGCTGTGAAGTTGTAGAGTTCGTTCAGAGGAAAGTTTGACTCTTTGCTGTCGAGGAGCAGCGAAGGTGGGACCGTGCCCTGTAACCAGAGACATCTTTGCACCCTGCTATCAGTGAGGAGCTCTGACCCCGGGGTTTGATCCTGGCCCTGGAAACCTGCAAGGTCTTCTGGTGGCAGAAAACATTTCCTGTTCAGTGCTGGTGTGTTTGTGTCACCCTCGGTTAAGCAGAGAGAGCAGCACATCCTCCAGGCACGTTCAGGACTCCAGAGAGAGTCTCTCACAGAGCTGCTGCCACCGTGCTGATGCCTGGACAGGACCTGGGGTCTTGCTGATGAGCAAATCTGCATTTTCCTAACTCCAATTCCCTGATAAGTCTATTAGCCTTGAACCTCTGTCTCGCTCACCCCTCCCCTTTCCCGCTGTACAATGCAGGCAGTCCTTCATCATGGCACTGAGAATTATTTTCTTGTTTTAAATCTCAGTTTGAAAATGTCAAAGTTCAGGTTTTGGAGAGAGAAGTCTGGGTGCTAAAAGCAAGAATGTTCTTTTTAATTAGAGTTATGCCCTCGAGCAGTGAGAAACCATTATGTTTTTATTCTTCCTCTGTACTTGTTCCAAAACCTTTTACATGATCAGACTAAAAGGTAAGTGCAAATGAGTAAGCAGCTAAAGGAGTAAAGCAGATTCATAAAAAAAACCCAGGGAGAACTGCAAGTCTTGCTAGTTTGTATTTCTGAAACAACTGACACTTTAGATTATGCTTCTGGTTTTGGTGACAGGATATTAGAAAAGACCATCTCCCTACCAGAACATGGTACTTTGGAGGTGTGTGCGGAGCTAAGCTCTGTTTGTGTGACACATTTTTAAGCTTTTTCAGTAACTTGGTATGAGAGGTGATGGGATGCTTCAGCCAGGGAGGCTGAGGAAGATGCAGCTGTGCTTTTCCAGGGCCCAACACAGCCGTGTGGGCACCGGTGGGTGGGAGGGAGGGTGGAATGCCCCTCTGCTGTCCAGGGCTTCTCCTTCCCCCTTCAAGTGTGACCAGGGAGAGAAATCACTTACTCCTGGTCTTGCTTTACTGCTGAGTGGGCTTTAAACCTTGATAATCATAATGAATTTTGGGAATGAAGACATTATATTTCCAGTGTAAGTACTGCAATACAAAAGAAAAATGAGGCAGTTGGGAGGGGGAGCAATGGATATTGAAAACAAGAAGCAAACCAACCCTAAACTCCAAGGCTTTTTTTCTTATTTTTTTTTTTTCCTTCCTTCTCTTTTTTCTTTTTTCTTCTGGTGAATGGATGAAAAATGTATTTGTGTTTATGGATTTTGCCACGGGTCTGTATCCCCTTTGGCACATGCCTGACCTGGAGGTGCCAGGACTATCTTGTGCTTGGAGCCCCTGAGCTGCAGCTGAGGATGGCAATCACCACGTGTGAGCTCCTGTCCCAAAGCCCAGCTCCTGTCACACAGTCATGCAGCTCCTTTCCAAATTGTCTGGGCTCTGCCTGAGCACCAGGAGCCTGGCTCTGGAGAAGCACCAGTCTAGAAAACTGAGCTTTTCCTCACAATCATCATATCCAGCTATTCACACAGGCTCTGTGAATGCTGCTCACTCGCAGAGGTGCCCGCATGCATGAACAAGATAGATCCCCCTAACACACGCACTTGCAGATACATTCCTGCATAAATTATATTCATGTTTTACATGAAAGACACATCAGCCAATGTGTGAAACCCAGACAGGCAGGAAACTTTGAGATAAGAGAGGAAAAAAAGAATCTCACCTTTTCTGTCTTATGTTTTTCCTGATAAATTTTCTTGCTGTGAGTGTTATAAAGGAGGATGTTATTTGATACAAGATACAAAAATAGGAAGGTGTTATCGTGGAGAGGAAGGCACTTTGTTTACCCTGTTCTGTCTTTGCCACAAGGTTGTTCTCTGTCTGGAAGAGCAGGGGGGAAAGGCCTTATTTTCAGAGGTATCTGGGGCTTTATTGTCATTCTAAGGTCCATGTTTTAACATGGAACTGTGTAAGGCTCTACCTGGAGCTGCCCTGTGGGGCTGTAACCCTCAGGCTGGGAGTGGTGCCCACTGCTAAATTATTCTGCAAATCCCAAAATAGAGGAGGAGGTGGAAGCTGCAGCTGTGTGTTTATCCCTCAGTGCATTGGGTGGTGAGAATCCAAGTCCAGGGCTGGATATCCTTGAATATGGTTCAAATGCATGGCAGAGCCCAAGAGCCAAGTGCTGCCCGTGCAGGCAGCACAAATGCTGGGACACCTGAGGGCAGCAGGAGCGTGGGGCTGGCCCTGGGACAGGGGCCTCTGGGCAGCAGTGTGGCTGCAGTGTGATGGGAGCAGGGGGAATTCTTGCTGGAATACCTATTTGCAGAGCCAAACTGACTGGAGGCTGCCAGCAGATTCTAGCCATAAAACAAAATACTGCTTTTGGGGATTCCCCCTGACATTCAGGGGACCTGCAGGCAGTCCCTGGTGAACAGAGGCTGCATTTACAGTCACCTTTAGGCTCCCTCTGTGCCCGTGGGAGGGTGGTGGTGCTGCTGGAGGGGAAGGACCCAGCCCTGGCAACACCTCTGGCTGCCCTGGCTTGGGTAGCAAACAGCTGAGAGGAGGCTTCTGGGTTGTGGTAGCTGCTTTTGCAGCATCCACTGAACTAAATCATCTCATTAGAGGGATGCCTGGAAAGGAAGCATCGTGGCTGTAGCTCTGCTTTGGACCTGAGGTCTGAACAACAGATGTGCTTTGTATCCAGAAGCCTGCATGTGTCCGAGAGCAGATTTTCTCTTATGGGTGAGAACTCGGGAGGAAGAAAGGGACCAGGAGGAGAGTGCTTTAATGGAGCACTGATAAAGTGTAACTAAAGAAAACAGACTTCTGTCTAGTTTTGTTTTTCCTCTTGCTTTTGCTGGTTCATTTAAAAGTGTTTTATTTACTTTAAAGGTTTTATATTTATTCCCACCACAAGGGGTGGAATGAGGGAGGGCAGAGAAATCAAAAAGAAACATTTTGATAGCAGTTGCTGTCTGTCTAGATGCCAGCTTTCTTCAAGGAAAATCTTAACTGGCATGCTAGCTTGTTGAGTATTGAATAATAAATAATGAGGTGCAAGGTGGACAGATGGGTGATGGATGAGTTTTGCAAGGCTTAGGGAGAGGAGAATTTCCTTTTACTGTTGTGGTTTTTTTTTTTTAAAGCCTGATTCAAACAAAACAGAAATACATTATCAGCTGAAAAAAAAATATCTACATTCTCCCATTTTAATGGAGTTTCATTTCAAGTTTATTGAAGAAAACAAAGTTTGTCTTATTTAATGCAATTGTGTCTTCATGTGCAGGATGCCAGGGATCCTTGAGCTGCTCTAGTGGCCCAGGTTTGTGTTATTCTCCCAGGTGATAAAACATGAAGCAGAGGATGTTCACTCAAGGTGCTCTCCCTTAGCGGCTCCATCTTCATTTCCTTTTTCTATTGTCCCCAGTAATGAACCATTTGAGTCTCAAAATAAGTCCTGGGCTGTGTGTGGCAGTGCAATAATAAGTGGGAATGTGCATCTGTTTATTTTGACAGGGACCATTCCTCGTGAAGGTGTTTATTGTAGGTTCCTGTTTCCCAGGTGCTGGCAGATGCCTCTGCTCTTTGTGATGCTGTGTAGATCCTGGGATTTTATGGCTGGGATTTTTGCATACCCCATCCTGGAAGTGATTGAAAACTTACTCCTAATCAACCTGTGGAAGGCTGGGGGGTGTTTTCTGTGGTGCAGAAAACTGAGATGGTGTGTTGTACCTGTGCTGGGCTGGGTGTGTGTCCCTGCATCCCCCTTCCAGCTGTTTCCCAGCTGTGGTGTGCCAGGAGCAGCTGAGCTGAGAGGAGGATGCAGCAGAATGGAGCTCCTCTGCCTCTCTTGTTCTGCTGGGAGATGTCTCCTGGCTCTTGTCCACTGGGCAGTGGTGCTGGAGTGTTTGTTGTTTCCCTGGGGGATTACAGGAGTCAGAGATAACTTAAATGAATGAAATTTTGGCCTAAATAGGAGCTCAAGATGCACAAACTCCCACTAAAGCTGCTGCCAAGGTGTCCTCTCTGCTGTCTCCCAGGTGAGGTCACTCTCCTTCCCAGGGCAGGAGCTGCAGCTCTCAGCAGGAGATGCAGCTGCTGCCTCCTTGGAAACCTCCCTGGAGGAGGGAGCAGCCCCTGTCCCAGGCTGGGCTGCTCCAATCTGTGCTCTCTGCACACGTTTGTGAGCTGGTCCCACTGCACTGACCCTGGGGAGCCCCAGACACCTGGGAGATGAAGGGGAAGAACTCTGCTGTTGGGGTTTTTGTGCATCCCACCACCCCCGAGCCCGAGGGACACTGAATTGATTTGGGGGTGCTTGACCCAACTCTTTACTGGGGGAGCTGCCCTGCTGGTGAGAGCCCCCAGCCTGTCCTCTCCCCGAGCTGCTGGCACCTCCAATTCCACCCCTGGAGTTATCAGAACGCCCGGACCTTGGGTGACCTCTCTGAAATGCTGTGTCTCATACAAACTGCATAAGAGAACTTCTAATCTTTCAATTAAAAAGCCAACTATAGAAGAGGCTGTCTCAGCTGCTCTGCCTTGATAAGAAGGGAAAGCTTTACAACTTGCTGTCAAGTCATAACTCCTTCGTGCACACGCAGGTCTGCTCTGCCAAAAGCAGGCAGAAATGCAGAAAGAAAGCATCCCATCAGTTTCATCTCTTTATTGAAAGCTATCTTGTCTGACAGTGAGTCTTTTGAAGATAGATGTTTTCCACCTGTAGAACTCACCTAGGACTGTCAGCATCCCATCCCTGTTGCCTGAGGACTTTCCTGCATTCCCTTATTGAGTCTTGCAGTCTGATATTCCCTCTCTGCTTCTGCCTATTGAAATATGAAAAATAAAATAAAAACCTGACCTTAGGAGCACAGGTCTGGGTGTTAATCACAAACATATCGGTGTTTAGGCATCAACAGCTTAATCATCCACTATTTATCCACTGCTGGGAGAACACCGTGTTTAAGTTGATGGCAACAGAAGAATTCCTACAAGTGTTTCTCCACTTGTGAACATTTCGAATAAAGGGAAGTAACTGCCTTAGGCTAAAATAAAAAACTTGCCTTGGACTCGAGGGTTACTGATCAGGAATTTCTATTATTTGAACAATGCTTCTAATCAGCTGAAATAGCAAGTGCTGTGTCAGAGGATTATTCTAGGAAATGAGTATTAGGTTTGATTATAACATTGATTTCGCACTTATTAAATCCTAGCCAAAGAAGGTGTTAAACAATATTGTATCTGCCCAAAAGTGTTTTGTTACAGGCAGCATTTGTGCTTGCTAAGCCTTCTCTTAAGCTGGTGGTTATCCACTAAGAACAGTGCTCGTTGCCTGAAGGGAGGACACTGGTATGTTTTACTGAAAAAGGGAAGCCCAGACATTTAAAACAGCTTTTCTGTCCTTCCTGGAGGTGCCTGTGCAGAGGGGCACAGAATCATAGGATCATTTATGTTGGGAAAGATCTTTCAAGTCCAACTGCTAACTCAGTACTGCCAAGTCTACCACTAAACCATGACCCTAAGCACCACATCTATGTGTCTTTTAAATCTCTCCAGTGATGGTGACTCCACCACTTTCCTGAGTACCCTGTTCCAATGCTTGACAACCTTTTCATTGAGGACATTTTCCTGTTACCCGATCTAAACCTTCCCTGGCACAACTCGAGGCCATTTCCTCTTGTCCTACTACTTGTCACTTGAGAGGAGACACTGAGCCCCTCCTTTCAGGGAGTTGTTGAGACTGTTAAGGTCCTCCCTGAGCCTCCTCTTTTTCCAGGCTAAACCTCCCCCAGCTCCCTCAGCTGCTCCTCACAGGATGTGTGCTCCCCACCTCACCAGTTTGCTGATCTTCATGTGCACATCTGCCTGTGACGGGGATGGTGCTCCTGCCTGCCCAGTGGCAAGGGACACAGGTTTTTCCAGTGGTTTGGAGCTTTGGAAAACTGTAATTATTTACGTGGAGAGTTTGGTCTCTTGATGTGTTTGAGCCTGGGGGCCTGAGCCCGGCTCAGGGGATGGGAGGGGAAGAGTGCTCCCAAAGGAACAGGGAAAAGAAATTAGTAATCCTGGATCAAATAAGCAACCAGATAGTGTTTCTTTGATCTTATTTGTAGAAATGTAGGATGGTTAATATTGAGGTTATTTATTTGTGAGTCTCCTTTTTAGCACTCCTGCAAATGTCACTCGGTACCTTCTAATTCCCTATATCACAAAACCTGTGAGATGCTGGACACGAAGAGGTTAACTGGCTCCTTCCAATCCACCAGCTAAAGGCTGTGTGCTGCAAAAAAGGGACACCAGGAACCTGGAATGTGGTGGTCTCCTTCTGAGTCAGCTAATCAATAAGCATTAATCCATTATGCCAATTAAATGCTTAGGGAAGGTGAAGCACTATGTAAGCACCAGGTGTTGTGGGAAGCCTGGGGTCACTGCAGTGCCAAAGGTGCTGTCTGATGGATGGGAGATTAAACAGAAGTCTCCACTACCACTGCTCATTAATGATTCTGTAGCATTTTTCATGACAGAAATCTTCCCTGGGAATTAAAGGTGAACTGATCAAAATCTGAACTTTTTTTTTTTTTTTTTTAGCTTCTGGTCAGTTAAAATTGAATGCGATGCTGAAAAGCAGTATGAGCTATGAAAAACACTAACCTGAAGGTAACAGATGGTAAAAGAATAATGATAGATCCAGTCAACAATAATTTCCTGTCCTATAATTTTTTTCTAGCTGGGGCACTACACTGCATGCTGAAAGGCTGAGCTAATTTCCGGACTGTACCATGCTCTGTCTGTATGATGAGATCAGATCATATAGGCCCATGCTCCTCACTTGGGATGCCTGGCTTCATTCCCCTGGGACGATTTTGAGCTGCTTGCTCTTCCAGCACTCGCACTGACTGTTCCTGGGGCTGGAGCTGGTACTCAGGCCTCGCAGAGGGCTTGCAGCTCCATGTGCCAGCAGCCAGCTCAGCAGCGCCCAAGTGCTCTGGAGGTTGGATCCTGTGTGATTTGGCCATCACACAGAGGGGAGCCTGAGCCAAATCCCCCTCTAGGTCTAGCCTAGTCCTTAGCCAGAGAGGGATACTTCCAACCAAACCAGTGCCCAGCCCCTGAAAGTGAAGTCACCCAGAGTTAATTCTCTTTGCAGGCTGGAGAAGGAACGAAGCTCCATCTCCTTTTCAGCTGCAGAATATGGCCAAGTTCATTAGCATTTATTAGGTAATGATGAGCTGTACCATTGAGAGGCCTGTAAATAAGCAAACCACCTACAGATGGCTGCTTAATAGGCTCTGCTTCCAGGTTGTAGTACCTGACCCCACACACAGATGTTGCTTTCCTCGAGCAGCTGTGCCGCATGGCTCTGCTTTCCTGCCAAGGAAACCTCCCCTACCTGCTCCAGCTCCATTTCAGGTTCTGGAAAGCTGTGTGCTTCCTCCCCTCCCCACCTCACCCCTGCTCCCAAGGTGTTCTCCTTTCCACGGTTTGCTGTTTGGAGGAGCAGGCTGTGGTGCCTGTCATCCTTTGTGTGCGCTTTGTCTTTGTGCCAGCTTGCATCCTGAGGAGCTGCAAAGTGGCACCCGTGCTCCCTGTCTCACAGCAGGCATGTTTTGCATTTACTGACACATGGGGAGTGACTGACTAATACTAACATGAAAACAATTCTGACAGAACAAGGGCTTGATGCAGGGGGGAAAAAAAAAATATATCCAGGAAAACAGAGCATGTTCAGCATATGCTATTGCCTTCACTAGTTCAATAAATATTTATTGTATTGCTTATAATTGAGTTTCTCCACTGTAAAACTAAATGGGAGAGAGTGTAAGAAGTTTAGGCAGATGGCCTTTGGAAATAAAAAAAAGAAAAAAAATGAAACAAGATTCCCTACCCAAGCACACCAGCAGAGGTTTCTTACAATATAAATGAGAAAATATTCAAAAAAAAATTTCTCCCAGGAGTGAAGAGAAGGGGAGGGAGAAAAACAACAATAGAAAAAGCAGAGGAAATGCAGCCCCCCAGATTCTCTCTGCCTTGGCTTGGGGCTTGGGGTGTATGTGTACATGGGAGCCTTCATCCAGCAAAGCTTGATATCAGATGAAGCCTTTCATCACCAGAGCTTTTAAACACTCATAAAAAAAAAAATCTGTGGTTAGGAAAAGGCAGCAACCAGGGTCATAGTAACAGACGTTCTGAATCCATTAAAGATGAGATGGTAGAAAAACTACTTGATCTGGTGGGAATAAATCTGAAAATCCATAGGTCTCATGTTGGCTCGTTGTTCTGCTGGATAGCTTTTCCCTGGTCACCTCTCCTTCATTTCTGTAGCTGACTGTTGGACATGAATTTTTTTTTTTTTTTGTCTACCCACTCTGCTTGCCTTGGCTGAGCTGTTAAAGCCTTGGATTTAACGAGAATCTTCAGGCTGTTTGGAATTTGTCATTTTTAATGCTACTTTTTGGCAGAAGCGTCCATGTTCTGTGACATTTCCCTTTAATTTAGAGCCACTTTGGAGCATCTGTAAATGGTCATGAGATAGGAATTTTAATTGTTTTAATTATATTTCTATCTTCCCCCACCCCCTCTCTCCAATGGACCTTTTTTACATTGCATCAGAGAGAATTTTCTTCCCCCCAATACATTTTTCAGATACTGACATCTGGAGACATTCATCAAAGAATAACTTCTACTAGAAACCAGAAATCCATTAATGAAGCTGGAACTATTTGCATAGTAGAAATTATACTTAATAACCTTTAAGGGGAAAACTCCCATGATTGATGTAGAATACAATTATAGTTAATGGTCAGGGTGCAGGGGTGTTCAAGCCTGTTGTTTTTCAGATCTGCTCTCCATCTGTGGCACGCTGGGGCCACTGCCCCTCTGCAGGGAAGGGAACTGCAGGAGGGGGCTGTTCCCAGTGACCCCAGTGAAGGGCATCCTCTGGGGTGCACGTTCCACCTCAAAGCTGCCCTGACGAGGGGGGAAAGGCACTGAACGTGCAGCAGAGAGCTGGGCTGGTTTGTGGCAGCTGTGCTGCTCACCTGGGTGTGGGATACCATAGCATTTCTTTAGGATCTGTTGGGGAAAAAGCCATCAGTAGGGACAGCTGTGCTAGGAAAGGAAATAAGTATAAGGTTTGCTTCAGGTGTGAGGGTCTAAAACCAGCTGCTTTTGCCTCCCTCTGTGTGTAGGATGCAGGGAGACTCTAGGAGGAAAATGTTGCCTGTAGTGGCCATGGATGTGAGAGGCTTCTTGGAAAGGTCAGGTATTTTGTGTGTTCTGCAAAGATGGGTTAATGGAGCTGGCAGACGAAGAGCCCAGGAGGTCCCTGGGAAGAGGAACATGCAAAGGTACCACAAATGCTGAGGGTGCCCAGAGCGAGCCAGGGCTGGCTCTGTGAAGAGATTTGGCACCAGCGTGGAGGAGGTAGCTGGGAATGGGACCTGTGTTCCTTCCTCCTACCCCTGTGCCTCAGAACGGAGCTTGGCTTGCTGCCCTTTGGCTGTGCTGCTGCCCCATAACACCCGGAGAGAGTCAGCTCCTGGCTGGGGAAGGGCAGCATCCAGCACAGAGCCAAGGGACAAGGGCATAGCTCAGACAGTATCCAGTGGCACTGGTGTGCCTGTGTGATCAAGTGAGCAGGCTGCACTCTGGATTTGTAGCAGATTTTGATCCTTTGTGATGAAGTAGGCGGTATTTCTGCAATTTGGAGTTTATTGCATCCAGTGCTGAGCGTTAGTGCTGGGGCTGTGGTGCCCTTACCCAGGAAGGGTTAGTGCTCAGGTCTTTCAGTCCTTTGAAGAACTATCTCAGGACACCTAATTATGCTGCTACCGAGCTGCCCCTTTGCAGTCTCTACTCTTTCTGCCCTTCAGCACTGCCCCATTGTGTTTTCATTTTCCAGCACTTGGGTCCTGGCCTTTGGCCAAAGAAAAAAAAAAAAATTATTCTAATTCAACATGAAGGTAAAGGTGCAGTGTTATCTCCTGTGTTCCAGGTGAAGGCAAAGGGCTGAGCTCTGGGGAAGCCGATGGATATTTCAGAGTCTGTGTGTACTAGGAGAAAAACAGAGCATGGAGAAAAACAAGCCTGTACAGAGGAATCTGAACTATTTAGGGGACCTCTTGTTTGGTACAGCTGGCTGCTCAATCATCTCCATTTCTGCCTGAGAAATATCTGCCTGAATTCTGCTTTTTGTAAAATATGCAAAGTGGCAAGCAAGTTGTGAGGGTGGGTGAAGAACAATCTCCTCTATCTCACACTGGGCTCAGAAGGGAGCAGAGACATCTGTGTTTCATTGCTGGACCCTGGGCTGCTTGGTGCAAGGCACAAATCCTGCCAAGGCAGATGTGGAGTCCAGGCCCCTGCTGCCCACAGTCGCAGCAAATGTGCTGCGTAGGGGGATGCTAAAGTTCTGTATTCCTCTAAGGATTTCCGGATTACAGAGTTTGTTTTTCTGTTTTTAAAGGGATCAAAGTTTCTAAGCTGATTTTTCATTCAGATGTCTAACTGATAGCAGTGACAGTAGAGGAAATCAAAGGAGGGAATTATTGTCTGTGCATCTCAGTTAGTCATTCTCGTGGCTGCCTTTATCTGCCAGAACATTTCTGTTCCTTAAAGCCACACTTAACATAAACATAAAACCTTTTTGGCAGGTGGGCTCTGTGCTGGTACTTGGATTTTCGGATTTCTCTGTGACAGATGGAGTCTTTGTCCCTTTCAGATCTGGGGCTCTACACTTACATTCTGTTTTCAACTGCTTTTTTATTTATCGCTCATCAAAGGGAAACAGCATAAAGGAAGCGGGAGAAAAAGAATATTTAGTATTTTTTGAGGGTAAAAAAAAATACATTAAGGCCTTCCATCAATACTTCATGAGCTTGGGGCAGTATTAGTATGTTTTTGCAAGCTGATTTCCTTGAACCAAAGCATGATTCACTATCACAGGTAGGCTTGCAGTTTAGAGCTGCAGAATTCTGTGTGCTGAAGAATTTGCCCTGAGAAACTACTGGCAATGATAGAGGACAATGGCTTTGCATCCTCGTAGATGGTGATCACCATATTTAAAATTTTAGCAATGCCAATCCTTATCTATTCATAATATAATCTGATAAGATGTCCTGGTACAGATTTGCCCAAGCTGAAAAGTGTTTCAGAGAGAAAGGGCTTCTTGCAGTACGGTCTGTTTGCCACTGTCTGCTCTTTAGTCATGCCTGTAATTGAACTGTGAGCACTCTCTGTGCTGGTCTCGCCAACCTTAGATGAATGCGAGGCCTGGAGGGGCCACTTGACATCCAGACTCTTCATAACTATGGAAATTCAGCCTTGACATTTAGGGCATGGCCTGGGCTTCTGTGGGAGGCAGCTGCGAAGAGCCGGGCGATGCCTGTAGCTCTGGCTGAATCAAAAGGTGTGAAAAAGGCTGGGCACAGATCTTCCTTCTGCTCTCCCTCCCTCCTTCTCTCTCTGCTTCAGACCCGATTTCATATTCCAGACATCCCTGCACCTGGTGCCTCCACGGTGTGAGTGGGAGTTCAGCGAGGAAGGTGTGGAGCAGCCTTGTCCAGGAGGCAGAGCCAGCCCAGCTTGGACAGGAGAGCAGCCCCCCTCCCCAGGCACCTGCTGGGCTGTTTTCATTAGCCACCCCCACAGAAAATAAACACAGCTTAGGTTGCTGGCCAGTGCAGCCAGATCTCCCTGAGAAAGCAAATCAGCTCACCTGCTGAAAGCTGATGGAAGATAGGAAACAAGATGCTGAAATCAAGATCCTATTCAAAACGGAGTCTGTGCATGATTATTCTTTGTCTTACCACTCCTTGAGGATGTTTAGAGGACGTTAATGACTTGTCTTTCAGTCAGAGAGATCCCAGAGCAAATTGTACATTGCACACAGTGTGATAAACCTATTCTGCAGTCAGAGGCACGCCTGGGCCAGTCTGAGGCATGTTTCATTTGTAAGACAGTGCCATTAGGTGGCATGAAAAATAATAATTTGTCAGGCTCCTGCTTAGCTTGAGCTAACCCATGGGCCCAGGGCAGCTGCTGGCCTTGCCCTGTTCAGCTGGGGCTGGGGGCCTGTGTAGAGCTCAGGAACCCCCAGACCCAGGGGTAGGTCTGTCCCAGTGAGAGTTAAATCTGGGTTTGTGATGCTGGGGTGCAGCTATCTAAGGAGCAGTTGTTCCACCCGACACTGAAAGGCAGCCCTCTCCAGGGAAAATGCACAAGTCTGCTTTTAACCAAACTGCTTAGGACTAGTGGCAAACAAGTTGAGATTTGGTAGACATTAGCAAAGATAAATTAGAATTGCTCAGCTGTTATTCTCTGGAGTTAGATTCTTCCTGGAAGTAACTGATTAAGGCTTTGGTCTTGAGTTTTCTCTAAAATCCTATTCTTTCTTCTTTCCCTTTTCACCTCTGGTCTGATCAGAGGGATGGGCTGTGAAGCAGTGCTGCGGAAGAGAACCAGCAGCACTATTTTTCCTGGAGTCCAAGTTTGAATTTCATTGACTATCCCCAGTTGTGAGACTGTTCCAGCCACAGGGCCCAGCCTAGGAGCTCTGGTGGGATCACAGGCAGAGACCATGAGAGGAACAAGTGGCTTGAGTATGAAGGGTTTCTTCAAAACAAATCTCACTGCCACAGATAATTGAATAGATCTTCTCTGTCCATATTCCAGTTTTGTGAACTCAAGAGACACACTTCAACGTGCTTCATTTTACCCCCAATTAACTTTAATTCATCTTTTCTTGAGCTCTCGAGAATGGAAACCATGCCAGATTGGTTGTCTTAATTTCTTAAAAAAAAAAAAAAAAAAAAAAGACAAAAAATGTGAGGTTCACACTGATTACACCAAATTCTTTAAAATAAGAGCATTCAAGTGAACTATTAAATGTTCACCTCTATGGAAATAAGGCTCTATGTGCAAAGTGGAGAGCCTGACAAGTGATTATTACTTTCTGTGCAACATAATTGCCTTGAAGTAACTTAGGAAAAAAAAAATCCAAAACCCTCTCACTTTAAGTCATTCATTTGGAAGGGTCTAATGAGTGATATTAAATGGGCCTACCAGAAAAACACATTTTGAGGGTAAACCACTGCTATTCCATTTTGTATTGAGACTAGGATGCATTAGATATGACTGAAGTTTTTGTTTTCCACAGAGGCATAAACTCACTTTGGAGTGAAAAGAGTGGAAGGAAATAGTGATTTCTGTGGTCTGAAGTTGGCCTAAGTGATGCCATTTTGCACAGGCACTCCATTTTGGAGAAAGGAATAGTTTGCACTCAGCATTTTGTTTTTCTTATTTCCCCCCACTTTTCAAGGCAGAGGGATGCCCATTTGCTCAGAGCTTTGACTGCTGCCCTGGGTTCTGTGGGCAAGGGAGGCTGAGAAATAAGGTGAGGGAATAACGCTGAATGAAAACAAGGAGCAAGGTGCTGCAGGTACAGAGCTTCTCAGGGGAACAGTTAAGCTCTGTCTATTTAGACAGAAACCTCTTGGACTTGGATTCTCCCAACATGTGAACATTGAAGTATAATCAGCTGATCAGTATTGCAGTCTGGGAGTGCAAGTGTGGCAAAACACTGAGCATAAGCAAGATGGAAACTGGACAGCCAGAAATGTCCTTTGTCTTCCTCGACTGAAGTTGTTTTGCCAGCAAAAAGTTATTCTTATTGCTTTGTAACTCTTTAACCTGGCAATAAAGTCTCCCATCTAACAAGAATCCTCATTATTACTGCCTGATCACCTAAAATTGCTGTGCAACGGGAGAACACCTAATAGCCAGAGCGTTCTCCCCACGGAAGGAAACGATCCATTAGCAAAAGGCTATAAACTGGCAGGCAGGAGGGCAGCTAAGCATTTTGACCCTATTAGCCTGGAGATAGCAAACCTAGTAATCCTAAATGTGATTGCCTCAGAGATAAGTTTAATTACTGAAAATGCTAGAACTGCAGAAAGCCTGCAAAAATCCATCTTTCTTTGGGAGAAAAAGGAAGCAATGAGTTAGTCTAGCAGCTAGAAAAGGGGACAAAGAGCCCAATAGTTAGTCCATTTCATCCTTATGTAATGCTAACACATAAAATATACCAACTCTCTCCAAGGGGTTATGGGATGCCCTCTTGGATAAGTTATTTATGCTGTATTTTCTTTTCTTTTCCCTCTATCATCTGGGTGAGGCCCTCAGCTCTGAACCTGTGAGATATGTGGTGTCCCATCCTTCCTGTTAGAGGGTGCAAAGAAGGTGTGGTCACAGAGCCATGGGCACAGGGAAGTGAATTCCATGAGCATGACTCCACGGTGCTGTGGCTGTGACAGGAGATCATGGAAGTTATGTTGCGTGAGGTGGAAAATGTCTCAGAAACCAAAGTATTGTCCTTCAGATGGTTTAAGTATCAAGCACAATAACTATTAATGGAATCTAGCATCCAAGTGGGGATGTGAAATATGATATGGGTGGTTTGTGACGTCCCTTTGACAGCTGATCCTTCTGGGAATGAAGGCCTAGGAAGGCAATTCCTGCTGCAGCTGAGGTCTGGAGGCAGCAGTTTTGAGGGACAGGCAGTTTGCTGTCCAAGTCTGGTGTCCTCAGATCTGGTTCAATGCTTCAGGGGCAGTGAAGGGTAGCTCAACCATTTGACCATACAAATAATAAATAACTATGCCTATTGCCAGCTGTAGACTTACAAAATGTTTTTTCCACAGCACTGTCCATCTTTCTGTGAAAGCAGAAGCAGTTGTATTCCAGGTTATCATTAATTTGGGTCTTTGCTGGTGGTAGTTGACAGGTAGCTGTTGCCTACTTTAAATCAAAAGGCTATTTACTTTGCATGAACTTGTTATAAAAATTTCCACTATCAACAGCTCAGACTCAGGAAAGTCAGGAGCTTTGCTAGGTAGCACTCCAAGCAGTGATACATCATAAATTTGTGGTGACAGCACACCTTTGGCATGACTGCCTGCTTTTAGCATGTGGCTGATTAAGTGACTGTGTTACAGAACAGTCAGGATTATCCCAGTGAAGTTTTAACAATCTCCACCATGTCTCCAAAGAGAAATCTCATTCTAGGAGCACAGCCATGGACAGGGGTAGAAAGAAACTCTTGGCACCAAGTGGAGCTGAAGTTTAAGGTAGTGATTTATGCCTTTTTTATCTCATCTTTCTCAGGAATAAAATTAAGACCTAAAATTCAGAAGTCAGATGCATCAAATAATGTCCTGTTCAGTGCCAGTTGCACTGTGGTGTGCTTTGGGAAGTAATAATCTCTTTCCTGGAAGGGTTTGGCACATTCAGTGTGGGCCTCATGTGTTCACCTGCTGGTATGAAGAGAGATGGTGATCAGCTTTCTGAAGGTGGGAGATGGTGAAAGCCCTGAGTGGAGATGTTTGTGTCTGTCAGTCCAGGGAACCAACTCAGTAGAAGTTCTACAGATGTGTCCTCAGAGCCTTGTTAGTTTACCACTTAAAATCTTTCCAGCTAATCCATGGGAAGCAAAGCACAACTGAATCCCCAGGTGGGGACTCAGGCAGCCCAAGCCAGGAAAAGACAATGCTCCCTCCCTGGAGGATGATGTGGAGAGATCCTGGAAGCCTCCTCTCCAGTCTCAGGGGCTGGAAACAATCCCAGCTCTCCTGCTTAGCTGAAAGCCAGTGAGAGCCTCGCAGTTGTTATTTCAAATGTGATCAGATGGGCAGGAAAAGTTAAACTTCAGGGTACTGTTGTGCATGTTATCTGACCCAGATGGTTTGCAAAACAGACTCTGTGACTGAGGAGAAATAATTGTGCTCTTTAGCAGCTCAATAGCAGAGTATATCAATCATGTGGAAAAAACCCCTACCCTACCCACTAATTGAAATAGGAGTTGATTAGCGGCGGGCACAGCACCCGCTGTCGTGGCAGGGAAACTGGTTGTTAAGGAATCACTTGGAAAGGACTGGCATTGCTGATGAGCTTAAGGAAGGGCCGTGCCCTGATGTCACTGCAGGAGATGGACTGATGAACTGAGACTAAAAGGGATGACCCCCACTGCTGGTGGAGAGGCAGCAGCCTCCAGCAGTGGTTTGATTTCTCCTTCCCAGGATTTGGAGTGCTGTTGCATGGGGCTACTTGGGAAAAGCCTCCAGCAAGTCTGAGACTTCAAAAGACCAGATGTGAGAATTTTGTTTTAACGCACTGGCACTAAGCTCAGGGTCATTGGTAATATCTTGAAGAAATAACAAGTGATTGTGTAAATATGTGTCCCCCAGCCGTCTGCTTCTGTTAGACAGTGCTGGGTATTTTATCACAAATTAATCATGCATTCTGACAGTAGCTGGAGTGGCACTTTCCACTAAACTTATCCCTTTAATTAAATGTAGATGCTCCATCTTCAGGCTGACAATCTCAGGACACCTGTTTAATTTTTTAATTGGGGCCAGTGCTTTGCTGTTCATTGTGCTTTTCCTTTTTGCATCCTCTCATCCCCACACACGCTCATAAAATGTACCAGGCAGAGCTACAGATATTGAGCAGGACAGGCTGGGCTGACAGCTAAGGTCACTCCAGCAAAGAACCAGAGTGCTCATGTGCTTGAACTGAGAGGGCTGCTGTGTCTGTTAAATGCAGATTGACAGAAGTGTCCAAGGGACAACCTTTCTTTTCCATAGGAAGCATTTAATTACTGCTTTGCATTCTGTGGAAACACTCACAAGTTTCTGCACTCAGATCAACCTGAATCATGATGTGTCTGATCACAATTTTCTTTCTCTTCCATCCAGCCTGCTTGAAATGTGTTTGAGAGAGATTTTTGTGAGGGATTTGGAGAATTAAAATGGCCTTTTTGATCCTCTTAGAATACCAAAACAATGAGTGGGTGAGCTGCTCTTTTCTTGTGAGAATCTAGATGTATGTGCCTTTGCTCTGTGCAATTTCAAAAGGCTGGTTTGGAAATATTGTCTTGTTTAGTGATTATGTTCTGGAGTGTTTTATGCCTCATTCCTCCAAATGGAGGATTTGGCATTTTCTTTATTTTCTTTGAATTCATAGTGCTTTTCTGAAGTCTAGAAATATATATGTTTTTTAATTGCTGTTTTTAAAGAATACACTTTGCATTTTTAACACCTTTCCAGCTATGGATTTTTGAAGACCTCACAAATGAGCAACCTGGTAGTGGGAGGTGTCCCTGACCATGGAGGGGGTTTGGAACAAGATGATCTTTAAAGCCCCTTCGCACACAAACCATTCTATGAATCTGTGATTGTAATTAATCTATCTATACATCACTTCAGGTCTGGTTTGCCACAGGGCTGCCTTGCTTTGTGGAAGAAACTGAAGGGTCTTCATAACTTTCCTGCCCTCTGAAAACATAATTCTCAGTAAACATCTTTTCTGGGTGCCCCAGTACAGCAAGGAAGGGAAGCGTAGCTCTCTCTGCTCATTTTGCACCTGATTTTGCAGAGCAATTTGCGAGGTAACAGCTGTCAGATGGCTTCTTGTGGAAATGAGGCCTGGAATAATACACCACTTACTCAATTGACTTGGGTCAGGGTACACCAGGGCTGCTTGTACAGCTGATTGCCATCGCTGTGCCTTGCACGCCACTTGTGTCGCTGATGCTTCAGGCTTTGGGAGGAAATCCTTTCTGGAACAAAGGAACTTCACAGTGCTGGTGTTTTGTATGATACAAGAGCTGCTCAGGATCCTTCCCCGTTACCTCATTCGTGGCAGTCTGCCAGCCTGCAATCCCATCTCTATTGCATCATGTCTGGTTCCCCTGCTCTTGTGTACCTGGGCTGCCCCACAGGCACCTTAATGTGATGACACTTTTCTGTCCTGATGCTGGCACTAAGATAGAGGTGTCACGCTTCTTCTGACTCGTGGCAAATAGCTGTGAACTGCAGGGATACCTGGATTTTGTAAGTCTCCACTGTGGACTTACTGTGCTGAAGCACTTTGACTCACCTGGGCTGGGCTCACTGGTAGGGCAGGATTTCTCCCAAGTCAGAGCTCTGTTCCTAAAGTCGTGCCCAAAAGGTGCATTTCAGGCACATGCAGCCCTAACTCAGGATCCTGACTCGGGCTGGAGAGATGGGAAATCTTTCAGTGCCTGTCAGAGGACAGGACTGGGGAGGGCTGTTGCAGAGGAGATGTATCATGCTGCAGGGAGGGAGAGCCTTCCAGGCACTTCATTGCTAGATGGAAGTTGGGAAGGGGGGGCTAAGGGCCTGTTTGGGGTTACTCCCAATTTTGGGAAACATTCTGCTTCCTAACTACAGCAATTGGTGAAGGGTTGGCAGTGGGTGAAAGGCCCTCCCTCACTGCTCCTCTCCTGTCCCCATGGTCTTTTAAATGGCACTTCCAGGAGCAAAGGGTTGCTGTTGGCACAGCAGCACAGTGCCTGGAGACAGTTTTCCCACATGTATTTGAGCTCTGTGTGCTTCCTGGGGGAGCAGACTTTGTGATCAATGCCCTACCATGTTCAGAAACTCATTTGTTTACAGCAAGCTTATTATTATTTTGCTGTTTTAGATTGTTTTAAAACAGCTATACTCGAGGCCGTTTGAGCTTTTTCTCTTTGTATTAATGTCCTCCCTTCTAGAAAAAGGCTTGACAAGAAAGAGAAACTTGGCTTCTTTCACAGAAACATACATTAACAAATAGCAGTGGGACACTAATCCTGTCTTTGGCTCCTTTCTGGATTGTTTTTGCAGCTTTATTTTTTCCTGGAACATGCAGCACACAGCAAACTCGGTGGGGACTTAAAGAGGGGACCAAAAGAGGCAGTGGGTGCTGCTTACTGACTGAGCAAGGCTCGGATCACTGTGCTGAATATCTGAGTGTGAAGAGTTAGGAACCCGAATGAAGTGCTGAAGGAGAAATACAATACCTGACAAATGGTGATACCTGTTTAAAGCACTGACAACCACCTCCAGGTGCTGTGCTGACAGGGCTCCAAAGCAAAGCAAACTTGTTAGGTATGGCTGTCTGGCTCTTGCTCGTGCACCTTCCTCTCCAGGGCTGGACTCTTTGCTGGTGTGGACACATCACAGCAATTAAAAGGAGTCCTGCTCTGGCTCTGGATCTTTCTACCCTGATTCACACCACTGAACCAGTGCAGAGCTCTGCATGAACAATGCTTGGGCTGCTCCCCAGTCTGGCACTCACGGCAGGATTTTGTGGAAGTTAGTACTAAAACCCTGCTGTTTAAGAGGTACTTTCCCTTTTACCCCTCCTCTCTGGGATTTGCCCAGAAATGGCTGGTGTCTGATAGCCTGATAGCATTTGTGAATGAGTTGGTCACAGTCCAATCCTTAATAGCCATCTGTATTTCCCTGCATCAGACCACAGTCTAGCTCGGCTGGTCTGATTAGCAAAGCCCCAGAGAGGCCCCTGGCTAAATATCACAGTGAGCAAACCTCAGCCTCCAGCTCTGGGCTGGGTCCATCACACCAAGAGGCAAAGGGATGCTTTTTTTTTTTTTTAAGCCACTGATGATGCTGTTTTGGCAGAGTCTCTGTTTCTCATCCAAATTGTTTCAGGCCGGATTCCGATTCCCTTAAGTCTGGCTTCATTGTAGCTTAGTTTGCCTGTAGCCATACTAGTGAAAATAATTAAAGAGTAAAGGATTACTTGGTGTGAAGAAAGGTGGAAGAATTGGGCCCTAGATTAAAGCACTAAAAATAGCAAAATAGAGTTTCAAAGAAGATGTAATTACTTCTTTTATCTGCCCTGCTCTTATCATTTGTGACAGTTACTGGATGTTTCTTGGTGTGTTTTCAGACCTGTGACTTGATTGCATATTGCAGAGTCTTTTATGCAGCTCCTGAACATTGCAGCAATCTCTACTTAAACAAATGGCAGTCAGGTACCCATTGCATTTGCTATTTTTGCCCTGTCAACTCATCCTTTCAAAAGACACAATTTGAAATCAGTTCCTTCCATATTTATTCTCCATCAGTGAACTCCCGGATCAGATTTGCTCAGGTTTAAAGCCAAAACAAGGTTTCTGTGCTGAATGCTCAGCCTGGCATCTAAAACTCAAGCTGTGTTCTTCCTGCTGTGCACGTCACCGTGTCAGCAGTCATGGTGCTGGAACCAGCCCTTCACTGGCAATTTTGCTGGAGGAGCAGGACATGGGGAAAAAAAAAAAAAAAATTGCTTTATGGTCTACACAAATTTTCTTATCAGAAAACTGAATATGTATTAAAGCAAACTACTTTTTCTTTTGCCATAGGCAAACTCTGATGTTTTTGGAGACGCTTCAGGGTTGTGCAGGTGCTGTAGAGGGGAGAGTGGGACCATGGACATGGGACAGGCTTTGAAGGCAGCAGTGGGTGGTACCACAGCATCCTTTAACTGATGTTGCCCTTCTGTTTAAGAGCAAACAAAGAAATGCCTCCTTCAGTGTTTAGTCTGTATTGTTTCCTGGTGCAGCCCATTACAGAGACAAATGGGTGTACGGTAGCCCCCAGTACTGGCCCATGTGCTGTGGCTGAGAGACAAATGACAGCTTGACAATTTCCTGTGTGTTTTCTCAGCAAGGCTCTTTTTAATTGTTAGAAGGTTTTCTCTTTTTCCATTAGTGTGATGTCATTAGACTGCAGCTCATGGGATTTTACACTAAATTTTTCATGCTGGGAAGCAGAAGTGGTTCTATTTTTTTTTTTTTTCCCCACTTGTCATGGTTTTGATTAGGAATTCAACTGATCCCTGTCCAGAAGAGCCTTTATCAAAATGCAGCTAAGGAATTAATAAATAAAAAGTACATGAAAACTTTTTGTCAGAGTTAGAACAATAAGCATTCCTAAAGTTTCTTAGTCTTCTGTCTGTCTCTCAGCCCTCTTTGCTTGAACCAGGAGGTAAATTAATATTCTATTAAGAAAGTTTTGCTTTCTTCTTGTTGAGTCGATTTTGGCTTGAATGACCTGCTGTGTGAATGGGAAGTTGTTAAGGATCTTGTGAGGAATGAACTGTGCTTTGGATACCCGTGAATGTTCTCTGTTCATTCCAGTACCTTTGTTTCCCTCCAAGTTTCAGTATTTTCGATCTAGTTGGAAGACCTTTGGCAGAGTCAGGATGACAGTTAGTTAGAAAGTCAGTTTTATTTTCCGAAAATATAAAAAGTCCAAATGTCAGTGTATTTTCTGTGTGTTCTTACACTTGAGCTAGTTGGGTAATCTAATTTTTTTCCCCCCTAAGGTTAAATCAAACTATGCTTATTTATTTCGAAGGACAAACGTTCCCCCCAGTTCCTTTCTCTGGGGCTAGACTTGAAGTATGCAATCTATGGGAGGCCATCTGCCAGTGCAAAGAACGTGAGCAGAAATCTCTTTCCCTTAATGACTGAGTTTACTTGCCATTAATATTGTTGATTGGTTTCCTGACAAAATATTGCTGTGCTAAACAGAGAGCTGCCTTGTCTTCCATCCAGGAGCTGCTTATCAGCGCTGACAATACAAGCTACTTCATTGTACGTTTTCAGAGGATTGTGAAATTTCTTAAAGCAAGTGGCAAAAGGTGATTTCTTTTTTTTTTGTTTGTTTCTTCAAGTCTGTGAATGCCAAAATCTTGACAAGGTGAAGCCCTGTGCAGTGTATTTGTTGGCATATTTCCTTGCCCTTCTGAAAGTCTGTTTTGATTGCGTTGGTTTTCTGCTTTGTACCTTCGAGCAACAACTCAACTTTAACAATGCATGTGAAAAACTCCACAAAGAGTTACTTTTATGTGATGGCTGGCTTGGAAACAACTCTTTTCTGTGACTTACATCCCTACTTCCAGCTGCCAGCTGAGATTTATAGTGCTTACTCCACTGGATAGCAGTTATACAAATTGTACTTTTGTGGGCAGCACCTGTCAAATCCTCAACCCAAGTACTCAACTTGGAGCCCTAAAGACTTTATTCCCATGATTTGTTTTTATTCCTCCTTTCTGTAGCGTGTCATCATAACTTCTGGAGCCACTGATTGCTATCAGCTAACCAAATCTGACAGGAAAATGGTAGCCCCCAAGGTGAACCTCTGAAATCATTGTGGAAGATGGCTGATGAGGCACTTCTGTGACAGTGCCCTCTGCCCAGATTGAAAATACCAGTGTGGACTTAGCTGCTCTCAGATAAAGAACAGCTTTCTCTTAGCGAAAAGCCTTGCGTGGGAGAGCTTCTGGGCAGGCTTGGCTGCAGGAGGGGTTTTGGAGAAAGGTTATGCCATCTTGGATGCCTGTTTCAGTCAGTGATGAGGTGGGAGTCTGCTGGGAAGGAGGCTTCATCCTGTGCCTGCAGAGGTCCTGATGTGACCTGCAGGCTGCAGCCTTGGCCCCGTGCGGGTTGAATTCCAGCTGCTGAGGCCCTCCTGTGAGGGTGATGGGATTTCTTAGGCCTTTCCTGGGGCTTTAACTTGGCTCTTCTCTCTTCAAGTGCCTCAGGCAAAGTTTCCCATGACGGCTTTGTTGGGAGCAGTAGGCAAAGGCTGTGACAGCCTTGGAGGTTTGGTTCAGCTCCACTCAGTCCTAATTCAAGCCACACTCAGCTTTTTCAGGAGCAGAATTGGGCTGGGAACTCTGGGGTTGACAGGCTCCTTAGGGTGTGTTTCCCAGCCCCTAAAACTGCACCCTAAAACATGGAGCAAGGACTGCTGAGCCAAGAATTTGAGAAGAGCAAGAGGAGAGCAGAGATTTTCCCAAATCCCTAAAGTTTCCATTCAGGGTTGGTTCTCAACTGTTAGCCTGTCTTTCTCCTTGCATGTAAGATTTAAAATGTTGGGAAATGGTGCTGTTTTGCTTTTGGAATGGCAATTTAACTCTCCTGTAATCCTCAGCTGTTCTGTCTCAGTGACAGTAACAGGAAATCTGCAAGAAACTGGTTTGATGCCAGGGTGAGAGGTGTTTGTCTCGCCTTCCCAAGGAATTTAGGAATTGCTGTACTACATCATCCCTCCTGATCACAAAAGCTGTTACTGTCCTTCAAAATAAGCCTTGTTCTCTTTTTGTGTCGCCCCAATCTCCATCTTCTCTGTGTTGGACTGTGCCCAGATCAATATTCTCCAAACCCTTTGATTCTCGCATGTGCTACAAAATCTGTGGGCTCTGCACTGTTTGGGTGTAATTAGAGAGACCTCATGTGATGGCTCACCTGCTTGTGGCCATCACAGAGCACATTTCCTTGCTATCTGTTCTTGGCACGTCCCCATACTTTGTTGGATACTCTGAGATGAAATCTGGTTTTCACTTCATTAAGTGACTCTGAAACATGGACACAAACCAAAGCCCAGGCAGATGACAGTCTTGATTGTACTATGTATATTTTTTCACTTCTTTGAGTGGATGAGTTTGTAGCTTTCATAATGATGTTTGGCTGGTGTCTGAATGGGGCTGAGGTGGCAGATTGCCCAAAGCGTTGTGACTGATCTAGAATGAGCTGGGAGCCTCCACATCCTGGGGAAAGAGGGACTTGGCAGGCACCATGTCCCATCTCCTAATGTCCTTGGCTCCAGGAATTTCTCATTTCTTTAGCAGAGAAGCCCAGTCAGGCCCAGCATGTTGTGAAACAAATCTGCTGCAGAGGAAAATGGCATTCTTGTTTCTTAGAAGATCCCATTTAAATGGCAGCGTGAGCCTGGAGATCATCTGCTCTGTGGGCTCTTTGTTCTGAGCCCGTACAGACGGGTCATTTGCATGGCCATCGTTTCCAAAAGTGTCATCTGCCTCAGACCAGATGTTCACCCTTCCTCCACTGAGACTCTGCACTTTTCTTCTAGTTCCTTACTCTTGAAATAAATCCTCTACAGACATTATCATCCAGGCTGAAACTAGACAGTCTCCCTTTGAGTGTCACACATCCAGCTAATATCAGGGTGGTTAATCTTGCTGAGCCCTCCCTGTGACAGCTGCTGCTGTTCTGGCCACCAGTCCCTCCCAGCATCCTTTTTTCAGGCCTCTGCACACCCAGGTGTGAGATGGAGGTAAGGGCCACCATAACCTATGGACCCCCAGCTAGAGGAGCATTTAAAGCCTCGATGTGAAGGTTGGTGTCCATCAGCATGGATGCTTGCAAAGGTCAGCTGCAGATTGACTAGAGGGGTTGGGGACTGCAGCAGCCCTCAGAAAGGGGAAGGGTGTGGTGTTATGGGCTCGTGTGAACACTTGTATGACCATCTTCCATGAGGGTGAGACTAGGATATGGTCTATTTTGTATCATAACATACAAAAAGAAGTTCCTGGCTATCCAATATCTTTTTCCTAGCTATCCTGGTACCATGAAAGCATCTCTAGTTTGTTTTGTTGCTTATGTTTCTTTTCCTGCATTTAATTTGGCCTCTGGACTTTCTAACTCTTCCTGCAAAAAGGGAAACCCCTGGGAAAAGACTCTGAGATCTTGAGTTGCTAAAAATGTACAACCTGTTGCACAGTAAAATGAAAACTTTCTGTCCCTTCTGTTCCCCTCTCTTTCCTCCTGCTATGTCCACCAAACATTTCTATAATGCAAAGATAATTTGGACAGAAATTTATAAATTCCCTTTCTCTTTGGCAGAATAGGGCATGTAATCCCTACGGTAGGTTTACTTTCACTTAATGATGCTGTCTGTGAAGATTTATTGTTCTTTAAACATTTATTGGATGTTGCATTTGAATTTGATCCACTTTTTTTTTTTTTTTTGGTAACTATCAAGAATCCTGTGCATTGCTTTTGTGCCTTTCTTTCTGTAACATGAGTCAAATGATGCAACTAGTTAAAAGGAAATGAAAGGCTGCCTGGTGTTTATTAGGCCCTGACAGTGTGGTCTGTGCTTTGTGGAACAGGAAATCACAGTCCCTGCTTCAGTGCTCTCTTGAGGCGAGCAGAGCAGTGGGTATTACATCCAAGCAAGGTCTGGTGAATCAGATCACCAAAGATTGGTCTTAAAGCTGTTTGTTACAATTTCTTGGTGAGTTTGTTTGAGAGGTCTCACCAAAGTGATGTCGCTGCAGAGACACAAATGGAAGGAGTGTGGTCAGGCACGTAAGAAATCACAGATTTTATGCGTGGGTGGAAGGTGAGACTTCCACAAGAGTGAGCAAAAGAGAGAAGCGGGTTAGGAGCCTGGAAGGGAGCACAGGGAGTAAAGGGGGAGGATGACTTGTGGAGAGGTGAGTGGGAAGCAGGAAGCTTGGATTTAGAGTGGTAGGTGAAATGAAGCCAGTGGTGTGACTGAAAAATGGGATTGGGCACAACTGAATGCAGGAAAATAGCAGGATTTCAGAGAAAGTGCATTGGGCAGACTGAAAGCAAGTAAAAAGCAAAAAGCACTAAGGTTGGACTGTAGATGGACAGTGAACACGAGTTAGATCAGTCCTGGATTCCTGGAAATACAGCTTGAGGTTAGACTGAGCAAATAAGAAGTGAGCAAAAGCAGATGGCAGGGTGGTTTGAGTCCCTGAAGATAAACAGGAGAGTTCAGTGCTTAGCAACTTCAGTATTCCCAACAAAACATTAAATAGGTCTTTCAAACTGGTTTGTTTTTTCCCCTCTTTATTTTCTTTATTTTCGGAGCGCAAAGCATGGCTGGGTTTGCAGTGGTGGCCTTGGACCTGACCTGAGAGGTGGAGCTGGGCCAAGATGGTTGGCACAGTTTAAGGTGCTGGGCAGGGTGTGCTGTTCCACAGCACGGACTGGGTGTGGGACTCTCCCTCACATCCCCTTCCCTCAGTCCTCAGGGACCTGCCCTTGATGCAGGTAATGCAGAGTAAATAAAACAGCAGTAGAGGTAAATGGAAAGCCAGTGCAAAGCCTGCAGCCTGCTTTGCAGGAACTTGGATGTAACTCCTGCATGGAGCTGGCAGCTGGGGCTGCACTTGACAGAGCAGAGCCTGCCAAGATTATAGTTTCTTCTTTCCTAGTTGTATTTTTCTCAGAGGTTGATTTGCATAATGTAATGCAGTAACGGGGTGCTGACATGTGGCATGGTTGAGTTCAGCTCTGGGATGGCTTATTTGCATTAATGCCCATCAGCTGGTGCTGGCAACTGCCTTTTTTATTTAAAAAGGGAATCTCCCATGCCTCCTTGCTATACCTGCCAGCTAATCAGCAGGAGATGGGACATCAGATCCCTGTCTCTTCTTGTAGTGTCTCTGGATTAAGACTTGGAGATGATAATGCCCAGGAGAGACAGGCACTGCAACCCAGCTGGATAATTTCCCTGATCTGCTTGTTGATGTGTTTTCCAAATGGCTGCAGTGTCAATGAAGTGAGCTGATGCATGTGCCAAATTCCTATTGAACTTGTCCTGCTCCTTGCTTCCCACCCCGCATCCTGTGTGCAATGAGTCCCTTTGCTAACACAGCTCCCTGCAGTGCTTACACACTTCTGCTTGCTGGGATGCTTCCATGGGCTTCCCAAACCCCTCACAGCTGAAGAAGCTGGTGGCCTGGCCCTGCTGGCCCCTGCAGGGAGGGTCTCCAGAGGCTGAGTGCATGGTGGCATTCCCTGGATGACCAATGGTCACATTCAGCCGTAGCTATGAAACTGGGGAGCAGTGCTGACTGCTGAGCCTGGAGAGGATTTTTCTGAACAACTGGACTGTAGAGCTTAGGCTTGCAGAGCTGAGAGTGCCAGGTGAACTATGAATTAATGCGTAAAAAGCCCTGGGAAAGTTCACGATTGTGTACATTGTTATGAAGTCGATACCCAACTTATGTGGAGTCTATTGAGCTGGATACATTTTGTGATCCTTTAATTGCCCTTAAGCTTTCCTTCCCCTCTAGCATGACTTTCTGGTTTTTCTCTGCCCCCTCATTCTCCAGCACAGTAACCACACCTTCGTGTGTTCCTTTGCTCACTGCGAGGTAAATAGGGACAAGTTTTACAGATGCTGAGATTAAATGGGGTCTTCTAGAGTGTTTCAAGAGGGACCAGACCCCTTGAGCAGACCGGAAAGGGTCCAGGATTGCATGTGGGCAGCAGACTCTGAGGGTTGATGCGAGGGGGTGAGCAGTTCCTCCATGTATCAGCTGCCTGCAAGTGGTTATAAAACAATCCACTACAGACTGGGAAAAGGTTGCAAACATATGGAATCATTCATTTGGCTACCTTTGAGCTAGAAAAGAAAATAAAGCTGTGTAACTTACCCAAAGTATGTATAGGATACAGTGTCATTTTTTGGAGAGCTCTCACAGTGTTTGGTGCTAAGGAAGGATGTTTGCTGGGGGCCTTTTGGAGCAGGCAGGAGGTACTGCCAGATGAAGCTCCAGCTAGTTTCTGTACCCCCAAGGTGACTGGGATGAGGTAAATAATCTGCTGCTTGGGACTAAAATACTCTGAGTTATTTGGCTTTGCTCTGAGAAGGAAGGACAGCAAAAAAACTAAAGATGCAGTAGGTCATTATGGCAAACAGTCACACTTTGATCATTTGCTAGCCAAGGACTGTCTTGAATCCTGGCTGCATCAGATTGGGATAGTCCATGGTAAATCTGCTTGGCTTTATTGCCTAAAAAGTGTGGCTGTGGCAGTCTGTGTCTCTGAAGGTGGCACTCCTTCCTCTTGGGCTGAATTGCCCAGAATCAAGACCATGGGTGAGGGCTTTCTCTTTCAGTGCTGGAGCTGGAAGATGAAATATCCTTTGAGAAGGTCACAGGAAGGGCTATAGAGGAAAGTGGGAAAGCAGACATCATTAAGTGCCTCTTTGATCCTGGCTTTTCTTACGTGATTGTCTGGCGTGGAGGAGGGAACTAATCCAAGCAACCCTTTCCAGTCCTTGACCAGCGCTTGCTAAGTTGCAATTGCTTTTTACAGTTGCCACTTTAAAATGAATATTTGCACAAATAGGCATGAGCTGGACCAAAACAATCACAAAAGAAAAGCTGGTTGGAAGCTGTTTCTAGTAGCACTGTCTGCAAACAAAACAAGATGTGCAGTACAAAACCTATTAACTCGATTTGCTGTATTTATGCTTTGTGTGTTCAGGAACAGCATGTTGCTATGGGCCATCGTGTAATCCAAATTGCCTTGCAGGGGCTCAGAGGTTTAAACCATTCCAGAAGTTTCACAGCACTTTCTTCCCTCCAGAGGCCACCTGGCAGCACTGCAGATTTCCACATGTGATTTTCATCTAAGGTCTTCCCCAGCTATATATAAATCATGGCAGTGAAATCATCTGAGGATGCTAGGAACTTTGAAAAAAGCCCTTTGGGGCTGGGATGTAAACAGGCCTTTCCTGATGGGATTTCATTTATGTTTCATTGAGGCTAAATTCTTCCCTTGGCTAAACTAGGCTGTTCTTAAAATAAATGGTTTAAAACTGGTTTTGGGACTGTTTTGTTGGTTTTTTTGGGTTTGTTTTTTTTTTTTTTTGTTTTGTATTAATGCTTTTTCATGTCAGAACTACACTGGGTCAGCTCTGCCTGAAAGGCTGAGGCTTTATTTCAGGTATTACCCAGAAAGTATCTATTAGTGTTTTGTCCATGACACGAGTGCCTGGGAAGTCTTCACGTGGTTGTTTTGAGAAGGGGCAAATGGTGGCTTGTCTGGGTAAAGAAACAAAAAGACAAACTTTTTTTGTAACAGGATTTTGGAGTCACCCACCACACTGGTGTCCAGCAGTGAGGTGGTGGGTGCAACTGCTTTTGAGTACGTTTGGATGAGCGGGAAAAATAATGGAAGTGTGGTGTTGCTCTCATTTATTATTTTTTTCTATCTGGATGTTGGAGTCAGCAATTTCTCCTGCCATGGCAAACAGTGTGTTACTACCCCAGCTGACAGAATAGGTGCATGTGCACTCAGCTGTGAGGTAAAACATGAGAGAACTCTTTTGTTAGCATTGGCTCAGATGCTGTAGACCAGGAACTCACACACCTCCAGCAGAATTTGGCATAACTGCAGGGATTTTGGCCCAAACCTTGTCAGTCATTACCTCAGGGCTTTGGAGGAATCTTTCAGTAGTCACCTGTTCCTAATACCCAGTACCTAAGACTGGTTGCTGATCAAAGGTGTGGGGTGTTTGTTTTTTTTCCTTCAAATACTAAAAACTAGTTTTATTTTTGGTGCCTGATATCAGTGGTGGGTAGCAGGGATTAATTCCTTCTGAACTAAGTGGGCTTTAAAAAAAAAAATCTGCAGGTAGATTATGTAGTGCTGCTACATCTTTCCTTTAATGTAGGAGAGTGGAGCGTAATTGCATCAAGTAGTGGTTTTGAAATATCAGATGTCCATTAGTGCATAATTAGGAAGTTAATGATGTGTTGCCAAACATGTGGTGACCTCTTTTTTTCTGCCAAACTTGGAGGCATTGTTGCTTACTGCATTATCTTCTTGCAAAATGTGTCCCACTGGCGGTAGCTACTGGGCCTGTCTCCGAGAGTTACTGGAAGGGGCCTGAAGGTCTCTGCAATGCTGAACAGGCCTGAAAATGTTATCCCGAGTACATCTGGGCCCAGCAAGTCTGGGACGCCTTAAAACACAAAGAGTAGAAAAGCAAAAGGTCAAAAGGGAAGAGCAAAATTTGGAGCACTCCATGGAAAGAAGTAAATGGCATTCTTACAAAACTGGCTTCAGTGGAATGTAAGGAGCTGGCACCCAGTCCCTGTAGTGCTTTTCTGTGGTACATACAGAGTATGTGATTGTCTGAGGGAATAGTTACAGTTTTTCCTTGATCTTTTATTCACCTAGAACTGACCAGTTTAGGAAAGCCAGATTATTCACCAAAGTCTCTTGCAATAAGCTGGAATCCAAATGCGGACATTTTAATTGAAAACGGTTGTTGATAAGAAAGGAATGATCTTTTGTTCATTTCTGACGTAGTATATTATGTTAGGTCAAGTTCTGTTTTGATTCGTATTAATGAGATGTCTGCATGGATGATTAAAAATAATAATTAAAAGATTGCTCTCTTTAGCTACAAAATCTCTATCTGTTTGGACAGCGAGTGTTGTCCAGGGTGAGCAATTGCACGTTCCATCAGAACCAATTTTAGTGTTTGGTTATGGGCTGACAAATAGCTTTGTGCACATTGTGATATTATTCCAGGAATGATACTGGCCTTGAAAATGCTTCATGCTAAATGGAAGGTGCAGTACAGATCTCAGTGGGTAAAGTAAAACACCTAAAAATTTCCTTATAATTTGGCAGCTACAATTTAGGGTTTTTTTTAGGATAGCCAGGTGAATGAAAGGGGTTTTGTCCCAAATAAAGCTTGGATTACCTTGACCTGTAAGTGTCCAGCATGTCTTTGTACTGCTGAGCTCCTTTTCTTTGTCATGTTCAAGTATTCTGCTTGTAACTTCTCCCTTTGATCACCAACTCTCATTGTCCTGCTTTCTTCCATGCCAGTTTTCACACAGATCTGCCTCCATCTCCTGAAAGATTAAGTGATCTGTGTCTCCCTTTTCCTATTCTTTTTGGATATAGTATGTTTCCCTCATGAAAAATGAGGCTTGTCTCCTCATAAAGATGAGTTGTGTTATGTCCTGCTCTGGATGGTCTTATGGTGCTACTTTTTAAAAAGTTGTGTTTGCTAGAGCTGAGTTAAGGTTTACAGCTATTCAAGAAATATGTCTTGCTTTGCTCAGTCTGAAAGGTCCTGAGCTGTTGCATGCTGCAAAGGCTGCTGCTCATGTTACCTATCTATTGGGCCAAATTCTTGGTTTGCATAATTCTGCAAACTCCGTATGTTTATGCTTGCTTGGACCATGTTCTTATTTGCTCCAGCTTATTACTCACAGCATCAAACTGTAAGTCAGTTTTAGAGCGACTCAGAATTCTTCAGGTTGCCGAGGAAGTGAGGATTATTTCATCACCTCTGAAATTCATTTTTTATGCTGAGCACAATATAATCATATTAAAATACAAGATAAAGCTTTGCTAATTGCTAATTTGCTAATTGCCTGTATCAGGAATATTGTGGCCAGCAGGAGCAGGGAAGTCATCCTTCCCCTATACTCGGCACTGGTGAGGCTGCACCTTGAGTACTGTGTCCAGTTCTGGGCCCCTCAGTTCAGGAAGGACGTGGAGACACTTGAGCGTGTCCAGAGGAGGGCGACAAGGCTGGTGAGGGGCTTGGAACACAAGCCCTATGAGGAACGGCTGAGGGAGCTGGGGTTGTTTAGCCTGGAGAAAAGGAGACTCAGAGGTGACCTTATCACTCTCTACAACTTCTTGAAAGGTGGTTGTAGTGAGGTGGGGGTTGGTCTCTTTTTCCGGGCAACAACTGACAGAACAAGAGGACACAGTCTTAAGTTGCGCCAAGGGAAATATAGGTTGGATATTTTTTTTTACAGAAAGAGTGATAAAGTATTCGAATGGTTTAACCGGGGAGGTGGTGGAATCACCATCCCTGGACGTGTTTAAAAAGAGATTGGATGTGGCACTCAGTGCCATGGTTTAGTTTAGTTGAGGTGTTAGGACAGAGGTTGGACTCGATGATCTTGAAGGTCTCTTCCAACCTGGTGATTCTGTGATTCTGTGATTCTCCTTCACTTGATGTTTGAGGGGCAGGGGAGGATCTGTAAAAAATTAGAGGTTCTAAAACAAAATGGTGCCCCATTCCAGAGGAGCACAGAAGTTCTTGGGCATTAGAAAGTGACATCTTTGCAATGGCAACAATAAATATTTGATACACATTATGGGAGAGAGAAGAAAATCTTCTTGTCCCGAGTTTAAGAAAACCTTGCTGGGTGTTTGTCTGCTGGAGAATTTAGTCAAGAACATTGTGATTGGTTTGTGGGGGGAAAACATGGCTGCTGTGAGGTTGTCAAGGTTCTCATGACCTGTTGAGCCTTGCAGGGGGAAGTGCAACTCCCACAGTTTAGCTTTGCCTGGGGATCAGTTGTGCTGTGCATGGGAATGAAACACCTTGACTTAACCACATCCAATTTTGACGTTAGCCCTTTTGAAGTAGGGTGTTGGGTTAGAAAATCCAGAAGATGTTTTTCTATCTGAATTTTTCTGTGATTCCTCTACCAGTTTGAGAAGAAAATATAAGTTTTCTCCAATAACTTTGCCTTGTGTGATTTCTGTTCCATTCTGAAGAAGTGTCTTTGCTGCGAGAGTGGATTTTTTTTATGTTCTCCTTTTGTTTTGATATTTATTTGAGGTGGAAGAGAGGGCAGACAGAATGTCAGGAACTGATGAATTTAAAGAAAGCTAAAAGAATAATCATTTAAAGTAGGCAGAAAGTGGTGTCACCATTTGACAATTTAAGACCTTAAAAATCTTTCCCATTTTGAGGTGGGTGAAGCTGTGAAATGATAAACAATCAGGCTTGTTTTGGTTGAGCAGGGTAAGGGAGGATTTTCTGGTTTTTTTTTGTTTGAGAGCAAGTCAACTAAAACATGGGTTTTTTTAATTTCTAACGCTATCTCCCTTTCCCCACTTTAACTGTAAACCAGTCAAATAGAAAATGCAGATAAGGTAGGCATGAACAACAGGTATGAGACTTGGGAACACTGCTTTAACTTTGAAATTCAAATTGTGTTAAAATTAATCCTTTCCAGCAAAATACTAATTTGAATTAATTGATGTGTTATTTTATTTTCCCACATAATACAATTTGTTTTAAACCTCCTACTTGTTTAAAGACCTTATCTTTGATTGATGGCTGGGATATTCCATAAGTAAGCAGGGTTTTTTTCTGAGAAGAAAGTGTGGTAAAGGAAGTCAAAGAATCATACCTTTGCCTGCTCTTTAAAAGGCTATTTTTAATCTTGACATCCTAAATAACTGTTTAAATCATCTACAAGAAGAAATATATCAATACCATGATCTTATATTAAAAAAACCCACCAGATGTGACTGGCAGAGTATGTGTATTTATAGCTTCTCTATTGCTGCTGTAATCTACATTCATTTCTCTGTGACTCTGGAGTTGTACAAGCAAGACTGCATCTCTTAAAAGCATTTGAATGATTACTTGTTCATGTCAGTGTGTGTAGTGATGCAAAGGAAAATTCTTTTCCCTTCCTTCATTAATATACCCTGTAAATAAATGCTTGTTTGTTCTTCATCATGCATATTAATTCTGTAGAAAATCTGTGATCTCTTATGGCCTTGGATGAACTGTATTTTTTAATTATTATTTTTCCTAGATGCCTTTTTAGAAATGGAAAAAGGCACTTTTAAGTTTCTCTGTAGCAAAAGAGGCTGCCAAGTGTTGTGAGCAGTTCAATTAGAATATGCTTATTTTAGAAGGCTGCTTAAAAGAGGCTTAACAGTAGGAAAAATTGGTGCAAACTCTGCTTTTTAGAAGTGGTGCACCTGGGTTCTGATACATTATGCTCATGTGAAGAGGACAGGACTGGGTCTTTTTGGAGCACCCATTTAGCTGTCGGCAAGTGATTAAGTGGCACTTGAATAGGTTCTGCAATATGTGGAAAAGTCTGATCTTTGGCTTCTTAAACTAGAAACTGCAAAGTAATAATGAAGGAAAGAAATACGTGGAATGTAGTTAATAATATTTTGGGATTGCAATTTTCCCACTCGTTTTATTTTAGACTGGAAACAAACTGCGTCTGTAGTGAATCGCAATGATCAGCTACCTAGAGATATTTCCATTAAAGGTTTCTACTGCAGTATCTTTTTAGAAACTCTTTTTTAGTTTTCTTTAGAATGAAAATGTGCTGACAGTCACGGAGTTTAAAAAAAAAAAATCCTTTCCCCACTATATTTTTCCCAGAGGATTATTTTTATTACCGATGTGCATGAATTACAGTAGGATGCAGTAGCTAGATCAGGCATTAATACAACCCTTCAGTGTAACATTTCAGCCCTAAGATTAATCTAAATCTACCCAGGCATCTAAAAGCAAATGAGAGGAAGTAGGAAATGAAGGCAGGGAAAAAAGAAAAGGAAGAGGGGATCTATCTTGGGACCGTGATTTTTATAGTTTTCTGGGATTATACTGCAATCTGTGAGCACTGAAATAGGCTCTGGGTTCTGTAGAGATACAACCTAAAACATTACTTTTAGTGCCAAAAAAGCCTTTTCAGCCAGCCCAGTGGGGCCTGTGTCCCACAAAAGCAGGACAAGTGACCTGTTGGTTCTTCATCCCCTTTCCCACAGCATGTAGATGATGTGCTAGGCAAGGCTGGGCATTGCAATTTTCCTTGGGGCAGGATGATTTGGGGAGCTCTTGTTGAAGTCCTCATGTCTGCAGAGACAATGGGGAAGGGTGAGATGTTAAGGTTACTAAAACTTGACTTTTCTTCTTGTCTCATTGTCAGAGCCCAAATCATTGTCTCTCACTTTTCTCTTTCTCCTTCGCCCCTGTGCCTTTGAAAATATCTGGATAACTAGAACTAATTTTGGGGGGTTTTGATGGTTTAGAGAACTATTCTGGTCTGGGCTTCTCCTTCTCCTTCATCCCTGCGCCTTTGAAAATATCTGCATAACTAGAACTAATTTTGGGGGGTTTTGGTGGTTTGGAGAACTATTCTGGTCTGGGCCCTGGAACCCTGAGGCAGACTCCTGCTGCTCTGAGCTCCTTCTGTCCCCTGCTTACGCTGGTGTGGTGGGATGTCAGGGAATGCTGTCCCTGCCTGTTCCTACACAAATGTGCAGTGCTTAATGTGTCAGTGTCCCACCCGCACTGGGGGCCTCCAGACAGAAATTAATAAAGAATGAAGGTGATAGAATTTTTTTGAACAGTCACAGCTGATCAAATAAACTCCTACCATGCTTAAAAATTAACGACGACAACAAAAAGGTATCCATTTGAAAGGCAAAATTGGGCACGCAGCACCTGCCCTGATTTTTTTTTTATTTTCTAAAGTAGTACATCTCTTTGCTGACGCTTGACTGCAGTGACTCATCATAGGAGGCTAAATCAGCCATGTAGAGTAATGCAGCGTGACTGATTTAGCCAGCTCTGATGCAGCATGATGAGAGTAACTTTAACCAGGAATTTCAGCTCTTTCCCCCTCCTCTCCCAGCCTAAGAACAAAGGGAAAGTTAAACATCTTTCCAGCAGTCAAGTATCTTGCTTCAGGGCAAAGCTTTTTGTTTGTTTTCTGTCAACTAAGAGTCTTGAGTGGAAGAAATAAACATTAAGATCTTGAACTGGAATTATGGAGGGATGTGCAGGCACAGAGCTTGTTAAAAACATCTTAGTATAACAAGTCTTTAGTGTCTTCTTCATCTAGGACACTTATCCAAAAGTGTGGTGAGGATTTTTGAGGACAAGTCCTTACAATACTGCCATAAAACACTACACACAGAATATAGCCAGGTTTTATATGCTCACACAGGAGGAGCACTGGCAAAGTGTGCCTGACCTTGTGAGACCTGACCAAATTGCATTTACCCATCCAGGTATCCAGCATCAGCTGAGCCCTGCTGGCTGCCTCTGGCCACTTCTTGTGCCCTACTGGTCAGAGGCAGTAACACCATCCTGCCCAAAGGCCTTTCTCTGAGATTTAAGCACAGAGAAGTTTTTTCACAAGATGAGCACATGGAACCACAGGGATTGTCCCAGGTGAGAGGCTTCTCAGGACGGAGCAATTTGGTTGTGTGTCAGAGCTTTTATTCTTGGATACTCAGCACATTTTTTGCTGAGGCAAAGGAAGTTGGCTTCATACCCCAGCCACTGAAATTCAGACCAGAAAATAGTGCAGAAGGTCAAGCAAATGGTGCATTTTGAGATGAAATGGAGGAAGGAGTAGGCTGAGAGGTGGAATGAGAGTGTGTGTTCTCATTTTTTGGAAAAATCAAGTGGATTCAAGTTCTGCTGAACAGGAGTGGTCATATTTTGCAAAGGGGAAATAATCCTGTTCAAGAATATAATTGGGCTGTTTGAAATAACCAGCATCACTTGAAAGTGGATCCTAAAATGGAAGAACAGAAAATAGGAAGGTAGGAAGAAGGAGCTTTTCTAAACACTTGTTTCTCCAGATGTTTGGCTGAATCACGTCAGAGAAGTGACTGTGAGTGGCTTTTACTGTTCTTTCCAGATTTAGATATTAGGGTAATGATGGGGAACTCTGCTTACACAGTCTTTTCTCCCTTGAATGTGGTCCCTTGCATCTCTTCTTACTGAGTATCAGTGATTTAGGAGTGTTGCACACCAACTTTTTGTGCAGGTACTCTTTCAATCAGCTTGAAGTGCTGGCCTGTGTGTGTATATATATATATATATATGTATGTATAAATATATATTCTTTTTCTTGTAAGACAAGAGGTGCACTGAAGAAAATGGGTTTAACTTCACAATTGCCTTAAATCCTACCTGGGATCAGCTGCTGAGCCCAGAAAAATCAATCGTCAACTCTTAGTCCAATGGAACATCTTGAGCAATGACATCTGATTTTATTTTATTTTTTTTTTTACTATTTCCAAGAGTTTTGATTTTAAAAGAAGATATTTCAACCATGGAATTCAACAAATAACCTCCTCCAGCTTCATGTGAAAAGGAAATAATCATTATAGTGTATACAGTTCCTTTTTTCTCCCTTAATGCTGTTCTGTGGGGTGTAGATGAGCAGTGACACCTGCTTCTGCACAACAAGTGCTGCTTCAAATCCCTCTCTTGTGCTGGTTCCCATGTGTTGGTTTGGAAGTACTTATTGATTTCATCTTTCCTCAGGGTTTGTTTCACAACACCACCTCAAGATTTTTAGATATTAATGAAATAATGATTGTGAGCTACACATTGCTCTGCAGCCTGAAGAATGTCAATGCAGAACCAGAAACTCTTCAGCTGAACTGCATCTTGTTAGGCACAGTGGTTGTCGGCACAGATCATTACAGAGTCTTTTGTGGGGGCCAAAATTTTCATTTTTCTGATAATTTTGTATAAGGAGTATGATGGTAGTTCCTTAAGTGACCTAGAAAAAGAAATAAAACAACATCAGAAATTCTGATTTTTTTTCTCTTACATGATCAATGTAAGAAGGAAGCAGAATTGCATAGTGAACACTGAGGAACACAGGGATATTATCCCTTCACTTGGAGTCAGTGTTTGTTAGGCTTACTGAGTAACCACCACAGAAACCTACATTGAATCCCAAAGAAATACCTGAAACTGCCTCTTTGTGCTGAAGGGTAGAGTCCAATTACAGTGTGTAAGAACAGTGCATGAACTTAAGACAGGAAAACAGGGTGCCATAACCAGTGCAGTGGCTGAGAGGGCAGGAGAGCTGAGGGATTTCTGTGTGGGTTGGGGCCCTGCTCATGGGAGAAGGGGCTCTGTGCACAGAGGATGAGAAAAATGTTACATATAGCAGGGCAGATGTTCAGGAACTGCATAAGCAGAAATTGCAAGACTTCAGCAATTTGTTTAATAAACATAATATTCAAATAAGCTGCACTGATTTTTTTTTTTCATTCAACTAATATTTTCTGTATTTTCTTCAATTTGTATTTCTGTGCATACTTAAAATGTTACTCCCATGTACAGCTTCCTTAAAATCTGGTTTATCTCAGATTTAAAGCATTTTACTCCTGTTTCATTTTACTCCCATTTCATTTTAAAGTTTAAACAGCATTTTTTAAGCAATTCAATTGTCTTCATCACCTTCTACAAAAATATGAATATTTTTATGTATTTATGGAGTGTTTCTGCCAATACCTGCTGGCTACTTTACAAGCGTACTTAGTTAATGAGAATTCAGTGAAATATTAAGCATAGATTTAAGAAATGGTTGCTCTGTGCAAGTTTAGTGATGGTTCTGTGCTGTTTTTTTCTAGCATTAGGCCCAATTGTTTTGCCTCAGTCATAGACTGGAGCCCACAAACACTGAGTTCATGTTTCCACTGCAGTCCTTTCACTACTGAGAATTTAATAGTGAGTGGTGCTCTTCACTGTCTTCCTCCTCAGTGGAAACCCTGTTATTTATGCTTGTTCCCGGGGGCCTGGGGTTAGATCTGGGGTTTAACTCTGTTGGGAGGTGAGAGATGATCTGTTGTTGTCTTCAGCAAGAACCAATTTAAGCCTGAAATTCTTGTCAGGCCCACTTTTTCCAGCCTCCTCCAACACAATGTCTTTCCAGCCCGAGGCCATCTTCCTTCCCACTGCCGCTCCTGTAGGACCTATGAATCTTATTTTGAAACCCATGATGATTTTCTTTAATAACTGGAGGTGTTTATAAAGCTATTTTAGGTGAGGGGTGATGTGTTTGTGCAGCACTGCACAGAATATCGTGGGTTGGAGGTGTACTCTGGAGATCACATCCCCTGCGCCCCAGACAAGGCTGGGTTTGGCTTCCAGCTCCACAGCTCATGAACTCTGTGTCCTTGGATAAGCTGTTGAACACCCTGTGTCCTCCTGTGTGTGTGAGAATGCTTATCTCGCAGGTAGGGATTAATCAGTGTTTGGAAAGTAATTTGAGATCCTTGATGAAAAGCACTGTGTAAGAAGAAAATGTGTGACCGCACAGGAGCGTCTTGGAGATTGTGATCACCCCCATTTCCTTTCCTGAGCTGAAAGGAAGAAGTGGTGAGAGAGTTTTTAAAGGAGAGGGAAACACATTTCTCTGTATGTGTTTCTTTCCAGCTCAAAGCACCAGCTACCCCTAAAGCCCGGGTGTGTTTATCTTACATGTGTGGTTCTGTGGTTTCAGTTCTCTTTGCAAGAAAATGACTGCTCTGGCTCCCGAGACCTCTTTAAGAGATTATGACCTAAGTTAGTTCACAGCCACCATCTTTTACAGTGCTTAATCAATAAGCCCTGAAAGCAAACTAATCTTCATTTACTTTTGGAGGCCACTGCAGGAAAAGAAGAATTGTCAGATAAAGCTGGGGATCAGCGTTCCCACCTCAAGGCCAAGGGTCAGATATTAGTACGCAGGGAGATTGTAAATACGGCTTGGTCCAACAGATGCTAAAATGAGTATGGTGGAAAATTATACCTCCAGGGGACAGCACTTTAATGCATGCAATAACTGATAAGATAAGCTTCTTTATTACCAAAAGAATGAATTTAAAAACCATATATAATTTGCCTTCGTGCTTAAGGGAGTGAGGGAAGAGAGTGGACTATTAGGTGGAGATAAGTGGCTCACTGGAATATTGTATTCATATTGGGCTATTTCCTGAGGATTTCAGATGCATTTACTGAGGGATGGGAGGCAGGGTGTCCCAGGTAAAACACAAACCTGATGGAGCTTTAGCATGGTTTTCTTCCTATTAAGGAAAGTTTTTTATATACAAACTTGATTCCCAGTATGGAGTTGTTAGCAGCTAAATGCGGGAGTGGATGCTACAGGGGATTCTGCATCATGGATTACTACATTGTGTGATGTAAATGAGCAAACTCTGCAGGTGCCTTCCCAGCTTCACTGCAGAACATGTCTCCTAGCTTTAGAAATGCAATTTTTGAAGCTTACACGTCATCTCCACGTGAGCAAACAGGCATGGGATGCCAGAGGATCTGCCTTTGAAAAATAGAAGTTTATTATTGAAAAATAAACCTTGTACGTGTTCACAAGAAACAGATTGCTAATAGTACTGGCAGGATTTTATGTGGCAATCAGTCTTAACCCCACTGTGTTTGGTGACTCCTCTCACACCTCCGCTTTTCTTAATTTTGTTATTCTTCTCACTTCTTTAAAATTGTGAAGCATTTGAATGAGGAAAGAGTATTGTAGCTGTGTCTGTTCTCATATACTTGGCCTCTAGGATAATAAATACAGGGTTTCCTTTTTTTTTTTTTAAGTCCATTTAGTAGTTTTTTCCCTATTTTTATTCTTTCAGTTTTAAATCACTGAAGGTGATGGTGGATATGCATTGTCTTTAGTGTTAGCAGAGAGAGGATGCTGCTCATATGGCCAGAAATCAGGTGAATGCTGGAATGGACATTTGCTACATGCATTTCTAAAAGTAGAATCAGAATTTCTTTGCTGTTCTCAGCATGTGTATGCTGTGTGCTTATGCTGAAGGAAATGCCAAAACTTTCAATTATTGTGCTTGAATGTTGCAAATTTTTGGCAATCTTAAGAGGCAAAACCTTCTAATTTTGTCTGAAGCAGGTGTGTATGGCCTTGCATTGTACATATTACCTTTGGAAATTGAGAATAGCCTCCTCATTAATTATGAGAAAACTCGACATAGTGAAATTGATGATTCGATAGTAATTTAATTTTGTCCATGTATAATTTTGAATGTGCTGCCTGCAAATGTCCCATTTGCCCACCATCTTGTTTGAGTGGAATATCACTTCATTAGGAATCCCTGCCAGGAAAAATCATTATAGGGAGGGCCTTCATGTAGCTTTTCATTGGGTGAATAATTGAGTTCCTAGAGGACCTATCTGATCTGAAGGCCAAAACTTTCTTGTAATAAAGACGATATGAAAGTAGTGTAAATCACAGTGAGAGATGAAACGGTGCATTTAAATGCACTCAAAGAAAGAAGCTGCAGTGTAGTCAAGTCTTTTGATTGTTCACCCACCAATTACCTATGTTATTTAGGAATCATCTTGATATTAATCTTTTGAAAACCCTTTTGCACATTGATGATCTCATCCTACTTCTTAAATTCACCTTTCAAAAATACACATCTTAAAAACAGTGGCTGATTTGTTGAATTTAAATGCGTTTCACCTTATCAATTTCTTCTGCTGTGCCAACTTTGTTATTTCCTCTTCTCATCCCAATGCTGTGGATAATTGACAATTGATGATAAGCTTTACAGAGGAGATTAGGATAACATTATGTTTCATTAGTTTGGAGTAATACAGAAGTGCCTAACCATGGATAAATGACAGTGGTGCAGCTCTTGCCCTGCAGAATGTGCAGTGTGTGAGGTGAACAGAAGGTTACACATAAACACAGAACTATAGCTATATTTGTGTAGGATTACAGAAATATAAATTACTTGCAACTTTTTCTCCATCAGTTTCCCCAACCTGATAAAACTTGTCTTTTGCTGATGTACAGTAACTTATCCCTATACTCTCCTTATTTTCTGTTCCTATTCCTTCCTTTCCTATCTCCTCTGCCATGAGCATGTTGTTCTAACAGCAGTCTAGAGGATCTTGGTTTTTATGTGCACTTATTTCAGGAAAAATTGACTTGAAAACAAGAAAAGACTTTTTAAGAAATACCAAGAGATGAGGAATTGAGCAGAAAAAATCTTCCTCAGACAGAGATGTGTTAGTAACTCTTAGAAATCTTTGATTCTGGAAGTTTACTCTCTCTATAATCCACCTGAATTAATCAGATTTTAGGTTTAAATTATTAAGGGTTAGTTTTAGTCTTTGCATCCTGTAATCTCTGAAAGGCCATTAATATAGGCCATTCTGTTTCATTAAAAACAGTTCAGAGGAGAAAACAGTTAAGGATGTTTACGTTTAACTCTTGATTTTCTGGAGACTGATGGTCAGTACCTGAGGCCTTGAGTGCTGTTGCAAATTTTGTAAATATTTGTTGTGACTTTATGTTGCTCTAACAATTCACAACTGGTGATTATGTACTATGTCATTCTGAGCCATTCAAGCAATACATCCTTAAAAACAAACAAACCACATCAAAAAACCCACCCAAACCCCTAAAAACAATCCCCAACAGCCTGAAAAGAAATATGAAACATAGGAGAATGAAAGAAGTAAAAGGCTTTTTGAGCATAGCTGTTGAGGCAGTGAAAGAATGAAAGCATGTCATGAGCAGGCAGATGTATCTAAATGCCCTCTAGTCATTGTCATGGGAACTTCAACGGGTTTTGGCCTTAAAAGCTAAAGATGGTTTGCATTTATCTCATTTCTCTGGATGCAAATTGCATTTCTGACAGTTTGAAATCTCTGCAAAAAGCCTTGAAGAGCAAAAGTGGTTTTATCACAGTAAAAGTTAATGTGAGAAACCTTTGGGTTTCTGCTGGTGCAGATCCTGAAATGGATGTGAGTGCTTCAGTCAAGAGCCCTTTGCTTATAGGCTTTCGCTTGGGGCCGTTCATTTGGATTTTTGGTGGAGTTTTGTAATTACTATTTTATTTCTGAACTGGTATCAAAGCTACCACGGGTGGTTGATCTCTTGGAGCCAGTTGGAACTCCTGTGTAACTGGAAGAATTTCTCCCTCCTGAGTCTGTCCTGAAAATAAGGCTTTTTTTTTTTCCTGTGACCAGCTTCAGAAAGTTGATTATCCAGGTTCTGCCACTGTGGAATCAACCTTGGGAAGAGCTTATGAAGTTATAATTAGGTTTCTGTCTGCTAAGCTTCCAAAATGTACAACTTCCATGAATATATTTGCAGTACTTTTTGCCTGGTTTCAAACTCCTGCCAAGTTCTTGCCTTGAATTTAAGACATCTGTAGGTAGAAAGAGACAGCAGAGCACTTTTAGCTTAGATGGACAGAAACGTATTATGGGAGACATATTTCTGCTGTCAAAAACTCAGCCACCAGTCATCTGTAAACAGATTCCCCTTGGTCACCACTGAACAAGGTCAGCATTCCTTACTAATGGAGATAGGCATGGAGAGGGTTTTTTTTTTTGTTGTTAGTCTTATCCTTAGTGGTGTTTTTGTCATAATTTTAGTCTCTGAGTAAGACAAAATGACCCAAGAAAGCATTCATGGGAGTTCAGTGGATTGATGCACTGGATTTTCACCTGTTGAGACCTTTCTTCAAAGACTGGTGTGACTTTGGGATGAAAAGGAGCTCTTACCTGTCTGCTCTGGTACTGGATTTTGCGCCTTTGTTAAAAAGGCTGTAAGCTTTACCTTGGCTGGCTGCTGGCAGGTTTACAAAGGGAGACGTACTGCTCCTCAGGTGCTTGCAGTGATGGATGCTGTGCCAGCACTGCAGGAGCCAGTGGTCAGGAGAAAGGTGAAGTGTCAGAATCAATCTGTTTTAGAAAAAGACACTTTCTGAGGGAGGCTGGCTTGCACTGAATTTTTAACAACACATTCTCCTTTCCTTATATATATCTAAACATAACTTTATTCAGCCAGGAGAGATCCTCTTGTCTCCCTCGTTTCCATTAATGCAGAGTTGGATTTCAACAGCAGGCAAACTGGTGTTTACCATGGCAGTGCTTGCCATGTTGACAGTGCTGAGTGATTCTTAAGTGTTCAGTAAATCAGTGAAATTTTCTGAACAGTGGGAAGTTTTGATGTCATTAACAAAAGATGCATGTTAACTAGCAGCTGCAAATTAATTAGAAAAATAAATTAGAAGTTGCTTCTTTTTTTTTTTTTTTTTCTTCTCCTTTCTGCTTCATGCTGTGTGAACCAGCCAGTCTAAAGTAAGGCTATCCAATGAATCCAAAGGTCCAGAGCTTTCAGGATCTGAATATTCCAATTTTCCAAACACTCACTTAATTTTATGTCCTGTACTGGATGCTTCTAGAATATTATGGGTCAGGGCATTGCCTGTCTTACAATGGTTTTCATTGTCAGTTTTCCTAATGTGCTCCTCTGGGGAATGTCTGAAGCCCTCTCAGTTCTGTGCCAGCCAGGACCAGCTCATGTCCATCTGAGCAGGGTCCAGCCTTGCCAAACGGGCTTCACTGTGCTGAGGATCCCACCCAAAACCAGACCAGTGGGATGGGGGAAGGTGAGGCAAGCAGCATTAAAAGTGTAATGATACCCATTAATGAGTGCTGGCCTCTTGTTTTGGAATACAAGGAATTGTTTCATAAACCTGTTAGGGTTGTGTTTAGAGCAATAACTTCCTACTTTCTTTTAAAGGGAAACAATCTTATTTTTTTTCCATTTGCCGCTTATTGCAGTGTCAGCTTCTTTAATTATTGCTATTTAATTATGTCTTAGCATTTGAACTCTCCTCATTAACCTTCATCAGACTGAGACACCTAGGATAATGCAATGGCAAAGCCAACATCTTGTGTAATTTTTTTTTCCTCCCTCCACCCCCTTCCCAAATCTCTGGAATTCATTAATTGAATGTTAGAGCATCTGGGCCACTTGAGTATTCGAATCATGCAGGAACATGGGTAGTGTTAGCCTGCTATGGCTCAATAAACCTCTCATTCTCTCGTTCACGGTTCATTTGAATTTTGCAGAAAACTCTGGAAAAAAAAGATGAGGCATTCAAATAAAAATGGTGCAGATAATGGTAGGAGGAGATGAAGAACTCAGACAAATGTTTACCCCAAGTACTGTGTGTATGTGGCACTGTCATCCCTTTAATTGAAAAAGAGAATGGGCTTTAGAGCAGAAACCCCCAAGCCAGGCTCTATTCCTGTGTGACCTTCAGCTGTCACTGGAGCTGTCCTCTCTATCTGAAAGCAGAGTTTTTATTTTATGCTGCTAAAGTAGCAGAGCCTAATTTCTCATTTGACAAGAGCTCCAAGATCCTGTGAGGAGAGGTATAATAAAAGTGCAAAATAAAACTATATGTGGCAGTATTACTCCTGATTCTAATGGATTTTAGTAGGATCTTTAATCCCTTTATCTACCATGAATAGATGCATTGTCTATAAAAGAAGCTTTAAGCTCTTTCACTTCACTTTGGTAACACCTTGGCAATGCAAATATGCCTTTGGAGTGTGTCTGATGATACTGGAAAATGAGGGTGCAGGAATGAAGTGTAATGGAGGTTTTTTAATGTGGCTGCTGGACCTAAGAAAGGTGTTTGTTGTTTCCCCCCATCTCTTTGCTCTCCACACCACAAAGACAAGGCTCATGCTGCCTTTTCTCCCAACACAGCCTATTCCCAGGGCCTGGCTTGGATTAGGCAGTCATGGAACAGAACATAGGCTGTGTCACACCTGACAGAACTATATCTCTGAACTGAGGTTTTACTCAGATCCCTGAGCTGTAAAACTCCTGTGTGAAGCAGAGGCAGGATGAAGCTTTCACACTGAGAATTGCCTGTGGTAAGTACGGATGTGCTTGTGATAGGAGAGGGCTGACCTTTATTTCACAGAGGGAGAAACGGGGAGAGGCTGAACTACAGATTTGTCATAACTAAATATGAGCATTTGTCTGAGCTGCCCAGGCTGGAGGCTCCATGCTCCTCTTGCAGTCAGTGCAAGAGCACTGGAAGCTCCAAAGGGTGCCTGGTCCCACTGACACCTGCTTGGCTCTCTGGAGGTGCTTGGCTCATTACTTAAATACTTAAAGCCGGGTGGGATGAATCCAAGATGCAGGAAGGCAGTTAGGTGCCTGATTCCTCCTTATCGTCTAAATCCCGTGGATTCAAAAGGGACAGAGCTTTTTTTGAATATCTTCCTGGATGTGTTCCTGCCTAATCTTTTCCCTGCAGCCTCAGTACTTCTTTTGTCAGGCTTTGCTCTCCTGTGCTTTTCCAGGGAGCCAGAGGAGCTCTCCATTCCTCCGCCCGAGGCTACAAGTGACCTTTTTTTTCCATGTAACATTTGTTGCTACTGCTGACAAAGGAAGTGTCCCACCGGCTTGGCTCTGGGCTGCCTGACAGCCGGGACTGAGGCACAAACCTTGCCATTGTCAGTGCACGAAAGGGATTCAAGGTTTCTACCTCGAATGGGAGACGAGAGTTCTCCTTTGAATTTAGGATCTGAGTCACTCTGCCTGACCCAGATATGGCTGGGGGTTGCTCAGTCAGGCAGTGAAACTTTGCTTTTCTTCAGGGGAAGAGTTGTGTTGTGCCTGCCAGTGGTCACATCGGGCTGTCACCACTCAAGTTGAGTGTCACCGTGCTGGCACTCCAGCAGCTCATATCTGCTGCACAAGTAGCATCCCCACTGAGGCTGTCACTGCTTCGTTTTGGCTGCTTGTTATTTCTTGCTGAATTAAGTAATGCTCTGGATTTTCTAAGGACTGGTTCTTCCTCTCGCAGTCCTTCCTAGATGGAATAGATGCTTATTTTTTTCCTCTCCTCTTTACTGTTTGCATTCTGCATTTGTTGAGCTTCGGTTAGACTCTGTCTCCATCCATAGAAAATGGAATGAAACCTCCTCCCTAGAAACCTTTGACCTTGTCTCTTTATAGAAATCTTGATTACCTTCAACGAGGCTGTCCGAAACCAGGCGATTTCACTGTTTTCTTTTCGTTAAGAGCTTGATATTTTTTTTGCCCTTCATGCAGAAGTAGTTTTCTTTGCTCATCTTTCCTTTTTTACCTCTTTCCTTGTCTGAAACTGAAGTGGAAAAGAGGAGTGGAAGAGCCATAAACAGTGCAGAGAAAATGACAGACTGCTCTGTGTCACTGACTCTGCAGAACAGGTCACCAGGCAGAGACACCAGCCTCCTATTGCCTATGCTCAGTGTTTTATGTTTTTTATTTGTCTCTACTGTGATGTATCTGATGTAGAGACATGCATTTTTTTGACAATGACCAGCCAATAAGTCCACATTTGTCAAAGAGAAAATGAGATAATCATCGTGTGGCCTGGTATTACTGGGAGGGCAGATTAGATTTGCTCAAAAACGGTGGCATTTTATGGTTACTTTTATGCTCTGTAAATACAGGAAGAGACAGATTGAAGAGATTACTTTACAAAAAATTCCATTTCAAGTCACTGGGGAAGCAGGTAACCTTCAGATCTGAGCTTTGCATAAGAATGCAGTGGAAGAGGGAGGATTTCTATTAACACTGCCAGCTTCTCAAAAAAACCCAAAACAACACTGTCTGCTGCTCAACCTTTTCTCCCTGCTTGTTTTCTCCTTTCCACCCACCTTGTCCCCTGGCAGTGCCATTAGAGATGAGCCAGTGACTCGGGGCCATTCCTTAGCCGAGGCAAGTAGTCACAGTTCCATTGGCTCCAGCGGAGCAGGAACGATTTATGCTGGCTGAAGGATGGTCCCTCGGGGTTGGAGCCTTACCCAGAAGGGTTTTTCTGTCAGCAGTACTGGGATTTCTCTTTGGTTTTCTCTGGTGACAGAGATCGCTTGTAAAGTTTTCACCTGTATCCAGAGTTTGAGGTTGTTTGTGACTGTGGTATTAAAGCCTTTCAGAAGGGTTCTGAGCCAAAAGTTGGGTAAACTGGTTTAGGGAGACAGGTTGGCTTCTGACTGAAAAAATCTATGGATCTTTTAAAATAAACAAACAAACTAGATGGACCTTTTGTATTATCCAGATCATGTGCCATCTAATCAGGTTTTTATTCTCCTGTTTATGCTTAGCTTGTGGAAGAATGGAACTAATCTGCCACTTTTGTGACAGCATTTGAGGCAGGACTGTGGTTTTATGCAGGGCATAACCCAGTGCATCTCTTTTGTCTTTAGTAAGGAAACAAAGCAGCCACTGTAAAATGCTTTAATAATATTGATTGCTTTCATGCAAAACCAAGAAAGAGTCTATTGCATAGTAACTATTTACATATTTTTGGGCGACAGTTGAGTAGAAATAGGAACTTCTGGGTGCTTGTTAATCCAAGCATCAAAACTGGGTCCATCTTTGCACTTGAACTGTGCACCCACATTGGACTATTTCAAGAGCAATAAATGAAATCGGAATGTGGTCCACCATGCTTCCTTGTACCCACCACAAAAATAAATCAAGGCAATTCGAATAAAATTGTTGTGTGTCAAGCTCAGATGTGTAGCAATCCAAATATCTACCAAACAACATGTTTATTTTAATTAAGATTCAAGGATGATCTTTGACCACTATTTTAATTAGGTTTAAATGAAAACTAATTTTGTGTTCCATCTGTGACTCTGGTGCATTTATTTTTCCAGCTACTTCAGGTGATTGCCCATGTTCCCAGATTTGTCATATTTGACTTTTTAACCTTGTGAAATGAAGCACCAGATCCTTTGGCACCAATCACAAACCTGATGCAGGAAGCAACGTGAAATCCCAATCGTAGTTTGGCCTTCCTTTGGAGTCACAGAAACTCCAAGCAGTGAAATACTTGTTCTGTACTGGCTGAGCACACAGGGGAATCATGGATCTATTAAGGTCAATGGCACAATTATCTTTTTGCCCACAATTTCATGCTTGGGGGAAATACTACTTACCTGAAAGGCCTGAGAGTGTTGAATAGACAGGACAGGCAGCTAAACCTGGGGAAGGGAACTGTGAGATTTAGCAGGCTCTTGTTTGGGCTGAAGGTCCATCAGCTGGGTCTGAGGAATCAGTGTTTCATCACAGACCTTCAGCCTCTCTCTTTCCATTGAGGTTGTCTCACTGCAGAAGCAGTCTCTTGTTTGTGGTGGTGTCTGAGTACTCTGTTATCTGCACCTCCTTACAGAAACCACCTCTCTGCAGAGCTGGCTGTCCAAATATGAGATAAGTAGGAGATCTCATGAGAAGTCAGGTATTTATACCTGCTCTACCCTCTTCTGCTGTCTTCTGCTTTTCACATAACTCCTGGGCCCAGCTGTTGCTGTAGTAGATAACTTGTAAGGTTTGCATTGCTGTAACTCGGTGATCAGCTTGGTTCCCAAGTAAAAAGAGCCTTTTTTTTTTTTTTTCTTCAGTTGAGGAAATTTAACTTTGTGCAGGCTCTGCACACAAATAGAACAACTGCTGTTGAGCTTGTCAGCCCTGGCAGTGTCCTGTTGAGAGGCCTCCTGGTGTCAAGTGCACTTGCCTTCTCAATATGAAAAGGAATTTATATTTGTAATGAATATTCATACTAGAAAGACATGGGTGATCTGCAGATAAAACAAAGGTTTTTAGCCTCACAAAAGCAGTATTGTGAGAATTAGTATGGAGGGAATCTTAAATGGCACCATTCAGCCTATCTCATCACAGGAGCCAACGGGTGCAATTCTGCCCAAATTGATGGAGTGGCTTTCATTTACCCCAACAGTGAATTTGTTACCTACCCAGCCAGACCTAATACTTTTTGACATGAACAGATGAGAGGATCAGTCTATTAATGCAGAAGATTTAGTAGCTATTTGGTGAGTTTTTCCCATCTTTGACATTTCAGAAGGGAGCTTAATGATGCAGCAGTTTAGCACAAACAACCTGACTGCACGGGGACATTTCTTTTCCTCTCTTTCTGCTGCCTTCTCCAGGCTTGGCATTCTCGGGGTGGATGACTTGGGACTGTAGGGTCCCTTTTCAAGTGCACCTACAGGCTTTGCTGCAGCTGTTAAGCTTCCTTTGTGAAGCAGGAGTTCTACAAGGGCACAGGTTAGTCAGTTTTTCGGAGCTTAAAATAATCCTCTTTCCCTGGTTCCTCAGAAGATGTTGTGTTTAAAAAAAAATAAAATAAAAAAAAATTACACACTTTAATAGAAATACTTTTCCTTCATTAAATTAAATCTCTAAAGCCCAATAGCATTTTCAGTGCTTATATGAAAATGCCAGTGGGGATTTGAGATTAAAAGCGGTATTTTTGTACAAGTCAATGAAGATCTCAATAGGAAAGAACACTCTTCAAATATAAATTCCTCCAGTATCGAGAAAGACAGATTTTCTACTTAGGACCTTGATAATACTTCTCCCAACCTTGTTATGAAATTCTGTTTTCACATATCTGATATAAGGCTGTTACACATTAGCTCTCCATTTAATGAAATCTTATTAATGGTGCCTTTTTTATTATAGAGATACACCAAGCTACTCAGATTTAATTCATGTTTAACAGTAAACATGAGGTACTGTGACCCATTTATATGCAGCTCAGGTTCTCTTTTTCTATCAAAAAAATGATTGAATGGCATATTAAAAATGGAACCAAAATATATCTATTATTGATTTATATTGGTATAATCTTGGACATATGTTGCCATGAAAGGCCACTTACATATGTGACCCACAGCTAGAGGAGTAGGAAAGGATTATAACCAAAAAAAAAAATTCTCGGGAAAGGTTTGTTGGTGGTTTGTTTTGGGATTTTTTTTCTCCCTCTTCTGATGTCTTCTATCCATTCAAGCAAGAAAAAAAACAACCCAAAAATCAACACCCTAAAAACATGAGATCTGCATTTTTGTAGATAAAATACTGAATGATCAAGGTGCAGATTTTGCTTTCCAGGTTGTTTTACAGGGAAGAGAAGAAACAGGCATAATTTGGCTTTCCTGATAAAAGCAAGGAGATGTAAAGATTTTATTTGATTCAGGGATCTCAAAGCAATGTATAAAACCAGATAATCATTACTAGTGCTTTCAAAATGGAGGAAAATAAACCAAGAGTTGTGAAAGCAGACATCAAAAAAAAAAAGTGGGGTGGGGATATACAGTCCCTATACCAATTTTCTTCATGGAATGGTCTGGGTTGGAAAGACCTAAAAGACCATCTCATTCCAGCCCCCTGCCATGGGCAGGGATGCCTTCCATTGGACCAGGTTGCTCAAAGCCTGTGGTCCCAGAAAAAGCCCGAAACAAGGTTTAAAAAAAAACAGTTAAGGCAGTCAAGCAGAGTGAGCTCAAGGACAGTGCTTGGATTCTGTCCCTGTTTTCAGTTCACATCTTCTGTGAGCACTGGGAAGGGACTCTCACCCGGCCTCCCTCCTGAAGTTACACAGACAAGTCAGGGGAGAGATGGGATAGGGAAACAATATTTTAACACACCCCCTGTAATTTAGGTTTTCCAAACTGTGTTCTAACTTTGAGCCTTCAGAGAATCCCAGCCTTCAGGCTTTAGGGATGGGAAGAGGTGCTTATGTCTTCATGCTGAACCTACTTTTCTTTGTCCCTAAGTCAATATTCACTGGATTAGCTGTTGAGCAAGAGCAACCATGATCCTGTAATCTTGTACTCAGGGTGTCAGTGTGGAAGGAGGGAAAGCAGGATTCTGGTTCATGAGCTATTTAATGCTATGAACTTTGAAAAATAAAAAAAATTCTCCAGTCTAATATGTTTAGGATACTTTTGGAAGTGCAAATGTAGTTTCAGGTGTCTTCAGGCTAAAGAAGGGGTTTTTCCTGGAGCCTTTCCTGGTCCTGGGCAAGCCTTCTTAGCCTGTAAATGTTGAAAACTCTGGGATTGTTGCCACTACTTTTTTACCTCTATGATTTTTGTGGTGCTCTTCCCTTAGGTACAATTTGGAAATCTCTATTAAAACTAGCAGGAGAGGCAGAGGTATATGGATTTCTGGGAGCCTTGGCCAAAGGAAGAACTCTGGTTGCCTATGGATACTGACATCTCCTGAACTAGGTGACAGCTGAATGCGGTTTTTGAAGATCTAAACTATGGACTTAAATGGGATTTAGGCTACTTTAGTGACTAAATCTGTTTGCGGATTTATTCCTGAATGTCTTTTGAAAGGTTAGTTATCAGTTTGGTGGAAGGGCAACAGAAAGAACACAGGATTTTTGACTTCTCTCCTTATATTCAGACAGTGCTACATTATGTGTTTGATAGAGGACAATGACCTTCAGAAAGTTTTCCATTATTTTAGAAGCTTTCTCAAAACTGGGACAGTGGTCTGGGCTCAGCCTTGACAACTTCTGAAAAGCCTCTCCAGGGTTCAGTCCTAAATATCATCAGTGTGGACATGTCTGGTTTGAAAGTTTAAATTCTGCAATGATGAGAAAAATCTGCTTGAATTTAATGGCATGGAAGCTCTCTTTTTTCTTTCTGTGCCTTGCAAACGTGCAGGGCTGCAGTAAACCATTAAACAAAACTGCTTAAATCCACTCTGCCTTTTGCATGTGCTCTGTATGGTAATAACTGTGCCTAATGGGAAGATAGCTTCCACAATTATTATAATCAATAGATTGGGAATGCAAAGATAAAGCAAATTAGGACTAATCTGTTCTCTGTTTCTTCTAAATAATTTCATAAGCTGAGAAGACAGTGCAAGCTCTGACTTAGCTTTTCATTCAAATCGAGCTTTGTGTCACATCCTGCTAAGGACAGCAGGGTTGTGTCTTGTTTTTCCACTTGTCTGGAGTCTCTCTATTAATTTTTCTTTCATCTGAAATGGCTCTAAATCTCTCAAATATTTTTGATAGGAGAACAGCATGGTTGGGTAACACAGCCTTCCTCAGAGGTCTGGGTAAGACCAGGAAAGGTCCCCCCCAGCCTGGTGGGGCCAGGGAGGTGTGGGGAGCTGGGGTACAGGTGTTTAGCTGGTGATTGTGCCAACAACTCAGTGCTCTGTGCTGGATGAGCTGGTTAACCCATATTGCTTCAAGGATTCATCACTTGAATGGGCTCGAAATTGCTTTTCTCTTACTGACAAAGTGCTGCCTGAGAAATACCTTTTCTGTAGCCTGAGGGATATTTGGGAAGAATTATCAACTCCTGTACAACTGGGGGACACCTAGCACGAACTGGGATGTATCTGGTCATGTTGTGTTCACTGATCCTCAGCTGCACGAGGAACCCCAAGGTTGGCTGTTGGCTCTGAAGCCTACCTTTTGATAAAGGCAAGCAGTGCTGGATTCCAGCTCTGCTGAAGGTCATTAGCATTCTCCTGCTGTATTACATGCAGATTTTCTTGGCTCACAAGAATAGCATTACATGGAGTATGCATCCTGTATCAGCAAAAGAAATGCATGCATGCAGAGATATAGCCAAGGTTTATAGGCTTATTAGAACCTCTCCCTATTAGTCCTCTCCTCCACCTCCTCTGTCCTTATTTCCCACTGACATTCCCCCTGGCTGTGTTTTCCTTTCTTCACCCTTACGTACTTTCAACAGATTGGGGTGAGAAGGTTTGTTTTTACTTTAAATAACTTAAAATCAGTGGCAGAGTCTTTGATCTATCACCACCCTGTATTGGCTGACCCTTGGGTGCACAGAGAGTATTTGGGAGTAAATATAAATTCAGTTATGTAGCCTTGGCTCAGGAATTCAAATGCCAGGTGGCAAAATTCCTTACAGGGAGGGGATGTGGATGCAGTCCTCCCTCAAACAGGAAGGGCTGAACAGCCAAAATTGTATTAAATGACATAGGCATGCATGTTGAAATTCTCCCTGTACTTGTTCAGGACTTTTTGTACCAGAATATGTAAATGGAGCCCTGTTAGCACCAGGGTGGTATGGGATAATGTGAAGGATAGGGGCTTTGGGGAACATGGAAAAATGGATTAATCTTTTCCACTGCCCCTTTAATTAGTCTGGTTTTTCTATTTATATCAGGATGGGAGTGGGGTGGGGAAGCAGCACTGCTTCTGCAGGTATGGCAAGAGGCCTGCAGAGGAAACCCTGTTGGAAAGGATGAGAGAAGTCAATTTCAGCTGTAGGCCTTGGAGTGTGGTGACACAAAAGCAGGGGCAGTGGTAGCAGCAATTGGCTGGTTGGTTGCCAGCAGCCTGCACTAAAGGGGACACCACCACCATAACCCTGAGTGCTGTGGTCCTGCTAAAGCTGGGTGCATGGCAAAAGAACCTGGGTGATTCTGGAGACGTTTTCACTGCAACCATTTCTCCTTCACATTGAAAAGCTCAATGCAGCTCAAACCACCTTCGATGCCGCCCTTCTGTCATTCCAAAATGCATCAAGTGAAGCAGAAATCAAGAGTAAGAAGCTTGGAGATGCCTTGCTGAATGCCAGGATGTTCTGAGGACAATGACAAGGCAACTGAAAGCAGTACTCTATGATCCAGGGTCATCTTCTTCCAGGAATCTTTTTCTTTGGAGTAGTGTTCAAACTGCATTAGAAAGGTAGTGAGATGCACAGGTGCTGTGATGGTTGACATGGCCTGAAATGCTGGTGGACTCAATGAGGCAGGAAGGTCCTGGTGACCAGAGAAGTTACCTGCAGGTCATAGAAGTGATGTTCTTGCTTGTTTTGCTGTTTTTGTAGGCGTTGTAGGGCCTGTGCTGCTGGCACCTTTGGTGTTGGATGGATAAACAAACCCCACGTGAATTGCAAGTGGCAAAGTCCTGGGCTTTCCTTTGGCACCAAGTAGCTCCTCAAGTTCAAACCACTGAATTAAAGACAACTCAACAACGTGTCAATGCTGATGGAAGCAGTGATATCATTTCAGGCATCCCTCTGTGATGTCAACTGCTGTCTGAAATTTTTTATTTGCCTCTTAATTTTTTTTTTAAATATGCCCATTGTGCACCCTGACTCACACTTTGTATTAATGAGAAATGTAAGGCTTTAAAAAAACAATTGCACTGTAGCCTCATTACTATGAAAAATCCATTATGTGGAAGCCATTTGTCAAAGCCAACTGTTTAGTTGCTGTAATTTACATATTTATCAAGTTTGATTGGAATGTAATGACTTTGACTTTCTTCATTTTTTTTAACCTTTCTAACCCTCTTTCCACAAAAAGGGTGTTTTGGTTTGTTTTATGGGAAAGGGCAAAACATAATTCAATTTACTTTGACTATCAAATATACGTATTAATGTTTTGAATCATTTGAATATTTTTTTACATTCAGTTGTATTTCCATGCTTTTACATGGAAACTAATGTGAGGTCTTATCAATCCATGAAGTTTTTGTTTCTACCAAGGGATCTATCTGGAAAATAGCACCAGACTCTCTAAATAAGGTAATGAGTGTCAAGATAGGCAGTTAATACTGGATCTCCATAATTCTTGTAGTTGAAGGCTCAGAGTGGATGGATTTCCAGTACAGTCACATGATTTATTATGGGTGATTAATTTGCATCTGATGCTGGGGATGTTGTGACACAGCCCCAACTGGAAGTATTGTATTATATATATATATATATATACATATATATATACACATATATATATATACCGCAGGCTCTAGCCAGGAGGTTGCTGAGGACACTGATCCACACAAACACCTTACACTCCACTGAGCTGTTAGAAGACAGGCAGAGGTGATGAGAAGTTGCTCCAGCAGCTGATACTGGGAGTTGTTAAAGTTAAGAAATGTGGCACTGCTTGTTTGCAACTGGCCTCAAGTGAAGAAATCTCTTCCCTGTGCTATGGAAAAGGCTGCAAGATGTGATTTGGTGGCTGCGAAAATGTCAGGTGAAGAGCAGGATGCCAGCTCTCATCTGAGCACTGGAACATGAGAATTGAAGAGATCTGTGGTTTGCCTGAGTGTAAAAGTTCATCTGGAGGGGTCAGTCAGTTCCTCTGGAGTAGTCTATGACCCAAGCAAAAGCTAGAACAATGTGTACAAAATTGAGTCATTTTAAAAAGTTATAAACGCCAAGGGAAGAGACAAGTGACAAATAGAATGAAATTCAGCAAAAAAAGAAATGCTGTCTGAATACCCAGGAAAATACCCTCAGGTTGAGAGAATGGAATAGCTTTCCACAGAAACTGGGTGCTGACCAGATAAGGATAGTCTAGGTGAGCTAAAAGGTCCTTCCCAGATCAACCGTGAGAGGGAATACAGATATTTTAGTGCCTAACTTTGAGAGCTAGTGAATATCAAGCAGCAGGTGGCCAGCCACAAATATAACCTACGTGACAAAAAATTATCTGCTACAGAAGCTGCAGCATGCAGTTCGTCAGCCCCTTTTCTGTCCTCTGCTGCTTCACAGCATCTCCCACTTGACATTCCTATCTTTGACGTGTCCCATCCTTTAAATAAATGATGACTGAGAGTGATCCCCTTGAGCTTCAACTTGGAGCGTGTTTTTATTAATTTATTTCTCGCTGTGCTAGATTTCTCCCCCTCCACTTTTAAAGGCTCCTTTGACTTTAATTAAAATTCTCCATAGGCTTATTGCCTTGAGAGAGAGAGTGTGAGTGTGTATAAATTGGTTTTAACAGTTTGCTGACTAGATAGGTTTTACAAAGCTCACACAGCCTTCCAGTGTGTGTGTCTGTGCAGGCAACAAAATGTGTTTTCCCTTATGCCCTGTGCTGTATTGATTGACTGCACCTCTGGAATTTGTTGCTAACTAACGATGGGACAAAAAGGACAATTAGGATCGGTGGACACTTGCATGCACACAAAGTTAATGTGGTGCTTTCAGGGAGCTTTGAGAAGGATCACGTCTGTGAGGAGCTGCTCTCTGTTGCAAGGCAGGGGACTGAAGTAGCAGGTTGGTTGGGGAAGGAGAAGGTTTTATGTGTCCAGGTGGATTTTAAACATCTTTGCCATAATTGTTTTTGCAACAGAGGGGAAAATGTCATAAGCAGCATCTGAATAAGACTGGCAGCTTGCTTAATTGTTGGCCCTTAGTGGGGATGGAAAGTGCCCTGCCTCCAGGCATCCATCTCACCACTTTCCTTTGAAGGAAAGGACAAGGGTGTGACAGGACTTTCTCTGCCAGACTCTGGGATTTTTTGATACAGGTGCAATATTCTTAGTGCACTTCTGTCTGAGGTCATGTCTGTGACACTTGCTGGTGCCAGAGTCGGTCACAAGTGAATGGAGTGCACTCACCTAAGCAAAGCTGATTTAGGGCTGCTGCCTCCTCCCGAGCCACAGACTCCCTGACATCATGTCCCAGTGGTTAAAATCTGCAAAGAATCAATGAACAAAAGCAGGGGCCTGGCAGTGTGTCCAGGAGAGGTCACTCCACTTCTTTTGTGCAAAGGGGGACCCTTTCCACCCCATCTTTGCCATCCTGCTTTTGTTAAGGACAGGTTTCTCATCCTGGTTTGAAGCCAATGTCTAACACTACAGTAGAGAAGGATTTGCTCCTGGCTGGCTTAGGGTTGTGTGTACTTCAGCCCTGAGGGTAGACTGCATCCCCCACCTTTGCTGAAGTATTTCAAAATTTGAATTTGGTGCGTAAGACCCTCCACAGAGCACCTTAAATTTTGGTGCTGTGTGTTCAGGTGGAAATTCTGATTTCAGGCAAGCTGTGAATAAGAAAAGAGAAGCTATTTGCTGGTGTCTATTTCTTGCCTTGTGGGCTCAAGCCTCTCTCCAGACAGTGCTGGTGCTTCCCAGAGAGGTCAGTGTCACGTTCTGAGGAGCATGGCTCTTCATGAATCTCATTTCAGCAGGTTGCTTTTTATTGACCGCTAGCTCAGCTACCGAGGAGCTCACAGTCATAGTTCAGTAAAGGCCAAAGCTTCCTGCAGAACACCCTGCACATCTTGCTTGGGATCACTGCTTTCAAGGGTTTGTACACTTTATTCTTCCTAACCCTGTCACTCCTTCTCCTTCTGCCCAGGGAGGGTCTGATGCAACACATAAATCAGAAAAATAATCATCTCCTGTGTCCTGTAATTGATCATGTCCCCATTTCTTTTCAATGAGTGTTTAGGAAGAATAAGAGAGAGAGGGTTCATGTTGTTCAAGTCAGTGTCAAAAAGGTGGAACACAGGAGATTAATCGGTGACAATGTTGGTTGTGTTGCTTCACTGCTCCCCCAGGTTTGAGTCTTTAGCCCAGCAGGGTGAAACTTTGGTTGCTTTTCAATTTTTTTCCTCACAGAATGAGACCTGGCCCTACTTCAAACAAGGTACCTGAGTAGGTCTCCAGATTTGTCCACTATTTCATGCCTCCCCAACTCTTTTTTTTTTTCCCTAATTCTCCTCCTGCTATACTTTTTTGCTGTTTCTTGAGTGAACAGTATGAGACCTAGCCCCAGTGAATAGAGGTTTCCTAGTTGCAGCTTCCCAGAAACATCTTTCCTGGTTTTTGCCTGTCATGTTGCAGCTTGTTCTTTCCCTGTTTTTTTATCCTTTGGCCTTGAGAAGTTAGGGATGCTGGACTCACATGTTCTGGAGTTGTGTCTCATGGCAGCTATAAATGTCATTTTCAGCACTGCCTTCCTTGGAAAAATCCATGATGAGCACAAAGATGTGGCTGTGCATCTCAAAGAAGCTAGAAGAGTTTTGAGAATAGCTGTACTGGGACTCTCAATTCTGTTCTGAAGTGCACATGGTTTTGCTCAATTTTTATATGGGAAAGTCTGAGCACTAAAGTTAATCACAGGCAAAGCCACAGCAAAAGTGGAAGAAAAAAAAAATAGATCAAAGGTGTCCTGGCTGCTTCTGTAACTGCTGGACTACTCTGTGAGGGGTTGGTAATTCCCTCTTCACTACCTTGGCTGAAATTCTGACAGAAATTAGTCTCTTATCTTTAGGTCCATGCATACTTACAGCAAACAAACATAGCTGTAGCCCTCTCCACTGGAGAGAGCTGATAGAGAATTGCTTTTTAACAGGTCCTAGCATCATCTTTTGAATCCTTGGATTTTAAAGACAAACCAAAAAATTACCCACGTAATGTAGTATTTCAGGTGGAAATGTCTTGCATCTGAGTATTTTGGCTCTATCTCTTTGTAAAAAGCAAAGCTACTGGGATGGGGAGAGTTCTAGAGGGATGATGGGTCTGAACAGAGAGAGCAAGGAAGGTACCAGTTAGTACTGATTCCTTCCCAAAGGATGAGCTCTGCTTCCTCTGGGGCAGCAGGCAGCTCCTGAGTGTTTCCATCTCCTCTTCACTGATGAGGGGCTGTGGAGCTCAGTTAAGAGAACCCTGTGGAGTGGCTGGAGATCATTATTGCTGTCACTGGTGGTGACTGGAGAAGTGCTGCTACATATGTAAGATAGTGCATTTCTGTCTGATGTAAGATTTTTAGAGAGAGATAAATAAGATGTGCTTTGGTGTATTCAGTTTGTAATTTATTGTTGACCATTGCAAGGAAAATAATAAGTGAGTACTGTAGATCAGAGTTCACGTCTTCAAATACAGATGGGTGAGTTCTGAGTCGATGGCATTTAAGGAAATGGCATTGAAAGACACTCAAGTAAAATGAAGACTTTAGCAAATCGTGTCTAGAATGTTTTTGTCTTGGTGTTTTTTTCCTTTTCCCTGCAGGTAAACTTTACTTTCTTGTTCTATATCATCTGAAGGACACATGCATTTTCTGGGATTTTGGGAATGATTTCTGGGGTTCTGGGATTAGACATCAAATTTAACAAGATGATATATAGCTTTGAGGAGACACAGTTGATGTACCACTTAGCCTTCCCATAATTTACTGCGTGCCTCCGGTCTCTGGAGGGCAAGGGGTTGATCTACACTCCAACCTGACTTTATAAATAGCAAAGCAGAAGAGGGAAAAAGAAAGCAGGCTGGGGACCTGCCTGCTAAACTGTTATGATATGACAGTGATGCAGGTAGGTGACATTAAATGCTACTGTCTGCATCCTTAATTGTGAGTTGTCATCACCTTGGCCGTTTGAGGACGAATAATGTGCTGTTCATATTCCAGATTTCTATTCTTATTCATAGGACTGTACGTTCCAATGCTCAAATGCATATGTATAATTTAAAAACAAAACCTCAGGTTTTTGGGGGTGGTTTTGGGTTTTTTTTTTTGTTTTTTTTTTTAGTGGAGACAAGGAGGGAGGAAAGATGTGAGTGTACCTTGACTGGTTTTGTGTGCAGTTAATTTTCCTGCCTCGAAAGCGTAGTGAGCTGCCAGTATCAGAAAGCCCAGATGGAAGAACGGTTGCTTACAAGATGTAATGAAGATTAAAAACAAGCAAATGGGGCTGGGAGGTAAGGGGGCTCTTGCTCTGTAGTCATTTGCCATTTCTGATTTTGCAAATAGCTCTGCAGTGTCGTTCGATCTGTGCTTCAGCATAATTTTACCAGGAGATATTTCTGGCCTTTTGCTTCACAGTCAGGTCCCTTTGCTGGGCTATTAAGTTGAAAATGCAGTCAAGTATTAACATCGAGGCTGTTTATGTAACCTCCCACTACATGGAACCCCTCCAGAACACCCTGCAACTGAGGAAGGGAAGGGGAAGGAGGGGATGAAAACCAAGACCTGGGTAGAAATAGTGCCTGCTCTGAGATGTAAATAGGTCAACTCCTTTCAACAAAAAGAAGTTAGGCTGTTGATATATGCCCCTCTACTTAAACTGTCATGGAAGTTCACTCAGCTGCATTCCAGCAGGGCTTGAGGCCGTTGGGGATGCATGAGGCATTGTTACAGAGGACTGAGAGAGGGAAGAGGAGAGAGGAACAAAGGCATAGCCAGAAAGGAGATAATACAGGTACTACACTTTGAGATTCCTGGTGGCACTGACAAGTGTTGATAACTCTGTCAGCATCTGCCTTCAGAACACGGAGTCCCACTTTCCTACCTGCCCCTGTTTGTCCCAATAGGATGCTCACGGATGGCAGAAGTCTAAAAGTTCCTTTTTTCTGTTTGCTGCTGAAATGTATTTAATTTGCTTTGAACAAGAGCAAACCCAAATCCCAGGGCCTCTGAATAAGGGGGAGTTATGGAGGGGGAATACAATGAATGTCTTAATCCTGTGTCACCCTTTCTTTGAGACACTGTGCTACATTAAATTGATTTTGCAAATGAAAGCTAAAAGCTAAGCAAAAGCCACCAATCTATTTTGCCTAAAGATGATTTTAGTGCTCTTTATGTTCCCCTAAATGACAAACCAATTTGTTACCTGCCTACATAAACATTTGCCTATATTAGCCCCAGAAATGTTTTATTTTTATTAGCCCAAACTTTATCTTTTTATGAAGACACAGGGGCCCAATAAAATTAGTGTGCAAATATAATACCCAATTTGCATTTTTCCATGGTCAGCAGAAAAGCTGAGTAAAATCAATTTGATATTAGGTCAGCATATACATCAATAAAGCATACGCTCACACAGGACCATTGTAATGGTTCCTGTAATTTCTATGCTGCCAGAGTAAAGAGATTAAATAATATTAAATGGTCCAAAATAGCTTTGCTTTTTAGAGGAATGTAAAAAGAAGGAGAGACTTTGGCATAAAACGGGCAATAAAGGATAATAGTTGCACAATCTCCAACTTTAAAACATTGTGACAATGATCTCAGAGGCAGGCTTCCTGCAAAATGGCCCCAATTCAGCACAGCTCTCATGCCAAAATTATGGTTAAGCACATTTTTGAGCGCGATACAAGTCCGTCAAACAAATCATGTACTTAAGCACCTGACAGAGTCAAGGACAGAGCCTGAATGAAAATCCAGGGATTGAAAGGTTTTGGATGCAGTTGTGAGCATTACATGCAGGACCATTGCAGAGTAGATGGTCCATGCACAAGGGAGGCTTTGCTGAACAAAACGCAGGCAGGACTGACTGAGCGTGGTGGGAGGTGAGGGGGGTCCATGAGCAGTGAGAGCCCCCTGTAGCAGTGCTACCCCATCACAGATCTGACCTTCTGTGGCTTTTGCATGGGAGACAAAGCACTGCTGCCTCCCATTTCAGGTAAGAGTACATAGCAGTAGGTGTCTGACTTCCAAAACCTGTAGTCCAGTCTTTGCTCATCACTCCGTGGTGCAAATGCCATCATTTTGAATTTCTGTCCCACGTAGTTTATTTGTACTGCTCAGACCGACTAGAAGAGGGAAAGAAAAACTGGTGTTTGTCTGACCTCACCAAGTCCAGTGGGATTTGGTAGTGACCAAAAATGCTGTTCCTTTGCACTCTTGTGTTGCTGAGATGCACGCTCTTACCTCAAATGACATTTGTGGACAGAAGGAGCAAAAATAAATGGGATTAGGTGCTGATCTGGTCTCTTAGGAAAAACCAGAGTACAGTAAATGCTGCTTGGATTTGATTTGCTAAAGCAGGTTAATGTGGTGGAGACGAGGCACTTGGGGCAGCCCTGACACCGGCGTTTGCTTTCGGCACAGATGTTGCAGCCCTGTTGGACACAGACGGGCCAGGGTGGCACAGAGGGGTGTAATGCAATAGAGTTGTTTTGATTTCCTCTGTGGACTCTTTAACTCGCAGGGTTTTGGATAAAAAATGCTGGCAACAGCCCACCTCGTACTGCAAAGTACCCGAGACAGGACAACAATATGGAATGCATTTGCAATGGATGACATTCGATTAAAATATACATGGGTATTTAAATCGAATTGTTATTCGGCCATATGTTTCTAGGGTAATGGATTTCCATGGATTAGAGCCTTCTGGTCTTCCAGAGATTGCAAGATTTTTCTAGTGGCTTGCCTCAAGTTTGAAGTCCTCTGCAAAGGAGAGAGATTCACTCCCAAGTTCTCCTGATGGGCACCAGCCTAAAGGTTTTCTGGACCAGACTTCTGGGGTCAGAGTCTCATCCTTAGTGCTACTTTGTGATCTTGAATCATTAGCTACATCATGTCTGCAAGACCTAGAGAAACCACAAATCTGCAATCCGATACTGGTCTGACAAGGTAGCAGAAAACATTCTGGATGTTGAGGAGTGAAATTCTAGCTCAATATTGTTATAGAACTCCATTTTGGTAGTGCAAATGGAATTCCATAAATTTAATATTTCTGCTTGAAATGTCTAGATACTTATCATTAAGCTGCTATATACAAATATCGTCATTTTCACGTTTTTATAGTAGCATAAAAATGAAAATTGAATGAAAATGGCTAAGTGAATTTCCTGCCTTGCCGTGAAGGTTTACAATTTGATCTGACTGTCTCTTTGTAAGCAGAAAATGTTTTCTGTGCGACCCTGCTTTAGTTGCAGTAGTGCAATGTGCAACCAGGAGTGGACATTGCTGGTTCCTGGGGGAGAGCTGGGGGAGGGATGCCAGTGGGGTTGCTTTAAGTGATTGGCTTGAACATGCCACAGCTTTAGAGGGGAAGGAAACATGGTTTGAGGGCCAAAAAGCACGAGTGATATTCAGAGTGAGAGATCTGAGCTGCTTGCTTGCAGCTAATGGAGTTTCCTTTCAGTATGACATTTGCTTGGTGCTGACCTCCATCGTGGTATCTGGAGAGCCAGAATAGATATTGAGGTTAGTCCTGTTTGTTCTGAACAGCACCTCAGATCTTCCCAGCTTTGCTCAGGGGAATCCTCCTCTGAGCAGAGGCAGGATGGCAGTGGGTGAGTAGCAGGACATGAGGAACGCACAGTGACAGATTGTTTAGGTCTCAGTCAGAAGTCAAGGCAAATATTATCCATGATCGTGATAGTGGTAACCTTCAAAGGGAAAAGAAAATGTTAATTTCAATCTTCAAGATACTTTCCAGAACAGGAAATGAAAACAGAACCATTCCATACTTTTCTTTCCTTTCTTTCCAAGAAAACCTGTTTTGTCAAAGAGTTTTGTTTCTAAGATTCCCTGTTATGGCATTTAGAAGGGTAGAAGTGGTGCCACAACAGATGATTTCTCTGCATTTCCACAAGTCTCAAAGCTGTGGCTAAATGGAGTGTGCCTTTGTGTCATTTTGCTTAAGTGCATCTACTAAGCAAAGCTATACACTTCTAATCTTCTTAATTTTGATTGATCTTTTCAATCCTGGAGTAGAAAATAAGATGCATTTCTAATGCAACATTTAAATTAAAATATGAAATGGTGTTTTGTAGTTGTTTAGTGGGTTAACCTTGGTCGGCAGCCAGATGCCCACCCAGCTGCTCCCTCTTATCCAGGACAGGGGGAGAAAATAAGATGGAAAGGCTCATGGGTCAAGAGAGAGACAGGGACATAATTTACTGATTGCCATTGTGGGCAAAGCAGACTTGACTTGTGGGGATTTTAATTTATTGCCAATTAAAACAGTCTTGCGTAGTGAAAATTAATTATAATAATGATTCTAATAACTGCTATGAAGCATAAACAACAACAGTTTTGCAATTGAAAACAAAGAAAGCCAAAGCCACTAAACACCCCAAACCAATCCTCTGTCCCAAAGATTCCCAAGCAGGGCACTGCTCTGGATCCAAAGAGGGGCTCTCATGTTGCTGAGCATCACATCTGTGCCGAGCCACTGTCCCTTTAATGTAATGCTGCTTTTCCAAGAGGGGAGGAAAACTCATCTTCTCTTGCAAAACTGCTCCCAGACTTCTCCTTTTGTTCTTTAAAGTTAAGTTTGCTGATTTATCTCCTTCCTCCCACACTACTTAATGTTAATGCAAATGATGTGGGATGGTCATTGACTTCTCGGTGATGGTGTTGTGTTCCTTTTTGCTGCCTCCCACTTTTCTTCTGCCAACAGAATTGACCCTAGCAGCTGCTGGGTTTGCAGAGACTTTCTTTCTTATATTTCTTTGCCTCTGGGGCTCAAAAACATCAGAGAATGGTGAAGCTGGTGTAAGAAAGAACAAATGAATGTCTGAGTTATAGGGAGAGCAGCTGCAGGACTTTGAGATGCTAAGGAAATAAAAGAAGAAACCTGCTGCAATTGTCTCCTGAGAACAGCAAAAAAATGTATTGATTGTTCCTATGGCTCTGTTAGGTGTCATTTGCCATGGGGAAAACTGAGCATTTCTAAGAATTTGGGAAATTAAAAAGATTAACTAAGGTATGGTCTTGAGGACTCTCACACATCTTTGAAAATAAAAGTCAAATTTTGGATATGTGTGTAATACCTAATTAAAATGGGAAAAAAAAAAAAAAGAGCTTGGATTTAGTTTCCAGCCTGTAAACTTTTTACTTCAAAACAAAGATTTAAACTCTCTCTAGCAATTGGAGCCTGCTGTGATTAGCGTTACCCCTGCTGTGTGTGTTCAGGTTGAGATAAAACATCTAACTGAGGTCCTGACCTCTTATAGTCTTTAAAATTCCCAGAACCCATTTTGAAAGAGGATCATTTTTATTTGCTGTTTATTAAATGCAGTCACAGCACAAACAAAGGAAGGATCTTGCTTGACCCATGTAGTTTGTGGCTGAAGCAGGTGGCCAAAGTGGTGTGGTTTCAAAACTGAGAGATTAACCCATGTTAAGTTCAGCATAGTTGGGATCTAAATCTGCCTTCCACCTACCTGTAATTTGAAGAGGAAATGGCACATTTTCATGCCCTCACTGAGAAGGTTCCTAGATTTAATCTTGGTCTCTTTTCTATCCTTTTTTATTTTTTTCAACTTTTCTTTCAGTTAGGGCTGATACAGTCCCAAACACTTAACAGATTTTTAAAAAATCACCTCTAAATCCTCCAGAGCAAAGCCTAATAAATATAATTTGTAGCACCTTGCCATTGCTTGGCACTGTTAAGGCTTGTACCAAGTGTAATGCAGGGTGCAATTGGCTTTACCTTGACTGGAGCCCCAGCGCTGTGGCTGTGGCCCAGGGGGACATTTATCACGAGTGAGAGCACAATTACAGCACAGTTAAACTCGCTGCAGTAAATCTGGGGGTTTAAAAGGAGAGCTAAAGTTGTTGTTGCAGGTTTGGCTGCATGTCATTAGTCTGGGAAGGAGAGCTGGTGACGCTGCCTCTTTGGTTATGGACTGTGGTTGTTTATAACATATGACCAATTTTATTAAAATTATGTGTTTTCAAAATGAACTGTTGCTTGTTCTTACATCTGGGGCGCAGTTTAAGGATCTTTATTTCTCTTTTTTCTCCTCTGTCCCCTGCCCTTTCCTGCTGCAGCAAACCTGCTTCCAGGGGCTGAACAGAAAGTGGTGTTCATCACTGCACGGGTCCATTCTGGGGAAACACCCTCCTCCTTCGTCTGCCAAGGTGAGTGCTGCACCAAGGTGGCAGATCCAGTGGCATCTGATTTCCTGCTGATGCTTGTGTTGGGTGTGGAGCCCTTTGGCTCTGAAATGGGACTGAGCCCACGTGACAGATTTTTCCCCAGTGAGGATATCAGTAGAATCTCTCCTCTAATACCCAGCTGCTCGTCTTCTCTGAGGCCACAGGAATAGATTGTCTCCAAGACTTGTGAATGTTTGCTGAACTTGGTCAGAATTGGACAGAACTGGGCTCTGAAGCTATTTGGGAAGAACGAGACAGTCACGCTCATATGCAATATATTTGTGTAAAGCTCCTTTTCTTGGAGCATTTCCAGCCCATTTTCCTGGGGTTGGTTCTGTTAACTGCTTATTTTTTCTTGCTCTCTACTATCTCCAGCTTCTTTTCCATCACAAAGCAGTGACCCTAGTTCTCCAGTTGAATTCTAAGAGGCCTCTCTTTGTCTGAAGCTGCTGCTCTGAGGAACACAGCTCCCAGTGGCTGACAGCTGTTTCCTGCACAAAACACTCCTGCTAAAAATAGAAAGCAAATTGCCCAGCTTGTATTTATAAAGAGTTGTAAATCTCAGGCTTGTGGGTACAAATAAATAAATAACCCTGGCACGCCTTCATATAACTTCATTGTGTAGGTCTGAAATATTGTACTTATGTATGTGGCTGTCTGCAGTGGTAAAGTGTTGATGGTGTAAATCAAAGCAGCTCCCCTGGAGCCAGGGCAATTTGGTAATTCACTGCAGCAGCCTGGACCTGGCCCTGCTGAGCCGATGAGTTGCATCAATCAAGCATATGCAGAGTTTATTATGTTGTCTGCTCATGATGCTGCAGACTCGTTTGCCACTGGCCCTGCTGGTACCCAAAGACCTCGGTGGGAAGGGTCTGGCACAGGTTCATGGTCTTCTCTGTGCTCTCCTCATCCTGGCAAGGGGCTGTGTCTGGCATCTCCCTGAGGCAAAAAGGTCAGCAGCTGCCCCTTGTGCTGCCCCAGCCCCGTGGGCTTTGCAGGACACTCTCCCTGCTGGCCTGGAGCAGCAAAGGTAAAACTCTGCCTCTAATAAAACAGTGCTTCAGGCTGAGAGCAGGAAAACTCAGTGAGTTTCCCATCTCCTGCCGTGCCACAGTCAATGCAGGGCATTATAGCACACATGATGTTTGTTAATGAATATGGATTTTTAATTGGCTGCTTTGATTCTGTTTGTGGCTGCTGGCATAGCCCTGTGAAATGAAAGCTGAGGCATGCTGCTGAGGTGGTGCTTTGTAAATGATGTTATTTTATTTTGATAATGGAGAGTTTATTCAAAAGGGAAATAAAAAAAAAAGAAAGGGATGTGTAAAAGCGGGTGGCATGCTTAGCCTGATGAAACAGCTAGATAGGAGTCATGCTCTGATTGTCTCGGAGAAACTTGGTGCTTTGTAGGAAAAAAGCAAAAACAAACAAAGAAAGCCCAAACAAACAAATAAAAAAGTAAGGAAAGATAAGAAAAATAACAAGGAGGTATCAAGGTATCAGTCTTGGAGGGAATACATCCAAAACTTGCCGTGGCTGCAGTTACAGCACATGCTTGGCTCCTTTGGGAGTGCCTGGATCCACAGGCACTGGGCTCTGCTCTGAGCTGCTGCCCCGTGCAGGCAGAGCTGCCTCCTGTGCAGAATTAGCATCCAGACAAGCAGAAATGGCAGACATTTCAAGGCCGTTGCAGCATTGTTTCTAGCACTGCCGAATGTGAAATTGGGTGCTTGCTCCATCTTTGGAAACTTTTGTGTGGGAGGATCAAAAGAAGGGATAAAAAAGATTCCTCTGGCAGTCAAGTTGAGGGCACACTTAGGAATTTTATTTCTGGAGTCTCAGGAAGCTTTTTGGCATAGGTAGGTGTTGCAGATTTTATATCCAGATGCCAGCTCAGTGCATATGGAACATGTCAGGATTATTTTTTTCTTGGTAGAGAGATTTCTTCTTGAATGTTTGATTATGCTCACTACCTGGAGTATTAAGATCTGGAAACTGATCCCAAAGATTCCCCAGGAGCAAGCAGCATCTAATTGGGTGGAAGACCAGAATTGTGACTGCCCAGACTTGGAGAATCAGTCCACAGGGGAATAGATGATGAGTTAAAAGCTTTTATTTTTTGTTCTTCAACTTTTTCCAGTCAATTTTTGGCTTTGTTCAGTTCAGTTGCTGTCTTCTTTAAAGCCTGAAGATAATATCTGACTCCTTACTCATTTTTCTACCTGTCTTTGAGCTAGCCAGGTCCCTTTCTGCCCTCTTTGGCCTGCTCTCTGCTAAGGGACTTTTAGCTGTGTACTCCAAACAGGAGTTTCCTGGACCTGACAGAAGCTACCTATTACAGCCCCCATTTTTTTTTCACTAGGCAAGGTCCCAGAGAAACAAGTTTTTAGCTTTAATACATCAGGAGATGCTTGCTCCTGTCTTTTGATCCTTTGTTCTCCACTTTACCCACATATTCTGAATCTAAGCAAGGGTTTTGTGTTCTTGTAGGAAACAAAACTTGTCATCTCCCTGTTCAAAATTGTTTCTCTGTTATCTTTCTTCATATTCTACTGTGAAGAATCCACTGCAAACTGAGTTTTGGATACAAATGCCCTCCATTCCTGTAAATGTGCAAATATTTTAAACTTGGATACACATTTCTGTCACCTTCCAACTGTGGAGTGCTTGCAGCAGTAGCCAGACCTCCTCAGAATCATCAGGCACCTCATCCAGCAGTTACAAACAAATGCTATAATATTTCACACATGGTGCAGCTGCCGAGCTGCAGTTCAGTTCCTTAAAAGGCAGACAAAACCCTGGAGGGCCTCTTCGTAAAAAGATGGATGAAGAACCTTTTGTTTCTGTTTTGGTCTTTTAAGAGTTGTCTCAACGGTTGGCCTTTTTAGGCAGTTTTCCTGATAGTTCTTCACTGCTTGTGGTGGAGCTCAGGGCTGGAAATGGAGACCCAGTCACCAGAGAGTATATTCAATATATTCACATGAGCACCTTCCACATCCAAAGGTAGGATGGTGCTCTCTTCAGATGGTGATGGTCACGAGGAGCACTGATGTTTGTAGCACTTTTAGGGACGAGTAAGTAGGAGTAGGGTCCAGGATTAAGAGGATTTGTTTTCACTTTGCTCTTACAGACCATTTTTTAACCAACTGGAATTGCTGCTGCTCCTGGAGGGCTTTTGTAGTGAGCACAAAGAAGTGCAAATTCATCTTACAGCCTGAACTCATCTCTCTTGGGCTGTTCAGATTTCTGAGGGATTTTTCTGAAGTTGTGGGTTTGTATTATTTTCCTTTCTTAGCTATTTTTCCTCGTTTTTCTCCCCCCACAGTATTTAAGGAAATGTGTGCTGTTTTCTTTTCCATACTTTACTGGAAAGGCAAATAGACTAACTCTTACAGATGTCAGGGAACAGTGTGCACTAATGTGTGTAAAATCTGTGCAAGCCCCTCCCCTCCAAACACTGGCCATAAGCCAGCTGTCAAAAGGCTTGGGTTTTATCCAAGATCTGGCAATAGGAGTATTTTTAGCCCCCGGTATTCTCAGAGCCTTGTTTTCTTTCCTATGTTGGCTAGATTTTAGTTTCTTTGTGAGAGAAAAGCAACTGTCCCTCACGATTCACACACATGGAAAGTTGTGGGAGACACTCCTATGTTTAAGTTTATCCTGCATGCTCTGGCTTTTGCCAGCAGTCGGTAATTCCAAGGTTAAATATGTGTCTAGATGTACCAAGACATGTCTTTTGCTCATTGATTTAGCATGTTCTTTTAGTAGGATGTAATTTGTTGATTTGCCAGTGTGGCATCCACCACGCCTTCTAAATGCAGAAATGAAAATTTGTACCCTCAGCCTCTAATAGGGTTTTCCAGACTGGGATGCCAGAATGGAAAGCCCAATCCAAGACAGGAGAGAGAAGGAGCCCAAAGCTGAGTTTGTAGATGCTGAGCATCTCAGGCTAAGAGTAATTTGACCTGGAGCTGACCTTGAAGCTTATGGGCTGAAAAGGGAACAACCATTAAAAAGAAAATACAAGAAAAACAGACACCTGGGATGCTTTTCCATAGGAAACGGAGCAAAAATTACTTTTCAATCAATCTTTTTTTCTTTATAGTTGCTTAAATGAATGCTCCCTCTTGCTTCACCTTAAATCAGATGATATGAAATGAAGAAACAGATTACACTGGGCAAGGTCTCGATTTTCTGTTTGCATTCTTGGTCTGTGCTTTTAACCCTCAACCTCTTGCCAGCAGAGGGCAGGGGAAAAAAAAAATCAGAAAACTTTTGTACAAATTTTCATTCTAAGTTTAAGGAATGGGATAGAAGGCAACAGACTGCCTGAAAACAAGTCTCCCACCAGCTGTCTCTCAAATTCTGATGTTGCACAAGAACTCACTGGGCTAGTGGGTAATTGAACTTGCTCTCTGTTGTCACCAAGATGCTCCAGGTGCTATGAAGGATTTAAGTCCTGGACAGATTCCAAAGTGGCCTCTTAAAATGGTTTTCTAGTTCGTTTCATGGAGGAAGTGCCTTCAAATTTTTAGAATTTGATCCTGCAGGAAACCTGAAGGAGTTAGTGAGAGAGTGAAGCTGCTACTTTAGAATAAATATCACTTGGGTGGGAGTTTCTTTGTTGTGTTATGGCATTTGCTTGGGTTTTTTGTTATTTGTTTGGGATTTTGTGGTTTTTATTCTTGAGGGAAACTCAGTCATAAGTGTGAGCAGGGTCCTTTTGAAGCCTGCTTCTTCTACTTGGAATTTTACCCAAACTCTGTCTTTTCTTATGAAGAAAAAGGAGGAATATACTGTCAGGGTAAAAAGCCGCTTTTCTGTTTATTTTAGTAAGCATAAATCTTTTGAGCATTAGGACATAAGTGATAGTAACTGAAGGCCAGGACATGTTTTACATGCAAGCATAAATTCAGCCTTTACATGTGAAAAGAGCCTTTCTGAAGCAGCAGAGGTGATGACCCTGCTTAGCTGTCTCCAGGGTATAAATTTCTCCTAAGGGAGAGAAACTTGAGTTCTGTAGCCATTGGTTTAAGATGCTTTTGGTAACAGCAGCTGTACTGGAGAGAAAAGCATGTCACCTAGAAATTCCTGTTGTGGTATGGGGTCCTCAGAAGCTTGCAGGACATCATCTGCCAGATTTCCTATCAGACTGAATGTGCGTCTGAATAAATGCATGGCTTGCATCTCACTTTATCTGTTTTATTCTTCTGTCTAGCAAGGCAATCCATCTTTGTTTCCAAGCTATGCTTCCTACCAGAGGAGGAAACAAAACACCATTCCATGGGGAATAGGAATCTTATAAAAGCATGTTTGTTATATTACTGTCAAGTCTCACTTCTGTCTTCTGTGCCAAATGAAAGAGACTGGAAGCAAACACTTATGCTGTCCTGGCTACTTCCAAACTCACAGTGAGTGCCTCCATATGTATAAGGGCTTAGTCTGCAATTCCTCTATGGATGTGTTTGGAAGGCATCTCTGGGTGCAGGAGGGGGCTCTGCCTTGGCCAGGCAGCCAAGGGGCGAGTGCTCTCTGGTGCAGGAATGCCCTTTTTGGGGGCCTTTTCCAGTGTTTCTCTTTGTGGGCTGCAGTGCTGTGACTGAAGAGAACTGAGCAACACAGAAGCTCCACTTCAAGGGTATTTTTTTATAGTCTCTTTCCACCCCAAAGGTACAAAGACACAAAGATTCCATTCCCTTTCAATGCTTATTGTATCCTGTACAAATCTTTTCTGGCTGCTATCCATAGGCAAGTGCATTTCCTTCCACCCTAGAGGTGACTGCTTGTGGTCAAAAGAAGAGCAGAATCTTTCCATAGAATGAGTGGTGTTCTGCATCCAGACAATGAAACGTTTAAGTTGTGTCAGGAGGGGATGGGAACTCTCCTGTGCTTCCAGGAGCAGCTTAGCACTTGGAAGCAGTGAGGGAACATGGTATGCAGGAGCTGCAGTTCACGGTCTCTTTTACAGGGGTTCAAGAAACCAAATGATGAGAAGCAAACAAAGGCAACAGAATCCAACCTTAAAATGAGCTGCAGGGCTCTCAAAGTTGTTAAATTGCATTCATCCTTCCCACCAAGGTTTTTTTTCTTTAAGTGCACAGCTCCTAAGCTTTAATACAAAGGGAAACACACTCTCCCTGACTTCTAAAGCAACATGAAAAACACTATTGTCTGTCCCTTGTAAATCTTCTGGATGAGATTTTAGTGTGAAGTATCCCAGGAGAGAGAAAGGTTGTTCTGAGAATAATAAAACATCCATATTGGAGTAATGGAAATAAAAGCTGCTTTTAAAATCGTGTTGATGTAAATAGACTGTTAGAGGCATTCCTGCTACCAGTGTGACATTGGCTGTTACAAGATAGCACGGGCTTTGAATCAATCCACTGTGGTGTCAGGCAGGTACAAGAGGTTATACACCTGGGTTCCTGAGCTGCAGGAAATTTATAATGAGTTTAAATTTCTCTGGCTGTAGAGGTATGTGATTCACTCCCTCACAACACAGGTTTTCTGGACCTCCTGCGCACAGAAGAGAAGGTGTGATGGTGCAGGGTGTGGAGGGGGGACTGTGCCTGGGCTGGGTGTTGCTGTCTGCAACAACAGAGAAATCCCCAGTACCTCTGGAGAGCTGAGCTGGCCCCAAAGGAGGAGCTGTGTCATCTGTGGCTGTTCCATGGCTGAGACATCTCTCCCCACCAACAGGAGATGTTGCTGTCCCAGCTCTTCCATTCAATCTGCAGCAGCAGGAGCAGAGAGTTGGCCTGGTCAGGCAGGCTCACCCCTCCCCAGCCCAGCCCTGTGTGCTCATCTTGCTGTTCCAGTGGGAGGAATGGGCCAGCACTGACTCCTCATCCCTGGGACAGCAGGGTCAGCTCTGCCTGTGCAGCTAGGAAATGTCAAGTGGCGTTGTTTGGTTTGGTTTGCCCTTTGCCCAGAGCAGGCCTTTGACTACCTGTGCTTAACTAATCCCCTTTACAGTAATCACAGGGCTAAAGGAGCCCTTGGTCATCAAGGGGGAGAATTGAGAAAGGCTTCACTGTACAACAGCAGGCAAATTTGTTTTGTCTCCATGTGAGATTGCCCAATTAATCTCTGGAACATCCTGGTTTTGCAATGTTTCTTGACTGCTCATACTTTTGGATAAAGTTGACTTAAAGATCATTTCCTTCCAGCCCTACCAACCTGCCTCTAGGGCAAAGCACATCATATTTGTACACACTGTGGCACTTTGCTATGTCTGAGGATAGGAAAAAGAGAAAATATTGATTCGCCTGGACTTCATGATCACTTGGCTTTCCTTAATGTGGCCTGTTTTTCCCACTAGAAATTGCAGCCTGAGTGGATTCTGAAGGTGCCTATCCATGTCTGCCTGGTTATCAGGGTTTTGCTCTATGTTTATTGCTCTGTATGGCCACGGGCAGCAAGTCTTACACTTTTAGGGAGCAGTATTACCCCTAGGTACCAGATCTTCTCTGGGTCAGGGCGTGAAATAAATATGCAAAACTCAGGACAAAGATGTAAAAACCACAGGGAGTTTGGGGTTGTCTTTAGATCTCATTTGCATGGCTCTGTTGGTAATGGCAAAGAAAGGGCTCTGATAAGTGGCCATCGTTGCCATCAAAGAGTCAAAGTTGAGATGAGCCCTCTCAGTCAGTGCAGCAGTGTCTAAGAGCTGTGCGGATCAAGCTGCAGGTCAGCATTCACAATTAGGAACCTCTTCTAGTTTTTAATACTTTAAGCCCTTTCCATTCTCCTTCAGCAGTGTCCCAGCTCTTCCTCACAACTGATCTTAATCTTGCTGGTCTATTGTTTCCAGCTTTGTCTTCTGACCCTTTGTTCTTTGCCTGCCCTGGCTAAATTCAGCTGAATTGATTTTTTTGTTTGTTTGTTTGTTTGTTTTTGGTTTGTTTTCAGTCCTTTTGTCTCCGAGGTGCCCTGCACTTTCCTTCCTGCTCCTGCTTTGCTCTGAGGAGCCAGCAGTCATGAGTGACTGGGACTTGGCCGCTGCAAACTTTTCTCTGACACAGGGGCACTTGGATTCAATTTTCCCAGTGCCCCTGCACAGATTGCTCATGTTCTCCTCGGGTGCCTGTCACATCGTGTACATGTTTATAAGAGCCATGTCACCCTGACTTCTCCAGCTTGCAGAGAAAAGGGTGTAAAGCTTGTTTGGAGGGCAAGGAGAAGGGACTTGGGATGAAAGCAGGCTTCTGCCCCAGACAACAGCCCTTTAGAGGTTGGCTCTGCTCTTTCAACGCACTCTGGCTTCTCTGGGCTCTGAGGATGGAGAGAAAGAGAAATGGGGCACATTCATTACCAGTCCATTTTGAGAGGAAATGTAGGCACAAATTGTTTTGCTGGGACCCTAATGCAGGGGAAAACTTCTGTTAAACACTTTGTAGGCAGGAGGGATAAAGTTTAGGGGAATTTTGAACAGTGGCAAGGAGACCTCTAAAAAGTCACTCTCCCCAGGAAGGTTGGTTCCTTAGTGACTGATGTCACCCCTAAGTGGCAATTTCCTGATGTGCCCTATAATGTTAGTTCAAGGGTCAAATTACTTATTACATGTTCAGCAAATGGTAACACGCTCCTGGTATCTGTGCCCTGACTTGGAGGTTATGGTTTTAGTCTTTGCTGCTGCTAAATGTAAAAGATAATTGGAGATGGATGAAAAGCAATTAATTTGTATTTTTTTTTCTAATGTCACTGATTTTCAAAGAGTGCTTTATTATAAATTTCATACAAGCCCACTTATTTTTCTCCTATTTTCTCTTTCTCTCTTTTTTTTCTTGTTTCCCTACTTTTTTGTCACCTTATCACTGATGGAAAAAAACGTAGTGGGGAAGGGTGAGAACAAAACAAGGCAAAGATCTGTGGTCAGGTGAAAAAGGAGGAAAGGAAAGTGAAACTTTGCTTGAAATTATCAAAGTTTACTTCAAAATTTTCAGCCAGTGGTACAGTTTGTAGGCAAAACATTACAGAGATGGATGTGCTTTATACTACTGGCAAGCACAAGCCACATCTTTGGGTGACTACAGAGCAGTTGTGACACAGACAGTGACAACAGGGCAAGTGCTGGTTCACCACGGCCTTCACCTACCCAAAAGGAGCATCAGTGAATGTTTTCAGTTGTCATAGTTATTAAAGTTTGACTGCTGTGGTGACTTTAGTATGACATTGATCAGCTTGGTGTCCTGTTCCCTTAGAAACACTCGTGCTTGGTGTCGTAACAGCAAAGAGAGAACAGGAGGGTGCCCAATTCCCTGGTAGAGGAGAAGCCATTCAGCCTCACTGAGCTTTATCTGCCTTCCATCAAATGGGACATGATCTGTCACAGAGTCAGCAGCAGAGCTGAAAAATGCTGTGACCCAGTCTCGGCCCAGGTGCCATCTTCTAAAAGCTGGGTGTGTTGCTCATTCCTTGGGAGAAGCAGGGAACAGAGCTGGAAACCTGTTGGAACTGCACCCCTAATTCCCTGCAGGAGGGCTGCCTGCCCTGGAGACAGCAGATCACTGGGATCTCTGTTTGCCCACTGTGTTCTGTGGCTCGTCTCCCTTCTGAAGTCTGGATCCTGCAGTATCTGGGTCATGCAGTAAAAGGGGCTGTTTATTAAAGTTAAGTTTACCTTTAAGATCTTAAAATTCAATCTGACTGTTCAAGGGAGAAAGTTAGAGAGTCCTCGCCCCTGGTTACACCTGAACTCTGATTTTTCTTCCTGGAAATATTCCTAATGGTCAAGGATATGAGGGAAGTAGCACCTTGACATCATCTGGTGTGGTCACAGTGCTGCCAGAGTTTAAACCCATCATTGCAAAGTGCTTGGGGAGAACTTCTGTCCGGGGCTTGCTGCCACTTGAGATTTCATTTGCATCTGAGGCAGACGGTGACTGTAGAGTGCAATAGAACATTTCTCCAGCAATTCTTATTCTGGAACAAGAGCTTCTTATTCCTTCTTAGTTTACTATGCTTCAAAGTAGATTTTGCAATCAGACTGTCTCCAAACAGAATTCCTTAGGAAATGGTGGGGTTTTTTAGCTGCTTCTTCCTAAAACAGCAACAACAAACCCTGTCCATCCTTGGAGGACTCCTGAAATTTTTATCCTGCTGTCTTTTCTCCCTCATGCTCCTCAGATGGAAACCTGTACTTCTATACCCTCCTAGAGAATCTCACCTCTTCACAAGGAAAGATGTCAGTTGCTGGTGGTGGCCCTACTCATGTGGGGAAATTTTGCTGATTATTTCCTTTCCAGAGCTAATTACCATCACCTTTAGGATCTGCAATGCAGCTTCATTTTCACAGCAAAATTTTCTCTGGAGCAGAGGTAGGGGCTTATGCCATATTCTGCTGCTTAACAGCCAGGAGCACATCTGCACTGACAGGGAGTGACCCTAATTTATTTCTGTGGAGCTTTTTCTTGCCTGGATGTCTGAATAAAAGAACAGATCCATCCTTACTGATGAGGGGCAGAGCAGAGCTATTGCAATTTCTTTCTTCATGTAGAGACATGGTCATTTTTTTTTTATTCTTCTATAAGGAAAGAAAATAAACCACAGAGAAAAAAGCTTTTTCCTGCTGGAGCCTGGTGCACGCAGCTATCCAACAAGTCCCCTCCAGTACTACTGAAAGCAACTTGCAGATACACAACTTTCATCTCTGAGTCAAGGGGAGGGAGTTCAGATGCAGCCAGCATTTTCTTGGCCATCAGATCTTCCCTGAGGATTAGGTTTCTGTTTAATAAGTCACTCCTTTTATCTTTAGGGTTTTTTTTCTTTTTTTTTTCTTTCCCCCCAGTCACCCAGAAGCAGCTCAGGTGTTGCATACAGTCCTTGCTTTATTTGCCTGTCGAGACTGAAGGGCCAGACTTTGCTGTGCAAATGGACTTCCATGTTTCAATTCAGTTTTAACTATCCTTTGGTACTGATGAGAACAGCTCAGCCTCTCCTGCCTTGATACCCTCTGTCAAGAGGGCAATGGATACAGATCTACTTTAGTCTGGTTTTGCTTATGCACTACTTTTGGATGTCTTTGAGGGGCAAGCCCAGAGCAAGCAGGCAGCTCCCACTGGCTTCAGGGGTCAGTTATCACCTCTCAGGAAGCTGATGCCACTCCTGCCTTTCTTGTGCCCCGAAGGTAACCACAGCAGAGTGTAAAACAGCTCTTTATTGAATCAACAGGATTCTCTCTCTCTCTGATTCTGGACTGTGATGGTTGTCCACCTTAGAGTTGCTGCCTGGCTGGTGTCACCAGCTTTGCATGGTGCCTGCAGACTTTGTGCCCTGCTCTGCCACTGGAGCCTCGCAGGTGCTTTTGCCTCACTGGGAAGAGGTGAAACTGCCTTGTACCTTTTCAGTGGATTTGAACGGAAGGACAGGAAAATCCTATAAAAGTGAGGCAGTATAACCTGCAAACCCAGTAAAGTGGAAATCAATGAAGCAGCCAAAAGGTGCCATTACAGCTGGCTTAGTGTAAGTTCTCCTGCATCAAGAGTCACAAAGCGATCACGTTGTTTGTCCCCTCAGGGGAAATGAGGGCAAATGGCTGTGCAGGTTCCTGCCAGGCCGAGCTGTCAGCTACCATTGTTTGGATCTGGGGAATGTGTGGATGTGCCACGTATGAATGGCAAAGCCACATCTCCAGCAGAAGTGAACAGCTGGGGTCCAGTCCTGAGGAAGGGACGCCTCAGCTCTTCTCTTTAGCTGAGTGGATTAAATTTCAGAGCTGAAGCACAAGGAAGAGTTCCTTTCCCACATTCCAATTTTGTTCTGAGTCCCATACCTGTATCTTCTGGAGATCCAGAGCATTAGGGCATCACATCACGTGTGGGGGCACCCCATGTGCTCTTGCTCCTTCCCTGCAATATGAAATGTTCCACTTTCATCCTGGCAGTGGGTGGCACCAGGAGTCTGTCCAGCGGAGGAGCCCACTTGTGATGTGGCCAGTAGCAAACGTCATTAAAAGTAAAGGTAAATCAATAGAGATACCCCCAATGTGCACTCCCAACCCCCTACAGGTGAAGGGAAATGGAAAGGATAGTTGTGAATGAGTGATGTTCTGCAGGGCCCCTCTGGTCTGTCTGTGTGCCTGCCTCACCCAAGCCTCTGGGTCATTTCTGGCTGAGCAACATGTTTGCAGATGCTGGAAACCATTTTTAGAATGTGTTTAAAAATACATATTTTTCATTTCTTCCCTCGCATTATTTATGTAATGCCCTTTTCCTTTTTCACTGTGTATTAGATTTTCATATGCAAATGTATTCTCCATCTGCCTCCAGAGAAATCCACCTTTTGCCTTCTCAGCTTACAACACGTGCTTTGCTCGGGCTACTCTATCCATCTTCAGCCTTCTGTAGCTCTTGTGGTGACCTCAGTTAATGCTCTGAGACTCAGAGCACAGTGAGGATGCTGCTTGTGTTTACTGTGCCTGCACAACAGCCCCCTGTGACAGGCCCAAGGATAGAACCAGTCCATCCCCCATCTCCCAGTGCCCACCTTCGTTGAACCAAGCACGCTGAAATCCCAAAGTTCCTGATTCCCAAAGAAAGGCAGCTGCTGCCAGGTTATGAAGAGGTTACTCTGGCCATATAGGAAGTGCTCAGAGTCCTAGGGAAACAACTCAATGAAAGGCTTGAAACAAGAAGGTTCGTCCTCTTTGGCTATTCCTTGCAACTTTTAGTGGATTCCCAAGTAGAATTCAGTCTGCTTAGTCCTCCTTGTGTCCATCAAAGTGTATTTTTATAGCTCTGCTGGGAATCTTTTCCCCAGTGCAGGAAACTTTGGAAAATTTACACTTGTGGTGCAGCCTTCTTGCTGGCCCTGGAAAGGTTTCTGACCTCCACATCTCCAGTTGTCATGATGGGGAAGAAAGCAGTCATCTTCCAGGCCCTGGGGAGCTCAGCCTGGTCCTGGGTAAAGCAGCCAGACTGTAATGATGCAGTTTCTCTTTTTTCCCTGCAAGACCCTTAGAGCTCTAAATAGCAAACTGGAGAATGAAGTGATTTTCTGTTTCTGGTTTTTACCTCCTTGCTGGTGCTGTGTGAGCTGTTGGTGGAGAGCTGAAACTCCCCTTCAGGGCCATGGTGGAAAGCCTGGTTTTGTGAGTTGATAAGGATAGCAGGAAAACAGTGCAAGGATGCCTGAGTTAATTCTGCTAGGGTATATGCCTGCTTGTATTCTGGATTTTACTCCCCTTGAGTTTATTTTTCCCCTCTTTGCAATCAAGCCTCTGTTCTGGGTTGTCTCTTGTCTTGTACATCAGGGAAGGTGGAATCTTCTGCATATTACTGTTCAACTCTAAGGCTGAAACCATAGCTGTGTTTAGCATTAGTTAATTCTGTAAAAATTGAGGGCCATAATGCAGTGAATATTTTTTGAGCTGTCTGGGGGACTCACACTCATGGGAAGGACAGACTTTGAATAATAATGACCAAGAACATCATGTTCTGAGGTAACATCTTGAGAATGATTCTGATAAATCCCAAGCAATTCATTAATAAAACAAGATCATCTGATCCTTGCAGTGTTTCTCCAGGAACCCTTTTGTTTTTTCCCAGGAGGAAAAGAGGCATTATCCAGGGGGTATTGGTAGGCTCATTTTGATGCAAAGAGAACTCCAAGCTCCTTACAGCATATTAAGAAAATTAAAGAAAGGAAAGCCAGCCAACAAAGTCACCCACTCAGTCTGTGCTGTGCACTGAATTTAGGAACCCTCTGGGCGATCCTGCAGCAGCAGCTGTGTGCTCCTGCCAATCCCTCCTCTCTTTGTCAACCTGACAGGTTCTTTCAAGTCAATTCCACAGGTCTTTGCTGCTGCATCTTCTGCTGGAGAGCTGCACAACTGCCCCTGGGCCTGGGGAGATTAGTTTGTGATTCAGCAAGTGACATCAGCCATCAGGGTAATTAGGGGCTGAGGTATGGGCTCATTACTGCAGAGTCTTCTTCCCTCTGTGCAGGTTTGCACTTTTTACCAGACAAATCCTGCCCTGGCCTCATTCTGCTCTTCTGCATTAGTCTGGTCCTTTGAAGCTCGTGGGTATCCCATGGCTGCAAGGAGCAGGAGAGGCAGAAACCATGAAATAAAGGGAGCGATTAACCTGACGTTCCAGCTGGGCTCACGGTGCTGCTGGAGAGAGCACGAGCCCCGTGCACTCAGAGCTGCAGTGGGATGAGGGAAATGGTGCCACGAACACCCCACTGCTGCCCTGAACACGTGTTCAAGCAGCCTGCTGCTGCCATGAACACCCAACTTGAATCTAGTGGGTTTTTTCTTAGTTCTGTGTCTTTTCCTATAGACTGCAAAGACCCACAATCCAATTCAATGGCATCAAAATGAGTCCCGAGGCCATAAATGCCTGGGTCCAACAAATATGAGGAAGGGTCAAACTATTTGGTTCCTTGGGGTCTCCAGCTGTTAAATTGCCAAAGCATCAGAGCAAGTCTTAAGGCATGTTAGGAGACAGTTTTATCAGAATAAGATTATATAAACATGACCTAAGACATCTTTTGTAACAAGATCATTTGTGTGGTCTCATCATCTACTAATCTAGTAATGTTATCTTTTTTCAGGCTTTTCAGACTGGATCAGGCTTAGGGTAGAATAAAGTACCTGGAGAATTTTGAAGTAGGAACTAGACTTGTCCTCACAAAATCCTTGTCTCTTTTTTTTTCTTTTGGCTGACAATTTTAACAGGCAAAATTAAATGCCACGTTTTACCCTCTCTAGGTAATCCTGTGAGGTTCTGAGAGCACTTGGTTTGTGGAACACTTTCAGTGTTCCTTGACTTTGTTTGGAAGAAAAGAAAACAGCAGAAGTGAGAGTGCTCAAGGCTGCAGTTCTGAACTGACCAGCAACACTGGTTGTCTCTGTCACCAAAAGTCTTTCCATCTTGACCTCTACAGAGCTAATTTTTAGAAAGTGCTTGTCTTTAGGGAAGAGTGGGCTCAGGATGGACGGTCAGTGGCACAGATCTTGCTAGTGACAGCTGAGTGAGAACAGAAAGTTTCAGAATTTTACTCAACACCTAGCATTTTGTGGCCACTTGCCACGTTTCCAGGTGCAGTCGGCTCCAATGAGCTTTCATGAGTTTGTTTGGAAAATCCATCTGCTGGTTTTGGCCCCAGAGATGCCAGCTTTGCTGCCCTGCAAATCTGGCCATTGCTATCTCAAGTTGAACACACTAAAATAGCAGACTCTGGTAGCAACTTGCCAAAAATCAGCAGTGCTAGAGACCAAGATCAGGCATTCTGGCTCCTGATCCCACATCCCAGTCACTGGGAATGCCAACTTTAATTATGTTTTACTGGCAATGTATATCTATATCTTTTCAGCACTGAACTGGGATGTTGTGCTCTAGCCAAGCACCAGCAGTCGCATATCCTTCAAAGCAGATGTGAATCTTTTTATGAGGAAAGAGCAACAGCTCATAAAAATACATAGGAAATCCCAAACACTCATCACTTAGCGACTTTCTACACTGAACTGATTGTACTCGTGGACTGCTGATTTGTGATGGACTATTCCAGTCACATCCATTGCACTATTTATTCTCCCTGTTTGAAATGCATCTGGAGCATCAGGGTCTGGAACTCTTTGGTGTTCTGAGGCCTCGTTTGCATGGTTTAAATGTAGAAGTTTCACAAAAATACTAGGATAGTGCCCATGAAAGGCAGTGGTGCAAATGTGCCTCCTCTGTGTGGAATAGCCATGAGAAATTGGAAGGTTTCCATCCCAGTCAGGCCTGTCCAATCAGCAGACACATGGAAATGGGAAACAAGGTCTGTCTGTGGTATCATATGGTCCATCTTCTTACTCAGTAGTCCCAGAATGTTTTACCATGGCACAGTTTTCCCAAACCTTCATGGAAGTTGCAATCTTAACAGATGTCAGATGTCATTTGAGGCTGAAATGGCAGAAGTGTCTCCTGTATCCTTACAGCAGTGTGAGAAAGATTTTTATTACTACATAACTCTGGAAAGCAGTTGAAATGTTTGGGTACCAGAATGCTCAGAGCCTTATTTCATAGTAGCACAACAAGCACTCATTGTCCCCACACCCTCTGACCTGCTGATGTGTTTAGAGAGGGCTGCCACACACTTGTGGTCCTCCACCAGAGACTTCAGTCCCCTCAGTTAGATCGTGACATGCAAAAGAAGAGATCTGGGAAACCTGGAGGGGTGGAGGTGTTGGCTGGGATGCCCTGACTCAGGTCAGCGACTGCCAGAGAAGTTTCCTTCTCATACTGAGAGAACCCGTCTGGGAGGTTCCTGACTGCTGTTCCCACTGCTTCACATGGATTTGTGTTCCAGCTGCACCAAAGTCAAGATGAATTATTTGTGGAACCCTGTGCTAAGTGGAGGAGGGAGGGAGGGAATGATCAGGAATGATGGGGTTTTTCAAATCTTCTTTAAGCCAATTACTGTCTGTGCTTACCACGCACATTAAAACAGGAGAAAATCCACTATGCCTTGCTCTGCCATTTGAAATATTTGTTGCCAGTTTTCTCAATTCCTTTGCATGCAGCCCCTCCAGCAGAAGCATGGTTTTCTCTGGAGCTGACATTAGCACTGTTCCACTGGGCTGGCAAAATGCAGTGAGGATTGTGTTCCCTGGGAGACTGGCTGTTTTCCATTTATTTCACTGCTCTGGAAACAGGCCTAGCTGTAATGGCCTAACATATCTTAAAATGGGAAAATTACTAATTCAAGTCAGTGAGCATATTTTCATTTTAAAAGAGTAACAAATTAAATAAACTCCCTGCATTTTGCATTTGAGACCTCAGTGTTTCATCTGCTGTAATCTAATTCACCCATTCATTTCCTGCACATTCATTTTATCCCATTATTCGAGATTTCCTTTGCTTTTAATCCTGTGTTTTGAAGAGACCAAGAGTTACAGCAGAGAATAGATGAGAGACTAAACAGTAAATAAAAGAACAAACATGCTGTAATATAGCTTGATGTGTTTCTAATCAATCTGCTTGTTGCAGCTGGATCCTTATTTAGGTGTGCAACTTTTCTGTCTCAAGTTTATTAAAACTTCTTTAAAAATAGGTGAAGTGGGGCTCTGTGTACAGTTCACCAGGTACTCACTGTTGGTTTAGTTTTTGTTTTTTTGGTTGGTTTTTTTTTGTTGTTGTTTTTTACAATAGAAATGATGGTTGCAGGTTTAAAAAAACAACTGGAATGACCATGGAGACCTAAATACTTTTATTTGGGGTGCTTTCAACCAACCAAAGTCATGCAACAAGATCTCAGCTAGCACTGAAATATTTACCTGTCTAGCTGGGGACAAATTGCTATGTGATCAAAAGGTTTGATACTCCAAGAGAATCAATCAGCCCTTCTCTTTCTGTGCCCTTCAGAAATAATGTAACCAGGGATGTCCTTCCTAGAGCTGCCTCACCTGCCTTGGTTGGCTCTGATGTATTTTGTCATGGGCAATTATTGTTTAGTTGCTGTCTCCCTTGAGACCTTCCTGTCCACAGGAACCACTGGGGAAAATCGTTCACTTCTCTGCATTTTCAAAAAACTTGATTGTTTTTCATCATGTGGCACCTGCAGGCCTGTGCAGGTCCCTCTGAGCCTTTCCTGGGGGAAGTTTAAATGAAGTCTGAGCATCAGCAGAGGAAACAGGAGAAGAGTCTGACCTGAAAAGTGGAGTCTGATGGATGCTCACTGAGGTTTTGTGCGAGGTGCTGCCTCCCTCTGAGAGCAAGCACGCTCACCCTCGTTTTCCTTGCACATGGGTGTGCTGAGGATGGCCAGAGAGGGGGTTAATGGAAAACAGACACAGTTCTGGATCTTCACAGTCCCCTTGATTGCAGAACCTACTCAGAGAGAGGCATTTGCACACAGATATACATCAGGTTTGGCATTCAGAAACTGGTGACATAATTCAGGCATCAAATTTTCCTTCAACACCCTGAGCAGGTGCCTGTTTCTGTTTTGCAGTGCTTCTTCACCAGCCATATTAGGTTTTCTCATTTTGATGAAATAAACCTTGGTTTTGCTATGGATTCCAAAGGGACCTTTGGAAAGATAAAGCAACCTATTAATAAAGCATTCAAAATCTATATTTTCTTTCATATATATACATATATATATTCTTTCATATATCTATAGATATAGAATGCATGTGTTCACCCTTGTTCACCCCTTTCCCTGCCCAAGAAACATGTTTCTAAAAATGTGTAAAATACTACAAATAAAACACGTTTGGGTTTGCCAGTCTGCTTTTCCATGTTAGGAGGAGGAGCAGAACTGTAAAAAGGGGCAGAGTCAGCATCCGTGATGGTCTTGTGCATATGGACCCCTCTGTGATGATCTTTTGTAGGAATAATTTTGGTGACAGCGTGATGTTAGATCCTGTCAGTACCCTCACAGTGAGTCAGCTCTGTTCATTTATCACCCTTCACACGCTTTTACAATTTCTCTCGGTGCTGTGCTGAATATGGAAGCACTTCAAGCTGAGGCATTCTTGGACCACCCCTGCCTGTTGGGCTCTGCTGGGGGCTGCACTGAAGGAGCAATGTGCCCTCTCTGGAGCCCACTCTGGCACAGCATTGCTGTGACCTGTGCTGGGCAGGGTTCAGCAGGAGTGTGATGCCTTTCCCACCATGCTGGGGTGGAGAAGAGGATCCATCTGTCTTTTTCGTGTTTTATTGTTTTGGAGGATGGTTTTTTTTCCTGCAGTCCCATGAAAGGGCAGAGGCTGAACAGACAAGGGCCCTGTTGCTGAAGGAGAGTCACTTCACAGGCAAATGGTGGCACAGTGATGACTTGCCATCATTTATTCTGTGAGTTGTACTTGTTCTTTGGAGACAGAATATTCTAACTGCTTGGCCATTATCACCTAATGTTTTTTTTCACAGTTACATTAAAAAAAAAACTCTCCCAAAAGCCCAACCCTGTGTTTTTGCATTCTTACTCTCCAATAAAACATAACTGTGGTGTCATTCACATTGGATTTAGTCTCCTTTAACAGTATATTTCAATAGTTTCATATGGGAATAAGCATTTGGGACTCCTTTCCATTTTTTTTTCCAGTGAATATATCCTATGGCTGTTAGAGCCCAATTGTCACATTCCTTTTAACCTGCAGGCTGTGGTGAACTGACTGAAGGATACCAGCAGCTCCTCAGCATTAGGAAATGGGTCTGAAAGCATAAATCACTTCCTTCTTGGCATATACTAGATACAGTGCAGGGTATGTTTGCATTAGCAGTTGCCATATTACATTAGGATCTGTGCTGATTAGATTTTCACTAATAGGAGCAGGGCAAACGTATTATATAGCTGCACAATTAAATATATTGTCAGACTGAGGGTGAAAGGATGGAGTAATGGAAAAAATAGGGGATAAGACAGGCTTTTCTTTGGAAGGAGCAAATGTGGAGAGGTCATGGTAGAGCCAGCAGGAAGTTTAAACAGAGTTTAAGGAGGTTGATTGAGGAAATGTCTTGACAGAGCAGTGGAAATGACGTGTTATGGAAGAGGGAGTGATTAAGTTGCTTGAGAAGAACCAGCAGACAATTTGAGCTGGATTGGGGTGGGCACAGAGATGCCACGTTGGAGCAGATGAGAGGTGCTGGGCTGCAGAAGGCAAGAGAAATTTGAAAAAGTGCATTCAGCCTTGAGAAAGAATAATGATAAAGATGTGACTCAGAGTAGAAGGGGTTTGGTTCAGATTTGGTACAGTTTCAGGGAAACTGGGTTTACCAAGAAAGCAGTTTTTTAACAGTCTGATATTTTTAAGTCAATGTGGCTGTGTCTCTAATACTTGCAGTTGTGAGTATTGTTTTCCCTTTTCCTTGTTTTCAATTCTTTCCTCCCTTTCACTTGCAACTATCAAAAGCTCCTTGAAGTCAATGTAAAGACTTTGGTGGATTTTTAGTGGACTATGAATAAGCCTCTTCTTGTGTCATGGCTGAATGCTGATTTCTGAGCTGTTCTGGTTCCAGGCAGTATCTATAATTGCATGTTATTATTTGAAAAATAAAGATTTTAATTGCTTTCCAGAAAGCTTGAGAGGAAAATAATCCATATTGTTTTGCTTCTTTTAATTGGAGAACTTTTCCACACTGTAATGTGTCTCAGTAGGCCCATTCCATCACATTCTCCATTTTATTTTGAAGTCTCTTGAAGAGTTAATACTTCATTATTGGGCTATTTTCCTTGATCTCCAGCCACAGAGGTTTGTTTTTTTAAATAATGCTTGTCTTATTTTTCATAGCTGATGTGACTGATTCAGATTGGATTATTTCCTTTGACCCAAACTGGGGCTGCAGTTCGAAGATCCAACCAATCTGTGGGCAGCCCTTTTTTTCTTTAATAGCAGACTAATTGGCAGACCAATTAATCTGCTCATCTGTGAAAAGAAAATTTATAGCAATAAGTAGTTCTATTTCCAGAAGTCATTCTCTAAAGTAACATTACAGTGGCCTTGTTTACTTCATGCCCTGCAACACGATCCAGTGCTTCAACAGTAGCACAGGTCAATTAGTGGACAAATTAAGCAATTATTAGCCACTAACAAGGGTGACTGGCATCATTACCCTTCCTGTTTACCAGCAAACTGTTATTTTAATACAAAGATCAACAAATAAATTAGGGCATCTGTTGTATTGCCATGTCTGCCTTGAAGTAAATGATATTAAATGGGCTTTGGTTGCTGCCAAATTCTTAACCCCGGCCTAATGAGATACACTGATATGTCTCTTGCTGATTACAGAAGCTGTAAAATTTAGTTTGTATTGATTTATTAACAGGAGGACCAAGTTCTCTGCAACGGTATCTTTTTTTTTTAATAGTCTGATATCTGTCTTTTTATTTTAAACATTATTGATCCAGACTATTTCAGATGGTCCAGAACTATTGGGTTCCTCTGAAAGACAAAGCTATTTCCTGATTGTATTGATTATCTGGATACTTACAATAATTTTAGGGTGGGGTTTGTATATGTAAATATATGCTTTTATCTGATGTTTCTCTCATGCTCCTTAGAACTGTTGCTACTTCCAGGTTAGAATTCTGAGAGCTATTTTTCTCTCCCTTTGTATTTTTTCAATGGGGTAAGACTTTTTCGGGCCTAATTGACTCTCTCCTCAGTAAGAAAACCAATTAAACCTCCTTTGGATGGGTAACTTGGTTGCAGCAGCTGTGGTAGATGGGGGTGCCTGGGGAAATGCTGGGTCTTGTTTGACACCAAGCTCTGGGTGTCAAAGGTCAGGCTCCTTTAGCTGGGTGCAGCAGGGAATCAGGCAGAGCAGAGCCTCACCCGTTGTGTGTTTATGTGCAGCCTTCCACTCCACAGCCTGCTCTTGGTCAGGGAATAGCAATTGCCTGTTGAAGCTGAAAACTGCAGCTTCCAGTTGCCAAGATGCTCCTGCCAAGATCGGTGAGTGAGGCTGCATCAATAACAGGGGCAAAATGAGCAGAAGCTGGACAAGCCTCTTCACTGGCACAGCGACAGCCACAGCAAAGCCCTGGGAGTTTGGGCTCTCGTGTCACACTGAATGAAGAGCAGCCCTGCTGCCCCAGAGGCTTTCACAGTCCTCCCTGCTGCATGAGGAGCTGTGGCATGTGCCTGCCTGGTGCTCTGCCAAGGCCTTTGGTGAAGGGATGGTGCACAATGCACACGATGCAATGTTTATGCTGGCTTTATTTCAGCTTGAAGGGTCTTACCTAACCTAGGATAAAATTTGTTCTGGACACACTGATTTCTGAATAGTTAACTCCTCCAAAACACAAACTGATGTGATGTTTGAGTCTAGTTGAGTTTAGCTGCAAACTCTTTCATACTAAAACCAGCACGGTGTCTTGAGAAACCACGGACCGAGTGAGGGGCTGTTTCCCTTTAAGTGATTTGGAGCCCTCCAGGTGTGCGTACTGTGGATTATGTTTCAAGCACTGCCAGGAAACAGTCAGAGCAGCAGTTTAACATAGCTAAGCTTTTCATGTTTGCATACAGTCAGGAAATCTGGTTATTCAGGATCCAACTGTGTCCCCATCGTTCCTTCGTGTTCTTGCTGTCGGGTAATGAGCAAAAGTCACAACACCAGCCAAAAAGCAGATCGATGTTCGGTTTCCCTCATCGAGAGGAGGTAATTGCAGGAACGTTTCCTGAGCAATATAATTATGGATATGCTAATTTCCCTCAGAAATTCAGGTTTAGTTTCTTCTCAAGTGGAAGACCTGCTTACAGAAAGTTCCTCTCTCCTCTTCAGGATTAGTCACTGAGACATGAAAAAATTGCTGATGTTTAGAGTCAACTATACCTTGATTCTCTCAGACATTTCAGAAGCCTAATTTTTCTCCATGTGCCTAAGCAAATTAGAATTCATTTCAACAGCGGCATAGGTTCAGATTTGCTGCTATTTGAAATACAAAGTGGGCCTCAAGAAATTAGCTAAATGAAGGAGTTGTGCAGAATGTGAGATTTTGGTCTCATCTTTAATGTATGTTTCAGCCAAGCTGTAAACAAGTGCATTTAACCTGGCATGAACATGGGGTTTAGGGGCTTTTTTAAATTCTTTGATTGAATCATAAAAAATCAGTTCTGAAGTCAGCTAGTAAGCCCAGGCCATCTCTTCTATGCTGAATTGTTGCTTGTTATAGCTATTCCCTAAGGCTTTACCCTGTCCAGTGTTAAATGTTTCTGATGATGGGATTCCACTCTTACCCTGGAGAGACAATTCCACACTCTAATAGAGCTCACCATTAGTGAAATTTTACTGATGAGCAGCCTTAATTTTTCTCTGCTTAATTTTATCCTGTTGCTAGACCGTAGTGATTGATTTATTCTGGGGAAATTCAGTAAATGGTTCCTGCTTCACAGGATGGACCTTACAATAAATAGCAAATTGTCATGACCTATCTGTGGGTGTCCTGAGATTACACAGGAACTCAATTTATCTCGACATTAATTCCCTGGAAGCTATTTCTGTCAGTACCAACTCAGTGGAGGGATAAGCAGTGAATTTTACTGCCAGATTCCTGTCTCCTGCCCCAGCACCAGCCCTGGGCTGAGGCAATGCTGAGTGACTCCCTGAGCACGAGGCCAAGAGGAAGGAGCTCCTGCAGGCTCTGGTGCTGTGATGTGCCCAAAGGAAGGGCATTTAGGATCTGCTTCCCCGTCACTTGCCTGGGTTCCACATTAAAGAAGCTGATGAGGTGGAGTTAGTTACTCCTGGTTTTTAGGACTGTAAAATGAGTGAAGAATATGACCTTATAAATTCCAGTCCACCAGTAGCACAATATACCTGTGCCCAGTGCAGATATTATGTAACTCTCCCAATTTTTTTGTGAGGCATTTTACACCTCTCTGTACATGCAGATGATCTGAAACCTGTGCTCATATGTCAAGGGTAGGTCTGGCTGTATGCTGAAATGAATTTGAGGTGGCTCTGCTCAACAAATTTCCTCTCACAAGGTGAGCTGCAGTGTGAGCAGGCTGGCTGTGTGAGGTATCTTCATTTCTCCTCTTAGGAGGAGAAAGGTTTTGTTATTGAGGCTCAGCTGATGAGCAGTAACTTCTCCCTCTGTGGAAACTCAGCGATGCCTGGTAACGCAGCCATGGTGTGCTTGCATTCTGAGGACAGATTAAGGTGTTTCTCCTTAAAGTTCTTGGAGTTTTAAGCAGGTGGCAGGTGCTATGTGATGGCAAGGGATTTGTTCTGTTGAAGCAGGAGCAGTGCCAGGAGGAATCATCATTCTAATCTTTTATATGTGAAATTTCAAGTAGATATCTGGAAATCATTGATGTCATTCCCCCCCCCCCCCCTTTCAGACTCTTTTATTTTTATTTTTTTCTCAGGTATAATCGATTTCCTCGTGAGCCACCATCCAATTGCGAAAGTTCTGAGGGACCACCTGGTGTTCAAGATTGCTCCCATGCTCAATCCTGATGGAGTTTACCTAGGAAATTACAGGTATGGTGTGGGGAATGAATCTGTGTATTGTTCTATCTGTCTTGTACACCTTGCACTGTTTTGTCATTGAATCTTATATGGCTTGTTTCAATTAATTCCTCTTAAACTGGAGGTTCTCATGTGGCCATGTGCTTCTTGAAATTCCCACCTAGGAAAGGGACAAATAGAAAATTTGTTTGCTTTGGGAGGTAGAGAGCAACTCTCCAAGACAGCAGGGTGTCTGCTCTGCAAGCCTCCTCTAGGTGTGGGAGTTAATGTCAGCTTAGAGTTAGACCTTAGCAGTGTTTCATAAATGCACTCATTATGCTGCTCATCAGCCTCTATGTAAATGTGTCAGTCAATCACAGCTCCCTTAAACTACCCAGATCATCCATTAAAGTCACAGATTTCACTCTGTTATTGTACTGTAATAGATAGGGATACATGGAATGGAATAATCACTCCACCCTATGCTAATTTAGCTGCATTTTAGTATCTGAATTACTACTTTACCACCTCCTCTGTTGAGATCGTATTCAGATAATCTTTTGTTTTCCCTAAAATTGTTTCCTCTTAATGCATTTATTTACAAAATAAATGTGCTGCTGGAGGTGATAATGAAAAGCAGTTGATTAGTTGATGATTTGTTTGTGGGGGCAATTACATGTACCACACAGGTCTCTGGAGAAGCCCCTGAGAAATGAAATATACTGCCTGTGGTTTTGCTTACAGAGCAAGACTAAATAACACAATTCACTTTGTAGCCAGGCTACCTTGAGCTTTGATCTAATTAGGTATTGCATTGCTAAGCAGAATAAGGCTGGGTTATTGCATGGGTGAGGAGACCACTGAGGAAGAAGATAGAAGGTGCAGAAAATGGGGTTGCTGGCAGCTCTTTGTTGAGGAAACAGCCTCAAGTTGTGCCAGGGGAGTTTTAGGTTGGGTATTAGGAAAAAATTCTTTACTGAAAGGGTGGTCAGGCATTGGAACAAGCTGCGCAAGGCAGTGCTGGAATCAGTGTCCCTGGAAGTAATCAAAAAAATATGTGAATGTGGTGCTTAGGCACAGGGTATAGCAGTGCTGGGTTAATGGTTGGACTCAGTTTGAGAGGTCTTTTCCAGCATTTATGATTCTATGATCTGTGCTCCTTATCCCTCCTTTTCTTTGCTAGTTGCTAAACTGAAGCAGCAGGGGGTTGTGGGGGTGATTTCAACAGCGCTTCTGTGTGTTCTAAGTGAAACTTCCGAGAGCAAGCAGTGTCCTTCCAGCTGCAGTTACACTCACTCAGATCTTGGCAATCCCAAATCAGACAGTGGTGGTGTCTGGCAGCACCAGGAATTTATCATAATGTGTCACCATACAGGAATAAACCCCCCAAATGGCTCTAGAATCTGATACTACGTCACTTTCCTTTCTTCCAGGTGCCTTGCACATAAGCAATCTCCAGCTGCAATTAAGCAGCTTTTGTTTTCCCCATAAGTTCACTTGCCCTCTAGGGTTTTTTCCTCCCACACTTTTATAGTTTTTCCCCTGTAGGTTTTTCCCCTCTGCTGTTATCTACAGTTTTTGAGAGACATGCAGCTTTACCGGCATTCATATGGCTCAGAACTTGAAAAGCCTTTTGGGAGCCCAGGTAGTAGGAAAGGGCATGTGAATTAATTTGGAATTGCTGAGCCTGATGTTTGTACTCCTGGTTTAACTTTCCATGATATGCAAGATTTTCAACCCTCCTGAACTAAAGAGAATTTTAATGAGGTAGTTGAAAAAACACTTGATTTTCTTGCAATTCTTCACTGTATTTACAAATGGCCTAATGTAACTAATAACTCAAAAACGAGGATAATAAGCAAAATGCTACCTATTATCTTGAGAAGAATATTAAAAAGCCTAGTAATGTGCCAGCATTGCAGTTAACTAGTGCTGAGTGAATAATTTACAGCAAACACTTTATTTCCTGCTCATACAAAATCCACAAGCACATCACAATTTATTTACTTGAATTTACCAGATGAATTTCTTAAAAAATCTCTAAGGATCACTTGCTTGTATTTGAAAATTTGACTCTGAGGCTTCTCAGTGATTGGCTAGATAACTCTGCTTCATCTCCTTTGGTCTTTGTTCAGATTAGCACATAAATAGGACTTTCAGAAGTCTTCCACGTAGTGGGGTCTAACACAGATCTGCTGGCTGGGGACACCCCCTTGCTTTTGCAAACAGGGGTGCCACATGCAGCAAGAGCAGTTTCAGGCATTTGAACTTCTCCTTGCTGTTATCTCCCTCTTTCTCAAAGCAGCAGCTGGTGACTATTTCTTTGGTTCATTGAAGGTTCACATTCAGAGCTATGCAAGCTAAGATAATGAAATGGGTAATTAAACCTCATGCTTGAGTTTGTAAATTGATCTCCTGCCAGTGTGAGAGAGGTTTTTCCTTTACCCTGCCCGTGCACAGCCTTGCACAGCTGGCACTGCTGGATGCACTTGGCTGTGCTCTGAAATCCCAGGCACTGTGGGCACCATGAACAGCCTGAGTGTGTCAGGAGCTCTTGGAGAAGGGATGGGATGGACTGGTTCTCCTGACATCAGAACAGGAACCAACCACTCACTGAGCCAGCCTGATAGGGTAAGAGTTGGCTGGTGAGGTTTTCTCCATTGCCATTTTTGGGGGTACAGGATTTTCACCGAGGGTGAGTTCTGCGCTCTCCTCCAAAATCCTCCTTCCTTTGTTGTTGGGAACCGAGGTTTAGGAGTTTAAGCCAAATCTGAAAAGATGCCACCAAGAGTTGCTTGTTTTCTACAAATTATTGCTCGTTCTCAAGAGAATAGACAAAATGGGTTGTGACTCTGACTTGGATGTGGTGACCTGCTCATCACCAGCAATAAGTGACTTTGGTGCTGCAACTATAAAGCACAGCCTCATCTGTGAGGAAAGTTGTTTATATGTTGCATGGACATTCAGGTGGCTCTAAAAGAAATGGTCATGGAAATGAAGGTCAGAGCTCAGTGTTCCAGGATACACGGAAATGGATGCTAAACTTTACTGATTTATTCAAGTTTATTCAAGAGTTGAAGAATTTGTGGACCTATACAATTAGGAATGAAAAGACAAGGTGCCTTGTGGGATGTACAGGGTGATTAAGCAGCTCTTTTAATTCAGAATGTTTGGAAAGTCTATACACAGTTTGAACAAAGGTTTTTGTGGTAATTTTTTTAAAACTCTCTTTTCAGTGGGGAAAAAAAAAAACCAACAAAACCCTCCAAGTCCTTTTCTTGCTGCATGAATATACCCAGCTCCTCCTGAAATACAGAATAATGACAGGTACCTGCTGTTTGCTGTGGCCAAGGAGGTAGAGTCTTTCCCAAAACAGGAAGACAGGCTTCACCCTTTTCTTGAAGTCTTTAAAGCCTGATATTATTACACTTCTAAGCTTTGCAGTCACAGTGTGTAAAAGGTGTTATGCTGCATGGGCTTGTTAATTAAATTGCCCAGGAAGATGCCACTGGTTGGCCCAGCTAAAATACAGAGTCTGCAGCATAATCTGCCCTCATTTTAGCTGACAGCTTGTCCTCAGCTCTCACCTGAATAGAAAGACCCCTTTTGCTGGGGGTAGTGCACGACTTGATCTTTAGCTTTAGTTTGAAAGGACATGGCACAAAAATAAAAATATTTGTGAGTTTCTCCATAGCACTAATCTCATCCTCTCTGATGGATTAAACTGTGAAACAGCTTTAGGAAATAAAGGAAAACTAGTGCAGGGAAGAGAGATTTCTTGACTTTTCTCCCTCTGTTTGCAGTACAGCATTATCATATTGCTATCCCCAGGGAGGAGGGGGTAGACTAAGGGGGGAAAAAAAGTGTTCTTGATTTAAAAGTCGTGCATCCCCAGGCTTGGCCTGAACTTTCCTTTATCGAGAGCTTGTTCTTCAGCTGGCATTCTGCAGCTGAATGCTGAAATGTGTCCCTGCAGGCGAGATGACTGTACCACACCGTCTTAGATTAGTTCCAATTTGTCAGCCTCACCTTTCGGAGGCAAAATCCCACACTGGCACCAAAAGGGATGTGTTGCTTAGTCTGGGGAGCTCTTCACTGAGGTATCCCAGAAATGCCATGACAAGGCAGGTGAAATATCCTGACCGTTCTCTAAAGGCTCTGTTGCATCACCTGCTGAGTGTTCCCATTCCTTGGCTTTTCTGTGTTCCTTCTCTGGGAGAGCTGTGACAGTATCAGCCTTCGGTAAATTAAAGCCATGAATTTGCCAAAATGTTCTGAAATTCCACCACTGCTGTATCCTTCTAGCCCCACTGAAGGGACTGCAAGAATTTGTGTGAATGGGGAGGAGAGTGCACACACCCATCCCAATCCTTCCTCATTTCACTGTTACCAACAATATTTCTGAACTCAACAGTCTTCTTGCTTGTGTAAGGGCTTAACAAAGTCCTTTGCTGGACAGAAAGGAGGCCAGCCCTACCCAGACTGGAAAACCAAGTTCACCATAAGCAGTGTCAGTGTCCATATGAAAGCTGTGCTGGGAATTCATGTTTTGAGCAAATGGTATATTTTTGTCCCAGAAATGTGGTTTTGTAAAGACTGTAATAGATGGTGGAAGGGAGTTGAATTTAGCAAATTGTTTCAAGTGAAAAAAAGGGAAGCCTTGAGAAACATTTTCAATTATTCATACCAGCATTTTATAAAGGACAACCTTCTTTGATTTTTGTTTGTTAATGGCATGATTTGTTGAAAAACTGACCTTTTCTAAATGTTCCTTTACAAAGATTTGAAATACAATCAGAAAACTAGGCTTTGGATCCGGTGAAATATTTCAGATTTATCTCGAACAGGTTTTTGTGGATTTTGCAACTCTAGAAATAGTCAAAAATTCATGTTCACACATAATTCATAAGGGGTTTTTTAACAGTAAGTGCACATGTGGACTTTATCCAAATTATGTTAGTATTTATGTCCATTTTGGGGGGATACACCTGTACCTGCATACATATATGTGTGTGTATGTGTATATGTTGACAATGAGTGATATGTCTTACCATCACTTGTTCAGTTGTAAGACACAGCTCCACACGTGCAGACTATCATTTGCTTGTCTCTTCATTATTTTTCACCTATTTTCCTGGAAGAGGAGGTTGTTGGTTTTTTTCCCCCTTAACTTCATTTAATACGTGTGAAATTCATGCATTTCCTTAAATTGAAAAACAAAGTATCCATCTCAGATGACAAGATGAAGCTCCCAATGAAGTTTATTTTTCCTAATTAGGTGTTTGTCATTGTGTATTCTATATAGCAATGTATAAGTAAACAATCGTGGACCTTTTGAATAAATTTATTGGTTTTATTTATGTTACTGGGCATAAAAAATCTATAATTACCAGGTACAGCCGCAATATAACTGGTATTTAATGACAATTACTTTTTGTTACCATAGAAATGAGTCCAAAGTAGTTACCTATAATTTCTCATTTCCAAACCTCACACATGTTGTATTGCAGTATTACCATAGTAATTGCCTATTAGTCATCATAAAATAAGCAGTTACCCAGAAGATACCAGGATAGTGTGAAATTTCTCATCTTATTCAAAACTTGCAGCACATGCTGCTTCTCGCCTCCCTTTAGTGGGGTTTTTGCCTGAATGACAAGAACGTCCCTCGTGCATTGACCCAAGGGAAGGAGGGATGTGGCTGTGAGGGGCTTGTACTCCATAAACACACCGAGTCAGGAAAAGGAGGCTCCCTCCTCAAAAAATACAGAACTATTTCTCATGATTGAAAATGGAGGTTTGTTCCTTGCCGTGAATTTCCTGTTTATATTTTTTTTTTCCAATTCAGCTGTGACCAAAGCAGAGGCTGCACACCCTGGGGAGGTCTGTGAGCCCAGCTGTGTGTGCCACACCTCCCAAGCCCAGGATCCACTAATGTGCAGCCGTGGTGCAGGATGCTTCCTGCACTTCCCTCTTACACCTTGCTTGACTTTTTAATTGAGGTTGTGTGTTATTGGGGCCAGAGAGTCTCTCTGAGCCTGCCTAGATCACACTTGGTATCAGCCGGGAATGGCCATTTCCGTGTGTTGCCTTCTCCCAGGAGGCTGGAGGAGAGCAAGAGGCATGGCAGAAGCCTTCTCCTCCCTCAGCTCTTGCTTGGCATTGAGGATAGGTCAGGAACCATCCCTTCTGTCTTCCTCTCACGCCCAGCTCATGTGTTGTGCCAGGCTGGGGCTCTGGGAAGTAAATTCAGGGGTGGATCCAGCTGTGACCCAGCTGTGCTCTGGGCAGCAGCGATGGAAAAGGCCAGGGAGCAGCACAGTTATCTCTGGCCCTTGCACCCACCTGGCATTGCCATTCCTTTCCTGCCTGGAAGTTTTCTGTCCATCGTGGCTTTTATTGCCCAGAGAGTGCTGTCACCACAGGACAGATACAGGGGTTGCTGCTTTGCTCACCATTACTTAAAAAAATCTCCCTTGTGAAAAAAAAAAAAAAGCTGTCAGCCTTTATCTTAAAACAAATCCCAGGTTTGCAAAAGGGTTCCTATCTACTGCCATTGAAATGCTCTTTATATTGATGTGGTAACTGCTCATTTAAACCATATTACAGCTCCTGAGTATTTTTCAGTTGCTATTGATGTGACAAATTCTCTCGCACAGAGGACTGCAGCAATCAATAGAGTCAGTATATGTGCTTTAACAACAAAGCCACATGCCTTGGGGTTCCAGTTGAATCTGAACGTTTTAGTGGCATTAAATAAAGCTATATTTATTTTGCTTTTGGTGCAAGGAAAAAAAAAAATCCCAACCTAATTTAATACAACTTGTTGGAAAGGTTTGAAGGCAGCATTATGGGCCATTTCCACATGTGATGAATACCTAACTAGTGTCAGAGCTGCTATTTTGTTTTTGTAAGCGAATTCTTCTCTTTTAGTTAGATTGATCTGGAACTACAGAGTAGCCTTTTATTTTTAGACGAGCGGGGAGAGAAGTCATAACAAGAAATACTGAAATCATAGCTTTTTTTATAGCTGCCACTATTCCACTGAGAACGAGACATGATGTCCTTAAAGAGACAGGGCTATTTATTTTCCATTTAAATAGCACCATTTGTGATTATTACCTTTGAGCCATTATGCAGAGAATAAGCACCCAGCTCATGAATCCCAGCCCAGTGAATCAAAGTTTGGTACCTAAGTGCCATTTATGTCTGTGAGTTGCTGTAGGAACCTATTCTTGACCTTCACTGGCCTGATTTCTTTTGCATTTTTTTATCTTCCAGAATGTATTTGTAATTAACAGGGGTGTTAAAGCCAGTTTGGTTGAAATATTTGTTTCCCTTTTCTCCTCTCCTGAATAGCTGATCTTGGGTCTGAATAATCCCATCTGGGTTTCTTAGATTTACTTTCAGTTAAGTAACTAAACATATTTGGCTTTCTTCTGTTTTTTAATTTCCTCTATAAATCTGGCTTGTATCTCTGGTGGTTGGAGTTCTTAGTTCTGTTCGTAGCAGCAAACAAAGGACCAAACTCTCCAGTGGCTTTTTCTTTTGGTTGGTTGCTTTGCTTTGGTTTTGAGTTTTATTTGGGATTTTATTATTATTTTTTTTTAATTTTGCAAATGACTTAGTAAACTTCTGCCAGCGTGCTGCAGATCTCTGTTGTGCTTTACCCTTGAGAGAGGGGAGTGTCAGTGCAGTGGCAAAGGGCAGGAGACATCTCCCCTTTGGGTGCTTGTCCCAAGAGGAGATGTTCTGTGACGAGGTGTGGCTGTCATCAGTGGGGACAATCCCCATTCCGATTCCTGTTTGTCTCCTCCCTTCCCCCAGACAGGATTTGTGGGGCTGTTGCTTTGCTGAAGGTCTGCTTCAGGGAGGTGCCCAGAAGTGGCACTTGCAATGAGGACTGTGACTAAGGAGCTGATTCTTTCTGGGCTTTCTGCCCCTCCTGCCCTTGCCTGTGTTTAGTTTTCCCTCTCTAACACAATTATTGGCCCAAACAAGGGCGTGGCTCCTTGCAGAAGGCAAGAGCAGCTGGAGCTCAGTGGGGACTGTGCTGACTTTGCATTGTGTTTGCCTTGCCAGCAGCATCACAGAGTTCTCAACACCCCTGGGAGCAAATCCCAGACCCTGAAGTGTTGATGAGGTTGAGCTCCATTCCAGCCCTGCATTCTCCTGTCCTGGCACACGGGAGCTGCATCCAGCCCTGAGGATGCCCACACAATTGAGGCTGTACACAGGGATTCCAGCTGTTCTCTGGTTATTGAGTGGGGCTGTTCCCTAAGTACACTCCTCCATTCTACCCCATCTTCAGGAGTTCCTTTGGAAGAGATTTCTCTGTCCTGACTCCTGGAGAGGAGTACAGAGTCACTGTAGTACTTGGCAGTGTTTCCTGAATTCCTGGCTCCAGGGAGACCTTATTGCAGCCTTTCAATGCTTCAAGGGGGCTTATAAAAAAGATGGGGACAGGCCTCTTAGCAGGGCCTGTAGCAACAAAATAACAGGTAATGGTCGTAAAGTAAAGGAAGGGAGATTCAGACTAGATAGAATGAAAAAAAATTTTAGGATGAGGGTGATGAAACACAGGCACAGGTTGCCCGAAGAGGAGGTAAAAGCCTCGTCCCTGAAAACTTTCAAGGCTGGGTTGGACAGGGCTCTGAGCAACCTGATCTAGTGAAAGATCTCCCTGCTCTTTGTAGGGCAGTTGGAGTAGATGGCCTTTAAGGGTCCCTTCCAACCCAAACTATTCTATGATTCTGTGACTCTCAGAGAACTGAGACCCCTCTCTGAGCTGGTGCACGGAGCAGAGCCAGGTTACTTCTGTATTTTATCTTTACAGGTTACACTCCAGTGCTTGTTTCTGCCAGCAGGGATTGTCTTTGCAACAATTAAGTGAAAAATGGAAACTGCAAGTCAAGAGGGGAATTTTTTTCCTTAACTGTTGAAATTACCAATTAGAGGTCAAATTCTGCCTTCACGAGAGCACCTGCTGTTCCTTCTGGGTGAACAGCCTAAAGAAGAAGAGCGAGGAAGGTGTTTTGCCTGTTTTCTGTGAACATAGGAAGGCTCAGCTTGTGATTAGTGTGTATCCCAGTTTCAGACTCTTCCACCCCAGGAAGCATCTCAGAATCTTTTTCAATGTAATTAACATCCCTTTCTTCGCTTCCACTCTCCCATTGCAGCAACATCTGTTCACCTGCACAGATTCACCAGCTGCCAGGGGAGGCAGCTGAGGGATTAACTTTTCCTGAAGACCTTTCTGGACAGACATCCTGGAATTTTTTGAAGCTGTCCCCATTTACCAGGAACTAGTGATCACTCCAATGATCTCTGCAAGAGCCCCTTTCCTTGTAGTCAAGTTTTATAATGCTATAGAAGTGAGTGTTGAGAGTATATAATACTCTCAATTCACAGGGAAAAGATTTATCAACTGTCAATAGAAAAGTCCAGTCTTCCTATTCCAACTGCTGCTGTGTGGGTGGGGAGGGGGAAATACTATCCAAGCTATTAGGAAAACAATAGCAGCCTAAGGGAATGTTTGTTTAGGTTCCACTTTTGTTGTCTTCTCTTCCTGGGTGACAGCTGTTCCTTTATTTTTTTATTTTTAAAATTGCAGCACTTAAAATGATGGCAGCTTGCTGTTTAATTTACAATATTGGTCCTAAGGGCAGCGTCATGTAATGTCAAAACAAAATCCTGAGACAAAGCTAAATAACAAGCATTCATTACCTAAACCAATATTGTATCGATAAAAGAATAAAGAATTTGAGAATGTGCATCACTTCTGAGGTGTGTAGAGGCAGACACCTGCCCAAAGTTCCCAGTCACATGTCTTGGTCAGCACATTAACTCCCAGACACTGCAATCTCTTTCTGACTTGGAATAGCTTTGTGAAGCATCTCTAAGTGGTTCAGATTTGTGATGTTTTCATCTTCTGTTTGGAGAAGAAATCATTTTTCTTGGTTTAATTCCCGTAGGGGAAGTTTCCCAAAAGAAACATGGTTAAATGTTGAGTTTAAGGAGCTTGCAAGGCATTGAGCTCTTGAAAACTAGTCCTGGTTCTCATCTGAAAATTTAGGTTGTGGCTGTAAAGGAAACTTTATTTAGCTACTAGTATACAACCCTTTTCTGCTGAAGCACAGAGAGAAGGGAGACTGCTGTTTCACAGCTGCTTTAAGCTCAGGAAAATGTGTTCTGGGTACCCAGAGGGGCAGTTCAGCTCTATTTTCCCTCCTGGCTGTGCATCCCTGCCATCTCCTTTTTGCCACGACACTGCTTGTGTGGCAGTGCTGTGAGCTAGAAAAAGACCGATCCCACAGAAAACCAACCTGACAAAACAGTTCTCATTTGGTTCCCAGTGCAGCCAGAAAAGTGGGACTAAGACAGAAGAGAGGAATGAGCAGAGAGGGATCCCTTTTTCATGGCAACTTGGGTGGGATGGACATAAACAATTCTGAACCCAGAGCATAAATTGTAGGTGGCTGTTGTGCAGTTTTTCTGGGGGTCTTGGAAATGAATGGGTTTTGGTGTGTTCAAAAGCAACTGTGCCTATATGATCTCTTTCTTAGGATTATTATTTCCTAACAGCAGCAAATGATTGTTTATACTATTTGGTAATAAATTGTGTGACTTGGCATGTCCATGCAGGAAAACAGGGCCTTTTTGGTGTCAGAAGCTGGAAATGAGCTGTTTCCATGCAACTGTTATACCCCATTATGTACACAGGGTGAAATACTGCCCACAAACCCCTTTTCTCTCTGCTCCCCATAAACACAGATGCCATCATAGCTGTGCTGACATGGCAAAGGGAGCAATTTATCTCATAGCAGATTACTTCTGTGCCGCCCCTGGCGCCAGGCAGAGGGGCGATGTGGGGAGGAGGCAGGAGGGAGATGTGCCAGCTGATGGGCAGCTGATGGCTTTGCCTGGCTGGTGCCTAAGAGCTGGAGGAAGAGCTCTCTGCCAGGATGGAGGAGTTGGGATCAGAAAGGGGATGTGGGATTTCTGGACACGCCATGTCCAGCCACAAAAGCCTTGGGCGGCTGTGCCCGTGTGAGTGGGACAGGGATGGTGCCTCCTTGCTCCCTCCCAGGCTGGGAAGGAGGTACATGAATGGAGGTGTGGGTGACTCCACGTGCAGCCCCTCGGTGTCACCCAGCTCCCAGGGGGAGCGCAGAGCCCATCTCGGGCTGCACAGATCATAAACCTGCTGCCTCGTGTGCTGCCCGTGCCCGGAATGCTGATGCTGCCTCCGCCTCTCCTTCAGCGCCACAGCCGCGGAGCTGATGTGCTGAGAGATTAGGCGATGATAACGGATGGGGAAGGGGAGTTTCGTCTGTCTCTTTAACCACAACAGGGACAGTAAATCCTGCCAGTTTGCAGAGAACAGTTGGATTTCTAACAGCACTGCAGCGCTGCTGTGGTGGGTGGGGGTGGGTTTAGCTGCCCCCTCCTTTTTATCACTGCCATTCAGACATCCAAATGCTGGCCAAAGGACGGGGGCTTCCCAACACCAATGCAGCATTTATCCTGGCAATCTGCCAGCTCTGTTGGATCTCGGAAAAGCCTGGCCCCTCTAAGGTGCCTCTACATCATGGCCAGGGGAAGAAAAGGATGCAGGGGTCTTGCATTTGATTCTCCAAGTAACAGCTGAGTGAGAGAAATGTGTCTTTCTTCTTTACAAGACCAATCTCCGCTCACGGAGTGGGCTGAGCTGTGATCTGATTCTCTGCAAAGCACTGAGTGGAGCTGCATCATGGAAGGGCTTCAGTACGGTGGCATCTTTGGGACTCTCAAGAACTGAAAGAAGGATGTCACAGAAGTGGCCAAAGCCTCTCAGACTGGTCACATTTTGTATTATTAATAACAAAATTTGTACATTAGTTTGAGTTGAAATAGGTCAGCAAGGGAGCCTGAATGTTGAGATGGTCAATAACGCTTTGACAATGCCGTGCTGACCAGAAGCCACAATCCTGTCCTGCTAGGTGCTACACAAGTATATCATAAATGATCCTCACTTTCCCAAAGTGCTTTCAGAGCTAAAAGAGTATGGCACAGCAGAGGGACAAGGCAATCAAGCAAGCTGTTATAGCAGGGGAAGACAGAGCACTAAATATAATAGGATGAATAGTGGTAGGTTTTTATCTTATGTTCCTTTTTTCCCCCCTCTGGTTGGTGGCAGGGAACACAATAGCAAACTATACAATCAGGCTGAATAACCTTCATATATCAACTGAGAGTAGGACTACTCTAAATTTGGTGAACCCAGGGAAGGAGCTCTCAGTGACAAAATACATTTGAAAAGGATGGCTGACCCGAAAGGTGTGTTTCCTCAGAATAGATTACTTTTAGATGTTCTCCTCTTCTTTACTCTTTAGGTAACACTGTGGAGCTTGACTCAGCTCCTGGTTCAATCATCATGTACATTCTAGCACCAGGGTTTTTGTTATTCTGCTGCAGCTGAGCTGTGTAATGGTTCTACCCATTGTTTTACATCTGGATTAAATTGTCGTTTCGTGCATCTGGAAATAGGTTTGTTCAGTAGGTTTTGGAAATTCACAGATGTTCAAGGCCTAGTCAGTCTTTTGGCAATGCTTGCCTAGTGAGGAAGCAGCACAGAGAGAATATATATCCCATGAAAGCACTCCCAGCAAGTTCTGTACCCCAGCAGTTGTCCTTGGATCTTCTGCCTGCTCTTTCAAGACTGAAAAGAATCAATTAACAAACTGCCCGTCAACCTCCTTCACTTTCTGCTGTGCCTTTGCTAATCTTCTATACATTTTCAGCTGGGAAAATCTTTGTTTTTAATTCTTACAGTAGGGCTTACTTTTGCTCCTGCTCTTGATGTGCAGGGAGGAACTGATGCTGGCATGGGTTTGTTCTTGGCATCTCCATCTTACTGATGCTGTGCTAACTTGGGTAAGAGAGCAATGGGTGACAAGCAGGAGATAACACTCTTATCAGTGAGTGCAAGGCAAGTGCAATCCTGGCAGACAGTTCTTTCTCCTTACATTGGTCACCTTTTCAATTACAGGTCTGATCTGCTAAAGTTTTGTCATTCTTATTGTAGTTTCTGTTAATGAAATGCATTTAACTGTCAGCTCTTGTTAAGAGTAACAACACAGCCGAGGATTCATAAATTCCCATGGAAGTCAAATGGCTGCTACCTTAGAAGAACTGAGTCAAGAACAGAGAGTTGGTTTTTTTTGTCTTGAAGCTGGAGAAGGAGACAACCACATCTTGCTTGATCAGACAAGCAGAATGTTTTGAGCAACAAATCTACCTCAGACTTTTATTTCTGATTCACGTATGAGAAAATATTCTGTTTCTTAGAATCCTGGGGGTTTGAGTCCATTTCATCACTCAGTTTTCCTCTGTGTTTCTTGGACCTATCTCAAATAATTACTTACTACCCAGAATGTTCAGAAATTCAGCTTCCCAAAAGCCAGTTAGACAAGTGCATTGATGTGTAAACAGTTGTGTTTGGCACAGGTTTGACCTGTTCTAACGACCAACAAGAAGAGTTTTGGAAAAATTGTTCTGTGACAAGGCAGTCCTGGAGCTGAGTTTGTTTAGTTTAGCAGAGAGCAGGCGAGGGTATGAACGATCTGAGGCCGGTATGTGGGGACCCACTGGTCTATGATCTTAGTATTTACATAAGGAACATGTAACGTGGAGTAACAGGAGAGTTACTTTTCACTATAATTGGGGAGGGCAAAACAGAGCTGAATGTCTTGACACAGCTGCTCAAGAAAGGAAGATTCAAGTCCTTAAGGAGATGTGGTATATTTTCCCTGATGGACTGTTTTTGTTTGAAATAAAAATATTTTCTTAAAAGATCTGTTTGGGATTTTGTTTTCTTGGTGTTTTTTTGGTGGGGTGGTATGTTTTTTGTGAATGGGAATGGCTTCAAAGGAGGTCTTCCTGTGTGAGTAGTAGATCAGCAAAGATGATCACAGTAGCCTCTTTCTGGATTGAAAATGTGATTTTCAAACTATTGTATAGCGCTCATAATTTTCTTTTGCAATAAGCCCATATATGGGCAAACCAAATGATTTCTTGGTCTTTCTTGGAATGAAAGGATTGTTTGACTGAAAAAATTGGACATAGTGCATATAAACTAAGTCATTGCATCTAATTGAAGTATTCTGAGTTCTGGAGAGAATTCCTTCCTTTTAAATGACAAATTCCATTAGAATCAATGGAAGCTGGAGGCTTTTTCTTTCAACCGAGCAATGCAGAGGGGTTTGTGGTTTGGTATCATGTAAGCTTAATAGGGTAAGGAAGAAACATCACAAAATGAAATGTTGTACTTTCTCAAAAAATCCATTTAACTTTGCTGATGCCTCCCTCAACACTTGCCTTAAGCAGAAGCTGTTGGGCTGAAGCTGTGTAAGCCCTGTAGTTGTTCCAGGTCAGCAGAAGCAGGAGAAAAGTCAGCTTTGACCATTTGACCATTGCTGGCATGAGCAGAAATAGTTTGTACCTGCCTGTTCCTTGGTGACAAGTTCATTACAGTCATAGTCATAGTTAAAAGGCTATAATCATTTAAGGTCAAACACTTATTTAAGGTCAAACATGAAAAATAGAAATTTTTTTTATTATAAAGATACAATCTCTAACCTGTAAAATAAAAGGCTGATACATGGAATTTGGAATAATTATTTAAGTTGGAAGCAGGCCATGACTGAGTGCTGGCATGAACAAAGAAAAGAATGTGGCCACATTCTTTTTAAATGGATCTCTCAGACAGTCCACATCTTTTTTATCTAGTCTTGGAAACAATAAAGTATTTTCCTGTATCTGAGGACATAAATTGTATTAAACTCTGAGCTATTAAATGGTCTCGGTGTGACTTTGACCAGTGGTGAAGGTGAAAGTTAGTACTGAGTTCTGTAAAGAACAGAATATTTTGTCTTTGGTCATCTTAACTAAAGTGACCACCTAAATTTCTCTCTATATATGTGTTTATCATACTGTATTGCTGAAAAACTTACCTTGCAAATTAGAATTAATTACAATGATAAACGGATAAAATACAGTAAAAAATGCCAAGTGGTTGTTTTCATGGTTGGAATTATTTTAATATAACTGGTCGGTAGTAAGAGCTTTGTTTTGTACCAGTCTCTGTCTCTTAAATCAGTACTTTCAGAATGTCTCAGGGAAGATGGATTCTGGACATCAGTTCTGTGCTCTTCCCGTGATCCTGTGCCTTTCTCACTCCATCCTGCTGGAGCTGGGTGATCCATGGGTACCTGGCTCTACCTCCTGTTCTACTCTTGAGGAAAGCCTTAGGTCTGCCCTGGTTTTGGGGTCTTGTGGTTTTCATCAGCAGTTTGTGGTCCTCAGGTGCTGAGGTTTAGGTTGCTGACTCCGAGACATGTAAAAGGCTTCTGGAGTCCTGATGAAGAGTGTTTAGCAACTTTTAATATTACAGGTCCTTCTATAGCACCTCTCAAATCAGACAGTGAAAGTCTTGAAATGTTTGTCTTTAGAATTGAGAGTGTAGCACCTCACTGGTGCCGTGGAAAGGCTCTACAGATATTTGTGTTGAAAATAAAATAGAGGTGCAAGTGGATTTTTAGATGGACGAGGTTTTCTCTCCTCACTGCAGTCTTACAGCTTTATTCCATTCAGGTGCATGTTTTGGTGGCCTGTTTGGCATTTTGCATCTCCCACAGCCCCTGTCACTGGATTTTGTTCCTTTGCATGAGTGAGACTAAGAGGACAAGTGGGCCTAAACCAGCTGCAAGTAAAATTTCCCAAGGGGTTGCCTGCAGGCATAAATGCACCAGTGTTGGGACTAGAGCAGCTGCCTCTGTCCTGTTAGCTGAGGATCTGGTTTGGGGCAGGCTGGGGCATCTCAGGACACACGGGAATGGAATTTTGAGAAGTGTGTTCCGCTGCAGGACACAATTGTGCCTTGCTGTACTTTCTCTCTTTAATTTTTTTCCTATTTTCTCCTGAGACTCTCACAATTCTCCCAAGAACACCATGGAATCCTGAGTTTCTAGAGCTGTTGTTTTTTTAAAAAACATTCAAAAAGAAAAAGGTGGGAATATTCAGCATATATCATTTAAAATGCTTCCCTTTGTCTAAAGCATTGTTTGCTAAATAGGACTTTTCTGTGGATTATCAATTAAAAGAATCCAAAAATCCAGCTTTCTGGTAAGGTCAGGTTTCTAGAACTAGCTCTGTAATTCTTGTTCAGCACGTGGATGTAGTTCTGCATGAGGTTGTGTTTCTGGAAACAGTGGATGCTACAGCAAATAAGATCCTGGGTGTCTCTGCAAGAAGTTATTAGATTGGTAAGGAACAAAAATGTAACAGCTGCATGTTTTAAGGCTGCACTGGAGACACTTTCTAGTTGTCCTAAAAGGTCAACAACCTTTGGGTTGTTTTTAGAACTCACTTTATCCTGAATTTAAGTAAGAAAAAAACCCCAATAATTCAGAGGCGGTTTAATTAAATGGACATTTGCCTGTATAACACACTTCTGTAACTACAGTGTGTAGGAGTCACAGTCTTCTGATCTCCTAAAAAAGCTTTAGAATATAGACCTAAGCAGGAGGAAGAAAGTGCTGTCATTTGCTTTTTTTTTAATCTCTGAAATACTGAATCCTCTGCCCAGAGATTAGGAGTGAAGGTCTGGCTTTAGTGCTGTAATACCTAATTGAATCACGAGCCTTGGTGTAGTCCTGAGAGAGGACTTAGCACAAATTCTCATACTGATTTTGGCATTTCAATTACCTTTCAAGCAATGACACTTGCTTTAATTTGAGTACCTGAACTGCAGCTGCTCTGGGACATAGTTTTAAAGGCAACTTGCACCTAATTCCCCTTTATTCCAGCAATTTGTCTTGGGACAGAACCTGCTAACAAGAAATTAAGAGTTGGTAGCCTATGTGTGGGAGACAGGACCTGATGTCTGCCTCCCCCACACCAAGTGTGAGCTCCAGTAGGAAATGACAGAAGATTGCCATTAGTGAGAATTTCTGTGGCAATCCTTGACTTGAGAGGAGACAGAGTTCAACAGAGTGTTGGGAGTGACTGTGAGGAGCAGAACCATAATGACATTTGATACTCTGGGCATGAGCAGAGCCAGAGTGTAAGAGCTGAAATCTGCCCTGACTATGGCTGAGGAGGAGAGGGACCTTCTCTCTCTCCTTGCTCATTAGTCTGTGTTGGGGTGGTTTGTGTGCTCGCTTCTTTTACCTGGCTGATGTGCCACTGCCACTGCTGTGTTTGCCACTATTTGGTGGGGAAATACTGAGTGGAGTGAATATTAGATACCTTTTATTTTTGTGACACCCTCCTGAGCATTCAGGACTACCCTGAGATACTGAATAAGCTTTGTTAGGGCACTGGGCTAACCCTGGGCTCTCCCCTAGAAAATAAACCTTGCTGCACTGACTCTGCTTTGGGAGGTTGAAAATTGGGGTGTGAAAAGGAGAGGCCAGGATCTCTGCCTGAGGTCTGGAAAACGTATCTTGCAGTACAAGATAAAGGAGATAACGTTGTTTAATACAGGAAGCTGATACCACCATCACGCACATTTTCAGTCAGAGGGGCAAGGCAGGCGATGACAACTTTAGCAGAGGAGGACATGGCAAAAATATTTAGCTTTCAGATAGAAAAGTAAATGTTTCAAATAAGCTGCCAGTGCAAATAGCAATCTGTCACCTCTTGAGGACTGCAGGTGGAGACCAAACTTTTTCCTCCCTCATGGGAGTGACTGTAGAGGGTTGTTGGTATCAAATGGTCCATTGTTTTAAAAAGTCAGCTTAGATAAAAAGAGGGTCTCCCCTGAGTTTTCATAACATGTAGATATTCTGAAGTTTATCACAATTTTCAGGGCTCCTTGAAGTCTGGTTTTCTGGTCCAGTTCTGCATAACTTCTAAAAATCTCCAGGAATGTGCTCTACTCCCCAAAAGGTAATTGCATTTTGCAGTACTTGGCACTCTGCTGACCAGGGCTCCCTTCAGTACAAACCTTCGTTAAGTAGAAATACAAAACTTATGGGAAGAATGATACAAAGCTTCAGATACAATAATTATACTCACTTTTGTCAGAGTACTATTATAACAAGAAATAAAAATGAAACAACATTTACTTTATCCTTTTCCAGGGGCCGATAATGTGGCCATATTAAAAATAATCTTTGGTTTAATGTTCCAGATTCCCTTCATTAACTTTCTTTACATTTCCTACTTTATAAACCTTTAAATTGAAGGTGGGGCAGGGGAAAAGGATAAAAAGGACATATTTTGGAGGAAAAAGAGCAAAGGAAAGTTCCCTCCCAAGCATTACGCATTCCTCTCCATTAGGAATGCTGCTGCCACTCTATTTGGTGGCTCCTTGGATTGCATGTAAATCTTTGGTTGAAGAGCTTTTCACACAAAGTTTTTCTATGGAAGCCTCATTTCATCCAATTAACTTTTCTGTATGTTTGAAGTTCAGCCAAGATCAGTAAGACAGTGGCTGTTTCTTCCTAGGAAGTGACATAAGTAGCACAGAAGTCATATAGGGTAACAAAGCTCTTTTATTTTTCTTTTTTTTTCACTGTAAAAGAGGGAGGGAGGATTGGAGAACCCTCAGGTTTGGACACCTTTTACCATTTCATTGATTTGGGTGCTGTAGGAAGGCACAAGCAACTTGGTTTCTTTTTCAGTGGTCTTTTGCTGTGTGCATGAATTGCACTTATTAATGCACTCTTCTATTCACTCTGCAGCAGTGCTTTGCGTGCTTGCATTTTTAAAAGAGATGAGAGGATCCTTGTATACAAATCTCTCGGATATAGATCATTATCCAATGGAGAACAGAACTGATACAAGAAAAGATGGCTCAGTGAGCCAAAGCTTCTGTTGTCTTCCCCAAAGGCTAGACTCCCAAAAGTTAACCTAATTATGGAGGCCACTGAGGCCATGGGGTTAACAGCTGTTCAGGAAGAAGCCGGGAGCTCCTCTAGGAGCTGAGGTTAGATGTTGGAAGGAGTTCCTCATGGGAGCAAACAGGGGAATTGCTGTGCACATGTGCGTGTGTGTGTGCAGAATTCAGAACGAAGGCTTTAGCTACAGCAGCTCCAAGGATGGAAATAGGTCAGTCAGTTTAGTGCTCCCTACGTGTTCCTCCTCTGTGGCAACTCTGAGCAGCAGCTGGAAGGCAGCCTGGGATTTCATTTAGAAGCACGGACCAGAAGAAAAAGAAAAAGAGAAAGGAGGGGGTCATTTTGCTTGTTTTGATGCCCATGTGTCCCATTTTCAATTATCCCTCTCATCCACTCTCCATGGGATACAGTGAGATGCCTACAAATGAGCCATGAGAGAATTTCAAAGGTTTGGATGCTCCATTTGTAAAAACTCAGTGGAAGAAGCTATGCACGTCGTTGGGTTGTAAAACTTGACTTGAAATTGGTTGAGGACAAAATTTCCCTTGGGGTTTTAGTATTTTGAAAATCCTGAAGGATTTTGTGTATCTGATTAGGGGATTATTGTCTTCGTGTTGTCAGATCTCGCCCTATAGATTCTGGACTTTGCTTAGTAGGTATAACACCACCTACACTTTAAATACATTTTTGAATAATGCAGGTTGGATTAGTTTTGTTTAGTCTTGGCCATCTAAAAATTAGTCATCTATTCTGGATTGGTGGCTTAGAAAGCTGGCTGTGGTCAGTGGGGCATTCCCAGAAAGTGATTTGTATCATCCACAGTAAGTGGGCTAAGCTGCCATTTGAAGAGATTTCTGTAACCCTGTTAACTTGGGGCTGGGGTTAGAGTGAGGCTTATCCTGCCTTTTTTAAGCTGTTTAACAAGAGTCAGATCTGCTCTCCAGCTGTCGTAAATTCACTGATATCCATGCATACAATTGTCAACAGTGGTACCAATTTACACTGACTGTGGATCAGGCCCTCTGGATTTTTTTTTTAATTTATCCTTCTAAGAAAGTATAATAATACCAGATGTAGTTATCTAGGATCTAATTCTGCCTCAGTCTGATTGCTTATAAGCAGTGAAGTGTTCAAGAACATGGGAACTGCTACAGAGGACTAAACCAACATTCTTATATTGATTACTGATCTACTGCTCTTCTATATCTTCCGCCTTGGCCCTGTCCCCTTGTAATGTGAATCCAACTCTTTTGCTGTCATTTGTCACAATGTTTTTGCATCATTCGTCTTCGCCCCACCTCTGCCCACGGGTGTCATGTAGTGTCTACGTTGCATTTTGACCAGGGCTGTCTATTGCTCTGAGTAGAACTCCTTTTAATTTCTTAAGATTAAAAGTTTCTAAAGTTTTTGTCATCTCCTCAAACATGAGACCAGGCAGCACGGCACAGTGGAGAAAAACAAACAGGCATAAAGAGGTTTTTGTCATGTCAGATTTTGTCTCAAAGGTTAATGATCCTCCTTTGCTGAGCACTGTGGCCACAGTGAGGGCTGCAGAGTTTAGTGCCAATGCAGAATGTTTAGTGCCAATGCAGAATGGGCCTGTGTTGGCAAATTAAAGTTCTGGCTTGTAATTCAGGGGGTGGGGGGAAGTCAGAAGAGCTATTTGGAGAGACGATTTTTTTTGTTTGAGAATTGTCCCAATTATTGTGCTGATCACCTCTGGTAAGCCACCTTTCAGTTTTAAGTGATATGCTTGTGTATTGTTCAATACTGAAAAGCACTTTCAAATTTTTTCTGAAGGAGAAAGAAGTTGCTAATTGGCCTTTTTTCTGCTTTACATCTTCCCTGAACCTCCATCTGATAGTCATCTTGTCAAAACTGCCAGGGGAGGTAAAAAGCAAACAGGCTTTTTAGCCCAAATAATATATTTGTGAGTTTTCAGTTAAGCTTGAATATTGCATTCTGTGGAGTGGGGATGTATCTGTTGTGCTTTGGGCAAGCAAGAATCTTTGGGTTTACTTATTTCCTTCCCCACACAGACCAGTTAAAGCTCTTCTGCTACATTGGAGAGAGTAACAACACTAATTTTTCCTTAGCTTGGCTAAACTTGCCTGCCCCAGCCTAGGGCAAGTTGTTTTTTCATACCTGAAGGTACTTTTGCTAACCTGGCAATCTGTGTCACTTATTGTTTAGTTCTGCCTCCATAATTACCTGTGAGAAAGCAGGGGTAAATTTGGAATTCGGTTCTCTTCTGATAAATAAGGATTATTGAGATATCCGAAATCCTTATCACTATCTTGGATCTTAAACATTCAGATTTATTTCTTGTGAGGATACCTGGGGTTTGCACAAGTTACTTATGGCTAAAGGTCTGCCTGGGCTTGCTGTGGGAGTGGCCTTGCTCAGAACAGTGATGTTTCCCTTCCTGGCTGTAACCCAGCAAGGATGCATGCAGTCAAAATTAACCAAATATTTTGCTGCTTATTCCAAGGGGGGAGGTGATTTATTTACTTTTTGTGGAAGCCTGATTTCTATTTATGACTCTGTCAGACAAGTGCAGAATGATCTTGGCTGATTCACTCAATCCCTCTCTGCTCCTCTGTCTTAATTGCAAAGTGAGACTAATTGTGTGCACCTGCCTCACTGAACCATTGGAGGACATTCCATTAATGCTTGTGAAATGTTCCAAGAAACTCCTTGAAAAGCAAACCATAGATGTCTGAGTTTTAGCGGATTTGGTTCAGCTCTTGAGGTACAAAGTCTCTGCTTCTGGAAACGAAGAAAACTATGTAGGATTGCAATGTCTGAATGCGAAATCTCCATCCCTAGTCACAGGTTATGTGGATTTGTTCACAGTTTGACCTCTATTAACGTTGGATACCTAGAAATAACCCAAATATCCCCGTCACAGCGTGAAACAGCCTGTCTGTTTGAGCAGGTATTACATCCTTGGGGCCTGAGGGGAGCATAACACATCAGTACATCTGTTAACTACAGTGTGGATCTCTACCAGGGCGGGGAAAATGGGCAGCCCAAGCTGCTGGACATGATTACAATGGCCAGGATAGTGGGCATAGCATGCATTTATGCTTTCTACCTGGCTGGGATTCAGTACACAGTTAATTCCTCTAAAGGTAATTTTGACTTTTTAAGATGCATTCGATCTCTTTTTTTCTTTCCCACCCCTTTCCTACAGACAAGTGTTTCTTCAGGGTTTGGGGTTTTTTGTGCTGTTTGTTAGAACATGTTCTTTTTGCCTCTGGCACTAGCATATGGATTTTCTATTTGTGTGACAAACAAGATAGCAGTTTACTTAGGAATTCTTGTTCCACCTGTTGCTCGAGATCCCCAGCTTTAAATCTCACTCTTTAGCTGGAAATGTTTTCAGGCATCCACTGTGACACTTGATGATGTTACAAGAAATGTAAGAATTCAACCTGAGAGCTGCATAATTTCAAGTGGCTGTCCAGATAGCAGATCTTTCTTTTCTGTGGATTTTCCTATCACCTTGCATTGTGCTGAACAATAATGCTAATCCATTCAATCACCTTGAATATTTTGCTAATCTGTACTTATCCTGTGAAACTCTCTTCAGTAGTTAGAGAGGAAATGCAAGCTGAGACGAGCCAAATACAAAGTGATTGTGATGTTCTTTTTTTTCTTTTGAAGGAAGCATTTGATGCCATCTCTCTTAAACGCGCATGCTTTCTGATTTGATCTCATGTTACTGATAATCAGGGGCTATTTTTGTGCCCTGCTTTTGTTTAGGAGCCATCACAAATCAATCTCATGAATCTTGCTTCCTGTCCTGTGGCACTGGCATTAGCATGTTTCTCTGCTCTGTGGCAATGACATTTGCATGGCATTCTTGTGTTTAATCTGCTTTGTTGGATATTTTGCTCGGAATGATTTTGTGGTGTTTTAACCTGTGGGGTTTATAGGATTTTATGGTGTTATCTCAGTTCATGTATCTTTCATTCCATTATTAGCATATGTTTAGGAAGAAGGTGCAATAAATGGAAGAAGGCAACTGTGTCCTTCATTTGAATAAAGCATAGGTTTGTATGAGAAGTTAATAAGAAATTATGTAGGGACATGGCCTAATTTTTGAGAGGATGTTTTGGAAAAAAAATTGTGCTATCTTCCTCCATCTGGATTTTCATCTGCCTTCTCATCATTTCTAATCCTGTTGCCAAAGCTGCTTTCTCAACTTTAAAATCTTTCTGGAATTAAGTGGCTTCTGGATCTTGACAATGCAACATTTTGATGCATGTGTTTGTCACATCCTGATTAGATTGGTAAAACTCCTGCTCTCCCAGGTCCCTCTCAAAACTCAATTCATAAACCAGAGCTTCATACAAGATGCTTCCACTAGGGTGATGAAACAGAGAAATTCAATCATACCACGCATAGGTTATCCATTTTCCAGAGGCTGATGGGAGAGATTGGATTTTCAGAGCTCTTCTGGGCTGTTTTGTTTTCTTTTGTTTCCTTTGCTTCTGTTCTTGTCTTCCAGGCTTCCATAAATTCTCTTTTAAAGTGGAGAAAGTAATTTCCATCTCTTCTTTTCCTGGCCATGAAACTATTCTTTCCATGTGCTTCCACTGCGGGTGAACCACTTAAATTTTGTCATCATTGAATTTGTTTACCTCCATGTTCTTTTTCAAGCCCATGCATGGACAGAGCGACCCACTTTGGTTTATTTTTTCCATTCTGCCTTGTAAGTTACAGATAGAGATACCACAACTTTCTCGGCAGCCATTTAGGTCAAGCCAGTGTAGAGAAATCGTTTGATTCTGAAGGTAGGGAATTGCTCTTTTCCCTACATATCTCCAATAATCACATTTTGTGAGCCTTACAAACACGGGGCCTTTCATTTTTCTGTCAGAAGGCAGCAAAATCCAACTTCTGAACTACTCAAAGGTGGGAGCACTGGCTACCAAAATCAAAGAACTAGATGTGTGCACTTGGAAGCCACAGCACTCAGATCCTAGTCCCACCTTGAACAAAGCAGGTAACAGTTCTGCTGAATAGTTTCCTTTCTTGCCTGCCAAATACTGAAGTACTTTGCAGGGCAGAGTATGACTGGAGGGATTGATTTCTGAGCCCTGCCAGGGGGATGACATTGTGCAAGTGCTAAAACAGCCAGAGCCTGCACAGTTAATCATTGTTCTGTGATGTTTATATGGTGTGGGATACAGCAAGCTAATGGATAGATCAGCTGGGAAGATGAACTTTCTTCCTTTGTCCATTTACAGCTCAAATGAATGTTTACAAGAACCTGTAACAGAAGCAAACCATCTCCCTAATCACTTCATATTCACTGCAAGATCACTGCACTCTCTGTTGCTAAAAGGTATAGAAATGGGGCACCATCTCAGATGAGTGTTTTGAGTTTTAGTCCCATATCAGCTTGGATGCAGGCAGAGGATGAATTTATGAAAAATAAAAGAGGGGGAAATATAAAATTCAAATAGACTTTGCAGGCTCATAAAGAGACTTAGCTCAGTGTGAGTTCTTTAGAAGCTATTTCTGCATCTTTCTCTAGAAAGTTATTAGACTGTTCTTATTTTTCCAAAATCTGTTCAACCATTCCAAATTTTGACAGAGGTTTTAAAAGCTCATTTTTGTTAAGAAGGAAACAACATTTGACAGAGCTGGCTTTTTTTTTTTTTTTTTGGACAATCTGGGAGGTGGCAGTGGATGAAGAGAATTGTTTTTGCAGACCCACTGAATGAATCAGGAAAGTTCCATCTTTGCTTCGAACTTTCCCAAGGCTTTAAACAGTTTTTGAAATGTTCTCTTCGCTCCAGGCTCCCTAGTTCTCAGTCTCCCTGTGTGTCTTGAGGACACTGTCAGTATCCCCCTCCCACTGCTATATTTTGAGGATGAATTGTTTCATGTTTGTTTATGCTAAGCCATGAAAGCTTGAAATTGAAATTTGTTTGCTCCTCCGCTTCCCATTCATGTATGTTCTCATTCATGGTACATTTTTGCGGTAGGATTTTATCTCCTGGGTGCTGAATTGTGTGAGGCTGCAAATATGCAGAAAGAGAAAGAAGTAATTCTGTGAGCCTGTGAAGTCGCCTGTCCCACAGCTGGGCTCTCTGGTGTCTACTGAGGTGTGAGCAGCAAGTGAAACTTTCCCTGTGCCTAAGACTTTCACAGAATTATAGAGAATAAGTGTTTAATGCAGCCCTCTGGAGGTCTTCAGGCCATTCTCAGCTAACTTCAGTGTTGTGTTGGTTACTTAGGGCTTTTTACAGGCAAGAATTGAAAATCTCCATGGATAAAAAGTCATAATGTGGGAGGTTTTTCCCCTCATTTGAGTTCTCTGTTGCCTGGTTAAAATTGACTTCATTATATAACCTTTTCAGTGGAGATTGGAAGCTGTGGATGCCCCATCCCTGAACGTGCTCAAGGCCAGGCTGGATGGATCTTTGAGGAGCCTGGTCTAGTGAAGGGTGTCCCTTCCCCTGACAGGGGCTTGGAACTAAATGGTCTTTAAGGTCTCTTCCAACCCAAATCACTCCATGATCAGCTTCCACCTGAACTCTTTCCAGGTCTTTCTGTATAACAATTGCCAGAAGATTTAGTTTGCCCTGGTGTTTCATCCTCACCTCTTTTCTTCAACTGTTACATGCCTTCAGTAATGGATGCATTTTTCTGTGCATCTCAGAAAAGGTCATAACAATAAATTTTCCTGACAATTTTTACCCCCATTCATGTCTATTTTAGACGGATAACAAAAAAAAAGAAGAAAATGCTCCAAATCCCTGAAGGTTTGAATTTTTCGGCTTTAACATTCTCATCAGGATTCTCGAACTAATCTATCATTGCACCATTATTCATTGCAATGAGATGTTTCAGTGCTCTGGAACCAAAATGTGTAGTTTCAGCTTGGCTTGTTATCAAATCACATTCTGCTGGTGCGTTGCAGTGATTGATAGAAGCCACACTTTGAGGGCTTTACATTCCCATTCTTCTGCATCCGACAAGCACCCAAATCAGACAGCTGACCCATGTCCCATGGGATGGTACCAAATCCCCTCACACTTGCCTTTGGGTTAGGAGGAGGAGAGGTCATGGAGGATGATGAGAAATGTCCCTTTGCCAGGTTGCTTCCCCTCTGGGGTGTGTGGTGTCCCCAACTGCTGGGACTGTGGAAGATTTAAAGCCTAAGTGATTTGATGTAGGAATTGGAAATGGACCAGAGACCACCATGCTGTCAAATAGTTCCTCATTTCTGTGTTGTTTGGGCTGAGGCAACACCACGCAGTGAAGCTCAGGTGGAAAAATGCTGCCCTTTAAATTAACAAGTGATTGGGAAAGATCTGAGTCTGATTTAACTCCCTTCTAAAGCATCTGGGATTTTTATTGATTGCAATCAGAGACAGATCAGGGCTTTACGGCTTCTTTGCCATCTTCTGAAATGTTATGTGGCAAACAAGGCACTGGTATTATTTCTGCTATGAAATGTTTGTTAGTTTATCATAGTAGTGATTCTGGGAAGAACATTCCCACTTTCTGGTGGACTTTCCAAAGATGAAATAATATGGTGGTTTTGATGTGGGTTTTTTTTGTTTTGGTTTAGATTTTTTGGTTGTTGGTTTGGTTTTTTTTAAACTGGCTTGGCCACATTGTGCCTTTGCTAACACAGAGTAGTCACCTGGCAGGCGTTAAAATAATCTAATAGAATAAGGTTAATCTTCTCTCTTTAATTAGACAGCAATATGTAACACAGCCAGTGGGCTAGATAACCTTGAAATTTAAAGTGAGAATAAAGACAGATTCGAGAGGAAAATGTCTTTAGTAACAGGGGGTTGGGGTAGAAGAAACAAGAGGAAATGTTCTCTGATATAACAGCACAACCCTACACAATCCCTCTTCTCCACCAAACCCTTAGAGAATGTTTCTCAGAAACTGGACTGGGATGTCTTACGCTTACCTTGCCTTATGTGCTGTTATAGACATTCAGGATTGTTTGTTAAGTACAAACTTGTGCAATCTTATTGAAAATGAACCACAACAAAATTCAGGGTCTGTCAGAAAACCTTTGTTCGATTCCATAAATCACTCAATCTCCATCTGTAGTACCTAATGTGTTCCCATCATTGTAGCACCAAATTACTTTACACTCCTCCATGTATTTCCTCTCAAAACACCATGGTGGGTCTATAATTATTTTTACAAGTGAAGAACTGAGGCATTGAAGATTAGACCCAGGTTAAATAAGAGGCAATGACCTGGCAGTCTCATGATGCCACCATAAGTGAACCACTGGGTCACTTGCCCCTCTCCTGTATTGAAACACCTGGGGTTTTGTTCAGGGCTTTGCATGCAACTGTAAAACTTTCAATGAGTTGTGGTAAAGGGAGTGTGTGGCTAATGGACATGTCCCTGCCTCTAGCTTCCCATGACATCTGCACATGCCATCTGATGGAGTAGCAGCAGGCTGCTTGCAGACCATGTGCATGGGAGTGCAGGGGCAATGAAAAGGGCCTTTTCTCCCACCAGCCCAAAATCAATGCGTACTTACAGATGCAAAACGTCGTTTTCAAGCTGCACAATTTGTAGGTGCAGCAAGACTATGCAGGAATACAATTAATATTCTGGTGAAGTATGGGAGTGAGAAATACCCGAGTGTGTCAGAGCCTGTTAGCAAACATTGTAAAAGGGAGCCTGCAGCCACGCTCTGGTAAACTCTGCTTGCTAGGGTTCAGCCAGCAGTTTGGCAGTCCTGGGCTGCTTCCCTGTGTGCCAGCACACACCTTCTTGGCAGTTTTGGCATGAGGTCAAACCCTTCCTCCTGGACATCCAAGAGGAAAAGGCCTTTGTGATGATGGAGGTGGATGATTTCTGGCTGAGTTCTGGCATGGCCTACTGAGGACGTGTGTGAAGCATGTCCTGGGTGGAAATGGTCTGGTACCCTGTAATGTAGCAAAGTAATCTTTTAATCCTATTCAGGAGAGTAAAGGCACTGTCAGGTACAGTTCTGACCCCAAACACCACATGTTACAGCAGATTCTCAGACACAGCTGAATGCAGCCCTATCAGCATATAAAGCCAAGAAAAATGGCTGAATTAGGGTAGAACTGAAACCCACCCAAAACTCATTCATGATCCAGTAACATCTTACCATTTTATAGTAATCTCTGAATGCTCTAATTCCACAAACTTGGATGTTTCTAATAATCTGTCCGCTCACATTGCCGTTTTTTGTCAGATTTGGAGAAGCCTTGAGTACAATCAGCTTCAGCTCAAATCAGAGTTAGCTGCTGGACATGTAACATGCTATGTAAACCCAAGTCCTCTTAAACAGAAGACCTGTCCTAGGCCTCTCAGAATGGTTCAAATTAGTGGCTGTCTCTTACGTAAGCCAATTTTTGTCCCAATTGCTCTTCTCTGAATTGAGGACAATGTGGTCCCCTCTTGTACCAGTTCTGTTGGGAAAATTAGTCCATCAGTGCTTATAAAGCAGTTGTCTCCTGCAGTGCTGAGCACTTCAGAAAAGCCATGAAGAACTGAATAGCTCTGTCCTTGGAGCAGGCTTTGAGTAGCATGCAGTAAGCAGGAGCCTAGGGTTGCATACTGAACAATAGGGAAAAGCCAAAATATTGAATAGTCCACTCATTAATGAACAGTGCAGGTCCTGTGCACAGAATAAAGAGAGAGCCTGTAGAAAAGGACCCCGTGCTCCTGCAGTGAAAGGCTGTGTTACAATAATGACAAGCACAGGGCTGAAGGAAAGCCGTGTGTACCTGTGCAGTTCTGGCATTTCCAAACTTCTAAGGGATCAGCATTGTGGTGTTAAGGGTGGCTGCTTTGAGTGTAACTCTGTGTGTAATGGGTCTGGTAGTAAGAGCTGAACCATCTTTTGGGGGTGTTCCTATAATGCTGGCCTACAGGGGGAACATGATGTGTCTTTCCTCTTCCCTAAAAGTGAGCAGAATTCCAGATTTGTGCACCAGGAAGTATGGGAAATGTGTTGTAATATGCAGGAATATCATCCTACAACTGGAGTATTCCCTAATTATTTTCAGGAGGGCTGTGTGTCTGTCTGTTTGCACTGTCTGAGGCAGGACAGAAGTGGGAACAAAAGCATAATTCAAGAGAAGCCATGTCTCCAGAAAGACTTATGTGTGTATCAGCTGTTTTCTGTGAACCACTGTGATGATGAAACAATTATTTCCACCCAACCTGCCCTCCAGGAGACCAAAAAAACACCAAAAAAACCCCAAATGGTTTAAAGAAGGGCTGCTTGTCTGAAGGGAAAGTTTTGTTAGGATACAGAATTAGGATATTGTGGGGAAGCATCAAGTAGATAGGGCAGGAGGGCCTAGAGGACTTTGACTTGTTGGCAGGGTGGGAATCCAGTAAATTAGGCACATGTTAAAATTCTCTTTCTCAGTGGTTTGCAGCTTGTGATGCATGAGCAGGTGGCTTTTGGACAACATCAGAAAAGAAAGTTTCTATAATGCTGCATTATGGGCTACATATGTGAGATTTGTGAAGGGCCTGTGCCTACAGTGGAAATATTTTGGGATCCAAAAGTTGGAAAAAAACCCCTGTCTCCTGTGTTATTAAGTCAGTGATGTGTTTGGTTTTGAAAAGGCCAAACAATGAATCAGGCTTTAAAATGGAAGCACTGTAGGTGTTGCCAGGAACTTGTTTAAAACACCTGAGTGCCCAAGATTGGCGTGGCAGTGACTCAGATCCAGCTGGGAGCAGGAGTCTGAGAAAGCCTTCCCAGGGCAGGACAGATGGGACCTGCTCCTGCAGGGTTCCCTTGGAGAGATCCACACATGGGGACAGGCTCTTCCTGTGGGACAGCATTGCTAAGCTGGGCTTGCATCCCAGGGGAAGTGCTGGAAACCCTGTCCCACTGAAAACTGGGCTGGGCACAATGCAGATGTGAAAATGTGCAGAGAGGGGGTGAGTCCTGTGATAGCTGCAGGGGTGAATGAGCTGCACTAGTGAGGGGATCCTACACTCTGACACCCCAGACACACTCACAGGGTGGAGTTCTCCTGTCTGCAGGATGGGGTTTTATTTCCAGTGTGCTGCTTTGTGCCCAGGAATCCTTCTGGCATCACCAAGGGCCTGGGGTGTGTAGGGAGAGTTAATACAAGAATTGAGATATATCCTGAAGATATATCAGAGCGTGCCCATGCCAGGAGGGAATGCGTGTCTCCCTTGGAGTGTGTGCCTGTGACACCTATTACCAGCCCTGAGAAATGCTTGTATTCATCAGAAGGAGAAAATATCCCTTTGTGTTTATTCTTATTTAACATTGTTTACACAGAAAATGGAGAAACACATCTTTAACCGTCATGTACGATTTAAAATTATGTCAGCACACCAGGCAGTGCTCATTCTGCAAACATCTACTCCACCATGTGGTCTCTGGGAGCTAATGCTGGTCTCTGCACGGCCAGCCCACTCTGCCTGGAGCACACTGCAGTGGTGCTGTTAAATAGCCTTTGTGAAGGCTTCCAGAGCTCTAAATTAAAAATGCAGAAAGCCGGGGAGGAGGAGAGAGTTTTGAGAGCAGGGGTTCTCTGTAGCTGGAGCGTTAGGATGTCTTGCTACCTAATTGCTTCAGAATATGTGGGCTTGAATGAATCTTTTTTAATGAATAATAGGCAAATGCATAAATCGCACACCCCAAGCACCCAAATGGTGATGTGCACGCTAATGAAGACCTGACTTCCCTGGCAGGTGTGGAGTTGATTTGTAAAACGCCGTGAATATATCAGTTTTGAAATGATATTTATGAAAAGAAGCGAGTCTTCTGCGCGTTGCCCTTGTCTTTGCTCCCTCCTGCCGCACACCTGCTCCTCCTGGGTGCTGCTGCCGGCATTCCCTGCCGCAGCTCTGCCTTCGAGGAAGTGCAGCAAGACACACCAATTACCCTCTGTCTCCATCCTCACTGCACTGAGCCTGAGAGGGGGGAAAAAGTGAGCACTCCCCCTTCCCCACCACCTCTTCAATTTCAAATCCGAGCCCTGTTGGCAGTGCCATTTGTGGGTTGGAACTCCCTGGCTTTGTGCGCGGAGATTATCTGGAGATTCACCTGGTGCTGATCCAATGAACCAACGCAGCCTTACAAAGGCTGAAGGGAAGGGTGCAGGGTTCTCTTTGTAATAAATCACATGGCGTGAAAAAGGATTTCTTTACCTCCTTTCCTCCATTATTCTCCGTATCTCACCTTGTGGAAATGGGTCTGTTAGGAAGAGACTTAGACTCACGTGGTAGGAAAAATGAGCAGGGCAGGGAGAACTGAAGGTAAGGGAAGGCAGAGCTCCTGGAGGTTTCTATAACTTGGAGATTCCAGAAAGAAGAGACACAACCTGAGAGAGTAGGAAAAAGCCCTGAAAAATAAACCCAGCATGGGCCTTGGTACCAAATCCTTCCTCAGGATGCTGTCACTAAAGCAGCTGCATAAAAAATCCTTAAAAGCAGTGATGAGTTCAGTGCCAGAGGCAAAGGGGTTCTGTCCAGAGGACTGCCCAGCAAGCTGGGTGCTGGTCTGAACATCTTTGGTTTTACTGAGTTGAGCTGGTAACCTTTTGAGATCTGGCTGCCTCCCAAGTAGGGAGGGATGAATACTGCAAAATGTTTCAGTTTCCAGTGCAATTTTGAAACTCATTTGCTTTGACTGAATTTGCACTGTGTTTATGTAAATTTATAAACACTGTAATAAATTTATCTACTTACAGAAAGCAGAAATTTTAGAAAAAGGCTGGAAAACATTGGTGAAACACAAATTCTAATTCAACAAGAATATTCTCAGAACCTGATTTAAATGAACATTCAGTCACGAAGCAGAAACACAGTATGTGGTCTGTATATCTAGCAAACTCTAGCAAGCTTAATCCAAAATTCCAACAATGGTTAACAGCTTAAATGCTTTAAATTATACACATGTCATTTCTTGTGGCTGCAGTGCCTGTGTGACCAAAGCCCAGGATTTCACAGTAGGAATGAAGACCACAATCAGGTAATAGTAGCAGGTTGCTATTTTGCTTGTAGCTCACCTATTCTGGCTATGTTTTTTTCTAACCTGGGAGAGCCTGTGCCAGCACATCATTCTCATTGGGCTCCGTGGCACTGCAACCTGCCACGTTCATAAGAGCATCCATGGGCATGGTCATTATTCCTTATGGAGTGGGATATCCTCCAGTGTCCCTGCCCCAAAATCCTCACCAATTCTGAAGATGCTTTCGCCTTCCCTTGCAACTCTTGGAGTCAGTAATGTCTCCTGATTTTCTGTCTTCTGTGGCCTCTTCCTAAGATCATCCTTAAACAGTTCTCTGGTATAATTTAGGGATGTTTTTCCCCCTTGCTATTTTTGTACTGAACACATTAGTTTATTTACAGCACGAAATGAATCTCATCTGTACAGGGCAGATTTGGAGGCATTTTCTAAATCAGGGAAACACTTACAGCTGTGTGAGGAACTGCATTGAAGCCAATGACAACAACTGCAGTCTGAGTAAAAGAGCTGGTCTCAAATATTGAAAGGTTATGTATTATATTAGAACACACTTGTTTCCCACCCTAGAGCTGCTGTTTCCAGAGCATACCTCTATTTCTACTTTGCCTACCCAGTGTTTGCAGCAGCAGGCAAACAGTTAAGCAGTGGAACCAGCAGCAAAGTCTTCCAGAAATTAGCTGGTTTAAGACTGGGAGGATGAATGAAAAAGCAGTGCAAGATGCAATTTTTAAGTTATCCTGTTCAAGCTCTTGCATTGGAGGCATTAGCCACGAGGGAGATCACATCAGCTGGGAGCAAGATACTAAAATGAATGCAGGGTCTGTAATGGGCACGTGGGAGACTCTTGCCGTATGTTTTGGTCATGTCCTGATATACGTGAGCTCTGGGAGACAGTTCTGCATGTAATAGAGTCAATAATCAAATCTGAAGTACCAAGGAACACAACTTGATGTTTCCTTAGGGAGGCCACAAGTTTGCAGCAGATGAATAAAGAGAGGATGTGGTAGATACAAATTTGTCTTTAGGCAAAAAGGAAAGAAAAAAGGCTTGAAAACTGGAAAGGGGGAGAAAATATTACGCTGTTTCCAGACTGGAAAGAAATAGTAATGCCTACATCAGAAACTTAATTAATTGTTGTTACATTGATAAATATGTGATATACCACATCAAAGACTAGCTAAATGATATTTGGAAATTAATTTGGATTCCTATTAAACAGAGCTCAGAGGAGCTTCCCAAATGAATAACTTGTTTGCTAAGCATTGCTTCCTTCTGTTTATAAAGTCTTTTCAAGTAAAGACAACTATTTTCCACTGTTCTTGTTGTTTTAAATGAACTACAAGATTCATCACTTACCAGACATTCCCGACACATCCAAATTGCAATGCCTTATTTAGGATCTTACAAAAATTAGGTATTGCTTACTTCTTTTCCCTATGGGGATGACTTAGATAAAGTTATCTAAAAAGTCCCAAACCCCAAATTTAATATTGACAGTGCATTTTAGAATTTAAAATTTGCTTCTGCTGCTCTCTAGCTTGGCCACCTCAATGTGCTTTGGAGATGAACATAATGGAATCAAAGTATGCTCATTTTCTATATTGTTAAATATTATTAAAGTAAATGTAAGTGTGACACATTAACTATATAAAGAGATCAAAGTTCAGATTCTGAGCTCTTAAGAAAGTTTTTGTACAGTGAGAATGTTGTTTTCTTGGGAACTGTGCCAAAATACAGTAAAACTCATGACAGTTTCTGCTTTTATTAAATGAAAAACTCATTCCTCTCATTCTGCTCTTCTGCCAGTTTTATCCCGGTATAATTCCACCTACGTCTCTGGAAGTACTTCTGGTTTTTATTAATGTCTATGAGTTCAAAAGAAGATAGGATTTAGTAGAGCCGAGTGCAGAGAGTTTACATGAAGACAAAAAGAAGAGAGAGAGAGAAATCTGAAACAATATGCTGTAGAGTGGGATGGCAGCAACTTTCAGAGCTGTCTGTGGAATTGTAGCTGTTGGAGTGTCCAGAAAAAAATCCATCTGTTTCCTATACAAGCAGAATAGTGGCCACCACGACAAGGAAATGGCTTCTCCAGGCCAGCAAACCACCCAAGTCAGCAGTGATGGAGCTGCAGAGCTGTGCTTGGGTGTTTGAGCTCCCACAGAGCTGATGGTTGGGCTGTGTAAACCCAAGGAGCAAAGCAGCTCCTGCTTGCTTAGATACCCATAGAAATTTTTACAAAAGAGAATGTCCCATTAACTTTGTATCCTTTGGTTCATAGGAAAATATTTATTCATCAGGTTTGGAAACTAATTTCATCTTCTGGTTTCATCCCCTCACTTCTTTAAGCATTTCACCTCTCTTATTTTCCTTTCTCTTTGCCAATTAAACCTATGTTTTGGGTCTTCAAATTCTTAGAATTTTTTGTCAAAGGATAGCACTGCTGGAGTGAATCTCTATTGTTTGCATAGGTGTGTTTAAAAGATTAAGGCTGAACAGACATTCTTGTAATAGACATAGGATCAATGAAAGCTCTTCTTTTCTCAAGAAGCTTTAAGGCTTAGCAGCGAGGTTGATTTTTTTGTTTGTTTGTTTTAACCGTAGAGGAAGTTGCATCTCTACCTGGGCTTTTATTATTTGTGTGGTCTTCCAGAGAATTTCTGAGCAAAAATCTACCCAACTCATCCCAAGCTCACTGTGAGATGACAGAGTTCTCTTCCTGCCTGTATCAGTAGCCACAGCTTGTCTAGGTGATCTCTGCAAGAGGCAAGGGACCTGATTTTCCCCTCTTCCTACTTGTGCCACTTCCAGCTTTTTCATTTATTTTTCAAATTTCAAATTTTCAGTTTTAGCGTTTACTCTGTCAACAGCCCCCTGAGTTTCAGTGAGGCCCCACAAAGAATTTGGACACTATTCCGTGGGGCTGTGAGCAGCAGAATCCAATTCCGGACAGTGTCCTGAGAGGGATCTGAGTCAGGGCAGGAAGGAGAAGCCAAGGTGGCATCCATGCTCCAAAGCCTGCAGGATTTGATGGCCAATAAGCATTTGAACTTGGTGATTTGGTTGGGTAACTTTTGTGTAGGCAATTGCAGGAGGGGAAGAGACCAAGGCCCCAGGTTAGTGGCACAATGACATTCATGCTTTAAATCCCTTAAGCACAAACTTAATGGCCATTGATTACAATGCTCTGAATAGCTTTGCTGAGTCAAAGCCTGACTGAGGACAAGCTGAAGGTCCAGTTTGGTGGTGCAGTGTGTGAATCACCCTCAGAGCTGCAGACCCTCAGCCAGAGCTTCAAAGAGAAGGGAACCTCCAAGGTCAGGGAAGGCTGGTCCAGGGCCAGCCTGCCAAGCTGGGAAAAGGCAAGGGATACAGTGAGCACAGGTTGTGGAGGGGAAGAAGGCTGAATGGCCAAAACCATTTCAGTTGATATTCTGCTGGTCACGTTACTTCTGAAAGGGGCCATTGCTGCAGTCTTTCCTCAGGGGAGCGTTTGCTTTGTTTCCCCCATGAGAACAGCACTTAACTACTTCAGCTGCAGAATATATTCCTAATTCTGCAGCTGATCTGAGGAGAGGCTGCAGCCCATGTAAGTCCTTTGTGTCTGTTTTGTGTGTCTGTGTCTGTGTGCAGGTGCTCCCTGATGGGGTTTGATCTGAACCGGCACTGGGCGAATCCCTCTCCGTGGGCTCATCCCACCCTGCACGGAGTGAAGGAGCTCATCATCGACATGTACAACAACCCGGTGAGTGGGGACTGGTGCTGCTGGGCCAGCCCTTGTGCTGAGGGACCCACCCTCTCTCGCTGCAGGGTGCTGTGGGATGCCAGCAACTCTTAACTCTCCAAAATAAGGGAGAAGTCAGCAAACATCCCCCCCACCCCTGCAGGAGATCAGGGAACGGCTGTGCCTTCTGCCACAGGAAGCATCAGAAGTGGAGAAAGCAAGTGAAACGAAGTTCAGCTCGGATTAACTATGAAATAATTCTGAAAGCAGGGCCTAAATTCAATCGAGCTGCTCTCATGCTCTGAGCTGGATTCAAAACAGCAGGCCCCCCAAATTGAATTAGGGAATGGCAGTGATGCTTAATCCGGGGCTCTGGCAGTGGTGGCTGTGTGGTGTGCAGTGCAGGAGGGGGAGAATATTTGCAAATATTATATAAACACATACTCATGCTCACTCAGAGAAGCAGAGGTGTTCTTGAAGGTGAAATCTTAGCTAATCAGAGGAGATGGATTGCGGAGAATATGGAGAAGAGGAGTGGGAGGGAGGCAGACAGCTATTGAATGTTTGACATCAAAGCGCAGAAGGATTATTGAACGTGGCACCTAAGAAAAACTGCTGGAAAAAAAAAATGGAGATGGGTAGGAAAAAATCACTACCAAAAAAATAAGAGGAGATTTTATAGATTATTATTTTTTTCATTACGGAATTCCTGGTATTTGTCCTTTCTTTTTGCTTCTCACAGTGGAGAGGCAATTTGAATCTTTAATTCCCTGAAGTTTTGCTTATTTTTCCTTTTGTTTTTTTTTTCTTTCTTTCCTTTTTGTTTCTGTGAAAAAGGACTTGGCTTGCCTTGCTAATAAAGAAAGAGGATTCTTACCCCTGGCTACCTCATGTATAGGATAAGACTTCCTTTAATTTAACTCCTGGTTTTCCCAATACATCTTAATTGGACTTTTTATCTTCCAGCTGGAGTAATACCTGTACAGAGGAGGTTTTAGGTACAAGGAAGATAGGTTAATAGATGAGATCCTTATGTATGGAGTGGAATCCAATTGCATGAAAAATATTTTCTTAGACTGCTAATTGTTTGGCACAGAATCTGTCTTTCTATTCAGCTTCTGCAGCACCTTGCACTGTGCATTGTGCTTCTGACCAAGGTTCCTAAGCTCTTTTAGACTGATGATGGTAATGATGGAAAGGCATAGAAAGGAGCTTTGGAGCCAGCCTGGTCTTTCCTGTGTTTTCTACCCCAAAAAGCAAGACAGTTTTCCTTCTAGATGATGGAGAGAGCATGCAGACTGCTTTGAGAAGAGTTTTTTTCCAGGAATGAAGAGATCTTTAAACCTTACAAGAAAGTTGGGTGTAGGGAAATGCTTGTAGCCAGTAAGGAAACAAATCCTGGCACTATTAAAAGCCAATGTCAGTAAAATAAAGTTATTCTTGGAGGAAGGGGAAGTTCTTTTCAGCTTCATCCCATTCTAAGGAAGCTTTGAAAATTGTGGTAGCTTCCAGCTGCCCTCTGTGTGAAGAATGAATTAATTTGCTTTGGTGGCTAAAATGAAAAATCAAAAAAACTGTTTGGTGAGAGCTGGTCTGAAATGGAAATCTTTTTTCTCTCCATCTTTCTGTCTCCCACTCTCCCCAGTGATCAACCTGAGATGAACAAGTTCCAGTTCATTTCTTTCTGAGGGAAAGAAAGGGGAGCCTTTCAAACACGAGTGTAACATTTCATTTTCAAGGTTATTTAATTTTTTTTAAAAATACTATTTAGAATTTTTGGGGTTTTTTTGCTGTGTGTCAAAGTACCAACAAAGTTCAGGCTGCTCTTCCGAATTCCATTTCTCAGTGAATTAGCTACCCACCAAAAAAAAATCTTTGTCTGGTTTTATCACCCCCCTGTCAACACCAGCCTTTCTGGCAGTTCCAGGGATGCTCAGCAGTGCAGTGCAGTACATGGGATTGCTGTTATTTTCAGGCAATACCAGATTCTTGTTCTCATGATCCCAGTAATATTTGTATGAAAAGACCATATCCAAAGTGCAGGGGAAGACATGCCAGCTGCCTCAGAGAGAGGGCATGGGACTGTCCATGCACCATCCTACTTTAGCAGTGACTGCTTTTATTAAGTTATGACAGAATGCCAGAATAAAACCTGCTTTAAATCCCTTCAGGCAGCTAAAAGTTTTAGGTTCTTTTCAGGTGTAGAGTGTTACTTTCAGATGAGTGATACATGATAGATGGTTGGCTGCATGCACAGGTGACCTGCTGCAGGAGGCCTGGGCTCAAACTGTGTCACATCAGGCATTTTACATCTGAACATGTCTGTCCTGGCACCCCTCTCCTCACCTGAAGTCTTCCCACACTGGGGAATATGAAATGAAATAAATTGCAGAGCCCAATTCCGTGAGAAATTATGTAACAAAAAAAATAACATTCATCCCTCCCATTGCGGACAAGGTCTGCCACAAAGGGCTGTCCACAGAAGACTGGATTGTTTAAAGCAGAGGAAGTTTGGCTTCATGTTGCCATTGCAGAAGAGCTCAGTGCAGGACTTTTAGATGCATTCATTCCCTTAAATCACTTAAGGAAAATTAGCTGCCATAAGACCATAAAACCATGTTTTAAATATTGCTGCATAGGAGGATTTTTCTTCTGCTCTGCAGTGTGGGAGATAAGCTCTTTCCTTTGAAAAAGAGTTCATTCTGGAGCAGGGAGGATGAGTGACACAGAAATAAGTGAAGTGGGTATGAGGCACACACACGATGCCGCAGCTACAGTGATTCCAGCACTGAGTGTTCCAAGGCTGAGTGCTGTAGTTACTGTATAAAAATAATCCAAAGCACTTGTGGTTCAGTGTTCGTCTGGGTTTTACAAAGCAGGCTTGTTTTATTTTATTTTTAAAGTGTTTCAAATTGCATAAGGACCGCATCACCCTTAGGAAGGAATGGATGGGTCAAGAAATGAGAGAATGATATGAAGATTTGATCTCCGTGTCACTGATTTTGACACAGTAACTCTGATGATCACTGTCATTGTGTTGACCTGCATGGAGTGAGGGGATATTCTCAGCTGTTTCTAGTGGTGTCAGTCTTGCAGATGAGACTGAAGTGATAGACTCTTCTAGCTCATGTGCTGTTGGCTGGGGATATTTCTGTTCCTTTCCCTGCCCGTACACGAAAGAGCAACGTCTTCCCACCACTGCACCAGGTGATACCTGTTGAAACAGTGGATGGTTTTCCTGTCTGTGCTGGAGCAGGCAGCAGAATTATCTCAGAACATGAATGTAATGTTTAAAGCAGCTCAGCTGACTTTTGTTTGCAGCATGTTAAATCGTGTTCATATGTGCCATTCCAACAGCAGAGCTGTGGGGACAAAAATTTCTGCTTGTACATGATAACAAGCACAAGCATGCCTTGAGGGAGCATTGCACAAGTGTGGGTTATGTTTTGGACCCCCATGAGAGACAAATGTGTCATCCTTGTGTGGCTAGGAAACAGATAGTTATGATCACAAGTACCTACTCATTTGTGATAGATGCTTTGAGATGCCTGGAATCAGATTTGTTCCATGTCATTCAGCAAAGATTGACACCTTCACTGTCCTGTTTTTACCCCTTCCTTCTGCAAGGAAGATTGGGACAGGCTATTTCTGTCATTTGGTTCTCTTAGGACCTAGGAGACAAGGGGTAGGCAGTGACTGACCATTTGGGATGAATCTGTTTCAAGTCATTTGCCCCTCCCAAGTGAAAATGCAGACACGCTCATTACAACACTGGAGTTTGCTTTTTTTCTACCGTGATTCTTCTATTCTGCCTGTTTTCCACCTCCTGTTGAGTTGAAACTGGAGTCCTACAAGCAAATGATTCCTTTGCTAGATGCTGTTCACCTTGTGCCCTGAGTGAGCCTGAGACCTGTCCAAAAAAGAAAACACAAAAAACCCCACTTACCTGGGATGTGCTCCTTAATTAGCATCTCCTTTTTCATGCACATAGACACTAAAATTTAAATTATTTCTGCGTAAGTGACTTTTCTGTATCCATACCTGACTTTGGAGTGCTCAGTGTTGCTGCCCTTGAATACTTTTAATACTATTCTGGGTGAAAGTTTTCTCTGATTCAATGCAAAATGAAAGCCCCAGAATGCTAAACTCTGAGTCATCTGCTGGGCTGGAACCTTTAGATCCACCACACAGACATCTGCCACAAGGGCTGATGAATTAGCTGATAGAGGATGGCAATCTGCTGTTGCTGTGGACAGGAATGAGGGAGGGAAGGAGCCTGTGGGCTTCGGGGGAATCTGCTGACAACAGAATTAGTAATAAGAAAGGATGAGTAAACATAATACTGTAGGCATGGGGAGGGGGTGGTATTAGGGGTGAATGATGCCATTTGTGTTTTTGACCAGGTCTTTTAAGATCCCATGTGCAGGCTCAGACTTGAACAAAATCATTATTTTCCAATCTTCCTGTCTCTGAGGAGGCCTAGCTTTTGATCCAGGTAGGCTTGAGTGGACAAGCAAGAAGAGTACAGGGGAATTAGCCTGGTAACTTAACGTAACTGGAATCTTTAGCAGATGACTGTGTTCCTCTTCAGAAAGAGAATCTATTTACTTTGTTCCAGAGTTACTGAATGTGCAGTCCTCTGGGCCTGTGTTATCATCTCTCCCCAGGCCCTTCTTTAGAGGCTGGTGGGTGTCCTCCTCGGGCTGGCTCCCCTCAGAATATCCTGAACCTTCACTCTACAGAAAGAGAGAAGAGCTTTTTTGGGGGGAAAAGGCCTGATCTCTGAGTTCCAGCTTGCTGCTGGTAAGCCCTGATAATAGAAAACAGGCGAGGTTGAAGGTTGAGTGGTGTGAGAAGCTGGTGAGCTCCCCCATGAAGGGAAGCACGTTGTCTCCCTGGCTGTCTGTAACTTGTTAGAGCTGACTGTCCTGTCCAGCCAGGTGGCTTCTCTAGGTTTCCCCACAGCCAGGGAGTGCAGCCTCTTTCCCTGCCATGCTCACAGACTTCCTTTCCATTTTCTGTTTCTCCCATTCTGGTTCTGTGTTTTCCTCACTGTCAGGAGGTTGCAGGTGTTCTTACCACTCCAGACCACTTCCCAGCTCTTCCAAAGGTGCAATTTGGGTGTTGGTGCTTGATGAAGGCCCTCCATCACTGCCCCTCTTTGTGCTGCTCTGTTCCAGACACTGTTTAGGCCATGCACTGCCAATGCTGTTGTTCAGCCTACATCTTCTCCAGGCCTCCAGTAGCAGCAGTTGGAGTGTACTGTCAAGGAGAGGAGTTGTGGTTGTGCAGGAGCCATGGTCCAAGTGTGGAGTTGTGGGAGTGCTCCACATGCAGCACATCCAACCCCCGACTTTCTCCATTATCCTCAACTTTTGTAGTGAAACAAATCAGGATTTTTTTTTCCTAGTATCCCTTCCACATTTTGAGAGAAGCATTCTGGTTTTATGGAAAACTAGGTCACAAAATATAGACTTGGATTCCTGTAACTGATATTTTGCAGGTTGCATCTATCCCCAATGGCAGGGTTGCTTTAGTGACCTCGCATTGTCTCTGCCTTGGGCAGTGCCACATTCTTCAGCAGACAACTCCACATTTAGAAAAATGCAGCTGGTCTCCAAGATGTGTGTGCTTTGCTGGAGAGTGACATAAATTTTATTTTTGTCGGTCCTGCAAATTGTGTCAGTCTTAGAGGCTCTGCTTCCACTCATCTCGTGAAATGATGTTGTTAGTATTACCATCAATGTGACACTGGATAGTTGACAAGTAAAGTATAACAACAGATTTTTCAAGGGTTTCACATCAAAATTGTACACTTAGGCTTCTTATGCGATAAGCCCTCAAGTAGCATTTTCTAATCTAACATTTGAATGACTGCAAGCAATTGTTTTCTCTTCAAAAATTCTTTTTTTTCCCTCATCATCTCCCCTGCTCCTGTTATAAATTGGAGCAACAAACTAGAATATATTTCTCTGGAAAATTATAAGCTCATTCTCATTCGAGCTGAAGCCAGTTTGGATGTTAATAAATGTTTAGAAAGGCTGTGGGTTGGGGTTTGGTGTTGCTCAGAACTCACTTGGAGCCAAACAGATCAGCTGGGGTCTGCATCATCTGGTGTGAGGAGTCATAGCAGATTAACCCAGGGTAATGAGATCTGCAGCATCACACACTACCTGGCTCCATTTTGCTGTTAGCAGAGCTCTTACACTTCCTCCCCCAGCTAAACAACACAATAGTAGTGAATAATCATTTCTAACTCAATATCGAATTTTAGCAACCCCCTGGGAAGTGATGCTCAGAGAGTCCCTCAGTTGTGGGTTGTCATTTGTACCTGATGGTTTTCACTCTGACATCAAAACAGCCCTTGCCAGGCATCAGCTTTTGCCAACAATTCTCAGGACAACACAGTATGTGTTATTCTGAGTTCTTCCTAGGCAGAATGGCCAACGTGCTGCCTCTTATTTCTCTCCTCCTGAAATCAGAAGGGGGATCACCTCTGCTCATGCAGTGTGTGTTCAGCTGTGATAGCCCTGTGGCCTCTCTCTATGGTGATGCTCGTGTTTGTGCCACTCTGTTGGTATTTCAGAAGTGCCCTGCGCCACTTCTCTCTTGAAAGTCCCTGTTGACTGAAGTGTAACTTTTCAGTATTTTGAAAATATCATTTTTATTTCAGTTTGCTGTTGAACAAACTAAGGACAACCTTTCCCTCAGTGCTGCAGTTTAGCAGTGTGATGGACCCATCACTGTCTGATTCTGTGGCTTGTGCTCAGGATTTTGACTCTCTTTCACACCCTCCTGCTGGACCAGCATAATCAGAGTTACTGATGGTCTATCTAACATTATACTTCATATAGGCTGTTTAGAAGTATTCCCATTAAACTCTTGTGGTTGCTAAATATGGATAAATTTGGTATCTGCTGACAGAAGCAAAGGTGGTGTGCACGATCAGTTTGTTAGCTGCAGCATTTTCTGATAAGAAATCTTGTGAGAGTAACAGTTCAGAGGAACTCCTCAGCTCCCTTTCATGCAATTTTAACAATTCTGCTTCCTGGAGTAAACATTCTCTCTTGATCTAGTAATATCTTCTGTGTTTATACCATGTAAAGCAGCTTCTGATCCTAGCAAATTTCTTCCCACAGTCCCTAAAACACACACAATATTCAGAGAAACTTGCAAATAGCAGAGCTGGTTTTACACTAGAACAGATTATTTGCAGGAGATGCTGAATCTTTGCCACTGGAGGGTTTTATGATGGGTATTTATTGGAAAAAAGTTTAGATAGAGTTAATTCCCTTTTGAGGCAGTTGAATACACTCAATAAACTCTACAGATTTTCTTCTCATCTACAATTAATCTGTGATTTTTGTCCCTTCCCTTTGATTTGTTTTCAACATGTAAATCTTCATATATATAAATATATATATAAAAGTGATTATATAATTTCTCTGGGTATAAATGTATGTATAAAAGTGAATATATAATTTCTATGGTAACTTTCAGGAATCATTAACACCGTTAGTTGAAGTTCCACCTGCAACTGTGAACTCCTTGTTAAAGTGGTAGTCAAGGAAGGGAGTTCTATTCAGGCCAACCAGTGCTAATAGTCTTATTTTTTTGCTAAGTAAAATGTATATTTTGAAATTATAAATCACATTTCATCTAAACTAGACAGTCTTTTTTGGCTGATTTTGTTTTGTTTTGACCACACTTGCATGCTCATAATCTAGCTCTGGCTGATGCTACACTATACTTTTGTCAAATGCTCCAGATTTTCCAGGAAATGTGTCTGAAATGGGTCTGCAGCTACCAAATTTCTCTCTGTTTTTACTCAGTCATTGTGCTAATCATATCACCACAGTGGTAACGTCTGACACAGGCTGTGGTTTCTTTGACTGTTTTTTTTTTCCCTATCCCCATTTGGTAATGTTTTTATCTAGTATACGAACAGTTTCAGGTTAAAAAAAATAATGCAAAGAAGAATGAGAGACTAAAATTTCCTTTTTTTCAACACAATAACGGCCAGTTTCCATTAGTACCTGGCACTTCCGAGCTGTTGTTCTCCATGATGCTCACACACCTGCATGAAGCACTGCAGACAGATTAGTGTGTGGTTCCCGATTGTATTTCTAGACAAGTGCCCCTTTTACTCAGCTCTGATACTCTCCCATGTTGTGTGAATGCTTGCATCCTGTGACCTGGGGTGTCTGTGTGCAGTAACATCCTCACCTTGCTGCTCTAAACATCTAAACCAGTTCTGGTTTCAGAGTTTGCTGTTCTGAGGAATCTCTGTGCTGCTGCTTCTTGTTTGGGGCAGGCATGTTAGTTATGCCCTCCACTTTGCAGTGATCTACTGCTCACCTTATCTTTTCTTCCAGGTGTTTTATTGCGATTACATGGAACTTATGGTGTTACTTTCTCAGTTTTAGCTCAGCACCTCAGTCTCTTTCCACAGCTCTTCAGGGCCTTTAGTCAAACTCCTCTCTTTTACCTTGGATCAAAATATTATCCATCAAAGCTTTAGTATCCTCTCTACCATCAAAACATGGTTGTATTTTCCTGGGATGTGCCTGGGGGGCTGAACACAACTCAAATATCCCTCTGAGGAAATAGTGTCTCCTAAAATAGTTTTTTGAAGATGTACAGCCATGTTCTCTATTTTTCTAGGGGCATCTGCCAGCACCCTGCTGATGAATCAGAGCCGTCTCTTCAGAGAATTTACCCCTTGCCAATGGAGGAAAATATTCACTTTATATAATACACATATTTTTTTCTTCGACTGAGTGTACAAGAGGGGTTCAATATGGATTCTTTCCTCCCTCTCTTGCATCTTCTTCCTGCTTCAACGTTCTGTAATTCTTACAGATGTTATTGAATTGATGTTATTGAATTCCTCCTAGCATCTGCATTGGGGAGAGAGGATTTTGGATTTTTTAATTTTAAGTAACATTAATCAGGGAGTGGCTGACATGTTCAGTGCTGCGTTGAGAGTTTCCTTTAGTCTGGGAGATATGATTAAGCTCCTCCTCAGTAATTCTGGTTTCATGTTTCTCCTCCCCTTCTCAGTTTTTCAGTGAGACACGAGAGTTTGAGATTTTTTTTTAGCCACTTATGAAAAACTCCCCCTCCGCTTCTGCTCCTTCCCCAAGTGCTTCTATAAAGTGGGTCAGAGTCAAGGTCACTGACAAGTCTGCTTCAGTGCTTGCATTTGAACTGCTGAGCACTGAGGAGAATGAGCTCCTGCACGACACAGTGCTCAATTCCAGCTGCCTCTTGCCAGAGCTTCTTGGAGTCAGGGCTTCTCACAGGATGCAAGTGGAAATGCCTGGAATGAGCTGATCAATTTTATTTTTCCCACTTCAGAAGGCATTGGGACCATGCCCTTTGTTCAGTTTTCCTGGGGTTGCATTTGCCTTTTAAGACAGAGGGGCAAAGTCATTGCCAGGGCTTTTTTATTTATTACAAAAGAACTCTTAGTATTCAAAAATGATTTAGAGACAGCTGGCCAAGTGTTTGACCTAACTATGTCTGTTCATGCTATTCTACTGGTGCAAGATAGCAGTAATAGAGCCAGTGAACAATTAGCCCAGTGTATGCAATGAAGATGGGTGAAGTGAAATGCTGATTTTAAATGAGGATATTGACATAATAGCATCTCAATCAGGGAGCACTGGAATAGCAGTGTGAAATTATACACCAATAACAGAGGAAACCAAGCCAGCAGAGCAGTGACATTATAGTTCAAAGAAAGATCAGAAGCAAAAAAGAGAAAAGAAAAGAAGTGGGGGAAAGAAAAGGCAGGGAGTGGAATTGTATCAACAAGTACTGAAAAATCTCACAATCTCTGTGCATTAAAATTTCATGCCAAACTGGGATGATAACACTAAGCATCTTTAGTGTCATGCTCCGAATTACCACAGACTCAATGAGGACTCAAAGAATGTAATGACAGAGCCTGATTAAGGTGATTAAAGGTGATGTAGAAACCACATTTATACACTTTAAAAATGACATCTTCTGGAAGCAAGGAATCAAAGAGCCTGAAAGAGATGAGCAATTTTTTTTTTATTTATCCCTTAGCAAGGATTAAGTCTTGATTGAAGATGTACCTGTCAAAGAAACATTCCCAATAACAAATATAAACATGCTCAAATTCATCATTCCTGGTGGAAATCAAAAAGACCCATGCCACATACTTCTGAAAGGAGGCCAACACAAAATGGAAAAGAAATTTAAAAGCAGTCACTAAAAGGGCAAAACAGAATAAAATAACACTTTGGGGAGACATGGCAGCTAAATAAAATCACCATTGTACGAATGCATTTTTTCAGCTTTACCATTAGAGAGTAAGTGTGTTACCCCTCTTTGAAAAACTCCACAACTTTATAAAAGGTTGCATGAGAAGTTAGCAAAGGGGATTATTAGACTGAGGAAGGTCATTAGCATTAAAGGACACCCTTTGAAGTCTTGCCCAAATGAACTAAGGATAAAAAAACCCAGTACACTCTGGCAAGTTAAATGCAAACCCATAATAATAGCGGACAAAAACAATTTTGAAGAATAACTTGCTAAAGGCATAAAAACTAATAATAAAAACTTTTTCAAATACATCAGAGGCAAGAAGCCTGCCTGAAGGTCTATAAGGTTGATAGATGATCAAGATGTAAAAGTGCTCAAGGAAAATAAGGTCTTTGCAGAAAAGCTAAATGAGTTATTTGCTTTGGTGTTCACAGTGAGGAGCCTAAAGGGAATTCCCAAATTAGAGCTGCTCTTTATGGGGGACAAGTCAGATAACATGGATAACAGTGGTTTAATGGTAGATTTCATTTTTGAAAGAGGAATTTATACATCTGCTAGCCTGCTTTCGGGGGGTTGACAAGCATGAAGATAAAGGCAATCAACCTGTTGCCTACTTTGAATTTCCGAACAGCATTGGCAAACTTCTAACCAAATGATTTTAAAGAAGTTAAGAATCTAAGTTGCGATTGGATGATACGAGCTTTTTGTGCTTATTTGTGCTTTTGCTGGCACTGTTTCCTTAAAGGTCCTGTGCTGCCCACAGCCAGAGATCTCTGTGTGGCTGTTGTTTCATAGGCTCATGCATGGGAAAGAAAACACAGCTCCTGCTACTGCTCTCTGACAGGATCTTGTGCTGTTCCCAGATTAAAGTAGAAGGGGTGGCTGTTTGATGCCTGGATTGGCACTATCAGGTTTGTGGATAACCAGTAGTGGTTGTTCTGCCTAAACAAGAGCTCTGTTCTGTCCCTTGTACCTCTGCATTCCTGTAGGTCTGGTGCTTGGGGAGACCTGAATCTTGGTGGAGTTACTTTGCAGTGCCATGCAAAAAAAAAAGGGAAAAAAAAATGTGAAACTGTGTTTTGATGGGGAAAGTCTACAGACTATGTGATTTCCCTGGATAAAAGATCATTATCCTCAGGGGAGGCCATTATATTGTCTTTGTGACAATATGCAGAGGTGTAGGATAGTCCCACTGCTTTCTTGGCATACGTCATTCGAAAACACTAATCCCAAATAATCCTGTAGACAGGATTCTCCACTGCTTATTTTCAGCTTGTGCCTGGTTTATTGTGTCAACTAGAGCCTGTGCCTGAGAACAGGAATCCTGTGAGGAAAATACAGTGACTGCCTAACAGCTGAAAGGAAGGTAACTAATGGATCCAGTGGGATATTTAGACAGATAGGCTTTAGTTACAGACTGGGTGACTCGAGCTGAACGAATAACACTGTTTCTCTTCTGCAAAGTATAATAGATATCCTTTATGATTTCAGGTTGCCAGGATCTCTTCCTTTTGCAAACTCATCCTATGAGGATTATAATGAAGCAGAGCTGCTTCCAGAGTTGTTATTTTCCTTAAACCTGAAAAACTGCTCTTTTAGTTTCATAGGCATCAAAAAATAGCTTAATGCTGGTAGCATTACTAGCTGGCTTTTGCAGGCAGCAACCCTGCAGTTTTGCATATGTTTTCTTGATCTAGAGCCCAGTTTAAGCTGTTGAATGGGGTCTGTGCCTCGAATGTTCCCTAAGTGCAATTATGAAGAAGAAATTGCTTATTTGAATCATTAATCAGTCTCTGGATGGCTGCAAGTTCTTATATTTCATGGCTGGTTTTCATGATGTATGTGACCTATTCATAGCATTGCTCAAGCTGCACAGGAACAAGACTTAATTCCTATTCTTGTTAAAGCTTTTCTGCTGACTTCCTTCACTAGTTTGAGCTTAGAAACTCTCCCAAACCCAGAGGACCACTATATGCAAAACTGCTGGAAAGGCTCCTCAGACAAGAAAACTGAATTAGTAGCTTAAATCTTTCAAGTTAGTGTTACACAACAGATCGATGTTTCCTATGTGGATGCATTCAGTCATCTTTTCAGAATCTGATTACTATATGCCTTGTGAAAAATCCAATTAAAATTAATGTATTAATTAACAGAAGTTTAATTTTCTTCTTGTCAGGAGATACATCACGATGTTGGAATTTTACCACATCAAAGTTAGCAACAGTCCCCATCTTAAAAGTATTTTGAAAGCTTCTACTTGCTGTCTTCTGCAGTGCTGACACCAGTGGATCAATAGGTTTTTAAAAGCAGACAGGAATCACCGTGATAATCTAGTCTGATTTACAAAGTACTAAATATCATCCATCATGGTTTTCCTAAATGGGCATCAAAGTCTGAGCTTCCCCAACTTCTGGTGGCTTAGCTGTTAGAGAAAATGACTGATCTAAAAGAGCTTAGAGGATTTATCTCACAAGAGCATCTGGAATATCAAATCTTTTTCCAAATACCTTCAAAACTCCATCCCTGTGCTGGTAAGGTGGTTTTCTTTAAATGAATTATTTTCTATTTTTTTTTAAATGATTTTTTTTTTTTCTCTTCAGTATATCTACCTTCTGGGAACTGCCATATAGGAAACTGCAGTGTAGAGCTGGATTACTGAGCTGGGTCATTTTGATGGCCTGAGCTGCAGAATCTGACCATACTTTATGTGATAAATCTGCCTGAGCATGCTGAAAGCCAGGGATACTCCAACGTGTGAGCTGCCTCCTTCATTTCTATGGGGCTTGTTCATGTTCCAGGGTGATTCCTTTGGAAACAATGCTGATAATTATTTCCCAAAACATGGTAAGAATGAGAGGAAGGATCACATTATGAAGACTGATAATCCTTGATTCACGTAAATGTACATCTGGGAGAAACAGAGAGTTGCCTGAGCATAAACAGCAAAATTTAAGTTAACACACACCATGGAGCATATGAGCAGGAAGGAAAAATCAACAGTGTGTTTGATACTGCTGAAAAGGGAGCTCAGCAAAATAATGTGCCTGCAAAGCTTTTAAAAACAGTGCAGTTCACTCCCTCCTTCATCCTGGTGTTTGTGTCCAGTTTAGAGAATCACAGGACATTTAGGTTTAGAAAGGACCTCCAGAGATCATCCAACCTCCCTCCAAGGCAGGGTCACCTAGAGCAGGTTACCAGGTGGGTTTGGAATGTCTCCAGAGAGGGAGATCCATAACCTCCCTGGGCAGCCTGTCCCAGTGCTCTGCCACCCTCAGTGTGCACAATTTCTTCTTCGTGTTGAGGCTGAACTTGTTGTGTTTTGGTTTATGGCCATTGCCCCTTGTCCTGTCACTGAGCACCACCGAAAAGAGTCTGGATCCCCTCTCAGTCTTCTCCAGACTAGACAGGCCCAGCTCCCACAGCCTCTCCTCATCAGAGATGCTCCAGAGCCCTCATCATCCCTGTGTCCTTCTGCTGGACCATCTCCAGTAGCTCCTGGTGTGTCTTGTGCTGAGGAGCCCAGAAGTGGATGCAGCACTCCAAATGTGCCTCACCAGGGCCAAGCAGAGGGGGAGCATCACCTCCCTTGACCTGCTGGCCACCCTCTTCCCAATGCACCCCAGGGCACCACTGGCCCTCCTGGCCACAAGGACACTACCAGCTCATGGTCAAGGGTCAACAGCAACCCTTTATTTGTGTTGATGTATAGAATTTAATGGGGAATTTTGGTAGTTTTGGTGTTTTTGCCCAATTAAAACACTGCATAAAATGTATTGCTACTACTGTTATCACGTGATTTTGTTAAATAGGTTGTTGCTTTAAATCTTTTTATTTATGGACTGTTCCCTAAAAGCTCTGTTTTTAACTGTGAGAATATCTTGCATTTAGGTTTGGATTTTCAACAACACCTTCTGAAATAGGATCCTGTCCTGTCTCATTATATCTTGAGCACAAACCTCCAAAGTTTAAATGCAAGTTAAGAATCAGTTTATGCCCTACTGAAATGTAGTCACCTCTGGAAAAGACCCCATCAGCACAGCACTATTTGAAGGCTGTTTACTTAGATGTACATCAAGAAAAATCTATTTCTGTTCCAAGTCCAGCTAATCTATTGTTTTGTAGTTTTTGAAAATAAACTGCCTTCATCTCAGTATTGGTCTTCTGCTAGGGAATTTGTGGTGGTTTATGACTTCCCCCCAAAAGGATATTCACTGTAGAATTAAATCTCAGCAGGAGTAGATTTAATCCTCCCCGATGACTTGTAGTCTATGGAAGCGTTATTGCCTGTGCTTGGTTGGTGAGTCTGCCCTTCAGGAACTGGATGTTCTCCTCTTGCTGCAGTTAACTCATGCAATAGAGACAGCTTTTTATTCTGTTTATGTCCCTTGATAATGGCTGTATTGATCTGGCCTGATGTAAGCAAAGGTTCACAGTTCGCCCAATGTTGCTAAGGGTACCAGACTATTGCTGCCACCAGCAGACACATTCCATCATCCCTCAGCCTCGGTGTGTGAAAGCTGGAGCAGCAGGATGCCACATGTTGGTGGCTCAGGAAAATGGCATGTGTCAGAACCTGGCATATGTCAGACTTGAATGCTGCTAAAATTAGAGTATATTTTTTGTCATTTTTGTTTTGACTGCCAAGCGATGCAGGGACGTTTAAAGGTTAGCCTAATTTTCACTTGTTTGGAAACATAAGTCACAATGACAACGGTGTGCAAAACCACCTATGAATTTTGTTTTCAAATAACTGAGCATTCCTTTCTTTTAAAAAATTATCAAAGTGGCTAAAGCTGCCCTGAGCCAGGAGCAAGAAGGGTGAGGAAGGTGGGATGTTGTCCAGCCTGACAGCTCTGGGCAAATTACTTCATCATCTCCTTGCCTGTTCGGTTCAACAAGGAATTTTCACTAGAAAGCAAAATCCAGGAGAAAAGGTTTTGAGCCTGAGTTCTTTTGCGGCAACTCCAAGCAGAGCTGCAGGAGTGAGGACTGCTGAATCTTATAATACTGCTTGGGGGATTTGGCTCTTTGTTTAGAAAACAATTTAAGTCTGTGTACTTGATTTTCCTAGCACAAACCCCCCGTTGTCCCTGGAAATAAGAAATAATATTCCAGCTCTGCAGTGATGAATATGTCTCACTGTGACAGAACACTTCAACCTGTTTTAGTCTATTTTTAAAAACAAGAGGCCTGACACCATAGCTGGGAAGCGGTGGTGGTGAGAGAACAGGATTAACTACTAGATTAGTAGGTTGGGTTTTTTTCCCCCAGAGTCTGAGGTGGAGGATAGATTAGCTGGTTTAAAGGAAAAACTGTTTTCACCTTTTTTCCTTCTCTTTGAGAGCTGGAAAATGCTGATTGCTTGATCCCATCTTATCCTGGTTCTTGTCTGTTAATTCCATTCTCCAAATGGTGTAGTTACCTTCTAACAAGATTAGAGGAAGGGAGGGAGTGAACTGCTCAGTTGTCCTCTAGAGACCCTTGGAAAGGGTGATTTGGAGTGGGCTGCCAGGAGAAGTGGTGCAAAGAGCACCGTCCAGCCCAGCCTATTTACAGTGTCATAGTAGTGGATTGTTCCCTGCAAAACCAAATATTTAGCAGTTGTGGTGTGTTAGTCAAACTGAGATATACCACTGCTGGGTGTATATATATATATAGATATATAGATATAGATATATAGATATATATATATATAGATGTATATGTACGTGGTATTCTGGAGAGAGGGTTTACACTGTTGATTCCAGCAGTGTTGTAATAGCAAAGGGCAATGAAAATTGATATCATAACAGACATTGTGATTTTATGTTATTAGTGAAAATAACTTCAAATGCAGTTTGATAGATCTGAAACACAGAAATTCATCCAAGTAAAACATTGTTTTAGTTTGCAGTCTTGTTTTGAGAGTGCCAGTATCTTCAGCTGAAATCAGTGGAAGCTGTAAATGATCACTGTGACTGCTTTTAGCCATGCAGATTGATTTATCACCTGAACCATTAACATCTGTGTGCTGAGAGCAGTAGGAAGAGTGTATGTGTGTGTGTCTGTACATATATCACACCTATGGTATGCTTTATGCATTGTTTTCCTGTTGATTATGTGTTTTGCAAAGGAATTTATCTGCGTATCTTCCCCGTGGAGTTCAGAAGCATCATTGGATCTGGTTGTGCTGCAGTTCAGGGAGAGGCTGGAGCATTTGCAATAAAGCTTGGGAGCCATTTACCAGGCTATTACAAGAGCTGTGGCCTGCACTGGGTACCCAGGCCCAAGATGCCAGGGAGAAGCTGCCATCTGGCTTTGCAGGCTGGCCAGCATCAGAAGGGTCTGTGCTAATTGGAGCACAGCCCCTCAGTCAGCTGCAGGGAGCCATCCTGCAGGAACCTGGAGGCTGCCTGCAAGACCTGATAGGAATTTTCCTCCTCTAACTTGTGTGATGGAGGCTTGGATGGAGAGCCCTGCCAGCTGCCACCCTCGCTCAGGAACCTGTGGAGAGAATAAAGCTGCACTTGGGCTCACTGGCTCTGTACCCCGGCTAATTTTGTTAATAACAAAGTTAATGTCCTCTTGAACCACACTGGGACTTGATGGGGTATTTTAGGATTTTTATCCTTTGGACTGGAAATGATAGAACAGACTGCAGACAGAGCACATTAGATTATCTCTTCCTAAGTGCAGATTTCACCTCACCATAAATTTCTTCGGCTTAGTAGAGTTTTTGTAATGCCCAGGTGAAACTATTTTAATGAAAGGCTGACTGCCACTTAAATAAACAAAATAACTAGTTCTGGTAAGCAAGCATGTGAATGCTGTTTAGATTTCTCTGAGCTTTATTGTTTCAATACCAGTAAATTCCATTTATTTTAACTTTCCTCTGCTCATCTGAACTAATTTTGCAGCCTAAGCTTTTCTCACAGTGCTACTCAAACCTTTTGCATTAAAATTAAAGGAGAGGAGGAGGGTGAGATACAAAAATTCAGAAGACAAAGTGACTTATGTTTAAAAACTAAGAATGTGGAAAGAGCCAATTTGGCCATAACAGTTTGACATCAGAAATTGTATTTGCAAAAGGAAGACATTTTTAAGATCTACTTTTTTCTCCCCGTTCTCAATATCTTTAAAAATGCATCTGGTAATGGCTTTCAGAAGCAACTCTCAGACAGGATGTGTATGGAAAACCTTGCTGAAATTTTGCTGAAGGTACAAAAGGACAAACACTCAGCCAGACAAATGGAGACAGAAGGGCACAGGGAGGATGTTAGCTTTCCCCTGAACTTCTTGTAGCAGTAAGCATTTTAAAGTCATTTTGAATAACCTCATGGAATATGAGTGAAAGCAGCTTTACTGTACATCGAGCAATAACTGAGCAGGCTTGACATATTTTGTGAGTTGACACCCTTGAATGTAATAAAGTGCATGGATTGAATTTAGTAGCAAAATAAATAACATGCAGGTTATTAAACTCCCTGTGTTATTCAGGACCATCTTGCATTTAGCAAAACTTTCCATTCTGAAGTCTGCTGCAAGCTGCCACGAAAAATCTAGTTTGTCCCAGGAGAGCAATGCAGGAGCCCAGGGAATGCCACAGCAGGCACGCGGCTGGTTTTAGAGCATACAGAGCCTTGCTGAGGCATTAAGGTGCACAAAACCTTCTAAGAAATAGCTCACGACCCTTCCCAGGGGAGCTGCTAATTATTCCTATGGTATTATAGGGGATGGTGACCAGTCCTCCTTTACAGTGTCCAGCCAAACAATAAGGAGTCTTGAGACAAAAAAACTCCACTTCTCTGTTTTTAAAGGTGTGTCAGAAAGAAAAATTAGTGACAAATTTTGCTTGAGGGGGCTGCCTGGTGCCAAGTGGCCTCCAGGTGTTCAGTCACCTGGCAGCAGCACTTCACTGCTTGGAGGGATCTTAGAGGTATGTGTGAGGGATAGATAAGGGTGCTTGGGAAGAAATGGCATTTATTCTGAATAAAGATGGATCTGCACCCTCCCTGCTGGCATATAATCCTTGCAGTTCTGGGGTTATTTCAATCAGCCTTAGGAGATCTCCTCTTAAATCTGGCTGTCATTCATTTGGATTTGGCCACTGCAGAGATGTCAGGGCCACAGCCAGCTGCGGAGCACACTGCTGTCCCCACCACAGCACAGTGAGGCATTAATTTCTGTGTGAAGCTGTACCTAGGGAGCCAAAGGGAACAGGAAGCTGAGCCTAACCTGATGGAGGAGAGAGAAGCAGTCCAGAATCAAATGAAGCGTGTTCCTTGCTAGAAGTTACTGGGCTAGAAACATGTCAAGGATGGTTGAGTCCATGCAAGGAAAATTTACTACTGTTGTTGCCAAACTTCCTATTTTGTAATTTGGTCAGATTCAGTCCCCTTGTAACTGTATGTAAACTTCAAACCTCATAGTTGACACATTTGGGCAAACAGACCATTTCAGCTCCCCCCTTTTTCCTTTCTAAGCAATTGGTGCTTTAAAAGTTAGTCTAAAGCTTCCTGTCCATCTCACTCTGGACCAGGTGCTGGGTTCACCCCCCCAAGGGCAGTTTTTAAGCCCTGACAGTAGGAAGAGGAAGGGGTCTCATTTTCCTCCTTGAGAAGAGCATCCTTTGGCAAAGGAAAGAGCTGATCTCTTTTGCTGTAGGTGGTTCACAGGCTTGAAAATGACTTTTCAGTGGTGCAACAAATGTTTCACTTTGTGCCAGGAACTGGCCTGTCCCTTTGGACATTGAATGAGCAGATGCCTAATTAGCCTATTATTTGCCGTGGTTGAGATCGCTGAATTTTGATGAAAGAGACTTTACTTTAATCATTGATTCATGACACAGATGCTCATATTATGCATTAGGCTGTTTAACCTTCCACAAATACAGTTGTCCCATGCACCCTTTTATAAATATCCTGGCAACTGCCCTGTCTTCCTGCATTCTCTATGAGGGGGAAGCTTGGGAGCTCCCAAATCGGTCCTCAGTGCTGATAATGAGAATATTGAATGCAAGCAGAAGACACTGAGTGGCACCAGGGCACTGGGTGGCTCAAGCATACATTGATAGCTTTTAGGGAAGGAAGAGACTCCCGTGCTGAGGTGAAAGGGGCTCTGAACCCTGCCATGCACTGCCTGAGCCTGGAAAGCTGAGCTGGGGCATCCCAGAGGATGGGTGTCTCAGGAGATTCCTGTATTTTTGGGGCAGGAGTGCAGCTGTAAACCCAGGAGATCACTTAAGAGATGAGACTGTTCCAGACTTCCTTTCTACACCTCCCATGATGTTGTGTCAGACCCCAACACCCTGACTTATTTTCTTCTCCTATGAGGAACGGCTGAGGGAACTGGGGTTGTTTAGCCTGGAGAAAAGGAGACTCAGAGGCGACCTTATCACTCTCTACAACTTCTTGAAAGGTGGTTGTAGTGAGGTGGGGGTTGGTCTCTTTTTCCAGGCAACAACTGACAGAACAAGAGGACACAGTCTTAAGTTGCGCCAAGGGAAATATAGGTTGGATATTAGGAGAAACTTTTTTACAGAAAGAGTGATAAAGTATTGGAATGGTTTATCTGGGGAGGTGGTGGAATCACCATCCCTGGACGTGTTTAAAAAGAGATTGGATGTGGCACTCAGTGCCATGGTTTAGTTTAGTTAAGGTGTTAGGACAGAGGTTGGACTCGATGATCTTGAAGGTCTCTTCCAACCTGGTGATTCTGTGATTCTGTGAATGAGTACTGGAGAGTTCTGGAGAGGAATTCATTCATGGTGATGAGCAAGGCTGTGAATTTATGGGCTGCTCCCTTCACTGCATCCATCCATGACGGTTTCACAGCTGGAGGGACCCTTAAAAACTATTCAAATCCGATGTATGCTGTGCCAAACTTCTCTAGAAACTGTAGCACGACAATTCCCTGATGCTATCTAAAGGCCTGAAACTTTCAAAGAATCCTCTTCCCCAGATATGATCCTGAATTGAGAAGAGGTTTGTCATAAATACCCTTCAACAGGTGTCAGTAGGAAAGCAGATCCTTTTAAAAGGCCTTTCCAAATGCATTTTTAATCCCCCTCTTCACACCCATCTCCCCAAGACACATTGGTTCTCATATGCTCCCTGCTTTATCAGTTTCCTGCTGTACATCCAGAGGTTGGAGAAGTGAGGAGCCCAAAGAGGCAGAGCTGTAAAAAGGAGCTGGATAAACATCGATTTTGTTTTAAAATCTGAATAATTGTTGGGTCTGTACTGCTGGGAAGAGAAAAGGAGTTAAAGATTTGCTCTCTGTTTGGTGTGATAAATGGCAAATTCTGTGTAATACCAATGATGGATGTAGCCTGAAAGGTCAGGGGAATTCCCAGCACAGGGTCTGACCTTTATTTTACTCAGTTCTCTGCACTGAGTTTAGAATAAATTCACCAGTTAGAAAGAATCTACCACTGGAGGTTTTATCTTTGTGTTTTATTTTTGAATGAGCTCTTAAAATTCTTCTCAGGGATTTTTTTTTTTGTGTGTGTGTGTGTGTGTTTTGGTTTTTATTGTTGTTGTTTGTGGTTTGTGGTTTCTGTGGTTTTTTTTTTTTTTAGTAGCAGGAGGAGGTGAAGAGAAGGGAACATATTTTAAAAATATTTGGAAGATTTTGAGAGGCCAAACTAAAAAGAGACAATTTCTTTTTTGGAGCTTTGAGATTAGTCATGCTGCTGTCTGTTTTGGAAAAGTGTTGATATAATAGAGAGCCCAATCTTGTGCTAATATGTATGGACTGATAGAGCTTTCTCTATGCTGCATAAATCCTTCCAACTGTAATAAATTGGAAATGCTTTATTCTGAGAAGAGCAATTATCAGAATTCAGCATATTTCTCCCCCTCCCTGTCAGCTAACTCTGTCCTCTCTTCCAGATCTTTTTTTGACTTGCATAAGCCCCAAAGAGAAAAGAATTTATTTAGTGTTGACCAAAGGTTTAGCAGTGTAAGTTTACAGAAATAAGTTAAGGAGAAAACTTCCCTTAGTATGGGGGTTTTTTTAGACTTTTGGAGTAGTCTTTCAGTTAAAACAGAAAACAGGGCTCATTTTTCTAAATGCCTGAGAAGTGGCACAGAGAAATTCTTTGGCTATTTGATGTCAGGACCATGGCCCACTGTCGCTGTTCTCACCGATGACGAGGAGAGAACTGACACGAAATCCAGGCTCAGGGATAAATGGAAGTGATTTAATAATTTTTCCAAAGGCTTTTACATATTAATTCACAAGAGTGTGTTAAATAGCGTAAGGTAATTGGTCTTTTGGCCATCCACCCCTTGAGGGGATTGACCAAGTTCTAAGACATCCATTTCTAAATATTTATCTAGTTAAAACCATAACAATACTGCAAAAAAACCTGCAGGTGCAAGAAGTTTACAATACTGTAACCTTGTTTAAGATAATCTGCATGGGAAAGACAGAACTCTCACAAAATGCTGCAGAGAGCTGAAGAGATTCTCTGCTGAAGCTTTTTCAGCATCCATAGCCCACTATTCAGTTCTGTGGAGATCACTAAGAGGGTATTTCTGGTACAAGATCCTAAATGAAAGGCCGTGCAGTGGTGGAGGATTTGTTACTGGAGCAACTCAGGTATTTCTGTGGGCACTGGTGGGCCCAGCCTCCAGTGGTATCCACTGTGGGCTGGATTTCAGTGTTTGTATTTCAGTTTGACTTGGAAAACTGCACTGAGTTGACTGGAACTGATACACAGCAGCAGCTGAAGTCACCAAGAGAGGACAGAAAGGCAGCATGAAGCTGAAAATGTTGCTTATCCAGGAAAATTATGGTGACTGTGTGGGTTAAATTAAGAGCAGGCCTTTCCCAGGCCATTAAGTGTGCCCTGCACACTCTTGCACAGCGATGCCTGTGTGCAGCCACCTGTAAGTCCTGTGAAATCACCTCACAAAAAATATAGAAAAGATTTTTCTGGATTACACAGTGAGGCTTGTGGGAGATGTTAAGGTCTTCTTGTGGTGTGGGGTATAATATTACTATGGCTGCCATGGTTTCAGAATAGAAAAGCCCCAAGGTTTTTAGAAGAGGTAATAATTTTCCTTAGCCCAGCTGGTATTGTTGGAGAAGGAAGACAAGTTTGTCATTGTTTTGTGATGCAGACACTCTGCCAGCAAGTGCATCTTATGAATCACATCTGGTCCCTGGAGACCCAGGCTGGATTTTCACTTGGGAAATACAGACTCCTAAAATTCTATTTAAATTATGTGTATGCTGGTTTTATAACCAGCTGTTCATAACAATTTGTTCCACAGTTTTGGGGCCTACTGAGTATAACTTACATCTTTCTCACAGAGTTTGGTGCTTGTGAAACAGGATGAAAAGACCATTTTTCTTTTCAAAAAAAGCCCCATAGGTGGCAAAGGTGAAGAGCCCTTAACAACTGCTGGACTTTATTGGCTGTTGCCCTTGGACAGATCCTTGAATCCCCTGAGAGATCTGTGGTTTCTCTGCCCCAGTCTCACCCTAAGGAGTTTCTAATAATTCAAAGCCTCTGAACATACTAAACATACCCAGAAGAGCAACCCAGCCCTAGAGAACTCAACAGCCTTACCAGTTTGGAAGCAGTCATAATGAAGATCTTTCTTTTTTCTAGACTTAAATTTCAGTTTTCTCTCAGTGGATGTTAAATCTTTGCATACTCAGGAGAGTTGCTCTCTCAGGAGAAACCCCCATCATAATCCCATTGAAAAGCCTCTGAAAACCAGTAAGAGTTGCAAAACAGCCCCTTCCCTTCTCTGTTGAGTAATATCTCACTTATCTTTCAAATTACTTCAAAAATACCCATCTGAGCACTGCAGAAGATACCATTTTCAGTTTGTACTATCCAACAGACATTATTCCCAGAAAACACTGGCTAGGCCTATTTCCAAGAAAACTATGTTGAAAACATGATAGAAGAAATATTAAAAAACAAAAACAAAAACAACAAAGCAAATTAATTAATTCCTGCCTTTTGCATATGGCAATTCCTGGAAAGAATTAACTTTGACCAGTTAATCAGTACTAACATTTATTACTCAAAATGTTATCCCTTTTGATTTGACAGGCTTGTTTTGGATAATTTGTCAAAGATGACAAAAAGGCTCATATGCCTCTCGTTCATTTTGACCTTTCTTACTATTAGGAAATTAATTTCAGAACTGAAACAAATGTATTAGTGTTGTCATTTAAAAAAAAAAAAAAAAAGAAAGATGAATACCTTGCCTTCAAGCTGTTTCTTCATATTAATCCATCACACGGTAACATGATCGCTTTTTGACACGTAACATCTTACCAAGATACTTTCAACATTCACACCAGCTCTTATTAAATACTGCACATAAATTCCAAGTGCTGGAAGTTATTGATGGAAAAGGGTGAATAATAGAGAGTACACATACGGGAAACATGGGGAGGAGAGAAAGGTTTTCTTCAGTTAAAAGGTTTGTCTGAACATGATTGTCAAGGGTGAAAAAAAAGCAAATACTCAGCTTCTCCCTTGTAGGGTTTTATTTTGTAACTCACAAAGAAGGAATAAATAAATACTTCTTATCAGTAGGTTTTTTATTTAGAATTGGTGGGTTTTCTTTTCGTTTTGCTGAGTGGAAACAAATTTTAATCTAGTCAGGTTTAAAAAAAAACAAACCTGCTTTTTCCTTGCTGTTGTTGCTGTGGTTGCAACATTTGTTTTCCACTATTTCATTTCAATATTTGCTGCTGTTTACCCATAATTCCCACCACATCCTCCCCCTAAATTGCCTGTAGCTCTTGGAAACGTGTTGGTAGGTGCCTTCCTGAGTAAGAGTCGTGAGCGATTCCTTTGATCCTTTCAGTTATATATCAAAGCAAGCATTTGAGCTATATGGACAAATTAAATGATGCACTACTCCAAGATATAAAGAACTACAGACTTGCTAAGCACTGGTGGCTGTCAAGCACAGCCACTGGGTAATGTTGGATTGGAGTCACAGTTGTTAACGGGGCCTTAAGCCTGGCTGGGGTTGAAGTCTGGGTGAAATCTGAATAAACACTCAGACATTTGGGTGCATGTTCAGAAGAAATTTTATTTAGTTGTGCTCTTTGTATTGGTATGTCTGTAAATCTGGGCATTGCAGCTTTGGAAAACTTTGGTAAGGGTCATGATGCAGGAAAGAATGGGGATGACACTGAGATATTGTTGAGATGCCTTTTTATCCAACACACTTAGCATGCAATGGGCTCTGGCTTTACATTCATCATGTAACTATATTATTGGACCTTAACAGCCTCTTTGATTTGTGAATTCCTGCTTTCCAACAAATCCACTCAATGTGTGGATCTTAAATCTATGGTTCATGGGTAGACTGGAGCAAAAGGGTCACATCAGCCACGTTTTAAATACCATGTGGGTAAATCAATCAAGTATTATCACATCAGACCAGCCACATCTATTATTTTGCAGAGATGAGTTCAGCAACGTGCCAGTTATGCTCTGTGGACAGTTATGTTTATACAGCCATCAACAGCTGCTGCTTCCCATTTCCATAGCTTAAATGGAAGGCAGACTTCTGAAACTAAAGGACTCATTTTATTACCATTGGTGCTGCCGTTTTCTTGTACGGCGAGGTCAGAGGAAGGAAAATGTTGAGAATTATTTTTAGTGAAGGGTGATATAAAACCTTGATAAAGGGAAGGGGGTTGCACAGGAGTGGAGCATTTGTTTGCACAGGGACATTGTGGCACTGGGTGGGTGTGCCAGGCTGTTTCAGCTCCCATGGCCACCTCCCTGTCACATGTGTGTGTCTCACCAACCCCAACCTCATAATCTGGCATTCATCTTGACTCCTGATACTGTTTTGGTCATGCAGAGGAAGGAAAGGCCATGTGCCATAAAGAACTGATCGTTTTTCTGACTGTGTGAGTCAGTCAAAGGCATGTCTTGGATATATGCAGACCATTGGATCCAGGAATCCTCTCCTGGCTGAGCACCTCTGGTCCCTGAGGATATATTGTTGAAAAACTTGCTGGTGGTTTCCTACATATCTGTAAGACCAAGTGCATTGAGCTCTGTGTATTTCCTGGAAGATAAAGCTGGTGTGAGTTGTGGGTACACGTTGCTTTCTGAAACTCAACCCCATCTCATCTTCAGTCCACATCACCGTAATCACGATAGAGGAATGCAGATAATTGTGAGTCCCCTGGGCTGGCTTTTGGGTAGATCTGTCATTTCTGTAGCAACCTGGAAGACAGAGACAGGAACACTCTGCTATATTAGCCAGTCCACCCCCCCAGCCAGCCAAGTTGTTTCTTACCCTGCTGTGTTTTAAAAAAACCACAACAATTTGCTCTGTTCTAACAGCTATTTTCTGTACTCTTATGAAGAAACCCACTATCACATTGAAGTTGCATTTACTCAAGTATTCAATGGTCACAAAGGGACATTTCTGTGTAGCATATACAATGCTTTGTACCACAAATACATGCATGAAAATGGCCATGGTAAAACAATAGGAGGGGAGTTCTGGTCCTAGGCTTTTTCTTATTTGTAAAGCTTGTGCCATACATACTGCAGTTTTTATTAAATAAATTCTCTGTGTGATATTTAGCTTAAGCAGAGTTTAAGGATTAATTTGGTAGTCTATAAGAACAGAAAAATATATTTATGCATAAAATATTTACTTCTAGACAAAAGGTTTTTCCTTTTTTCCTGAAAAAAACATGTGCTTTTTCATAGCCCCTTTTCATCTGGAAAGGCTTGGGCAGTAGCACTTCACCCATCTCCCTTGTTTTGGAGGACATGGGCTGCTTGCACCTACTCCCTGTGTCTGAGGCAGAATTCCAGTTGATACCAGTCAAAATGTGATGAACACGGTTTTTCTGCCAGGCATCCCATGAGGGTAGGCTGAGGCACTCACATTCTACTGAACACTCCAGCAAAACTTCAGCTGGGTCTGAGTCCCCACCCAGTTCACAGGTGAGCCACCAATTCAGTGAGTCAGAGCAATGAACTGATGGACAAAAATCAATGATTTTGCAATGTGATCAGTGTGATCCTGAGTTCCTCAAAAAGCAGGTGATTATTACAGCTAGTGGCTTGGTTTTATGGATTGCTCTGTGCTGCTTCTTGGGATCTCAGTTTTCTCCCATCATGGCTGAAATACTGAGGGATATTCCATACTTTTTATTCTGGAATGTAAAACCATTTAAGCCCAGCAATCTGCCCCTTTCTCATGCCACAGATCCATAACGGTAGAGGATAAATAGGGGTTCCACTTGAAATTAATCTCTTTTTCATCAAATCTCCTCAGGACGTCCAAAGTTCTTCGAGTTTCTTAGATTAAAGGAATTGAAAAGGATGATGGCTCTCAGGTTTCAGGAAAGAGCTCAGTAGGGAAAGGTAAAGCTGCTGGAAGAGATTTGCAAATCGAAGAAACTATTAGATTTCAGTTCAGCTGATGGCCTGCAGGTGGAATTGGTCAGGACTTCCATTCCACCTTCTCTGCTCTCCTGGGAGTGAACAACACTCCAGCAGGCAAATCCCACCCCTTGGATCTGTGCTTGCCAGTGGGGTTTGCTGCATCCACAGACACAGAAGGAATGGGAATGGTATGAAAGCCTCTGGTATTCAAAGTGAGGGAGAAGAGATGGCTCAACCCCAGATATGCCTCTGACTGGCGCTGGGGAACCTTTCCCTCCTTATCTTGGATATCAGCATTCCTTGTGCTGCTGCTGGGCCTGTAATGAGGGACAAGGAGCAGCTGCCCTGTCAATGAGGGGCTGAGATTTGCTCTCTGCAGCTCTTACGGGGGACCCACCTAGGGTTTTCATTTATTTTTCTTATCATGGGCTTTTCATCCAGCAGCACTCCAGGAGTATGTGTGGGTGTGTGTTACTCCTTGAGGTTTCCTGGGCAGGGCCTGTGACTCTCTCCCCAGTGCCTCCTCAAGTCACTTCTGACTATGCTGGAAAGGCAAAGACAAATTCAGCTCCCAAAATAACATCCTTCATGCCTTTCCCCAACAGCACAAAGCTAGGGAAAATTGAGGTTGGAGTCTAGACCCAAATTCCTTGCTCAGACCCTTGTCTTGCTCTACAGAGATAGAAGATATTACTCTATTATTTCCCCAGCTATGCACACATCCTTCATGCAGGTGGTTTCTGTACTTGCACCAAGCAGGCAGCTGCAATGTTCAGCCCCCCAAGCCACAGAAAATGCTAACTGTTCCTTTAAAACATCTGTACAGTGACTTTCCTTTTCCCTTGATCCTGCTTCTCGCTGCCATCTTCCTAACAAGGGAGTTGTTACCCAAAGACTTGTTATCCCTCTCTCCGCTGATGACTCGCTTGACAGCTCTGTCTGTATGTAAATTAACTTTCTTTTTTTGCTTTATTTTTTATCCAGAGGCATCTTGGTTTTGGCAGTCTCATCAAAAAAGCATATTCTGCTTTAAATTACCCCCAGTTCTCTAAAATGCCTCCCACATCACACTTAAAAATCATTCTTTCTTCTTCTGATTGGGAATTTCAGCAACACTTAAGTCTTAAAATAAATGGCTTGTTTGTGGTTGAATGCTTCCCTCATGCGACACCTTTCGTTATTAATATCTGCACATCTGTTTGTTTAATTATTTGATCTCCTGCATGAAACCAAAAGTCATAATTTTTTTAGAAGTTTGTGTGAGCTGATCAAAGAAAATCTTCTCATTTGGGGTCACAGCGGCTTTCATTCCTTCGCCTTTTGGGCAGTGTTCCAATGTCAGTCACTTATCATAAATAATCAGTTTCATCAGGTTGCTGCAGAGATTCAGCCCGTTGCAGACAACGCAGAGGGTAAATCTGGCCTTAACTCCAGGCTGAAAGTGGCCTTTCAAAACTAATTTGGGGATTTACAAAACGACAGACAGGCTCTCCTCGCGCGCCGAGTTGCTGCTCCTTGTTGTTGCTGGTTGGGTGTTTTTTTTTAATTGCCTAGTTAATATAATCTGACACACTTCTAATGGCCCGCTGGTGAGTTCAATAGGGTAGTGGTTTCCATCAGGTGCTGGTAATAGGGTAAAGGAGCTTGGTTTAAAACCTGTTAAAGATGCAGCAATCTTTTTTAAAAGCTCACTGTTAGCAGCTCTTCTGGAGCCTGTGCTAAAGGATATTAATGTCAGGAGCTGCTTTGCTACCAGAGGCTCCAGCTGAGCCCTGCCTGCTCTTGTGTCCCTTTGCTAAGCAGGAAACAGCCAGCCCTTGTGACAACATCTGAATTGGGGCTTTGGGATGTAGAATTTCCAGCTGAGTCTGGGGCAGAATAAACTGAGTTCCAAGAGAAAACTCCACAGAGTGTCTTAGAAACACAGAAGGGTTTAGTGTGTGAAGACCAGCTCCCAGCCTGAGAGCAGGGATGGACCTCTTTGGGGAGAGGTTTTTCAGGGAAGAAAATCCCCAGCTGCAGAAAACATGCCTGAGGTGAGAGAACCCACTAGAAACCAGTAGGCTGTATGTTAGGAAGGTCAGGTAGGAACTAGTCAAGTGTTCTCTGTCCTTTAGAGCCTGAGTAGAGTATGATGACCATGACCCTTTAGAGTATTGCAAATTTGGTTCTTCTCCTATTGAAGATCTATTTAAACACTGGTGCAAAGAAATGACCATTTATAAGTTCCCCAGATATCCCAGCATCTTCTCTGGCTCTTTTTTCTCAAGGAAGAGCTTGTAATGATGGGGTGAAAAGTAGAAAGTCGCAGTGAAAAAGAAGGCTGTGGTTTCTTGTAGAAATATATTGCTTCTTCCAAAATATTAGACTGCTAGACCTGGGGAGATTTCCCATTTATAGACTCTTTTAATTTCCTGTTCTCCATTTTGCCTCAATTCTTATGGTGGTTTTGCTTAAGAAATTTAAGAATTAATTGATATTTCTTCTCCTTGGCAGTCCTGTTTTGGAATGAAAACCTGCAATAATTCTGCCTTTCCCTGTGCTGTGAACTTGCCTTCTCACATACCTGAAGGGAGGCAAACATCACGAGCTGTCAGCTCTTCTTTGCCTTTGCGAATAGAGATGGATCAAAGCTGTGGGTTTATTTAGTTTCAAAATACATACAGTTTTGCTGCAGACTGCTTCGTGGACTTTGAAGCACAAGCTCACTTCTAATTGCTCTCTGTCTTTATTGAAGTGGTCAGCGTTTTTCAACAGAGCCTTTTGATTTTCATGTTTGGCACAAGTATTATATGAACCACCACCAGTGCTCTGACCCATGCCATGCCTTTTTTCTATGGTCTCTACTTTTTCTGCCTGAGGGTCTTTGATTGACGTCATGAGCTGAGGGCCCCATGGCATGAGGAGTGATGTGGAGTTTACCCCTCCGTGTTTTTATTGCAGATGGCCCACACACACTGCACATAAAGTTTTACCCACATAACAACAACCTTGGGGGCAAAAGGAAATAGCAAGAGCTGTAGTTTCCAAATGGTAAAAGGAGCAAGGACATTTGAACTGCCTGTTACACAGATTTTTCTGCATGGGTGTGGTGCTGTGCCCGTGAGTCCCCCCTCTGTCACAGCAACAGGTATGGTGTGAAGGGCACCTGAGTGGTTGCAGAGAGATGTTTTCATTTTGCCAGGGGTCTGGGCAGTGGGGAAGACCCAAAGATGCTCATGCACCCAGTGAGCTGTAGGGCTGTCCTGTCTATTTGGGACAGTCGAGATCCAAGAACAAAGACACCAATTTTCCTCCGTATTGAGAGCACATCGCTTTCCTCTTCTGTTTTGTACTGTGGCTGAGCCAGCGAAGCCTTGCTTGTGCCCTCGTATCACATCGCTATCCCTTTTATTTTCTTTGTGATCACCGCTGGAAATTTTGTCCGATTAGAAGAAACTTTTACCTCTATTTAGCCCCCGAATCTCCATCAAGCATCTGATAGACTGGGCCCTAACGGCAGCCGCTTTACTTCTTTTCAGGCCCCATCCATCAGACTGACAGTGACTGCCGATGGGCCAGTCATATTGTCTATATTTCATACACAAACATCAGGCCTGCTGACAGCACTTTGCACACTCGGAAATTGCTTTTGCTGTGAGCTGAATTTCAACTAGACCTTTTTTGCTGGCTCCATCTCTCAGTGTTTATGACCCTCAGGAGCAGAGGAACTGCTGTGAATAGATAATGCTGAAAGCACTCTTGTAGCACAGAAGGTTTCATGTCTGAAGTATTTAATGTTTACAGCAAATTTGGTGTTTGTTAATTTGCATTTTTATTCTTTCCTTAAAGAACTGTCACCTTATTCTTCCGCTTGTCCTTTGTACAGATGTGTGGCAATTTGTGCTGGGGGAGCAGCGCTGATGGGGTGGGGGGAAAGAGCAGAGGAGGTGTTAAGGGGTGGGAAGAAGGCTGGGTAGAGTTACAAAATGCTCCATGGCTCAGGCAGCAATCCTGATTAATGCTGCTTCAGAGGATGGGGAAGGAAGGGCTTCCAAGCTGTGTAGAGCTACCCCTTTGCTCTACATTGAAATAACTTTGACAGACTGTCCATCATCAGCTTAAAAATCAAACACATTAGCGCATAGGAAAAAGACTTTAACCTGGAAGAATGGTATCTGATGGTCCTTTCAGAGAACAGACAAACTATTTTCATTACTGTGAAGGACAGATCCCTGCTAATAAAACACCCCTCCCAGTAGCTGAATGGTATTTCTTGTGGGAATAGAAATACTTCTGCTGGAGCCCAATCATTGTGTTTGCACAAATATGTGGTTTTGCACTTGGACTGGTACACGAGGTACTGTGTGTGTGAGTGGGCAGCCCTGAGTCTTTATCTACACCTCTGCAAATGTTCTCAGAGGAATAAATGTGTTTATGTTCACCTGAGTGTTTGTTTCCAGCTATCCTTGAGAAAGTGTGTGCTGGGAGTCACTCAGAAACCGAGGAGGGGATGAGGAGGAAATAAAGACGGCTCTTTAGAAAGTTGTGCGGCAGTTTCAGATGAACTATGGAGGTCACACAGATTAACCTACCCCTACCAAAAATTCCCCAGGCAATCAGTGCTCTGGCTGGTCAGGCAGTTTTATAAGGACTGTAAAAAATGTACAGAGACATATCCCTGTAAAACCAGCTCTTACCTGGAAGCTCAATGAGCCATCAAATCCAGGAGAAGAGCAACCATTTCTTGGGAAAATGTAATGTTAAGTGTCTCAAAATTAAACTCCAAGCCAGTATATTTTGGTGTGTAGTCTGAGTAACCTATGTTCAAGTAACATTAAGGACAAATTGTCAGAGTAAAAATCTCATGTTAAAAGGAAAAAAAAAACCCATCCAGCCATCAGACTTTCCCCAGTATCAGGAGCAGCACATTTTATGTGGTTGAAACAGAAAGGTTTTTGAAGTGTTATTTCTTCTTTCAGTTGTTCTAATGCTTTGTTGTTGCTTTTTCCTTTGGTTATTTTTTCCAGCCTGGAGAGAGCTGGAGATTTGACTGGCTAGTTTGCATATGTGCAATAGATTTTACTGTCATGCGCTAGCTCAGTGATCTTCTGTTTGGGTTGCAAACTATAAAGGGTAACATTTAATCTCTGTGTTCTTTTTTGCCAGGCCTGAATGACATTTGTGTTAGTGATTTTTTTGGGGCATTTTTTTCCCCTTACCCTTTTACACTTTGATTTTTAAATGGAAACCGAATGTTGTGCCTCTAACTTCCTGACAGGGTTAAAGAATGACACTTCTATTTCAAAAATAATTTGACTATCTGAAAACTGATTTTCAAGAGACAATATTTTATTGATGATATGTTGTATGACCTTTTGCATCATTATTGTTGAGATATGAGAACAGAAGGAGAATTTCCTGCATTGATTGAACCTTAGGCATGAAACATTAAATACAAAGTAAGGGTAATTTCTTAAGTAAACAGCACCTTTTCAAATAACATTTTTCTGGATGTTCCTGTTACAATAACTCTTGCACTTCCATCCTGGAGCACCACAAAAGGGTGTTGTGTTTATGTGTGTGTAATGGCAGGCTATTTATGGCACAGCAGTTCCTGTTCTGACCAGAATCTCATGGAATTTGCACTGCTGTGCACCATGGAAAAGTGTTTTCCAAGAGGAGCTGGTGATTTATGGAGATCAGACAAACTGGTTTCTGCAATGCCCCTTATAAGAGTGAGAGCTGAGAGGAACTGAACTTATTGAAGGTGAAATGCCAAGCCCGTGTCAGAACTGAGAAATCAATGCACGTGTCATTTAATGAGGTGGAAGCTTCTGCCCCTTTTGTTTCTGCTGGCTTGGGAACAGTGGAGGCAGGGCCTCCTGAAGTATTCCCTCTGGCAGAAGTATTAGGAAACAACAATCTTCAATGTGTGATAAATGAGCACAGTGACTTGGGAGCCAACCAGAGAAATCAAAAAAAAAATCAGAGCACTGGGAGCTATGTTCCCAGGCAGCTGACACTGCATCCTGATATCCGGTCAAGTGGAACAGAGCCAAAATTATGCTCTCATGTTGGAATACTTCTTTATATCTCCAGCCCAGAATGAAGGAAGCAAGGTTGCCAGTGTAAAAGTGCAGAAAATAGCAAGACTGTTGAATAGTTTCCCTGAAAACCAGCTTCTTTCTGTTTCCTTTGCACACATTGACCAGTGGTAGAAGCTGGACTTAACTATGAAGGCTTCCTGTGTCCCCTAAACTAAAGACTTAACCAAAAGAAGCAGAAGAGAAAGAGATGAGCAACCTTCCATCTCCATGTCATTTTTGTATTTTTGTATTTACAACACCCTTCACTCTGCTTGAAAACGGGGTCTAACATGGAAAAGGTTTCACTTCAGTGCCTGGAGCCTCTCCCTACCCCTCCGAAACAAGAGCAGCAGCATAATGGGCAGAAATCAAAAGCATTGGTTGACTTTTCCTCCGAAACAAGAGCAGCAGCATAATGGGCAGAAATCAAAAGCATTGGTTGACTTTTCCTCTCATCCTGCATGACCTTGGGCAGGTTGTTTTCCCCCTGGGCTTTGGTTGCCAGGCTGCAGTGTGACCTTGCCCACTGAGACAACTGAAGTATTTTAAGGCCAGCTAGAAAGTGCCACAGAGAGCACAGGCACGTTGAAGAGCAGCCACAGGTATCTGTGATGCTGACTGAGCTTTGTCCCACTGGGAATACCATGGTGGTGGCTGTAGCATGTGGAATGGTAGATTATTAGACTGGGAAATGATCGTGGGAGCATCTCTGTGACTTCACTGCAGAAAACCTGACAGTGTTCCTGAGCTTTCTCTAGCTGCAGTGTGAAGGAGGAGGAAGGATGGACAGTGATTACGCCATGTAAGTTATGATGGGCCTGACTGAGGAAGACAGAGATGCAGCCACTTTTCTGTCTGATGAATCTGCACACAGCTGTTAGAATACAAACGGCTGTGAAGCAGCGAAGCAAGCGCTCTGTTATGGGTTTTATCATCTCCCAAGCTCCTCAGAGAGCAAGAGGTGACTTCTGGGGGTCATGGGGACTCTCAGATATGGCCATCTAGCATACTAGGCAGCATGGTAGTCAAAGGCAGCAGAATATCCTCCAGATCCCCTTTGATGTAGAGGATGTCTGGCGGGTTCCACCTTGGCAGGGAATCTCATTAGCTGGTGATGGGAGGAAGCAACACAGTCAAGAAGCTACTCAGGCTCCCTCTTTTCCCTCTCATCATGTTAGCCATTGGGAAGCAATTTTCTTTTGTTGTTTTATGATCCTTAGAGATGAGCCAATGATCACAGCCTTATTTTCTGAGGAAGAAGAAAAAAAGGGATTGAGAGGTGTGTTCCTCCCACCCCCCCTCGCCCCCACCCTTTCCTGGTATTTGAAAACTATTTTCTCAGGCCCTGTTTTGATAATACCAATTTCTATAATATTTATCTGAAATAGTGTGAAGCCCCAAACAAGCTGTGTTCTGTTTATGAACACTGGAACTTCGTGGCTCCCCTTTCCCTTCAAACATTTGCATGTATACAGTTTATCTTTAACATTAAAAATAACATTTTAAATCTCCTGAGAAAATTTCAGCGATCCTTTTCTGTCATTCACTGCAATGCTTCCATTTTAATTGAATAATTTCTAATCAGTTGAGATTGCTTAGTAAATACGTGTGGGAGACTATTTTTTCCCCACAGATAAAAAAAGAATTTATTTCTGTGTCAAGGGGGTTAAGTAAATTTTGCCACATCATTATTAGTCTTTGTATTTTCTTGATGATTCTACAACATATGACAGTAAGTTGGTTACGGAAGGGAGATCTTAAAGGTGTGCAGTTCCCCTGTTTTTAATCTCATTATTGATACATTCGTACAGTTAAGATTCACATCATTGATTAGTACAGTTAAGATTTACATCATTGATTAGTGTGATTTAGAGCGTCACAGCTTTGCATTCTTTCCGCCTTTCTAGCAAAGCAAGCAATTTAAAGTCATTGCATGTGAAACAAGATTTCAAAGCAGTAATTCAGCTTCAGCGCTGTGTTTGATCCAGTGTTTGCTGCTCTAACAACTGGCAGTTTATAAACTGAGAGATTAAAATGATGAGAGATTTAGAAACTCATATAAACCTTAATGAAGAAGTGGTGTGTGAATAGCTGTGATTGTTTTGTGCAGTTTTCCTCAGCATGCTCAGGTATTTGGGTGTGTTCACTGATGTGTGCCCAGCCCATGAAGTGTAGCTCAGTTATCCAGGGAGAGTTCAGAGTTGGAGGGTTTGTTCATATCTGTCTCCCAGATAATTTTATGCCATCTGAGTATCTGCCTATCTGCAGTACATCTCTGCTCAAAGTGTGAAAGTGAACTGCAGTTTTTATTTCCTCCAAGCCTGATAGTTATTGAGATTATCACTGGATGTCATATCACGTAGGGCTTAACAGTGCCACAAAACATCACTGTCAGGAACAGGACGCTGCAGTGGATGGACTTTAGGTCAGACTATGTCAAGCAATCTTTAAATCCCTAACCATGTCCATGCTATTCAGGAACTGGATGGGATCTTTTTGATTCTGCCACTGGACTCAGATGTTTCATACCCCCAGATTTTCATAGCAGAAGTTTCTAAAGTTTTTCTCAGCTGGAGCTATTCCCTGGCTTATCAGATATTACATTACTGCTGTTCCCAGAGAACTAAAATTTCCCCAGGTCCTTCCATACAGCCTATCCGTAACATACCTGGTGACATGAAAACAGAACTTTAAAAAAATGTAATTCATAAGAAAAGTCTAATTATTTGTGACATTTCATCCATCATGTCCTAAGCTTCTCCAGAGGAAAGTAGTAACATTTCGTCTCCTTGACAGCAAACAACACACTGACGAACTGAAAAATGTTCTGCTATATTTCAAACTGTAGTAAACTGAGTAAAGAGCAAGTGCAAAATAAATAGCAAGAGTAAAGAGCAGGAACCCACATAAGTAGGGGGCAGAAGCTTGGCAAGCTTTCTAAAATATTTCTCTTGGGTTAAAATACAAAACAATCCTTCAAAAATAACCAGAACATTTCAGGATAAGCTATAGCTGTGCCATTGAGCCCAATCTGCACTGACTTTCCTGACCGCTCCTGGGAGGAGGTGCCTTGGGCAGCCGTGGCAGCCCCTGAGTGAAGACAGCTCAATGCAGGTTTTTAGGATCTCCCCCGACTGCCCACCTCCAGCATTTCAGGACTGCAAAAGGACAGCTTCTATTATCTAAAGGGAAGAGAAGCAGAGCAAGTCTAGGAAGCCTGCCCTCCTAATTACTTTATGTTGAAGATGATGTCTAAGCTCCTTTCTATCAGGTCATACCCAAATTGACTTTGCTTCTGAAGGCTCTCTCTGGGACATGCCAAGTTCCCCACACTGTCTTTCTTTCTCTCTCCCCCATGAGGCTTCCATCAAGTTTTGGTGACCATCTGTTCATGGACAACCCATCTCTATCTTCATGGCTCTTGTAGTCTTGCTTGCACATCTAGAGGTCTCTGCTCCAGAACCTGCAGGTCTCCTGCCTCAGCAAAAAGAGAATCTCTGTCAGTAACTCAGACTTCTACACCTTTGGGTATTTAACTCATGCTGTTTTCCTGGGAACTCAGAGATCTTGCATCTGTGAAACACGCAGGTTCCATTCACTGATGGAGTGGGAAGGTCATCGGTGCTGCCACATCCAGCTCCTCAGCTGGTTTCCAAACCCTTATTGGTATTCTCTTGGCAGATCTCATCTTACCATTTTAACAAAGAAATGTGCAACATCCCAAAGCAGGATATCAATCAAATCTTCCATCTGAGAAGTCTAATGATGAATAATAATGAGTTGGAGAATGCTGAAGTAATTTGGATGTTCTTTCTGTTTTGGTCTTCTATCAGTTAGAGGAGATCCTTACATGCAGAAGCTCCAGCACTGTACTTCTTTTAACTCTGAAAGGCTGAGATTGTTCTCTGAAGAAAAGACAAGTTTATGCAGCCATTCCTAGTCTTTCACAGGGCGGAGGCCCTTTCATTTCCATTCTTTTTCTTCTTTTTCCCTTCCCGTTATGCACACACACATATACACACACAAAAACTCAGGAGTACATCATGAGCTGAGCTGTATTTTCTGTTTATTGCCACCAGGTTAATAACAGTAATGGTGCGAGGAGAAAATGAAGTGTTATGTAAAATCCTGCATTGCAGATTTTGGTGCTGATGCAAAGAGCTCAATAAAGTGTAACACTTTAATCATGGAGATAAAAATCACACAGCAGCTTCACAGTCTTCCAAGATGCAGAGCCTTAAGACAAAATAGAAGCAGGAGAGAAAGAGAAACCAACAATATTCTTGAGTCCCAGAAAACTTAGGCAAGAAAAAGAGCCCACTTTCTTTCCCTTTGATGCTTTGATTCAGTCTTTGTATTCATAAGATAAAAAACTGAAAAATATGTGCATATTAATTTCCTGGTATTAGAGAGTAAAATGCCACAGCTTTATACACAACCCAGTGTCATTTACTGGCACCTGGAGAGCCCTTGAAAACAAAGCAAAAAATGCCCTCACCACAAAGAACAAAACCTATCAACCAGAAAAGGAAAAAAAAAAAAGAAAAAAATATAAAAGGAAAAAAGAAAGAAAAAGCCAACACCCAGAACATGGTATGATGATACGTATTGGTTTTTCCAGGTAGGTGAGCAGCCCAGCACAGTTTTAGCTATGGTGGTTTGAGTACAAATTCATCCTGTTGGCACAGAAGAGGAACTGGGTTTGGATGGAGCTTTGCTTCTCTTCACTGTTACTGTCCTTTATGTCTCTGCTTCCTAGCTGCAGATTAAAATTGTAATGTTGTCATACACATAAAGCTGTAGGTTGTTGGCTTGTGGGGTTATTTTGGGGTGGGTGGAGGAAGAGTGAAGAAGATCTCTCCTGGACAGGGAAATTTGTGGATGTAAAGACATGGAGTACTCTGCTAAAAGCTGGGACAGTGCTAAGGACTGTATATTTCAGGATGGGCCACTTTCCATGAGGGACCTGACTGCAGTTGTGTGCTGGGTTTATTCTTCTTTGAATAATATTTCTAAAAGTCCTTGTCAACACAAATTGGTTATTGAAAAGAATACATGAATATTTTTTGTTGCAACAAACACAAAAAATTTGGAAATACCTCATTTTAATAAAAGTGCTTCAGGTAACTCAGAGAAGTGTCACATAGACCCACTGGCCACACAGCCACCCCAGAAGATGCTTCTTCACTGCAGAGAAGCCATTCCAGGGAAGTTACGTATTCAACATGAGATGTAATTCTGCTTTAGTTGGTCCCTGGCCCTTTGGGATCTTGGAGTTGCCATACCTTGGAGGAGCAAAGCAGCCAACTGAAACCTGTCCAGTCCTCAGCAGGACAAGCAGGAGCAAGGGGTCAGTATTTTAGCTTTATTGGCCCCATTCTGTCCCAAAACTTCCACATCTGCAGCCAGTTAGCACTGCCTGTTTCAATCTATTGCACAGCCCTGCCCTTGGTTTAGATTCAAGGTTAATTCAAGGACATGATAATTCTTGCTGGGGTTTGACGGTAACCCAGAAGGTTTAATGTTTCCACCAGCTGTGATAACCATGTGCTGAAGTTTGGGACCACTGATTGAAAAACTCCTACAGAGGCAGAGACAGGAGTATGTATTAGTGGCCCTTGGTATCTGATAAACTCTGTCATCACTGCTTACCTATGATATGCCCATCATAAAGAGAGTCTGATTACATGGCTGGCTTAGGCCAGAGAACATGAAAGCTGACATTTCATATTACTTTATACCCTCTTGTCCAGCTGGGTTCACTTGTGTGGAATTAACAGATGCCAGTTTTGGATGTTGTGGGCATGGATGCCACAAGAAATGTGTAAATAAACCAACCCTTGTGTACTATTGTTAGAACAGGTCATGGTAGGAAATGGCAAAGAAAGGGAATGTTTCATTGGATCCTGTAACATTTTCAGAAGATTAATCCAGCTGATATCACTTGGAGGCTAAAATCTTATCCTAAGGGTTACCTGAAGTAAAAGCCTCCTGCTTTTTTCCTGTGATAAGTCTATCTCCATGAACAGCATCTGTCTCCTCATGGCGTATCAAAACATTCATTACAGCAGCTGTAGTAATGGCATAGTGATCTCAGCACTAACTTAAAGGTCTGCTTCATATTTGGGGTAAAGGACACTGCTCCACAGGGATGAACACAGCTGTGGAGAGGTGAGTTTGGGAAAGGAAGCATTGCTCCTCTATTTCTTGTGCAGACTCCTCAGACTCTTTTGATTAGTACCACATGGATACCAGTCAAGTCAGTGCTCCAGCTACAACCAGATACTCCCAGATGCTCCTGATTGTTTGAGGAGAAAACCGAGACACAGGTTCTTAATATGTTGTGATGTGTGTCCTGCTGGCTCAGTTAAAATCCTTTTACTCTCAGGATAAGGCTTAAATTCAGAATCAATTGCTTCAACATTTTCCCTTCTCTTGTATTTTTATGTATTTAATGCCTTTCAGTCGGGAACTGCTAGAAAATCTGGCAGCATTTGTTGCAGAAACAATGGATTCTTGCACAGTTTGGAGGATAAAAGAAAGCAAAACTCTCCAAAGACAGAGGGACCAATGAGATTATGAGTGAACATCAGAATACATGTCCCAGTAGGAATGTGACTGGGATAGCTTCTGGTCCCGGGAGTCTAGAAACACTGTTTGCAACTTCAAAAGAGTGAGTCAGTAATTTTCTAGTTCTGGGTATGGAGTGATAGCGCTTTTGCCTTCCAGGCATTCAGATTTTGTGTCTGTGCCTTTTCCAAACAGTTACTACTATCTCCTCTGCTTTTAAAATTAGTTTTGATTTTTCTGTGGGTTGGTTTTGTTTGTTTGTTTGTTTTTTGTCAAAGGGGGAGGTTGTTGGGTTTTGTTTTTTTTTTTTGGTTTTTGGTGGGGTTTTGTTTATGTATTTCACTCAATATAAGACATGAGAAACTGCTAAAAGCAGACAAAATCAGACCCTACAAAGGGCTGGTTGGATCTGTGGTAAACCCTTGTTTTAAAAAACATGAGGTTAGCTTTTTGCCTGTGTGTCCTTTTAATACTATGGATCAGGTCTATGTCAGCAAAAGCCAGAGGGGAGAAATTCATCCCAGAATTGAATGAGCTGCTACTACACCTTTCCATGGACTAAGATGGCATTATCTGAGCACGTTGCTTGCACTTGTATTTGTATTTGTTAGACTCCCTGCTTAAAATCACTACTTATTTTCCTGGCCAGGAAGTAAACAAGAAAAAAGAAAAGAAAAAAAAAAAATCAAAGGAAGGTAATTGGTAGCAAGCTCTAAGGGTCATCACAGTATTTGCCTCCACTTTGATATTTTACAATGGCTTTAATGCTGTGCAATTATGGACTTGTTTAAAGTCTTCTCATTTTCTCTTACAAGCAGACCACCTCACAGTTTAAACATCTGCAGTTCCAGCAATGAAACCAGGGCTATTGTAGCACTGAAATCTCTAAAATTGCAGTGATTTTCAGTTGGATAGTGATCCGCTGTACATCTGGAAATGTAGGTGTTGCCCTCAGGGAGCTGTATTTGGCATAATTTCCTCCTTGGGAACAGGACACAATGGGATCACAGCTTCTCCTGGTCTCAGCTGTTGAGCAAATCTGTGTCAGGCCTAGTAGCCAGTGCTTTTTTCCCCTTGATCAGCTGGGCTTTGGTCTTTGCCGAGTTGAACATTGTTCACTAAATGAATAGCTCTCAGAATGCAAAGTTCACCTGTTATCCTTCCATTTAGGAAAATTGAGAGTTTTTAATCTTTTGTACTCTGCATTCAAGAGATGAGAGAGAGAAAAAAACCAGCTAAATGCCTCCATTTAAATGTAAATTTTGACTTTTCAAGTCTGACAAAGTAGGGTGTTTGTTTTTATAAACTATATATATATATATGTATAAATAAAAGCCATGGAACTGATAGAACAAAACCCTGTCCTTGTTGATATTTTTCCCACATAGTAATCTTTGCTCTCATCATGTTACATATTTTTTTTGTTGTTGTTCCTTTTTGCTTTAAAACTAATTTTGCTGTGAGAACTAGAACAGAAGATCATTAGGAGGAAATACTCTGGCACTGGCTTGTGCAGAGAAAACATGCCATCTGCCTAATGTGCTTCATCTTGTATCAGTCTAAGCTGTGCTGTTTGGGTTTAACATGCCAGTCACCAGCCTAGAAAGAGTGCGGGCAGCAGCTCTGCCTCATATCCCAGCCAGGGCTCCAAATCCTCCCTGCTCTTCAGGGACTACACTCCCTAAGATGTAGGCCACAAAATTCTGGACAGAAGATGTGTCACCTACCATGAGGGTCCAAGGGGAATTTGTGCAAGGTACAGAAGTTGTTTGGGTTATATTGTTCAGCCTTCATCATGCCACAGTCTAAGAGGCAAAAGCAAAGACCCAAAAGGGGGTTTTTTGGAGGGTCTGGCAGGTGCACCATCAGTGGCCAGGTTCAGGTATAGGGCCACCTTCCCTAGCAGATGTTTCCTCTTCCAGTCACAGCAACCTTTTCTGATAGATGGATGGTGCATGTCTCAGCTGGGTGAATGTAGCTGCTCGTATTTTGTTACACAGGCGTAATAAAGACTTTAGCTTATTTTTTTTCATTAAGAAAAGACGTTGGCAGGCAGCTTTAAATGTCTGCCTAAGGACAAAATGAACTGAGTTTTGTAGATAGCTGGGGTTTTTTTCCTTAATAAATAAATAAATGGAAAGATTTTTATGTTGATAATAAAAATAACTAATGCAGAGCTTCTTCCACTAGTGCCTGGAGACATGGACAGATGTGGGATTTTGAAGGGATAAAGAATTGAAATCTGTTGGCAGGTAGTTGCTATAAAAATGCCTATCCTTCCTGCTTCTTATTACAGACCAGTATTCAGCAAATGAAGAGTCTCTGAGAAAGTTAATGATGACAGGATCAGATTCCAACCATCAGAGATAGCAGCAACCTCCTTCCTTCAGAGAAATCCAAAGTTAAAGTATAGCTCCGGACTTTCTCCGACTCACAGTGTGGTGTGTGGGAGTGTGGAGGGGAGGAAACTGTCAGGGAAACTATGGAAAAACACAGCAAGTTCACCAAAATTTTGCTTTGCCCATGAGTTTTCTGCCAAAGTTTTGTGCAAGACTTTGACTGTGCTGCTGTTGTGTGGAGTTGGTTTCTCCCTTGCTCGGTGGTCTGTGGTTGGAATAAGAGGGTAGGCCTTGTTTTCTCACTTTTATCCTCCTGATTCTCTTCCCCAGTGCACTGCAGAGGGAGTGAGTGGCTCTGTGGGGTGTATCTGCCTGGGAGGGTTAAATCACAATATTGTTCACAATGCTCAACCTGAAAACCGTCTGTGATGGCGCAACATTTAGGAGAGCAAAGATGAAATATTGATCTGATAAATTTACAGTTCAGAGCAAATTCCTTTGTTGCCTATGACAGACAGCTGTAACAGATACAGAGGAGAAGGATGAAAACGAGTTTAAAATATTTGTACTTAAAGATGCATTTTTACATGCAGACATCCGTACAAAGGTGTGTATATACTCACATAGAGGAAAAAGCATGCAGAAACTGCCCAAATCTCTAAGTCAGCCATTGGTCATGTGGGTCAGCTGCTGCTGTCTAGGGTGGGAAATATCCTTCTGAGTCTACCATACCTTTGTTCACTAATGCCCTGGTGGGTCCTCTTGAGATTGTCACTTATTTCCTACAGCACTGTGCAGAATCTTGAGTCCCTGATTTCTGTGAGGACTGAATAATCTTTCTGTTGGGAGTAGTAAAAAATAGCAGTCCCCAGGATGTGCTTGTGGGGGAGACATGGTCTTTGAGATGTTGTGGCTCTACATACACGCACAGATACCTGTCCTGCTGTTTGGTCTGACAGGAAGAGCACAAGGTGGCCTGCACCAATATCACAGAGTGGTTTGGGTTGAAAGAGACCTTAAAAACCATCTCATTCCAATACCCTGCTGTAGGCAGGGACACCTTCCGCTGGACCAGGCTGCTCAGGGCCCCATCCAACCTGGCCTTGAACACTCCCAAGGATGGGGCAGCCACAGCTTCTCAGGGCAAGCCTGTGCCAGGGCCTCATCACCCTCACAGTAAAGAATTTTTTCCTAATACCTAATCAAAACCTGCCATCTTTAAGTTTGAGCCATTCCCCCTTGGCCTTGCACTACATGTCCTTGTGAAAAGTCTCTCTCCAGCTTTTGTGTCACCCTAGTGAGGTATTGGAAGGTGCTATAAGGCCTCCCTGGAACCTTCCCTTCTCTAGGCTGAGCAACCCCAGCTCTCTCAGCCACTCTTCATAGGAGAGGTGCTCCATCTCTCTGAGCATCTTCATGATCTCCTCTGGACTTGCTCCAGCAGTTCTGTGTCATTTTTATGTTGGGGGACCCAGAACTGGACAGAGTACTCCAGGTGGAGCCTCAAGAGCAGGGTAGAGGGGAAGAATCACCTCCCTTGATTGCTGGCCACACTGCTTTTGGTGCAGCCCAGGACACCTATTGGCCAAGTATGAGTAGGGGAATAGTGGAGAAAAAAGCTTCAGATACAACTGATGCTGATAAAACGCCCTGCAAGAGGCATGATATGTTGTGCTTTCAGCTGTAACGGCAGAGCCTTCCAAAATGTCCATTACATTTTAGCTTTTATAGCACTGTGCAGACAATAAATACTGCTAGATGTAAAGCTCAGAGAAAACATCCCACAGTTTGGTACAAAATGTTGTGCTGAGCTGTCTCTGAGTCGGACAAACCCAAGAAAACCTGTTCTTCCCAACTGTGGATGAATCATGGGTCAGCAAGACAATGCCAGGGCCAGTTCTGTTTTGTATTTGCATGCTTTCCCTCCCCTCAGCATTTATGTCTGCTATATAGTCCCTAATCTCTTTTGGTGTCCTTGTGTTCCTGTTTATCAGCTTTCACTTTTATCTCTTCCTTGGATGTGCTTGCTGCTAGCCCTGAGTACAAGGAACGAAAAGAAAGGCTCAGCTTGCAAAGGAGCAGAATAATGACCATAGACAGCTTCTGCCTGTGGCCAGGCTGTGCCAGGAGGGTGAGCAGAAAGAGCTGGTTTGGTTTTCAGCTGTCATTCCCTGGTAGAGCACATGCACAATGTCCATCCACAGCCTTCCTGTCTTCTCAAGCAAGTGGATGGCCACCGTCCTGGTTTGGACAAATTTGGAGGAAAATATCCTCTGATAGAAAGCAGGTTACAATCACCCCACCCCCCACCAGGTTCAGGGAAAATCAAATCAATCAAATAATTCGCTGGGTTTTTTTTCTCTTGCCTCTCTCAGGCTCAGTTTAAAGGCATAGAAAAGGCACAAAATTAATTTCTGGGCAATAGAGAAGCGATAGGGGATACACATCATAAAGTCACCCCAAGACAGCCACCTAACATTTGAATGACACATTTAGTGTTGTTTCCTCCCACCTGACTGAGCAGGTTTGCAGTTGCCATCCAGGTGTGGTTTTTTGTTTCTTACTCCATGCAGACCTACGTTAAATAAAAGCAACCCTTACAGGTCCTCTGATAGGTCCAACTAATCCAATATTCTGCAATGTTCTGAGTAGGTGGGAAAAGACACTCAGGGGCCTGTTTAAAATATTTTACATCTGTAAAATGGGCCTTTACCTTTGACGTCCTGCTTGTGGTTCTCCTTGTTTTAGGGCTTGTTGAGAAGAAAGCTTTATAAAGAGCAGGACCCACCTTAGAGTAATTTGTCTCATCTCTTTTTAGAGAAGACAGTTTCAGCTGTAGAAATACATATACTTCTCACCACCAGTCAACACCATACCTTTTTAGGAACTGCAGAAATCTCATTCTGCAACATAAATTAAGGTGTAATTGGAAAATAAGAACAGTGATGCTGCATCAAACCCAAGGTCTGTTTGGCTCAGAATCTTATTGCATATGCTAAGGGATAGACTAAGAAGAGAGCAAGGCTTCTGATAATGTGAAATTTGGGGGTTTTCTGTTCAAGAGGTTGTGTTCACTGCTTTGAGTGTAATAACATAATTTTTCTTTGAATTTATCTAATTGATCTTTCTGCTCACCTGTGTTCTGGCCAAAATCTGGTGGCAGTGAGTTCTGCAGTATAAGCTAATTTAAAAACCACTTTGTTTTGTTTTGCCTTTGGTCTTCTGCCTGATGACTTTATATTCTGCCAGCTGCTACTTATTTAGTAAGAAATAGTGAATAATGATAGATATTATTTGAGAGACTACAGAAACTGGTAGTTAAATAGTTTGATTTGCCTACACACAATTTGTCCAACTGCAAGAGTTCCTAGGAAATTAGGGGACAGGGAGCCATAACTCCTAGCCATTGTTTTTAGTCTACCACTCTTTGCCTTTGTAATTAGAGGAGAGGCAGGCAATGTCTTTGGGCCTTATTTATGTACTTGTAAAGTCTGTGTTCCTTGGCCCGAGGGTTCTGCAGAGGTATAATTAAAAGTTAGTGGTAAAGCACAAAGCTATTAATACTGCTATGAAGTGAATAGTTGAACAGGAATTCTTGACCTTAATATAGTTGCAGGCATATAAGCAGAAATTAATGATGCCTGAAGACATTAAATGACTTGTGTATTGTCACACAGCAAGCAAGTGACTGTCTAAGGAACAGCACCAAGCGTGCTAAAACCTTCAGTACAGCTACTGGGAGCATTTCAGCCAAGAGAACCTTCAGAACCAGAGCAGGGCTAAATTTAATTATCCAGTGAAAACATGGTCATTTAGATATTTCTGTTTCATAACCTAATTTTCTTGCTTTAATTAGAAGAGAATAAGTAACAGTTACTGCCTCAGCTTCTCTCTGGCTTTCCTTTACTCTCCCTTTCCCTCTTGCTTTCTTTTATTCATTCATTCTCTTTTATAGTAGGATTTCTTCCCTCTTCTAAAAAGCTGTCAATTCTTTTGCCACAAATATCCTCTGTCTTCTCTGAAGAGCCCTCTTCCTGTAGAGCCAGTGCTGTTCAGTAGCAGAGAAGTGAGCAAGGCAGGATTTCTAAAGCTCGTTCTGTGGGTCATCTGGTGGGGACACACAAGTTAGATCAGCCAAGTGAGACCAGCAAAGCTTGGGGTGAGGTAATGCTCCAAGACCCTGCTCAGTCCCACTGCTTTCTTCTAATAATTCAGGCAAGGAATGATTTCAGAACTCGGGAAGGTCAAAAAACAACGGTGTATGTGCATGTTGGCTTCTATATGAGGGACAGGGAAGGAGGAGGCAGAGCAAGGACTGTCCTCCTTCAGACTCACACTTCTGGTTTTGACTTGAGGTCAGACCTTAAATCCGTAAGACAGTATTCTCTGGTTCATAATCATTTAGGGTAAAAATTATACAAGAATTGTCCATGCAGCTGAGCCAAAAGTCTTGTCTAAACTTGATCTGCGTCTTAACATTGTCTCTTTGGCACCTCTCTAATTTAATATGCATTTGAACAGAAGTGGCTTCTTGATAGAGCCTTTCACCTCCAGGTCACCCTTTCAAATCCAATTCAGGCCTGTCGTGACCAAATGTTGCTGCCATCTGACGGCTCCTCTGTGTCCTGTGTGAATTGCTGGCTTCAGTCCAGGGGCTGGTGGACAGGTGCCTGAATTGCACAAACTGCCAGAGCTGACACTAACTGGACGTCTCTGCAAAGGGGTCAAAGAGTGAATCAGCCCGGCAGATGAATTAACACTTAACTTGTACGCACTGTGATGCTTTATATCTTCAAAGTTCTTTACAAATGTCAGCCAGTCCTCAGGAGGTGTTGTTATCTGCACTGGCAGGTGAGAGAAGCAAGCAGATAACGAGGCAGGATCAGAATATGCATGTTGCTGACCTCCCACTCTGAGGCCAGGACTGAGTTTAGCTCCTTTTGGGGTGACTGATGAGCGCACCAGAGTAGGGTTCAAGCTCCTGTTCTTCTGTGGATAAAAGAATCCCTTACTTTTTAAGGCAGGCAGGAAAGCAGTGCTGATGGGCATTCCATCCTTTTCCTGAACCACAGACCAACAGAGGTCTCTTCTCCACCCACCTTGAGGCACTAGGGAGTCATGTCAGGTTATTCCTACCAACAAGAGGTATCATTATTTAGACTGAGAACTTGCCATGAAAGAGGGTTGGTAAATAGTTGCTTTTGAATAGCAATTGGGTTGGAGTGGTTCATTCTGAGAGACAACAGCTCATGCAATATCATTGAAATGTTCTGAGAAAAATGCGTGAAGTGTTATGAAGAATTGCTGGAAGGTCATGCAGAGTTAGTGGCACATCAGTGTTTGCAAGCTGCTTCTGCAGGGACACTTAAAAGACATTGTCAGACTGTAAAGATGTGCACAGAAAAAGCAAAATTGGCTTTTGTGCTTCATATCAGTGAGAGCAAGAGTGGTTCTAAACTGGCATGTTCCTTTCAAGATGAGGAAACCTTTATTTCTTAAGGTTTTTAAAAATAGTAACGCCCTTTCCTACTATTAATTTCCAGTAAATAATTGCTGTTGTTGCCATGGTGTTTACGAAGGTGAATAAGCAGGTGGTCAGTGAGATGCTGAATGGAAGGAGAAAGATGATGTCCCTATGGTTACAAAAGGGGAGTGGTATAAATCTGAAATAGTGACTCTAATTAGGTGTGGCTTGAATTGTCTGAAAAAACTGAGGATGATTCTGTAGGAATAATTTGTCAGAGGTTATAAAGGATGGCAGAGGAAAATGTGGAAGTATTTAATGTTTTTTTGGGGCGACAGGGGAAATGCAGGGAGAAGGTAGAGGTAAGAAAAGTAATTTGGGTGAAATTCATCTTACCAGGCATCCAAATCCAGGCATTTCAAGTGAAGTTTGAAAATATGTGCTATATCCAGTTTGAATTCCACCTCACCTCAACTCCACCAGTCAGAAGGAGACAAGTGCCACACATCCCCAAAGAGAGATCCAAGGCACTGGGCAGAATTCAATCAGGCTGACAGGGGAAGGAGTGGTGCTTTGTAGCTGAATGCAGACTGTTTGCCATGTGATGCTGAATGGTCAGTTTTCCTTTCTTTTCCCTAGGAGCACACTGTGCTCCTATGTTTTCTGGTGTCACGAGTGTAAGCATGGCCAAAACTACTAATCCTGAGGTAACAATGTGTGAATGTCAAAAGGGATGTCTTGGAGACCTGTGCCAAATTTTCTTTTGAGAGATTCTTTTGAGGAATTTTTCTTCTGAGACATACCTGAGGAAACATCAAGGAGCCATTCTTCTGGGAATTTCTGAATGCCTTCCGAAGGAAAAGGGGCAAGCTCCTTCTGCTGAGCCAGCTGTTGTATGTCCATTTGCTCCAAAGAGTGGTTTAGCAGCAGGAGCACAAAGTCTGCCTGGAGGTTGTTCCCTTCCTTGCAACAAATGACAAGCCATGGTTTTAGCAGCTGGTATAAACCATTGCAAGGAGTTTATCCCATCCCCTATGTGAAATATTGGAGTGGAGAAGGCTTTTGGATGCCTCTCTCTCTAAACCAATTGCTATGCCCAAGAATTAATAAAATCCATATTGAAGTGACAGCTGGTGGACAGAGCTGGCTTCTTCCTGCATCACTTGTCTCTCTAGTGGCTCATGTTCTGGACTCAATGCACATTTATCCTTTTATTACAGCATTTATTGACTTCTATTTCTTTCTTTCTTTATTTATTAAACGGCTGTTTTCTTAAGAATCATAATTGCAATGTTCAAAATCTAAGTTTGGTCATACCAGCACTAGCTATTAACAGAGTTCTTTCCTTTTGCTCTTTAATTACTGACCTTCCAAAGGCATTCAGTGAAGGAAATAAAAATGCAGGCAAGTGAAAATATATTTTGTCAAAACTTTACGTGGCATCATGAACCACCTTCTGTACTGCTTTAACTATTTTCTCTCTTGACAATGTGAGTTCCTTTTTCTTAATTCACTATTTCTTTCATTTTCCCCACCCCCTAATTTGTATGTACATTTCTCAAGCTGACAGAAACTTCAGACTGACTCAGTAGAGCAGTGGAAAGTGAATGTCACGAAGATAGGGATTCAAATGAACTTTAAAGCAGAAATTTGTTTGCCTGTTTATTTATGCTGGGTTTATACGGTAAGTGGCAAGAAGATATAAAAACCACTCTTTTCAAGGGAGAGAATGTTGTTTTCCAAAGAAGTGAGGTTCAATCATTGTCAGTCTAGTAAGTGATTTCTGTTTTGAGACACAGAGAAAAGAAAGACCAAGTCTGCCTTTGTTTTCTGGAACTCTGTAACCTAGGTCATCCAGGTAATTACAGCTTTACTTAAGAAACACTGTGAGGGAGGAAAACTCTGCCACTCCTTGTAAGCACAAAGAAAAGACACTTGAGAGAATTAAATTGCATGATGACTTCTATAAGGCATCTGAATCATTTTGCATTCCACCTCTAAAGCAGAAAATGATGAGTTTAATATCATATTGTAAGATGTAACTGGTAAGTCTCTCAGAAGGCAGCTGTGGCACCCAGAGATATTTGAGCCTAGTTATTTTTTCCGTATAAAGGCTGAAGCAAATGTGACTATGAGGCTTTGAACCCCCTCTGAATTTATCCCCACTCTCACTTGCAGGATCTGCATCAAGAGAAGCCCTAATGGGGGTGGGTTGTGCTGTGTAGATACTGGCAGATACCCCTGGGGTATGGCAGCAGATAGCAGAGGGTTAAGCGTGTTTGCATGTGCTCATGTAAATGCAAATATACATTTATTTACTTCACTCTCCCACTAAAGTTCTCCTATCTCCAAGAGCAACAATTTCAGAAGGTCATCACTCCTCTGACTGCTGAAATTGCCATCAGTGGGTGACATTATATACTTTATAAATTGTTTATTCTGTGGTCCTGCCTGAATTGCCAGAGATCAGTAATTATGTCAAGATCTTCCAGAGAACTTCAACTGAAATATTAAACTTTATTCCTTGCTTAAATTTGTTGTGTGACAGTGGGGGAAACAGTTCCTACATGTAAAGCACCTATGAATATGTATGACTCTAAAGAGAGAGAAGAAATACCATTTTTGTTCAGGAACACAGCATAATTCTTGTGAAGCTTGTGTGCAAACAGGTTGTCTACTACTTGAGGCACGAGGTGGAAAACGTTTAATGTCACAGTGACTGGGCTGTTATTGTCCATTTTAAGGCCAAAATAACTTTGTGTCTGGGAATAAAGGGACTTTTTCCATTAGGAACTCATGTGTTATATCAACAATGCACTGAATTATTTTGTTCTGTAATGGAGAATGCTCAATGTGTTTCCCTTTGATAAAGCAATGAATGTGAGGAGGAGAAATGTGAAACACTGAAATGCTGTTCTGCTCACACAGCCGTGTCTGGAACTAGTACAACTAGCTAGCAATGTTTGAAAATATGCTGAATAGGATGGACAGTTGCAAGTTTGGACTAAGTTTAGTGCACAGGAATATGTGAAATAGAGATTTTTATATGTTCATTGGGAGGCTAAGTAACAAAGACCAGAAAAAAACCCAGTTAAATAATTATTGTGGGCTAACTTAAGAAATTGCTTTTTAAATACCTTAAAATGAATGACTGGAAAAATGTTTTTGAACACTTGTTTGTGTGATGAGCTACCTGTTTAATGTCATGGCTGCCAAATAAGAGATCTTTAGGTGAAGGTGACATCTGTGAAGGACACTATTCCCTCACAAATAACCATTGCAACCAGATTATTTGAAAATTATTTTGATGAACAAAAAAAATCTTCAAAGAAATTTCAGCATACCAGGAGACTTTCTAATATCCTCTGTGACACTTCTACCAACAATTTTTTTTAGCAAGGGTCTTAGGAGAGCTTAGAAAATACTGCAGTGACACTGTGTTAGACTGGATAACTTGATAATTGAATACGAAGCTGAGGCTCAGGTCACTCATGTTCTGAGTGCATTTCTTGCTGGATAGGCTATGGAAAATTATCTTAGTAATCTGTGCCTCTGCCTCTCTGTTTGTGGCCACCTTCTTCTGGAAACAGCTCGAAAACTATGAATGAATAAGTACACCATGACACACCACAAATCCTGCAATTCACACCAGCAATTTTATTTGTGTTAAATCACAAATTATTCTAGTCTATTGTTATATATCTCCCTGTGCTTCTCGATTACTTTATGTTCATAACTATGTTCCTATAAAGAATTCTGTCTGGTTGTTCTAAAATAAGTATGACTTAGGTCACTGACTTCTGTGTGAAGGACATTCATGCTTTACAAATACCCAGTTTAACTAGATTATCTGCTCACTTCATCAAATCACTGTTTTGAGACTCTACAACATGTTCTGTTTTATGGTGATATGCCAGTGTGCATCTGATCTCATCAAATTCTGTTTGTGATGGGGAAATTATCTCATGAAAATAGTATTACTTAATCTTGGTTTTAATTTCTGTGTACTTGGAGAGGAAGAAAATCCTGTGTGGTGTTTCATCCTGTCAATGCTAATCTTTCTCCTCAGTGCTGTATCTCCAAATAGCAGATGTGTGCTTTATTGTAGGGCTGGTCCTCCATAGCACAGTAGAATGTTTTGGCAGAAGCAAACAATTTATTGTATTAGAGTCAAACACAATCAAATGTTCCCTTCCCCATGAAGCATGGTCAGATATTGATATTGCATTAGCTAACATTTTAACATAGCACAGGCTTAATAAGATACATTATTACTCTCTCTAGGCTGTTTAATTAAACTTAACAGTGGCTGTGTATTACACATTGGTTTTCTGCCAGGGGAAGGTAAATCTGTATTATGTTAGTGTCACATGCCAAATGATGTTCTCCCCCCATCAGAGATTCTTTAGAAGAGCTGACGCTGCTGTCACACGAACTGCATAATCCAACCTGCCTTCCTGTTACTCTGGACTGTCCCACAGCTCAGTATTCTCCAGCAGCCCAAGCAAGCTTTGTGTGCAGGAGAGACTTGTGGCAGCAGAGCCTCATGTTGTGCTTCAGTACAGGGATAAGCATCACCAGCATCATGCTGCCAGCAGAGCTCTCCCCCATCTCCCTGCTGGGGCAGGGCCATCTGAGCTCTGGGCACCAGGATGGCCCCGATGGCCCCATGCTGGCCCAGTGGCAGGGGTGGGCTTGTCACATCGTTTGTTCAGCTCTGGAAGTTGTAACAATTTGGGGAAACTGGGTAATCCAGTGGCATCTGCTCTGGTATCACTCTTTAGTGCTGGGCAGCCCCATCCACTGCTGCTGATGGCACTGTATGCAGTGATCCAGGTGAAGATTCCCTCTTTCCCGCTTATGCCATGGGAAGGGTATGGGAGAGCAGGCACTTCTGGGCTACAGGGTCCTGCTGCCTTCTTTTAAAGCAAGAGTTGGTGCAGAATCCTGTAGGGAGCTACAAGCAGAGAGGCCTTCCAGGCACTTGCTTTGGAGAGCTGTTCTGTTGAGTTACTGCTAGAAAGCAGAGGAAGACAAAACATTTGCAGTATTTCTCCTTATGCATGGAAACAAACTGCACAGGAAATACTGGAGCCTTTTTTACACAATTTTGAGCCTCTTTCACCTGGCAGAAGGGAACATCTGCATAATTCAATGCAGAACTGCGCAGAGATGGCAAAACTTTGCCCAAATAATCGTGCTCTAGAAGTGGAAGGTGCATATTTTTATCACTGGCAGTAAGCCTTGCATCACAGTGAACAGTAATGTTGTGGCTCTGTTTTTCACAGTGTCCTGTGCAAAATGTTCCAATATCCTCAAAAAAAGGTAAAGAGACATCTGTCATGGTCCTCTGTTGTATTTCACATGCCCCCACAGAGAGGCAGGAATGATTGGCTGCATCACAGTGAGATCTTGAGAGTGGCTCCCCAATGCTGGCACCATGGATGGGTTCCAGAATGGCAGGGCTGGATTTATGGCAGGCTTCACCTGCATAACTCAGTTATGATTTATCTCATGCTGAATGTTTTGTTGTTGTTGTTTTCCCTCAACAGAAGATTAACCTGGAGTTCTATATTGACATCCATGCCCACTCCACCATGATGAATGGCTTCATGTATGGGAACATCTTTGAAGACGAGGAAAGATTTCAGCGACAGGCTGTTTTTCCCAAGCTACTCTGCCAGAATGCTGAAGACTTCTCTTATGTGAGTCATGTGTTTCTTAATTATTTTTTTCCTCGTTTTTCTTTTTTTTTTTTTCCCTTTATGATAAATCTCTGGCTTTATTTGATTGAGTGAATTTTATTTCAGTATGAATAAAAGGCTACTTAAAAATTTTATTATTATTAGCTACCATCTTCCCTCATATACTTACATTATCCAGCAGTGGTAAGTTGTGATCTTATTCATGTCATTGGATACACTAACAAAAACAGGTTCTTTGCCTTCTGTATATTAACCTTTGTTTCTGAATTACTGAAACACCCTGCTTTTCCTCAGATCTTTTGTCTTTTGATCAACTGGATCGAATTCATTGTTCCATTTTTATATTAATTTGTCAAAGTTTTTACTTGTACACTCTGAATAATAATATGCTAGCAAATAGAAACAAAATTAATTAGCTTGAAAGAAAAGGTTAGGAAGGTTAGATAACCTCTGTTGGAAGTTGTGGCAAAGGGAATGTAAGCTTTTGAAATTTTTGATATTACCGTAGAAAACTGTTCAGCAAGAAGATTTACAACTGTCCAATTCTTACAACTTGGAGCTTGGGAAAGAGGAAGCTGGGTTCAAGGAACAGCCAGTTCTTACCCGAGGATACCTCAGTGATTGAGTTTCTGGTCTGCACCTGGTTGTTTCAAAAACACATTACAGATAAGGGGCATTCACAGATCATAGCAATGAAAACCTGCAATTGATAGGAGTGGAGAGTTTCTGTGCTCGAGCGTGGGATTTCTCTCTGCTACTGTGGGAGACTGAGAGTTCCTCTTAGCACAAGCTTTGGTTGGCAAAGGGAAAGTCTTTGAGAAGATGATGGAGGAACTAGAAGCCAATAGCTAAATAAACAGCACGTCTCCCTTTTGACTCTCGAGCCCAGAGTTCCATGTAGGTGCTACTGGCACTGGGTACATTCAGCTTCCCCCTGATATCCTGCTGGTCTCCTGAGGCTGGAAGCTTTTCCCCTGCTGTCCATCCAGGCCATTCTTCCTAGGGCAGCTGTGCAGATGAAAGTGTTGGAAAAAGGGACAGCCATGAAGTGTCTGATGGGTGTGAAGTGACTACGTGCCCCAAGTAGGAGGGTCTGTTTTCTTGCTTCCAGCTCCAACCATGCGGGTTATGTGACTGGTTGGAAATATCAGGTGAAGAGAGGAAGGGAATCCAAAATGGGGGGGAAAAAAATGTGCTGAAGACTTAAAATAGTGTATGTAAATATGCCCTATTGCCTGCTCAAAGGGAAGGGGGGAAGTGCATCGTTAACATTACCAGTCTGGTGTTTGAAAGTGTGGGAATGGACCACTGTTGTTACTAATTAATTTTCCAAAGCTTCAGGAGGTCTCATTTACATTGTATGCTGCTGCGGCCATTTGTTGGGATTATAATACTTCAACAGCAGCACTTCAAGTGAAAACTGGCGGCTGCATGAAGTGTTGTCCATAATTGACTAGCTCCATGTCTTCACACAGCACAGAGACAATGTTCCATTATGTTATCCATTGACAGTATCATTGAAAAGATTACTCTCCTTAAAGCATCTGTCAACCTTGATTGATTTACAAGGGACAAAGCCCTGAAAAGGTTTGAAGTGCGGGTACAATTTTTGCCACCGTTTAGCATACATAATGGTTCTCCTTTGATGTCAAAAGCTCATCTTCTATTAATAATGCAGAGGGCTTTTGAATGCGGGCTACTTGTATGGAGTTCCACACTAATAACCTACTTGCTGTGAAATGGGATTCACTTTGGAGAAGCAGTCATTTGGGTTTTACATGTTCGGAATGAATCCCAACTCAAAGGGATTTCTTTCAGTGCTCTGCATGATTGCAGCTGAGCCCGGCACGGGTTAGGGAAAGCAGGCAAATCCTAGTCTGCTCCTCCACCCGAGAATCTGGCAGGAATCACGCAGCCAGATGCAAAGGAGCATGAACAACAAGCCTAAGATGATGCGATCAAATGCCTTGTGCCGTTTTGTCTGGCAACCTTCTATTAATATACTTTAGAGTGCATTTCATGCCTGGGCTGCTTTCTTCACCTGTCATTTCCAATAGGCCTTTTTATTTAAATGACAGCATCCAAGGGAGATTGGTGATTAGAGTAGGGGATGGTTAGGGGATTTGTACCCACACGCCTGTTGTAGGACCAAAGGAGAGGCACCCAGTGTCTCTGTGCCCTGTCTGTTGGGCAAAACACTTGACCCCACAGCTCTGTGGAAGGCTGACTGTGGTTCACAGGCATCAGTTGTGAAAGGGACCAGAAATTCCTCATTTGTACCTGACTTCAGGAACAGAGGCCTGCCTGCCTTTGGTTTAGCTGTTGGCATGTGAAGAGGAAAGTGAAAGAAGAGCTAGGATGTTTTGCTCCCACATAAATACATGAGACATTCTTGGGCAGCTGCCTGGGCAAAAGGGACAAAATCTATAAGGAAAACATTTTATATTTTCAATGTTTAAGAAGGATATTTTTAAACACAGGGGAGTAAATATAATCCATGTGAAAGCTCTAACAGTGAAAGCTGACAAGCTCTTTTGAAAGGCTGACTCATTGGGTTTTAGGAGCAGCTGTTGACACCATGTCTGAGTGCATTACACATCAGCCACAGCTTGGAGTAGTTGCAGTTTTTGTAGGGATGTTCTTCATTTGACCTTTCTTGTTTGGCAGAGTGGATTAGTCATAAGGACCAGACACAAGCATTTGAGCATTTCAAGAACCTGCTAGTCTTAGGGGTGGCTAATTTTGACCTTTGTGACAGTATGAGAGGAGACCATCTGTTCTCTCTGGTTCATTTAAAGGAAACAACTGCAGCCATTCTTGGGTGGCTTTATCACATTGCAAAGATTGCTTTTCTTTGCAGTTAAAGGATAAAGACCAGCCAGAGGCACTTGGCCTGATCTGATCAGTTTGGTTTTTTCTTTCCTTTGGACTCTGAACTGGTGGCACTTGGGATACATTTGAGTTCTCATTTAATTTTCTTGTATTCAACCTCCCAGCAGAGAACCTTCCTCAGAAACACTGTTTGACCTTTGTGTGCCAGGGTTAGCCAAAGACCCTGACAAAAACTTGGGTTCCCATTGTGTTGGGCACTGGGCAACTGCTGAGAAAGTCCACAACCCCAAGAGCTTCCAGTCATGCTGAAAAAGAGATAGTAAGTGGTTGAGAAATTATTTGCTTGAGGAAATTGGAGAGTAAAACTTGGATGTCCCAAGTACCTGTCTTGTTTCTTTGTCATCAGTTCCCTGTTTTATATCATGCTCACACTCAAGAGTGAAGTCTCTAGACAACAACCCACCCAGTTTCCCTTAGGGAAGCATGTTGTTAACCTCAGTGCCATAGCACTGTGACCTAAAACATATTTTAGAGACTATCATTGTCTCAGCAACGTGAGAAGATGCACATACGGAATGATTTGCACTAGCACTTTTTGTGGTAGTTTTTTGTTTGGTTGTTTGTTTTTAGCTTGGATATCAAACACAGAGCAATGAAGAAAAATATTTTAATCTCTTTCTATTTTCTGCTGCCTTTCTTTGATCCACAAACTCCAGGTCTGCTGTTCTCATTTTCACAGCATCCCCCCATCCAAACTTTCTTAGGGAAGACGCGTTTGTTACAGAAAACCTCCTCCCATCTCCCTATAGCAGCCTCTCTGGGCTGTTATGATTTACCTTGGCTGGATACCTCCCTCTGAAAGCAGTGGTGGTGCAAGGGCCTGAGGCAGTAATATGAACACTGAATGATCAAATCCCAATAATCTGTTCTGAAATAATAACAAAACAGCTTGTGCTGCACATGGCTGGACAGGGAAGGGGAAGCAGAAAGAAAGTTGCCTGCAATTTATCCTGAAGTAAAATCCATACTCACTTGCATCACCACTTCCTAAGTGCCTCTCTGCTGTTTTGGTGAAAAAAGAGTCTTGTCCCAGGAAGGCAAAAGCTGCTGTGTTCAGGTAGGTTTTGTTAACATCATGCAAGCTTAACAGATCTACTCAGAAATCTCTTAAAACCTGAGCACAACAAATGATCCTGCCTCCCTTTTTGTAGCCTTGTACCAAGGCATATCCAGGAAGACAAATACAGCTATTATATACTTTAGCACCCCTCTGGGATGCATTTCTGCTTGCTGCTTCTTGGATGTGTTGCTCCATAAATTTATTTATTTATTTATTTGTTCGTTTGTTTATTCTGGAGGCTGGGTGAGCCGAGACAGGAAATGTGTTTCTGGTGGCACAGGGAACAGACTGTAAAGTCTGTCCTTCTGAGTGTTACAGGCTTTGGTCTCACAAGAACTCTGCCTTTTGGAGAGTCTCAGTGAAATGAAACTGTTCCATTACATTGTGCTGCACCAGTTCACCCCTCCTTGTATGCTGAGGATTGAATTTGTGTTGCAAAGAAAAGGAGATGGGGGGAAGTGTTGGAACAAATGGATTTCCTTTCAGTACCTTCTTGCCTTGTTGTTTGTGCATATAGGAGTTGACAGTCCCTTCTCCATCCCCACACAGGCAGAAATTTAGAATGTACACAGAAGAAACAAGTTTTCATAGCAATTTTATGGTGTATTTTCAAAGACCATCATTACTCTTACCTAATGTCAACAGCCTCCCAGAGCAGCAGCAATGAAAGGAGCTGCTGTAGATTCTCCTGCAAGCTGCCTCTCCTGCAGAGCACCACAAATTCCCTCATCTGGGACAAAATGTGCTGTGAAGGAAGGGCAGGAAGCTGGTTAAGAGCTGGACACCCGTCCCCCTGGAAGGATATCTTTTTGGGTATTACCTTTTTAACCACATGGTATTTTAACATAAACAGAATACATCTCTGGCTCAGAGAACTGTCCTGGAGCAGTGAGAGAGCCAAGAAGGAATGTGGGCAATGGGCTGCACTGGGTTGCTCTGGGAGCAGCATCCTGTCCCTCCTTAGGAAGGTCGTGATCCCCTGATTTAGGGATGCAAGTGAGAAGAACTTCTCTTTGTCACGGAGCAAACCACTTTTTCTGCAGACTATTCAAAGCAACTGGGTGCATGATGGTTGTATTTTCCTTTTTGCTTCTCATTGTCCTAGTTTTCTGTCATTTGTATAAATGATTATGAAAGCACTCCCAGGAGACCGTGCTCACGCTCATGAAAGTATTGTAAAGAGAAGCATTGCAGGCTATTGCTGGAGGCTATTTTATTGTATATTTTGAGGAAACGTCTCGTTTTCTACTGACAAATGGAGAAAGTGGGAACTCCAGGGACTTGAGTTATTTTCTAAACAGTGTGATTATTCTGTAGGGCTTAGACTAGGAAATGCCACCACTGGCTTCTTTGGGGGAGGTGAAGAAAGGTGCTCTGAGAAGAAAGGCTGCTATTAGTTAAAAAAAAAAAAAACGGGGGAAAAGCAGACCTTTTCTTCCTTATTAACCTGAAGCATTTTCAGATCCCCTCTTTGTGTATATCACTGGTCACAGCTTGGGCTGGCTCTCAAAAGGGAGATAAGTTCCAGGCTAACTCTGGTTAATGGGCGACAGGATAATGTTTGAGTGGGTGACATTGTCACTTTCAGTTCAGTGAACTTCTGGTGATAGGGAGATGCAAACTCACTAAAGGAGGAGCTGAGAGGACCTGAGGAAGGATGTTTTGGAATACAGCACACTCTGCGTGTGTGTGTCCAGGATGGCAGATCCAGTAACAAAGAACTCTAACTTAGGTTTGCTTTCAGGATGGGGCAGAATCCGCCTCCTCCTCTTGTTTTTTCCAAGTAGGCTGTGATGGGCTACCCAGCTCTGTGGGGAAACCCTTGTCTGGCCCTGTGAAGGTCTCGGGCCATGGGCACCCTGCTTTGTTTGGCTGCAGGTGTTGTTTAAGGAGCTGTCTCAGCAGAGCTGCTGGTTTGATTTGGATTCCAGTCGTGTTAGCTGCTGTGCTAAAGCCAGCGAACTCAATAAACAACTTCAGAGCTGTAGTACCTGGGGAGGTGGGAGCCAGGAGCACAATCAGTTTCGGTGCACGTGGGGAGGGATTCTGGGGAATGTGAAATGTGGGGACAAATCCCCGCACTGGTGCTGCCAGTGTAGCTGTGTGAGGTGCAGAGACCTCCATCAGTCCTGGAGCTGTAGAGCAGGACACGGATAGTAATGAGCAGTAAAAAGTGCAGCTATTGTACTTCTCACAGGTGAACAGCTGAAACCCTGAAGCATGAAAACCAGTTACTTTTCTAGCTGCAGAATTTCTTAAAAAAAAGAACTAATTTGGTACTTCTGGTCTTGAGGCATAAACTGAGAGCTTATAAAGCTCCCTCCTTCCAACCTCTCTGCTAATGACCATGCAAATATGTGTTTTTATCAGGAAACTTAAGCAGGCATGACTGAAAGACACTTGGGAGGGGGAAAGATCTAGTGTTCCTTCACTGCACATTAGAGGGAAAATGAAGCCCCTCAGGGAGCAGATGTGTGTGTGGTGACAATGTACCTTTAAACTGTTATTTCTCTGAGGAGAATTGCACTTTAAAGCCTGAGAATGTGGTGCTAGGCAGGTTATGCTCATGGTACTCCTACAACAGTGATGCTACCTCTAAGAAAGGGTGGTTGCTCTCTTCTTCCCACTGAGCAGAAGGAAGAAGGCAAAAAGAGACAGGGAGTAGAATGGTTAAAAATCTTTTAGGACTTGAGGCTATTTGGCCTTCAAGTTTTAGGCATTTTCACATTCTTGGAGCAGGTCAAACTGCTCCAGATCTCCTCTGCATGTCTTTCCTCAGATTTCTGCAAATCAGACTCTAGATCAGAGAATATTCCCCAGCTAAACCCAAACTTTGCTGCCCACCTCAGTGTTTCCTACCAGGCACAGAAGTTATGAAACAAAATGCTGTCAACTGCAGAGCCTTCTGTGAGAGTGAGTGAACCCTATTCACAGGAATATCAGTCCAATCTGCCTGTTCCTAAAGGATCTGGAAAAGCTTCAAACAATGGAATTCCTCTTTGAAATGATCCTGAACTTTTCTAAACCTCCTCTTCCCAGATTTCAGTGGTCACAATTGATTTTTAAAATGAAACAATTTTTCTTCCTGTGCATCAGAAACACGGCTAAGCTGCAAGGTGAGATGAATGTGGAGTAATTTTGAGCTCTGTTCCCATTTCATCACACCTCTGCTCCCAGAATCCTTCCTATTTGCCTGCTACCTCCTTCAGATCAGCTGTCTGCTTTGGGGATTTATGCTGACTGTGGCTTGTCAAATAAATTGGATGAAGCCTCCCTGGTAGCAGCCTCCCAAATGCCATAATTTCCAAGTCTCCAGACCCAGTTGGCATGGAGCTGATGATAGACTATCACAAAAAAACCACCCCATAAACCAAAAAAAAAAACCAGCCCCAAACCACACTAACACATCTACTTTCCAGTCTATTAATAGAGTTAATGGAGCTGGTGAGAGGTGGGTGTGAGGAGAGAGTTAAGTTGGCCTTTGAAGTGAGAAGTTTGCTCAGTGCTTCCAGAGAAGTAAGGAGGTAAGTTTTGCTTGTTAAACAGTTTGGTGGGCTACCAGCTGCAAGAATGGCAGGGTCAAAGCAGCTGGACACATCATGGCAGGAATCAGCTCTGCCCACACGAGGAAAGCAAGCTGCCAGTTGCACCCGTTTAAAGCTCCTTGTTTTGGGGAGTCTGTAATATTGCTATTTGCAACTTTCCATGGCAAAGATTCCAAAGCCAGTGCATTTCTGTGCTCTCTCTCTAACTTTTGCAGGCTTCAATAAAGTGTTCTAGAAAATGAGAGTGAGTGAGTTATGGCTGATACTGTAAAACTGCTCGCCGAGATGGATTTGGCACTGTCTGGGCTCCAGTCCATTTCCCAATGGCACGTCTATTCTTCCCTGATGACAAGTGTGCCATTCCTTTTTTCTAGAGCACTAACTTTTTTATTATCACTTTTTTTGCCACACTGGGGCACTGAGTTGAGGGCTCTTAGAGGTCAGACCTGCTTTGGAAAAAACATTTTTATCTATGAGAGCAGCATCAGCAGACAGCTCTGGTGAGGTTGTAAATGAGTCCTGATTACACTTGGCCATTGCTGGTGTTGATCAGTGAAGAACATGAAACAACTTGTATGCATAATCCCAGTTTACCCCAGTAGGTAAAGTGTTCATTTCTTAACTAATGAATGAGTAAAATGTGGGCAGTTTTTCTGAGTTTGGAGTGGGGTTTTTAGGAGTAGTTAGGCTCAGTTGTGAAACACAGCTATGGAAATGGCATAGGGTGACCCAGCATATTTCTAATTACGTGTTGTATTATGAAACCATTCTCTAATTATGAATCCTCTTGGTGTTTTTGTCTCTGCTTTTCTCTGGGAAAGATTTCTAACATCATTCTCTGATTTTTGAGCATGCAGCCGTACATGCTACATCCTTTTGTAGAACACTTCCTGGACCTATATCATCTATATACATCAGCAACTTTAGGGAAGATCTCTTTATTCCGAGTTTCATGCAGATACTTTGTGTGTGAGGAGAAATGATCTTCTGGGAAACATCCATGTGCACACTAGAGCTCAGATTTTTGAAGATATATGCAGTTTGCTACTTCCTTCCACAGGCACATCCATAATCAGTTGTGTTGCAGGAGATGTGAACAGCTGGTAAAATCTATCTCTTGGATTTCAGGAACCTCCCTGGACCTTGCTATGCCAGAAATTCATCTTCTGCATTCTGTCAAAGCCTGTGACCAGATTTCTGCCTGGTTGGCATTTTTCTGAGTGTGTTGTACATTCTTTTTTTTCTTTTCTTGCTTGGTTGGAGGAAGACCTTAGGGTTGGTCAGAAACGACATGCAGTGCATACCCTGGATCCCATCTTAGGAGCCTGGCAAGGTCTGACTTGCACTGTGGTCATACCTTGCTCCTTTGTTTCTTCATGCATTGAGCAATTTCAGAAGATGACAAAGATTCATTCCCCAGCAAGTTCTGGATGAGAAAGTCCCTTTGTCCTGCCATCAGTGCAAGGTAGAATGAAGCTCCCATCCATCACTGGCTGGACACAGCCTGCTTGATATTTCATTCCTTTTTGTCATCCCTTCTTCCACTCAAAAGTGGATCCAGTTTTACTGGGGCTTGCCTCCAGTTTTTCCTTTTGTGCAACCTGAGGTTTTCTGATGCTGAAGCAAGACAAGTCCCCTCTGTGATCACACATACACTGAGGAGGAGGTCCCACCATGCCGGGCCTCTCAGATTCCAAGCCCATCAGGGCTACAAAGGGTGGACAGGGGCAAATTCAGTTTTAGATGTGTGAGAAATCTGCTGTTCTCCCTCTGTGACCTTTGGAGCCACTCCTGTGACTGATGGAGGCATGCAGAGGCAGTCAGCACCCTGCTGAATTTGTGAACGTGGACTGCCCAGGGCATTCATTCCAGTCGTTGTTAGAGGGAAGATGGAGCAGTGCTGAGAAGCCAAGAGCATCCCTCAGCCCTGTGGGAGCTGCCCAAGCTGCTGAGCTCACAAACTGGCTACCAGGGGGCTGAATTCACTGAGGAGAGACACTGTGGGGTAAAGTGCCCTCACCAGCCAAGGGACAGGCACTTCGAGAGGGATGACCAAGGCCCAAGTTTTTTTTTTCTGCTTTGAAACCACTTGAGAAAGAATTTACATGTGATTTTTTTCTTTCTTTCTTATTTCCTTCCACACATTTTTGTCTGCTGCAATGTCTGAATAAGGTCAAGTTGGTTCACAAATGTCTTTCTACTGCCTGGCTGTTCACTGTTCCCCCTATTCCCAGTGGGGAAACTGGTCACAGTTTCACATTCAGCACAGCATGGGGAGGAGGAATGAAATCTGGCAGGGAGGCCTGGGGAGGCTGCCACTAATGCCTGAGGTGTAGAGAGAGGGTCAGCACACCTTGAGGCTCCCAAAGGTGTTTGAAATCTGTTTTTCTGATGAGTTTCTTCCCACCAGAAAGCAAGGGAAGCCTTCACCCTTCCTTCTCTGCTCTTTTAACACTGGATTTCTTGGCAGCTTCTGATTCTGTGGAGAGGTATTTGTTCACTGAATTTTCTCACACCAGCTGGGAAGCAAAGTCCTTCTGTGAGCTTTAATGTATCTGTGTGTTTTAATAATACATTACTGTTGATTTTATACAAATACCACTATTTAAGAACTTCAAAGTCTTTGGTGTTCCCCCCACCCTCCAGACTTTACTTCTCGCTGCTGCTGTTGCTAACACTCCCATGCGTTTCAGCCTTGGAGAAATAAATATTTGTTTAGCTGTTCTCCTGCTGTGCCTGCTCAGTGCATTTGTTTAATGATGACTTCAGTTCAGCTTTGCAAAGGGTTTAGGGAAATAGATTCTCCCAGAAAAGCAAGAGACTCATTTGCAGACTTTTCCTGTTCTCTTTTCCCCCCTCTTGCCACCCCCACCCCTTTTTTCCCTGGATTAGGGTTTGATTAAATAAATGTGCACGGGCAAAACTCCAAGATCAGCTGTGGTGAGGAATCAAAGTTTTGTCTGTTGAGGTTTTTTTTCCCCACAACATTTATCTTGACCTAAAACAGGAGTAGAAGGTGACACTCAGTAAGTACCTGCTGCTCTTTCTTGTCATTACCTAAATTTTCTTTAATCTGTAGTTTTCTCTTTCTCCTCTAAAATATCAAATCACATTTTAGTTTATATCATTTGCTCTAGAGCCAGGCCCAAGCTGCTGTTTCAAAACATGTATTTATCATGTTCTACCCCAACTTTCTTGAGTCAAATGAGAGATTATAGCTGTTACTCAAGATGCCAAGTTGGTCTATGCCATCAGATTTTTTTTTCATAATGAATACAATGGTAACCTTCAAAATCTACATTTGTGCACCTAAATAAAGGTTTGTCTTTCTATTCTTGGAAATGCAGTACCACTTGGCAAAGAAATGAATATAGGATTTTATTAATGCCATTGCCATTTCAAGTAATTTTGTACAGCTGAAGCTGAAACTGAATCTTCTATTAAACCTAACACCCACAAACGCACAAAAAAAAAGGGAAACCCCCCATCCCTCCCAAAACAAAACCCAAAGCCCTAAGCCCCACAAAACAGAATTATAAAAATTCAAACTCTGGAAAGTTCTAAATTTTGGGGTTGATTTTCTTTTGTTTTGGGTTTTTTTATTTTTATTTTTTACTATTTATAAAACCGTCGGTAATATTTAAAGGACTTATGCTTCACTTTCAAAATACAGCAAGCATAATTTTGCCAATAACAAGATTCAACTTCTGCTAGAAAGCAAAAATCACTTCAGTGAAGTAACACATCAGACTTTCTCTTCATATATTTCCAGCTGACAAGGTTTTAGCATATAGCAGAATTTTTTTTTTATTATGCTTCAGTGCATGACCTGGCACTGGTGTGGCTGAGTTTCATCTGACTACAATCTCTCTGGCCCTCAAAGTCATCCCACTGCTTTTTTATTTGTATGATATTCAGAACCTCCTCCATAATGGTGATTCATTCCACAGTGTGTCATCAGCAAATTTTGTTGGCATGGTCCTCCTTTACCGTGCCAAGAACTGTGATGAAAATATTATGTAAGATTTATCTCAAGAATCATCTATTAGAAATTCTACTCATAACTTTCTTCTAGCCTGATTAAAATAATGGGAAGTAGGAAAAGGATTTCTTGTGCAAAGTGTGTACCAAAGACACGAACTATACTCAGCAGATACTTGTCCAATTTGTTTATAAACATAGTTGATGAGATTCCATAATCTTCACAAATGTTCCATGTCAGTAAGCGAGTCTCCTACTCGCTGAAGTACTTCTATGCTTAATGTCTTCCCTGAGTCACCTCCTCCCACATTTTCCTTGTTTTTCCTGTCCCAAATACAGCCTCAGAATTAGCTTAGTCCCTTTGTGAGTGATGCTTCTGCACACAAACCCCAATATCCTGTCCTGAACCATTTGTTTTCTTGTTCCTTTGAGTTGTTTCCATCAGCAGCTGCTGCTCTCATGCATCAAAAGTTCCACCACAGGCGTTTGTTTGAACGTGATGCACCATGCACCGAAGCCGACGTTCACTTGGCTCAGGAAGCAATCCCAGAGCATGATCATCTTCCTCTATGTTCCTGAAATTTAACTGAGGACAAAGCTACCCTCAGTTTCAGGATCTCAGTAGTCTTTCAAAGTTTTCTTTTGCAGGAAGCCAGAGAACGTTTCCTCTTTAAGTGTTTATCCCATATATCAAATTAACAGTTGATTTTCCCAACCTTCCTTATGAGTGCTTTATTTCCCTGTCCCATAGGTGTTCAGAATATCCTGCAGGCTTCTCCCATGCAATTTGGCAGAAATTATGTGATATCCACATAGCAGAATGCATTGTGTGTACAAATTACCACAAAGCTAAATATTATGTTGCCAAAAAGACAAGAAGTATTTGGAAATACCAATATATAATGATAATAAGAAACCCAATTCCATTTTTTTTTTCTAATTAACCCAGAAAACCTTCCTTTTACAACATGAGAAAGACTTCTAGACATTCAGAATGTTAATAAACCCACAGGTATTTCTACTTTTTATATCTCCTTGTATACACTATTCATCAAGAATTGTTGCTCATTTCAGTATTAGTCTGATTTTTTCAGTCTAGAGAAGTTTTACATTTTGAACCATTGCATGTCAATTTCTTAAATACAAAGGAAATTTTATTTTCCCCAGTTTTGGTAGGAGGTGGACTTCATAAATATTCACATTGAGTTAGCAAGGAAAGGTAGCAGCCCTAAGGCTCCATAGGAGGGCACTGGACAGCTCAAAGAATTCACCATGGGCACAATGACTGAACAATGACCTGTGTTAAGGGTCCTTTGTGTTTCACTGGCAACATAAAATTCTTACAGCAGGAGATATTATGACCTTTTATACAACAGATCCAAGTTGGATCATTTTTTTGTGGTTGTCAGTAGCTTGTGCTGAGCCCAGATTGGCTCAGTCTAATGGTTATGAGGTTTCTGAATAGACTCTGAAAGTCAAAATGAAATCAGAATCCATTTTTCTGTCTACTTGGTAGGAACAAGCTCTGAGACTTCAATCAACCTGAAGATGAACTGCCCTTTAGTCTCCAGATGTCATACCTTCAAAGGAGAGCTAAAACTCATTTATGGAAATACTCAGAGTCCTCCCCTCCACCCCTCAAATGAATAGTCATAAAGCTGTAGGGTTCTTAAAGCCAGATCCTCAGTAATAGCACAAAATACTGCCTTTTATACTGTGCTGCTAATGCTGTAGAATAGTGAGGTAGATTTTTCCACCCAGAGAGCAACGCCCCGTTAACATTTAAGTTAGTGAAGTGGAAATTTCTGTGACCTAATTTAAGAACCAGTCAAATGTCTTAGGTGAGAAAGTTTCACCAAAACGTAAATGCCACTGTATTTCTGCTTTGATTAAGAGTCCAGGTGAAGGGTGGGGGGAATGGTTATGATACAGGGGAATGCAGAGGAGACGAAGGAATCCAATATCCAAGTAATGGCACAGCTTAACTTCTGAGCATGGGGGATCTGGAAGGCTCGCTTTCAACTCGTGCATATGACAGCCTTGCTTTGTGTTATCCCAGAGGGAAGAAGAAAAGCTGATATTAATGGTGAACCGAGACGAATTCTGTGAAAGTCTGCAAGGCATCATTTATAGCCTGTGTGCTGGAACCGTACTTCCCCTCCAGGCCATGATCAAGAAACAGCGCAGTCCCATACAGTGTAAATGAGATTTGGCAATGTGGGTGAAGCTGCTTTCTCTGTTAAGAGGCTCCTTCTCTTGCTCCCCTCCTGAACTCTCCTCGTGTCCCTGTGTTCTTGCTCCTGCAGTCCAGCACGTCGTTCAACAGGGATGCAGTGAAAGCTGGGACAGGCCGGCGCTTCCTTGGCGGGCTCCTGAATGACACTTCCTACTGCTACACCCTGGAGGTCTCCTTCTACAGCTACGTGTTGGGTGGAGCTGCTCCTGCCGTGCCCTACACCGAGGAAGCCTGTATCCTTTTGGAATCCATCCTCCTCGTGCAGCACACGTGAACCAGGCACTTCAGGTAAATACTTCTGTCTCCATAAGAGTTTGCTGAGATAGAAACACACACAAGTGGAAATGTGAGTCTGCTCCTGATGCTTTAATTTTCCTCGTATTGATTCTCCATACTGTGGAAATTCAAGAAGAGAAAGACATTAGATCAAATAAGCCATTTCCCTCTTGTAGGAGATTGTCTCACACACTTGTTATAAAAGCTAGTCCTGGAGAGTCTGTGATCCATTCCCTTCCACAGTCTTCCATTTCTTTCTTCATTTCTCTCCTTATTTTCCCTCATTAGCCCTGTGTTTGTGTTATTGTTTTAATAGCAAGTTGAGAGTGCATCTTTGGTACTGAGTAAAATATCTTCTCTGCCTTTGAACTGCAGCCAAAGGGATCCATTAGGTTCTGCAGCTGCCTCGAGGACAAATCTTCAACGCCAGTTGACAAAGAAATGGAAGTCAAATTGTGAAAACAAAACCATCAAAGTTGTTGGCATTTTTGAGTGCTCAAATAGAAGCAGTGTCTCATTCCTCAAAAAACACATATCCATCTGGCTATCTCAATGTATCAGCAATTTGTAGAATTGTTCTGACTGGTCTTATGATCTGCTTTTATGTTTTTCTTTTTCTTTTTGTCACCATGCTCAATCAAACACCCAGTGCCCATGCTTCAACGCTGGGTATGCTATTTCATTTTGTCATTCTATCCTGGCAGCTTTTGAAATTTCCACCGGTTTAGAAACATTGCAGAGGGAAAGAGATTAGCTGTGATTGCCTATTTACCTCTCCACTGTATTTCAGAAGCTGGGGGTAGCAAGGGAGAAATTTTCATATGAGATATAATTCTTCACCATCCATGTATATGGGCTCTCTTCACGGGAATGAGTGAGAAACGGGGAGCAGGGAAAGGAATTGTTTGTCATTTGGGCTTTTCTGGTTTGACTTCTCCACTGAAAGTGAAATTTGGGGGAAGGAGGGAGATGAATACATTAAAGTGACTTACCAGGCTTGAGCATTTGGAATAGAAGCTCTTTTTCTTGCCCAGTAAAGTTAACTGAAGGAAAAGCTTCTTGCAACATACAGAAATGTAGTATATCTTGCCACTGTGGAAAAAAAATGTTCCTGTTGGGTTTAGGTATTTATTTTCTTAAGTTGGTGTTTTGGTGTTTCAAGGACCTCTGCCTTAGTTTCACCTTTAATTTTCTTCCTCACTTTGTGCCCATTGTGCTGACAACTGCTTATTGCTCTTCCTTATTTATCAAGAACAGTTTTTGACAGTGAGGAGTGGAAAGAGCCCCTATACACATGAGATCATGATTCCCTTGGATATGTTTTCCTTCATGACTTGTAGATCACACTGGCTTAGCTTCCTTTTCCATAAAGATTTCTGGTTTGTGCTTCACATTGCAGAAATTTCACCTGTGGGGTCTGACATCTCCATTTGCTTGGCTTGCCTTGCCTGCTGCAGGCAGAGATGCTCCATCCTCTGTTCATTCCATCAGCAGCTGGAGCACAGAAAACAGGCTCCAGATCAGAGAACCTCCTTGGAGATGGTGTAGGGAAAGCTCAAGCAGCAGCTTGGTTTCTGCAGTTAGGGTTTGACCCAGCTGAGTGGAAAAGGAGGAGAAGCAGGTTTTGATTGGCCTGGCAGACAGCAAGCAGGGGAGGCTCTTTGCCCATGGAGTGTGCTCCACTGGCATTTTGCCCTGGAAGGTTTTATTATTTCTTTTTCAATGGAGGAATTCTGTCCAGAGTGCTGCCTATGAGATCTCTTCCTCATATGTGCAGTTTTCTAGTTAGTGAAAGAAATGGAGCTGCTTGAAATAGTCTCTAGACTGGTCTGATCCAACACAGGAGTAGCCACTGGATTTATGCACATCCTGACCTGGCAGGGGAGGAAGTTTCACATCACTGAAGCGCCTATGACCGAAAGCAAAACAATTGCAGAACGTTCCAATTTAGCCTGAACAGCCCTTCCAAGCTATTTGCAAGTCAGTGATTAATTAATGCTCGGATTTTTTAATGGACCTGAACCAAAGACACAGGCAGTCAGTTCAGATTGGCCTCCAAGGACAGGGCTGTTTCTATTAACTATCTACTTACATGCAGGCAGCAACTCAAGCAAGTAAATGAAGAAAATACAGTGAGCCCAAGAGCTGTGAATTGATAGGGGAGGTATTCTGGAAATCTGCCCTTAAAGATGTATTTCTTAGGACTTTGTTCGTCCCACTGTGATGTTTTTTGGCTGTATGAGTCTTTTTTCCTTTTCCTTTTCTTTTCCTTTTTTATTTTCTATTTCTCTTTTTTCCTTTTCCCTTTCCTTTCAATAGGAACAGGATCAGGGAGGCTAGGATTGTTCAAAGAATCTACTGCTGGATTAGGAAGTGCAGACTGAGATTCAGCCTCAAACTCAGAGCACCCATGACCATGAAAAGAGACTACAAAGCAGATCACACATCCAGGACTATCCATACTGGCTCCTTTTAGAGAACAGAACAAATTAGGATCTCCAGGTTCTGCAAAATACTAATTTAGCCTAATGTTGTTCCTGTTGGCAGATAGGAAAACTGAACAAACTCTGACTAGACTTGTGTTTGCACTGGTGACAAGTAATGATACCTGTCAGCTTCTTTTCTTTACAGCAAATAAGATCACAGTACTACTCCCTTTCATGCCATTATATAAGTGGATTAGTTTTGTTGGTGGGTTTTTTAATCTCTTCATGTTGTCCAGGTTTTTTACATGCTAACTCTGTGATCCATACAAACCTCTGTGTGAGACTATAATAGATATATTTTTACATTGGGTGAGATTATGCATTTTGTTCAGATTTGTGTTGATTTGTGTTGTGACTGACTGAAACAGACTTTGCAATTTTTGAGATAAGTGGATACCTTACATGCACAAAAATGGAAGACAGACTTTCAGTCTAAGTGTTTGAATTCTTACATTGTTAGTGTGGACAGTAACATTTTTCAGTAAGGAAAGTAAGAGAAAAAGGAAGGGAAGGTATCATTAGAAGTGGAAATCAGTTTTCAATTACTCCAGTTAGTATGACTGACTGTGTTCTAAATGAATTGGTTCAGAATTTAGAGGATGACACCTGGAATGTTCTAGAAGAACAAATTGGCTACTGAGGCTGTAGTATTTAAATGAAAACCGAGAGGGAAGGGCCTTCCTTCAGCCTGTGCAGGGGGTGTATGTTTGGGGTGTATATGGTGGGATAACATCATGCAGGGTGTTGTGTTCCTGGCCTTTTCTAGCATAGAGAATTAACATGGTTGTATCAGTGTCTCCAGCCTCGACTGGCATGATATCACTAATGGTTACTGCTGGAGTGCCTCTTGTATTTTAAGCCAGCTAACGAAGCACTGCACCAGGTGTAGCTCCCTGAAGGTCCTGTCAGACATTCCTGCAGAGGTGTGTGAGTGCCTGGTAGGTCTGTGTGCTACTGATACGTACCTGAAGTGGGAGAGACATTAGGGCTCTGTCCTGTAAGCTCTGCCCAAAACCCTACGATAACACGTGCTGCAGATAACAGGGAAAGGACTCTGTTTCCAGGGCATAATAAGAGGATTGTAGGCTTGTCTGTTACTCGCCTGGAAGTGGACAGAGAAATGTTTAAAACCCTCCTCACACATGCACGCATTTGGTGGTAACTGATTAAAAAAGGCAGCACAACAACAGTTAGCTCAGCACCAGGTGAGGAAGCTTTAAAATGAGCTGATATGCTTCCATTAAATTCCATGTTTTACTAGGCATTTACAGGGCTTATGACACGAGGCTTGTAAACTGCTCTGTAACACTCACCACCAGCAGCTCAGCTGCTGAGCTGTCTCGATTCAGACCTGGGCAGGGAACAAGGGATAAAAGAGGGGGAGGCAGGATGAATCCCCAGCTGCAGGGCTGAGCCCTGCTCTGACAGAACTGGTGCTTTCCAATCTCCCACTACAGCTGTGAACAGCAGCCATCACAGCCTGACCTGAGAGCAGCCAGCCAAGGACTCTCACATCAACAACTTTAAAATCTATTTGGTTCATTTTTAGAGGGTTTGAACTGGATCCTTGCTGCAAAGCAGGCAGCCCATAACAGAGAATAAAAGGTTTTACTCTTCACAGTCCAGCCATGAGGCAGGAAGGCAGAAATGATGGAGACCTGGCAGGAACTGGTATGACTGTAGCTGTAGGGGAGAATAATCATCGAGATGGGTGGGCACCACAACTGTCAGCATGTCCATAGCTTTTTTTGTGTGTTTTAATCTTAATTGCAAGCTTCCTCCATGTGGAGAAGGACCCCATCCAAAGGTGCACTGCTGAACTCTCTCTTGTTTGTGGGCATAAAGATGTCTTTATGTGGCTACAGCCACAGAATGAAGGCTCAGATTGACTAGAATCTCTTCAGATGCCTAACAGGAGCTCACACCCTGGACTCTCAACACAGAGACCAACTGGGTTCATTCTTATTCTTAACTTCAAGCAGAATATCTGCCTGCTGCTTGACTGGGGATTTGAGAAGTTAAATCCCCGGAGGAAACAGTCATTTGTTACATCCAGATTCCTTTTAAAGAGTACTTGGATCTCAGTAAATGCCTGTCCTGGGGAAAAGAAATCTGTATGCAAACTACAATTCCAGTAAAAGCATCTATAACTTTTAGAGCTTCATGTACCTGCCAGTCCCCTAGGGCAAATGTACTTGGTTATTTTGGGCTTTTTTACATTTCTTTTTTTGGCAAGTGCCTGTTCTGATCCTCCTATCTCTGTTAGTGATATCCTTAAGAGAAGAACCTCATGAGACAGATTATGGCCCTTGCAGGTTCATTCCCAGCCAGTAAAGGCAACATTACTAGCAAAAGCCAATGAGGTATGAAAAGCTGTGCTGATAAAGCTGAGGGAGCTCTGCAGAGGTTACCCAGTGTGGCTTAGGTTTGAACTTCAGTTCGAGCTTCTTGCCAAGATGGTTTCGAAGTAAATCAGGCGCATATTCAGGAAAAGGCATCCAAAGGTGTGCACCTTCCTACTTCTGCTGAGCTCCTAGAAACAGGCTCCTTCCTTGTGTTGCAAAAAGGCAGCATTAATCCTAATCTCACCAGCTTTCCTAAGGATGACCTCCTTGCACATCTTCTCTCCAGTATTTGGTTGTTTCCTAGTACCATGTTTAGGGCTGGTTTGGAGGAGAGGAAACAAAATGCTCTTTTCAGCTCCCCAGTCTGTGTGAAAGTGTCAAGGTTTACAGCCACAATTTCAAGTGCTCTTAATATTACTGGAAGCATAGAGTTAAATTATAGAGTTGTAAAGTTACTTTATAGTGATAATGCTGTCAAGCATCAATATCTCTGCCCCAGGGCACCATGGAAACTCAGTTAATGATATAAGAAGCTGATATTTTTCAGGGTTGCAGCTGTTGGCTCATACCCAGAAGGAATCTGTGTGTTTGTTCATATCGGGTATATACAGTGGGACCTGCTCAAAGAAAATTAAGAAACAGTGAAAGTCTGTTTAATGAAGTGCAGTGGAATGAAAGTACAAAGCAGTACATGGTGTTGCAGTATGCACACCTCGTTCTCTCAAGGGGTTCAATGGAGTGGACAGTGCTGCACAAAAATACTTCTCTTCTGCAAGAGAGACTGTTTGTGGGGGAGAGTTTATATTTGTATGTAGATTTGTTTATCTAGGTGCCTGTAGCACTGACTGTGTCAATCTATGCAAACACTGTCTGGGAGTATCAGTAAGGAAATGGAAATTAAGGGAAGTGACTACAGTCAACTTAGGAATATGTATAATTTTTGTAATGGATTTCTTAAGATCTGTATCTCAAAGTGCTTTGATAGCCTGAGATGAAAGATGCTATAAAAGTGGAAAGTGTATTATAGTGATTTTTCTTTTAAAGAAAGATTTTTTTTTTTTTTCCTAAAAGTAGAATATCAGTCTTGGAAGACATCTTCAAAATTATTCCATTTAACCACATGATTCCAGTTGCCTTTTCCTTCCTCTTGTGTACACAGATTTCTTTCCAAGGGATACCAAGGTACAGGGGAGAGAACAGATATAAGCAGGATGTGTATCCAGACTTATAGAAATGCTCTCAAGTCAGTTTCAGACATGAATACAGGAGTTTGCCTTCTTTGGAGAACAGGAAGACTTTAATAGCTGTGAGCCTGGGCTAGAGAATTTGGACAGGCTGACTTGAGGGCTGTCAATCTTTACAGCTGTGTTCAGGAACAGGGACCTTGTGCACAGCTGGAGCATGAGCATCTTAGAGACACACGTGCAAATACCATTCTTGCACCCCCCCCAGCTGTCCTCAACTCAGTGCTGGCACAGGATGTGCTCCTCAGCCTAGGCAGGGCTGGGAAGACTGATCCTCATAAACCCAGCTCTATAAATGGTCTCATCCAGTGCAGCCTTTGGGGTCTCTGTTGAGACACTGGATGCTACTGGTGCCAAACTGTCATTGAGGTTTTGCTGACTGAAAGCCTCATTGGTGCTTTCCACTCAAGCTGTCAATGACCCTTGGCCTGCATGAACAAAAATCTCGAATTCAAAAAGGTTTTGATGGTAGTACATTAAAAAAACCCATACAATTTCCCAGTTAATAACAAATATCGTTACATTTTTCTATTAGTATTTCTTTTGTGCACAGGAAAAAAATAACTTAGATCCAGCACTTAGACCAAGCTTTTGCTGAATGATTGGAAGGTGCAATTGATCACATGAATGATTGCAGGGCTTTGGATCATATAAGAAAGGGAAAGCTCTGTCCAGGCACGGCTGCTGTCCTTTCTGGAACTGACTTTCCTGGGTTTGAATGCCTCTCGTATGAACTTTCTTTTCCACAAGCTTGTATTTTTCCTTTTCCTTAGAAGCAACTCAGACAAAACTAAGCATATAGAACTGATATGAGGCTCTTGGGTGCTCAGAACACCATACAAATGCTATTAGATCCGTAGTTAAAATAATTCTTTGGTAAATGTTAAATTCCTATTAGTAACACTTGCTAAACTTAAGTGCAAAGGAAAGGGCAAGGCTAATCTGAAAGGCAATGGAGAGCAGGGCTTAAAAGATATTAACAATTTGTTGGAAATGTCTGAGGGGAGTGGTTATTATAACTAAAGAGTAATGTCTGTGGGTTGGAGACTTAGGTTAAGAAAGGGCTTTAGACAGTGCTGTGCTTTGAAGCTTTCCTAAATGTCAGTGGGGAAGAAAAGAAAAAAAACATTTCAGAGTGAGGTGTTTCCCAAAAAGCAATAAACAGCCAAATTGCAATGTCTCTGAGAGATGTCTCTCCTTCTTGTGTGTCTCCATGTTTGTCTTCTTTTTCCTCTCCTCTGTGTCTCTTCACTTCTGGCTGAGTCTTCTCCCCTGTGCCTGCCTTGTCTGTGCCCTCACCATCTCACTGGCATTCAGGCCATTAACCCTACCCCAGACCTTTCTGTCCTCTCACTGGGCTTTTTCCAGGAGGTATTTCGCTAATCAGACACACCCAGTCTCGTGGTTTTGGTCACTTTTTACTGTCTTTCACCCAAACTATTCCTTCTTTTTTTCATGTTTTGCTACCTAAAGGCTCAGCAGAACTTGTTGATAAAAGTGAATTCTAGGGTGGGAGCAGAAGCTATTTTTTAATTACTGCTTTAGTCCCAAATACCAACATTCTGGAAGGGCATAAGAGATGGTTTTTTAGGAAACTGCAGAGAAGCAAGCCTCTTTCTGTCTGTGTGTCTGTCTTTCCCAGCTGCTTGACCAATTGCAACTGAATTTGACAGTGATAAAGGTCCCAGAGATATTACATTCCTATGAGTTTCATGAAAAATAGCTGGCTGAATGAGCAGAGAGACCACAATTAATCTCTCCAGTAGGGACAGCTGTATGTCTATTGTTAGAAACCAGAGGAGGACAGTAGGCATGAAAGTCACAGGAAACAGATCCAACATCTCCTTTTCTTTCTGAGCTTGTCCCTGGTGAGTTGAGACTTCACTTCCCTTTTCTCTGTACACTTTTACCCCTAACACCTGTGCAAACCCTAACAAAGGATATCTTGTGGCATTCAGGAAAACAGATTGCATCTTCCCCATCAAATCTCTGCTGAAAGAGGCCAGAAACCTGTCAGGTTTCAGTTCACAGGTATGAGAATACCCATCCAAGCCAAGGCCAGTACAGGCCCACCCCAAGCCAGCTAGGTTTCTTGTCACCTAGAGGTGAAACTTTGTCCATGGTTCAGAAAAACAAAGCCTGAACATGTCTCAGGCAGAAACTAAAGATAACCTGCAGCTTTGATCTAGTGTTCAGAAACTTTTGTGTTTCGATAAGAGCAGGGTGGGTCTGATTCTCTCATGTCTTGTCTCTCAAAAAGAGAGCAGCCAAATCAGCTCAGATCAAAACCAGTCCTCTGCAGTGTCTTGTCTCCGACAGAGGTCAAAATAAGGTGCCTGAGGAGAATTTAATAACAGAATAAGCATGTAACTATTTTCCCTGAACATTCTTTGGCTTCCAGCAATTAGTGGATTGGGGATCCTGGAGCCAGAGGTATTAGAATCATTAAATCATTTAGGTTGGAACTCTCCAACCAGTAACCCAGTACTGCCAAGCCCACCACTAAACTGTGTCTCCAGGTGCCACATCCACATGTCTTTTAAACCCTTCCAGGAACAGTGACTTCCCCCCTTCCTTGGACAGCCTTCTCTAGTGCCTTACAACCCTTTCTGTGAAGAAATGTTTGCTAATATCCAACCTAAACCTCTCCTGGGGCAACTTGAGGCCATTTTCTCTAGTCCTATCACCTATTACCTGGGAGAAGAGAGCAAGACCCACACACTGATTATACCTGAGCTAACAGTCAATGGATTTCTCTCCCATGAACGTGTTTACATTTTTAGCATCCACAACATTCCTTGTTATGGATTTCCACAGCTTACTAATAACTTGTTTTAAGCCTGCCACCTGCAAGCTTTATTTTGTGATTCCTGCCTGTTACCCTGGGAGCAGCATTGACCATCAGCCACCTGTATTTTGAAATTTCATAGCTTACATAGTTATTTGCTGACTACTTACCCTGTACATCATAAGCAGAAAAATATTACCAGATCAGGTAATCATGTCTAGAGTTGGTTTGTCATCTTACATTTTTTTTCTAGTTATAGACAACTGTTTGAGTTGACAAGTAATGGAGAATCAACTCCAGTAACTCCAATGGTATTTCTTGTGTGTTTTTTATTTGTATTCAGGATAAATCCCACCCTGGTCATATGAGCAGCAGGTGTAAGCACCAAATGAAAAATAAAGCTTTCAGTTTGAGAGTACAGACTGTAAACATCATGTGTTCAGTTCCTGATGCACTTAGCACTGTGCTTGCTCTCCTGTCCTCTTGTTTTTGCCCCAGTACTTAGGAGGGATTCAAAACTTCTTTAATTAACTGAATTTCTGTTCAGCATAGATGGGAGTTTTTGGTCATCTGTTTAAGAGAATCTGGCAACCAATGCCTGTGGGAGGGATTACATTTTTGAAAACTGCAATATCCCAAATATCTTCCTTTCTGTCATTATGATTGGTGTGCATCACTCTTCCCAGCAAACCAACTTCTGGATAACGTGCTCCCACAGTCAGGCTGCATTCATGATCCTGTCAGGCTGGTTAATTCTTTCTCTGAAACTAAGAAATCCTTATTATACCAACAACTGTCATCTGATGCCATAAAAAACCAAACGATAGGTGGTTTTTTCTCTTTTCTCCATCATCCAGTCCCTCTAGAAATCCACTGTGAAGGTTAACTGCTCAAGACCTCTCATGGAGCAGAGAGGATCTGCAGGGCAGTGGAGTGTCACGTGTAGCAAAAGCTCACACTGGACTGGCTTCTGTAGACATTTGGCTGGAGCAATACTGGGGGGACATGTGTAAAGTGAGATCTCTTCCCACCACACCAATACATGACAGATCTCAATATTACTTTCAGTAAATCTTTAAATACGTTGTTCAAGTGGAATGCAGCTGGTTTGATCAAGATAGGGAATGGAAATGGCTTGGAGGCTCCAGTTGTCTTCACGGTGTCTTTCTACAAGAGAGGCAGCTGGACTGCCAATGTTCCTATGTGGAGTCAGGGCTGCATGATTCTGCCAACCCAAGGGGAGAGAGTTTCCAGTACTTCAGCCCTATTATTCCTGTTTCCAAGCCTTTTCATTACTGAGTTTCTGCAAAATTCTTCCAGGTCTGCTAAGTGGCTGGTTCTGTTGGCAGAACACAGCTTCAGGCTCTTTGTTCCTTCCTGTGCAGCAGTGACAGCTCCACTTGAGAAGATGCCCATGGCTGTGCCTGTTAGCACTCTCACAATCTCATACTCTTGCTGTAATACTGTGAAGATTTGAGACTGGGCTATTTCTGGGCCAACAGAGTTATCATCCTGCTGTTCCTTCTTCCTTACTTAATGATTCCTCTTTGCACCACATCCCTCATGTTTCTGCCAAGCAGATTTTGTTGCATTGACTTTCTTTCCAAAGCCTGCCCAGAAGGACAGCTTTCCTTCAGCCAGGACACAGAAAGGGCCTGTGTCTCCAGAACCATCAATATTTTTCTTGAGATGATAAATGAGCTGCCAATAAACCAAGGCAGCTGCCAGATCCATCTGAGGAACAGACCTTCAGACCCGATTTATCCGTGCTTGGTTTATTCATGTGTCTGGAAACTTTTGGGATGCAAACAGAGGGCTAACCACTCTGAGGCAGCCACTTAGAATTAGATGGTATAGATTGAAGCAGGGGGAGTTTATGGACTGGTTCAGATACATTAGCCATTACTTTGTGCTCGCCTATCTCAAACAAGAAAATGGCTTCATATTTGTCACAGGGAACACCACAGAAAAGAAACACAGCTTTCAAAACAAGACCTAAATTCTTGTACTCGCTGTATCATTCAGTTTGTTTTTCTTCATCTCTTCTGGCCTTTCTTGCCTATAATTCAGGGTTTTGCATAAGCTGTGAAATTTTGTTGTCAGGAGTTTTCTAAGGAGATGAGGCATGGCTGATTGCGTTGTGCCTGGAGGGATGGGAACAGTTTATGTGCTTCAGTGAGTAAGGTTTGCAGGGAGACCAGTCTGGTTTTGAACCAGAGGACACAGCTGGGAAAAGCAGGTAGCCTCTGTGTTTAGGACGCTTTGCCGGGCAGCAGGCATTTGTGTGTTTCATATACATTCACCCCAAAACTTCTGACCTTATTTTTTTGGTTTCGGCCAACAAGAGTTCTCAGCAGTATTAAGTTTGGGTGAGTTTGATGACAACAGGCAGCTGAGCAAAGGAAAGGGACTCAAGAAATGCCTCTGCTGGGGGCAGGGCTGGAGGGAGTGTAAATGTTACTGCACTCCAGAGGGTCTGTCTGGGGGAGTGACCACAAAATGCTCCAGCACGGAGAGAATTTCAGCTGGCACACGATCAGTATTGCTGGAGGAACCCGGGTTAGGGACTGGTGTGATGCCGGAGCACCAGCTCCAGCTCTTTGCTCGCCAGGGGACTGGAGGAAGCCCCGAGGCAGCAGAACCAGGGAGGAGAGGGCTGTGTGCCAGCCCTGGGGAGCAGCAGCCCAGTGCCGGTTCGCGCATCCCCGCGGCCGCGGCGCGGGCAGGGCCGGTCCTGCCGGAGCGGTGCCGCGCATCTCCCGCTTGCTGGAGCTCAAGTGCCCTCTTCTGGCACCGACCGTGCCATCCCTCCGTGGCGGCCGGCTCCGAGCAGCCCATGTTTTCCTGATGGTTGATAAAATCAGGAGCGAAGCAGGTTTCTTCTCCCTTTGCTTCCCCTCTGTGTCCGGACTGCCCTGGTTGGAGGATACGGAGCATCCCTATTGCAGCAGAGGTCTGGGCTTTCCTCTGATCCAGGGCTGTGAGGAGATTGTGTTTGCATCTGAGCTGATTAAATAGATACTTCTATTCTCTTTTGTTTTCTTTCCCCTGCCTTATCAGCTGTAAATCTGTATCTATCTTGATTTACGCCAGCTGAGATTGGGGTGGCCTTTTCCTGCTCATGTTCCCTGCTCTCTGTTGTATAAATCCTCTCTTGGCTATTTCTGACCTGTTGATGTCAATAGTTTTCACCGTGAATCCCAATGGGATCTAGATTTGACCTCTGTCGATTACCAAGAGATAGCTGGTGATGAAATGAGGGGAGAGGGGAATGTGCAGCAGCTGTCAGAGAAGTCCCCATCCTGGCTGGAAAAGGAAAGTTTGGATCCACTTGTTAATGTCAGTTCAAGGTTAGCAGTGCACAGCACAGCAACTGCATCTGTCTGCAGAGGCGTTTAAAATCAGCCTTAAGAAAAAGGAGTTTCCTGCACTGCTTTATCACATCAGTTACCATCAGAGGCCTTTGCATGTGCTTTGGATTTTTCTCTATGTTTAAGGAACATTTCAAGCCATAATTGATTATAGCCGAATTTGTGTTACAAAGTAGGGAACAGCAGGTCAGGGCATTTACGCTATGAGACAAGGCTGAGCCTGATTCCCATTTAGATGCTTTACAGCAGAAGGGTAGTGGTTTTTTCCCCTGGTTACAAGCAGTGCCTCAGCTCAGTATCGAGTGCAACACTGTATTAATAATTCTGTACTTATTGTAAGCCCTCTGAATGCAAATCCCTTGCACGCGAGCTGGACTGGCATAAACCACTTTGGGAAGCACATACACAATTTATACTGCCCTCCACTGCCTTTATGAGGAGTAAAAGGAGCTGGAGTCAAGATTGCCAGGTTTTGCAAAGTGCCGAGCTGAAAGTGAAAATCCAGCTTCTCCCTTCAAGGTGAAAAGGACATAGCAGATTCTGGTGGTTTTGGTCTGCCTGAGCATCTTCCTGCAGTGGTCTCTGCTCTGTTATATGCACTTTTAAACTGTCATATGCTGACATTGTTTGTTCCTGGTCATTTCACTATGAGTTTAGTAAGGTCTCAGAACTGAGGTTCAGGAAATGTGACTGCTAATAATGTGATTTTATTTAAACGCTGTGCCTGTGTTCCATCTCACTTTCCTTCTCAGTGCTGGGTGGTTAGATGGAATTTAGGCAGAGATGGTCTGTGGGTGCAGATAAGTACAGCACCCTTGCAGTGCTACCAACCAATCCCAGGAGTGGAGGGACAGGTAAGACCATGTGCCAAGAACTGAAATGAGACAAGTTAAGGGTTTCCAGCCAATGCAAGCTGAGATGTTTAAGCACTTTATGTGAACGGATGTAATAGAAGAACATAGACAATACTCAAAATTTACCTGATGACTTTCAAAGTGATTACCTGAAATATGACATAAGGATAAAGTGAATATAGTCAACTTCCAACATTTCACTTTAAGGCTGCTGCTCTGCATAGGAAAATGTGTATGTGTGAGTGCATGCATACATTAGACACGCACATATACCAGAACTTTTTTTTCCTAAGTACATTCTCAAGATTCCTGAAGGAAATAAATGATGACAGCAAAAGAAACTTGCAGGCCTCTCTTTGTGTGGGGAGGCTCCAAGCCACCATTGCAGTGAACAAAGATGCCCCTCTATCAGGCCTCTGCAGACAGAGCTGGAACTGGAGCAGCCCAGAGGACGGTGCTGAGAAGTTGGTACAATAACGAGGCAAAGCAAAGCAGAGCCTAACAGGATGACAGCACGAGGCACCAAAAATAGGTGGCTTTTGTATGACTATAATAGCACCACCTGCTTTCAGAACGTTAGTCATCCTGTAAATGTGTCCATTCCAGTGAATATCCTTGAGGGAGTTGACACAGAAATCCATAGAAACGAGGCTCTGAATCTGAGCAGAGAAAAGGGAGAAGAGCAGGGATGCGTGAGGCTGAAAGGAGCTGCTGGCAGGGGAAAGGAGCAGCCTGGGATTGCGTGTGTGGGTGTGCATGGGGTAGCAGAGAAGTTTGCATGCTCTTGAAGGGAAGAATTTGTTTCCCTCTCATCAAACCCCAGCCCCTGCTGCTTTCTTTGATTTTTCTCTAGCAGGGCCAATCTAGGCACTCAGCGATGATAAATAACCCGGTATTACAAGGTGACATGCACAGTGACACGATAATATGGAGAGAAAGAGAAGAACCCAAAGGGACATTGTTTCTGTCATTTATTTCCCCAGTGTGCTCTGCAGCTCGGGCAGTTTGGGAACCCCATCCCACGGCTCCCTCCTCAGCCTGCCAAGGGGCCTGAGGGGGGCCGGGCAAACCTCGCTGGTATAACCAGTCCCTGAAAATGCTGTGCTTTCCCTGTGAGCTTTGTCTGTGCTGACCTTGGTAGGATGCTCCAGCCCTGTTTTGATTGAGGGCCTTTTGGGAGCTGGTGTTTGATCTGAGGTGAAGGGGTTGCTCTGCGTGTCACCATGTCACGATACCTGTGCTGGGCTGTGGCTCCCTGTCCCCCTGCCTGGCCTGGGGGTGCTCCACCACCTCCCTCCCTCCCTCCCTGCCTTTCCTGGTTAGCAGCTTTCAGCTCTGCCATCGTAACAGGGTTTGGGTTTTTTTTAACATTGCATTTCTGTGCCGTTCCCTGGATTTTGTCAGAGCGAACGGAGAGCAGAAGTGGTGTTGTGCTGACACGCAGGGAGCATCAGCAGGGCTGAGCCCTCGGCTCCTCCGAGCAGGGTGCTGTGCTTGGGCTCACAGAACAGCAAGTTGTCGCTCTCTGTTGGACCAACACAAGGAAAGAAAAAAAGGAACATTTTGCCAGAGGGTTTTCTGGCCATTTACTGGTGACTAGGGATGTTGAGACGTGGGGATCTGAATCTGTTTGTGGCTCTGTAAAGAGCTTTGCAGCCTCGGCGCCTGTCCTTTCCTCTCCCAGTGTTTTCTTGGATGAAAATGCAGGACGGGAGAAATGGCGTTGTCTAGACGATGACACAGTGCTAGGACACAGTCTAGTGAGATAAAAGGAAAATGGAACAGGCATACAGAGCAAAGTGATTTGCCTAAATCTGCACAACCAGATCTCCTGACTCCTTCACTCTCCCTCCTGTGGCTTCTCCTTAGGAGATGAAGTTGATTGATTGAAATTGCCCTTTTTACTGATTACCATTTTAATAATCTAACCAGTTATGTCAGAAATCCAGCATGAGGAGTGGTTTTTTTGATGCAATCTGTTTGTTACTTGCATTTCTCACAGGTGGGCACCAAAATCAGACTAGTTGGGTACTCTTTTTATTTACATTTGGGTTTGTGTCCTTGTCATTCAGGTATAGTGTGGTGTAACTGCTGCTGCTGCATTCTCACAACAGGGGAATATTCTTGTTAGAAGGAAATGAAAATTGAAAACAAAAATGTCCCACTCCCCACCCATACAAGGGGTAAAAAAACCCCAAACACTACAACAACAAAAAACCCAACAAACCAATCTTCAAAATAAATCTTGATCTCATAGGTCTTGGATAAAATCTCTTTGCATATCCGTGCGTGCTTCATCTCCTTGGCAATTGTCATCCTGTGTACAATTCCTGTTGCATGAGTGTAGGATGGGAACTATTGCTGTCTCCTGCTTTGACATTTCTGTCTCCTCACCGCCCTCTTTGCCTGTTGTTAGTTGCTTCTCATGCCACATCTGACTGGTTTTCAGTGTTGATGGGGAGTCTTTGCCTTGGAGTTTTGCATGACTTACACTTAACTGACCACCCCATTCCTTCGAGGTTTTAAGTAGGTGAATAACAACCTGGCTTCATGCCCCAGGGTTCTGATTCTTGATGGGTTTTCCCACATGCTGTCAGCCTGAAAATAAATAACACCTGCAAGAAAAAGGGACTAAAATCATGCTAAATCTCCTCTTTTTGCTGAGAGCCAAACGGACTAGTGGCTGGAATGCAAGAAGAAAGGATATTCCTATTCCCTGCTCATTTGTCTGACAGTGTAATCACTCAGAGTAATAAATCTTCATTGGAAACTTAGATGAAAATGGAAAAGGAATGAGAGTGCTTTCAGAGAAGAAGCTGGGAGGGGGCTTTTGTCTCTGCTGAAGCCCAGCCTCAGAGGGAGAGGAAAAGGGCCACAGAAGCCCTGGGTGCAGAATGGGCCTTAGTGCCCAGAGCTGTGCCTCTTGGCTTGTCCCCCTCAGGCCCAGTCATCCCCCAGTCCTGCCCTGTGCCCCCTGCTCCCCACAGCCCTGGGTTTGAGGAGCAGGGATGCATGTCTGCCAAATGCACCTGAGCAGCATGACGGGGCACAAAGAGGGGCCAGGAATAAATGGGAGAGATCTAGAGCAGCTGGCTACCTGCTGTGCTTGCTCTGTAACCCTTCAGGAGCCAGCACTTTCCCACAGCCTCATGAGCAAAAAAGGACAAAAAAAAAAAAAGCAACCACAGAGCTGAAACATTTTATTTCTCCCACTGGGTCTGCCAATTAACCCTGTCAGGAGCTGGAAACCCACAGTGGGCGCATCAACAGACAATGAGCTGCAGAGGGGGAGTGCTGGAGGGAGGCAGAGCAGGGATCCAGTCACATCCCCATAGCCCTGGAAGAGCTGAGCTGTGGTGCAGGGATGCTGGGAGCCAGTTTGCAGGCACCTTCAAGCTTCAGAAACTGCTGCAGGGCAAACAGAGATGCTGAGCACCAGCTCCTGGTGGGATTCTGTCTCCTCACTGCCTGACTGCTGTATGTCTGTCTCTTTGTAAAGCCACTGTTCTTGCTCATCCTCATCCTCCAGTTGCTGTGTATTCTGTGTTGGCTTTGCAGTGTGTTTGGGGATGTTGAAGGGGCTGGAAAGAAGAAGGAGGCAGCAAAGACTTTCCCCTCTCCCAAAGCTCCCTGTCTGCAGCTCCTACTGTTCCTGATCTGCTTTGGTGCTTGGTCCTTTGTGTTTGGGCAAGCTGATTGCCTCTTCCTTTGCTCCAGGGAGTGGAAAGTTTGAGCTGGACTTAAAATAGTGCTAACTGTGTGAGCTGCGAGAAGCATGGGCCACACAGGATGTATTTTTTTGTTCCTCTTGGTCAAGTGCACCAGGTGACGTGTAGAGAGCTGTGTCAAGATGAGAGACAGTGAGCAGGGCAGGGTATCCTTCACTGTGAGGATGATGAAGAACTGGCTGTACATTGGGGCTGTTTGGCACCTTGGGTGCAACTTTGTTCAAGTTACTTGCCTAACTTCCTCCTGCATCACCTGTTGTGTCTCTACTGAAATCATCAAAGTGACACCAAAGATGAAATCTGCCCCACAGCCACCTCTGTAGCTTTTGGATCAACAAAGGACGCTGGCAACAAAGCAGAGAGGCAGGCATGGTGCTTAATTAGCATTGCTTTGATTCCTCCCTGCAGAAAGCAATCCTTCTTTCCACTTGTTACTTTCTCTGGGAATAAAAATCAGGCGTTGCCCCATCTGCTGTGGGACTGGCACAATGGTCCTGCATGTGGGTACGGGTGAGACCAGCCCTGGGAGCCTTCTTGTCTCCCTGGCCTCACACCTCATCCCACACACTTCCCAGCTCCCTAATCCTCTCACTGCTAATTGCCTTTGGACACTGGTGCCTGCGAGGGGGTGACACGCAGCGCTCTCCCAGCCTCGGCAGAGAAAGGCGGCCTGGCTGCGGCTGTGAGGAATAGCACAAATGGAAAAAGAGGGCTGCTTTGGAGCTGAGTGATGCAGAGTTAATATTCTGACTCTCGGGCCATGAAATCGATCTTCCAGGTGAATTTGTGGCCTCTTGAATTCATTTTGGGCACGACACGCACCTCAAATGGAACGGGCTGCAGCTCTTGACGTCAGTAAATGCTTTCTGCCCTGCAAAAGAACACAGCTTGGATTTCATCTTGTTTTTACACCTTCACTTCTCCTTGTAAGGCTCATTGTCACCAACGGGTCTGGTGTCATCCAACTGCGGCAGTGAGACCAACACTCTGTGCTGCAGAAATTCCCAGAGCACAACACTCGGCAGCTGCCAAAGCTTTCTGCTGGCACCTGCTCAAGGCAAGAGAGAGAGTAATATCACTTTGTGTGCCTCCTTTCATTGCTGCCCACCAGGAACCAGCAGGGACAGCACTTTGCTCCTCTGCTTGAGAGACACAGAGGTTAGATGAGTGAGGCAGACACCTTGAGCCTCTGTGGCCTTTTCAACAACTCACATCCCCTTTTTCCCATCCCACGTTTTTCCAGCCAGATTGTAGCTGCCCCATATCACTGTTCCCTGGAAGGCTGGCACAGAATGGCATTTTGCTGTGCTTTTCTTCTGCTGTTTCTCACCTGCCAAAGTCCTTCCTTTAAATGTCACAAGTCTAATTATTTTGGGTATGAGAGTTGGCGATGGCTGCATTTGGGCAAGCAACAAAAGGATTCTTTCAGCAAGGCAGGAAGGAAGATCAGATATTTCTGGTGGTTATGGGGACAACTCTCACCAACTTTCTTCATGCAGCTTCATTCTCTTTGAACTCATGGGTGTCTGCTGTCTCCTTGTCTTTCCATCTAAACTGAGGTACCAAATGTACTAAATCCCTTCTTTATGGAAGAAATTCTGCAAGTTGAGAATATCAGCTCTTGTGCCTCTCCCTTTCCCAGCCAGCTCAGCTCTGAGCAGTGGAGCAGACAGTTTGAATGACAGGAGGAGGCATCCATAATCCAGATATTACACAAAGTGCATGTGGGAGAAAGAGTGGATGTAGTGCCTGTCACAGCCCTGCAATGAACAGCCCAAACTGCCTGGAAGGCACAGAAACAGTGCAGGGAGCACATTGTGCTGGTCCTTGCCAACCTGGAGCTAAACAGGGCCTTTCTCTGAAGCTGCCAACAAGGGGTGGGTGTGGTTGCATGTGCCTGGTGCTGGTTTGGTGGGTGCTGTGCTGCCTGGGGACATGACACGGGCGTACAGCGTGTGCAAAGTTCCCTGTCAGACAAGGTCATCCTTTCCTCAGTTCTCCAACAGGCTGCAGGAGCAGGATTGTACCCAGCCTGCGAAGATGACTGTGATGGCTGCCCCTTCCTCCTGCAGCAGCAAATTGGCAGGGTGACCTGAGAAAGTCATGGAGGCCCATGTGCTGTCACTGAGTTGTGCAGCTTCTTGTCCATCTTCCCTTAAACCTGCCGGGTCTCCCTTTTCTCATTCCCTGCTGTTCATCCCACGTTCTCCCCTGGTCCACAGGCTAAACAATGCTTCTGTGCTCTGGCTCTGCCACATCCTCTCTTTTGAATGTTGTCAGGTTCTTAATTTCCTTGATTTTTTGGCAGCAAGGAGCTCCCCAGATCACCAGTGTACGTGGGGAAGCAATCCCTGAGCAAGCCCTCCACGAAAGGTCTAGTCCTGCCTGGTCTGTGCTCTCTATAGCACTGTATACTCTGCCAAAGCTTCAGCTTAACTGCACAGATATAAAACACAGAATTAAACTGGGAGGTGTATAACTTCATCACCACAAAATGGCTTTACAATGCCTAGATATAGTATGAAGAAATATTTTGTTATATTTATTTTAATTGTGTTAGGGAAAAGATCTTTCCCTCCTAGGAAAGTGGTAGAGACAGTATAGAAATGGGAAATAAATGCTCTTTTCCAGTGCAGAGAATGTAGTCACCAAAACAGCTGGTGTGCAGCAGAAAATTCAGGCAATGAAACTACCCAAACTTGTTTCCGTGTCCCACTAGGATGAAATGCACAAAAACGTAATAAAAGGAACCATGATTTAACAGTTGAGAGTGAATCAGATGAAAAGCCCTCTCTCTTCCTAGTGCAATTCACTGCACCAGGCAGAATACGAGGAGGTTAATTATATTTCAAAGTCGGTGCTCTTTAGGGATGGGCCAGTTTATTAGGAGAGGCTGGAATTGTTAAAGACAGATTTTCTATGCATCAAAACAGTTCATATGAGGCTCAAGGCTTGGCTGGTCTGACCTCAGGCAACACTATGCACTTTGATAAAGCTTTAAATGGCAATAAAGTTTTACTGAATAGTACTAAAGATGAATCAAACTGGGAGACATAAGGCAGAGGAAATTTTGAAGTATTCACCCAGTTTTTGCAGTCAGGGCATCAAGAACTTTCTGACCCAGAGGATGCATCAGGCTATCTTTAATAGCCACTGATCTGTTTGTGATTGCCAAATTAGAATCTAAATATTAGTTAGAGTGTTGACTCAAAGTTTAGGAATCTCTAACGAACATGAAACTGTAAGAAGATGATACAATAGCTTAAAAAGAAATAAAAGACGACAGTATTTTTTCACTAGCTCATTCCGTAAAAGGGCAAGAAATAAATGTATAAGCAATAAAAGGAACAATATTTTTTGATCAGTATTTTCTTGACCTCATATGGAAGGCTCACTGGGTAAATGAACACCCATGATTTGGAGGGCAGATCTACTGTGTTTCTTCCAGTCTTGCACTGGTACTGCAGCACTGCCACCCCTCCTCTGGTTCAGAATGCCACTGGATGGCCAGTGGCCCCCAGCCTTGGACTGCACCTTTGTGGGGGCATTTTCCAGGTTCTAGGTGTCCTGCAGTAGAGGAATGTGCATCCCCTTGTGCTTAAATGTACGACACTGGATCAAGAAAAGGTTGAGTAATTTGCAAAATGAGAAGCATCTTTTTTGAATTTACATTTGGGAATGACTGGGATCTGCTTTAATGAGGATAGTGTGGAGAAGTGGGGACTCTGATAGACTTGTTTATGTTGCCCTAGGAATGGGGATGTCAAGATATGTTGGTTAACTAATGGCAAAATATGATGCCTGGCATCCATTATTTTCATTTTTCTTCCTGACATGGTCTTGCTTGTTGCTTTGTGACTGAATTGTTTTAAGGAGAAGACATTTCAATCCTCTGGATGTGAGACAGGTTTCTGTGCAAATCTTCTTAAATGCTTGCTAAACTTTTGGGAGTAGAAAGCTCTGAGAGTGGAAGGGGGACACTGGTACAATTCAGCAGGTCCCATGAGCCAGAGGTATTTAGTCTGGGGTAAGAAACATGATGGCTTGTTGGCTGTTGTGCTCCAGGAGACAACGTCCAGAAAGAGATTCAAAATGGAGTTCAGCTGCACAATCGTAACACCTTGACAATGCTGCAAGCATTTAACTTAGAGTAGCTAATAAAATGCTATAACACGTTGTTGGTGATTGATAGAGTACCCCAAAAAGGGGCTGATAAGGAGTTCTCACTGTGTACACAGTGTTCTGTTGTTCCTAGGCTGATGCAATGTGCATTGAAGTGAGGAACAAAATTACTATGAACTGAACATTGAAAGATCAAACCTTTGTGAAGATTAGATCCTAAGTCTACACTGACTAAACCTTGCTTTTTATTGTCTCTGAAAGTTGTATAATCTCAGGGAAAAAGATAGGAATGGCTCTGAATTCCTATTTTTGTCCATTTTATGATTGCTTGCTCTGAACTGAGGGAAAAAATGAAACATGTTTCCTTGACTACGGCACTTGTGATGTCATCTGTGTTGTATTTTTTATTCCCTCTCTTTTAGGTTCCTTTCTGAACTCACCCTCTTTATAGCCTACAGTAGTCCTGTAGGTTTTCCTGCTGCTCATTTCACTGTTACAGCATGGATCACTCCTCTGTATCTAGGTCAGCCATGGCTGTGTAGAATATTTGCCAAAGCAATGTGCAGTCTGCTCTTAATGTCTGAACTGAACTGTGGTATTCCAAAAGGTTACTTCCTATTGCTTTTTATGAAGCTGGAGGACAGTCTGGGAAGTTTTGGGTTTAAAATAAGTTTAAGTTGATTCTGCCTGTTTTTCAGTTTTAGGCTTGATCTCTGTAGCCTGCCCTGTGCTGCAGTGTGATCACTTGGCTAGGCTGGCGTGGGCAGTGTTAGAACTTGTGATAATTCTCCCTCAAAACTGGCCTCTCACTACCTTATCTCCTTTCAGCTCCTGATCATTTGGAAAAGCCTTCCTTGCAACACATTTGGGTACGACTGGAATCAATCTTGAGGCAATGACAAAAACACCATCTCTCTAAGACATGGCTTTTGCTTTGGAGATCGTCATTTCTGTACTCTAGGGCTGCTCATGTGACACAGGAGTGAAATTCCTAAGCAGGCCTTGCCAGAAGTAACTCAGAAGTCACCCAGAATTAACTGTAGTCCCTTTCCCTCTGGCTCACACAAAGGTTACTGCGCTCACTTACAGCAAGGTCTTGCCTGTGCTTAGGCTTTGCAGAGTATCAGCTATGCAGGTGTTTTTGCCAGCTAAAGACTTTGCTGTAGAGCTGTAATAATAGCTGCAGGTCCATTTGGCTGCATTTGGGGGGGGATTATCTTTAAGCAACTTGAATGTTGTTTTTTTTTTTCTTTCTGTTCACCTTGATTTCTTTCCTAGCTTAAAAATGCATTACATGGCTGTGCCACCTGGCTTTTGTGTGAGAAAGGCTGCTGACTTCCTGCTGTAGCCATTTTAGCCTCCCCTTGCTAAAGTTCAAGGCAATTCCCATTTTGTCCTGAGATCTTGCAAATAAATTGTATTGCTTTTGCATTTGTCAACATTAGGAGCTATTTGCTGCACCTTGTCCAAATTACCCAGCAAAGCTAAGGACTCTGTAGAGTTTCTTTGCTTGCTTTTTTCCTTCCCTCTCCATGTCCACTTCCCCAATTCTGTGCTGTCAGCAGGCTTAACCAGTTTGTAGTCAGCTTCTTGGAGCCATTTATATAAATTAGGCTTAGCAGGGGTTCCGAGGATCGTGTGGCGATGAACATTACTTTGCATTTGTTGACTTTAATTTTCTTTAGCCGTATGTTGACCCAGTTCTAGAGCAGATCTAAATCGTTGGCTATTTCTTGGCGGTGTTTCTCACGCCCATTACACGGCCCCACTGGCAACCGCAGGAACTCTGAAAACAACCTGGCTTGAAGTCATTTACACAACCTAAAACTGGAGCAGGAAGGGGCAATATTCACTGACCTAATTCAGCAGGTCTCATCGTTTAGGTCTCTTAATTAACAATGACTCTGCTTTGCTGTTCTCTAGCCTGATCACTATCTGTTCTCATCTGCTACGCTAACTCCTTGCAGAATTTCTGCTGAACTTGCAGCTTTCTGTGGAGTATTTAGCGAGGCTGCCTAAATAAGCCACAATAAATTGTAGGATATATACCTTGCTCTTTGATTTACTCCCCTCTCCTTCCCAGCCAAGGAATCTTTTAAAAGTTTTTTGTCATCACTTCTCAACCTTAAAAAATTAAAGCACTTGGATGGAGATCAAAAGCCTGAATTTGTCTTCAAGATACTCGGTAGTGACTCTGTAGTAGCCAGAAATACTGAACCCCGTGCTCTCTAGGATCCCATGTGCAGATCCATCTCTCCAGGACAAGCCCTCGGTGGTGGCAGCAGCCCATGTCACCCATGGGCACCACTGGGCCCTCTGGAATCCTCTCTAGACTGGGAAGAATTCACAAGTCCTCATTTCACCTCATCTGGTTTCTGAATGGGTTCAAGAAGGCTACAGGGAGCCTGACACAAATTGACCTCTGCCTCTCATGTCCCTGCCCAAAAGGAGAAAGATGATCATTAAAATGATTTCTTTTAGGGCTCATTTAGCCCAATGTTTGTAACACGTGCTGTGGTGCTTCTGGCTGCTCCAAGCTGTATCTAGCAGAGCTCCCAGGAGAGAGAAAATCGTGGATGTGCCCCCAGGTCTGCTGTAAATTTGACTGAGTTGATCGTGTCTCTGTTTTTTACAGCTTGTCCAGGACTTTTAATGTTTTAACTTAATAGGAATGGACTGGTCCCATTCTCTCAGCTTCAGGGCCTTTACTCACTATCAGTTTGGAGCAGATGCATTTATTTGCTTCTGGGTTTAGGGGAGAGAAAACCCCTCTTGGAGCTCCCCATGGGACTGAATATTTCCATGTAAATTGTATCTGAGGGCATTTTTTGGCCCAGTAATTTTAAGGACAGTATGCTGAAATTAGACTGGTGTGATGTTTTTAGAAAGGCTTTTAAAAACTACAGCATCCTTCCATCCTGCCTCCCTGTTCCAGCTGTTGAGCAGGCAGGAGACTGAAGCAAGTGAGATCCCTGCTTTTTGACAGAGACAACAATTTCCTTCCTATGGATGCCACAGCACCCAGCTGCTGTTTGCCAGCCTGCCATGTCACCAGTGAGGATTTGTAATCTGTGCACAACTCAAGCAAAGCAAAGCAAGAGAGCTGCAGAACTTGTTTTGCTGCAGTGTTGGAATAAACACTGTAGAACTGTGCCTTTGTCCATCCGGCATCTGAAAACAAGAATCCTGCCCTTATTCTTGGGAGCAAAATGGTTCATGTAGGTTCATTGCCTTCTCCAAGGCACCCCTGGATTGGCAAGGCAGGCTGCCCACCCTCCTCCTATTCGCCAAAACTGGGTTTCCAGTGAGACAATCAGCATGTTTCATTCCTCCAGGGAAAAGACAGCCAGGGCTGTATTTCAATACACCGGGAGCCTCTTGAAAAGGTGAGGCCCCTTCTGTTAGTGCTGTAATGGAAGCGAAGCCTAAAGAGAAGAAATGTGACCATTTCAGGGGCACAAAGTCATCGCATTTCTGCTGTTACATTCTGGGAACAAAAATAGCAGGGACAGGTCCCAGCTGCCGGCCACAGCGTGTTTGAAAAGGTTATCAAGACATTATAGCATGTAAACAGCAGAGCTATTAGCTCTGGGCTGTGAAAAGTTTCTAACCTTCACCGCGAAAACCTTAAATTATTTTTGAAGTGTTAATGAAAGTCAGCTCGCCAAAGATGGATGTGGAGCATGGAATTGCATTAGACAAATGGCAGGAACATTTTAATAGTTATTGCTTTGAGAGCCCCCCTCTGAGAGGATCTGAGGGGGCTGGAGACCAGACACGTTCATGTGCTTTTTTTCACAGGGATAAACAATGTGTGGTTTATATTGAGCAATTTACAGAAGCACACAGACATTGTGGGTTTGTTTAGCACGTGTTTGGGAATTTTTCTCTACCACCTTCAAAATCTTGGAAGTGCCTAGCAGCTCAAGGGTGTTTAGCACGGCTTTAAATCTCCTGCTACCCTGTTCAGCAAGGGAGTCTCAGTCTGACCCTGCAGGTGATAGCACGTAGGTGTAGGCTGCCCTGTCATGGAGCTGCCTCTGGAATGGGTGGGAAACAGCCACAGGCAGAGCCTGGGTGCCATCCAAGCAAATTAGCAAACCCCCACCCAGTTCAGCAAGGGCAAAGTTCCTCCTGTGTCTTTATTTTATGGGTATGTGCTACTGAACAAATTATATCTAGAGATATAGAGATATATATAGATATATCTATATATATTTACATATGCACACTAGTGCATAGCACTTACCTGTGTATATGCATATGTGTTTTGTGCAACTGTATATAATTCAATTACTTAATTGCTAATTAGCTCTAATAGGCACTTGGAGAGAAAAGCTGCACAGAGTGTGCCCTTCATCCAGGAGTGCCTGTATGAGCTGCCCTCTATCCACTGCACAAGCAGCCAGAGTTTAACACTGCAGCACCACCCCCAGTCTGCCTCACACAGCACAAACAGCACCCTAAACCACAGGTATCCCATGGGCAGTGTTTAGGCTGGGAGGGATGAATCTTTAAAGACCAAGGTGTCTTGACCTGTTACAATGGTTCTCTTCTCCCCTCAGTCATACCATGACTGTGTGCATATATTTCCCCAATTTGGTTTCTATTAGGAAAGCTGAGTCTTGCTGAGGCCTTTTGATTCCATGAGGAATTTTTATAAATGCTCACTTGGGCCACAGGGGTATAGTAAGTGCATAATTCTCTGCAGGATTGGAGCCAGGGGAGCCCTGTGTTGTGTTGGCACAAGTGTGCTGTGCCCTGGGGTATCTGCTAACGTTTCATGTTAGAAGATCAAGAAAAGAGGCGAATGTGCAGGCTTCATCTGTATTTAAACAGTGGGTTAACTGTGAGCAGAGACAGATTTCAGCTGAGTCCCCTGCACTGAGCAGCACCAGGCCTGGATGAGGTTCTTATCTCATCATTTGGGCTCCTTCTCTGAGATCCATTTGATGCTCTTTGCTTCCCTTACACAATTTTGCAGGTAGAGCCAATTTTATATGAAATACTTACGTTTCTTCCAGTCACTTTTTATTGTCAGGTCAGATATTTCCCGTTTCCTCCCCTTTTTGCAACCAGGGGGAGAAACAACCTTTTCACCAGCTCCATAACCATTTCATGCATAATAACGTTTTAGGCTTTTATTACTCTGTTGAGACAAAGCAGGCTCTGATGAATTTCAATTCAGCACAGAATCGACCATGCTACAGTATCCAGTCACACAGAGAAGAAAACCTCTCTCCAATTCTGGAACAGGTTGAAAGACCAGCAACTGTGATTGTAATACCAGAGTCAATAAAGCTTAAAGCTCTGTCTGGCTTCCCCACTAAGGAAGGTGAAACAAAATCTTCCTACCCCCTACAAATCAATTTTGAAGCCATTGCACGGTGATGACGTTCATCGGCATTTTCATTGCATAAATGTGGACTCATTTCTGTGCTGAGTGTGTTCAGTTAAAGGGACCCCAGCAGCCCAGGCAGGCTTTGTAAATGAGTTAATTTCTGGCACTGCATCTTCTCCTAATTCTTGCTTCAATGTTTTTGAACTTTTACAGTTATGAGTTCCTCTTCATTATTTTGGGGTTTTTGATTCTCTCCCTGGTTTCTCTGTGCTTGCAAGAAAAGCTTGAAGGAAAGGGAATGCATCAGTGAAGTTGGAATCTAGCATTGCCAGGTGTATTTGGGAGCCTTTTAAATTTTTTTGAGTCTATTTTTAGGTCTGCATACAGTTGCATTATTAAGCTTTTCTCTCCAACTGTGAAGCCTACAATTGCATTTTTAAATGAATGCTGGGGAAATCTCAAGTAATCATATACAGCTCCCAGAGCCTAGACTTTTTCAGGAGACTCCATAGACCTGAAAAAACCTGCAATTCTTTGTAAGCCTGGCTTCACAGCCTAGGAGGAGGAGGAGTTGGATGAGTTGGAGGAGGTGGCAGCTCTCTTTCAGATTGTGCACTCTGCTTGAGTGGCCAGACTTCTGAGCCCAGCAAGTGAGGTCCCACTTGCCCAAGCTGGGCAAGTGTCCCCTCATGGACACTGTCACCATGCAGCTCCCACACCTCTGGCTGTGCACTGTTTGGTTCAGTGATGGATGTTTCTGTGTCCTTGCTGATCCCTCGTGTACTCACACTGTTCCACTGCATTTGCCTTCTCTGAGGAAAGCACTGCGCCCGTGTGCCAGTGTAGCTCTGTGCAGTCAGATATTGCACAGGACAGGCAGAGCCTGCCTTGATCAGCCAGGCATCATATTTACATCCAGGCTAAGAGAAACCTTCCCTGTATTATTATTGGAATTTGAAGTTGAGGTAACATCCTTCTAAGGAAAGTGGCATGGAATACCTTTGTACAAGCGACTCAGGCAGCCAGCAGCAACAGCTTTGAGCTTGATTTGACTGGAAAAATTCCTACAGCTACTTGGAGTAACACACAAGCTTCCAAGGAGAAAGATTTGGGGAAAATTCATTAATGGGAGGCTTCATATTTTTCTTCAGACAGCAGCTGAGTAGAAACTGTTTCCTTAAAACATTTCCTTACTCACATTGAGCCTTTTTCCTGTGAAATGCAACCATGGTTAGCATGGGATGAGTTCTCCTCCTCACCAATAGTTATGTAAAGAGTCTTCTGCCCCTTGGACCTCTCCTGAGAGTTGACTAATGTATTTCAGGAAATGTCATAGCACACTTCTGAGGCAAGGGATGATGCTTATTACTGTACTTAAAATAGATGAACTGAGGCAAAAGACGGGTGAAGGTTTTTAGAGGCATTTAAAATACAGTTGAGTCTCTCCCAAGACTTTATAAAACACCTAGGGTTTGAACCTATTTTAATTCCAGCAGTGTCCTAGGACTTCTGATTGCTTCTTAACTGCTTGTGGAGGTTTTAGCTCTGTTTTTGCACTTGGCCCAAAGGAATCCATGGGACAACATTTTAGGTTCAAAAAACCCATGTGTGCAACCCAGACATCTGGGTCACATACCCAATACCTTCAAGTCATGTTGGATGCTAGGAAATTTTCCCTTATTTTGTGCCATGCAAAGGGAGGGCAGAAGGACGATGGTCCTGAGACCAGGAATGCCCTCTCTTGTAAGGAAAAGTTGTTTTCCACAAGGCAAGCACTTGATTCAGCACCTCGTGCAGGCACCTTGTCAGTTCAAATTGAGCTTCAAGCACCTCAGCTGAGGAGAATTTGGCACCACCACGTCTCCTTCCAGTGCATCATTTCATGGTTACTGTTTGGAGTGGGGAGAGAAAGAGATTTTAAGAAATTAAATTAAAGGAATAATAAAACTACATAAAAGTTTCCTGAAGGGTTTAAATATGCTGCTCTTGGCAATATAGCTTCATTTTCTGTATAATCCTTACTTTACAGCTTTTGCAAGGGGTAAAATCTGTCCCGCAGGGTAAATTTTCCACCCCACTTGTAACCAAACCTCTTGACTCTATTGACATTCATGTCTTCAATTCAAGCCCAAATTACAGTGGCATAAGCCTCCATTTAGTGATGGTGAAGCTAAAACGGCTTTGGGATTTGGTTTAGCTTAGCTGAAACATATCAAACCTTCTCCCAAATGATTAGTTCTGGAGCTACTCAGGAGAACTGGTTTCTTAAGGCGTGTTTATGTCACTGTGTTTTTATTAATATCAGAAATGCCTTAAGTCCCACCCCACCTCTTTTTCTGGTTTCCTTTCTCCTTTGTTTTCTGACATCAGCATGGATGTACAAAGTCACTTTGCTAAATATGAAACACAACTGAATGTTTTCAGGCTTAGTAATCCTTGTGAGGAAAAGAAAATAAAAAGGAAAGAATGAGAATGAAGGAACTGTTCTGATTACGAAGTCAAAGCAACACTAGCAAAGGATGCTCCACTCTTGTACATGAATTACATGGTTTTTGGCAGAGGCTGGTCCTCACACCTGGGCAACCCTGCACTACAACACTTAGAGAGGAGGGAAAATGGTTTGTGGATTTGAACTGGTTTAGGGAACTCTCAAAATAGCTGGTCCTTCCCTCCCAGCTGTTTGGTTGGAGTCAGACATGTCTGTGCTGACTTGGGTCAGCCTGAGGAATCAATGCTGCTCTAAGCAGAGCTGGTCTTTCAGCCTGAAGTGTTGCCACAAGTCTGTTTACCGGTGTAATTTGTTCTGAAACCCTGGAGAACCCAAGGAAGCTGTGCTGCTGAAACACTCACAGGACTGGGAAGGGGCCTGAGGACAAATGTGGCTTAGCAGAGCCATGCTGTGATTGTGCCATTATGATGTCACTGGCAATATCATTTGGTCTCAGCCTTGACCCAGCAGCTTGTGGTTTTGTGCAATGCTAGTCCTATTGCCTACCTACTTTCCTTCACTACTTCTGCTGCCACACTGCAGTCTCCATCACTTTGGAAGAACAGCCTGTGCTTGGCAGCATTCCACCATATTCCCTGACCCCCACCTCCTTCCTTAGGATCACTGGGTAATACCAGCATGCATTAGAATCATTAAGGTATTAATATTTAACAGTATCAAAAGCACCACTGGGCTGCAGTGGGCAATAAATCATCATCAACCTCTTTATTTTGTTTGTGTTTCCACAGAGAGATGGGAGCATCACGAACACAAATTCCAAAACTTTCATTAGTTTTTATTTCATATGCTAGGGACTTGCCTGCATTGATGCAGTGGGAGATCCCCAATGCAATCAGAAAGCCTCACTGAGTCCAGGAGGGGGTGTGCTTACAAGCCACCATAATCCAGAGGAAGCCTGGAGTGTTCCAGATATTACAGCAGCACTTGATGTGTCTGCGTCTGCTGCTCTCCATGGATAGAAGGAATGGCAGAGCAGAAATTGCTCTGGAAAGTAATTATTAAACAGCTTCTGCTGATCCATCTGAACAGCACCGTTTACTCTAAGGCAGTCACAGTGGTGGGACTAACTCAGGCACTTCCTCTGCCAGTGGTTAACTTTTCCTGTCAAGCAGATAACAGATTCCCTGGAACTGTGTGCCTTCCCACGGTGGCACTTCTCCCTGCTCAGAACAGAGTGCTTTCACATTGCCCATCCAGCATGGCTCCGTGTCTCAGTCCAGGACATCTCACCTCACCTTCCCAGGAGAACACGTGCTTTTCACACACAGGCCATGTGGGAATTTGAAATCTGGGAGGTATCCTGGAGATGAAAAACACCGTGTGCCTTCCCCTGCTCTGTGACAATGGCAGCCGTGACTTTGCTCTAACCAGAGCAGTTTCTTCTGGCTGGCAGAGCGAACACCGAGCTGTCTGTCTAGCCATCACTCCGAGCCTGGTTAAATTAATATTAGCTCTGAGAAATAGGTAATTATTTTCCTTGTTTATTTGGTTGCACCTATAATTATTGCTTTACCTGGTGGGAGCCATAAGCTGTTGTAATTATGCTTCGTTAAAATGCTGATTAATAACGGCTTGCTTCTGAAAGGTGTGCTGTGGGACCTACTTTTCCCTGGCTACACTTATTAATTGTAATGTAGATCTATGTACCTATCTATTAACTCTGAGCTAATATACATAGAAATGAAGCTAAGATCATATTTCAGCACCTGATTTCGACTCACTAGCGCTAGGAAGTCCAGAGCTCAAGATATTTTTTCTGGTCAAACAAATACTCTTTCTGGCTGTGAATCTACTGCACATTTCCAAACTATTCTAGAAACAACAAGGTGAAAAAAATGGTGTAAATGTGCCCTACATAAAGCATGGTATTTCAGAGCTCCTAAATAATAACCTTTATGCTCATGAATTTCAGACTGTTCTAGAGAGAAAGGCAAATACTCTTTCCACTTTATGTGCCAGGAACATGAGCTTTGGAAAATGATCCACTGGACTATAAGATACATATCTTATGTATGTGTGTTTGTTTATGAGTACAAGCTTTATTGTGGTTTAATTAGCCAAACCTTACTGTTTGAGCTTCAGGCTGAGAAGCAGGATTTCAGCTAAAACCTGACTTCATCAGCTACCTGGTAACTTTTGCAGTGTTATTTTAAGATACCTGCTCCTGCTGTTGCATTCTCTTTTGTCCATGATCTCTGTTATCAAGCTGGGGCAGGACGTGAAAAATCTCGAACCATCTTGATCAAAATACCACTTTCTCCTTTGAGGCAGAACCAGAATGTGCCTTGAATCATTTGATAGCAATTGTTCTTTACACAACAGCAGAACAACAGTTAAAGTGCCACATCATTTGAATGACTGAATTTTGTCACCTGTATGCATATGTGCTGCAGAGAATGTCCTGCCTTAGTGTCAGCTAAACTTAATGGTACAGAGATTTAGGATATGTTTGTGGGGGAGAGTTAAGCATTGGTATTCCTTGTGTTATTGAGTGATTTGGTGGCTCTGAGATTCAGTATTTTTAAAGAAATAGTATAAATTTTTCTATGATATCATCCTCTTTCCTAAGGGTACCTGTCCTTGAGGTTTGAATCCTGCAAGGCTGGTAAGCTTCCTGACTGTTGCCAACCAGAAATGAATATAGATTCTTTCCTTCTCTATTTTAACACCTGTTCTGTGGTGAAAATAATGCAGGCAGACTTTGATTTGAGAATTCCTTAGTCCCAAAACAGTGAAGGAATTCATAGATAAGGTTCCCATTTGGGCCATTTCTAATAACATGCATTAATCAGCTATACTGTTCAGAGAAATGTTTTGCTTTGTCTGGGTTTCCTAAAGGTCTTCTTTCTCCTAATTTTTCTTGACCGAATGGTAATAGCTCAACCCAATCAGTACAGTGTCCAGTCACAACAAAGCACCCTTTAATAATTATCCATTCTTTAGGCTTCATATCAAAACCTGCAGCATATGAGGAGCTCTGTCTGTTCAGAAAAAAGGGAGCTGTTGATGCCAATGAGTGTGTTAAGGATGATTGAGTGGGCGAGACCAGCCAGAGCTTAATATAAGTGAGACAAAGATTCAGTCTATAAGTCCATGAGATTGAGTCTATACATCTTCATTAGTGCTTTATGCCTTAAAACATGGTAATAGTTTCGAGAGTGAGCACTGTATTTGTGCATTAACTTTTTTCACCTCCGAACACCTGTTTTATACCTACTTTGCCTTGCCCAGAACTGATACTGGGATCATTTACTGGGCTCATGTAGACAGTGGTCGCAGCTTTGGTATGTTCCCTGTTCCTGACTTGAGTTAGATTTGGCCATGCACTTACCTCATTACAGAGCCTGTTCTGCTCATGGGTTGTCTCATTCAATGCAATCTCATTAACTGCAGCTGGATGGCAGGTCTGATACAGGAGCTAGAAATTAGGACTGCAGAGGGCAAAGGTTCCCTCCTGTCATAAATAATCTGTTTTCCATCAGCTTGATCGTGTTTTGATTCAGGTCCATTTGCTTTCAGGATTTGTCTCTTTTCTCACACCTGAAGAAAGGATACTATGGGTAGAACCAACTGCTGTGTATCGAGTGTTTTACCCTCAGCCTCTTCCAAACACCGACCTTATTTTGTGACATCAAGAAGGGTGAAGCCCTCAGGTACCTCTGCAGTAGGAATGCTGATGGTTTGGAAGTCAGCTATGTACCCCAGAGGAAATGGGGCTGAAAGGCTGAAAGTGGTGGGGAGATGTGGAGCAGTGTGTGCACCAACTGGAAGGAAAAAGCTTTGTTTTTAGAGTTGGGACACTGTGTTCTTCCAGGTGTGGGCTGTACTGAACAGCTCAGTTCTGTGTAGAGGTGGCTTAAAGTAAATCAGTGATTTACCACCATTATTATGAAATGTCATCTTCCTCATAATCCTCTCAACTTGTCATGCTCACAGAAGCTGATGGTTTTATTCCAGAGCTCAGGCACCACTTTGTGTTGTTTTGATCAGAATCTAAGGGTGAGCTGGTCTAGAACTTACAGAGAAACATGGCAAATGATGAGAAAGTTTGTTTCTGAACTTGGACCTTGCTCGTTTCCCAGTGGACTTAACCTCTAAAATAGAGCTGATGCATCATCTGAACAAGTAGGAGGTGTTGCAGACATACCTTCAAATTTTAATTTGGTAACTTGAATTCTATATTCAAGACAAGAACCATGGTGCCAACAGTGGTGCTGAGTGCTCCTCCATTGCCCTCCACTGGAAGAAGGGGGCTTTCAGAAATGCGGATGATGATGTAAGATACGTGGTAAACTTTGGGATTGCCAGGAGGTTTTGGGGTCAAATCCCTGGATAATATGCAGTCAATTGTGATGGAAGAGTGTTTGTCTGCTGAGAGTCTTGCCATTTTTGTGTTTCCTCCATAAAGGGAAGGGTGGTAAGAAAGAGATCTTTTCATTTCCCTTTCTAAGAAAATGTTCATATCAGCCAACACCTCTAATTGCAGGCCAGCTGATGTCACTTGTGGGGCTGGCTTTACTTTTCCTATTAATCTCTTTAAAAACTAGCAAAAGCCCTTCAGCCTGCTGGCTTGGTTTGGGAGGGATGTGGTGCTACTCACAATCATTTCCAGCTATGGTATAAATTATTTGGAAAAATTGATAGTGCACATTTTAAAGGGCTAGCTTGTTCTGTTCCTTCTTGTCCCTCTCCCACCCCTGGTTTTTTTAGGTTCTAATTATACAAATGAATCATGCAAGTGAGTGTTCCCTGCAATGCCACTAATTGATGGGATGCTATACAATTGCATTGCAATAACAAAACACTTTCAGCCTCTGAGAGATTAGTTGCATTGGCCTGGGATTAAGAAACCTTTGAAATCCTGAATCTAAATTACCATTCTTTTGACTGCTGTTTGTGACGCTAATTAGCTGTGTTAATTGGATGTTTTGATACTTGAAGAGCAGAGCAATCCAAATTTTTTTCTTTTTTTTTTTCAGAAAGCCAAAATTATTAATGACTTTGGCAAGGGAGCCAGAGTTTATTTTAACGCTGTACACTTCCATATTCCCCTTTTAGTTTTAGGTTGGTATTTTTGTTGGTTTTTAATGTTGCTATTATTTTTTTTTAAGCATTCTGAGTGAGTAATCAGCGTAGGAGTGAATAGTAAATGTTTGAATGTGCTTTCCAACCGAGAGCTCTGATGCATCACTGTCTCCAAATTATTGAACTGCTGGAGAGAAAATATGTCCGAGACAACATCATTTGTATTGTTGGAGAAGTGGGGCAATAAAGGGGGAGAAGTGTGAAACACAGGAAGAAAATGAATATGAGGCCATTTAGATAGAAGAGCTTCCTTTATAATGGCATGGTGGGTGATCTAAAAGGAGCTCAGATTTACTTTCTCCTGGATTGTTGTGTACTCACTTGCTGTTCTTGTGTCAGGAACCATTCTGGCTCCCCAAGCTCTGGACCCAGAAAGGAATTTGTGTAAATATTCACATGGGCGTTCAGGAAGGGTTAGAAATCCTTCACCTCACAGGATTAAAACTCAGTATTTGTTTCCAGCCACTGTTCCTGTCTACGTGACTGTATGGTCTGGATTCAGTTCCAACAGACAGGACTTGGCAATGGCCTCGTCTTGTTTCTAAGTTTAAAGGAAATAAAAAAGCCAGACCCAGCCAATAACAATGTGTATCAACTAGAGGAACTGTGTCACGCTTTTCTTTGAACCCAGGCCATGCTGGCTGGGTATTTTGGAAGCACAGACATTTGTCTGTGGGGTCAGATCCTGACCCTTGGGTGCCGCCTGGGCTCCAGCCACCTAGGGTCAGGTCTGAATGTCTCTTATGGATTGTATTTAAGGCATTTGGCTCTTTTCTCCTGCCCTCTCACAGCCATATTTCTTTCAGGGGCACAGAATTCGCTCAGTTATATTTTTGGTTGTTGTTTTTGGGTTTTTAGTTCTAGTTTCAAAAGAGTTGTCTGAAGATTTGCATGCAGTTGGAGCACCATCTGGATGGGACAGGACGGAGAGACTCAGCTGCCTCTGAAAAAAACCCTGGAAAACATTCCGAACCTTAATGTGTAATTACAGTGTGAAACAACAAAACCCGGGCTCCGCCAGCTTCTTGGCAGCTCTGTGCTTTGGTCCTAAGGAAATTCATCTTCCAGGAGAATTCAGGGAGTCAGTTCCTGGGTGAGCAAGAGGAGCGAGACATGGTAGGAAGCTGATGGATCTGATCTCTAGGGCAGGACTGTTTTTCCATGGCTTTCAGTCTCCATCTGTCAGTGGATTCACGTGTTGACACTGACAACTGCTTCAGAGGAACCAGCACCTCCTGGCTTGGTGGCAGCCTGCTGGTGGGAGGGCAGAGGACAGGGCTGCAGGCGTGTGAAATGTCTCCAGGGGAGGCTGGAAGCCATGCAGACGTGAAACGGAGCCAGGTTCAGATGTCTGCAGCCGAAACACTTCCAAAGCAGGATAAACAACACAACATTTCAGCTTTTCACCATGAAGAATAATCAGCATTTTGTTTCCAAACAGTTTTCTAAATACAGCACGAATGCAGGAAGGGCATCAAAACTGTTCTACAAATGTTGAGCTTACATTTGAATTCCTTTTGTGAAATCCTTCTGAAAAATGCTTTTTAAGGATAACTTCTTCCATCCCTCTCATGGCAGCTCTGGCAGCCAAGGCAGGTCTGTGATGGACTAACGCTTCTGAGGGTCAGCTGGGGATGTGTCAAGGGTGAAGGACCATATTTGCTTGAGAAACTCTTGATCTGTCTGGCCCTCCTAACCCCTTGTGATCCCAAAGGAAGTCCCCATAATAACATCAGTGTGATTTAAGGGGATGTAATTGTCCACACCTTACACAGACAGTCCAACTTGCTCTTCCCCAGCACCAGTGCAGACCAGGTTTGGCTACATGTGCTGAGGCTGCGTAGGAACCCAGCTCTGAATGACTTCCCAGCCCAAGATGGGTTCCCCAAATGGCAGCTGAGGGGTCTGTGGTGTTTCAGAGGGCTCAGCCCCTGCAGACATGGTGGCCCTTGCTTCTGACACTTGGTATTTTGGGGGAATGCACCACCTACAATTCACAGAGGAAGAAGCGACAGCATCTGAAACCCTGTCCTCCTTTGCTTGTGTGGAGAAATATCCTGTGCAGGACCTTGAAAATGATGCCCTACAGTGCACTCATTTTCAATCAGACCTTGCTTTGCAAATGGTGCTACGTCTGAAATCCATGGAATGTGCTCGATGCAAACATTTGCAAGCCTAGCTTTCTCCTGAGAAGAATATGCCTTCCTCCTAATTAAGGCTGGTTGTCTACCCAGCTATTCCCACCGCTGGCTGCCAGCAATAATGCCCATTGTAGTGTGGGTGGAAAATATGCAGTTTTCAAATCTCATTTATTCCATATAGTATTAGATTCTCTCATGAACAGGCTGCTCATTCTCTGTGAAAAAAACAAGCCAAAACGCTCTGGGAACAGCGTGGTCTCTGCCCACACTCATGGATGAGATGAGGGGACATTTACCTCAGCATCCCTTCTCCTCGTCAGGCGCTACTGCTTCTGACTCCCACAGTCTGCACCTTTTTCCCTAATAGTTTCCCTATCCCCGGTCATCCCGCCACATCTGATTTGGTGGATTATTTGACTGTGTGGGTTATCTGAGGATTTATTTTCCCAGGCTGGTACTCTTAAATGGGTGTGAATTATCTGATATGGGGATTATACACATGAACATAAAGTGAAGGCTGACATGGGGCATCCCAGCCCACCCCGAAATGCTGTCTGTACACATGATGATTATTAGCAACTCATTTCACAGTCGCCCTTTCAAGCCATCACCACTGATTCAAACTAATGATCTAAGAAGGAGTGTCACTGGCTTTTCCTGGGGCCAGCCAGGCCCAGCACTGGCTGAGGCATTCATATAAAACCTCTGAACATCAGTTAGCACATCCATGTCTTTTACTGTTCCTTGGTGAGATTGGGATCATTTGGTGAGGAAGAAGGATCAGAACACTCAGCTTTAAAATTTCAAGTGATTGATCATTACCCTAAATGCCTGGCTAAGTCTTACACCTGACTGGTGTATTGAAACTCTGCTTAATTTTTCCTTTAAGCCTTAATGTGCTAGAAGGCATTGGCAGAGATTCCTGCTTAGACAGACCCAGAGGCTGGACTGCAACTGCAGTTGATTTGACTGATAAGACGGGTATCAAGATTGCTAAAATATGGGATTCTAATAAGAGAAGATCCTTCACTAAGAAGCCATTCCTTCTGGTGTTTTATACCACTTCACTGGTTGTGGATATTGTCGGGATATTGCTGTTTTCTGGGAAAGCAGGTGACAAAGGCTGTGTAGTAACCTTAGTTCTGATTAGAAAAGAACACACACTTCAGAACAGCCACAGAAGCTGTAGGCTGGGAATAATCAATAATTGCTCTTTTGGCAAATAGATGACCCTGTGGACTCACAGCAAAGATTTATGGAAGGCAGTGTGTTTTTCTTAAGAAAAAGAACAATGGGGGGATAAAATGGCTGTTCCAGAACTGTCCTCAGTATATAACAGCGGCTGATTTACACTGAAATTCTGTCCTTTCCTTGTGGTCTATTCACACTGAGTATGATGAAAGGCAGGCTGAAAGTGCTGTGGGAAGAGTTTGTGTGCACCCTCTCACACAACAGGTCTGGTGATGCTGTGGCAGCTGCCAGGGGATGCCATTGTACAGGACGTGCAATCAACTGGTTAGTGAGGGAAGATTAGCTCAGAGGGTGTAAAGGGAGCAATGGATATTAGGCATAAAGCAGCAGAGAGCCCTCATGATGGGAGACTGGAGTTTTAGACCTTTCTTCAGACCAAGAGGAGCACAGAAGGCCAAAAATAAACAACACCACTCTGAAAACACTAAGCAGGTCCCTCTGCCAAAACTGGTGTGGTCTGAGGAGAAAAGAAGTTTCCAGTTTTCATTTGGTATTGAATTCCAACGTTGGCTGTCCTAACAGATACAGCTGAGCAAGGGGAATCCTGGTGCTGTTCCCCAACTGAAAATGTTAGACAGCCTATTTGCAGTGAACGCTGAAATGCTGCGACTTTTGAACCATGAAATGTGGATCACTTGAACACACACTAAAGTATTGAAGGTGGCTGAAAATGGCCAAAGCAAAAGCTTGTAAAATGTGAACAAATATTCATGGGCATTTGTTTGCATTACCCTCAGATCTCTGTGAAGAAGCTCTTTAAATTTCATTTTGAAATCCTCTGGCAGTGTGAATACCTGTGCTTTAATTTAGTTTGCTTTAGCTCCCAGGAAGCTCTATTTCCAATAGTGATTTGAACTCCAAATCCTAGCCCGATTGATCTTGTCTCACCTCACAAGTCACAGTTGCTATTGTTTTAGTACCTGGCCTGGAACCCAAAAATGTTCTTATTTGTACAGGGGTATGAGTTGCCATTCTACTAAATGAAGCACTGCAAATAATACCAATAATAGTTTTCACTCTGAAGGAGCTTTAAGGCCATCTCTGATTCCAGCCTCACACTGGATCTGTGCAGTGTGAGGCCAGGATTTATTAGTCTCTGGTTCATGTGGAAAGGCCCAGATTTCCCTGTGTGAACTGGAGCCCCACTCGTGCTAAGGACGGTACTGGTGCTCAGGGATGGAGTCTGAGACACAGCACAAACAAAGAGGGGACAAAAAAAGGGTTCAATGCTTTGATTTACAAGGATAGGGAATAGAACACAGACAAAAAAAAAAGTATTTGTCTGTGGGATCATGTGCCCTTTCACAAGAGGAGTCCCATACTCCAAGCTGCAGTGGGAGCTCCTTTCAGGGACCGGGCAAAGCCTGATGTGCCACAGGACAGGACAAGCTCTCCTGTTCCATGACCCCACACGCTTCCTGGAGAGAGAGACCACAGTGAGACTTGGCAAGTAAGACACTTGTGAGCCAAACTGACCCTCATTTAGACTAGTTTTACAGAAAAGTGTTTGATTATACCTAATCTCTCTTTCTGCACTGCCACACACACAGATACAGCAAAATTGAATATATTGTAGAGATGACTTTGGTTAGCTGGGTGTGCTGTGAGCTGAAGTGAGATGACACCAAGCAGCTGGGATTTACTGCATCTCCACCCTGTGCACAGCCCCCTTGGGAAGTCAGGTCCTGTGTGACATGCCCAAGGTCACCTGGGAAGTGGGTGGCAATGGCAGGAGCCAAACCTGATTTACCCAAGTGTCCCAGGTTACTGACCTGTCCCAGCACTAGTTTCTGTTCTAAGGGTGACCTCCTGACCACAGATGGAAAAGAAACATGTTCTCATCTCTTTATTTATACCAATGTAATCCAAGACATATTTAGCATGTGTATAACTTGAAATAGTAATGCTATTCCACACAGGAGTGTATTGATTTGCAGGGAAGGAATGGTACTGTCAGAATATGGAGCTTTTATCCCATGAACTTATTTTCTGCAAGATGTCAGGCTGTGTAATCCTGCAAAGCTATGAGCCTGGCTGCCATTGGAGAAGGCTGACAGTTTTTCAGTGGTTTTTTTTAAGATCTCCCATCCCCCATGAGCATTTGTTCTCTCTGTGTGTAGGTGGATTGATTGCTAGGTAGCTCAGTAAATAGGTTGGGAAAATAATACTTAATTGACTTGATATTACAGGTGACTTGAAGGAGTTGGGAAAACAATGTCAATTAAACAGTGCAAACATATATATGTATGTCTGTGGATAATGTTTTTAAGTGCTTTTGAAGGCAGAAACTCCTATAATTTGAAACGCTATTCAGCTCAGTAACATATTTAATTGTTTGTGTACGTGTGTGAGTGGTAAATGGAACTAAAGCTGTGGTTTAATCAATAGCTTTTCCATAAGTCTCACCTGAAACAGGACCCACCTCAGCAGATGTTGATGGCTGAATTTCTGAGACAGAAAGAGATCTCTGTCAGATGTTACCTGTGATTCTGGACCTCTTGTGTGCTCAGGTTTCTGCATGCAACAGCTCACAAATGAATACAGCAATGTGTGCTCTCTAATACCAGCAGTGCCTCGGATCACTTCAGCTGATTGAATATTGCATGAGGCAGCTCCTGGGCATCTTTATAGTATTTTCTTAGAACTGCCTGGGCTGTAGTAGAACTCTGCAATCCAAATAATACGGCAGCCTGGCTGTCCACAAAACATCTATCATTTGCTCCGTACTAAATATGTATTTGTGTTAATTTAGCATTCATGACATCTCATAACAGACCAGGATCCCACTGTGCTAAGTGTTGTATGAACGCCGAGCAAAATCTGTGCCCTGCAGAGCCCGCAGCCCAAGCTTCCATTAGCACCAGTGAAGATGCCTCTGCTGGTGACAGCAAACTAAGTATGCCCATTTCTTTTTAGGAGAGTTTCTGCTACAGCATTGGCTCCCAGGTTTTGTTAGTAAATCACTCGTAAATGCACACTCACTTGTTATTTATCAGTATTTGCTGAGTGCTCTGGACAAAAAATTACCAGCATCCAGCTTGTTAGAGAGCTGCTCACAGTTGACTCTTTGTTGTGTAATGGAGCAAAATAGTCATATGAGGTATCTGTCCTCCCATCTGCACAGTGTTAGCTCCATTACAGACTTATTTTAGGCAGAATAATCAGGCTTTTTGCTCATCTTAATTGCCTGAGTTACAATACTGTTCAGGACTCAAGAGGAAACAGGAGCCCTATTGAGCGATGCCAGATACAAACACTGAGAGAAAGACCATCCTTGCTGGGAAGGCTGTTCAATTTAGGTGGACAAATGTATTATGGGGGAAGAAAAAGGCAGGTGCAAAGTGAGATAGGAAATAAATTGCACAGCTAAAACAGAACTATGTTTCATGCCTGCCAAGTCAGTGCCATTTCCTCCCAGCCACTGTCTGGAACTTGAAATCTCAGCTGCATCACTGAAGAATGCACCGACCCTCTATGTTATAATAATAGCAAATAAATTAATAAAGATGAACTCCTAGTAAGCTAGCAAAAATAACCTGAAACTTTCATTTAAGAACATAATGACCACTCAGATTTGTTAGGATGCATTTCAGTTAACTCTACCTGGTAACTCAATTACTGATGGAAGAACTGGAAAAAAAAGAATGCCTTTGGTAGTTGAAGTACCAACTATTGCCCACAATCTATGGAGAGCCTGAACCCTTCTGGGATTTTAAAAGATTTCTTGACCTCTGGCCCTATTGTTGCCTTTTCTTTTTTGAGGTTTTCAGAGAGAGGTAAAAGGCCTGACATGAGAACAAACACATCTCTAGGCCCATCTGACAGTATCCATGTATAACTATGCATGTTTAGATTAAACATTTTTTTGGGGGGGATGCCTACCTGACTAATCAATGTTTTTCACATCACCCAGCTTTCTGTCACCTTCAGGAACACAACACATTCTTTACAAAAGCAACAGCTCTTTTGTGGAAATCAAAGTAGCAAGTAGTATTTTCACAGCAGACCACACAGTGATGAGTTGCATTTGCCCGTTGCTTATTAAATGGTAAAGCTTCAAGCTGGCCTCAAGTTATCCCACCTGCTCCTTGGTATAAATCAACACTTCAATAAGCTACTCTCACACTGATAAAAAAAAACATCCCCGCTTCTGAGGCTTCTCTGAAAGCAAGTATTGGCTCTGAAAATGGCTGGTTACAATCAGATTGAGTGAAAATTGGAGTATAATAAAATACTGAAATTACATCTTCCTTGCTTCCTTTTATGCATGTCAGGAGCGAGTCAACACACTGTATTTGCTGGGTGCTTTTCCTGTCTCTGTCAGTACAGTGATATGTTAGAGAGATGAGGACACAGAGATTTTTAGCTTCCATGCAGTATAAAGCCACTGAAATAGCACAAGAAATGTTTCCCTGAGTGCCTACAGCAAGCAGGAGAAATAAACACCAGTCAAAATTGCTCCAAGGGCCATTGACTTTGTATAGCCCCAGGGTAAACCAAATGTTTTCTTGGGTTCAAAATATCTGCAAAACTTCTATTTTTTTTTTTTCTGTCTTTATTCCATGTTGTGGTAGAAACCAGAAGTAAGAATGACCATAAATATCTAAAAAAGCCCACCTATGCCCCTAAAGAAGTGGGACATTGCAGCAGTTGGTTTTTTAGGAGTTTCCATGAATCCAAAATGTGGAGAGAAGCCCATCCTTTCACTTCTCCAGACTCCTCCACTAAGCTGTTCTGACCACACAGAATTAAGTTTATGCTTGCTGGAGTAACTCCCTTTCATGGACTCAGAGCATATTGAAATAATTCACTGCTTCTTTTTTTTTTTTTTTTTGTTTTTCTTTTAATCCATATGCCCTTGGATTATATGATGTGTAATACCAAAAGCTGACATCAGTGTTTGGTGTTCTAGCAGCCACCTCTCTTAGCCAAATTGTGATGCAGATATAATGATCTTTTATATCTCTGAACTTCTCATGCAGACTTACTGCTCGTCATTCTTGTCTTAAAAGTTTTTATTTTATGTTAATGTATGCTGCTAAGTAATTACTCATATTTTAATGCAGAGGAAGCCGCTTATTAGCCATGAGTAAAAGTCTAGAACATTTTGGATCACTTGAGAAAATAAATGTTTGTGTTTTTTGTAAGATTCTTTCAGTTCATGTGTTTTTCTTGGAGGAGAAAGGGGTGTAAAATATACGGTGTGGAATTTCAGAGCATGCTGTGAAATTTAGAGGCATCACTTGACTCAAAGGAAAGCATGTCTAAACCCCTGTACCAAATCCCATAACACTCTGTTGTCAGGCTACTGAGAGACTTGTTTCAGCCCAAAGACAGAGGCATCTAAATGAAGAAACTTAAACATTAGAGAAACCTATCAGTTTAATTATATCAGACACAATTTTGGGTTTTTTTTCCTTGTTTATATTTGGTTTTATACAGCTTTTTTTCTAAAATCACTATTTAGGTAATGTTCTACTTCTGACATTTCTTAAAAGAATTTAGTGTCTCTTTCACTCCAAACTATTCTTGTTTAGTGGCACATCTGTCTCTCTTCTACAAAAGAGATAATGTTTTGTCCTTCTACCTAAGGGGTTAAACACCAAGAGGAGCAGCCTAGGTCTGTCCACTGGTGGCCTCCCACTTCTTAGAATCATTTTTATTTAGCCAGTAAAATTCTGGCTGTGGTATCACAGAGGTTTGAGCAGCATCAGAAAGTGGGGGTTGTCTTTATGGGGCCCACCAGTCTGTCCCAGTCTGGCAGAGAAGTGTCCCAGGGTTCTGCTGACCATCTAACTTGTGCATTCACTCTGAGGCATTGCTTCATGCATTGCAGAGAAATTTAAACAGAGCTTCACTTTGTCTCTCCTTCACTCCTGATCTACTACAAGCACAAAATTCTGAGTGAGAGGTGCATTTCCTCTCCCTTTTGCATTCACAGCTCTTTTGCATTATAGATGCAGACAGGCAGGAGCATGAGTGGGGAGTTTCTGACCATATTTTTCCAGTGGACATTCTCTGCAGTCGTGCTTTCCTTCTCTGTGATTAGAATTAATTATTGCTGCTTCCCCTCTGCAGCGTGAAAGAGAGGAAAGCTGAAGGTATCTGCCAGTGGTGATTGAAAACAAAATGAGAAAACATGGAAAAGAGGACAGAATTGGTTTCAGAGGCCAACGGATGTTGAGTGAATAGTTGTGCTACTTGCTAAAGAAGTTTCTGTCAGTTCTGTGTGTCCCCCTCCCCCTGAAATCAATAACACATCAAGCAGGCAGTCCCCTGAGCTGCACAGTGTGCACACAGCATGGAGATAAAAGCAGATAAGAAACTACTTTTGCATGGAAAGTAAATGTCTCTGCATAGGACGTTTTTGATATATTTGTAAATTCAATCCCATTTGCTTGCTTTATTTATTTATTTATTTATGTAGTTACTTTGTGTTTTTACTTTTGGTATGTATTAGTTTTCCTTTCTCCCAGATTGCTTCAGCATGCCATGCAGCACAGTGCCACTTGTGTCCCAGTGAGCTGCTATTTCCATATAAAAAGTAGAGTGTTTTACAGTCAAGCATATATTTTTAACACTGGGGAATTTAAACTGCTCTGTGTATTTGTAGAGGCTGCTCAGTGCAAGAGCTTCCACTTGAGAAGATCAAACAAATTGGAGAAATGTTCTGAAAAAAAATGAAAGAGAGGGAGGATGCAATTCAGTGAAAGCAAAGCAGGAATTTATACACAGGGAGGAGGAAGTGGCTGTAGGGATTGAGGCAGGAGGCAAACTAGTGAGGAAAAGGGTTTAGGAACTATCACCAGCATGAAATAAATTCTATTGTGGGGGGAAACCAGCATCCTCCCTTGGAAATAGGTGCTGGAATGAGCCCTCTGCATTTGCGAGGTCACAAACAGGGCACAGAGGTTAGTTCTGAGTGTGGAATTTTTTTTTTTTTTTTTTTAATCTCCCAGCCCCCCAAAAATGTGGGTCAGGAGCAGAATAACTGCAGAATCAGCTGGAGATCAGGAAAACAGGATTTGAGAGGAAAGGTCAGTAGAACCCAGGGTCATTTAGCATGGGAACAAATCAGATAGAGGGAGAGCATGATTAAGTGCCAAGTATGTTGTGCCATGGGATCAGCTCAGGAGCAGCAGAGAGGGGAGAGAGCTGCCTGTTGAAATTCCAGCACCACCTTGTACAAGAGCTGACGGGTCCTGAGGCTTCCCATGCAGCTCCAAGCCAGGCAAGGCTCTGCTTCGTGCCTAGGAGCTGACGGGTCTACAGCCCGTATTGCTGGCTCTGTTTATCTTGCTGAGTGTGGTGCAAATCCTAGTTATTAAAAATCAAGAACAGAAAATCCAATTCTAGATGTAATATCAGTCCAGGCCCAATTTTGAGTAGGTGAAATAAACTAACTTCAGACACCAACAGATAGTTGACTGCTGCACAGTAAAACAACACAATTTAGTACAATTTTCCACAGTTGACATATGTTGATCGATATAGGACTCAGAATTTAACAGGCATGGAATTTCAATTAAACTGAATTACTGAAGAGTATAGTCATCATCGTGCTGGGGAAGAGGTGCTTTAGCAAATGAGACAGACAACCACACTTTTTGCATAGAATCAGAATTATTTGGGTTGGAAGGGACCCTGAAGACCACCTCGTGTCAACCCCCTGCCATGGTCAGGGACACCTCTAGCTAGAGCAGGCTGCTCAGAGCCCCATCCAGCCTGACCCTGGCACGCTGTGCTGAAGCTGTGCTGAATTAAAAAGTGGGCACTAGCTTCCAAAATTAACTGTTAACAAAACCGTGTCATTAATTTCTTTTTCATTTCATTTTTCTTTCTCACCTTTTCCATCCCTCTTGGGGCTTTGAAGAGGTTAAAGGTTAGATTGCTCCTGAACTGACGGGTGCTTTGTTCCACGAGTGGGCATGAAGGAAGATAAGCAGGCACAAGCCCAGGTGGGTAAATTCCATTTGGCTCACCTTGGTGAGGAGCTCAGCCGAGCCCGTGGAGGGCACAGTGAGGTGCACGTGGAGCACAGGGATGAAAGGCCTCGTGGAGGTCCAGTACAGCCCTGCTGCTCACTGAAATGCACTCGTGTGAACGTGCACTCCTCAGATTCCCTCCCGTTGTTGTCTTCATGCCTTGGGTTCAGACCTCACTTCGTGGTTTTGTCTCCCCAGTGTCCACTGGCTTGGCCTTGAAATTGTTGCAAACACTGACAGAGAGAATCCCCCTGTTGACACTCAGAGGTGCTTATATCCTTCACAGAGAACAACAGCTTCTTTCAGTGAGGCACATGAGTGGATTTTGACTGAGGTTAAGAGGCAGGAGTAGATCAACGCAGCTACAAGTGACTAAATTCAGAGCTTAGGAAACTTGCATCAGCAGCAGCGTCCTCCAGCCAGAAGTGTTTGCCCGAGCTGAATGAGAATGTGGCACAGCAGGAGGGACTGCTATTTACCCTGCTGCAGCTGGGTGTTTCAGGAGGATTTCTCCTGGATACCAGGAAGTCAGGTTTAAGTTTCCCTGAAGGAGCTTTCAGCTGCCTCCAGCTTGTTTGGCTCTGGAGAGCTGCTGAGTGGAGGCTGTGTTTTTGAGAGGACAATACTCTCAAATGCAATCGGTGTGAGACGGTTTCTGTGTTTCTGGGCTCTTCACTGAAACATCCATTACCAGCCAGGTCACCAGGGTGTAGGGAAAGGCTGTAACTGTGCATTCAGAGGTGACCCAGTGTCTCTAAGTCTCAGCAGGTCTGACTGTGCTCTGTTTGAATGCTCCAGAGAGTGGCTGTGAGATGCTGTGAATGGTGTGACTTATACAAGGAATTGCTTTTATATCTTCTGATGAGAATATTTCCCGTGTACGTGAATTTAGTGCTGAATTAACAGCCCCAAAAATATATCCACGGGAGAGCTTACCTATGCCACTGTGCCTCAGCCCTCATCTCGCAGAACCAGATTTAGAGGTGAAAAATAAAGACTCCTCAATACCCCACTGAGTGCCTTTTTATTCTGGGAAAATATGCAAAAAGGCTTCCAACCCCTTCAGCAGGTTTTGTCTTGTGGACACATTTCCACTGGCAAACAGACCTAAGACCACCACATTCCCTTCAGCTGCATGATGCACATGGTGGATTTGCTTTTTCCAATGATATCTGCTCCAAGATGATCTTCTCCATCATGTTGTAGTTTCCACCTGACCTTCTTGTCCCCTCTAAAGCTCAGGCCCAGTCCAGACATGTTTATCAGCTTCTTGTTTATCTCCATTAGGAGAGAGATCATCTTCACCTGCAGACTTGGGTGTTTTACAGAAAGTAAGATTTCAGTTTGTCTCTCTGGATGTGGGTGAGCGTGCTGGAGCTCTAGGATCTCCTCTCCATCTCTTGATGTTGGTCATCTGTGAGGGAATACTGTCCAGATCTGTAAGAAGGCCTTTGGCATCTCTCAGATTCCTTTGCATACAAAGCCTCCTGTACCCAGGTGATCCTGGCAGTACCTGTACTCTAAATAACTGTGCTGTCTTTTCTCTCTCACATGCTTTCTCCATGGGCTTCTCGTCTTTGAAAATTTAGGGTCTGATTCTTCTCATTTAGAGGTTACTTAACATTTCGATCACGCTGTACTTGTAGCTCTTCCTACTAAATCCCATTAAATTCACTTCTCAGTGGCTGAGGACACCTCTTATTTACCCGAGAGTCCTCAAATCCCTGCATTTGCAAACACAGTAATTACATATTGTTTTCCTGTTAGCTCTGTCAGGTTCAGAGCCTGACTGCTGGCATGGGGGCTGTGCTGCTCCATGCAGAGCAGCTCACTCCTGCCTCACCTGCTCCACAAGACAAAGCCTGCAGAAGCAGCACCAATTTTAAGCTACACCAGGAACTCTCTTGTTCACTCTGAGTTTTCTATGGCTTTGTCAGGTATCAGGACCTACTTGAATCCTTCTCTGGGTTGAAAATCACATTTTTTAAAAGCATCCATGCCTACTGTGAGAGTGGCAAATCATTTTGAACAGGGGCCCAGTGAAATCATTCTGGATTCCATAGTGGTCTCATGGCATCAAACCATATTTGGGTCACACACAGCTCAGGCAAGCTGTGGGTTCTGTCAGCTCAGGAGCAGCACGGGGTGGGCTGCAGGTTTAAGTCTGGTTCTCAGGTACCATCTGTCAGGTGTGTGTGGCAGTGGAGTTATGGCAGTGGCTCCATCACAGCTCTAACCAAGGTCAGATCACTTAAGGCAGCTGAAGCTTGGGAATATGTGTAGAGATTAAAATGTTTGCTCATTTGGACTCTAGTTAGAGAAATATAAAAGAATTATCAATGTACATAAGGTATAAAACAATTCTTCAAAATTCTGGTTCTGCTGCTGCTGAATGGGGACATTTATTAGTGAGACTGGGCAAGATCAGTGACTCTCCCACGCTTCAGTGGAATATCAATTGCATTTATAGGACATCCCAAAGAGGATGGTTCTAGTACAGATCAAATTCTGTCTGAACCAAGTAGGGCCTTGCTCATTTTACAGACTGCCTATAAACACTACTGTTAACTTGTTGTTGGCTTTGGGGTTTTTTGTTTTGGAGTTTTTCTTTTAATTATTCATTCAGGAATTAGTATTACTTCTTTTGCTATCGCTAACACTTTTGTCTGTGTGAAATAAATCAAGAGGAAACAGTCACTCCTACAGCACTGCTCTTTTCCTGCTTTCTGCAGTACCTGCTAATTAAATGGTTGGTTTGTTACATTTCCCCTGTTGTTTGAAACATATTTGTGAAAAAAACAAAAGAAAAAAGCCCAGCCTGGCCACAAAGACACAAACCCTTGCTGAGAGAGCCAGAGCCATGTGGCCCATTGGAGATTGCATCTTCTGGGTTTCAAATTTAAGATTTTCCTTTCCCACAGGAGTGCAGGAGGTCATACCCAGTGCTTGAGTTAGAGACGGCTGACCCCAAAAATGATGCTGTAAGGCGAGGAAGGAGCTGAGGTGCTGGCAGATCAGAGCAAGGTTAACACTTGTGAATGATCCTCTGCCCTGTGCCTGCCCCAAAGATTACAACAGCTCTTTCTTTTCAAGTAATTACTGCCTTGGTAGAAGCCTGATCCAGGGCCTGCTGGACATAGAGGAAGGCTTCCCACTGGGCCGGGACTTGAATTTCCTCATCCCCTTGCTTGTGAGTGTCTATTAATGGAGCACAGAAAAAAAAAGAGGTTGATTTCCAGTTGGCAAACAGAGAAACTGCCAATTGTTGGCCTTCAGGCACCTGTGAGGATAGAGCTGTGTAGGGGCAGCAAAAGTTAATTCTTGCTGATGGTCAGCAGCCCTGGAAATGGCTTCTGCTAATGTTGGGGATAGCCGAAAAGGCTGGGCAGGTCGTGGCAGGTCAGCACACAACAATGGGTATTGTTGCTTTGGTCTGAAAACTGACAATAAATAACAAGAAGGTTTGACTTTTAAAGGGAATGTTAAAACAGAATTGTTCTGCAGCCCTGTACAAAATTTGTGTTTGTACACATTTGGCAAAGCCAAAGGTTGAGCCCTGAGGTCACTGCACACTGATGAGAGGGGAGCCTGCCCTGGGGAGCACTTCTCCATTCTTACACTGACAGAAATCCAGGGATGAGGTGAAAAGAAAGGATAAAATACGTTTATGCTTAAATCTGTGGTCCTTGAGTGAAGGTTATGTAAACACCTCAGAGTATAAAAGTGGAGAGGAGCTAGGTACTCACTGAAATAGACAAAAGCAGAAACAGTTTTGTGTAGAGAGGATGAATATTTCAAACAAACCTATATTCTCCCTAGCAATATCATCCACCCTCTTCTAAATGCTATTGTTGGGTGAGCTTTGCCTCGAAATCCTTCAGAAATGCACCCCCAGGAATCTCTCCCTAGAAACCTGCCCTGCATTCCTGGAAGCACCAGCCTGTTCTTCCTGTCTTTTGCAATGGACTAAGAGAAAAGAAGGGTCCAGCATCTGCCTGACACCTTCATCCAACCTGAGGATACCCTTGGACATAACTGGGTTTCAAAACATTTTGATCATAAAAATTAAATGAAGGTGGGGGCTAAATCTTATTTCCCACTGCTGCTGCTCTGGCTCATCTCTGACACTGGTATTTGATGTATCTAATCAGCTGATCTGTGCTGGAAAGGTTAGAAGTGAAGGATGTTCCTGTCTCTTACAGATTAGCAAAATGTTAGAGTAGCTTTGGCTTTATGAGACTTGAGGTAAATTGGCTTAGTCCAGCTAAATGCAAACTCACAGTGTGCTGGAGAGGTTACAGCTGTGGATGGAGAAGGATAAGTTTCTTTTGGATCAAGTTTTTCTGTACAGCTAAAGCACAGGGTATATTTTAAACTGCATAGTGCCAAAATATCTTTAGGTTCAGGCAAATAATCTGGCAAAATCAAGATACTTTACAGGATTTTTGTCATCTTGCACTGTAGAAATCTCATATGACTGCACATTCTCTCAATCTGATCCTGGGCTCCCAAGTATAGAATTAAGCTGAAGGCTGATCTTGTTGGCCATGGATACAATGGAAATCAGAGGCATGTGCCTACTGCAGATCGAATCCAGACCTTTTCCTTCCTTTTCCTCAAGAGCCCCATTTCTTTTCCTTGCACAGCTAGACCAGATTGTCAAAGAGAAATTCTCATAATCTTCCTCAAACTGTGGACTGTGGCCTTTTCTTTGCCCATTTATTACTTGTTTTGTAAGATATAAATGTGATTTTGCCCAGGGGTGTGTTCAGTTTCTTCAGGCAACTTGGATAGGCAGAACCTGTCTGTCAGGATTTGAGGGTCAAATGCTGTGTGTCATTTCAGAGGTGGCTTTTCCTGAGCTGCCATCTGTCTCCAGATTGATCTTGCTGGGCCTCCAGCTGCAGACAGATTGACCCAACACACCTCAGAAACTTCTGCTTTTCCCTCAGCACATTCCTGTGGTGAGAGTCACCACCCAGCACAAAGAACAATTTTTACTCATCAAGAAGCAAGACCTTAAGGAGGACATCACAAGCAGGAAGAATTCACCTAACCAGGCTTCTAGGTTCAGCTGACTGACTTGGTTTTACCAATTCCATTTCACTCCACCTGTGAAATCCATCCTTTATCTCTCCATCCTAATTTCAATCTCTGTAATCTCCACTACACCCTCTGGATTAAGATTTCCAGATGAGTTAGAGGATGGGAGAAGAAGCAGAGTTTTGCTGGGAGCAAATGTTCTGGTAATATCCTTTCAGCCTGAGAGACAACAGAGCAGCCACCAATTCCTGATGATGAGAGGCAGATTCACAATCAAACTGGTTTATCACTGTTACCATGGGGAAACTGAGTCAGAGACATCACACAGCCAATATTTTACCTGAAAAACATGTCTGACTTTTTAAGAGCCTTCCTTTGGCTTTAGGAGCCAAGGTCAATGTCCATATCTGAGTATTTTCCTCTGTCCTCAGTTGATACCAAGCTGGACAATCTGGACATAAAAGCAGGGTGTTTCCTCTCCCAGCTCTGTGCTTTGGCAGTTGTAATGCCTCTCATCTCATGAGGTTTCATGGAAATCACCCTTCCCCACCATGCCTCAGTTTCCCTGTTTGTAAAATAAGTAGCCTGTTTGGAGAGAGGGTGCAGGAGCAGTGAGTAATTTAAGTCTTAAAGGTGAAACAGAAAAACGTGGGGGTGCCTCCAGTTCCTGGTTGTGCAGCCTGTGTGACCTTTGCTTTTAGCAGTGCTACAGGATATGTCCCTTTGCAAAGCCCCAGAGAGTCTCCCACAAAGCCTTCTATCACCTGGACCCTGTGAGATCCGATCTGTCTCCATGCAGGATCCTCATCACTCATCGAGCTTTTAATTCCTTGGAGAGGCAGGAGAGACAATATTCAGCAGCTGGTTATTTCTTCCTTTGCCTCAGTCCCTCACAAAGAGTGTCAGTTTAAAAAAAAAAATTGCAGAGAACTGGCCATTAGCAAGGAAAACAGTTTAGGGAAGAGACGAAATAAAAATGCAATCAATTATCTCTCACCGTGCCCAGGTGTGTGGGTGCAGTCAATTTTCAAAGTCATCGAGAATTTTAGATGAGAAAAGGGAAGCTGTTCATGGCAAATTGCAAGTGTTGGGGGAAGGGGGAGGGAGAAGGAGAGAGAAAGCAGAGAGGGGAGCGAAGGAGAGATTAATTTCCCTCTTGAGTGAGAAGTGTGTTTGAGACAGACAGATGGGCTGTAAATACTCCGAACCAAGGACAGGAGCTGAGACAAGGGAAAGGCTGGTGATTGAAGTGTGACTGTGATGGAAGTAGTACATTTCCTGGCCAAGGTGACTGGTTTTGTTCTGAAAGGGGGAGATTTCTGAGACGTGGCTGCCGCACTTCACATCAACCTGGACCAGAACAGCATATTTAGACTTGATAAGTGATATCCAGGTCCTGGTGGGGTTTTCCTTAAGGGTCAGCTTCAACTGCCTGCCTTGCAAGGGAAGTCTGAAGGGGGAGAGGGGAGGGGAAGGAAGAAAGAAAAAAGGGAAGGGGGAGGGGAAGGGAGGAAGGAAGAAAGGAAGGAAGGAAGAAAGGGAAAGACGGTCTTCTTTCCTCGTTAAAATTATTGAGCTGTCTACAAGTGGAGAGCGAGGGGAGCATGTGACCGGCAGTTAATCACATTGCTGTGAAATGTGACTGCTGCTGATAATAGGATCTTTCCTTCACTAGAATTTCTGTTTCAGAAGTAGTGATTTTCACAAAGAAAAGAGGTTGAGCGAGATATCATTTCAGATCTAGCAGAGCTTGTGTACATTTCCTTTAGGGAGAAAAACCTCCTTTTTCCTTTTCCGTTCAGCGTCCCTGTTTGTATTACTGCTATCATCATCAAATTTTCATTTTCACAGCCCAAACTCATGGAGGACAAATGCAGCCCAGCTCCAGTTTGCCTGCTAGCAGATTAGCTCCCATTTAGTCATAAAGTTAACCAACCTTGTTCCAATCAATTAATCCCTAGAACCCTTAATTTATTGATGTCCCAGTCTATGCTAGCCGTCAAAAAGATGAACATCCTGTTTCAAAATGAACTGGTCTCCCTTTCGTCCGAGATGCAGGAATTATAAGAGGATGGCAGTAAATAAGCATTTAGAAATCCCTTCTGTACCATCAAAGGCAACAGCAGCTCAGAGGAGAATAAAGGGGATTTTAGCAGCCATGAAAAACACTGCAATAAATGAATTGGGCTCTTGGGACAGGAATAGCAGGGCTCTGGAGCCACTGTAGGCTCAGCTGAGTTGGTTTCCTCCATCATAAATTCATCTAATGTACATCATGTTTCTGCAAGAGACACAGGGAAATGAAAGGGTGTTGGATCTAGACACCTTTGCACTTTCAGAATTTTCTTGCCAGAATCCCTTCACTTCTTTTTGGGGAGCCTGATTTACTTCCACCCTTGTTCTCTGGGTTTTTGACTGGACTTACTGGTTAATCCAACATGAAACTTTTACAAAGCACACTGAAATAAGTAGAAGTCTCACTGTTGGATTCCCTGGCTTGTAGATCAGGTGTTGCTAAAGCAGATGCTTTAGTCAGAACTAATTAGAGTTTTTCTGGTTACATAAAAGAGAAAAAATTGTAGCATTTAAAGCATTGAAATGCTGAGATTGTTTCCACTGGAAAGGTCCTACTTTTTATTTTCTCTCCATGTTTTATATAGTAGTTGATACTAAACATATGCTCTTTTTTGAAAACACATGGTTTGGAAAACAAAAAACACTTATAGTCATTTTGATATTAAAAATAAAATAAATTTTAAAACCCCAAAATTGCAAACAACTCAAGTGTTTCTTGTGAGCAGTCTGGCATTCTCTGACAAATGATCTGCAAACAGGCCCACGTTTTCTCAGCTACATCAGCTCAAAATTACTCTGCCAAGCAGTTCTGGGGTGGTTGCTCAGTTGCTGGATGTTCCTCATGGGAGCCATGCTTTGACAGGGGATCTGCTTCCAAGGGGCTCTCCTCTCCTCTCCTCTCCTCTCCTCTCCTCTCCTCTCCTCTCCTCTCCTCTCCTCTCCTCTCCTCTCCTCTCCTCTCCTCCTTCCTCCTCCCTCTCCTCTCCTTCCTCTCCTCTCCTCCTCTCCTCTCCCTCTCCTCTCTCTCCTCTCCTACTCTCCTCTCCTCTCCTCTCTCTCCTATCCTCTCTTCTCCTCTCCTCTCTCTCCTCCCTCTCTCTCCCTCTCCTCTCCTCTCCTCTCTCCTCTACTCTTCTCCTCTCCTCCCTTCTTCCTTCCTTTCTCTCCTCTCCTTCCTCTCCTCCCTCTCGTCCTCCTCTCCTCTCCTCTCCTCTCCTCTCCTCTTCTTCCTCTCCTTCCTCTTCCTCTCCCCTTCCCCTCCCTCCTCTCCCCTCCCCTCCCCCTCCCCTCCCTCCCCTCCCCTCCCTCCCCTCCCCTCTCCCTCCCCTCTCCCTGCTTTGTTTCCTTGTGCCTGCATTGGGCTGAGCCTGAGGGAGGCATCACTCCGTGGTTGTGAGAGCTGAGCCAGCACAGCACTTATTTCCCAAGAACTGTGAGGAAGGCAGTGGGCAGCAAGCACAAATGTAGCTGGGGCAAAAGGATTTTCTCCTAGAAAATCTTTATGGAAATATTTTTGATGCCAGTCCCTGGTCTTCTCACCAGACAATGTGTCTACACTGTCTCCTCTTGTGCAAGCATCAGCTTGATCAAGGACAGGCATGTTCTTATGGACCAAGTGAGGACATGGCTCCTTTTCCTGTTTGGCTGCTGCATCTCCTTGGTGGGGTTACAAACATCACATCCCCTTTTGCACTTTGGTTTTAATCTGTGCCAGATGGAGGAGCCCAGCAGCCTTTGAAAGGTTTCTGCTATTGGCAGGTATTGTTTTATTTGTAGTGGTGCCCAGCTTTTCACACCCTGTAAGTTCTAAATTATTTTTTGCTTTGGGAGCACCACTTTAGGTGTGCTGCAGCAAATGTTGATTCCTGGCTTGACACCTGAAGTTGTGCCTGTGTGATGCTGCCCCTGGTTCTCAGTAGGCTTTCCTGGCAACAGAGAAGGAAAATGGGTTCTGAAAAGGGCTGAGCCATGTTTGTCCCGTTCTGTGCCCAAGGAATTTGGGGTAGTTTAACTTATCTGTTCAGCTCAGGGACAGCTCCTTGCTGCAGGAGCAACACTGCTCATCATACCAGGAGAAGGGGCTCATCCCTTGGTGTAAATCTTATAATTCTTCCTCTGGGCACTGGCTGGTGACAAAGACAGGTTGTTGGACTAGGTCAGGCTTGGTCTGAACTGGCTTGGTGGTTCTTAGGAAAGAATCTTTTATTCCTGCTCTCTGTGGATTTTTTTCTAGACAGGCCAGAAACTCCCTGTCCCTTTTGTGCTTTCTCTGCTCCTTGTCTGCTGGAATAGCTGAGGTATATTTCTCTGGTAGCTGCTTCAGCCCCTGCAAAGCTATGCACAGAGCAAGGACTGGTTTCCTGCACCACCTTACTAAATGAATGGTTGGTTATTCTACCAGAACACAGCCCCAAAAATACCCCTAACCACAGCCAGGCCCTTGCAGCACAATCCAGCTGCCTTTCCTTCAGGCTTCCAGCACACTCAAGGTAAACGTGGGGGTCCTATTTGAATGCAGCTCAAGATATGTAGTTCTGCCTCATTTCCAGCCTCACCACTCGATTCCCAGGCTGTCATCCTTTGTCCCCTACTCCTGGTCCCTACTGCCCTGCATCCCACTTGCAGAGGCTCCTTGCTCCCCTTGTTTGCTTTAAGAAGTTCCTCCCTGTGCCCTACCAGCTTGTTTCCACAGGCAGTGTATTTATTGCTGGCTGGCACACGCCAGCGCTTGGACATACATTCAATTATCTTTGAACAATTTCCATTTACTCTGGTTTTGCTCTTTTCCCTTTCACTGAACACTGCCTGTATTTTCTCAGAGCTTTTTCAACTGCAATACAGCCTGTTTCTGTTCTCCCTGCTTTTTTTTTCTTTCTTTTTTTTTTTTTGCTTCCCACATTTTCCATGTTTTCATTAAGCTCCCTCACTAAACTCTGGTGACCATTCCTCCACTGCTGTCCTTTCTGTACATTTGCACTGAAAAGGGTCCAAGTTTAACCTCAGTGTGTTAAATGCTCCCTTCACCTGGAAGGAAATCAATGCTACAGGCAGATTGGGGTTTTATCTACTCTCCCACACCAAAATGTATTTCTTTTTGATGTACAGCAATCTCCCCCTCTCTTGTGGTTTTACTCTTACCTGGTTTTCCATTAAAACTTGACTTATGCTTTACTTTTATGCCAGTGGAGTGCACTGTGGGGATGATAAAGGCCATTTCTGCTTACTGTTCAGGTGAAGGTGTTCTCAGGTATGTAATCTGCCCTGAGAGCATGCCTACAACTCAGGCTTGCTGCTTTCCACGGGTTGTTCTCCCTTCCTTCTTGCTGGTAAAACATGACTGTATTTGGGCCAAATCCTTCATAAAATCTCTTACACTTTTGTAACGTAGACGTTTGGATTCACTCTCCACAAAGAGAGGGAATATTGCTAGAAATGAAAGGTTTTGATTGTCCATGTCTGGAATCATCCAGATTGAGTGAGTCTGTGGAAAAAATGGTTCTTGGTCAAAATTTTCAGGAGCAGGGAAGTACCTGCAGCACAGAGGCACTCAAGCTATTTTTAAAGAAGCTGTTTTAGGCACAGGAGAAAGAGCATGAGGTGAGGTGAGCAGTGCAGAGACACGTGGGGCTGGAGTTTGAGTGCTTCTCATGGTGGTTCAGGCGGCCCTGTAGCACACCCACGGGTACTTCTGTGACTGCAGCACAGAGAGCAGCCTGGCACACAGCAAAGGGCTCCTCACCTCCAGTGGGGCTCTCGGTACTGGCACCCCTTGATTAATTAAATTAATCCCTTCATTTAATAAGTACCTAATGGATTCTGGTCATCTGGATGAGAACCTGTGGAGATACCGTGAAATTCAGGAAAGAAGATTGCAGAGGGTGATCTACCACCATGAGAACAGGAGCCACCAGTCTGAGCCGCCTCCTTCAGAATTCCATTAGCAATAGGTGGTGCTGTGAGCTATCACAGAGGTGCCTCCTTCAAAAGCTCTTCTTCCACCCATCCACCAGTAGCTCCTGCTGAGCACAGCCACAAGCCAGAGACCTTTAGCCTTTCTCCTCTCAGTACCTGGCTATCGCTTACTTAGTGGGCATGGAGCTAATTGAAGGGTAGTTAATGCCATCAAGCACGGGGATGTATTTATATTTTTAACTACATGTAAGTGATTATCAACATTATAAATAATTACAGTCTGCCTCCCAGCCCCTCTGCTCCATTCCACCCTGCTAATTGCAGCGCTTAGATCTCAATGAGCTCATTATGTTTTGTCGATATTCAGCTCTTTGGCTTGCTCACTTCGGAGGGACCGGGGGGACGCAAATGGGAGCTAAAGATTGGAAATGCCAAGCTCCCAGGGATTTGAGTTAGCGATCATCGCCGCTTCATCTCTATGCACAATTTATTCAGCACTCCACCTTCCCTAATAAATTATAGATCCCTCAAAGGGAAGCTTTGCCAAGGGATGGGCAATTGCCTCGCTCGCGGGGGAGCCCATTCTGTGCTGTATTGAGCATCTTTGACATCTGGTCTTCGCAGGATTGGATCCCTCCTGCCCTTCCCCTCCTCCCGTCTCTTCCACCCCTTTTGGGAAGCATTAACCTTTTCACTGTGATGTATGCGAAAGGGCGACAGTCAGCAGTGGCAGTTCCTAATGGATTCTGTTTGTCTGGTTGTTTGTTTGTCTGAACTGCCTGCAATGCTGTCCAGACCTCTTGGAAAAGCAAGCCCAGAGCGCAACCAATGTTTTAATTAGCAGCAAAAGGCAGAGAGGCTTTTAAAGAAGAACAGTGTTTGAATTCAGAAGTTAAGAGCAGAAGAATGTGGGACAGGGGACTTGGGATTCACTCCAGCTGAAGACAGTAGTGCCCTTAAAGAGGGGCTGAATTTTCAATTTCAGGCCAGAGTGGTGGATGGTGAGCTGGTTAGAGTGGTCTTTGGGGGCTTGTGGGCTACAAAGGGGTGATTTTGTGCCCCTTACTCTTCTTCCTGGAAATGCAAAAGGAGCAGAGACTTGTCATAATTGCCTTTCTAAGGACTGAGATAAAACCTGGTGGAGAGTGCTCCTATACAGTAAGACCTGAGCCTAAGGAACTGAGTTATAGGGCAACCCTTTGCTGACCCCTCCATCCTTAAAAAGGTTCAGCTCTCCTTTCCCCTGGCCTCATAGCTGTTTTCCTCATTCTGTCTTAAAATGGAGATGCCACAGAGTCTCCAGGAGATATTTTTCTAGTGCTTCACTAGTCTTATCGCTGGAAAGCTTCCCCCTAAATCTAATCTTAATCTGTTTTATTGTAAATTAAGGTCATTGCTTCTTGTCCCATCACCAGCAGATGGTGAAAAGTTTATCCTGCTCTACAGCACACTTGTACACTCTCTCTCACTATTCTGTGGCCCAAAGTCCAGAAATCTTTCCAGCTTTTCTTCCTTGGGCTTTCTGTATTTCTGATCAGCCTTTTTTTAAGCCCTTGAAGTATCCAGACAACGAAGCTGAAATTAAACCAACTTCAGGAGCTCTGTGGCCCTAGAGCAGGCAAACGCTGCTTCCCACACGAGCCTGGGATGCAGCTGGGAGCTTGTCCTCGCAGCTTTGCAAGGACCAGAGGTGCTGCTCGCTGAAGAGTCAGTCCCAGCCCTCTGCAGCAGTGCCACAGCTGCAGCAGACATCCTTTGGCATCCATGGGAGTACTCCCCAGTGATTCCCTGTGAACACCAGAGTCAGGAGAGGCTCTGAGAGGGAGGAGCTCTCTCCAGGTCTCGCAGAGGTTGGTGCTGCTGCATCACCTGAGCTGGGAGTCAGTGAGATTCCTCCAGGATGATACTGGAACTTGTGAATAGAGGCAAACAGTGCTCCTGGAATTACTTCTTGTTAGTAATGTGGTAATAGAGATAGGCAGCACAAGCAAAGAGTGAGACTGTGCCAATAGCAAAATAGGATGTGGTGTAAAAAATATGAAGGTTTAATAGGAGAAGAGTCATATAAAATAATTTAACCAGAGGCTGCTGATTAAATTACAGTCACAAGCATGTTGTTCTGAAGGCCCTTTTCACCGAGGATGGCAGTGGCTATAAAGCTGGCCCACCAGTCAATGCTCAATGCCCTCACAAGAACTTGCTCTGAGATGCCCCTTTTAAAACTCAAGGGCCACTCCTATGCTGACTGTACAGCAGGACACTGTTCCAGGAAAGCTGCTTGTTGTGACAATGACAGGAGCTGGTGGAGCTGAAGTTTGGCAATGGCTGATTCCCATCAGAGAAACACAGGGAAGAGACAGGCAGTGGAGAAGGGGAGAGCTGCAGACTTTCCCAGCAGCTTTCTCTGGACACAGCCCTGCTGCTGCCAGCAGCCCTTCCCCAGGGGACATGATGCAGGAAAACAGCCCAGCTTGAGTGAGAAGCTGTTTTAGCAAGGGCTTTGTGACAGCAGTCAGAGGAGTGTTATTTGTGGCAGGGACTATATATAACTATATTTGTGTGTGTAGATTAAATATATATATATATGTATGCATAGTGCCTTATCACTGCATTCCAGCTTGAGTGTAAAACACAAAGGAGAAATCAAAGGGTTTAGAAAAAGCTAAATTTATCTGGGAATGGGAATTATATTAGCAAAGAGGCAATTAATTTGGGGGTGGTGGAGATTATAGTAGTATTTTACTTCTTCCCTAGAAAGACAAAAATAGCATTACTTTCTCTACCTACCAGTAATAGCTCTGATCCTCTCCTTACCTTCCAGCAGCACCTCTCTGGAGTGCCCACCTGTGCTGAGGTGTGTCCAGCTGATGTGGGGACAGCTCTGGCCTGGCTCATGTGTGTCCCTGCTATGGGGAGGAAGCCCCCCTAGAGCAGACAGCCCAAGTGTGGGATGGGCCCTTCAGTCTGAGCAAGCAGAAATGAGGGCTTGGCATTCATGGGCTGATGCGTCTTCCTTCCAATATTACTTGGTTTAGCTCTGGTTGTCCTCTCACCCTTTAGTGCTGCTCACTCCCAAGCCAAGCACCCAAAGAGCCCTTCAGCCCTGACCCATCCCTTGCTCTGGACCCTCGGTGCCACCCCAGCCCAGGCTGGCCCTTGCAGAGGGAGCAGGTGCCCTGTCTCTGGTTTGGCCAGGAGAATTCCCATTGCAAAGCCAGCCCCTGGATGTTCTTTGTGCTCTGGCATCCCTGGAAACGCTGCACTCCCAGCAGAGCTCTGGGCTGCCTGCAGCCTGCCCAGCAGTGCCTTACTCTGAATCAATACTTGCAGATACTGGAGATAACTCAGGGAGAGAAATACATTAACGTAGACAAAGAAACAAAGATAATGATATTTTTTCTTCCCCCTCCCCGTTTTTTTCTTCTTCCTTCCCTTCTCCCACAGAATAAAATTATATTTTCTTCTCCCTCTACCCTCATCTCTATGATCTGCACTTAGCAGAGCTCCAGACTCTTAAATTATTTCACAGTTTTCAATAAAGCATTAAATCTTTTTTAAAAACTGCTTGTTTTAATTGAAAAAATTTCAATCAATTCACCCCTTCTCTACCCTCTTGCCTTCCTCCCTTCCCCCAAACAGACCCATTTGCAGTAAATAATCTGTAGCCAGACTTTCTGCTCTAAAGAAATAAATAATTCTGAATTTGCTGAATCCCGCCTGATCTCCCAGCTTTAAATCACTGCACTTTGTACTGAGCTCAGCTGAAATGCTGAACACACTGAAGCATGACTATTACTTGGAGACTGCAAGTGTTTTTAAAGGCACAGCCTCTGAGGCCGAGGCCCTTTTTCCTCCTAGGGACAGATTGAGAGAGGAGCTAAGCCAATTCCTGAGGATAAATGGTCTCTTCCCTGCATTTGGCCCACTGCAAATGCAGATGGTGCCTTGTCTTGACTTAACAAAGACTGACTGAATGCAGGATAAATCCAGTGTGTCTTTGGACAGGTTCTTAAGAGGCATCTTGACTGAGACCATCTAACAGGCACTGGACTGAGTCCTTTTCCAGCTGGGTGACCTCAGGTAGGTTGCAGGAGGTCATCTGCATCTGCTCAGACACTGCAGAGCACTCAAACCTGCTCCCAAGTGCAAACAGTTCCACTTGGACACAGAAGAACCTGTGGTATCCCAGCCAGGGAAGGAAGGTCCCCTAAAATCCCAGTGAATCCTGCAGTCACTGTCAGCATTCTTCAATTCTCTTTATCTTTACTTAAAAACTTTAAACCCAGCTACAGGCAGGCTTCTGCCACAAGGGAACGCAATCTTCATGTTTCTGAGTTCCTCATATTTCTTAGTCAATCCCATTTCTTAATTTCTTCCTTTTAGGATTGCTCTTGTCAAAGCTATTGACTATGCCCTGTCTGACAATGGAAGCTGCAGCTGAAGAAGGAAAATGCAGCACACAACAGATTACTGATGCCTGGTTGTGATTTATACAACTCATGAGCTCCCAGCAATTTAGAGATGAGAAATGGTTTATCCACACTTTGGTGTGTCGAAACACTCCTTCTACCATTTATCTTGAAACTGATTTTGTTTGGGTAGTAGTAAATGTTATGCCCAAAGCCATGGGTGGAATGTCTAATGGGAACTTCCAGACCTGGAGCAACAGGGATCATCTTGTTTCTGAGCTGAGATGTGAGGGACTAAGAGGATCCCCAAAGAGTTCAGCTTATGATTTTCCAGTGGATTTTGGGGGGTTTAATTACAATTGGAAAGTATTATACTGTTCTTGCATTTCCAACCAAGCTGAAAACAACTGTTAAGGCTTTATTTTTCATGCTGTTTTTCCTTCGTGCATTTGAGAACGTTCATCAGTGATAGAAGAAGGTGGTGAATGCTGGATTTTCACTGGGAAATTTCTTCCCCTGTCCTCATCCCTTTTCAGTACATCAGAGAGAATCAGCTCTGTAATTTTCATTGACTGTGTAAAGAGCTGAGGTCAGCTAATCCACAAGGGCTCCTTCCCAGAGCTGGCAAGTAACCAGAATTAAACAATAGCAAAGATCAGAAACGTTAAAATCACAAAAGAGACTCATCCTATGTTTTCCTGCTACTCTTATTAAAGATCCATCAGATGTTAATGTGAGACCAGTAAATTCAGGCCCAAATTAATTGTGGAACAGTTTGATAGAAGCTGTTACAATCAGGTTTTAAATGCATAATTTTAACAGTATACCAATTTACAGAGTGATGCTGATGCAATATTTTTATGAAGTAAAATATGCTGGTGCTGAAATTCATTCTTTCAGGGCTTTTTTCTTTTTGAGCTGTGAGCTTGGCTCTGACCTCTGTCCCTCAGAAAACCTCATCAGGAGTCAGCAACACCAAGATATTTAACAAACTATTTTCTTTGGTTATCTTATATCTTAGGCCAGATTACCATTTACAGGAAGGCCCATTTCCATCTCCCACTGGAGCAGAGTGACCATAACATGGACAAAATGTCACCTGCATGGAGCAAGGTGAGGATGGCATTAGGCTGATGGAGCAGCAGACAGAGGTGTCCCTGTAAAATCATGCTCATAGCTCTGGGAAAGGCACGTGGCTTCAGAGGTAAAATTGGCTGTGGCCCCGTGGCGTTCCCAGCGTTACTTTGGTGGTGTCTGAGACATTTCAGCCCTTACCTATGCTTGCTCGGGGCACCCTGAATTTCCTCTACCTAAAATTTGGGGATTTGGGGGAATTTTTTGGGGAATTTTTTGGGAATTTTTTGGGGTTTTTTCTGAGCAATTAGGGGGAGTTTCGGGTGATTTTGGGTGATTTTAGGGGAATTTTGGGGTTTTTGGGGGGGGATTTTGGGGGGTTCAAAAGGTCCCTGGGGTCTCTGAATGGGTCTGGGGTCCACGGAGAAAATTTGGGGATTTTGGGGAATTTTTGGGGAATTTTTTGGGGTTTTTTTTGAGCGATTTGGGGGAATTTCGGGCGATTTTGGGTGATTTTAGGTGGTTTTGGGGGATTTTGGGGGGTTAAAAAGGTCCCTGGGGTGTCTGAATGGGTCTGGGGTCAGTGGAGAAAATTTGGGGATTTTGGGGAATTTTTGGGGAACTGTGTGTCTCAAATCTCGTGCTGAGTCAGGTGCTCCCTTGTCACGGCCACACGTGTGGCAGCCACTCTGCAGCTCAGCGCCACGGGCAGGTTTCCATCAGCAGCAGAATGTGCTCAGTTGGGCACCTCCCTCACAGAGAGTTGGGGCACGCTGCTGCTCCCCCACACTCTGCTCCCCTCCAGCCTCTGCTGCCCCTCCATGCAGCACCTTGGCTCTGTGCAGCCCCTGGCTCCTGTGCAGCACCTCCACCTTCTTGTCTGCTCCCTGTGCCCAGGAGTTAGGTAGGATCTGCCTGCTTCAGTTCAGCTCATGAGGACAAAAGCGAAAGCTGATATTGAAATGAGTTCATGGAAAACACAGCACGGTCCTTGAGCACAGTCCCTCCAGCAGGGATAAAACAGTGCTCTCCAAGATACCTGCTCTCCAATCTCCTCTTTCAGAGCAGGAGAGAAAATTACAGGCCTCTGATTACTCAGGGAGAAGAGCGTACAACTCCCATCTTTGTAATTTCTTCCACCACAATCAAGCATTTCAGGAAAAGGGCCTGAAAGCCTGAAATAGTCGGTCAGGGATCTTTCCACCTGGTTCCTTCCCTGATAACGCACCAGAGGAATAAAAATGAAGGCTCCTCATTGCTGCTACCTTTTGCTTCCAAAAGTGTCTGTCCTATCTGGGAGCAGGAGCTCAGGCTGTTGGGAATGAAAATGCTCTCCTTGGGGAAAGTCCCTTTGCTATTTCCAGGCTGGCAGTTCAGGGCATTTATAGATTTTAAGGCTGGAAGGCCTGAATGCATTTCTCAAATTTGACCTGCCAAGTACCATGAGAGGGTGTCCCCAGTAATTCCCACACTGAGCCTCATTCTTACACTGGAGCTATGGAAAGCCTGATCTTCTCCCCACACTCCCATTTTAGAAGCTTCCTCCTTTGATAATGATTCTGAAATGTGTAACCAGCTATGCCAGGCACTGGGAGCCTTTTTCCCCTGGAGTGAGTCCCAGGGAAGGGCACATCATCAGCACCCAGACTTGCACTATGTTAAATGCTGGTGAGAAGCCTTGGAATAGCCTCTTTGCCCACCCTCCTTCACCACCAAGTCTCTATTTTGCCCCAATCAGCTTTGCTTGGAGTGGGCCCCCCATGAGATGAGATTGGGGCAGCATCTGTTTACTAGAGAGCAGTGTCAGCGCCATGAAACAAAATAAGTAAATAACTGGTGAAAACAGCTCTGCTAAGATAGAGGACTAGCTCTGATCAGGCTTGGCATGATATAACATGGTGGTTTAAAGCCCTGTAATGCCATTTTCCATTAGAGCTTTTGTTCGAGTCAGGAAGGGGTTTGAGCCATTGATGGAAGCTGTTATAAACAGACGAGAAAACCTCATCCATATTTCTCTTGAGATTGTATGAAGCTGACAGTATGCTCGCTGACCACAGTCATCTGGGACTCTCCCAAACAAAATAACCCTCTTTTCATAAATAACAGGCTCCTTGTTGCGGTGGACTGAGATTTGCTGTAAAATTCAGTTGTGTCAAACAAAGAGCTTCTTCTGGCTTTTAATTTGAGCTATTAAAAAGATTCATCTTTCTCTTTGTTCTCATTTTCCTTACCCTCTTTCTCCCTTTCCATTTTTTTTTCCTTCCTCTCTGTCTGTCTTTAGGATAAGTTAAAGCTGTTTGTCTGAAACAAAAGACTTGCGTGGGTCTGGCCAGTGGTGCCTCCGGATTGAATGGTCACATTTCAAATCCTACTTAGGACTAAACTTGGATGAATTCCATAAGCTAATAACCCAGTGCAGTGTTTCAAATTGATGGAGGTGCCGTCCTCTAGATGAGACATAAAACCAGAGATCCAATCTGCTTGGCAGAGACCCCACAGGACTTATCAAAGATGAGTGGGGGCTGCTAACTGTTTTGCCCTTGTCAAATCCTTACCACCATCACGGCTTCTCTGCCTGTTCCAAAGCAATGACACTGGACCTTATGAAAATGAGATGGTGAATTTGAAGGAGCCATCCTTTTTTCTAATTATTTAAAGCAGTTTGCAGTGTCTGGCAGAAGGAGGAAAGAGAGATAATCCACTCACTTGAAAGTGGAATGACCCTGAATTTCAAAAAGCAAAACAAAAGCGAGTGAATGGTGCCACCATGCTCTGCAGCAGTGACATTATTAAAGGATCAGTGAGCTATTAAAGCAGCAACATTTAGTACCTCCCCTAATGACTTGTACTGCTAACTGCTTTCCAAATTGAGATTTTTATTGCCTCCATGCACAGACAGTACAAGGCTCTGTCTGCGCTTCCAGAGGCTCGAGCTTAAGCAGACTGTTCACAATAGGCTCAATGAATCGTGTCAGCTGAAAACTAGTAATGGCTTATGAGAGTCCCCACTCCTCTGTCCTCCTTTCTCACCAGGGCTGGAAGCTTTAGGCTGTGGGGCATGGTGGGGGTCATAAACGTGCGGGATTTTGCAGAGAGCCCAGCTCGATTCTTGAACCTCCTAACATCTGTGAAATTTGGCAGAGCTGTGCACAGACTGTCCTGAAATCTCCCCAAATCTGCTGATGCCATTCACAGAGTGAATGCTGTGAGAAGGGTGTTTGCAGGAGGGACACTGGTTTCCACTTCCAGGTAGAAATATGGAGCATGGAGGAACGAGTCTATGGAGGAGGAAGGGAGATGAAAGTGAGCTGCAGAGACCAGTGAAGGTGAAGATACACCCAGCTGTTTCCATCATGACTCTCCCAAATAGATTTTGGCTGTCTCATATGAGCTGAGCTCCCATGATGGGAATAGCTGGAAAATGGCCTTCTGTCAAGTGCAGTTCAGGCTAGGAACGGAGCTGCTGTGGGCACACAGCATGTGTGACTGCAGAAAGGAAGCTGGTTAAAAATCAACCAACCGACCAAACCAGGCAGCAGAAGTGGGTTCTGGTTGCAGTAGCTGTTATTTACATGCTCAGGACACACTGCTAGCCAAAGTGGAGTTTGAGCCTTCCATGCACCAGGGATAAATGTTATTGCTTTAATTTGTTTTCCTCTACCGGTTCTGCACACACGTGCTGCCAGTGGTTGCTGAGGGAGTCACGCCAGCTCTTGCCCAGGCTGGACAATCACAGGGAGAGACCCATGCTGCTGCTCCTGGTTTTATGTATCAGGTGCCTGATTTCCATGACAGAAACCACTCATCCTTTGCAGAAGTGACAGGCAGAGCAGAGGGGGCAGGATGGCTGCAGAGACTAGTACTAGAACATGCACATTTTTTATCCCATGCTGGTTTGAGTCTCTTTTCATCAATGCTGACTGCAAGTTATTCCCATTTTGTGACTTTTCAGTGGATGCATGTGGCGCTGCATTTCTGGTTTCTTCATACTCTCCATCTATCTGTGTGTCCGTGCAAAATGCCCTTATCTTTCTTGGCAGTGTTAGCAAACAGGTCTCTGTGTGCATTGCAAAATATGTTCAGAACTGTAGGAAAATGGGGTGAACTGGCCTCAGAGGCCGTTTTATGTTTCCTTACCCAAACTTCATGCAGTACAAGTTACACCTAAACCATTCATGTCTGCTGTGGGCTTAACCTGCTCTTGAAGACCTCTGGTCTGGAGATTTCCAGACGTGCTAAGGAAGGTTATTCCACTGGTTAGCTGTCCTTAGCTTCAGAAAGCTGTTCCTAAGACCTGAGCTCAGCAGTGGAGCTGGATTCCTGCAGGTCGGGGTTAAGGCAGAGTTGTAAGGCAGGAGCTCGTGGAGGCACTTCCTCGGCAGCACCCAGTCTTATCCAAGGGCTTCCTCTCCCAGGACAGCAGCTCAGGAGCTTCCCACCGTGCAAACAAAGGCAATGCAGAGAGACAAAGAAAAGGGCAGCAGGGCCACTTCTGGCAGAGGAGCTTCCTGAGATTGCCACTGACAAAATGTCCTAGAGACTTTACTCAGAGTCCAATTACCACTTCATGTCTTTAAAGTGACGAGTAAATGAAAGAAACTACAAGATCAAGCCATGTTAGTCTTCTCAATCCCTTAAGTGTCTGACAGCCCTCTTCCCTTCTTCCTTGCTTCCTCAGACTACTCTGAACTCTTAACCTTCGCCACCGCTTTGAGTCCACATCCGCAGCAACCCAACTACCCCCGGCCATCCCCAAATTCCAGGAACAATCACAAAGCACTTTCAGAGCAACACTGCCCTCCCTCGAACTGCTGAACTTCAGGCTGTCTCCAGCTCAGTGAGCATCCCTGCACGCAGGGCTGGCCTGGCCGGGCAGTGCTGGCAGGCTGTGAGCAGAGCTCGCCGGGCACTGCCCCAGCCGGGCACCAGCCAGTGCTGATCCACACAGCCACCTCTCCCTGCCCAGGCAGACACAGCCAGGAGCTCCAGCTGCTCCAGCTCTGCCCTGCTGCTGGCCAGCAGAACAGAGATGCTTGTGGCACACGCGGTGTCAGGATCGCCATGAGCGTGCCAGGACAGAAGGGACAGATCCATGTAACCATCCCCAGGCACAGCAGCGGGAACTGGAAAAGCAGGGCAGGATCACTGGAGAGAAAAGCAGTGTCAGGAGTCATCCTCAGCCACTAGACCTGACTGCAGCACTAGCAGAGCAGGTGGCTGGATTTTTGCAGGACTAAAGACAATCACGTCGGTTCGACCTTCCTTATAAATATATAAATAAATGATAAAGAGATCTCCCAGTGATGCCTGAACCTGATGTCTCATGCTCACTTGTTTTGATGTGTCTAATGTAAGTGGGCGGGTAATAAAAGCTTCATTTAGAAGCCGGTGTCTTCACCGGCGCTGCTGGAAGCCCCTGGGACGCTGCACTTCTGGAATTTTCCTCTAATGGACACATCAGCAGATAACTATTGATAAACCAGAACATGCACACATGCACACAAAACAACCCAGCGATGGTTTATCTTCCTGGACTGCTGGGTGTCGGATGCAAAGGTCTCTAATTTAGACTCCCCAGGTTCTGTAGCCAGCTCAGCTGTTGCAGCAGCCCTGCTGAAATGCTCCTCACCACCACCATCTGGGGCAGTGCCCTGGAGAGCCAGGTGGTTATTGCAGCCTGGGTGGGCATCAGTTCAATACAGGCAAATAAAGGAGTCCTCAGCCTCTACAACACAGCTGTGGATAATGGCATCCACTGGCTATCTCCCAGCTGGACATCACCCTGCAGGTGATAAGGAGATGCTGCTCTGTGACAGGCAGACTTAGTGCTGACTTTTCACAAGAGCAGCAGGCTCACCCCGTGGACATGTTGTCTGGGATATTGTTTTTCAATGCAATCCACAGGTTTTTCAACTTCTTTGCAAGCAACTCAGTCTTCAGCAAGGTCTGGTTCCTGTGCCCATGAGGTCTCCGTGGCAGCTTTGATGTGCAGCACCTGCCTAATGCTGGGTTTAGGGGTCAGCTGAAGGAGAAATCGTGGCTACTGAGGAGAGAAGACACACCAGAGTTACTGCTGAACTCGTTAAGGTAACCTTCTGTCCTTCCAGTTCAGTGCTAAAATCACCATTTCAGGTCCTGAATACAACACAGGGAAAGAAGAGTGTATTCCCCATGACACTGTGGGGTCAGAGCTAAAGGTGTGGAGGGCTGCAGCTTTAATCCCAACCTTCAGTACCCTGGTCCATGGCAGGTTCACACCCTGATATGGCTGACCTTGTTTCCTGGATACAGAAACACTGCCTGCATCCAGGCATTTTGAGGTAATTATTTTCCCTGAATGTGGAAATTGGAGATTTTTTCTACTGTATTATTTCATGAGAACCACAGGGATCTGCAGCCAGGCATGGGGGGAAAGGGAGATTGTTTCCTCCTGTCTGTGTTTTTATGCAGCATCTGTCTGTGAAAACAAGAAGCAAACAAGATGACCCCCACCTTATCTGCCTGCCTAAGTCATTTTGCCTGAAGCCTGGGCTCTGTGGGATGGTTGATGTAAAACTTGCTCTTGCATTAAATAGCAATAATTTGCCTTTAAACTCTTCTTTTTATTATTTTTTTTTTAATGATTAAAAAAAATGCTCCTTAATTAAAAACTCCCAGATATGAAGCTTGGAAGAAATGTGGCCAGGACATTCTTGGACTACTACAGGCTGAACTCCTTGGTGGAGGGACCACTAGCACCTACTCCTAAAACTTGGTAGGTCAGAAAGCAATTTCTCTTGCTTTAGCAGGGCTGCTTTTTTAATACCTTTCATGACTAAACTTCAGTGCTACTGCATTACGGCTTTATAATAAGCGTGCTAGTCTAACTGTGCTTATTTTATTGAAATTCCATTTGGAAATAAAGCATTTATGATCGACAAAGATACCTGGTTTATGTCTGAAAAAATATTCAGAGGATTTTGGAGATATCTGTATCTTTCCTGAATTCTGTCTGCTGTACACCAATCTCACACCAGTATCTTTAATGGACTTACCCTTCATTTATCTCCTGAGAGCGAATCAGACCCACTTTTATTTCGCAAAGTTTTAATTCTGGAAGTGAAAACTTTTTCAGCGCTTCAGGAAATCCCTGGCAAGTCTGTGCTGAAGGCAGAGCTCTCCACCTCCCCGTGGAGCTGCCGCAGTGCTGGCAGCCAGGGGCAGGTTCCTTCTGCCAGCCCAGCTGGGACACTTCACCTGGGGATCCCCTCTCGCTCCTTACTCCAGTTTTACACCCAGCTCAGGGGGAGTTAGTCCAAAAGGAAGTGGGATGTAAAGTCAGGCACAGTGAGCAATGCACAAAGGCATGAACTGCTCGAGCTTGACTCCCTGCAGCACTGCTGGCCCTTCTCTGGTGCTGGCCAACTGCGTCCTTTCAGTGTCCCTTAGCTTGTGTGAGGAGCAGGGGAGATACCACTGCAGTGTTCACAGAGAACCAGCATTCCTTGAGCTGGAAAAGCTGTGTAACAACATGGAGATGGGAGCAGAGCAGGAACCAGAGCACCTGTTTCATGGGAAACATCATATTCAGACTTTACCTCTGCTCTGAGGAAACAGCAATAATGCCTCCACACTGAAAATTTTCAATTAAATGCATTTGGACCAATTGGAAGGTTTCATTTGGGTTTCAACCCTTAATAGCACAACTAAATATAATTTATATTTTGCAACAGAAAAGGCAATTCCAAATTGGCAAGGGAGGCAGCTGAGCCTCGAGATTCACTCCCTCCTTCTACCCTCTTTTTTCCTCCCTTGAAAGTGTAGCTGTGGGAATGGTTCCTTGTTTGCAAAGGATCACTTTCCTACTGAAGATTCTCTAGTGATGTGTAAGATGGATGCTACAAATATCAGCCCAGACCAGAGAGCAATTGCTGGAGCTCCTTCTGCAGCCTTTAAAAATCCTCTCACTGCAGCCATTCTGGCAGTTCCTTGTGTATGTGGTCAGAGCCAGGCTGCCTGTGTTAGGCCTGCTTTGAGCCCATCTCCCTTCTCTGTTTGTGATCTTGACACCACAGTTTAGGCTGGCTCAAGGAGGATTGTCAGCACTGCAGTTCCGAATGCTCTTATCTGCAGAGACCTGCAGGGTTAGCAGAGAAAAGCATCCAGCATCTTCCTCTCCTCCGGAAATTGAATGTATCATTTCTCTCAGACTCCCAGGGGCCACAGCCTCCAAGGCTAAAAACCCACAACTATTACTGAACCTAATTACCACCTGACAGCAAAGTGCTTTTCCACAGCATCATTCAGTTACCTCATCAAAAGGAATGTTTGTTTGCTTTCTTCATTTTAAATTAAAGAACCACTGACAGTGGTAACTGAAGCATTTTAATCTCATCAAATATCCATGTCCATCTCTATAGAGACAGCCACGCCAGCAGGGAAAGATACACATCTCTAATCGGGTTGCACAGAGCAAATTTTACTTGTTCTCCCACCAGAGCCTAATGTGGTGAGGGATCTTTTGTTTGGGGGGGTGCTACCTCACAGTAAAATCCTAAATATGGTCAGTGTTCAGCCCTAAGCCAACAGATGTTTAAAGAATAGATTTTTAAAGATTCATGTTGTTAATTTCCTGATGGATTTCAAATAGCGGCTTTTCCCTGCAAGTAGATAAATGCCTTCTACTTGTATCCTGGGCTTTGTCACCTGACATTTGATCACAGCCTATATATATATATGTATTTTTATATATATATATATATATAAAATGAACACCAGTGAAATGAAATTGTTCTTTGAAGCTGCCGTGTTAACTGCAATCCTCTCCAAAAGGAAATATTGGAAACTGCTGAGAAACAGAAGGGAGATGGTTGTGGCTTTAAATATGCCTTGGCTAGGCAGTGGCACTAGGAAAGGACAGGAATATGTAAAATGATACTAAATATCTGTGTAATCAGGACTAATTATATGGCACGGTTATTAGTGGAAACAGGACATGTTGTGCCCACAGTTTATGAAAATATATTAAAACATTACTGGATTCCACACAGTCATTGAAAGAAAGCTGCAGAGTTAATAAACGTGTAAGGGACAACTAATTGCCTGCTTTGTCCCAGACTAGGACAGGCAGAACAATTTCTGTTTGAGGGAATTAGTGCAGCCAAAATGTGTTAGAATGACAGGCCTGGAAATAGCAACAACCTGCAACAATTCCAGAGCACATCTGACCGTAAGGAAGGAAATTTTTATGTTGGAGTCACCATGCTTTGGAGAAGGAAATTGAGGCACAAAAAAGGGACAAATGGACCTGAGGGTCAGAAATAGGGCTGGTACCCAAATCCAGGCACCTCACAAGAGCTTTGTCCTTGCAGTCAGGCTGTCAGAGAGCAGCCATCCTACAGCACAGGCAATGCAGGCAGTTCACTGGGAAGGGGATCAGGATCATCTGGAGTAAGAGGCAACAACTAATGCGCAAAAGCTCTGGTTACAAAACAAGACTGAGGCTGGAGGTGGGGCACCCTCTGCTACCCCAAATACTCATGCAGCTTATTTCAAGGGTCAAGAGAAATAACTGTGTCTGTATTCTGTGTGTAATGTCATTATGTGCCTGCAAGTGAATCCAACTGGCTGGCTGGACCTGTGGTTAAATTCTACCTGGTCTTATCTGTAGAAGCCCCCAGGTCAAGGGCTGCCTGGAGATCAACATATCACAAAATCACAGACTGGTTTGGGTTGGAAGGGACTTTAAAGATCATCTAGGTCCATCCCCCTGCCATGGAAGGCAGGGACACCTTCCGCTTGGTTTCTCCTAGCCCCACCCAGCCTGGCCTTGAACACTTCCAGGGATGGGGGGAAGCCACAGCTTTTCTGGGAAACCTGTCCCAGTGGTGGAGCCCAGCACAGCTCATCCAGCTCTCCCAGAACCCTTCAGCCCCTTCCCTCTGGCTGAGCTTCCTCCAGCATCCCCTGGTTCCCCTGGGAGTGAGCCCAGTGACCACAGAGGTTCCCCCAGCCTGTCAGGTTTCAAGCAGTAACCCCACAGTGTCCTGGAGTGCTTATGGCAGGGAGACCCTGTGATCCCAAACAAACACCCAGTTCACAAAGATAATGCCTGCTGTTATCAGCACGCTCAGTAATTATTTTCCTGAAGGTGATGCAGCAAGGTAGGAAAGCGTCAATGACTCAGCTGGGAAGGGCAGGAAGGTTAGAATATTTTCCTCTGTGAGCTAATGAATTAAAAGCCTTGCTGAAAATGCTGGATGCTCTCTGGAGTGACAAGCCAGCAGGCCCATGAATTTCTAGCAGGGTAGGAGAGAGCTGTGTGCTACCTGCAGAAGCTGCTGAAAGAGAGCACTGCCACTTAGCCGTGCTTGAGAGAGGCTCAGAGAGCCCGTCCTGGACACAAAGACAGCTCTCTAAGGGTGGGTTAAGTGGGCACAGAGCAGGAGAGAGCAGTGCAGCAATGGATAGCATTGAAGGTTCATGCCCTTCCTCTTCTCTTGCTCCTTTTCTCAGCTGCTCAGTGACCAGAGAGTTCCACTCCCAGTGCACTCACTGGAAACCATTTGAGTGGGGCTCCCTTTGATGCTGCCAGTGGCACAGGGAGCTCCTCCTCTTACTGAGTCTCTGTCCTGCTCTCACCTCTTTCTACTTGTGCCAGAGGAAAGGTTAAGATTTCTTGGGTTGAAAGTGTGAAATGTCCTCCTCTGAAAGGAGGCTGGTAAAAGATGAAAAATTTGTGAGAGATTAAGAGACAGCAGAGTACAGCTGTTACAGAGAATGGCTAAGGTGGGAAAACAGAACTTTTGCTGAAAAATTCACAAATGCCCGTCAGCTTGCACTGCCCGAAGCTCATCCCTTTGCTCATATCAGCATTTCTCTGTTCTTTCACTCTGGCTCCCTGGCTGCAACAGAGCCCTGCTCCAGCACAGCATCAGCAGAGGAGCTCTTGCCTCTTTAGACCACTGACTTTTTTTTTCTCTGAGAGCTACCAGTTCCATGTTACTCATACTCTAGACACACTGAAGCTCAAATTCTAGAAGTCCTGAGTGTGTAAACAGCTCTGGCAGAGGTTTGGGAAGATGGGCTTTGAACAGAGACAGTGTGGGTATCCTGAAAAATCCCACCTGGGCCTTGCTGGTGTCGCATCCTGCAGCTCATGTCTGCCCCATGTTTTCCCACAGGTAAAACCCAGGTGCTCTGCTCACAGAAGTGCTGGGAAAGAAATTCCTTCCTGTGTGGGAATCTCACAGTTACTGCACTGATACACATGAGAGAAAAGCTCAGGAGAAGATGAATAATTCTAAGAGCAGGGATTTGATGGCATGTGGCAAATAATGCCTGGGGCCACACACTGAATGAAAAAAGGACAGAACAAAATATTGACTGGCCCTTCATTAATTGCCGTCTGCCCATCGTGCCCTGAATAAAGCAGCAGCCTTGTTGAAGAAAAAGTAGGCTGTGATGAGGTAATTAAAGACCCCATCAGAAGGCATATCTGCCAGGCGGTTGAATTAAAATTGCTCTGACAGCCTTTGCTCTGGCAATTCCTCCTTTTGCTGCTTGACTTTGCAGCCCTAATGATGATGTATGAGAGCACAGCTGTGCATCCAACAGGCCAGATCAGCCCACGGGGCTGTCCTGCCATCCTCGGGGGCCATGGGCACTGTCTTCTGCTCCACACTGGGTGGGGATGGGCAAGGTCTTTGTGTGTGGGCACAGCTTGACCAAAGGCAGGTCCTTCTGCCTGGACAACCCAGTTTGGGCTCCATCTCGACACTAAACAGCTGTGCCCAGAGGCTGTGTGGGCTGTTGGGTTCTGACACCATCCCAGGGCTGTGCTGCTCTCTGGCACGTGCTGTGTGTGGGTCCTTCTGCCCCTCTGGGCCTGGAATGTTCTCCCCAGCTCACCTCTTCCTGTATTTCAGGAATACTCCTCTCTACACTTTTAAGCTCGGGATTTTTGAGGTTTCACCTACATCTGGTTGTGGTTTCTTTGACCTGGCCATGACTAACATGAGAGCTGGGAGTGAAGCCACCTCCCTGCTTTATTCCCAAGGGGCTCTGTTTGTTGCCATCCCCAGCTCACTTCTCCCAAACTCAAATTATTGTCTTCTTGTCTTTTCCCCCACCATTTTCAGTGGCTAAGAGGAGAGCAGAGTGTAATAAACAGAAAAAGTGTTCTAGACCAAATGTGAATGGTCAGCAAAACCTCTTACAATTTGTAAAGGAGGGAGGATATGGAATGAGGGCAGGAAAATAGAAGAGTCAAACAACTTCAATCTGATTTCCAGGTCAGTAAATTGTATTAGTAATGGGAGCACTACTAAGGTTTAAAGGCCAATTATATGTTTTGCTTTAAAAATTAATTATTTGGGGTTTTTCCCCCTTCCCTATTGGTAATTATAATCTATCAGCTCACTCCCACACATGTCTGCACGTTTTATGCAACTCTTGATACTTGTAGCTGTCATTAAAGAACACCTTCCAGATTTTGAACGGTGACATTTGCCTGGGTTCAGTGAAAAGGATTTATTTACAGAGTTTAGAGATGTGCAGTGCCTGGCCAGCTCCCAGCAGAGGCTTCACCAAAATTCCTCATTACAACAATTAGCTTCTCAAACACTTGGGGATGAGGCTGCCAGCTGCAGGGATTTTACCCTGGATTTAAGCACGTGCACACTAAAGAACATGCAAATACCCAAATACGTGTCCAGCTTGGTCCTGCTCTTAGAGATTCCCTGAACAGAGGGGGTGTAAAAATGCTTCAGGATGGGGAGCTGGTGTGCCTGACAGGGGGCCTAGCAGGAGAAAATAATCTGCATTACTTTATGAAGTAGACTGGGTCCATGTTAACAATCCCTTTCAAAATGAAGGTGCTGTCAGCTGTTTTAATTTAATTTGCTCCACCTTAATTTACTTTTTGGAAATGAGCTAAATGAATAAATTGAATTATGGCTACTTTAACTCTGAAGGAGCATATCACATAAGAGCTTGCTGTGGTTTCACTAATCAGCTTTGCATTTAAACCCTAAATGTATTTAGATTAGCTCTCACAGGCACCCTCACATAGGTACGCCTGCAGGTACCCACCTGCTTCCCTCCTTTCCTGCTCTTGTTGCTCTGAGGAAGCCAGGGCTCAATAAGCAGATTGACAGCATCTGTGTTACTTCATGCATCACGCTGGCCTGGGATTTTCCTGCTCTGAAAGTAGAGACAGGGACCTGTGTGAGGGGTGGGCTGCCATGGGTAATGTCTGATGCACACAGTATGTTAATCCCAACATCATATCTTGAGCATAACAAGCTCAAGAGACTGCCATTTTCTGCTACATCTCACCATATAAGTGCAATCCATTATTCTCCTGCTGCTCCTTAGGAAATGGGAGGACAGGAGCCAAGACAAAACCTACTCCCATGCTCTCTGCAGCTTCCAGCTCCAGGGTCAGCAGAAATACACAAGGGTGGCTGTGTGTGAGCCACGTGAGTTGCTTGTAATCGTGGCTGCTTCTCCTTCTCTTGTGTGATAGCGTGGCTCCAGCTACAAACTAATTTTCCTGCCTCTGGGCACGGTCTCCTGCATGGAGCAGGTGTGTCTGAGCTGGGGAGGGAGGCCAGGAACTGAGGGATGGATGGCAAGCAGCAGGATCTCTTCTGTGGCAGAAGGAGAGACATCTGCACACCCTCTAACATCTGCCTTCCCTATAAGCAGCATGGACCAGCCCCTGCACTCAGAAGGGCAGAGCCATAGGATATAGACCCGATGAGGTTTCCAGGTAGTGCTGGGATTCTCCACACAGCACTTTAGTGGGGACTGTATGGCCCAGAAATCACAGCATGCTGTAATGGATGGGTGGGAGCCTGGCAAGCATGACTGCATGCTCACTAACTGGAAATAGGTGCTGCTGACCGCTTGAAAAAAAGAAAAATCAAGCCTGTGGTAATGGCTGAGGATTTCTGACCTTTGCTCTAACATTTCAAATTTGTTTTTATTACTTCTAATTGGCCTTGCTTTGGAGCATGCACATTATCTAACTGTCAGGGCACTGGCTGTCATTATCTGCTGGGTCATTTGGTTTGTGTTCTTTACGATTGAAACTTGTCAGATGCTCCCAGAAAATACTGCGCTCCCCTTGCAGTGTCAAACGTGGTGCTGGTTAATTGTGCATCCCTGAGAGTGAAGCATTGGGACTGATCAGGCATTGATTGTTTAGCTGTGATGGACGCAATGGAAACGTGTCTCCTCTGTATGGAGGGGAAAGTGTAAAAATTAGATCAGCACCAACACGACAGCAGCCAGATTTCTTAGTTTCAGGGATCAGAGGTTACCCATTTTCCAGCCTTGATGACTCATTTTTGATCCCACTCACATGGTTTGGATAACTTCATTTTTACCTCCCTTTGCAATTTAAACACCAATTCTCTCCTATTTTGACTTTCTTTAATACACCAGCTGCAAAGTCACTAGTTCAAATCTCCCCACCTCGCCTTGCTTCACGAGATGGAAACAAAAGTCAAGAAAAGTGTGTGTGAAAGAGCTCAAAATGCCACAGTGGCACAAATGTGCCCAGGGAGGTGGCTCTGTAAACCTCAGCTCATCCAAAACATCAGCCCAGTTTGTAAGTCTGCTAGTTCATTTTACGGCCTTTAAGATTTCCTAACAATTAGAAATCCAGATAGAGTTGTTTTGGACTTGAACATTACATTCAGAGTAGGTGTGTATAGGGCTTGTCCTCCTGTAGATGGGCTGGGAGAGCTACAGGCAGCAACAGCAACGTCCCCATTTTGCAGAGTAAAAATGAGCTTTGCTGGGAACACCAAGCTGCTACACCTCAGTGTGAATTATGCATCTGCTGTATTTAGATAGAAGCAATTTTCCTGTTGAAATCAGAGGTTGGCATTTTTTTCCCATGGGGTTCCGTAACTCAAAATTGTGTTGAGATCAAGCATGTAGAGGAGGCTTTTTTAGCTGTAAAGGTGAATATATTCAGATTATTCAAGTGGTGATTTTTTGGATGTACAATTAGTTGAGTGAGAGATGTGGTATAAATTTGGTATTGTAATTGCTATGCCTCTGAGATTTCAATTTGCAAAACAGTTTGCATGGCTGCAAGATTAACTGTTGTCTGTGCAATGAACATGTAGCAGGGCTGTGGTTTGATTGTGACTGTCAATTGGCTGTATGTTCCAAAAAACCACTTTGTCACAGGTACCTGATGTGAACTGAGTGCTTGATACTCATGATGCTTCAGTTCAGCAGATGGCTGAAAAGGGCCAGTGTCTGAAATCCCACGTGTAAGTGCAGTTGGCACGACAGGATTTCCTTTTCCTCTGTTAACCCAATCAGGAAAAAGGAAGTTTAAGACCCGTTTTTTCTCCTCTTGGCATATTTTGCATTATATTGTTTCCTTCACTTGCATAGAGGAGCGTGGGAATGGCACTCAGCAGTGCTGCTCCAGTGACTGGATGAGGGCGTGCAGGGAAATGGGGATCTGCATGGAAGCACCAGCCACAGACAGGCCAGGAGCTGAGCCCTGCCTGCCCAGCCAGTGCTGGCTGTGCCCTGGGAGCAGGCAGGGAGGCTGTCAGCAGTGAGATGGGCAGTGCTGATGCAGCCCCAGGGCAAGGGCTGGGCTGCCTGGGTGCGTTTCTGATGTTTGGCATGAGTCTGTGTTTGGTTCACAGCTGCTGCTGTGTTTGGGTCTCCAGTGCTGTCTAGGAACATGTCAATGTAATTATACACAGAACCAGAGAAACTGCTTGTTCTCACTTCACTGTGCCTTTCAGGTCTCCCTCCTAGGGTCCTAATTTATTTATTTTTGTCTCAGTGTTTATCTCTTCAAAATACCACTATGCCTTAGGTTGATGATTGAACTGGAGAGATGCAGTAAATACTGAACTGGTGGCAGCTGTGACAGCAGGGAGGAGGGGAGGGCTGGTGGAGGTAAAGCCCTCTAAGCCCTGGGCCCCATCAGCAACTACATTATTACAAATTTTTTTAATGTATATTAAAACATCCTTCTGCAAATAAAAGCAGAGGCACTGAAAAACACACATGTGAGTGAGGTGAGAAAGGGAGGTTTCTCTGTGTCACTGCAGCAGGCAGGTTTAGAGGTGCCCAATTCCTTGGGATGAGTCAGGGTGCAGGGATCAAGAAAACTGGGGTTTCATCAGCTCTTTTCAGTTCTCCCCAGGTCTGCTGCATGGCCTTTGGTAGGTCACTTCACTTTGGATGTGTGACAGACAGCTCCTCTCCTTCCCAGCGTTAGAGTCTCAGAGGGTTTGGTACAGCACCAACACCAGCCTGCCCAGGGTCTGCAGCTGCCGTGGGGAATACAAATAACTGATCTTGGAGGGAGCAGACAGAGCTCAGAGAGCAGATCAGGCACAAGGAGAGGACCTTCTCATTTGTGTCCTGCCATAGCAGTGGGGGAAAATGAACAAAGTTGGTAAGGCATGGCTGGGGGGCCAAGAGCTGCCTGAGGGAGCACCCTAAAGGGTCACTGGAGCCCCTTTGACTGGGGTGAGCAACACTGACAGCACAGTTTGATTACCTTCCTTGGGATGGGAATGGATAGTTGGGGTTTGCTGCTTTTGCAAAGGACAAGCTGTCAAAAGGTGTTTCTGCAGGGGATGGTGATGGCTGCTCTGGGATGAGTGTGCAGGGACCCCACTCTCCGCTGGAATTCCATAGGCAGGGTTATAGTGTAGCCAAAGCTGATTCCTCTGGCTCCTGGTCCCAGTGCTTGTCTGAGAGACAGCTTTTCAGTCCCAGTGAGAGCCTCTGGTGCTGGCAGGGGCTGTGAAGTGAAGGTCCCTGCTCTGGGATAGCCCGGTGCTGGCTGAGCCTCCCTGAACAAGGGATGGTGCTGCAGGACCCACACCCTTTGCCACTCAGCCTCTCATCAAGCAAGGCCTCTGGACACAATGGTCTGAGTTGTGACCCCTTCTCCCCAGGCCTGGCTCTGCCCAGACACTCAGACCAGGGTTGAGGCTGTCTGGTCACTTGTGACTATCTTGCTGTGACCAGTGTGTCAGGACCTGGAGGGAGGAGAGGCAGCAAGAGAGCCGGGCTGTGAGATGGAGGATTTTAATTAAGGCCTCTGAGCGAAAAGGCTTTTTAAGTAAATAGAACAGAAATGTTACAGAATTAACTGATAATAGAGATTTACTTTTCCTTAAAGTAGCCAAAATTCATCATGCACACTGTAAACACACACACAGAGGAATGCTTTGTCTGGGAAACAAGTAGTGAGACTTATTCCGCTCCTTATCAGGAACTAAAGTGTTACAAAGAAAGTCTTTCCAGCAGATAAGCTGTGGGAAGCTGGGGAGTTGGTTTTGTGGTGCTAGGTTGTGAAGAGCTCAGTTCTTACCCTGTGAACTCCTGGGGCATCACTGCAAAAAGTACTTTGTGTTTAGCATAACCCTGCTCCTTTGGAGGCCAGTTATAAAACTCCCACAGCTCTGCTGGGGCTGCAGCCTGAAAGGGGCACTGCAAATGCCACACTCCAAACTGTACTGACAACTGAAGTTTGGCATGACTGCTGGATAATTGGAGTTAGATAATTGGAGTTAGATAACTGGAGTTAGATAATTGGAGTTATGGGCACAAGAAAATAGCAGTATCACATCTTTGTGGGGTTTTTGAAGGCACTGGTCTGGATGCTGGAAGCGCTGGCATCATGTGCTGGGTGCTGGGTGTTCCCTGGTCACAGTCAGGGTCTGTCCCTAAAGACTCTGATCCAGCTGTGAACACTCCTGGCAGCGCGGGCAATCCAGCTGTGAGCAGATGTGTGAACCCAGCCATCCCCGTGAATGACATGTGCCCTAGAAGGAAATATTCACAGTGAGAGGAGGGCTGTTCATGAGCAGAAATGAAGGGAAATATTTCGGGTGTACAGGAACCTCGGTGGGAGAAAACAGTGGGAAGTGCCTCACCCAAAGGGAAGCAATGGGACCCTTCTCTTGGAGAGCTCAGAGCTAGCACAAAGCCCTTGAAGCCTCTTGGAAGGACTAACCCTGCTCTGGCCAGAGAAGGATGGGACCAGCTGGTCTTCAGCCACCTCTAATTTGTCTGGAGCTGCCAAAGCCTTCCTTGCAGATGCACTTCACTGCGAGACTCCACACACAGCTCCTCCTCAGAGCACACCCCACAGACACTTCCCTGCTGCTGGAACACCGCAGGCTCTGACAACACCTGTCCTCTCTCTCTCCCTTTGGCAGGAAGGACAAAGTGCCACACTACAAAAGTGCTGCCCAGCGGGGCCCAGGGAGCAGCCAGGCTGGAGGCAAACCCGACAAGAGGAGCCAGGCGCATCTGAAGGAGCCGTCTCTCTCCACGCGCTGAGGAGAGGAGAGGAGAGGAGAGGAGAGGAGAGGAGAGGAGAGGAGAGGAGAGGAGAGGAGAGGAGAGGAGAGGAGAGGAGAGGAGAGGAGAGGAGAGCTGTAGGGCAAGGCGGAGGAGCACGTCGCAGTCAGGAATCGATGATGTTTCTCTTTTTTTTTTTTTCCCCAGACAAGTATTTCTAAGATAACAAATAGTCCAAGGAGCAAGGAGGGAGAGGGAAATTAGCTAGAAATTTTACTATTGATTCTTTTTTATTTATAGGTGGTGAATCAATTTCAGGGCTTTTTTTTTTTTTTTTTTCCTATCTGTGGGGGGAAAAAAAAAAAGAGTGAACTGATAGATTTGCAGAAATCATTTGCGGTGGCTGAAAAGCTATTTGTTAAAATGAGAAAGCCTCCCCTTCCTTCACCAGTCCTCTTCTCTCTCTTTAAAGGGGTAATCCATACAATGAGCTAACGAGGGAGTCCTGGCTCCTCTGCTGCACCATGTGATGTCTCCCCTTTTCGTGTCAGGCTCAGAAGCCCTTATGCCTACTGCATGTGCTAGTCCTGTTAGCTTGCATTAAGAGAGCCTGATAAATAGCTTCTGGGAGCCAGGCAGGTGCTCCTCTTTGTGCAGTTTATCATCTGCTGCATGGCTGGGTTTTTGCTCTTCTATCAGATCATTCGAGGAGAGGGGTCATATGAGAAATGGGACTGTCGGGCTGCAGGCATGAAACTTGCTGCAAGACCTGCCCAGGGTCAAGGCAGGGACAGTGGTCCTCCATCAAAAACTGTCTGGGGTCTAGAAAGACCAGACTTGCCAACAGATGCCTGACTGAGGCAGCGTGAGTGAGGAGTAATGCTGAAAGGGGTGAACAGACAGTGTTGTGACACCCCTGTAAGAAACCCCAAGTAAAACCTCAGCACCTCCCCATGACATGGACAGCATATGAGATCCCTGCTCAAAGCCACTGTCACTAGCCAGTCTTGTCTCCTGCAATGTGTGACTCTCTGAAACATCTGACCATGGTTCTCAAACTGCAGACAAAAAGAGGGTGACCCTGAGTGGAGTCTGAATGTCTCCCAGGGGATAGAAAGGGAGAATGCACTTAGAAGTGTTTCTTCTCAACCCATCAGAAGCCTTGGGAAGCAGCTTCTCTTCACTGTCTCCTGCCAGGAGTTGGGGTGGAATGGTGGCTTGAAGGAGAGACGGTGCCAAGACCCAGTAGATAAGAGAGGGAAATGATGAACTACACTGAGGGTGAAAAGAGATATGTGAAACATGACTGAATAAGCTCGTCTTGGTGTGGGGTGGCCCTGAAAAAGTACTAACCCCAGACACTTGTCTAAGACAATAGATGTGTTGGTTGTTCCTCTCCTCTTTCCCAGGACAGGAATGCCATGATCTAGGAGCAGTCAGGTTCAGCTGGGTCCTCACACCAGCCTGTGTGTGAAGAGATTGTATCCTGGGGATAAATGAAAAGGTATGAGAAACACTGAGAACTACAGGCTAAAACTGACCTTTGGGGTGATTTAAATTTACTGTCCCTGGTGAAAGTACTCCCTGATTCTTCAGTAGCACAGACCTGGCTGTGAGGCCTGACCAGTGCTGAACCAAGGTGTGATTCTAGGAAGAACTGAAAGCAGCTTGGCTTGCATTCATACTTCCTTCTTTAACAATCTCAGTGGACACAAGGGAGTTCTCTGTGAGGTCCTAGAGCTCCTTTCCATACAAGTAAACACAAAGCAAGCAGGGTCAAGGCTGAGCTCTGAGTTCTGTGTCTCAGGACCTCACCTGCACTTCTGGAGCCTCATCCCAATGGACCTCCTGGGAGCCACTGGCACATGGTTGCCATCCAGTTTGTATTACTGCAGTCAGAAAGAGTGAGCAGGTACGAGTCAGGACAAAAGCTTGGCTTTGCATGCCTCTGAAGAAGGACAAGCTACTCAGGATCTGCCAAAACTTGAGCTGAATGTCTCTGTGAATTAGCCACTCTTTAGTTGGGCTTTCCTTAGTTAGTTGCTCTCTGACAAAGGGAACTTGCTTGAAAGCAAGAAGGAGTTATCCCACTGGAAGGAAAATGATTTAAAACACCAAGCAAACCTGTTATCGTCAGTATTTCAAGGTGAGAGGGTTAAACTGTGTACATTTTTAGGGAGAATAAAATGCCTTCATATGATGAATTCCAAGGCATCCAAAAGGCACAGTGCTGGCTCTCTGTCTCCAAAAGCAGAGTAATGAATAGCAGTGACAGTGTGATAATTAAAATGACCTCTTGGAGATATGGATTAGAAGGTACGCAGAAGGGGGATAAGTTCTCCTTTGAATTAATCTAGTGCTAATTTATGACTATCATTGGGTTTTATAGGGTTTTAGTGGAAGAGTTTCAAAGTTGGTTTACTGGAGTTAAAATGTTCTTTCGTGTATTCATTGCAAAAACACTTGCAGAATTCCTCGTTATTTATTTTTGGATGTTTCTATATATATGTACACATATATATATATAATGAGAGCGTTTCAATATTTGCTTAGCTGCTAAAAAGCCTACCCTAGAAATATGAATAAAGTGATAAAAGCAGCTGTGTAATGAGTGTGTTGTTTAATTTCCATTCCTTCCTCCTCACAGACTCCCAGATCACTTCAGAACCAAGACGGCTGGACTCTGGGAAGCCCTTGGGCTGCCCTGCTATCAGCTGTCAGAGGCTCCCTCTGTCAGACTTGTGGAAGTCTTTTAAGTTTAGATTTATAACTGGATTTTCCTGGAAATCAGTGTCTCCACTTCTTACTTGTCTTGTGCACAGGTATCTGCCCCACAGCCTGAAATTTATAGGTCTTAGTACAGACCTAACACAGATTGCTCATCTCTGCCAGAGATGCTCCCTCTCTGCTGAGATATCCCAACCTTTCAGCTGCACAGAAAGCACAGATTGGAGACAGTTACCCATATGGGAAATGATGACATCCCATTTGTCAACTCCCATGGTGCTAACCTTCCTCCCATCCTCTCCACCTGCCCACCAATGCCATAACATCCAAACATAAGGTTATCTGCCAAGAGCATCTGCCTTGCTCTTCAGCCGGGCAGCACGCCCGTCCTGGAACCCATCCTCCCCATCCTTGTTCCAGAATGTCATGTTCACACTCTTTGCTCTTGCCTCCCATTTAATTCCTCTTTCAGTTTGTCTCTGGCCCCTTCTGGCCAAGCCACAGTTGCCACTACCCAATCTTTCCCTGCTGAGATGCCAGGTACAGCTCCCCTGAACCCCATCAGCAGAGCTGACTCTATAGTGCTTTTTTCAGAGACCCACAGCTGCTTTCGGGGTTCTCCAATAAAGCAGGTTTTTTTAAAGCTCTCCCTGACCAGCTGGGGATGGGAGCCTGAGCCTTTTACTGAGGAGTCTCTGCTAGTTTGCCTGAGGGTTTACACATCTCATTTTTTTGGGGGACTAGCATGGAAGCTGAAAATAGGAGACCTTTTGTTCCCAGCCTCTAGTTGCCTTTCCTCCCACATGAGTGCTGAAGTTCTCCTCCTCCATCTGAGCAGGCAGATCCTGCTTCAGAGCCTGCTCCTGGCCTGCCATGAGCCTCTCCTTCCTGGAGATGATCTGTATCTCAGAGGTGAGTAAAGCATGTTGTACTCCCAAGAGTAATTCCTTATTAGTCACTTGTGTCAGGACCAAGGTGAGGTGACACCAGGGATTCTGACAGGTTCAGAAGCCAATATGGGTCCAAACCTAGGCATTTATTTGGACAGAATTGTATTTACTCTTAAGAACAAAGGCACATGTTTGTCTGAACACAAGTGGAGGGCTTTTCTTGTGAGGAGACCAGTGCCCCCTTGCAATGCTCTGCTTGCTTCTTCCCATTCTCTGCCTGGGGACCTGCAGGGCCCTCCCTTGGAGCAGTACCAATGCATTTGCCTCCCTTTGTACAGGACTGGGTGATGAATATTAAAATGCTGAAATTAACTTGTTTTCTATGCATTCTGCTCTGACAAGAAAATCCCACTACAAACCCCTGCATGGGCAGTCTAACTGCACCGAATTAGACCCTCGCTGTGAGGGGATTATGTATTCTGATTGGGGCTGACTTCGCAATTATTCTCTCTGCCACACCAAAGACCTTTACTGCAGAGCTGCAAACCAGTTATAGGAACATGAAATGCTTTGACTTCTTCACTAGGGAAACATTAATCCAATCACAGGTTATGTCCATTACAGACTATGGCAATATTGTATACAGGAATTCCCAGGAGAAGGTTCTACAAAAATTGGAATCTCTCTATAACCATGTTATGAGATTTACTGGTGTGGATAAAATGGGCAGAGTTAAAATTACCAGGCTGGCTATCTCTAAAAGACAGGTGAAGTCTGCTGGCTATCATTGCTTCGCAATATTACAAATGGAAAAGCCCTGAAGTAATTGAATAACACATCTGCTGAAAAAACCTTGTGAACTGCTATAACCTAAAGATAGACTGCGAGGAAACAATGTAGGTACAGCACCCAGTTAAAAGGAAAAAGATGCTTTCCTTACCTGGTGCAGGAAGATATCGCAAATGCAGGTACAGATTCTCTCTTTGCCTCTGAGATTACGTGTGTGTGTATGTGTATGTGCTCTATACATTTACCTGTGTTTGTGTCTACCTACCTCTCTCTTTTCACATAAAAATAAGTTAAACCAGGCTCCTCAGCCACCAGAGGCATGGTGCTGGATGGGAATGAGCCATAAGCAAAGCTCGCTGAGTTTCCTTTTCCAGTGGAGGTTGCTGAAAACCTTTGGCATGGCTGGCAAAGGAGCTGGTTTCTGTCCCCTTAAAGTCTCTGCGTCCTTGTGCAGAAAAAATATTTCAAAGCACTTTGCACGAGTTGATGGAGGTTTTCCCTGCACTTTAGTATCAGGATTCAGTGATCTATAACCGTGGTTTAACAGCAGAGAGCACGTTCCCTGGCTCCCTGCAATCCCAGGGCTCCAAGAAGCACTCCAGAGCCAGCAGTGACCCACCATCGAGTGCAGCCAGGTCACCTCCAGGCATGGACACCACACCAGAGCCAGCAGTGACCCACCATCGAGTGCAACCAGGTCACCTCCAGGCATGGACACCACTCCCAAACCCAGCAGTGACCCACCATTGCCTCGTCCCTTCTCTGGAGGTGAGTGTGCTATGCACTGGGTGTGTGTGGGATGAGAGGGGGTTTCAGGAAAGGTCAGTGCCTCTCCTGTGGCTCTCCCTGGGCATGGGGGAGCTCCTCTCATTACTCATGTTTCTCCCCATCTGGTAGGTCCGAGCAGAGAGCCAAGGGCAGCTGACATGGATGCACTGCAGCAGCATGGCTGTCAGGGGCTGTCACAGCTGGTCAATACAGGGAGCTGTGATTTATTTCACCTCTCATGCACCTCTCATGGCAGACCAGCACACATGGAAGGACGAGACACTTTTGAGTGAGTCTGGAGGGGTTTGAATCCTCCTGTGGAAGGAACAGAGGGGAGACTGAAAGCATCAGTACTGATGGGCATGGATATAAAAGAAATTATACTTCTCCATTAAGTCTTTCATCAAAGAAGTTCTTTATCATTGAAAATGTTTTAAAGAATCCAAACTTACGAAGTATAAAAATGCTGCTTTACCAGTAAGGCTTGAAATTTACTCTGGAAGCAGTGGGAACAGAAACCAGCCAATTCAAATAGCCTGGGTATCTGAAGGAAGATTTTATTACCAGTTAGTGTTTGGAAGAAAAAAGTACTAGAGCAGGTCTTTCTCGCAGCCATAAGGGAGTCAATATCCTGTTGTGATTCCCTGTTACATACACAAAACTATCCTGGGTATAAAGAGTCCCTTGTTCGTTTTGCACATTTAGGGTTGTTACCCCTGATACTTTCAACCAAAGCAGCCTGAACAAACGCTGAGGATTTGCACTCTTTTCCCTTTGGTGCTAGCTGAAGGCAGGGGAATTTTTGGGGTTGCTCTGTGCATGTACAGCTAAGATTGATGAGGTTTGTTCTACAGCATTTAGGGCCCATTTTAAGGCTGGATTAATACATTTCCAGAGGTGTGATTATTTTAGGCCCTGAGCATTCTCCTTGTTGTGCAATGCCCCTTCCAGAGCTGCCATGAGCACTAAATCTGCTCGCTGGTGTTTGCAAGTCTGAATGCTGAGCACAGCCCTGCAGGGAGACAGCAGGCTCTTGGTGGGGATGTTGTTTTCTGGCAAATTCATGTTGTACTTAGCACTTAATCATTTCTGTGTCCCCTAAGGCAGATTTCTTTTCCCTTGCAGTCGGTCACAGCCCTGTCACGCTCCCAAAGAGTTTGAGCAGCTGATGCTGAGTCACCAAGTGGAAAACACGAAGTATGTCTGAGGAGGTTTGACTAAGAAGTAGAAAGAGAAGGGCAGAAAAAAGGTGGAGAAGCACAGTTTAGCTGAGAAAACTGGTTAGAGCATAGAGGTGCTCTTCAGCATGGGAGTCTTAAATCCCCCCTCTTCTCCCTTTTTTAGCATGGGAACATGGGTCTCACAGAGCTTCTGATTCAGCCTTGAGGGGCTGAACCTTTGGTCTTTTTAGGTGAAGAAACATTTTGCTATTTTTAATAAAACCAGGACTTCACCCTGGAAATCTTTGACTGCAACTTTTAGCTCTTCTATAGATCAGATATTGCACGATTGAGGATAAGGTGAGGAATATTTATCTCTGTGATTCATGTCTACCGTCCAAACCCCCATGATTTTTACCTCATACTAATGTTGCTTTATGTATCATTTTTTCCATGTGAGGAAACACCCATTTCTCACATGGTGGCCCAAGACTCAGGGAGATGAAGTGAGCTGAAGCAGGACAGAAGTGGGTCAGAGAGCCAGAGAGGGAAGTGAAGGAGGCTCCATGGCTGAGTCACAGCAGCCAGTTGAGTGATGGCCATGGGTGCCTGGCTAAATCATCACAGCTGCTCCCAAGGCAGTGTTGGCAGAGAGTAAACAGTAATTAATAATGGCTGTTAAATGCAGACATTTCACACCTCTCAACCTTGAAACAGGGGAGAAGGATTTTTGCAAAATACTTCCTTTTTTAGTCACTCTCACGCTCCACGTTCAGTACACCCCATTCCTGAACCGAGCTGTCATTCAGCCATCCTGAGACTTCCCAAGCCATTCATCTGAGGATTTCTGCCTGAAATGGCTGTAAACATCAGAGTCCCCCGGTTATCAGTTAGCTCTAAGTCTGTGCTACAATCGGGAGATCTCTGAGATGAGAGCTTGTGGGGAAAGCCACACAGAGAAACACCCTAGAAACCCCCATGCCATTTGCTACAATCAGTGCACGTGTCACCTTTTGGGGTTAATCTTGCTTTCCCAGGATATATTTGATAAAAAATCAAGATTTCCTAAGAAATCTTGAGTTCCTAGCTCAACTTCATCATAATTTAACTCCTGTTACATGCATGTAGTCCAGAATAAGCCCCAAAAGCTAAAAAATAATAAAAAACTGCTTCATTTAGGTGTTGCAGATAGGACCCGAGATGGTACCTGGAGTAGTTTTGCCATAAATGGCCAGTTTTGCTATGTCCTGCCTCGTGATGCAGGGGAGGCACAAGGCCTAATAGGGACAGAATGATGGTGCAAAAATCATGGTCATAACCAAGTTCTCCCTCTCCAAGTTCAAGCTGGAGCACCTGGTATTTGAATGAAGCTATTCCCTGGTGCAATGCCATTTTTAAACATCTTCCACTATGCATCTCAAATTTGCATTTGGATTTAAAACAGCCCATATGTGGGTTGGATTAACAAAAAAAAAAAGGGTTTTTCTTGATTTAGAAAATTGGTGACAGTCTGCACAGTGTGGGGGCAGAGGTGGAAACCCAGCCCTGTTCTGAGTGAGGTTCCATGCAGCATGGGACATGCCAGGTCAAAAGGAGGGCATGTTCTGGGAGGGAGAACATGTATTTGGAAATCACCAAGGGCCACCCGAACGACTAGTGCTGTCCAGAGTAAATCTGCCTAAATTTTGTTGCAACCTCCTCACTATTCCAGTATCCAGATCCCTGCCCTTGGCTGTCCCAAAGCGTTTTCTCCTGCTGTTGGGAAGATGGTAGTGCTGTGTGCTCCTGGAGAGGGCATCAACCAGAGGAGTTAACACCACTAACCCCCTGTTCCTGCCTGCCACAAACTTAACCAAACCCAGCAGGGAGAAGAGGGGGTCCCTGGAGTAACCACGAGTGCTGGTCTGGTGAAACCCACACCCACATGGAGCAGGGCCAGGGCTGCTCACCACGAATTGGGAACTTCTCCACCCCATCTGGACCAGTTCTGGCATCAGAAAAGCAGTTCAGTCACAAACCAAGCCACGAGGCCATCACTCATCAGCACACTGCACTGATGCTACTGCAGAATAGCACAGAAGGCTCTATCCCCATCTACTTTTAAATCATCAAGCTAATAAGTACCCTGGATGATAAGATGTAATCTTTTAAATGCAGTATGGATTTCTTCCCTGAATTATGCATGATAACATCTTTAGGCAAGAGGGTTTTTTTTTCCCTGGGAGAGAAATCTTGTGGTGTTGGTAACCACTGTTTTACAACAGGCTCACCTGGGAAAGGCTCCCTGTTGCTGGGCTATCTCTGCTAACTTCCCAGGGGTGTGGGGCCCTTGGATGGTGCCAGAGCATCTCCAGGAGATGTGAGGCACTTAAACCCACTGGTTCAGCAAGGTGGTACTGGACTCCAAGCAAAAGGAGCCAGCTGAGGAAAATCAGGAGGGAAAAAAAGAATGAGCACTGGGATTTCAAAGGTGACTGGACAAATTCAATTCACATCTGGTCACATGCAGCCCCTGTCTGGCCCTTGCTGGTTCCTCAGGGGGGTGTGGGGATCACACACTGCACAAGAGGCAAAGGCCACAAATTTAAACAAATACATGAAAATCCACCTGAACACAAGAAAATGTTTTTTAACTGTGAGAGTGGTCAAACACTGAACAGGCTATGGAGTCTCCATCCCTGCAGATATTCAAAACCCCACCAGATATTGCTGTGGGCAACCTCCTGTAGGTAACTCAGCCTGAGCAGAGGGAATGGGCAAGATGATCTCAAGACCCTTTCCAACACCATCCATTCTGTAATTCTGTTTCCTGTTTCTTATACATGAGTTTGACAATTTTACTGGCCATTTCACAACAATGACACCATTTTCAAGGGTAATAATACCAGTATTTAGCTCTGGTACAGCATTTCCCTCCTTGATCCTCTGTGCCTTTAATGAGGGTTATAGTTCCCCATCCCTGTTGAACAGCTGGGGAACTGGGGCACTCAGAAACCAAGGGATTTGCTTGAAGACATCCAGGAAAGTGGGGGCAGAGGGACAAAATCTCTGAATTGTCACCTCCCATTCCCAGACCAGCACTGCCACTGTGCAAGTGGTACTTCCAGAGAAATGCCTGGTGTACCAAGCACCCAGTGACAGCAGAGGCTGAAGGTACTGGAGGGAGCTCTCTGTTCACAGATGCAGCCCTTGGACTGCAATCCCAGCAAAGGAAAGCTGTTTCTGTGTTTTGCCAGGGAGCAGTGGCGCAGGCAGCCCTGCTCTGCTGAGCTCAGCTGAACCACAGTCAGGCAAGCTGGTGCTCTAATGGAACTGTGTCCACAACTGGTAAAAATGGGCTTTACCCACCAGTGCTTCAAGCTACAGGTCAGGTTTCTGTGCATCACATGATATTTATTCTTTTTCCCAGTGTCCTGGTATCAGATTTAGCCAAGTTGCAACACGTAACAACCAAAACACTCTCTCTTAATAGTACAATTATTGCCAATCCTTAAAGACTGATGTCTGTAATACCACAGAAGTTCCTTTACTAAAACTGACATTGCTGTGATTTTGCATCTCAGTGTATTTTGATCTATAGGCAAGTACACCTTTAAAAAAAAAAAATCAGATTTCTCTCAAGGACAGTGAAAAGCAGACAGAAGAGCAGATGTGTGTGCATGTCTACAGACACACAAGAACTGAGGTCCCCTTAAGGTACTTGCTTAAATCCCAGGTCCTACCAAATAGGAATGATCTTGTTACTCCTTTGGTGAGCTGAATAAATACATGGACTATGTTTGTATGGAGTAGAGGAAGCAGGCAATGGCCATTTATGGACGATTAATCACAGCCATGTATTCTTTATTTCCTATTTACGGGTGATACAGTGGGCTGAATTCTAATCAGCTCTCTCTGTGGCGGAGTTTCATGTTTCTGCTTTCCGCAGTTAACACTTTAGAGATAGCCGAAATTAAATGAGCAGAATGGCTGTGGATTGGGATCACACTCTGGTCTTAGCAATGACTTTGCTTATTGCTTTTGGAGAAGGAACAAAATATTGTCTCGTGTGGGCTCCTGGGAATCTACTTTGGAAATGGGTGCAGATAATAGCACTGCGTAACAGTGAGCTGAGCCCAACTAAAACCAGTCCTGAACCCAGATTTCTACTCTCTCTACCTAACACAGTTATTAAAATTATGCAAAACAGGGAACAAAATGCTACCACTGGCACACAGGGAACATTCCTATTTGGAGGTATTTTACAGCTGCTCAAGCAGGATAGTAGTAAGCAAGTGGAAAAGGGAAGCTCAGCCTCGTGGCCCACTGATCAGCAATTCCTCCAATAGCAGGAATGCCTACAAATGAACATGGGGGTTTAATGTTTTCTGAACACGTTATTTGGTAGAAAAAGCTGGCTTTTCTTAATGGTCAGAACAGGAAACTACCCCTGCCTGGAAGGGCAATGCTGCCCTCCCTGACCTCTGACTCTGGTGTAGTTGTAGTTCAAAGGATTGGCAGACCAAGTGCTCCAAGGTTTCAGGCAAAGTTCAGGAAGGCTGAGTTAAGGATTGTCACAGGAATGGTTCCTCCATTCTTCCTTGTTTTTTATCTTAAATACGCAGAGCATCAGAACACTCTTCAGCCTCACTCTTCTCTTCTATCAGACACGATATTCAACTCTTTGTTCAAGGAGTGGAGAGAAGAATAATTAACAGAGCTGGTACCTCTTCTCCTTGGATGATGCTCAGTCTGACCTTTCCAGTACTACAGTGGTATTAAGATAAGAGTCATGTACTGTACCCTGACCTCAGCACATCCAAATTTGGAGCCAGTCCACTTGAGTAATTAGAATTGACTGGGACGAAGGCTGGTGCATGCAGTATTTGATATTTCTGGCATTTATAGTGCAGGCAGTCGGGGGGATCCATTACCTCAGCCACACCTGCCCTCGGCGTGCCGCTCACAATGTGTTTATTACGCGTGGCACTAATCGCACAGCAGGAGATTAAATTGGAGAGCTTTTAAAAGGCAAATTGGCCTTTTACATCACCTAATTTGGGATGGGGGCCAGATTGCTCTGGATGATTTAGATACCTAACTCAATCAATGAGTATGAGACATTGAAATGCCTTTGGAAAAGAAAAAAAAAAAAAACCTGCAGTCCCTAATCTTTAAATTTCATCTTTAATTTTGGAGTGAAATTGGTGCTTAGAAAATATATCTCAGGGAGGGCAGGGAAAGAAGAGTCCATTGAGCAAAAGTGAAATCTCGCTGAGCCAGGGACTGTCATCAACCAAAGAGGAGATGGGAAATTAGCACACAGCTCAGGCTGGCTCACTCGCAGGAATACATTGACAAAATCCATGCAAGCAGATGATGCCATCCAGCCCCTAAAAATCTAAAGTCCTTTAAAATTAGGGCCCTAGGTGAGAGATACTTTTCCAGGCATTAAGACTCTGGCAGCCCAACCAAAGTACAAGATCAAGAAAGTAAATTTGAAGGAGTTACTTTATTACAGATAACACTACTTTTTTTTCCAGATAGCCACGCTTCAGTTAAACTCACTGAACCAAAGGCCACGTTGCAATTCACTTGGGAAAAACAGCTTGGCCTAAGATATGATACAGGACAAGAAAAATTAATATTTTTGAGATGTATCATCATAGGAAGAACGTGAGGAAAGTTTTTGATCTTCTTTTTATTGGGACTCTTGAGATCTCCCCCTGGGCTACTATTTAAGGCCCAATTTTCTTTGTGCTGCTTGGATCCAGTTTCCATAGCCCAGCACAGAAACAGAACTCTGGAAAGAAAGCAGCACTATATTCTGCCATATGCAGTGGACCAAGTGGAGGAGAGCCACTTCAACAGTGGGTGTCAGTCAACAGTGGAAAGAATTTAAGTGATTTTCATGAAATGACGATTTAGTCCACAAAGGGGCGTGGGGACATGGAGGCTTGAAAGATTTGGAGGCAAAATAATAGAGCTTTGCTTCGAAGTCAGCTTGAGACTGCAGAAAACCACTCTGAAATTACCCACTGGCTTTAGGTTATCCTTGTGTTGGGAAGGGGACACTTCAGCTGTGTTTTCTGGAGCCAGTGAAAGATCTCAGCCTCCAGAGCTGCCTGTATGCAGCACTGCAGGTAAGTTGGGACAAATAAGATGGGATTTACTCAGGAAGAAGTGTCGCTGAAGTGCAGTAATGGAGGTAATAAAGACTTCCCTCCTGGACACACTAATGGGATTTCCTACTCACTCGACCAGCCTGAGAAGGGAAGAATGTTGCTCATTTGGACACATTTGTCTGAGTAAGAACACACCTGTGTGTGCACGGGCAGTCTGGGGTTAACAAAAGATTTCTGTCAACTCCCAAGCACGGCCAGTTTGTCCTCTGCTACACCTAGGAAATGTGAACAGCATGGAAATTAAGATCTACTCCTCATGAGCAGTAACTCAGCTCTTTTATGTAACAAGCTGTAATGAAGATTATTAAAGCTGCCTTCACAATTTCCAAGTCCAATTCTTTTTCATTTTGCCAGGAATTAAACTTTCAGATCCCAAATGTGGCTTTAAAATCTCAGTTTGTAGGTCAAAAACATCAGAGAGGTTTGTAACAACTTCCTCCTTGCCACAGGCTTTGTCCACAGACACAGCTCAATGGAGTGGGACTCAAACGATGACGCAGACCAGTGACCAATACTTTGGCTCTTCCAAGACCTGGGACCACAATCCAATGGATGTGAGGACCACAGCAAGGGATCCAGCTGGCAGAACATGCACAGGCCAGTTTTGATGCAGGAAAGCTTCATCCAATTGCTCTTGTTACCCCGTGTTAAACCACATTAGAGCAGTTATCTGATCTCCAAGAGCTGGACCACGCAAGATGCAAAGCAAGCCAGCAAAATTCCTGTCCAACACTCAGGCAAATGAATATTAAGTTCAGGTGAGTATTTGATTGCTCAGCATGGCAGGCAGAGGGCTCAAACAATAGGGAAAGTTGGAGTCAGTCACTACAGCATCAGCCTGGGTTGGGAGGATCCTTTTACTAATTCTCTTCTCTGACCTCTAAAGTATTTTTTCTTTTTTTTTTTTTAAATATAATTTCTGTCTACATCAATGTTCACAGACATCAAGACTAGTTAAGAATAGATTAAAATTTGAGCTAGTCCAAGCCACCAGGTCAGTAAAGACGCAGTTCAAGGTGGCAGCATCATGGCCTATGTCCACATGTCGACTGGAAGGAGTCAGAGAAGGAACTGTACCTTCAGTCTGCTGGGGTTTGTGCTCCACCAGGCCTTTGCAAGTCATGGCAGTATAAGTGTAGTCCCCAGACCCCAAACTTTTGGAAGAGAAAGCTACTCCCAGGGAGTCTTTTTGGAAGTGGCAAAGTTGCAGCTTTAGATTGATGTTCTTTTTTATTTTGTGATCATAGCTAATTAAAAAAAAATAATAGAAACATATACAGATCCAAAAGTTTATTAGAAAAGAAACACTGTAGTTTAATTATGCCACTATGTTGTGTATGACAGAAAGCCCACTGAAATCTGAATACTTGATGATCTCTGGAATTTGACTAAGAGCTCTTCAGCCTTAGGGAGAAACTTGACAATTACTAATCTACATATGCCGACAATATCAGGAGCCCCATGAGGGTCTTTAATTGCTCTGTAAACTTCAAACTGGAGTGTTCTTCAGTAGGACAAAACAAGATGTTGCATTCAAGTTAAAGAAGAGTGGTGGTTGACATGTTTATTAAATACCCCCAGACCCCAAAGGATTGCAGGGTGGAAGGTTCTCTGGGTAGAAGAAGTTACAAATGCAGCATCCGATTTATTCCAGGCAGAACAATTAAGCATTAACACTCAGGTGCAGCCACAGCACAATGGATCTAGGAAAACTTTCTGCAAAAGCCTTTCCACAACTCCAAACTGTTTTTCTATTCTCTCTCTTCAACAGCCCTTTTTGCTACATTTATTTGAGCCTTGCGACTGTGCACACAAAATGTCTGCATGATGTGAATAGAGGTGGGCGGTGGGTTCTATAAGGTGCTGACCTGAGCGTTTTCAAAAGCAAAATGTGTGACATTTGCCTTACTGTTGCTTAATTGGAGGCAGTGAGTTTTGTCCATGTATCTGGCAGGGGAGGGACTTCTGTCCTCCAAGATACCTTCAATATAGGGCCTGATATTTTGCCAGAAATTTTATTAGGTCTGGCTCAAATCGCAGCTGCAGGAAAATGGATCATTTCATGGGAGAACTGATAGTTTCCTATTCTTTCCCTTTAATTTACAGCTTGACACAAGCCCACGCTTTGATGCTGAAGGTTACGTGTGTGTTATGGCCAGCACAGAAGGTTATTCTGGCTCATTCTCCTGTTGCTGTACTGACTTTGATGTTTACCTTGTATGTTGTCAACATAATCACCAAGCAAATTCTGATTGCCTCATTTCTCATTTTATTTCTATTTCAGGAATGTGTGGCGTGATCCTCCCACTGCTGTGAGGGTTCACTACCTCTGCTGAACTGGCCATAGCTCGTGGAGAAAGAAATAACATTAACCACTCCAGAAGCCACCTAAGACAGAAGCATCAGTCTTGGAGAGGGCTTTTACAAAGTGTTTTGTCATTTCTGGGGAGCAGAAGGAACAGACAGAGCTTGGATCACAACCCAATGGCATGTGCAGCACTTACCATTAGGGGAACACCTTGCCTTGCAATGAAGTTGATCAGGAAATAATAGGATGGAATAAATCCAGAAGGTCCCAGTGCCAGCTTCATTCTGGGCTCTAACAACACAATCCAAACCTTTGAATTTGGGATGGGAGAGTGTTATCAACACAACACGTTAAACAACCTGAACTCCAGTGAGCAATGGCACCAGTAAAACACTTGTTTATTAGCAGAATGCATCTGATCTCAAAGGCCTGCATGACAAGTTCATTACATATCAATTTAATTAGCTGATTTACATTTAATTTACATTTCAATTAATGTCTTTAGCAACAAAACGTTGCCTTAATAGGGTAATTGCCTATTAGGCGATATGTAAAAGAATAAATAGTTGCATTCTGAGGAAGAATTCCTATTTTCAATTTTTTATTACCATAAATAACCTAAATAATTATTGCTCTTAAGGGGCCACGTCCTAGCTCCCTTCTGGGCCTAATTATAAAGACTTAGTACCTCATTAAACAAAATGGTTTCGGAGTCACAGAAATGCATTACTCTAATCGTGACTCATTAGTTTCAACAAAAGAGGGGAAAACTGCAAAAGTCTGCACATTTCGCCATATTATTCTTGTGGTTCATAAGCAGCAGCATATTTGAGAAGTGGCTGTTACAGCTGTGTAGGCGTTTCTGTCACAAAGTCCCGTTTTCAGAGGGGTTTTTTTGTGTAACTTTGGTCATTAAAAGAGAGTCATGTCCAACTGGCAAACCTGGCACGTGCACCACTGGCGTGCAGCGAGAACTTGAGCAAACGTTTGGGTTTCTGTTCCCTGGGAGTTCATCTTTTCCCCACAAGGCCACAGGCACGGTGGCTTGGTTTGAGGTTGCAGTGTAGGGTTCATCTTTCACCATGCCAGAAGAGTTGCTTCCACCACCATAATATATTCCAATGCATTGAAAATGGACATGATTTTTAGGTTTCATTTGAATTCAGTGGTGTTTTATCACAATGTAAAAATTTACTGCAGGCTTGGGTGTGACCAAACTGCAACTTTAAGGCTCTTAGTGTTGGATCTACTGATGTCAAACATTGATCTCGTTTATGCTCATTCTGATGGTTTAAATTTGTTAAAAAAGAGAAAACATGGAAGGTTTGGTGTGGTGCTGGTGGGGTTTATGCTACGTTAGGCATCCACTCTCTGTGCTAACCTAACATGACACCAGATCCAGAATCCTGTTCTTCTGGTAACCAGTGTAAAGCCAACAGCATAGCACCAAGCTGGCACAAAGTCCGTGTCAGGAGCTCTGGCTGATCTGATGGACACGTCTGTGCTTTGTTTGGATGAGGTTTGTTTGCTGGAGATTCAGTGATGCAGAGATTCAGAACTGATGAGTGGAACTAAGGGCACTGATTGCAGTTGCTTAAAATTATGCCATGCGAGGAAATAAAAAGGGACTAGTTAAGATATTGTTTAGCAAATAATAAATTAATAATATTCTAGGAATACATAGAGCTTTTAAAATGAAAATGTTTAAATAATGAGAAAACAACCTTTTCATATAGTGTTAGTTTTCTCATTAACCTTTAATGATGATTCATATGTAAAAGAAACACAAACAGCTATTCTTTCTTAGATTGCACATAAAGCCAAAGCTAAAAATAGGATTGTTAAATCTAGCATTGTACAGCCTCTAAGAACAGATAATCGGTGGGATCGGTGGGGGTTCTCCTTTTTCCACTTTTTTTATTTTTCCCTCTTTTTTTTAATCTTTTTAGTGACTAGCTGTTAGTGTCCTCATTTTACAGGGAGTTGATTTGGCAGCACAGAAATGTTAAGGGACGTTTCATATCTCAGAGCTGAAAGGAGAGCCCCTACCCTCACACTCCAGTCATCCTGTTCTGATGTTTACTAAAGTCAACAATGTCTCTAGTGGATTTTGGAACTCATCTTGAACCCCAAGATCTTCAGACCACTCATGACTGTCCCATGCTGCACCAGCTTCTTACCTGGTGTCACTCACCCAGCTCTGGAGGCAATTCATCTGCACTCTGTATTTGGGCAAATTTATTGCCACAGACTGGGCAAGTTCTAGTTCCTTTGTGCTTAACTTTCCTGTAACAAGGTGCTGTATGTATTTACCATTAAGACAGCGAAAAAGAGAACAGGTAGGAGTCACTTTCTTATAATACTAAGTGCACTCTTTCTCTAGGATAAGGAAAACAGTGCTGGAGAGAGAGAGAGAGAAAAGCTTCCACTTCCAAAAAAATGTCTTATTACCTTCAAAAGTTAATTACTCGGGATTCAGATGTATCTTCTGCTATTCTGCATTTTAGTTTTGCCCCTACACCTGATGGATCTGGAATTCTCTTTTGAGCTGCTAACCCAAAAGCTCATTTAAAACCTTTCCTACTTTCCCATGTCTCTGATTAACACTAATCCACTCTACCCTTTCTTTTCCTACAGCTTCTTATGCTCACTCCTTGCTGCAGACTGCAAGAATTCTAATTGGCATCTGCTCTTCTTTGTGGGTTTCCAATTTTTTTCTTTCTTCCTGCTCCATTTTCTCCCTGTCGCTATCTGGGCTGCTCTATACCATCCTGTTATACTTTCTAGCCCAGATCTGCCTAGTGCTGTAAAGGATTTGATGATTTTCTTTAGGAAAGACTCTAATAATAGCCACAATCCTGCCCCTTTACAAATCTTCCTACAATGAAAAAGAAAATGTTCTGCCCTCCAAAGTGAATTCCATTGAAAACCAAAAGTTCTTGTCATAAAAAAAATGTTAAAAAAATATATATCTAAAATATAAAATATAAAATGTCCCTCTCTGTTCTTGATGGATTTGAGACATTTTAAAGGAGCAATGCTATAATTTATGGGGAATTTGAGCATAGATCTCAGAGCTTCCCACTAGAAACTGTAACTTCAGTTATTAGTTCAAAACAGCATTTCAGTTTTTTTCTCTAATACAAAAAGCTACGATTTATAACAGGAAAACAAGCCAGCCAGAAAGTCCTTGAGGTTCTCTAGTGACTTTGCTGTTGTCAATCAAAATAACAGGGAAGATGCTCAAACACTGCTACTTTAATGGGCAGAGGGACAGAACTCCTGCCACACTGCAGAGGCTTTTGGAAAACAAGCGCCTGATGCCATCTGAACTGGGTGAGGCTGGCACAAGCTGCAGCCTTGGACTCTGTCTGGATGTGACGGATTTTGAGCTTTAACCGCCATTCCAGGCGGCCTGTGCCAAATCTGTGACTTCTCAGCCCCTACTCAGCTGCTGCCTCAGCCTGGCTGCCCAGAGGTGAAGCTCTTCCCCCTGCAGACTCTGTCTGGCATCTCCTGCTGCTCAGAAGCAGCTCGGTGAAGGCAGCTCTGCCGAGCTGGGAGCCGCGCTGTGCCCCTGCTCCCAGCAGCCAGCATTCCCTGCCACCTCCCAGCAGCTCCCTGGGCAGTGCCAGGCGCTGCAGGGCACGAGCTCCAAGGCAAAGTGTTCCGAGCCCTCTCTCCTGATCTCTGCTCAGTGAGCAAGTGCTTTACCATTATTTGTTAAAATGCTGGACAGAGTCACAACACTCACACACAGACACACTGTTAGACCGTCAGGGCAGCCTCCTGTACATCACAGGACATTAAATATGGCTGTCAATCTTCTTCTTGTTTGACTAAAATATGTTTTGTTTCAACAAAAGCATTTCTTTAGTCAGCTTCTCATTTTCCTCTGGTATTGTCAGAAAATGGAGAATTCACTTTCCCTTTGATAGCCTGTTCCAGTGGTTACACCCTTTCTCTGTTGCAATATAATGCCAAATATCTAATTCAATTTTTTTTCTAGCCTCAGCCTCCAGCAACTGCTTGTTGCTATGCCTTTCCCAGTTAAATTAAATATCCATATAGTATTCTGTGATTTCCAGCACAAAGGTGCTATCTGCTGTAATCAAACCACAGCTTTTGGCTTTCTGGGCTCTTGCTGCTGCAGCCAGTCATCATGGCCAACTTTCCATCAGTGGAGATTCTTCCTTACAGAGCACTTTTGGACACTACCAAGCTGCTCAGAACTATTGCAGGACAGGAGTTATTGTCTCTGGGATGGCAGAAGAACAGACAAGAATAGTGAGTCATTTTTGCTTCCTCTGCGACCATTGTCTTGAGTTGCTTTGCCAAGCCAACAATGTTCTTTTCTTTGCTTTTTAAATACAAAGCTGTACATACATAAGGAATAAAAAGCTCTAATTTATTCTGTGAAAGTGTTCATCAAGTGAGAGACAGGACTCTGGGAAAAGATTAAGAGCTTACATTTTTCATTTGACTTATTTCACATAAAATTTCATAGAGGATAAAATGATGGGAGGCAAAGAAGCAATGATATTTCTGTTTTATCTCTTTCTGAGGACCATAAATCTTTCTGAAGTATCATTAATTATAGCAGCGCCATTCACAACGTTATTGTTAAGGGTCTATCAGCAGTCCCATTATAAAGCCCTATTTTCAGGGGTTTATAACTCGGTTAGAAGAATTTTGTTTCTGGCAAATTTTTTTCTGGGGCAATGTCTCCATCTTAGACAATTTATTTTAAATGTAAAGCACAAAGAAAAATGTTACCTCTCTTGAACTGAGTATGGGAGAGAAAGTAGGAACTTTCTGGGGTACAAAACTAATGCTGTCTTGTCTGATTGAATTTGTGCCATCTGTGAATTCAGAAGACTGTATTCAAAGAAGTTATCTCTTAGATGAATTTAGATGATTCCTTTACAACACAAGTTTCCAATTACAACAACTGAATTCAAGATCTGGAATATTCCTCTAGTGGCTGTAATCAAATCAGGTTTGATTTCTTTAGCTGCAGCCAGTCAAGAAAGAATTTAGCAGACCTGGAAAACAGCTTACATGTTAAGAAAACTTCAGTGTATTTAGACAGCTTGCCTACTTTTTTGTTGCAGGCAGGATACACATAAAGAATGAAGGAAGCTAATGCTCACACACACCGAGTATTGACTTAGCAGCAATATGGAGGAATTGCTCTGTCAAGGCTGAGGCATGGTGAAATGTTAAAGAGGCACTGAGTTTCTCCAGATGTGCAGTAAAAACGCTCTGCAACAGCCACTGGTGAGACCGGGAGGGCACGGGGAAGAAAGGTCACTGCTTCACCTACATAAAACAAGAGCAGATGGCCTTTTGCCTGTAGCAACTTGTAGATTCACCAAGAAAGCCAAGAGCTCTGCCCAGTTGTGTCTTCGCATGTTGGGAAAGAGCAAGACGCTCAATAAGACAGGATCAACAAAATCATTGTGGCCTTTTTCGAAATAAATAGATATTAATGGATGGTAACTTCTGGGCAACTTTTTTTCCTGCTTTAAAGTAGAAAGATTAGACGAAAATGTATTTTGTGAGGAGTGTGCTGACACCCTCAGGTAATCTCCATTCTCTGTCCTCATCAATAATCTAGCACTCTACCTTCCCTGTTACATTACTGTCTGCAGTAATGCAATTCACTTCGGTCCCCTTAGATCCTATTAGAATCTCTCACTTCACAGAATTCTTCCAGCTCTGCTCTACAGTGTTCTGGGATTGTTTAGTCTTAACTTCTGCTGCCCGTTCTCCTCCACTACAATTCTTTCTTTGCATGGGGATTAACTTTTGTGGATTGCACATTTAACCTCACAGTGAGTCAGAAGATCAAAATTAATGCATGGGGGTATTGTCCAGTGGGGTCCCCAGAGCACTCTACTTCTGTTTGGAACACAGCTGAATGCACCTTGTGATAACAAAGTTCCACTATCTAAAGTACCTTCTATCAGTTTTGATTTTGTTGTCTTTTAACTTCAATGCATGTCTTCTTTGAAAGGACAAAGAGGTATGGGAAAACAGAAGAACTTATTTCTACATATTACTCAATCCCTTATGTACCTCCTTTGTATTATATCTTATTTTTCTCTAAAGTAAAACAGTCTTAATGTTTTGTTTGTTTGCCTTTCTAATGTGGAAATCTTACCATATCCCGTAATTTATTGCTGTTATTTAAGCAGATGCCTTGCTGGAATTCTCCTCAGTTATTAATGGTAAGTCAGTGGTGCTCAGTGATGATATCTAAACAAGGGGCTCGATGGGCAGTAACAGAGACCTCTTCTCCAGCTCCTCGGGCAATATCAGGGGCTCAAAGTAGGCAGGAAAGGATCTCTGACACCAATCCTAAGAACTGCAGTAGAGGGTGGCCAAATGTGGACAGCTCCTTTACTCCTTTCATTCTGATTAGCAGGATGACAGTGAAATACCACTTTGCACCCAGTGTTCTGCTTCCTAAGGAATGGAGAAAACCATTCCTGGCTTCTTAGCCAAAAGCAAGCCTCTGACAAACTCAGTGATCTTAGGCTTGCTCTCTGATCTCCAGCCTGATCTAATCTAATTCTGTGTAATCCCCAGTACTTTTTAGATTCTGAACTGTGCAATACCCACTGTTTTCAAACCTAACTCTTCCTATTTCTCTCGCTTTACCTATTTTGTAGCCTATTTCAATGCACTGAAACTCCTGATGCCTGACCATCACAAGCACAGCAACAATATGGTATAAATCTTGTGGTAGTTACCTTAAACCAGTGCAACCTCACTCTTTTGACAGTTACCTCTAGTTTGCAAGGGTAGAAATAAGGGCAAAACTGAGTACTTTGATGACATCACAGCTCTTCTGTAGCAGCCATGCTGGAGGGCCCAGAGGACAACAAAAGCTGAAGTTCATAATTGGAGGAAATTGCAAAAAAACCCCCACAATGCAGAACAATCATTCAGATTCTTTTAATAAATGGAAATAAGTACAAGCAGCATTACAAGAAGATTTACTGCTGTAAAAGCAAAGGAATTCATGTGCTTTCACAGCAGGGAAACTTTACAGCAGTTAAAACCTCAGGTCTATTACAGGAGCAAGCACTTTTTTTGTTGTTTTGGTTAACAGCTTTGCTTATTTGAAATGGATTTTTACTGAAAGTCGGGGTTTTCCCTCATTGTCCCCCATATTCCTGCATTACTGTTCCTGCAGTGCAAGTGCAGGTCTAAATCATGCATTTAACAAAAATGAGAAGGTGCAGATGGGTCTCACACTGCTGCAGAAAGGGCTGGACAGGAAAGCACTGCAGCAGCAGCAGCCTTTCTTCCCAAGGCCCAGCAGGGCAAAGGGGAAGAAACTCTGCAGACCAGAAGGTTTGCCAGGGAAAAGCACTGAAATTCATCACTGCCTTATCACTTTGGAGAAGCTTTCTGTCCTGCCTTGTGCTCCTTTTTCAAGGGCTATAAAGTACTTCCGTTCCAGGGCACTGCACATGGATATTAAATTCTCATCACAAACATGATGCCATTTTTGATTTCAGCATTTATCTATCTTCTCTTCTTATATGGCCACACTTACCATAATATCTCATACTTCACAATCTTTAACACATTATTTATCCCTCCAAAAAAGCATGTATATGAAAGGTAGCTGAAAATAAGCAATAAACCATTTTAATACTGTTACCATCTGAGGCTGTGGATCTGTGAGAATTTTCTTCTCATTAACTCTGCAATGCTATTCATAGCATTGAGACTGATAATGCTTACAAAATTATTTTATCCAAGAGTCAGCCCCTCCTTAATATATGTACTAGAAGTCTACAGAGAATTTTCCAGGCCCTAAATACAGAATCCTTTGCTAACACAAAAAAAAAGTCAAAAAAACCCGAACCAAAACAAACAAACAAACAAAACCACAAACAACAAACCACACCCTAAAAAAAGACCCAACTAAATTAAAACAAACACAAAAAAATCCCCCACACCTTAGAGCTGTTACAGAAGTCACATTAATGAAAACAAGGTCTGCATTTCCAATCCATTATTTATATCAAAATATTGGCATCAAGTATTAGTAGTGATATTTAATCCATCTATAGATTTCGCTTTTGTCTGAACTGGCATATCATGTTCTTTGCCATTTCCTATAAAAAAAAAGAGAGAGAGAAATCAAAGCATTTTGAGAATGCTGTTTCTTTCCAGATCACTTAACATGATTTTTCTTTGAAATTGTAAAATTAAAATAAAGAAAGCCAAGGGATACATTTGAGCCACTGCCTTCTTTTGGAGGCAATTAAAATTTTCTGTCCTCTCTACAGCCGTACTTGTGAACTTGGAAAGAACATTTAAAGCCTGAAATCCCCTCATGGTCTGAGGCTGAAACAACTTGCAGTTGCCAAGACAGAAAATCAGACTATTTTGGTGTTGTATAGGATTGTAAATACTCTGAAAACAACTGAGCAGCAGAGATGTTGGGGAATATCCTGGATACGATCAAAATTGGGATGAAGATCAGGGACATAAATTTGAGTTTGTTGATAATGAAAGCAGAAGGGTAGGAATGAACAGACAATTTCAGATATGAGTGTGTAGACAAGTTTCCAAAGGTGGCACTAGTCAGAACATACCCCATGCACTGTGTCTCATCCACAGAGGACATTAAAATGGGATACTCAAGTCAAAAGGGCCCAGATGCCTACAACAGGATGTAGGTGAATTGCATCAAAAGAGAAAAAGGGAAAAAAAAAAAAAAAGTAAGCATGGAAATCCAGTGTTTTTCAGCTATTCAAGCCTGGAGCTGTATAAAACTTGGTTGTGACCCCTCTGCTGAAGAGAAGTCTCTCTCTGCACCCTTCTGCAGGAGGCCCACGAAGCTGGAGGAATCTGACACATCCCGAGCTTCGCATTCCTCCTGGATGCCCCAAAGCAGCCCTGTCCTCGCCTGTGACCTGTCTGGTTCCCTGCCCCATGCTGGACACTTGCGCTTTCACACCAGTGCTCCATCGCCCATCACTGCCCGCCCTTCAGGGGACAGAGGCTGGAAATTTTATTTTATCTACTATTTATCACTTTTGGTACACAGCAGCAGGCCCCAGAAGCCCCTGTGGGGAGTGCAAGGACAGGCCAGCCTGAGGTCGGGAAGTGGGATGGTGGGAGAACCAGGGAAGGTTGAGGGATCAGCAGGGATGAGCAGGGATGAGGGACAGGATTAACGGCAGGACGAGAGAACATACTCTTAAGCTGCGCCAAGGGACGTTTATGTTGGAAATTACGAACAATTTATTCACTGAAAGGGTGATTAAACACCGGAACGGGCAGCCCACGGCGCTGGTGGAGCCACAGTCCCTGGAGCTGTTTAAGGAAAGACTGGACGTGCCATGGTCTACTTGAGACAGCCATGCTCGGCCATAGGTCACCTCAGAGATCTTTTCCAACCTAATCGATTCTGTGAGGGCAGGAGGCTCTGCGCAGAGCAGGGAGCGCCGGACGGGAAGGGGACACGGGCGCTGTGGGGAGCGTGTGGCCAGGGCCGGCACAACCCCTGGCATCGGCGGAGCGATGGCGGCGAGCGCGGGACGGGCACGGAGCGGGAGGGAGGGAGTGAAGGAAGGAGGGAGGGAGGGGAAGCCGGCCCCGAGGAGGGCGGAGCGGCGGCCGCGGCCGGGCGCTCCCCGGTTGCCGTGACAACGGCGTCGGCCGAGCCCCAGCGGCCCGCAGCCGGCCGGCCCCGCTGCCCGCCCGCCCATGCCGCGGAAAGCGCTGCGCTGCGTCCTGCAGCTGGAGCTCCGCTCGGTGAGTGCCCGGGCCGCGCTCCCCGCCCGCCTCCGCCGGCAGCAGAAGCCGCGCTCGGCTCTTCCGGCACCGCTTCCCGCCCCGCTCTCCTCTGCCGGCCGCCGCCCCGCGCTCCCGGCCCGGGGATCTTCCGGGGGCTGCTCCGGGCCCTGCTGCCGGGCGGGGGCCGCGCTGCGTCTGGCGCCGCAGCCCTTCTGTGTGGGCATCCTCCGGCAGCCGGTGCCTGCGCCCCCGCGTTGGTGTTGGCAGCGGCCGTGCCCCTCCGGAGCTCCCGTTTTCCCGTGGAAAAGTTGTGGGGGGTGTTTATCCCTGTGCCCCCGCTCCCCCGTTGGTGTTAGCGGCAGCCGTGCCGCTGTAGAGTTCTCATTTTCTTGCGGAAAATGTGTTTTTTAAGAGACACCGATTCTTGGGAAGCTGTGTGGTGTGGGGAAAAGCACACTCGGGGAAAAAAAAAAAAAAGCCAAAGACAAAACCAAAACAAATCCCAGGAAAGAGCGGCTTGTTCATAGCAAATGTCGCCCTGTGAGGGGCAGGATGTGGCTCTGGGCAGCTCTGAATACCTGGGTGTTACATGGCCGGGAGTGAGATCAGAAAGTGTGAAAGTGGAAAGGTTTGACATTAATCACGTTAGGGTTGTACTCTTTGCACTTCGCAAAGTTTTCTGCTTATATCCAAGTTGGGAATACAGCAAGGAGCTGCATCAATATTCTGAAGACTTTTCAGAAGTAGCTGTGTTAGGCAGTGCCCTGTCACCCTGGAGCTGGTGGTGGCTTCATATAGTCCTGTGATCCAGAGCAAGTGCTGCCATATGCATAAGAACACTTGCTGCTGAGAGGAAAACTCGAGATGCCACCCACAAAATTCAATTGCTGATCCCGGACGCATATACTCGGAAATTGCCCAGGCATTCCTGGTTGCTTAGCTACCCTTTTTCCCAAACTTGAGTGGCTGCTCTGAAGCAGAGCCGTGGATTTCCACACATGGATGGCGAGGGTGTCACCCTGGCGGTGTTGCTCTGCTGTCTCAACAGCCGGTGTTTGTCTCCACAATGCCAAGGCCTGCTTGGTTCCTGGAGCAGAGCAATGTGCTTTCCTTTTGTGTTCCCACTGGCTGTCAGCTATTCCTGTGCCAGGAGTGAGTACAGGGAAAACATTTCCACAGGGTCACGTTTTTTGTTGTGGGGTATTTGTTATTTACCCTGCTCTCAAGGCTACAAGTAGGAATGGAAAGAGACTACTCTTACACAAATGTCAATGCTGGCCTTTCACTTAAGGAATTTTTTCTTTCCTTGGCGTTTGCTCGCTTGATGTATTTTTGGGGCAGCAGTTCTTTCATTTCCCCATTGATCTTTATCAGCTAAAGCACCGTAATATTTTTGATAGTAAACTTGTGTGATGGACTCACCAGCCTTCTAATCATCTTAGGGATGGTAGCTACTCTTCCACCTTGAATTTGCATTGATCAGAGTCAGAATTGACCCCTGCATCCCAGATAGGGTTGTGCTTTTGTCTTAGGTGATGTAGGGAAAAATAGTCCAGCTTTCATCCTATATATTTTAATATGAGTCGGGGTCATTAAAAATGTTAAAAGACATGAATCCCAGTATACAGAGAGGAATGTTTTTGATAGTAACCTCAGCTTGATACCTCCCAGTTTTTGCACATTATTGATGCTGTCCTTTGGCCAGTTCTGTACCACCTTTGATACTGACTCCTCCTCTACTAACTACTCTTATCTAGTTCATCATAAATAATAATTTTTCAAGGCACTATATGATATACTTTATCCAGAAAACAGATTCTCAAGAAAATGTAAAACTTTGCTTGATTGATCTGTTTTTATGGAACGTGCCCTGCTGGGCTTTTTTCTAGTGATGTTTTCATCCATTTCTTTCTTCTTTATTTTTATATATTTAAATATTTTTATCAATGGGGTTACCATTTTTCAGATCTCTCTTTCTGCTTCACATGGTCCTTGTGTTTGTTATTTTTCAGCAGATTCTACCTTCCCTGTTTACATTATGTTTCATTTAAGAAAAATTATGTTCTGTCACAACCTGGGCTGAAGATGATTCAGCCTCCCTGTGCCTTCTTGGTCCAGGCCTAGTGCATATTGGGTGACTTTTGTTTCCATCATTTAATTCTTTAAGTTGTCTTTTTTCTTCTGTGATAAATTTTATTAAAACCAAGGCAAAATACTCAGTTGTGTTTGGGACATAGATTTATTAGCTTTCACATCTTGGTTGATTTATGCTACATCCATTAATTCTCTCTTTGTTTGCTTTATTTGTGACCAAAGTCTTGTCCAAATTTCAGATCCATTTCCCTGCCCTTTTACAGTGCTCTGCATATTTCTCAACCCTTTTTGAAATCTGTCCAGTTGTCAGAAGTTCTGTCCTCTTTGTTTTTCCCTTGCTTCAGGATACAGATGGGTTTTTCTCCCTTTGACTTAATGAAATTCCAAGATCTTCTCCAGTCTGGGTTCACCAATTCTTTGGTTTGTCCTGCTGGTAGTTTTCTTTGTTTCTCTTCTCAAATGGAAGGCCTTACTTAAAGAATAAGTGGTTTGTTAGTTGGTTTATCCTGCCATGGGCTGTATGTAATAAGTGCTCTAGAGGGTTGAGATCAGTAAAACTCTGTTCCTTTCCATGGCCCTCATTCAGTGATTTCTTTATGGCTATTTGTGATGTCCCAGCAGTGGGACTGGTACACATTTTCCATCCTCCTTGGAACTTTCAGCAGAGATGTCCAGGATAACACTGCCCTAGAAATTTCTCACAGCCCTCCGGGTTGCTTGTGAGGTCAGTTAATTGCAGCACTGATATCCTTCTTCCTTAGCTGATCCATAGATAACACTATTACAGTCTTTAAAATAGTCCCTCATCCTGCTGGAGCAGTCTGCAGTCAGATAAGAGCTTCACTTTGTCTCCCCAGTGTTAAGCAGCTCTGCATACTACAAAACAGGTGCCATGAACTGCAGATATGCACGTGTCATTCATTTTTGGAGCTGCTTTTAAGTTACATGGCCACGTGGATTTGGTGTTCCAGCCCAGGTAATGAATTGTGCAGTTTATCTCCAGGGCAGCAGAATCACAGCTTTCCACATGTGCTATCTTGGCCCACATGCTGATTTGTAAGCATTTCTTTTCTTTTTACAGGATAGCAAGAAAAAATGGGACCTGTTGGCAGTTTTGTTCATTCCAGTATCTTCAGATCTCTTACTTTTCATCTCAGTAAATAGACAGACATTGGTTGCCTTGTCTAAGGTGAAAGGCACAAAACTCCAGCTAAAAAGGGTTGTAAATTCTACAAAAATGTCGAAGACAGAAGTGAGAAGTAAAGCTGGTATGGCTTGTAATATGAAGTTTGGGGGATCTTGCCTTGTATGAATGAAATCTGTCTCTCTCACTCCTGTTCACACTTGCAACTGCATGAGTGTCATACAAGCTGTTTAATGCTTGACAGACTGTTTCAATTGGGTTATCCATTATTCTGGCACTTTTCTTGCAGATTTGAAGCCCTCATTTACATGGAGAGGAAACCCATTTTTTTCTTCTCAGATACTTATCAGTAGAAGAACTATTTTTTACCTTATACTTTATCTGTAATGATCTATCACACATTGTTTTCTTTTATTTCTTCCACCTGAAGCTGTTTTTCTACTGTTTGTATAGTTTTCTTTTAAAAACAGTTAGAATTTCTCAAGTAAAATGTTCACTTGGGAGTAGGAGACTGTAACCAAACCTCTTATTTTAATTCCCATCACTCTCCTCCTTTGTCTTTCTACCTGGCAATTGAAAGTCTGAACACTTTCTCCAAAAACCTTGTGTTTGAAGAGACAACCTCGTATTTCTAATATTGAGATAAAAAATGAGCATGAGACCTTAAGTGAAAGGTGTCAATTCTCTGTCAGGGAAATAAAATAAATTCACGTGGCTCAGAGAAAATAGCAAATAGTTTTGCAATGAGTTGTGTAGATTCTTGCAATCAGAGCTTTAAAAACAGACCAACTTCTTACTTAAAGAATTTAGGAATTGTGCAGAGAAAGTTGAGTGGCAGCCTAGCGAGAAGCCTTCCCTGCCTTGAGTTTAAAGATCGCCAGACTTCTCAGAGGAAGGAAGAAATGTGTCTGGTAGTAATGGAACAACAGTTACTTTTTCTCATTTACAGAAAATTTGCAAATAAACTTGCCCTTTCTGGTGGCTGGACAGAGTATGGATATCTAAGCATGTAAATTTACCAGCTTCATTCTGTAGTTAGGCTGAAGTTTGGGTTTTTGTGTGTTGGCATCAGGTAGACTTCATTCTACATGAGTCTTCACATAGAAGATGATTATGCCTTCCACAGTCAGTGCATGCCTTTTATTCAATTAACCTGGCCTTGGGTTTCAGTTTTGGTTGAAGACAATAGAGTGTGTTTACTTAGGCAATAAGAATTTGCTCCTGACTATTATAAAATGGTGACTTTTTCCTGGCCAGTCTGTACAAATAGAATTGCTTTAGAGAAGAATTTTTTTTCACTCTAGCCTGTTATATCTTGACTTTCAGAAATCAAGCATTTCAGTCCTGACTGTTTCATTTTTATCTTGAAAACAGCCATTACTTGTCTACCTAAAGTTCAGTTTGTTTAATGAGTGTGTTACTCCTACAGATAACTTGTCCTGGAGTGCTGCTGAAAGACAAACAGGAACTTTATCTCAGTGTCTTTGTACTTGGGCAGTACAAAAAAACTCAATGTGTCCCTGCAGTGTTTCCAGTCTTCTTTCAAGAAAAACTAGTATTTGAAAAGGTAAGATATGTCAAGGGCTGATACAACCCAAATAAACCCCATCACAGATTCTGCAAAAATGGTCTGCAAAACCCATGGGCACAAATAATCACGCTGGGGATGGTGCAGTATTTTAACTCCTGCTTCTCTTTAGCACAAAAGAGGGGTGTGCCTGTGTTATCCATATGGGGACTCAAGAATTATGTGTGCTGAAGATCCTAATGTATGATGAGACTTTTTAGGTGTTTGTTGATTCTTTTGTGAACTGCCCTTTCTCAGCGTCTGTTTTCCTGGTGAGGAAGGGACTGAATGTTTTTTGTTCTAAAAATTATGGCAAGGTGAAGAACAGAGACTATACAATATAGGAGAGCCAACTTAATTTAGTAGAAAGATAAAATAGCAGCTCAAGCCTTTTTGGTGACATCCTACTCCCTTTGAGATACTTTTTTCATGGTTTGTCACCAGAATTCCCAGATTGGTGCTCTGGCCCTGTAATTTATAGTTGTTTATCACATATTCTGAGCCCCTACTAGCTTCATTATTAGTACCACAGGGATAATGAAACACAGTATCTTACAGATATGATCTGGCTTCTTGACTACCTATGAATAATAATACTTTGCCCTTTCTAGTTCTTTTCCTTTAAGCATTCCCCAGCACTTTGAAAACCGGGGTGAGTAGACTTCAGTGATGCTCTGGTGAAGTGGGTAAGAAACAAACAGTGATAATTTCACTACCTACTGAAGAGCAGAAAAGACCATAATGTTTTAAAGGCAAACATACCACAAACTTCTTAAGGGGAATGTACTGAATGCTGTTTTCAGTGCAGTGTAGGGGACCTCCATCCAGTGCAACATCCTCTCCTATTCCTTGCCATCTATTCACATGGGATTCAGGTTAAAAAAAAACCTGAACAGGAGACTTCCATGAAAGGTCACCGCTGTGAAAATGAAGCTTAAAGCATTACTAATAAATTAAAGAACATTCATCTGTCAGAATCATAGTACATTCAGCAATTTATGTTTTTCTCTTGAAATTTTCTTAGACATTACTTACCTCTACATCTTCAACTCTTCACAATAAATTATTTTCATTATTTACATACAGAGAGGGAACTCTGTGTGGGTAGAAGGTATATAACAGAACTGATAGATTTCAGGGAATTTGATCATGTTCCAAATGATAATTTTAGCAGCCTTTCTTTTTCTGGTGGGGATAGGACTCCTGACAACCATCTTGGCAAGGAAGGCCATTGATTTTTGGGGTTGTTTTCCTTCTCCTTCCCCACAGGTCCATATGATTACTTTGACTGTGCCATTATTATTATTATTATTTCTTTTTCAGGCATTTGCTAATATAATTGATCCTGGAGACCTTGTGAAGTTACTGGAATGTAGGTTCTGGTTTTTTTGTGTACTATGTTGTATCCATTAATGTCATGCATTTATGGGCTCTAAGGATGTTTTGGAGGTTTAAATTATGTGATAGTTTTTCTGTCAGGAGCCTGTTCTCTGAAAAACTAATGGGTAACCACTGTCATCTAACAAAAGGCCTCTAGAAATGTTTGTTACATGCTTTGGAACAGGAAAAGGCTAAAAAGTCATAAGTGTTGGAAAGTCCAGCTGGTTATCTGATAGTGAATTCCTCTGTGTGGTCACTTATTTGAATAATTTTCAAATTATATAAGGATAAACCTCCAATTTTTGTAAAATTATTCTTTTCATTTTTAAGAAAATTATGTCTTGCCACATGTGTATAATGAATGGTAGTGAGAAAACACTGACCTGAACTCAAACTGCAGGAATATGCACCCTCACACTGGGAGTTATCTAGAAAGGGGGCAAAGCTTGCATAATCTTCCTTAAAAGAGGACAAACTTGGCAGCAGAAAGAACTTATCAAGTTCTAAGTCAGATTTAGTGCTGTCATTTGTACCCTGCTAATGCCATTGTGTTCATCTATGATATTTATGCAAACTGTACTGAATTTTATCTTACTATTGTTGTGGTGGAAATAGTGCAGCAATGTGCAGTACTGTGAAACTTAAATCAGTGATCAACTTTTCTTGGGCTTTGACTGTGGGAATTTTCATTTTAGTTCTTTTTTAACTCATGAAAAAACTTTTTTCCCTTCTAGTTGACACAGCCATACTTGAACTAATACAGCTCGTTCCTCCAGGTATTGTATCAATCTCTTCATAAATTATGCAGTTTAATAGGTGAATTTCCAGGAGGACATTGCCCATTACAGCACAATCACTTTTTCCAACACACAAACACAGAAAGCCCTTCAACAAACAGTCCTCTGAATATAAAATGTTAATAGATCAAGAGGATCTCATTCTTGGAAGAGAATAATAACCGAATATTTAAATGTATCATACTCAGGCTTAGGAAAGTGATAATATTTTAAAAATGGAAAATAAACTGCAATCATCCAGTGCATAATTATTAACTGCATCACAATTCACTTGCAGAGAGGCTGTCTGTGAAATTTCTGAGTGCATAATCTTGTTCTCAGAATGACACTTTTTTCCCTTCCATTTTAATGGTGACCATTGGGAAAACTCTTATCCTCACTATAAGTATTACAGGTCTCTTGGGATGTGTGAAGATAATAAATAGCGATTTGTCATACTTCTGTTATTGGTTTGTGTGATTATAAAAATATATTTTAATGAAATTCAAGTGTTCCCATGAATAATGTAAATCTGCATTTTATTGGAAATAAAGTCAAGTTTTAAAGAGGACTCATTTGGAAACTGTGGTATTAAAAGCACTCTCTGTCACTTGTCCTTAGTACTTTCAAGGAAACTATTGCTTCTCTCAGGTGACTCACCAGGCTGTTTACTTGAAGAAATGTAGTGAATGGGGATTTTTTTCATGGGAAGATAAAAGATCTTGCATAAGGAATTTATTTTCAGGGCTTAGAGATAGGTATGATACAGCCCAACATAAGCAAGCAAGATGGCTGCAATAGCACAAGTTACATTTTTTTGCAATATACATTCCAGGGTTTACCTCTAAAGAAAAACTTTTTTTTTTAAAGTAGCAAACCAGGGTATTGAGAAAGTCTTGAAATAATTATTGTGATGTTGCTTGTGTTTCTTTCTTACTGCTACTATTACTATTCTGTAATATGGAATGATAGTTTTTCATAAGGGATTGGCTGCCATTAAAAAAAAAATGTGTTTTTTTCTGTGGCATGGAAGGGAAAGAAAGAAGAAAACTACTGAAAAGTTGCCTAAAGAAAACTTTTCGTGTGTCTGTTACAGAACAGTTAACACAATCTTCTTTAATTTTTTTTCCAGTAACATTAAAACATAGTTTCATAGTAGATTCTGCACATTTTTGCTGCTGATTTAACTTGATGAGGTTATTTCCTAGTGTGATAGGAGGTTTAGAGCCATGCTGTTAATTTGTAAAGAGCAAAATTTATCCTGGTTTCAACATGGCTCTGTGTGTGGTGTCTGTACTGTATGGCTTTGTCTATTTTCCAATTAAAGTATGTATTTTCTTTTTAGTGGGAAAAGTTCTAGCTACATATGAAGAAAATACAAGAGATTTCCTGTTCCCTGACCCTAAGCTTACCCATGGGCACCGTGGTTTAGAGCGTGAGATTTTAATGAAGAGGTCCCCGTTTTTCACAGTGAGTGAATGTCTGTGGATTGTATTTATGACACAGTCTGCTTCACTGAAGAAACCCCTTGAACTGCTTCAAATGAAAAGCCTCTACTTCTGACAGATCTTGCCATTTTAAGGTGTTGAATGTACAAATCCGCAGTTGAACTTTGGGGAAAGTAGAATCTTTTTTTCAAAACGCTTCAAGAAATTATTTAATGTGAAAAAGTTAGTTTCCACTTGGTTTGCAGTGTGGCACCATGACATGTCTCCATTCAGCTTAATCCGTGGTGCAGCTGGTGACTGAAGAGATGCAGGAGAAGAGGGAGATGTCATCTTGACTTCATGGTTCCCAACAGATAAACCATGTAACCCTCCTCCTTGGTCCCTCTCCCTCGCATTTTGGAACAGCAGCTAATTGGCAGAATGAGTGCAATGAATTAATGCTAATTTTCTGGAGATAAGGGCTCAAGTACATACTAAATGAAAATGAATTCATTTCACACTGCCCTTTTATAAAGTTTGACTGTCGAATCTTAATTGTCACCAGCATAACCCAGGGAAGGCACTTTAAGGTGGATGGTGATGTGTTTTGGAGTTTGTTTTGTGTTATTTTGGTTAAGTTTTCCTGCTGGACTGGCAGGACATTTGGATAGGGACTCAATTACCCTGTCCATTGTGGTTGGACTAAAAGCACATGGGAGGAGGGAAATGCTGATTAAAGTTCATTGGTATCTTTTAACTGGTGTAATCTTTCCCCTGAAAGGGCAACCTGGAAACTGCCCAGACACTTGCAATTAGAAGTGCTAAATTGGTATCTAATGCTGTGTTACATTTGAATGAATTAAAGTTGTGATTTTGTGCTACAAAATGTCTGATTCTGTAGCAGCTTAAACTGTCCTTGCAAAAACAACCACTGATTTTTGGCCATAGTATCTCTTTGATATGGCTCATCCCATGCATCGTGGTGTGGCTCAAGAGATGAGGTGGGACTGTTCTGCTTTCATACAGCTCATGGAATAGGTACTTTCCTGGTGTTGAGAAAGAATGGGGAGGTAGTAACAAATGAGGTGGTATTAGCTACATTTTAGCTAGTTTTTTTGTGAACAGAATATAGTAAGTCTGTAGAAGCAGAGCCACTAGAGGAGTTTGATGGTTTTTGTCAAACTGAGTTCTTTAAAACAAAAATTATGTATTTTCTAATAAAGAGAAGGTGCCATAACTTGTGAGCTGTGAGAAGATGTGGTCAGAGTAATTTGGATGTGTAGCTGATGAATGATGGCACTGTAGTAACTTTAAAAAGTTGTCTGATGTAAGACACAAAGGTACTTCCATGTCCTTGGGAGAAGTGTAAACAAAACCCATCTCTGCCCTGGAACAGGGACTGCAGAAGCCTTTGTTGTTCTTTTCCATCTCCATAGCTGAAGGTAGAGTTTAAGAGAGGATTTTGGCACAGTGACCCCCTTTTCAGTGAGTAATACAGAAGCTGTGTTTGATGGTATTGGAGGGAGGCTCCCAAAAGGAACTCCTTGTTCCTCTCCTCGCTTGCCAAATGGAATAACTGTGACAGGATTTTTACCTCCAGTAGAAATGCAGCCTCAAGTGCCTCCATCTTCCAGTGTTCCCTGAGCTTTACTGGCAAGTGTCTCCTGCTAAGTCTGTCAGCACGAAGCACTGGATGTGAATGCTAAGCAAAAGGAAGTGTTAAACAAGGTCGTGAGAAGCCTCACATTATTCCTGTGCTAGCGAAGCCATGTTCTTCCCACATGAAAAGTTATTTATAGCCAGCTGAGATGTTGAATATTTTTGAATGGCAGCTGTGCTTCAGTGGCACTTTGATTCCCAATAAATTTGTCTTTTATTAAAAAAATAAAGGTAGCAACAGCAAGGTTACGGTTGTGGAGTTCAGATAGGCAGTGACAAGCAGTATCTGATTAACACTGCTAATCTGCCAGTTGGAAGGAATCCCAAGTCGAGAGGATCAGAACTCCTCCAGAAATCTGGCACTTGGCTGATAATGTCTCTGGCTAAATGTCTTATGAGGTTTACAAACTCTGTGTGCATACAAGACATGCCTCGAGTTTTCTCTCCTGGTCCAGTGTTGCCCAGATGAGGCTCTTGCTGGCTCTTCTGTATTTCTCTGCAACCTTTGCCTTTCAGAATATGTTTATGCCTGGACTGTGGTAGTGATTTCTTACAGATGTTCTTATCTCCATTCCCCACCTTCATGCAGTATTTGCCACATTACTTAAAACAGTTTTTTTTAGTTATGCTGTCTTCCATTAGCATGCCAGTATAAGACCTTCTGTTATATTCATATAAGCTTTTTTAAGCTAGAGTTGTACTCATACTCCTTACAGTCAAAAGCACATATTAGACTTCTATTCTTTTAAACATTAAGCACCTTTATACTTTTTCTGTGATCAAACTGCTATTATGTCCCTTCTGTTTAATGAGTGGTGCAGGACTGCTCAGTGCTGCAGGCACCACTAAGCCAAAACCAGAAGAGATCCCAAAAACCTTCTGGCTGGGTTTTCATTTACAGATGTGTTTGGGGCTATATGACAGTCTTGACGTAATTCTGTGTTGAATATCCTTCAGCAATCCCTAGTTTGGTAACTGCAGAAAACAGAGCAAGTCCTCTGATGGCTTTTGGCCTTTGTGTTGCTTTTGACATATCCATGCCTGTGCATTTGAATGCCATCCTATATTCCCTCTCCACAGACTATTTCTCTGAAGAAACCATAGTTTGTGTCATTTTTAGGTATGAGCTCTTAAGAATTTTGTAATCATTTCCAATCTCTGTAAGAACAGTAGGTGCTCTATTGTTGCATTTTATAGTAGATAACACTAATTCTGATGTGTCCTTTTTAAAATTGTTGATAGCACTTGACAATTCATTAGTAGTAAAAATGAGTTGATTAAAGATGATCAGATTTAAAATCTCTTTTATATGCCATAACTTGATTTGATTGAATCCTGGACTCTGTTAATTGCTATGACTGAGTTTTCTTGGCATTTTTGTCTTTACATTTCCATAATCTATCCTGGGGCCAGATCGTATTCCCTAATGGGAAATCAATGTTTAGGCAGGTGGTAGAGAACAGTTTGGTTCATCAAGAGACTTCACTCATGAAGTTCCTGCTAATTCTTACAAATGTGGGACAGAGTCACAAACACACCCAGCTCCTTTTCATGTCTCAGTGATTTTGTGTGTTCATGTACACAAATGCCCATGAACTGAGATGCCTCAGGCAGCAAATTCTGTCCATGTTGAAAGAAGAGAGGGTGGGAATTTCTAGGGGCACTTGATTCTCTGTTGAATTCTGCAGAGCTCTATAAGATGCACATAGATGATTGCCACTTGTTTATAGCATATGTGGCATTTAGTTCTTTTATGCCTTTTTTAATGCTGCTGTTTGGGATATAATGCTTGTGTGCCATAACTCCTGTCCTTTACACCCAGTAAATTTTGAATGCATTGGCCAATGCTCAGTGAATTTGAAAGTTTTCTGAGGTGTTCCGTTCCTAGCCATGGCTGCAGTAAAAGAAGGGGAGTGGAACAGAAGCTGCCAGTGATGTAAAAATGGAGGGGCCTGCTGGCCATTGCTCTGTGTGTGCTGTGCTTGGCCAGGAGGCCCAGCTGGACCCGACTGATTCCAAGTGGGACAAACTAGGGCTGCCCTGTGGGCAGGAGGGGATTGTGAGGGAGTGGAACCTGGTTATGGAGCAAGGGAAGCACCCACAGCAATTAGACTATTCTAAAGATTAAGGAATGAAGGGTATTCTTAGTCATACTGTTACAAATGAATAGTTATTTGCAGTGTGATTGACTGATTAAACAAAATGTTTTTACAAAAGAGATGGCACAACTGAGATTATTCTCAGACAAGTTTACAAAGTTAGCATTAATGAAACTTCTAGAGCATGACTGAAATTTTTATTGATGCCACTAGCATGGCATGAAAAATCTTTAAAAGTGCTTTTGACAAAAAAAATGTATTAAAATAAAAGTCAGACCTTAATTGTTGTACAAAAGCAGTGTAATCATCTGTAATTGAATTGTCAGAAATGCAAATGTTAGCATCTTGACATTTACCATTGCTGTTCTGTCTTTTCTAATTATCTTTATTAAAGGCTGAAATTAACAAAGGAAATGGCTGAAAATTAGGAATGGTTTGTTACATTAGGTGACATTTACCTCTTTGATACCCTTTATCTTGAGTTGGAGCTTGATGTTCAATTATTCTCTCTCTTGTAGGGAATTGCACCAAAACTGAGATTTTCTACAATCTCCCTTATTTCAGACAGTCTGTTAAGCTCAGGAAGGAGTCACATACAGGTTAGCACAATTTAATTGTTTGCAGTTTAATTTCTAGATTTAATATTGATAGCCTTGCTTCCAATTTTTGCATGTGCTGCTCACTTCAAACTTTTCTCATTCTTTTGTTGTGGTTAAAGCAGGTATCACGGGTGCTTGACAACTTGATTAAATTTTTAATCAAGTATGAGTAAAGAGTGGGTTTGGTGCATGACAGTAGATGCTGAGAGTTCCTTGAATCTGAAACAATTATCAGCTGCTGTGTTCTGTGATCAGCTGAAGTGTCAGTCCCTGGTGTATTTGTACATGGGAAGATGCCTTCTCACCATTTGTTACTGACACTTAAAATTAAGAACAGTGAAAACTAGGTGAAGGTAGAGAAGGTACGATATTAAACCAAACCAATTAATTTAATTGTTTCCATAACTGTATCATTGACAGTAATGGAAATGCAGATTTTTGTTGAAAGGGCTATCACCTATATTAATCTGGAAATGCTGCTTTGGCTACAAGTACAATTAAAGGTGAAGTAGCACTCTTCTCTGGTCTCACAGATTGGAATTTTGGTTTGGATTTCTGGTACAAGCTGTCATGGAAAGTTACTCTTATGTCCTCCATTTTTTGCTGTGCTATTGAAAAATGGTGCAGCATCGTTAAAATGAAATGGTTGTCAGGAGGGCTTTTGTGCAAAGACACTTAGGTGACTTTGACCTGTTGGTGGCATTGCTAATGACTTTAGTGAGAAGTTTCTTCCAAATTTAGCAAATGAAATGTATCGAGACAGAAGAAGAATTAAAAAGCAGTGAAAATTGTCATTGCCAGAAAAGTGGCTTCAGTGAGGGTGACTTGAATAAGGGCAATTTGATTTAAAATTTTAACTGCTCCTGAAAGTATCTATGAATGGCAGCTCAGATTTGCTTGTGTTACAGTGAAGGCCCAGTTTCACAAGTGGTCTAAGCCAGAAGCAGCACTGCCTCCTTCTGATGAAGCTGAGATTAGCCTTAGAGAATTAAGCCTGGCTTTGCGTGGGCCAGGTCCGTGCTGTGTCTCACTATCAGCTGCACAAGTGGGAGTCCAGAGGAGTTAGGAGTATTCTGTGTGCTGCCAGGTTCAGGTCAATGCAAAACAAGCACACAGCCTTGGCCTCACCCATCCAGTGGCTGGGTGTAGAGGGAAGGGATTAAAGGCAAGCTGGACATTTTATTTCTGGGTTCCTCTGAACCGAAGGAGTACATGCAACATTCAGATTTAGGACTAATGTCAACTAGCTCCAGCTTGAATAAGAATTTCTAACAGGAAGAGTATTATTTTTCTCGACTGATCACTACTTCTTGGTTATAACTCTTTAAAGAACTAATAAATTCACCATGATCCAAGAAAATACAAATTTTCGAGAGTGTAGTTGCACTTCTTTTGAAGCTTTAGGCAACTTTAAATGTATATAATTCAAACTGTTAAATAGGCTCCTATTTTAATTTGTATCTTTTATTTTAAAGGGTAAAAATTTTAAAATAAAAGCTTAAAAAGATAAAAATATGTTTCAAATCTGTGTATGTCTAATTCAGGTAAAGTTTGTATTAAAGGAACCTGTGACAAAATTCAATTTAATTTTTACAGTCTCCACTAACTGTGTGAGAAAGCTAACTGAGTAAGTATCAGACACTTGACATCTAGCATGTAGTGTTGGGTGTTTAACCTTCTTTTAGTTTCAGAGAAAATGGTAAACACATTGTTTTTTAAATTGCTGTTTGATTATAGTTTTGTGAGGGGAACTTCAGCTGCCATGGCATCTCTTTCTGTTAAAATTATTAATTCCTTGTTTGCATTATGTTCAGCGATCTTTATCCTACACGCTGTCAAATCAGACAATTTCTCTGGTTCACTTCAGGCCGATACGAATTGGGTGCACCATTCCACCTCAAAGGGAAAGATGCACTCCAAGCCACCAAAGAAAAACCCTCCTTCAGCTGAGAAGGGCAGGCAGAGCTCGGCGGGGAAGAGCTACGAGCAGCCCACGATCGCCTCCAAGTCGCGCTCCCCGTCCCCGTACACCAAGCGCCGCATGTGCGAGCTCTCCGAGGAGGCCAGGCAGAGGCTGGCCCACCTCAACCTCGGGCCTCACGAGTTCAGGAGAGACACTGACAAACCTCCCTTTGTCATCAGACGGGTTGGTATTTGCTCCAGGGTGCTTCCAGCTTCAGCTCAGTTCAAATATTTGTGCCGGTTTCGGCCAAAATCTAGCAATGTATCCTCTGGGAGAAAGTCAGGTCACGACCACCTTTCCCCCCACCAGGTTCGGGAAAGAAATTTCCTCGAAGGAAAGTGAAGGAGATAAAACCTATTTATTAACAAACACACAGGAAAAGGATAATAATACTAAATAGTAAAGCCTCTCACTACAATGAGAAAACCTGGGAAGAAATTAGAGTCCTCTTGTAGGTGTGGTCCCTCCTTCTCGGAGCTGCCGTGGGGGGTGGCCTTCGGCCCCCTCCGGGCCTGAAGAGAAGTCCTCCTGATGTGTTCTGATGTTGTTGAAACAGTCCAGAAGAGGAAAAAAAGAAAGAAAAAACCCACCAAAGTCCTAGGAAACACGCCAGAGAAAAAGGGAAGAAAAAAAAAGCCCCAAAAAACCTGGCTGAAGAGGCAGGCAAGGGTGTTCCCTCCATGCTACTGCCACCCGAGAACGCAGAGAAGTCCCTATCTCTGTGTCCTTGGGAACTTGCTTTGAAAAGTTCTTTTGTTTTTTCCTCCCCTCTCAAGCTCAGTTTAAAGGTACAAAACTAATTTTCTGGCATAGAGCCATGATAGGGGATACACATCAGAGTCACCCCAAGACAATATTGTTCTTTCACTGAACAGCGCTCCAAAAATTCATTCAGCTCTTAGTTTAGATGAATAATTTTCCTCTCCTTAGCAGTCTGTCACAGAGTGATTTAAATGTAAAATTAACTAAAATAAAATTTCTTTTATCCGCTTTAGTAACAGACAAAGATCAAATTCTTTCATGAATATCTTGGTTAAATTCTCTGAGGCCCCATTTCTTTTCTTCCAGCACACTAGACAGGATAATAGGTGTATAAATTCAGCTTGGAAGTAATTGATATTAGTATTAAAAATTCCTGAATAAGACTTTAAAGAAAGAGTGTCTAGTCACATTATGAACACTTACACTTCCTCTCTTTCAACTTTTTTTTATGTTGGCATCCTGTGATCTTTGGAACACTTCCTTTGCTCAGAGCTACATCTCAAACACTTTGACGTAGAGTTCATAACATAAGGACTTTTTGCCATACATGAAAAATTGTCCTGAAATTAGGTACTTATTTAAAGAAGTTGTGTGTAAGTCTTTTAAAATGAAGGGGCTACATTTCCCAGCCATTTGGATGATCATATATTCATATTTTTTTCCCCTCTTAATTTTTCCTCTTATTGCAACAGTTGTCTGTTTTTAGGAAATCACTTTGAATTTGTAAGGGCAGAAATGGGATTGTTCATATTCTGTGCTGTGACATTATGATTTGTCTACAATTCTGGGCACTTACCACAACCACTTAGATAATCTAGTGGTTAAATAGTTTGCTTCTGCCTTATCTTTTTGCTTATTATTAGTGCTAATTAATTAACAATATATTTTCAGAGTTTAGAATTCTTTTCCAAGTTTTATTCTACATATAGCTACCTTTTAGAAATTCAAAATGGCCTTGATAGGTCATTAATCATTCATCAATCTACTGTTTCTCTCAAATGTTTTTTCTTTTAACTCCTTTTATTCAATTTTCCTGGTTTTTGATCTATAGGTGAAGTTCACAGTTTAATTATAGCATCATTAACAGTGATTATTGATTTTCAATGCTTGGTTACGTTTGTACAAAAAAAGGAAAAAGCTTGTCTCTTAATTCAGCATATCCTGACTGTCATGGCCTTTCTAGATTGAGAATGCTCCTTTTAGGACATCTTTACTGCTGAGAACTCTGGAGATTTTGTGTGACATGGAGATTAAAATTGGATTATATTAAATGTAACTTTTTAATTAGGAAGAGATTCACATCTCTCTTGGTGAGATCTGAGCTGTTTAGAATAAATATGAGATACCAAGAATTGTTTAAAAAGACTGTAGACATTACAGATGAAGGAGTATCTGTACTTTCTCTTTCTTTGAACAATAGGATATTCAGAGTTTTCTAGACCTTTCTAGCACTGTTTTTGTTTATGCACAGTATTGCTAATAATGCACATGAGCCAAGTGTTATGAAAATAGTCTAAAGTAGTACTTAAATAAAATAATATATTTCAGAAAGTACTAGTTGCGATCTTATGAACAAAACCAGAAGAAACAGGAATTGATACATCTGATACTGAGCATTTTAACAGTATCTTTGCTTCAGGTTGGACAACCACATCCTGGTGCTAAATTTCATACCTGGTGTTCCCCACGAGAAAGCACAGCAGAAGCCTGGCCCAAGGCACCCTCTGGTCAGTATTTTCTATGACTTATCTCATTAATGCTTTTGATTTCTGCAGTAAGTAGTTTTATTTGGGGCTTTTTATTATTATTTGGTTTTTTATTTATTATGAAAATGCCAGTCTATGATGGAGAACAAGCTTCTTAGTTCTTCCTAGGGAAAGGAAGAATACTGAATAAATTACTGCTCCAAAGGGTACCCTTGAATAGTTCTTTACCTCATGGAGCTTGGAACATAGTTCTACATGATACGAAAATAGGAGAGAATTCCAAAGCCCAGACGAGTGCTTTGTTTCACTCCACGTTTTTTGTTGGCTTGGATGGTGGAACAAATCTGGACCATGGTTTCTGGGCGTGTTGATCAGGCTTGGAATATTGATTATTTTGAAATTTAAGGACTCTGTTCCTTCACATATGAATAATGTTTATTTCAGCAGTGTTTGTGAGTAGTGGATCAGTGACTTACCATTATTAATGAGCATCCAGGATATGCTCCAATATCTGCTTCAGCATCCTTTGGTATCAGTGAGAGTTTAATAAAAAGTGTGGGACCAGAAATTTAGGGAAGTGCCCTAAAACTTAATTTTATTGCATATGTCTGACAATATGAGGATTTTAATGAGTCTCATCAGTATTTGTTTATGTGTGCTCTGCCTCATTTTTATTTCATTTCCTCACTAATTATAATTTGCTATACAGCAAATCATTAGGAACACGTTATTTTACATTTGTTCTTTGTCATTGCACTGGGTGCTGGATTTTAAAGGTTTCACATCCCCTTTGGGAACAGACTTGCCAATCTGTGATAGCTGGATAATGGAACAGACCAGATCATCTGGTAGCCTTGCACACTTAAAAAAGGAGCTGATGGTTTCTGGCCAGTAGTTAGGAGACCAAAATCTACCTCAGTATTAATATCCAGAGGATTCTTTGGTCACCTGCCTGTATCTTGAGGCTTTACTGTAACTTCTGAAAAGAACAGATTCCTAGGATTAGAAATCTTAATGCAGACAGTACAGTTTAGTCCTTTTTTGATTTTCCTGGGTCACAGTGTGAGGGTTGTTCAGTACAAACTGGTAGAGCAGATCAAGAAGGAAAATTTAATGTCAGTCCCTCAGGGATGCATATTGACACTGGTGAAAAATCCTAAACCAATATAGCCCTAAGATGTTTGTTCCCCTGGGCTTCCTGTCTGTGGGTCAGTGGGGAGGGAAGGGATGCAGAGGTGATAGGAGGAGGGAGAGATGGTTGTAGGGAAACTTGTTCAGAGAGGATTAGTAAGGTAGAGCAATGTGCATGGGAATGTTTGGGAATGGTACAGCTTGTTTTGATACTGATTCAAGCAATGAAGAGTGTAACAAAAAGTGCCACTTCTGTCTGTGCAGGAGATGGTGCCCACACTGATTCATTACTGCAAGCATTGTATTCTGTTCAATGTGAGGGCATGGCTTTCAGCTAAAGAAGGTGATTTCCTGAAATATACTGAGGAGACAATGTATAATAATAATAAATTGCTTTAGTTTTGTTTGTGAAGAGAGATAGGATGTTTTGTAAAAGATTTAATAGAATTTAGGAAATGCGAATGTCTTTTTTTGATTTCTTCTGTTATGAACCTTTTTTCTTTCTCCAGATCCTTCTCCTCCCGGCAACTACAGACCCAAGAAGGCTGAAGTGAGTACTTTGAAGTGTTACTGCTTACACACTGTTTTTTGGGAAGCTCCGAACTTCCCAGTCCTTCTTGGATTGTCTTGCATAGGTATTTTTGAAACTTCATTAACAGTAGTACAAAAAGCAAGAAAAAGGACATTTTAAATCTGATCTAGCCTAGTTAAGGGCTGCTGGCAGGTTATTTACAAACAGTAAAAGGAAACTTAGTGCAGTAAAGTTGGCTGAAAATACAAAACTTGCTTTTCCTTGGCATTAAGGCTTGCAATGAGGCCATAGAGGAGCCTTTAAAGGCAGCTTGCATTTGCCTTACCAGTAATTCTGAGATCATCCTTCATTCTGGAATTGTGTGCAAAGGTAGCACTGGTACAACTGGCAAGCCACTGCTGTGGTATTTCACATCCTTTCTTTTTCAGATTTTAGCTCCTTTGTGTATTGAAAGAATCTGAAGATTAATGTCAGGGTTCTTCTGGGTTTTATTCTTCACATCCTCATTTAGTTGTTTTCTGCCAGCATTCCTGAAGTAAAAATTGTGGGTTTAGGCATTTAATTATGTGTGCCCTCTCAAATTTCCTAATGGCTGGAAGAACTGATGATAACTGGGAGGTGGAAAGAAAGGGAATTATAAGGATAAACCTTGTTATATATGTTAAGCACACTTTTGTCAGCCTCTAAACTTTCATTGGCAAGGACTGTAGTTCTGTGTACCATGTGAGTTTATTACATTGTGCCACTTCTGGACTGTTCCATGGGTTGTTTAGACTCTCAGGCATTACTCTGAATCTGTGAGATTCCTGGGTAAGCCTTTAAGTTGTGCACTCAGAAAAGTTGATAAAAGAGCTGTTAGAGGTTCACATAAGATGGTGTGTTAGCTACCAACAGATTCCTCTGAGACTTGTTGATTTATTTTAGACCATGGATTTTTGTATGAAATAAGGGTCCTTGTTCTTTCCCCAGCAGACAGATATTCCTGAATGAATGTACAATTTTTAACCTTTCAGTTTGAGAAATAAGAACATGAAAACTCCACATCTTGATAGTCATAATAAATTCTAGTTTGCTGGGGTATTTTTCAGGCCAGATCTACCTGTGGAAAAGGCTTGGACAGTTCTGCTGCTTCCAAGGAGGATGTGGGCTCAGATCCACCCAACAGAGAGTCCCATTCTGCTGCTTCATTGGAGCATCCAGCACGTCTAGCGGTTCGGGAGCCTTCTGTGACTTCTGTGCTGAATCGATCTTCTCTGAGGGAAAGGTAATGCCCTGGTCTTCTTCATGACATTCTGGAATTAGGAACATGAGCAGATGATAAAAGTGCCTGCATGACTGTAGTTTGCATGTTTGGAGGTGTGAGGGCTGAAGGGACTGAAAAATCTTCCTGCAACAGCTGTGTTGTTGTTTGACTTTTCCTTTTGCTGTGTTTGCCATCACCTCTCTGCTTGATGATTGCAATGCTCATAACATGGCAGTGAAAATCTCTGAAATGGTGACACCCCAGATTTTAGGCTGCCAATGTCCATCTGAAACAGAGAATAAATTAATCATCCCTTAAATGAATCATCACTGTTTCAGAGGTGATTGGAATCTCAGGGGTGTAAATACAGATTCATGTCAAGTAAGCTTTACAGTAGATACTGGGAAACCTTTTTTCCTTCTGACTTCAGACTGGTGATTTTGAGCATGTATTTGTGGCTGTGCTGTACTCAGATGTGTGACTGACGTGCTTGGGCTAGCTTTCATCTACTCAGTGTGGTTTTTTCCAATCTTTTCACTTTGTTGACGTCCTAAGATTTTGATTTTGAATTTCAAAGTTGAAGTGTGGACCTCTGCAGCAATTGTGTGTATATTAATTGCTATATTTCAATTCTTTTTCTTAGCTATTTCCACTGACCCGGTGGGACTGGGTTGGGAACAGTTTCAAATATCCCTTAATTCAGTGGATTTCAGTCCTTGGATTAATATTTTGGGCAAGCTTCAGTGTCTTTGGGGGTGGGATGGAAGAAATGTCAAAAAGCAACAGATGGTTTCATGGTTAAGCCCTCCAGTCCTTCAAGGAGAGTATTCCCTGCTTCCTGCTGAGTAGAATGTGTTCTTGTGCTTCTCTTGTACATTCAAGTAGTAAGTTACTGATTGGCTTTCTGGGAACAAAAAAATTGTATACAAAGCTAGGCCTGAGTAAGCCAATACATAAAATAAATGGGAGAAACTAAGGATTAAACTGATGACCCATCCTAAATGCTGAAGATGTGTTTTGGTGACACTCTGCTACCACTGGCACCAAGTTAGTCCATGCTTGCAGGTTGCATTTTACAGCCTACACACAGCTTAGTGCTTGTTTTCAAAATAGAAAAACTGTCTCAGTTTTTTCTTTAAAAAGAAAAATGACAGATGGCAGGTGGGGACTGAATTTTTAATACTCACAAAGATCAAGTTGTTGTTTTAACATCTTCCTCTGCTTGAAAACTTGTTTGTTAGTTGTTCTGTGTAATAGTGTATCTTGAGAGGTGTTATACAGAGATTAGGATGTATCTGGGGTTTGAAGGAGGTTTCTTTGTCATCTTGTCTGCCTCCCCACTCTCCTCTGACAATGTTTGTGCATTAGTTACCTGTATCTTCGGAAGAGATACTGTCATGGTAACTTTTTAATCCTTCTTTCAGCTGGACTCCTTTTGGAGGGGTTGGGGCTAAATTATATCCACATTTTATTTAAAGCTGATGGGGGTGCCTTCTATTGATAGCAGGAAAGTCTTTATGTTGTGAGCTGCTGTTACATGCATAGTAATTCAGTCGTCTGCCAGTTAATCTTGAACTTGTCTGAATGTTCTTGCTTTTTCTCTTATGAGCCTCTCTCCAGAAGAGATTTCTGATCTTGTGAAATTATGTTTTTTCTTCTTATTAAAGCAAATGTTCTCAGCTCTTCAGAGCTGTAACATCTCTTTATGTAAAATATGTAACCATTTACTTCTGTCATCAGAAAAGAAATTCAAAATGAGAAATAAAGGGCATAGTCTAAAAATAATTGATCTCTGTTTCATGCTGCTGAGATAACAATGGTTTTAGCTGATTGTGTACTCAGAGTTATACTTGGAATGACAAACATGGTTTAGAGGTCAATGTTTGGAAATGCATGCAAACGCTGCTGTTCAGATCGTAGAAATACAGAGGAAATCAGTGCACTGAAAGTATAGCAGTGTTAGTGTAATTGCAAGAATATGGAGTCTTATCTCACAGCATTTGGTGTTTATTTCCCCAATTTTATTTTGAAGTACAAAGACAAATTGCTTAGCATATCCAGGCTACTATTTTTAATGCTAGTCAACCCACAGTCAATATGAAACTTGACTCCCCACCTCGACCTTTAGTTCTCTCTTTTCCTTTTCTTTTTTTTTAAGTAGTGTGAAGTGACTGTGTGCCTTCTTGGGAGTACTTCCCAGAGCCCTGCTGTGTACTTGTTAAGCCGCTGCAATACTTTTCAGTGAGACAGAAATTGGGGTCTTGTGTAAGGTCCTCTGAGCCCTTTTGTATCCTTCCTGGCAGTTTCCAGTCCCTTTCTTTGAGCTGGATAGAGACACCACAAATCAATCCTCTTCCCCTTTCCTCTGGGATTTCAGTCAGAAGCAGAACTGTAAATAGATTTACTATTGAACAAGACAGCCAAGTTTTGAATATTGATTCTTCATACTTTCTTTTTACATTTTCATTATGCACATCGTCTAAGGAAAGCATTTGCTGATGTTGGAAGCTGACACTCAGCAGAGTGATGTGGCCATACAACCCTCCCTCACTATTCCATGGTTCTGTGAGGTTTGGCTGCAGCTCCTGTGCAGGCCAGTGGCACATACAGACCCCTGAGTTCCTGCCCATGGTGTGTGACCCACAGTGTGTCAAGGCAGTTGTTTGGTTGGTTGTGCACAGATCAGTGGCCTGTTGTGCAGAGAGGAGCATCCTGGATGCTTTGGGAAAGAGCATTCGTACTCTGCTCTTTCAGTGCTGCTTCAGGAAAGCAAAACTGGAGTGCAGTCCTTGCTTTCATGGTGCACAGGCATCCTCATGCTCTCCTAGAAGATGGTGTTTTTCTTGGGGACTTACAAGCTAAGCGTTCCTTGCAGCACTGAAACCTGCAGCAAAGTACCTGTCAGAAAGAAAAAGAGAAATAGTGAGATGGATTCCATAAGGTCAAGAAGTCCTTTGAGCAGAGCTGTGTGCTGGCACAGGAAAAATCCTTTCCTCAAGAGACTACAACAATCATGGGAGTATTTGACTATTTCTGTTATGTGGGAGGCAGAGCTACTTCTCGTGCATTCGGGATCAAAGGATTCTTTTTCCTACTCTGGAAATAGCATGCTTCTGCTTTTGTTTCCAGATTGAAGTGCAGTTCGATGGCTTTTTTCATGTTCTCCTGGTTATGCTGCTGCTATGTGATCTTACCTACCATAAAATTTAACAAAAACCTAAGTTCTCTTTGAAGAGAGACAGAGGTTAAGTGTCTGGATCTGGTGACCTTCTGTAATACTCCTCTATTGTTTTACTACCACCTTTTAATATTCTCTTTTTCCAAGTGCTGGGGAAATAACAGCATGAAGTTAGATATTGGTAATGATAGATATAATGATAGTTACTAATAGATATTAATGGAATACTAGGTCCTATGTGAATTCCTTGAAAACACCAGTTACCACAATTTTTGGCTTCAGTGGTCTTGAAAACTGTCATCCCAGGATCTTGGGGGTTATTTTTATTGCACAGCAAAATTCAGAAACAGGTGGTTCACCTGGTACTTTAGAGACTGGCATGCATCCTGAGGCACGGCTTGCTTCTGTGAGAGAGGGTATGTTTTAAATTTTGAGAACTTCTAGTACAAAGTAGAACACTAAAAAGTACTGCAGACTTCTTAGCAAAAAAGCTGGCTCTCAGGAGAGGCTGCACTTAGGTTTCTTGTCTATTTCTAGCCAGTTAAAAGTCTTTATTTCTGATTTTTGGAATTTACTTTGGTAGGAAGGCTTTGGATTTACCAATCTCACCTCTTGGGAAAGTTTACTTATTTTGTATCCTTTAAATACTAACTTCTGGAATCAACACTTGAAAATCAGTTATTTCATACTACATTCTGCAGAAGTGAGCAGTACCTAAGCCTTGTTTCATGTTTTTGACCAACATCTGTACCATTTGTCATCTTCATTGGTTGATTTTGCTGCAGCAGTAAGTAAATTTGAAATTGATTGCTGTCAGAGCCATTTTGTGTATAAATTAATAAATTCAAAGAAGATAGAAGGTAATGGAAAAGCTTCCAAAGAGCATAAGGAGGTGCAGCCAATTTGTGACATGCTAATGATTTAGTACCACAATGACTTCAGCCTTTTGGGAGCAACTGCTCAGCTGGAGTATTGACTTTCATTGAAATTTCGGAAGCTGTCTGCCATTAAGTTTCACTCTTTACATGATGTATATTGCCACAGTTTTAAGGGCTGGATATGAAAAGGAGGGGAGAAAAAAAACATTTACTAATTTAAGAACTCAGCACTGAACGTGTTACAAGTGCTTCAAGGCCCAACTGTAAACAGGGCTTTTGGAAGTAAGAGAAGCTACATAGAAAACATGAGAAATTTTACCTTTTTTTCATTTCCTGCTGAAGAGGGAGAGCAAATTGGTACACAGCTAAGCTGTCAGCTTCTGCTTCCAAATATTTAGGCTTCTGTGCTTTGATTTAAGGCCCTGTCTGTGTGTAGTTGTCTCTGCTTTGTAGTAGTATCGTGCCACTGTGAAAGCAGCCAGCCTCCTCCACTGCCAGCATTGTGAGCATGTAGGGGTTTGTGTGGGTATAACTTCATTACAATTCAGGCTGCTATGTACAAACAGAGCCTCTGGAACACTTCAGAGCTGCATCACAGCCATTGGTCACTTCAAGAAAAAGCAAACCAAAACTGTGTCCTTGACTAAACAGACCAGGAAAACCCTGAAGGGTGGCCCAGCTTTTCTCTTGTGCCTCCTTACAGAGCAGGATGCACTGCAAGCTAAGTCTGTCCTACTGAATTACCACTTCATGTCCTCTTAAATGAGAATAAAGCAGCTTCCTTCCCTGCCATGAATGCTGAATAAATACCTTCATAGGTATAAAATATGTGAGGTGGGGTTTTTTATTTCAGAGTTAAGTATTTTTGGTTTTGTTGGGGCTCTCTCCTCTTCCATGTGTTGAGTTCTTGCAGATTGTGTTTCTTTCAGGTCATACTCAGCTTTAGGTGTTCTTGCTCCCTCTTCCCCCCAGTTACAGTAGCGTTCTCTGCAGTTGTGGATCTGGTACTACAGGACTTCATTGATTTCTGTCCTCTGGTAGTTTGTCCTGGTATGTGGTTTTGCTCAGCATGAGGTCTGTGTCTTTGCAGCTGATGAATTCTGGTGGAGGCCACATGCACGGAATTGTTCCCAAGGCAGGGAGGTGCCGTGGTGGGGGAAGGGGTCAGAGAGCCACTGCAACTATTCTGCACAAGGCTCTGGCATTAATGCTGCTGATGGGAACTGTATTAATATCTCCTGCTGAAATGTGATATTAATGCTTTTGCTATGTGCAAGTGGATGATTGGATTGTCTGACATTTAAAAATTCCTATTTATTACAGCTCTCAAGTTTGCAAGCTGCTGTTTGAGTAGAGTACATGCGTGGATGTATCCTGTTTGCATTTCTAATGGAGTATTTCATCCTAATGGATAAAATTATACATGAAAATAATCTTTAGCACAAAATCTACACTGTCTGTTTGGCTTCTTTTTTTTTTTCCCACCAAGGTAGATGTTGTGTGTATGACCTTAAAAAAAGTCCTTATCTCATAAAAGAAAATAAATGCCTTTTAGTCACATTACAAGGGAAAATGGTTCTGTTTCCTTGATCAGACTCAACACAACATCTTTGAAATTAATCTTGAAAAGTTCTCTGATTGATCTGGCTTTTTCTAGGTCACTGAGCTATATTTCCAAAGTGTTTATACAATCTATTGGAATCAATAAACAATTTAAACTGATGTAACTGCAGAATGTTTGCAAGTCACAGGGAAAATTGAAAGTATGACAAAGAATACAGCTGTAGGAGTTTATTTCGTTTATCAGGACAAACAGTCATTGAAATGAAATGACTTTCCTTTGAACACTGCAATATGATAGTGACACCTTAATCACATAAATAAGTAGCTGGTCATTTTAAAGAGTTGTTATTGGTGGTTTTGGGCAAATGGAATCTTTTTATTTATACTCCAAGAAGCTGTGCTATAAAGCCTGTTTTATAAAGTATTTCCAATTGGAGAGTTAGGATATCATAAAAAGGTTTCACTTCAGATTATAGTTGTTACATTTCAGGCATGGTTTTATTTTAGTTCGTGTTTCAGGCATGTTTTTATTTTAGGTTGCGTTTCCGTTGGTAAATATTAACATTATTCTTTAAACGTGGATTAGACTCTATAGTTGTAGCTAAAATTAGACAATAAAAATACTAGAAAAGCTAATTAAAAAGAAGCTGATACCATTTTTAATCACACTTAAGGTTTTGATTTTTTTTTTTTTTGGTAAATGAAGTTTGGGGTCTGGGTGAGTGGCCAGCATTTGTTATACCACAGCGCACACTAGTGGATTGATCCATAAAATCACCTGGAGAAAGAATTTAATAGTTCTCGAATTAAGTACTTAAATCTTCTTCTTGCAGACATAGTCATGTATTTTCTAACTGAATACAATAGCAAGCTGGGTTTTCACTTTTTTTCCCAGAAGTAAATACATTTATCTCCAAGGATATTTGTAAATTTACGATTAATAACAATGATCTGAAATCTTACATACGAATTTCATAAAATTTATTTCCCAAAGGCAATCTCTTCCAACTTCTCAGAGCAAGCAACCTGAGTGTTGGAAGAACAGCAGCTGCTGTAAAAATAAGAGAAAATGCCATGACTTCATGGCTCTATCTTTTATTTGTCAAATGGGAAATGACTCACTCTTACTGCATCTAGAATGCAGATTTTTAAACGTGCATTTCAGAGGTCCTTCCATATCAGTAAATGTTGTAAATTCTGATGGGAAGCCATAAGATGATAGTACCACTGCAGCCCCTTTCCCTTACCTCTCTTCTTTTAAAACAAGTAAGTGTTTTTTTCAAATCACTGGTGGTGTTAGAGCATATGCATTGTAATGCAGTACATCAAATGGGGTTTGACTGCATTAGGGAAATGAACATTCCTTCCTGCTTAAGGGACTCAGACTTCTGTTTCTTTAAAGGTAAGGCTTTTCTCCCCTAACAAAATTCACAAAAAATTTTAGAAGAAGTTATGTGAGATCTTTCGTTGCAGCAGATTGCTGGATGCTAGCATTGTACAGTATGAATTTGCCATACATGCTCTTGGGTTTGGAATTAATTGTATAATTCTCAGGATAGCAATATGAATGTTAGAGCCAGCTTGGTGAAAATTCCTGCTTGTAATGATGCAAGGATAAACAATGATAAAATCATTTTAGAAATATGGAAATACATCCCCTATAGATTGTATGTTATATACTTCCAATATTGTGTCATATTTGGCACCCTTTCTTGAAGAAAAATAGAAGCATTCTCAAGTAGATGAATTAATTTAAAGAAACCCATAAATAGGCTGAAAATACTGGAGCTGTTTAGAACCAGGAGAGATATTTGGGAAATATAAGCAACAATAAGTGAGTTCCAGTAAGTTGCTTAGATAAAAGAAAATAGAAGATTACTCAAAAGCAGAGAACTGGTCACTTTCTAGTTATATTTCAGTCTCTTTCTCTGTTAATAAAAGGAATGATCCAAAAGATTGCAAAGAACTCCATGCCCTGTCTGCAACCTTCAAGGTAATGTGGTACTTTCCATTTTCAGGATCCTGCTTCCATTAATTTTAACATTGCCAGGCTGCTTGTTTTGTACCGAAGCTTTCTCTGTGTACTCGGTTTGTTCTTTTTGGAAGGAGCTGGGCAGTTCTTCAGCTCTGTTGAGATTTCTGGAGGTTTGGTGAAGGTGAACTGCGCCAGGCACAATCGGACTGGGGATTTGAGAGTGATAGACTGGATGATATTAATGCAGGGAATGTGATAAACTGGAGAGAGGAGGGCAGAAGAGCTGGCAGTTCCAGCCGCTGTACAGAGCAAACTGGGGACTCTCAGGGTTCAGAGTCCTGCTGTTTCTTTGGGAATCTGGAAATTTGGGAAGCTACCAAAGCATGTGGGTGTTGCTGGTGCTGCTAATCCAGGCAGGGAAGGCAGCTCCGTGCTGCTGTTGGCTGCTGTTCAGCAGCTCAGATTGCAGTGCCTGCTTTGCCAGCTCGCAGCTCGCCCAGTGACCCGTGGTCACATTAGCATGATACCACATCATGAGTTCTGATTTTCTTGGTGCAAAGTCAGGCTCTCAGGGCTTAGGAAACATTGAAATGAAGATGCACAATCTTGATTTGGTGCTCTGTTTCTTTCCGGTGTGATGGGCTTATATAAGGAAGCATTTCGTATCTTTCCCTTAATTATTCTTTCCTTCTATTGATGTCTCTTTAAAAAAAATGCATTTTTTTAATTTCATAACATGTGGTTGGCATGTAAACAATCCCATTTTTAAGTCTTAGTTGCCTCCCTTAAGAGACCAAGAATAACTATTGATATGAAATTTCTGCCAGCTTCTGAACTTGCTGAGAAGGTTGAGGGCTTTTTTTAGCAAAGTGGAAAAAAATGCGGTCCAAAACATAAAAGGGTAAACTCCAAAAGTAGCTGTTTGTTTTAAGTTACTCATACCAAGAAAACTACCTAGTTTTTAATTCAAAAAAACCCCAACTTAAAATACAGTTCCTCTTGTGAAATAAAGACTGAATTTGCAGGTTTTTAACTCCATGTGTTTTCCAGTTTGGATGCATTGGGGTTACCTTCCTTTTGATTTATTCCAGGGAAAAGAACTTCATGTATGCAATACTTCCTTTAAAGAGAGGCAACTGAAACCTGGTCACTGGGAATAGTATAGCTTTTCTATTCTGTAGGGACCACACAAACATTACAGAAATATTACTCAAGTTACAAAATCATCAACATTTTCTGTGTTTTGCATCTTCTCTTGGTGTTGTGGCTGCACACTGTTTATGCACTGCTTTGAAATGTTTCTTTACTTGTACCCCAGAGGAGAAGAAGAATCAAATCTAAACATTGTGTGTGTTCCAAATAGAAGGAAGTAATCTATGCTTCAGAAGTAAAAGCAGAAAGAAATCTGAATCAATGAGCTTTTCAACAAGAAAATATTTCTTCACTGTGTTTTTCCTCTCCCTCTTGCAGATTTAGCACTGGTTGGCCTTCACCAGCAAATGGAGATGAGATCCATAAAAGAGTGAAAAATATTTTAAGGACACACAGTGCTCGACAGCGCCTAATATTTGTAAGTTGGACTGCAAACTTAATCCTTTCTCTTCTCCAAAATGGCTGAAAAAGAGAACTGTGCCTACAGTCTTGGATTTATTATAATGTTGTCCTTTGAGACAGCCTTGATTGTAGAAATATGGATTTGGGGTGTGAGCTCAACTGTTTCACACTGATTTCAGAAGCCTCCTTACCTTTAGCCTTTATGGGCAAGTGGTACAGGCACTCTCTCATGGTTTATTGAGGACAATTATGTTGGGGTTTGGGGGTTTTTTTATATCCTGATTCTCCAATTCGAATTTAAGCAAAAAATGTTACAGATGTGTAGAACATCCTGGCTTAACATGTTGTACAGCTGCACATCAGCAGCTGCATGTATCCAGCTGTTTCTAGAGCTAATATTATTCTTCAGATGTGTGCTTTTTTTCCCTTAATTACCTGGCTTTCAGTGAACAGAGCTCTTTGTCTAATGAGATTACACCCAGGAACAGAATATTTTACCCTTGATGAAATTTTGAGGTGTGGTTTTAGACAAAAAAATTTCCTATTGTAATTTTGAGAAACACTCAAAAAACACCAGAGCATTGTACCAACTGAAAAAGAAGATTGTTCATCTGCAGAGAATTTAGAATCTTGAGTGTGAGGTGAAGCAAAATAAAAGTAGGATGAAAAGGATGTAAGGATGAGATATGATTATGATATAATGATCATAATGATGATTATGATATAAAATGATTAGGAGCTCTGGCAGCCTAACTCAGAAATGTTATTGATGGGTTAGAAGAGACATAAGTCACCCAAAGTGGAGAAAGGCAGCTTTTTTTGCTTCAGTTTCTCTCTTAGAAAATGGAATGTTGACAGAAATCTGCTTTTGAATGTTGGTGCAATTTTAAGTTGCTGCTGTCCCCAGCTGTCCACCTTTCCCCTCAGCTGTGGTGGGAAGTGGGGTAAAAAGTGTGGGAGCCCTGATGTCCCCCCCTCACATTCCCCACAGCAAGAGCAGGGGCAGCACTGCTGTGCTGGCTGGGATGGGGGCACTCCACTGGCTACAGGAAACCCATGGCAGAAGTGATGCTTGGTGTCTTGATTCACTGCTGCAAGACGGGTTGAAGAACATCTGTCTTCACTCTGAAGTCCTTATTTATTTATTTATTTATCTATTTATTTGTGTCTCCAAATTTAGCCAAGTTGGGCAGCTCATTGTCTCATCTCATTCTCACTTAATCTGGTCATTGTCTTGTTTCTGTTCAATCTTCATTTTTAGCTTAGTTGTGGTATTTACTTTAAACTCAGAAAAACCTTTTCTCTTGCATACTAAGACTGATCTAGTTCATGCTGTACCTCCCTGAGTTTGTATTTGAATGTTATGGTTTTGTGATCTGCTGCCTCAAATAGAAGATGCCCATGACATTTTCCTGTGTTTCAGCCACTCAGAATAGGTACAAATCACGTCAAATGCTTCCCTGATGTTTCAATGAACTTAACAAACTGCATTTCTTGTCAGTCCAGCACCTACATTTAACGAAAGCTTGCACAGCCTGAGCTATCTCTGGTGGTTCTTGACTGCTTTCCTTGAACAGTAGACCATGAATTTATGATAAGGCGAGTTGAATGATTGGTTGCATGGTCTCTCCATGCAGTCTAAAAGACTCTGCAAACATTGTGATGGAATTCTTGAATTGTGGGACATTCTGTTGGCTCTCTCAGTGCACCTTGTCACTTCCAGGATCAAACACTTGCTGAATCCTCATGGGGATTAATAAGCAGAGATGATAATTCTCCCTCTTCTGTTGGAAAATCTTGTGCTTCTGCCCTAAAATTCCAGCTGTTAGGGTATTGGGCCTTTAATTATCAATCTGGTCAGAGCAGTGCTGGCATTTTTCTTACTCCATTTCCTTCCAGTAAGCAAAAGGAAGGGAAGGATGCTACAGAGAAGTCTTGTGGTGTTGGATAGTTGTGTAGAGCTGGCTTGTGAAAGCTGTGCTCACAGCAGCTGACCTGATTAAAAAAAGAGAAAAAATATCAGTTGTCTGTGTAGTAAGTGCTGTAAAATACACCAGGATTGGCTGTGCTTCCCCACGTGGCCCAATATCTAGGCTGTGGTGTTGCACAGTGGATGGCTGAGGTAAATGGGTCAACTTGAAAGTGAGGAAATAGTAAAACAAGTGCATTGGCAATGTGGTGAGCAGGTTCTGGCTCCAATCTAGATCCTTGTCAAACTTTGAAAGGTTAAAAAGTATCTCTTACTCTGTTTCGTTCCAAAGAGCCTAATGCTAACTAACCATCCCCAGAAGCATCCAACTGTGTCTTCCAAATTTCATTTTCAAAATGCTCTGTAAAAATAGTGTGGCTGGAGCTCTGCTGCAGATTCCTTGGGGTGTCCACTGTACCTTTCTGCTGTGACATTCTGACAGTATTGTAATGTTTCCATCTTTTTTTTTTGCTTTCCAGAGCATAATGTGCCTCTGGCAAATGCTGCAGAGTTTTATTTATCACTGTACCCCATTTCCTCTTCAGTGCTTTGTAGTGTGTGACTGCTGAAGGAAGAGAGCTTTCCTGTTTACAAACACACTTATTACCTTGTATTTCACCACTATAAATCCTCTCAGGTTTTTCCTCATCCATATGCCGCTGTTCAGCTTGCTCTGCATCTTATTGCCATCTACCACTATATTTATTGTCTTTTCTCCCAGTTCTGTGTTACCAGCAAGTGTGATTATTTTTACTGCAGTCTTTTTTCCAATTATTTCTCCTATAGCATGAAAGATGACTTTGTTTACTAATCCTTACAGCAATTGACTTGTGCTGAAAGCATCACTTAATATCAGCCCTTAAGTAGGGTCTTTGCTCTTCAGAGTAGAGTGAACATGATTGTGTGTGCTGGAATTTCTACCATCCCATCTCAAGTGAGCAACTGGCTCCCTCCACACAGCTGTTTTGTTTCTTTCTTCCTTAAGAGGGCAAATTTGGGTTAATTAATGTCTAGATAGCATTTGGAAGGTAAAATTGCATTCTAGCAACTGAGAATACCTGACTAAAGGGTCATTAAGTGGATCAGATTTTTTTTAAAGTTCAGTAAGCATGTACAAAACATTGGAGATGAAGTTGAAGGATTCAGATGTGTGGAATGCTTCTGCCTGGTAAAACACATGAAATGGATACCATCATAAGTTTGGGGTTCTTTTTCCCCTTTTCTGCAAGAAACACAAAAGCAGTAAGCAGTAGGTTTCAGAGCATTTTGGCAATGTGTTTGTTGGGAATTATTGACGCTTCTGCTGTCTGCATAGTTCTCTAGATCTACACTGCCTAGAAATTCTTTCCAGTTTATTACCTGAAAATTATTAGCTGAATTGTACTGAACTTAATTAAAAATGTTCATAAACGGCATTTGGCTCATTACACTTTGTCCCTTTCTCCCCCAAGAAATGTAAGCACTTTAATAGTCCTCTAAATGAGAAGAAAGTATTTTTGAAATGAGATCATTGTAATCAGAAACCAAGGTAATGAGAATTTGATTTCTGGGCTTTTTTAGGATGATGTGCCTCAGAGAAGAGAACCTTCAGATAACGCGCCCTTAACCGTGAGTGAGCTGCGGAGCAGGTACGGAGTTTTTCTCTGACCAAGACAAAACATTCATATTCAACATTGCCCTTTACAATTAGCTAAAAATTTCTCTTCCCATTTTGAGTTTTGTCCTGTATTGCACAGGGAAAAGGTTTCTGGAGGCATTACTCATACCAAGCTTTCTCACCTAAAAGCAAAATACAGTTAAATATAATTATGCCTTTGATGTTGTTTGGCACTGTGTCAGTATAGTCTTTGTAAAATGCTGGGTTTGGAACTGGACTTGGCTAAAAAAATTATTCTTGGGCAGAAGTTTTTGGAATTTGTCAACCAGAGAGCAAATGTCACTTTTAAAATAATCACTTGGTTATTGTTTTTCTTAAAACTATAGGAGTGCAGAAATAAATTTATTTAGTAATATTGTTTGGGGCTGGATTTTTTGTTTGTTCCCTTTTTTTTTTTTTTTTTTTTTGCAAAATAGATATTTAGAAAAGAGAAGCATTTTCCAAAAACTACAGCAAATTAACTACAGCAAATTTATATGGTATAGTTTAGTGATGCAGCATGCCATATTTCAGAAGCTGTCTTGGAAACCTGAGATCTTGAAAGCCTGGTTTATGTAGATTAATTACTCTGTGAACTCTTCACATACATGACCAGAGTTTAATTTGAATAATTTACTTATAAGATACCGATTGGATTGATTTTGATGACTTCTGTAGTAGAAGTTAGCACTATTGATGTTCTCTGTGTATGCACACAATATTTTGTACAATATTTTGGGTACCTATTGGAGGAAAGATACTAACTCTTTTTTGGGCTTCTATGGCTCTTCTGGTTTTCTTTATACTAAGGGAGAAGTTGTGGTGCTATATTTGAGAGGTGTTGCCATTAGAAAAGAAAAGGGTTTATTTTGATAATTTCATGTGACACACTGTGTTCTAACAAAGGCATCCCAAATCACCACTGTACACCCCTGAAAGGAGGGTATTTCAGTATGGGCACCATAGCAAGCTTCTACATGAAATTTGTTAGCTCTAAAAAGTTCATTTAGGATTTGCTGGCTTTTTTTTAAGTCCCTGTGATTTGTAATCACCTCTGTGCAAGGGATTACTCCGATTTCCAAATGGCTGTGAAGTTGCTGCTGGAGTTGTGTCTCTGGTACCTGCGCTCACTCCTGTATTCTGCGTAGCCTTTCTGCTCCCTTATCCTTTGTCCTGACAGCTGGGCAATTAAACTGTGCAGGATGTGTTTGTGAGAGAGAAAGTGCAAGTTTTTGTTTTGAGGCAGCTTTGGGACTTTGAGATTTATGCTGAAACTGCAGACCATGAAAAAAAAATGAAAACCAAACCCTAATACTGGAGAATCCTGAAGTGATGGGATATGAAATGTGGCACTCAGGTTGGGAAAGGACTGCTCCTTGGGTTTAGAGGCTGGCAGCTCTGGGGGTGAGACATAAAGGACTCGAGGACAGTCAGATTGCTGAGTGTTTGCCACAGTGCTATAAACAGGATACAAGGACAGAGACAGAGTTCATGGAAGGACAGGGTACTGTAGACCAAATGCTGGCAGTAAAGTAGATGGATGATTGAAAACCACTGGGAGCAAGGAAAAGGTCTGTGTTTTGTGAAATATTTAGTATATGATTCACTCAGAGAAGAACTTCTGGGACTCTTAAAGGAGATGTATGAGGGAACAAAAGCATATGACAGGTATTTCAGAGCAGGGAGTTGCGTGCAGAAATCCTGCTGTTAATATGATTTGTGAGTGTAATTCCCAGATTGCTTAGCTCAAGTTGTCAGCTGGTTTCCAGTTGAGACAGGAGAGGGACTCTCCCTAACTTGCTGTAGCTTTGTCCAGGTATCTCATGCACAAGGGCTGGCTAATGGAAATCCAAACACACACCCCTCCAGAAAGAGAAAGGAAAATTAAGCTTATGTCCTTTTATAAGTCTTTGTCAGTACCAGAATAAGGAACTTGTTATTATTGGGTTTTGAGTCTTTATTGCAATTAAAGTGGTTGGATTTTGAGTGTCTCTACGTAAATTCAGCTTTTAGGAGAAGAAAAGGCTTGCTGCTGGAAATGGATTCCAAGGAAAAGAGTGTCAGAGCTGTTTGTTGTATAGTTACAAGTGCTGTGCCTGCTTGTTGGGCTGAGAATTCTCCATCAGAAGTGAGGTACCACGAACTGCAGGAAGGAGAAGGTGGAACTGCAGTTGTTGATGAGTCCCCAGGGTATTGACTTGTCTGCATTTGACACAAGCCTGTATAACTTCGCATTGATTTTGTTTGGTAGGCTGGTTTCTTTGTGTCCAAACTGTGAAGCACAGTTAACTCAGGATGATAAACAGGTTTAAATCTGCTCCATGCCATTGACTGACTTTAAATGATGGAGCCTTTGGAATAAGTGTGGAAGTGGCCTTTCTCTCTTTTTAATATTGGAGCCACACAAGAGGTCTTGTTTTATTTGGTGTAGGCTGGCATCACCTTAATATTTGAATGTAAGAAATCTCAAAGCAAAAGCTGTTCCTTCTTTTGTTTTCCAAGGGGCAGTGGAAGCTGGGGATGTCAATTTAGAAAACTGATCCTACATCTTCCACTTCTTTCCCTTTTCCATTCTTTGAGTGAAAACATTGTGTTTTGATGCAGCTGGATACATGTATTCATGGATTTGACATAAGGTTTCTTTCAATTTTGTCCCATGTTGCCAGATATTAACTAGAGGATGAAGTTTTAAGTACTGGTTTGATCCCAGAAGACACTCTCATTAATAAATGACATGTATATAAGAAACTGTAAAGCTTCACATTTCCAGTTTCATTTCCCAGACTGAGAACATTTGCAAAAGGCTGGAGATAACTCAGTCCTAATTTTTAAGTGTCTTAAGTGCCTAAATCTCTGAGCAGATGTGGAAAATGTCACCTCGGTTGTAATTTTTTTCTGATGATTTTTTAGCTTCTTGTTTCATGCTTTATTACAAGGAAATTGCTCATTTAATTATATGACACAAACCTTTGTTTTGAAAACATCAAGAGGAAGCAAATAGTCATGGTGTTTAGATACAAACTATTCAGATTTGGCAGTGTTTTGTAATGATTCTCAGAGTATAAATTTCACTTCATAGATCTAGGAAATAATTTCTCAAAGCAACTGAAAGATGAGCCTGTATTTGTGTTTAGTATTAAAACAGTGACACAGAAGATGGGGTGGGGAAGGAACTCTGGATTGCCACTATATCAAAATGTATTTGGTCGAAAACTTAATCCAAGATGTTTCTGATAGAGCACTTTACAGCTGCAACCACAGTAATTTAATATCCCCCTGATAGATTGTCTTCATATTGAAATAGCTGCTTGTGGTTACAATTTCACCTTCAAAGGACACAAAAATCCTACTGTGTTGCTCTTGCCTAGTGACACAGCCTGCAAAAATACATCAGAATTACTGCAGGTTCTCTGAAAATTAATTCTGTTTGGGGGGCATTACGAAGTGCACTCAGATAAGTGGGGGAGGATTTGTGTGAATGAATAACATGGGGGGATTCCTATTTCTTAAAAGTAGATGCAGTGCAGTTTTTATTTTGGTTTGTGGAAGGTAATCTGTGCTTAGCAGCTCCACATTGGTATTTCTGCTGGTTTTGTGCTGCTGATCCCTCTTCCACATCTAGATTTGATCATTGTTTCTTGTCTTCTTTCCTCTGACAGTTCTCCATTGCAGCGGAATGCTCCTGTTCACTTGGGTAATGGTGAATGTTGGTCTGCTCCTGCAGCTGTGTACAGAGAGAAGCCTCACAGAGCAATCCTGGAGGAGAGTCTTGGAAAGATATACAGGAACATGTATGAGAAAGCTGCTGGTGCTGTTTCAGACCAAGAAACACATTCCTGAAAGCAACTCACCTGAAAACGCACAGTGTACAGTATTTGTAACTAAACCTATTTTTATATAACAATATTTGTACTCCATTTTTAAGGTGTCATTATGGTCAGGCAGGGTTTTGGAGAAATGGGGGTTTGACAAAAGGGAGTGATTAGCATCCACCCCCAGAAAAAGAAACAAAAACTCCCTAACAAAACATCTCCACAGTTAAGCAAGATGGTGTTGCTCCTTTGAGACTCTGAACAGAGAGTCAATTAAAGACTAATAGGTCTGCTGGACATTCCTGTCTGACATCAACTCAGGTTTCAGCTGCAGCCAGTTCTTATTAAATAACTAAATCTATTTAGCAACATAAACAGAATTGGTTGAAGAAGCAGTTTGTCCTGGTGGTCAGAGAGAGGACCTAAAGGGGAAGGTGAATGTGAGTGTTGGTTTAAAAGTGACCCATCTGGGACAAAGAGAATTGTTTCCTAGACAGTTGCCTTTAAATTGTTATTGATTTTTTTTTTGAGAAGGGCACAAACTCTGGTACTATAGGACCTACAGGCATGTATTTGAAGTGGTTTTGAGCACCTGTAGTCGCAAGTGTTCTGATACTGTGAAATTTTAAAGGAAAAACACCCAGCCCAGCAGCCTTTGTGTCAGATGAAAGGTCGTCTTCACACAGCCTTTGCATTTGAAAGCTTCCATGTTCTCCTGAATGCAGCCATGACATTTGCCAATACACCTGTCATTTTAAAAAAGATGAATAAGAAAGGTGTGGGAAAGACCAGAGCTAGTCAGCAGTCAGCAAGCTCCTTGTGTTCTGTACAGGCCTTCTGAAATTCCTGCATCACAATCCCACCTAATTTGGAGCCTGTCCTTCTCAGTCTCCTGGGATCCTGTTGGCAGAAATCACTTCGTTTTTGCTAAAGGCCACCAAATGTTCATCAGCAGTTCGATGCTTTCCCCAGGGATGGAACCTTTTCAGCCTTGCACTGAGCAGATCCCACATTAGCAGACCAGGGCAATTTGCCCATCCATTGAAAAGCTGAATGTTTTAAAAGGGCAAGAGTGTCCATCTCCTGCTTCCCCTCAGAATGTGGAAAAAACAAACGCCTGTTCTGGCTGCCTCCCTGTGTGAGCGAACAGAGTCAGCTCCTCCGATGCCATTTTACCTGTTGTGATTAGATAAAGGATAAAGCTAGCAGTACAGATGGCACAGCATATGACTGGAACCTGCCAGCATGCCTACATAAACAAAAAGTTGGTCTATTCTGCCTTCCCTCCTTTAATGCTGAGACAACAGAATTGATTTCAGCAAGCAGTTGGTGAGCAATTGCACTGGTGGGAGGGCACGTGGAAGGGCTGTGTGCTGCTGTTCCAGGCAAGGGCACTCTCAGAGGAAGTGTCTCACATAGAGACATTTCTATTCCTTTTAAGTGTTGAACCTTGAAGTAGATTAACACTGATAACTTCCTGTCCGTGCTGCCATTTAGCACATCAGTGCTTTCACAGGGCATCAGTGGCACAGTCTCATGGGATGGAGAAGTGCCCAGTCACTCTGTGAGATAGCAGGACACTGTTTTCTGCAGAAATGAAAAGTGAAACTTGCCCAAGCTGTGTCCCTGAAGGCAGGGAGGCCACGGAGGGTTGTGCTACCAGGACCTGGTGTTCACTGGCCTCTCCAGTGACCCCATATTAGTCCACAAAGGAAAAGTTTTCTTGCTGTTCAGAGGAGTAGCTATATTGAAGTAGATCCTAAATAGGCAGGGCAGATTCTGAGAGACACTTTCCAAGGTTTTGGTTTAAAATTAGTCTGTTGAAACTTGAAGGTTTTTGCAGTTTCCTGTATGTCTTTGAGCCATAAGATTCAATCTTGTTCTTGTGGTATCCTGCAGTTTTTATTCAATATTCTCCGTGCATTCCCTCCCCAGTGTCACAGCTGAGTAAAAGTTAGTCTTCTGAAGATTGGCTGGTCCCCTTTGGCCTGATCTGGCTCTGTGACATAGAAAACCTGTTTGATTTTTCCTTCCCCAACAATCCAGCAGATTTCCGTCCCTCTTCAGTGTGTGAGAAGGCCTGAATGCTGAGGGATTGTTGTGGGGTTTTTCTGTACATTTATGAAGGACACAAGATGCTATGAATTCAAGACATGAGGGGATGAGAAAGGTTAGGGGCCACTATAAAAAAGCAAGGTGGTGTTTTCAAGGCGTCCAAGGAACGACTGGAGTGTATCTGTTTAATCCCCTAGCTAAAGAAAGGAAAGCATATGGTAATGTGGCAACCTTCAGTTCTCATCAAAGATGAAACATTTTTCAGCAAAGTGAAAACTGGATGTGAGAAGAAAATGTCATTACTGAATTTGGACCAGTATGTATATTCTCAGTGTGGCCTTCTTCTTTCAAATGGAGCAGACAGACTCTTGAGTGTCTTTGGCCCTGCTCCAGCTGGGAGGGAGATGTGTGTTTGGTGTCTTTCTGAATCAGCTGCTGCAGGAGATGTTCCTCTCCTGGGTCAGAGTCATTGCACAGCTCACGCCATGATACAGCAAAGAGTGCTCTCCTCCAAGCACTGTGCTGGAAATCCAGTTGGGTAAATGGAAAACTTTCCTCTGGAGTGTGACTTCAGACCCAAACTACTCTGATCTGTCCCCAAAATCTTCAAGGCACGTTGTTTTCAGAAGCATTTTGCCCTTCCGTGTTTGCTCAGGTGGCCCTGCCAGCGCACACAGCTCTGAGCACGGCTGCTCCTCTGCTCCTGCAGCCTGGGAGAAGTGGAGGTTCAGGCACTGAACCAACACAGCAATAAACTGTAATTGTTTAGTGCACCTTGCCTTCTGATACAATTTAAATCCCTTCTATCAAATGCAAATTTCTGGATTCCTGAGTGGAGCTTTAAATAGCATTTTCTGTGCTCATTCCTTATCTTTTGCCATCCACAAAGTTCTAGTGACATAGATGGCATAATTCCACCCCCGTCATTTTAGCTCTTAAAGGAAAGCTGCCTACTCAAATCTGGCAATAATGGGCCAGATTAGGAGTGAATTAGTGCTTTTCTGTAGAGTCTGTGTCTCTCCCTTGCCTTCCCCAAGTTATTATAACCCACGAGTATTCTCACCAAAAGCTGTTCAGCATCCAGTGATGCTTGCAGGATGCAATCAGTGCAATATTTTAATCACTTTCATTTTAGTGAGTCAGACTCTGCTTCCTACTTGCTCCCTTCCATCTCTCCTGTGAATAACTTGGTACTGTTTAGGATCTCGGGCTGGTTTTGCATAAACTGCCTGCCTGTGTTCAGTGGAAATGCAAGTCCTTGGCTGAGGAGTAGCTGCTTTGGCAATCACTCAGTCACTGACCTGATGTGAATTAAAGGCAAAAATGTCAAACTCTTTAATGATTTGCCTTATCTGAGGTTTTGACTGAGAGGAAGAGAAGCTTAAATTGCTCCACTGAGGATAAGAAGCATAGGGATGGCTGGAGTAATGGGAACAGGTAGGAGCAGCTTTGTAAGATAGATGGGGAGCAGTGTTTATGCTCCAAAGCTGAGCAGCTTGGGAAGTGATGAGGGCTGTTCTTTAGATTGTGCATCACATGCTTGAATTTTACTATTACTTCACAGGCTGCCAAAATTGTCAGGAGAGAAAGAAATCTACCTGGAGATGTTGGGAATCTATTTTTGGGATAAAATAACAGAACATTTAGCTCTGCTCAGTATTAAATAGTCTTTTCCAAACTCCTTCTCATTGTTACCTCAGCTGTAAAATGGGGAGTTTGTGCTCTGTTGAAGCTTAATTAAATGACTATGAAGTGCTTTGGGATCCTGAGGTGAATGTTAAAGAAATTATTTTGTGGAAGCCTGGCTGAAAAGTCCCATCTCATCTCCAGGTTACTAAAAAGGCTTTATTTTAATTTTCTCAGGTTTATTATGTTTTAATCAGACAATTATTAAACAAATCTTAATCAGATTTAATACATTTCTATCTTTATCAGAGAGGGCTAGAAAAGATAATGAGCTGCTTTACTACATGTGCTCTTAGGAGCTAATCTTTGCAGTTGGTATCTTGCTCAGCTGCTGTCTCCTGCATGATCTGGGTTCATATCCTGACACTGATTGCTCTTACGATATCTTTTTTTTCTTGTTTTTAATATTAATTATTTTTTTCATCCTGATGTCTTAGTGCTGCTTGCTCTGTGTACTAACCAGCACTGTTCACATCTTTCACATCAGTTGTCCTCATCCTCTCCCCAGGAACAAAGGGTGCAATGTGACAGTAGATAATTTTGTGGGGTGTGCCATGGGATTGTCAGAGAAAGTTGGAAGGAATCTCTGCCTTCCCACTCCACGTGTGAGGAATAACTTGGTACATAATTCTGCTCTTCCCAATTTTTAAGCTTGAAATGTTTTCTGAGACACTGAACTCTGCAACAAAATTCTCAGCCTTTTAGCAGTGGTCTCCTGCTGTATAAATCTGGTAATGTGGAATCTCTGGGTCATAGGAAAGGCCATGGTGTTAATTACTTCAGTGGTTGTGGAGTGATCATTACCGGGATGCTGAGAATGAGATTTGTTTAGTAATCATGGAATTTGAGGAAACTTTCAAATCAATGAAATTGAGCCTCTTGGTTCCAGTGAGAACATTTGAAGCTGAGAGAGAACAGCACTTCTAGGGCTGATCTTGATGAGCTGCCTCCCTGACAGAAGGGGTGTCTGCCTTAGGCGATGTCTCTGGGAGCAGCAGAGAATTGGTCTTTGCCCATTTCCTTTCAGTTCCAACAAATGCAGCAGCGTTGTGGGAAGTGATTGAAACCCCCAATATTCCTGTTGCCATTGCACAGGAACTATTAAGCACAAGCCCCCTTGATTACTGTTGGTTTCTGCTCCTTTCCCCATGGAATTCAAAACATCATCAACCAAAGCCCTTAAAAGATGTGGCTGTAGCTCCTTTTATCAGTGTTGGCTTGCCAAAGGCATGGAGTTTGTTCCCAGTTTGTCTTTGTGAGAAATTCTCTGAAGTGTGGTGCTAATTTGTCTGGATGGCAACATAAAGGAACTGTAATCTTTCTCTTTCCTTGATCTATGTGGAGATTGTGCTTTTTCTTCATGGGTATTTCCCTTCAGTTCTGGGTGATTGCCTCTGGCCCAGCAGAGAATTCCCTGCAGCCTGAGCTGCAGCCACCTTCTCACCTCCTTGGGGAAAGGAGTTTGCTGCTGCCAAACAACATCCCTCCTGGTTCATAAGGATTTACTGATCCTCAGGAGACAGCACAAAAATTCTGTTCTGTGGCCAGGCCTTTGCATAACCCTGTGGAGCTGATGGCATGGAATGAAGAGAGCTTCAGCCAGAGCAGGGTGGGAGGCTGGGAGCAGGGCTGGTGTGGAGAGTGTTTGATGCCTGGCATGCCATGAATTATGCATTTCTATACCTTGAATTATCAGTGTAGGAAATAACCTGTGCAACTCCTGAGTAACAAAAGCACCATTTACATCACTGAGTGGTGGTGAATTCTAATGCTTGTATTTGCATTGTTACCCTGACTGTAGCTGTAGGAACTGTTTCATTCAGTATTCCAGTAGTAAACACTTGCTAAGAGGTTGCTTTCCCTGCCTGCCTTGTTTTCACCACAGTCATCTAGTGTTTACATACATTTTAGCCTCTGTGCCATTTTTGAAGGCTTTATTTGTCTCATTTATGTTTCTGGTTTGGATAATACTTAAATATGAAATCCATCTGGGAAACATATTGTATATTCACGTCGAGGGGTAAAACCAGTTTTTAATTAAAATTTTATACAGCACTTGTATTTCACTTTGTCCTGTTTTATTATGAAACACTTCAATCTTCTTCCTAAAACACATATGTCTTGTGCGTTTCAAGATGTTCCTTGTTGCTCATGCAGAACCAGTTTGGGAGCTCTGTCAGCACAGTGCCATATGTTCTGGGCTTCATTTAGCTTCTCTGCCGTTTGTGGAGGCAGCAGATTGGATGGAATGCAGCTCAGCTCGGCTCCATTCTTCTCTTTGTAAACTTGTCAAGAGATAAAAAAAGCAGGGAGAAGGAAAACACTGAATAATACTCGAGTGAGTTGAATTATCAATAAGTTATGGGAACGTGGCCAATCAAAATTGAGGTTTCTCGTGTGTTTGAGGATTTTCCTTAATTGCGGCTTTTGCAGAGCCTATAAATTGATGCCTCCCTCGGTGCTACCCAGTCTTACACCCAAAACAAGTGCTGAAGATTGAGATATAACCCGAGTCATTTGGAAATGACAAGCATGAAGTGCTCGATTTTGCATTGATCCGCTGGTTTAAATTAAAATAAAAATCAGTGAGTAGATTTCACAGAATATTTTGACCTGGAAGGGGCCTATGAGAACCATCGAGGCCAACTCTGAAGTGCATGGCTCCTACAGGGATCAAACCCTGCCCTCAGTGTTGTTTGCACCAAGCTCTGACCCCTGGAGTGGGAGCAGGTGGACATGTGGAGGGATCCTGCTGCTCTTTGGTGTCTTCTGGCTCTGAGGAGGATAACGCTGCACTCCTTAAATGCCTGGTACTGAAAAGAGGAAGCTCAAGAGTGATGGTGACCTTCTGCTAAAAAAAAACACACCCAAAAAATCAAAAAAGGTCATTTTTCTTACCAACCCATCCTGTTTCTTCCCTGCCCCCCATCATCTTGACCATGAACCAGTGGCTGCCATCAGCCTTTAATCCACGGCTGGTGTGTGGGCACAGCCCAGCTGGGCACTGGTGGTATCCAGGGGTTCCAGGCACTGCTCTGCCCAGAGATTTCAGGACCACCACAGTGGCTTTGACAGAGGACCAGAGTATTTCTGTGATTCTGTAACTAGAGCTTAAAAACAAAACAGAATAAGAAACTGGCAAAAAAAGGAATCCATATTAGTCTGCTTCCCCTTTGCTGAGGTGTGAGGCTGGAAGGGAAGGGCACGAGCAGCTGCTTGATGTGGCTGTGGAGGAGTGGGGAGGGAAACTTCTGTAGTCCTGACCCAAGGTCGGTCAGAAATCACCAGCTGGAGTGACATGAGTGTGAACCTGGTTGAAGTGACAGGCAGCTCAGCCCCTGGGACTCTATTTACATATGTTTAAAACAAACAAAAGAAAGCTGCCTTTGTTGCCCAGGAAAATCTATTTACTTGGCATTCAGCTCATGTAGAAGCTGGAACTTCTTCCACAGAAGTAGAAACAAAGTGACTGACATTTCTGCTCTGATGTGAGGCTGCAGCTAAGATTTGATTTTGAAATATGAAAGTAAACTGGAACTACCTCCAATTTAAAGGTGGATTTTTAATGACCTTAAAAGTTTTGAGAAGTTTTTTTTCCCTTCCCTTAGGGACCAGAAAAAATTATAACAGTAATCTTACTTATAGCTGTAAGTCTACAGAGACAGTGGCTGTAGGTTAATGAAAAATTGACACTGCTACTTGCTCTGCTTCCAGCAGAATATTTTTTTCTTCAAACTGAAGTGAACTATTGCACTGTGTGAGCTGGTTGTGAGTCTCACATATTTAAGTGGATGCTGCTTTTGTGGAAGCCACAGGAGCAAGTCACAGAACAGCATTTCTGTTTGGAACATGTGTGGCAATAATTATGGGGTTCTTAAAATGGTTACGCTGGTCTTTCCCACAGAAATAAAGAAATAAAAAATAAAAAAAATAAATAAATAAAGAAATGAAAAATTGCTTGCTGGCTTAGTCTAAACCAGAGTGGCAGAGGAACTGTACCCAATGATCTCCATCCCAGTGCCTGATCCTGTCAAGCAGCCCCATCCCAGTCCAGCAGAGAAACCCCAGAGCAGGAGCTGGGCACTGCATGTGCAGTTGCTCCTGTTTTGCACACACGTGTGCACTGTTCCACACTGCTCCTGTGGCACAGGGACTCGGGGGACACCCTGTGGCTCACAGAGATCTGCTCAAGTGCCCTCTCCAGGAGCCTTTCTGCAGCTTGTTCCTGGGAATCAGAGATGGCACCAACTCACAGCTCAGGCTGCCTTTGCTTCGGGCTCTGACAACTTAATAACTGTTTGTTGTCCTTGGCATGGTGGTGCCATCTGGCCCTGCTTGGCCAGCGGGGCTGTGATCCTGCACTGCCTGGAATTTCAGCTCCTGCTGGTGAGATGCTGGGCTGTGCTGGAATGGCAGCAGCAGCAGCTCGGTGCCAGCCTGTGGCAGATGGAACGCGCCTCAATCAGCCCCGAGAGCTGTGATGGAGATGGACACACAGAGCTGTTGGAGCTGCCTTTGAGACAATTCAGGGAAGGCGTGAAGGGGGTTTCAGGTGTGACACAGGACCCCAAGGCAGGAATTAAAGAGCCACAGGATGTCCACAGGCCTCTCTGCTCCCCTTGAAGGATTCTAAACCTGTACCAGTAAAAGTAGGAAGAAGATTTTGATAGATTCCCTGGTGTATATTTCTTCTTCTTATTGTTGTTGTTATTATTTTGTTATTTTACTCAAATGAGGGAAGCAAATGTTAGAAGAGAGTGCAGAAGAAAGGAAACTAAACCACATAAATTTAGTGAGTTTGTTTCTTTTCCTCCTGGGGACCAAAAATACAGAAGGGTGCTGGCACTCAGCACACGTGTGCCCTCCTGTCCCTCAGAGCCCCATGAGCTTTACCCTGGTGGAGTTCCCTTCTGCAGGAGCACAGGGAGGGTGGTGCTCCCTGCAGCAATGAGAGCTGTGGTCCTGGTTAGGATCCCTTTTAACTGAGAAACAGGGACCTCCAGCTGCAATTCCCCCATCTGTGTGTGCCAACAGGGCTGTGGAACCAGAGAACACACAGTGCCCTGTTTGCTTACCCTCCACCCTGCTAAAATGCCTGTGGTTTGATTCCTTTCCTCTGTAATAAACTGTGCCCACCACAGCGTATATTCTTTTAAATAACATTTTAAAATATTTTCCGGTAAATTAAAGTGATGACATGTTTGTAGGGCTCATTGTTAATTTCATTTCCTTTGGCTCAGCCAGCCAGATAAAATGCAATGTTATTAATCTTTGTTTAAAAGAAGATCCTTTGCCGAACAGTAATAAATGATCCTGATAGATTTGTCAGGAAAATGAATGATAATCATTTGCAGATAGACACAAGCCTCGTATGGAAGATTAATAAGAAAATATGTATTGGCATCATTAATAACATCTGCTGCCAATGCACTTGGATATTGGTTACAGCCTGAGAGCGATGTGTTCTTGTTAGGACACCACAACTCATCCCCTGCTGCCACAGCCAGCCTGCACAGTGCTCCTGTTCAGCTGGGGTTTCAGTTTTTGATTTATTTGGTTTTAATTTTTTTTCAGCTAATTACACTGTTTTCCTAGAAAACAAAAGCAAAGGTCAAGATGTTTTGAGACAACTTTGCTTTATTTCAATAAAACCTGTCAGACTCCCCCTCCCCAATCATTCTTTTCTCTTTTGTTTCACTTCAGTGCTTCAAAGCAGAGTAGTGAAGTCAAATCAGTTTCCCAATGAAATGTGTTCCTCCTGGGGATGCACAGCTGGCTGCATCTGGCAGTGTGGGTGTCTCCACTCCTTCTCAGGGCCAAGCTCAGAGATGCAGTCACAGTTCTCAAAGTGCATTACTTTGTTTAACCAACATCAACACCATCATTTTAAAGGAAAAGTTACCTTCAAGGATCTGTGGGGTGAGATGGGGAGGGGAAAATCTCATCACATAACCAAAGATCAAAAATATTTTGTCATTAAAAAAAAAATGGCTTAGTAAAATTCAGTTCTACTCTCTGCAAAACTGAATTTTTCTTTGGGGAGAAAAAAAAATCCAAAACGTTTAAAAAACTGCCCCAGTTTCCTCATCCTGCTCTGTGTTGCAGTCCCCATGGATGTGTGGTCCAAAAAAGCTAATAAACCCATTGAGCTGAGAGCTGCTGAGGGTCTCTGTGGCCCAGGGTGAGGAGGTGAGAGCCCTGGTATTTATAAGTGCACTAAAAATGTACCTGTTCTTATTAGACATTTGCCAGCTATTAATCACTGCTAGTAACTTGATTTTCTCCAAATACTTTGAGGCACTCTCTGATCTGGCACCTCCTGCCTGAAATGGAATAGTGGAAAGGCACAACAAGCTCTGTGTCATGTGCCTCTTACCGTGGAGATGGAGGGGCAGCTCATGGGGCTGAGATCTCCCTTCTTCACAGGAAATCTACTTTTTCCTCTTAGAATGAGCAAATGCTTAAACTAACCTGCATGAGGCCAGCACAAACCCATCCTGCTCCATCCAAACTGGGGATGAGCAGGGGAATCATGGCTCAACCTTCCCATGCCTGGTGGAAACAGAGCCTTGTTTTTTTCTCTCCTCGCTGTCTCATGACTCATTTTCTTCATGGTGCCGTGTTTCTCTGTGTGCCCTCACCTCCCCACACAGCCCACGGTCACTGGGACCTGCCCTTTGGATGCAGGGTCACATCCTGCGGCCATTTTCAGCCTTCTCCAGGCACAGATGTTAACAGTGGGTGCTGCTGTGCTGTCTCTTCGTGGTTTCAAAGATTTTTGGCTATGCCACCTTCTGCGATGGCCCTGAGGTGCATCAGAGGAGCTCAGACTTGTTCCAAAAGGCGAGATGCTGATCCAGGCCCCAAGGAAGGGTTTTCTTTTCTGTGGCACAGCCAGGTCGCTGTGGTCCCAGGGAGCCCTTTGTGTGTCAGACAGGACAGATCACCACCACAACCCACAGTCAGGACTCCTTGGTTACCGAGGCACCTTTATTGCTGGAAATGCTGTTAAGGGGCAGCATCGGCCCCGTGAGCAAACAGGCCCAGGCTGGTGTAAGCCCAGCCCTCGTGCAGCAGAGGGGGCAGGATGGGGGCTCAGGGAGCAGGAAGAAGCCCCCTGTCCCCACTGCTGATGCCAGTGAGGGGTGAGGTGGGAGGGGTCCCACACAGGTCGTGGGGAGGCTGTGGGAGCCAAGGGTGTCACTGCCGAGTTAATCCCTCTGATCCCATCTGACTTTTGGCCATATAAAAAACCACAGGTAGTGTTTAAATCTCCTTCCCCCTGCCAGTGTAAACCAGAGCTCCTTTCCCTAAGCACAGCAGTGCAAAGTCAGCCCTGAGAGAGGCCCCAGCCATACCACAGCTGGGCTTTCCGAAGCCTTTGCTCCTTGCTGGGCTCAGCTCTGCACCCTTAAACTTGACCCCAGACCTCCTGATTTGTCCCACACATCCCCTGCATCCCAGGTGTGACCAGTGCCAAGCCTTGGGCACCCCTCATGGAGAAACTGAGCCCCACAGCCATTCCCAGCAAGCCGTGCCTCCAGGGAAGGGCTGTGCTGCCGTGGGCCAGCACCTGGGGGCTGTCACCAGGGGCTCTGGCACCTGATGGGCCCAGCTCAGACAGGAAGGTGAGAGCCACCAAAGGCACGGGATTCCCGACCCCAGCTCAGCCAAAATACGCCCACAGGAAGACGTTGATGGTCAGCAGGAGAATGGCATTGGCATTGCACACAGTCCTCCACAGGGGCTTCTCCTCGATGCTGGTGAGGGTCTGCTCCAGGGCAGCTCTCTCCTCCTGGGACAGGGTGGGCGTGGGGCTGGTGGGCAGGCCACAGAACCACAAATACACCATTTTCCAGCAGGGAGGCTTGGCTGCTGCGAGAGGCGCACAAAACATGGCTGTTAGAATCTATTGGGACTCTTCCCTCCCTTCTCCCAATTTTTTGGAGTGCATCGGCCAGTCTGGAGTGGGGCTTGAGAGGCACCCTAATGGGAGATGCAAGATGATGGGGGAAAAGGGAAAGGAAAAGGAAAAGGAAAAGGAGAAAAGGAAAAGGAAAAGGAAAAGGAAAAGGAAAAGGAAAAGGAAAAGGAAAAGGAAAAGGAAAAGGAAAAGGAAAAGGAAAAGGAAAAGGAAAAGGAAAAGGAAAAGGAAAAGGAAAAGTTCTCCCTTAACCATGTACAGCACAGCCTGATTGCAGTCAGTTGATTGCAACGTCAATCACTCATTAGTTAATTAACAAAGCTTTTCCCCCTCCTCCCCAATCCAAATTCCATCCACTTTTAAAAATTCCTGACAGCATGATGGTCCATTTAGAGATATCCTGGCTTGTTTATTACATATGGCTCGCCAGGTGAAGTGTGTGTTTTAATTGTCAGTCCTGTGCTGTGTGTATTTCACTCCCTGTTCTTTCCAAATACAACCTTTTTTTGAAACGCAGGATGTTATAGGGCCTTGATAAAAGTGTTACCTAGAAAAAACCCTCATTAAACTGTCAACTGCTGTGTTTTGCATCTCCTTCCTCATCTCTGCTAATTACCAAAATAACAAGATATTTGTTTATAAAAATCTGAGCTAGTGAAGTGAACTAGGAATAGATAACAAATAAGAAATAATGCTGAATGACTGCGTTCAACTTAAACCCAAACTTCCTCTATTGGGGAAACAAAAATAAGGGATTTGGTTAGATGTTCTCTTCTGTTTAGTTGGGTGTGATTGGTTCCAGTGTCCTTTGGACTGACCAGCAAATGGAAGGAGTGAAGAATCTTGTGTGTGTCTTGATTCTGAGGTTTCTGCTCTGTAACCTTCGAAGGTTAAGCTCAAAACAAGAAAGCTGCATTTTTTAATAGATTTAGAGAATAAAGCTCTGACCACTCTGAAAAGAACTTGCCTATGTAGCATCTCCTGATACTGTTCTGTCTCCTGATGACTCTTTAAGTTCACTTTGCTCTGCCTTCCTTCCTATTAAATACCCCTGGTAGGACACGCAGCTATTTAAGGTCTGGGTTTTAACCGTGGCTTACATCCTAAGGGAAGATGAAAAATCCTGCTGGCATCATGGAAATGAGAAAAGTGAGGCCTGTGGGTTCATTCTAGGACATCCACAAAGTGCACATGTCTGCTCCCAGGGTCTCTTGTTCCCCTCAGACTGTGCTGCTATTTTTTTCAGGAATAGCAGCTCTTCCGAGCCATTCAAGGGTTGTGACATGAAGGTAGGTTGGGAGGACCAGGAGCCTCAACAGTTCCATTTGTCACATCCTTAAAACTGTAAATACAAGCCCCAGCTCCAGTGAATGCACCAGGTGGTCCCTCATGAGTTTTAGGGACTTGCATGGGATCCTGGCTGTGCACTCCCAGGCATATGAGCGTGTTTGTTCACAGACAGACCCCTACCTGCCTCCTCCTTATCTCCTGAAGCTGCACTTTCTGCCAGGTGTTCTGGGTTGATCTGTGCTGCTTCACTCTTGCAGTTTTTCAGGTTTATGGCAGGTGCTTTTCGGTGCCTGGTCCACCACGTGAGGCTGCCCAGCTGCAAAGTGGAACAGAGAGAAACTGGTCACTGCCTGTCCACCCAGTGGCCACCCAGTCATCTCCTTCCTTGGGGCACACGTCCAAGGTGGTGCTGAGTCCTGTTCGGGGTGATCTCCCACTTTCCCTCCCCTCCTTCCTGCACATGTGCCCACACCCTGGAGAAGAAGGTTGGCACCATCCAGCTGGAGCTGAAAAGCTGGGGAAAAGTGTGAAATAATCTGGTTTTTCTCCTTCCATTTTTTAAAAGAACCTGTTCCATCCCTGTCTCTGCAAGGAGTAACCTTCCAGGAGACACTGGAGAAGCAGTTTCCTATTTGCAATGCTCATGTGATTGATCTGAAATAATGATGGTCTGTGTCCAGAATGGCAGCCCTCCAACAGGGAAGGGGAATCAAGTCAAACAAATAAAAATAAATCAAAAAAGAAGCCAAGATACCCTCTTTGGATACAGACAGTCACAGACAGCTGTTGTACCCTCAGAAGATTATTTTTAATTCCAGATTTCTCTGATGGGCCAATACAAGACATTGCCTGTCTGCAGAAAGCCACAAAGAGCAATCAGTCTGCTTTACAAATGCCCAAGTTTTGAAACTCTTATCGTACAGCAAGCCTGGAAGTCCTCTCCCTGGAATGCAGGAGTGCACAGGAGACATCAATCTTGCAAACCTCAGAGGCCCTTTGGCAGCTGGGGGCAGGGGGGTTCCACACCCCAGGGGCTCAGGGATTTGGGGTAGAGCCAGACCCGCTGCTGCTGGGGCTGACCTTGGCATGCCCGGGATCCTGGTGGCTCTTCCTGACCCCTACCCTGGCCAGGCCAGGCAGCAGGACAGGCTCATCCATCCCTCCAAACGCAGCTGCCAGGCCCAGGGGCTGCCCTCTGTCTCCAGCCCTGTGCCTGGTGCCAACAAAGGTGCCCTGGTGGCAACAGGGCAGGCACAGCCACACATGCCCCAGGAGCAGCTGCCTCCCTGCTCTGCCCGTGTGGAAATTGATGTCTCCAGTGGGTCACTTACAAAGGAACGTGAGTTTAATTTTTGTATTTTGCACACAGAAATCCAGGCAGAAGCTTCTGGCTGACAGAAAGAGTTGCATAATTTCCAGAAGATTTATAGCTTTATTTAAATCATTTTCAACTGAGATGAGCACTGGGCAGGGCTAATCTTTCTTGTCATGAAGTGCTAAATTGCTTTGATTTGATGATCCTCATCTTTCTCGGGGATTCTTTTTTTTTTAATCACTTAGGAAATGTCACTGGAACATAGTAAAGTTTCAGGGTACTGAAGGATTTCCAAAACTTTTTTCCTTTTTTCTCCTCATGTGTCACTGTCTCTTCACATTGCAGCAAAATCTGCAAGGGCTGGGGTGTACCTGGGGCTCAGACTCCAGAGGGAAGCAATTCCCAATGGAAAGCAGCATAGAGACAGGGAACCTCATGGCATCATCCCACTGCCCCACTGTTTTGGAGAAAGGGTGCAAATTCATAACCAAGAATTGCCTACAGGGGGCCTGTGTCAGCTCTACTGACTGGGACCTGGGAAGTGCTGCCTGAGGCCACCACGTCCAAGGGCAGGGGAGCAGGAGGGAGCCTTGTGTCCCCCCTTAGTTTGCTCCTGTCAGCACCCACAGAGCTGAGCATGTCTGGCTCTCGGTGGCACCAAATGATGCCGTGGGAGCTCCAGCTGCAGCACCTCGGAGCTCTCAGGGTGGGCTCAGGCCAGCCCAGGTGGGCTTGGTGCTCCTCCTAAGCTGTGCACCAAGAGGAGACACTAAAGCCAGACTTCAAGACACAGGGAAAACATCCCAACCTCAGAGTACGCCGGGTGGAGCTGCCAGTCCATCAGCCTGTCCGGGTGAGCCCTGACCCCTGGCGAGCTGACCTGCTGGTGCAGCACTCGCTGCTTTGTGGGCTGCTCCCCTCCCTTTTCACCCTCAGTCTCCTTGGGCAAGGGAGTTTGCAAGAACTCAGCAAAGTTTTTCTTTTGTTGTTTGTAAACTAGAATAAATCCTTCTGTTCCAAAATGCCATCTGGCACCTGACAGTTGTGTTTCAGCTTCACAGTCTCAAATTTAATTGTAAGCTCTTTTGCAGGGTTTTCAAGGACGGCGTGACACAATATGGACTACCTACAATGAAGACATATGAACTCTGGAGCATACCAAACAAATTCCTTGCATACTTGTTTTCCAGCACAGCATCAATCACCGCAGGGATGGGAGAGTGTCCAAAACAGCAGGAGAAAATGCTACAGCTTGCAGTTCTCAGATTGTAATTCATTTAAAGCCAGGAACATTAGATGCACCACTCTAACATCAGATACAAATCTCTTTTCTCCTTTTGCCCATTTACTACCTCAAAAGCATTGAGATTCAATATTTAAAGTTGTCCGGTGTAGATCCTCAGCTGGTGTAAAGCGACATAACTGTGCTCAACAGCTGTTCCTGGTCTTTGAAGGCAATGGAGCTGTGCTGATTTACATCTGCTGAGGTATGATCTATCACTGTACTTCCTCGGCTTTGTCTTTGCTGGCTTGTTTTTCCACTCTTTTTGCTTGACAAAACAAATGACACAATTCCTAGCTCCTGTACCATGTCCTTCATCATTCCATCTCCAAGCACTGCCGTTAAGGATGAGCAGAACCAGCCCCGTGCAAGTCTTAGAGGAGAAATATCTGAGGCTCAGGAATGGAATTGATTAACCAGGAAGCACCAAAGCTTCAGAGATCCTCACCCAGGACAACCAGCACAGCCTCCCCTTCCCAGACACTGTCATGGGGACACTCAGGCTCTTCACCACAGGTTTGCCCACTTGCATGCCAAGTAAATAGTGGCCAAACGCAAAGGCCAGGTGCCAGTTTCTACACAGAGAGTTAGAGCCTGGCATGCCCACCCTAATCTCCACCTCCTGTCCTTCCTTCCCCAAACCCTTCTGTCCCTGACCCACCTCAGCACAGCCACAGACTTGCTGGAGATGAGGGGACAAACCTCCATGAGAAGCCATGTCACCAGCAGTGATTGTCCAAGCCCACACCTCTGCTCATGTTTAGGGCAAAACCTGGGGTGGGTCTGACCCAGGAAAATGAAAAATGTTCGTCTCACTGCTGCCCACTCAGATTTGTGCCAGACAGGCAGAAACCCAGCAATGTTGTGTCCTACTTCAGTTAAACCCCACACCTTCCCTTTGGCTGTTCTCTGAGGAACAAGGGCAGACTTTTCCTGTTGAAATCAGGAATAAATAGAAACTGAATGGAATCAGACTAAAAGAAACAGGGGCAGACTCTCCCATTCCTACTGAGCTGTGGGAAGAGGGAATAACTGCTTAGTGGCACAAATTTCCTGGCAGCCCATCCCATTTTCCTTGTGGTGGGATGATACTGAGGGGCAGGGGGCACATAGGATGGTCATCACAAATATCAGGTGATTGTGTCCAGCCTCTCACTGCCACAGGCAGTATCATTAATTCTCACTCATTTTCTACAACAGAGTCTCTTACACAGAGGTCAAGCACTGACCTCAGCACTACGTGGGGTCCATGGCATACCAAAAGGCTATCCTGAACATCCCAATTGAGAAAACTTCCCCCAGAAAGTCCAGCTGATGTTAGTTCCTGGCCAGTGCTGCCCTTTAGCAAGCTCTCCTCCCTCCCTGGCTCTCCACATGCACCTGAGGTGGGGCAGGACCACGTCTGGTCCTTTGTTCCTCTGGGATAACTGCACACAGCTGCTTCAGACAAAATCCTGCCCTCCCTGACCATACCCCTGACTCTTTGAAGAATGTGTCAAATAAGGCCACTTACATCCAGCACCTATAAACTCACACATTTCAGTAGAAATACCACTAAAAATCTCCCCTGGGGAATCTCTTCAGATGGTAACCTCCCTTTCCCTAATTCTATTGTAGTGGGCTCCATCCTGAACTCCCCCTCTTAGAAGATACTTTAAATGTTTTCATACCTCTGAGGTCAGACTAAAAAGCCTGGAGGTGCTGGGGCCAGTTTCTCCATCTCCTGAACTGCTGGTTTGACGCTCACTGTTCACCAGAGCTGTGTTAATGCATCTTATCTTGCTATTGCTGTGGGCAGGGAGCACTGCACATGTTTAGCTATCACAGGTCAGATGATGAGTGGGAACTCATTAAACCACAGTAATTAATTGCTGGCAACCATCTGGCCACCCCTGAGCAGCCGTGAACAACGTAAGCAGCAGAACTAATGGTGCCTCCTTGCCAGTATTTCTCTCTCCCATGTGGATCCTCTGATAGCTAATAAAAGCTGAGAGTTTATCTCCAAGCAGACACAAAGACAGCCTCTCTCCCCCCTCCTCTCCCCTATCTGAGCACCTGCTTTCATGTAATCTTTAGGAGCGGGATGTCTTTGACACCTATAACATTCCATCAAACATTGATGGACCTGGTTAATGCTTTACAAGTTATGAGGAAGCAACAGATTGATGCCATCATAGCATTTTCTCTCTCATGCAGTTAGACAGGAAAAAATAGTTCTTTTTAATCTATCCAGTAACCTTTGCTGAGAGGTAGGTGGCAGTTTTGTCATATTGGCAGCTGCTTTAAAACTTGGGACTGGGAAAAGTTGCTTTAAGTTTTATGATATAAAACCTCCCAACTCTGCACCATTTTAATGTGCTAAGTAAAAGAAAGTTGTGCTTCCCTCAAAGTTATTAAATTTAATTGAGATCACATTGGGACAAAATGTTATTTTCCTAAATGCCCGTGTTGCAAAAGATATTAATCTTGTTTGCCTGAAAGATTGATGCTGGCTCTGCTGAAACAGGCTAGATGCTACAATTAGATATATTTAATTCTTCCTCAGCAGTGCTCTGTAATGTGATTTCATCTCCTTCCCCTTCTTCTTTTCTTTCTATTCCAGTTATGATGGGCTGTGGTGTCTGCCCAGCTCTGGGCACAGCATGGGAACTCACACTCAATTTGAAGCACTCAGTGCTCAGCAGCATTAACACTCTGCGACCTGGGGAATAGAGAGAGCTGAGGAGCAAGGGCTTCTTGGCAGCATATGCATTACACACCATTTCTTAGCCACTGGAGGGACAGAAAAGGGCAGATCTCAGGGATTTTTGGTACCCAAACGGGGGCTCTGGGAAAAGGGTGTCAGTGCAAGTCACTTACCTTTTCTTCAGGGATCGGTGGGGTGCAGAGGCTGATGAGGATGGTGACAATGGCAGTGAGGGCACAGAGGATGAGGGCGAAGTAGAGGTAGTGCAAGTCCTTTAGCACAGCTGGTCTCCTGTCCTCCTCCCCACAAGATGGGGGGCTATAAATAAACTCCATAATCATCCGAACCAGACCCACAGCAAGCCCAGCCATGAGGCCCCAGAAAGCACCCTGAGAAAGGCAAGCACAGAGAAAAGGTCACTGCAAATTACCTCTCGTTGTAGTTCTCCCTCTCCTCTCCTTCCTTCCCAAGACTTTCTATGCCTGATGGAAATCGACACCGATGCCCATCAAAGGAGAATTTTTTCAGGTAAAAATCCTAATTTTCTCTCTCTGCCCTTGAACATGGATCAGATAGAGCACAAACAATGCAAGAATCCCCTCCTAACAACACTCCTCCAACGAGACTTTGACACATCATCCCTAAATGGCAGAACAACTTCCCTTTCATGCTCTCAAATGGGGCTGCCAAGAAGTGCCACTTGCAGTGACTTCTTAGAAGCAAACCCACACCCCCTGGACACTGGACTAAGATCCACTAATGAATGCCAGGGAAAGGCTGTCTAATTGTCACACTTTAGCTGGACTGGGTCCGAGTTTACAAAGGCTAAGTACTGAGGGGAGAGATATTTATTTATTTTATCAAATTAAATACATGTATCAATTGGTTGTTGACACTTCACTTACAGGCTCATTAATCCTCTTCCAGAAAATTGCCAAGATGAAGAGGGCTGTGATTGGTGGGGCCAGATAGCTGGTTATGGACTGAATGTAGTCAAAGAGCTTTCCACTGTTGGCTGATTGAATGATTGGGATCCAGAGAATACTGATGACCACAAGGATGAGGATGAAGACTCTGAAAGAGACAGATAAAATTGTGTTAACTCTGTAGGCAGAGTTAAACAGAACACACTCCCAGTTGCTCCTGGAATTTCCTAAGAAAAAATCCACAGATCACTCTCAAGAACCTTTCCTTGTGTACACAGGAAAACAGAAAATTGTTCTCCCATGGTGAGCCTGGCATGTCCTAGAGTGTGACATGGTCTTCAATGACCTTGGCTCTTGGATGCGAGAGAAAGAGGACACTGGAAGCTTGTGGAAGCACTCTTGCTGCCACCTTTCCAAGCAGGTAATGTGTTCCGTCCCTTGCTTTTGCCAAATTCCAACTCGTTTGCTACTTGTTAAAGTTGTGCTTGGGGTCTCGGGTGGGTATTGTAACCTTCTGCCTGTGCTCTGAGTGTCACAGAGGTTTGTCCATACTGCTGAGCAAGAGGTACTTGTCCTGTCACCACTGCCATGGTGAAGTGTGAGCAGCCTTCAGCCACCCCTCAGCAAAATTTAGAACTTAACGCTGATGACTGGAGAGCAAAAGCTCCACAAACACACTGAATGCAGCCGAAATTCCCCTGTCTGGAGGAGAACTTTATATGCCCCTGACATAATGCAGCACCAAAGCTTGTCTGCAAAGGACACTACAACTTATCTCAGAGAGAGAGCTGGGAGGCTCAGCTCTGCACTTCTCCCTGGAAAAAAAAAAAACAAACAGAAGAAGTAATTGCAACATATCACTCCTGTCTGATGCAAAAATAACATATTTTTATAGACCTCTGGTGGCAATGACTCCAGAGCGCTTTCAGCTTTCCTGAAAGTTACATTTAAAGCAGTATTTATAATAAGTTTGGAGAGAAGAGAGGCAATTATCTGCTAGCTCAGTGGAACACTCAGAGTTTCTCCTTGACCAGATCTACCCAAGAAGAAGGTGGAAAATGCAATGCTCTTTCCCAAGCTGTGCTCCTGCTATCCATTACAGGCACCAGATTTTTCTCAGTGAGTGCAGCCCGGAGGATGTAAATGCTGCACTCAGAGCAGATGATGAGAGGAACGAGACATAAATAAATGTAAGGACCTGCCCACAATCATCAGCTCCTGCTCCGAGGCCTGCCTGCGGACCCGCTGCCAGATGTCGATGACGAAGAGGGTGCTGCTGCTGTTGAAAATGGAGGTGAGGGAGCTCATCAGGGCTGCCATCATCACTGCAATCATCAAACCCCGGAGCCCTGCGGGAGCCAAGCACACAAGGGGCATCAGGACCAGACCTTGGGCCCCTGAGCACTGCTTTTTCCATCCCGCTGTCTGCTACCTGCAGTGAGATTTCTACATGCTTAGGGTGGGTAAAGGCAGTCTGATCCCCCTGCACAGCCTGGCTCAAGCCCAGCTCCACTGGGGTGTTTCTCACCATCAGGCATGAGTTCAATCACCAGTTTGGGGTAGGCAATGTTGGAACAACCCACAGCAGCTCCACAGACCCTCTTGCAGATGTCTGGGTCCACGCAGCCCACTTCATCTGTGGAACACAGGAGAACAACAAGGAGTCAGTGCAAACCCCACTGAGCCATAGGTTGTTTAGATCAAGGGAACAAATCCTGATGCCTTGTGCAGTTTCGTATAAATTCAGAGGTGGAATACAGCTACAATAAGTGGAGCTGAAAAACATTTTATATCATATAATAGAGGTGAAACTTTGAGATGACATTTTGAAATTCTGTTCAGGGTACAGCTAAAACTCTCCTGGGTGTTGCATAACTGTAATCCTCGATGATTTGTCACTTATGGGAACTGGACTGTTTCCATGAACCTGTCAGCTGGGTTCCCAGGGATGCTGAAGGCTCAGTTATTCGTATTTAGGAAATCTGGGAGATAGGCTCTTTCCTTTGGGAGTGGTCCTTCTAACCAAGGTATCCTTCCTGGGAAGGGGAAGGCTCTGGGGACACCAGCAATGAGAGCTCCTTGGGATATAAGGGAGGCTCATTTAGCCTAATCCACCAGGACCTGAATGAATCTGTGTGGTAGATTGCTAAAACTCCCCAAAATACCTAATGGATGTAATCCATAAGATCTGAAGGACAACTTCAGTGCTCCATGAATTTAATTTCACTGACTCCCTCCAGAGAGACAGATGGATGCAATGTCCACAGCATGGAGCTATATGCCCCCAATGGCAAAGTATGCCCCTTATGGCTACTCCCAGTGGCGTTTGCCACTGTGGGAGAACTGGAGATGGAGGGAGGGCTTGGGGACACCATGGTGCATCAGGAATCTCTGTGAACATGCCTGCAGGACAGCAGTTTCTAAGATGTAAAGATGCTGGCAGACCTGTGTGGGATTAGTGGTCACAGCAGGTATGGAGCCCCACATCAAGGAAGATGGGAGGGCTTACCTGGGTAAAGAGCTCTGCTGATCATTCCTGGCATGACAATGAAAAACATAGGGAAGATTTTCAGGTATCCTCCCAGCACTGATCCACCTTTGGCATGGGAGAGGTTCTTGGCAGAGAGAGATCTCTGGACTATCACCTGCAATCAGTGCAGAAAGGGAGCAGAGAATGAAACAGAAGCACAGCAGAGAGAGCAGGGTCCATCCTCTGTCTGTCTCTCCTTCTCATGGATGACTTTCATCGCGCAGGATCCCAGGGTGTTTTGCATGCCAAGGACAGCTTTCCCACCTCGCTGACTGCAGCCTGCTGCCACTGCTCAGAGCTCAGTCCACAGGCTACAGGAGAGGGCAGTGTGGAAATTTCCTTTGCAGGAATAATTTCACCCTTGACTGAAATGAAGCCACCTTGAGGGCTGGAGACAGCAGCTGTATGGCAGCAAGAGACACAAAATGAAGCACACTCTGGGTGTTTTGCTAAAAGCTCAGTGGTGGGGTTTCATAATTATCCCATCTGAAAGAACAGGAGCACCACATCTTGAGATACACACGCAGCTTTCCTTGTTCGTGGCTTGGAAAGGAATAAGGGACATGAGACATCTGGGAATAGGAATGGAGGAATATTGTCTGGAGGTCCGCTCAAGGTCACAGCAGAGCCAGCTCCAGATTCACATTTTTATATCCTTGTCATGCTAACTGCATGAGGACTCCCAGTACTCACCAGCCCACAGTGGGATAAAGATGGATGAAAATAACCTGTTCTCACTGCACTAAGAAGTGCATAAAATTAGCAGCTTGCTGAGAAGGTGGAAGGCGTGAGACATTCTGGTCTAGACCAGTAAAAAAGGTAGCAACTCCTGCACACTGAGGCACAGTGATTTTTCAGCTCACAAATCCACAGACTGAAGAGTGGGCTGAAAATAACACTGTGGTGGTTTGTCTGCTGAGAGAAAGATTTTATTTACCTGGTCAGTGCACCAGCACCAAAGAGCCAGCACAGAGAGACCAAATATAAGGCCAGGCCAGGGAATGTCTCCTGTGATGGGATCCCTGAACAAATGGAAGGCATCTGCACGTGGGAGGTGACAGGTCGTGTTTGGGACCGTGATCTTTGGTATTGCTGTGCTGTATTTCTCCTGAAGTCCTTCATACCAGCCAACTTTTTCAAATCCTGTAAAGAAAATGCCAGTGATTTAAGGGCTGGTGCATCCTGCAAAGTTATTCTTATCTGAGTCTCATGACTACTTTTCTTTTATGTTCCTCTTATCTCCTTTACTTTTCATTCCACCCTTGCTTTTTGCAGTCAAGGTTTCTACAGAAGTCAGCTGGATTTTGCCCAGAGTCCTTGTGGTTTAAACAACACATTCTGGAAGAGGTTCAATGCAGGAAAATCTCCATGATCCTTATCCCTGCAACATCATCATCTAGTCTTTACTTATACACCCTCCAAGTGCACGAAGGTACAACATGAAAAAAGAGACACCTGGTTTAGATATTTCTGTTTGCCAAGAAGGCTCGAAACAAAGACTGATGATGTTCATTTCCTTGTTGGTCTTAATTTTTTTATAACTCTTGGTTACGCCCACATGAACCCACAAATCAACAGCAAAAGTCAGCAGTATTGCCCTGAACTGACATGGGCTTAATGAGAGCTGAATTTGGCTCTGAGAATGCAATGTTCCAAAGCTCTTTGGCCACTCCAGTGAGGTGAAGTTATCCAGAGCCTCACCTCCATCCTGTTAGTGCAAAGGATGAAGCAAGTATGATGGCTTGGAGAATGAGACTTGTGCTGGCACCACTTCTGTGAGTGGTTAAAACTCATTTCTGCTCCGCACATGAAAGAGTGAGGCACCTTGCTAAGGTCTAGTGGCCTTGGGACCACTAAACTGCTGTGGGGTGCCACTGCAGGTTCCCCTTACCTATGAACATGAGGACCAAAGCTCCCAGCACCATGATCAGGGTCTGCAGCGCGTCCGTGTAAATCACAGCAGTCAAGCCCCCTGCCAGGAGAAGCAGAGACAGCAGTCAGTGTGTCACCATGCACAGGGAAACAGGCACCTCACCTGGAAAAAAGCTTTCTGTAGCCCCAGCCCTGTGGTTTCAGGACAGACCCACTGGGAGAAGCTGGCACTGAGCTGGTCCCTTGGAGCCCTCAGCTGTCACAAGCCCTCCCATGAGGAATGGCATGAAGGGTTTTCCATGTTCATGGGAGGACTTGGAGGCAGTTCAGCATCTTTACAGCTAAAGTTGCTAATTTTGCAGAAAGGGAACAAAATAGCAAATATGGGCAGTGGTAACACCCTGCACAGAGGAAGCCAAGAGCCTTGTGTTAAACAATCCTCTAAAATAATGATGTTTCCCCCTCTACCACTTTCCCTTGGGCCAAGAAGGGAGAGAGGGAGAGTCAAAGGTCTCCAACAGCTGGGAGTGACTGGGCAGGTACTACCAGCAACTGGGGCAATCTCTCCCTCAAACCAGGACCTGAATACTCTTTCCCCCCTGTAGGAAATGGGAAACTTATATCCTAGGCTCCAGTTTATAATGTGTCCTTTAAAATCAGCTATTTACCAGCTATGGTGTAGACAGCAGTCACTGCTAGCAAGACCACAGTGGACAAGTAGAGGTTCCAGCCCAAAGAGATTTGGATGAACAATGCTCCAGAAAAAATGTCTGTCTGGAATAAAAAAAAAACAAGGGCAGTCTGGCATTAGTTGTGCTTCGTGCAAGTGAAATCTAATAAAGCAGCCTGCAGCCCTCTGCAGCTGAAAGCATTGACAGGGGAGGACACCACGAAGGTGAACTGGAAGGGGAGGAGAAGAGCTGTTGGGGCTGTTGGCTCTGAACCTTGTTCTGCTGTAAGGAAAAACTTTCCTCCAGGTCAGAGCTTTCAGAGTCTGGGAGAGCAGGAGGGTGAAAATTAAGGTGCTACACCAAGGGACCAAAAAGTCACCAAAATAAAGTCCATCTTCATGTCATAGAATCCTCCCTGGCACAGAGAAGCACTGGTGGAAACTGTCACTCCTTTTGGTGACTCTGAAGATATCCCTGGGTAGCAGAGCCCATGTATCCACAGGCAGACACAGGAGGGAAAGAGGGGGAGATAGCAGAGCCCTTGTTCTTCCCAGGGCTGCATCTTCATGGCCTCGTGGTCCAGAGACACTCCCTCTTGAAAGACTCCTAAAGAGTCACTGATGTCGTGTACCATGATTTGTTTATCTGAGAAGGTCAACAGGTGGCTTTTCTGTTCCTGCAGTTCAGCATTTTAGAGTTAATCCAGAAAAACAGGTTATACCTGCTGAGGACCTCACTGGAAATACAGAAACCCCCATCAGCTGTGTTTTGTTTGGACCTTCTGGCAGAGAGAGTGACACCAGAAACTTGGCATTACACAGATAACATCATTCAAAACTGCAGAAGGTGATATGGGAGGTATTTAGGTTGGGAAAGCAGGTAGAAGGACACCTGCAAATCTGGTATGGAGTGAGATACAGGTGAAGACCTTTGCCAAAGGAGACAGAAGGGATGGGACAAGAATTCTGTTGGCAGTGTCTGAAATGAGCACCTTAAAAGCAAGGAGCCAGTGCGACCCCTGACCTCTGCAAGCCTGAGACACAACAGGCACAGCCAGAACACCACAGGAATCACTGCCCCTTCTGGGGTTTGGCTCCCCAGCAGGAAACACCACCACCTCTGCAGCCGTGCAGGATCAGTCCTCTGACAACACTGTTTATTGAGATCTCTGTTTTCTTTGCAAGCCGAGAAGACTCTGCAGTGCCCTGGTTGTTAACCTGTGTTTGGGCAGAAAGCACAGGGAGAAAAATCCTTCTTGTAACCAAGTGCCTGCTGTCCAGCCAGCCGCTAAATGAGCTCTCCACAAACAATAGCTCTGCTTAATAGAAAGCACCTGTCATGGCCATAAACTCCCCCAGCCACATCCGTCAGCCACGCGTGAATTGGCTGCACAGAGGAGAAACCACTGAGATGAAACAGCAGTGACGAGGGCCAGGGTCCTGCTCTGAAAAGCACTGGCAAATACTGCTCTGCTGAAGGTCACTCTGAAAGACAGCTCTGTTTCATACCTTGGCTGTGTGGCTGTGCTCACTGCGGGCTGCTGCAGGAGACAGTTGCCATTTATCCCTCACAGGTAAAGAAGTTTCGAGCGCCTCTTTGCCAGACCTCACTCACTCTGCCACCAGGGGCAATGCTCTGATCCCGCAGAGCCAAGCTGGAGGCAGTGGCTGGCAGCAGTGGGTGACATGACCAAGAGCTGCCCATTAGAGGAGGAAATCTATCCCACACTCCCAGCCTGGAACTCCTCTTAATGTCCCTCCCAGGACCTGAGACATAATAAGCCTAGGAGAAGGACCTTGAAGCCACTTGAGTGTCTTATCTCCAGTCAGTGTCTCCCAAGGCAATTTGACATCTGAATACTTCAGCAGCATCTAGTGAAAACTGGCTTGTACTGACCTTGGGATAATCAGCTGGAGACAAAGGACTGACATCTTCAGTCCCTGTAATGGACTCTCAAATGCACTCCTCTCCCTCCAAGGGCACAGGTAGTTCTTAGTAAATATCTGAGCGTAACTTCTGTTTCTTTCTGAGTGGCATTTAAAAGAGGGAAATACCCAGCAGGCTACACTGGTTTTTGGTTACCAGCAGGGTCCAATGCTACAAGAAATCCAGAAAAGATGCTGAGTTTTGTCTTAAGCCAGAACTTACCTCCCTTTTACTGTACCCTTTTTGTGTAACATAAGTGAGAGAAAGAGAGAGGAACAACCATAAAATACCTAATACCTAATGCTGAAATCTCAGCTACAAGAACAGCAGATTCACAATAATTTAAGAGAATTTCATCCCTACAAGATGCAGCCAGTCAAATATTCAGATGGGGTAATGCTGCCCTTCCTCTGTCTCTGTTGCCTAAAGTTTGATGCAATAGAAGAGGAAAAGCAGGCAGACAGCCCATGGTACTTACACTGTTTAGCAATTAGCTGCACATCCCTGTAAAGTTCTCACTGTGCACTGCTGTTTAATGAGGGCTCTGTCTCTCTCTTAGGAAAGGTCTCCATGATCAATACGGAGGCAGGAGCAGCACACTAACACGCTGCTACTGTTCCTGGGAGCTGAGCTGGTCCTTTCAAGGACATCTGAGTTCTCTCTGAGCAGCCCTGCCTTGTACCAGGATGCCCTACCCCTGCCCTAGCCACAAGGGTTGTGTTCAGTCGGATACATACGGATATCTTGGTGAATATATAGAGAATCAGGGACAGCACGGACATGTAGATTTGTATCCTCTGCCCTCCAAACCTCTTCTGCAGGTACTCGGGCATGGTGACTACTCCTGCTGCGATGTAAACAGGCACAAAGATCCAGCCCAGAGCCAGCAGTGCCCAGGTGGCCTGTTAAAGAGACAGAGAATAAAGGCACAGGATTAAACAGCTTTTTCCCCTGTTCTCTCAATGGCCATCCTAAGAAAGCAGAAAGGTACAGTGCCATGGAATGTGTTTGAGAAGCAGACTGACTTTTTCTCCCTGCTCAGAAGATGAGCCAGCAGCTGGTGGAATTATTACAATTCAATTAGAATCTTTTGAAGTTCTCCTGCTGAGCCCTGTGTTTCTCTGTGGTGGGTGTCACATCCTCTTCCATCCCCTGGTCTTTTGAGCAAGGTGGTGTATTCTGTTGCTCCAGTTCTCTGAAAGATGGTGGTGTGTTTGGTGGCCTCTGAAACCACTGATGCTGTGGCAGTGAAGAGTTAAGGGATTCCGAGCAGGATGGGAGCATCTGTTTGTTGCTTGATTAGCAAGTGATGAGGCTGAGGCAGCAGACTGTCCCTGCGGAGCATAAAAATAAGCAACAGCAAGACTCTGCTGGGATGTTCTCCTTGCAGGCTGGCGCAGATGTGCTCCTGTCACTGGTAGATAAAGAGGCACTTCAGGTGCTTTGCCACAGGTGAAGAGTCTTTTGGAAAGTGCAAAGGCATTTCCCATCATGTATTTTTTCTGCAATTCCCAGCAAAAGCCCAAACGGGAGAACTTAAAGGTACATGAAAGTCATTGGATTATTGAACCTCACCTCCTGGTTGTCCCAGGCCATTATCTTTCATCCTTACATTTATTTTGATCAGTTATTCAGTTTTTCAGAAAAGAAACTGATTCCTGTGAGCAGAGATTGTGACTGATTGAGGAGAGCAGCCATGGCTCCTGCAGTGGCAGAAACTGGCTGAGGTGAAAGATGCTCATATGATCCCTCCAGCTGAGCTATGTCTCATGGCAAAGGGAGAGAGTAATGGCATATCTAAGTTCTCTTTCCAATCTGAAATAAATTAATCTGAACTCATGAAGTTGGATTTGCCCTGAAACACAATCTTGTCTTCGTGAGCTTCTAAAGTGACTTGAATAGATTTCCTTAAAGTACAGCAATATTGTTATGTCCTACATGCACTGCACTAGGCTGAACACACTCTCTGTTTTCTTCTCCAAGGATTTAAAGGTGACCTTAATGGTGTAGAAAAAAATCAGTGCAGTGAACACATACCCCAGGAAAGAGCTTTTGGTGGGCCCTGCCTATGCTTGGCAAGCACCCGGCACTATTAACACTCTCTGCTGAGGTAGGCAAGAGATTCAGAGTTGGGTGCCTGATGCTTCTTGTGGGGCTGGCACTGATCTCACTCCTCATCAGCTGAGAAATTTCATTAGCATCACACACCAAGGGCCTGCTTTTCATGCTCCGTGTGGTGTCAGTGGCAATTTTCCAGGCCCCTTCAACAGGGCAGAATGTGACCTGCCTTCACATCCAGATGTTCACCCCAGAGATGCCACATTTTGGCAGCTGCCAGCTGAAGAGAGTGGTGCTGATTCTCATGGATTTACACTGAATATAGGAGCACATGCTGCTTCTTTTTGCCTTTTTTAAAGTCCCTGTACCCAGAATCCTGTGATTATCCAAGCACGTTTCCAGCATTATCTTCTTTTTTAATCTTCATGAGTGCAGATTAAAGCTTAAAAATAAGGCCATGTACCACTGAGAAGGTCAAAGAGCTAATAATTCTAGTGAATTCCACTTAAACTAAAATAAAGATCTCATGTTTCCAAGGCTGTCAGAATGTCTGGAGGCTTCTCTCTTGAGAGTTGAGCACTTGTTGCTGCTGATACTGTTAAACACCTGATTTTGGAGAGAAACCCCAGTCCCTTTGTAAACAGTGACATCTTAGTTGACAACAGAAGTGACTCTTACGTTCCACTCAAAGCCCCCAACAGCAAGGCCCCCAGCTGCTCCAGTGCCTGCCAGGCCGATGAACAAACCACTGCCCACGTTGCTCGACATCAGGGATGCTCCAATCTGAAACACAGGGCACGGGGAAAAAACTGAGAAAGTCACTTTGAGCAACTCCTGCATCAGTCCAAGGGTTTTCCCCAGGAACTCTCTTTCCCCAGGATCTCATCTCCTCGTAGTCAGGCAGCTGGGTGCTAACAGAGAGTTGAGTTTTCCTTTGCCTCTCAAAAACCCCTACGTTTTTATACCTTAAAGCACGTTCCTGCTCCCTTCCACTGCCCCCACTCCAGTGCAAAGCTTAATCTCAGAATCAGGGCTCACTTTGACAGTGGTTCTCCTGAGAAGCACACCTTTTATGGAGGCACAGCAGAGGGAGGGGAGCCTGGAGACACCACAGATTCCTCAGTGTCCATGAAGCGTGACGGATTTCTCCATTCCCTTGTTAATCCATCAGCAAGGTGCCATCTCTGGCCCTGCTGACCCTTGCTGTACCTCCCCATGTCTTGTTGACAGCCTCTTTGGAGTCTTGCTCTGAACACGTGTGGTGCTGGCTCACACAGCCACGGTGACAGGAGGGCTCTCTTGGAGCTCCTGCTGAGGGAGGAGATCCCTGAACCTCGGCATGGACGTGCTAGGAGCAGGCAGGTCTTTGTGCTCAGTGTCTAAGGTGGGTTCAAAGCTCTGGAGCTCTGCAGCAGGCTGGAAAATGCTCTTGCCTCAGGTTAACTTTAACTGCAGGCCCTGGGCAGGGTAGGCTGTCCCTGCCATGGCTCATTGACACCCTAATTGGAAGAATGCCAGCTCCAAGGCTCTTTAAACAGGGCAAAGGCTATCTGACTTAATTACTGCTTTTACTGGCACGAAGCCTCACCTCCTTTCTGCACGCCAACATCAAACCTCTCTCAGGGTCAAATGCAAAGCTACTCGAAGGACAAGTCAAGCTACCCTTTCATCCTACAGATTGCTTTTAGGCACACCACCTACGAGGAGCTTTTCTCTCCTTAGTACTGTCCCATGTGAAACAAAGAATGATGGAAGATGCTCTGCTTCTCACCTTTGGGCAAGGTAAAAAACATCAATATGATATCAACACCCACACTGCCTCTGCCTTCTTGCCTGTCTGAGAAAACTCTTGATTAAAGAAGCTGCTGCAACAGGACTTTGCAACCGGTGCTCTCAAGAAATGTGAGCAGTTTTCCTGATATGTAGATCAGACACAGAAATACAGAAGGTAAATTGCAGAGGTGCAGCAATTTAATATCAGGGCTTAGCTGCGGCTGAAACCTGCCACTCTCATAAAAACAATAATAAAATGCAGGTCATACTCAAGGTGAAGGCCACAAGGAGCTGAGCCTGCAGGAGAGCTGCAGAGGTGGAATCAGCTCTGACAAACAAATCTGGGAAGTGAACAGCATCAAAGGTTGCTCTGAACCTAAAACGGTTCAGAAGAGCCAAGAGCTGACCTGTATCCAACAGCCTCTGTAGCCAGCTGTGGTTGGAGCCAAAAGCAGTGAGAATGTTTTGGGGTTTCTTTGGGGGCTTTTTTAATAGAAAAAAACCCCCAGAAATCTTGTTTGAAGAACAAGATTGAGGAAAATATATTCAATTTTAGTATCTTTTAATTTCCCCCTCCTAATTAGAGAAAACCATCAAGCTAAGCTTTTCCATTAAATGTCACTTGCCTGAGACAGAAGTATAAAGAACATTTAAGAAATGACAGATTTTAGAGAGGTGTATGTGTCTCTGGTGGAAGAGACTGAAAATCTAGCCTAGTGAATTTATGAGCAATGCACAGCCAAAGGAAGAAAAGAAAAAACTGTGTTTTGGTAGAGAAGTGCATTCCATTACCCACGACTCACTGGAGAGATATATGGTTCTAGAGCCTGGCATTGGCTGAGAAGAATCCTTATTCCTGTGGATTTTTATTCCTTTCAAACTCTAAATTATCTTTATATGTACCTTTCACTCCCAAGAAAAGGTGCCTACAATAGATTATTTTTTCTTTCATAGTGAAGATTTATACTTCAGTGGTTTGAATTTTATATCCTTTACATCGTTAGTCAATAAACTCAACTCTGCTCTAAATAGCAAGGACTCAGAAAGTCCTGGGATTTGGGATTATTTTTAATTCAGTGTCTAAATGCTTTTTACTGGATAACACATTCCTAGATTACCTAATGCTCTCTTAACTTGGGAACATCAGTGGTGAGTTGAGGCCAAAAAGTTTCAAACCCAGCTAGGCAGCCAGCATTCCCTAACTTTCATCAATGGGAACATTTTTATTGCTGACTTTAGCAGAGAAACTGAGAGTCAGAAACCCCTGAAGATGCTGAGCTACCCTTTTGGCCTGGCAGCTCCAAGCTGCAGCCCATCAGCAAAGATGTGTGGGATGGCTCCTTATGGATGCTTCATCTGTGCCCTTCATCTCAAGGCTACAATCAGCACATGTAATGACTGGGCCCCCTCACCAGACCTGCTCTTACATCTGGAACTGCTTTCAAACCACGAGAAACAGAGGGAAGCATTTCACTCACAGGCCACCAAGTCATGGATCGTCCAGCCAGAAAATAGCCTCCAATGGTCCCCCGGCTCGCTCGTATCGATGACTGGAAGCACAGGAGAAAGAACAGGAAAAAGGGTTTTCCTCCATTCACCCACCCTCAAGTCAGACTGAGCCAGGAGAATCCCTAATGCCTGCTCTCAGCATCAGCTCCAAAATAATTTTACAGATCTCTTAAGTATGCCAGGCTTCACCCACTGCTTCTGCCTCTCTTTGTGCAGGTTTCTGGTAGTCGTGCTTTGGGAAGAAGCTGCTTGTGCCTGTTTGATGACTTCTCCCTGAATGTACCAACTGGGAAAGAAGAAATAGTTCAGCCAGGCAGAACTCAATAGGTGTCTGTGACAGAGGCCTTTACCAAGCAACATGAACAAATAATTAGCAACAATCATTCTGAAGTTTTTAAAGTCCATTTCAGTTTTCTCCAGCACAACTCTGGCTTTTCTTTTGCCTCCTGCCTGTTCACACGCAGATGTGAGTTGAGCATCATTCCCAGGACAACCTCTAGGGAATGATCCCACAGTTGTCCCCATATGGGGTCCCCATATGGTTGTCCCCATATGAAGGCTCACAGAAGGATCCCTGTCACCCCCAAATGTGCTCAATAGGCCCTGGGTAAGATGTGCAGAGGATGCCATTTGCAGACAAAGCCCTTTGTACCCAGGAGGGGTCCAGGAAGCAGCAAGGCCTCTCTGGCTCAGGCAGACCCTAACCCTGCCCCCTCAGGGACTCACCCATATCCCGACAGCGAGGACAAAGGCGAAGTACAGAACCACGACGATGATGTCTGCCACTGCAAAGGCTGCTGCTGTGCCCCCTGGCAGCCCAGGCAGCTCTGTGGTGGCCGTGGTCGGCTGGCTCATGGCTGGGAGCAAACTGCTGATTTTCTCACTCACGCTGGACTTTGGTGCACGTTGGCCTTCATTGTTTCCCTTGTAATAATTAACAGGGTGAAGAAGGTGTGAGTGGGGAGCAGAAGCCAGGCAGGATGGTGGCTAACGTTTCCCAGCAGGAGCTTGGTTTCCATGGTTCATCAGTGAGGGCCACCACATGGCTCTGTGGTGTGAGGATTCCTCCCGTTGCCCCTCATGTCCATTTACCAGTGGTCCTTTCTCCTGCCCATTTACCCATTGGTGACACCCACTAGGATGTAGGAGGTGGTTCTGCTTTGAGGTCTGGGGTCTGCCTGGAGAAGGTTTGTGCCCCACAGGCAGCTCTGGAATGGCTCTGCCAACCCCAGTAGGAACCTTGTGTCCCAGGACATGGGCAGGAAGGAGGAGGGGGCTGGACCCTGTCCCACAGCAAACTGTGAGCCCAGGTCCTCAGTGCAGCAGGGACATTTCTCATCCTGGTTTGCAGACAAGGGGGGCACCCTCCAGCACCAGCCCCCTGAACCGGGGCACAGAGGATGGGTCACACCACACCTCTGCTCTTTCATTGGGACGGCTTTGGGAGGACCACAAAAGGTTCCTACTGGGGCTGGCAGAGCCACTCCAGAGCCTTCTCCAGGCAGACCCTGGACCTCAAAGCAGAACCATCTCCTTCATCCCCCAGCCTCCACCATCCGTGGTCCTTCACCCCATGACATATCACATGGGACATTTAAAACTTCGGTGAGCTTTGCCTGATCTTGGTTTCAAGGGAGGCAACAAAATCTCTTTCTCACTTTTATTCCCCTCTCCCCCAGAGTTTTCTTGCAAATGCTGGCTACCTACTCACTCATTAATTGCACTGCTAACATGAGGCCCACGTCCACCCCTGCTCCCCAGTCTGAGGCTCCCTGGGAGCAATGCCTCCCCTAGGCTCATTATCCACAAGAGGCTTTTCAAGACTGAAATGTTTCAACAAGCTGAAGTACAGTTACCAGAAATTAAATATCTGGAAGCCTAAATCCCCAGGTATAAACAGGCAGCTCTCCCGGCACAGAGCTGATTTACACTCACCCACACACTTCTTCCTCTTAACACCTCAGCACCCGAAAGCAAAAGACAGCCACGTAATCCTAAAATGTATTAAATACCTGCCCAAGAAGCAAATACAGCCAGTGTCTCCAGTCTTCCCAAACCAGAAAACCTTCCCTACATGGGAAGCCCAACCCCAGGTACCTGCCTTACCCAGCCCCTCACCCCGCCTTCCCATGGTGCTGTATCTGCAGCAATTAACACTTGGAAACACTTGAAAGCTTTCACCCAGGGGCTGTAAATATATCCAGTAAGCCATTCCCAACAGCCATGAGCTACCACGAGTCCACTGGATGTACTGGAATGACACAGGCTTATGGCAGTAGGATGTTGTCAGGTGTTATTACACAGCCTGGATCACCCCACACTGCAGTGGCCAATTGCTGGGCAGGATTGCAGCAGCTGCACCTCAAACACGGACGATACCTTGAGTGCATTTGTGGCAGTCCTTCCCTCGCTGCACAATCCTGTCCAGGCAGGAGCTGCTCTGCTCCCCGCTCCCAGGACAAGCTGCAGAGGTGTGCTCCTCCCCAGGGACGTGCCCACTGTCCCTGCCCAGAGCCCAGGGGAGGACACATCCTGCTGTTACGTGGCTGCCCTGGCTCCCAGCCCTGCTGCAGCAGCCCCGGGCAAGAGGCAGGTGCACAGTGCAGGGCCCTGCTAGGTCCCAGCAGCAGCCAGCGCTTATCTCCTGCTCCATGCACTGCTAAGTCAACACTGGTGGCCATTCAGCCCCAGGAGATGCAGTGCTCCTTGCCCTGGGAACGGATGTGGGAATTGACATAGCCAGGAAACAATAAAAATTCATCCCAGCTGTCAAACAAACAAGCGGCCCTTGGAGTGAGAGATATGACAGCAGCACAAGCCCAGCAGGTGTGATTTGGCAGATCTCTGTTGATTCAGAGGGTGGCAAACTCCATCTTCCACCTTCCTCCAGGTACCTGGCGAGGCACCTCAAATGTGGCTGGTTCCCTGCTGCAGCAAACTCACCCTCCCCAGCTGGTAGAGGGTTCAGAGCTTCTTGTCCATGCAGGCAATGCTGAATTTTGCTTGCCCAAAGTGAAGGAATGAGTTGGTTTATGTTACCCGTGTTGGTGGGAGCGGTGGAGGTGGCAGAGGAAGTGCTGGGCATGATGGAGAGGGGTGAGCCCGTGAGCCAGGGGACAAAGCTGTTGTGGGGTGTCACCCATGGCAAGATCAGGTGCTGGCTCTTGGGGGCCAATTGGCACAGAGAGCTGAGGAATACAGATCTCCATCCTCTCCCCATTCCTCCTCTCGTGAGACATCACTCCTCTGCCTTCCAAAAAAACCATTCCTCCTCCCTCCAGGGCTCACTTCCAGGTGCATTCCTGGCTTTATGCAGTCTTTTTGTTGTCTTGGTGAAGGCTGGGAGCAGAGCTAGCAAACAGGGGACAGGAGACAGCCCCTGAAGCTCACATCGTGTCACTGGGGCCACCTTGTCTCCTTGGCCAGAGACAGACCCATGGTCACCGAGCCCTGCACCCAAGGCTTCTCCCAGCCCTGCTGTGGTGCCCAGCAGAGGTGTGGGGCAGGCTGCAGAGCTGCAGCAGCCCTGTAAAACCCACGGTTTCAGCAGTAGCTGGGAGCTGCAACCAGGCAGCCAGACCCTGCAGCACAGTTAATACACTCTCCCATCCTTGCAGCAGAAGTGACAGGATGTTTAGTGTCCCCTTGTGGGGGGTTCGCCCTCACTCCTGTCACAGTGACTGAGAAGGAGCCCTTCAGGGACTGGAAATTGTTAGTGGCGTTTCAAAGTGTGCAGCTCAGAAAAAACCAAAAAGGTGCTGAAGAGCAAGTGTATCTGGGGCAAAGGATGTTCCGTGGAGTGACAGGCAATTATTTTCGCAAATGCTAACGAATAAATGGACTTCCTCTTCATTACCAAGCTACTTCACTGTCATCAGCAAATAGTTCCAATGACAATTAGTGAATTTCTAAATGGGTTGAGAAATTGGCTTATACACAGATACCGATGCAATGAGGTGAGGCAATAGCCCAGCCTCGCCCCTTACCTTTCCTCCTGGGGGATTTTCCTGCGTGCTGAATGGGTGAGGCATTCAGCTAACCATTATTTTCTTCTCGGCCCTTTCTCAGGGGAAATGAGACTCTTGAATGAAATCCAGCAGTTTAATTTTGGTTTGATATGAATGGGCTCTGAATGTATTTAATGTTTAAAGGCAGCTATTCAGCTCGGAGCCTGCTCCAGAGGAGCAGCGGGAAGCAGAGCAGACCCCCGGGAAACGCAGTGGTGCTACCACAGCTCTTTTCTTCCCTCTGCAGGCCACACTCTGATTTTCACTCCTGGACTGTCCCATAAACCTGGAGCCAGTCCATCACTTCAAGACTCCTTGCATTACTTCTGTTTGTTTAACCCGGGTGAGTCAGGGATACCTGGGCTGAGGCAGGGATAAAATGCCACGCAGAGGAGCCAGGGAAGGTGCTGGTTTCAGTGGGAACCTCGGTACCTTGTCAGGCTGCTTGGAGCACTGTCACATCAGAGGAAAGCTCACAGCTCTGTGTGCTGGAAATTGCTCCTCTCTGATCCTGGGGAGGGGCAGAGCTCCCTGTGCAGGGTGTGTGGACTCAGTTCCACCCATGCAGCGCAGGTGGGCTCACATGGGATGTACTTCCCATGTTTGGGCTCCCTTGGCAGCGAGCTGGGAGCGTGGATCTCTCCCAGCAAGTGCCCCTGACCATCTCTTACCCCCTCCCCACTCCCTCCCAGAGATCACCTGTAGCTCCTGCCTGAGCACTGTGGGCCCATAACCCTGGCACCTGCCTGTGAACAGCCTGACACACAGGGCAGTTTCAAGTTACCACACAGCTTTTGTGGCACCTAAGTGGGACCTAAGTTAAGCGAGTTTAGTGAGAGGAGACACCTTGGGCTAAGCGTGGTGTTACCAACCAGTCAGTCCAGGCTGAAGGGGACACTGCTGAGAGTGGAGTCTCACCCCGGCTGCCTTTATCCAGACAACTCATTTGCTGCCCCAAACAAGGGTTTGCACCTCCCTGTTCAGCTGAATGACCTCCTCTGATTGCCCCTTCCATCCCCACACATCCCACTGGGAAACTTCTGTGACTGCTGGGAAATTAAGGTGAGAAGACACAGAAGGAGTTTCAGGTCACACTTCCAGCCATGGATGCCTAGAAGAATCATTCCACGACCAAGTAGACTGAGGCTGGAAAAAATATGTCACATTTACTGAGTGACTTTTTTGACTAACAGCCAGACTTTGAAAAATATTAGCAAGGGTAAAACATTAAGTGACAGAACAAGGACACTTTAGGTGAAGGATGTTGTTCTCCCTTTAATTTACTCCCCTCTACAGCCTTGCAAAGATCTCAGCAGAGTAAGTGTCCTTATTGATGGATACGCTATCCTTGTTAGGATGGGACAATATACTTATTTACAGCTTTCATCATTGTCATGAAGGCACAAAGCAAACAGAAATAACTAATGAAGATTTAGCTGTTACATAATGTCTTTGCCAACTCTATGCAGAAGTCTGGGTAAAAATCCTGGAAATAAATCTTTTTATGAGAGCATTTTTTAATGAATTTAAGACATGAAGAGATGTATTTGTAGTTTGTATTAGGACTGTGGGTATTGCTTTTCTGGAAAGATGTCTCAGGCTTGGAGTACAAATGAAATGATGGTCTGAAAAACACCAAGGAAGTGAACGTCACATCAGCCCTATGATCCAAGCAGTGAATTAGCATGTTCATGGTGATGCTTCATGGTAAAGGTGGTGTGAGCTGTGACCATTGGTACCACCAGCAAGATGCAGACTCAGTAATAATGGATCAACAGGCAGAAGAGATGGAGAAGTTGCAGTAAGAGCTTGTTCACTTCATTTGTTCCTCTCTGGGTCCCTCTGAAGATGACAGCAGCCATGGGGGAGCAACTCATGGTGGCTGGGACAGTAATGCTCCACAGCAAAGTAGGTGAGGTAATGCTTCACAGCCCCTGCAAGAGGCGTGTTTGGCACTGCAGAAACAACCAGATTCCTTTGATATTCTCCTGAAATCCATTGACTGAGAATCACAAGGAACTTAGTCCAAGAGTGGTAAAACTGGAGGTGGGGTATGATCACCTGGTAAGCTCCTGTGGAGCAGGGAATAGGATGCCTCTCTCTTTTTCCCAGTAGGACCTCACACAACCCTTTTACAGATCACACAGTGGGGAAGAAAACAGTCCTTGCTGAATGATTCTGATCTGTGCTCTCTCAAAAAGCACTCCCTAAACACAACTAGAAAGCAATCCAAGGCATTTAAATTTTCACTCTGTGGCTGATTTCAAAAGAAAATGCCCCATGGCAAAACCACGTATGTGAACATCTGTTTTGGAACTGTGAATTCAGACAGGTATCAGCAGCTTGATCCATCTCTGCTTGGTGACTATTTAAAAAATCCTTCTCCTTCATGTCAGGAGGAAAATGGCAAAGAAGGATGAGATCCCTCTTTTTAAAGTTAGGAGGCAGGATAAAGGCACTCTCCCTTGTGACAGATTAGTCAGTGTTTGGGGGTTTGGTGGTTGGTCTCACAGGGAGGTGAAGTCTGGTACAAACCTGCTTGTCTAGAAATACTGAAGTCCGACAGAAGGCATGAAGGAATGGTCTGTTCCCAGCTGGGACCTCGTCCCAGAGCTCTGCAGAGCTTTTATTAAAGTTACAAGGTTTCCCCCATGATGCCCTGTGCGCCTCCTTTCCCTCTTTCACACACAGCTCCCTCACTCGGTGCCTGCGCCCCACATCAGCATCGGGGCTCAGGGAAAGCCCCTCTGCCAGCACAGCCCAGCTGCTGAGGCTCCTCTGCAGGCAGCCTTGGGCATCAGGGGCAGCAGCTCCAGTGAGGGGTCCATCAGCACATCTAATTTCTTTTCACATCCAGGCTCAACAAGAGACAACAATATTTCACTGTCATTTCCCTCCAGTCACTGTGTTATGGGCTCATGGAACTGGAAAGGAAATCCACATCTTTGAGTCAAGCCCTATAGATGTAAGACCCCGTTTTAAGCTTCAGCAAGAGCTTTCTACAAAGTCTGTCGATCCATTTCTAGCTGAATCACATTTCAAAGAAAAGTGGCCAGATAAGATACTTTTTTTTGTAGAAAGGAGTATTTTTGAATTGATGCTGAATTTCCTTTGACTAGCCGATAAAATAGAAGTTGAAAAGCTCTGAGGGTCAAGGATATATAGGAAGAGAGTACAGTCTTCAGAGTTCCTATCCCTAAGGAAAAGAACCAGAAAGGAAGGCTGAGACAAAATGGTTGCTGAGAGAACGGAGGAGGAGGAAAGCAGCGGGGGGCGAAGGAAAAAGTAACAAAATCAAACTTAATGGCTTGCTGCAGTTTGTGGGGACCGAGGAAACAAATTCTGGAACTGAAGGAGTTGTCAGGCAATGAGATAGGGTTACACATCCTCCACACAGAGCCTGCAGTGTTGGCTTGATTAGGCGAAAGGACTTGGGATCACTACAGACAGAGCTGCCTTGCTCCCTGTCAACTTGCACAAGTAATCAGCAGCCCAAAATGACAGCTCCCTCCAGGGCTGAGATTTCTTAAAACAAAACTAAAATAAAAATAAAAGGCCTCTTTGGTCCTGCTTCAAACCTGGCTGCACTACCAAAAAGAAAAATAATTGTTAAGAGACAGACTGTGACATTCTCCAGCAACATCCCCAGTGCTGAACTTCACCATGACAATAATAATAACAACGACTTACATTATTCCTATACCATAGCTGAGCAGCTCATATCCTGAGGAATACATCAGACTTGATAAACTACTGCCATCAACTCGCACAGTGTGATGAGACTTAGCGTGGGAGGATGCTGATGTTTCGTGATGCCCTAGAGAAGCTGAGGACAAAATGTGATAAAGATTCCCCCCTGCAGACCTCGATTTCCAGGGAGGATTTGGAGTACATGGAAGGGGAATCATACAGTTTGGGACATTGGCCAGGGCACAGGAAATAATGCCCTTGTTCTTGGCCAAAGCATCAGTGGCGTTTCGTTGCTGCCAACTCCAAGCCTTAAAAATTCTTGAGATGGGGGCCAAAATTGAATGATATTGGCTTAGATATGATGAGGAATTTTTTTTTTTTCCAGCAGTAGAGGTTTTTGTTCTTTCTGGTTTCTGTTCCCAGAGGGTGCATTTTTTATACTTTTCTCCATCATAATGAGTTCGAGCAGCAAGTGTCATGTATGCATGAAATTTGGGAAGTTTACTGCACTCCCATGGCTGCAGAAACTAGGACTTCAGGGAAAACAATAAACCTCACCAGTTTCACAGGAGAATTGCCAATGCTGGTGCTCAGCTGAGGCCCCTCTCCGCTCTTACTCCCCCGCTCTCCTGGCAAAGCCTCTGCTCTGAAACGTGCAGCCTTCCAAGCTGCAGCTCCCAGGGTGGCTTTCCAAGAGGCCCCCAAGAAACAAGGTCTTCAGTGAGCAATTAAACTGATGAGAACAGCTTTTGTTTTGGATGTACACGGTGGTGTAGGAGGCCCTGGTGTCAGAGGAAGGTGTGAGGTCTCACACATCCACTCTGGTGGTCAGAGTGCACTGCTGCTGTGCATTCCCTCCTGGCTGATGAGGCTTAAGCTCTCACTTTAATTTTTCCTTTGTGGAGGTACTGATAGAATCTTTCTCTTCTGATCCATAATTTATTTTCATAAACCTTGCAAGGACTTCATATATTTAAAGCTATCAGTTCTCTACCACAGGTAGTCAGTGTTAACCAAGACACCCACTTGTGATGCTCACAAGGACCAACAGACACTTGCAACCTCCTCCCTGTGGTCACCCCAGGAAATGCCCCTTCCAAATCCGGGGAAACAAATTCCTCAGATCACTCCTGGCAGCATCTGTGGCTTTTCTCCTCCCACCTACGAGATTCCTACATCCAGGGAAGGCAGGAATGGTGTCACAGAGCCTGGTGCTGCCTGGGTCATGTGCTCAGCCAGTATCCTTGTGATAGACCTAAAACCTGTCTGACTCACTTTTATTGGCAACTATGCAGCAGAACAGCTCTAAAGTTGCACAATTCAATTAAAACCAAACAAATCAAAACGAGTCCCAAACCCCACTAGTCAAAGACAAGCTCTCAATAACCTCTTTCACTTTTTGCTAACTTGGTTTTCTGTGCCTAACTGAGCAGAAAGCAGCAGAAATATATTTTAACAGATTGTTTCCCACCTCTTCCCCGCCTCCCCACGGCAGGTTTAATATCTCTCCAGAGAAAAAAAATTAGCCTGCAATAAATCATCAAGTTTACTGCGGCGCTTAAACCCTGCTTGTCCTTCAGCGTTCTGCAAGAAGGGGATTGACTCCCCCCGCACGCCTTGAAGCGGGGTCCCTTCAGCTCAGCTCTTTGCCATCTCCTGAGCCCTGCTTTTCCCCGGCTGACGCTGGATCCGGTCCTGGTCCCCAGGGATGCCCGCCCAGCGCTGGCAGCAGCCCGGGACGGTGCCCGGCAGGCTCCCGGCTCTGCTGGTGCAGTTACCAGCAGATGGCAGCTGGAGATCGCGGAGGGAAATTTGGGAGCTCTCAGCTCCTGCAGGCGCAGCCCGTCAGTCCTGGGTGACCTTGGCACAGACACGGTCTCACCACCGAGCAGGGATGGGACCTTCCCGCTTTTCACCCCGACCTGGGGGGGATGCACAAGGAGCCCCAGCAAGGACAGAGAGGAGAAGGAGGGGAAAGACACGGTGCTTATCTTTCCAGGCATTGGAAACAGTGAAAAAAATAAAATCTACCAATTCACAGGCCACAGCTCTCCTCCCTTCACCCCAGGCTCAACCTCTCAAGCCACAGAATCATTTAGATGTCATTTTCTAACCCAATCCCACCACAGACTTGCTCATGCAGGTCCCAGCCAGCCCTCAAATGCATTTTAGGCAGAGTAACTCAGAGGACAGAAGCAATCCCTGTTCTCCCTCCACACCAAAGCCTCACCCATCACTGCAGCAGTTCCCCAGAAACGAGCAGGACCCTGTTATCCTTTCTTGCTCCTTTCCTCTTCAGCTCCCACTGCCCATAAATGTCCCTCCCTCCACCACAGTCAGTCCTGCAACAGGACTCACTCACTGTGCCATGGCACAACTCCTACTCCGACTCCACATCTTCTGGGATGTGCTTCTTCTCTGATCTGTCATCCTTCCTCCTCCCCCCTGCTGATGGCCCATGTGGGGGATCTCACAGAAGGCAACTGTGAGAAGAAGTCATCCCCACCTGCTCACCCAGAGGAGCTGCCCTTGTGAAGCTGCACAAGTGAGAGGATCCACCCAATCCCTCATGCACTGATTGAATAATTGCTTCTTCCTCACGAGGCCAAGGTGGGCTCTGCTAATGCACCTGCTTGGGTTACCCTTTCAGGCCAGGCAACAGGAATGCTTTGTATTAAAATATATCAAATTTCCAAAAATACCCCATCAGCTTAAAAAAATTCTTTGTGGTCTGAGGGCCAGATCCACATCTGATCCCGAGGTGTAAAGAAGCCCTGTGCATCCTCTGGATCCCTGGCCAGACATGTAGGACAAAGGTGTGTCCCTCCAGGGTGACTTCTGGGCAGCCTGTGCTTAGTTTGGGTTGCACTGACCCCCTGAGCAGCTTTTACCCCCAGGAGGATCCTTGCTGTCCCAGCTCCTTGCACAGGCTCCTTCCACGGGCAGCACAGAGATTATTCACACACAGAAGCTTTTCTTGGCAAGGACAGGAAATGAAAATAGCAATTTTTTTTTCCCATTCCCCCCACCCCCAACCCCTAAAGCTTAAGCTCTGCAGAAGCCAATGGAGCCAAAAAAGGGACTAGACAACACATCAAGCACTACCCGTTTAATCCAGCTCCAGTTCCTCATTTACCAATATCAGCCTCCTGTCCAAGCTTTCTTTGGTTTTCATCTTTTATCTGCATGCTGTCTCTGGTTTGCCCCTTCTGGTTGCTGCTGCTTTGATCTCTTGAACCTCTGCAATCCAGACCCAAATCCATGAGAGCTTATGCTGAAGAGTTTCCAGTTTTTTCCTGTTGTCTTTAAATTCTTCCTTTGTTTCTCCCCTGAAACTTCTGGCAGATCCCTTCTGTGCAGCAAATAAGCATTTTAGATGTCCAGCCTGGGCAAGTGACCCTTTGACAATTCCCCATCCCTGTGCTGGTGGTTTTTTGTTTCTTCCATCCCAACCCAGCAGCAGCTCCCCTGTGCAGGCTGAAGCTGTACCTGGCTGGGACAGGTGTACCAGGGCCCCAGAATTAATTGTAGAGGTTTGCCTGTACCATGTTATCTGGTTGCTATGTGGCACAGAGAGTGTCTACTGTTCCATAATTAAATTTATAAGAAAAACATGGGAGACACAGTGGGAGCTCTGTGTGCTAACCCATTTGATTTCAGCTATTTCTTATCCAGAGGTGGATGGTGATTCTTTAGTTCATCATGAATACAGTGAGAAGAGGAAAAAAGGCAACAGCAGAAGGACGGAGAGGTTTTTCAGCAAGTTTTGCTATTCCCAGGTAGGGACGTGCAGTTATGAGAGGGCTTATCTTTCCCATGGTGGAGAGTGCAGGAGCAGTGCAGCAGAGCAGAGCACAGCAGTGACTGTGTGGATTCCCTGTGAGTGGCACCCAGGCTGCTTGCTCAGGCAGCAGCTCCTCATGCTGCTCTCCAGCAGTTTTAGAATAGCTGTGTGCAAAGGAAGTGTCCTCATTTTTACTTACAAGTGTGGGAGAAGAAAAACATGAGAATTCATGGTTGTGCCTTGAACTTCCTAACTGTTCACCCTAAGGGACAGTGTCAGGGCAGACTGTCCAGTCTGTCCCTCGTGGCCTCTGGCTCATATGGACTGAGTTGAAAAGGAGCCGAGGTCACTGCACTGAAGTGTCTGCCCCAGACCCACCTGGGACAGCCCCCTCCCCTCACCCCCAGAACCACTGCAGGGTGGGGGCTCCTCTGCCCCAGACCCCTCAGCAGTGGGGCAGCAGCTGGGCCAACAGGACCTGCCTCCCCCTCACTACCAGCTCAGGGCCCTGCTGCCTCTCCTCAGGCTGATTCCTTTTGAAAGCAAAGCACATAACATAAGGCCTGTGTTTATTTTCCCCTTAAATTAGGGTGGCTTGATTTTAATTGAGAGATCTGCCAGAATAAGGCACGTTTGTGCAGCTGTCATCAGAAATGCATGCTTGCTTTTTTCTCCTTCTTTTTAGTGTTTTTTTTCTTCTCCGTTTTTTCTTTCTTTCTTTCTTTCTTTCTTTCTTTCTTTCTTTCTTTCTTTCTTTCTTTCTTTCTTTCTTTCTTTCTTTCTTTCTTTCTTTCTTTCTCTCTCTCTCTTCCTTCCTTCCTTCCTTCCTTCCTTCCTTCCTTCCTTCCTTCCTTCCTTCCTTCCTTCCTTCCTTCCTTCCTTCCTTCCTTCCTTCCTTCCCTTCCTCTCTTCTTCTCTGTCAGTTTGCTTGATGCAGCCCTTTCCAGGCTAAGCTGCCCCATTCCCAGAAAACAGAACAAAAGGGGAAGAACTCCCAAGGGGATCTCAGGGAGACCCAGCTGAAGTGGCACATGTGTTCTCATGTGCCTGGTGACATGCTGTGGAACTGGACAAGCCCTGCATGGCACCTCCAGAGTGAGGGCTGCAGGGGAAGGACTGGCACAACCTCTGTCTCACAAGGAGTTTCCCACTGCTGTGGCCCAGACTTCCCTGTAATATGTGGAGTTTGTGAAGTTGGATGGTGAAGGAAGGCTCCAGGTTCATGTCATTCCCAGACCCAGGGCTGAACAGCTGATGGACAGCAGTCCTGGATATAGGATGCTGAGAATGGCTCTGAGAAGAGCAGTTGCCCAACAAGGAGAAGGGTCTTGCTGGCATCCTGTGTGGCATCACCACCCCAGCATCCTCCCTAGCCCCTTGCTTTGTATCAAAGAAGTCTACTTGACATCATGGAAAGCAACCAGGGAGATCCAGCCCCGCCTGATCCTTTTTCTCTTATGGAACAGCTGGAAAGACAGTAGCCTGAGAAATTGGCTGACCTTTTTGATGCATTCAGCTGTCTAGCCTTATATTTGTCCTTTAAATAATTTGTCAAAAACCAAACAAGCACAAAACAACGAATCAGCAGGAAAACAAGAGCCCAAACAAAACAAGAGAGACTTCCTTTTCCAGCCTTGCCCTTCTGCAGTTGCTGGTCTGAAGCATTTAATCTAAAGCAGGCTTTGGCAATTGCTGGAGAAAGCAATGTCCGTGATGGGTATTTAGAGACCAGGGCTCGCCTGCCATACACTGTCCAGGGGTTTATTACCTGCTGAAAAAGCTTAATGTGCTTCAGGTGCTACGTGATGTCCAGATGTCGTGGCAGAAGCCGCTTGGAGAGTGCTGGTGATAGAAATGCTGCTGGGTGAATGCAGAAACATTAGTGCCAAATGTGATATTTAGTCCCAGTTCATCTATTTGTAGAGAAACACAGGAGGGGCTGAGCTGGTCAGAACCAGAGACCCATCCATCCCAGTGCCCTGTCCATGGCAGTCAGCTGCAGTAGGTTCTTAATGCACAATATCAGGGCACACAGGTTGTGGCTCAGGGCCAGTGATTTGTGGTGCTGGGATTTCCGGAGCCAGACATAGTGTCTTTGTATTTAATAGCCCCTGGTGAATTTTGCTTCCAGGAATTTACCTAGCTAATTCTAAATCCCTTTGTACCCACAGTTTCCTGTGGCAAGCAGTTTCACAGCTTAACAACACCTATTGTTTAGTGCTGCCCGTTTTTTCATACCCTGAAGCTGGGTGAGTGTTCTCTGTTGGATGCCCCTCAAGACCTGCCCCGGATCCAGCTCACACAGGAGAAATGGATGGATGGGTGGATGGAATCTGAAATAACGTGGCTGTTGGGATCAGATGTGCAATTATCAGTGGGTCACAAGCAGGGTGTGTTTTAGGAGCCAAGACACAGCTCCTCACCTGCCTGGTTGTTAACAGGTCGCATGGTGCTGCCTGCATTATGGACAAAGGGAGTTCTTGAGAGTGAACAGGAACAGGAGAAGATGGGCACAATCTGGGTAGGAAATGAAGGGCAGCATGGAACCAGATGTGTTTGTCAGATCAGTAGAAGATTGTGAGACTGAAGGCAGCATCCCCTGTCAGGAGGTAAGGAAAAGAGAGTTGCAGGCTGTGATTTGTATGCAAAGTCTTGGAAGCAAGACCTTAAAATGGGAAATCCTACAGGGACACAGGACACAGCACCCATTGTTGTAATATGAGGGGGCTGATTTCTCTACAGAGGTCCGTGAGACCAACCTGGCAGACACAGTCATCCCTTTCACCTGAACAGTGACAGCTCTCAGGCTAAAGCCCACCAAGTGGCTGGGCCCTGGCAAGGTAGAATAGCTGTGTTTAAATTAGGTCACTCAAGAAGTTCAACTTTTCGAAGCCACCTGCATCATTTCTACCTTTATCAGGAATAGTGGTTGATGGGAGTTGGTCAGCAAGCTATGGCTCAGGCATGGGGGGATTTAGAAATTGCTCTCAAATCCACATATGGTAAAAGCATCACGGTGCTTTATTTCCCTATGAAGACGAGTGATGAAGCAGAAGTGGGAATGTTTTCTACTTAGAGTCCAATTTCCAGAATTGCTCAGCTCCCATTTAGGCAACAAAGTCATTGGCCAGATGTGGGAAAGAGACAGTCAAAGGGATGGTACTGAGCAATCCTGTGTGGCTCTTTCCTCGAATGACAAATTCAAAGCCTCCTCAGCTGACTGGCAGCCTTATCCAAGGGCTATTTATGGATCCAGAGATTGTTTAAAAGCTTCATGGTTGACCTCAGGCACACGCTGGATGGTCAGCACATTTTTCTGGGAAAGCAGAGTGCAATGCAAGATTTCTTGTAACTTTTTTTGTTCACCTGACACATGTGCTCCAAAGACAGTGAAAGATGAGAAAATAATATGGGCTTGATAAATGACTGAAAGAAAGTTTCCGATCTGCAGCGGTTCCCATTATTCTTCTTATTCTTGGCATCAGCAGAGTTATGGCAATCTCCCCCTGCCCCCCTTCCCAAGCTCTACTCCCTTAACCTTTTTTTTTTTTTTCCTGTCAAATTCACAGGAGTGGCACCTGGGAGCATTTTGACCAAGGGGAAATTGACTGAGCAAAGTTGCCTCTTTTCAAATACATTTTCTTGAGAGACTGGAATGAATGAGAATCATAGTCATAACATGGCTAAACAGTCTTTGTTTAACTTAATGCAATATAATAACCCAAGTGTTGCAACACAGCTCCTTGCTGTGACATCCTTTTTCCATTTGCTTAATTTTCACCCCAAACACACGCTGTTAATAAGCTGCTGAGAAAATACAGCTCTTGTGACAAAATCCAGAAACTGAGCCCCTGTATGGTGTGTTAGATACACAGCTCTTATTTGGACTGGCAAGTGGCACTGAAATTGGTATTGCAAAATAGATCCATTTTTCTTGCTGCCAAATGTGATGGACAGATGAAAAGGGAGGGGTGGAGAAGTGGATGGCAATAAGCAGAGGACAAGGAAAATAAAATCCCCAACAGAACGTAGCATGTGAGTTAGAATAGACATGTGATTGCCAGAAGGGAAATGCAGGATGCGGGGTGCTTTGTCAACAGCCAGAGTTAAAATAAATGTCACACTGGCACTGGAAACTGCAAGATTAAACTCCTCTTGGTGATTTATAATTTAAGAGAGAAAAAGGCAGACAGACACCCAGTGACTGAGCTCAAAAGAAAAACTCCTATTGACTTTAGTGGGTTTTGGAGAGGATCCAGCCCAGTAAAGGTTCAGATCTGATCTCTGGAGTCAGAGTATGTTTGACCAGTGATTTTAATCAGCAGAATCAGGCTCTTAATCACAGTTTGGTTTACATTTACTGCCTTTTTACTTGCTTTGTAGCAAATCTGGAAGTCATACTTGTTCTTTAAGAGCTAAGTGAAAGTAAATAAAGACTGCCATAAAATTTGGACATCTTTAAATTAAAACACAATTACATTAAGGAATATGAATAACCCTTTCCCTTTCATTTTATCAAACCAGCCCAATGCTTTAGAAAAGCCTGAAATAAACTCTGGTTTTGTACAAACTACAATATCTTGAAAATTTCACTAATTGTCCTGAAGATTGCTGGGGAAAGGAGATTTTCTTCAAGAGAAAATGCAAACATTTGTCTTACTTAGTGAAAGCTGCAAAATGCCTTTTATATAATTTACAAAGAGTAATTTATACAATGGTGCCATGTGGAAAATAGGAAATAAGATACAAAGGCCCTGGTTCCCAGATCTTTATCCTTCCCACAGCTACAGCATTCTATGACTTTTTCATCAGGGATTTCCAGGCTTCAATTTAAGAGTGCATTTTCCAGGCACTGAATACTGAGATCCAAGATGCAAAATCAAGGGCAGAATGCAAAACAAGAAAAAACTCCAACTTTGGCCACTCACACCTTTTCTAGGAGTCTCAAGCATATTTTAGGCAACAAGATCAGTGTTAGTGGAAGGAGCATTCCTTTGTAGGAAATGAAATGTCTTACAGAGGTGTCCACTTCTGTAGCAGTGGATGGTTCATAAGCATCTAGGAAACAGATAAATGCTGTTGAGGCTCTCCACACATTGCAGGTGGCTGTGCAGGGGCTCTATCAGCCCTGAACAGTTTGGCACTGGCATTCAAACCAAAGAAAAGGCTGCCTGTTTGACACTTTTCCTTTGGGAGCACTGAGCTGGTGAGAGGACTGGGGGGAGCCAAATGGGCTGCAAGTGATCTACCAGGGATGGTGAATTCAAACATATTGTACTAGGTTACTGATGATTTCGCAGTTATTTGTGGGACGAGTAAGTTTTCCTTTCAGTTAGACACTCTGAAAGATGGAGGCACCCAAGTTATTTTTAAATAACAGGCAGATCTCAAACCTCAGAAGCCTATGACTTCCCAAAAGAAGAAACATTTCAGATGATAACTAACAAAATTACTTTTCTGTAGTCTGACTGTAGTTTTGTGCAGAATCTCCTACTTCTATCAGCTAAAATCGAATACAATGGGTGATTAACAGTTTCCAGTGTTCCAGAAGTTACGTCAGGCTCTGTCAAAGAGCTCCTGGGCTGTTCAAAGGGCTGTCTGAAGGGATTACAGCTCCCTCTTGTTGATGAGATCCTCTGCATAGAGACCTGGCTCAACAAAGCTGAGTCAGAGTCATGGATTTGTGAGCAGAGTCCTTTTGAAGAGTCAGGAGAAAATCCTTCCCTGTGCCACCCCCCATTCGTGGTTCTGCTTCTTGCATAGCACTAGAGACAATTATGAGCAGAAATTTCTGGCAGACAAGAGCCAACATATGGCACAGACATTGCTCTGGTGCAGAGCCTGTGGCAGTGATCATCCAGGAGAGGAATTACTAACTCTGTGGGATAGCTGGAAATCAAATAACTGAGATGGGAAGATGTCTTAACAACAACACCAGGAAAAGAAAGAAAACCTAAGGGCAGGAAAGAAAGCAAAAGGTATTGCCTGCATTTGGGAGAAAAAAAGTATTATAGCAGTTGCTCTAACGCATAAACATTGGAAAAAATCTGAAAATGTCTCTACTTCGAAGATTGGAGACATCTTCATTGTTTGAAAGGGTTTTTTGCTGCTGGGGGATGAGAAGTCAGCACAGCTGCAAGGCCTTTGATTTGAAGAACAAAATTGCTCAGAGGCTATGGGCAAGATTGCCCACATAAGCTACAAGTGGAGACAAACATGAATCGTCCAAGGAGCAACATCCAGAAACTTAGTGCTGTCTGTCTCTGTGAGACTGGGATTAGATCACACATTAATTGTGATTTTTGTTTGACATTAAAAATTCCTTTGGAGCAGGCTTTGTGTAACAGCAGCATTGCTGGAAAGAAAAGGTCCTGAAAAATGTCTTCATAGTTTTCTGTGTATGTGTATAAATATTAAACTGCCTTCCTTTCAGACATGCCACTGAACTCTGCTCTTGTTTGCATGTTGAACCTGGAAACTTCTCAAAAGTTTTGCCTACGGATAATTCATGAGTTAAAGCCCAAATTGAAATGCCATGTTACAACTTGTAGAAATGTTAGACAAATATAATGACCATATTTTCCAGTTACCTAATACCCACTCAAAATATAAACCCCAAAAAAACGGAATTGTTTTCATTGCTGTTAACCGGACAGTATCACTCCATCTAAATATAGTATGTGATGAAACCAATTTAAATATTGTCCAAGTATTTAACACTGTAAATATTAGACTTAGCACTCCATAAAAACAGGCTTTGATGATGTAGGCTGACAAAAGGAGACTAGTTAATTGCAGATTACATCATGGCTAGGACAGCATCGCTGCTAGGACAGCCACGATAAATGTGAGGTGCAAAGTAAATCTAATAAAATAAAAATAGTCTCTGTTCAGTGTTCACCTTTATCAGTTTTGCTAACCTTTCTTAGCAAAGATGTGGGGAAATGTAGTCCTAGGTAAAGGAGTATCTGGAGTTCAATGTGTTGGTGAATTTTGCATTTAGGGCCTGATTCAGAAAAACATCCAAATCTGTGTTTGACTTCTAGGATGGATTTTTGTCCTTTTCACTACAACAGGGCTCATATGTACTTCTGACATTTTCCTGCAGTGGGAAGATTTCCTGAGTCAGGGTCTGAATCTGTCTCATGTTGTTGTAAAATATGGCACAGCTTCATCAGAGTTGGGGAAACAAAATTTTAAAGCTTTTGGTTACTGATAACTTCAAAGGATTTCTTAAACTTCTGAGTTCAGATAACTATCTTGAAAATAGGGATAATTTCCTGGCAATACAGGCCTGGTTTTCTTCTTGCAGCAAGAAGCACCCTTTTGTGTCTATCAGTTTGAGTTAACCTTCCTTGACATCTGCCCAGATATTAACATAAAGATGGATTCTGCTGTGTGTTTTAAATAGGACAGTTCAGTGGTACCAGGATGTCCTCAAAGCCCAGAGGCAGCACATGTCTGCACAGGTTTAGCTTCAGGCTCACATTAATGGGAATTTCAGCTTTCAGGTGAAGCCTGGCCCCTCATTTGAACTCCTGAATGGGATGGAGGCATCCATTCCATCCTCTTCTCCCCTTCACCGAGGGCTCCCAAAAGTGCCATACAGAGGCCTACGCTCTCACTCGCCCAGGAAAGCAAAAGTGCAGTTCCATGGACTACAAGAAGTGCATTGATTTTCCTGAAAGGACAGTGACTAACTCTGTGTAAGTTCCCAGCTGTTCTTGTGCTGAGCTGATAAAGTGTCTTGGGGGGCACCTCATCTATTGTTGAAATCACTGAAGGTGCTTCTGGCAGCTGATGCTACCAACAAATATCTATGTAACTCCCAAAATGCTGTTTCCCTCTCTTATTCCATGGATCTCGTTTTCTCTCCTTCTGCTCTGTATAAGCTGAGTTCCTGCACTTTCTACATCTTTCAGAGCCCAAAGTACCTAAAATCAGTGATGCTGGAAAGAGCCTCCTGCTAACAAAAGGTCTGGTCCCAAAGTGGCTTGTGAGGCCTGTTAACACATCAGAATAAAATCAAAATAATGATGTTATGTAGAATAAGTGAGTCCAGCTGTCGATGTTGACGCTCTTGAGCCATGAAAGGAGAAAAGTGATATAACCTTGGGTGACTGTGGTTTGTGCAGGCCCAGCTCCATTGCCTGGCTTTGTGTTTGCCTGCACACAGGGATGGTTACCTGCAGAGATGCAGTGTTCAGGTGAGTTCATCTGGAGCTGGTGGTCAGCATTACCTCAGCAACAAAGCCAGAACTGAAATCTGCACTGGTTATAAAAACTGTCTTTTGCATGTGTGTGTATGTCTTTGTTTCTCCCTCCTTTGCTTTTCCTCTGTCATGGGGGACCCAGGATCACCCTCAGCCATGGTCCACTTCAATATCTGCACTGAAGAAGGGTGTGTAGCTCAGATTGCAGCAGCTGGGCACAACTTCCACAGGCCAAGAGCACACTGGTCACAAAAGCAGGCAGGAATGGGATGCAGGCACCCCTCCAGCTTCCCTTGTTTCTACTGTATTTGTCTTTCTTAATTAACCCTGCACCATGTTACTGACCCAAAGACATGGCAACAGCAGCGTTGAGAACTGCAGGGATTAAGACATTTGCGTTATAATACCTCAGCCATGAGATCATAAGTGCCCTTATGCTGTATTTTGTTATCCTGGGTTGATAATGGAGGCTGATAAAACTCCCACTTTCTCTCTGCATTCAAGTGAGTTAATGTGTCTGGGCTCGTGAGATCCCGGCAGGCGGAGAAAGCAACAGCACAAAGTCCCCAATCTCGGATGTAATCAAATAATGAGGCTGTTTGAGGACATTACTTGTTAACATATTAGCAGGTACCAGGGGTAAGTGAGTGTTTATTTAGTCCTGGTGTAAAAGCATGTCTAAAATGATTTATGCTGGAAGCTGTTTCACAGCAAACAGGCTGCTTTCATGAAAGCGGGTCAATCACCATCTCCCGTCTGCCCTCATAAATCATATTCAGGTGCTAATGTAACCAAAAGGTTTATATAATCTGCACAATCAGCACGGAGGTCTGGGTGGATGCAGTAATAGCCTGCCTGCATAAATGCCTTCTGCGTTTAAAGGTTGATATTTGAGGGGAGTCAAATGATTGATTTTAAGAAGAAAGAAAAGAAATAAACTGCCATGACAAGTAACAAAGTGTATGTACAGTTTTCCAGCCACATTTTACACACACAGGAGTGACTTGCCACTGTTGCAATCTGCTGCTGGGACTGATTTTGCATCAGGATAACTTCCATACGCATTCTCTAACAGAAAGTGGACTGTGATTTTAAGGTAACGATGACAGATACCAGAAGCACAACACTGTAAACTGGGATTGGCTTTCTGTGTTCCCCAAATTTCTCTGGTTAAAAGTTAGTTTTGCATTATTGAACTCTTTTTCCATACTGGTGGAGGACTCCTTTGAGAGATGACATAGGTTTCCAAGGACCTTCTGGACAAACATCCAAAACATCGTTAAGTTCCATCTTGAAAGTTGCCACAGATCATTTTTGTCTGCTCTTTACTTCTTTGTCCTCCCTCCTCTTGTTGTGGAGTGTTATGAAACTGCACTTCCCTTCTTCCCAGTTTTCAGCTCAAGCTTCTTCATGGCCATTTTATATCAGCAGCCAGATTTTATCCTATTCTTTATGTTCTCTTTCCTATACCAACAGTGTCCTTTAGTTTAAATAGCTTTTTTCTCCCACATGTATTTACCACTGGATAGGTTTCTACCTTGGGTCTTCATGAGGTCTTAGACCACAGAACATATAACCCCCATAAAATATTCCACTTTCTTCAGACAAAAGTCTTATTTTAGTTCACATTAGCCAATAGTATCTTCTCAGGCTTCAGTGGTTCACACCAAACAAGAGAAACCATTTGTTATGTAAACCCATTTGGATCAGACTTACAATGGCACATATCCTTGAGTAGCACACATCCTGCTTACAAGACTGCAGCTCCCTCTTTTGCTAACAAATCCTTCAGCCAGCAATTTCACTAGCACTGTTAGGGCTGAAAAAAAAGGTTTCAAAATATTGTACCATAATACTTTGGTTTGGGAACAATGTTTTATAAATACAAGAGGCGAACATATTTTTTCTGAGGAGTAGCATCATGTTACTTGTTTGCTCAAAGTGTCTGGAGACTTACTGATGGACCATGAAGTCCAGACTGTAGGTAATGACTGTGCTTGGACTTCAATTGTTAATTGCTCTTCATTATTTGCTTCTTATGAGTCATATTATGCCATTATAAAGTCAGAAAGCATTAGGAATTGAATAAGGACACAGGAGGGATACCGAGCAAAATAAATAACCAGTCATGGGCAAAGATCAGTGAATATTTGGTGTGGGCAGATTGCAGTTGACAAATAATGCTAAAACTTAGTGTTTGGTGACTAAATGTAAGTAAGAAAAGAATTTGTGGGACCATTCAATAATAAAGAAGGTTTTTTGTGAGTGGCAAAGCTAATGAAGTTGCCCTCTGTGGTATTGTTTGGGTTTTTTTTTAATTTCTCTCCCCATCACAATGTCCCATTTTTTGTTTTTGGTAATACCCTGTGCTAGGCAAAGGACTGCCAAGTTTTTGTATGAACTGCACCTTTTACAAAAGGAAATAAAAAGGATTAAATCAATCCAGACTGTAGAACAACTCACAAGGGCTCAAGAAGGTTGAGTTTGTTTGATGTGCATCTGTCTTGGGGTGAGTTTATGATGTGTATTCCCTATCGCTGCTCTATGCCCAGACATAGACAAAGCTGCATCTGCAAGGTGTGAGGTAGTTTGAGTTACAAAACACTGCATGCTTGTGACAATTCCTGCATTATGTCCCTTTTAGTTAATTTGTGGCAGACCAAAGGAACGCTTTACAGCAAGCAGAAGTGCTGCTCAGCTGCTAGGAAAGCTGGTTTGTGAAGGGCAGGGGCACAGTGAGGCTAGAAAAATCCAGGTCTGTATGTTAGGTGCATAAATGAGATGTCCTTTCTTTATTGGGAAAACTGATTTCAGGATTTCTGAGGAACAGGGACTTCCAAATGTTCCAGTAATTAACTAAAAAATGTTTAGACAATGACATCTTTCTTCTACAAGAAAGCAGTGGCATCAGTTCTCCTTGGTTTTGTTTATTTATTTTGGGCAATCTAGAGAAAATGGTGGGAATCACAGTCAGAACTTGCATCACCTTGTATTTTTCATGCTTTATTTCATTTCTGTTAAAGTAATTGAGGTAATGTGTCAAGGGTCATTGAAAATGGTCTTAAATATTCTTCTCAAGTCTTTTTGAGCTGTGTATTAATTCGGGTGTGAACTTGGCTGGGTGTTGGTTTGGTTGTTTGGCCATCATTGATGCCAAGTGCACTATTCTCCTCCAGAGATTTGCTGCGTGATGTTGGGCAAGTCTTCCTGCCCTTCCAGCCTGCACTGTTGAGCTTGAAGTTCTTTGGCACAGAAGTTTATGTCTGGCTGAAGGCATGGCTTCCACCCAGCATGGGGATGGGGGACCTCAAATATCACAATTCCAGTACAAAAAAACAAATTTACAGTAAGACTGGTCATTGCACATAATGGATCAGCTTAACTGTGTCATTCTCCTTCTGAGAATCTCATTTAGGCATCAAAGCCATCACCACAGGATGTAAATAGTCTTTCAAAAATTAAGTAAAGATGACACACATGAGCTGATTTTTAATTCTTTTACTCCAAGTCATGCACATATTGTGGCTTTTTTCTGTGACAAGTTATTTCAATTTTATTCCTTTCTCCAAGAATCATTTATCGACTTCAGCCATTTGTCATTTAGACAATCACTATGATCTTTAATTCTGACTTAAAAATCAATACAATATGAGACATAATTAATACACCAATTTGCCAGCAATTAGACAGGTCTACCCTGATTGTCCAGCCAGCAACACACATACCAAGAAGAATGCTAAAAATTGCCTTTTGCTATTACCAATAAAATATACAATTAGCCATCAGGCCAATGGGAATCACTTATTTATCTGTCCTAGAAAGGAAAATAATAGAGAGTGAAACAGAAAATGGAACTCCCTTAGAATGATTGGTATCCTCACTTGTGATTCATCTGTCATGTCCAAGACAGCTGAGGTGAATGGAAGAGACGTTGTGCAGTGACCTTAAACAAGATACCTGTTGTTTAAAAGACCAAAGTTAAGGAAACGAATTTCACCCTTTCACTGCAGAATTAAAGGTCAAACTACCTGACTCCTAAAGCAGACCCACTGAATAACCATGCTGCCCAAGCCCCTGTGACAGCCTTCCCTCAAGGTCATCAGATGAATGTAGGGTAATGTTTAACACAGCTGGGAGGAGAAAACAGAAGGAAGTGGGATGTGGTGCTGGGAAAGGCATACACAGTATCTCTCTGGTACTGCTAAACTGGATTGCAGGGACCATGGGGAGGGAGACATCCTACACGCCCTGGGAGAAGTCCCATGTAAAGGTCAGGAATAATAGGAGCCAATGCTCCTTCATTTCCTTACCACAGTTTTGTTACTGCCCATGTGTGAAAAAAACATCCCTGAGTGGCCAGCCAGGCAGCACTCACAAATTTTTTCAATGTAGCACTCATCCATTAACCATAAATAATCTATATTTATCCAAGGGGTCCCTAACAAAGCCATGTGTACATTGCACAGAGCATTAGGCTATCAAGGTATAAACTATTTAAAGCAGCCAGTGTTTGAATTGTCATTTCTCAAGTTTAACATTATGTTATTTCAATATCTAAAGCCTCCTTCCCAATGCAGCAAAAATTCAAAACACATTGAGAGAAAATGTAAAACATACTAACTTGATTATTATGAGTGCTCTGGATTGTGTCACAATTCACTATTAATTTAGCCCACATTCCAGTGGCTTCTCCCTTCCCTCTGCATTCTGGACCAATCTGTCAGAGAAGTACACCACCAATTAAATAAGAAAGGTATATTTGCATGTATGTGTTCTAAAGTCTGCTCCTTGGAGGAAATGTTTGGAATATGCAGTTTAGGGAGCATTGTTTTCCATTAGCAACCAGAAGTGATAGACTGATTTTGAGGGTCATTTATGTAATAAATTTCTTCTGGGCATCAGGGACATGGTCAATTCTGTGAATATCATCGTGGGCCTGATAGTGAGGTTTGTGTCAGCTGCTCTCACCCATGATGGAAACCCAAATGATGGTTAAATCCCCTCACTGAGAAACTGGTGCAGCCAGAACCAATTTCTGCTTTGGTAGTGGAGGAATGGCCTTGTGGTTACAACTCCAGAGTATGGTTCAGCAAAACCAGGTTGTGTTTCTGCCTCTTTTATAGACTGCCAGTGTGACCTTGGGTGAATCATTTATTCTTTTCCACCTGTAAAGTGACCAAAATGAATTTACCTATTTTCTCAGCTTAAGAACATAAATACTTAGGGGTTACTTAACCTTATCTAGTGCAATGACTGTACTAGGCACAATGGGATCCTCCTCTTAAAAGAACTATTGTGAATGTAGTATTTATTTAGGGCATTTTGACAACACTGTGTCCAAATCAGCTTTTGGAAGGAAATGCAAATAATGCACATAATCAGACTTTTCAGAGGGGTGGTTTTCAGGAGACTTTTGCTGATTTCCTGGCCACAGAGTGTGCAATCAGTATGGCAGGCATGTATTAAAGAGGCAGCAACTATTCCTGGTCATCTTTGTTGCTCTTTCACAAGTTAAAAAGCCAATCTTCAGAGTACCTTTTAAAAGTCTCACAGAAAGATTTCAGCTCCCTGAAGAAAAATGCTCAGAATTCACCCTACAGAGCAACAAAAAGACCATGGTTCATCTCCACCAGAACACTGGACAGATCCCTCTCTGAGGGATTGATGAGGTTTTGATGTATTTGTTTTTTGTACTTGGTGGTGGTAGTAAATTTTGGGCAAAGTATTTGGGATCCAAACTGTTTGTAGCTGGACAGCCCAGCTGCAACATCTCTCTCCATTTTTTACCCAGAGGGGGCCATAAATGCCCAGCTGAGCACTCCCATCTGAGTTTCTTGCTTATGGGAGAAGAGCACGTCCCTCAGGGAGGACACCAGCTCCTCAAGTCACTGTCAGTGTGCGTGAGACAATAGTTTGAAGGATTAAGTGAGAGACAAAACCAAAAACTTTGTGTTCTGTGCTAGGCAAATCCCATAGGTACATCTCCTGAAGAGCAGACATTTTCAAAGGCCGCCTAGGGTGGTCTGACTGCAGAGTCCTAACCCCAGGGAGAGCAAAGTTTAGCAAATATGTGGCAGAGGTTGGGGAAGATTCTTCCCTTGTAGAGTGGATCTGCTTTAAAAATGTTCTCTTCTTTCTCCAGGCCTTTTGCGTGCTGATGCTCAGCTACTTCTCTGAGGGATAAAACTGGATTATGCAGGGTTGGCTCTGGAAAGACTGGAGGTGGGTTCCAGTCTGATACCTCAGACAAAGTTATTAACCACGGCTCCAGTGCATCCTTGTTGCTCTCTGCCCTTTGTGGAAGTGCCCAAGCAAGGACACTCATCACCCTCCACTCCTGCTGTATCCTACAGCCCAGCGAGCACCTCCAGCAGGACTCTGTCAGCCCTGCTGATCTCTTCCACTGGCTGGAGAGGGAGCCTAATGCAGGTGTTTCAGTGAAACTTATACGATCCAGATGTAAATCCAGTGGCAAGTCCCTCAGGATTAGACATGTCTGGAAATGAACGTTATTGGGCTGATAAGATTTCTGAGCATTTTTTCCACAGGAAACCCACTGATTTTCATCTCCGGGTTTGGCACGCAAGCTCCCTAAGGCTCCTGCAGAGGCATACCTTGGATTGCCTGTGACAAGATATGAACAGGAGAGCTCCAGCTGACACGAAAGGCCAGGCTGGGATGGCAGTTAGGAAGGAAAAAACACTCTATTCTTTACTGTCGACTTTGAAAATGTGTTCAAGAAAGGATTATAATGTCAGGATTGTAATACTGGTTGCGTAAGAATCGCTGTTTGGAGGAGCTGTTTTTGGAGAAAAAGCTGAGAGAAGAGGCCATTCACTTCATTCCTGCAGATACACCAAATAAAAAGGGATCAGCTAAACCACAGACAAGCCCCTTTTTTCTTTTGCAACTGTTCATTTTTTCCATCAGAGCTCAGACCATGGAGCTAAAATCCAGTAATGAAAACCTTCCTTGCAGCCCATGGTTTTGCAGTGCCTTAGACCAGGCTGAGATTGAAGTCAAATGGAGTTGATCCCCAATTTCCAAACTGCAGCGGGGCAGACGATGGTCTGAGCTTCAATCTCCACACAGATGAAACTGCTGCAGTGGGACTGGTTTCCGGGCTGATGTTTTTCATCTCTCAGTTACTGAGAGCCTGAGAGGAAGCAGAGAAATGTTATCAATTCCCTCTGCTCCTGACCATCCATCTTTCTCTGCTGGCATACCTGACAGCTTGAAAATTATCAGGTAGCTGCTGCTTTTTGATTTCTTCTCTTATCTCTAATCCACTGTCTCATGAAATGGCACGTAAATGCTTTAAGGGCATTCTAGCCAGGGGAGTGTGCTTTCCCCTCTAGCCAGCAGGTAGAGCCAGCAAGCCTTGCATCGTGTCACAGGTTCATGGCAATTTCACAGAAACCTGGATAAACAGATCGCTTCCTCTCTCCCTTCCTCCCCCAGAGAAAGCCCTGACTCTAACAGTAATCCTAAAAACTTGTGCAGGGAATGAAGCATCTCACAGTTGGAAAATACTTGCAGAGGTGACCTTCTGTAATGAAGATTTCAGCATTTGCTCAAGTGACCGCCCAAGGAAGACCAGGAGATGGGAATCTCATTGGATGTAAACCATCATCCAAACTGTGCTAGCTTTGAGTTTGGGTTATTTTTTAGTAGGAAAGCAGAAAAGAAAAAATAATACCTTGCTGCTTTCCACAGCCATGTCCCTTACACTGCAAGGGGTGGAGGGCCGAGGAAAGGCTGCTCTGGGCGTTTGATGCCTTGGTACACTTGTTTCTTCTTCTCCACTGTAACCATGACTTTGAGTCATTATCTTCTTTCTCTAGCATTTAAAAGTGCTGTGTCCCAGAATCTCTGTTGGTTCAGGAGCTTCACGCTGGCCACAACCTGTGTCAGAACTACCCATAAGAACTCACTTGCCTATCCCACAGTCAGGGAAATGGCTTTAAACCATGTGTTTTACAAGAAAACTATACTTCAGCTTGTATAAATCATAGTGTTATATCTAAGACAAAACCTAAATAATTCTACAGACAATAGTTATACATAAAGAATATATAAAAAAATTTTCATGATAGCATATGTACACAAACATCTTTGAACATATTTGTGAATCCTTAGACTGTTGCATTTCAGCCTGTGATGTTTGAATCATTTTATTTTAATATCATTAATGACCATAGCTTTAATTTCTCGTTTCAAAAACATAACTGACAACAACATCAAATCAACATTCACTTTTTATATAAAACATATAGTTACTCTTTTTCCCCAAGTGCTTTATAAAAAACCTTTTGAAACTGTTCTCCCATCCAATTTCTAAGCTTTCCCAGCACAGCCATTTACCTCTGCTAGGCACAGTTTTTCAGAAGGAGGTCAAGGATGGTGAAAGTTGCTATCACATCACAAGAGTTGATAGTGCTACTTTCCCCTCAATGCTTTCTTTTGCTTGCCTTGCAAGGCCTCTTTCAGTTCCCTTGACCCCGCTGCCCTGCTCCTTTCTACTGATACAAGAGAATTAATAATAGAGCTCCGGTTTTCACCGGAGCCGCACAACCACTGGGATATGGCAGTAAAACACACAAGCGAAGGCTCACAACAGCAAAGCCCCCCCACCTCCTGAAATCCATTTTCCTTGGTGCCTTTGATCTGGGGCAGGTGGGAAAGAAAGCAAAAGGCCTCTGGGAGAATTATGACCGCAGTGCCTTCCTAGGTGGCACGGCCGCTTCCTTGAGACTCGCGGTGCCATTAATGGCTCCTTTGTGCCAGCTTGTCTCAGACCACCAAGGCATTTACCCAAAGGCTAGAATGTGTGCAGAATAAAAAGTAACATTTTGCTGCTTCTTTCTGAAGGTCAGATTCGTTTCAGTCTCACAGCAGCTCATGCTCAGGCAGATGGGTAATGGGACAGCAGATTGGGGGAAGAAGAGGTTTTCTCATCTCTGTTCTGTGGGAACAGCCATGACTTCTCACATTAATGTACTCTCCCTCCCCCACCCCAGTTTCTTTAAACCACTGGATAAATCCCCTCTTTATCCACCTTCCAAAATCCACTAGGAAAGAGAAACAGCTCATCTCTTTGCACAATGTCATTGTGGCCTAAAAGGCCAGCACTGAATAAACACCCAGCTCTGTTCACGGATGATTTCTGCTGTTGCAGTTGTGTCTTGCTAGGACTGCCAAAGTTCTGGGTAAGTCTTCCCATAATTTGCAGAAATTACACGCTGGACAGGTGATGTGGGTAGCCCTGTGACAGCTGTGTACAGAAGAGGTCAAAGAACCACAGAAGTTCTCTCCAAAACTTGAGAAGAACCTTTAAGAAACAGAAGTCTCTGGTGTTTTGTGTCTGATGGACTGAATGGAGAAATAAGCAGGTTGCACCAACTCCTTGTGAGTGCTCTGCCCTATCAGTGGTGTCAGGCATAAGAAACTCTAATTGTAGCTGAGCAGGGGATAGCCAAATTCTTCTACAGAAATCTCTGTCCCCCTTGCCCTCTCACCCTTCTGCTGCCACCTCCTCTCCTCCCCCTGGGCCTGGTGCTCATCCACAGACCATCGCCATGCAGCTGTGCCTGTTCCATGGGAGAGTGTAACCAGTTGTGGACGACACATTCAGGAATGCTTTCAAACTATATGGAGGGTGTCCCCAGGCAGAAAAACTGCTGAGTTTGCCTCAAGTAGTGCAAAAGCTGTCTTAAACCACAGGCAGAAATGTGACCATCAGGTTAATCTGCCCTGTATCCAGCTGCCTTGCTTTCAAGAGAAACACCAGTGCATTATTCCCCCATTTTTCCCGAGTCTCCAGAAAACCCTTTCTAGTGAAGGCTGCAGACACAAGCGCTGAAGTGCTTGGTGTCCAAGGCAGTGTTCATGTGGAATTTCGATTTACAGCCACAATGGCTTTGGAAAAGTCATCGTATTTTTGAAACAAAAGAAACAGAAAAGAAAAATATCAAGGGGGTGGTAATGTATCTTTATAAGATCCTTTGTGATAAATTCTCAATAAAGGTCAGAGAAGCCCATTCAGACTGAATAGAAAAAAAATATGCTTGAACCCATGATTGTTAGGCTGGCTTGACTTCTCCAGTCTCCAGCATCTGTGAGTGAAGTATTGAAACCGGAAACTGAGAGTGATTCCTTTCCCCAGCTACCACTCTGAGACAGCACTGCTCAGTCGTGTAACTCCCTGAAGACATTAAAATGTCTTTCCCTTCCTGTAAAAAAAGATTTTCTTTTCCTTTTCTTAAGACATTAATTACAGGGTCACTGACTTTGGCAGATTACTTGCTAAATTGAGCTGCATTCTGATAGCCTATATTTTATTGGGATAGCCACCCATCTCAACACCCAGCTTGGGCTTGACCTGAGATTATCCAACACTGAAATCATGACTCTTTAAATGGAATGGATTAATGTCTGCTCTAAAGTGATCTAAGACCATTGAAGAAAGCCACAAGCACTCACCTTTCTCCAGCTCCTGGCCATATGGACCAGCCTCTCCTTTTGTCTCAACACCAACTATCATAGAGCTACATGGGCAGTTTAACCTGCTTGGTGATCTACCTAAAAAAAAAAAATTAAAACATTGCAAATGTCTTCCTGTTAGGGTGGTTTTAAGCTGGATCAAAGATAAGGACCAAATCTTCCATAACTGTGATTGTCACCACAAAAAGGTCACAGGAGTAAATGCCCTGCTCTGGCATCAGCAAGGTTGTGGTGAACAGTGGGAGAACCCATATTTCCTTCTGGAAATGGAAATTCTCCCAGGAATGGACCACAGGAAAGCACTGGAGAGCTGTGGGCCTCAAATCAGGTCAGAACTCCCAAACCAAGGCACTCATCACCCCCTGACCCAGGTGGGGGCTCAGAAGGAGCAGCAGAAGGAACTCAGGTTTCTCTTCCCAGACCACCAGTAGATTCATGTGGAAGAGGACACATAAGCTGGTCCCTGGCCTGAAAAATCTTTCTCATCCCTTGCTTTCACATCTTGGTGTTGGGTTTTATGTGACACAGATGCAGAGCCATTCACTGGATTGCCATAAACCCTCACTGTTCCACTAAGTCTTTCAAGTACAGCCCATTATCAAACTGAAACAAGCTCTCTGGCATTTGAAAATTGAGAGGATTTTGTAAAAAAAAACTCAAAAAACAAATTTTCAGTTTGTGTTTTAAAGTTGATGATGGGCAATCTCATAATTTAGTAGCTATGACAACAGTGGGGTTTAACACAGCAATTCAGCCTTCCTGATGCTTGGTCTAAAAAGAAGTGGCAGAGATTTTTACTGCCCCACCTGCAGGTGAAACCCCAGGGCTGGTGCAGACATCCCCTGGCTGCAGTTTGGGATCAGCACGGTGTCCTTGCAGAGCTGTGGGTCTGGCTGGAGCACTCCTTCATCAATAGGCACCATTTATCACCAAGATGCGGCTGGGTTCCAGCAGTGACAGAAGGAAAACACTGGCAATGTTTTCATTAAAAGGTACAAAAGATTTGCAGGGTAGCTGACAGAGGCCATATGTGACCTGCTCAGTGTTCAGCGGGGCTGATAAAGAGCAAAAGGAGTGTCCTGTGAAGGTAAAGCTATACCTCACCTTAATGAACAGCCACTCGGGGTAGGAGGTGGGAGAGGATGATCAGATTTCCTCTGACCTGGAGTTCAACTTCTTTGGATGCAACCAAGAGTGGCTGAGATAGCAAGGTAGCTCAGAAAAAAGAGAGTGAGGAAAGGCGGAGACCCTTCTTTTCTTCCTTAAGAAGCTTGGCCTGGGGCTGTTTGCAAGCTGCCAGCAGCAGCAGTGACCTGCAGGCAGACCATTGTGCTCTGCATCTCCCAGCAAAACCTTACCAGGATAAGCACCAGGATGAGTGCCAATATGTCTCCTGTTTTCACAGGTGGAAGCATTTTGGAGGTGTGGAGGAGCAAAATCCACCCACTCCCCCCAGCCAGCCTTGCATGTCCATTTTACACATATGTGGTCATTGCTGCTAATGGCCATAGGTGGCAGTGGCCATCAGCAGCATCACCAAGGCCTTGGCAGACTAATTAAATATCCCCTCCCCTTGGTCTCTGTCAAGAGTTCAGAGAGCTGCATCTCCTCATCTTATCTCAAAGACATGCAGAAGTGCTACAGGACTGGGCTGAAATTAAGACAGTTTCCTACAACAGGGTAAGGTGCTCTTCTCCAACCTCAGTGAACACAAGATGCTCATCTGTCCTCTTCATCTTCCTGCTACTCTTCCCATCTGCCTGATGCTGATGTTCCTTAGTTACATGTTTACAGAGTGTTTCATATTTGGTACCTTTTATTTCATTCTAGTGTTTTCAGCTGCTACTGTGAAATCAATAAAACAGACTCTTACTGATGCAGCACAGGAGAGATGATCTGTACAATCACACCGGGCGTAAGAGGAGAAGGAAACAAACCTCGACCTCATTTCATGCTGTTGAAAAACACTTGAATAAATCCAAACATTTCCTCAAAGTTAAACCGGAGGTCAGGGATAGAGGAAGAGACTTGAAGTTGCTTCATTCCCTGTAGGCTTGAGATCAGAGTAAACCACAGCTTGCTTGTAACACCAGGCACTGACACGGAGCCAGCTCTGGGGTGGCACTTGGCAATGTTCAGTCCAGCCAGACCAGAGGCTGCAATTCCTCTGGCTGAAGGCATCTGAGTGCCAATTCACCTGCCAGTGGCTGGGACCCTGGTTACAGCAGTGCTGCAAAAAAAACCACTGCAAATGCTTTATCAATTAGGCATGGGAACCACAGAGAGCTGAATGTCCCCACAGCTAAAAGGCTAATATAAATAACTATATTTAAAAATGTTATTTATTGTTTCTTCAAGTAGCAGGCCTTCCCAGCCCCACGGCTCTGTGGCTGGGATATGGTTTCACAGAATTTACGTGGGCACTTGCTGAGGTGTGTGGGGGGAAGGTTTGTGTTACAGCACCCTGACACCCTCTCCTTGTACATCACTTGTTACTCACCTCGCTCCTGCCCTCTGCTCGCCTCCTTCCCTGCCCCATCTGTGCAAAGGAGGCTTTGTAGAGCTGGCAGGGTCAGTGATTAATTACACAAAGACAAACAGAGTTAATATTCTTCCTGGATAGAACTAATTACTCAAGTGTTTGCTTTTATAAACCTCAGATTGATTGTTTCAGAGACAAATCAGTCTAATTGAAAAGACCGTTTGTTTCCAAGGGGGGAAAAATAACATGTTTGTGCATCATGGGTTTGGGGGGAGCTTTTCTCCCCTCCTTTTCAAAAGGGAGGCAGTGAAAGAGTTGGTGCATATTGTTGCACCCTCACTGGACATCAGGGCTACCCCTGTAGCTGTGCCTCAGCCATTCCCAGACCATTTCCCCTTTCACACAAGCTGTTATTTCTCTCACCAGCACTTTGTGGAGGATCATGGGGCGTGAGGTGCAGGGTATGCACATACTGAAAAGCAGCCCCAGCCCAACATGCTCAGGATTTAGCTGAACAAAGGCAGAAGGAGAGAAGGGGCACAAGACACACTCACATCTTTTGCTTGTATATTCTCTGAATCAATTCATGAAGCCTCTCACATCTGGGGAACTGAAAACAACTGGCATATCATTTCTGCTCCAGTGCACTCAAAACACTTTACTGCCTTTCTGCTGCCTGAGTCTGGCGTGTCACCTCCTACTCTCTCCTCTCCTTGGCACCTCACCATCTCAGAGCACTTTGAACTCCTTTGTCTTTCCTTGCAGCCCTCCCTCTCCGATGTCTTCTTTCACTGATGTCTCCTCTGACCTTTTTCATTTGTGTTTGTTCCTTTCCAGGAGATTCAAGCAGACTGGATTGGATTCATGGAAAGCTGCCTGGGTGCCGTAACAGAAAGTACTGACACTTGAGACTAGGTACAACAGAGAGCTGGCATGAAATGCATGCCTGGGCCCTTCACCCCTGAGAAATCTGGCCCAATGGACTGAAGCAAGGAAGTGGAAAAGGGGTCACATCTCAGGAGGGACCTTGAGTATTGCTGTGCCAAGATGTCCAGGAATGTAGACTGAGGCTGGGCATAGATCTCCAGCTCCTGATCCCACTTACAGTACTGACCTGCTCAGCTTTTGTCTGCATCACTGTCCACATGGCCTCTTGGGAGTGAAGGGAAATTCTTGCTGTGGAATTGGATTTGTGGGTGAGAAGGTTACTTGCAGACCATTCCGTTCAGGTTTCTACTAGCTAGGGAATTACACTGGCCATGATAATGCAGGAGGCAGATGAAATTCTGTGCCCTTTGCCATGTGGAGCAGCAGACCACTTCCTGTTTTCAGCTCTGAAAATCTCTCAACAGAGATGCACCTTATCAGGTTGCTCCAGGCTGCCTATCACCTGAGTGAGGCTGCAGGACATGAAGGCCACCTTCCTTTCTGGCTAGAGGTAATCATTCAATTATCCGTGATTAGTGACCACTGAGACACTAAAAAACCACCTCCAAAAGAGTCAGCTGCACAGAGGCTGGGGCCCTGAGGGACAGGAGGCATTTCCAAAGGAAATTGAGGTAATACAGGTGCAAGAGGCTAATCTGAGAGTAAAGCAGCAAAACAGCCCCAGGAGCTCTCAGAGGAGGCATGAGAGAAGCACCAGAGACTGCCAGGCAAGAGTTAGTGGCATCATCCTGGGGGAGAAAAAGTGGAGGCTTTGCAGGCAGAAGGAGAACAAAGATGGTGCAAAGAAACCATCTCCTGCTGCTGGTTTTCAGCTGCTTGTTTTCAGCCATGCTTGGGAAAACACAGCAACAGGGTCATTCTTCATCAATAAACACTCATAGCATCCACTGCTTCGCCAGGGAAAATAACACTGCAGGCATTTTGCTAACTAGCCACGTCTGAGAGGAACAGAAATATCACTATTGGATTAAGCTGAGAAAGAAGTGGAGGGAAACACCAATAAAACAAGTCTGGCCCAAATGCTGTCCAGCATTTTTTTTTCTATAATAAAAAAGATTTCAGGCAAATTTCTCCATTCTCCACCACCAAAGTCAGGTGAGTATTTTGCACCTTGAAAGAATTTAAACCATAAAGCAGACAAACACTTTTGCAGGACTGCTCTCATCAGGCAATTAGCCAGCCCTCTTCTTAGGCCATGACAAGGATGAGGGCATGCAGCAGCCTCCCACACTTTGACTTAGGACAAGAAAGCCCAGCAGCACCCTGTAAATCCCAGCACTGCTGACAGCCAAAATCAGGAGCAGCTCATTCCCCTGGGAAAAAGATTTGTGAGAAAGGTGCTGAGCTTTCCTTACCCATGTGCTTTCTGTTCTCACTACATCTATTCCTTCACCTGCTTTTTGTTGATCTCTGTCACAAAATTCATGTGTGAGTGCCTAGAACTGAGAAGGATTTTCCTTTTCCCTTCCCCACTTCCCCTCCCTCAAGAGAAGACACTTGTAAGCGACTATTTTCTTACAAAGGGCATTTCTCCAGCTCCTGGCCTTCCCTTGCTGTCCCTCCCTTTTGTTCTGGATGAATTATATGGTGTCAAGTGTCCACAGCAGCCATCCCTGCTCTAGTCCAGCACTGCAATGTGCAGGAGATGCACAGTGGAGAGAGAAGGGTGCAGAGAGAAGGGGAACTACCGGATATTAAAAATTGCTGACCCTTTGCAATTATTAATGCTGAGAGAGGATATATTTTTCATGTGGGAGGGCTGGGCAATTTTCACAAAATTGCTGGGCTGTTTGGTGATCAGGCAGAAATTCAACTGCAATAATATGTTCTCCAGTTTCCTAGCTGAATACCAGGAGGTTTGGAGGTGAAGCCACAAAGGTTGACACCTTTGATCAAACCTTTCCTGCCCTTGGCAGGAGTTGTTACTCTGAGTGTGATACACATCGTTATGGAGGTAACAACAATAACTTTCCTCCTTCAGTTTCAGGGCTGGTTCCACAGAAAGCACCTGCTGGTACTGCTGGAGTGGAGAAACACTGCAGAGCAACAGCCTTTCCCCAGGCTTAGTGGGAGCAGTCAGTGGAAATTATTTGGGACATTTGCACTTTCCCTGTTTCACTTGCAGCTATCATTTCTTATTTCTAGTTGCTAATAACAACCACCATCCTGCTCAGCAGTAATTCCTCTCTGCATGTTGCAAAGAAAATCAGAGACTTTTTCTACAGAGTGGGAAAAGCAAAGGACAGGGAAAGGCAAGGCTTGCCCAGCATCACCCAGTAAACCAGTGGCATTCAGCCAGATCTCTTGAGGCCTGATTTAGCAACAGAGCCCAGAAGAAATGCTCCCTGACAGTAAATGTTTCTTAAGCATGCATGCACATATACATGGATGACAAGGTAAAAAATGTACATAATATTTGGTAACAGTGCTGCAAATTGGTACGTGCCAAGAAGTTTTCCAGAAGCAGCCCCAACTTTCACTGTCAAATAGACAACGTGATCGAGCAAGTCATCCTTGTAACCATCTTCTTCTTGCTGTCCTTCCTGCCACCTCTGTGATCTTATCTCATCAGTGAATGCCAAAAGTCAAACCCCAAACCTGAGGAGTTTTCCTAAGAGTGTCATGATAAAGAGTTTGTGGAGATTAACATGCTGGAAACCAAACTGACTTTACAAAAATCAGGCTGCAATGCTCTGGAATTTACTACACAAATACACAGCCTTTCTACAGGTACTTCTGCTTTTTTTATTTTAAATCAGTGTAGTCTGGCCAGAATGGGGAGAGGAGAGGAGAGGAGAAGGAGAGGGAGAGGAGAGGAGAGGAGAGGAGAGGAGGGAGGAGAGGAGAGGAGAGAGAGGAGAGGAGAGGAGAGGAGAGGAGAGGAGAGGAGAGGAGAGGAGAGGAGAGGAGAGGAGAGGAGAGGAGAGGAGAGGAGAGGAGAGGAGAGGAGAGGAGAGGAGAGGAGAGGAGAGGAGAGGAGAGGAGAGGAGAGGGAGAGGAGAGGGAGAGGAGAGGAGAAGAAGGGGAAGTTCACTGCTGCAGTTCAATCCACTGAACAGGCAGACACCTTGCAAGACTCGTGTTTCAGTTTTTCAAGCACAGTGCAGTGTTGCACCAAGCAGCTCCCCTCCAGAATATCTACAGAACTGCTATAATGAAGCTGTCTTTCCAATCCTTATCTCACCAGCAGAATGAAAGAAATTGGTAGCAGAAAAACAGGCCATGATTTTTCTCTTTCTGTTACTTTTGTTTTCCAGCATCCTAGAATACCATTCCATAACATTGTGTCAAGTGCTGAATGCTTTTCTGTGAAAATAAAAACCTGGAAACCTGGTTTTTGCTTCAGGAGCAAACAGCAGTTGATAGGAGCACTTTGTGGTCAGATATGGCTACTGTAAATTTTATTGAATTTGAAACAGACACTGAGAGGCAAATCACTTTGCAGATGTCAGGGCAATTTGATCCGCAGGGAACCTGATCCTACAAGCTCCTGCACTGCACTGACTTTCAAACAGGAAATTTTAAATATATGAAACAATCACTAGAAGTTAAATGCTCTTGCTTACTTGTAAGCACAACCTTGTAGCCCACAGAAAGGATCTGAGGATTTGACCAAACAGGCAAAGATCAGTCCCTCAGCCTAGATTTAGCTGCACTGTCCAGTTTAGAGACAGAAACAATGTTCAGATCAGAATGCCACCAGTGAGGACAGACAGATCCTTACTGGCCCCTCTGGTCTGTGACTGCATCCTCAATATGCTGTGTGACTGAAGGCATGTTTGGGAATGCTGCTAATGCAACAGATTTCACCCCAGCAAGATATTTTTCCACCTCTGAGATGCTGAGAGGTTTAGCAATGACTCTTTTGAAGTCCTTCTGAGACACCAGACAAAAGAAGATTATTATTTAGGGTAACCATATTTTCATAATTAAAACTTGAGCATTTTCAGGGTCAGTATTTCTCACGATTGCAAAACACTCCAAATGCCCTTTCTATGGTCTTCTGAAAATGTCAGCTTTCAATTATGCCTCAACATGTATATATTTCTCAGAGCAAGTACATGGGGGTTTATTTTGCCAAGTAACACCACATTCTGATGAGGTTCATTAATATAGCTGATGGGAAAAGGTCATCTCTGTCCCTGCGGTAAATACCATTATTTTGACATTTGGATTTCAGCCTCCACCAGGGTCAAAGAGAGAGGGGGAAAAAAAACCTTAAAGTCTTAGAGGATGTAAATACTTAAAAAAAAAAAAAAAAGTTATTTTTTTGTTCATAAATCAGAACAAACCCTATAGTGCACACCTACACAGCTGCACATTCAGGAAAAGGGAGACTGCCTGGGCCAAGGGCATGAGGTTTAGATTTCCTGGAAAGTACCAAAGGAGCTCTTTAAAAAGCAGCCATTTATCTTCACCTGAAAAAAAAAAAACCCTCACAAATTTGAGGACACCAAACAAGAGGTTTACTTTGACTCAGTGAATACCCTCAGAATCTCCTTCACACACAAAATCCCAAATCCCACTTCAAGCAGAAGATAGGATCAGACTGGAACTGTAGTGAAATGGCAGAGCAAACAGGAATTTTGGGGCCACTTTCTCACATCTGTGTTTTGCCTGTGTCTAATGGGGATGCTGGGGGCACCTTTCTCAAACACCTAATGTCCTGCTCTGCTCAGGGTTGGACCTCGAACAAACATTGTTTTGTCACAAGAATTGAACACTGATTATGTTGAAATCAGTTAACAGGAATACACTTGCATGAGACAGATTTTCTAAAGGAAGCTGCTGGACAATAAGAAAAAGTTTTGTGTCACAAGAACTGGGACAGAGTGAGAGAACTGCAGCATATCAACTGCAGTTTGAAACACTTTGCTCATCACATTTTAATTTCTCGCTATTTTCTCACAGCCTAAAACTTCTTGTAAACCAAATCGAAATACTGACATGAAAAGCCTGGGAGTTTCTTACCTTGATGTAGCACTAGCATTCCTGCTCAGGAGGTCAAAATCAGAAGGTAATCGTTTTAAGCCAGAAAATCTCTTTAGAGGGTAAGATTGTAGTAATTCTAGAGGATTTTTTCATAGCTTCATAGCATGAAAATATCCTGCCATTACATAGAAAGCAAGGCTCTACATCAGCAGTTTATTCCAAATTATTCTCTTTTGACCTGCCTCTGAGCCAAGCCCCAAATTTAACGTTCAATGCTTGAATCATGCATTACAAGATAAAACAAAGTCCCCAGAGTCCCCCACCCCACTCCAGTTACATGAAAATAAAATTATTTCAGGCAGAGAAGTCACAAACAAGCCAAACACAACAGGGCCATAGCATGCAGCCTGACATTGTTGGCTCTAAACAAACAAACAATTGCACATTCATTTTGAGAAACATCTGAAGAGTTGCACTGCACAGAGGGATGAGTCCAGGGGCCAATATTCATTCCCAGGCAAGTACATTGGCTTTGGTGGAGTTACTCAATAGGCTTGCAGAGCCATTGTGCTTCTCTCACTTCCAGCAGTCTCCAAGCACATCTGAATCACATTCTTCTGCTAACCGTTTCCTCTCCCCCTGCACAAAGGCAGCCCTAACATAGGGAGCAGCAAAAAGATCAGGCTTTGTTATCTTTTCTGCCTGCTCCAATATTTCAAGTGCTTTGGGGGCTTGCTGGTTCCCTTGAACAGCAGCCATTCCCTGGTTTATTCGGCATAAATTATACAATTATGTTTCATATCATCAGAAGGCATCCGCAAATGAATAGCAGACACCCCTTGAACTCAGCCTGTTTAAACAGGATGCCGACAGAGGAAAGAATGTGTAATACAATGACTCCACACTATTTCCAATGGCAAGAGCCCTTTTACACCTGCATAAATAGAGCTGGGCCAGGCGGGTTGAACAGGCGTTGTCTCTTCCAGCTACATGCCCTGCTGTTGTACCAGCCATTGTTTTCTTTATGGCTCGGTGTGCTGGTCTGCCTTCTGCAGGGAATTCAGCCTCTACCTGAGTGGTTACCTTCGTGAAAAGGCAAGTAACAATAGAAAGTAACAATATGTTGTAAAGACCTTGCTGGAGCTATGCAGTACAGCAAAGTTTCACTGAATGAATTTGCTGCTGAACCCGACCCTGTGGTTGCCATAGAAGCGAAAAGCAACTTGTTTCAGCTCCTCCACTGTGAAATTTGCTATAAATCAGGGTTCTAGTCTCAATAGACTTCAGATTTTACTGGCCACTGTGTGTCTGAGCTCTGGATGAACATTTCTGTTTATAGTTCAGGTGCAAGCCATAATCCTCAGCTTTCACCCAGGATCACTTTTGATGCATTCTCCTTCCTCACATCAGCTCTCCAGAGAGCTTCAGCAATTCTTCTTTTCCTCTCTGATGAGGTCTGGCCCAGCTGTTGCAAATGGACCACCTTGGACACTGAGGGTTCTTTCAAACCTTGCCTGGTTGCTACCAGACTTTCTGATCTGCTCCTTAAATGGGCCATGGGCGCAGGATCTTGTTCAAAGGAATGCCTCACCAAATCCTGGAGGGAAACTCTCAAGAAAATAATGAGGAACCTCAATCGATCTTGGGTAGCAAAAGTGCTTCCCCAAAAGTAGCCATGTCAATAAAAGGTGTTGTGTACAACTTGTCATGAATACACTGAGGGAGGAAAAAAATAGAAGGAACATGAATTTTCCAGACACTTCCAGATGGGAGGATGTAATGCCCCATCATCAGCTGTCAGCTGTCATTGGACGATCAGAAGACTTTGATATTTAAAACAGACCTTTAAACCAGATGCAGTGTTAGATTAAAAGCTATAAACCTGCTTAATTGTTTGGCATTATGCAAGGAACGGTTTGTTTAATTAGAAGATGTTTGGCAACTTGTTAGATTGTAAAATGTTTGACAATATGCCAGTCAGACCCTCGAAGCGATAACAGCAACATCAGACTCGTACGTGTTGTACATTTTGTGCCACATGTGTGGTACATTCTTCAGCAGAGCCATTCCAAAGTGGAATTTAACGGCTGGGGAAGGTGCAGGATGAGCAATGCAATTATTTAGCAAAATAGCTGCTGCATAAGCAAAGTCAGTAAAGGACTTTTTGAGGCTCAATCCAAGCAGAACACCTGTAGTTTTGGTCCTCAAGGTCTCCCACTCTTACCCTCTCCACTGGAGTGCTTGGCCCTGCACACACTGGGAAGGTCTGGGTCTTTTTACTCAAAGCACCTCACTTAAACCAGGCTTTTAATGATAGACAGTCACATCCAGTTGGAAGAGGGGGACAGACCAAAGATATTAAGATAAAATGCTACTCCTACAGCATTTCTGTGACTGTCAGTAAAGGACGAGACACCACAGGATGGGCAGCACAACACCCACCCAGAAAGACACGAGAGAGTCATCCACACACAGACATTTCTGCTCAGGTTTTCGTGCTCCCTGCACACGTTTTAAAAAGGGAATGTTAAATGGATACCAGCACAGTCCTTTGCCTTCTCAGTGGGGCAGCTGATTTCATTGCATTGAACATGGTGATACAAAAATAAACAGATGACAACCCAGTAATTTCACTGATTGGAAATGTGGAAGGAGCAGGCCTTTTGGGGTTATATCAGGTAACACAGCTTCCAGTTAGAGAAGCCTTGTGTGTTTTTTTTCCTGACCATTCTGAATTTGTTCTAGCAGAGAGAGAAATTGTAATAATGAAAAATACATTGACAGAGCTGCTCAAAAATGTTTGAAATAGGCAAATTTTGATCCAGCTTGGTTCAGCAAAACATTCTGATTGCAACAACTAAATTTTTGGCATGAGAGAAATAGCAATTAATCATTTTTATTTCTTTCCTTTTGTTCTTTAAGTGCTAAAATGTATGTGTCAGTGATAGTGTTCTGATTTGCTATTTGAACATGAATATACATCAGTCACTGCAGTGCATTATTGTGTGCATCCTTCCATACTTAACATTATGTTTCAGCATTGAATAGAACATATTATCCTGAAGCCAATTCTGAATAAAGACATTTCAAAATATTGGAATTCTTTGCGGACTGGAAATTTTGGTGTTTTGGTCAGTTTTTATTAAAAGCACATATGAGTGAGCTACTTAAATCTTAAAAATCTAAACACCTCAGTTTCAGTTTCTCTTTTATTTGATATCACACAGTTGGGTAATTATTTATTTTTAATATTATTTCCTAACACTGTTTTTTTTTTGGGTTTTTTTTTTTTGTTCAGTAAGCTAAGAAACGCGATTCCTACTCCTGCTCCAGGTTACCCATTGTGCTGTCAGAAAGTCACTTCAATGTTTTATGCTTACATTCTCCACCAGGAAAATCCTACAGCTGTAGAGTTAGAGACCTTGAGAGATGCTACCAGTCAAATATTCCTCCATCCTGCTTTTAAAGACTTACAGAGGCAGAGGCTCCAAACCCTGGCAATCTATCCCTATGGTGTTTTTTCCATCCCCTTAAAAAGGTTTTCCTCCTGTCTAACCCAAAACCACCAGTACTGCAATTTAAGCCCATTACTTCTTGCCTTATCCCCAGTGGGCATGGAGAAGAGTTCATTACCTCCCTCTTTGCAGCAGTCTTTAACATATTTGAAGACTGTTATCATGACTGTCTCACAGTTGTCTTTTTCCTAGACTAAACAATCCAACTTCTGTCAATCTTTTCCACAGAAGTTCTATTTTCAGTCCTTCTCATCATCTTTATCTATATCTATTTTCCACTCTTTTCTCTATTTTGTAGCCACCATCAGGCTGTCCTCTTTCTTCCACCTTCCTGGTTTTTATCTTTGTAGCTGGAATAATTTTTCTTGAGGTGCACAAGCACCAGCTGGCACAATTAAAACTTTAGTGATGGAGCACTGCTGTTACACCCCCAGTAAATAAGAGCAGAGTGCCATGAACCACATCACCAGAAGTTACTGGAAATAACATCACCTCAGCCATAGATATCAGGCTCTATGTTTAAATATGGAGAGATTAAATATCAGGCAGCTCAAGCTGATCATTGGCATGAAAGTCTTCTTTGCTTTGCTTTGTTTTGCTTTGCTTTGCTTCGCTTTGTTTTGGTTTTCCTTTTTCTTTCTTTTTTTCTTCTTTTATTTTCAAAGAAGAATTCTAATGAAAAATGTTCGAATGAGGTCTATAAGCAAAACTTCTCAGGAAGTTGGTCGCCTTTGAAAATATTGGGAGGCATAGTTTTCAGGTCAAAATATGTGATTTTTATTTTATTAAAATCAACTGTTTGAAAATCTGAAATTGCTGGGAAAAAAGAATGCCTGGCAAGTATGCCTAAGTATATGAAAACCACCAAGCAGGTCTTTAACTTGTGGTATGCATGCAATCTCCATCTGTGTCACTAGCAACCATTCCAGCAAACCACTCTGATCCAGTATCATAAGCAACAAACTTTACCACATCTATTCTATTCCTAAAAATACTCCCTGGAATCACCATGAAGTGACAGATCTAACACACGAGGGGTGACTAACATTTATGGTGTTCCTCTGTACACAAGAACACAAGGTGTCTATTATATAAATCTGGGCTCTTTTCTTCATGTCCCACAGATCTCTGAATAAATACAACTTAAAAGGGGAGGTAATTATTTCAGCACAAGTCTTAGTATGGAGATTTGGAGAAAGGAGGTAAATATTTATTCCTACATTTATTTCTTGGAAAGCTGTCTCTGTAAACTGTTCCAGGCTGTAAATTCCTCTCTGAAAGCTAATTTCAGGCATATCTCAGATAGTTTCAGGGTGTGCTTTTGTTTTAGATAAGGTATAAATGCTTCAGAGACTTATCTATCTCCTCTATAGGTCTTTAGTTTGCAAAATTAAGCTATAAGTATCTCGATAATGAGCTTCTACACCTGATTTTTTTCTACTTTTCCTTCCACTGAAATTAGATGAACAGTATTTAAGATTGTTCCTCCAGCACTGTCTTTTGCTGCATAAAACATAGGAAATGAAAGAGAAAGCAAAATTTAACCACAGGATATTGAAAGGGAACACTTGGAGTTATGAGCACATTATCCCAACAGACCTGGTTAGTGACACCCAAGTGAGTGGGCTCCAGGAAAAACTTGGTTTAAGCCAAGTTGCACAGGAGGTCCTGCACAGCAGGGTCACTGTGACAATCTCTGTATCTCCTTGCCCCTCTGTGGGGCCACGCTGACAGCAAAGGAGATTCTGCCCTTTGTTTATTTTTGAATAATGCTAAAATATTGACTAGTTCACCTTTTCCACCAATTACTGTCATTCCAAAAACTCCAGAACACTGATGAGCTCAGAGCAGTCTCTGGTGAGGTTATGGGCAGTTGTGACCCATTGCTGTATCCTCATCCAGATGTTGGGCACTCCAGCACAAACCAGGCAGGCACAGGGTACCCAGTCCTTTGGACAAGCATCTTGCTTTTCTTGGCTTGATTCTCTTAAATAGAAGTCTTCCATGTTTATGCTAAAAATAAATTTTATTGAAAAAAAGAGCATCACAGGCCTTGGGAAAAAAAGGAAAGGAACAAGCCAACCCAAACCTTTAAATCTGTTTTCTGAAGAATCCTGTCTTGCCTCATGGATGTTGTGCTCCCTCTCATTGCAACATTAGCAATGCTGCCTGGAAATTACCCTTTTCAGCTGGCGGCCTTGTGCTGCATCAAAACCTCCTGTCCTGAAGTGGTCTGAACTGCAGGTTGACTGAAAGAAACAGCTCCGTTCATTTCTGGATGTAAGTGGCAACTGCAGTGATGAAAAGCAGGATGGATCCTCAAGTTGGCACCTAAACTGTTCCTACTTTCAGGGATCCACTCTCAGAGATCATCTCTGAGGAGCCTTCTCAACACAGCCAGCTGGTTAGAGAAGGAACTGTGGGAATTTCACTGGCATTCATATTGTTATCATCACTGTTTAACATTCACAAGGGTTTGGGAACTTTTGAAGATCCCATCCTCTCTGTGAGCACAGAACACATTAAAAACCATGGTCTCAAAGAGCTTGTTATCTAGCTGGCAAAACAAAAAAAAAAAAGCCCAGCCCTGAAACTACAGGGGCAGAGGGTTCTTTCCTTTGCAATAAAATCTGTTCTGGGAAATACTGGATCTGTTAATATAGCACTGGCTAGGTTATGTACATGATTTTAGCCTTTAGTTTGGACATCTTCAGCTCCTACAGATCCCTGTGTTTTACTGGTGGCCAATACCCAGTGCATCTTATCAAAGATGATCAATTCAGCCAAATCTCAGATGGAGAGAAAACTTTCCCTGGCATTACTCATGAGTTCTGCCCTTCTCCTTTGGAGCAACCTTCTGCTCCAGCCGGTGGGGCATCTTACATGTGGAGTGGGGGAATTCAAGGGGAAGCCGAGGGGAGAGGGCTGGTCATTACTGGGTTGTTCACCCATCCCAGTGTGAGAGGAGACCTCCTCTTCCTCCCAGCTCCTGAAGGGCTTCTCGTAATCAGCAGGACCTTGTGCTTTTCCTCCTGGCATCAGCAACTTTCCCCTTTTATCACATTTGTTGCTGACTCCTTCCAGTCTGCTGCTCCTTGCAGCTTTCTGCCAAAACCAATATTCTCACAGCTGCCAGAGGCAGCTTAGACTGGCACATCATAAAAGGCAGCGAGGGCCACGTTTCCAGATTAAAATAAACCCAGTCACTTCAGCACCTTCTGACAATGTGTTTGACATGCCTGTGCCGTGGCCTCACTCCTTGGCTCTGACAGGACACAGACATGGCCACAGCAGCTCACGTGGGCATCCTGCTCCCTTCTCCATATGCCCAGCAGGAGTGGCCCATAGGATGACACAGTGCCATAGAGCCAATCCTGCTCCTCCCTCATACCTGCCTTCTTTCCTTGGGATTACAGAGGGCTGTAGTTGAACACCAGACTGTTGCCTTTGGTAGAGCTTCCCTCCTAACATTTCCAGGATTATTTGCATGTACTGTTAGTGTATTTATTGCTGCCTTTTGATACTGGTAGGAATAGGCAGAGACCTTGGTCATTACAGTACAATACATCTTATTTTGGAAGAAGGTTATTCTCTACACAGCTGGTAGCAAAAGGGAAGGGCATGTCTACACATTCCCAGCCAGCACTACATCCTTGTTTTCTGACCAAAACATTGAGAAACTGGCACAGAAGATTGCAATTCCAGAAGACAGGAATTCCCAACCCAGGTGGTCCTTTCCCATTTGCCGTTCCAAAGAAAACTTTAGCTCGTGCACAATGTCTAGCAGGAAAGAAATTCAGAGCAAAACAAAAAGAGCAAGCCCTGGGCAGGACAGGATAAACAGTGCCTGAAGGCTCTGCTTTGGGTGAAAAATGTACTCATAGGCTTTGAAGGTATAAGGCCTCTTTGCTTTTTTACTTAAGTCAGTCAGTAAAGTCATTTGGAATACCCTGGGGGAAGATCCTGGGGCATGTTTTTATGGGTCACTGAGGGTGAAAGCTCGACCTAAATCATAGGGCAGCAATTAGTGTTTGCTGAAAACTCACCTTGCAAGAACAACAGCTCCCACATGTCCCTCAGCCTGCTGAAAATCTGAGGCCACAGGGTGCAGCACACACTAACCCCTTCCAACGACCAGCAGCAATGCAGGGACGTGTTGTTTAAATGTTTCTACTTCTGACGCCATGAAGCAGGCACAGTGTTTTAGGGTAAATGCCAGGCTGCTGTGTTGCTTGTTTACCCAGATTCCTTCCTCACTGCTGTTCTCCCCATTGTCATACTCCAAATGAGTGTGGAGTGCTGCCAGGTCTGCAGCATCCCTCCCTTCACCCCACGCTAGGATGCTTTAGACACAGAGGATGGTTTGTAGGGTCAGTGAAACTTTACAGCCACCAAGAAACATTGTTCCAAGCTCTAGACTACTACTAGCAGGAGGCTGACATCAGTGCTGCTGTGAAAATCAAAATCAATCAAAATCCACCAAAATTTGATCCAAGGAAATTAAAGAGTGCACCATGTCTAGAGCTAGAAGCTGATTTTTAAAATAGCAATATTGGTTAATTACATTTACAGATATTTCTATCAGCTGCAGTTAATGGATCTAATCAAGAAGTCTTTTAGGTCTCTCTCATTCTGCCTCTCCCTAGACCCCTTAATTTTGGGGAAAACCTTTGGGGATTTGTGTTCCCTGCCACTTCTGAGGGTGGGAAACATATCTTGTGCTAGGTAGCTTATCCATTCATAGCATCCTTATAAACTGGTAGTGGGAATGACTCAAGTATTTTAGTGCAGTTAAAATGGTGCAAACTCCCTTATCAGATGCATCTTCCTTACTCAGAGCAGCGCAAATTCCTCAGATTTTAACAGTTATAAAACCACTGAGATGAGTCTCTCTTCAGAGGTGCCTGTGTCTCTATATTAAGCATGGAAGGAGATCAAACATTGCTTAGATTGGATGTCTAAATTTTGCATGGGTAAAGTCAGTGCCAGTGTGAAAGAAAAGGCCCTCATAAATTTCAGCTGTGGAAGCCAAGAATATTATGGCTTTCAATCTATCAGTTGACACTTGTATGCTTCATTAGCAAACAATTTTCTACTCTTTTTTTTTTAACTTCTTGGAGCTGTTTCTTAATTTTTGAACAAAATATTTTCCCATGAGAAGTCAGGGTGTCATCTCATTCTAAATTCTTCCCTATGAAATAGTTGATTTTCAGATGATTTTTTCTTTGCCAGAAAAAATGAAGATAAAATATTTCTCATCAGTGTTGCACTCTGTTTCATCCAACAAGTTTCTCATGGAAGATGCAGCTCTGAGTTTGTCATGACCTTGTATTCTCCTCAGATGAACAATATCTCCCCCAAAAAATTTGGAGGGCAAGCAGTTAGTCAAATGGGATGTCTGGGTTCCTTATCTAGCCAGAACAGCAAGCTAAGTTATCTCTAAACATGCAGTGATCTGTTGTAACTGGGGTGTAATGTTCAGAATGGAAGGACTTCCACTCCAGACTTCCCTCTCTTTCTCTCATTTTAAAAGACATTTTAAGTGACAACAGCTATAAGAAATTAATCTGAGCCTCCTATGACTGAAATGTTCCCGTGTCTCAGGATTCTCCTTACACTTGGGTGAGAAATCATTTAAATCCGATAACACCTTTTATTCTACTGAGGGAAACACTGGTACTCTCCTCTTCTGCTCTGACATGGGATAAAACAAGTATGTGAATTTCCCATGAGTCAGATATTTTTTTCCCATCCACTGCTATTTTTTATGCTGTGATGCTATATGTGGAATTGTACAAGGAAAGATTGCCAAAAATACCAGCTCTTCCCAAACAGCATGACAGATACCATATATGCAATACAGATGGAAAACGGCACAGCATGGACACTTTTATAGCAAGAAGATTCTCAACACTGTCAAAAGCAGAGTGAAAAAACAATAGGCCTGACTTTCCTCCCATCTGTCTTGGTGTAAATCAGATATAAACCCAGGAGAGCTGCACCTCTATAAAACCAAGAAGTAAGATGAACTAAGAACTGGACCCACCTCACCTTCTAATCCCTGCAATCATTCAAGTTAGCACCACGTTACAGACCTGCTTTTATGAAAAGCAAGAGGAGAAATGGGCTTAACTTTTATGTGGAAGTGGGAGGTTTGTATAAATTCCTGTCCTCTCCTTTTTATATGCTTACAGCTTCTGAAACTTAGCAAATATAAGTTAGAAAACTAGACATTCTTTCAGGAAAGAGCTGCAGCACCTTCACACCAAAACATGCAATCTAATCACTGCTGTCCACGTTCCTCCCCATCTTCTGTTTCTCCCTCCCTCTCTTACTACAGAAAACTCTTCCTGATCCTCAGCCTGTTACACTTCTTAACCTACTAGAAATAAGATGTGAAATTGATATAGGAGCAACATGAAAAGATATGACTGAGAAGGAAAGAAATAGCTGTCTGCAAAATCATGACTAGTCTGCAGAAGATGAAAACAGTATAATTATTCACAGTCTTTCAACTCAAGAACAGGAAAGAATAAAACAAACTGGAAAGTTGAAGACAGCTTAAAAAAAAAAAAGGTGGTTCTTCATTCAGCTGTGGAAATGTGGAGATGCTTGTCATGGGAGCTTGTGGAAAGTAAAGGTTTGCAATAGCTCAAAAAGTGGTTTTGGGGAAAAAAGCCCAAATCTATCAAGAAATGTTAAATGCCCAATACAGGAAGTCACCTGAACGGTATCATACCAGAGTCTGAGGGGTATCCTGTATAAATATGCTCCCTTTACCATTACCCTGGACATTGGATGTTGGCTGGCTTTGAACAGAGGGACAGACCACTGGCCTCCTCAGTGATTGTTCTTGTGTCAGTCCATGGGATGCAGCCTGCTGGGGCAATGTCTGCACCTCCTGCTCTGGGAACAGGAGATGACTGCAGAATCCACATGCTCTTCCAAAAACAACTCTTGACTTATGTTCATCCCCAGACGTCTGGCATTGCTTGTTGCCTACCCAGCAAGACAGTGGTAGGAGACCTGGCTGAGCCTCAGATTCACATGGGATCTTCCTTCCTTCCTTCCTTCTTGATCCTGTCAGTCCCACATCCTGCTCTCAGCTGCAGAGTGCCTCAAAATCCTTTTGACAGCCCTTGAAGGCTGTGGTCCAGAACCCCAGCATTTAATTGTCGTGCTATCCGAGCCATTTAAATCATGGATAAAGAAAGAACAAAGTGAAATGTGCTCTCTGGGCCCAGCTGCACATATCACAGAGGGGTTTTACAGCCTAAGCCCAATGGGGCATTGCAAACCCCGGCTGAGTCAGGAAGCCAGAAGATATTCTTCACAGGACAGAGTACAGTTCTAGTATACAACCCATCTGGATACATGCAGAAGGAAACAAGGCAGATGAGAAGAAATATGTGGGACATATCTAGAGGATGAAGGCATAGAAACTGGCCTATGCAGGATTGCAGCAAATTTCCCAGTAATGTGGAGTCATCAAAATGAAAACCTTGAAAGAGAGTAGAGGATAGGATTGCAGAGCTAAGGGTCTGTACATGCTGGGGGAAGGGCCAGATGACTGACTTTGCAATGCCTTAAATCAGACATCTGTTAAGGATTGTATGTGACAAACTCTTTGCTGAGAATTAATGAGGTCACTAGAAATGGGTCGACACAATAAATTTAATGAGGCAATAAAAATAATTAAAAATTGCCTGACTTGTAAGAGTTTGGATCTGAACTTCCTCACAGTTCAGGGCTATTTACACTGAAGGCTTTTGGCTTGGCCCATTACAGAAGGAGAAGTGAGGATGTAACTGGAATTCATATCTATTCTCTGCCTTTTAGATGCTGGGTGTGCATTCAGGGCAGAGTTTAGCCGGCTCTCATTTATTTTTATTATGCACTGAAATCATACTACATGTACAAAGCTTCATTGTTTGAATCTGTCCAAAGTAACAGATATTTAGATCCTGTGACGCTGAAGACAACAAAATGCTAAACAGGTAGCTGGGAAGAAAGATGTGAGTCTAAGAACTGTTTAGCCTCAAATCCTCTCAAATTGGTATTTGGCTATGTAAGGTGTACACAGTAAAATTCACCATGTAATTCACTGACTCTTCAGAACTCACAAATCCATTAGTGTCTAGCCCTTAATTACTATCTTCACTGTCTTGGAAGTTTTTCAGGCTCTGGAATTAGATGACAACGCAACTTAGATGTATCCTGTCTGTGGAGATAAACCTATCTCACGTCTAGAACTCTGCTATGATCTGGCAGCAGGAACCTAAACATGGCTACCTAAAGCCTTGGAGACTCGTGAGCCTTTAATACTAGTCTTAAGCAGAGAAAACTCATTTTAATATGATGATGTGCATCGGTTAAAGAACTTCCCTGGAGTGGTAGTTCTGATTTCCTGAAGGTAATCCCAGAACCTGTATCCATCCCCTGGGACAAATGTTCTGGCCACAAAATCGTTGCTGCTGCTTTGTTTTTAACAAGAGCCAGGCCCATTTGGTAATCTTTGTGGAAAGAAGACTTAACACACTGTATCCTGAATGGAGATATGTCTATATAGCAGGTTGGTCTTCTACTCTAAGAGTTGGATCTCTGCAGGCACACAGAGGGATCTGTCACCCTACACTGGCAGGAGACACTTGAGTGTTTACTCTCAAGGTTTGAATTACACTGTAAACAGAAGATGAGATTTTCAAAATGCTAAATTCTGGGTGTCTAAATTAGATACACTATTTTCCTTCATTAATATGTATATAATATTCTACACGGAATTATATATGAATGAAATCAGTACAGTACTTGCTTCTTGGAGAACAAAGTGCTGTCTCATTCATGGAACAGCTCAAACTGAAGATAAATGTGTAAACCATGTGCCATTCCCTCACCTGTGCCCTGCAAAAGTCAGTACAATCATGGCAGCCCTTTCTGGTGTTGCTGTCTAGGTATTGTTACCATACATGGGTAGGCTGAGAAACAGATAAGTTAAGAAAGAGCAAAAATAATCAAGAGTCTGAAGATGAGAAGGCTGAATTACACACTGCACACTTCAGCCTACTGAAAGTGCCCGTGCTATTCACGTGACACAGCCTTCACATAATAATTGGTCTCAAACTATTGATCCATTTATGTGCTTCTTGCTTCAGGTATTAACACAACCTATCTCATGTTGCATCTGGGCTTCCTTCTGTGCCTGACAAAGGCTGGGAGGCCTGGCTTCCCAAGGAAAGAAAGCTGCTTCCAGGTTTTAGTGTGTTTGCTGAACCAATTGGATTAAGAGAAATCATTAACACCTCAGCACAATGAGTTTTGGACCCTGCTGTTGTTAAGAAAAAGCACTAAGGCCAGTGGTGCAAGTCCAAAATCAACAAAAGCCAATGGGAACCCTTCATACTCTGATTCAAAATCTGCAATATGCAATGGGGCCATCCCCACACTTGCACAGGAACGAGATCTTGCTGAAGCAATAACTCTCCCTTCACAGAGCTGCCTTGTCACCTTTTACTTATTTAACTTCTATTGCTGTCTCTTGTTGGCTGTTTAATGACACAGCATCCACCCTACCAATATCTGCTCCCACATTCAGGAATACCAACACCGGCAGAACAGTGGAATCTATGGGACAATGTTGACTTCAAACACGGAGCTGGTAAATGATGCCATAAGACCTGTGAGCACCAGGGGCAGCAAAGGAAGAACTCAATTCCCTCTGTGCCAGTTCCCTATCCCTACTGAGAGCCCATGTCTGATGATTGCTCCCGACCAAAAGCAAGCTGAGTTCAGCAACTCAAGCCAATGCTCCACAGATTTAAAACTAAGAACCACCTATCTTGAGCCCAGGAGCCATTATATCATTGAATGGAGCACTTTTGCTCATGAGTGGAACACATGTTATTTTGTCACATCATTTGTAAATCTCGAGTAATGCTGCAAGATTTTTATCTCCAACCTTTTTTTTTTATGTTGGGTTTTCGACAAGGTAAATGAAAATCCATCTCACTTGGCTGAGTTACAGAGCGTAACTTCAAGGGCATTCTTTCATTTCCAACCTTCTGTTGCTTTTGACATAAATCTTGGGAGCTGGACTACTTAGAAAGCAGCAGGACACCCCAGTCAACATTTCCTATTCTTTCCTTTCAAAATATTCTTGTTTTCATTATAAGGTACTCTCAGAAAGGGGAAGGTTTTATTAATTTTTTTTGTGAAATGCTACAAATATGAGGAGATCAAGAGCAAAACCCATGTCAGACAAAACTGTAGCTGCTAAAAGTGATCCATTGAGTTGTGCTACATTTTACGTAAGTGTGTATTTAACCTCCTTATTGCTACAGGATTTTTTGTTACTCTTTCTTCCCCCTATTCCAAGTGCTGATGGAGTTTTAAGATTCCAAGGCAAAGATATTTTAAACTTCAGTATTAACTGTATGTTTCCTTTGGGATATCCTAGGTAAACTGAATGCTGATTTTCTTGGCATGCTCTGCTAAGATTTTATTGGTATCAACATTTTCTCTGTCTCAGGTCACATGGCAGCAAAGTTCTTCCTGAAAGTTCAACAAAACCCACACTAAGAAAAAGGCACTGTCCCCTCGCTTTAAACCATTATAAATTAGGCCTAGGCAGTGGGAAATTATGGGAATTATTCCAACGCATTCCTCTACATACAAGAATCAAACATGGGAATGTATGGACCAGGATCCTGGGAATCATAGTGTTGGAAATAAACAAAATATAGAAGAAGCATATCCCTTCTAAAGAAATATTCACACAGAGATATGCTTCAGTGTGTGAATATATACAGACATCAGACAAGACATTACTGAAAAGTATCCAAGTGAAAACCCTTCAGAGAGGGTATGACAGAGAGATCTGACATGTCACTCATTTATGATGTTCCCAGGCTGCTTTTTAATGTAGCTGTAATACCAGAGTACAAAAGGCAATTCTGAACTTAGTGGTTATTTTGGGCACTACATGCATTTATACAGAAATGTCGGAAAGTGTGTCCATGAATTTGTGCCTTGTTCTGAGAAGATCCACCTACCTTCCAGCGAGATGTTGTACAGGTTCTCACAGTTGCTGTCACTGAGCTTTCCAGGCCCTCTGTGATTTCTGCAGCTAATCCTTGGGTTGCTGTGTTTGGTGGGTTTTGTGGTACCACATGTTCTCATGTCAGACCTCAAACTGAAGGCATAACTACAAGAACCTCTGTGCATGTGGCAACAGGAAGAAGGAAACCCAACCACCACTTCTGTTGGGAACTGCCTGTGGGAGGCAAGACTGGGGAATGAATTTAGACATAAATCTGTTCTCAGTTAGGTGGGAATTCTCATATCTTTTATCTTTCAGTAAGAACATTTCACAGCATGATATTGTTTAAGAATAATTAGCAGATTTAAAAAAAAACAAAAAAGGAAAACAAAACCAAAAAGCACTAACCCCCTCAAACCTAATCAAAGCATCTTAGAACTAAAATACAGGTAATTAATGGCAATTCATTTGACTATGTAAACTATCTCACTTGGAAAAGATTTTGAGTTTTGAGGCTGGACTATAAATACTTTACACACAACTCTCCGTATAATCAGCTTTCAGCTGGGGTTTGAGTGAATAACTGATCTGTTCCAGCTCACCTTGCCATCTGCTCAGCTCTGCCAGTGCTGTCTGCCTTAACATCCTGCTCTGCTGTTTCTCTAAAAACATCACCATTCACTACACCCTGTAGGTCCTTTCAGAAGGCTCAGTCTTTCAGGCATGCCTTCAGCTAACCTGGTAAAGACTCTGCTTAGAGATCATGTAGTCTTTCATTGGGAAGGAGAATTTTTGGAGACCAGACAAGTCTGTCTGTTGGAAGTTAATTTACAGCCAGTGGTGGAGGAAGCGTAAAGGTGTAAATTTGTGGCAGGGAAAGGGAAATTTACTATGTTTAATTTTATTTAGAATAAAGACGATAGTAAGTCATATGTGCTTCTCACTCCTGTGGTCAGTGTCTTAGTGGCAAAGACTTATTGAGTGCTCTTTGGGAAAGGGACTTCTTAGGTCCTTTCTTATGCGCTGGAAAAATATCTAACAAGTTTCTCTTAGAACAGCAATGACATCACAATAGAAAATTCTTCCTGGGAATTTTCCGGAAAGATGTTTGAAGGACTTTGTAGAAAGAGGTAATAGAGGAATCTTTATAGTCAATGTGCACAATTTATCATGCTGAGAATGAAATCTCACATGTAAAACAGCCTTGGATGAGGAAAAATGAACCACCTTAACAACACTAGGCATCAAGAACTCTCACTGCCCAGCACCAGACTCTTCCATAATGCAAATTGTTCTAGGTCTATTTCCAAGTGTCAAAGCCCTGTGCAGGATTGGATGCTTATGTCTAGAGTGCCTCTCACATCAGGACATCTCTCATCCATGCCCATGAGTACACTGAGAGTTTAGGTGTCCCTATGTGCTCATGAATGTTCCCTGGTGCATCAACCCTTTGGAAGTTTCTGTTGGAATGGTAATTGAGGAAATCACAAGCCTGCACTATTTATGGAGATCATCTGGTCTCACAGTTCACTATGCAATATGGAAACAACATGTAGCTGGATATCAAAGGCCATGACAACTGCAGAGGGCCACATCTTTCTCCAATATCACTGCTTTGAGGGGGGAAAATGTCTCCTTTCTAAGCTCTTCTCGATCATTGATTTGACTCAGAGCCTGCAAGGAAGGTCTGCAAATCAAAAGGTATCAGTGAATGGTTTGTGAGTTATTTTGTGAGCAGAGTACAGATCATTAAAGCCAAGTTCCCTTCTGTTTCTAATCACTTCACCTATAATTTAATCCCTTTACAGCAAGAGAAAATACAGAATGAGTGAATGGCAGAGTCTACAGAGTGATGCTCATGAAGAAGAAACAAAGAGCATTTGGTTGCAGTCAGGCCTGGACTGTGCGGTTGACAAAATACAGGTAGGTCTGAGAGCAGTTAGCACATTCCTTAGAGTGTAGGGAACATGATTTAAAATGGCAGGAACAACACAGATCTGAAGAAATCCAATGATGTGATTTGACTCACATCAGTCCCTAATTTGCTGTTTCTACATAAAATCACTGGAAAGTCCAGTAAAGTTGGCAATGAGCTTTTGCTGCCTGTGGCAAAGAAGCCGCACCCTTGACGTGCATCATTCAGAGCTCTGCTGTCTTTATACTGAGTCCATGTGCTACAAAGGCAAGGCCAGGCAAGTCGAGGGGAAAGTAAAGACAGGCCTGTGGCATCCCCAGAAGGGCCACAACCCTGCCCATGTTTCTGAGCATAGCCAGTTCATGGAAAGAATAGCAGAGGGTTACTTGTATATGAGGAAGTCCTCATAGTTGCAAAGCGTTCCCAAATTCCATGGCACTGACAAAGCAGGCCAAAATTTGTTTCAGGTTTTTACTTTTCTTCCACCTTGGCAGCTTTGTTCTCTTTAAAGAGAAAATCTGTGTAAGTTGCTGCAGAGCAGACAGAAGACATGCTGCTCCTTTTGTTTGCTTATTCCTTCATGACTGTGCCAAAAAGAGATGTGGAACATGTTACTTTGCAAATTCTTCCCTGAGAAAGCACTTGACTGATGCTGAAACACGACTACTTTGCTTCCTAGGCTGTCAGTTCTGATTTGCCAGTCCTGTGCTCTCGGTCCAATTCTATAAGCAACAGAAGCAGCTATAAAGACAGTAGCACAAATACAGTGAAGCTGAGTGTGGCTTTAGGGTGGGATCACATTCCACATCCAGTGGTCTGTTGACTTCTTGGTTGAGGAATCCCTAGAAAAAGAAGAAAATGCTGTTTCTCACCCTTTCTTTCTGTAAGAAGGCTGCTGGTGAAAAAGAGCTTTCTTCCTATGCTCCTCTGTTTTTATCACAGATGTTTGTGCCCTAGTGAATTTTCTTCAGTGTTTTGATGATCCTCAGTTTCAAAGGCTGTAGAGAGAAGTCTTCCACTTCTCTGAGACTTTCCCACTAACAGATCTCTCTGTTAAGTTATTTTATGCCCCTGTAGCTTCCTTTCCTCAACTACACTGATCCCATCTTCTCAGACTCTGTGAAACCATTCCTTTCAAATATGATTTTTATTTTACACCACATGTAAGGAAGAAAAGGAGTTTCCTATGCATCCATACCTTGTCCCATCTTCATTCTGTGGAGAGGTTTCTTTGGCATACATGAAGGCCATTAATGTTGATAACATTATATTTCTATGTGGCATTTCTTGGCCACATTTATGTGCTCTTGGCCACACACCACACAACTGTGGTGCTGAATGCATTATAAGACATAGACAGAGATGGAAGCAGAAGCATTAAGAAAACAAATGTTAAGTGGAACTGTAGATAGATTTGACATCCCAACATTTCCTTATCCCTCAGCAGACACATTTATTATTTGTACATTTCCAGCAGTGTAGAAAATGCCTTTTCCAAATTCTATGCACTGGAAGGAGGATAGTCCCCCCGATGAGGGGGATCCCAATATAATTTGTTTGGCTCAGACCTTCAGCTCTGAAACATCTAAGACATGAATATTTTATGTGTTTATATGCTTAAGAATCAAAATGTGGTGCCCTCTACCAGCTTCAGATTGGATATAAAGGCCATATTACTGCAATCTGACCTAGAAATTATAAAGTCTCCAACCACTGAAGGGCCACAGTGCTAAAGGAGTCAGTAATCAGCCTCAAGAGGCTGAATGAGAAACACAAGATATTTCTGTTTAGAAGGGAACTCTTTTGTGTTCAGACTTCCTTGGCTTTTTCAGCTTCTAGAAGTCTTGAATTTGAGACTTCTGCAGTTTGCCTCTGCAGGTCCTTCTAACCACAGAGTGCTTTGGATAGGCAATGCTAGCTTTGAAGCTGGCAAAAGTCTGGAAACTTTGTATAAAACAGGGCAGCTTCAAGAAGGATTTAAACAGTCAACTGTGGCCCTTTTCCTGACAGCAGAATAGAACTAATTACCATTAGTCACACTTGCAGAACAATTAATACATTTTTCCTTTGCTAAACAAATGCAATTTGCAAGACCAAACCATACAAAAGGGTGGAGGGGTTTTAACACATGCCAGTTGGATTTGGTTTCTGTGTCTCCAGATGGCAGTGAGTACAGAACAAGGCCACATTTCTCGGCGTGAACAAGAATCTCCATCTGCAGCCTCTGTGTGCCACAAAGCCTGTGACTCATCTGACTGCTTTGTACTGGCTGGGCTACTGCTGGCTTTGTGTAACCATGTCCTCCCAGCACTGGGCTCCCAAGTGCTTCAGGAGGCCTAGATCTGCACATGGTTAAGTCAGAAGAAGGCAGATCTAAGCACATCAGGGATGTTTACCAGCCACATGGTTCAGGATTCAATTTCTGTCCCTGAAAGCCCATCTATCCCAAAAGCTCTTGGAATGATGCCCAGGACAACCGACTGACCTGTCTGCCCATGTGTTTTATACTCAGATTAAAGAGCACTTTCCAAAGTTTTGAAGCCTTTCACATTCGCAGAAATGTGAATGAGGACGGGTCATGCCCATCTTTACAGACTGAGCACAGATGCCTTTCTCATCTCCTTTCTTCAGCAAGCTCTACCAGCCCCTCCATTTCTGTGCAGCTCACCACAGGAAGGAGATGTCCCCACACTTTGTGTGACCTGTCCCCTCTGAAGGAGAGGTTTGTCTGTAAGAGAGAAAATAGTTTCACACCCATAGAACCAACAGGTATAGGCAGTGATATAACAGTCCTTCTAAGACATTTCTTAATACCCCTCTAAAAAAAGTGCTGAAATAGTTCATAACCACGAACTTAGGTGAGTGCAAGTCTCTATCCACCTGTCCCATTTGTATGCTGGTGCCAAAGCCATACAGAGGAATGAATCAAACATCATCTGGTCTTCCATCTCTACCTTTTCCAATCTTTAGTCATCCATTCTCCTAATAGCCAGATTTTCATTCCCCAGTGAAAAGTAATAATGTTTTTATTTTTTTGTGCTGCTGTATCTTGAAGGATCTATAGATGTGTCTGAAATCCACAGGAGTAACTCACGATGAAATAACATTTTTATTATCTAGCACCTATGATGAGCAAAGGTGGAACAAGAGCATTACACAGAAGAAGAGTCTGAGCCTCTGTTTTTTAGCAGCTGACTTTGGACCTTGTTACCTCTACAGCAAATGGCAATTTCCCCATATCGGAGGTACATCAATGGAGGGTTTTTAAGGTTCTCTGTTCATGGGAGATACAAGTGGGAGAAATTTGGCAGATGCACATTTATATGTTTGTAATATAGAAATACTATCAGCTACCATGGAGAAGAAAGCAGGCCTAGAAACCATGTGAAGGCTGTCTAATGCTCAGCCTTTCCAATTGCCAACCAAATACCATGACCAAAGGGTGAACAACTAGGTGTGGCTGTTGGCCCCACTCTCTGCTCACTGGCTGGTACAGAATAGGAATTCCCACTAATTTCCAAACCAAGAAAGGCCAAAGCTAGTTCTGGGCGCTACTGGGAGCCTGCCAGCACACATCATGTGGCTGCAGGGCTCAGATGGGAGGGGCTTTACTCTTCTCACCACTACAGAGGAGCACAGTGCCTATGGGAATTCATGCCTTGGTCGGTTTTACAAGCTCTGAATGCATAAGACTGAATTTATAGAGTTTTCTTTCTGCTATTTTTTCAGTATAGGGTCTCCCTCTGTGAGACGGCAGGCAAGCAAGCAGCTAGAACATTAGGAAGTATTGTATTTATTGTGTCCTGCAGTCATCAAGAAGGTGGGAGGTAGAAAAAAGTATCCTCTCAGGAGAGATACAGATTAGACTTTGAGTCAGTTCTACAGCCAACTGTTTTAAAAGCCTCAGAAGAGGCTTAACTATTTAAAAATTATTTAGCTGGTGAAACTGCTCCATATGAATTACTTGGTGGAATTAAGGAGACGAGAATGATGAGGAAGGAGTGAGGGGCTTTATCAACTCAGCACTAAATGTTCATCTGAAAAAGGGAGGGCAGGCAAGACAGCTCATAGATGCCTGTGATTTCCAAGCGATCCGTGAATGTTTATTGGGATGTCATGTCTCTGACCCCAGAATGGGATGGAAGCCAATCTGTATAAAGGATACTCTTATATTCCTGGCATAGTTTTGTGGTGAGCAGAATCTGCTGTATGTATATTTTATGTTTCAGGTTGCAGGGCCCTGTGTGGGAGTTTTATATAATGTCTTTCAATATTTATTTGGTTAAACGTTACAATTATGATCCTTAGAGAAAATGATTCTCAGATGCTGCATCGTGCCTGTGTAATTTGACTGAGATTATGCACACAGACAGAGACAATCTCTTACTCTATCATGTGTGCTCCTCTAGCCCTTCACTTCTACATGTCTCTGATAATATATTTATCCTCTCAGCCACCATATGGGTAAACCAGTGACAGCTCCCCATGGCAGATTGATACACAGACCCACTGGCACACACTGCCTACATTTAAGTGTCTCCCTGGGGTCTTTGTGGTTCCTGAAGACAACTGGTACATTCAGAGGGTGTCTCAGACTACCAAAGACCTAAACTGCCTGTGGAAGGCAGAAGCTTGCAGGAATATGTACTGGTTCCCTGCAGAACCAGTAATCCACAATAGCTTCAGCAGCTGGTGTCAACATACCTAAGTCCAGACAAAGCTATAGGTACTGGTATCAGTGATTTTTTTCCCCCTCAGACTGCCTTGTCTCTTTGTCTTCTCTGCAAGGATTCCCATCTACAGGTCTGACTTGCACCAGAGCATATGTGCCTGCTATTGCCTCATTCCAAACAACTTCTCTACAGCACTTGAAAGGACACATGAAAGGTGTCTACAGTTTAAGAAAGAATGTTCAGACTGGAAAGATTAATGTAGGAGAGGGACTGTGTTGGCTGGCAGGATGAGGACTGAGAAAAGTCATGGGTGGAAGAATAATTTAGCTGAATACCTACCCTGCTGTACATTACTATGCAGTGGGAAGAGGGATGGTCTCCAACATGAAGAAGATCCCCTGATTCTTAATCATTCCAGACCACAGAAACTGGAACAATTTGTTGATAGAATAACAATCAAACAGATCCAAGAGTTCTGCACCAGAAATGTGGAGATACCAAAGATATTCCAAACATTATCCCAGCATTTTAGTCTGCTTCTTGTTGTTTTCTGCAGTTCTAAGCTGGTATCATCACTATCGTGTTAATAGGGAAAAGCCTGTAGTGTTACGTCTCACCCCACTGTCTTCCACATGGAGCTCCCCAATTTCTGAGGTCTTCAGAAATTATTTAAAAGACGCTAAATTAACAAAACTCTACTCTTCTGCTTCTTTATCCCATATAATACATAGAGCTCCCCAGTTTCTGAGCTCTTCACAAATTATTAAAAAATTATAAAGTAAAAAGTCTACTCTTCTACTTCTGTATCCCATATATAAATATCCCCCCAGAAGGAAATTGATGTATTATTTTGGGTGTCTGAACAATGCAACTGGTCAGAGGTTGAGAGATTAAGCTGTGCCTGGGTTGGGTTTGTTTGGTGATGGTTGAACCAGTTCAGATACACCATGGGACAAACGTGTGCCACACAGGCCACGAAACCCACATGGCTCAGGACAGGCCGGGGCAGGCAAGTGTGTGGGTCTAGTCACACCAGTGAGAACAATCCTGTCTTTACCTATCCCATGTAATGGAAGCAGCCAAAGATCTGTCAGCACAGTAGTTCTCATTAAACCCCGGCGTTTGCCAGTGGTGAGTGGAACCTGGCGCTTCCCAGGCAGAAGTATGTGCTGCACACACACACTCTCTGAGGTTTCTGGGAAGCATCAAGCTGCACAGCCACTCCATGCAGGCTCTTAACACCAGCATCTTTGATTTGCACATGGCTTACTGCTCACTGAAGAGCCCTCTGTTCAGTGTGGGCACAGTTAGCCCAGAGCTTCCAGGACGCACGGAGCTGTGGGCTCCAGAAAGGGTTGGGGTTTTCAGGTGCAGTGGAGGTATGATCAGTTTATTTCCTCTGAGCAATACTCTGCTCTTCCTGTTGGGTAAGGAAATCCTAGGCAAATATCACAAATCCTCAAATTCTACCAAAAACAATATCCAAGTAAAAAACAAGTGTATTTCTATGTAAAGACAGATGTGAAGTACCTCCATTGCACAGATGCTAGAGACAGTCAAAAGAAAAGTTAGGCTCTAATCACTACCATGCTGTGTTATGTTTAATCTTGCATTCTCATGTGGGTAGGAGGAAGAAGGAGAAATTAAATATCCTGAAGTTGAGTTTAGGTCATCAGGAGTCTTCAGGGTTAATGGGAACTGTTATTGCTGAGATGCCAGGGAAAACTATTTCAGAACTATCAGCTCTGCCAAAAAGAGCAAAATGAATCAAACATTTGAGTTCCTGTGTAGGAAGTAAAAATAATTATTCTGTTATTTATTACTGTAAAAAAGGTCTAATTTCAGCCAAACTGTCTGAAAAAAAAGCATTCAAATTTTATGCATTTGTGGCTGTAGGAGGATTTGACTTGGATGGTTTAAATGAGTCCCTGTGTGTGTGTGTAAATGTCACAACATGCCAAATAAGCAAGGGTCTGAGGAGTCTGAATATGGCTGCATTTGAACTTTGGGAAAATTCAGATTCATGGCCTGCTTGTATTTTGGCACAACAAACTGAGCCAAAGCCTTTACCCAAACACACCCAGGACTGTGCAAAGTTCAGTCCTGTATCCAGTCTCTGGTTCCATGCCTGTTGCTGCCCTAAGCAAGCATGAAATGGGCTGCATAGGCCTTCTGTGTGTCACAGATGAAGCAATATATTTCCTGCTTTGGTTTGGAAGGGCATCTTGTTGCAGCTCCATAATGAGCTGTCTCTACAGCAGATGTCAAAAGCCAAATTAAAAAAGTTTATTTTCCGTCCTAGATTCAGTATTTCCTGAGAAAACAAACTCTTTGTGAATATTTAAATCTGCGTGGTGACCTGCGTCTCTCCAGTGCCAATGCTTTGTGTGCTATGAGAGAAAACAAGAGCTGATTCCCAATGTCCTCTTTTCCTTCCCACGCCACTGGAAGCCAAGCGTTGTGCTGAGGCAGCACGCTTGGACCGCCGAGGCACTGAGGGAGATCCTCCACTGGAGAAGTCGATCAGGAAGCTGAAACTTCAGCTGTCTGCTGAGCTGCTGCGCACATCCCAATGCTTAGCTGTGTCTCTGCTGGCTGAAGTCTCCTCCTCAGTTTTTCTTGGAGGACTCCTCCAGTGGAAGCAATGTTTTTGCAGGCTGAACACCTCTAACTGTCGCCAGTGGTGGGCTCTCACCTTCTACCAGAGTGTGCTATAAAATAATGATTTCCCCACTAGCAGCAGAACAGTCATACAGAGTAATAGAAAAATCACATTACAGCTATCAAATTCTGCAGAATGGTTCAATAAACATAGGTGACAACCCAATTCTCTGCTACTTCTGTGGAGAGGTCTAAAATAACATATGTAGATCCTCTGGGCATCATCCTCATTCTTTTAGATGAAACTTTGCCACAAAAGCATTAAAAAAATAACCGTGAGAGTTGCTGTTTTCTTAGTTTTGGAAGATCACTGGGAATTGGTCCAAGATCGGATCTTACTTAAGGGAAGATTTCTCCAAAGGGAAGTTCCACATGAGATGAGTTCCCTAGGGATGGAAGAGCTCTTGGCTTTTGGCTGCTCCTTTTATGAGATGTATCTGGACTGGCCACAGCGAGCTGTAAATGAGACATGATCAGAGTTGGCTTTACAAGGCCCATTTTCCCAGTCGGGGCAACCTCCAAAGCTGCACAGTTCAGTGTGAATTCACCTCCTGGAAAACCAGGACTGTCTTGACAATCTGCTCCAGTCCTGCTTGTACAGATCTTTTGGTTATGTTATGGGTGACCCTTTACAGTGTGTTTAATGACTTTATGGGAATCTGGGAAAACATCCAATCATTCATAGTTGAAATATTGCACTTTGGACTTGGTACCAATACAAGCAACCTTGTACTTTATAAAACTGACTGGGAACTGGTTTCCCACCCCTTTTACTCTTCCAAGAACTACAGCCACCACAATAAAGTAGCAGTAGAATTTATGATCATTTACAGTAAGTGGAAACAAGGCGCTTCTGGTATTCCATCCCTGGTGCTATTTTCCTTAAAGCATCAAGACTCCTAAGAAATGCTTCATGCACAGTCACATGCAAGTATCTACCAGGCCTTTCACATTGCTTTGACTTGCCCCAAAAGGAACAAAAATTTATTTGCAGTTGCAAAATGTCAACTCAGATCAAGTCACCCACAAAGGCAGCACTCCTGATTCGAGGCCTATAAAAGATTCACAATTATTTTTTTACTTCTTCGCCATCAGTATGTTTTATAAAAGTCCCTTCTCATGGTAATATTCTCTCACACATTCAATATAGATTCTGACAAATGCAGAAGCAACCTGGACAGAGGTGAAGGCAAGAGGTCTTTAATTTCAGACAAAGCTAAGAGAGGAAGATCTTCCCAGCTTGAGTGATGGCTCTGCAATGTGAGTCAAGACAAACACAGATCCCAGCTCATTGCTCCAGTGTATGGACTGTTTTTAAAAGGAGATGTTATGTCTGTCAACCTGCCCAGAAATCCTTTAGCCAGCAAAAGGAATCTGAAACCAAATTGTCAAAAGCCAAGAAGGCTTTGCAAAGGTTTTGGGGGTGTTAGGGCTGGGGAGAGGAAGAAAATTGATAGAAAACATCTCTGGGAAAACATATTGTCCATTGGCTTGTAACAAGACCTTAATTTGCTGCAGTCAAGCATAAACATGAGCATTCCTGGGGCTGTGGATTGCTGGACAGAGAGTGGCCAAATGAAGGTACTACTGCCCGTGGTCTCACTGTGCATAAAAAGGGATTGAGGATGTAATATGGATGAACCTGAACTATGTGGGGGAGGCAAACTCCCCTGCTGTAGCTCCTGTTTTTTCTGGTATTGCAATTCAGAATCTTCTATCATCAGGACTCAACACTCCAGAAAATGTTTGGTTTGGTGTGTGAGTAGAAGACTTGTGAAGGGACCAAGACTTCAGAGAGCATCCTTTGGAAAGCACACCAGCATGAACCTGACACGTCCCACAGTGCCAGGAAGGATTTTCATTGTTGTGAAAAATGAGGTTCACTCTCCTGTTAGGATTGAAAAGTTTAATACAGGACAATAAGGGACAAAGATAATAAAGCAAAAGTCACAGTGCTGGGTGCTTTGGCACTCAGCCAAGAGCCCACCTGCTATCCTGGGGACTCCCTTTACATACACATCGACTTATTACATATTCATAAACAATTATACATATTCAAAAACCTTTCCGGGAACAGTTCAAGATGAAATGTAATTTTCCCATCTTGCAGATCGCTGTGGGGATAAGCCTTTTGGTGAGGCATATTCAAAACCCTTTCCAGGAACAGTTAATGTAGGTCTCCCATCTTCTTGGAAACAGTAGGTCGCTGTGGGGATAAGCCTTTTGGCAACACACATTATCTCATCTGGTGCTGATATGCAGTAGCAGGAGTCCAAGCAAATAGTTCATAAGCATAGCTATTTCTAAGTTTTTGGTTGAATGAAAAAAAGTATTAAGAAACCACATCTTCACAACAAAGCTACCTTATGTAGCATCTATTTTGTAATGAAGCTGTTATATATATAGATCATTTATTTGTGACAAAGCCACTGTTACAAAAGCTACTTTTAACATCACTTATTTTAACATTTGCTGAAAGCCAATATTATAGCATCTATTTATCACATTATTAATTATCCATAAATGAGGAAACTCAAGCACTGAGCAGATCAGATCTCCAGGTCACAAGGGATCAAGGGTAGTGTTGGAGCTGAAACACAAGCTCCTGACATAAAGAATGTAATTCAGTGTTTCCCAAAATCCTCTGCGATTTTAGGTGTGGGGAGGTAAGAGAAATGGGTGAAAATAGAAAGGTGTCTTAAGAGTTCCTTTAGAAACTCATAGTCTCGGATCTTCAGAAACAAGTGACTGCTTGAATACACCTAAAGTGAAGCACTTAAGGCCCTAAATAATAACTTATGAAAATATTCTTTGCAAAGGAAGGCATAATCTCTGATATCACAGACATTGCATGTTTGCTTGCGTCTATCCTATAGAGTCTAAACAGTGTTTGATATAGAACATACACAGTAGGAAATACCTACAGTAAATAAGGCAGCAATGGAACCCTGAGTTTGCAGAGAGCCTGAGCACCTCTAAATTGCTCCTTGGTCTCAGGGTTTGCTTTTTATTGTTTTCACCACTTAAAGCATATAAAGAAGCCCATCATGAAGTGCTACAAAAGCTGCTGTCCAAATTCTTGTTGAATGTACATACTCAGAGAAGGGGGGAAGGTTGAAGGCTTTCACCTTCTTTTGAAAGAGGTTCAGCCTCCAAATCTTGAGAAAAACTTCAGTCATGCTGTCTCTCCAACACATTATTATGAACTGAACCAACCATGCAGGTTGGTTTCCTCCCTCTGTATTGATGCATTTTTGAAGTCTGCTCTGCCAGTTCTGATATTGTTGTTTGAAAATTGCCATTATCTTCAGAGTTAAAAAACCTGGAAGTGAAATGGAATGGCCCAAATTGACTGATTTTATTTTTCTTTTTTTTTTTTCCCACCAAATGGCCCAAACCGCTCTGATTTGGTCTGACAATATCCAATTCTCTCCTTCCCTGTCCTAATTTCTCCTTGTGACCACTAGGGAGAAAAAGAAGTCATTTTTTTTTGTGCAGGTCTGGCTCACCTGCAAGTGACCTCATCTTTCTCTGTCTGATTTGAAAGCAACACGTGTTTAATCCAGAAATGCTGTTTGTTCATGGTCCTTCTATAGTACACAGAGATAGTTTTTGCTAACAAATCTCTCTGCAAAAGCAAGAAAAATCACAGAAACCTGTTCTGAATGCTGTATAGACATAAAGGAACATGTAAAGTTTTCTTGGCAAAACTAACCCATGGCTTCCACACAGTGAAAGCAAAAGTCATGACAGCGTATCAGAGGACAGGAAAACCCAAATAAAAATCTTAGACTTCTCAACACGGTTTTTTGCTTTACAAAGCATTTACTAAGAAAGCATGGTAGTAATTATATATTTGCACTTTATTCTTCATTTAAACACATTAGATAAACCACCATCAGAAAAAAAAAGTATCCATTACAATTAATTACTACCAGTGGAATTTTGCAATGAGCTGGAGAGAGCAATCATTTGACTTTAGAGGCTATAGGGCAAATGAAGGGTTGTTACCCTTCCTGTCTCAGGAATGGAGCCCCCAGGTGGGCCAAGTTTCATTTTGGAAATCAAGGGCCCTTGTAAAATTTCTCTCAAAAACTTCCATCGCCCTCTGGCAGAGCTGTTCTCAGTGAATCCTGCAGGTAGAAACACTACCCCTGAAGCAAGATCTGCCACTGTTTGAGGTAAAGCAGCAAAAGTTACTTTCGGCTTCTCCCCAGGATGTTTTCTCACTTTTAATCCTTTTTGTTTTCCCAAACAAAAAAGCTGCTTAGTGAAATATTAATGCATGCTGTTTAAAGAAAAAGCTATGTGAACTGTTGTATGAATTGCATATCCCACTGCATGCTTTCAAAAATTACATTTTTTGCTTTATCTGAAGACATACTGAAGGCATAACACTCTTTCTCTGAATGAAAATGTCAGGACACAGCAGAAGAGGCTCAGAAGAGCCTGGATATGACAACAGCTTTGATTTCTTCCTCCTTCTCAATTCTGACCAAACATAGCCAGTGTTTTCAGCAGGGTTAAGCATGCAGAGGCCAGGCCAGGCTGTGAGCAGACCTAACTTCTCATTCATGCATGAAGGAGAAAAAATAAAAGCATTGTATCCTGAAGTCTTGGAAGTGAAAAAGCACTTCAGGGTTGGACTTTGCACAGCCACGTGCCTCAAACTCACTGTAAGGAAAAAAAAGCCTGTTCATATAATGGTTGTCACTGCAAACACCATCCTGTATGGCAAGTCCTCACTCTCTGAGCTCTCTGTGTACACCTCAGAGAGTTACTGGAGCTGAAGACCTCTCATCACTTAAGGACTCTTCTCTCACTTAGACAATTCACTCTGTAAAGGTGTGGAACCATCTGCTTTTATTCCTTGGAGAGTTATTGAACTCATTGTCATGACAGATTCCATGCTTACAAGATTCCATTGACTACAAAAGGGGAGGAAAGACAAAAGAGGAGAGGCTATGATCAAAGTAGATGCACTACCTGAGTTATTACAACTTTTAATGTCCCCTGGTAACTCCTGTATCCTCAAACCCAAAACAATCAGGTGTCACCCTGCATGTTCCTCATGATATGATCTGATGTGATCTCTGGAATATAGTCTTCCCCCATCAGTTTCAGGAGAAGACAAGACCAAGGATTTGTGGAGAGGAGTATAAATGAGTGACCAGTCCTGGAGTTCCTGGCTTCTTGAATACTATTTAGATCTTCAGTAGAGCTGGATAAGAGCTGCTTCTACCTTGGATCATTACAGCTTCCTAAGAACTGGCTCTAAGACACATTATATGACAGAAATCTCCTGAAACATCACCACACCTTCTTAACTAAAAGATTAAAGCTAAAAGGGCATTTTTGTGTCTTTCATCCTCATGTACTCAGTTCCGGACGCCTCTAAATGAAGGGCAAGGACTGAGATTGGCCCTAAATTCCCCTTTCTTGAGGAGACTAACCTCTCAGTCATAGATATCCAGGTGCAAAAACAAAAAGCCTCTGCACAGTCATGAAGACGATGTCCACAAGATACCATGAACCACACCAGGGTGTGCAATATCCTCAGCTCTCTTCCATCCTTAGCTCTGGTGGTCAAATATAAGTTTGAGTGAATAAGATACACCATGGATAAAGACTGCCCTGAAATAAATGGGATGAAAGCATTTCCAGGTCTGAAACCTGGCTGAAAGACACTTCAAAGAACTAGTTTACTGAAATGTACTCCTTTAATTTTTTTCTGTTCATTTTACTGGGAGTCCAGATTTCTTTCTGCCTTCCAGTTTTGCCTTTGTTGTTATTGTGTTTTTAAGGAGCCTGTTAGACACGAGACACGAGAAACAGTGTGTGTCAGCACACAAGTGTGTAGGGGTGCCAGGCCAGGGAATGTCATTAGCAGACTCATTTAGAGAAAAGGGTGAGTTAACCACAAAATGCTCTGCTGATAATTTGTTTAACTGCTCCTGTGGTCAGAAGTGTGGTCAGGCTCACAGCATCCAGGAGCTGTTAATCACCTGTCAGTGGGCTCTTGCAGCGTCTTCTGCAATTGCAGCCCTTGTCGTGTGAGGGCCTGTCAGCAAGGGAAATGAAAAGAGCAATATTCAGAAAGCTTGAGAGAGAGAGAGAGAGCAGAGCTGTGGCTGAATCTCATCTGTGGTGTATCTCATCTGGGAGTGGATTTAATTTGCTAATAGAAACCCCAATTCTTATGGCAGTAAGGGACCGTGCAATTAACATTATTTTGCATCTGGAGTTTCAATGATTCCATAGAGCTTGTCTTTCCTCTCCTGTTACTCCCTCCCACCCCTTACAACTTCTGAATACAGGGGCCAATATCAACAAAACTGGACACATAGGAGAAGTCCTGTGCATATTATGTTCCTACATCTCACTAAATCAGGGCAGAAGAGAGAGCATCATCCTGGGAGAATACTTTCAGTGCAATCTCAACTCCTCTGTACCTAAGCCAACATCTATCTCCTGAGAGGAGTGTTAAGTGCCCCAACTGCAAAAAAACCTCCAAGTCACATCTAATTAGAGACATCAGAGAGCACAGTGTCAGGACAGAGTCCCAGGCTAGAGGAGTCCCACATCCCTCAAACAGATGCCCTGAAGAGCAGAGCATGCTTTCCTGATGCTCAAACATTCCTTACCAATGAGCCAGAGTGGAGTCCTTTTCTCTACCCTTAACACTGGAAAACTGAGGGCCAAACCCGAAAATCAGAGAGAGGAAAAAACAGTTCTGGCCATGAGAACTAAGAGCAGAAAGGGGACTTCAGCATCAAATCTGTGTGAGAGGTGTGTTTTACCATTTCCCTGAGGAAAGAAGAAAACATGAAAGCTCCAAGTAAATGCATATTTCCAAGAAAAATGCTATGTGATTAAGTGACATGTTTTGATCACTAGTGGTAGATATTTCATCATCCAGGAAATTACTGTTAAGGGTCACTGTGCACTAATTAAGCTTTTAATTGCTCCGAATCACCTCATCACACCCCACAGCATGTGCTCTGCCTTTACTTTGGCTCCGTATGTCCAGCTCTGGGCACACACACAGAGGACTGCTGGAATGACACCCCATGTGCTGGACAGAGCTCTGCTCCTGCCCACACTGGCTGGAATACACTGCTCCTCACTGGCACCAGAGCACCACCTCGCCTCTGTCCCAGAAAGAAATGCCTGGCTCCGCTGATTTCTGAGGCAGCCTTTCAGGGTTGTGAGTTGCCAGATGATGTCTGCACATTTTTGAGAGCCCCTGGGAATCCACAGGTTGATTTTGATGGGCTTTAGGCTGGGCTGTTACGCTCCAGCAGCCAGCTAATGCAGACCAGCGATTCCAGCAGGGAATGCTCCAGCACAGGGGCTGTGTTACTGGGGAGACTGACTCAAAGTGACAGGGAATAGATAGATGGGGAGTGACTTTGGGGGTAATTAGATACAGCAGTGATGTGGGATTCATACTGGTCCTCAGTGTGCCCCTCTGCATGAGGAAATCCTGTTTGGTTTCCACCTGGATTCAGGGGTATCCAGGTTCTGGAGGCAGCAGGGCCGAGTGAATATTTATCCAGGCTAGACATCAGCATCAGACACGTTGATTGCTTACTCTACTCTGGATACTCTGGACTTAATTTTCAGAACAGCCAATAAGCAGAGTCATGGGAACCAGATCCAGTCCTGCTCTGCTGGATTTCGAGCCCATGAGGGACTTACAAGCCTCTTGGTTGACCTGCAGCAGAACTGAGTCCATAAACCTCACCCGGAGTTTCCTGCAAGTGGGCCAGGAAGATGTGGGGAATGAGGCTGGGCCTTCAGAGGGGGTTGGCTGGCTTTCTGCTGGACTTCCTGCCAGGTACAACTACAGGACCTCTCAGGCTTCAGATGTTTTGCACCACAGTGTACATATAATATCATCTGGCCTTGCCTTCCCGTGCTGTATCTCGGTTAAGCCCAAATATTTATGCCTACTCAGCACTGAGTTTATCCTAAATGGAAAGGACTGCTGCCAGCATGTAACAGATATATATATGTAACATGGGTCTGCCAAACCTGGACACTGGCAAAGCTTTCTGAGACTGCAGAGCAGGACATATGCCTACAAGCAGGATTTCTGTTTCCTTGCTGCCAAGGGACTCATGACTATCTTAGAGAGTTTATTTGTGGGAAGGAAAAAAGTGGCCTATAAACATAAAATGTAACAAAAGAAAAATGCCAAACTAAATCTGACAGGCTTTTCTCATACCACTTCATTTTGTGGAAAAACAGCATCTGTCCACTTAAATTAGACCAAAATACTGAGATGTTTCCTAATGAACTGGCAAATACAGATGCCAAAGGGGTGAGAGCTGAAATCTGGAGAGGATATTAGCTTTTTTCCCCTGATCCGAATATGATCTTTATTATTATTATTTTTGCTTCTTCTTTCCATTTAATTTGGCAACGGACTTACAGAAGAGGTAAGTTTTTTTGTGTTCTCCCTTCTGTGAACTCAGACTGAACACAGCCAAAATTAACTTCTCCCTGGGAGGTGAAGATAGAAGAAAAGGAAACTAATCTTCATTTCCTACCTCCATCTTCCTGACATTATATCCTTTATTTACAAGACCCTCACATCATCTGCATATAAGAAAGAAAGAAAATAATGTATCAAATTGGAATCTGGAAATATTTATTCACTTTATAATGGCATTGCCATAAGAAGTTTGATTATTTCATCTACTCCAGATTGCACTGTGTAGGAATAGTAACCTCTTTAGCCCACCACTGAATTCTGTGATTCATCAGTGTAACAAAAGACTTTTGGAGGGTTCAAAGTATTTCCTTTCTATTCTGACAATACACACTGGAAAAATACACAAAATAAACAAGGAAAAAAAGGAGTTGTTTCTGAGGAGAGGCCAAAGAGGGGAGGAAAAATTTTGCTGGTCAAAGTAAAGAGTCTAATGAAAAAAAAGTGGAATAAATAGGCTTTGATAAATTTTAGACATACACTTTAGAAAGTGTATGCCTTCAGAAAGCAAAACAAATGCTCAAGTAGCATTTAGTTAAAATATTAGCAAGTATCTCTGTTGCACTTAGGCCCCTGCTAGGGGAGAGATAGGAAATTTTGTAGATTCTGCAGGGAAATGTTCTGACTTCTGAAGTGTAACACTTGTGATTTTACAATGCAACTTCTCCTACAGGTTATCTTTCAAATGTAGACAATATAAGTCTGTCATATTTTTGTTTATGCTGCAGTCAGATATAAAGGTTGTAAATTTGAGTTGATCACAAACCTTGTCTAAAGCATGTGTGCACTTCCATGACACTGTTTATCTTCAGTGTTTGGCCAGCTGAGATAACAGGCTGGCGTGTCAAACACGTGACCTGTGTTATCTGGACACCATGAACACTTTTGTTTCAGGGACATGTTGACACAGCACTTTTGAGTGGATGTAGACAACATGATGGCTCCACTTATGCTAAGGAACAAGATGAGTGTTCTTATGTTAATGTGCGTGTCTCCCCCATGCCTAACACTGTCATCTTGGGCTTGCAGTGTGGAACTGCTCAGATGAATTCAACAACAGAAACGTTAAAAAATCCCAACACTTTGTTTTGGGTATGAGAAGGATTTCATTTTTTATTGTGGGATTAGAGAGAAAAAGGTAGCCAGTTCTTTTCTACAGAAAACGTGTACCCTCATGAGAACTTGTCTTTGGGTTGTTTTTTTTTTTAAAGTGTTATTTTCCTTTGTTAAGAATAAAAACACAGTATTTGAGACTGATAGGCTTGAAGACATTTGCAGGGAGAAAAATTAAGAAGTGCTATTCTTAAGGTCCTTCTCAACCGCTAGGACAAATTACAGCCTCACTAAACATCACGTGCCAAATTCTGTGATGCCTGTAGCCCTGAAAACTGCAGTTGTTCAGGACTGCATCTTTGCCTGGGGGACTCTAAATCCACTCTGTTCAATCTACCAATACCCCTCAATGTCCAAGGAAGTCAGGAAGGACAGAATTTAGCTGGGGAGCTGCACTTTTGGGGTTGCAGGGAGAAGTTTAACCTCAAATAGTTCTTTATGATCATGTCTACCCTGTGAAACAGAAGACAGCAGAGAAGGGCAGGAGTTGGTAGGGATCTGAACTGGAAGCTCACTGAGCCCTGTGTGAAGACACCAGATTAGATCTGGAATATGACTGCCACATCTGTGGGATACCAGACAATGCCAGCACTCTCAGCTCCAAAGGCGGGACTGGAACAGGCTGATTTCTGCAGGTAACACCACAGAAACCAACCTGGGTCCAGCTGCCTCCCAGGTTCCCTCCCATACAAACAATTTCAGGGGAGGTGAGATTGCACGACAAATTCAATTAGAGATGAGCCTGAGGGAGAAAGAAGCTGTCAAAACAGATGATTAAAACGAATGCAGTTCGCAGCCAAGGGGAGTTACCAGCATTAAGTCATGCCCACAAGCAAAGGAAAATAATGTGCTAGAAACTGCGAGGTAAAGTGGACTCATTTTTTTTTCATTGTGCTCCTCCTGTTTCTCCTTTTCCTCCCCTCCCACTCTCTACAATGCTACTGCTTGGCTACACATTAAACACTTTGACAGTCACACAAAATCATCTAACATTTCCATGGCAGTGAAACACTAAAGAATAAACAATTTATTTCTTGTGAAATTTGTAAGGAAAACAAACATTTTACAAGGCTCCAGTTCCCTCTGCCTTTTCCTCCCCTGAAGCCCCCAAAATTATTGCCAACGTAAAAGACAAGAGGGAAAACAGACCCTGAGTAAACAGAGTCGTGAGTGTTATTTACTATCCCCTGGTTATATGCCAAGGAGATATCAACCAAGCAGACATTAGGAAAATATTTACCCAAGCATTAATATATTCTTTGCACATAACACATTGCACATCATTATTTAGCTGGGCTGATAACACGGAAGCTTTACTAACAGCATATTTCTTCCTGTGCTTAGAAGTCTTTAAAGCATTTTTAAGCCTCACAGTAAATCACAGCCCAGCCTGCAGATATATTCTGTATACACATGCAGATTCTGCTTTGGCCCTTCTAATCACACGGTTGAATGTCCATATCTGTTCTTCCCTGGAACCTGAATGTCATTACAGTGATTGAAAAAGGAAGAGCAGAACAATCAATGTCTGCCTTATCCCAAGCTCCTACTAAAATTCCCAGCAGCATCCGCCTCCACTGCTTAATGAGGGCACTGATTGGGTGAAGCAGATCAGAAAATACAAGAACTGAGTCAAATCTGGAAAGACTCCTGAACAAATCAAGAAAGCCTTTAAAATGTCTAAAGCACTCTATTGTTTCAGTGCTGGGAGGTCGTGGGCTTTTGCTGGTGATCTGTCAATATGTCTCTTAGGATAAGTCCTAAGAAGTCTTATTTTTGGTTTTATTCTCATATTTTTTTACTAAGTTTGGCAGATGAAAATGTTTGGATAGTTCCCATCTGTCCTAAGCAAGGAAATTAATCTCTCACTGTTCTGACTGTGTCTGTGTAATAAATACTAATTCCAAAATACGGGAACTACAGCAAACCTGATTGTGTTGACTGAAAATGGAACTAATGGGCACAGAATTAGAAGCAGGGATTTCTTACCTGTTTAGTCAGCATTAAAGGTGAGGGATCCACTGACCAGAGGACACCATGGACTGAGTTCTGAAGGGGAGAAGAAGAGGGTCAAGGCACGGATGTGGTGGATGAGGCAGTGGGGACCCCTGAGTTTCCTTGCATCAGACCTCATGGCAATCCCACCAGGACTGTGAGCCCTTTATTGTGTTGTTTTCAGTAACAAGCCTAGGGAGACAAAGGTGTAGACACCAGTGTTCTGTAACTCAGCACTGATCTGAAACACTTCCTGGTGATTTAACCAAGCCTTTCTCTATTAACCAAACACTAAATGCTCCAGATATTTCTATACCTGTTTTACATGGAAAGCTGGAGCCTGGAGAACTTTAGTGACACGATGAGAGTTGGTGACACTCTCAGGAACAGAAGCTGAGCCATGATTCCTCTTGTCCTGTCTGAACTCCCAGGCCCTCATCAAAAAGCCTGGACAGTCTTTGCAGCTACAGATTTGTGCAGAGACCCATTGGGACTCATAAAGGCTAAAGCTGCTTTTAAAAATGACTTCTTAGGCATGCAAAGGCATAAAGTTAAAACTTTCTGAGATAAATTGTAACTTATAGCCCCAGCACATGCCTGCCTACTAATCCATCTTTTCAGTGAAAAATGTCACAAGGAATTGCAATCATTCTCTTTGGAGCAGCAAGATCCACAGGCCACTCACTCAGTCCAGAAGCATCATGCTTCCACTTAGTTGGGGATTTGTCATGCTCTCTAACAAAGAGTTCACTTAATAATGGTCAAATAATGTACCATGTTAAGAGGAGAAATAAAGAAGGGAATTGTTAACACAGTGAGATTTCCCACACACACTTAAGGGCTTGAAGCCGGGGTTCTGTGACCTCTCTGTGCTATTGGCTGATGACACGTGCAGTTGCTTGCCTCTGGGACCTGGCTTTCCAGCTCTTGACTCATAAGGGAAACTCCAAAAATCTCCCAAATCTCTGAGAGTGCTGAAGTGAGTGAATTGCTCCAATTAGGCTTATGACTGTTGGTTTGAAGTTTAGCAATTGTTGAGCACTCTGGCCACAGGTTTGACAGAAAGGGAGGGGGGAAGAAAGCCTGCACATTATTTCCGAGTGAGAAACTCTAGAAGAGATAAGAACATTTCAGGAATAACTGATAAGCTACATCCTGCTGGTGTTTGTTTTTATTTATATTAATGGATTAGCTGAGCTGAATCAAGGATCCTGGGTGAGGAATGTCTCCAAGATGAATGGAAAGACAACACTCATGGGAGTGATGTTCAGGACAGACTGAAGGTTGCCTACTGATTTAATGGCAAGAGTGAGGTTTGCTTAAGGAATTGAGGCTTCATCTCAAAATTTCATAGATTTTTTTTAAGCCCAGATAGGATTATTATCCTCAAGCTCTTTTTTGTGGTAAAGTTTCTGCAGCACCTCCCACAAGCCCATAACTTCTGTTTGACACCTTTGTAAACAGCCTGGATTGAGATATTACAAATGACAGGGACTATACCTTTTCCCAGAAAATGCATTGCATTTCAATGGAATATCAACAGTCCAGCAAGATTTGTAACTTCAACTTGAATTACAGGCAGCAATAAATATATTCCAGCATGGCTTACCCACTTTGTTTAGAAAGCCCACTCCCAAAGCCCTTGCTAGTATCTTACCCATGCTTAAGCTGGCACCAGTTAGTTCTGACTCGTACATACCTCTGGGATATCCATCTCTAGCCTAACTGGTGGAAAATTGGTTGTTGATGCTCAGGAAATAACCGATTTTCCATCCATTACACTGTAGCCTTACTGAGAGTACTATGCTGCAGATACACAAACCACTGATTACAGTTTTTAGTTAACAAATAGGTTTTGTCAATTGCCCCAGGCGCTGCCTAACAAAGTTGTGCTTAACAGCTAAGGAGGCCGATTTCTTTGGGGGTATTGCTCAAATGGAGCACAGATCTAGAGTACACAACAGTTGCTATTCATGAGGCACTGGGGGAAAAAAAAAGCCTGGCAGCAAGCCAGAAATGTAAAGCAGCTCTGTAAGTTGGCAGAGTAGTTTATAATTACTGCTATTAAAATACACACACACACACACACACATATATGTGCATACACACACACGTCAGATTTGCTGAGATACAAAATGCTGATACTAACTTCAGGGCAATATTTCTGTGATGATTTCATTCCGTGATTAAGTATTTCGGAAGGAAGATACAAGATATTAATTAAAGCAGAGGATAAATACCTTCTTAATTAGCTGATGAAATACAATTTGCATGGAATTGAATTCTTTTTAATAACTGCTGAATGTGCTTGGGGCAATATTTCAGCACATCCCCAGTTTTTCCTTTCTGTCATCCTCAAGGAGTTCTAAATAAATATTTAGAGACCAATTCTGATCTTGCTCACTGTGGTGGAATTACTGTGGTCTGAGAAATCAGAAAGTGAAATCAGAAGGGGAAATCAGGCCAGCTGATTTTGCTGCTTTTTCTTTCCCTTCTTCCGGAATGGCAGAGTGGAATGAACCACTCAGACCCATATGAGATATTCTGGGTTTGAACAAAGAAGACAGCAAGGGATATGCTACTACCAGGCTTTACTACACTGACAATATTGTCATGTAAATCCCCACACGGGGTTTTTTGTTCACCCTCTAAGTTTTCTGACACCATTAGATATTTCCTGCTTAGACATATGCCAGTCCAGAAAATCTGAAGAAGGATATTCTGGTAGCTATAGAATTGCCAGTGTTTGAAAGATATCCTTATTCATTTGGGTTTTGCTTGGTTTTGGTTTTGGTAACATCTTTGCCTCATGTAACAGAGTGCTAGTTTAATATGGAGATGCTGAATATTTTACTTTAACATCCACGATCAACATGTGGTTCCAAGGTCATCGCTTTTCAGCACACTACTCAAACTCTCTTCTGAAGCGGGAATTATTCATTTCCTTGTGGCCTCTTCTATGTCATTTATCACAAAAGAATCCAAGCATTTCATAAATGATGATGAAAATGGGTTTATTTTCCCAACTTGCTGGTGAGGAGTTAGTTTGGCTGGTGTCACTGCTGTCTTATGGATGGGTAAAGGATAGAAAGATGTATTAAATCCCACATTTCTCCATAGCCTGAGAAATTCAAGTGGCCTGTGATTCAATTTTTTTCAGCTGACAGTACATCCTGCTTTTTTTAGAACTGTGGGATGAGCTTCTGCCTGCACTTTTCCCAGCCCCTTCTCACACTTGCACCTTACCAGACCCTGCCTCAGCACAGCCACAACGGGCAGCTCCAGGACTGCAGAGAAGACAACTGATGCCTGCTTTACAGGAGGCATCTACTGATTCCCCAGGGCCTCCAAGGGAGTACTGGATGTGGACCACTTTCCTGTGCCAAGAACTCCCACACTGAACCTCTGACCTCATGAAGATTTTAGAGTTTTTTTTGCTCTTTAACCACTTCATCCTTCTAATGCAAGTAGTGCCTGGCATCCAGGAGGGAACAAGACTATGGTTTTGGAGGACTTTTTGACCTTCCCAGTTAGGGCTTTGCTGGCAGCAGAGGCAGATGTGTCCAGATGATAACTTATTTCAATCTGCAGAGTGAGACTTTCCTGTGCATTAAGAAAAGGACAAGAGTTTTGGGTTGAACAGACCAATTTATATAATTAACCAGAACTGTAAAAACTGTCATAGAAAGTGGCTGAAGTAACATTTTCAGGGGCATTTGGCTTCACTTTGAAACAGTTAAGAAAAGAAATAAACTGGATGGCCTGGATGGGATGGACTTCAGCCACTTGAACAAAGACCAGATCAGCCAGTTCCATAAATTGTCACATCAGCTGAGCACATGAATAAAGGCAGTTTGTCTCTGGGAATGAGGTCTCTGCTGGTGGCTGAGGGTTGGGAAGAGCCAGGGATTACAGGCCTTGTTTTAAGGTTGCATTTGAGTGAGGTGGTGTTAATTGTCTCTTCTTCCCAGTCTTTCCAGAGATCTCCATTTCCTTTATTCTGTTCCCACAGCAGAAATTCAGAACAAAAGAGGAATTGGAGATGTCAAATTAGCTGTTTCATTCACCATGCTGTAACTAGACAGGGGGAGCTTCAGAGGGAGGGAGGGAGGGAAGAGGTGGCAGAGGTATTCGCAGGCCATAATGCATCACATCTAAACAATGGGCCAAAGTTTATGCTTTTCAGATTTTTTGAGATTAATATTTGTGGGTTTTACTAAGAAAAATAAATTACTTTTCCCCTGTACATACATTCTGTTTGAGGTTTTTTTGTTTGTGTTCTTTTGGTGCAATAAGACCACTGTTGGCACCGGACTTGCTAGGTTTCAAACCAAGGTTCAACTACATTACAGAGTTTATAATTATGAGGTCTGGCCCACCCTAATAATACATCTGGGCTCCCCCCCCAACCTGTACTAAGCACAAGGTAGGTGAATGTCTGTTGTTCTCAAGCAATATTGAATGCACAAACAGCTTCAGCCTTGCCATGCAGACTGACAGAAAATTCACAGCTGCCTGCTCATTTAAAAAATCTCCCCACTGCAGGCATCAGAGCCTCCAGGCCAAATTTCCCCTGCATTCTCCCACCCTGGCACTGATATGCTCCCAGAGCTGCAGAAAGCACAGTCTCAGTCTCTCCAGGCAAAACCTCTTCCACAGCCCAAGTTACACAGGTCAGCCTCTTTACTGGGTTACTAAAGATATTCTGGTTGTCTGTTCTGCTTTATTGCATCAGCAATTTCCTTTCAAAAGTCCAGCCTTTTCCCCTGGCTTCTTATTCAATTTTCCAAAGAATTTCCACCATGCTATCGGGAGAAAATTCATACTGAAGTCTCCCTCTCCAGTGCTGCATTCCTCCCTGTTGAGGATGGACAGGTGCTTTCAGACACACCACAGAGCCACAGAAAGCAGGAAAACTTCTGTCCAGCCGAGGATGAAAATAGGTACCTGTCCTGGCATTTGACCCAGCTCCACAGAATGATTTTGGAAGGGGGAGGGGGATACTCATACTGGGTTTCTAATGAATGTCATCTAGGGCAGGACCTTGCACTGACGTCACATGGGGACAACACCCTGGGGTTTCTCAGGAGACATCTAATATAGCAAATAAGGGAGGAATATGATATTTTTATGTGATTTGTTTTTAAATTCTGGGGGAAAAGAAGGGGGAGAAGGCAAGGAATCCTATTCAGAACCAGAGAGTTCAACAAATGATTTCTACAAAGAAAAATGCTATTCTTTTTATGCCAGCACCTTTTAGCTGTAGGACTTAAAAGAGTTTGGGGTTCTTTGTTAACCACTTGGATTGATGCCCAACAGTTGTTTTCATTTATCCTCGACATTCCCAAGTGCTCCCATTGAAGTGAGATAAAGTAGCAGAAAGAAAAATAAACGGGGCTTCTTTCTCCCCTCTTCCCCTGGCCGCTGGGGTCACTGTTGTGCCATGCTCCCTGGAGCTCTGAGCGGGTGCCACACAAGGCGTGCAGGGAAGGCAGGGAAGGCAGGGAAGGCAGGGAAGGCAGGGAAGGCAGGAAGGACAGGCTGTGGTTGTGGTGAGGGGCTCCCAGCCCTCAGCTGCACCTCCCAGCCCTGCTCCAGCCTTCCTGCACTGCCTTTGCCAAGTCACTTCACCTCCCCATGCCTCGGTTCCTCATCGGAGAAAGACAGTATCGCTTCTTTTTTCTCATCTTGTAGCTTTTTCTCACCTTGTAGCTTTTTCTCACCTCTAGCTTTGTGTCTGTAGACAGGAAGATTTTTCAGGCCAGGGTAATTTCTTACTACCTGTTTCTTGCCCTGCCTAAAACAATGGTGCTTTGGTCTGTAAGAACATTTAGGTAACAGAAAAATTTCGCTAATAGCAAGAGTACTTGTCCAGATCTGCATGTCCTCTGGGTTTGCCTTACCTTCCTCATGGCCAGAACTGTTGGAACAGTTTTAATCACTCCGTGAATATACTTGACAGCTTTGAATCAAACCCAAACCCAAATTGAAAACTGATTTGAATTGTTATTTCTTTTCAAACCCAGAACTGAGCCTACACTCTTACTTTGAAGACTATGTGGGACTCAAAAAAACCCCAACCAACAGAGCAAAACTTTCTTTGTAGCTGGACCAAAACTCAACTAAAAAAATGACTGGTTTGAGTCCATAACAGATTTACTTCCTTGATGATTTCAGTTCCCTGTTATTCATCATGTCATATTAGCTGAGGTTATTAGGAAATACACCATTATTTGTGTAAAAATTAATAGTTCCTGAAAGCTTTAAAGTCCTTGGCATAAACAGTTACTTGGTAGAAACTTGTTAGGAAATGTCATGGTCACTTGTAGCCAGTCTTCCATTTAGAAACCTTTGATCAACTGATTGGAGAGAAAGCACAACTAAATCAAGAAACAAGTTGTAGGTGGAAAGCACTTACCTGAAGCCACCAAAAGAGATAAAAATAACAAAGGTTAACCTGACAGAAATGGTGTTTGGATCTGATTTTCCAGCTCAGTTCTGGCTGCTGATGTGACTAAGTTGCTGTGCTTGGATTGAGTGCCTCCCAGTTTTGGTTAAAAAAAAGGTAAAGAGGAGGTTGGGATGTTGTGTTCCAGACAGTGAGCTGAGCAGAGACAATAAAGCTTGGAATTTCTTCCCTCAGTTCAGTAAAATTTTTTGACCAAGTCTCATGATCCAGCCCAGACTATACATTATGTTTTGTCTTCTGGTATTCTAAGTTTGACATTTAAATGAAAAGTCCTGAAAAAAAAAAAAAAAGGATCCAAACATTTTACTTTGATTTTCATGAGGTGTTGGTGTTACTTACCAGTCAGTTTTGTGTATTTAGGTACAGTTTCTTTATGCTCTTTGATCTATGCAACTGCAGACAGCCACTGTCAGAAGCCAAAATCATTACAGATCATCTCACACATGACATAGGCGTGCATGCAATGGTGCTCCTCTTGAAACCTTCTGCCTGCTGCTGTTTTCATAATCTTAAAATTGAGGCTGTGTTGAGTGAACAGCACAGACTTGGTTTTGACTGGACACAGAGAGAAAAGGAGAGAGAAGAAACAGGCCTGGGAAAAGCCCAGGTATGCCAAATGCCTGCAATTACCTGCCTCTACCCTTCCTTTCACCATCTATGAACAAGTAGTGACGGGTGACTGCAATGACTGAAGCTATTAATCTACAGCTCAGATGAATTAATTCCATTTTAGGTGGAAAAAATGTTCCCAAACATTCAGGGCTAGGCCACCAAAATTAAGCAAAAACAGGACAAGCAGGGAGAGGGGAAAACAGCCAAAAATCTTTGTATCTTCTTCATTCTTACTCTCAGACCTCCAGGGAACATCTGCTGTCCCAGCCCTATCTGAGCCTTTTGCAGCCACCAGAACAAGTGTCTGGATGATGTGACATGGCACCAGCAGGTCAGGAGCAGTGAAGCAGATGTGTTCCTGTGCAGATTAACTCCTGAGTAATATCTGAGATTTTTTCCCCTAGATGGGGCTGTCAAACACACTGCCCACCACACAGCAGGTACAGAGAGGGAGCAGCCTTCTTTTCTACAGGAAACACTTCATGGTCTGCCCTTTGTGAGTGCTGTGTTATGGTTTGTTTTGCTGTCCAGAAGAGACATGCAGAGTGCATGTGTGCACAGCATGACAACACAAGTTCATGTTCATTTCCACTGCTGAAGATAGAAGAGTGACTGAAGGCGAATCCCTGCTCTCGTGCTGTTCATGGCTCAGATGGAAAAGCAATCAGACAAGTTGTTGGAGACACTGTCTTTGGGAAATAGGTCTGTAGAGGCAGTAACAGCTGTCTGTCTCCTAAGGAAACCACAGCCACTGCTGAAAGCATAAAGACCATCTTCCCTTCCCATCCTTCCCTCAGCTCCCACAGCTCCATGGCAGCCAAACCTCTGCTTTGCACAGGGCTGACAGACCAGACCCAAAGAGCTCTGCACACAGCCAAGTGACAGAGATAAGGCTGATGATGCTGGAGCAGATGTCCTCTGTCTCTCTGGCTCCCATCCCTGTGTGTTTGCTGCCATGACCCAGAAGCTGTTTCCACTCCACTAAGTGGCCACTGAGTCAGCACAATGCACTGTGTGGGGAAGATAAAGGCACCCTGTGATCAAATGCACCCAAATACCTGATAAAATGCCCCCTCCCTGTCCCCACCTTGTGAGGGTCTGCAGGTAGCCTCTCCTTCAGACACCTGCTTATGTAGTTGTATTTGAAACCATCTTCTGTGACACCTACACAGAGACTGGCTGGCTTGGACTAAGTCCTCTACAGTAATTCTCTGGTCCTCCCCCTCTTCTGCTTTGAATGGTGAAGATGGGGCCAGTGTCTTGGGAAAAGAAACCAAACCAGATCAGGTGATAATGCAAGACTAGGTGTGGTTTCCCACTGGGTGTCAAATCACAGCACACCCATTGCTAGCCCATTATATTTTAATAGCAGGAGATGATAAGTCAACACTTCATAGAGAGAAAGAAGGCCATGGAGAGCTTCCTGGATTCCTCTTTAAGGAGAAGAAAGAATCAGCCTTAATTGAAGTCCCTTCTTATCTGTTTCCATCTTTTTTTTTCCAAGAAAATGGGAGGTTAAAATGGGCAAGAAGAATAGCGCAGGAAGAGTCTGAGACAGAAAACAGTATTTCCCTGTTGTTGCATGTTCCTTTTGTGATTTGCTTCCTTTGACCTGAATGGATAAAATGACACAAACCTCCCAAAATCTGCACAGAGTCAAATGTTTATCTCCACCCTCCATTACCAGAGCTTTGTTCTTCTCAGTTTGCCAGACCTCTTATTCTGCCTTTCATAAAATCATAGAATCATTTAAGTTGGAAAAGACCTTTAAGAGCATCAAATCAAACTGTTCATAGCAGGGAGCAGAAGATGCTCAATGAAGGACCCAAGTGTAAGGAATCTGTTCAACCATGCAATTTAAAATCACAAAATCTGATCTTTTCAGGATCTGCTGCCACTTAGACAAAAGCAATTTGTCATTTATGTCATTGTGCTGAAAAACAGTCATCATTTTTGGTGCTTCGATTGTACCTCAGGTAATTTTGTAAGGATGTCAGCTGAGAAGGAAAAGCATTGGCTTTATCAAAAGTAAAAGTAGTATCAAAGGGAAGAATTACATAGATTTATGTTGCAAAAGTGTTTTCTCCCAGCCAGAGAGGCTTTTTTCACTGATGGAAGAGGCTCATGTCTTTTTGAGTTTGATGGCATTGGAAAAAATAATGACAAAACCAGAGAAGATGGAGCAGCAGTCATAAAATTATGTGGTGAGAGGTGAATGTTGGCTTCTCCCCATAAACTTTATTGTTGCCTGCTCACACTTGTTCACACAACAAACTTGTCTCCACTAGGTTTTCACCTCAGGCCAGGCGCCTCATGACAGTGAACCCCAAGGAGGAACACAGTGTTTTCTTCCAGTGAAGGCATAGCCTGAACTTCTGCGTTCCCTCCCTGACCTACTACCAGATACAGCAAGAAAAACAGGAGCAAAAAACAAAATAGACAAAAACCTTATGTCTCTGCTACAGACTAACTTCAAGCTCATCTTTTCCTGTGCCAGTTAAGCATGGTTTGTCTTTTCTTCTTTTTTTTTTTTTTTTTTTTTTTTTTTAAGAAAAAGCTTCTATTTAACATCCGGAGCCAGACATATGAAAAACTATTATACCCTAAAGGTGACTGTTTCTGTCCTGTCATAGACACAGATGGTGTGATCATGTTGCTGTTTCTGCTGCATTATGGTTTGCAGAGGAATGGATTAAGACACGTTAAAAAAGATATTTTTAAAGCTTTTATATCCTCCATCGCATACAGAAACTTTGTATGCTCTGCTACTTGGAATAAATGTGAATGTTAGGACCTGCAGCTCCTGGGATAAAACATTCTGGTATGAAGAAGAGAAACAGGATGATGAAAAGGTCTGGGCGAGGTGGGTTAAGTGTGCAGTCAAGGTACAGAACCAGAACACCACCTTGGCGAAAACTGAGGCATCACTGACTGCACTTCCAAACTAACATGGAATAACTGAAGCACCACTTTCAGAATGGAAGCTGGGTAAAGGAAGAGCCAAAAAAATGTCAGAAGCTTTTATTTTAGATTGATTTTGAAAGAAAATCAAACTTGTGAGCCTGTCATTGTTGTGTCTCTGTGTTGTGTTCATAAACAAGAAATACATGATAGTATTTCCCAATAAAGTTTAGGTCCAACCAAATTTAGCACAGACATGGAAGAATAAAAAAATTAATTCTTGCTTATTTCTTGAACAGAAGTCACTGGCAAATCATTCATAGAAGGACTGCATCGATATTTCCACCTTACCCATTGGAAAATTCACATTAGTGTGCCACCCTTGAATCACAATTCATAAGATGTCGTTGAAAGTGATGTTCATGGCAGTCTGTTTTGAACTAACACAGATCATGAAACAAATTCTCCATAATGCCAGGGGTTTGCCCATAGTGAAGATATCAAAAGGTCGGAGTAAAATTCCAGATAAATGGAAATGGAAAACAGGATGAGTGAAAGCAACACAAAGTGAATCCTCCAGATGAGGAAAGACAAGCACCCAAAAAATCCCTGGAATGGAGTAGAACATTCACAGTGGGGAAAGAGTCATCATTTCATTGCTACATACTTGAGACACAACTGCATCAGGTTTGGTATTGCAAGAAGGAGTGACTGTGCGCATTCATACCCCCGGGTTACACACACTGCTTAGAAACTCCTCCACTTCTAGAAATAAACTGCTAAGAATGAAGACACTCCCAACCAGGGCAGACTGGACACTCTCCACAACTCCTAATCCAAGGTGTCCTTTTGTTCAAATATCTCTTACAGAGCAGCTTGACTGACAGTGGTTATGTGGGCCGTTCCTTAGAGCTGAAGAGGCTTCTCACCAGTTTTCCAGTCACTCATGGGACTGAAGTGGTGATTTGTATGAAGTCTACGTGTTAGACTGAGAAAAAGCAACAGGTATGTGCTGCTCAGTGTATTGCAGGTGTTGGGTGGGCAGGATCCATACTGGCATGGAAGGGACAAAGGAAAATTAAAATGAAAATGAAAGGGGCAGAGTGTTCTGATATTAAATTATTCCATTTTATGCTGCTGATGCAATCCAAGCAAACCAGCAATTTCCTCTTGGCCTCTGTTTTATGAGCGATCCTATTCAAGCTTTGATAATAAAAGGAGCACAGGTGGGTAATTAAGGAGGTGTGAAACACAAACGAGTAGCCAGCTTTCTGCTAGTGCTTTTCGGAATGTGCTCTGGAAGGCTCTCCTCATCCAAGTGCTGAGTGATTGAGTGACCTCACAGACTGACCTGGGGACTCATTTTCTTCCAAAACAGAACAAAATTCAAAAGGTTTCTGTAAAAATTTTGCTCTAAAAATTGCTGACAGATTTGCCATTCCAAGAACTGTTTAGGAACACTACCTCACTTGCAATCATGCTTTTCATAGATCGCAGCAGAGCACTGAGACAGCCACAGCAGGACAAGCCAAAAGTCCCCCCAGCACAAGATGCATCTGGCAGTGGATGTTCAGTGAAGAGTGGAATAGGGCACGTAGGGAGTGATCCTTCCCGTTGCACAGCCCCTCAGCTCCTGGGGCACAGACTCACTGGAGAGTTTGTATCCCACCCAGCAAACAGCCTTCCATGGAGCTCCCTTCCACAACTCAGTGGGAAGGTAACCTCCACACTCTGCTAAGGACAAGACTCAGAAACCTTCACTCCAAAAATACAGATCACTCAATGGAAGCGTTGTAACACCTGCAGTGAAACAGCAGGGAAAGCCTTGCAGGTACAGGCTGAAGTTCTGTCTGGTGCAAGAACACTCTTTACATGGGACTAAACCATGCAGTTAACATTTTGCTTTACCTAACCACATAAATGTGTGTATTTTTAACACATGCAATATGCTTTTACATATATTAACAGATAAGGTGCTATCAATATGTTTAATTATATGACATATACTACCTAAAGACTGCAGGTTCACAGGGGTGACAAGAGAGTGCTAACTGCTTTTTTAGCTTTGTTGAAAAGGCTAACAATGAACAACATATTTAATCCATCTCAGACATCAATTTTCTTCCATATTAATTTTTCTAATATTCAAGTCCAACAAATTTAATTTGAAAGTATTCAGAGTCAGCAACAGAAAAGTTTAACTTAGAAAAAACTAGAATGAAATAAACTGAGGATTTTTTTCCTTATTCGTGTTAAAAAAGTGGCAACATATCCATATATGCTGTCTTTCTCAAAAAACCCCTCCTAAGTCCGCCAGAAAATCGTACAGAGGCCAAATAGAGAGGATATGAGCCACTATCCTGAGTCACAAAAGGAGGTCCTTTGGACCAGTCACTGCCTTTATAGCAGCCAGTAGCCAGTGCTCAAACAAGCAGAAAAAGCCAACTACTATCAAGTTTCTCTTCTGCTGTTCCAGCTCTCAGAAAGCAGCAGTTCATGGTCTTCTTAAGAAAAAGCTGCTTTTGGACACATCATGTTTAACACTCTGTGCTGAATGTCTCCTCTGGTAACTTGCCCAAACTCTTTTGGAGGTGTTTATCCCTGAGAACTGTGTGTACATCCAGGTGAATGACAGGAGCAGGTTGAAAGATCACCCTCTAATGTCAGTTCCTGGGTTCTTTCCCTCATCCCATTAAACTCAAGTCAGTTGTATGATGCCCATACACGCTGCTATTAAACATCAAGGAGGATCCTCCCTACTTCTGGAAAGGGCAAGTTTGTTTAGTTCTTTTCCTTGCTCTATTTTGGTCCATGTGAAAACAAATCTAACATCACTGGTGCTTGGCTTACAGCCTCCCTAACAATTTCTCATGTTCACAGACACCATGGGACACAAGAAAAAGAAAAGGAAAAAGACCTGAGCATTTAGAGAGATAGATTTTTAAAGTTAAAATAAAATAAAACTCTCTATGCAGCTTCCATCTGGCTAATGGGGCCAAAAGTATTTATCTCTTCCTCATGTCTGCCTGTACAACTGAACTTCCATGGTGTTTGTATGTTTCACTGGAAATCATGACCCAGAATCTGCTTTGATTTTTTTCCATTGTTATTTCAGGTTTGATATCTTAGTTTTTACTCTGGTGTTTTTTGTTTGTCTTCCTGAAGACTACTTCAGGGTTCAGCAAAGTTTCTAAACCACAGGAATAAAGCTAGATTGCAAAGCAGGTACCTGGATGTTCCTTCTGGTTGCAGTCTCACTTGCTGGCATCCTTTCCCAGGAATAAATTCTGAGGCTAGCTGATCACAGCCAAAAAATTCCATTGTGATCTACCCCTCCTGTCCATGGCTCAGGAGTGTAGGTTTTAAGTGAGGCAGTAACAGTTGCAAATGAACCAACCAGACTTCAGTGATACATCCACAGGAAACACAACTTCAGAGTGCATATCCCTGTTCCCGGGGATGATTATCAGGACTTCTAAAAATGTATGGATGTGTGTGCTTTGGTCTTTCTTCCTAACCCCAGTCTTCACAAAAGCACCTCCTCCATCTCTGGAACGTCCCTCTTTTAATCAAATGAGTACAAGAATGTTGTTTCTGTGCACGTCCTTCTCATCACCTGAAGTGTGGAAAGCTGGGCAATTACAAAGTGACTCAAATGGCTCCACAGAGAACCATAATCTTGAGATTAAGTCCATTTAGGAAGCCTGATACCAAATATCCAACTGCAGCACAGTAAAACCGAAATTCCCTACCGACTATCTCTGCTCGTAAAAGTGATTTAGATTGGTTCTCCCTCTACATGAGTTCTCTGCTGGCTGTCTGAAACAATTAACAGAGTAAATAATAGATTGCAATATTTTTCTTTCCATCCAGGTTTGTGCTTTATATGAGCAAACAGTTAAAACATACATCTTAAAATGTAAAATCCTGGAACCTCAGAATTCCCTTAGCTGCTGAGTGAAAAGGAACCAGCAAAGCTCATTTGCAGGGAACAGCAACAAAAGTCTTGTCATTCCTGCTGGAGATGCTCAGTTCAGGGTAGGGACTGCAAACTGAACTCTTCATATCCTCAGCTCCTGGGTGACCATCCCATCTGACCGTATTAACTCAATGTTTTTAATTTTTCAATGGAAAAAAAATGGGAAAGACACCCAGACCATGGACTTTTCCCATGTTTCAGCCTGTCATGTAGGAAATCCTGCTAAGGACATGGGGTCTCTGACTTCTCTGCAGATGTGGAATATCACCCAGGTTCAGAGCAACGTACAGATTCACCATGTGCTTGCTCACGGCTTCTACAGGAATTTAGCAGCCAAACTCATGCTAGGCTAAGCTTCTAAAAACACAAATAAGTAGGTTGATACATCAGTTGAAGCTCAAAGGGCAAACAGCTGAGGCTGTTCTCCTCTCCAGAAGCTGTTGCAAGACATGCAGTTCTTTTGGACATGAGGATCTCCTCACAGCTGGCACATAGGTTTGCTGCAGGGGGTTAATCCCAAAGTGAGTGGCTGCCTTTTGGTGCTGAAAAGAGCACAGGATGGATGCAGGAGATGGACAAACACAGTTGTACTATGTTTTCATTCTCTTTGAAAACTCAGAGGCTTCCATCACCTATGGAAGTATATGAAAAAATGTGGGCAGATCCCAGTCACGCAAAGTCTCCACCATCATGAAATCTCCAATGTCTTTATTCTTTGGCAAATGCCCTGGTAAACATATTTTATCAATTGGCCACTGCAAACAAAGCTGAGTCTTGCTTTGGAGCAAGATAAATATGAAATGCAAGTTAGGTAGATTCCTGCTAGTTAAACCTGAGCCCTAGGAGAGAAGAAGGAAATGCAGAAAGGAAGACCCTTGTCAGAGTAAAGATGAATATCTTGCATGTGAATATGTCAGATGCTTGAGAATCCAGCCTAGGAACTATCAAGTTTCCAGTCACATAATCAGTGTTGACTCTGGAGTAAAAATTAGTGACTTTTTCCATTAAATCCTGTTGATCTATTTCTTCAACAAGAAGCTTCTTCATCTAAATCACCAGTTTATTGTGCCTCTGATTGTTTAAGAGGATGTCATGGGAGCCATTGAGGAGTCACTTACAAGGCTATTTGTCCCACCACACATAGACAAGTTGTGCTTCCATTCAAAGCTTTGCTGTGTGAATTAAACCTTTAAACATAGAGTGGCCTTTGTTTGCAAAATTGAAATAATATGAATTTTACATGTTCACAGGCTCTTCCAGAAGGATGGCCAAATCACTCTGCTGTTCAGCTATTCAGGCCTGAAATGCACAGGGAACAGTAACTGATGAAATCCACATACAATGGTTACAGCTTTCTAAATGGGATACAGGTACAGGATGGTTTTGCACCAGCAGGTGTAAATAGGGTTTACCTACCTACCTGTAAAATGGCTGTTTATCTGCACCCTGACAGGTGCCTCACTTAGGGCCTAAAACAGAATATGCTTTGTATTCCTGACTCCTTTCCTAAGGATAACAAATTAGCACCTTTGCCAGCTCAAGAAGCAAGATTTTTGCTTTGACCTGTGAGGTCCTGGTACATTCTCTGACAGCCAGTGATGCTCACAGTGTATTATGAATATGAAAAATAAATAACCAGTCAGTCCTGGCAGTAGGCAGAGTTCACTGTTTCTGCACTTTTTTAGAGGAGGGAATGTGAGGTACTTCACAGTTTGGAAGTGAGCCCCTTCCAGAAAATGTCCCTGAGCATTTGGGATGAGAAAGCAGTTCAGATGAAATATGGTCTGAGAGACAGCAGACAGATCCCTTACAATGCCCTTCTTTCTGGCAGCATTACCACAAAAATTTGGAAAATAACAATTTTCTGGTTATCCTCAGCTTAGCAAGCAACAGAACATAGTCCTGTGTATATTTCATATTTTGGGAGAGATACTGATATCACAGCCTTAGAAAACTGGCATCACAGAAAACAGAAATAATGCCCTCCACTCTAAACCATCTATCCCAAGATCTCTGAACTACATTATATTATTTTACTGTCCGAAAAAATGTTTAAAACTGTTTCAGACATTCCACTGAGCAACTAGAAATAGACATTCCTTTCCCAAATCATCTAACATCTATGTCCCAAATATAGCATAAAAAGCAGCTGGGTAATACAAAAAACAAGGAAAAGAACAAAAACAGTCTTCTGTTCTGCTGGCACTTTATTCTGGAGAGGAATATGTTCAGAAGCCTTCAGATTTGAGAAAGAAAGATTCCACATCTTCCTTTCAAAGTACTGTATTTTTTTGATATTTAAAAGTCTTACATCCTAAAAGCTTTTAAGAGTCATCACTGATATGAAATTGTGAAGTAAAAACTTCAATTTTTCCCTAAAAACCTTACTTCCCAAATTCTTTCACAAAGAGTTTGCTATTCCAAACCAGTATTAACAAATCTCTGAAACTTTCTCTTCTCGGCCTGATATTACAACGTAAAATCTGGTCTCTTGCAAGCAGAAAAGTAGAACATTTCTCCAAGGGAACTGCAGCTCTTCCACACCTAAGAGTCAGTCCCACCAAGAGTACCAGAGCCCAGTGCAGAAAGAGGGAGAATGTTCAAATGCCTCAATTTTTCCACTGCTCAGCTTTTCTTAGATTGTTATGTGGATTTTCATTAGGCTTCCAAGTTTGGAGAACTTTTATTATTGTTATAAACTCTGCTCATGAAGTGGATTTTCTAATCCTTTCATGCCAGACATTTGGCTAAATTCAAGCATAGAATGGGTTTGATATCTGACACAATATCTCGTGGGAACCATACCCTGCCACTGACACAGGAATAGATGTCGTCGTCAGAGAGATCCATTCCTCCTCTATGCTTCTACCACAGCTACCTGTTTTTAATAATGATGATATTTGGGGAAAACATCTGTGTTACCTCGCCACGTGACCAAAGTTCAAGAGAACAAGCCACATGCTGCAGACATTTCTTGGAATTGCGAACTACTGTTCGATTCAGCATCCAGCTGGAGGTCGATATTCCCAAATACTCGGGAGTGTAGGTCAGCAAATGCCTGTCTTTCATCTAGAAAATCTGATTCCTACGTCAACACAGGCAGGCAGGATTCATGACCATCTCTCTGCCATGTGTGGCTTTAGAATTCAGATGGCTATGAGACATCTTCAGCTGAATGAGGGGGCTAATTAATATATGACAAAACCATCACAGTTGAATGCAGAAGTTATTCATTACTCTGATTTTAGCCTATTTAGTAATATTCGCAGCAAGCTGTGTAATGAATTTACTGTGTAACTGGGGACATAAAGGGGTGTCAGCTCATCCCAACATTAACCAAGGCTTAATATTTTTTGAACTATCTCCAGAACAATGAAAAGATTATTCAGCTCATTTAACAGAAAGCAACAGCAATCAACACCATTCTGGGAGAATCCAGAACTGTCCAGGACAGAACCATACAGCAGCTTGCAAATTTCTTTTTGACTGCTATTGAAATTCAGAAATGTTCTGTTTCCTAAATTATGACTCAGGAAAGGTCATGCTTTAGCATCTGTCCTCGTGCTGATCATCTCTTGGCACTGCCTAGACTTAAACTCAGGCAGCATCTCCTTGGAGTTTGTTTTCCTTTGAGTCATGTGCAAAGGAACAACAGGAACATGGGATAGTATTATTGTTATTTCTGCATTCTTCTGCAACTCAATCTTCTTCCTATCTCCAAAGCTCTTTGTAAAACAATGGATTTTCCAGTACATTAGGACCTGCCACTAGCCCAAGGATTTTCACTGCTCCTGGCAGCCCGCTGCATTGGCAGAGTTCCCTCTGCATCCTCGACCTGCTGCTGATTGATCCCCGTAATCCAATCCATTTTCAACAAGCCACTTCAGTGCCAATAAAAACAAGGGGCTTTGCTGATTTCTGGTTTCAGCTGCAGCTGTTGGAGCCACAAATCTAAAAGGAAATATTTTAAGTCTATTTGTAAAAAATCTACTGGTAAAAAAATAAAAGATCCATTGCTTTTATTCAGTTAAACTCAGAGGGAAAGTAATTACAGCTTCTTTTTATGCATTATATCTTTGATCTTATTTTATCCCTGTATACCTTTCTTGGTGTGATCATGGTAATCCTTTCAGCAAATAGGTGAGGAAATGTTTTGACTGAATTCCCCCAGGGCTTTGGTATATGTAAAAATCAACAGTTTGCATAACATGGGTGCTGCAAACATTTCTTACACTTTAAATCTTTGATTTAGAAGAGACTGTTCTAATCTGCCCTTTCTACAAAACACCAGCCAAATAAAAATCCCATGTAATTCAAGACTTCTTGTACTATAATTATAATTTTTATCTGAATTGAGAGAAAAAAACCAAAACATTGCAATCCTAGCACCCAAACACCAAACTAGAGACAACTCCCAATGCTTTCAGATACATTATGCCAGTTCTGCAATTACCTGCAAAGCTGAAGTTCTACACTTTATTTTTAGACTGAATTTGATGAGTTACAGCTTCCAGTCATGGGATTTAGTAAGGGGTTTTGATGGTGTGTTTGTTGTAGAATAAAGCAGTTATTCCATGTAGTTAATAAATGAGGGAGTTTAGATAGTTTATAGATCAGATAATCTATTTTGGGAAAACAGATGGTGGCTCAGAGAAGAGCCAACCCTTTCTCTCCCCTTTGTAAAGAATCTCTTGATTCAGACCAACACGGTTCTTCTCAGATCTTTTCCATCCTTCTATACCTGCACTTCTGCTATTCATATTTGTGGCTTCACTGGTTGCTTGTTTAAGGTTGCTGACACAAATAAGGACTGTGGTGGGATCTCCCAAAGCAGCAGTCATCCTTGGAAGACAGCAAATTACACAACCACTTTTAGCACCATAAGTCATAAACAGAAAACTATCATAGGCTGATCTTTCCTAAAAATAGTAGCGTAGAGAAGTCTGCAATGGATAATTGAAAACTATGGAAAAATCTGTTCAAACTGTAAATTTTTCAAAGTATTTGTGAATTACTTGGGTTCACTGCAGTAGTTAGTGGCCTTTGGGTAATGGCTTAGCAGTCCTGTTGTTTACAGCTGTTGTCTGCAATAGCTAATTTTACTAGGAAGGGCAAGGAGGCAGTAGAAATAGAAAGTATGGGCCAGAGCATTGTATTGGGAAAACTATGAGAGCCAGAATTTTTTTTTCATTGAGCCTTATATGCTACATTTGGCACAGCATTGGTTTAATGAAATTTTATTGATTCCAAGGCAAGTTTCCAATGGAAATCTGCCCAGATTCCTGGGGGTCTCTGCTGAGGCTGGAGACCTTCGATGTGCTGATCCGAGGCTGTAGCCTTTCTGTTAATGGGTCTGTCCTACAGACAGAGGATCAGCAAAGCCCCAAAGAAGCTGCTCTGTAAAATGAGACATCTCTCAGCTATTGCAGACAACTGCTGCTGCCATTTGCTCAGAAAATAAAGAGATTATAATTTCCCACAGCACTTGAGGGACTTGGGAACTTCTGGCGTATTAAGAATTAAAAGCAGAATAGTTTCAGGTCCAATTTAGCCAAATATTTGGGGAGAGAAGGGAAAAAAATTACATCCTTAAAAGCTGAAAAGCCCTGTCCCTCAACATCAGCATAGTTCAGAGAAACAATAACTCAGAGTATGAAAAAAATATGTTTGGGAAAAGGTAAAAATATGGAGAGCTGGTCACCCAAAGACACAAAAAGGACCATGTCATGCAGTGTTCTTGCAAAGGAGAGGATGTTTAACAGTTTGCAGTGAGTAGGAATGGTGCTGTCTCTCCCAGATATATTAGAGCAGAAGAGAAGGATATAATATTGCCTACTCAAGTTCACAGCTGACAAGGTCTTTTAAACCATTGGGAAGCTTTCAAAAGAACACCTGTATCAATAAAATAGTTACTTTACAGTCTTGAATTACACCCAGTAGATGCCAGCTGTACCCATTCATGAACAGAAATTTATAGGAGAGACCTCAGGTTGCCCATAGAAATTCATCACAAACAGCCACGTACTCTCAAAGCTAGCAACTGCTAAGCAAGTTCTGTTGTTTTTAAAAACCAAAAAGTTCTCAAGGGCCAAGACAGGGGCTGGGGGTTGTTTTCCATTTGCATCTTTGGGATCCATCCAAGATGTAGTTCCCTCTGACCATAAAATGAATGTTTCTTGGGTGGGGGAAGGAGCTCATCAGGTCACCCTGACCTCAACTACACAAGATTTCTTTTCTTATATGAAGAATTAATTTCTCTAACCCCCTTTTGAAGCAAGATTAGTGTAATCAGAATGGGAAGAGCAGCACATAACTGGAATAATGGCAATAACCCTGAATTTAATTGAATATCTTCTCTTTTAAAGAGTTTTAGGATAGGGAACAAGCCTTTGAACAGACATGGCAGCATTGAGGTCTGTGGTTCTGCAATATAGTTTTATTGTAGCACTCTTACCAATTTTCATTTCTCTAATGATATCTTCTCCATGTTGGGCTCCGAGGGACTTCTTTCTGCAGAACTCATGAAGCTTAAAAGAAAAATACGAGTTCAATTTCTTGGAGGATTGCTGTTCTCCTAAACGAAATTTTTCTCCTTGAGAAGTGTTTAATCCAATGGGCAGTTATGGGAGAATTTGCTGCTGTAAAGAAAGTCACCACAGCAAGTAGTCACCACTTAACATATAATTCCTAGTTCAGATGCATTTCATCATTAGCTGAGACACAAATTAAGGATTACCCTTGCCTCGCCCTACAATGTGTAAACAGAAATATTTTCATGGGATTTTTTCCCCAAGCAGAGCATGTTTTCCTGCTAAGGGACATTCAAATATCCCTTCCTCTGTTTCCAAGCCTCACAGCAAAAAAACAAACACAACACTACATGCAAACACAACCATTACCACACAGTGCAGATCAGTTCTAAGCGAAAAAACCCCATGAATTACAATAAACAGCCACGAAGAAGCAGATCTCCCAAAGATTTTGCTTCCCACATTTACTAGAGCCCATAGGAGCCCTCTATCAGAAAGCAGAGAACCACAGGGTTGAGTAACATCCAATAAGAAAACATGTAAGTCTTCACAGCACTGACACCCAAGAGCTGGGAAGGGAAATTGGCTGAAACGAGGTGTTCTTGGGCAGCCCTCTGTCACACAGCTCCCAGGGCAGGGTCACAGCTCCAGAGCACCAGCCACACCTACCCTGAACTCACATTCCCTTCAGTCTCAGATGGGCTCAACTCCCCTCACCTCTGTGACCTCGTAATCTTGTTTCTACCTTGTCTGCGCTTCTTTAAACTCACGATTTAAAAAGCTCTTTAAAGAGCTGCCCATTCCACAGCAGGGGAAGGTAAGTTAGGCAAAGCTGAGGCTGGAGCAGTGAAACAGCCACATGGGCATATCCACTTCGTCCTGCCAGACTTTGAGGCATCACTGGCTTGCAGAGCTTGAGAGAAAGGGCAGCATTCCCATGGCTGATTCAGCAGAGCTAGAGATTGCAGGAAGCAGGGAAGCAGGAAGAGAGAAATTTCAGACTACTCACTTCTCTGCCTGCACACTGGATTCTGCCATTTTGTGGCAGAGATGGACCCACATGTCTGGAAGGAGAAAATAGGTCTGAAGAACTCCAGTTCAAACCAGGAAGGGAAATAGATTACTATTAAACAATTTCTGTTACACCACTACTGTGGCACAGCCAGCTCTCAGCTAATGTGAACTCAGAGAAAGCCAACTTTGATGGAAACCACCTGAAAGTCCCTGAAGGTTTCAGACCATTGCCTTGCACAAACTGCAGGTCATAGTGAAGCTTGTCTTAAAGTGGGGCTTATGCAGAGGTGGAGAAGTGGATGAAATTAACTTGGGAGAGTTCCACCATTTAGGTTGCAGATTCCCATTAATCATATCAGCCTGTACCAAAACCTAACAGGTTGCCTTTAGAGACTGTCCTCATAGATGTGATAGATGAGAATAATTAATAAAGGCAGGTGGTTTAGGCACAGACCCAAGGCCCCTACTCTTAGAGCACCACTGTCTTCAAGAGATTTACTTTAACCCTTGAGATGGAGAAAGATGGTTTCTATTTCTTTCCAATGAAAATTACATTAGAGAACAATTTCACCACTGTTCTGTTGTTGCAAAACATGAAATTTTGTTCTCAGTATTTGGTCAAGACGTGCTAAAGAAAGAGCTCACAAACACTGGTGTACAAGTTGTTTTAAAGCTGAAATTACTGCAGTTCTGGGCCCTACAGTAATGTTTCTAAAGAGGAGACTGACCCTACAGCGTGGCCCATCAGAACCACCTGTTTTATGGCAGAAAGTTCAATAGACCCCCACTCATGGTTCAATGACTTCCATGTCCTCTGTACTCTGGCAATCCCACTTCTTTTCCTTCTGAAACTCACATCTTCCCCTCTACCTTTATTCCTTTTTATGTTTTCTTCTTCCATACTAATTTATCTTTTGTCTTGTGTTGTTTCCTGTAGATAATGAGCAATGCACAATCCCAAAAACGAGATCCCACTGTGGCGTAAAGTCAGCATCATGCTTAGCTTCTGGATAGATTAATTGGTCTGATCCAATCACATCACTTATTAGAACACCAGTGTCATACTCAGTATATCTATGTAGTGTTGCTTTGTATGGTGTGGGTATATCTAATGAGGCCAAAATATTTGGCCTCCTAAATATGCGGCCAGGATGGAAGTGGATTTCAGTCATCCACTGCCTCAGAGAAGTTAACATATTTCACAGCCTCAAATTTCAGTTGAAAAGCAAGAATGGAAGCTGCTTAAGAGAAATTGCTTGAAAAGTAGCAATGAGGGAGAAGGGATGGGGCACAAGAGAAGAGAGCAGGGTACAGGATGGAGGAGGTTTAGGTATTAATGCCCACGTTGAAAATGACAACATAATGCATGTCACATAGTCCAGAAATGGGGCCATTTCTTGAAAAGCAGAAGCTAAAATATGCAGCCCTACACTGCAAAAAAATCAATCTTCCACTTTTCCTTGAAAAAAAAAAAAACAACCCATGCACTATGATTTATGGCAGAGGAAGAGAATCTTAGATTTTCTTTGACTTCATGCAGTACTCCTTCCACATGTCTTGTGTATTGCCTGCAGCCCTGTTTCTCCTGGAAGGTGTGTGTGTGTCAGCACTGTCCCTAACAGACTTGGAGAGACTGATGAGTTTTTCTTATGTTATCAGCTTTTTCATTTTTTAAATTGCTATTTCTTGTTTTTCTCTTTTAATCCATTTATTGTATTTTCTCCTTCCATCTGCGTGCAGTTTAATTTGCACTGATTTAAGATGCTTGGACAATTTTGGTGATAAATATGTCTAGTGAAATACCGAGGAAGAGTGACTTAGCTTTGTGGCAGGAGCTATGAATGTTCTGAGTTTGACCCCAAGGGCAAGAATAAAGTCCTTAATTGTAGTCAATTGCATCCTTGATCTTTCTACCGTGCTGGCCCACAAAAGGGCAAATGATGACAACCTTGATGATTTTTGTACAGTAAATAAGCCCGTATTTGTGGACATTTATAAAATATTCATTCATTCCCATTTTGTCTAGATAGAATCACACAGACCAGCAGGATTTGTAATATAGGTGCAGGAATGTCCTTCCAGTAGCACTAATAAGAGTAACATTTTGCAAATCCTCTCTGTGAATCTGAAAGCAGACATGTAATCACTGCTGGTCACTCCTGGTCTGCAATGGGTTTGACCTGCTGACCTCAGGGTGAAAGGCTCTGTACTGCGTTACCATTCCCAAGGGCTCTCTGACTCTCTCTGAGGTTGCTTTTTTTATTATTTTGTAGTTAACCTCAAGACAGCATCACCAACAATGGATAACATCTGCAAAACACTGGTATCTGAACATTTTCTTGCTTTGCAACTAATCACTGGCACTCAATGAATCTGAAGGTTAAAAAGAAATTGCATGTCCAAATACTCACTGCAGAAACAGCAAAATCAGAATGGAGGGGATAAAATCCCCTTAATAGCTCCTTCCTGCCACTGGTGTATTTTTTCAATTATTCATATGGTCTTGACATTTCATTTAAAGTAATGTAAGATGTAATGATTTCAGGGAATCATCCAGATTTGTTCCTTTTAGCAAGAGAGAACCCATTAATAAACTGCCCTCAAAAATAGACGGACATCAAGAAAGTTTTCTTGGGTTCTGTCTTTTGCCACTTGTTCAGCTTTACAGGTGCTTCACTCATCCATGCTGATGCCATCACCTGGAGAACCTGGATGTATAAAATACCGCCCAACCTCACAGAAAAACCACACACTAAAACAATTGTGAAGTGCAACAGAACTATCCTTTACATCTGAACCACTTCTGTAGCCTAAACTATTCAAATACTCCCCTGCATTCTGCCGGGAGGGTGTGACCTCCCTGGGGAGTTAGCCAGAGCAGGAATCCAAAAAGACCCACTTTCAGTGACACCAGGAGGACCATCCAGGACTTGCGTGATCTCCACCCACAGCAGATCTGATCACTGGAAGCTGTATTTTCCCCTGCTAACAATGAGCCTTTATGAATTCTGATTATTTGGGAAGCTCTGTTTATGTACCTCTGTGTACAAATGTCAAATCAGCACTTAATGAGCATGAAGTGATTTCACATTGAACTGTCCATCTCATAAGCATCAACATGTCCAAGAAAGGAAACTCATTTGTTTATTCCCAGCAGTACTTTGGGATACAGCCTTCACAAGCAGTGGGAATTAGACATGAGGAAGCAGCAAGATATTTTCCCAAGTACATATTCACCCATCAATCATAGTTCTCTTTGAAACCTGGCTACTGGCCACTGTTCCCTGCTGGGAAAATGCTAGAAATGCAAAAAAAGGGACATTTTTCCTTTAGTGCCAAATTTCAGCGTAGAGTTAACTTGAAGCTGTAAGTAGTACAGCCCAGCTCCTCTCTGGCAGATCTCTGAGAGGAGATCCATTGTGGAATTTCACAGCTGGATCTCAGCATCTCAGTCTGCTCCATGGTTTGACATTTTGGACACGTTTCACCATTGTCTCCCCAAATTTTCATCTCCAACTTTATTAAAAGAATAAATTTAAAAGAAATTCCATGCATTGGAGAGTGTGTTCTGGTAAATTTCTTTTTCCCATTACAACAGGATGCCAAGCAATAGAGGCTGAGGCTGGACACATCACTATAGATATGGTATAGAAGAACAAAATAGATTTAGAGAAAACGCCAGCTGATTGAGCCAGCTGGCATTTTTGGGTCCGTATTTCTAGGAGTTCATAAAACAGTCTGGTTCTTTTGGAGAAGAAGCTGACTCTGGGGTGGTCATTTTTTTTGTGGTAGGAAAGGCAGAAGCAAATATCACTACCTCTTGGGTGAATGAAACTTCTCCAAGGGACACAAAGCCAAGAGTACTGTGGGGAGACTCGGTGTATGCCCAAGCTCTGATCTCCCTTCTGTCACTGAGGAGCCAGGAGCAGACCAGGCCACAAGTCATATGGGAAAATATGACCCCAGGACGCAGTAAAACCAAAATAGTCAAGGCAGAAGAATGTTTCTGTGGAAATTACGAATGCACAATGTGAGGATGACAACTTCTAAAATGGCCCCAAACCAACATTTTAGAGCAGCCAGATGTTGAGTCTGCAGGCGGAGGATCTCTCTAGGATAAGTCTAGCACATAAGCAGAGAGATTTTCCCCTAAATTCCTTGCTTTGCTTTTCCATTTTGCAGGTTTATTCTGTCTGAAAATGTCTCTTTTTGCACTTACTTGTCACTTAGACACAATGACTTTGGAGCAGGTGAATTTCCACACTCCATATTTATCATTCAGATATCCACATGGTGCCGGGCTCAGAGGTGAATCTGGCAAGGGGAAGCATTTTGAAGGAAGATTGAAAGCCAGCCTTGAAAAACCCTCTCTCATATGACAGATATTGATCATTCATGATGCAAACAATTTTCCACTAATGGCAAACACAAGGAATTCTCTGTATTCCTTCCTGTATCATCATCATGTAGACATAAGGAACTCTGAAAATCGATTCCTAGGCTTTCTGGAAAAAGGAGAAAGGAAAAAAAAGAAAGGAAATAAAGAAGTTGGCATTGAAGTTGACTGTGGTCTCTTCAAAGTCCTGGACCAGCTCTGACCATCTCCTGAAAAATCTGCACTCTCTCAGTGGAATGGAATTTCCCAATATGCCATGGTCATTTTGGCACCCACTTCTCTGCAGCAGCTATAAATCTCCTGCAGGTCACAGGACTCTGTAAAAGGAGAAAAGTTACCCAAGTATTCTTGGGCTGGGCCTGGAGATCAGGAGAGGGACAGAAATGCATGCCTCATCCAAAGAAAACGCTGCCTGATTTTAGGCTGCTAATAGCTCAGTGGGAAAGTCTGTTTAACTGTGCGCATCCTTCAGAAGTTTCTGGGATGTAACCTGTTAGACCCTCACCTAGAACACATTTCCTCAGCTTTTGAAGGCTTGCTTGTCTGCAGAGTATCTGCCAAGCAAAAGAAATGAACATTAGGGAGCAAAGAAACCCAGTGGCAGCTGTGCATCAGGTCCCAATTAAGACATCAAACTAAACCCTTCAGCCCTAGTTCTCAAACATCCTTGTATGTAATATTTCTCATGAGGTTGGAATTCTTCTGCGAGGTTTTTGCTGGCTTTAATGTATAGCATCAGTGTTCAGTAAGCTCTCAGGGCATTCATGTTGCTGTGGGAGGCAGCAGGGTGTGTTTTTCACCCTCACACCTCCAAATAAAATATAAGGGCATGCCCTGTGTTATGACATGACTTGGACCAAAGGAGCAGGTCCCAAGTGTTTGGCATGAGGCTGCATTTGAATTTGCCATGGAGTCGTGCTGGTTCTGAGCATTCTAATGTCCTAAATCCTAAATCTAGCCCCTAATTTTCTAATAGTCATTTAGTCCATTGCACATGAAATGAAGAGGGAGTTCAACCACCAGGACTGCTCTGTCCTAAGAAGGGGTGGAGAGAATAGGTCACTGCATGTGGGGATGAGAAGTCTGTGAGGTAGAAGTCCACTTGCTGTGGCTTTGAGTGACAACAACTTGATTATGTTTAAGACACTTCAAGTAAAATTCCTTTGTGAACCAGGGCACTTTGGACCAAATAACCACTTCAGTTCAAAGACAAAGTTTATAGGTCAAGACGTCTCCATCATGGCATCTGATTTCTGCTCAGGTCCCAAGGAATATCTTGCCCTGATGTCACTGAAAGTCCCATCTGTACATCCCCTGCATTATTGCAGAAAATATTGTATTCCCTACCATTTTTCTGCAGTTTCTTGAAAATACAGTCATAAAATCACTGCATAGTCTCACCATGAGTGCAAAGTGCCTGTCTTACTAGCAGAGTGAAATCATACATTGCTCCCTGCTGAGAGGACCTAAGTCACCCAGCTGTCCTCACTAAAAATTAACTGAATAATCCTGCAGATCACTTAAAATTCCCCTCTCTGTACTTATGAGACAGCCCTGCTGTGAACGGGAGCAGCATGCCCAGAGTCATCTCCCACTGCTCCACAACACAGAACAGATTTGGTTTGAAAATAACAGCAGTAGGAACATCTATGCTGCCAAATAGCTGAGCTCCTTGGTTTATTGTCAGATCCTGATTCTTGAGTTGTCTGTGTAGCTTTCCCTTGGGATCCCTTTGGGACTGGACTAGCTAATTCCTTCAGAAAAATCTCAGTGCATCTCCAGAAGCAGCTTGCTGCAGCAACCCCTGCCATTAAGAAAGTGGGAGCATGCTGTCTAGCTCCCTGAACACTCTCCAGGGAAACCTTTTGCTCATTCCAAGCCCCAAGATGAAACACAACCTTAATGAAAAAACATGGTGACTGTTACTGGCTACCACACAATCTGTAGTTTTTTCATGCAAAACTACCTGAAATAAGCAAATAAATAAATTATTGTATCTCAGAGTTATAGAGATGTTACTTGTGGTTCAGAAGGGAACAAGAAATTATTGTGAAGCCCTGGACAAGGCCCACTGACTTTGGAGAAGGATAAATTTGAGTTTAGTGGATGCAAACCACTTTTCCCTCTGCAGTGCCAGGAGTCACTCCTTGGAGTGAAAGCCTTCAGAAGCAGAGATGTAACTGAAGAAAAGCCTAGTAGGACCATGATTCCACAGGCTTGGTGCCCACTGCTACTTTTCCTATAAACAATACTTCTGATGGAGAACAGACACAAGTTCACCACTGCATGGGCACACAGTAGGATGTTTAACCTGGCAGTACACCAGCTTTGAGAAAACAGACAAACCCTGAATCAGAATAGTGTTAGATAGGGTCTAATATGATTTGTCTGCTCCATTTTGTTATAGCATCTGCTTAGACAAAATCCCTTCTCTGCATTTATGTGAATTAACAGAGAGAACCTGAATTTTTTCAGAGATCTACATGACAAGAAAAGCCCAGGATTCCATTCTGAGACAGAGCCGAAAGAACTTCCTTTTAAAACCTGGAATTCAGTGAAAGTACTTGAGCCACATAAGTCTAGGTTTCTGGATGTGTTCTAGGACCAATAAGCCAAAGAGCCAAACACAATGTGCATAATTCCCCTGCCATTACTGAAAAGGCATTGAAAATCTTTCCTGGGGAAAGTTAGCTATCCAAAGCAGGGGATGCCAGGACAAAATGGCTTTTTCAGAACTAGACTAAGGTTGTGAATGACAAAAGTTGTATGAAAACCTGCAGAGTGTTGTAGCCAAAAATGAAGAAGAAACGCCCACCAGGATTTGGGGTAGATGTTGAGACGAGGTCTTAGCACTCCTGGTTGCTGGCTGCAAATTGAAGCGTCGACAGTTGGAATTAACTTTTAAACACAAGCATGATAGCAAAATGTGATCTCTGGACATAATTGCTCTCCATGATACAAACATGTATTTCTAGGAGCAGCAGAACTAGTGAAGCTTGGTTTCCTACAGATGAACATCTAAGGCTAAATTTCTTTGCTGTCTAACAAGAGTAAGTTTGTGCTGTAAATTGTCTGATGTTATGCAGCCTCTGATTTCCATGACATTTCTAGCAGCTTGATATTTTTGGAAAGAGCACTCCACTCTTATACTTGTGGTTAAAATAAATCAGCAGATTTTAACACTGTTGGGGCAGGAGGGGGGTGGGAGGGGATGACAGAGAAAAACAGACATATGGAGCATGTAATGGCATATTTCTCACTTCCTTAGGAAACCAATCTGAAAAGATAAAGGTGGCAGAGCCCTACCACATTCTGCTGGAGTGGAGTTTTAATTGGTGGGATGAATGTCAAGAAAATCCCCTTACAAAAGAGTTGCAAGAGAAAGAGTTTATTGCTCTGAGTCATCTCTACCCAGCCCCTTAAACTACACAACAGGTAACACCTTTGTTGGAGGCAGAATAAGGAAAAGATGAATTACCTCTTAAAATGCAAGTCAGATGACAAGGATAAAGTCTTAGAGTGGATAATTCCCCTTTTCAGCTTGGGATTCAGGCAAAATTAGTGGTTCTGAGTATGATGTAAAGTTTACCCATCAAGTTACTTCCTGGGGTTAAACATATTACAGAATTGGAGCAGTTAAGGAAAGGCCCCTGCATATACGTTCATAATCTGGTTTATATTCACTTTTATCTCAGCCTCCACCTCTTCAGGTTGTCTTTTGACAAACCTACTGAGAAGACAAAACAGGAAGACAGAAATTAGAACATTCCTGAAATTGTCACTGCAAGAATAACATTAGTAATTTACCTGGCAACGCTTTCCTAGGGAGCGCTTTGGTTTGAAGAGAAGAAAACAAAGCAAATCCACCTCAAACAGCAGGGGGTTTATCAATAAGTTAACAGTAAGATATACATCAGAGGCTTGTAAACGAGCTCAGTGAAATTAGGTGGTGACTTACAGTCCAAACTGAATTTGCATACATTTTTCAAGGATTAAATTTCTCCAACTCAAGCAGAAAAAAAAAAAAACCCACCATCAGGATCAACAGATGATTCTTAGCATTGCAGAATACTTCTGAGTGTGATGTGAGCAGTATTAATTGGTCAAACACAACAATGGCTCCATAATCATGATGATAATATTTTTTTCTTTACTTTCACATTTCGTGGTATCTGTCTGTGAATGCTGGACATTCACATGACATTTAGAAGACCTTGCTGTAGGGTTCTGTCTGATTTTTAATCTTCTTTTCTTTTAAGACTGGTCTGGGCGAGCTGCTGAATCTCAGGGCCTCTTTTGAGCACTCTTACAATGCAAATGTGATTGTTGAGCTCTACCTTCTTGTGGTTCAACTCCTCATCCCCAAGCTCAGTCCTGACCCTGAAACATCTGAAGCTTTTTCTTTCCCTAATCCAAGGAGGGAGTTCAGCTCTGAAAAGAGCAAACCAACACAAAAAGGTTTCACACAGACTTTCTACGCACTGGTACTTTAACCTCAAAACATAAAAAAGATTACATATTACCAGAAAGGCAAACCACCAGATTGTTTCATCCTTTCCTTGGAAGTCCTTGGAAAAGTCAGCCAGTGTGCAAGGGGACAGGGCTAGCAGCAAGGCAGCTGCTGGCTGTCTCATTTATCACCCATTTATCACCCAAATGATGCTTTGATCAGCCTCGGCAGGGATCACAAACTCCTGCCAGGAGATTTTATTTCCACAGAAACCATCATGTCAATTCCCGTGCTGCCCAGCACTCCTTGGGAGCTCCTAACTCACTGGTGTGGGATCACTCCCACTATCGGGTGTCAGTAGGGGATCACTTATGGCAATATCATCTCTGTGCCAGCACCTGTGGGGTCAGTACACCAAGGGGAGCAGAGGGAAAGTAAAGACAGGATTCAAGTGAACAGGCAATATGTGGATTAGGTGTGTTGCACACTTCTTCCAGTCTAACAGCATTACTCCTCAGTGGACCCCCAATCTACTCCCAAATCATTTTCTAGGGAATGATTCAGACATAAATGGGCGGACCCCTATTTTTGCAGGTGGGAAAAGGGACAACCAACAGGAAATCAGGAGGGGGAAATGAGGTCATGGGGAACTTCTGAGAACTTGTTGGTCCAGTCAGTGATTTCCCATCTGCCTGTGCCTGCCGTACCTGCCTGTCTAATACCACAAAAAGCACTGTCAAACACCCTTTGAGCTGTCACCTGGTCTGCATCCAGTCTCAGAGCCAGTTCTCCTTAACAGAAGGAAAAGGCAAAAACAGCCATGGGGTGATGGAGTAGGAAACAGGACTGAGAGAGTGAGGTACTGACTGATCTCTGGTTTTCTCTGACCTCTGGCTCAGAGGTAGGTGGGAGTCTTCCAGGGAAGTTCCTGGGAACTGCCCAGCTCATTTCTGAGACCAATGAGGTCCAGTTTGGAATCAGCTTTTTTTTTAAGCCAAATGTGCTCGGTGAAAGGACCATCTTTTCCCTTTCCCAGAGCATCCTGCCTCTGACTCCATGTCACTTCCACACTTCAAACACTGCCAAAAACATTCCCAAACATTCTCCCATCTTCTCTCCCCTTGGGAGAAATTCCGAATATTTCAGCTCAACCTTGCTGGCTTGCTATTCCCCTGGAAAAACCTTGGGAAAACAACAAATGATGCACAGCTCAGTGAGGTGAGATAACATTGGTTCCAGGGAGATTTCAGCAAAATGCCCCAGCTGTGTTTGACACCGGTGAAGCCCAGGCAGAAAATGTTCTGCATTGACTTCTAACCCTCCCTTTGGCTGATCTAGGCCTTATCCCACGCAGCTGTCCATGAATTTGCCTATGCTATGAAGCACAATCCTTCAATTGCCTAAATGCATATTTATACAATGTTCACAAATCTCTTATGCTGAAAAAGATCTATCCTTTAATTATCCAATGCAGTCAACCACCTTCATTGGGATCCTGCCCAAGTTTATTTAAGAGGAGGAAAAAGTTATTATGAAAATTACCACAGCATTTTTTTTTCTTTTGAAATGAAACATTTTTGTATCAATGCATAAACCACAAGAATGATCATCAGTTTAATAGTTTCCTGCGGGTGAGCCCTTTCAAGCTGAGCTGTCAGGAGGATGGGTGGGGAGCCTTCTTGGAGGAGACATGAGAATAAGTCCCTTTCACAACACCCCCTGAGGGAGACAAAGATCGGAATTACTCTGGGACAACTTGCTTCACCCTCCACATGTTGTGGGCAGGTCTCAGCCTTCAGCACTCAGTGGCATCAGCTTGTGCTGAGGAAAAGCCATTTTTTAGCAGGTTGACACCTCAGGAAAAGAGAACATGATGTTCTGTGATCTGCAGGTGAGCAGAAAAACATTACACCTGGCTTTGTGCTGTTGCCCTGAGTGCTGAATCATTTGCATAACTCACAGAAAGTGATGTTATGTGGGCAGTGAGGATATAGAAGAGCTCTGTAAAGCAAATGTTTTCTACATGTGTTAGTGTTAGGGAATCTTTGATGGAAGTTACACAACACAAAATGTGAAGCCCTTCTATTAAAAACGGGGTGGGGGGTTTCAGAAAAGCTGCTTTTGTTGGATTGGATACATAGATACTCACCTTCAATATAGCAAATGTTAATTGAAGGCACGTAATTAACAAAACAAAAAATTCTTGGGGATGAGGGAAGGAATTGTGCTGGTGAAATGGGATATTTACCCTTCATCTTCCCTTGGACTGATGAAGGCTTTGGATGCTTGGGAACTTGGATATCCAAGTCTCTTCCAGTGGGATCTTCTGCTGGCCTTGCAAAGACTCTCATCTCCCAGCTATCATAAATGGCTTCTAATCTTGTCCACAACTTGCTGCCATTTTTCATTACAAAACCATATTTTGCAAAAAAAATTATTAAGTGTTTTTTATTGAAAACCAGTGGCTGAATTTAGGACATTGTGATTTTTTTTAAAACTTCAAACATTCATTTTGGCTTTGAAGATGTTTCAGCACTGGCACTGCTTCTTCTTTACCTCTGAGATTTTTACAGGGGATCTTGACAGAAATGGACATTTTCTCATGTTTTCTCATTAAAAAAAAAAATGGCAAGTAAAATTCCAAGCCACTAGAAGATGAAGTTCCTGATTTCCAAGTTGTTTGTTTTCAGAGGTATGAGTGGAGCTGATTTTAGTGATCTGAAATCAAAGCCCACTTTTTCAGAAGTCCACCTGAACTAACTCATATTTTATAATACCACTGTGACAGTAACACTTGCTCATTATAACTTACTTTAACATTGCACAAATATGTTCAATCCACATTGAAAGAGAGATATGGGAGGAAAAAGTTCATTAAAAATCAAACCAAAATAATGATTTAGAAGCTCAGACAAATCAATGAATGATACGAGGAGTAAATACATGGCAGGGAAAACAAGACAATCTTGTTATTGGCATTTCTAATTTTTTGTGTTGGATCAGGAATCTGTTTTCTGTTGCTCGGGGTGCCAGGATGCTGGGACTTCTTGTGGTGAAGTTCCCAGGTGTTCTGCCTCTCTCTCCTCTCCCAAACATTGCCATGGTAGCTGGATGCTTCCCCAAAGTATGCAACACGTATAGAATAGTCTGTCCATCCCTGCTTCTCTCATACAGAATGACCTTGAGAGAAAATTCCTGCACTGCCTTCACTGCAGCTCCTCGAGGGCTTAACAATGCCTGCAGAAAAGGTAAGTGATGATGTTGTTATCAACAGTTTAAAGAAGTTCTGAGATCCTTGGATGGAAGGATGACAGCTGAACCTGCATTTGAAATAAATTTTCAAATGTCTTTTTGCTCACCCTTTTTTTTGACTTCTCTGTTCTCTGAGCTATAAACAGGGCTTCCTTTTTGGTCTGAGTAATAAAAAGGAAAAGTTAAAGGCCCTTTGGTAAAATCTCTTGTTGTCACTGTAGCATCTTACTTTAATGAACAATGCAAATTTTAAATAATCACAGATCTTTACTCATTACTTTGATTAGCATTACCATGATCAAATATAATTTGAATTATTGCTGTAGAAATAGTTCTGTTCAGGTTTGGTAGGAACAGAGACAGATATCTGTCTTGTTTCCATTATATTAGAATCTTTCAATCTTTTTCTGCCTCAGGGCTCTGAATAATTTTCCAGCAGGCATGAAGGATGTTCAGAACTTTCACACATGGGATCCTGCATCATACAATGTCTCTGCTCCACAGGCTGAAAATCACTGACCTACATGGTCTTCCCCTGCATCTCTCCATGCACAAGCCCCCAGAGTTGAAGCCAGCACCATGATAAGGAGCGTGGTGCTGGGATAGCAATTTCTGGTACTGGAAGTGCCATGCTCTTCTATCTGATGGGTGAAAACTAAGCCAGAGAGTGCTTTAGACCTCCAGAGTGGCCCAAAACCTGGAGGCTGCAAAGGCAGCTCAAGGTTTATCTGTGGCTAGTGCTGTTTTGCTCCTGTGTGGGCAGGGTTTGAGCTTTCAGAGGGGAAGGAGCACCATAGGGAAGGCAGCTCTCAGTAGCTGAGCATCCTGGGCTTTATTGTGTTTGTTCTTCTCCTTTCAGGTTAGCAAAGCTGAGTTCTTTCAGGGAAATTGTGTCATCTGCAGAAAGTGAGACAAAACCAGACCCCTTTCTCTCACTCACCACAGAAGCATGGCAGACATGGTCCAATGCTCTGGCACTGGAGCAGATACTGAAAACTAATTAATTACAACATGATGGGGATTTGCCAGAAAATCTGTTCCAATTAAAATCTGTCAACACAAATTTGCAAAGGAACAATGATGATTACAATTGCACATCGGGTGGAGCTAAAAAACGTTACCTGAACATGATTTTACAATTACTGACTTGCTGTGGCCCCAGTAAACAGCTGAGACCCTGTCATGTCATGTACTTTCCAAAGAGATGATACAGATTGTTCCTGCTCTGAAGAGATGGGGTCAATTCACATTTTACACTAATGTTCCCCTCTTCTTAGAGAGATTGTCTTCTTGTTCTTAAACAAGCAAACACACCTTCCTTTGCTAGGCATCCAGCCCTGAGAGGGATAACGTGCCAAGTACATTATGATGTATAGGAATACCAAAATCACACCAGAGGGCAGTGGCATGTAAACCTGGCATATTTAGGAGAGAGGCTGAGGTTTGTAACAGGGAATGGAACATCCCCTCCTATAGCAGTTCACATGCAGGTAACATCTAACACACCAGGTCTAATGCACTGCATCAAATTTTCTGCTGTGTTGGCTGAATTTCTTCCCACATCATTCTGTCTTGTTGATTCTGTAAATTGCCCAAACGTCTTGATATTTAAATTTCTAAAATCATACATCTCACGTGTACTCCTCTTTCACTTATCTCCTGTTGGCATAGCAAGCCAGGCCACAAAGCAATTGAAGGAAAGGTGTCTCTAGATGAATTAAGGTGTTGAGACTTCCAGGCCTCCATTTTAAGAACTCCTTTCTGAGTAGAGGAATTCAGATTTTATGCACAGTCGCAAACATATTTATAGAATATCCTTGTGGGAAGGAGCCCACAAGGATCATTGAAGTCCAACTCCCTATTCCTGTTTCTGCCTCTCAGTGAGCCCCCAGTACATCTCAGATCTAACTTGCATCCTCCAGAGGAGATATTTGGCTGCCTCCAGCACACCCCAATTCCCTTTCCCCACTCATATTTCTGTTGCTCTTCATTAAACCCTGGGACAGGTCTTGAAAGGATGCAAGTGCTTCACTGTCAACTGCAGTCCAGAAACTCACATTTTGGGATTATGAGCCTGCACTATTCCACAGAGCAGCCTAACTCTGCTGGCATGGAGTCAGGGATAAAACTATCATTGGCTTCCACAGAAGCTAAGTCAGGCCAAAGCAGGGAGCAAAGCACACTTGAACACTTCACCTGCAAGGTCTTCTGGCCATCAGCAGTTTATGGCAGCACTTCATCCCTGTCTGGTTGCCGTGTGTGAGGCTGGGGTTGGAACTGGCCTTACTCTGACTCATTCTTTCCATATAGTTCCCCTAAAAACAGAGATCTATTACAGAATTAATGAAAGTTTTGCAAATAAAAACCCCAACAAAATACACCCATGATGAGAAACAAAATACTGCACACATGAATCACTATGATGTTGAAACAATAGAAACTTCCATATCAGCTTAAATAATGGGAAACATTCTGTTTAATTGAGGTATCTCCTTTTGGATACTGCAGTCAAACAGGGGTATCTGGCTATTGTTAATGATGAGAGGAAGGTGAGGAGGGGCTGGGAATCTCAAAGAACCTCCAGAAAGCATCCAAGAGACATCTCTGCAGCAGCCAGTTGCTCTGTGTGTGCTCTGCAGGCTGGACAGATGAGTATGCACACAGTTTTCTCAAGCTTGGGCTCCTTCCAAGATCAAAAATTGAATCCACCTGAGGTAGGCAGACTCACAAATCACCTTATCTTGCATGACATGACGGACAGATGTTTTTCTGTTTCACTGAACTGCACAAATGGGACATTTTCTCCTCAGGTCAGGCTCCCAGGTTAATGCCTGGCACATGGAGCTGCCTTCTTGCCTTTCTTGGGGGAAGACCAAAGGTGAAAAGGCCAGGCACTGTGGGCTTGCCAAGAGGCAAACAACCAGAAGGTCCCAAAGGTACTGACAGCATCGAACCACACCCGAAACATTCCTTATGTTGTCTCGTTGGGACTCTAAGATATGGAAGCAGGGACCATTGACAGATGTTCAGGCAGCAAGAACTGAAGCATGAAAACCAAAGTCTATCCTGCCATGGTGCTGTACACAAGCTACACATATACAGTATCCACTCTTCTCCCATTTCCTGTGATCTGAATTGCTGCACGTAAGGGCACTTTGGAGGCCAGATGAGCACAGCTGTGTTCACAGGAGTCGAGACTGAAGTTTGCACTGAGACATAACAATGCCTGTAGTTGCTTTTGTACCCACCTCCCACTTGGACACTGCTCCCCAGGCTGTGGAGCACAGGGGACAGCATTCCATCATTGCACCATGCTGCAAGGACATGTCCAGCCTGGTCCCTACAGCACAGCAGTGACTGTCGGGCATCCATTCCCCGTCCCCCTGTTAGCAAATTGCCTTCTAGAAACTCAAAAATACACCCATCACAGTTAAGCAGGAAGGCTTTACAGTAGTAATTTGGGGGAGCCTTTTGAGCAGCAGGGGTATTCCCATCAGCAAAAGGCAACCCCCCACGTAATAGTTCTACAGTCTTCTCCTCCTAGCAGAGAGCTCTGGTGAGTGATGTTAAATATTTAAAGTATTGCTCCCTTTAACTCTTCCCTCTTCAGAGACTAAACACAACACCTATATAAACAAGCTCTCTGAATGTGGTGATGTATTTAAATTGTCCTCCTTCCTTATATTTCATCCCACACCAAAATGCTATGGAGCGCTAGGAGCTTCCTCACCCACAGAGCTCAAGTTGGAGCCTTAGGGATGCTCATGATTTGAGGGTGATTGGTTTCTCCCAGGGCTGGGGCTTCAGTTTTGCTTTCTTTAAAGAATTATGGTCAGGACCATAAACTGGCATATCAGTGTTATGAAGTTTCAGATAACGAACTAGGGCACTGGACGTGCTTCTAACACTTTTATCAAAACTTTAAACTAGCATTTTATGTTGTCCAGCTTTTTGGGCTCAGCCTAAGCTCTTTCACTGGATGATCAGTATTGCATGAAATATTGCCCAGTGCAGTACACCAGCTGGCACCAGGCCAACTGAAACAAGGATTTGCAGAAACAATTTGGTATTTCCTTACCTATTTTCACATGTAGAAGAAATCTTTGAATTTCTGCACAAACAGGATTTGCATATGAAAATACAAGTGCCTGTCAGCTATTGGTTTGGAAGAAGGATCCCTGAACATTGTGGTGTATAGCCTTCAAAGAGATAAGATGTTCCTAAAAACTCAAGAAATAGGGCATCCTAAGCCAAGATAGAGGAAGAATTTGGAGAATTTATCCTCCCTGTTGATATATTTATAAAACTGTACAAATGCCTCCCACCAATTTGGAATGACACTTGGGCAAACTGGCCTCCCTTGCTTGTCTGACTTTCTTCATCAAGGGCACCCCTCAGATCCTGCTGAGGATGTTGGTGCATGGAACACCTTGGAACACAACAAGGAGCAAAACCCATTTCCAGTGGAGAGAGACAAGTGAGGAAACTGACCTTCATGGAGAGCTTGGCAGAATACCAGGCTGGTGCTACCAGCTTGAACCCAACCTTCCTCACCCAAAACTTAATGAAACCATCTCATCTTTATTCACAGAGGAACTCACAAACAAAAAATTTTTTAAAAACCCAAAAAAAACCCCAAACACCCCAAAAAACCTGTTCCCATAAAACCATTAATGTTTAAATTTTAGACACATTGGAAACATTTCTTAGAATTTTTTTCTCCTTAAGCATGTTTTTAGAAAAAAGAGAAGGCAAAGGTTGGTTTGTTTAACTCATAGATTTTCTATCTGAAATGTTGAAACTGAAACTCAATTATGCTTTATAGATTTACGTAATTGCTGTATTTTATATTTGTTCAATATTTTACATTCATATTGGCACAGAGGATTTGCTAAAGGTATGTGGAGACTGAATCACCAAATACCTTTAGCCTGCACTCTGCACATTGCATTAACTAAAAGGAATTTGAACAGCTGATTTATAAATTCCCAACAAAATGCGAGTTTTGGCCATGTATTGCTGAATTTTCTGGAGATGCTCAGAAGAGAGCACCTATTAGTGGTACTTTATTCTAGTTGTGTCATATTATACCACCCAGCTAAATTTAAAATCTTACCATGACAATATGTCATCTCTGTAAGCATACAGTAAATTAATTTGCCAAAGAGGGAGATAAATATTTTTAAATTACAAGTTTCATTAAAATTCAAACTGAAATGCCATTTCCAAAAGAACAAAAAAAGATTAAACGTGCCTTCCAAGACATTGCACAGTTTGAGTACATTTCCTTCTTCCTGAAGAGGGGTTTGTTTTTTAAATTGATATAAACCAGTTTATATTAAGTCCAAATATTACTGTTGTTTGGTGAAACAACAGTTTTCCTTGTGGATTGATGGCAACGATTTTAGAGCAATTATTTGATTTCTTGAGTGGTTGAAACACAGTAATTACTTTCTGATTCTCATTTATGATAGCAAGCATTCAAGCAGATAGTCAACATTTTCAAGGTCAGATCAGAAGTTCTATTAGCACATTCCTGCTTTCAAGTTAAGCACGTGCTTAAGTGCCTTTCTAGGCTGAGATCTGACACCTGTTTAAATCAAAACAGCTCCACTGAACTCAGTGGTGTTGCATCTGCATGTGAGCAGGATATGTGAGAAGAAAATGAGACCCATATGGCTTTGAAAAAATCTCAGCAAAAAGGTTGGACTAGTGCTGTGGATTAAAAGGAGGCCTAAAACTTACAGAATTATTGTTATTTTAGTTGTCAGTGCTGTATTTATCTGGTATTTCCTTGCTGACTATTATATATTTAAGATAACATAGCCTCATCATTTTATACTAGCTAAGACTTTGACCCTAAAAGTGAATTTTAAATGTATTATGCACTCCAGAAATCAAATCATGAGAATTACAGTCCTTTAATCAGGGAAGAGAAGTAACATCATATGCTTATCACATCACAGCTCAAATTTCCAATACTGCACTGCTAGGAGCAATCCAGCTGAGTGAACAAATAAGATCTTCAGGACTGAAAACGACATCTGAACAAACCATGAGGATGTTGCCTATGAAGAAGATGATGGGATTCATTAAATTAAGTATTTCTCTCTAGAAAAATTATAGGCACTGCACACACAAAGACTACAGCTACACTGTGATCATGAAAGACAATAGCACAGGAAATGTACCTGGGATTGAGCTCCACAGTCCACACCTAAATTATGTTTAGGTAGACTAGCACAAGCTGTGTTTCCACGAGCCCCACACAGAGGTATCTCCATTGTCACTTGATAGAATTTGTAGATAAATGTCAGTCCTCCCACTGCTTCTATTGCTTGTGATGTACTGTACCTCCTTGAACTCTTTGTGAAGGCCCCCTGAATAGACCAATACATCTACAGGCCATGAAACAAAAGTTCATGTTTCCTTCTTGAAAAAGTTCTATTTCTAGATTGACCTATCCATTCAAGGCCACAAGTAACTGATACCTAATGATAAAAAGAGCTGGCCTAGATACCCAACTGATACAGCTTGGCAGAGATCCACCAGTGTCCACACAGCCAAGGTAAAGATCTGTTACACTCTGTTTCTTTACAGATAAGTCAGGAAACTGATACAGAAAACTGATGGTGAAAATCTTCTACTGAAAAGAGCATAGCACTTATAGGTCCCATCTCTTGCCATGAATGCTTCAACCAAGGAAATGTTTAATACAACATTATTCCCATTCATTTCCCTTTGTTTGTTTGAAAGAAAATTACAAAGCATTCTCAAGATTACACACAAAAAAAAAAAAAAGAGAAAGGAAAAGGAAAGAAAGGAAAGGAAAAGGAAAAGGAAAGGAAAAGGAAAGGAAAAAAGGAAAGGAAAAGGGAAAGGGAAAAGGAAAGGAAAGGAAAGGAAAAAGGAAAGGAAAGGGAAAGGAAAAGAAAGGAAAGGAAAAGGAAAAGGAAAGGAAAGAAAGGAAAAGGAAAGAAAGGAAAGGAAAGGAAAGGAAAGGAAAGGAAAGGAAAGAAAAGGAAAGGAAAGGGAAAGGAAAGGAAAGAAAAGGAAAGGAAAGAAAAGAAAAGAAAAGAAAAGAAAAGAAAAGAAAAGAAAAGAAAAGAAAAGAAAAGAAAAGAAAAGAAAAGAAAAGAAAAGAAAAGAAAAGAAAAGAAAAGAAAAGAAAAAAGAAAAAAGAAAAGAGACAATGCCTTGTGCAGTTCTCTTTCTGGTGTTCCAGCACAACCCTGGGGAGCCCCTTTTGATTTATTTCCTTTCAGAATTATGCACACTGCAGAGAAAATCAGCAAAGAGGGAATATCTGAGGCATATCTAAAGCTGGAGAGTGACTGTGGTCACTAGGACTGTGCTACACAAGCATCTTGCAGATCTATTATAGGCAGCAAATATCACTTAGCAAATATGACGTCAGTAGTCTTTTCTTCTAGGTGGGTGAGCTGGGGGAGTAAACACTGCTACCCCAGAGTAGATTTCTGTGCAGGTGCACATCACTGGTGTGTCACTCTGACTTGTTACCCAGTGGAGTACAACACTACAAACACTAAAGGACAGTAAATGTCATTATTAGAGGCAAAGAGAAAAATGTCAAAAAAGGTGTCTCTGCATACAGAAGATAGATGAACTACAAGGCATTGCAGACACCAGGAATTTACAGAGACTCAAAGGGAGGATGAACAACTTCATAGAAGAGAAATCCACAGAGGTTGCCCCCAGCCTGTGCCTGCCTTAGCAAGCTCAAAATGATAACAGTTGGAGGTCAGGAATGCATTAGGGAGAGCTATATTATGCACTCAACCTTTTCTCATACCCTTTCCTAGTTCCCTTCTCTGAGCCACGACTGGAAACAGAATCCTGGGATTGATGGAACTGTGGTCTGGTCCATTGCAGCCATTCTCATGGGACAAAAATATCACAGAGCTGCTGGCCTGCAATCTGTCATCTTCTAACCATCATTTGTTGGTTGCACACACACTCAGAAATGTTCTGATCATTACTAGTTGCTTAAGTAGGCTGAATGCCAGCAGCAGGGGAAAAAAAGGCCTTGGTGGCAAGCGTATAAAGGCAGTTGACAATGTTGTAGTGACATGGGTAAAGAAACTGCTACCCTGGCAATGTGCTGCCTTGGAAAGGCATGAGTGCCAAGCACCAGCCAGGGCAGCCCTGGGGAGATGAATTCAGTGTGTCTGGAATGAAGGCAACATCTGACTGCACACAAAAGCAAATGCCTACAATACAGTTGTCACTGCTCTTTTGTATGCCTGAAAAGACAGGACAATTTATAGCTGTCATGGCAAGTGGTCTGGGCAATCCTTCTTGTAACGCCTCTGAGCCCTGGATGGCACAGAAGGGCATGATGAGATCTCCACAACTGAGACCTCAGAGTGTTGCCAAATCCTCCTCTGCTCTTCAGAAAATCTGGGCATGTGTCAATTAACAGCAAATTCAAAGCCATCTCTGATGGGCCACTCTGACACAGTAGAGTTGAAAGACTCTGAAGAAATTCTATAAACCCCTGCTTAAGGCAGACAAGTGTGGGGCACAAGGCTGACAACTTTGGCTAGGACAGAAGAACTTGCCGAGCTGTCCCAGGCTAAGAGCAATGATACAGAGCAGAATGAGCAGGCAATCAGATGTAACAAAGTCAGGAGAGCAGGTGTAGGTCAGAAATAAATATTTGCTCTCTTGGGGGATGATAAAGCTCAAGCTTTCCTGCCTGTAAGGCCACTCTATACTGACTCTCCAGCCCTTGCACAGCAGTCAGAGAGTACAACCACCAGCCTCTCTAGGGACCTGCAGATCGAGCAGTGCCAAGGCACAGCTTACTGAAATAGAGAGAACAGATCCACCAACCTATCCTGGTAACTCAGAATCCTTATCATGTTGTTTTAATGACTCCTTACCCCTTTATTTCTGGAAACATCCATCCCCTGAATACATCATGCTAACAGGAAACTTTCCCATGGAATAGCCTTTGTTGCCTATATTTCTATAATGCCATGGACTGGAGGTTCACTGACAGTAACACTGGCCCAGGACAGAGAGGAACAGCCAGATGGGCCTAGGAATGTCTTGTGTGCATGGAACTAAAGACTCATGAGCAGAGGAGAGCCCCAGGCTGTGGTTTCACTCACTCAGGGTGTGAACACACAGTAACTCTGCTGGACTCAACATGGGCTATTTGTCATGTAAAACAACAAATTTGCTGCTTGAATATTTTTTTTCCTTGCTCTTCTCTGAACTGTCTCCAATTTGCCAATATTAGGAATTCAGTGTCCAGCCACAACAGATTCACAGACTCACAGAATTGTTAAGCTCGGAAAAAACCTTCAAGGTCAGAGGAGCCCATTACTTCCTTAGTCCATAAGATGATGCCTTTTGCACAAGCAGACTCAAAACTTTAGTTATGGGGGTTTTCTTTGCATCCCATTGGATCATTTTATGTGTTCCTCCAGAAATGCCCCTATGTTTCCACCAGTCTTGGTCCTGAATAATTTAACTTTCCCTACATTTCCTACTAAATAGATTGGTTTCAGATTTATTTTCTCCACAACCTGTGTCCTTGCTTGCCTGCTTCTCTCCCTCCTGTGTTTTCCTTTTAGCAACACATCTGACTTTACTAGCCATGGTCCCATCTCCAGGTGAAGACTGCAACAGAATTCATAACCAAGAACACATAACGATCTTGAAAATTCTTTTGTTTCTTTTAAAATCAGCTCTGGAAGTCAAGAACCTGGATCTACACTGATCTCTTCAGTGACCCACAAAAAAGAAACCCTGCCTGCATCTTAAAGCTCTGTTTTCATTGTTCCCATAGAGAGAATTTTCAGCCCAGCAACAAAACCTCTCTCCAAGACAACTTTGCATTGATTACCTAAGTAGGTTTCATTGCAGGACACTGTGATTATACACTTCCCTAAAATCCAAGAACTCTGATAAAGAAAATACAGGTTTGCCAGACAAAATGAACTTTTTATAAACCTGTACTGCTGATTTGCATTATTAAAATAAAAGCAAAAATCCAATCTGACAAGAAGATCCACCTCCGGTATGGCAGGCCCGGAACAGATCAGTTGTTGCAATTGCAACATTTGCAATTCTTTTATTAAATTTAAAGATGGACTGTGTTGCTTTCCTCTGCTCTTTCACTGCCTCCCATCAAAGGGTTATGTTTATTAAGCTATTCCTTAAACAACCTGGGATGTGCAGTAACTTCTTATCTCTGCATGTTCACATTCTCCTAACACAGCTATTGAGACTGGGTCTTTCTGACCTTTCTCCATGTATTTTTCTTGGCACAGGATTTATTTTTTAAGGGGATCGCTATTTCAGCCAACTTTTGCATCATTAACCACCTCCTTCTCTCTATTTATTTATATTTTAATAAACCACTAATTTCCCAATCAAGGAACAAGGCCAGTTTTGGCTAAAAGCCAAATTCAGACAAAAACCCAGCAGTAATAGAAATAGCTACATGAAGCCATTTTTAGAAGAAAGAACAGCAGCATTAAATATCAGTTAGAAGCTGTGAACTGCAGGTAACTGATAAAGAAGGCAAAAGATATCAGGAAAGTTACTGTTGGCAGATTGGAAGCCAAAGACAAATGCTTAAGCAAGAATGTGATAACAGAATTTCTAACAATTGTCTGTTACCTGACTGCAGAGTGTAAAATTGCTGATAAGAGACAACTGAGAAAAGAAAAAAATATTCAGCTGGTAGTTTAGCTCTGGGTTTGGAACACTTCAGAAGGAGCACAACAATATGGAGAAGGAGGATTCACCTCCTGTCTGGTCCATGTGCACACGTAAACTCCCAAAGACTTCGCCAAATGTCAGTACATGATTAGCATGTCCTAAAAAGCTGAGAAATTCAAGAGGACTGACACATGGTAAACACAGGGGGAGTTTCAGAAAGAAAAATTGGCTTACCCTGCCAATTTTCATCCAGGAAGCCTGAAATCAGCCCAGGCAAAAAGAATGGAGAAATTGATAGATGATTCAGCTGAAAGGCAAAGAAAGAACAGAAGTCTGAAAATAAAACTAATGCCAATCAAGAATGTTTTATGGAAAAGAGAGTTTGATAAGCAAACCTGCAATTAGTTGGAGAGATGGTTGGCAAATACAAAGTGCAAACTGTACACAATGCAAAATTTCACATACAAACTGCCATTACAACACATTGATAAAGACATGTTTTAGGCAAAGCTTAGTTATTTGAGATCTGTAGAAAAATCTAGAGAGGATGCACTGACAAAACAGAAAGAAACTAAATATATCTCTTTTGCTTGACTAGATCAACAGAGGCACAGGCAGCCATGAAGGCAGGTGGTTCTCTCTCTTTGTGTGGTCTTGGTACAATACCAAGACCAATTCTTGTGTGAATAATTAAAATGCATATCTAAGTTTGGAGGGGTTTATTTGGAGAGGGGTGGGGATGGGTAAAACACAATTCCAGAAGTAAAGGCATTGACAAAGCACTTAACAATTAATTTACATCCTGATTTGATATCAAAATGTATTGAGACAAGTTGATTGGAGGAAATAAAAATATCTTCAGCCAGTGAAAACACCTCAGGTGAATAGACCCTTTCAGGCAGCAGAGAAAGGCATAGTTACAGTCTGTGCCTAAAAGGCAGAGCCAGAAACTGAGAAATAAAAGACACATTTTGAACAGAGAGGATGATTAATTTTAGGACAAACTACCACGGGAAGTGGTGAATTCTCTTATGATTCGGGTCAGCAGAAGGTGGGATCCATCCGTCAGTGACACACGAGGGATCTGATGAAATCATTTGCAAACCATTGCAGGCACTGAGGTCTGTGCATGGCTGCAGAAGCCCGGCGCTGAGCAGCACCATCTGACCCAGTAACCTGCGGCAGGGTAATGTCTTTGGTCAGCTGCACGTTGCAACCTCGCTCGTCCCTGCTCCCTCTCACAGAATGGATTGCTCCCTTCTAAAGTGCCCATCCTGGCAACACAGGAGCTTAAGAGATGAACAGAGCTTGCTTTGAATTGGAGGGAAACTCATATACATACCTTACCAGCAGGGAAACACATACTTTACAAGGTAAACCGCACCTAAGACTTTTTTCCCTTCCCTCTCTTTTCAAATCAATCAGGCCCTGTAAGTTTGACTCTCCATGCACCTCTCTTGCTTTCTGTCAAACTAAAAAAATTCAATTCTAGGTGAATATACAATCTCTTCCATTCAGGACTGGTGCTGGCAAAGCATGGGATGATGGGAAGTTGCTGCTGGCAGCATGAAGATGGGCTGCAGCCACAGAAATTCAACGGGATTCCCACGTGCTGACAGAGTTTAGATGCCATCAAGAGTTTGGGGATTTGGGTCACTCTGCTGTGAAAGGCTTGCTACAACCCACTCAGGAAACAGCAGCCACCGTGAGCCCAGTGACAGGGAACCCTCTGCCTGCAAGAGACACTGGGCCCACCCCCATCACTGCCTTGTCCCTTCTGCCCAAGCTCAGGTCCACACTCTGCCCCTGACTTCCTATTCATTATCTTTCCACAACCCATGTTTTAGAAGAGCTTGGTTGTCCCAAGGACCCTGAGCGAGGCTGGAAAATCACAGGTCTTAGTGAGATTCACAGGTTTTAGACCCACAGCTCAAAATCTGAACAGAGAAAATTTTAAACTTATTCATAATCTGGGCATTGCCTGGTCTGAGCATAGAGACAATCAGTTTTCCAGTCTGCCCATTAAATTCCCATGCCATCTTCATATTCACTGGAGGAAATGAATGAGAAAGAAGGGCTGGGAGAGATGAACTTTGTAACAAGCCACATCAGTGTACAGAAGCAGGGAAAGGTAAGTAGAGTTTATTTTATCAGCACTGCACAGGAAGTCTCAGTACCAAAAATTGCTCTCATCCCAGTGAGCACTCCATGTTATTTCTGGCACCTTTGTAAATTGATTTGCAAAAAAACCCTTAGGAGTCCCTCGGTATCTCTCAGCTCCCTCCACCTCGAGTATTTTACTGAAATCCAGAGCTGTTCCTACGCCGTCAGGTTGAAGCAGCTCTCGGGGGCTCCCAGCACCGCAGCCAGCACAGACACACTGACTCCAGCTGCTAAATACAAAAAGCTGCCTCTGGGCACAGCCTGCTCAGAAAGTCGGCTTTGTCACTGGCTCTGCCCAAACTGAGGAAATTAAGCCAGCTCAGGCATGTAGATAGAGGGACTTTGCACCTTCTGTACAGGTCTATTTTAAGAGGAATATCCTGAGAAAGACCCTGCTGCCTTGTTTCCCTGTGAGAGACCTGTCTCATTTCATTCGTGCCATATTAAACCTAGTTAAGAGACAATAATTTAAGTTTTTTTAGCTGTTGTCTTCCAAAAAAAAAGAAATGATCCTGCATTCTGGGGCAAAAGACACATTTTTAAAGCTCTGTTTCAATTTTTTTTTCGGGAAGAACTTTCAAGGCATTCATGGATTTTTCTTGGTCAGAGGGGTAATCTGTTTAATTCACGATCTCCTAAATCTGATTTTCGGGCATAAAAACTGGAATTCGGGGGTCAGACTCAGGCCCACCGGTTTGATGGACCCATAGAGGGCACCAGACACTCATTTTTCAGTGCACTGGCCAGGTGCTTGTCCTGTCCTCCCCTGTAAACTGTGCAGAGGGCTCAAGACTCCTGGGATGAGGACTGGGAGCTCCATGGAAAAAGAATATTTGCATTCTAATCTGAACTGTTGGAATGGTGGGTATTTCAGTTTCCTGCCTGTTCCAAATTAAATATTGAAATAAAATGTTGGCATGATCTGAAATTTCTTTCTCAAGTATCTGATGAAATGGGGAAAAAATCAGCTAAAATATTTTCTTTTCCATTGCAATATTTCAAACAAGAAAGAAAAAAATAATCTTTGACATAAATGTCTCTTCACATGGGAAAACGCAAGCATTCGATTTGGAAACAAAAATAACTATTTTGACTTCTCTTGTTTTCCCTTCTACAACAGAAAATGAAATTAATTTACAGTTTAGTGTCACTGAATCTGCATTTTTCACCAAAAAGTTCAAACAGGACACTTCCTCCCCCTGTAGCCGCAATTGTCTCCAATCAGCGCTCTCCGGAGGAAGTGTTTCAGTGGCCTTTGTAAAGATCACACCCCGAGAATCCCATTTCGCTATTTACCCACCGGCAGCGCTAAACGAGAGGTAAATGAACGGGAAGAAAACAACCCCCCGGAGTGACTCAGTGTCATGTGAGAAGTTTGCTGTCTGCCAGAACCGCAAGTCCTGCTGTATTATCACACTGGTTTATTTAATCTCTGAGTGAACTCCCGGTATCGTCTGCTCCCATCTTCCTGCCCGCGGATCTCTGTCCGACAGTCAGAGCCTTTTCTGGGTTCATCTCCACATCCGATGGGATATAGGGGCTCAGACAGTCCCACACCAGCAACAGCCTGAGGCACCTGAAGCACCTACCAAGGCTGAAATACTGCACAGAGCTGCACCAGGGCTGGCACAAACGTGGACGTGGCCAGTTAACAGATGGGATCTAGGAAGTCACTCTCAGCAAACCTAAATAAAATTGGGAAAGGGAGGGCAGGCACACCAGACTCGGAAGCAAGATTATGATCAAAATATTGAGGCAGGAACTGTCTCCTGGTAACTGTCCAAACTGGTATCCTCAATTCCAGACCATTCAAGTCTCCTCAAGTTTGAAAACTTTCTTAGTTCAGGTTTCTCTCTTATTTTCACCAAGTTTTACTCCCACTCCTCTCCCATCTTTCAAAAGGCTCTTCACTTCTTGCAGCATGGAGGATGTAACATTCACAAGTTTTCCATCAACTTTAGTGGAGTTGGATTAAGCCCAAATTCCTGCAGCAACTGGAATTCGGGTGTCTTTCTAAGACCACTTATTTCTTATTGCCTAGGACAGACTTTGCTCTGCACTCCTTCCATATTTGTCTTCCTTAAGAGTTTAGATTTTCCTTAAATAATATGTCTCCCAATTGTTTTGTATAGCAAACCCTCTCTGCTTCCTGCATTATACATGGTTTGCATCCTGTGCACATGGCCTAAGTGATCAGTTGTTCTGCCTCAGGGGGCAATTAATCCCCAGCACTGTAATCTGCACAGAGACATTTAATCTTTCAGGGAAGATGCACCTGAAAGGAACTTTCTGAGAAGCACATGGCTGATACAAACCACTGAGTAAAGCCAACAGTTTAGCCAGAGGCTGGGAATCTCCTTTCTGCTCTGATCAAGTTTCCCCAGCAATTAAATGCGGAGCCTTCCAACACAAGTGTTTTCTAAGGCCGATGAGCAAAAGTCTCAGGGATTCAATTTCAGTATCTTCTCACAGGTCCCTGTTGCATAACTCAGCTTCTCCTGGGAGAGGGTTTGGGTTTCCTCCCACTGGTTGGGAGAATCTTGCCTGGGGTGGGGCTGACCTTTCCTCAGCCCTCATATAGAAGTCCAGTCCCTCTATAGCGGGTCTGCGGGGCAGGGACTCTTCCTGTTGCACAAAATCCAAGCAGACAGAGGTCCTAATCCCTCTTTTGGCTTTGGAAGTGCAACTAAGGCCACAGTCATTTGAAAGCACTTTGATGAAGTAATTACAGAGTGATGCATCCTTCATTTTGTCACCTTGCTCTGCACCAAGATATTCTGGATTGCTTTTTCAGACTTTTCAACTTCAAGATATTCAGAACTTTCTAAGGGAGCCAATACCAAACCTTTTGCCAGGGATTTCTCTGGAACTTGGCTGAAATTCCAAAGCTCTCTATTTCTAATTTGGCTTCTTCGATTTCTTTTCCATTTAGGCTATCCCTACCTGTATCCTACAATAGCTCTACCTTTTTTTGCATATAGGGTTAGCTGAGGACAATGGGAAACAACACAGGAACCCTAATTTTAACACAGTAGTGGACAGGCACTACAGCCTCTTATGACCTGCACTTCAGTGCCCAGATACAAAGACAGCATTCAGATGTGGACCTCATCCTCACCTGCAACATGTTCTCTGCACACCCAGCAACACCTTGCAGCCATTCAAAACTTAGATTTATGATTTGGGAGACTTGTCCAATTTAACTCGCTGTTGGCATTCCGTGTTGGGAACCACCACAATATGACATCCCTCAAAAGAGATAACTCATTTGCCTTCCATTGCTTTCTTTTTTCACTCATTTTTCTTGGGTCTCAATTAGGAGTTTTCAAGTTTTTGCTTAGCTACAGACTCTCAAGCATGGGTGGAAAGGGAAGGCAGGTAGCCTTGCTTTCCTGATTTACCCGTGCTCCAACATCCTTCTGCCCCCAGTCCACCAGAGCCACAGGTGCTGCCTTCAGGCCAGCATGGCCCAGCTGCATCCCCCAGCACCCTCTCACACAGCTCCTCTGCAGTGTTGGCTCGACTGAGTGCGAGCAAGAACACTCATCCTTCTCCCAGCCCTGCAGTAGAGCCATGGGTCATGTCCCCACTGCCTGCAAAGCTGCCCCACTGAACCAGTGCTGGGATAAACCAGCCACATTTGCAAGGTCTGGTGCCTTCCCTTTGCCTTCCCCTTGCCTTCCCTCACCTCACACCAGAACAGGTCTGCCACGAGTGCAGGTGCAGGGACCCCTTCACTTGCAAGAGGTGAGGCTCACGGGTCAGCAGCAAACATCAAAAGGGCCACGTAAAGACCAACATTCAGGGCTGTGGTTTCAAACCCAGGACACAGGTAGATGGGAAAAAAAAAAAAAAAAGGCATTTAGCAGATAATAATTTTAAGCAAACATTTGTTCTGAAAATGGCTCCCTGGAAGTCCATAGACTTTTCCTGCCAATAATGAGGTTCCTGCTCTAAGCTAAGAGATGTCTATAATGTGTATCACATATGAATATGTTCAGAATAAGGGGTCTTTAATTCAGCAGCCAGTGCTGGACAAGTATAGGATGAGGTCAGTCTTAACAAAACTAAAGTTAAGTCACTTTTGAACTGATATCAGATGAAAGCTCATAGTCTAGGAAAAGCAGAAGGAAAAAAAACAAGGCAAAAAACAATCTATGAGTCATGAGGTTGAAACAGGTTATTCACTCACAATGTCCTGCAGCCACATTTCCCCTCCAGTAAAATGGGTTTGAAGTCTGGAATCCCATGAAATATTTGTGACAATGAGCTCAGAAGGATGGACACACAGGAGTCGCCTTGTCAGACCAGTGTCTTCTACCAGGTCCCACTCGTCTCCACTCTTAGATTGCTGCTGTAGCTCCTTGGACAATGTCAGGGAGTGGCTGGTGCTGCATAAGAAGTGACCCCTTCAGTGTTCTTCTCTATATTCCTGTTCTTAGGGGTTTTTTAAAAAGTTCATATTTTGCCCCATTCTTTATTATCTCTGTAATTGTTTGATTTCTCTTCAGTTTCTTCTTCTTTAAACTTTCTTTGTAAATGTTCATTCTTAGATTTTGTAGGGATGGGCTGGTGACACTTCTGAATCAGAACAACAAACATCTTGAGGAAAAGAATAGGAACAGAGAACATATACAGCAACACTTCTGAAATCCCCCAGCTTGCAAGGGTTCCCTGAACCAGGCTTGGTTGCTTTGTATTTAATAGCTCTGGTTTGATTTTTTTTCCCATGGACTTGACCAGTCATCCTTTGAACCCTTGGAGGTTTTTAGCAAGCACAACTTTCCCCAAGAAAGTGTTCCAGACCCTTCCTGTGAACTGGCTGTTCTTGGAAAGATCACCTAATGCCATATTGCACTTCTCAAATGTTTAGTAGCTGAATTCCTGGTAGACTCTCTGATAGATCTAATATGCACACTACAGGATCTGTATCCTGAACTCTGGCTGTAAGATATTTCAGGTGAAAGTTGACCAAAATGTAATCATTGATGTCAGTATTAATATGATTTTTTTAATTGTCTAAAGGAAAATTACCTGTAAGAAGAAATTTAACTGAATATCCACTAAGAAATGGTGAAATTTTTAAAGTCTGTACGTTTGAATCAACATCAACAGATATTAGCTACTCTGAGAAAGTTTTAGAGGTCCAGTATGTACCCTAGAAAAAAATAGGACAAATCCAGTTCCAGAAAGCTCCTGCCACAAATTAGGCAAGAAAATGAAAGCAGAAAGAAACTAAAAGGGAATAAAGAGGGCTCAAGTGTACATTTAACTGACTGACCCCTCTCTCCTCATCCCCCAGTATCATGAACAGCAAGAAATCAAAAGCAAACACTTAATTGCCTCAAAAAAAAAAAAGCAGGATTGAAGCAAGCTTCGATTTGAGCTTCAGGCAGAGGGTTCCGTGTCTCTTTTATTTTAGTTGCTTTGCTCACTAGTAAAAGATACCTTCGGGAGCTCCTCCCCGAAGCATTGTCCTTAGGGATCCCAGGGAAGAACAATGCAGTGATTTTTATCAGCCTTCCCTCGGCGGCATTGCAACTATAGGAAAGGATTGGCTTCCCTGGCAAACGAGGAGTGTCCTGCACCTCAGCCCCGAATCCAGCCCTGAGGGAGTCAGTGCAAAGGCAGACTGTAAATCACTGCACCCTGTGTTGCACAACTGGCAGCTGGGGAGGCGGAATACAGCCCCCAGGGAAAAGGAGCAGCCAAACAGCCTGAAAAGTAAAAGTCACCTGCAGGGACTCCAATCCAGAAACCCCAAACTGAACTCCACAAGATTTTCATCAGCGTTTCCAAAGGAGAGGTTAGCAAACTGTGGATTGAAATGTGAAATCATTGGGCAAACTGACTGAACCACAAAATGAGTAACTTCCTCCGGGAGCTCCCCCCGGAGGGGTCGGGATTGCTTTAAGGTGCACGGCCTCTGTGATGTAAATTGTCTTGAACCCTAAGAGGTTTTGCAGATTTACATGATAAGGAACTGTTTTCTCCCCCAACTATTAAGCACGATGTGGGGGAGAGATTGAGTGGGAAGGAAAGAAGAAAAGCAGAAGCAGAAAGCTGGAAGGAGGCCGTAGGGAAAGAAGATTCTTGCAACACATTGATAGACGAGACTGAAAGTCAGTGGGGTAAAGACAGTAAGAGCTGGATTTGGGCAGGATAATTGCAAAAGGAGCTGCAAGTGGATATCGGACCTGGAGCTGCTCAGGCCTGATGCCAATCTACCAATGTGTTTCACCCTGGGCACCCATGCACAGACAGCTACCAGGTAGTCATGGAACTAAACAAAGGCAGTCCTGATTTTCTAAAACATTTCTTCAAATATCAGAAATCATGAGTCCAGGTGTTTCTGGAGCCAGTGATAATGTCTTTGGATTTAAAAGGACTTGGAGGGTTTTTCTTCCATGAATTTTGCCCAATTTTTGAGCTTATACAAACCTTTCGCTTCCATGGGATCACATGGCAAGGAGTTCCATTATTTAATCAAACATTTAATTAAACAGATGTGCTCCTTCACCCGGGAATGGCACTTTGGCCGGATCCTGCAATGCAGGAAGGGTTGTGGAGGTTGTCTGAGAGACCTGATCATTCTCAGTGATCCTTTGAGCTTGGCTAACCAAGAAAAAAGTACGACTATGACTTCCAGGGACTGGAAAGCTCAGGGAAGCAGAACAGAAGTTCTTCATGGTGATAGGAACAAGAGCAGTCTAGGAAGCAGAGTACATAGGTAAAGCTTTAGGAGTGAAGGCTATTTCCAGACATTTCCTACGTCCATGGAAACAGATGAATTGGCATGAGACAATACCTACAAGTGCAGTAGTGATATGAGGATGGAGAAGAATCTGTGCCTGAGGCTCTTCTCCCACAGAGGAGCAACAAGTCAAGCCTGGGATCATGGAGTGGCTGAGAGGCTAAGATGAAGACAGCAGATAAACGGATGTGGGGAACTACTAACATTCAATGAGAAAAGGAGCAGAAGGTTAACATGGAAGTGGCTTCCCTGTGTCTGAAGGAAATTTTCAATTCTTTCAGGGAACATTTTTCATCTCCCATTCCTCCAGGTCTTGTCACAACAGAAAGCTTCATTCTCTTCATGTTCTCAGTGGTACAACTGCCTCCACATCAGCAAACTTACATTAATGGAAGGCAGCAGAACAAATCCCAGGGCTGGAAGAAGAAAACTCCTTCATCATGAGTCTCTCAGTACAGCATGTGAGAAGGCTCTTTCCTTTTAGCCTTGGAGAGGATATCAAATTGCTTTTAATGTTGCATCTATCAATGCTGGGCCACAAGACGTTTGTTTGCTTCAGGTGTCATGGGAGCTGAAAAATCTTTTTGCAGGGAATATTATCCCTCTAAAGCCTTATCTTAAGGAAAACATATGCGATCTTGCAGGGAAGCCTCTCCCAGTTGCATTTTAACTTAACAGGAGGTTCCTTTGCACATATCTGTTAGCACAGGAATATCTGCACACACACATCCACACAGCACTTTAGCAACCAAAGAATGTGAAGCCCTCCTCAGATGGGCTGGGGGAGGGAGGCAGCCGGGGGAAGAAGTCTTCCCATGCCATTCCAGCTTTGAGATATCCCTGGAAGGAAGGGGTAATTACACAAAAGCCAAATATGTTGGTTCTGAACTGCTGCCAGCTGGAGGCCTCTGTGTCAGCAGGGCCCAGCCCCACTATCCTCCAGCCACCACCCTGCAGGCTCCTGCTGCCCGATGCTGAAAAAGGGATAACACATCTGCTGGCCTGAGGATCCTAAACCTTGCTCTGAAATACACCTTACTGGGCTTGCTACAAGGCAGTAGCTGCACACAGAGTGCAGTGCTGTGGGCCTTGGGAATGGGACAGGGAAAGTAGCTCCTGCCTTGCTGATGCTGCCAGAGCGGGAAGGGATGGATTCTGTACTCTGAGATAGGGGCACAAGAGGTTCAAATTACTGGCAGATTTTGGAAAGCTTTTTAAGTGGTTTCTTCAAAGGGTATGTTACTTGTCCTAACTCTGATGGTGTCAAAGAATATTTCAAAGGGGGCATTGTTTGAGCACTTTCAGATGTCTCACCTTTAATGTCTCTGAGCTTCTGCTCCTCCTGTACAAATGGAACTGCCTGCCTTTGCTTGTGATATACTCTATGGGGAAACTTTTACCCTCTGGAAGACTCCCATAGTCCCTGAGATTGTAAGAAGCAGGATAAATAATCACACTAAGAGTGTCTCTTGAAGTCTAAATGTTGTGGTTGTTAAAAATTGAATTCTTAGGTTGTTAGCACAGTTCTGCAATGAACTGCTGAATTCCCTTATGCCATTATTCTCTCTGTTACTGTTTATATTTTCCAGTATTTGTTTTCTATGGAAGAACTTTTTTTCAAAACACATTTTCATTTTAAAATTTTCATTGTTTTTACCCATTGCTATCTTATTTCATTCTAATGGTAACAAAAATTTGAGTGCAAATATGATTGTGGCTTGCAAGAAAACCTCTGAAGTCAAGATACAATTAACTAGTAAAAAGGTAGATGTCACTATCATGTTTCCAGCTCATCTGGGCACAGTTATCTTTGCTTGGGATGGGTTTGTACAGCAGCTTGCTCAGTCCTAGAGCTCCTCTGAGGTTTGTGGGCTTCCCTTTTAGACAAACACAAAATCCAGAAATCCAGCAGCATGAGTTCAGCCCTGTTGCCAAGGACCCCCACTCCTCATCCCTTCCAAACCTGAGGAAATCCATCGATTACACGCTGGTTTTTGGAAGTCAGCAGTTTTGGGTGGTTTTGAACTGGGGGGCCTTTTCTAAAGCAAACACAAATCAGCACATATATATATATATATATATATATATATACACCCTCCTGCACACACAAACCCTATACATCATTTTAATAGAACCCTACCAAAACAAGGAGTCCACTGCTCTCAGATAATTCATCTCCATAAGAAGATGAAGAGAATGAACAGTGTCAGAGACACAAACCCTCTCTACTGCCAGAAGTCTAAAATTTTGTGGTCATGCGGGCAGCATAAAAACACGGCTGTAAAGCAAGCATTTGGAAGCAAGGGTGTTTGCATGGCTAATGTGGCTAACGAAGGAACAGTCAGTGTTAAATGGCAACAGGGATAAAAAAACATAAAGGAAGTTCTGGCCTTTAGAAGATTTGAGACTGTGGCATCTCAGGCCAAATGCTTCTGCCTTCCCTGCCTCCAACTTGAATACCCTGCTGGAAAACAGGAGGTGGGGTATCAGGCAGAGGGAAATGTGTAATTTACTGGCACTGCTTCCTTCCCCAGCACTCCCACAGCTGCTGTGGTTTTACTCACAGGCCCGCTGAAGGTAGGAGGAATCCTGTACCCAGTCTGGAAACACCAGTTAGGAATGAAGCAGAGAAATCCTGTCCCTGAACTCAGCCAGTGGGCTATAAGCAGAGTTGCTGTGGCCACTGCACAACAGCACAGATCATTTCTGTTCCTGCCCAAGGGCATCTTACCTCATCCATCAGCCCAGCTTTGACTGCAACATGACTGGAAACTTCCAGCCACAGTATTTTTCACTTTTTGGGTCAGGTTTCTTTTCGAGGTAGCTGGTTGTACCCTCAAAAAAAAACCCCCCCAAAAAAAGAAAAAACCCTAAAACATTTGTTGCATTTTATATCCCATAGTGGCCTGAATCAGAACAGGATTCTCCAACATTCCAGCCCTTCTTTCAGTGTTGTACTGTGGCACTAATCCCTTTCCTAGAGACACTGGGACAAGACAGCAGTTTGTGACTGGCTCCTCTTCCTGAGAGATTAGAAAGATCTTCATTTCTTTGCATTCTGACAGAACATTTTGCCTTGGGCTTTCTGGGTCTTCAGTGCAATCCTAAGGCTAAGCACTACTTTAAAAACAACAACAACAGAAGTATTTTTCTGGCATTCATTTCTAGAAGAACTGAGAAGAGCCCAATTTAATATGCAAGACTTCAATAGGTCCAGTAAAATCTATTCCTTGTATACAACCTAGTGCTCTTGCCATAAATTCAGATTTGTTCGTGACCACAAGAAAGCCCTTCAATGGTTGAGGAAGATCATTACAGGATTTTCCTTGTTATTACAGCCCAGCAGAGAAAGCAGTTTCAGCATAGCTGACAGAAGTTTCCATCTAGCCAACTCTGCAGATGGGTCACAGGCTTCCAAAAAGTGTACCAGTCAGAGATGAATCGGATTAAAGATCATCTGCAATGTGAAATCCTGTTAGAAAAGGGGTTTCCACTGCTTCCAGAGCTGAAACTCTCCTGGATTGAAAAAAGGCAGCTGATGTTTGTTTTGACAGCTGTGCAGAGTGAGAGGTGTGTGTGTGCATGCTGGGGAACAACACATATGGTGACCATGTGACACGACCCACAACCAGATGAAAGAAAATTGTCCAATATCTCCAGCGGCGTGGTTCAAATTCCACTTCAACCAAATTGGCGGGCGTGACAAATGCCAGCTAGTCCTTCTTCCCTACATTGATTTAGGAGGCAAAGGACTCCATTTGATCACCTGCATGCTGTGGTTTTCATCTACTCCTAAAATTTTGGGATGCCAAATAGGGAAAAGCTGCTGGTTGTTAAATCATATCATTGTTCCTCCAGTTCAAGTTTCTTGCTCTTCCTCCTCCCTTTTTAAAAATCGTGGTTTTTTTCCTTCAAGGCTAATGCCATTGTGGCAGCTCAGGGAAATAAAACTCTGTGGTCCTGCAGAAGAGGACGGTGATGCAGCACCAGAGAATTCACCAGAGAATTCTTCAGAGGACAGAAGCCCAGACCAGAGCAGAAGGAATCTGATGTGAACACAGACAGGTACTATAAGGGACTGGACAAATTCAGGGAAGAGAAATCCATCTACAGCTATTAACCAAAAAGTGACCTCTGCTCTCAGACCTCTGATGCAAGGGACTGAAGGGAAAGAATTGCCCAGCCCGTGCTGTCTGTGCTTCCATTAACTCTGAGTGATAGACAGACAGGCTTAGGGCTTTCCCTGATCCACCTTTGCCATCAGAGATGGGACTTCGTTAGCAACTGCTACATAACATCCTCCTTGCACCCATGCAAATAATGCCTACTATGGTCTTCTTTTACTTCATCAGTAACACAGATGACTCCTTCATGCCCATACAGGGTTCCCAAATATTACTGTGTCCAAAGTAAAAAAAGGTTCCTCCTGCCAGCCAGTCCATGGATGACACAAGTGCTGAGACATACCAACACCAATAGCACACATCCTTTTAACATATTTTTATCTTAGGTCAGTTTTGTTACTGAGGAATCCTTGGTGTGTTTATTCCTTATCCCTGTCTGCCTATGACAGGTCATGAATGGCTCATGCTGTTTCACGGTGCATGGGAATGACAGCATCAATCCAAGAGACTCTTCTACTGAGGTGGGAATTAATTGAGTTACAGTTCAAACCTTTCTCCTGTAACTGGCCTTGTTTGTGGCTTTGGACAGATCTGTTCTCTTCCCGTGCTTGGGCCGACCCAGGCAGGTCCCACATTATCCAGGTACCTGAAAAGCAGTGGCTGCTCAGGCTCTGGGGTCAGTTGTGCTCCATGAGGCATCACACAATAAAGATTCTCTGCTGGACAAGTCCTTCTGCTCCTGCAGTAACACACTTGGTATCAGTGCTTACTCTTCACTGAGTTATGAAGCTGGTAAGATTCAATCTATAGCTTCACCTGAATTTCTAAAACTGACCTAGGAGACTCCTTCAAGTACAGTATCTTCTCATGAAGTTCCAGATGGACTTGCCAGCAGCACCAAGGAAGGCATGAGGACTGTTTTGCTTCCCAGTCCGTTAATGTAAAATACTGAAGTGCAACTGTCTCAGCAAGGGAGGGATCTAGAGATGCTGACTAAGAACGGATTATATAGTCCAAGCTGAGGAGAGACCCCCTTTCGGTTTGACAATCAGACCTTTCTATGGACAAAAAATCCAGCAAAAGCCCTGACTGAGAAGCTGGAGAAGCTTGTTGAGTTATTGTGGAGTGACTTTCCCAGTAGCTGCTCTGTTTGCATGTGTCCCAAAACATTCAGGACAGAAATCTTAACAGAAGGATCAGTGGATTTTAATGAGATTAATATTTCACACTGATGATGGTAGAAAGCGTCTTGGTTGTCCCAAATCTCTTCTTTGTGGTGACATCAGAAGCAACTGGTTTTGTGGATTATTCAGCAGTTAATGCTTCCTCCCTGCCTTGAATGAAACCTGTCCACACAGGAACCCATTGAGCTTTATTCAAGTTCTTAAGCTGACTTTTTAAATGAGCAGAAAACCACTTGGTTAAATTAAAAATTACTGTTATTGATCTGAAACCTTTTCCTAACCATTTAAGATTGGCATTACCAGAAATTTATTTATGTAAACTTGTCCACACAAGCTTTACATTAAATCTATTTGGGGAATAATCATACCTCTAATTCAATCAGCTCGGTGTTGATTGCAAACCAACAACCTTTAAGTGGCTGCAAATAGCCTACAGCTCTGTCAAAAATACCTTGTCCAGTTCTGTAGGGAGCTCTGCTAGAAAACAAGAGTAACTGGAAATCTTGAGCAGTGGCAACCCAAGGAAAGATGCTACAATGCTCCTCGCTTTTCTGGTCAAACTAAAAATCCCTTCCCTGCAACTGGTTGCTGAACATCACATTAACAAGATATGCTTAAGAAATAAAGACTGTTCCTGACAGTAAAGTGGGGGGGAAATTACACATGACTCAACTATTTCCTTGCTACGATTTATTAGATTTTAAATGTGCTCATGTTGTACCCATCAGCCTCTCTGCTGCTATGGAGTCTGTGCCAGAATTATGACAAATGAGATTTTTGTGCTCACTACAAGTTTTATCTGAATTATCTACCATGTTAGAGGTCATGGGTATAACACTTCATTTTTCTCAGGACCATAGATACACTGAATGTGGATGCCAGGTCGTGAACTATTTCACAGGCCTGCTATCATGAACTCATGTGAAAAAAAACATAGTGCACAATTAGGCTTATCTTCAAGAGTTCCCAAGAATGAAGTCCAGTCTATAATGATTTATCTGATCTTTCCTATAAACTGGAATGAGGATAGCGTGGGGGCACAGAATTCACCCTGCACAATTGTAGCAGAACAAAAGCAGGACAACAGGAATGGTGAGTAGCACTTGGGGAATGGAACCCTGACAGGCCTTAAAATGATCTGGCCTTTGAAAGAAATTGTCTTCTTCTAAGCAGTGACTTGGTAAATACAAAGCACACTCTGAGATAGCCACTGACCCTCACAGAGGAATCTGCCACCCGTGTAGATACAGAGCTTGAGGGAGAGCTTTCTTTCTGCAGCTGTTCTTGACCCTTAGATAGCACTGGAATGACCAAGTTGGGAAAAAGCCCAGTTAATGTCTTCCTCTCAAAGACAGCTGTGGTGGAGCTTTGTCAACATTTGGGGTTAGAAATAACTCCAAAGCACTGAGAAAACAAAGCAAGAACATGTGAAATGTGGGATTATCCCAGATGTTGCACTTTAACTTCAGTTGGCAAAACCACGACCCGAGTAACCTAATGAGATGGATTGCAGTGCAACTGGATGTATATTATCCATATTATTGGCCTAATATTTCAAGCTGATCTTCTGCTTACAGTTCATGTCAGCACATAGACTGGCTTATTCAACCTCTTGAAAACATCTTGCAGAGATAAAACACATGTGTATATATTATAATCTTTGGTAAGTCAGAGTCTTCTTTTATGAAACAGTGACGTTTATGGGGGGGACTGATCATTTTCAGATGTTTTGTTTAATTCAACTAAGCAGTTAGACAGATACTAACAACACATGAACAATCCTAAACATTTTAGAGCCAGAATCTCTTCATCACCCTGGACCAGTCACTGATCTGCAGTCCTGTGAACTGCATTTACACTTTGAGTTTCCTTGTCATAAATTGGAACTTGGATGTGCCACCAGTTTTAAAACCTTCTGCAACACTGTCCCTTTGAGGTGCTTATGGGACTTGTGATAAAACGAGACATCACTTCTTTGAGCTAAGCCTTATTCTTCCCCATACAATCTTTATTTTTTAATAGATAGGAACCAGAAGTAGAGACAGGGACAAGGGAAGATGCAAAGCTGAGCAACAAATTAGAGCAGAAACACTGGAGACACAGTCATCTGAACATACACTGGTTACGTACATTGCCTGGTGAATAAAAGCTTCCAGCCCCCTGTAATATAACACCTGAAAAACCACTTGATATCCCAGAAGCTGGCCCCACTATGTAACAGGAGATTGCTTGTAAATTTAGAAAAGAAATTGCCAAGCTACTGAACTACCGTGGGAAACCTGCCAGGGTATCACCTTAAGGAAGGCAGTCCTGGCTACTGGGACTGTGGTTGCTTCTCATTAAATGCACGAACAGCTTCTGGAATAAGACATTTCTCTGTAGTATTACTCTGGCAGGCTGGAATTAAGGAGTCAGAGAGGACAAGCCCTGCTCTCAGCTAGCAGGAACGTGACAGCCATTTTCTGGCCCTGCTTTCCCAGCTGCTGTTTGGAAAGGATCACCAGGCTTCCCCTTATGGGGAATGACTTAAAAAAGCAGGTCTTTTGTCCATAGCTCTTCCCTGTGCAGTTTATGCATGACAGAAAATCAACCAAGGAGAATACATTAGTAAATATATTATGATGAGAGAAACTGTGAGAGTATTTTGTTTACCAGCCTTTGGGACACAAATGCTGACTGGTTTAAACGGCACAGAGATGTTGATTTCTAAAGACTGCTACAAGTGAGAAAGCTCAGGTGGCACTCAGACATCTCAGTCCTGTTGATGACCATCCAGATTTCCTCAGGGAACAGAAAGACAAGGACTGAAGACTGCTGCATAAACCACCAAGGACAACCACTCTTCTTAGTAGCCCCTAATTACAGTCTTTGATTTCAAGGCTAGGAAGCTATGTCTACTGCAGAATCAGGATGTGGCTGGCTGAGATTAGGGTGTGCAAATCTTCACACATAAACTCTCTTCCTTTGTGATGAATGTCATTCAATGAATGTCCCATTATTTTTTTTTTTTAAGGCCTGAAGCAAGGATTGTAATTGCTCAGCAGTCAGGTTGTCAAAACATCCCCTCTGCTCTCTTCATCTAAAAAGCTAATTCAGATTTGTATTTAAATACTCAGTGTTGACAAACACTGAGAATCAGCTGCAGAGAGCTAAATACCAAAAATTAAGGATACTTAATTGCACATTTTCCACAAGGTGAAATGAGCACTTACAGCAGTGACTTCCCTGAGCTATTTTGGGTGGGATAAACTGCACTCTGAAAAGCCTGGTTTCTTTCTGAGTTCAGTGATGTTTTTCAGAAGAACTGAGACATTTATCTCCTATTGAAGTTGAATTCTTAAACCATTAGAGGACTGCCAATGCGGTGTGCTTTATCTTTGTTCTTTGCAGGACAAAATTTTCCTCTCAGGGAAGAGCTATATCTTTATGGTATTTCAAAGCTTTTCTAATAAATGATACAGATCCACATGCTCAGGTTTGTAAGGATCTGTAGTGCAGATTCCTTGGAACTCCTGACTGTTCTCAAAAAGCATTGAATTTTTATGCTTTGTGGACTCTACAGATATTGATGGAAATACAATTTCTTCTCTTAGCTGTCAATGACTCAGCTTAGCTTTGTCCTCATCATCTGAAGCAGCACAAAAATAGCAAGAAGAAAGAGAAAGAATTCACTGAACAGATATAAGAGCAAAGATAAAGTGTGACAAAGAGCTGGAAATTTGACAACTGAATGGAAGAGGTGGTTCCCAACAGCTTTCAGACACTTTCCTCCCTTTTCCTATACAATCATTTTTTTCCCTGTACAACCTTTGATCTAAAGCCCTGTACAGAGTTACAGAAGAAGAAAGGATATTTGCTGACTGTCCTGCTGTCCCCTTGAAGAGACAAGAGAGTCTCTATGAAACACTGCAATTACCCTGACGTAGTCAGAAGCGCACTGTGCTCACTCTTCAAGTCTAGACACTGCTCTTGAAAACTATCTGGAGAGACATCCATCAACATGGCTGCAAACATTCACATCTGCATAGCACAGCAGAGCCTGAATTTTACCTCGTGCTACGGGATGGCTGGTTAAGCTTATTTAAGTGTGGGATGAAAAAACATATTACTTAAAGCAAAAATATTTAATGTTTTGTATTTTGTATTCCCTACAGATGACATGAATGCGACAGAGCAGCTGAGAGTTTTGAGGCTTGTGCAAAATGCAGTGAGAAGCTTTCAAGGCCATCTGCTCCAGAAGGTTTTCTGCATGTCCAGCAGATGCATTTGCGACACACTAGCCATTTTCCTTGTCTCTTGCTCCCTTCTTTATCACACTGGGATAAAGGCTATCGTACAACTGGAATTCTCTCTGCCAAGAGCGATAAAATGTTGCTTTTCCCTTTGTTTCAGGATTTCTTTCAGGCTCTTAGGTGAGCCTGAAAATCTTATGACATGTCCATAATTTTTCCCATTTATTTTGAGATGCAGAATGAGATCTGGAGACCAAATACCATGGCAACCTGTATACAGCTTTACTAAAGGGAATGGATGTTGTGGGGCAGACACTTGGGTGAAGAGTGCAATGCATGCATAGTTTTATGGCACTACAAAGTATGGAAGAAACATGGCTTGAAACTGAACCTTCAAATTTGTCCCAGAATGAAAGAGGACTACCAGCCCTGTGGGCAGCAGTCTGACAGACTCAACTATTCTCTTAGCATATGCTTTTTAAATGTAGCCCTTCTCTTTGTGTTCACTTAGTGCCCTCCTTTGTTGTGTTACTTTTAACATCCCATCTGGACCTTTCCTCATATTCAGTGGCACAGGACTTTCATTGACACAGGTTTTCAGTGTGCTGCCACCATGCTAAGGAGGACATTCCCAAGAAGCCGTAGAGGCAACTTGTTGCTTTTCCTTCGAAACTGCAATGCATGTAAAAGCCTTGATAAAAGACTGACAGACTGAGGTTGGTGCCACTTATGATGAGGCAACAAAGAAAGTCTATTCCATCAGCTGTATTTGCCGTTGTCTCTCATCTCACTCTTGAGCAGGAACTGCCTTTATGCACGCTGCCTCTATCACATCACAGCAGCAGCTAGCTTTTCTGCAGGACGAAGGCTTCTGAGAGTCCCAGCAAGTCAAACAAAAATTACACGTGGCCTCTGTCTCCCAGCACCTCTGGCTTTCTGCATTGCATCCTGCACCAACCAGTGCACATAAGCCCTCAGAAGTGCTGAAAGCAGACAAAATTGTATGAGCTATGTGGTAGCTCCCAGCAAGCACCAGTGCTTCAAAGACAGCCAAAGTCACAGCTTTCATTTTGGTTACGCACATAGTCTACCCTGGAAAATATTTCTGATGTTGTTATAGGTTTTACCATGATGGCAAACTCCCTTCAGCATCAGAATGTCCTGTAACTTCTACCCATAATGAAATACTCCCACCCAAAATGGGTGAAAGTTTTCCACTAGTCCTGTCCCAGGACATGGCTGGCATCCTATGACTCAACATTCCTTGTAGGCTGTAAGTGGTCCAAGTGCGGCTTTCCATGTGAGAGCTGCTGGGTAATCCAAATTCCTAGCTGTGGCAGGAAATGAGCCTGCAGGGATAGCTGAGTCTGAAAAAGATGGGTTACTTCAAGACACTTCCCAGTGAGACTCTGAAGGGAGCCACTGTATTGCTGAGAAGCCATCCTGTTTCCTGAGAGGTCTACTTTGAATCTTGTGGCTCTTGGATAAATGAAAAATTTGCTCTGAGGCAGAGAAGGTTGGGAAAGTAGGCCACTCCCTCAAAGAAGTCTTTTGCTAGTCTAGAAATATCATTAGATGTGAAATCACATTCTTAACTTATGCTGGCAAGTGATTAGGGCAGACCCAGCATGAGGCTGCCAATTGCAATATGTCAGAGTTCATACGAATAACTTGGGTAGGTTTCATTTCTTTAACAATGCATTGCAACCCATGGGTCATGTGTCTGCCAGACTCCAGCATCTGAATCTGCATCCCTGACATCTGAGCAGCCTCTGGCTGACATTTGATACTGCTCCACTGAGCTTACTAACTCTCACTACTTGTCCTGCTGAACTTTTCGTGGCCACTCCATCCATTACAGCTACCCAAAGGGACAGGAAATCAATGCCGGTATCAAGCAAATGCAAATTCTGAGTCAGCCACATGGAGCAAAGGAATCACAGCTTCCAAATATGGCATCAGGCACAACGTGGAAGTGGAGGATTGTGGTTAACACAGCCTTGAATATTTCTGGGCATTTTACCCAACACAGCAGGAGCATCTTCAGATGAATGAACTGGGTTCCTGACACTTTGTGTATAAATTTTCAAGTGGGTTTTACTGTCTCCTTTCTCCAGAGGAAACAAGGGCCACGATAGACACACACACACACACACACACACACACACACACACAAACACACACCCCCTCCAAAAAAATCAGTAACAGAAACACAGACAGACAGAAGTCCCCAGGATCAGCCTGTTGATGTAAACCATAATAAAAAACACACTCTGGTTTGTAGAAGATTCTCTGGAGACTTGCAAGAAAAAAAGTATGCACACTTTCTGTCTACTATTTTTAAACCTCAATCTCAAACGGATACTCAAGGTCACCTAAGCTGAGCTTTGACAGATGCGATGTTTAACTGATTGGAAAGAAAACAGCGGGGCGGGATGTGGCGGCAATAAAATACTGGCATTCCCTTGTCAGGCCTTCAGAATTGCTCAGCAGCTGTGGTTGGATGATGCACTTTGTGGATCAGCCATCTGGTGGGAGAGTCCTTGGATTTGGGAGGATCTGTCAGATTATTGGTTTCTCCATGCTCCTCCTGGGATCAGGAGAGAAGATGTTGACAACCATGGATGCTTTGTGCAAAAATGTAGCGTTTCATTGGCAATGCTCATGGTGAAGTCCATCCGCAGAGAGCAGAGAAAAAATTTGGAAATTATACTTGGCAGCCCTGTTATCCCACCTGCCCCTTCCCCTTCTCCCTTGAGTCTGGATTTTCCTTCTGCTGGGGTTACTGTCAAGGTACCAGGCATAAACTCAAAGAATCCAGCGATATTCCCACACAGTTGGCCTGCCTTTCTGGCCATGTTCGAATCCAGAAGGTTGAAAACATGTTCTGGGAGTTGTAAAATCCTAATTTTAGGGATAGTGCTAGCAAATCTCTTTTTAGGCTATTTTCTTAATCATCTGGATAATGTCTTTTTTTGCCATTCTGCATCTTTAGTTAAAATGCCTGTGGAAAACTTGGGAAAAAAAGATATTTCTGCTAGAAGTGTCACTGATCTCACAAAATGCTTTACAGATGCCACTGCCACCACAAGGGAAATCAGTGGTGAAATACAGACCCAAAACTGAACCTTCCAAAGTCCAGGCTAGCATACTGTCATGAAGAATCCTTTCCTCCGGACCAATCTGATATTCTTTATAACTGTCATAAAAGTAAAATAAAAAGAAGTAGGAAAATTCCAACCTTCTTTAAAACTACAAAAGGCTTTTTCTTTCTTTTTTTTTTTTTTGGTTTTCGAACCTAGATCAAAAAGATTACTCTGTGATTTAAACATATTGCATTTTTGCAGCCAGCAGTGAAAGCATTAAAATGAGAATATTTCTGTCCTGAATGTCTGTGAATTTACCATCTGCAGAGAAGAAAAGGCTCAGTTGCCTTCACAGTTCACATACCAATGGCCTGCTTCTGCCTCGGACTAAATTCCTTTGGATTTCCACCACTGTCCAGTGAGGCTAATACTGATCCCTAAATATATATCCAACATGGAAAAAAGTCAGTCAAAAATTTACTCAGTACAAAAACAAGTCTCCTCCTGTCCTACAGTGCTAAACATTTACTAATACTATGTACTGAAGGCTTACTAAATCCAGAAACTGTGGATTTGGGACCTTTTCCCTCACTATGATGGATCGCTATTATCTTTTTCCCACCACAAGCCTCACCCAGTATGTAGAAGATCTTTGGTCTGTAAACTGAAAATTATAATTGTTAACATTTTTAATCTTCTTCCAGCAGGTGGAGGTAGATGTGTGTTAGATTTTTGGGAAAACAAGCGAGATCTATAGCTCAGAAAGCAGTTTTATGTGCATCTAAACAATGTTTGCAATAGCTGCTATACGATCTCTTTATCTATGACTCCCTTTTGTTTTCTTCTCAAAAGAAGGAGAAGTAGAAATGAAAAGGAAGAATACTTCTGCTTTTGTAATGTGAAAATACCTTGTCTCCCTTGAAACTTAAAATTCCAGTGTGGATAAAATTAAAAACTCATCACAAAGTTGAACAAGTTCCTATTACTCTTTATTTGTTCTCTCTAACTTTCAGTTTTTTCCAGAGTCTCAATTTGGAGATGGAAAGTCAGCACTGTGATGGAAAATGCCTTTTTCCAGAAGCCTTCTGCCTTACAAACAAGGGCCAAATGTCTGAGGTAAGAGCCTGATTGCATTTGGAAAGCCCATGTGAAGATTTCTTTACAAGCTTCTTCCCTTGGCATCACCCTTTGCTCTGAACACTGATGAGAAGGAAGAGTTTCAGGAGACATTCTCCATGTGGGTTCCCTCAGACAGCCTCTTCTCAGGGCTTCACCAGGAGATTATTGGTGTCTGGGCACATGCAAGAGGCATCACAAACCTTGTGGGAAGCACACAAGGGGAGCTTTCTCTGAACAGAATTCACCGGATATGGAAGGGCCTCTCCACTAATGACTCACTTGCTCAACTCCAAACATTCCTATCCCATGTTGATCAGATAATGATCTTTAAAAAATTGTAGCTGCCATACAAATGGAGAGCAGAGGAAGATTCCTGGAGGATTTGTGTTCCAACCTGAAGGAACCCCTGGCTTGTCAAAGGGATTAGGGTGAGCCTAACAAGGCTCACCCTAATCCACATCTTCTCATGGAAGTTGAGTTCATTTGGGGCAATGAGGATTTTTCTCATTGGGTTTCATTTGCAGCCCCCTTTTGATAAGGGCTTTCCCTGGAAAACCTCAGTTGTCAGGGTTAATGGCTTAAGCAGTATTGATAGATTCTGTTTATGTTGGGTGAGGAGGTTCAGGTGGCCCAGTCTAATGTAAGCTTTCCGCCAACTGTAAACAGCAGCTTTTTATGTCAAAGCAGTGTTTCTGCCTTTTGACAAAGCATTAACAGACCTATGAAAGGAAGAACCCAGAGTGAGGACAGTAGGAATAGCAAAGAGGTTTAATAGGTCATTAATACCACAAGTTGTGATAAGTTGACAAAGGAGTTTGTCTTCTCTGCCAAGGTCCCAGAGAGAGTTCACATCCACCATATTCTGGCTCCTGTTCTCAGTTCAGCCTGAGGAGCTGGAGAGAATTTTGTGGTGGTGTCTCTGCCAGCTGGGAGGAAAAGTCTGCTGTAGCTGCTTAGACCTCCCCAGTCTTATGGTGAGCTAGGGGAGATTCTGCCTTTGACCACAGCCTTTTCCTGAGGCACTCATTTAGAAATGGCTTGGCTGAAATGGGTCCTGCCTGGGAAAATATTTCCTGTATGGATTCACAGGAAGCTTCCCATGTGTTGTCTGTACCCAGGGCTATTCCTAGTCTGACAGCTCTGTGATGACAATCGGACTAAATTAAGACTAACTCTACGCCTGTGGTCTGGCATTAGGATGTGACACCTTGGCTGGTATCTTCATTATCTGGTCCCACCCAGAAATGAGACAGATCCAAGACTCTTTGGCTTACAGGGAGGAGGATTGGCCACTGGCCCAAGCTAAGAGCAGAGGGAATGTGGAGCTGTATATCATGTGGTGCAGGAGCACCAGCTTTCCTCTCATGTTCCCAGCCTTGGTGATTGGCTGTGCAGACAGGGAGAATACTACAAGGCACATGCTTTGCTACCTGAGCCCAGATGAAATTGGTTCATGGGCCAAAACATTGAGTTTTTTGCGTAAGGACGAACATTCAGTCAGGAAAGGCAGTGTGAGCATAAAGGTCCTCCTAGGAACAGGAGAGAAGGGACATTGTGGGAGATGAGGTTAATTCCACCCAGAACAAATTAGAGGGGTAGGATAAGGAAGAAGGTCTATAGGAATGTTAAGGTTAACTTACTAAAATTTGTGTCCTGTAAAGAAATCATCCATACTCCAAAAAGCTTGTGATGAAAAGCCAGGTTGTCAGCAACATCATTTACGCTTTTACCACAGCTACCAGTAAAGATAAGCACAGTCCTATTTTAGAGGGAACTGTGAAAATGCTTGTGTAATCCAAGGACCCCACTACCTTTAACCTGTCAGCATCTCAGAAACTTTAACACACGGGGTTGCCACTCAAAGGATGAAGACTTTCAATTTTTTTTAAATGTGATAATATGTAAATAACTTGTATTGGTTGTGACAAAGTAAAAAAGTACTTGGGGCTGCTCCAGACATCTTTTTGTGTTGTAGCAAAGACCTCAGGAGGGAAATGGGAGTTGTGTAGTGTGTGACAATCTTCATTTATGGGATGCAGGTACCAGAATCAGAGAAAAATCAGAGACAGAAGGGTTTTACTGAGCTCACACATCACAGCCTCACTGACTGTGGAGCAATACTGCTTCCCAGGGAGGTCTTGCCTACCTCTGCACTACCAAAAAAGTCTCAAGCCAAGACTACTCTTGCATCTCTTTCTCTTTGCTGGGATCTTTTCTATCACCTGCAGGCCTTCAGGATAAGATGGAACTTATCTTTATAACCATTTATTAATGTTGTCGACTGATGAACTGGCAGGAGAACAGTCTGGCGGAGCAGTGAGTCTGCTGAGAAACGACCAGTGGGAGGCCTGGGTGAGACAGCAATGGACTGTAATCAGGCTTGCACCATCTGATTTTGCTTCTCTTATGCTGACAGATTCTTGGCTCAAACCCAGTAACTCACAGAGGGTAAAGGATGGCAACGAATATTTTGGCATGGGAATTAGCAGAGCATTGCAGGATGTCAGAGAACCATCACCTCAGAGTGCCACAAAGTGGTAAAAATGAGGCTTACAGGGTTAAGCCATGTTAGAATGAACTTGCTCTGCCAGTTCAAAACAGCTGAAAAGTCTGTTATCTCCATTTATTAGTTTAATCCTTTAATCCACCTTGCTGTCCAATTAGATTAATGAAACAAGAATCCCGTTAACAGCTTGACCTGTGTTATCACACTTGTAACATGGGAATAAATGTATTTATGGAAGGGGTGTGGAAGTTCCTGGGTAAGGACTGCAATAGGGTTTATTTAATGAGGGCTGAATAGCTCATTAGTGACCTGAAGAGCATAGGAGGGCTCGTGGAACTAGCCCACTGTCAGAAGACAAGGTGATGTTCTTGCTATGATGTTGCCTAACAAAAATTTTAATAGTTCAAAGGAGAATTTATTGCTTTGCTCAAGTGCTCCTGATTTGCTCTCAGACTTTTTTATTTTTTTAATATAAAATGGTTGGGACTAAACTGCTTTATATATTAAGAAATGGATCTGCTTGCAAACAGGATCTGTGATAACTATTTAATGGAAACCAGCAAAATGCTTTGCCGGTGTGTCTGTAGGACTTCCCTTAAATTGCTAGAGGTGTTCAGATGAGTTTCCCTGACAAGCACTGACACTCTTTTCTCTTTTCTTGGGCCAGATTCTGGTCCCATACATTACTCTCCAGAGCATTTTGACTTCAGTGGTCCTCTTGTCTGGTAAGACTGCTTATGGAGCAAGGCCAGTGCTGAACCACCCTTGACACCAGAGACTTTTGGAAGTCAACAGGATTGAAAGAGTAACTAGTCACTAGATAAAGACTTTTCTGAAAGGACTCCCATATTCCATTTCATAGAGTGCCTGAGGTGCTTTTGCCTATCTCAGAATCAAATTAAACTTTGCTTTGTGCTAAAACATACTAGATAGGGAGGCAAAGGTGGTTAAGGCACTCATCAGGATTTGGGAGTGCTTTGTTTAATTCTGTGCTCTAAGACTGGTTCCCTGCATGACCCTGAGGCTGTCCCTCAACCCTGTGGTGTTTCATTTGTAAAATGGGCAGGATATCTCAGAGTTCCTCCACAGGAATGCAGGAAGGAGAAAGTGTTAGACACTAGGTTGTCTCTAACGTCCTGGTAAAGATAAGATATCATGGAAGCCATAAGAGCTTATAATCAATTGAAACAAAGCTCTGGGACTTCTCTGTGTTTCTTTACTTCCCTCTCAGCATTGTCTGTGTTAATAGGTGAAGGCACATGAAAGATGCACTCTTTTTTACCAGTCTCTCAACTCTTGCCACTTGTTCTTTGGCCCCAAAGTCTTATTGCTACATCTGAAATACTACATGGTAAATCTACCCTGAACCACATTTTTTTAGTCACTCTGTGCCCTGTGATCTCTGAACTAACATCTGTCAGGGACTGTTGCTTTGGTCAAAGCCACAGGAACATGAGGTAACACACAGCTTTCTCATTCTGAAAACCTGGTATGGGAATGACATGAGCTCACCCACCACTTTTTCACTAAGTAAACAGCCTGCAAATGGAATTTAGCAAAAAAATGTGCTATGGTTGCAAAGGATTCTGGGAAAAGCTTTAAAAAAGCCATAGTGGTGAACTGTTTCTAGCCAAGTTTTTGGCAGTTGCATTATTTGAAGATAAACCTTGCCCCTGCAGACTTCAGTATTCTGAAACAAGTATTTTCTGGCCCAGGAAATTTCTCACAGAGGCTGATTAGATGACCCTTAGCCTGTAAAATCAGAGAATAATTTAGACCGGACAGCACCTTTGGTGGTTTCTGGTTCAGTTCACACCACGAGGCTTTGATGGGTTCCACCAGGACCTGTCTGGAGGAAAAGGAAAGATAATATGATGGAGATAGCTCTGGAAACTCTAAATAGCAACATCTTTGATGATTAGGATGGTTTTATTGCTTTTCCTGTTAGGGAAACTACTAGGGGTGTCTTCATAAGGCACCAGCATCCAGTGGGTTGGAAACAAGGTATTAACAGTCTTGGCTCTGTTTTGAATATACATTCTTTTGCCATATAGCACTGAATAGAGCAATTGTTCTTTTTAAATTGTCTAATGAAAATGCTATCATCCTCTTCAACAGCAGTAACAGAGATCTGTGTTCACTGGACAAAAAACTTTCCAGGAGTCAGGAATCCTGATCCATGCTCTGATCCTGGTTTGCTCTGTCGCCTCAGACAATTTACTTCTGTGTCCTTCTTTTCCTTTCATCTGCAGGATGTCCTTTGAAATGTTCTGATGAAGATCTCCATAAATGAACCGTGAAAATAAAAGTTACTATAATAATTAAGGGTATATTTAGCCCCTCTTGAATGACTGAAGACTTGATTTAAAAAGTCAGGAAAACATAATGTTCTCTTTAAACAAAGTCAGGTAAAAGCTGCCAGCAAAGCAGCATTTTTAGTTTTTAGGAAATATTTACCTGAATTCTATTTGATTGGAAAAATTCTAATGAAGCCCAAGCTCAGGGCTTGCTCAACCAAGTAAGTTGGCCCTGGTGTTTGCAGAGCAGAGATACCTCTTGCAAGCTGACCATAGTGAGGATGGTCACTTCCAGTCAGGGGGGGCTCTGAGCACAGCCTGGCTGTGCTCTGTCTGCTGGGTTCACTCAGGTGTTAGGGACAAGCAGCACGTGGCAGACCAGAAGGAGTTATGATCAGAGAAAATGGGTGGTATGTTTCTATTTTTATTAAACATCCAGTTTGACTCAACCAGAAAATGCCACTGGGGAAGAGCTCTCAGATCCTACATCTTCAAATATGCTGAGGGTAGGGTCTGCTCTTTAGAGGAAGCTGGACACAATATTAACTGGCTTAAGTTCTGTTTTGAAGCTGATTCCACTTGTGGGAACAGCACGATCTGCTGTCAGGCCTGAGTGGGCACAGAAACCCTGAGCAAAGAAATGGGAGAGCTCCACTGCCGCATGTAAATGAAATCTTAGCGCTCTGTCTCTCTCAGTCCAGACAGAGGACATTGCTGCAGAGTGACTGCACAACCAGGTCTAGAACATGCTCCTTTTCTAGAACATAAACCAGCCATTTCCAGATGGTGAAAGAACAAAGAAGAAAGACCATAATTGGATCTCACTGTTTGTGGTTTTATTTTATCCCCTCCCTTTGCTTTCTAATGAGAGTCAGCAATTTGGAGAGTTTGTGGACACAGTGTTCACTGGAGGAGCTTTCATTTCATGGTTACCCATTTGTGCTCATTGCCAACTTTACAGCTAATTGAAACAAAACTGAGCTTGTAGATTAAATGGCAACCCCTGGGATTTGTTTCTGCAATTACCAGCACTCCTCCTAGACAGATTCTAATTCAATACCAAGTTCCTAGACCCACATGCAGAAAACACTGGGAAAAATCCCACTGCCTGGATGACATCACAGTTAACTCTGTCCAGTCCAATTCAGCCCCTACAGTGCATGACAACTGTAGGTGAAATCACGGCCTGTTCAAATCTGGGAAATTTGCCACTAGCTTTGTATAGTTAGATGAAGGCTAGGATTTCACCTTGGAAGACTGTAGGAACTCTTTTTTCTTGACAGCACCACATTTCCAGCTTCACAGCTTGCTTTGCAATGGCTGAAGTTTTACAGAGAGTATTTTCCCTCAGTGTGGTCAAAGCGATTAATGCATTTCATAAAAACACATGCTCAGCTTTGGAGCGTAACCTTTAGCAAACCCCTTGCAGATACCCTGTACCCAGACTGAATTCCCTGAGTGGGAAAAAGGGGGGCTACAAAAGCCAGCATTTGCAAAAAAAGCTTTTTGAAAGCAGTTTTCAGGGGTTAAACATAAACCAGTCACCTCTGAACTATTTTCACCAACAGATATTCAATCTGAAAAGCATTCACAGACCAGGGGATGAATATGTGGCTAAGCAGATTCACAATGAGGCAAGCAAAAAGTTGGCTTTTGCTGTATCTTCTCACTGGCAGAGAGAGCTGGAGAGAATGCACACTGACTGGCAAGGATTTCTACTACCATATCTGTTTCCATGGTGTAAAGCAAAATTTATCTGCCAACTCACTGACAAACTTTCTCCACTTCTAATTCAATTGAACCTGCTTTCATTCCAGACAGTGCAGCTGGAGAGTTAACATGATAGAGCAGAAACCAGCCATATCAGGTTCTGGATCACCTTTTCTTGCCCTCTTTCAGCTCACCAGTAAGAATTCAAGCATGGAACAAACGCTAAACTTCTCTACGTGATGCTACAAGCCAAACAGCTCTTGGCTTGGCCCTGGGAAACCTGCAGATTTTATCCTGTTTTTTTCACTGAATATATCCAATAATACAGTAAAACTGGAATAGGAGATATGGGAGAAAATGGCCGGAGAATTTTTGTGTGAGAATGCACTAAAATACTTGAGGGTAGAAAAGAAAACAGATCTACTCACGCCCTATAAAACCCAAGGGAGATTTGTGTGAGCAGTGAGGGATGGACAGGACTTTGTGAATTCCAAGAGGTAGTGGCTTCCAAGAGCCAGCCAGAATAAGCTGGAGGTGTGTACAGAGCAGAGGAGGGGAAGGAGATTTTTACACAGTCACAGAGGTTGTTAAACTCTGGAGCTCTCTGGCACATGCCAACCCTTTACACGGGCTCAAAAGTTAGTTAGACAAAAGCATAGAAGAAAAATCAATTGCAGAGGTACCAAAACACAACAGACACTACTTCTGGCTCAATGTCTCTGAAGGACAATTTTCCAGAGGCTGAGAAAGAACACCTTGGGGAACTGTGGATATCATCTGTCTTGTCTTTATACTTTTCCATGGACATCTCTCATAAACTACCAGCGCAGACAGCATCCTTAAAAAACTGGGTATAAGAAGATAAAAACTGTCACCCTGGATCCATCTGTGCTCAGAACCAGACACTCATGCTACAGGAGGCAGAATTTGAAAGAAATACAGCCCTGCTTCTCTCAGCAACTGCCCCCTGCACTCAGGTTCTCACAATCTCCAGTGTAAGGACACTCTGAGATAGAGACTTACAGGTGTTTTCCTTGACATTTCCAAAGTCATTGAACAGCTCTAAGGGGAAGGAAATGCACCTATGATTTCAGGTGTTATATGATTTCAGCTGCCTGAGCATCTCTGCTTTACTGTCTCTCTCCTTTTTGAAGATTATCTGACAAAATGAAGTACAATGATGATGGAGAGCTCAGTGATGCCACATTTCTCCACATCTTGTGGAAATAGTCAGGTAGAGGGGAACGAAATCTTATTAGCTCTCCCAGGGAGAGAAATCATGCTCAGCCTAAGCCCTATTAGACATCAGAGAACTCACACAGGGCTGTGTGTATTGGAAAGGTGGCAGTATGTGCTGTGCCCTCACACAGTAATTAGTTTTGTTGTCAAGTTGGCTGCTGAGATACCTTTGCCCAATTCAATCCACAGTGGGCTTTCCACATCTTTGCTCCAAAGCCCTGTTTATGAAGAAAAACACAATCTTGGCGACTGCCATGCAAATGTCACATTTTATGAGCAAGACAATTTCTCTAAGAAGAGGTTTTTTTTCTTTTTTTTTTGGCAGGCTTTCAGTCCATGGCCTGGGTCTCCATGCCTCCGGTTCCCCCTCCACACTGTACAGAAATGGACACTGCAAATTTCTGTCTGAGGCCAGCCTTGGCAAAGGAGCCAACGAGAAGAGAAACAGCCTGTGCTCTAATAAGTAAAATATTTATGTCTTGCTTTGGCTAACATACCCTTTCTCAATAAAATATTTTTCCCAGGAGTAGTTCTATGAAAGGGAGGGGGTTCCTTTATTATGTCCTCAAATAATTCTTTTCTGCTCCCCTTCAAAAGCCTCAAAATCAAAGGACACTGTGCTCTGAAGCTTTTTGTTGCCATTCTTTACTTTGTTATCATTAGTTACAACAACCATTATATTGATTTCCATTACGAGCTCCTAGGAGCTGGCTAATCAGCACCCCATTCCAGGAAAGGCTCTGACAAATCCCTCACAGCATATGCATACACAAAGCTTGTAGTCTACAAAGACCAGCTAAACAGACTGTTAGCACATTCCCATGCCAGGGAACTGCAGCATGGAAAACTCCAGCAGTTCAGCAACAGCCCCTGCGGAGCCCAGGGCAGAAAGGGAACAAAGCTCTTAAGTGGCACTGGTCATTTCTTGCTGTGTCTCAGGTGACCATTCTGACACGAGGAGATCCTTGAGAGATTCTCCACTCCTGAGAGAGTCATCGATGGTGTTCCACACTTTAGCTCATGGCTCACCTCACAGTCAACAGTGCTCCAGGTTTACAGCTCCCACAGCAATTTGTGTGATTTAGGGCAGGCCCAAGCTCAGGTGGGAGGTCACTGGCCTGACCTATTTCTGGTCACATTATCTCCAGCACTCTTCAGTCCAGGTGACAAAATCACTCGTGGCAACTGCTCTCTCTCACTAGTGTTACAGTACACATGCATTTGGCCTATCCCAGTTGCTTGTATCATTTTCGTTACTGAGGACAGGAGACAAAACTCCCGTCCCCACCCCAGCTGAGGAGAATGACCCTTAGTTTTGGTGGAGCAAGATTTCGCTTCAGAAAGCTACATGCAGACAGTCAAATCTTCTTAGAAAGATTTGCCTATCCACTGAGAAACAAAGCTGGGCTGTCACTAACCACAAGATACATCCTGGTCCATCTGAAGTTCCTCCCGTCAGTTTTGCGGGCAGGAGGTTCAGATAAAGGGAACGAGCAGACACCTATACTATTGTAGAGATCCCTCCTCCTCAGACTGCTTTTTGCTCACTGCTTATCTGGATTTCAGACCAACTTCTCATGCACTTACAAGTCATTCTTTGCCGTGTATCTCTGGGTCATAGAGCTTTGTTTATATGCTTACAATACATTCATGTCAATGCATGAAGCTGTGTCCTTGGAGTGAAACCTCATTTGCTTTGCTTGCCTTACCTTCTTTACAAAGCTCTTCTCCCTTACCCTTGAGTTGCCAATCCCCGAGGCACAGCTGGGATTTTAGCTGGCCCTTCTTAGATCCTCAAAAGTATGTATGTGACAGAGCTACTAGGAATGTCTCGAGTTGGAAAAAGGTTTCAGTGGTAACTCTCTATTATATTCCAGGGAATCCAACTCAGTCATAAGTCCCTAGTAACCTGCCTGCATCATGTTTTTGTGATGGAAACCCAGCTCCCAGCTCTCAGATGGCAGAACCCTGCAGATGTCACTTCAGTTCTCTTTGAACTAATGACCTCAAAGCAAAGTGCTCCACCTCAGGATTCACTTATGACCCCACAGACTCACTCAGCCTCTCCTTCTCAGTTACCACCCTCCCAGAAACCGTGGTTTGGTGGGGAGAAGGAGAAGAAACAAAAAAACCCCAATCACAGACTCTGTTACCTCTAAAGGAAACACAAGAGGAAAAGTCCCATGGATACCAATAGCAAAAACACACACAACCTGGAAGGAAGAGAGAAAAGAAAACCCTATTTGGGATTTTAAAAGAAAAGTTGAGCATGCACACACAATACCCCTTGGCAGAGGAGCCCAAGCTGGAAAATGTTGCAGCTCTAACATGCTGTGCTCAGAGAAGGTGTTAATGGTCCAGCCATCCTGTATTCTTACACACAAACAGGAGAGGCCCTGCAGAACTGTAGGGGTCTTTTAAGATCCCCGTCCAGATGGAAAGAGCAGAGAGAGTTATGTAGGATTAACACAGGAGGAGTGGAAGGAAAGAGGTGAAGGAAAGGCAATGTCCCAAGCACTACAGCTCTGAGCTAACAAGGCAGGTCTGCTGTCTCACACATTGAAATGGGGATGCTGTGGCTGCCCCGCTCTCACACCTCAGCCTCTGCTCCATGCACTCACAGCGGGATGCCGGGGATTCCCTCCTCTCCAGGACTCTGGGCCAGAGCTGTGATTTACTGACCAGCTGCATTTAGGGTCACCCACCCCAAACTCAACTTGCAGTAGGAGTCAGAGGTTTCAGGACTTTGTCTGCCTGGGAGGAACCACTCAAGATGTGTTTGCAGCTGATGTTTGTAGTTGTGGTCTCTTCCTAAGAGCATCACAGATACTGTTGGCTCTTGTGCTTGAGAAAAGAAATACTGGAAAGGCTGTGACACTGGCCTATGTGTGTTTGCTTAATGAGAGCTGATGAAATCTTCACCCAAGTGTCAACCTTCCTGGCCCTGCAACCACACACCAAATCTTCATGTGGCTATGAGCCTCCAGGCGCAAAGCTCTGGGTGAAAGCCAGGAGTGTGTGTGCTTGTGGTCTGGGAATTTACATGCAGCCTGGAAGGTGTGGTGTCTTACCCAAAACCTGCCATAAACACAATGGGATACCCAAGGGCTGCTTCGCTTGGCCAGAGATGCTGTAACAAAATCTCATATCCAGAAAAAAAGATTTGGTCATATCCAAGTACAAGTTAAAGCTTTGCAAGAGTCAATATTGAGGGGACAGACATTATTAGACTGCACGGGACCACTGGGGGAGGCTGATTCTTCAATGTGCAAATGTTTTAATAAATCCTAGAATTTTCTAAACCAGACATAAATTAGATGGGCTTAGGTGAAGGAGACACTCCATGAAGTTCTGCAAGCTAACCTCCAGAAGAGCCAATTGTTACAGCATTGAACACTCATTAATCTCTACTGCAACAACAACTAGCTGCTATGAGAGATTAGTAATATCCAGAAGAAAATGCCGCTGAAAATTCAAACAATAAACTGAATTTCTGGAGACGCCAGTACTGGCTTTCACATTTTCAGACATGATTCACCACCATCATCTTTGTAAGAATTCTTCTCAGAAATGTTTGGAGACCATTTTTGACTGGTCTGTTGAGGGACAATTCCAGAGTTATAATCAGCTGCACACTACTAGGCAAAGTGCTGGATTGTTGAACTCATGTACAATTTTCCTGTGGATTAGATCAAATTCCTGATGTAGGAAAAACTATTAGGGCCTCCATTCTGCTTTTACTTCTGAGAGCTTAACACACATGTTACTGACTTCAACCAAGTGATTTCCAACATATACCTGTGAGAATGCAGGATCAAACCACAATGTGTTATGTTTCAAAATATTTTTTCACAATAAGTTGGTTTAGTGAACTCACTTTTCACCCTGGAGAGCTGACTGTAATGAGATCACACAGAGAAAGGATATGGAGTTTCACACTAATCTCCAGGACACAACATGCCATATCCAAAAATCCTCTCTCAAATCAGTAGTGCTTCCAGTTGTGGAGCAATACCGTTTGTGGAGATAACTTGAAGGAAGCAGAGAGGTCGTAATTTCAGCTGTCATGTGGACATTTGGAGTGTACATATCAGGGATGTTGTGAGGATGTGTTTGCTCCCAGCTTATGAAATTCTTCAGTCTATGCTGAAGCTTTTCCTAAAGCTTCACCATCTAGAGCCACGTGAATATCTGACATTTTTTATATTGTTAGGGGATTTTTCTTTTTTTTTTTTTTTTTCTCTACTTGCACTTAGAAAATACAAAATTCTTTGGAATCATTAAGAAAAAAATCTTCCCTGTGAGGGTGGTGAGATACTGACACAGGTTGTCCAGAGAAGCTGTGGATGCCCTATCCCTGGAAGTGCTCAAGCCCAGGCTGGATGGGACTTTGAGCAGCCTGGTCTAGTGGAAGATGGCCCCACCCATGGTAGTGGGGCTGGAACAGGATGATCTTTAAGGTTCTTTCCAATGCAAATCATTCTATGATTTTTGGTTTTCTAATAGGGATAACCCTATCAAAACCTATCACGACAGCAGAAAAACATTTGATATCTCACTGTGGATAAACCTGCTGTGAGCTTTCCTTTAGCAACAGAAAGCAATATGACAGGTTGATTTCAGCATTAGCTAGATGAGATCTGAACTCTATTGCTACAAGGAAATGAGAATCGAAAAAGCAACTCTCAGAAAATCAGATTGCGCTAATCCCAGTCCAACATTCAAGCTAACAAATCTGTGAGGGGAAATGTTTGTCCCTGCCCTCTCTGCATCACTCCAAGATTTAACTGGTGTGTTTAATCCTTCATTTTCAAGGCAAACATTTCAAATTCTAGGGGCAAAAAAAAAAAGTGGTGTTTGTCAGTTCTAATTAAATTACATGCTTTATTTTATTTAATTAAATAGCCTAAAAGGAAATAAACTGGAAGAAATACTCTAACAAATTATTTAGAAGTATTTCATATGTATCTAAGAAGAGAACCAATTATAAACTGACAACTTAGTGCAAGAGAACTTCAATCTGGGTTTTATTGCAATAACAAAAGTGCGTATTTAAAAGACTTCACACAGAGCATCTATTCAGAAACAAGCCCGAAGACAGTCAGGGAATTAAAAAGAGGATAGTGTTTTGAATTAATCTAGAACATTTTTGTGGATTAGTTTACAAGCACAGAATGCCTCAGGGGCCTAGGGACAGCACAGAGTACTGAAGTCAGAGGGATCTGTCTTTTTCCTGTTGCTGGTGATTAGTTCATATCTCTTTGACACCATGTTTACAAGCCCCTAATTGCCTCATTAATACCTCATTATTACTTAGAAAGTGAAGAAGCTTTTAGCTTTGAAGCTGCTTTGCTGCACTTGAAGGCAAATATAGGGGGAATTTTGAATGTGTTGGTACTAATTAAAGTTGAAGTCTGTTTCCTGTTGCTTGTGGGTGGGTGTTAATGGCTTCAAAGAAAAAATTAGGCTTCAATTTATATAACTCACCCCTTAACTTACACACACAGGAACAAGTGCAAGTAAGAAGCCCACTCCTGCAAACTGGATTTACGAAGGGACACAGACCCACAGGTCTATTTTCTTTCATGCCTTTTCAGTGTGAACCAGACTCTGTGAAGGCTTGTTCACTACTAGACTGTCTGGAACAGACTGATGCTGGCCAGTTCAGTCCATACAGATCCAGCACGTACCTTCCCACGCTGCCACGCATGGACATGGCCCCATATTCTCCTTTTGCATCAGAACCTGAAAGCAAAACTGACTCATCACTGTAAAATTGCCTTGGGCCTATTTGCCTCCTGCTCTGTATGGACATTGTTTCCAGGTCACCCTGGAACCTTTGAGTTCAAAGCAAAACTAAAATCAGGCACAAGATCTTGTGATTCTTCACGTCCAACCACATGCACATATTTTCTATACAGATATCTGTGTATTAGTAAAGCAATACGTGTGCATGTGTACATAACAACACACAGCATCTCACTGCATCCAGTAAGCACATTTTTTCTGAAATGTGTCTGAGACTGAGACCTTTGAAAAGGGATCCAGTTTTCAAATGACTGTGCACAACTGTTTCAATATACAAATTGCAAATAAGCCAGTGACCGCAATTATGGTTACTGGATTATCATATAAATGAATAAATGAGATGTTTAGAACCTCATTTGGGCTGTAGAGATGCACTGTCTGATAATGTTTCAAGGAATTTTCTTCCAGCCCCAGACAGAACACAGACAAAGCAGACATTAACCACAACAAAATCAATTCCATGGGAATTTTTTAAAGAGAAATGTGCTTTCTTTAATTTATCTTGGTTTTAGGGGTCTGGGGATGTTGTGAATGAAGAAGGGGGTAAAGGAGAAGGAAAAGATGCCCATTTTTGGTAAAAGCATTCAGTTTCTTAATAAGAATTTTGGATGAGAAAAACAGTGAAAAAGTGTCTTTTCTGAAAGCAAATGGAAAACCTACACAGACTGGAAGATGTGGATACAAAAATAAAATGTTTTCCATACAAATTAAATTCCCAAAGAGGCATTTTTCACCAGCATTGTTTTTCAGCAGTAGGGGTTGGGGGTGGGCACAGAAATAAAGCAAGTCTAGAAGGCTGAACATTCCTTGATGAAGGAGTCAGGATTTGGCTGAGAGTCCCCCAGACTCAGGGTTTAGCTCAGGCTGCTCAGAGTCACCGGTGATTAAGGGGCCTTGTTGTCACAGGCCCAGGACAGCAGCTCTTGGCTTACCATGAGCACTCCTAAGGCAGAGCTCAGAACAACTCAGCCTTTTACGTTCCTCTTGTACCTCTCATCTCCTCTAAGAGGAGGTAAATTGATAAAATCCTGATTTCATTTTATTTCTGCATTTAAAATGTCAATAATATTAAATGGCACATGCAGCTTGACATCACTCCTTTACATACATTACTGCAAAGAATACACATATGAAACAAAATTTACCTAAAATCGTTGGACAGAAAACCAGTCTAAAATATGGGTAAGGAAGGAACCCACTCCTCCTGTGTTATATTTACAGTATTTTGATTTATATCAAACATTTTAAAAAAGTATTAAAACAAAAATAATTAAGGCAAGCCAAATGCTTTCCTTGCCAGCACGCAAAGCTCGTCCGACTGGACATATTGAGGCTATCAATCGGTGGTGTGTATTTATAACCCAGTGCTCAGACAACTTGGAACGACAAATGCAAACAGCCACAAAGAAGTTACTTTGTTCGCTTGGCACAAACACATCCCCGAGATGAAAAGCAGCCTGGCGTTTATTTTGGGCCAAGCTTCCTCATCTCATGATCCACAACGTGGCACGGAAAGGGCAGTGTTACCAAAGGACATGAAGCACATGGAGATGCATCATTAGAGCAAACACAGACCAGGGTGCCAGATTTTGTTATTCTTGCTTCTTCCTTCCCAGAGTGGATGTCACTTTCCCTCCGTTCTTCTCAAAGCACACTGGTTTGGAGCTTGGTTGTTTGTTGTTTGTTTTTTTTTTTTTTAAGGATCAGGCTTGTCGGCACAGCCTGAAAAGCTCTTAGAGCTATAATTTAAAACTGAATTGTGTTGATTGAAAACACGGCAAGCATCTGACTGCAGACATGTCTGAAGACTTCCACATGCGTAGTCAAACGAGGACTGGTGAGGACATGGAGGGATTTGCCAGCAATATTAAAGCAAGCTCTGCGGGCACATGATCCCCAACTGTGCCCTAGCAGGCAGCCTGGGAAATGCCCATCTAGAAATGCGGTAGATTCCCTTACCCACTGAGCCACGGAAACCTGAGCTGTCCAAGCAAGCAAGACACTGTGATGAGCTGTCATTCTTGAGAGGCTTCTCAGAACAGAGTTCAAATCCAAGACTAGAGGAAGAAACTTCAGTGGGGTCCAGGCTGGTTTGACACTGATACCTCATTTATCCTCCAACATGACCAAATCACAAGAGAAGCAAAGGAGGAGAACGGAAAGAGCAAAAGAACTCCAACAGAGTGTTTAGTCAGTGAACACAAGGCTTCCTGGGAGGAGAGAGCACAGTGCCTTTTGTGGGGAGCTGGCTGAGAGAACGGCAGCAAGGTGACAGCTACCAACAGATAATGAACAGAGGCTGCAGGAGACTGGGGCAGTTCGGTTTTAGGAATGCTGGCGCTGTTCCAGTTCAAAGGGGGTATCTTGTCATCTTCCATGGCTCCTTCAGGGGAAGATCTGATCAGGCTTCTAGTCCTTATCTCCATGGGCAGACATGGACACCGGGCCTTCAGTCACATTGTCCCGTGCATGGATAATGGAAGCTTGGCTGTTTGATGCTACAATGCTTTCATTCTCCTCATACCTGCATCCTCTTAGATATGGCAGGGAGCTAAAAGCATGAGAAAGTCTTAATAAAGTTTTGAATGTCTTACAACACTCAGGCTTTAAAAGGGTGGTCATTGGTGATTTGGGAGACTTTTCTCTCATTTCACTTAGGAAAAGGATTTCTCACAGCTCTTAAAACAGTGGAATAGATATACATATATTTTTCAGTATATGGATTCAAATCCTTGGTTTCTTTGGAAAAAAACCATATAAATTCTCATGGATTTGTTATTGCTTGCTATAAATTTACTACTAAGAAAGAATAATATTTCATTTGCTTTATCGTCAGTGCATCTAAAGAAGGTGAAAATAGATTTAAGTCTTTCATTGAGCATCTTGATGAGTGTGGAGAAGGAACATAAAAAAGAAGCCAAAAGGACACTTAAAGAATTGATATAAGGCACCATCAACAATAATTCAGTTGATAAATTTAGGTCTCCTTTGCAATGAATTACAATGCCAAGAGATTTGTTCTGTAAATTCTGTCCAGAACTTGGCAATCCCATTCCTAAAAAAAAAGAAAGTAAATTCTCAGGGAACTAGAGCAATACTTTCCATCTGAATAAGCTGAGTTTGGTCTTACTCATCGGCTTTTAAGCTCTTCCTATTTTACACAGAGGAATAGGGGCAGTAGAAACAGTTCACCAGCACAGGACCTCAAACTCTTCAGGTTACAGATTCGTGGGTATATGCACAGCTTCACGAAGTTAAATCCACCAAGCCAAAGCCATTTGCTTGGCAGCTCTACTTATTCCATGATTCTTTACTATCTTCACAGTGACCTCATTCAGAGAGGACACCACAGGGATCTTACCTTCCTGTATAAACCTCCAAATGAGGTAGGCTTGGGATTAGGAGAGCAGGACCTGGACTTCAGCAGTGGCAGAGATCCAAGTGTGCAGAAAAGTATGCTTGGTTTTTTGTGACAGTGTAGAGTGAAATCAAAGAGTCATGCTGTTTGTGCTCTGGAGCTTCTCCAAAACTTATGTTGAGACCCCGACTTGCCTCCATTTATCAAACGTACTTAGCTCAAAGAGTCTGACCGTGTGGTTACCACCATATTAGTATCTGAGATATTAAGTTTATGCTACTGAACAAATTTATGACTTGAAAGCCTGATCCTTGTCACTGGGGATTCAAGATGTGGACAGATGAAGCAATTTGCTCAGAGTCAAAGAGAGGATGGGTTACAAAGTTGAGGACTAAAGCAGAATCCTTGAGTTCCATGTTGTTGGCCAGTGCCCAGGGAGATCCCTTCTCCTTTCCAATGACTGAAAGATCAATGAATTGCTCTCTAAATGCTTCCAATGGGAACTCTCCAAAACACAGCAAATGGGATTTTTCACACTTTGACTAATGAAAACTTGGCACGTGGCATGACAAATAAAATCCTCGCTGCCAGCAGTACAGATATATATAAAATGATGTTTATTTCTACAGGGCTTGTGAATAAGCAAGACATTTTTCACCCAAGAAAGGCAGTTTCTACATGCATGTGTAAGTTAGCAACAACAACAAAAAGTGTGACTGATGACCCCAATGAACATCATCCCAATGAGATTTAAATAGTCGAAACTTTTTGCTTCTGAAAAGAAAGTCTCTCTTTTTACTTCACCCTACAAACTTCTAGGTTTATTGTGGCTATATTCTCTGTTCTTGACAGAAACACAGACATAATTAATCATTTTGTTTCATGTTTAGAGACTAGTTATCATCACAGGGCCAGGCACATATAGAGAGAGGTCTGCAACAAGATCTGCTCAGAAAGCACAGTGCCTGCAAGATCTACTTCTGCATGAAAACAGACCTAGTTTCTAACAAAAAGGGGGAGCTCATTCTACTTGCCAAATTATGGCATTTCTCTTATTTGATGCTTTTTTCCCTGCTTACTTGTGCTTTCCACGTGACCAGTGCTAACAAGAGGAGAGACGAGTCTTAACTCCTCATGCAGGCAGACTACAAGTGATTAGACACACACTGGGACTGACCAAAGTGCACTATAGACATGCTTCCAAAACAGACAGTTCTTTCTCTTTTTCTGCTGAAAATGTTTGGAAAAGAGTACACTGAAAAAAGCCCTGAAAACAGTAACCTCTGTGATAAACTGATAATGGGATCCTACCACATAAATAAAAGATGACCTGGCCATAGCCTTCCAGTTCACAGCAAACTTCATATCCCTAGGACAGCTCAGCAGAGGAGCCCTTGTAGGCATTTCAGGGACTTGCCATAATGTGAAATGTTTATTTTTTCTCAAGTCCAAAAGGATTACTGGGACTATTTTAAATTTGTTTCAAAGAAACAACAGAAGAGCTTTATAGTTCTGCAATAATCAGAAGATATGTAAGAAGAGATAGGTAAGTTGTGATGTGCTTTAGAATAGTAGAGCATCAGGTTTTATTCAAATAATTCTTCCCTACAGCTTGTAATGGATATACACAGTGTGATTTCAGGGCAGGAGTAGCTTCAAAGTATGGTCTGAGTATTGCAGATCCAAGCATGCACAGCTGGATCTCAAACGTATAAGCCACTCTGAGTTGCACATGAGGAAGGAAAGGGGAAGATTATGATGATCTGAAATGTCTAAGCTTCTTCCACATGATTAAGTGCATTTACATGTTCTACTCAAACCAGCAGAAGCTGCTTCCAGGCAACAGAAATTAGTAGGACTCCACACTAGGTATGTGGGTGTACAACATAGATATGCACTGCTCCTCACCTGAGACTTCCTAAAAACAGGACAAAATCATGATGTGGACAGGGAACTGGCAGTATTACAAGATAAATATAGGTATTGAAAAAGCTCCCTATCATTTTCCTCCTGGGGGAAAGGACAGGGGATACAGCATAGAGATGGGTAGGATTCCCTTCTAATGACCACAACCAGATTTTTCACAAAAGGAGGCAGCCAGATTTCTCCTGCAGCAGGTGCCCTAGAAGGCTGTGAGAGGGTAGCACATACTGGCAGCAGCATCCCCATAGCCCACTTATCAGGAAACACTGTCACAGGCTGTGTTGAAATCCAGAGAGAAGACCATCCCTATGATGACCCTGCAAAAGCATTGCTGCAGAGCTGGCATGAACTTCAAGCCTCAGGGTCTCTCAGCACCACTAGCACTAAAGCAGAGTTCTCCTCCTTAGTCTTACTCAGAAGTTATTTTATAACTTTGTAGGCAAATCTGTTATTTGCCCTTTTTAAGGGACTCAGGATGACTTGGAAGGCCTCACTAAGAATTAGCACACCTGTCCAGAGGAGCAATAACTTTGTTCTGGACCACTATTAAAAAGCAGTAATACGGATGACCTGAACCAAAAGAATGCATGGCACAGGATGGATGAAATTAAGTCAGTGGCTATTACAGAGTGCTACCCCCAGCCTCCACTCCTAAGTGAGAGAACATCTGGTTGGGATAGTGGAGGTCCACCTGACCCAGCTCTGGTCAGGCTAGATGAGATCCCTTCTAAATCTACTTGTCTAAGATTCATGAAACCCAATATACACACTCATACGGCATTCTGAGATTAGGGAAGCTCAGATCCTGACCAATTTCTATTGCTAAGCTCACAAAATACTGCAATAAATAATGAAAATGCTTCAGCTGCTATTTATTTGGGGCACTTTTACCATGTGACATCAGAAAATATTCCATGGTGGAATTTATTAACATAAAAATGGACTTGGTGAGACTTTGTGATCTATTAAACTTCCAGCTAACTAGACTTTTGTTTATCCAATCGACAGATGGTGTTTTTCTGAACTGGTTATGTTGATTCACAGCACTGAAGTGGTTACTGGAAAAAGGACCACGAGTTTAATAAGGAGCAGGCCCACACACACACAACAAATGTGAGCCATATTCTACCAGCTCCAAAAGAAAAAAAGCAGCAGCTTTTACACCAAATTACCAAAATATTGGCACATTTTGCATGTCTATTATGTGTTCCAAGCCACCAGAATAGGAATGCTGTTAGCAAATGAGCTACTTCAGACATACACACAACATTATTGCATTTGCTTGCAATATTCTGCTCCAGGTTAGGCCAAAGACACAGAGGCTGCTCTTTCAGAAGTGCTGTCTTGGAGGGCCGGTTTAGCTGCCTTATAATAAAGACTCATCCCACTTAAAAAACCCTCTGAGGCTTCTCATTAATAAACGCCAATGAACTTAATATGATACCCAGGTTGTATAAATCAATGGCAATCTAGAAACCAGGAAAAGAAAATAGAGTGAATGACAATAAAGACTGGAGCATTTGGAGGACTCCTGAGCAGCTGAACTCCTAATAATTCTCCAAACATGAAAGAGGCTTTAACTGTTTATGAAATTAAGTGGAGCTTCTGGAGCTGCACACTGAACTACGCTGAACAGGAAGAAACCTCTTTGCTTATTAAGCCTCAAGGAGATAATCTATTGTGCTATGGAAACAGCTACAGCCTTTTCTATGCAGCAGGGAGATTACTTCTGTTCAGGCGGATGAGCTGCTTTCAGATCTTTTTTTTTCACAATCTCTCTGATTTAGTATGCTTTAGGAATGGAACAGTAATGTTCTGCTTAAGGTGCAGACAGAAGATCTTGAAAAGACAGGATCCACCACACTTGTGGTAGAATATCAGAGAGGGGCAGGCTTCTGCCTCCCTGGGCTAAAATTCATAATATTTTTTCAGAGGATGGGAAAGAGAACTGAAAAGCATATAAGGGAGCATTTATAGTACTCATCTATCCCATCATCTTGTGTGTGTGTATGCATATATATATAGATATATAGATATATGTATGTGTGTGTGTATGAATGCACTAATATATATAAACACACACACACAGAGCTACATACACCTTCTTAGAGGTGTGCATAGGTAATATTATATACATACACAAGCGCAGACTAAACTTTATACAGAGGGAGAATGCATTCCAGAGTCTGACACTGGGAAAGGTTTTCTTCAGCTATTTACACGCCTAGTCTCAGGCAGGATGTGGTCTGTCATTGCAGAGGCCACAGCATAAGGTGAGACTTTGCAAAATGTAATACAAGCTATTAATGCTGGTTGGTCTGCAAAATTCATACCTCGTTCTTAGGAGGGAGGATATCGCGATTGACAGGGGATTTTCTTCAAGAACTAGATTGGTTGACTTTGCTACACTGAGGCAAAAGACACTGAATTGGACACAGGAGGACAAACAGGCAAGGAAATGTAACACTGACTACAGTGGCTACATTGTGTTACTTGCAACACACATAAAAAAAAGATGCGAAACATTAAAACAGTGGTGATAATTCAGCAGTTTCAATGTGACAGCCTTAAGTAGTGGAGGCTTGTTCCTCTGACAACTGCATGTTTCAAATCATGAATTGCATGACTGAGCAACGATGTTTTATGTGACTACAACATCGAAATCAATCTTCTGCAGGAAAATGTATTTGCCAGACACACCACAGCACAGGTGTCACAGCAAATAACAAGTCATGGCATGACAGCTAGCGGTGCAACTGCTTTAGGCTTCATACTTTTTTTGAGTCCAGGACAGCTACAGAGAATGCCACCTGTGTAAAAGAATAAAGAACTCTAATTAGCATCTTTAATTGGATTTCAGCAGCATGATCTAATATTGAAATTAACCGTGCTCAGAGTAGTTGGACCAGAGACCTCAGGAAGTTCCTTCCAATCTAAATTGTTCTGCGATCTGTAGCACACAAGAAGATGGAATCTCATCTGCCATCTCTGGCAGGAGCAGAAGACACTTTCAGCTTCATTCATGGAAGAAGGAAAAGCTGGGTTCTTACTCTTCCAGTTTTGACACAGGACAGGTTTGGGGAGAGTCACTGGCCGGAAGAGTTCCTTTTTTCAGGAAGGTTGTGAGACTGAAATCCACTGGGTGCCTTCTCCATGGTGGAGACAGGGAAATACTGATACACCACAGGCCAACAATATGGTGTTTTTCCTGTGAGGAAAGTGAATAGAGAGGAGCATGTTCTTTAAAAAAAATGTTACACTTCCCTGCATGCAAATACTGATCCCTCTCAAGCTGTTTTCTCTCAGATCTAAGAATCTTCTTTACCTCTTGGAAATTCACTGTAATCACAAGTTCCAATGCAAGCTTCTCATTAACAAAGACATTTACCCTCTATTACACAGGGGTTTGTTTTGCGTCATTAAAGATATTGTTAAAGCCTCCACAAATATTTTTTATACCCACACGGACTCCTTATTGAATCTGGCTGTCTTCACGTCCTGTTTTAGCACAACTCACTTGGTAAGTTGTTGCCTCACCGCACCCCTAAAAGTGGTTGCCTTTAAGTGGTTGGTGAAATGATTAATATTTATATAGTACGGTTCTTTGAAAATGATACATGACATAAATAACAGCTAAAACTATTTATTATGCTTCTACAAAAATAATACAGCTTTTTTAAGATTAAAAGCCAATTCCCCTATTAATTTTCTTAAAATTTGTTAAACTAAAATAACATAACCTTCCCTTCAGAGCTTAGCCCTCTTATCTCTTCACAGTTTTTAACAGTCAGTATTTTCCATCTGATTACTTCTAATCATACTGTTATACTGCTTTTACAGCCTTGGGCTTTATTACAAAGCTTCTCTATTACTCCAGATCGGCACAAAACGGTAGCAGGTAGGGAGCAATACACATTTTCCAAAGATCAGCACCATTATTTAATGTTTTTGTAAATATTTACTTTAGAAGCAGGCTAAATGTTACTTAAGATTTGTTCTAAACTGCTGTGTTTAAAAGTAAAAAATCACGAGGACATATGGAACTCATCTGAAGGAGAAAAAAATGTTACAATTTCACAAAAGAATTAATTTCTTTACTGTTACCAAAGAGCTGCCTTCATAAAACTTGTGGCATGCTTTTGTATCTTAGGTGGAACATCATGACACACATCATGTGGTTTTGTGGTCTCCTCTTCCTACTGCCTGAAGCTCTGGCTGCAGTTTCCCCAACCTGGCTGTCCCACCAAATCCGTACACACCCTCATCATGCTCCCACTGGGATTTCTGTTCCTGTTCTGCTCTTTTTTTTCCCCCCCCTTCATCTTAGTCATCTTACCCACAAGCGGCATAAATCAAGGCGAGGCCGTGTTTTCACAGCTAGACAGTTCTTGCAACATCAGGGCTGAGTTCAGGGAAACGGCTGGAAAACTTGCCATCCTTACACACACACACACACACACACACACACACACACACACCTGCCTTTTGGCTCATGGAAGACAAGCACAGTGCCGAAGATGTTTGTTTATTCTTGCCCTGGGTGCTTTGATATGTACGCTACTGACGAGGGCAATCGCCTCCCTCACAGCACAGCACCCGGCTCTGAGCGGGGCCTCACATCCTCACAGACCTCCCAGGCATCTTCTCCAGAGCGGGAGGTGCTGGGTCAGGTCAGTCCTGAGGTCCCTACCAGCCTCCTGACGAGGCGCCGCTGCTCTCCCACTGCTTTGGAAAGGATTTGGGAAGGAGCTAGAGAGAGGGTACAACACATCAAAGCCACTATGCCAGGCAAGTGCAGCCACGCCTCTTTGGAAGTGGCACTTGCTGAATGCAACAAGACTTTGATCCAGCTGGAGCAAATGCAGCTCTATGCTACAGTGTCATGACAGTATCAAGCCGGTAGCTTTTAAAAGGTTTGTAGCAGCTTAGGGAAAAGCAACAGTGTCCTGTGTTGTGACTCTACTTAGCCCTTGGCGTGTGACATCTGCTGGGACATGGGCTGCACCTTTCCTGCTCTGGACCTTCATTTCAGCTGTGGTTACCAACAGTGACTCTGCATATTTAGGATGGGTGGGCTGAGAACGAGTGCCGAGGCACACTTGAGAGAAAGGTGGGGCTGCTGCAGAGGAAAGATGGCGTGGGCACACGAAGCCAGGCCCTGCCCTCCCGGTCCTTGTGGGATTGTGCCATCACACCAGCAGTGCCAGGGAAGCAAGCTGGTGGGGAGGCCACGTGAGAACTCACTGCCTACAAAGCAACACACACACACTGCTGCCACTCCATATCCCAACAGCACGGAGCCACAGGTCACTCCAGGCCACCAGCACCCACTGTGGCCGTGACTCGGTTGTCTCACTGGACCATCCTGTGCCGCAGCAATGGGACACCCTGTGTGCTAAAAAAATCCTTCTGCCTCTATGTCTTTCTCTATTTTTCCCTTATCTGAACCATATCTCTAAGGGTGGAACCAGAAAATGGAATATTTATTTGAAATATTAAAGAACTAGAAACACGATGAAGAAAAGCCAGTCCCCTACGCCGTCTGATTTTTACCTCAGTAACCTGTGTGGCTGCTTTTGTCCATCAGTCACCACAGCAACTAGTGTCCTTCACAGTCTCCACGGGGCTCTCAGGAAGCCACATTTACAACCAGGTGGGCCTGAGTCTGTCACTGTCCTTGGCAAAACTCTGCTGGCTCCACTATGAGTTTTGCCAGAGCAAGCACCATGCATTGTAATAGTAATGACTGCATTTCATCACGTAAATTTTGGTAATTTTGATCATTGTCAATACAGTGAGGAACTTCCCGGTTTTGGAAAGGGTTTGCAGTTGGGGAGGTGATGGGAAAACCAGGATACAAATTGGCTCTGCTGCACAGAGCAGGATGAGGGAGATACCCTGGGCTGGGCAGGGTCCTGCAGGGAGATTGGGCTAAGTCCGGCACCCCGACTCCCATCCCTGCCCAGAATGGATCTGGAGAGGCAGGAGTTCTTGCATGTGATGGTGACAGGCATTGCCAGCCTGTCCTCTGCTCTGAAACCCTTTAAACACACGCGAGGTGGTGTGAGTTGCAGCTGCTGCACTCAAACGCCTTCTGCAACGACCTCCAGAGAGGGCTCCAGACCCCCAGGGACTCTGGAAGTGCTCCCGTCACCAAGAATCCCCAAAGGTCCTATTGCTGAGGCTTTTCGGTCCAAGTGGAAGCTGGATCGCTAAGGATGTGTGTTTGAAACTACACAAGTTTCCTTCCTTCCATCCTCCTGCGAGGCTGAGGAGGCGGGGGTCCCGCTGAGCACAGCTGAGGTAAGGGGTACGGTGCTGCCCACATGCCGGCATGTCCTGCCCTGCACGCCGGGCTCGGAGGGGCCGCGGACAGCCGGGCATGTCCTGACCGCGGGGGTCAGCGCAGCCGGCCAGGGCTGAGCGGGGGGCGCCGCAGGGCATCCCCCGGGGAGCCGGCCGCCCTCGGTTCCCGCCCGTGACGAGCCCCGTCGGACTGCCCGTGCCACATTTACTGAGCTCGGGGATGCCGGAACTTGTCGGTTTCGCGCTGTTTGGTGTGGAAGGAGCGGGACGCGCCGCGCAGGTGCCGCGGGACGGGCGGGCGAGGCGGGGAGCGCCGCCGGCCCTCAGCCGCTGGGGCGCCATCGCCCCCTGGCGGCGGCGGCGGGCGGCGGGAGGCGCGGGCGGGCCGCGGCGGCTGCGCGGAACTTTCCGCCGGCGCGGCGAGCGGGGAGCGCGGAGCGGGGCCGCGCTGAGGGGGCCGCCGTCAGCCCGCCGAGCACCGCCCGCCCTTCGCCAGGCGCCGCGGGAGCCCCTTCTGGGCCGCCGGATTAAAGAAAAGGAAAGAAAAAAAAAAGTCCAAAAAAAAAAAAAAATCTTGGTTTTAAACTTTTTTATTTTCTGGCTGCTCTCCCCCCCCACTCTCTCCCCCCCTCCGCCCCTCTCCTCCCGACCTCCTCCCGAAGCGGCGGGGCGGGAAGGAGCGTCTCCGGTCTGCAACACCAAAGCATGGCGGAGGCTGGCGATGAGAACCGTCCTCCCCAAAGCATCCAGCGCCTCTGACAAGCCCGGAGCCAGAGGGGGTGGGGGTGGGAAAGGGCGGGAGGGGGGAGAGCATGGGAGGGAGGGGGCGGCCAGTCCTTCCCCCTGCACTTGTCAGATGCAGATGGGACTGGCAAAGTTTGTTTGAATAAAAAAAAAAAAAAAAAAAAGGCTAAAAAAAAAAAAAGGGGGAAGAGCAGGAGAAGGGGGAGGGAAAAAAAAAAAAAAAGATCCTAGAAATCCAAAAAGGCTCATCTGGGAAGGAGAGAGAGGAGACCGAGAGGAAGCGGGATGCAACTCAACCTGACGCTGATCTGCTTCGTCTTCGGGGGGTTCCTGCCCGACGCCGCGGCCCGGCGGGAGCAGATGGACACGGGGCAGTGCGACCTGCCCCGCTCGGTGAGCCGGGCCGGGCCGGGCCGGGGGCGCGCCGGCAGCGGGGGATGCGCGCGTGTCCGCGGGGTGCGCGGGGGCCGCGGGGCGCGGGCGGGACGGGGCCGAGCGGAGGGACCCCCCCGGCCCGCAGGTGTGGCCGCGCTGCCCGGCGTGTGCCCCGCGGAGCGGCCCGGGCTGCAGCGGGGCCGGGGGATGCGGGGCGAGCGGCGGGTCACGGCAGGAGCCAGCCCCACGCGGGCCTCACGGTGCCCGTGGGCTTTGCTCGCTGCCAGCCCGCGTGGGGCTTGTGCGAGGAGATGGGGAAGCGGGACCCCCGCTCCTCCTGCCCTGCGGGCAGCCCCGAGGGTGGCATCACTGTTTCCTGCCCTTCTGCTCCTCCATCGCTGACCAGCCCCTCTGTCTTCCCCGCAGCAAGGAGAACTCAACTCTTTCCTCTGGACCATTCGCCGTGACCCCCCCGCCTATCTCTTCGGCACCATCCACGTGCCCTACACGCGAGTTTGGGACTTCATCCCTGACAACTCCAAGGCCGCCTTCCACGCCAGCTCCAGCGTGTACTTTGAGCTGGACCTCACGGACCCTTACACCATCTCTGGGCTGGCCAGCTGCCAGATGCTGCCCCACGGGGAGAACCTGCAGGACGTGCTGCCCCGGGAGCTGTACCGCCGCCTAAAACGCCACCTGGACTACATCAAGCTGATGCTGCCCCACTGGATGACCCCGGACCAGCGAGGCAAAGGGCTCTATGCCGACTACCTCTTCAACGCCATCGCCGGGAACTGGGAGCGCAAGAGGCCCGTCTGGGTGATGCTCATGGTGAACTCCTTGACGGAGACGGACATCCGCTCCAGAGGGGTGCCGGTGCTCGATCTCTACCTCGCCCAAGAGGCCGAGAGGATGAAGAAGAAAACGGGGGCAGTGGAACGGGTGGAGGAGCAGTGCCACCCGCTGAACGGGCTCAACTTCTCCCAGGTAAGGAGGCTTTCTGGGCCTCACGTGTTATCCCAGGATGTGGGGGCCATTCTCCTTGCACATCCATCAGTTGGTGGGGGTGAACCCCAAGCCTGCTGCAGCGGGGTGGTCACTCATGGGCTTCAGCAGCTTTTGTGTTGGGCTGCCTGTTCGCCGTCCCACTGACCAGTGCTGCCTGCAGAAACCCCGGGATGTGCGTGGCGAGCGCTGCCTGTGGATCATGTGTATAATTTATTTGAGAGCCAAATGTGTGAATGTGTGTGTCTGCTTGCTTGCCTCTTGTGAGGGAAACGTCCATGCTTCGCATCCTGTCCCGGAGCTGGGTAAAAAGTGCTTTTTTTGTTTGTTTGTTTGTTTTGAAGTAAAGCAGCTCTGTGGTACTTGTCAGGAAGAGGATGAAGCATGAACAATGAAAATAGAAATTTCGACATTGTTCAAATTGATTTAAGTACATGCAAACTGTCACTCGTCTTTATAGTGGTCACTCTGGGTCAAAACAAAGTGGTTCATGTTGCCCTTATACTGGGATAAATTAAGTGTGCAATATGCATGGGTTTATTTCACTTTAGAACAGGTAAATTTCAGCGAAAAGAAAAGGATGTAGGTTAAGAAACAAAAGTTATTGGTGTAACTGGACTCCGGAATTCTTTCAGTGGATTTAGCTTTAAACAACCAAATACTAAGCCATGAGATCTATTTCATTTCAGTGGATTAATCAGGAACACAGTAACAGCTATTGACTTTGCTTTGTGGAACTGTTTATGTGAAATGAGATTTACTAGAAATTGAGGAAATGAATGTGTGTGGAAGAAAACAAATAATCCAGGGGAGATTTAAGGTGGTGTCAGTTACTGCTATGATATTTCATTTTTAACCTGCTTTTCGTCATTAATTCTGGATCGGTCTATTTCCAGCCTTATTTTACTGTCCTACTTTGACCAAAAAAATTCTTAGTGATGTGGGAATAAGGATTAAAGGACTGATCTTCAGTGTGATTAAAATGTCCTTAAAGTGCCTTCACCCCCTGCTCCCCTGAAGTCCGGTGGGAACTATTTTAAGGGGAAAAAGTCTGGCTTTCACTAACATTTGGTTCATCCAATATTTTAACTAGAAGTCTTTACTGTACATACAGCCTTCAGAGGAGATTTGTTGCACACACTTTTGAATAAATTTTCTTGTTTATCAACAAAAAAAATTAAAAGAAAGCCCCTCAGGACCTTTGCACTAATTAACACACATCCAAACCAAGGAATTAGTTTTTCACTCTTCTGTCTGAAAGGTTTAAGTGCCTATCCTCACTGTTGAACCCCTTCTTTAAGATGAGGTAAAAATAATTAACCATTCCAGACATCCAATAGTGTTTGGTTGTATTTGGTCAAAAATGGCAGTGAGAATCAAACACATGAAAGCACTTGGTTAAAAATGTACCACTTGGAAGCCTTTTAAATGTGAATCATACCAATTTTTTTTTCTTTTTAGAGAGAGTGAGCAGCAGAGAAAGGAAAAGGGACAGAGTACAAAACTCACTGCTGCTCTTACCATAATTGTGTTTCTCTCCAAGTTTTAAATAGAAACAAAAATTTCCCATTCATTTTGCTCCAAAAGTAATCTAAAAAAGAACAGTAACGGTATTACTGCTATTGGCAAATAAAGGACAGTCATTTATGCAAAACACTTGTGCCGATTAAAAAAGGCATTCCATTTTAATTGTTAGAGAGAATTGACAAAGTTGCTGAAATAGATGAGTGTTCAGGACGACTTTTTCCTAGATTGAAGCTTTTTCTGGGAACAAGGCCACCAGAACAAGAGGAGACAAAATTAAACAAAACAAACCAGATATTTATTTTCTTGCTTCCTCTAGATTTCATGCATCCTGACACCTGGCTAGTTGTTTAACAATAGTAATTTGTAATGTTATCACACCGTCTGGCAGTCCTACTGCTTGGTGTATTACTGTGCTAATTTAGTGGAGTGGATTACTATTGCAAGGTTTCACCTCCCAATTCCAGGTCTTGGAGCCTTCCTTAAGCAACACATAATTAAAACACACTAAAATGGAAATCAGAAGTTGAGCAGCTTTTGTCTCGCAAGGTGTTTGCACAGTTTGATGAGAACATCTGTGATAAGTTACAGTCCCAAATCTGCTAAGAGCATCAGCGGTTTTTTACCTGTTTTCAGCATTACTATTACAGGAATACTGAACATTATTTCTGCATTCAGATTTCAGGTTTTAAGACTGTGCCTTGCTGAATCATGTCAATGCTTTTGTTTCCCACATCCCCAAAGTCCAGTATTTTTGCCCTAAGCAAATTTAAAAAAAAAGACAAAAAAAGCATTTTTCCCCTAGTTCTTCCCCTCAAAGGCAGCTTTGTGCTACTGCAAATATTTAATCTGACTACATACACCAAATCTGTTAATCTGATACCGTGAGGAGGAGGAAATCTAGGAGTGGTCCCGGTGTGGTACTTGGTTTTGATCTGCTCTGAAAGAAAGTGGATACACTTGCATTTTTGACCAGGAACAATCTTTGAAACGTTCTGTGCATGGCTTTGAAATGTTGATTGTCTTAGCCGGATAAAAAGATTAGGGTGGCTCATATAATTAGCTGCTTCCTGGAGAGCCAGCTCCTGCAGGTAGAGCAGGGAGCATTGCTTTCTGTTGTAAACCCCGAAACTTTGTAGTTTGATGCTCTGCTCCCCCTGAAATCACTACACAGTGTTTCCTGCTGCTTTTCCACATCACTCCCATCCTCCTGCTTCCCCCTGACTGGCTGCTCTCCTACTTGGATCCCGGGGTGTTATCCCACCTCCTGGGACTCTGGCAGCTGCTGGTCACTCAAAGTCCGTGTCCCAGCTATGGTAGAGCTGGTGCCAAGGTGTCTGAATCCCAGCAGAAGGCTGTGTTGGGAGCCTGGATGCAGGGAAATTCATAGCAGGTTTGGGTCAGGTTGAAATTTCACTGCTCCTTGGTATTTGAAGTTTCAGGGTTTTCGTGGAAGGTGGGAACAGAAAGAGCTGAGGCAAGTGAAGAAGAGAAGCAGACAAGTCTGTCTGACAGCACTGATACTTAAGTAGAGAGCGGCCAGAAAAGGGCAAAATCAAGTTGGCCAGGGCTGAGAACTGGTGAGGGGCAGATGGCATTCCAGGCCTTCTCGTGTAATCCTGGCAGAGGCCCTGCAGCCACGACTGTCTGTGAGGACTCATCCATGTGCCCTCTGAGCTGGGGACAGGGCTAAGTTTTCTCTCTTCTTTGGGACCCTCATGTGGGTCTATGATGGGAAGCTCTCTCCAGGCTGTTGTTGGAGTAAGAACTGTGATGGTGGCTCCTGCAGCTGCTCAGGTCTGTTGCATCCTCCCTGATGGCCCAGGGCTGTCACAGGACCCCCATCACCCTGGAGTGACTGCAGTGTGTACCCACTGAAGGTCTGTACAGTCAGCAAGGGGAAGGTCTTACTCCTCTACCCAAACTGCTGCTCCCTGGGGTGGTAGGTGGCAGCTCTTGCTTGTGTTTGATCCTGTTTCTCAGCAGGATCCCCAGCCCCAGGCAGTGTTCATAGCCCTTCCTCTGCATTAGAACTAAAATCCCTCTCCCATCCCATCCCGAGCTTGCTCTCCTCAGGGACAGTCTGCATTCAGCTCATTGCAGATGCCCTGAATCCCAAGATTCATAGGGAAATTTTTGTGTCAGGGTCCAGCTTCATTCCAGCCTGTTGGTGGGGAAGCTGTGAGGCTGGTGGGGAGCTGCCAGCATTTCCTTTTCTCCCCCTTGGCTGTTTGGGAAGCCCCGACTTTGGTCTCCTCCGGCTTGTATCATTTCTAACTGCAGGGGGAGATGTTAAATATCAAACCAGTGTTGATTGGATCAGAGACCGCCTCAAAGAAAGAAACCTCAGACTGTGCCAGATTAAACTTCACACTTCACCATTCTCCCCCTTTCATTTCTTTGCCGCCTCATTCTCTGCACAAATAAACCTCATCTCCCCGCTTTCTACCAATGAGACAGCAATCATGGGGCAGGAATGACTTTGTTAACAAAATCAGTCTTCATTTCCCAGGTCCTGCTGTTCCATCAAACCCTGGGACATGGCAGCTTTGATTACTCTGGTGATAGGATTAGAGGGGGGAACAAGTGCTGGTTAATAAAAGGCCGATGGGTGGTCCATCATGTTTGGTCACTGACAGCTCTGCAGCCTTGAAGCTGGACCTTCAGTGGCAAAACAGTAACATACACAGTGATATACAGGCAGGGCCACATCCTGGACTCTCTACTCAATCTGCCCGGTCCCCTTGGAAAAGGAAACATTTCTGTTGTGATCACAAAGCTGGGATTCTCTGAGCTGACAGGACCAGTGTAACTGAATTCAAGAGAAATTTACTTGTATGTTATAATGAAAGATCTGGGCTCATAGTTTTCTAAACCAAATTAAAGGGTTCAGTTTTAGAGCTAGCTGACTTTTGGTAGTCTGTATAGTTTCTATGAGGGAGTATTACTGGGTTTTTTTTAAATTTTTGAAATAAAAGTGGCTTTTGCCTAATAGAAATGGCACCTTCTTGCTTCTAGAGAATTTCAGGCTTCATGAAGAGAGCAGGAGTCATGAAAAACAGCATCACCTGTTTTGATTGCTGAATGTTTGTGAAAGAAATGTTGTTAAAGGGTTTGATTACACATAGCTATACATATTGCACATAGTTTTCAGCTTGCTGGCTTTTGTTAAGGTATCACTCCCTTCACCCTCTTGTGCCCCAGGGTAAACAAATTCCCCCAGCAAAATTAACCTCGGGGTAGAAGTTCATACTGCAAAAATAGAAATCCTTCCATTTAACTCCCTTTAAATACTAGGGGGAGCTGCTTTATGTCTTCACCAGGGTAACTCTTGAGGATGAAACTATGCAGGTATTAAAACTCCAGTAGTGGCAGTAACACCTGAAAGGATCAGCAGCTGATGTTTTATAGCTGTACCCACCTGTAGGTGTTGCTCTGCACAGCCAGTGACTGTGTGCTCCTGCCCCACAGCCCCTTGGAAGGCTCACCCAGGCATTTGATGCCTATTAAGCAAGCAGCCAGTCACTCATGATGGCTTGAGGGGCAGCTGGCAATTCATCTGTTGTATTTATTGTGTATATAACTGCCAGAAGTGTTTGTACAACAAGTCCTTTCCCTCTGATACTTCACACCTCCCTTGGTAACATCCACGCCCAAGGCAGGTGTACCTGCCTCCCACGAGCAGATCTGGAGGATTCTGCTGGTTGATTTGTTTGCAGAATTATGGGTGCTGCTTGTGATTGGTATTAGGTAGGAATTACATCTTTATAAGATGGGCCTTGGAAGGGAAGAATCCCCAGAAAACAGTCTGACACTCAAGGGAGTCCCTACTGTACCTGAGGCAGCTTAACATTACCAGTGCATAGATATCAAGTAGCAGAATTGTGCCATTTTTTCCTGTGTGTGTTTGCCACCTCGGAGCTGCTCACCCAGTAGGTGCAGAAGCCGCTGTTGGGTAAATGGTATTTTCACAGTTATTTTCAATCTGTTTGTTATTTGCTGTCACTTTGTGATGCTGTTGCAGCAGCAGTCAGGATCCTCCTCCAGGCCCAGAGTGCTTTGCTTATAAACAGAATGAACCACTGACCTTAAAAACCTCAACTTCAAGTATAGTGCAGCCTGCAGTACTCAGAAAGTCTTTAACAGCCTCCCCTCAGCTCCCTAGTGAGTAGCAATCCACATTATAAAGCCAGCCCACATCATTCGGGTGAGTCAGAGGTTCCTGGATTGCAAAGGCCAGAAATGATCTTGAGCAAGGGCACTCACTCACCTTGCACTCCTGCAGAGAGGAGATCAGTGGCAGGGCTCCTGGCAAAGCATATTTAGGGACTTCAGAGGGACATACTGTAAAATAACAGGTTTCCCCTGTGCTACGCTTTACACTGCAAAACCCTTATTAATCTTTTCACTGTCATTAGGAGTTGATGAGACAGGTAAAAGGCAGAAGAAATCACAGTGTTACTGCTTGAGCCATGTGAACTTGGTGTGATTTCTTTCATCTTTTGGTCCTATTAGCGAGGTTCCCTGCCTGCTTGGATGAAATTTACAGCTTACATTCGTAAGCTGACTTCCCCAGAGCACAGTGTTTAGATTGTAGCACAAAAATGGAGATTTTCAGCAATGACTGGTGTTTTAGAAACTTCATTGTTTTTAACTTTCAAGGGTCAGTGTTAGAAGAGCCCCATTTTGCAGGGAAACCTATCTGCCTGGTGTTCTCACACTTTACCAAATCCCTCTTCCAAGTGGACAACCAGTACAGATGCTCAATGCCACTATCCTTTAAATCTGCAGAAAGCACTGTGGGTTGATGACAAAATTTCAGTATCTTTGTGAACCTCTCAATTTATTTCTAGGTTGTAATTACTAAGACATTTATTTCTAAATATTGCAGCAATTTGTGAACTGAATACTCTTTCTATAACGCAAAAGGCATTACAGTTTCCAGCTCGCTTGAGACACCAGAAATTAAACTGGTGCCTACAGAGCTTAAAACTGCAGATACCAGTGTTTGAACTCGAAACTTAAGTTCTTGGGCTGAGATTGGAGCAAGACTATGTTCTCTACAGAGTGGGAGCAGACATGCAACTAAACTGCAAGCCTGGGTGTATCCATCTCAACAGCTGCTAGTTATGGTGTCTCAACATCTCCATGGGTTTGCTTTTTCTGGTGCTCAAGCTACCTTGTATTACTGTTACTGTTTATTGGATCTAATTGATATTTAGGGGCACAGAGAATGAAAGGTGACCTGTTTAATACCTGTCAGAAGCTCAAGCAGGAATTCACACTCATGTCCGCTGCTTTCATCACTAGTTACTCCAACAGCTGTCCTTCACATTTGGATTTCCAGTATTTTAGAGCTTCTGGTGCAAGTCATTTCAGGACTTCTAGCACAATATAAATGAAAGTTGGTAAAAACTGTAAATTAAAACCATGTGCTCAGCATTTTGAAATGGATGTTGTATGACTTGAGGAGGCTTATTAGCAAAAATACTTTTAGTTTGAATGAGATCAAAGGCCCAAGATTTTCCACTCTGAGGGTCATTTAGCATAGTCCTGGACACCCTATTTCTCATCATGCATAGACTCCCATAGGCCAGTTATACCTGAAGAAATCTTCATCCCTGAAATATTGTAAGTAGATTTATTATCAGTGGACCACTGTTGATCACCTCTGGCCTGGCACTGCAACAACACTGAGGGGTTGAAGAGTCTTGCAGATGTCAAAAGTGAGATTTACTCCTGACTTCTTCAAAATCAGGATTGCAGCCCATGCTGGTGGGTAGCAGTGTTAGAAGTGAAAGACCAAATCCTGTATGTCGTACCCATTCCAGAGTGTCCCTTGAAGCCAGGGGTAACGCTGAACCATTCCCAGAAACTCCAAGTAGCACATAGAGAAAGGATTGTAAAAATAGAAGAAGAAACTATTCTAATTTCTTCTTTTCCTAGGCTCGGACAGTGTAGAAGTTATGAAGCCTTCCACATGAATACTGGTCCAGAGGTTCTTCATACTTGGGTATCCCTGCAAAACAGGAGTTAGCTAAGATGGGGTGAAAAGCTAGGAATTCAGCCATAGGCAGCAGGTTACCTCTATCAACATAATTAAGAAAATAGTGGTAAATGTTTTATGTTTTCCCCAGATTTAATTAAACTTGCTGCTTGTACCCTAACTCTTGCATTGGGGCACCTGTTGAGAGACACAGATATCTCCAATACATACAACAGAGAAGAAGCGGCCTTCATAGAGCAAAGCAATATTCGTCAGATTCCCTTTGTGAGCCAAGGAATGAGTAAAAGGAAACAAACCTTGCAGTTATTTTCTAACCTCTTTCCATTTTAATAAAAGTCAGGTTACAAGGAACACAGGAAAAGTATTTCTTTCAAGTAGGTGGTTCTGTGTCTTGAAAGTATCCCCTCAATATTTTAGAGACTGTACTAAATCCAAGGTCTCCATTAGGCTCCCTCACTTTTGTTAACAATCACAATGAAGACTGATTATTCTCTGTACGCTTTCTGCCACTGCACAAATTCAGCTTTCCTTTGATTTCTTGCAGCCTTTTCCTATTACAGGTGACAGCATAATAGTAATGGGGAATATTTATTTAAATGTGAGACCAAATGCTCTCGGTGCAGGAGTTTGCAGAGTCAGCAGAGAGGAAGAGGGCAAAAGGGTGATTTGAGAAACATGCCCAAATTTTTGAAGGTCTGTGTATTCCTGGCATGTGATTGATTCACAGTTTTAGAAATGATCACTGAGATAAATGTTATTCCAGAAAGAAGTGTGATGGGACATCGCAACGTGTCTCGTTGGTTCTAAAGTACTGGTAAAATCACAGCACTATTAATAGTGAAAATGCTAAGCCTTACACCATGAGAGGAGCTGGTCCTGACATACTGGGAGTCAAATGGGATCATAACTTGTCATTTGCTTTCAAGCTGAGGTAATTCTTTATTTTTGGGATATCACACATGCAGGAGAGGTGCAAGTATGCTAAAGGGCCTAAAAATATTATTTTTATAAGAGTTAATGATACAAAAAGCCCTTCTTTTTCATAATGAATTTCCTGATTAATACAGGAAAAAGCTGGAAAGAACATTCTCAAAAAAGCTCATTATTTGCCTGCTGGAGAAGATAACTCACTAACACCCAGAATTGAACAAAGTCAAGTTTCTAATACAAAGGTGTGGCCAAACCAATTCTTACATGGCTTAGCTTTCGAACAACTGGGATGCAGTTCAGCTCCTTCAGCATTTCTCCTTCCCATTTATGGGATAGCAGCAAGAAAATACCTCATCAATCCATAAGACCAGGTTATACTATCCTGAAATAATCCAGGTGTTTTGGTGGCAAGATGAAGTTCAGAGGCTTTTGCAGGCATGAAACACTGTCCAGCTTTATGGATCAGCTTGTCCCTGTCTGCAGGCTGGCATTGACCAGCTTTTTACCCAGCTAATTGTGTGGGGCCAGAGAGGATTTTCTTTATTAGCTTGAGTGGCTTGGCTGTGAAATGAGACATACTGTACAGTTTATAACTCAAACTCATTTTCAAAGGCATTTTTGTTGAAGCTGGGTGTCCAGAGAGATCTGAGCCTTTAACATGTAGTCATCTGAAACACACTCTAGAAACTTCGTCATTTAAGGTCAGCATTTGCACTGGCTCATGTTCCAGTAAAGGAATAGTGCTTAAAAAAAATACTCAATTTATATCTACATGTATAAAGGTGGGGTTTTTTCCTGAAAGTGAAACTGACTGTTCCGAGCACTTGCTGTGTGTTAGCTATGGCTGCACAAGCTTGGAACAGATGTACCCTGTAGGAACTTCAGCAAATTATGGAAGTGGAAATAAAGCATCATTGATGCACTTGTACATTCTCAAAGCTGGAAGTATTAGTTGTTGGAAATCACTTGTAGTAGTACCCTTCTGTATTTTAGGAAGGACAAAGAGCTACAATCTCCCAAAAGGTGTCGTATTTTGGCATATTTTGGATGGGTTTTGTCATTACTGACAAAGAGATCCCAGTGGAAGATATTCCTAAGAATGCAAAACACCATTACTAAACCCACACAAGATCCCTTATCACACTCTCTCTAAAGTTGTTGCAGATTCATTTGAATTACATTGGAAAGATTTATCTCTTATTAATGGAGCGCTCTTCATTTTTTTAAAATTGAGTTGTTGTGCAACACATCAAATAACAATGTCATAACACATCATAAATCAGTTTGTTCACTGAAGGATTCCACATGAGTTAATCTAACATCCTGGACACAGTTCATGAGCAGTTAATTTTAGCAGTTCTCTTTGATACATATCAGTTAAGGCAAAGCAGCTCCAGCCATTATGGAGTAGAGTCAAAACTGGTTAACGGCAAAGCAAGTACAGACAAAGATTGTTCACAGATAAAGCCTTTGGCAGATCATTCAAGGGATCTTTGCTTTATATATAGAACAATTGTAGCTCTAATACCAGCAGTGCAGACACTCTGGGACAAAGAGAAAATACACACACACACATACACCCCAAACCACAGAAGAAAACCACACACAACACTTGGTACTTGAGTCTAACAAGAAAGTCAAGCTAAAGTTCACCAACCCTGACGTGGTTACCAAAGAGCTCCATGGCAGGCAATGAGATGGGAAGAAACACCCCCAAAAAAGCATTCAGGAATTATTCCCATTGTCAGTGTGGGAGAAACTGAGAATGTTTGATTTGAAACACAAAGTCATCCGGCGGCCTGCCAAGTGCCATTTATCTCAAGGTCACGCAACGTAAATAACCCAAGGGTTAGCTCCAAAGCAGGAGGTAGCTAAACAAGAGTAGGGGAAGGGATTCCTCTCTCTTCCCTGTGGATGTTTCGCATGCTACTGACAAGATTTTGAGGCCTGGCACTCCTGATGAGTCTGGTATATTAAGAGCAGTAAAACACACCAAAAGCAGAGAATAGCAGCTAAATGTAGCATCATGGAAGGGACCATGTTTTGACACCAAGACACTAAGCTGTCACGCATTTTCTGCAAAAATTAATCAGGGACACTAATCAGAAAGGAAAACTTCAGCAGAAAAAAAAATTCCCTTGGATGCTTAAGTCTGAAAAGACTGATCCCTGTTACACAGTAGGAACAACCAATGTTTCTTTACTGTTTAGCTGGATGGTTGCATGAAATTTTCTGTTCTTCTAAAACATGAAGTATCACAACCTTCTTACACTTTTTAAGAGAACAAGAATTTTAGCAACTGTCACATCAATAATCCATCACTATCAGTCAGGGAAGGAAGGGGTGTGTTTTCCCAAGAGTGCTTAGATCTGAGGGTATATCTTGGAATATAACCATGGGAGCATCCCAAAAGGCTTGGCACCTGTTCCTCTGTTCTCTGGGGCAAAACTCATGTAGTTCCCATTAAAACAAATCAAACAAGTTGGCAGTCCTTGTATTGGGAACCCAAAACTGTATCTCTTGAAACTGGGAAAGGTGTCTTTCCTGCTGGTTTATGCAGAAAGGAGTTTCATGTAGACAAATGATTTATTCAGAGAATGAGAGAGAAAAGAAATATTAGTCAATATTCTTCTAATTTATTTGTGATTTTGATAGGCTAAAAAGCCTCCACCTGAGTAGAGTTACTTGTGATTTTATGTTGAATTTCTGATGCCATTTAAAAAAGTGAATTAGACTCACTAAGTCAGAAGGAGAGTTTCAAAATAAGCGTTTAGATTCAGCCAGTGACTTGTGGGTCACTGTCGAGAGGTCTGTATATCTGTATGGCCTGAGCAGCATTCCATCCAAACAGCAGGGAAGCAAGCTGGGCATCTGGATAAGGAACCCTGAGTCTTTGTATACACAACATGGACAATTTTATACCTGTAGGGCTTATGTAACGTGTTGGAAACTGAGGCATGACTTCAGAGGCTGAAATATCCCAAATATGTTACCACATCTGGGGCTAAGATTGTGATTTTTCCATCTATAAATTTCTCTTACACCTTTAAACTTATTTAGTTTTCTTAGAAAGAGAAATATTTGTATGCCCAGGGGCTAGAGTTGATGAGATGGTGATGTGAAGAGGACATCTGGAGAAGTCCAGGCTGTTTGTGAGCTCCAGAACCTACAGGCAAGGGACCGTGGGACACATCTTCATCCCTTGGTGAATAGAGTGGCTCCACCCCTCTTTGCTATTTTAGCCCCTAATGGAACTGATTTTCTCAAATGCAAATGATCTTGAAAAATGGCAGAGAGCATAGACTTGCATCATTAGCAATGAACCAAGGGCTTGTGTGTTGCAACAACCTTTGTTGAGGGATTATTATGCTGAAAATCCACTGATTCTGGCACAGGGTGGAGAACTCAGCAGTTCCACTTTGCATGTCCTGCCATCATTCAACAGGCAGACCCTGTAGCTAGACATGGCAGTAGGGCAGCCAGTTGGCTTCTCCCGACCTCCTTAGGTTTCCAGATGTCATAACAAAATGAGAGAGAGAGTCTTAGCCATCTTCCATGTGTTTACGCTGGAGCTGCTAGGCAGAGACCAAGCCACAACACTGCACAGCTTTTCAAAAAGGACTTAATAGGCCTCTCTGTAAACAGATCTAAATATTTGCTCCAGTGACATTTATCGCATCACACGTCTGGCGCGAGTGTTTTGTCCTTGTTTTGCTTGCATGTTTGGATTCTCTTATAAACATTAATGAAGTGCTTGAATACAAATGAATAATCCTCTCCCTTTCTTCCAGCCCTGGAGGGGAGGGGAATGGGAGGGCATGAAGTAATAATAGTTCAACCTTCAACCCGTAATTGCTCGGTACATTTTGATGACAGTTTTCTTTCTCACATGCTTTAAAAGACTTTATTCGGCGTGTACATCTACGCAGAAGGCATTGCACCTTTCTTCAAAGGCAGCTGCAGCTGGAGTTGGAGTGGGGGGCACTTAGCAGGCAGCCCTGTGTCATTTGATGTTTGAGTAGTTGGAGCAAGTTGACTTGCTGCTGGGTTCCCAGCAGGCTGCCAGAATTCTGCCCCATCTACAAGGCTTTTAACAGAGGATATATTTAATATATTCTTTCCTAGGCGTCTTCTGTTGAGCTGGACAGAATAATGGGCCTGAAGGACCTCAGATCTAACTCCATTTGACAGTTCATCTACCTCTTGCTGGAGAACTGGGGTCATTCAATAGGTATTTTCCAATTACCTGCAGTTTCAATATGTCTGGAGACAATGTGTTTCCATGTAGCCCCTTCTCACAATGCCTTTATGGAGGCCTTAGAAAGTGGTTGTCTTAGTCTTGCTTTTGATTTTGTCACTAAAGGAGAAGGAGAGTGTGGGGTAAGGACAGTCTGACCAAATCTTGTTTCCATAGGTGGTTTCTGTGGACACAACCTTTAGAAGATTATTCTGTTGTCTAGGGTATGAGAACATAAACCAAATGTAGTAGAAGACTGTTTCCTGATCGTAAGAGGGGTGAAGTTGTGAAACAGATCAAGGCATCATCCCTGAACCTGTTCCAGATTCAGAAAACATTGAGTATCTCATTCCTGTGTGGGAGCAGTTATATTACTGCTCTTTTTTCCCTGTGCAGTTCAAAATGTCAAAATGTCTTCCATGCACAATAAATTACCATCATCTCCTGCCAGGTGGGACAGTGCTTTGCTCAAGACCTTACTAAGCATCTTTAGTTTCTGCAGCTGGGCTTGTAGGAGCGGTGGTTTGGCTTGCTTGGAAGCCAGTAATAAAATAAATTTCCTTTTAGTCAAGAGGGGCTCTTCAGAAATTCCCTGTACTCATGCAACTTAGCTCTCAGTTCGTTGTTAAGAGCAAAACTGCTGCATTTAAGCTGTGGGACATAAAAGAAGTAATCAATAGTCAGAAAGTAGTCAAAAGTTCATTCTTCAAACAGTCTTTGAGAAAAAAATCATCCTGTACAAGACATCTGCGGGTTTGTTGTGTGCAATAGTACTAAGTGCAAAGGATTTATGTCCCAATAGTCAGGCTTTGGGAGGTCAAGACTAATACTCAAGAGGGAAAAAATGCATGTGTTTCCTTCATCTGAGTGATTAGGTATAAAACGGGTTAAAAATTAATTCTGTCTTTGGTTCAGCTTGTATATGAAACCATTCAGTCTGCACATACTTGAGTACTATTAGAAAGTGCCTGTCAACTCCATTAATTATCAAATTGCTTATTCAGTCTATGCATTCCTTGCATAAATCCATATCAACTTTGCCTCTTGTAACAGTGTTTGTTTATATGAGCCGGAACTCTCAATCCTGGGCAGTCTGAAACGCCTCTTGAAAGAATTTCTTCCTCTGTACCTACAGGGACCCAGGCTAATTGCTATTCAGAGGATGCTCTGCAGGCTGCTTTTTGGGTGAGGAGCTGGGAATCACAAAATTGTCTGGAAAGGTGTTCTCATGTCGCTTCTGTCCATGCTGATAATTCAGATAGAAGAGACTAAAATCATTACAGTTCTCAGCAGCTGTGAAGTCCACACTGGAAAAAAAAAAAAACCTTGGAGAAAGGGATAGAAAAAAGAATTTGCTGATATTTCTGTCATCCTCTGCCTGATGTGCCAATACTAATGGAGGCTTTTTTTTTTAACTGACTTATAGTCCAGTACATTCCAGTGTCCCCGTCGCTCAAGCATTCTGCCTTTTGCTCATTTGCTGGAACACAAACATGGAAGTGTATTTGGAGCTAGCTGGAGCTTTAAAAAAACAAAATTAAGGCAAGCTGCCAGATCAGAATCTAATACACAACATATGTTTACAGGATTATAGTCTCTTGCCATGCTGGCTTTAACAGCACTCCAGTGTGAAGTAGAGTTAATGCCTTCCAAGACCTTTTATCATCCATCGTGCTTATCAAAACAGTAAAAGTACTGGTTTTATTTCATTAAATGTGCCTTTCCTCTTGTCTGAAGCCCTTTGAATTCCCCACCACAACTGGGATCAATGGAATATGTCCTTGGTCTTGTTTGTCCAGTCGTTCTACTCTTCACAAGAGCTTCTCTGCCTCAGGGGTGACCAGGTTCATCCACCAGTTTGTCAGGCAGCCCTGAACAGGACCCCTGGTTTGAGAGAAGACAGTAATGTTGAGCCCGACGTGCCTTGTGCATTTGTTGGGTAACTCATGACACTTTATGGGGAGTCTGTGAAGAGTGAAAGGTTGTCCGAGTGCGAAACCCAGGGGATTGATGTGAACAAGATGTTGTGAGCTATCTTGGGCTACCTCAGCTTGTCCAAATGGAAGAGGTGCCGTTGGTTCACGTGTGTTTGCTCAAACTTCAGCCCTTTCTTGGGAGCCTTCTGCACTAGGCAGAGGTTGGCATTTGGTGTGGCCAGTGAGCCCCACTGAGGCTTTGTGGTTCCTCTTGGGCTGTGCCTTACACTCTGCTGGCGTCTCTCATCCCATGGTGCCTCCACTAGATCTGTGGGACCACTGCCACTGGAAACTGGGCGGTGCAGAGCAGCCAGCTCACGGCAAGGACTTGAGTGACAATTCACCATGTAGGAGTGGGGTGCAATGGACAACGCTGCAAGGCAGAGGGAATGGAAAACAGGGACGGTTGTGCCAGACTCCTGTCACCTCCTGTGGCTGCTCTGCCCAGTGTGCAGTACACACTGCAGAGCCCCTACAGCAGCAGCTGGATGCAGCCTGGAGTGTGCAGAGTCCAGGGAGATTAAACTTGAAGTGTCTGAAAATGCTGTGGGATGGGACAAAGCCTTGGTGGGTATATGAGGCTCCGAAGTAGCAGCAGCCCCTCACTATTTCTTCTGCTCATTCTCCAGATGTGGGATATACCTATCCATGATCCATGAAGCATTCTAGGCCAGCTGGACTCCATGGGCTCTATGTGCACTATTCCAACCTTATCAGGCGAGCTCTATTAGCAGCAGGCAAGAGTTTTCTGGGGCCTCAGAGACAATCCTGACGTGGCCTTTCGTGTTTCAGTTCTCTGCGTGCAAGATGGGCAAGATATTAGAGCTATTTATTTTTGGAAAATGCTTTTTTTTTTTTTTAAACAGAAACAGTGCTCATGTAATTTTTTTGTATTTGAGGAAGAAAACGTTCCTTGAAATGTCTCAATTTCAAATTCAAAGTGAAGTTAGAAGAACCCATGAGTCTCATCAACAAAAGAACAATCTGTTGAGCGACCCAAAAGGAAATTTTTGTGCTTTTAGTGTGTAACAACACACTGAAGATAGAAAAGGCTGAATTTGTAACATTTTATTGAGATATTATTATTTTTCCCTGCTGATTTGTAGATAGCAACAGAGGTGGAAATCTTGTAGCAGCTTTGGATGAATTTGCCAAGGGAGAAGAAAGTCTTCCTGTGCCTCCTTGGTGGGAGCTCTCTTAACACAGCTCCATGATGACTGACTGGCAGGTTGTTTGAGATAGGGTAATTTTACTTCTGTAGAATATAGAAAATTCTTTACAGACATCAGGAAAGTAACAGTGCTTTACAGCTTACTTAATATGTAATTTCACCTGATTTGCAGCAGGTCAGGTCTCTGCTCACATCAGCAGTGTCGTGCTGTGCAGTCACTGAAGTTCTTGATGTACAGCTGAATGACATGGGAGGCAGGATACCTCAACATTTTATCAAGGAGGTCTCTCCTGGATTGTCTTAGCTTGAAGTTCATTTCAGAAATAAAAATCACATTCATGGAAGCCACATAGGCTGTAGTGTAAATACTGGCTTTGCATCTCTTGCAGCTCCAGACTTCATTCTTTGTAGCTCAGATGACCCAGATCTCACCAGACAACCAACTTAACCTTTCACTTGAGCAGACAGATAGAAGAGGTGGTCATGGTTTGGACTTTGAGGGTTCATCTTTTTCTTTTCTCCTAAGAAATGTCTTCTTTCTGTCACTAAGGAGATGAGCTGCCTAGTTCAGCTTTTGAGTCAAAAGTTTAGCCTCTGCTTGCAATTCTTGTTTGGCTTTGCTCTTTGGTTCTAAACAATTTCTGTATCTGTTCCCATTCTGTTTCAGTTATGCCTATTTCTATTTGAGGGGTCAGTGCAGAGTAATGCTTAAGAGATTCAGTCAGTAAAGTCCATATTGGCTAATTCCTTGGACACAGTGACTATCAGGACAATGACCTCTCCCTGACCAAGGCTCTGTTTCCTATATTTCAGCAGTATTCTAGGTCCTAACCACTTGCTCTGTGCAGAGAGCATTTGCTGTGCGCTTTGCTGCTGGCCAAATGCAGATGTAGGTTTTGGATTATGAGATTTCAAGTTCTGAGAATCAGCATGGGTTTTAATGCTCTTGATGACACAGCCAAATAGTGTTGTTATGATAAAATTCAAAATTCATCTCTGAAGCACCTCTTTCTAGCGTTGCCTCATGCATTCTCAACTAGCAACGTATTCCTTTGTCTAAGTGACTTCCACTGTTGGAACTTTTTCCTAGCATATTTAAGGTTTTCCTTTAGTACTTCCAGATGTAGTCCCTTGTTTTACCATTCTTCGACTCTGTAAATATATTTTCTCTGGTTCTAGTACTGCGCAGTTATTTGATAGACAAGATCATGCTCTCTCTTTTAGGAGTCACTTATTAAAGAAAATTTTTACAACTGCAGACAAAAATCAGGCTTCTGCAGAGATTGAATTTCGGTTTTGTCTTGTTTGTTAACCAGGATTCACACCCCTTCTGGGACAGTTCCTAGAGACACCTCGTGGCTGTCAGGAGCTCTACAGAGCGCATCGCACTCACGTCAAATTGATTTATTCTAAGCCTCCACATCCAGAGTCATTTGTGAAAGAGTTACGAGTGAGGCTGCCAACCTGCTAATTAAAAGCTAGAAATATTTTCAAGTTCTCTTCTGATGGAAACAATTAAGCAAATCTGTTCTAAAGTGGAATTACCCTCCAAACCCAACAGCAACATGTTGTCTGCCTGACTATAATTAAAACTATCGAAGGAAATTTTCTATTCCAAGATGAAAGGAATTGTTGGCTAGTTCCTAGATTCCCATACCCCACTTTATACTCCCATTCTGTAAGAAGTAAAGCAGGCAGCTCAGACTACATGGATGCAGTTTGTTGCTGGGGTTCTTAGCTTCTCAGTCAAAACCACACTAGTCAGTTCAGGAAAGTCCAAAAGCAAACCCCATTCCTTCAAACACAGGAGTCCAGAGTGAGTTAGACAATAAACTTTGTGCAAGAGAAAGACAGACTGACTTTTTTAGGTTTCAGTTCATCCATTAATGTAGAAATTTAAACAAGTGAGTCCTGGTGAGACTGCTCACCAGGCAATAAGTCTTTCTAATGGTAAGTGAGCAAGACCTCAAGTCCACTATCTCTCTGAATTGGCAAAGTGTGCAGCCTTTCTTGTGTTTGCTACAAACTCTGTGAAAATGAGATTTTAAAGATCAGAAGCCTTCAGAGGAATAAAGTATATATAAGCCAAGCAGTTTTACTGGGCGTAATTGCTCTAGACCCAGCTGAATAGAGGTCTTGTGATTACATTAGTCTTATGTGTTTAGATCCAATTATTCAAGATTATATCTTATCATAATGTACTCACAATTTCGTGTATATATGTATAAATCAAAAGGATAGGTGGGGAGGTGGAAATACTAAAGAGCTATTTGTCATTTGTGTTACCTCTCCTTTTCTCAGTGAAAATAGAATCATGCAAAATGCTGGAAAACATCTTTCCTTAACAAAGGAGAATAGTGTCCCACATATGCTTCGCACAAGGCTTTGCCTGAAATTAGAAGGTCCAAAGTGTCAGGAAAATTAATTCACAAACACCAGAGGTTTACATCCAAAAAGAAGACAGAGGAGTCCTGTAACATTATTCGAGTAAAGGGAGAGGCCATGGGCATTTCCCATGGGGTGTCTCGAATTGTTGGGGGATGCTGCAACCCCCTTTTTATCCTAATTTCCTGCTGCAACGCCATCTTCCTTTCCCCATTGGCTGAGGCACCCAGAAGGTACAGACTTCCCGAATTGCCTATTCTATGCCCCTCTCTAATATATACCCTTCCTTTTTGTTATATAAAAGAAAAAAAAACCTATTCATAATTCTATTAAGTCTTTGTTCTTTTTCTCTAAGTTCAGGAACTTAATATGGCCTTGGCTGAGCAGCAGTCTGTGGTGATTAGTAACATCTTCTAGAACTGAGACTTTTGTCCTGTTACTTCCCTATCTCTAAGCTCCAAGCCCTATCTACAAGCAAATTCTCACGGTCTGTTTGTAAAGACACATTCATCTTATTCCTTTCGAAAGAGTCCCTCAAGTTCAGGGCTTAGTTCCTACCTAGAGCTGGAGTAAGGAGGTAAAACAGTTGCAAGAAGAATAGTTATGGAAAGTATGAATTCAGAGTGTTTTGCTCTTAGTGATAAATCCCCATCTTCATGAACACAGAAACACGAAAGCAATAAAAGTTGTTTGTCTGCTTTGCTGATTTTTAAAGCATCCTGGTTGAGTAGGAGAGTCTCATTACTGAAGAGAACAGCTCCAAGTCAGTAGTAGGACTTTATAAGGATTTTTTTTCCTTAATCAGTACCACCTAGAAAGGGTTAGGTGTGTGTTATCATGCTTGAGCTGAGATCATTTCTAGGGGTACTTCCACACATTTTCCTTAAATACCCAAGCAGTCTCCTTGCACTGGGCTGCCTATCCAGCTATTACTGCTTTCTATTCTATGAAAAGCATACAGTAGGTAGGGTAACATTCAGGTCTTCCAAGCATTAAGGCTTAAAAAAAAGTCACCATGTTTACTTCAGCTTTCCCTTTCTAAATTGCTTTGACAGCCCTGTGCTTTTTTAACTCGTTTTGGGGAATATGCAGTCTGCCATTGGAATTATTTGAATTGTACAGAAAGAAAGGAGGGCCTGTTTCCCTCCGAATTCCATATATTGTGTCGCTGGAGCTTTTCATGTTCCATAAACAATGCTCTCTTTTTCTGACCCTCTCCCCCTCCTGCCCATAGCCTGACTTTCTATAATTTTCTTGACATGGACAACTCAGCATTTTTGTGAAAAGCTATGACTGATTTTCTGCAGCTTTACAAACAGGAGCTTGCTGGTAATTTCAAGAGGATCAGGTAGTTGGATGCAAGTGAGACTGGGTCAAGTCTCTGGGACTTCAAACATGTCTCAGCAGTGCATCTAGTTGTGAGTGATTGTTTTCCCTTAAAGCATTCATGATCTCCAGTTGGCAAGTCTCCTCTTATAACTTAGGAGACATTTGGAAAAAAGTTGGTATTTTTAAATGTCTTCGTAATCCCTGTAGAACTCTAGCCACATACAAGCAAGTGGCTTTGTTTTTCCACACGCTACTCTTTTTTTAGTTAATAATTCAGTTATGTGAGGGAAATCTCAGGAGGTACTCAGAGTTGCAGGCACTCTGCTGTTTAAGTTCATTTCAAGCTTCCTATGAGTCTTTCAATACTTGAATGGTGCTTCATGGTCTGTCTCTGACGGCTCATGAAGCTGGATCCCAGGAGAAAAATCACAGCCTAGATAAGCAGCCATGGTAGATATTGCAAAAGCAGTAGTGCTTGTGTAGCACTTCAGTGCCTTGATGCCTCAGTATATTTTTGTTTCTTTCTTTATGAGGAAGATGGATAATTTCCAATCTTAATGACCACGCATGGGAAGGATGAATAAGCAGTATTTGGGAATGGAGTCTGATTGGTCACACCCTTGTCTGGCTGTGCCTGCTAGTGCATTTTGCATAGCATTTCTGGCATACTTTTCTGTTGAAGTGAAAGGGTCATTGCAGCATTTGATTTCAGCCTTTTAAAGGCTTTAAAAGAAGTGCCAAGCCCCTGTAGTCTGGAAGCAGCAACACTGACCATGTGCCATGTCACAGAGAGGGAAAATAACTCCTTTCCAATGTTTGCACTGAACACAAGTGTCACTATAAAGCTCTAGGTTGCTGTTGAACTGCCTTGCAGCCTGATGGCTTTGTGGTGGACCAGAGAGGTCTTGGGTTAATGTCATCTAATGCATCCTAATGGGTAGCCTAATTGTAACTGCCATTCCAGCTGTCCCTTGTGTGTTTAACTCATGTAAATGAAAAACACAGCTTTCCAATTTACTCTTCAGCTTGAAATATTATATTCTCCTTCAGTAATGTGTTTTAATTGCAGAAGCAAGATATTTTATATATATATATATATGGAAAGAGTGGGTGAGAGCATGCAGGTTGTATATAAATAGCAGGGCTTCTTAGCTGTTTCTTTTCTTCACCCATGACCTGTCTTCTCTCAGCTGGCTGCTGACTAAACAGACAGGGAACAGGCCCCAGCTGATCCCCAGGGGTGAGGCAGCAGGTTGAAATGTGTGGTCACCTATCCCAGCTCCCATCTGCTGCAAGACGTGCAGATGGTTGGACACAGCACTCTGAAGCTTGCACATGCCCACTTGATGTCAGTCTGGAGTGACTCTCTCTCTGATTTACGTTGGCAGAGAAGATCAAAACCCAGCTTAAAAATTAGGTGACAGAGACATAAAAAAAAAAAAGGAAAGAAAAAAAAAAGAGAGAAGTCAGTAGACACTCGGAGGCTGGGAAAGGCTGCCAAACAAGCATTCCTGCCCTTGCTTACGATTCTCCACCACATACAACTGGCTGTGTACGTCTGGGAGCAGCCAGCATAGTGATCTATTCATAAAGGGCCAAACTCAGGAGCCGACCTGCAAGGCTTGAGTACACTGACTACACATGGGGAAGGTGGAGTGAGGGCTCCGAGGGGCTTCTTGGAGTTGTGCAGGATAAAAATCCCCTTCTTTCCAGCTAGCTAGAGAGCAGGCACATCAGGGGGAAAGAATGGTGTTGTGCTTAGGGCTCTACACTGGGTTTTGGGACAGCAAGGACCAATTCTCTAGTCAAGCAGAGACTGTAATTTCTGTAATCTGCAGCTGCCTGGGTCCTTGTGAGGGTCCTTGTCACTGCTTAGATCTCCTGCAGGGATGCTCTGATTTAGATACTGCCCAATGCTCACTACAGGCCTGAAGCAGAGAATAGCCAACACTGCAGGGCAATGATTTTGTCTTCCCTGCACTTGACTGCTTAACCTTTGACTTGTCCTGTTCCACCAGGTCCTGACAGAGAGAGATACATTCATGGAGCACATGAACTGCTGTCTTCTAATGATGATGCTGTTTATCTATGCCATTATGGAGAACTGCATTAAAACCCAGTCTTTGCTTGATGTAGAGCCACTGAGTGGAGCAGGACAGAGGTTGTGAAGAAAACAGAATATTTTTCTTCTAAGTGCACAGCCATAGCTGTTGTTTTCAGGACAAGGGTTTGTGTGTTCTCATTGTGGGTTGCATGCTCTTAGCCTCACCTCACCCATCTCACACCAGGGGGAAAGAGACTGCAATGCCACATATTTCTGTGTCTCTTCTCAAGTGCAGGTATAAACTTCCATGTGTAATCCACAGCATCGGAGCTCATTCAGGAAATGTTTAATTTCTCCCGTTATTAGTGGTCTGTAATTGTTATTGGTAAGCAGTCACAGGGGAAACACCTTTAATCTGCTTAGTGAGCCATTCCCAAAAAGGCACAGAGAGACTGACAGTGAATGACAGATATTTTTTGCATGTACTTGATCAGTTTTTCCACTAAGTCCTTAGAAAGGCTGGAGCGTATTGCTGCTCTTGGGTGTCCTCTCACTGGTACCCTCTTAACATCTGAAGCAATCTCAGATCAGCATCTGAATGTGAAAATGCAATTACAGTTACTCCAAGTCTTTCCACAGAAAACCTACTTGCTTTTAGCTCAATATTGTCTTTTCCTCTACTTTTTTTACCATGCATTTTATGATAACTGACCTTTGGGAAACAAAGCTGCTTGTGGTGCTGAGCAGGTGCTTCTCAGCATTTCAGCTACTGGCTGTCCATATCAGGGTGGCAACTACTTTTAAGATGTTAGGTCATCACAGGAGTGTGAGCAAAAGTATAATCTTGACTTGAGGTTTGCTCCTGATGTATTTATGAAATAGCCTACAAGGTAGATTGGTGGCGACCCTAGATGGGGTGCCTCAAATATGCAGGTTCTGTCAACATTCCCCATTTCCTATCCCTAAGGTAAGTCAGGCTCTGCCAGACTTCGGCTTTGGGTGATAGGAAATTCAGGAGTCAGTTGCTAACAGTCACAGCTTGATTGCATATGTACACGCAGAAACACACATGCTGAGGGAAAGCAGAAAAACAAAGCTCTACAAAAGGAGTTTTTTATCTGGTTCTTTGTTTTCCTCCTGCGGCGTGTGAGCACAGCTGGGATTCGTGCTCGGCTGGGGGTTCCAAGGAGCAGGCAGCTCATGCAGAGCCTCCTGTGAGCTGGGGGTTCAGAGCACGGCTCCTCCACAGAGGTAGCTCAGTGTGAGGAGCAGAGCTGGGCTGACCTCACACCATGAGAAAACAAGGCTCTCAGTAAGTGATTTGGCTAAGGAAAAAAAATGGTAGAAGGGAAGAAACTAAAGAAAGCTTCTTCTGAGCAGGGGGTATTTCAGTGGTCTATTTTCCACTGATCATTAGAAGATTAACTGCTGGTCATGTTCCCATTTAGGCACTCTCAGAGCTTTTTTGATCCTGGGCAACAGGTTTATTTTCCTAATTTATTGTTGCTCTTAGAATTTTAAACTCAAATATAAATTAAAGGCTTTTGTTCTGTACAATTTAAAAGCATGTCCGGGATGGAGAGCCCATTATTTGGCTTGGCTTCATGTTCTGAGATGTATTTCAAGAGCTTCTGGGCATTACCAGGATGAGTTTGGGGCTTATGTTTGTTTTCTGAATTATTTTGGTGCTTGATGCTTCTGCACTAAGGAGAAAGGTCACTGCCAGCTGTTAAGCACTGAAGAAGAGCAGTGATTGTAAGCAGCCTGTTTAGGCAAACCAGTTGCTGGAGTGTAGCTTTTAAAACAGGACGAAGTTAGAAGCTGTTTTGTTATCACAGATAATTTCTGCAACCATTAGGAATAATATTCCACTCTGGAAAGAAAACTTCCAAAGACGTGGAGAGTATACAAAACCTAATGAGTTACAGCTACAAGATCTGCTGGTTATCCTCTAAGACAACTCAGAATGTGTCTGCATCCGAGAATCTGAGAATCCTTCTGTAAGCTTAATAAATGCATGGGGAATGTGAACAAGCTGGCCATCAGTACAAGCTAAGATAAAAATATCTCTAGGGAAAAAAAAAAAGAGTGAGTACAATCCATGCTAAGGGAAGAGAAACATCATAATAAGAGTTTCTTTCAAATCCTATAAAAATGAGTCTGCTGATTTGAGGTTCAGTGCAAAATGGAAGTGAGCTTCATTAAATAAGTTTGAACACAGAACCTTAGTGTTTTTTCAGAGATCTCAACACTGAAACAAGGAGAACCTTACTTCTATGTCATAATGTCTCAGATGGAGGTATTGTGGGTTGGCTGGAAGAAGTGCTAGTTGGGGCTTCAGCTTTTCAGCAGTGGTTCATCATTGTCCTTGGTGTGCTGACTGACCCAGGGCAAGTCACTTCAGCCCTTCCAGATTTTGTTCAGTGAGGGACATTCTGAATTGTGATGGATGGTAATTATATCCCCTCTCTGTGGGGAGATTGTGGGTAAGGAGATCCTGTCTTCAAATCACTTCCATCCAAGTGCCTCTGCAGTGCTGTGCCTGTCAGATTTGCTAAGCTCTTCAGGGTACCATGCCTCTTCTGTCTTTGAAACTTGTCAAAATATCCTATCCCTCAAAAAAGATACATTTGGGATATCAATAATTGGAATATATTGTTCTTGGCCCACAGGGAGTCTGACACAGCAGCTCTACCTTAAACACAGCGATCAGCCTGCAAAAGCCAACAAAATCCCACAGACCAAGTGATAACAACTGTTTCACTTTCTTAAATCTCCCAGTAATCTGAGGGATGAGTGAGCTTCGTAGCTGAGAATTGCTCCTTAGTACAGTTTACTGGGGTTTGTTTTTTAATACCCGCATTTATTACGATTTTTTTTTTTTAAAAGAAGTCTTTTCACAAGATTTGCCAAAGAACATAAAAGTTTGTCGTAATGGATCAAATCACTTATCCTTATAAATCCACTACCCTCTATCTGCCACTGATGACTTGGCTCAGCTCAAGAATCAGCTTGTGTAGTGCAGCTGGGTGCAGGCAAGGCAGAGCTGAAGGGCTAAAAGCCTCCATCCTCCCATCCCTCATTCTGACCCTGGCAGCCTGGTGTTGGCATCCCCTTCTTGGTGTCGTCAAGGCTGCACTGCCTCTGGTTGGGAAAGGCTCAGAGGAAGCAGGTAGGCTCCCGAGGGGCTTTGTACTGAAAAGCTGTCCTCTGGCCAGGTAAGCAGGACAGAAAATTTGATGTAGAGCTTTTTCTTATCGTGGCTCCGGTTTCTTTGAAGGTTGGAATGGTGGGAGAGAAAAATCCGAAGTCTGAAAAGTGATGTGTGGATTACAACCGTGCATAGCAACTGCCAAAAATAATAGGGTCTTGTATTCTGGGTAATCTACAGTAAAAACAGAGACTGACTACAAACTTCAGCAGCAGTCAAAGGCTTTGAGCTCCATTTCCATGTGCATCGGTGTCACAGACACTCCCTGCACTTTCTAGAGATGAAGCTGTGGCAGCTAAAAGGAGGTGTCACACATAGGCAGAAGGACACCTCATGCTGCTGTTCCTAAGGTTTCAGAAAGCCTGAAGGGCATTTCTTCGCTAGGATTAGACATTTGGGTTTTTTTCCTTGCATGTTACAGAGCTATATACCATTACAGAAAATGAAGATTCCTGTTGTAGCGAGGCACTGTCTAAATCCATCTGTCTGGGGACAGTCACTGCTGTGCAAGCCAGTGGGTGAAATATTTTTCTGAGGGAAGAAATCCAGCTGCCCTCTGCCCTGAATAGGCCATGGAACCTTGGGACAGTTGTGCTCGGTTTCCCTTTTCACCTTGTCGGGCTTTAACCATGTGGTACAAGACAGTTGCTTGTTGAAGAAAGGGCTCAGCTTGCCATCATGGGCAGATGTGGGAGAAGAGGAAGAATTGAAAACCCTCATGTTTTGGATAGGAAAAAATATCCCGGTTGTGATCTGCTGTTGCATGCGTAGGTCAGGGAAGGATTACCCTGCGGTTAAGGAAGAGGATGGTATCAAGGGACAAGCTCTGTTCCCAGCTCAGCCACAGACTTCCTTTCGGACCCTAACACTTAATTCTTTGTGACTTTGTTTACTCACCTGTCTGATGGGAATAATGCCGCCTACATCAGAGGCAAGTTGTGCTACTCTATGTTGATGCACGTGGTGTTAGTTAGGAACATTAAAATGCTTTGTGATCCATGGATTTTTAAAAAATGCACTGTAAATGATCAGGGCTGTTACTTGAGATTTTAGTTCCAGACATGGTGCCACAAATCAAAGTATCTCCTTTTATTTCTTACTGTAGAGTGTTATAAAACTTCCAGTGGGCAAAAGGTTCCACTTCAGAAAGCAAATTCAAATTTTGGACAGCCCACCTAAAATCTAGTTTCATATTTAAGCTTTATATATGTTCTAGTTCCCATAGATTTTTGTCATGTTATTTTCATTTTCTATTTACTGGAAAAATGCTCCTCTCAGTTTGTTAGTGTTAAAGTTTGTTAGTGTTAGATACCCGTTGTCCAGTACCATTTGCTTCCATGTTTGGTATTTCAGGTTTTTCTTTACATTTCCCTTGGCTTTAGAGAACTAAACTATTCCTGTGCTCATTATTCAGTTGAAATTTGGAAGGAACTTCAGATCTTTTTTTTCCTTTCAAGTCTGTTTTTGTTACAGGCTTCAGTAGCTCACTGAAAAATCCTTTAAGGAAGACACCAAACAGGAAGGTGGAAACCTCAGTTCACTAATCCTTTCTGATCTCAAGCTGTCTGACACCTGAGGTCAGCTACAGAATATGATTTTATTCAGGAGACATTCTATTCTATAAAAGGTATAAGGTTTATAGAGTGTATAAAGGCATATAAAAAACCCCTTAAGAGTAGATTGTCTGGGATCACCAGGAAAGGCTGCAGCTTCCACAAGGGCCACCATTTAAAGAGCCTCACAGGTTTGTAGTGGGGAGCAAGGCCCTTGTCCTCAATATATTGAGTGTCAAGTTGCAGCTCCACCAGCCAAAGCTCTCCTTCAAGGCATGTCTTACTAGCAGCAAGTGCTTTCTGTGTGAGCAAACAACAGAGATGCCCAGAGGGCACAGCCTGGCTCCCAGGGCCACCGCAGGTCACCTCCTGTGAGCCCATGGTGGTCAGACAAGCCCAGAGCTGGGGAGGAAGAATCATGGTCCAGCTGAGGCTGTCTGGAGCCAGCCTGAGTCCAGCAGCCCTGACCAGACTAGGCTGAGGCACGTGCTGTGATGCCTCACTGGTGCGCTGGAGAAGAGTCAGGTAGGGAATGATTATTCAGGAAGCCACAGGTGCTGTAGCCTCCCTCTCTGCTGAAATGTGGCCACAGCAGCAGGAATTCCCTCTTCACCTCTTCAGTGCTGCCACAGCTCTTCAGCCTGGGGGTCAACATCGTATTGCAAGGTGCCTTTCATTTGGGAAGGACACAAAGGGGGCTGAGTATGCTGAATGTACTGAGGAAAAGAAACAACTCTGCAGGTTTGTGTAAAGAAACTCAAGAACAAGGATCAAGTCCCTTTCTCATCCTATTTTTTCCCTTTCAGAAGAAAGCACATGGAGAGCAAGGATTTGCGATTCAGTGTCAAAGGTAGCCTTGTACTCCAAGAATAGTGAAAGCACATCAACTGTGTCACTTGGGCAGGGAAAACCTTGGACATCCCTGTTTATTGCATGCTAACAAGCTGTTTGTTTGCCACAAAAAGAGAAAATCCCGGTTCCATCTGGTTTGAGATCAAGACAAGTGTCAGCCTTGGCAAACTTCATCCCCAGCTTTCATCCAGCTTTGAAGTCCAGTAGAGAAGGAATTTTGTATCTAGAGTGTAGGACGAGGAAAAAGAAGCCAAAGGGACAGCTCCACAATCTCTTCTCACAGCTACTTCCTTCATGATTAAAGACTTTTCTGACATTTTGTGATGTCTTTTTCACATCCTGGTCTAAAATCTAGACTTCTTTTTAGTACTATACAAATCCTTACTCCTAGACTTGAGATGTTTAATTCTCATTCTTTTTTTATCAGATGCTTTCCTGGATGCAAAACCAGGATTTCTGGGTTAATGTCTTGTCCCTCCCCCGTTTCTTTAGCTAGTTTTGGGGTCTGTAAACAGGGTTCACAGCATCTTCCACTTCAGTAGCTTCAAGGGTCCTTTGCTTGCCCTCTGGGATATTGCTGGAATTTCATACCCCCATTATCTGTTTTCCATGCAAAATTAGTCAAAGCTACTTGCACTCTGCCCGTGTCTATAAGAGACACTTCCTCAGGAGTGGAGACAGGAAAATGGGGGAGGGATGGGAGGTGATGAGAGGGAGCAGGGGTCCATCCCTGCAGTGCACGTCTGGATGCGGAGGAAGGAGCGGAGGGAAGGGGGAGGCACAGTTTATTGTGCTAAAGGGAAACAGAGAGGACTTTTCTGCCGGTGCTTATTGACACAAGGCTCGGCGGTGACTCCGCGCTTCCCTGCCGGCTCGCAGTGACGGCCAGAACAGGCTGTCCCCTTGTTCACTGGGATCTTGTGCAGACAGACTCCTTGTGGAGGGATGGATCCTCCATGGGGAGCTGGCGAGAGGACAGAAATGCAGGATCCTCTGGCTGACCGTCTGCTTCAGGGGACAGGCATTTTGGGAAGCCTACAACGATTAAATTAGGGGCATCTTCCCCAAGGTGCCACCTTTGAATTGTCCTCAAAGCCAGCTGCTCTGGTGCTCAAAGGAAAGTTATTTCTGTGTGGACTGACCTTATGGGACACATCCAGCTTCAAGCCCACGTCCATGGCCAGTGTGAGTGTCCAGGCTGCCTCCCTTTGGCTGGTGCTGTTCCTGGTTAGGAATGACGGGAGTGGATTTACAAGCTCAGCTCTGGCACAAGGAAGAAAGTGGCTCATCCACAATGTGCTGGTTTGATGCACAGGCTGAGCTTGTTCCAGGGACCCCAGCCATGGATGCAGCATGTCCTTGGTGCATGCTGTGCCCTGGAAATACAGCCAGAGAGTGCTGTTGTTCATTTAATTGTAATTTAGGTGAGGATTTGTGTTTTTATCCTTGGAAAACCCCCCAGAAGAGCCCTGTGTGCCCTGGCAATTTATCTTCCCCATCATGAACAATAAACATGCCATTACGGACTGAGGAAGGGGTATGAAAGTCTTACTGTGGTTGGCATAGGCAAGGAAATCAAAGCACTATAAGAGTCAGTTCTTGCATTATCATAGGAATTTCCCTCAAGTAAATGGCTTCTGCTGAATGGTTGGAAGGCCAAACTGGAATAGTTTGTCTCTAGATGCACATACATCCTGGCTGAAAGAAGGGAAAAGAGGATATCTGCATGAGCAGGCATAAAATATACAGTGAGGTGAGAAGAATGGGGAGTCAAGAAAATTAAGATAAATAGAAGAAAATGTTGGAGAAAGCACTTGCTGTGGCACTGACTGGTGTTCAGGAGTGTATTAATTAGTGCTAAAAAAAGTTTTGGGGATGCAGGTGAATGAGATGTACATCAGCTGGAATTTGCACGAAAGGTTTTGCTGTTAAGATTGCTACTCTCCTCTCTTGGCAAGGATGTTTGGAGGTGTGAGAAGCTCTTGTTACAGGTCTTTGTGCGAGGGAAGGTTTCTACATTCAGCTCAAAGGACCATTCATCAAGAAATCCAATCCCTTGCTTATCACAGGTCATGGAGAACGGCAGCTCATTATTCCAGTGGAGAAACCCATAGTGGCTGGGTGGCTGAAGCATATTTCCCAGAGGATTGGCCAGTGTGTCTCTGAAGAGAGAAAAGGATGACCCACCTTTTCTCTTGGGAACTGAATTTCAGGTTTGCATCTCTGATGCCTGTTTGGATTTTGCAGGCATTAGAAGGTATGGGGTGGTTTCTCAAGGAGACCTCAGGCAGACAGAGGCAGGTTGAGAGCAGCTGACAGCATGGAGAATTTCCCTGAAGGTGGAAAAATACAAGCAGCTGACTTTCAAGGAGAAATGTACCTTTACTAAAGGTAAACTCGGGTGCTGCCATCCCTGTGAACTCCAGCTGTGTGGATTAGGACCAATAAATACGCTGCTCTGCCAAGCTCTGGGCTAATTGAGGGAATGCTCAGTGTTGTTTGCTGACCTTGAGGGAACACAAGCCCATTTAGAGTAGCAGAGTGCTGTAGGTATTTGAGATCTGGGGTGACTGAGGTTTTGCTGTAACCAGCTTGGAGCTCTTAAGTGTGCTAAAACGTCACCCTGAAGCCACAGATATGTGGAGAAAACCCCATTGTACCAAAACTGTGGTTAGACAGGACAGTTAGTGAAGGTCAGCGGAATACAGGGCAAATATTGTGCTTAAGGGAAAAAAATCCATGTTTTCTGGCAGTATGAAACTGAGACCGGGGTGGTTTATTATGAAGAGAGCCATTTCCAAATGGTGAAAGGCTGCCAATGCTATGAGAAGCTTTTGTGATTCCTAACAGGTGCTTCTCAGACCTGAGCAGAGAAAGGCACAACTGGGAGGATGTTTTTATCTGCACATTGTGAACTAACAGAAGACAAACAAGTTTCTAGGTCTGTGGGATGCAGCAGGAAAACAGATCACTGCATTGGAATAAGCCAAGGGTTGGAGCCATGGGATGTGGGGTATTTATCTGGGGTATCCAGGGGTCATGCAGTGGGAACACGTGTGCAGGAGTTGTGTAATGGACACAGATCTGACCCTGAGCCAAAAAAAAGCTGCAGAGCAAGAAAGCTGAGAGGGTCATCTCTGGGTGTGAGCATCAGGGTCATGACTTGCTAGTGTGCTGTATCCTACACACCAAATTTTGGCTAGTTATGGGTGCTTTATGCTGCTCAGCTTCACGACTGTTTTTTTTTTTTTCCTTGCATAGGGAATATCAGTATTCCAAAGTAACTCTCTTAATAAGCACAGGAAATCAGAATACTTGCCAAGGAGGTGGAAGATAAAGTGAAATGAAAATTTCAGGAGAGTTTTGAGTTAGAAAAGTGGTGCTCAGTGTATTCGACCTCAGTAAAACACTTAGATTTGACAGGACAACATTATTCTTATACAGACAACAATTCCTAATGAAACATGCCAGTCTTCTGGGACTAACAGATTTGGAACTATTTTAGTTTCTGTACTGTGGATAGGAAAAATAAATTAGAAAAAGAACCCCAGCCATTTGGAAATGTACATTTTCCCTGCTTACTTACACTAGGTGAGAATTTGGCTCAGACAACAGGTCATGTCTGGTCCTATGGAGGGGTTTAGGACTGAGAGTCTCAGAGTACTGGACATATTTGACTTGAGGCCACTTGCAGCCTAAACCTCGAATCCAGTAGTGCTTTGCAGCTGCAGATAAGGATGAGGTCATATGCCAGATTGTGGTCTCCACAATACATCATTACCAGGCTAATCACATCTGCAAGAAGGACTGTTAGCATCATGCATTATTGAATTAGATCAGGTACTTGTATTTCTGAAATAAGTCCAAGACTCTGTAATTTGCTGGCTTATTAGTTTCCAAGGTGAAGCTGCCAAGAGACCATTACCAGGAGTTATGTGTATTGACAGGGAAGGCTCAGAGGACAGCTTGAACCCTGTGATGGACAGGCAGAAAATCTGCAGTCAGTGGGCTATCAGTCTAGTTAAAAATTATAGTCTACAGACATCCCATTTCTGGGGTATTTCCTGTATCTTTTTCTTTCCTTAATGGCCTGATGTCCAAATGCAGCTATCTCTGATACTGACATTAAGGATCAAATCCAACTGGTTTAATCGGTTGCTCTTCATTTAAAACAAACAGTCTTGGTCCTCTGCCTGCATCCACCACTAAACACTGTAGAGGCTCCTCTGTGATCTCGAGGCAGCACATGGTGTCTTTTGGCATGGTACACCCAGATCTACCCTCCCAGACAGTGTTTGTTCTGGAGCTGGATCATTTCTAGATAATTGGGAGTATAAAGGAAGTGCAAGACCTTACCTGGTGGCAGGTTCCATCTGCACATACCCAGAGACAATTGAATTTTTTAGATTGTGACACTGCAGTCTGAAAAGTAGTGTTTGGGATTTATTCTTCACACCAAGAGCAAGGAGACTGAAAATTGGATGCTCAAGCTCTATGCAGCTGAAGCAAAACCTGCCAGTTGTAGTGACCATTCCAGCTGTAATAGACAACTTCAATCCTTTTTAGAGAAGTCCTGAATATTTTTTTTTATGCTGATTCCTGGCACTTCTTTCAGATCAGAAATTCTGAGGTAATCTAACGGGAGCATTTCAAAATGGCTAGACTCTTTTCAGGAAAGTAGTCCTAAAAGCCATCCCGTGGGTCCTGAATGAGTGTCTGGAGCTGCACAAATACATAGTTTTATAATCCACAAAGAACCCTCTGGTTCAGCCTTCAGCATAACTGGTGAGCTTTACTCAGGAATTTAGCTCATTGCTTTTTTCTTGAGATTTAGCAGAGTGTTTGGAAGTCTTGATTTGGAAGACGTTGCTAGAAGGAGGATATACCCTGGTTCCAGCAATGACAGTGGCACCTTTGATCTCCTCTACTTCCTTCTCCTGGCAAGTTGCAGTTGCAACATTTGTCTATCACCAGAGTCTAAAACCATAGGATTTGGGGATCTGTTTTGTGGCCTGGGGGAGGGGTGGCATATGGAACAAATGTTCTGCATTCAATTGCTCCCCTGGGCTTCAATGCAGGCTCATCACACAGCAGATCTAGACAAGGGAACATGGTATTTCTAAATTTTGAGACTCAAAAAACTATTACAGTCTGTTTTCCCACTACGATGCACAAGAATTCTTGAAACAAAAATAAGATCCTGTCTCTGCCACTTACCCAGAGCCTCAGAGATGCAATCAACCCAGCAGTCATCCCCTCGCCAGAAATAAAAATATCCGTGGTGGGATTTTATTTCCTTCTTCTGGAGACCTGGGATAGCAACACATGATTTGGTGCTGCTGACATCTGGCAGCATCGTTCCTATTTACTGTAAACACGAGTCATCGCCCATGGAGTGTTTTATTGCTTGTGGTTTCCATCTTGTTGTATGCAGCAATTATGCACATGGCGCAATCTTTCCATGTCAATAAAAATGCTTCATTCTCAGCAAGGAACATAAGAATGAACCCAGCATTTCTTAGGGGCTACTGTGCTGAGTTAAATGGGATGTGATGGGGAGGGGCACGGCAGGGGGTCGGTGTGGAGGGCAGGAGTGGTTTCTGGGGTCACTTGGTGGGACTCACAGATTGGGGCAGTGCACAAAAAATCGGTGTGAGCGTTCACTTCTCCAGCCTGGGGCTGAGAAAAGGCCTCACAGCTTTTGTTTGCTTTGTTGGCAAAACGCTGTGCAGCAGGATGCCTTGTGAGTGCTGCTGGAGACTTTCCCTCATGCTAATTTCTGTTTCTGTCTTTACTTTTTTTTTTCCCCCCCTAGTTATCCAGGAGTTTGGAGATGTTTTCAGTAAAGGATTCATGAGAGAATCTTCAAAGGGGACCACAGCCAGGGGAAAATCATAGGCATGACTGGAAAAGTAGTGTTTTAAATTAGTGTGAAAGCTTGGGGGAAGTCACTTAGGCCTAAATCCACAAGTTGATTTAAGCCTCTTATTGCTGCTTAGGTGCCCTGTGTTCCCTTTGGAGTTAGACATCTAAAGGTCTTTATGATAAAGCACTTCCCACCTCATTCTTCCCTTGGCTTGTTGGGAGATGGAGTACAACGTTTGCCTGCTTTGGTGGGAGCAGGAGTGCATTTGTCTGGGGCTCCAGACAGTGGGGCTGGTCTGGGCAAGTGACCCAGCTCCTCTCTGCAGTGCTGGGGAGGGCCAGGCCCTTCTGGTGGGTGACTCGTCTCCACACAGGAAAGATGTCTGAGATACGGGGCAGGAATCGCTCCCTGGAGGTGCCAGCCCCTCTCCACTGGCTCTCAGTGGAGCTTAGCCAAGGAGTTTAGACTCGGCGCCTAAGTTTTAGGCAGCCGATGGTATGGGAGGTGAATTTCACCCCCAGGAACTTTGGGTGGAATTTAAGCTGTCTGAAAATGACAGTTGTGCAAGCAATAATAAACAGTCTGTATGGTTCCACGTCTGGAATCTCCTTATAAACAGGGGCATGCAAATCAATTAGATAAAAATCTGAGCATTTCTGAATTTCCTGCCCAAACTTGAACAGAATCTGCTTTTGGATTTGATGAAAATCCCCTTCACTCTCCAACCTATATATAAGTCTTTTTCTGCCATGCAGAAAAACCTTCTCCTGTCACACAGGGATGGAGATGCCGTAGCCTTGGGATGCTCTCAGAGTGACCCAACTCTGGACATCCCTAACTCCACCTGGATGGCGAGAGTCAGTGCTGGGAACCTTCTGGGAAGAGCCCAAAGACGTGGCATGATTCCTGACTCAGTGCTGCTGATCGGAGTGCTCCAGATAAGCTGAGATGTAGATAAGCACCGCAACTCCCAAGCGCTTATCCAAACCAAAGCTTTCAACATTTATCCACCTTGACTGTACATGACTTTGCCCTTAGCAACAGAGATCACACCCACTTTTTTCTTCACTACTGTCGGCAGAGGAGCAAGAATCTACTTGAAGACAAGTAAAACACCTTAGGCTTTTAGGTTCCCACACCTTTCTTCTTCCTTTTTCAGAAACTAGTCTGATTATGTATTCATTTCTCATTGTAGTCACTACCTGAGAAACCACAAATTCAGGTAGGAGTGCTGGGCAGCTCCTTGTGAAGGGAAGTAATCTCTGACTCTACCAGAATGGGGAGGGCATGTGGGTCTCACTGTCATCACTTGCCCTTTTCTGATGTGCTTTGGTTTTATTAGCTGCCTACAAAGGACAGGATTTTATTTATTTGTTGATTTTTATTCCCTTAATTATTTGTTGATTTTTATTCCCTTAATTATTTGTTGATTTTTATTCCCTTAATTTATGTTTAAATTTAAACCTAAATTTAAATGGTTTTTGTTGCTTCTTTTCCTCTTGATTCCTTGGAGAGAAGAGAACAGATGTGACCCCATCCATTGCTCACTTTGGTGTAGTAAAAATGCTCAGGTGCCTTGTGGCTGTGCCTCGCTCATGCACTCAGGGTAAAACCAGTGTTTCACTTAGGGAAAAATTCTTAGGAGTGACAGAAAGCCTTCTTTTCCTTCATTTCTGTGTTTGCTAAGCAGCATTGGGTATGAGCCACCATTCTCTGACCAGTGGGCATTATCACCTAACAAATTACCTGTTCTTGCAGGGATCAGGATTTCTTCTTTCTGCCTCTAGTGCATTGTAATTTTTTTTTTTTTAAATTTTGTGTGTGTGGCTTTTGGTCTTTCAAATTAGAGATTTTAAGTTGTTATAGATTATGTGGAAGTGTTCTGTGGCTTGTGGTGTGTTGAGTTATGTGGAGTCAGGTTTGGTGGACCTTTCTGAATAAACGATGTTATACATTGGCTGCGAGGGGCCACGTGTGATGAACCAGAGATTTGTGTTTGAGTCCAGGGATTCTCCATTCACTCGGGCACATGCAAGCAAATGTTACTGCACTTTCTTCCAAAAACTGCCTTAATCTTCATATTTATGGGGAATTCAAACTGTCCAGAGGTGCTAACTCACCAGGCAGCCTTAGACATTCATGTTCTCTCATTTCTTATTCATGGGTCAAGCAACTTATTGGCAAAGTTATAAGAAGCTTCAGTTCTTACCTGGAAGGTCACCTCTGAAAAGAAGCCTTTATTTTCCCACATATCTCTTCCCTCAGCCTTTCCGTTAGGGAGAACTGGGCCAAGAACACAATTTTTTTCACAGAAAACTGAAATAAAAGTAGTTATACTATTGGAAAAATACAGTTTTATTTATTAAGAAGTAAAAAATATGTTGTATGTGTTCTGTGTATATATATTATATTGTAAATACTAAGGGGCTTCCATTCTTCACCCTTCTCCTGCCTTTTTCTCTGCAATAGTTCGGTTTTAGTCCTTTTTTTGATGGATTGGACAATTCTGATGTGAAAAATTTACTTTAATCCCATTAAGTGTTAATTTTTGACCTGCATTTGACCACGGTATCTAGAACCAGTGGGTCCATATCCTGTGAGCTGTTTAAGTTTGGCTGTATTTACTTTTAAAACATTGAAACAATTTTCTGATTAAGTGAAAACTCTTCACTGGCACAACGTGCTGTAATACACATGAATATGGGAGTCTTGGCTATACACCTTGAAAATGCAAAGTGCAAAGGAATGATGCAAAGTGCAATTGTGGTTTTGGTTTGCTTTTGCTCAGAGAAGTCCAAAAAGTCAGGTCTGGTTGCTCCATGCGGGTCCAGTTGAAGTTTGGAAATCTACAAGAAGATAATTGACAGGACCTCTCTGGATCCCAGCTTCAGTGCTGGACCACTCTCCCTCTGAACAGTTTTGTTTCATGATGCCCAGTTTCAACCTACCTTGTGCTCTTTGTGTCCATTGTCTTTTGTAGTTTTCTCCAGGCACCTCAGAAAAGAGCTAAATTCCACCTTCTCTGTAACTCCTTTCCAGGCAGTGGTTAGCTCTCTCCCTTTGCCTTTACTCCTGGGTACTTGACTGAGAAATATTTCAAAAAATCTGACTGAAGCACCTTGTGTTGGTTTAAAAAATCCCAACAAAAAACAAAACCCAAACATAACTTATTAAATAGCACTGGCAGTTTTATCAGTAATTTCCAGGAGAGCAGAGTTAGCCCAATAGTAAATCCTTTCATGAGTCCTTTCCTTCATGTTTTTAGTGCACTTTCCAAACCAAGAAAGATTAAATACTCCCTAATACTCATCCTAACCAAACAGAAGTTCTGACCTCTCTAAGCTGTGACCTCTAAGGTCAATATTTGCAAAACAAAGCTGTCTGACCAGAGATGTGAGGTGTTGGTAAACGTTAGTGGTCAGCTGCCATGCAGTCACTGGCCACAACTCTCTGTTGGACAGTTTTGGTTTTTGGAAACTTGTTTGAGTTGCTGTCCTACAAATGACAACAAAATGTGAGCTTTCAGTGGTCAACTTTCCCCTTCTTCTGGGGACAAACTTGCGGAAACCAAACACACATTTGGGTCTGTGCATGGAAAATCCGTATGGCCCTCAGTCCTCGTGAGATTGCCCCAGCCAGGGGAACCCAGCCAGGGCAGCCAGACACTTGCACAGATGTGGGAGGCTGCTGGGTGGGGATGTTTACCCTCCTGGCATGTGGCACTGCACTGTGTCTGCATGTTCACGTGTGTCTTTTCTCCAGGCAGACTTTACCCAGCTGCCCTGTGCTCTCAGGAGCAAATGTGCCTGCAAGTCCCAAGGAAATCAGCTGGGAACTTCCCCTTGTGTTTTCCAGTGGCTTTCCATGGGGCAAGAGTGTTTCCAGGGTAAAAAATGATGAGCATTGAGGAGTGCTGAGGTATTCAGAGAAGCTAGAAATGGCTTCCTCAAGTGCAGCTGGGTGGTGGTCAGAAGGGTCTATTTTTACTTGCCTTGTGTTTGCACAGAGGCATCCATGCACGACTTTCTGTTGTTCCTGGAGTCTTTCAAGCGTATGGTAAATAGACTTTCAATGGGTTGGAACCTATTGCTTCAGGAAATGTTGTTACAAATTGTTTTTCCACTGCAGTGCATTGAGGGTTTTTCATGCCACCCCCAACATATGCTCTGAAATCCAAGTGGTCTCCAGAAGGGAGTGGCCAAGAGTTTTCAAGGCGTTGTGAAACCCATTAGGCCTGCAGAGAAAGTGGTAAAAGCAACACAAAACATACCAGAGTGTAGAAAAGCAGGGGTTGTTAATCAAAATGCAGTGAAACCATGTTTCTTTGTAAAGAACTAGATTAGTTTACATCTTGTGGTATATAAAGAAATAAAAATTACTTAGATTGCAATAAACCATGTTTTTCCTACTAAACAGATTGACTTACATTTTGTGGCAGGGGAAAAAAAATGTTGATTAAGAGACTGGTTTGTTTTGTTTCCTAGTCCCCCTTGACAGGCTGGATTTCTGATGCCTGTGTTGTTTAGTGATAATCTTTGACTTTGGGGCATCTTTTTGGCTAGCTCTTCTCCTTAGATGCTTATGAGCAGATGTTGCCCATGAATACCTGTGGGAAAGGCACATTTTTCTTTAGCAATCCCTCTTCATCCATGACAACTGTTCTCCATCTCTCTTGAGCCTCAGCCTCACAGAACCCTTTCTATTAAGTAGGATATCTCTTGACCATGAGATTCTTTTTCTTCCACATCAAGTGATCTCATCTATTTTCCTGCAAAAACTTTGTTTCGTGAAACTCTTTCACACAGTGCACCCTTTACAATGTCCAGGTCTCATCAAGTTTTCCTCCCAAATTTAAAAAAAACAAAACACTAGTGGGCACAGATCCAAGGGTTCCAGCGTGTTTTCCATTTATATCAGCTGGCAGATTGCATTTAGTGAGTGAAAACATGAGAAATTGAGCTGAATACCTGGCACAGCAAACTGTCATAGGTAGGACTGATAATGATGGATAAAGAGGATGGATTTGTTTGCATTTGGGATATGTGCAGAGAACTTGAACAAAAAGATTATCCTGCTTCATGGAAAACCTTTAAATCCACAGTGCTGGGATAGGATTTTAAAGATGGCATCAAGGCATCAAACTTTGATTTAAAATATTTTTGGGAAAAAATTCAATCTCCTCCTATCTGACTAAGACACCCTTTGGCTTTTGTGGCATCACACCTCTGAGCTGGGTTTGGAGCATGGCAGTCAGTGGACTGTTGGAGAATTACAGTTTTGATTCAGATTATACTCTCTGTTAGCTGAGCACTATAGAAATCCCTGCTTTTTCCTCTGAAGTGGCAGATAATGATGGTGACAGGATACTAAACTTAGAGGCACCACTGTTGTGGTATACTTGTCAATTCCACAGGTTGGGAAAAAACCGAAAAAATTTAGTTGTCTCCTACAGTGTGTGCAGACTCAGAAAGAATTACCTTCTGGCAGACTGTGGTGCCTCCACATTGTTCTTGGTATCTTGCTGAAATGCTGTCTTAGAGGAGTCAGCTTTACAGAGACAGGGTATGCACTGCTCATCAGCATCTGCGGAACACAGATGGGGAGAGACTACCCGAAAGTAATGAAACTCGGAGAAGTGGGTACTCAGCTTGTATCTGAAATGAAGAGCAGGCAGAGAAAATCTGGCGCAGCAAGGTATCTCTGTGATGAAGCAATTAAACAAAACAGAGGAATGTATCCACCTTGAAAGCCTGCTCGACTCAAATCAAAAGCAGATGGGCGGCATTTAGGAGAAACTCAGCCTGGCTGAATTGCATTCAGGCAGATAAAAGACTTTGCTAAAAAATATATCTTCCACTTAACACAGAGAGGAAGTCCTACAACTCATGTGGGCTTCAAGTGATGACATCTGGTTCAAGTATCATGGTCCTCTTCTGAGGAAACAGCACAAAGGCTTGTCACCACCCTGGTGAAACATTCAGAAGGCTGCAGCAGGGCCGAGTCTGTTCTCTTGGAGCAGAAAGCAGAGCCAAGCTCTGATGACAACACATGGACAGAGCTGATTTTTTTTTTTTTTTTTTAAGGAAAACAGCTCATAATTAGAGGCCTTGGACCCCTCACCCATAAAGGATTTGTCCTTGTATCACATAAATACAGGCAGGTATTTCAGCTTGTTGAAAAATACTTGTTTTCTCTGAGTTCCATGAAGGAAGAATTGGCCACAGATATCTTTGCATCCCTGTTTCTTGGTGTGAAACTGCCTCCTTCATAAACACATGCAACAAAATAAACCACATCCACAAGGAAATATTTTTTCTTTTATGCATTGTTTTTGTGAGACTGTAAATAGTATGTGCCCTCTTGTTAGAGTTGAAGATGAGCTCTTCTGAATGTGTGAACTACTTTTGGGTTCACTCTGATTACCAGCAAGTCTCTTTGTTAAAATAGCAAAGTTTGTGACAGCTAAAAGGTGCTTGTGGATAAACACTTCCAGATTTGAAGTGGCACCTGCTGCTGTTGAAATTCAAGCCAAAATGTGACAAACATCACAGTGCAGAATCTCAGTACATAAGTCACGAGAAGTACCCACTGAAAAATCTCAGCTCTCAAAGATGAAATGAACCCCAATATCACATGTAATCAAGCCTCCCCCCACCATTATTCCCAGCCCTAGTTACTAGGGAAGAAATTTTAAGTACATGTAAGGCAGTTGAGGGAGTATGTTAGTCACCCAAAGAATAAACAGGGAAATTAATTAAAATAAAATGATTCATTATAAATTATTCTCCCAGCTACACTCATAATGATGTGAGAAATATTCCAAATACTATTTGAAAAGCACTCCCTCCGCCCCTTGTATTTCTGGCACCTCTAGAAACAGCAAGTGCTGAAACTCCCATGTGAGGGATGTTTCCTGTGAGCTGTACTGCCAGATTGTACCTGTATTTTTGGATAAGTGTTTGAACATTTGCCTGCTTATGGAAAAGAGCCCGGAGCCTGCACTTTTCTGAGGGTAGCAGTTACCAGGTGGATTCCCCCATTTCAGTGCTGGGGCCAGCCACAAGTGGTTATTTGGAGGCAGTGTGAAGCAATGCCTAGAAAAGGTGAAATGTGAGTGAAGGCAGCTCTTCAGGATGTGGCCCTGGAGAGCTGTGATGGGACAGTCACCACCCCTGCTTAACTCCTGGAGGTATGAGGAGCCCTTGCATTGATTTCACCTCTGGCTGTTTGAAAGGGCAGGGACTCCTTTCTTTCCCACTGGGCTTTCAGCTGCCCAGCATGGCCCATCACACCAAGTCCTGCTTCCTCATTGTGAAAAACAAAATATGCTTCCTCTCCCTGCCCAAAAATCAACCCCCCTTTTCCCCCTCAGTTACTGTCAGGGTCTCCTAAGGTGCTCTGAGTGTGTCTGTCTGTCTGTTACACATGTGTTTAATTCACATATTTTCTACTGGAAGGGATGTGAAAGTGTGAGTTTAGAATTTGAAACAGAACGTTTGGGGTTATAAAAATTTAGCTTGGCTCAGAAAGGCTGTGTGTAAGCAGAGACTTAATTGACTTCTGCTGCCTCTGATGGGTCTCTGCCAGTCATTCAGGCTGGATCTACGGGCTGTCACGTAATTCCTGCACTGGGGGACTTGGACCAGCAGTTCCACAAACTGGGCATTTATTTTAGGCATCCCAGAGGACTCCTGGAGGACCAGCTCCCATATCCATAGCCTCCCTTGGGACATTATTTGTGAGAAAGACATTCACCTGCTCTGCCATCATGATTTTGTTGCCAGTGTAAAATTTGCAGCTGTTGCCTTGCCTTGCCCTTCTTTTTTTCTTTTTGCTGCTGTGTCTTGGAATCTCCTTTCTCAAACTGCTAAATAAACACTTTACAGCAGTGGCAGAAGTTCCTGAAGAGTTAGCTTACCACGAGCCATAGAAGCAGAGGTTTGCAGTACTGCTGGAGGTGGAAAAGAGTGCCTGGTAACTCTGACTTAAGCAACAAAAAGGAATTCAGCAGAAAAGCCTGGTGAATAATCTTTATTCAATTCCTACGGGAAGTTTTATAACACCCTAGAACTGTTTAGCAGTACCTTTCCAGAGTCCTTTTCTGCTTAACATGGTCTTCGCATCCTCAAGCTCCTCAGACCTTGTGGTCCTGCATTAGTAGTGTCCAACTCCCAAGTCCCTGCTGGCAGGAAGAGTATAAGAAGTAGTTTCCAGCCAAGCCTGAGGTCTGGTCTGGGCTGTGTATCTGGAGAGGAATCCCTCCAAGGTTACTGCAGAGTTTTGCCATTCACTGAAACACAGTGTTCATTGAAGAACAATGTTCCACCAAAACACTGAAGGGGAAGTTTGATTCTCTTTTCATTTGTTTAAGACCAGGGATTTGGCTTGGGAATTTTGTTTATTGAAATATTGAAGGAAAGTCTGTCTGGCCCCATCTTTGTAGTATCTGAACTCTTTCCAAGTGTTTGAGGGTGGGGTTGCAAACTCAGCCGTCTCAGGCCCTTCATAGTTTCTCACCCTAAAAGTGGTGTGACAGTATTTTTATTGCATTTGCACTGCATAATGGGGTGTGTTTTTACTCAGGGTAACTCATGTAGTTACGTGCAGTAAAAAACCAGCAGTGTGTTGTTGGAGCAGTGCAACTCGCCCAGATCAGATAGTGATGCTCAGAGAACTGAACTCATCATCTTGTAGGGAAAAATGGCAAACAACCTGGTCTTAGTTTAGAGGGTTTCAGAGATGTGTGTTATCTATTAAAAACCTCAAAATACCTTAACACAGCATCATGATCTTTTGAAGGGGTAAAATTTTTGTCCCACATTGTGGGAAAAGCCCAAATTATTATACAGCACTTGAGAAAATGTACTTTGTGCATGTCAAGAAGGAATCAGAGGGAAGCAGAAGGGAGAACTTCTCTTCTTAATCTTGTAGCAAAATCGTGGCAAAATCATGGCAAAAGCTGATGCCATCTTTGCTGGGAGTACAGACAACCCAAAAATGCTCAATGACTTATTGTGGAAGATACTATATAATTTTTACTTAGTCTAAAATGTTGCTATTTAAATTCTATTAGTTTTCAGTTTGTCTTTTCAGTTAAAAAGGACCTTATACTTTCAATAACTTGATTTCCAAAGATGAAAACCTGAACCTCATTTTTAGAAGATTTGTTTTTCATTACTGGTTTTAATTGTCGCAGTAACTTTTTCACAATGTATGACTTTTTGGTGAGAAATGGCCCTTTTCATTTAAATACTGTAGTGAAAATACATTGTCTAGCTCCTACTTGGCTCATCCATGTTAGTTCCATTTAATTTAATGTGTAATTTAATGATCACAAGATTGCTTGATAGAAAAGTGGGATGTGATTTTTTGTAAAGCTACTGGAGGAGTTTGTTACTCGAGTTCCGTGAAATTAATGAGAAAAATGTGGACTTTGAGAAGTACAAACACCAGCTTCCCTGGATTTTATTTTGACACTTGGTGGGAGAGAGATGTAGCCCTGATTTACTTCTACTGGAAAGGTGCTTATGTTGCACAAAGAGGGCTTCCCAGCCCAAAATTAGACAAGAGACAACTGTAGGAAAAGAAAAATCTGCTTGGTTAGGAAATGAGGAAACATTCATCTCTCATTTCACTAGTTAATTTAGGTGCATTTAGGGATATTTTAGGTGCATTCCAGCATGGAAATCTTCTCTTGCAAACATGAATTCAGGTGAGGTTCCTCAGGGTCCCACGAACCTCTCAGCAAACCTGTGTCCATTTGGATGCATGAATGCTGGAATGAGCTTGACCTGCAGTTGGCCTGGAATGAGTTAACGTCTCCAGCTGGAAACCATGTGAAGTGTGATGGTTTCATATGTCTCTAGATACGACCTTAATCCCAGCAGGACTGTTGCATCTGAAATCAGCACCTGAAGATGTGAACGTTTCCTCCAAACCACCTCGCAGTGCTTCCTGAAGCTCATCCATCACTGTTAAGGCCTAACAACGCTTAATGGTATAAATTAATGGCCTTAATGAAGAACAGAGGTTCAGTTTGATATCATTTGATACAACTTGGGTTGGTACTAGTCGGTTTGATTAATATGACTAAGATCCCTTGGAAGCTGCAGTGATAAATCAGAAGAATGGGTGATCCCACATGTAGAGTTCCCCAGCTCAGGATTCTGGAGAGACCTGACACGCCCATGGTGGAAGTCAGTAAATGTGGATTTATTCTGTATTGCACCACTGGATCCCTTCTGGCCCTGTGCATAATATTCATGGGATTATCTGTGAATGGAACAAAAGCCCATCTGCATCTCCAAGTGGAGTCAGAGCCCATGGTAAGTGTGACCAAGTTTAAAGTGTCACGGATCACTGAGATAAATGACTCTGCAGGTGGCAAACATGCAGAGTCATGGCAGCAGGGCTAAGGCTATGTGGGAGCCGGCATAGGAAATGTGGGCTAAAAGTGACAGTCCTCAGGAAATGAATCTGGAAATTATTGTTGAAACAGCCCAGGGCAAAGCTGCAGAACAGAAATGGCTGCTGACCTCCTGGGGTAAATTGTAAGAGCTCGAATAAGGAAGTAGAAGAAAATACATAGTTTGGAGATCAGAAACTTGTATTTGCTCTACCTCATAATGAAAGGAGAAAGGGACATTTAATTAAAATAGAAAGGTGATGAAAGAAATGCTGATAAAAGAGTACTTCTTCACAGGGTACATAATTAAAAAGGGGAACTCATTGCTTCAAGGTACCTTGAGATCAGGAACCTAGCAGAAATTAAAAATAAACAAACACTAAACCCCCAAACCTGAGATATTTCCATGGATAACAAGAATATCCAGTTTTCTCAACAGTTCTGCTTCAGTACATAAATTCATCTCTGACTCGTCAGGGTTAATGCTCTGTTCCTCTGAGAAGGATGCTGGAACTGCTTACTGCTCACAGCGTTTCTCTGGAAGTGCTGGCATCACCAGGAGCCAGGCACAGAGCAGGGGACATGGCTGACTGCTGAGGTGCTGCAGGATCCCTGGGCGATGCTTTTAGGGTGTCTGGCTCTTGTTCTGTCCTCATCAGGAACATTGTTCCGACGGGGGGCCACTGGACCACAGACAAACATTATTGCTTTTGGAAGCGGTTGTCTGGAATAATGAGGTGATAGACAGTCTCCACCAGGAATGTTTAAAGGATGTTAATCTCACCTAGTGAGGAGGGACTGCAGAACTGTGGCACATACCCTGTAATTAAACAGCTTGTTGCTACAGGATATTGTGAAGGCCGAGAGTACAGATGGATTTGAGAGGGCAGTAGACACGTTTGTGGAAGGTAAGTCCGTGAGTAGCTCCTGGTCCTGGTGTGACCTCCAGGCAGTCCTTGAAGTGATGATTTCCAGACACCAAGAGGATGTGCCATGAAAAGTGACCATTTTGCATGTGACCTTTTCTTTTATACTCTTTTCTTTTCAGTCAGATTGGAAGACAGAATGGTTAACTAGACAGATGTAGGCTCTGACTTTTCTTTTCTTTTTATCTTCATATACTTAAGATGACTTAGAAATTCCTGAAGGGCAGATGAATCACATTGGCAAGGGGTTCAGAAATTGGGGGATAGTCTGAAAACCCTGGGAATCTAGATGAGAATAAGGCAGGCATATTATGCTCAAGGAGTACTTAAGCATATGGAATAAGTTACTGGGGAATGGCAAGCAATGTAAAGACATTATACTAAGACTTTAAGATGATACTTTTAGGCGATATGTTCTAAGTTCAAGGGACACCTCCGTCTCTCTTTTGAGGAGGGGCTTGGGAAAAGAGCAGTGTTACAGAACGGAGTAGGATTAAGAAGATTGCTTGGAAATGGCAGGCGAGTCGTGCTGGATGCCCTTTCCCTGTTCCTAAAGTTTCCACCGTCCTCAGGAGAGGAAGAGAAAACAAACCGAGGAATGGTAATGCCCGGGGTTACACAATCAGGTCGGAGGCTGCTGACCTTGCCGCTAATGGTTTATGGGCAGCCACAGGCGTCCGCCCCTGCCCCGTGTTTTTGTTACACACGATCTGGCACTTGCCAAATGACTCGGTCCCAATATGCAGGAAATTACTTGAAAGCTATATTTAGCAAGATGAGCCCATGTCTTGATTTGGCTGGAAGCTGGTGCAGATTGAATTAATCTAGGGGAAAACCGAGTGTGTGGGGTCCCAGCAGAACATCTTCCCCCAAGTTTTCTGGGGTCCTCTGGCCTCCCTGGGGTTTCTGTTGTTGACCAGCCTGAGGGTCTTCAGTGAAGGCTGAAGAAAAGGGGTTTATGGGTTCTTGCTGCAGGATGCTGCAGCACAGCTCAAGGTATCTGGTCCCACCTCTGCCACACAGCGAGGACATCTGCGGTGTGAGTGAGTCCTCTTGAGGGACCACAGCATGGGCTCCATCCCCCTTGGGTGGGCCTGGGGCTGCGATCTCAGCCAGCTCCTCTGCCTAAAGCTGGACATGATCACGATGCTTCCCAGCACTCTCCCACCTCAAGCTCCCTCACAAGCTCCTTGGCTCTCACAGAGCTCTGGTTTCTCGGCCTCTTTCCCACCAGAAACTGGAATTAGGAGGCGAGATGAAGGATCATCCTCTGGGTGGTCACCACTCAGAAAAAGACAGCCAAAAGTTGCATTCTCCAAGAGCAGCCCTTGTCCCTCCTTGTCCCTCCTGGCAGTACATCAGGCAGATCCTCTGCCAGGGGGAAAGCTGTGGCACTGGTTCAGCCCCAGCAGAGAAGACACCCACAAGACTTGAAATCTGCACACAGAGGTTTTCTCTTCATGTTCCCAGCTCTCTGAAGCTGTGCAGGAAGGCTCTCCCTGTGGTTACCTGCCTCTCATGCAGTTGTCTTATTGGAGGTGTGTGGGGAATTACTTGCAGTGAGCCTGATTCACAGCCCACAAAATCAGATTGGTTTTGGATCAGATCCTGTAAAGAATTTGTGTTGTGTTTCAGCACACAGGAACATAAAAGAGCAGAGTCTGGTTATTTGCTCAATAATTAGCAGCGTTGTCCCCTAAGGGGAGATGGATCAGTTCTGGGATGAGTCTCTAACCAAAGTGCCTGACGTTACCCCGCAGCTACCACACAGCAGCCAGGTGTTGTGGGAAAGAGGGATTTTATCAGTGCCATGCACCATGAATGAGTATTTACTGTGCAGGAAGCTACACAGGTGAGGTGAGGAACGCAGTGTCTGGGCAAACTCAGAGCCCTGGGATTGCGTTCAGCATAGCAAGGTGTTTTGCATTGCCTGAATACAAAGTGGAAGTTACCTGACAACAAAGAAATGACGTGATAAATACTCAGTGAGATACCTCCCGGGGAGAAATGCTAAGAGAAAGATTTTTAGCTTGAAGAGTCTCTTTGAAACATCAGCATTTACTTCCCATCATTTCATATTTTCATCAGAGATTCATTTTGCTGATCTAAAAACCAAAATATAGTGTCATGCAAATGGAATGGTCCACACAGAAGGTGGGCAGTGAGGGTGCTGTGCCATGGCTATGGCTTCAGCAAAGCCCTCAAGGTCTTGCTCAATATCCTTCACCATGAAGGATAACAGCATTGCTGTCACTGGAGCTGGGTCTCAGGGAGGAGGATAGTGTTGAGTCCCTCAGGGTCAGCAGCTTCTCTCAGCTGGAGCAAGTGAACGACAGTCGGGGTCCTGTGAGATGTTCAGGAGGTGTGAGATGGTCGTCTTCATTCCATGTGGTATTTAAGGATGTGCTGAGTTCAAAGGAAGCCTCCCTTGGGTGCCTTTGTGAATCAGAGCTGCTTACTTTTATTCTTACCAATTCAATTGACAAGTTTCTTTATGAATGTCCCAGCATTTGGGCTTCTGACATCCGCCCTTTCAAATGGGCAATGCAGTGATTGAGCAGAGCAGTTGCATAAATTTATGTCTTGTAGGGGATTCAGTGCAAGCAAGGCATTTCAAAAGCTGGCAGGGCTAAAACATGGATGGCTATTGGCATTCTTCTGACTCCAGCTCACAGAGAGCCAGTCCTGTCACCCATTGTCAAAAACATACCCTTGGTTTCAGCATTCATCACCATTTGTCTCTTGTAATTGCATTTTCCTGAGTACTAGAAATTAAATCAGCAGTGACAGAATATTTATGGCTCAGAAGTATTCTGGATGATTCCTAGAGAAGCTGTTTCCAGCTTGGTTATTTATGTCCTTTTATCATGGATTTTATAGTGGGACTGAGGAACTAAACAGCAGAAACCATATGAAATATGCTGAATTATTTCATCCTTGAGCCAAACATACATTTACTGTAGGCAAGGAGATGCTGGTGAGAGCACACATGCAGTTTAGGGCATCCAGCCCATGGCCAGTGCTTCACCTCCTGCCATCACTCTGCAGAGAGGTGCAGCCTGGTTGCTGAGCTCACCTGGCACGTTTTCTTCATCTGGAGGTTGCCATCAATCCCATCAATCCCTGGAGAGAGGCTGGTGTGGGTGGAAAGGCCGGACTTGAGTGGGTGAAATGGTTTGATCTGCTCCCTGCTGTCGGTCTCAGTCACATATGGGCACTGCAGATGAAACTTGTCGAGGGCTCTGACCACTCTCCCACTGGGAGCACCACAAAGCCAGGCTTTTCCTCACTACTCACAGTGAAAACCGAAATGGCGAAATTTTCAGTGAAAAAAAAAAATGAGAAGAATGTGTTCAGGAAATTGAGAAGTGAACTTGCCAGGTCTGTTTCTGTGACATCAAATTGTTTAAGACTGACTCGTTTCTTGCAGTGTCCCACTCTCTTCTTGTCCATAAGACAGTCAAAATAAAGCACTTTGTCTTTGCTGAAATCAAAGATTTTGGTAACTTTCCCTGCTAGAAATTCTGCCAGTATCAGCATACTTCTGAGAAACGCTCTTGTATTGGTATTTTCTCATATAAAACTGTTCCTTATGCAGAACCCACTATTCTCAGTGATAAAATATTTTTACAGTTCCTATCCTGGTCTCAGCTTTAGCCTCCCTGTGATACTGTAAATTTTTATCACATGCTATACACAAATAATAATCATGTGCAGAAGGAGCCTTGATCTCACAGGGGTGTGTCACGCTTCAGCCACGATGATGACGTGCTGCCAGCTGAACTGCTGACCCTGGCACTGGTTGCCAGTGTGCACATGGCTTAGAAAGGGTTAGAGATACCAGTCCTCCTGCAGGATCCCCACGTTTTCTCTGTGGGCCACAGGATGTGTTTTTTATCTGAGAGAGCTAAGGGAAGGAGTGGCTGCTGGGCTGGCTCAGCATTTCTCTGGGCATCCCCCGGCCTCAGGCAGGGTCCAGCTGTGAAAACTTAACCGTGGCTTCTTTCTGCTCCCATCCACCAAGTCCAGAATAAATCACAGCATCAATGCCAACAATCCTGTTCAGATTTTCTCCTGGATAGCTTTTACGGCCAGAGCTGACTTTCAAAAGGCCCAAATTGCTATTCTTGAGATACTGTAAAGAAATCCTGCACGGCAAACAGTGCACATAAAATAAAAAACAAAAAGGAGGACCTTTGTCTGCCTTTAATAGTCCGAGCGTTTCCTCAGGCATTGCAGGCAGCCTGCCCTTCCTGTTGGGATGGCTGGCTGCAGCAAAGGAGATAACAGCCTATCTTTTTATAGGATGATACAGACTGTAGGTGGAGAGCCCAGTTCAAAGTGCAGGTCACTGAGCTCCTATAAATTGCTCCTGACATCCCTGATAAAACCCATGCTCTCTCTTCCTCCCTGCATCTTCTTTGAGCAAGGGGAAAGAGCTGCTAGTAAAGATACCATTTTTCCACTTCAGTCAATACTTTGATGTTTAAAGCTGTTTAATATTCATTAAAACTACTCCTAAAATGTAATTGCAAGAATTACAATTCCGTTTTTATGACTGTCTGTAAGCATTACAGGACAGGCAGTTAAAACCATCTCTGTGATGGTTTGATGATAGGTCCAGCACAGAGCTCTTCTCCCAGAGAAGAGCAGGATCAGGCCTGGGTTCCCCCTGCCCACTGACAGTGGTCAGATGTATGGGAACAAATGGATCTTTTCCTGGGAAAAGTAATTTTTGAGTTAATTGAGAGTGTTTGGCAGTCTATGCTGAGTGGTGACGTTGCTGCCCTCCCCTCACATACTCCCCTCCTGGGCAAAGTTCTGTTTTGATAATTTCTGAAAGAAGCATTTAGATTTCTTATTTCAAGACAAAATTAATTTTGAAATTTGTTGAAGTTGTGTATACATACTTGTCTTTAAAAGGGCTTTGTTTAGGGGATGGAAAACCTCTGAGAGATGAAATGAGACGTGAGTTTGAGAATTTCAAAACAAAAACTTTTACTTGACCAAAACTAAGAAAATTAGAAGGGAAAAATTAAAGTCTACTCAAGGCAAGCTAAAGCAATATTCCTCTTTACTGCTGACAATGAGTTAAAAAAAAGTCAGCTATTCACCCACCTTGGGATGAGATGTTGTGTATCTTTGTCAAGCTCTTTCTTCAACTGCAGTTACAGATCTGTTCCCTGAAGAACATCTTTGAAGATCCTTTCATGTCCTACTATGACAACACATCTAAGCATTTCACAATGTTTTCGTCAGAGTGTGCTCACAGGGAAGTGCTAATAGCTCTATTTTTTCAATGGGAAAATGATGAGAGTCTGATTTATCTCATATAATTTTAGTTACCTAGAAATTAAGGATCTCAGCTAAGCTGCTTGTCTAGAGCCACATTGTAGTTGATTTTCTCCCACTGTTAGATCTGCTCACCAGGACTGTGGAATGTGGGCAGGGAGGCTGTTTCTGCCTGCAGGAGATTTCTGAGCCATATTATCAGGGGAGGAAGAAAAGAAAGGAATTGATTTGTTTCTAGTATGGTAGTGCAGTGCTCCAAGTGCCTTCTGAGATGTGAATTTGGACTTCATGCTGCAGCTGTGAGAAATGCTGCTCCTCTGGCCATCTGCTTTTAGTGGATGCGTGGTTAATGAGGCTGGGGAGCCATGAGTGCTGGAAGGGAAGCCAACCTCATGTTACTGTCTTCAGGAATCTTTTTGGCTGGGAGACGCTTGCTGAGGTGACCAGCAGGCCAGAGAGGCTCAGATGGGCCTTTCCCTGTGGCTGCAGCGAAGAGAGAGGTTGCTTACAGATGCTAAAGCCTTGAAACGTTTAAACTCAGCAATTAGAGCAGGTGACAAGACCTTTCAGGAGACTATTTCCACCTGTGATGTTAAGCTCCACTGGGATTTCTTGGCAGTCCGACTCCATGCTTCACGGACTGTCATTCAGCTCCAAATGCACTCCAGGAGCTACAAAAGAGCCACTGTCCTCTGCTTAATCCATGGATTGTATGTCTCTATTGGTGCCTGGCTGAAGTATAGTACACACAGCCCTAATAGAAGCAATTAATGTCAATCAAATGATACCTCCTCCCACACAACATTTGAACTAATACAACCATCGTAATTGCCTGAGTTTCTTTGCTTTCAAAAGTATGTTCTGCTTAATGATGCCTTTTCTAACACTGGAACTCTGTTGTAGCAATGCTGTTCCTACCAAAAATAATTTTTCAGCAACAATTCTCTCTCCCCCTGCTCCCTTTGAGTCCTGTAACTTTTGCTCCCTTCCTCCCCAAGCTGTGCACAGACAAGTTGGCTCCAGCCAGGACTAATTTCCTCAGCTGTCCTGGTGAAGCGCTCGCATAAAGGCTCCGGCATTTGACAAGGTGGTATTGTTCTGGTTGTGTCACTAAAGCTTCTGAGTTGTACATCAGGGCTTGGGAAGGCTCTTCTTGACTCAGGGAGACACCCTGAGAAAGGAGAAGAGAATTGGCACACAGGGAAAGTGCAATTGCTTGGTCGCATTAAAGCCGAGACGTTTCTTTTTAACGAGCTTTAAAATAGTCCCTAATGTAAAAGCTTAGCAGCTGCAGCAACACAGAGCCTGAATAATTTCCACGTATTTGCTGCAGCAACACGGAGCCTGAATAATTTCCATGTATTTATGGATGTGTGTGCTCACATGTGTGTGTCTTTCTTTCCCAGTCCGTTTGTGCCGGCGCTGTGATAACCAGTACAATGTCACGTGCTCTCGGGCCAGCACTGATTTATTTGTCACTCAGGGGTGAAGAACAACCCCTTGGGTTATGTCAGTCCGAACTGGGCCATCTGATTTCGATTGTCCCAACAATTAGTGCCTGACACACAATTTCGGCACAAAACTCAGCTTACGGGCTATTATGTTCATCATCAGACCATGAAGTATTAGTTACAGCAAGCCAAAATATGTCTGATACCCCTGGCTTTCTCCAGCACTCTTGAGAGGGAGTTAAAAAGAAAATGTTTCTTCTGTGAGCAGGAAACTGAAGCTTTGAAACCCTTGAATGCACATGGTCAATCTGTGAAATCCAGCTTTGATTCTCCTTGCCAAAGTGGCTGTAATGGATTTCAGGAAGAAATCAGATTTCCAGCAATGATTTAGGAGAAGAAAGGTGTATTCTGTGTGATGGAGGGAAACAGGCAGATATCTAGGTGTATGATAGGAATGTAAGATAGTAATCACAAGGGAATTGGTTAAATCTCCTAGGCATAAGAATGCAGAAGTTTCTAGGCAAGACATAGGTTTCAGAGTGTTCAGTGAAAAGGAGACTCTTGGCTTAAATTTACACATTAAGTAAAATATGACGTGATTGCATGCTGGCATCATGGGCCAGTAGAGTGAGCATCATAAGCAGGAGACCTGAGAAGAAGGATGTGAACTTGTTCAGCATCTCTGAGTGTCCTAAGAGATGTTTACATTCTGACAGAGTGAATTTTCCTGAAAGCCCCTTCTTGGATATATACTTAGGTCATATTTTGAGACTGTCATAAAAAGTCCAGATACTCAGTAGGTACTACTTGTGTTCAGCATATATTGCTCAGATTTTGTTGCTTTATTAAGGTAAAAAAAATACTTGAGCAAAAGCTGTGTGGTGTTTGTAGTTTCAGTTAAATGCATAGTGAAAATCGAGAAGAGTGAGAAATTTGAACGTCTATTTCTATGGCTTCCATCATCCTGAAGCACAACCTCTCCTCAGTCACTTTATGATTTCTCCTCATCGATGTTCATGGCAGCAGGGAGGTGTAGTCCTCATTACAGACCAATAGGCACCATCTAATAATAAAATAATAGAATAATTTAGGTTGGAAGAGTCTTTGGAGGTCCTCTACTTCAGATTCCCTCTCAGATGACAGCTTCAAAGTCAAGTTCAACACTGAAGCTAATATTGCTCAGGTTACCAAGGAGTTATTTTGGCAAAACCAAGAATTAAATCAATTTTTTGTATCCTTGTGGGGAGCCCCTCAGTTAAACCTCTAACCCATATTTTGTAAGTAGTTTAAAAAAAAAAAAAATTGAAAAACAGGACAATCTAATGTAGTTTATGAGTTGGTAACATCATCTGTACATGGACAAAGGGAGCATTCCGTGGTAGGAAACCAAGTTTAAAGACCAAATGCTGGCAAGGGTGTATGGAAAAATGGGCATTTCACTCGGAATGCTTTCGGGAAAAGGTTTGTGATGCACAACTGGAGGTTTAAGAAAGGCACTCAAATGCTTTCGTTTTATACAGCTGATTACCTAGTGCAGAGCTCCAAAATGTCAGGGTTTACTCACTGCCTAGTATCTAAAGATGTTGTCTGCTTGTTTTCTCTGCAAACCTCGTTGCACTGACAAGAAATACATCGTCCATATGGGGCAAAGAATGGCATTTAAGTATCGTGTGTTGAAATCCCACTCACTTTTACACATTATGCTTCAAAGCCCTGCTTCCTGGATACAAAAGTAGTTGTGTTCCCAGCAGAAGGTTTACATAGTTTAGCATGAAGTAAAAGCACCAGGGTATGAAGCCAGCCATGTATATAAACCATTAAACAATTTCAGCGCAAAGCTGCACAAAATGTCTATTAAATTTAACGGTGCTATTAAAAATCCACATTTAAACTTTCTTTGTTTCTAGCAATGAGGCTTTGAAACATGGAAAAGTCAGTTGAAAAATCCCCAACAATAAACAACCAAACCCCAGCCTTTGCTTGGTCCGTAATTGCATAGCAAAGACAAAATGTCCATGTCCCAGTGCTTCCCGATTGGTCTTGCTCCAATCCTGAGTTACTTTCTAAGTTTTCTGCAGTGTAAATGTTCCCTTTATGAAGTGGGCTATAGCCAGTGCCCATGGAAGCCTCTCCTAAGGAGGTGTTATTTTAATATATGAAGGGCAGTCATTTCATTCCATAAAGATAGCTTGTTCCACGGAGGAAATAAACATCACACTTGACAGATGCAGGGACGCTCCAAGATCCTCAGCCCCTGTGGGGGCAGGGGAAGGCCTATAAAGCTGTTCTGTGTTTCCTGCATTATGGTGCATGGGGCTTCAGATGTCTTCCCTGAAAACCAATTCTGTGGTATAACTGTAGCCACCTAATAATTTTATTTTACTTTTAAATGTCACAGAGGGTAGTGAGAAGCATGGTATTATGTGGGTGCTGATAGCAAACGGGGAAGGATGCTGAGGTACGGACATAACCTTCTCTGTGTTCAGTCATAGTGAACATGCTGGGAGCTGGCATCAGGCAAGGTGTGAGTGGTTCAAAACCAGCTTACACATGGCCAGTTTATGGGAAATGCATCTCTGCTGGTGTAAGAGAGTGCAGGTTAATGGTCTTCTGCAATTCTTGTTTCACGCAGCAGTTTTGTCTCACCATCAGTCCCAAACACGTACGAGTCCAAGATGATTGATTGCCAAAAAATATTACATTTAAATTCCCTCGGTTGGAAAATGTGTTCCCAGCATGGTGTGGGTGACTGCCCATTTTCAAGATGGGCACAATCTGTGTGTTTGACTTAATTCTTTTTGGGTGTTGTGTGTACTTTGGGCTAACGCACGACTATTTCTGAGGCAAGGTCTAGAGGCCAAAATGCTGACTTATCTGCTGGAGGGAAGAGTTCAGATGAAAAAGATGAGAAACCTCCTGCCTTATCTATTCATCCAGAGCTGTATTTGTTATCCAGAAATTCTGGAGAGCTGGCTGCCAAGCTGAGGTGAGGCTTATCCAGAGTTATTCCAACTGCATTTCTCAACGTCATGTTTGTTGTGCTTGGAGGGAACTGCATCGCTCTGTCGTCTCTCTCTCTCACTCCCTCCTGCTGAACATAGTAGCTATACTATGTTCTTACTGGAGACCTGTGGCACTTAATGGTGAACCAAAGTTGCTTCGTTTTTCCCTCACTTGATGAATGAAGCTGGGGTTGAGGCAGGCAGCAGGAGTGGAAGTAAGGAGAGGAGGAAAATTCACCTTGAGAAAACCCAGGTTTCCTTAATGAGTGAAAGATGTTATGCTGAGAACAACACATGTTTCAGGGACTTTGTTGGCCAAAAAAAGGGAAGAATGCTCTGTCTGTCTCGCAGTGCCTTTCTGCTGAATGCAAAGTGTACTGGAGAAAACAGAAACAAAGCTTAGGTAAAATTCCCTCTCTGTCATTCCAGTAACCTGGATAATGCCATTCTGTCATGCAGCATCACTGCTGCTTGAATGGATGCAAAAGGAAGAGGCTCTGCTGAAATCCATAGTGCTTTCTTAATAAGCCTTATAATACCGGAAAACATAATTTAAATCTGAGGATTAAACCCCCAGAAATAGAAGAATTTGCTTTTTCATACATACTATATAACTTCTCTTGTAATACAAATGATAATTCCATCATCAGTAAATGCTGTTGTTGGCACTACTTTAGCATTGTGGTGACAGTTCTGTGATGAAACAATATGTTATTTCTTTAAGGGTTTTTTTATTTCTATGACTGATCCTATGTTGTGCTCCAGCCATGGTTCTTACCAGTAAAGGTTGCTGTGGAAATGACCTCTCAGATCAGTGCTGTGTGATGCTGTATCCACTAGTGCCAGGGAATTTCTTATGGGAGAAGCAAATACCACAAAATCAGTTGTACAACATTTCAATTAAACTTCAGTTTGTTGCTTTGGTTTTTTTTTTTTTCCAAAACTTGCAGAATGGCAACATCTACTGTATATTTTCTCTTGCAAATTTTTACTTCCTCTTTGGATTTTGCTTTTCAAAACTTTTTATTTTTATCCAAATTAGTTCAAGCTGTCACCAATACATAAGCATATTGGATTTTTTTTTTGTTCCACTCAGCAATTTTCCCCAAGACAACAATGCTTAATTCCCTGCTTTGCATTTTTCTTATAGATTTTGCTTATATTTATCACATCATTGATTTCAGCAGCAGCCAGACAATTGTAAAGGAGTTTTGTCATCATGGAGAATTTTTTTTGGGGTTTGGGAAAAATCTTGGGGAAAGCCAACCAGTGTGATTTGGCAGCTCCATTCTTCTTGCTCTTGTTCTCCTTATACCAGATGGGTTTCTTACTCACTCCTTCCAGTGGGACTTCTTGTGGGGTAAAATACTACGTAACTCCAGTGAAGTTATTACAATCTATCTGGCTCTCCCTGTGCAAAGAGATATTAAAAGCCCACTTCTCTAGGGACTAAGAAAATTAGAGAATCTGCTAAATAACTACTTCTAAATGCTTTTTTCCTATATAAATATGCTTGTTTTGAATGGGGAGTGGAGTTTCCTGGACTAACTCTGAGGCTGATGCAGGAGGGAGAGTGTGGTCCCGCACAACCAAAATCAGACAGTTCTCAGCCATCACAGCCTGGCCCCTTGGTTAGTCATTCATAACTGTGAGAAATAAGTGCAAGGTAGCTGCAGAATGATCTGATTTTGTTCTAGTGGTGCATTTAGACCACTCTGTGTTTATTTTGCCTCAAAATAAGCAACAACACAAGATGTGGGGCACACTGAAGCAACGCCTGGGAATTCTGCCACCGATGCTAATGGTGTTGGTCTCTAATCCTTTTCCAGCAAAGGTGAGATGATGCATCAGCAAAATGGCTGCCCACACTGGGAGAGACACCAGCACCATTCATAGTTTCTGAGACAGTGAAACAGTATTTTGGGGAGGAAAAAAAAGAAAAAAACTCATTCCTTAATATACGGTCTTATAGCGTAAATATTTATCCAGCCATCTAAAGGCAGGAGTAATCACTGCAGTTTTCCCTTCACTCAGAGACTGGAGATTTTTCCTGACTGAAAAAAAAGGAAAAAAGAAAAAAAATAAGTTCAATTTTGTGTATGTGAAAAATCAAAGCGTTGCCCTTGAAATGGGTTTTTCAGCTGTCTCCTGGGTATTCTGGGGTTAGTTTTCACCACGTGAGGTTCTGAAGTGCACACTCAAAGGTTCAAACACAGGAAAATTGGCTATCACTGCCCGCTCTGTTGGGTGGGGAGAAAAAAGTTCCTTTATAGAAAAAAGGAAAAAAAGGAAAGACTTTTTTTTCTTCTTCTTCTTTCAAGGGACTATATGAGAATGAGCTGGAAGAAGTCTTGACTTTTATTATATCCTATAATCAAATTTGAGCATCTTACTTGCTTCTTTTCTCAAAGACCACCCTGGCAGTAACAGTCCACACACACACACAATTTTGGTATGCATAAACCTATAAATTTCATAACAAAATATAGGAGCTGAGGTTGTAGGAGGACTGCAAGGCAGAAGGTGCTGAAATGTAAAGTCTGTGTGTGTTTGAAGGGATGTCATTTATTACATACTTCTGCCTTTAAAAAAAAACAACAACCCTTACTGTTACCACACAGACTGTGTAAATATATATTGCCTAATGCAAGACGGTGTGGTGTAAAGATTTTATTGGCATGCAGTAGCTCAGCTTGAGTAGCAAAGGCCTGAGCAAGCTCTGTATCACCTCAGATGTGTGCCAAGAAAACATGTTCTTGGCTTGAGCAGTGAGAACATCCCCGGTGACGCTGCATAGGTGCAAATCTAATGAGGATAATAAGCCCTGTGCTCCAGGGCACCAACCCATTACTGGCTGCATGGGATTAGGGAGGAATTTCTCCTTTGTGTTGTTTATTGTGGGCTCCACGCACTTCATTCTGAAGCCTCTGCCGCTGGCCACTGCAGGAAGAGGATGATGGGCTTGATTGACTAGCTGGAAGGGCCTGATTTGGGAACTCATGTGCTCTTCTGCGAATTCTGTAATGATACCTGTTTTATGTGGTTTGGAAAACGTTCTGCTGGGGCACTTCTGTCTGTAATGCCAGCTCCTGTAAAGCTTCTTTCATAAATGCATGGAATGATTTAGGTTGGCAGGGCGCTCTGCAGAGCTCAGGCCAACACCCCGCGCCAGGCAGGGCTGGCTTCAAAGTCAGATTGTGCAAGGGACTTGCCCAGTTTGGCTCTGAAAATCTCCAGGGGCAGGAACTTGGCCACTGCTCTGTCCAATCCTCCATGGGGAATTTCCAGCAGCTTCGGTGAGACTGGCACTGGTAGAACACCCATCCTGAGCTTCAGGAAGGCGGAGTCTCTCCAGTCACAGAAATTATTTCTTCCTCCTGTAATCAAAGGAGAAAAATATAAGTCCTGGTGGAGTTCCTTTTATTCAAAGATGAGAATCTGAGACCACCCTTGGTGTGAATCATTTCTGGCAAGGTCTGTCTCTCTCCACTGAACCTGGGAGGAGCACAGATGTCCCCCTCAGATTTAATACCCAAGTACTCAGCAGAAATGGTTACCTGGAACGAGCCTCAGCCAAAATACAAAGTCATCCAAGGTGAAGGGAATAGTGAGTTTATGTAATACTCTGTTATGAGCTAACCATGAAAAATAAAAGAAAACAAGTCCCAAAACACAGATAAAGTAATTTCTTTGATTTTTAGTGATTTAGAATTGTTATTTTGAACAACAAGACCTTAAAGGCAGCAAGTTTCGTGATATGGCTTTATATCAAAAATCAGGGAGATTTATCCAGTTGAAAAATGGTTTTGGATTTCAACAATGTCAGCTGATATTTGAACTCTGAAAGTTTGATGTGGTCTGTCCTTATTACAGCTGGTAGGAAAAAACAGACTATTAGTGTTTCTTTGGAAGAGAGAAATGCATTTCAAATAAGATATTTTGAAAAAATACATCTGTGTTTTAAGTGGAAAGGAAAAAACAGTGGGAGGAAAAAGTAGGAAATTCCATCTGAAGAGCAAGCAAAAAAATATTACAAAAAATTTAAAGGATTCTGGCAAGTAATCATTGGCAGCTCCCAAAACTCCACTGAATTCTAGACTTTCCTGACGAAATCTGCTTCCCTGGAACTGGATCTGGAAAATGCCTGGACATGATGCTCTCCAAACAGAAAACACAACCACAGGTGCTGTCGCTTGGGGAGAAGAGTCCCCGAGATTTTGGAATGAGATTATTCCAGTAAATTTCTCCAGCAAATTGGCGTTCATTTCTTTTTCAACTTTATGAACAGAGGCTTAGTGCTTGTCACAGTCTTTTATATCTCAAAAAGTTCCAGTGAATGTCTTGAGAATGAGTAAGTTTTTCTATTCCAGCTTGAAGAGAAAAACAAAAAGTCAAGGACAATTGAAAAATCACTTTTTTCCCCCATCTAAGAAACTTCCATGGCTTTCATTAGCAAATCCAATTGAAGTCCTTCCTGCACTGCAAAGCCTTTGCACATGCTCTCATTTTCAGGGTGCCAAGGGAATAAATGGAGTGATGGAATGTGGACAGATCTTGCTGCAATTCTGAAAAGTAACTTTCTTCTTCCTTTATCCCCGTGTACTGCCACAGCAGGGGAAAATTATGGGAGTAAGAAAAATAAAGCCTCCGCAGTGTTAAAGCTCGCTGCTCTGTCAAATAAAATTTTCTGTATTTTTCCCTGAATGAAGAAAGGTTTAAAAAAAAAAGGATTCACGTGCAAGTATGCTGCCCAAACGTTGTGCCAGACTAATGTAGGCATCCACACTATGAGTCCAGAGCTGCTGCATTCCTCACCAAGCCCTGGATGGGAAGGGAAGCGAAGGGGAAGAGGAAGGGAAGCTCAGAGGAGCAGCAGCTTTGGCTTCCCCAGCCTGGGCTCTTCCTTCTCTCTTCTCCAGAGATGGGTGAGCCAGGACCCAGCCAAGGGGGCTACTCCCTCTCCCCGGAACCAGACCCCAAAAATGGCACAACTAAACACACTTTCTGTTGCTTTATTTTTGTGGGAAAGGGTCTGCATGTGGAAAGCAGGGGTAAAAGTTTGTTTGCCTCCAGAATCCCGAAAAGGAAGATGTTTCAGGAAAAAGGAAGGGGAAAAAAAGGGTCATGTTTCAATTTGGGTACATTTGTGTAACATCCCCTCTGGAGCTGTAGTTTGGTTAACCTCTGTGGGTCGAGCTCCTGGCTACAGAAACCTCGCCTCAGGCTTGCTGGCCAGGGAGCCTCAGGAAACAGCCACCACCCTGGTGCTTTGGGAAAGATTTAAGCAGGGAATTTGGGAATTCAGTCTCTGGAGAAAAAGGGAACAGAACATACCCAAGAAATCATTGCACTAAGATTTTTTTTTTTAATTTTTCAATGTTAATTTTGCAGGAAGAGGTTTTTTTTTCCAATGAACTCTATATGGAATTAACATTCTGTTCCTCTGATTCATCCCCAGGCCACTACAACTGTGTTTGGCCTGTTGTTTGAAGGGACATGAAATTAAGATCAGCGGGGACATGTTGTTTTATAACAGGAAGGCTCTTCAATCCTGTGCTTGCAAATTGTGCCTCAAGTTTCCAGTTTGTCCTGCAGGAACCTCTGAATGCTGCTGGTGATCCCACTGACGTGTAACTTGTGTGTGTGTACAAAACCTCTACTTACGGTCACCAACCAACTGGTGAATCTCCTTCTCCTTATGTGAGATGTCCCAGGTCACGTTAGTGACTGCCCCAGTAGATCTGGGTTGTGTTTGCAGTCCTGCCACACGGTGGTCCTGGGTAAATCACCTCCCCTCTGCAACAGGGAAAGCCACCAACTTTCTTTGTGAGATCTGCTGAGGGAAATAGTCTGTAGGAATTAGGAAGTGATGATAATGATTGCAGTAGGAGTTTAGGTTGGACCTCCTGTTGGGGAGTTTTAGGATAAGTCAGTTGGGGAGTGAATGCCAGATTTTTACACTGTGTGATTTAAATGTACAACCCTATGAGTATTCAAGCTGTTAATGAGTGGTGTGTCCTTTCAGCCCCTTTCCTCTGCCCTGTCCATCTGTTATCTGGAGCCTCTGGTAGAGCAGCAGGCAATGTATTCTGTTTCAGATACCCTCAATATCTGTCTAAATCTTGGACAGACCACGAGTGAAAAGGGGATAATCAAAATTAAAATGAAACAACAGAGCAGCCATCCAGCATGAAGGGGTGGGAGTTTGTGGGTGACAGAAGCTGAGTTGCTGCTGCTGCTGTTGTGGTTTGTTTTCAAACACGGAGGGCATGTCACTGTTTCTCAGTTGTCATTTGCTAAGCCAAGGCTCCAGAAAGCTGTGATGCAAACAGAACAGAAAGGAAATTTTTTGTCAGTTGCTGAAACTGGCCATATGTTGCAATCTGATGTGCAGGAATCAGGAAAAGAAGAACAAGGGAGCTTTGTGTATAGCATCAAAGGCAGCACTGGCTCACACTTTGAAGAGCACCCATATTGTTTGTTGATTTTCTCCCAGTTTGTGTGCTTGAAGCCCTCAAGCTCCTGGGCACATTAAGGGTGCGTTAACACTGTGAGGCAAAAATATGTGCAATGAGCCTGTTAGGCAGCTGAGATGTCAGAAATAGGTTTATTGGGAGCCATTACACGGATATATCTAACAAAAAACCAAAAAAAAAGCAACAAAAAAGGAAAGTGTAAGTGTATTTTCAATGGATTGTACAGAATCAGAGCTGATACTCAGAGCCATGTGGCTATTACAAGTTGTAAAGATCTCTCCCCTGGGAATCGTGTATCTACACACAGCCATCCAGGACTATGTTTGTAGATGCTGAACAGAATCCTTATCACCTTTTTGTTCCGTATCAAGTTGTTGTTATTCTTTGAAGGTTTGACCCACTGGAACCAAATTTATACTGAAAGTTATTTTTGGCTGGATTCTCAGTGCTAGTAAGGGTTGATTTTGTGCTGCAGCCATGCTGTTCCTTTAGTGATTTCTAGCAGATTTTTTTTGTCCTGTGTTTGGTTATTTCTCTTCATGAAAGATGTAGGAGTTAGTGGCCTTATGCTCCCATCATTTTGATGGAAATGGGCCGAGGGAGTTAAAAGGTAATGGAGAGCTACTGTGATAGGTAGATCCAAAGGAAGCACAGTGAGATAGGGCAAAGGAAATTAGGCTATAAAGAGCATTGAATGAGAAGTTCAAGTTGCCTGGGAAAAAAATCTTGCACAGAAAAAATTGCATTATGATTTGTTAAAAGCTGGCAGAGCGTTGCCAAAACACGATTGAGGTCTTATGCTGGGACGTGTCTGACAATGTTGACTGTTGACTGTAGGCTGATGCAACATCTGTGGAAGCGTGCTGGGAATTCGGGCCCAACATGCACTTCATCTCTCTTTCTACCTAACAATCCACATGTATTATTTCAAAAGTTCCCATTTTTCAAAAACAATCTGTTACAAAACGCTCCTTCTTTGTCCCCATCCAGAGCTCTGGTTTCTCTCCCTAACCCCCTGTGCCCCTAACACATAATGGATGTGTTGCCTGTCCTTGTGTCCATCCAAAGGTCAAGCATGCTCCAAGGGAGTCCTGAACTACCCTTCTGCACATCGGGAACAAAGCAACCTCCCCCTGATTTTTTGTTGGATGATTGGGATCTTGACATAAACAACTTATCTTTTCCATGCCTCCAGCACAGAATGGGCTCCTGGGTCTGTGTCCATGATTTGAGGCACACAGCAGCTCTCCTGTGTCTTCTCTGGAGAATGGATTTTGTATTTTGTGATCGTGGACACACTCTCCAGAGTTCTCTGTCAGACTGAGGATCTCAAATTAATGGCCACGACTGAAAGCACTGACATTTCCTGAAGCTGCAGCAAGGGAAATAATGGTTAAAATGGGAAAAAGGAAAGAAAGAGCACTCATTGCTTTTGATAATTTTTAAGGAATCATCAGTTTTACTTAAGACTAGCAAAAGAGATTTGTATCTAATAAAAGTGGCATTAGTGCAGAGCTAGATAATTAACATAATCATGTCTAATTTCAGTATAATTAGCATGCTGTAGTTAGAAACATCATTAGTATAATTAGAACATGTATAGAATTAGCACAAAGGTATTATAAGTGTAGTGTTTGTTGCACTGTTGATTAACCTGTCTTGGTCAGTAAAGCTGTTGTCACTCTGCATTTCAGGTGATTTCTGGTGGGTGGTTCATGCACTTGCGTGGGAGAGGAGCTGATAGAGCTTGGCAGTGGAATTGATACAGCTGGAGTTCTCTGCTGGGAATTCTTTGGTGATGGAGAGTGTGTTGTCGGGCTAATGATTTTCATGGGAGGATGCTCAAGCGTATAAAGTAGCCCTGTGTGGATTAGCAAGATTTTCCTGCCTGCATCCAGCAGAGAGCACCTTTTGGGAATGGCCATGCTGTGCTTCCCTGGGTAAAAACTGTCCTGGATCCTGGAGTCTTTGGTGGGACTGTGTCAGTTTTCAGCAGCCAAAGGTGTGGTGACCTTTTGCATTGGTTCGGACATTTGTTATTGGAGAGGTTAAGCTGCATGAAGGCTATTTAATTACAGACCTGCGATGGTTTCTGCATGCTTTCCCTGGAATTCATTGTACGTTCAGGAGAGTGTGTAAATCAAACAACCAGCACATCAGGCAGGGGGTGGGGGCCAAGCAGGAGGAATTATTGGATGCCCTCATAAAACTTTAAAAGGCTTGAATGTCAAGTTTAAACTCTTGGGGCCTTAAAACTTGAGTCTCAAGGCACTTCTACCTGCTGTTTCATCACATAAGCTTTTCACTGTTCATGAGCTGCAAACCCAAGATGATTATGACTTCTATTTCCCTGCAGTGTATTTAATTTCCCTTTACTGTTGTCATCATACCCATGTCTGAACCACCTTTCATCTCCTCCCACCACTCATCATCCTTTCAGTCGGAGCCAGTGATGCATAGGCTTTTTAAATAGAGTGTTCCTTGTAGGCTCTTATATCAAAATCTGTTTAACCTCTGGTGCTTTCAAGCTTAAGGCAAAATCACTGCATATTAGCAGTTCTAATGCGTAACTGCACTCAACAGGAGAGTTAGCAAATCTGCAGAGTGATACCGCAGCGCAGAGGGGATAAGCCTGCTGCCAGCTGTGGCCAGATGTTCAGCTCCATGCTCCTGCCCAAGCCATTGGTGCCCTGTGCTGACCCGATGCTGCACCCAGACTCCTCTTGTGTCCCATGGCTGTGGATACCCACCCTGGTTGACCTGTCCTTAGGGTGGAAGAGGGTCTTAAACTCACCTGTCAGAGTCAGGAAAGCGCTGGGCTCTTCCCTGTCACCATGGACAGACTTTTAGGCATTTCCTTGCAATGGGGAAACACCAAGTGTCTCATCCTCTGCTGTCCCAGCATCCCAGGGAGCCCCTCTGCATCCTGTCTCCACGTTCTTTATCTCTGTGTGAGCTGTCTGTCCCTGGGGTAATCTGAGACACTTGGGCCTCTTCCCTGCTGTAGCATTTAAGAGCAGACACTCTGCATGCCTCATCAAAAATACTTTACGTGATACCCTGAGTGACAGAGAGATTAACACTCAGATAAAATAGCGGCATCCACAGCAGGGCAATTAAACTGACAGCTCAGTGGCTCAGACTGAATTTAGAGGAAGTGTAGGACCACGTTGAATTTCCCCTTTGAAAAGGGTTGGCTGGAGCAAAGCAACAGCAAGTAACAGTTCCTAATGCCTCTGCCAGAAACCAGCCCAGGAACACTGGGCTGTGTCATCATTTCTGGTTGGCAGCTGGGCTTTCTTCATACTGGTTCCTTTATCACCCCACAAACCAAAGCCTTCAGTAGCTGTAGCAAAACTGATAGAAAGTGTGCCTGGGGAGGGGAGCCTGGACTGAACTCCTGGCTCCCCAGTTAGCTCATACATTTTTGAGGTCAAAGCAACAACAATTGTGACAACAGAAGAACTTGTAGATAATGGCTCAGTGTAGTAAGTTCCCCATAAAACATTCACTTAAGGCAAGATGCTTCAGTTAACACTCAAATCCAGGGAGAATCTTATCGCTCGCTGATCATCTTGCAAGAAAGAGAAGAATTCTGTGCTGCACAGCGCTCATTTCCGAGGGTGAACGAGCCTCCTGGCTCAGTTTGAGGCTTCTTGCCCAGATATTTATTCTATCAGTCCACTTTTATAACAACCTAGGAATAATTCATTCTATTTTCTTTCTTGCAGAGTATCAAAGTGCTTTTCTAATGAGAAATGGGCAAATGAATCTAAGGAAATAACTCCACTTTCTCTGAATATTTCCTCATGCCTGGGATCAAACCCAAAGCCAAGCTGAGCCTTACAACTAGGATGGATTCGTGCTTTTCCAGTGTTGTTTTTGATTGCTTCTCACATCCCATCCCAGCTTTGGAGTTTGGGTTTGGATAGAAGCAGCAGTGCTGAAAGGTTATGAAATGGTTGTTTCCGTCATGTCTCTGGCCCAGTCAGCCACAGAAATAGTTTGAAGTTTTGGTGGAGCCTCGAAAATTAATCTTCAGCCATGAACTTTGGGGGAAATCTATGGATGGCCTGGGAGAGGCTGCATTCTGAGGCTTTAAAAGCTGACTAGCAAAATTATTGCTTTGGAGATAGTGCAAGTTAATGGAGAAATATCTTACTGGTTATATTTCAGCACTGCTGCCGAGGTGCAAAGAGTAAATGGTTGAAAAAATATTCCCCTTTTATCTCATCTTTCTGAAGAGAAAACAGGGGGTGCCTTGGTTTAGCAAAACCTCATCAGTTGTTACGATCTGGTTTTGCAAACCTCAAACCAAGGAGGCTGGTGTCTGGCTTCCATTATATCCTAACCAGAAAGTTCATGCAGAAGAGCTTTTCTGCTCAAAACTCTCCTGAATTTGTTCTAAATTCAGTTTAATCCAAACAAAACCTAAACTCTTAGTCCTGTAGTGTCTGTCTGTCACTGTTGTTAATGTGTTACAATGTTCTGTGGGGGGTTTTATAGACAAATGAACTCTGAGAGGGTATTTATCACACAAACACACACAAATGTGTATATGTCCATATATATATTGCAGCATCACGAGGTTCTCTTTAGTTTGACCACAGTGGTTTCTCCTTAGCCACAGAAATCCCATGGGTTCACAAGCCAGCTCCTATTTTCATTTGTGTTGGGGTGAAATCAAAATCGCCTTGGCATGCTCCAAATGACAGCAGACAGCGTGCCAAGACCATGCCACCAAAGGAGACAGCTCTCTGCTGGGTTTTGTCTTCTCTGTCTTTGTTCTGCAGCCTAAAGTGGACCAGAAAGAGCAAAAGGAACACGGGGATTATGTGCTGGATATATGGGATGGGAACAACATTGAGAAATTTTAAGATCAGCCCATATAAATACACTTACAGTGTGTGCAGAACTAAATTAATAGCAGGCATAACTCTTTTAAAAGTCACTTGACTTTAATTGACATATCATTTTAATTGGCAATTATCTTAATTGATATACATGGCATAAATATTGTGCTCTGGAAAGCTTCCAGTCCTTCTTTATTAGAGTATTAAGCCACAACACATGCAGATTACATGGAAATACCACTGGAGCATTTGTTATAAGAAATTCCTTTCTTATGTCTCTTTCTTGTATTTTTATATCCATGTGTATATATGTAAATATGAAGAAAAAAGGTCACGAGGACATACTGAGTATTGTCAATACAGTCCTTTAAACAATTTCAAGTGATTCCACTAAAGGGTTTCTACAAGTTTCACACTCTGCTTTTGTGGAAATCAGCTTTCAAGTCAGCCAGGCTAGAGATTAGATCCAAAGATTTAAAACCCCTATAGATCAAAAGCAGATGCTCTTAGAAGACATTTCAGCCAAGACAAGCCGTCTGGGGACATTGTTACAGCGGGAGAAGACAATTTATCATTAAAACATGAAAGCCTCTGTTCAATAATAACCAGATGTATTAAAAAAAAAAAAAAAAGAAAAAGAAAGAAGGAAAGGAAAAGAAAAGGAGAGAGAAAGAAAAAAAAATAGGGATGTCAAGGTCTTGATTCATTTGTCTCCCACTAGAAATCATCTTTATCCCATACTTAGGAAACGAGTGCAGATTCTTTGATGCCAAGACATAATATAAGAAAAATTGAAACATTTCACATTGTAAATCCTTGGCAATTGTCAAGGAAATTTTAATTATATAAAATTCTGTGATGCCTTAAGTAAAGATAAGGAACAGTCAAGTTAAAGACCAGTTTCCATGACTTAAAATAAAAAGGGGGGAAGATCTGACAGGGATGTTTCAGATCATTCTGCCTTTCTTTGTACCAGTCTTCACATTTTCCTATCTTCACTCCAACCTAATGCAACTTGGCCACAGAGCTTGTCTCTACCCTAAAACTTCCCCTCCAAACATTTGGAAGCATGATTTAAGCCTTCCCACATAGCAGAGGGATTGCTGTCACCCACAGGCATGAAGGGACACACCAGGGCACAGTGGGATGGGATGAGTTGCCTCATCATACACAGGATACCAAGGGGAGAGACAGGAAGTGAAACTTTTAGGATCTAATTTTCCCGTCTCATAATCTAACCACTAGAGAGCATCCCTTCCCAGTGAAATGTATAGCTCTGGAACACAGGAAATGCATCTGCTGCCAGGGTATGGGGAGCAGGAAGACCTCCTCACTATTCTTATTTTACAGGCCATGATATAAGAGAGTGGGTGTGATTAACAACAGTTGTTGTCGTATATTTGAAATCATTTCCAGGTCTGTGGTTAGACATTTCAGGCTAGAATTCCCTAGGGAGCGAGTACGTTTAAGGACTCAGAGCGAGTAATGTGAGGTGAGGACATGAGTTCTTGGCCATTGCCACCAAGTGGGTCACAGAGCAATCTGCCTGAGCTCGCCAGTCGTCCCACAAAATGAGACACAAACCTCATTGCTCCTCTCACAGGAATATGGGAGTGAAACGCACACAACATGAGGGATGGGAGGGAGCTCACTGAAAAATGTTTTCACTGATGTTTCTGGAAATTGCTCATTCTTTGACAGAGGAGCTTTTGGGAGAAGTATGTTGGTTTTGATAAAGCTCTGGGAAAAAGTCCTCTGGTTCAGGTCAAAATTTTGGATGAGTCAGAAGAAGAGACTTGACCATCCTGCACAAGATCAGAGGGGAACACAAAACTTGTAGGGCTCTTTTGATACTCCTGTGAGCCAGGCTGATTTAAACTAAGGTGTCTGATTTGCTGGCGATCCTGAAGATCAAGCTCCCCTTTCTCTGACTGTGAAAAACACCCTTGTCCTGGCCCTGAGGAACCTTCTCAATAAAACTGTAGTCAAAACCAATAGAGAGATTGCCAGACTCAGTAAAATGTGACCCTCATGTTACCTGCCATGGACTGTCTCACATGTGAGGCTGTGTTGTCATTTGCTTTCTGTCTAAGTTTCTGCCTGGAAGAAAGAACAAACTGATCAGATAGGCAAAGGTGATGGTTGGCCCCTCAAGAGGACAGGGAAGAAAATTTAGAGAGTGACTCCTAGATCTGTGATCAGAAACCCTGGAGACATAGGACATGGACATTTGTGTATTTCCATGGCTCTTTGAGCACGGAGCACTGTCACAGGTCACTGTCACAGAGGTCTCTGGTCTGTAGGTGGCTTCTGGGTTCTGGTCAAACCCTGCTACAAGGGTACAAAACCGGAAGATTTTGTCAGGGGGAAAACATCTTCCATGGAAAGTAGGAGGAAACTGCACCAAGATCTGGAAAGCGTATCAGCATGCCTGCCCTTTAGGGACTGGAAGGCTTTAGCAAACTAATTCCATTCCTTTTTATTTGAATAAGAGAAGAAAGGCATCTTCTGGTCCAACAAGAACAGTTATGGTAGAAAGTACTGAGCTTTCTGGAAAACTCAACTTGGGTGAGCTGGAGAACTATCACCATGGAAAAAATGAAACAAATTATTTTTTTATTTCTTCTCTGTATGCCAAGCACCATTCATTTCAAACAAATCTGTTTACTGTTCTGAGCACAGCTTGGCTGATGTAAAGGATGAAGAAAGCATGAGATGGATGCTGGTTTTTGGCTATTCTCTTGGTGTCTCTGGAGCCACATGTGGCACTTTGGAGATCTACAGACCCACTGGTGGCAAAGGCCCTTTAGTGGCACATTTGCAACATGCAGCTGTTGGCTGAAGGTCTATGGCCTGGTGTGGCAATTTCTGCTGTTCCAAGTGGGCTTCACCTCCTTTTCTTTATTTGGGAAGAAAGCTCTTTGCATCTGCCTTGGAAGGCAAATGTTTATAAGCAGGGTGGACTGAAGCAGAGAAATCAGGTCCAGGGCCAGTTTAACAGCACTGCTGTCATCAGAAAGCTGAGTACTGTCATTCTTGTTCTGACTCACAGCAGAAGATCTGACTTAATTGGATCCAGACTGGATCCACACATGGATTTGGAAACCTCAGAAGTTTGGGAATTTGCATCTGGAGTTCTCAGCATAGGTTGGAAACTATGGAAAAACTGAAGAGAAGGGGCTGCTCAGCCATGTGGGGAAGACAGGACCAAGGAAAATACGACTTACAAGGAGAGTGACAGGTAGAAACATTCACACTTCTTCTTTAGCCAGTGTTGTTCCAGTAGTACCTGTATATCCCACACGTGTACAACCTCCCCCATGATCCTAGTCCCCAGTGCTTGGGATTTGGGAGGTGGAGATCCAACGAGCATGTGGGAGCTGGTGGCCACCATGCTGGCACTGTGGCTGCTGTTGCTGTGCCTGAACAGAAGCTTGTTTGGGGCACAGCAAGTGGTTCATGTGGCCACAGACACCACTTACACAGTGTGGGAGATCACACACATAAAAGTGTAGTGCAGAAGTGCACAAGCACAGACTCACACAGCCCTTGGGCCTTTTCTGTTAACAATCAGACCCATAAAGCACATAAAAATAAACCTATTTTTACAGCTCTGCACTGCTGTTCAACCAAGCATTTCAAGAAGCAAACAAAAGCACCCACTGCTCTGGAAATACGAGACTTCATTCCCATCCAGGAGCACAAATTGTACTCGGGAGGGAGTTGTGAAACCCTGTTTAAGTTCAGATCTGTATTCAGTTTTGCATATCTTTGATTCACCCTTCTGTAGGAGGCATTTTTAATTTTTAGCATTCAATAGCTCTATAGTTTTGTGGACAACCCATTTCCCAACAGTTTTCCTCAGGGTTACGAAAGCATGAGGCAGAAACAAGTGAGGTTTTTTTCTCCCCCTTTTCAAGTGTATATAGATGCAGGAGGAAAGTGAAGTGCAGAGCACCTTCTCTCCAGCTCTGTCATAGCTGCTCTGTGCTGAGGTAAAGAGGGCATGAAAAGATTCTCTCTGTCCTCTGCCACTCTCAAGCAGGGCTGAGTTTAGGGTCCCTGCTGATGCTTCATGCTGATGAACCATCCTGATCACTCAGACAAGGACTGGATTTCTTGTCTGGCACCAAAACACGTTCCTTAGGGAGCTCTTATTTGCAGCAAGGGCAGCTTTGTCGTGTGGACTTCAGGAGTGACTCTCTGGTGGAGAGGCGGCTGCTCTCAGAGAGGCATCCTCTGAGAAAGAAAAACAAACAGCAAAAACAATGATGCTCTGTCTTCCAAACAATGTCTTACATCATCCAGAACAAAAGAGTCTTCATTTTGTTTGGAGATCCAAACCCAAAACAAAGGAGCATTTATAATAATTGATTATAAATGCAGAATTGTTTGTTCTCCTCCTAATTTTCCTTTTCTTTTCCTGCAATTCTTTCAAATAACATCACAAATCCATTTGCATTTGTCAAGCTAAGTGAGCCACTCATTTTTCCCAATCCTTGCTTGCCTGCAAGGGCTTTAAATATTGCAACACTTGACATAAAGCAAGGATTTGTGCTGATAAGCATGCATAATGGTTCAAAACTGTTCCAGCGAGCAAATCTGGTTTCTCAAAGGTAAATGATACAAAAAGCTGGCCTTTGATTAAATATCCCAATCATTACATGCTAATGGTGCATGAAGCTGTGATTTATCAGCCAAAACAATGTGCTGGAAAATGAACATAATTCATTGAGCCTGAACCAAACTTCACTTGAGCTTTCCACTCACAATAACTCTTGGCCAACAGCAACTGGTGTCATGCAGCAGAGGCCTGTTGGTAGGAGACCTCACATTTTTTATTCTGCTGTGCTCTTGAGGCACGAACTCCGCCGCCTGAGCTGTACTTTGGGGGAAACAGCCACCTGAGCATCCATGCAGGAGCAGTGTCCTGAACTGCTTGTAAGGAAGCCAGGGGCTAATGGGGGATTTATTTTTCTTGCATACCTGTTTTAAGCACCAGAGTGCAATTTCAGGGGCTTGTTTGGCCTCAGCAAGCTCTTCCAACAACAAAGATGGCAAAGAGTTGTTTAAACTCATCCTGAGCAAGCAGAGAGCTAAGGGTTACTGCTTGGCATTGGCATAGCATGGATTCCCCTGCTGCTTCCATCTCTGCTCTGGGAAGCTGCAGGAGGATGGACTGGTAGCTGATCCCCTCGCCTTGGCTTCCTGCCTCCCCTCCCTGTGAGAACAGTGCTGGGTGCCAATGAAATGTAATTACTCTCAGGCTGCAACTTGTTTATTTTTAGGCTTGCCAGTGTGAGCTGGGGACACGGGCTGATCAGGAGTGGTTCCATGCTCTTTGCTACCTCCAAAGAAGGGAGTTTGGTAGTTCTGGAGCACAGGGCTGGAGATAGTGTGCCTGCTGCTAGCAAGAAGTGTTGTCTGTTTTGATAACATCCTGGGGCTGGTTATCATGCTGTAACAAGGGCTGTTTATTAAAAAGAGATGTCTGTTTTGTTACTGATTCCTTGCTATAAAAGCAGTTGGGGAAAGGAGAGAAGATGCCAAATTGATTGTCAGTGTAGCTTCAGAGAGGGTTCATCACTGTAGAGATACTTGTTCCATTAGATTCAACTGAATGTAAATCAGGGTCAGGAAGCAGTTTACTCTGTTTCTTATAGTCTCAAAACCTCAAAACCACCATCAGTAAGTTCCTTCTCACCCACTTTGCACATCCAGCTGAACGCCGAAGATGTAAACCAAAAGAATTTCCTGCCCCTCACATCACGTTATTTCAGACACATGCTAGAGAAATAACAAAATTATTTACAAAGTTGAACCAAAACCAAATCATTAAGCCCATGAAGCTTTAGAGGGAGACAAGGGGAGAGGGAGGAAGGTATTTTTGGCTGGAGAGGTGTACACAGGCATGTGGAATTCATGCCCTGGCTGATTATGTGGTAACAGGTCTTGGGCAGCAGCAGCAGTGCTGGGACACACCAGCTGCATCACTGCCCAGAGCAGGTGCCCCAGAGGGCTGCCAGCATTCCCAGTGAAGCCACAGGTCCAGATATGATGGGAAAGGGACAGGGATTCCAAGGAGTTGTGTGATAACATCACACTGCAGGGTTGCCATGCTTTCTATCTGTGTTTCTTCAGCACGAGGTATCCAAACCACGCTGGGCACCTGCTGTGTGCTCCACCCTGTGCTCCAGGGCCCAGCCAGGACTGAGCCAACAAATGTGGTCTTGGGGTGTCACTTCTGTTGTAGTTTTTCTGCTTGGAGACCCCAGGGCTGGCCTAGAGGGGCCTCTCTGTTGAATCTTGGTGTTTTGTGTCAGGCATGATGGATAGCTGTGCTTGTGGAAATAGGTTACACCTGCGGTTTGCTGGCAGCATGCACACGGCTGTTCTGGGAAGCTGGCATGCCACTGCTGCATTAGGGCTGTGATTGACTAATTTCCCTCTCCTTTGATCCAGCAGAAAGCACTTGACACTTCTGGAAGAGGGAAGACGGGAAAACCCCTCTCAGCTCGGCTGCGTTGTGCAAGCAGAGTGCCATGGGCTGTGCTGGCACCGTGCTGCTGGCGCGGGCAGAGGGACGTAAAGAACAGGGCCGAGTCCATCTTCTCAGGCATGGATCAGCACTTGGCCTCTGCAGATGGAGAAAAAGGTGGAGTGCTAATCCAGGCAGTGAGCTCTCGGCTCAGTTTGGTTCTGGGAAATGGAAGGATTTGAGGGGCACTGGAGACATGCTGGCAAATCATCGTGTGGCTGGACAGTTCATGGCAGAGTAGACTTGAGGAGCACCAGGGCTGGGGAGGGAGTTGTTCTCACTGAAACCTGAAGCTGTGATGGATGTCCTGTAGCTGTGTTATGTGGACACCAGTGTTCCTTCTCCTCTGTGTTCCCTCTGCCTCTGTTTCTCTTGGAGCTCAGATTAGGTTCCAGATAAGAGCTGTGGTCATACAATATGGCCAGTGGTTTTAGGGACAAGACCTTTAAAAGTGGACAGAGTGCTACAGACATTGAGTCAGGGAGAGGAATGAATGCAAGGAAAATGGTGATTAAACATCTAGGACTTTTTCCAAGGTCTGCCACAGACTCTCCGTATGACCTCTGGAAATTCCTGCATCATCTTGGCCCACCTTCAGTGGTCTGAGTGCAGCCCCAAAGAAGTGCTAATCCTTCCTTTCATCTGCTCCTTATTTAAATGATCAAATCTTCGAGCAGGCATTGTTTTCTGTATGAGTTTGTAGAGTACCTGCCAATAGGTACAATGCCACAGCAGGTTGTGAGCTGAGGCTCTGATCTTACAAGATATTTTGGTGCCAAATTTCTGTACAGGAAGAGTTCCTGCTTACTTCGGAGATTTGGCTTAGCATACAGTGGTCTACAAATAACACTCTTGACACACTTCATATTTTTGCAAAAGAACAAAATAATTCTAAAAGCCCATGTGCCTGCATTTCTAACTCCTCAGACACATTTTAATTTATTGGCGGACACAAATTTTAACCTTGAGCTTCTTTCTCAATACTCATTCATTACTTTTCCATTGTAGTTTACATTCCCTGTTGGTAAAACTAACAAAATGTTCATTTTAACAGAATGTCTTCTCCCTGCTGGGCCCCAAATTAAACATTCCTGGGAAGGCAGGAGGCAGTTGCTTTATTCTGCATTGCGAATTAGCATGTTTGCATAACTTAATGGTCAGTGCATCAGACAGGAATTCCAGAAGAGATCAATCTTCAGCGCTGTGTTTGACTTCATGGGCCGAGCATCCTCCACTCTGTATGGCATCTCTGCTGAAATGTCCTTCTGGCTTGGGCTATCCATCATGGTTTCTGTGAGGAAACCACAGAGAATGGGAATGTGTCAAAGAGTTTACTGAAAGGCAGACTTATCACTGCTCAAAGCAGAGAGCAAGCGCTAGCACATCCCATTGAGAAAAACAGCTCCAGCTTATGAAGATGAGTGAATTCTTCCACCTTCTGTAGACACACGTTGAAAAACCATCTTTACCTCCATCTCTAGCTCTCTTACAGTGCTGTGAAACCCCATTTGAGGGATCTGGGCAGACTCCACTCCAGTGCCACCGCACGTGTTGTCTCAGCTGCAGCGTATGAGCTGCTCTGGAGGAGGAAACCACCCATGAGCACATTATTTCCTGTTCTGTGCTCTGCAGAATTTTCTTCTTTAAGAAAACAACTCCGGATTCTTCCCGAATGTACATTTTTTGTGTGTGCTCAGAGCGTTTCCCTTGCCAAGTTGAGGCCTGATCCAGGCAAAGTCAGATAAAGGGAAAAAACTCCCCTAGACCTACAAGAGGGTGAAGGGCTAAAAGATGGTGTGGATTTGAAAGAATGGAAGGGGAGGTCACTGTTCTTGTGGAAGTTACATCGTGTAGGAAGTAGCATCACCATTTCTAAAATCTGGTGTGGTGATCAGATTTTGGCTACGATGCTCACAGGGTGCTGATTGAAGTCATGGCTGTGTACCTGACAACTGCCATTTATTTGTGTTAACAAATTCCTGTGGCAGTCATGGGCCAGGATCCAAATGGCTTAGATGCCATCCAAGCTAAAACCCCAAAAATAAGCCCTGCCTGGGGAGTGCACAGTCTCTGAGCAAGATTTGCCCACCCTTGTTGCCCATGAGCACTGTCCTACCCTTCGTGATTTTTCCCTGAAGTTGCTGCAAGGTTGGGAACATCTCATGCTTAACACTTGCAGGGAAAATTTGGGTTCGTAATTAAAATATGAACACTCCTGGGATCCTAAGTAGGTACTCCCACTGATGGAGCTTCATGTTGCTAGCTAGATCCATCCAAAAATTCAGGACACATTTTCTCATAACATTTTATGGCAATCTGGGAATACAGAAGGATGGGTTCCAGAAAAGCTGACAGAACAGTTGTTGAATGGCCTTTTCCCTTCCTCCCTAGCAGAGTTTCTTCAAGATTTTATTTTTCAAAAGTTCCTGGAAGCGATTAAACAAACATCTTTTGCAGCAGAAATATTTACCCTGGTTTCTTAGAACTGATAACACCTGTTTTTAAAAAAATGCAACAACATGCAGGATGTTAATATTTTAAACATTTTTGCTAGTTCTGCTTCTTAGCAAATTGGCAGCCTTTTTGCATATTTATCTTATCGCCCATGTGGTGTTTCTCAGACCAAGTCCAGAAAAGCTGTTTCCATTCTAACTCATTTAGTTTCATTCTACTGCCACTTCAGTACTTCCTTCCAGCTGGTACCCTCTTGCTTTTATCATGCTGTGTCCAGTCACCCCACCACAGACAGCCAAGTTAAAATACCAGGCTTTTATCACTCTCTAATAGTATTTTCTTACTGCTTTTTTGCTTTTTTGGGTCTTTCCTTTTGAAGACACAATGGTGGGGTTGCCAGACAGGCAATAAACATTCTTCTTTTATTGTTCAAATCAACTTAAAATCACTGTAATATGCTTGAAGATTTTTTTTATGTACCTCAGAAAAGAATTTAAGAAATATATTGAAATCTACAGATAGGCAAGGGTCGTGCAAAACTTGTCTTGTCCATAATCAACTATTGGAGTTGACAGTCTAAGTTAACAAAATCCTCAAATATCCAGAATGTGTCTTTAAAACCAGATACCTCATTTTCTGAAATATATTGTATAGGACTGATTTTTTTTTAGCATATGGTTGTATTTTTTTACTTTATGTATTTAGGAAATATGAAACCAATATATGTTATCAATGTATAAGAGCTCTCCAAGTTCTTCTTTTCAAAAAATTCCCTCCTTTGTTAAAGAACAGGATTTGTTTGGATAGATAACCACCAGCTCTTCTCTGCCATATTGAAAATTATGAAGTGGTTTTGAATGTCTGCTTTCTAAATGAGTGTACTTGATGTAATAAATGCCCAGATGTAACTGTTGTCTTAAGCTGGTCAAATTATTCATTATAAAAACCACTGTTTTTTAATAACATTAATTCTTCTCATACCTGTTCTGTGGACAATTTATGGCACTGTAGGCCACACCACAGGTTAATTTACAAACTGCTAGGACATGCTTTTCATTATTGATTAATTTGCAATTCATTGCTTGAATAATCTGATGTTGACTCTGGGGTTTTTTTGATTGGACAACAGAAGTGTGATGAATAGAAGAATAATGAGTTGTAAATTCAAATTTGTAGCGCAGCACCATCCATCACAAGCACATAGAAGTGTTTGTAAATGAGAAGGGCAGTCCTTGCCCCAAAGGCCTTCCAGCAGATCATCCCCTGAGATGATGAGTCCGTGCAGAAAAGGATCAGGAAATGGACTTTGCCACCACTGTAGTGCTCTTGGTGTCCTGGCAGCCAAACCTTTGTCCAGTTTTATTTTAGGCGAAGGAGAGTTTAAGACAGTCACCAAAGGCAGTGAGGTGAAGGAGAGAACAGGAGAGACTGAGAGAGTGACTTTCTCTGAAAATGTAGCCAGGGGTGTGGAAGGCATGGTGGGACAGCTGGAAATGTAAATTAACCCTTTGACACCTGTTATGATCCCGTTATAAGAGATGACTCTGCCTGAATTAAGGTGCAAACAAGACCACATGCCGAAACCAATAGTGCAGATTTTATTTAACCGTAAATGTGAGGTAGAGAGGTGGAAAGAAATAGGAGGAAGGGCAGGGAGGGAGAGAAAAAGTATTGAGTAACGTCACTTAGAGGTATCTCAATGACCAAGAGAGAGTTCAGGCTGTTGTTTGGGAATTCAGAGAGGGTGGTGGCACAGGGTCAATTTTGTTATAAATGCCAGAAAACTAAAGCTGGTCATGTCTTCCTGTGCAGTGCTCAGCTTGAGGCTGACTTGTCATGCATAACGTGCAGGTGTGTGAAGTTAAATGTCAAGGTTTTCTGTCTTTGCACCTTTCCTTCACCTTGTGTATGAGGATGTGTGAGCAGGGTGGATATAGACCTTGGAGTGCCTGTAATGAAAATATAGATATTTATCCTAAGAAATTCGGCTTTATTAGGAAGCAACAGTTGGGTTCTTTAGTTGGGCAATGCACATCCAAAGCAGCACAGACAGCAAAATATTGTCAGTATCTGCTGGTTGGCAGGAGAAGGTTTGAGCCATTCAACAGTATCTGTCATGAAACTGCTATTTATTCTTCTTTATTTTATGAAGTTCCATGTGTTTTAGCTATTCTATGAATATGCTGGTCTGGCAAAATTCTTACAGATCCCTCAAAAGGTGACTGTTTTTAGAATTATGTGTTGTTTCTGTTCTCTCTTTTTTTATTTAATTTTATTCTATTTTTCAATGGCTAGAAATCAATTGATCTTTCTGTAACTGGCAAGCTGGGGTAAAGCATACTTAGAAAAAGCTATATCCCATGGAATTTTTGGCTTGCTTTCTTAAACTGTGGCAGGACATCCTGATGCTATGAAATTACATGGGAAAAAAGTCTTGGAAGAAAAGACTGGGATTAGTAGCTTTGTTACTGAATAGATTTGATGAGTTCCTTCTTTGATAGGAACATCATGATGTTGAAAAGTAGCAAAATCTTTGAAGGGCTCTGGTGGATTTTGAAACGTAAATTGAATGCAAAACTCTGGAACGTTTTAAAGAATAGGCACTTCATGTTTATTAAGCCTCCTCCATGACTTACAGGTACTGAGCTTGTCTTTACAACAGAAACATCTGGCTTCTTTGCTTAAATTATTCCAGCAATTCAGGAAAAAAAATAGCACTGAGAAAAAAGGGATGTAAAGGGAGAAAGATACATTTGTGGAGAGGGACAGTGAATAATGCAGTAATTTCCCTCTAGCTGCACCCCAGATATTGTATGGAGTGAGATGGACACAAGGGAGAGGGAGAGGACAGACATCTGGACTATCATTTTTTCAGATTACCAGAAATTTGTGACATGTTCCTTGGAAGAGACATAATTAAGATTTATTTATTTTCTGAATGCTCTGCTCTTTTGTATTGTTTTAGCACACATGGCATTCATATAAATCAATTACAGTCATAATAGCCAATGAACACAGTGCCTCATCCACAGCCCAGTGAAGTCTATGGGAGGGCTCTCCATTGACTTCACTGAGCTCTGAGTCAGTCTCACTGAGGGCCTTTGATCAGCCAGTGACAGCCACTAAATTCCCCCACGTCCCTCTGTGTGGGAGAGGTGACAGAATTCGTTGAACGTTTGGGAGGGTGTGGGTGGCTGGCTGGCACTGCAGGAACCCGAGCTGGTTGGTCTCCCCTCATCCACTGCACACTGCCCTGGTTCCTGCTGACTGGGAGGGTCCTGGCAGGTTTGTGTTGCTGTGCTTTGCAGGCTCTTTAACTGCTGGGAAGTTGAGAGTAATGAAAGTCTTGGAATGTGAGTGGGCATGTGACACAAAGGAATGGGAGACACTGGAATATCTACTGGAGCCTGATTATAGAACCAGAGAGTCATTAAGGTCTGAAAAGACCTCCAGGATTATTGAATCCACCAGTTAACCTAATAGTGCCAGGCCCACCACTTAACTATGTCACTAAGCACCACATCTACACGTTTTTTGAACGGTTCCAGGGTTGGTGACTCTGCCACTTCCCTGCACAGCCTGTTCCACTCTTTCAGTGAAGAAATTTTTCCTCATATCTGATCTAAACCTCCTTGGTGCACCTTGAGGCCATTTCCTCTTGTCCTACAGTTTGTTACCTGGGTGAAGAGACCAACCCCCACCTCACTACAACCTCCTTTCGGGTAATTGTAGAAAACTCTAAGGTCCCCATGAGCCTCCTTTTCTCCAGGATAAACAACCCCAGTTTCCTCATCTGCTTCTCCTAAGATTTGTCCTCCAGACTTACAGAGCTCTGCTGGAGAAGCCTGGCAGACCACTGCATGCAGCTGAAAAGGACCCATGAGACACCAATACCCTGAACTGTGGTGCCCTTGTTACCACCAGGGAGGTCTGACTGCCAGGAATGGTTTAGAACCAGCACAGGCCACTTCCCAATGTGCTGAGAGCATGCACGAGCCTGCTATGGCAGCTCAGCTGACAGCCCACAGTTGTTTTAGTGAAAGCCCATTTGTTTCTGAATGTGGGATCAGGTGTAAGATAACCGTGGGGACTGGGAAAGAAGTTTGACAGAAGTGGCATTATCTACTTGGTTTTAGCCAATAGGAAAAGCCATCAGCTCATCTTCAGCTCAGCTATGGCCTCTGTAACTTACTCACTGTCATTTTCCCAATAAATATTTCCTGAATGTAGAACCAGGAAAAGAGTCTATTGTGTAACTCAAACAATTCTACACCACATTAAAGATAGCGGGTTTTGCTTTATTATCTGTTGATGAAAAGAAAAAGATGCCTCTCCAAGAAAAATCCTTTTACATTAAAATAAGAAATGATGGCAAAGGAATCAGTCACATTTCCTATGTAACAATATACCAGAAAAGAGTCCTCACTTTCCAGTGGCTCTCCACCACCAGTGAAATCCAAACTGCTTGGAATTACATTTAAGTGTTTGCATTCATAAGTAAAGAGAGAAGGAATAATTAATTTGATTTTGAGCAATTGTCTTCCAAATAAATTCCGTTCCACAGGGCTGGTAGTGGCTATTTGGTAAAAGAGAACAAACAAAAAATAAAGAGCCAAACCCTGCTCAGGCTCTGGGCTTTCATGCTCTTAAGGGTAAAGTTATTTTGTTCTTTGTATCTTGAGCTTGGAACAAACAAACCCAGACATGTCTAATGTAAAAGATACTGCACTACTATGATGCTGATGTGCCAGAAAAACCCTAATCCAGTGCCTGTTAACATGGGTTAGTGAGACGCTGTTGACTCCAGTGGGCTTTGGAGCAGACCCAGAGACAGTTTCTTGTACTAGTTAATAATCCTACTACAGGGTGGAACCTGATTCCTGGCATTCAGCAGGAATTTCCTGGTTTATTTCTCCAGGCTTTGAATCAGACCGATGTGGTGATACTCATCCTGTGTTAACAATCTCAGGGTTGGTATCTCATCATCTAGGATCACATTTTTATCAGAGGACAACAGGGACACCTTTGGAGAGCAGCTCCCGTCTCCTTTGGCTCAGTAGGATGGAAGGAGCTGAACTGGAGAGATGAGACAGCCAACTGTCAGCTAAATTCAGATCAAATCAGTCCCACCTCTCTTGATCCCTGTGCAGCTAACTTAGGGTATTCTTAGTGCATGAAGGACTCCGATTAATTGCTTGGCACTTGAAGGGAATTGAGAATATCATAGGGAATCAAAACCAGAACTTTATTTTAAATAATTTCATGTATGACAGAAAAAAGTTATGAATGCAGTACTTCATCTGTTCATCCAAAAAGTAACTAGCCCTGCACACATTAGGAAGAGGACAGGACACAGGCACTTCTTTAGCATTTACAAATAATATAAAAGTACTGCCATCCTGAGAATTACTTTGATTAGCAGCAGTATCAAGTTTGAAATGAGATCAGGACTCACTGCAGAGGACACAGCAAGCAATGTCCTCTAAAGGACTTGGACACTGCTAAATAAAGAGCTAGTATTAGGAGAAACCATAGTTAGGGACTTGCAGAAGTTTGCTGTGTTAGTGAGAGCACCCAGACCAGGACCCTGCACTCCTCTCTCCTTGTTTGCTGCTCTCTTCTCCCACTTATGGGGCAAGTCAAGAACAGAGATTTCAACCCAGACTAAAATTATTACCTGAAATAGCTACACAGTTTTGAGGAGAAACTTAGACTTGTCTTTACAGTAGACATTATTTGTGCTTTTGGTAAGGAGTAACACATTATGCCACTCTTTCTTTTCTCTTGAAATCCCTTGAGTTGGTTTTGCCAGCGTGTGTGACTTCTCCCTGGCCCAGAGCAGTCGCTCCGGGGTGTGTGCTCACCTTATCTCACCGACGGATCAGGCCCAGGCAGGATCAAGCCTTGCACTGGGAATTGCCAGGGAAAACAGGGTGCCAGAGGATGGAATGGTGAGGCTCCCCAGGAGGGTTTTCTCCCTCTGAGTCAGTGCAGAGCCACTAAATCAGCCCTGTTTCTGGGGGTGGCACATTCCCTCTGTGGCCGTGAGTAATCTGCTGTTTCTGCTCAATATCAAAAGGATGCAGTGAATTAAAACCAAAGCAAAAAACAAAACCAAAAAGCAGACCTTGGCCTTAAATAAATGTTTGGTTTACTGATAGGTATCTTAGATGAGCAAGGGAAGCCACGATGAAATACAGTGAAATATGTATGCTGGGGTGAGGGCTGGTGAAGGTCTGCTCAGTCTCTTTGCTCTAAGCCTGAGGAATATTCAGGGAAAGCAAGACTGGAATGAAAAATAATAGAGAGTTGCCCTTGCATGTAAAATGTCATCCTTAAGCAGCAGAGCCCATTGCTGTAGGAGGGTACCTGGGATATGACCTGAGCTGGGTGGCCGGGGGGGTGGCAGAGACCAGCGTGGCCACACCAGGCTGTATCCAAGGGCTGTCACACTGGGGTGCTGCTCAAAGCCCTCTGCATTTGCAGCCAGGGCACTCAAGAGCCTTGAGCACGATTTTTGGAGAGGGGTGAGGGATGCAGGCTCTCCCAGAGTGGGAGGAGGAGATGCAGGGGTGCTGGAGTGGCCTCCTAAGGCTGTTTGAAGGTCATCACAAAGATGTCAGCGTGAATTTGAGGAAAGCCACAGAATCACTGACCTGTGAGCAATAACAAATTGCAGCTTGGGAGGTTTGAATTAGACATGAGGAAAAACTTTTCACGAGGAGGGTGGAGCAGCACTGGAAGCACTTCTGGTTACCCAGGCTGTCATGGTATCTCTGTCCTTGGAGGCTTTCAAGGCTTGGCTAGACAAAGCCTTGGCTGACCTGACCTGCTGTCAGCAATAGTCCTGCTATGAGTGGAAGGTTGGACTGGAGACGTTCAGAGATTTCTTCCAACCAGCATTTCTGTGATCTTATGATATCCAGTGTGGAATTTCCTTAAAATTATGTCATTAAAAATTGAGTTCCTGGAACTTGCCAGTCTCCATTACAAATCCCTTGTCCTGATTTCCCTTCTGCTGGTGTCTTTTTTCATCTGCACTGCCAAATCACATCATACCCCCTGGCAGGGTTTGTCAGCCGGTGCAGTGACCTGAAGACTATCTTAGTGGAGAAATATTTGCAAAACAGAAGGCATGGGTTTGCTTTTTATGATGATTGCATCACCTTCTGCAAGTGCATTTTCTGGCTGATAGCCTGAAAAAGGTTTTTTAGCCCCCACTTGTACTGCTTGTGCCAGCTTTACTTCTAGTGAAGTCTTGAAATACTTCTGGATTTTCCTGTGAATCCTTGGTTACCAGCTTCATCCAAAAGAAAGCCAACTCCAGCTTCAACCAACACTTGAAAAACAGAACAGGTTAGCTAATACCACTCTGTTATCAAGTCTTGTGGCAAGAAGACCAGCGAAATCACGAGCAAAGGAGGAAGATTTGAGTTTGTACAGGTCTGGCTGCCATCTCTAGTTACTAGTACCATGGAGATGCAGCCACAGTAAGGCCCCATCCAAAGCTGAACCAGACATATTTCGCATAATAAGAAGATATTTTGAAATGTTTAGGCAGATAACTGAAAAGCAAGTGGCAAACTTCTCCTTTCTTTCTTTTTTTTTTTTTTTTTGTCACTGGCTATTTGCTTTCTGAGCTGGAATAATTTATTGTTCCTTTTCTGTCCAATAGGAGAGATAAATAAGGGTGGATTTTTCAATGAGTAAAACATACATTTGGAAACATCATTTTAGTATCAAAATGAGATTTCCATAAGACCTTTCTGAATGAAGCTGTAGCAGTATGTCGTGATCCCTCACTAGGAAAGGAAAAGCAGCCAGAAAATTCAGGATTAAATTGCCTTGTAGTTCATCTTCTTCCTTTGTTGTTTTTTTGTTTATAGAAAAAGTGAATTTATTGAGCATGGAAAAATACCAGATTGACAGCTCTGGAAAATGAAAGCCTCTCTTAATCCAGTGTGCAGATGTGGCACAGTCAGGATTAATGCGGAATGCCTCCCTGAGATCCAAAGGAATCATTGCAAGTAGTTTGGCAGGGACAGGCTCTCTGCCCCAGTCCTCATCCAAGGGGAATTCAGAGAGCACAAGTTCTGGCCAGCACTGGAGTGCTCAGAAATCAGTGGTGTTTGCATTTCTCTGTGCCACTCTGGCTGCCAAGCCACCCTGCCAAGGGGAGCAGGGAGTAAGGGAGAGGGGGAGAAGGCCAAAACGGGAGGTTTATGCTTATTAAGAAGTCATTTAAGTCAGCAGCTCAGTGAAACACAAATGGATGGATGTCCAGGTGGTGTCTTTGCACCTGTGTGAGTATGGGTGTGGTGCCTGGGCAGCACTACAGACACACAGGGAGTCAGGGAATTCAGAGCATCCAAGCTCTTGCCCAAATTTTCCTCTTCACATAACGGCCTGGGGAGAGCTGTAAGTGGTGGTGAGTTGGATTTGGGGTATTCAACTTTATTATGCAGGCTTCAGGGCCACTCTGTTGTGTGTGGGGAAGGTTGTTTGTTTTTATTTTGCATTTTTTCTCTGAAGAATATGACTTTTTCATCAGGGTGAAAATCTGTCAAATCTCCATTTCAGACTTCCTAGAAATTACAACGTTCTGGAATCTATTAAAGCATAAATGTCCAAAGAAAATTACTGCAGAGTTTGTCTGGCCTTTCTTGTTTTACTCCTTGATGTTAACGTTCCTTGTTTGCTGATGTATGCTTTTTGTGCAGGGGTTACAGAAAAAACAAGCCTTAAAAAGATGCTGCAGTTATTAACTACTTTTGCATGTCTGCAGTCTGCAGGCTCTGTGCGTGTATATATGGTTTTCCATCAAGATAAAACCTGCTTAGAAAAATGTTGTGGTTAAAAAAAAAAAAAAAAAAGGAGGAAAGAGAGACTGATGCCAGGAAAACAGACCTAAATCATTCTCTTTTTTCCCTGTGAATATTTCTGAATTATACTTGTAATGCACCATAACAACAAACAACGTGTTTTCCCAAGTGTAAGTAGGTTTGCTGTTGAATAAATTTGTGCCAAAGCTATTTTTGAGCAAGCAGATGTCAAGGACCTAAACAAGGCCTGAAGTGTGCCTGGGCATTAAGAATTGCCCTTGCCTTCAGGGACAGACTGAGGACAGAGAGCTGGTTAAATCTGTCTGTGAAAAGATGCCATTTAGGTGACCACATGGTGTGAGATTGGGCACAGCATATGCACCACCCCCTTCCAAAGCTCACCCTGTAATCCTTGATTTTCTTTTAAATCACTTTGTACTCTCAAAATACAATTGAAATGAAATGCAAAGAAGGGTCGGATGCTCTGTTGGTTGCCATAACTCCCCAGCCTTATTTCTGCTAGCCCTGGCTGGAAACTTGGTCCAGAGTAGGTGCCATCAGTGACTGAGGATGTTCCAAGGAGGAGACAAGTGGCACCAGGAGCAAATGCAGAGAGGTGGCGTGTATCCCTTCTTCTCAGGTGTTGGGAATCCCTTCCAGGGGTCATCTGGAGTTATCTAATACTGGGAAAGCAGTCTGAAGAGTGAAAATCCCAGAGTTCTACTGCATTGTGAGCTTTTTTCCCCTCCAGTTTCTTTCTGCATAGATGTGTTTAGTTTATGACATATTTCAGTGTAGCACTGGGAAAAGGTGTGGGACAGTCTGGAGGTTCCAAGGTTTTAAGAACTGGAAACCTACAATTAATTTTGGTTAAGGAATTGCAATGGATTTAGATGTTTTAAGCAGCAAAGAATGAGCTAAGGGCCTTGTGCTGTTCAGCAGGGCTGGAATAAGTCCAGGCACAGTTTGCTTCTGGGAGGGAAGTTATGACAATACCATGTCTGGAAGGACAGAACAGCTCCTTGGTTGGGTTTAGCAAAGCCTGGGGGCCTGATGCACATTCCCACAAGTGCTCCCTCGCACTGTGGCAGAGGTGTTGATTATTGTCAGCAGGCTGCGATGCCGTGAGCGAAAATCAGACGTGTTTTACAGGCAACACTGGGAAGGTTGGCAGGATCCCCTTTTTCCGTGTTTGCAAATAACATGATGTGAAATTCAGCAGCTTTGTGACTGCTGAACAGGGCCATGGAGAGTCTATTAGGGCACATGTGTTTCCAGACCTTACCAGTGCCGAAATACCTCCCAGTAGCCGCGTATCAAGGAATAAAGCATTAATTTTCCTGAGCACTGAGCTGCACCAGAAGGGAAGTTTATGGAGTTCAGTCTGATCCCAGTTCTGGGCAAGGGATCGCCAAACCCCAGTAAAATAACACTGTGGTCCTTGGAAAGAGAGCTGGGTGAGGCTGCAGCGCTATCACATCCCAGGGATCCCCTCGGTGGGGCCATCACAAGCAAACACATCTCGTTGTCTAAAACACTGTCCAGAACTTGCCACAGGTTTTATTATTACCTCACCAATTATGTCATAGGATATGCTTCATGAAATACTTTGGGGAAAAGGTTTAGCAATTTTCATATGTGTGCAACACCTTCACTGCACTGTGTCTCGCTGGCCTGTGATCCACCAGCATCCCGTGTGCACAGTGCTGGCCATAAAAGCCTTGAAGGCCAGAGCCTGGCTACAGATATGCATTAGAGGGTTAAAAAAAAAGTGTTACTTTCATTTGCTTCAGCTTTATGACTCTTAAACAGATGCTGAGACTCTCTAAGCATCTCTGAGTCTGGTTAGCTGCACAAACAGGGGTGATGGCAGATAAAATGCTTGATTATTTCTCTTTCTTGGGAAATCTTTATATTTAAAATGCATAATCGTTTTTCCTTAGGATCTCTGAAGTTCTGGAGAAAGTTAATATCAGTCCCAAACTTAGAACTAAAATTTGATCTTTTTAATACTCCTTCCCATGAGTTGAATTAGCTGGAATTAAAACAAGTAATTTCTTGTGGTATTGCTACCAGCACTGAAAATTAAGTCATTTAAGGGTGTACTCCAAAGGAAAAGTTTTTTCCTATTGTGGATGAATTTAACCAAGATTATCTTTATTGAATTCTCAACATGTTCTTAAGTTGTGTCATTTTAAGAAAGAAAAATGTATGATTTATTCTGAAACCTTTGTATTAAAAGGTTTTAAAGAATTTACTTTTTCCATTGAAATGCCTCAGCAAATACTCTAAATTTATTCATCTTTTAGGTGTTAATAATTTGAACAAAGATCATATAAATAGATGCATACAACATACACCATGTTCACAGTTTCTCGAATTTGTAGTCAGCAGGCAAGGAAGCACAAAATTTTTTCTTATTTTCTTATTTACTAGGAACTATATAAAAGGATGACAAAATTCATCACGTAGATTTGGGCAGGACATGACACAAAATAGGCTTTAATGAAGTCAGTGTACCTCTGAAAGCCCAGAGACTATGAAGTGAAGCCAGCCACACTGTCTACATACTGTGCACCCTTATTGCAGCTGAGGTGCTTGGACCACAATGAACTCTTTCCCCTCATACAAGTGATCAAAGGAAAGGCATAAATTAGCTGAAATAATGACTGCCCAACCCAGTGCAAAAGGAAATGTTCCTGAGATATCTGAAGTTGGGTGCAAAGGGACCTGAGTTTCTTCTCACAAGTTCTCAACAGGAGTTAGCAAGACAAGAAATCCATGTTATGGAAGGGGCAGCTTCAGCCTCAGTGAAGCCAAGCAGTGCAAATTTTACAGGTGGTTATTGAGCTGTGCAGGGCACTGCCAGGCCCAGGGCCCCTGAATGGAGAAGGACAACACACTGGAGAAGGATGTCTGGGAGAATGTAATGGCAGTAGCAGCCCTAGTCCTATGTTTGTGAGAGGAAACAAGAAGATTACCTCAGAAAATAAATATTACTTAAGCTATTGACTTAAGAAAGGAAAGTTAATGCCTAGGCATCATGCCTAAATGTAAGAGATTTATCCTTCTCCTAGAACTGTGCTGATTCTGCCAGAAGTTCTGCATTAGTGCATGAGGTTCTCCTGTGGGACTGCTCCACCATCTGGCCCAGCCTATTGTTCCAGGGCTTCCAAGGCCATGTTGAAGTGTGTGACCCCCACTCTGTGCAGCTCGGTGTGCAGTTATTTACATGGTTACACGTGTGCATGTGCTGTTTATTGAGGAGAGCTGAGGTTTATGACATGTCAGCAATGCCCTGCAGGCCGTACTGAGCATTCACAAGCCTTCCAACCCAAGGCACAATGGTTTCCCTTATAAATGAAATCCCCAGTCAATATGTTTTATTACGTTCTCAAAGAATGCATTTTGCTCTCCAAATCTGGTTCACTTTCACTTACCGTCTGCTGAAACATCTCTTTTCTGTAATTCAGGGGGACTTACAAGACCTGTGGCCAGTAGAAGGATGCTGATGAAATCCATCTTGGGTAGAGAGGGAGAGGCTGTTGCCGTGGTCTTTCTCCCAGTTACAGTGGTATGGGCAAGAGTGGGTGTAGCTGGAGATGCATCCTGAAACAGGCCACCATGGGAGCTGCAGGCTCTACCAAGACAGACTTGGCAGAGGTGAACCTGTCTGGAGGACTGAAAGGTGCTGAGGGGGTCCTGTGTGCTGGTCTCAAGATGAATCTCATTCCTGGGTCAGGATCAGTGTTTTCTGTCCTTGCTAATGCACGTTAAACCAGGGAAGTCTGGAGTGCTGAAGTCTCTCCAGGATAACTGCACATGTTCATAGTCTATGGAAATGGTGCAAAAGCTCACAAAACCCTAGTGAAATGGGCAGTCAAGTGGTGCCTGGGCAGTATGGCTACTGCTGGGGACAGATTTTCTCCTCATACGCGCCAGTGGCTCTAACAAAGCCCCAACCCATCCTATACCTGTGAGATCCTGGCCATACATACCCAACAAAGAAACATCACATCAACATTTTGTTAGCTTTCCCTGGACCTCATTTTGTGGGCTTAGGGTTCACTGGTGCAGTGAGTCTGCAGGAAGTGAGGATGTTCAGCACCTCCCTAAGCTGAGACTTCAGCCTGGAAATCCAAGGGCCTTTCCTCTCCTGACACAGAGGTGCTTTCAGCCACACATAATTGTTCTTTATCTGCAGTTTCACTGGAGTCAAGGAGTTGTTACTCCACAATTCGAAGTGCTGGGGACATAGTTGCTTATAGAGGATTTATCCCTCCAGGTACAGACTCATTGGGATGGCCCTTTGGAGGTTTGCACAAGGCACGTTCACATCCAGTGCATCCTTCAGACATTCAGGCAGCACTTTTCTTTCAGCTTGAAACCAGTGGAATATGAACATCATCAAGAGCCAGGGTGTATGAACGTGATCCACAGCCAGGATGGGAGTGTGCTAATGATCTGTGTGTGCATGTGTGTGCAGGCTGGGAAAGCATCGCTCCATCATCCCCAGATGCCTGTGAGGGGAGTAACCACAGCACTGCAGAGATCCTCTTAATGCTGTGGGCTGGGGCTTTACAAGCAAAATAAAACCCCAGTGAAAACAAACAGCCCTCGGGCTAATGATCTGCTGCTCCCGTTTTGTGAATGGGGCTGTGGGACAAGGATGCTGGGGAAAGGCGGGGTGGATATGGAGCTGTTTAGTGTGCTCAGTAGCTGGGGCTCTCTCCTATCATGGCTCAGTCAAGCACAACCTCAGGTTTCAACAGCTGGTTACCCACATCCATTCCAGGGTTTATTTTACTATGTTTTATTTTTATTGTTATTGTTGTTTTGTAACCAGGAGGGCTGCAGTGGTTTCCAGCATGCTACATCTCTGCAGACCTCATGAGCCTCTCCTGTATGAAGTGGGAAAGAAGGAGAAAGACATGTTTGCAATGAAAACAAAATAGGAAAAAAAAAAGAGAGACTGCTGGTATTTGCTGAGGAATGCTCCCCACAATGCTGAAGTTGCATAAGTGCTGTCTTTGTTTCCATCAAAAATCTGCTTTTTGGGTTGAAACAAGGCCACCACTAACAAGTCCAGGAAAGAAATTCCTAATGGTTTGAAGTGAATTTAAGATTTTGATGGAGCATTTGATTCCGGGTATGGTTCACGTAGCTGAAGAAACAGAAATGCAGCCCCTCCACATCAGCCAATATATACACAAATGCTGCAGCACAGACCCAGCCAGGCACCCTCGCCACACGGCTCATGGGCTTCAAGGGGAACCCTACTCCTCTGTGAACGGGGGAAATGATGAAGTGACAGACAAAGGAAATCAAAGGGAATGACACCAGGTATTTTGCAGCATTTGGGATGAATTTTATGGTGATATGGATTGATTACAGGCGCAGTTATTGGGCCATACAAATCCTCAGTGCCAGTGAACCAGCTCAGATTAAATTTGGCTTAGACAGTGTGTTATAGAATCTGAAGTTTGCATGGACTGTGTTTTTCTCTCTGATCTTTCTTCCCCTCTTAAATTCCTTCGTTTCCTTGGTGAGCTTCTGAAACATTCCTATTTTCTTCTCTAAACATCCAGCACACTGAGAAGTAGGTCACGAACGATGGGGCAGCTTGTCCCAGTGAATGTGATAGTTTTCCTGTGGTATTCCTGTCTCAGAGCACCCTTCTCTCATTCCAGGAGGGAAGCAGGTGAGACTGCCACAAAACACAAGTCCTATGTCACACACATTCACTGTTCAGCCTCCATCTTCTCTAGCTGTGGGTGCATCCTGCACCCACCCTTCCCATGAGCAAACCACATCCCTCATTAACCCACAGCTGCTTCCCAGGAATGGGAATGTTGCCACTAACATGGCGTTAGTCCATAAGAAGTGGTTCAGATCCCACCCAGCCATCAGACAGGGTTGGTGAATATTCAGAGTGGTGAATATTCAGTGTGCAGTGCAGTGACCTTTTCCCACATGTTTCTGGCTGGTCCGGGGCAGACAGACATTGTGAGAACTTCCTGAGTTGAAGGCTACATCTGCAACAGATGGGTCAGGCCACTCCCAACAGTACAAAATACTAGACAACTTCATCCTGAAGAGTCTCTGAGTAGCCCAGGTCGGCTTTCCCAGCAGCTGCTAGTGAAATTACACCACCTGAAAGCAATGAAACCCGAAAGGAAAGAATGGAGAGAGAGCAGAAAACCACTATCCATAGCTTTCATAAGCACCTCACCTTTTCTTCCTGTAGCAATAGTTCTTTCTGTCCCAGGTAATTGAATTTGACACATTTTAGCCACGCTAACCTTTGGTTTTCAACACATCTCTCATCTTGTGGTCAATTATTTTTTAGCGAGGCGAATACCATCTGCAGTTACGCCGGGGAAAATAAAATCACATGGGCCATCGGTTCCCCTGCTTCAGGCATAAGTTCACGAGAGCTGAGGTCAGGAAGGAATCACACCACTCACAGCAGATGGAGGCTTTGACACCTTCTCCTGTAGCATCTGGAAGCAGCAGCTGCTGGAAGCAGGACAATAACCCTACTGGACCAAATCCTGCTATGATCAAGAACAGGAGGCCTTTCACTCCTGAATATTGTACTTTCCACTCTGTGTTTCTGACTTGTGAAACTAAGCCCATGTGACTGGCGCTGATGATTTTCATTCTTGGCTGTGCAGGCAGTTGTAGCAAGAGTTCGTCACACAGGAAACGTTTGATACAGCCAGAATTAAGAACCCAGAATTAAGAACTCAGCAGCCCTGCCCAGTCATAGGCTGAAGAGCCAAGACCAGCTTTCTGTCACACACACACAAAAAGAGTTTTTAATGAGAGCATCCCAGAGGGGTTTGCATGGGTAGCAGATGAATGGTGCAATGTGGGTTCTAGTGCATAAATTCCCTGGACCGTGGAGCTGGAGAGTGAGGATTTCCTATTGCTTGGGATATGCTGAGACAAATTGTGGATGGCCCCATCCCTGGGAGTGTTCAACGCCAGGTTGGATGGGGCTTTGAGCAATGTGAGTGGAAGGTCTCCCTGCCCGTGGTAGGGGGTGTTGGAATTGGATGATCTTTAAGGTCCCTTGCAACCCAAACCATTCTGTGATTTAATGATTCTAAGTTTTGTGCAAATTTCTGCCTCAGTTTCCCCACCTAATAAAAATCCTGATGGTTTGTCCTTTCTGTTACTCGGTAGATTGAGATGTCTAGTTGGAAGCTACTGAAGTTGGTTACGCTGGGACTTTCCTCTAAGGCTGGCATATTGTGATTTCCTTTTTTATTGCAAGGAGGGAAACAGGCCTCTTCCTCTCCCAGCTTCGTGTCCTGGCAGGTTGTGCCATGGCCAGGAGGAGCATCACTGCACCCTCAGCCACACCAGAGGCTTTTCCTCTTGGAGAAAGTCAGGTGGATTGGTGAGGTTCTGCCTGCCTCTAATGACTGCCCTTGGATGACATTGGCAGATTTCCTTCCCTTAATCACATAGAAGGGATTTGACAGTCTGTAGTACAGATTTACAAGAACACAAACTTGCAGGGAATTTTATGGATGAAATAAATCTCTTTAAAGGAATGCCAAGATTCTAGGACACTTGAGATTTGGGGTTTGAGGGGGTATATATTTGTTTGTATATATTTATATGGTTCTCTGTTTCCACATATCTCCCTCTGTGGAACAGTAATGATCCTGCAGAGTCCCTGCTCTCATGACCACCATGAAATGTTGATACATTAAACCGCCTGAGCAAGATGCTGATGCCCTCCATCTTCTCCTCTGGGGAGCCTGGAGTTAATGGGGCAGCCAGCTGGTGTGCTGGTGTGAAGCCATTGCTTCCCCACAGAGAGAAGGTTACAGGCCTAACAAGCATCCAGCAGCAGAACACGGATCTAAGAGCTTCTGGGTGGTAATATTAACACTTGGGTAATGGCTCAGAGGAAAGCCCTAAGTCCTCTTGGACCTGGCTTCTGCCTGGTTGAGAAACCGCGGAGCTCAGATGAACGTTGTTCCAGCTGGAACGGAGCCTCCGAAAAGCTCCGTCCTGGAGAGAGGGACAGGCAAAGGAGGGAAGTGAACACTAACAGGGAAGGCAAGATGGAAATATCATAAGGCTCAAAGAGAGGCATGAACCTCTTTTGCGCTCTGGATGCTGCTGAGCCACTCCTTTCACCTTGAGCTGCTCTCAGGAGGAAATGGGAGGGAATCCAAAGCTGGGCTTGTGTCTTCCCAACATTTCCCAAAGGACATCTCTTCAGTTACAGACACAAAGACACACATGCAGATTTCCAGATCCCTGTCTTGCACGCTTCACATGTTCAGGAATGTCTTTCAGGGTTGTGCTGTCAGCATTTCCAACAAAGCCAGTTAATATTCCCGTGCTTGCCAAGCAGTGCATGGATATAGCTGGGAGAACACGTTTTTGTTTAAACAGCAAAACAAGCGGATAGGTTCCTCACTCCTTCCCTCCTCCTGTCTGCAATTCAGATGGACTCCTAGTCCTCGGGTATTATTCCTGGCTGAGAGGGAAAATTTATGAGTCCTTTGTTACTGCTCTTGGCAGCTCATCACACTGTTCCTGTAATACTGCAGCACAGGTCTGGCCAGGGAGCAGAGCGCAAAAGAGGATGGGAATTTGGGAGAACCAAGAAATGCTTTAGGTCAGGAGCAGTACGCCATAGGGGAAGATGGGAGACATGTAGGTGTGGTGTACAGATGAGCTCCTTCAAGCCTCCAATTCATGCCCTGAGCTGGGGAGAGAGGCACAGAGCAGGGAGAAGTCAGCAGTCACTTCATGAAGTGTTTTGCTCCGATAAACCTCTTTATAAACCTCATTCTGGGTATATCCACTTTCGAATGTGGAAGTCACTGCAAAACTCCAAACAAAAAAATAAAAACCCCAAACAAACAAACAAAACCCCCAACCAAAATGGAGACAGGAGGCAAATTGTTGTTCCCTGTACAGGACTTGAAGTGCTGTGCTTAAGCACAGCCAAGGAGAGCCAGGTTTGACCTTGGCGAGGTCTTTTCTAACACTAGGGTGGGACTAGATTGGGCAAAATGTGGTGCTTTCACCGTGAGAGATTTTTCAGGGGAGATTAGGCTGGCATCTGTCAAGAGCTGGCTTCTTTCTGTGTTTCCATATTAGATGTAAAGATACCTCTGCATCACAGCTCCCAGGCCACTAAACTCTCAGCTGCCAGCACACATCATGGGCATGGCTCCCACAATAGCAGGAGACTGTTCAGGTGATACACTCCTAAATAGTCCTAAGGGATCATTCTCCAGCATCCTGAAGGGCTTCTCTGGGATGGGGTGGAGGGAGGTCACTATATCTGAGCACTTACACTGTGCACACCAGTCAGACACAGATTTCCTATACTCAGCCTGCAGCACTGCAGCAGCAGCCTCTAGGCTGCTCAAACTCTCCTCTGCCACGGCTGCAGCTTCTGGTGTTGCTGCAGAAAGCCTGGAGTGAAAACAACCTCTAGACCTTCGTGTGCATGAGCACAGGAGAGGAAATTCTTCCTGATCCTGAACACATCTGAAGTCTTGAAACAGAAGAGTTTATTATTTCCATTCCCTGCAGGCAGGGCCAGGATTAAGACAGAGTGTGTTAGAGTGAGTCCAAATAACCCCATTCTCCTCAGCCCCATGAAAGGTGAGAAGGAAAACAGGGACACTCATTTGCAAGAAGGGCCATGATAATCATCCAGCCCCGTGCACTGGAGCTGGTTTAACATGTGCTTTCTTGAGAAGGTACCTGCTCCCAGATTTATTTCTTTGATGTTAAATACACAAGACAGTAACTCCCTGACCATTCAGAGTAGCTGCATGTTTCATGAATAATGCAGACTTGAGACATTTTCTCCCAAAGAGTTCGTCTGTAGTCTATGAGTCAATCTGTCTTTAACTGGCATAACCCAGCATCACTCCTGTGAAGAATTTGGCCTGACTTTTGTGCCTGTCATGTACATTGAGTTTCTACTTTGGATAATGCAAGCTGGAACAGAATTCTGCAATGCAGGGCAATCACCGAATTTTGGAAGTGCTGCCAGCAGAGGTCTTAAAGCTTCAGCTTTCCACCACCCAGACCTCTCTTCTGTGTCTTTGGGAAGGATGCCTGACATCCCGAATGTCTGTTTTATAAGGGAGGTTTGCTTGGGAACAATCATGTGAACTTGTGGGGCTTTCGTGGTAATTAATTTTAATACAAACACCCCTGTGTCTTTGCAGAGCTTTAAAAATACAGTCAGATCAAAAGCATTTGCTTTTGCCTTTGGATGAACGCTGAAGACAGCACATGTGGGGTGTGCTCTGTGCAATACATGCTCCTTGAGTAAGACATATCAGAATAATGAGCAGTAGAAGGAACAGCTTCTCCCCTCCAAATTTTGTATATGGAGTGGTTTCACTTGTGCCTATGAACCAAGGATGGGGCATGAAGGGTTAATCCCTCCCTCCCTCCCTCCCTTCCTTCCTTCCTTCCTTCCTTCCTTCCTTCCTTCCTTCCTTCCTTCCTTCCTTCCTTCCTTCCTTCCTTCCTTCCTTCCGTCCTTCCTTCCTTCCTTCCTTCCTTCCTTCCTTCCTTCCTTCCTTCCTTCCTTCCTTCCTTCCTTCCTTCCTTCCTTCCTTCCTTCCTTCCTTCCTCCCTCCCTCCCTCCCTCCCTCCCTTCCTCTCTCTTTCTGGAGGAAGTTTTACCTCCTGTTCCATGTTCATCTTTCTGGGGCAGGACCGTGGCATCCAGGACTGCCAGAGATTTGCTCCATCACTGCATTCAGACTCCTGCTTTCTTCAGCCAACAGACTAATTATTTTTTTTTCCTAATGGCTATTTTAGTTGTCATTATTACCATTTAAGCATGTGTGATATATAATTATGCAATTAGGATAGTAATGGCATTAATAACAGACACTGTAACACTGCCATCTCCCCTTCCACGCCTGGATGAGAGAAATGAGGCAGGTCCTGCATGAGAGAGGAGGGAAAGAACAGACCTGGCTCTCTTCCCCTTTCTCTGCAAAGTCCTGTGTTGCAGACACCTCTGGCTGAGCTTGGATTTTCCACCCTAAATGCCATTAAGTCCTTGATCCCTCTAGCAAGGAGCAGTGGTGACACCGTATCCCAGGACAGTGGAGTGGCAGCTGGGAGCTTCAGGCCTGGGGTGTGGAATCAAAGCTTTCTCTCTGGGTGTAGGTAATCCAAATGGGCACCATTCCCTTTTGTTCACCAACAGGCCTGAGGAGGCCAAAGCTCAATTATTTTACTGGACGGGGTTAAAAAAGAACTAATAATAGACATACTAATAACACATCTGGACACTATGTCATGATTTAAGAGACTGAAAGCCTTTGGAGTGGGGCTCTTGGCCATGTGAAAATCTCTCTGTTGCCTTTCTTTTTTTGAAGGATAGTTTATGCATTTGAAATAAAAATTAAAATGCTTCCTGCTAGGAAAGAGGAGTGCAGAAACCACAAGAATCCCAGCAGCTCATCCTTCCCTTCACTGCAGCAGTGGGTGGTTGTCTCTTAAAACCTCAAATCTCACTTGGGGCTGGGAGGAGAACTTGAAGCCATCCCTGGAGAAAGACATGTCCGTGCTACCACCCCCACTTGGGAGGTTGCTTGAGGGCATTTCCGAATGAAGATCCAAACCCTACATTACTGGAACTCCATAAGAAGCTGGGGGAGTTGTGCTTGGATCATTTGTTGTTCCTACACACAGTGATGGCCTTCACCTCCCAGATGAAGGTCACTCCAGCAGCCACAGGTCACACATGCCCATTTCCATTCAGGCCACTTGGGGAAGACAGATCGTGTTAGGCTGAAATTGGAAATGTCTGAAATTATTTCTTCAGGAAATTCAGTTGTTCCAAAGACAAGGCTTAGACACTGGAGGAGACCTCACCTCAGTGTGGATGGGGAGTGGGGTGGGATTGACATTTCAGGCTCCTCTGCACTGGTAGCCAGGCTTCTTGTCTTCCAAAAATTTCTTGGGAACTGTGATGGAGTATCTGATGGAAGACTGGCATATTCCACATCTCCAAAAATTTTTCCATCCCACAAGATACCCTTAGCCAACACCACTTCCTGACTCCTGATGGGTCCTGGGTGGGAGGGATGTCTGTCCAGACAGCTTTGCTGCACGTGGGTGTATTTGATGTGCTGCCACCAAGTGCCTTCTGATCAGGAGCCAGCTGGGGATCTATAGAGTAGTTTTGGCTTTCTTTTCTAAGGCATCATTAACAAAAGGTCTGCCTGGTGCTAGAGCTGGACCTTGCCTCCAGCTGGATGTGGGAGAAAGGAAAAACACAGGTGACAATGGTGGCAAGACAGAAGTTATTTCAGGACAAACTTGTCTTGGAGCAACTTGTCTCCCTGAAATGTGTTAAGGGGGGAAGAGCTGCTTGTCAGCTACTGGCTCAGCAGAGGCTGGGACTGGAAGCCTCGCTGCAGCCAGGCTGGCTGGAGATGATCCATCTGTAAGACCAAGGTGGAAATCCCCTCTGCATCCCAGCTCAGTTCAGCATAAAGACATTTCCAGAGGTCTGTAGTCCAGTCCGTCAGTGAGAACTGACAGCTTTGAAGTTAGAATCCCTTTGTGTATTCCCAGGAGTGTCTGAGTTCCTCACAGGCCAAGTGAGCTGTGGATGTGTGCTCGCTCCATGTATTTGGAGAACCATGGCTTTGGGAGTGCTCTAAGGCACGGCAGGGCTGCCCAGGCCCAGCACTGTCCAGCAGCGTGGCTGTGCCTCTGCAAAGAGGTCACTGGGCTGCAGCAGCTGCAGCTGGAAGGGGATGAGTGAGCACAGTGCCCTCCAGGGACTCCAACACAGACAGAAAATGTGGAACAGGAAAAGAGAAGTCAAGTTAGCATGCACAAAATCCACAATAGAGCTGGGAATAGAAAAAAAAAGCAGGTTTTTGGAGTTACGATGGCTTTAGTCAGTGGTCTTCAGGGAAAAGGAAGGTGCTTCTGATGCCTTAGGTTTCAACTTTTATATTTTTCAAATTCTGTACTGCTTAGTGTGTAACTCTGAAGTTCCTTGTAGCCTGTAATTCCTGCTCTCTTGTGCTAGGTAGACATAACAAAGCCTCTCCAGGCTTTGCCTTCAAGGACAGCCAGGCTGTTCTAGGCCCAAAATGTGTAAACAAAAGACTCTAAAGGGGGGCAAGCTGAGGGGAATTACATCATTAAACTGGGGCTTTAATTAGAGAATTAACCATGATATGCAAATGAACCAAACTTTTAAAAGTGTGAAGAACTCGTGATCTGTCGTCCATCTTGGGGTCCATCCTGGCAATAGCCTCTGGCTCCCCAGGGTGTACCTTGAAGGCCCTTCAAATAAATACCTACATTATTCCCTTACTCCTGTCTAGTCTCTGTTTCTGGGAGGCCTCTTAAGGCATCACTTCTGCTGGAGAAATCCCATCTTATGCTCCAGAAGATCCTTCCTTTTCTTTAGGAAGAGGCTGACAAGATTGAACAAAGAAGATGGGAGGCATGGGAGAAATTCATCTAGAGCAGTGCTGGCTGGGGCTCAGCAGAAGTGGTTCTGACTCTGGCCAGGCATGGACACATTGCTTTGACCTCCTGTGCCTCAGTTTCCCCATCTCTGAAAGTACCACCCATGTGTATTCATGTTCATTCACTCTGTGCTGGGGCCTCACATTTTGTGCCATTCAAGACCCCTCAGTTCCCCTGCAGTCCCCTGCTGTCCCTGGGCAGCACAGACAGGGGAAGATCTCATAAATCTTGGAGTTGGTGTTGACTTACTTTCATTGGTTCATCTGTCAGACAGAGATTGGCAGCAGCACAGATGAATGAAGGCGAGTTTTGTCAGGAGTCTTCCTCCATGAGGAATGACTGTGCTAAGAGACAGAGCATGGAGAGGAGAGGGTGCAGCAGGAGCGATTCCTGCAGGTGGAAGGGAGAGGACACATTTCTGCTGGTCAGTGCTGTGCTGGCTGTCTTGGGGAGAGAAAACTGGTGCCATTTCCAGCAGAGCCAGCTGGAAATTGCTTTTCCATAGTGGAGACAAACCATTGCAATGCACACATTTTGCCAGGCTGGCACCCTCTGGCCAGAGCAAGAACCATCTCTGCTGGAAGCACTTCCCTCATCCCTGCATGCTTTTGCTGTTGTCCTTTTGCACTGGTGGCACCTGGGACTAGGTGGGGTGGCAGCAATCAGAAGAGAAAGTCCCTTCCCCCTGAAATCGGATAACGTATCACCAGCCCCACTGATGGAAAACCTTCAGTATTACCACAGGACTAGAGACATCAGGTACAGGTCACCTACAGGGACTAAAAAATGGAAATACAGGTGGTTCAGGGGTTTTATTTCTTTTTCCCCACCTGTGTACGGTTTTTCTGCAATGCCTGTTCTGCCCTGGGAGCACTGAGCAGCGTTCACAGCAGCCCTTTCTGATGGCTGTGCTGCGAGCAGTGCCCTGAACAAACACAGAAACCACCAGCACTGCTGGGTGACCCTGGCTGTGCTTGACCCGGCGGCTCGAGATGTCTTTGGTTAAAGTCTGCTATGTGTTAGCAAGTGACTGTTCAAACACAGATGCTGCCTGTGTCAAGGAGGCTTTTTCTCAGAAAGTACAGACAAATATTGATCCTCTATTGAGCCTGGAGAGCAGGCTGGAGCAGCGCAGTGATGTGTGATCGGAGCTGAAAGAGGTCCCACAGCACAGGAATTGAGGATACTAAAGGGCCTCTTATTTGCTGATCGAGCAAAGCTTGACGTGCGTCTAATCCCCCTGGCCAGTGTGGTCACGGGGGTTTAGCTTTAACCAATTTCTAATTAAAAGTGTTTACAGATGAGCGCTTTATTTACCCGGCATTAATTATAAAGGGCTTTACTCTAGCGGGGAGCAAACGAGTTTCCTGTCTGCTGCAGCAAACCCCTTGCTGGGAGCTCGCTTTCCCCAGAAGGTCCATAATAAAGTTATTATAACGACAGTCTTTGTGATGAGATCCTGAGCAGATGGGGGCAGGAGAGCTGGGAGCCTTTCCACCACACAGGCACCCGCCCTCACAGGTTTAGGAGCTCTCTGTTTCCATGTTTTCTTCCTGGACTCTTGCCAGCCACCATCCAAGGCCTTGTGGGTCCACAAGTCATTAGTTTAAACCCCGATGTAATCAGATATTAAGTTATACATCTGTAAAATGAAAGCAGGAGGATATTGGCTGGTTTAAGATGCTCTCTGTGGTTGGAAAAGGGCTGAGTGCACAGGGGGAAGGAGGGATCCCAGCTCTGTAGATCCATGTGTGTCCATAATAAACAGCAGCGTGTCTCCCAGCAGCTCAAATGGAGCCAAACACTAATTATTATTTAATGTTTATCTGGTTTTATTTCTTTTTATAACCCCAAGCTTTTTTTCCTCCATGCCACGCTCATTTTGACAAGATTTGTCAGAAGGAAATAAACCAGTTGGGAAAGTTTCATTGCAGAGCAGTTGCTACTATTGTTTCTGAAGAAGAAAAGTTCATTGAAAAATATCAAATTATCAAATTATTCCTTTTTAATTATTTTCTATGTATTTTTTGTCACCTATATTTTTTTCTGTACGTCTCTACTAGTAATATTTTATTGTGTGCTTTAACAGTCTGTAATTCTATACATATTTGTAGCAAAAAAAAACCCTTCCAGAACTGCTGTTCTTGAGAAATTTTGGTTCCTGGGAATGCACGCCCCGAGATGTTGACATTTCCCACACAATTTGCTGTTCTGGCAATTCTAGTGATAGCCACCACTGCGTGCAGATCTGCTAACGGGGTACTTGGGAATAGGTGATAAGGTGGCAAGGGGCAGTTTTGGCCTCTTCTCTTCACGTTGATGTTCACTGGTTCATTAAATAAGGAAGTTTGTTGGATTTTTGTCCCTTAGTCAGGCTCTTTGGTGCTATTCTTTGGCAAGTTATTCTTTAACTTGTAAAAAAAATTATTTCTTAAAAATTCAAATAAGAAACTCCAGATGCTGCAGCCAGGGGAAGACATAGAGAAAAAACGTATTCTGTGCATTGCTTGTGTACATCTCTATTGAATTCAAATTTGTTTTTAAAATAGCTGCCATGACCTAGTGCCCAGATAATAAGATAGTTATTTCCTTGTGGGTGTAGTGTGTAGTGTTGTCAGATGGCTTTTCCTTAAAGCACTGAGGAGCCTCAGAGAGAGCCATTCTGGTGGAGAAGTGTACTGGATCATGCACAGCGCACACATTTTAGGAGCAGTCTGTAAATCAGACATCTTCTGCCTTGCATTTCTTTCATACCCTATTTAGCATTTTGTTCTTGCCACGACCCAGTACACAACCTCACAGTGCTTATGTTTAAGCCCCCTCAGTCTTGCTGCAACACATCATCCATGGTAATACTATGGGAAGAGAAAGGAAGGGACCCAGAGCCGTCATGAAGAACCTCATAAATCTGTGCACTGTGGATCATTTGGGCTCACAGTCCACCAGCCGTTTGCTGAGCTGTGGGCCAGCTCCTCCCGGTGCCTTCTTCTCCCAGGAGGGATGCTCTTGGTGATGATGGCAGCCTGGGTGAGGGTGTGGCTCTTCTGTGCTTGCACACATCCCCCTGTGCTGCCTGGGCACAGCTAGAGAGAGGAGCTGGCCAGTGGTGACAGCTCACTGTGAGACGGGGAGCTTTGTCCAGCCTTTGCCTGGCTGTGAGTTTGCATTAGGCTCTGTTACTCAGCTTGGCAGTTCCCCAGCATCCTCAGGGTAAAGCTGTGTTCTAGGCTGGTGCCCTGTCTGCAGTGAAGGCCCGCTTCATACCAAATTAGACTTAGGGGAAATCTTTACCTTCAGCTATGATATGGTAAATTATTGAATGCTGCAGAAAAAATTACTGCACAGTCCTTCTAAAAATACCTACCCCTGTCATAGTCATGCAGACCTTCAAAAGGTTTACTGAGGGGGACTGGGAGATTAATTTCCGTTAAATATGCAATTTCCTTATTAAAAATTTTTTTTAATTTAAATGGTGCTGTAAAATCTAAGGTAAAAATAAAGGAGAATCACATGAATTCAGGGTATGTGCTCAGTGCAAGACTTGCTGGACTTGAACAGCTCCAGTGCTGTCATTTTGCATCTATTGCAAGGCCTTCACCATTACCTGAATTGCAGTGAATTGATCACCTCTTCTCAGGGAATTGCCCATTTGGTGAAATGTGCCCCATGAAAAATACCTCAGGTATTCCTGGCAGCCCCAGGAATAACCCAGGATGGGTTTGGGAGAGGAGTGGCTACCAGTGGGACTGTGCTGAGCACTAACTCAGCATGCCAAGGGAGCTGTAGTGCCTGGCAGGTTTTCCTCTGTACATACCAAGCAGCTCTCCATCCCACATGGAAGGCAGGTGCTGCTCACTCACAGCTGAGTGAGCTGCTCTGAGTCTCTGCACTGTAAGTGGATGAGCAGAGGTGGTGAGGAGCACCTTTTCTTTAGACAAGTCCTTGTGGCATTAGCAACAGAGGATGCTTTAATTTTGCCTCTGTAGTAGCCAAACATCTTGGCTTCTTGAAGTGGGAGTGGGGCCTCAAGTCCCTGTGGTGAGCAAAAACCCCCAAACTCTCATCCCACCCACCTCCAGAGGCCTTTTTGTAATTTTAATCTGACATGGAGTCCTGTTAGCCCTTGTGAACCTGTGGCTCTGAAAGGCTTTCCACACCAATTTGCAGACTGTAAGCAGTGGTTTTGTCAGTCCTTGGCTATGGGACCTCAGTGAAAAAATGTTTCACAAACAGGCCCACGGCACCCCCCAAGAGTGGCCTGAGCCTGGCAGGGTTTCCTCGGCTGCCCTGTGCTGCCTCCCCTCCTCCCTCTCACTCTGTAAGTGGTTTCATTTAAAACGATGGTGAAAGATGTGAAAGAAGATACACACAGCAAGATGTAAACCCCTCCAGTCTGTCAGCAATGCCTCAGGGAAAAAAAACAACCCCCCATGGGCAGGAGTGATGTAACCTGAGAGTCGGCGAATTCGGTATCTTCAAAATTAGGGGTTAGCTTCGGTAGGCACAGAGAGGCTCGGGGGCTGATCCAGGTTTTATTAACAGGCATCCCTGACGATGGCAGCCTTGAGATCTTGCCCCAACCTGAATCAGACTCCCTCCTTCTGCAAAACCAGCTGGAAATTTGAAAAGGTTCATAATGCTTTACATTTTGCCGGCACTTCTTCAATTCAGACACCATCTAGGCATTAAAAATTAGACCTCTTGACATTCTTGCTCTGAGTAGAGCTACATGGCAAATGGATTTTCCAATTTGTCGAGGTTTTGGGAAGCAAGCAAAAGAAATTTTGTTCCGTGTTGGAACAAAAAAAAAGCAGAATTGTTTTTGGGTCATTTGAAGCATTTTCAATATATTCAAAGCACTTCATTCAGATTTCAACCCCTTATAATGTAATAGAAAGTAGAGTCTATTTTAAAGAAAGTAATTTTGCAGGAAGAAACCAAGCTTCTCCGTGGATGTATGGAAACAGACCATTTGAATCTTAAAAAAAATATTTCCCTGAATTTTTCCAGTAAAGAAATATTTTCATAATGACTACGGTTTTATTTTTAAACTGTTTTATTAAAACAAGAGCTTTCCTTAAGAAACTAGAAATCCAGTGGATACCTGGTGTCAGCTCTGTGTATTTCTTGACTTCTCAGGCTGTTCCTCTCCTTGATCAGTGTAATTAACAACCACGGGCAAGTGTAATCCCATGGTTTTCTCTTTTTTTTCCCCTAGGGAAGCATCCTGCACCCACCACAGTTACAAAGATCTCCTTAGTTTCTTCTTTTTTCATGGGACAGCTTCAGGCATCAGCCTGGGATTGTTGCAATTCCCTGGCTGGCTTCAGAATATTTTGTGATGAAAGTTTAATGAAAACTGATGCATTTTCATGGAAATTTTCCAATTTTAACCAATTGGTATTTTCTAACAAAGAACATTTTGTCAAAGCCATTCCTGTCCAGTTTTCCTGCCTCCTACTTCGATTAGGTCATTAAAAACCAGATACACAATCAACACCTGTATAACTGGATAGCAGCATTTCAATAATCTAGTACAGGGACGAAATCTGAAAAAGATTAGGAGAAAACAGGGAGATTGCTGTTATTTTTGAATGAGGTGGGGGAACAGGTTCCCAGCCCTGAAGACACAAGGTCTGCTCTTTCCTGTGGTGTTTCTGTGGGGGCTGCCACGTCCCATCAGAGAAATCACCCAGGTCGATGAAATTTGTGAAGCTGCCCAGCGATGGGTCTGCGTTGTGAGTAAAGGCAAATTAGCTGGCAGTGTGTTAGCACATATTTCACTTGTGTCATGGTGTAATAATGAACCTTGTATCAAAGCCTGCAACACCATCTGAGTTTTATATGCCCCATTTCCTACATGTTCTGAACAGTGGAACCAATTTATAATGTAATGATTTTTCCATACATAATTTCTTTCTTATGATTTCCATAACTCGAGAGTTTTTTTACTACGAGTACGGCTGAAGGCAGCCTCGTAAAGGATATGAAAAGAGGGCTGGCTAAAGTGTCTCATAAAAAAGTAGCTCGAGCGATTTGCTAGTGGCTCTCTGTGGGTTTGATTGTGCCTCGGATTTTGGGCCATGCCAGGAACCAGCAACCTGCGCTCCCAAGCGCCTTCACACCGCCAGCCTTTCACACCAGGCTGATGGCGGGCGGGACACGGGGAGGTGGGGACTGCTGGGCCCGCAGGAAAGGGGGATCTTGGCTACCTCTGCTCCTTCACTGGCCAACAGGGAGGAATAGAAATTTACTCCCGCTTTAAGCCAATCTGAGGCTGTGTTGATGAAGTGGCTGGGAGAGCTCGGTGCAGAGCCAGAAGCGAGAGTACGTGCCCTGCTCCTCAGCTGGACTCCATCTCCTGTCAGAGATAAAAATAAGCTGTAAAAGCAGCTGGGTCCTAAAACAGGGTTGAAAATGGTGTTTGCACTGTAGCTTTCCTGGGTGCAGTTGCCACGGGACCCATATTGTGTTTTTTGTGCTGTGGGGTGGGTGGGAGAGGAGGGTACCTGCTCCTGTTCTCTCTGTTTGACATCACTTTGTGAGCATCTTGGGGTTGGTGGGTACAGACCCACCAGTTTTAGACAGGTGAGACAATTCAGCTATAAAAGCTCCCCTGGTTGTCAGAGGGCATCCTTTTATGTATGGAGAGAAAAAAATAGGGATAGAAAAGAAGGGGGAAACCTCAAAAGTTTCATCTCAGCCATTTCAAGACAAAATCCTTCCAGTTTTTCTTCTAGTTTAGGCGGAGTTTTAATTTAAGCAAGTGTAAAATATGAAAACTTTTAACACTGAAGTACTTCATTTTAGACTTGAACAAAAACAAAAAGTGTAGTTTGACCCCACTGAAAATTTTGCTTATGTCTTAATTTCTTTGCAGCTGCTTGATTAGCTGATGCAGGTCTTTTGCCTGGTCTCTCCATCCTTGTGCAGGAGGATGCTGAGGAATTAAGTGGAAGAGGGGAGAGGCAGATAGGGAACAGGGAGCACCTGGCCTAAGAAACACCAGTTTTATAAAACTCTGACATTACATTCTTTGATCTCTGCCCTTCATATCTTTGCATATCTTCCACCGAGGTCATCTTGAGAGTTTACTTTTCTTCTCTCTTTCTTTGCTTGACAAGCATCCCTATATACAGTTAGGCTAAAAAAAAAAAAAAAAAAAAAAAAGTTTGAAGTTATTTTCCTGTATAAGTTATTTGAAGTCTGTACAACTCCCTAGGTCCTGGTGACTGGATATCAAAAGTGTACTCTGCCAGGGCTGCAATCTGATCATGTCACGGGTAGAAGTTAAGAAACTGTCCATTTAACACATCAGAGGATTCAAGTTTTACCCACACCAACAAGTATCATAGAAAACAAATGAACATTGTGGCAGACAAGTACATGTAAATACTGCTTCCTGGTGCTGTCTCCATTTTTTGTTTCCAGAGTTTCCTCTGGAAGAGGGAAGATTTTAATCCAGGTTCTAACTCTTAGGTTGTTTATTCAGTGAGGGAGAAATTACATGTTGCCAAGAGCCACCTTTAGGTCACGGATGTGGTCACACAGTGATGGTGATGTGCTCTGGAAGCCAGCGGAACTCCAGTTGTACCTGAGTAGATCTGGAGCCCAAACAGATCCTGTGTGATGGGTGAGTAAAAGCACAACTGCTGTAGAGAAAGTACAGGGTCCTAAGTAATGTTCTCTGCTGTGTTTGGAGCTGTGGACAGTGCACCTTTCTAAATCAGGAATTTCTCCTAATTGACACATCTGCTGGATGCTAATGAGGTTCTTTTCCTAGAAATGTGTTTCTTTTTATCTGGAGAAATCAGTATTGAGGGTTCATGCCACGTGCCTTCTGTCTCAGCTGGATAAATAGCGTGAATCACTTTCCCCTTTCAAAGCCTCTCAGCCACTCAGCTCCAAATACCCATTTAATCTGACTTTATATGTTAATAAATCACTCAGGATAATTAAGCATTAGCTCCACGTGCCAGCAGAGCGCTGGGAAGGGAATGGGTTGGTGCAGTCCTGTGTCTTACAAACCCTTTCACACCACCTTTTCTGGGGTGCTTGGAGCCCAGCACTACCGAGTTTGCTGGGGCTAAACTGGGATCATGTGTAAGCTCAGGACTGGCTGCTGAGTGAAGATGTACCCCCAGGGAATTAGCGAGAGCTAATTTGCAGGATGAAGAGCAAGTCCCTCGATGTGCTGAAGGAGGGAAAGCCCTGGGCTCAAGGTTTGCTGGGCACAGAGGTGCTTGGAAGCCTTGCTGTAGCTCAGGCTTAAGGGTACAGTTGCTCTTTGCTGAACACAGATGAGGTCTGGATTGCTAATCCTGTGTGCCCGGGTTGTGTTTATGCAGAGCCTCGCTGGGGCTGTGTGCCTGGGATTAAGAAATTCAGAACCCCTCCAGCCTGGCCCTGTAGGAGTGCCCAGGAGCTGACTGTGTGTGTTTATGCATTTCAGAGATGTCCCAGTCCTGAGTCAAGATGCATTTGCAGAGCCACAGTGAAGGTCTGTAGGACACAGACAGGATTTTTGAGTTACCTGAGCTGCCCTGATATGGAGATTTACCTTCTGTATTTTAGGGGCCCAGGCAGGCCATGCACACCTAGAGCTGTGTCTGTAGCAGCCACTTCAGTGTCTGACATGGCTTGAGAGTCAGTGGCTTTTGGCCTTCTTTCATCCTGCATCTTTGCCACAGGTTTTTGAAAAAGGGCACAACCTGGCCTTGAGCTCTGCTTTTCCTGTTAGTGTGATGTGATGGCCTGTACTGCTTAGCATTGGGCAATTGATGATTCATTTTTCAGAGATCCTGTGCACTCTGCTTCGCCCTGAGTGTCTGAAGACTCAAGTTGTAACTATGGCCACAGCAGCCTCTGGATTGTTGTGTGCCTCTTACCTCCTGCCCCAAAAGCTGTGGGTGCAAAGCTGTAGGTCGCTTTTTAGTCTGAAATCTTTTTCTTTGATATCATTACCCCCTCATTCCTACCCCACGCTCTTTGACTTTTCTGTGAGCAGAGATTTATACACAGGAAATGGAGAATATGACATTTTGTTTGTGCCTCTGTGTATGTGTAATATCTTTAATATGAAACTAGTTGCCACTTAATTATACAGGCTAAAGACCTCCATTCAGTGTGTTGTATACAATTTATGAGTCTCAGGTCTCCCAGACACACATTACAGCCATGTGGCAACACCCAGGTGACTAACATTCCTTTTTAATTTAATTTCCTTACATAAATAGCTTCATTAAGGATCAGTTATTTGGGCAGAGAAAATGCTATTTGAATAGGTCAGACTAAGCCACTGAATTTAGGACCCTGCTACTGTTCCTGCTGAGAGCAGCCCCAGACCTGGGTGTGTCACCTCCTGCTCCACTGTTTGCTTTCACCTTCAGACCACGAATCTCTCCACCAGAGGTGGACTTATTTCAGCATTAATTCAGTGTGCAACTGGAGTTTTTATAGGAGCAATACTAGAGAGGAGGTTCTCAGTCTCCTAGTTAAGATCTGCCCTTTTGCCAAGGTTTCCAGTTTGTTCATTTGTGTCTCTTTGATAAAAAGGAGTTCCCTGGCTTGTGAAATTCATTCACACAGCACCTAGAAAATCATTTCCCATCTTTGCATCTCTAGTTTCACGTCTGGAAACAAATAGAAATTAGTTGCTGAAGTCCTTGGAAATCTCCTGTGGATCACCTCTAGCAGTGCAATCCTGCTTTCCCTCATGGGGTGTAGATGGCTTGGATTCAGGTCCCAGGCTTCAAGCATCGAAAAAGAGGGAGAAACCCTGGAAATGAATGGGGAGGTATCTTTTAATTCCCTGCATCCAGATTTGCAACACTTGCACTGCATTGCTGCTGTGAAAATACCTGCTCAGGCTGCAAAGGCAGATTAGACCAAAATTCCTAACTGATCATGGAAAAATTATTTTCAGGTTCTTATATTAGGGTTTTTTTTCCCCGATATAGCGTTAACTTACCCCTTTCACATGAGCAGAAATATAATTTACATATCAAATTAACATAAAGATCATTTTCTGTGGTAGCCAAAATTTTTCGCCCCAGAGCTGCCATCACATTGCCAGCCTCCAAACTTCCCGCTTCTGACAAAGCTGCTGAATATTGCCAAAAAGGTGAACATTACTAATGGCTTTGGCATTTCCAGGCTATGTCCACAAGATACCATCAAAAGTATACTCTGGGAAAGCGGGAAAACGCGAGGAAAGCTGCACATTTACACAGCTCTGCTCACTTCCCTGACGTTGAGTAAACGTTTGTACGTGGTGTAAACACTCTTTGTGCGGGACACGAGCCAAATCCGAACTGTCTGCAGGTAGGACAGAGCACTCTCAGCAGACACACTGTCCCATCAATATCTATTATGTAGAAGCATCTGATTTTTATTACTCTCCGCGTTAGTATGTGGGGCTCCCAGGACTATCACCCTGAATGTGTGTGCAAGGCGAGGGAATCGCTGCTTCTTAAAACACCAGCCAAATCTAAATCTCACCAAACCCTTTCAAGATGGGTGGTCTTGCCTTGTTGGACACAGGCTTTCGCTTTTCAGCAGGGAAGGGGTTGAGTGATGATTATCTCTCGCTTTTTCCCATTCCGTTTCTTTTCGTGATAAATAAAAAGAGCCCTGCTCGAAGTGATTGCTTTTTAATGATGCATGTCAGACGTGAAAGCAGTATCGCTCCTGTTTGAAAAGGGCATGTAATGTAACAAGCTGGCTGAGTTTCATTCCCAAATCACCACCATTCCCTCTATCAGCATAGAAATAAATGAGTTCTCATTGCTTGTGGAGGCTGGGGGGGCCTTACCTTGCCTGGATATTACCTCCTTGTTCTCTGTGGGGAAAAAAGGGTTATAAAATAGCAGACACTCCCCCCATTTTTTTTTTTTTCTGATTGCCAGACGACCTCCACGTAGAAAATATGTGTGATCCCTGAATACATGTCCAAGTAATTAAATTTCTGTGGGGCTCATAACGCCATTAATAACTGTGCTGGCCCCCCGTGGGGTCTGAGCTCTAGTTTGGGTATTGGTGACCCTAAAGAATAAATTAAGTCGTGTGGAGAAGAAAATCCTAGAGGCAGCTGAGCCTGTGAAGAAGCTCTGAGTGGGTGTTTTGTGTTGTCTCATGGTTGTTCATGGTGGACACCAGTGACTGGGTCAGTGACCAGTGACAGTCACTGCCAGTCTGGGGTAAGCGGGGATTAAAATGGATTATTAGGAACTGCCGTGGAGGGCTGTGAAATCCTGCAGCCAAGGGGAGGAGGTGAAGGCTACCCAGGCAGGCTAATGCAGGTGTGGATGGTTAACGCAGGTATGGATGGTGAGCATATTTATTTTCTCCAGTAATTGCTCTGTGCTGCAGGTGGAAGATAAGCCTGGGTTTGATTTGAACCATGAACCCATTGGAGAGCAGGTCACAGAAGATACCCAGTCAAAGAGGCAGAAATGTGCTGTACCCCTTCATCCCTCACATTCACTGCACAGCCTCCCAGAAACCAGGATGCTTTCCAGTGCATTATCCAGTCCAATTTGAAATGACCCAGGCAGTGAACCAGCACTTCCCCTGGCAGCTTGTTAGGATGTTTTCTCCTCCTACCCAACTCATATTTCCCATTTCTTTATTTCAGCTCATTACTTCCTTTTGCCTGGCTGAGGGCAAATGTGCTTCACCACTAAACAGCCCACAGCAATCAGGGCTTCAGTCATGTACCATTAATCCCTGGAGCACGGCATTGCTTGTTCACCCTCTGCTGCATGGTCCAGGAGAGAGTGAATGATTGACGCTGGTCGTAAATGCTTATAGTGTTAATTCTTTAATATCTTGCTAATTTTAATTTGCTCTGTTCAGGTTGGGAGGGGTGTGGTAACAGCTGCTGAACAGAATACTGCTGCTTATCACTGCTGGAAACATGCCTCTCCTATCATGGTTTGCACAGCCTCAAGGCATGGAACAAAAATGAAGGCTATTTTCGTATAAATAAACACCAAATTGCAGAGAGTTCTGCATCTTTGGTGGCCAAGAAAAGGGATCTGTGTGCTGGAATCCGCTCCGTGAAGTAGGCATAACCTTTCTCATGCCCCTTATTATATGCAAAGGTTTTGCCTGGCTACTTAAACCCAGCCTCATTTTTAGAAGGCCTTTATGCACTGAAACCCTTTGGCATTTGAGCCTCAGCCTTTGCCAAGCACTTGGGCAGGTGGAGCATGTGAAGGCCACGGGCTGCCTTACACGAGACAGTGCCTGTCCTCATTTTTGCTCTGCTGGAATGTGCTCAAAAGAAGCCCAAAGAAGGTGGCTGTGTTAGATTCATCTGCTCCCTCAAAATAAATCAGACACTGCTTGCACTAAACCACATTCTGGCTAGTGTATGATGTTCTGTATTTCAGGAGAGAGGGGAATGGGCTGCACAGTTTACGTGTTGGTTGAGATAGAGTTGATGAACTGGTGGAAGCTGAAGGAATCTCATCCCAGCTTTTGATTTGGATTCATGCTCCTGGGCTGTGTTGTTAGGTCATGGCATTCCTTAGCAGATGGCTCTGTGATGCTGAATTTTAATTTTCACAGTGGTCCATGCCACACTTGTTGGGCTGATCTTGTCAGCATCGCACTTGAGACCTGGATTTCTGCAGATTCCAAGTCTTGTCAAAACCACTAAACTTGTGCCAGCATTTTGAATGAGGAGCTTAGAGTTGAGGGTGTTTCCAGAGAGGGCAGTGGTCAGCAGAAAGTTCAGTTCATGATGCTTTGAACAGAAGTTCATTCATCTTGATGAGATGCTCAGCAAGATGAGTACCCCTTGAGTGGTGAGAGCCCTCCAACAGGTTTACAGAGATGAAAACACAAATGAGTTCATGCCTGGCAAGTTGGATAAAGAAATCATTTTTTTCTGCCTCTATTTTTGCTTCCAATTTGCAACTAATCATAGATTTCCTTTGTATTTTTTAAAATATCCATTTTTAACCTAATTGCAGACAATAAATCAAACCCTAAAGTAAGCAAGAACATCTGACTGTCAGCAGTTGCAAGGGGGAGACGTGACAGCAAACTGGCCTGGCTATCCAAGCTTACATTTTTAAAAAATATATGGAAAGTGGTGGGATGTGATGAGAGATGAATTCCATGGGTGACCCTGTACTTTGCTTTCCCTTTGAACAGCATCTTGCAAGCACCAGAGTTAAAGAAAACATTATTTAAAAACCAGGCAGGGAAAGAAAGACCCACTAGGCAGCACTGGCTTGTAGCTCGCTGGGCTGCAAATCTTCAGGAGGTTATTTTGTCATCTGATTGCTTCAAAAACAACTGGAGATGGCTCAGATTGGAGAGGATGCTGGGGCTTGTTGGAATTGAGGTACCCCTGACATTGTGGCCACTGATGAACACGGCAGAATCCAGGGAAATCTTCTGTTCCTGAGCCCAGGTGGCAGTAAATTGTACTTAGCAAAGCCTGCAAACCAGGTACCTCCAAACCCGAGGGGCAAGCCATGAAATATTCATGAAGTCTTTCTTATGAAAGAGGCTTATTCATGTATGTGTGTGTGTATATATATATATATAAAAATATATGTGCACACTTTTGAAATCTATTCAAACCAAATAAGACTTTCTTAGTCACCTTGCGTAAAATAGGAAAGCAGATGACTTCGGTTCTCCCTCTATTATACAGTCATCAGGAGACTGAAGTAGCTCTGGAAAAGGAGCCTCTGGGGCTCTGCCTTCCAAAGGCATGTGCCTTTCTGGGGCTCTGCTGGTGTTTCAGCAGAGCAGCTGCTCTGGGGGAAATCACTTGCTGCTACCTGGATGTAGTAAATCAATCAGCCTTTGTAATTAACACTCTCCTTGCAAAAATGATGAGTAACTGTTCAAATGTATCAAGGGACAAAGCTTTTAAACACCCTGGGAATGGCAGTGGAGGAGGCCAGGCTGTGACCATCTCTGCCCTCTCCATGTATGCCATGGAGGCATTGTTCCCGTGTCATCCTGCCCTGCCCATGCTAGGGCTGTGCTGTAAATCAGACTGGTGACTCCAGCATGGCTGGGAAACCCAACAGAAAATGCATCCCTAGGTAGTGGGCCCAAACCATGCAAAACCCCAGTTCCTTTGCCAAGAACTTAAACTCAGAGACAGCATCTGCTGTGCTTGTTGTGCCTATACTCCATCTGTCAGTAAATACTTTAACTTTCTCGCCATCATTAAAGTCCTTACTGGAATCAAGGGAGGGGAGAGAGGACACTGCAAATAGTACCCTGCAATATAATGTAAATGATGTAATGTAAATAAAAAGATTATTGTAGGAGTTTTACTTGATGCTGGAAAATAGCTTTAAATTAGACTCACACTTTTCTTTTGAAGCAAAATCATCAAATTTAGAGAAAAGCCTTTTATTCTTATCCGTATGAAAACATAGGAGATTCTTTGTGGTTACATTTGCCAAAGTGGCTTTGGCATTTTCTTTTCTGAGGAACTTCTAAGCTGCTGAATGCTGTCTGTATATTATGACAGTGACAGAAGCAGTAAATTAGGAAGTGAAATCACTGGTGTGATTACTTTAGTCGGGAAGAAACAGCTTATTTTATTTCTGTTTGATTCCACTGAGAAATTCTTTCCTGCTCCCTTTTTTAATTCCCAAAATGCCAGGTACCAGAATAAACAAAGTGTTTTAGCCACATGTATCAACATTTTCCTTCTTGATCACAAGTGCAAGGGTCTGTTCTCCCTATTTGGTATTGTTCTGGACTGGCACAGGTTGTCCTTTGCACCTTTGTGAGTGGTGGAAAACTGTGCATGGGGGAGAAGAGAGAAGGAGCTTCCTCTTCAGAGGAGCTCGGCAGGGCGATTTGCCATAGCCCCACTTAGTTGAATTTCTTTTTAATCTTCTGCGTTTCTTTCTGGCCCCTGCCTTCATAGACCTCAGCTGGTAAATACTTGAGGAGTTGTTGTAATGTTTGCTAGCCAGAGATATGTCAAGTTGCTCTCTAATTAATATATAGTGAATTCTGCGGGGAGAAACCGTTCCTCGGTGCGTTTGATGCGAGTTCACACAGCATTTTCAGTTCCCAGGGGAGCTGCCCTGCTCGCTGCAGAGACGTCTGGGCTGCACTGGCCATTTGCTTCCCCTCACTAATCCATGGCCAGGGAGAGGGAGCAAAAAGCTGCCTGCTGCAGCGAGAGGATGGGCAGAGCTGCCAGCTGGGGTCTCTCCTGGCTCAGGTTAGCTGTGTCAGATCCTGCGGCTGGTCGCAGAGTCTGCTGGCACAGCTCGTGGGGTTCATGCTTCTCTCTTGTTTTCCAGAGAAAGTCTCCCTGGAATGGTGGTGTTGGGCCAGGCTTGGTGAGGTTGTGAAGGTCTCTGGCAGATGGAGGAGGTCGTGGTGCTTTCCTGGGTCAGGGAGCAGAGCTGGCACACAGATGTGCAGTGGAGCCTTGTCCCTGGCCCAAATCAGAAAGGGGTTTTAGTTTGGGAAGAATTATTCTGTTTCAAGAAATCCAGAATGCTTTTTCCCAGTGTTTTAAAACCACACCTTCTCCCAAAGCAAAACCAAACACTACCAATGCTCTATCACATGGAGATGTTTTCCATACAGTTTCCATTTCAGTGGGAAGTAATCTGTTCCTTTTACTTCTTGCTGCTGCTGGCAGAAAAAGGGTTTGAATGAAGAACATGGAGCTCCCATAAAGTGCAACCTGACTTGGATGTGTCTGCGCGGAATTGGAGAAGAGCAGGATCAGGGAAGAGCATAGTAAACTGAATTTGTGAAGTAAATCCTTTGCCTCACCAGATGGGATCAGAGCTTTAAGGATCATGCTTGATGTGGCTTCAAAAGTGAATTTCCTTGCACACCTCCTCATTAGCTGCCATCAGGTACTTAGGCAGGGCTCTCAATGGCCATGGTGATTTCCTTTCCCTCCCCAGGTATTGTTCCAGTCACATTCCCGTGCACTGGCTTAATATCTTCATCATGTTTTATCTGTGGCCAAGTTTGGCAGCCAAACATTCGCTCTCACCTGCTTCTTCATTTGTTTCACGTGCACTCCTTTTGCAGAGAAAATACCACTGGCATAAGCAGGGTGTGACATCACCATGCCTGGGGTCTGTTTATTTATCCTTTCATCACCTAGTAAGTATCTAGGACAAACAGTATTGAACTGGAACTGGCATACGTACCTTTCATAACCTCTTCATTTTCTTTCGATGCCCCAGCCTGGGGCTGTATTTAACGTGAAGGTCTGGGAACTGCATTCATAAACCAGATATTCAGCTGTTGTAAGTTACTGTAGCTGCATTACAGTCAGTGATACTGGGCTGATTTATAGTAGCTGACCTGTGCAGGAGCCAAGGAGAACACATATAAATGGCAGACATTCCAATAACTAAATTAAGCATGGGAAAATGCAGGCTAGCTCCTTGGAAAATTTTCCTAAGCAGGTCTGTAAGTGCCTGGAACAGGTACCCAGGCGAACCATTGGAAAGTTTGCCTTTTGTGTGTGTTGCAGTATGGCAGGGATGGAGTGTTTGGAGAGCTAGGAACTACCCAGAAATATATTAACCAGATGCTGCACATGCCTGGGTAGAGCCTCATAATAGAATGACTTCACTGCTGAGAAAAGTGCTCGTACTGAAACCTGGCCAGTTCGTGGGTACCTCTGCCCCAAGTCCCAGCATTTGCTGTGTGCCCCTCAGGGCGCTGTTGGGCAGAGCTGATGACAGCATAAATACAAGATAAAACTTACCAGATGAGGTCTGGGCAAGGACCTGGCTGGTTCAGCTCCCAGTGGCCAGAAGTACATATCTAGGCAGATACACAGCCATTGTCCACATCCCCACGCACCCTCTGATGGCATGCAGCTAACTAGGAAGAAGGCCGTGCTTGTGCTAAATAAGGCTGGATGGGTTTCTCCTGACGTCTGAGAGTTAAGAGATCTGTTTGCTCAGCCTCCCAGCCCAGGCTGGCACTGTGCTCCACCTCTGCCTTGTGAGGTTGTGTTCAGCTGCCCACATGTTCCATGTCCAGTGGTGTTCCAGTGTTCCAGTGGTGCCAGCCCTCTGGCACACCACAGAGCTCAGTGGTCATTCTGTGGTGTGAGGTAAGGGCACATTTGTTTTGTCCATCTCACACATCCTCAGGCTGCTGCAGCTTCTGCTGCTGTTAGAAATTAATACAAATTCAGAATTCACTCATGCTGAACTCTGTATGTTGTATTCCAACATCATGCAAGTAGATATGGAACTGAAGGCAGAAAATGGTGGGAAGATGCCTGAAGGTGATTCTTGCCTGAGCTCTGCCTCGTGCCAGCAGCTATTGCTTCCATCAGGATCCTTGCCATGGTCACTACCTTGCTGCAAGTTTAAACCATTCAGTGTGGGATCTCTGCTCGTGTGTCATCATCCACCCTGCCAGGAGGGATTTCGGTGCTGGGAACTTCTCATACCGATCACTTGTGTGCCTGAAGTGTGTCCCAGGAGCTCTGCCAGGCTGTCCTGCTGCTTCATCACAACCCCAGGTTTTCTTGAAGGAGCACAACTTCCTTGGTGCCAGCACCAAACACCCACTGTTAGGAGGGGGACTTGGGGGGTTTGTTCAGCGTTTCTCAGTGATATGTCTGCTGATGCCCAGACACAGTACAGAGTTCCTTCAAAGCTCTGAACCCACCAGGACCAGCCTGACGAGCAGCACGTGCATGTCCAGCCCCTCAGGCTGCTGTGTAATTAGTAAATGAGGCTGACCAGTAGCACCATGCAGAGGTGTTCACCTGGCCTTGCCCCCCACCAGTGCTGATTGTTCCAGGGGCACTCCATTTTTCATTCCTGCTCTTGGCTGGGCAGCATGCAGGCAAGTTCTGGAATAACAAACAGTGAAAAAGGACTGAGCTTTGTGAGCTTTAGGAAGTAAGGCAGAGAATAAAACATGGCCCATTGACCTGCCAGAAAAGATACATGGAAGACATAGGAATGACTCCTAAACCACCCTGCTAGAACATGAGAATTTTTTTTTTCCTAAACTGATTTCCTTATGAATTATTTTTTTACTGCAAAATAACTAGCAAGAAAAGTATGTTTTAGTTATTCACAGTGACCTTTTAAACTTCCAAGAGAACTGCATATTTTCTGAGGCCCCATGTAGGGCCTATTAATAATTATGCACTCCCACTGAGCTCCATTGATTAGTTTGGGTCCTATTTCACACTGTAAAATGAAAAAAAAAAGTCCCTAGTGTTTGTGTATGTTTTTTTCTTTTTATGTTCAGCTCTCCTCGGCTATAGATCAAGTTTTGCTCTTAGCACAGGTTTCGGCCTATGTTGATGTGTTGCTTTGCCATGGGCCCCAAAAATCAGGGAAGAGGCAAGACTGGATGGCAGAAAAAGGGGGAAAAGATTTGACCTGTGATCCAGCAGCAACAGCAGAGTTCAGCTGGTGAGATAAGGCTCAATGTGAGTGACAAGACCATGCATTAGTATGCTAGAGCCCCCTCATGCCTAAGCTTTCATTTCTGCTAGCAAACATTTCTTTGTGAATAAATCTACTTTCTTGGCAATGCTGTGTTAGTGCTTTAGTTTCATTAAAGAGCCTGGAAACACCCCAGTGGTTCAGGCTGAGATATATAATACTGCTAACACAGATTTGTTTCATAACCCACAAACTATTAAAAATATTAGTGTCCTCTCGGGAGCTGCCTTTCAAGATTCCCTTTCTCTTTCTCACTTTCAGAGCTGGGCTAAGACAGCTAGCAATAATGCAAAGCAAGCTCAATTTATTCAGCTAAAAAAATAGATAACACCGTATTTTACTACTTCTGAGCACTTTCTTCGTCTGAATGTTGCTTTGTGTTGCACTTCTTATCCAATGTAAACAGCCGTAAAGGAGAGTTGCTGAGACAACATGTGGACGTTTCAAAAGGTAGACTTTACCCGTCCAAAGGGAGATGACTTTTTGTTGGTAGTGAATTTAGTCTGGGACTTTGTAATGGGATATGTTGGTCCCTTCAAGACTGAGCAGGGAGCTCCAAATCCCTTCAGGACTGAACAGATCTCTGTATGTGTTAGGGGTCTTTATTCCACCCAGCTGACAAAGAAAGTAATAACTGAAAGAAAGGTTAATGGTCCCTGGAGGGAACTCAGGAGGTGAGCAGGTCCAACGTCCAAGGTGAGGGCTTTGGGATGTAGGGGAGGAGAGGTCTCCTGGGAGCCACAGCCAACAGGGCTGTGAGTCTGGGAGCAAGGACAGGAGGCAGCTTCCAAAACCCTCTGTTCTGTCAGCCAAGCTTGCTCAGGAAGCTGGACGTGTCAGCAGTTTCTCCTTGGTGGAGAGACCTCTACCAGCTTATGTTCTACTGTCTGTACCAGAGCTGTGTTGTGGGAAGGAGTCTGGAAAGATGACAGGGACGTTAAGAGGAAGGAAACTCCAGGAGGTACATCAGGGTTTGGCATTGGGTTTTGCTAATGCAGTTTTTGGAGTGTTTGTTCGGATTTTGCCACTGGGCATCCAAGGAGGAGGTGAGCCAAGGAGGACAAGGAGCCCAGAGCTGTGGGGTGTGGGTGCAGCCTTGCTGTCCAGAGCATCTGACAGCATCTGAACTGCAGCGTGGTCTGTTAGAGGTGGACAGAAAAGTCCATATTTCAGGAACTAATAGCCCCACCTCTAACTTGGGTGTTCAGCTAGGCACAGCACACATCAGATGTCATCCGTCTCCTCAGAAAGTCAGAATTGGGTGGAAATCGTTTCAAAGAGCTCTTCTTACAGTTTCTGTTATTAATGTCCATCACAATGGCACCAAGAGGTCTCAGCTGCCACCAGAGGCCCCCAGCCCACTGTCCCCATCTGGTTTCTGCTGATTGCTCACGTAGCACAGGCTGCTTCTACCTAGTTAAGGAGAAGAAAGAGTGGAGGAAAAGCAGGCTCTTTGTTTTACAGAAAAGGGATGAAGCACAAAGAGAAGCAATAACTTGCCCAAAGTCATGCAGGGAGCCACAGACAGGACTGGGAACTGAGATGTAGCTCTCTCTTTCATCCCAGTCAGCATCCTACCCGCAAAATAATCTAGTTTAGTTCTGCTGAAAAAGCAAAATATATAAATATTTGCTTAAATCTACCTACTTTGCATAGCAACCTGATTCATGTAAAAGTTTTTATATAAGATTGGCAAGTCAGAGCTTGAGACTTTTTTTTTTGGGTCGTTTGAAGAAAGTGTGAAGAAACTTCTGAACTGCCGAATCCAAATCTGAACCAAATTTTCCCCACTTTGAACTCTGCTTATTGCAGACTGTAATAACATTCATCCACATTTCACAGGGTATCCTTGCAGATGGGAGGAAATACAGTAGCGCTGTTTGACACAGAAGAAATTAGATTTACGTGAAATTCCCTTTCCCTGTGTCCCTCACTTTATTTCCAACAGACCTACAGTTAACAATCAGCAGTGTTTCACTTTCAGACAGTGTGGTTTTCATTACAGAGGCTAAGGGAGTTTAAAATACTCTCGGAGCACACAGCATACATAACATCCTAGCCCGCTCCTTTTGATTTCCCTTTGCGGCACTTGCGTTACAGATGCTGTGCAGAACACATTGGAGGACAGTGCTTTTATTTGCCATCATTACAAGGAGGAAATATATTTAGAGACATCTGTTCAGGCTCTTTGATTTCAGCTGAATGTAAGACATCTTTGATGAAGAGTTGGTTTTGGAGCCTGGTGGTGTTGAAGCCTGGCAGGCCTGCACGTCGGGGGAATATGGCACTGCAACAGGCCCCCAGCCTAATCGGCAGGTGTGGACAGCACGGCTTCACCAGGACAGGGAATTTCAGCTCTCACCTTGTCAGAGCTACCTTTCCCCAGTGGGAAGTTCAGCTCTGTGTCATTTTCACATGGGGTCAGATCCAGAGGAAGCTCAGTGTGGGGAGTGATCCCGAGTGCTGGAGGTTTCCCCTTGCATGGCAGCGTGGCGGTGCCTCCCCTTTGCCACTGGAAGTGTAGGCATCCTTCTTTTGCCACGTTCAGAGCCTGAAATAAAGTAGGAAAGTGAAGCATGCTTCTCCTAGCAGCTGGGGTACTTTAGGAGGTGCTGGTGAGACTGAGCTGAACAGAATTGTGGGCCTTCTTCCAAAGAAATGGAAGAATTTTCAAAGACGATAATGATACTGGAGTTTTGGAGGAGCTGAGAGGGTTTTCAAGTATAATCCCTGCCTGTTGGCTTTTAGATCCATGCTTGGGTAAAATCTAAGAGCAGTTGTTTTCCTCATGGGGGCTGAGATATATTCACACTTTGGTTTATACCTTGTTTCCAGAATAGCTTCTTGCAGGACGCCAAGACTTGTAATGGTGAATTGAGTGGGGTTGCTGTGGCCATGAAGGGCTTACTCTGACTCTGCCTCTGCCCACCTGATCTTTAGGCTGTATTACTGTCAGCTACCCTCAGACTAATGGAAAAGGGCAAAAAGAAAGATCTTAGAGATTAAGTACTATATAAATGCAGTTAGAAGCTTTTTTAATTTCTACACAGTTTTAGTGTATATCTCTTCTAAAAGAAAAAGTTATGTCTTCAAGAATTCTTGAAAGTTCTGTAAATATAAGTTTGCATCTTTAATTATCACAGGTAGGAAATACTGGAAGCTTCATAATTTAGACTTTGCAGTGACCAGGGATGATCCAGCTCTTCATAAACCTGTCTTTTAGTCTCTAAAGTGCTAATCTCATATATAGTTGCTTATACAAGCAGGGAAATCCTAAATGAAAATTTATAACCACATTAAACAGTTTCTGGAACACTTCTTTATAAATAATAAATGAAATCCAACACTTCAAAGTATATAAATAAATGTAATATATGTGAAGACAGATAGATAGATATATGTATGTATATATGTGTATTTATATGTGTATATATGTAAATTAGCAACATTAGAGCGAAGTTGCAGCATTCCCTGGAAAATCCTCATCAGCAGAATGCCAGGCTGAATTATAGATCAGGAAAGATCCCTGGTGTTCTCTGTGCTAAATGCTTTACGGTGGAGTGAGTTCATTGACTGTGGTGTCAATACCAGTGACATACTCGATACAACTCTTTTGAAAAACGCTATCAGAGCTTTTCTGGTGGTCAGCTGAGTGCTTGACAGTATAACTTGTTGGGGTTTTCTCTCTTCAACCAAATCTGTCTGTTTGCTCTGGATCCATATTGAATGCCCATTGGCCAAACCTAATATTGTTCATTCCAAGAGACTTTGGCGGGTGGCCAAAGGATTAGGGATTTTTCAACAAAAGTGCAATATTCTCCATTAGAAAAATCCCCTACGATTTTCTGGGAAACTCTGGTACTTAGCTTCCCATGTATCTTCTCTTTGTCATCATTGTCAGAAACTAACTGGCATTTCTCACTGACATTTTTAGAAAAGAATATTTATATAGGAACAATGCAAATAAAAATTTGTCGGCAGAAACGAGTGACATTTACAGTATGATATAGCCCTGACATTTTTATGCCACCAGTGGGAATTTTGCCTGTTTGATGACTGATGCTGTCATTCCTCCATCATCCAAGTAGACCCGTTCAACTCAATACAACTGCTTAACTAACATCCCCAGTCTCTCTCTGGTGAAACTCATGTCTGGAAAAGGAGGTTGAATGAATCCCAGTGTTGTGGATAATGAGCAGTGGTGTTGACTGACTGCACTGTGATGAACCTCAGTCAGCACCGTGGTTAGAACAGCAAGGTTTGGACTGCTGAGGTGCTACTTCGTATGTAACTAATTATGTCTTCTAATTCAGAGGAATAATTAATTCATAATCTCTATGGAATAGTGACAGAGGGTTCTATAGGACATTGTTACTGCAGGGTTGTCAAAGTCCAGCTCTAGAGATTAAACTGCCCTTTATGCCAAGGATTAGCACAGGGCAATGGAGAAGTCAAGATCTAGAGGTGGGTGAGAAACAAAGTCTTGGTCCAAAACAATTCAGATAAGGTTGAGCTGATGTTCCTCAGCAGGTGCTGAAGGTTGGAGAGCTTTATTTTCATGTTGCTCTCAGCAGACAGAACTGTGTGTTCAGGCAAGTGTTTCCAGAGGAATTAGGTTTGCTTCTTTTGACTGGCGTGTGTTCTGGGAAGAAAAAGATGAATAATTTGCAGGTGTCAAACTAGTTAGGGCAGCCAGGTAGCCGTCAGAAAGAAGCATCCCTTTCAAGCCAACTTCTAGCAAACCCAACCGCTTGGTCTATAAAGCAACCCACAATTCCTAGTATGCTAAATTTTATAGCCCTTAGGAAAAGAGAAACACAAACACAGGAAGGGAGGAATGCCGCAGAAACTGTTTTGTTAGAGGGAGCTTGGATTTCTCTTCCAGTGCAGTGTTCTGTATTTCATTGGTTAGTTTTTGACTCTTTTTTTGTTTCTCCTTGGGGTAAATGGCACATGTAGCTGGTTTTGTTTTCTACATGCCAGGTAGTAATTAAAATTAGCAATCTGGTAATCAGTATCTTGGCCTTGGGCACTAGAAACAGATGCACTAAATAATGCCAGAAGTTGTTTCAAACCAAAGAAGGCTGATGTGAGGAGCTGTGCTGAGGCAACTCTGCTGAATTCAATACATCTATGTTGACTCGTGGGAGGAGATGAAGCCAAACATTTCAGTTAGTTCTTGTCACCTGCTGTCCCTGGCAGAAGGTAACAGGTTGTGTGAACTTTGTCATGACTTGGCCTGAAATCTTACAAGTAATGTCCTGTGATCAAGACCTTGTCCCTAAATCTGCCCATGGAGATGAACCAAGCCACAAAGCCACACACAGTGCAAGCCACCTTCTGCTGGCCAAGTCACCTTTCATTTCACTCTTCTGCAGTTATGCAGTGGGTGAGGAAGCACTGAGGAGATTTTGTTTCCTTGGGAGAATGTCTGAATAACATTAGCGTCACCCTCACCGAGGAGAGAGAAAGTGGAGGAAGAAGTACAAGCCCCCCTTCCCATCCTGCTCAGCATCTTCCCCTTTCTGGAAGAGAAGACAGGGACAGAGGATCAGCCCCAAAACACCTTCGGCAACAGGAATTCATACGAGCCAGCCTCATACACTTAACACCTGTGCAGGAAGGCCTGCAAAGGGACACACGTTTGATGGTCTCCCTGTATTTCTCCTGCTACGGGATTCATGCAGAAGCTCGTGGTGTAGGCTCAGTCTGCACAGGCAGTGGTGGCTGTAGGGACGATTGCTGTCACCCAGGGATGGCAGTGTCCCTCCAGCTGTCACCCAAGGATGGCAGTGTCCCTCCAGCTGTCACCCAGGGATGGCAGTGTCCCTCCGGCTGTCACCCAGGGATGGCAGTGTCCCTCCAGCCCCTGCAAGCACTGATGTCCTCCCCACTCCCTCCCCAGGAGCCGGGAGCTGCTCCAGCGAGGCCAGCCAGCACTGAAACCAAACTCTGCTTTTTCACTTACTGTGTTCCAGTCCATGAGAGTGGGCATTGGCTGTCAGGCAACTGTGGTCTCAGTGGATTGTGTTTGTGGTGGGGCACTTGGGATTCCTGATTTCTAGTCCTGGTGCTGCTTTTGCTCACTGTGTGGCCTTGGAAGACTCACTTAGCTCTGCAGCACAGAAGTTTTTCCTTCTCTTGGATGGGGAAGTGACACCTGCCAAGCCACAGCTGGGATAAACAGTAGCATCCTGCTAAGGAGTAGAAACTCTTACACTAGCAGCTCAGAGGGAAGACACTAAAATAAAGTGAATAATAATGTGAATCCTGCAGCGGTTACTTTCTATCCCAGACACAAAGATGGAGTTGTTCTTTGAAAAGAAGGTGTACCATCAAATTGCACCAGCCACTGGTTGGTGGAAAGTGGAAAGTTCATATACTGGCATATTTCTTTCAGGGCAGGCATAGGGCTGATCTGACTGATAGAAAAGAGTTGCATTAATACAGTGTGAGAATAAAGGGGATGAAGCTCCTTGGCTTCCCCTTCCTGTCTCTGCAACGCTCAGAGCTGTGCTCAGAGGTTAACCTGCTGGAGGGGCTCCTAACTCTGTCCGGAGCTGGTTCTGGTACCAGGAACATGTAGGTGTCTTGATGCTGAAGGACCCTTGGATGTTGGAGCTGCACGTTGTAGCATTGGGGAAAATGTTACTGGAATTTGGCTGCTCCCTCACTCAGAAATTTCAGGGAAACAAAACTTTGTTGAGACAGCCTCTGAACATCCTGCTTAATCAGAGACATCATGGTTTCATTGAGATGATGAGAAGGGCTGAATATGCTGAGTTTTGTGCCTCAGTTTCCCCCGCTGTAAAAGTGAAGATATTTTTTCACTGCTCTAATGAGAGGGGATGAATATCTGCAGCTCAGACACTGCCTAAGATATGTCCCTGGAAGGAAACCTCTTTCCCTCTGCCTCACCACTACAAACCTCTGTGTCCCTATAGTCTGAGCAGTCAAGGGCACCAGAGGTGCTGAATCCTTGCTGTGAGTAGCAGATGATGCTGGTGTTCCCTGAAGAAATGGACTGAGGGCTGAAGGATCCAGGTTCCTGTTCTTTTTGGCTCTCTCCATGCCTGTTGCAGTGAGCTCAGCAGAATGCACCATCAGCACCAGGAGATCTTTGTAAGGTGTGAAGGCATCAAGCTCCAGAAGTATATGGTAAAACAATACCACATGTTGGAAGCACAATAGGAGTAAGTCCGTTTTGGCACAGTCTTCCACGTGAAATCCCCTTTAATTTCGGTAACGTCACAGTCTCGGTCTCAGGGAACCTACAGCAATATATTCTGTGCCATAAATAAATCCACTTGGGGACTAATAAACTAAACTGTTGCTAATTTGTAATGTGCCACTTTTGCAGCAGTATCCAAAATTCATATGCACTAAGATTCCAGGGCTGGAAAGAATGAGGTGGCTTGTCCCTAACCACTGCTTAACTTTTTAAGTTACACTGGTGAGTCGGGTGCAGTTTGGCTTTTAGTGAGACCCCAGGGGAAGTAAGGCCATCTTAGCCTACAGTCTTAAAAAAGGGCTGTTAAAATAAAAGCATACCTATAAAAAAAAAAAATAAAATGCAGGGAAATGATGTCTTTGTGACTGAAGCAGGAACACTTGTGCCATTCAGGGACGACTCTCACACTTCTGACTATCACCACTGATAAGCACGGGTGACTTTGCCTCAATATAGTTTACAGGCACAGGTGGACCCTTTCATTTAAGGTCTCTGCTTGGGATTATTGCTCAGCTTATGGAGTCCTTTCTGTCCGGCTGTGAGCAAAGGGGAGTGTGGCAGCTCAGCAGGGCAGGGTGATGCTTTCTGGGGTAGTGGATAACAGCTGGTTATTGTTTGGATTGAGGGCATTCCATGTGTGCCTCTGTCTCCCTCTTTCAGGGTGTTGTGTCTTCTTCCTGGGGCTGGGTTTAAATTAGGCTCAATTTCTTCCAGACTAGAAGTAATAATCCAGGAAACATGGTGATGCTGCTTGTTCAGAGCAAATCTGTGAGAGCTGTCAGGAGACAGTTTAGAATCTTTCCCTTTTGTGGCCACCAAAGAAAGTGATGTTCTCTGTTTTGTCACACTTGGGAGTTGAAAATTCTGCTCTTTCAACTTTTTGCACTCGTATCAACATGAAAGCAAGTGTCAGAGGACTGGGATTTCTCTCAGGACACACCACCTTTTTTTCTGACAGCTCTTTGGGTGGTTCATGACTAGGAAGACATTCAAAGCCAACTCAGCTGAGTACCGTGTTGTTATCACAGAAGCATCAAGCCCCTGCATAGCTTTGCCTCCTCCTTGAAAACCCTTTCTGCCCAGAACTGGCCCCATTCTCCCATTCTATACATAATATGCAGCATCTCTCCCAGGATGAAGCTGATAGATCCTCCTGCACAAGGAAAACCAACAGTAAATGAATAATCAGATACATTGAGACTGTAGTTTGAATACCATGAAAACAAAGATTTTCCAGTTCCATCCTGAAGGATTTAGGGCTTGTCATGGACTTCCTGTGGGGTTCTGGGTGAGTGGATTGCAGTGTGCCTCTCTTCTGTGAGAAGGAACCCCAGGTCACGTTTTCAGCCCCATGCTGTCACCAGAAGGGTGGGTGGGACAGCTGAAGTGGCAATGGGCTCATTCTTGCAGATCATAATGAGTGCACCGGGCACAGCCAGCGAAGCCCCTCAGGGCAGTGTCAGCCAGGCACTGAGAGGGACTCTGATAGCAAAGGTCATGTAAGCACTGCAGACAAACAAAGCTGACAGCCTGAGCTTCTGCAGTGTTGGTTTTGTTCTGTATCTTCACTAGATAAGAGCTTGTGCCCTGTTACTGTGTCCTTGGTGCTGTCAGCCCTCAGATTCTGCACCATTTGTACAGAGAGGGCTTTGCAGCCTCCCCAAAAGATGAAGGAGATCTCCAGGTGGGACAGTTGTCCAGTGCTGACTGTTTCTCCAGTGTGCTGTCTGTAAATGAGTAACTTGCATCCATCTGGAAAGCCTTCTTATATCTTCTATCATGATCAAACTTGATCTTCTCAGAGAGGACCCACCAAATGTGGTGGTTCAGCAGATAAACCAGTAGTTTAAGTCCTAATAGGAAGAAGTATTGTTGAGTGTTTATTGCAGGGTCAGGATCTCTGGTATTAATCTTTCCCTTCAGCACTGGCAACCCACCCAAAAGTAACATCTAGGAGTTCAGGTATATGGGACCTTTGAGAGCTCACTGAATTCCTGCCTGCCTGCAGAGCTCCCTAATAGGCTTCACGAGTGCTCTTAAATGATGATTAAGTCAAGTTACCTCCCTGTGCCATTGTGGCAGGCCAAGGGTTGGCATGTGGACAGCTATTTACACTTTATCTGACATCTGACTTGCTGCATCACAGTAATTTCAGCTGTGGTTTGCATGCTTAGTACAAGACTTCTACCCCATTCCTCCCCAGAATGCCTATAAATGATAGCAGGATTTAACCTAGTCCCCACATGAAAATAAATTTGGAGTTGTCCACATCAGCATTTAGTTTGGATTAGGAGCTTGCTTTTGAAATATATCCCTCAGTGTTACTCCTCTTGCACCTTGGTGCTTATTGTGGATTCAACAGACATTCAGTCCATGAGACCAGCATAGTACTAAGCCAAAATAAACCTCCTGAAATGTATGTAATGTTTATGTCAGGCCCTACCTCTCCCCTGATCCATTCCTGTCGGGCCACACTACTTGCCAATTTAGCCAATTCAGACTTTGATTTTTTTAGCAGTTTCCCCCACCCCTCCTCCATCTCACTCCCTACAAGAAAACCTTTTCACTCAGTTTTACTGTAGTCCATGTGAATTGGTACAACTCACAGGGATAGAATTTACTCTCTTGATCAGAAGCTGGGAAGTTGGACTATGAGCTATGGAAAATTGTCATTGTTGACTCTTTTGACTGTTTTTAGCTGACCTAGGCTGACTTGTACCAGCTTGTAATTTCATTAGCTGTATTTTTGTGTTCGCTCCTATTTACCTATCTGTATATTTTGTCCTAACAGCATTATTGTAAGGCCAAGGGATTATATTATCCAGGCTGTCTGAACTCATCACATCTTGCAGTGCTTTTAATTCTTTCCTCATTAGTACAGGATCCTGAGTGATTAGCTAGTACGTGATTGCCGTGGCCAAAGTTAGAGTTCTTTCTCTGACATTACTTGATACACTGAGTGGTGGTAGAGCTTTGTCCCTTCTTTTATCTTTTTCTTTTATCTTTTTCTTTTATCTTTTCCCTTCCCCTTCCCTTTCCTCCCTTTCCTTTCTTTACTTTCCCCTTCCTTACTTTCCCTTTCCTCCATTTTTTCTTTCCCTCCCAGCCCTGCTGTCTGGTCCTTGCTGGGCTGAAAAGTCACAGAAGCTGTTTTCTGTCAATTTGTTGCTATCGTCTTTCCCTCCTAGCCTGGCACAGAACCTGCGTTTGTTAGTTTTCCTTTGAGGAATACATGTGCACTTCAGCATGAGGTCTGACAACCTTGACCCTGCAGGCATGACTAATTCCCATTTACAAGAACACTACAAAATCCATCAGATCAGAAGTGTCAGGGAGTCAGGAAGTGCCCGGTGTGTAGGGCAGGCTGGAGCTGCTCTCCATGTGCTGCGTGACAAGCTCTGTGCCCTTGGTCAGCCGGGCTTGGCTGGGATGAGGTCAAGGAAAAGTGGAACTTGGAAAGAGCAGGAGGTGGAGGGAGCAAAGGAGGGTTTTGCAAGCAGCCAGAGATGGATTAATTCAGCCCTGCTCATGGCCAGACATGGCTCTGGTGACAGCCAGGTTTAACCAATAATGCAGACTGAATCTCAAGGATTTTGAGGTGTCGCCCGGTGATTGAAAACTGGGGGGTGGAGACTTCTCTGGAGTTGAGTTTGAAAGTAGGAAAACAGCAGCCCAAAGCTGACAAGAAGATTTTTGGAAGTTACCTTCAAAGTTTTATTTCTGTACTGTTCAGGAGTGTTGGTAGCAGTAACCCCACAACCTCTACAACAGGGTGAGTAGAGCAGCCCAAAGATGTCTCTGGGGTTTTATACAAACAGCTTCTTCTCAGCCAAACTCTGGATGATTTCAGCTCTCTGTGAGGCCAGCTCTGAGTGCTCCTCAGATATCCCACCCAAAGACACAGGAATCAATGTCTCACAGCCTGTGGGTCACTCTCTTGATATGTTCAGTCATAGCCCCAAAAGAAGCACAGAAGAGGAATAAAAACTTGCACGGAAGTGAGCTCAGAAAGAATGGGAGCTCTCCAAGAACAAAACCTCAGGAGGCAGGAGGCATCCTTGCATCACAAAAATGAGGTTTTTATTTAGTTGCCCAAGGGGAGTTGGAAAAAAGAGTCAGAGAGAAAGACAGTGTCTGAGGGGAACAAACCCAGGAGAAAAGGCAATGCTGAAAACAAATGAAGGATCTCAACTTCTGTTGTGGGCTGTAGGAAATGGAATTTGGTTTTATGGACACAACTCTCATACAGATCTCAGCTGGACCATAGAAGAGGTCTACAGAGAGCCGATTCAGCAGCTTTGCTGGCTTTTTCACTTGGAATTGTTTGGTTTTCCCCTTTGGACTTCAGGAAGGGAATTTCAGCATTGCTTGAAACGTTCTCAGTCACATTTCTGAAACCTAAACCTGGTATGAGCTATGGGAGGTATTTTTGTAGAGCTTCTGTTCTAACCTGGAGAGGGCTGAATTCCATGTGGGCTTGATCCAAGATCCATAAAAATCAATCTTAGGATTGCCATATACTTAAACAGAAATTGGACCAAAATGCAAAAGTTTCGTATTGCTCTGTCCCATTTATGTGGATTTTAGCCCACTCAATTTAAAAGAATAATTTATATAATGAGGAACAAGCTACTTTTGTTGTGTTCTAATTTGTGTTTGCATTTTTCTGCTTGATATTCTTTCCTTACTGTTACTGACAAAGAAACAATGGTTATGACTTTTTTTATTGTTTTAATGTGTAACGAGGAGGAAAAGTGATTCAAATATTTGCTAAAGGAAGTTTTCTCATTCAGCTTGAAAGTGGAAAGGTTGGTGTGAAGGTTGCTCCACTTGAGTACTTGGGAAAAATGAGATGTCCACCATTTGAAGACCCATTCCTGCGCAGTGACTGAGGTTTTAGCCTGGAAAGCAGCAATGCCATAGTAGAAAATGCCACGCTAATTGAAGACAGCTCCTCTCCGTGACTGGCCCTTCCCATCCCTGTGCATCACAGTCCTTTGGGATGTGGGTTCAGAAGGCTGAGCAAGTGACTCATCTCCGTCTTCCCCCTTCGATGAGGGAAACCCATGTCTCACTCTCCTCTTACCCAAGGGGATTTATCCAAACCCACATCAGGAAAGGTGACCCACATTTTCTAAATGCAAATTAGTGTCACTAGCACTGGGCACAGACTTTCTTCCTTTCTTTCTAGCTCCATTGCAAGTCACTGCTGAGACACATTGACAGAGCTCTCATGGAAATTTGGGCTGAACAGCGGAACAGTTGTAGGGCTGGTTGTGCTAGAAACCTGCCTGACCACACTTCTAATTCATCCTCTATCCAGCTGAAGCCCAAACAACTTTTCTGTGCAAGGAAGAGCAAGGGGAAGCATCATCTCTCCAGGGTTTGCATCTGAAGGATGAAGTCCTACATAGATTCCTCGAGGGTTCCCTTCACATCATCTCTCCAGGGTTTGTATCTGAAGGATGAAGTCCTACATGGATTCCCTTCACATCATCTCTGCCCTGTCAGCTTTTTTCACAGAACTTGTAGGAACATAATTGCTTGGAGAGCTATACCCTGTCCATTACCTGTTGTAAGAACAGGCAATAAATTCATGGGACAAGGAGGCTGCAAAATGAACATGGGGACAAATGCAGGCTCATCCCTTCAGGCTTCCACTGCCTCATACAGTTTATTGTCAAGGGTGAAGAAATATGATGAAAATCATCCCTTTACTGCCTGAGGGATAAATACCCAGTGATGGAAGTGAGAGGGATCCTTTACATATCCTGTACAAATGTGAACAGTAGCCCCAGAGCCTCCTGCTCAGCCTTTTACTGAGGTGCCAGTGTTGTTTCTTGGTTTGGGTTTAGGGTTTGGATTTGTATTTTCCATCTTAACGTACTAACTCAGAAGTAATAAATATTTTAGATCAGAGTTGTGGAGCAGCTCGTTTATGGTTAGATCTGACCATAAGCCTGTGATAAATGGACTTCAGTTGAAATGCCAGTGGTTGGGAGAGCAGCAGGCAGTGGCTGCCACTCGAATCCTACACTATCCACATGTTCCAGCTGCAGGGGACCTCATTTTATGGAGCAGATTTAGTGGGGGTTTAGCCTGGCCTCAGAAGCTGCATTTTAGAACTCTCACTAAGGAGAAAGGAAAGATGTCTTGGCAAACATGACTGAAGGAAATACCTGTATTGTCCATAAGAAACTGTTAAAATTAGTCCTCAATTTGTCCCTTCAGTTGATCTTTGTAAAATATAGGCAAAGAAGGTAGGAGCCCCTTATTTCGTGGTGTAATCGAGTGGTGGAGCTTGGTGCAAATCCATCAGCTTGAAAGAGTTACTACTGGATTATACCAGTGAGAACCCGAAAAGATATTACCTGTAAATAACTGTTGTAAAGGCAAATGTTTGAAAACCTCAAGGATGCTGAGCTCTCATTTACACAGCGCAATTTCAACCAAGCCAGTATTGGTCTGAGGTGAGTTTTATTGACAGGAAGCTGCTCCAGGGAAGCAGGATTCGATTGTCCTTGCTGAGAGCAAAGTGAAGATGTGTCTCTGAGCAGTGGGCTCTGCTAAAGTGTGTGTGGTGGCATTTCTTGAGCCTCTTCAAGGAAATGCTGCTGGGTTTTGTGCACCAGGTCCTTACAATGCTCATCTGACCTTGTCATAATCTTCCTTTAAAAGGGTTGGGCTGTGTTTGCACCACTGACCTGGGAGGGCACAGGGTTGTTCCCTGGCTGGGTGTCTAATTCAGAATATTAATTGCCAAGCATACTATTATGAATCTGTAATTATTATGAGTTAGCATATTAATCAACAAAGTGATGATAATGGGCAGCAAATTATCTAGAATGTAATACTCAGTGATTTAGTGCTTGTTAAACCAGCTCCTGGAGGAAGATGAGCACTTCCTGAGCCTGGCATGGCCATTTCCTATTGACTAAACATACTTTCTACTGTTAGCCTTTTTTAATTTGAGCCATATAAGTCTTTTGGGAGGTAGAGGGGAATCCACCAACTGTAGATCTGTTAGAGAAAATAAATAGACTGTCATCTGTTGCAGCACTGTCACATTGCTTTCCATTTAAAACCAGAAAAAGAAAGAGGCTAAAGACAGTTTATTCCTATTATTTTCCCTTGATTTGTTTCTTTCCTTGCATGTGTGGGTGGGTTGTTAAGGTTTTTGTCTTGCTTTGTTTTGCAATTTTTTATGGCCCACATTCTGATGTGCTGCAGCTCATTTGCAGGCTGTGAGGCTGGAGCAGTGTTTGAATTTCTGCTTCTAACTCAAACAGATACTAAGTGGGTAGGTTATAGTTTAGGGAGTAGGTGGAAGATAGTGAAACTATATGCTTGAGAAATTTAAAAAATGTCCACTGACCCCAGTTCCCATGCAGGAGGAGATGTCCTTCCCATCCCTCTCCTCCTCCCGTTTCTGAATGGTTTTGCAGAGTGGCTTCGACTAAAGCTTTGCTAAACTGAAAGTGCCACAGCCTGGGATGATAATAAAAAAAGATGCTTGCTGTTATAAACACTCAGTTATTTTCCTTCTTTCTTGTGGAGCTGTTATTAAGCCAGGAGGTTCAGAAGTTCAAAAATATAAAGGAATAATTTGTACAAGAAAAGAAAGGAGTCTATTTCACAAGCTATTGATGCTTCCACTGGGAATTAGCAGTAGCTGTTAGAGTAGCTGGGGTCATACAGAGCGACCATGCATTCTGCTCCCACTTAGGAAACCCCTAATTTTTAACTTTTTCACAGCCACAAGCTTACGTTTCTTGCAATGAAAAGTGGGGGGAATATTTGAGGAGCTCTTATTAAAAAAATAAACTTCAAATGATGATTGACTCCCCTTTTATGTCTCTAGAATGGGGCCCATAAATCTCAACAGTTTTCTCTTCAATGGCTACTTGTTCTTTCTGGTTGGTGACAACTTTTATTTTAAGCAAGCTCAGTTCTTAAATTAACCCTTGTGTTGACGCAAACCTTCTTGTTGGTCTTTGTTTTGCCTCCCACGGATGGAGAAAAGCTGAGCTTATGGCAACAGATCCATTCCCATTTCATGCTTGACATGAAATGTCCTCATCAGTGAGTCCCTGGGAAAGGGAGCATTCAGACTTCAGGAGGTTTGCCTCCAAAGAAGCACTGAGCTCACAGTCACGGAGAGTCTCCTCTCAGCCCTTGACACTGGACTTCTTACAGGCAGATGAGAACTGAGGGTTTAATTTAGCAGAGCACAACTATTTGGATTCACATGTGGGCACTCAGACTTCCAGTCCCACCCAATATGGATGGGTTCTGACACTCCTTCTTTGTCATTCTTTTAATAGCAGCTATAAGGACACAACTGTCCAGTGCTCCCTGGATCTTTCCTGTGTTTAGAACAAAATCCAACCTTTGCAGCCTAGTAAGGAAACAGGATTCATACCTATCTCAGGCAGCATCAGCCCCTGAACTTGCCAGAAGACACAAGAGAGAAGTGGTTTGATGAGGGCCCCGTGGTGTCCGTCAGCCTCCGAGTCTCCCTCACAGGTATGCAGGCTCTGGGAGCCAGGAGCACGCGTATCCTGGTGCCTGCCTGTGTGTGGCCAGCCGAATTTGGAAGCTCTATCTTATATCTTTCTGTCAGTGACCTGTTATACAGTCCTGGGGCCTAATGCTTGTGTCAACAGGAGGTTAGGTTTCATGGCATCCTGAGCAGAGCAGGAATGTCCTGGCTTATATTTGTCTCCCCAGGAGAGGCAGAGGGTGGGAAAAAAAGCATTCAGCAGCTACTGGGCAATCTTCTGCCATCTCTTGACAGGTAGTGATATAAATCAGAGCCTTGAGTGGGCTCTGCTTAGATCCCTATCAGCCGTGATTAATTCAGTGCTATAGGTGGAAGGATAAACGTGGCTTCCTGTAATCTTAATTGTTTCCACCAGCCTTTGAACTGATGCATCCATCTGGTAGCGTTTAGTTGTGAATACAAAGGGTCAAACTCTGCCCAAGAGTGCAGGGTAGGCAGCAGGCCCAGCTCTGAGGAATGCTGGTGCCAGCTGGGAGTTGGTCTCTTGGTCGGGCAGAGTAACACAGGCAAGGGCACTTGAGTCAGTCCTCAATAGGTGGCTTGCAGGATCATCTGGAAACTCTTAGGTGCCAGAGCTTCTGAATTTATTAGAGAAGAGGCTGGCAAGAGTGCCTTAAAGAGGCTGGGCTGGAGCCTTCATTCCGTGCTACAGGGACATCTGCTCTGCCATTCCCAATGCTCTTATGAAAAGTCCGAAGAGAAGACAATGGGATTGCTTTTCTTGAGCAACTCCCATTGTAACTGAAAGGGATTTTGTGGATCTTTCACAGAACTACTATCTTCTTGCATCAGGAGTCCTTCCCCTCCTCTCAAGACTTTAATGGCTCTGGTGTGTAATCTTTGCAAGTCACTGGCTCGTACACTCATCCATCTACCTTCAGAGCTGTGCACGGTGCTTGGCTTCACTCTGACATCCTTGTGTACCAAGCATTCCCATGACAATAGCTTGAAAAATGCCATGCTGGTTTTGTTCCCTCTCTAACATCACCGTGTACCTGTGGGAAATTCTGAAAAGGGCAACAGTCTTGCTGTATTTGGTGGAGGGGGCATGTTTTGAAAGCAAAAAGATCGTTGGCAAATGCAGCCTGCAAGGAAGAGAACCAGCTTATTTCAGCTGACAGCTTTGGAGAAAACCAGCATTGATAGTTTAGTTAGTGTGGGTAGACACTAATAAGAAAATTTAGGGCAAACAATTTGGATGGAATAGTTTATTGCTTTTTGGTTAATCCCTTTTCAATTTCTATCAGCATAGAAAGAGCAGAGCTCACGGTCATTTGTGCCTGAAGCAAAATGTGATGAAAACAGGCAAACTGAAGTGTAATTTAGCTTCCTAAAAGCAAAGACGAGAGGTCATTCCATCAGAAACAAAGAGTCAGAATTTGCAATTTAAACAAGACTCCACAAAGTCTCTGTCTTAGTAATGCTTGTATCCTCATGCTTTGAATCTAGTAACTTCTAGTTACCAGAACTCGGTAAAGCCACGTTTCTTGAGCAACTTATTTTGCAATCTATTCAATTTTTGCCTCTCTATATTTTTCTCCTACTCTCTGTCGTTTTTCTCTGATATGTTCATTGTTTGTGTCTTCACTGAATAATTCCAGAGCTTCACCTCATCTCTAAGTGGTCCTGAACATTTGCTACTCAAAATCCAAGCTAGAATTTTATGGTTATATCTCAAATTTGTGGAACAATTAAACGGAAAGCATAACTGTCCTGGTACAAAATACAAACACAGGGCAAAATTCCCTGCCAAGTGAATTAGTAAAGGATGGCTGGGGCAAGTTAGTCTGAAGGGACAGAAAGTGAAACTGAGGCAGATCTCTTTCAGGTATTCTCTCTGCTTTTTATATATATGGACCAGAATAGTGCCTGAAAACAGTATAAATTACTCATTTTATTATTTATGTGAGGAAATATCCCACCTTCAGTAGTATTTGAAGCTGTGCAAAGAATATTCTTCTACATCCTTTCTTAACTGGAAGAAAAAAGAAAATGAAAGTGTTACTCAAATGAAATGCTATTTTCAGAATTTGCCAATTTAAATAAATGCTTTGCAGCAGCATCTGGTTCATGGCTCTAGCCAGGAGAGCAAAATTCTGAGAACACTCTTCTTGGATTTTTAGCAGCATATCCTCACTGGTAGCTGGTTTCATAGGTGTTCTCTGACTGGAGTAGAGACTGTTTAGGCTAGGCTTAAAAAGGCTTCAAGCAAAAAAATCTTTTAGTTCCAACGATAATAAAAATATAACAGTTATCTTTCAAGAGACAGCTATAACCTCCCGTAATTCATAAACAGGAGCATTAGATTGAGGGAGCCAATATATAGTAGAAAATAAAGTGTCTGAATTTATCATTCTGACTTTGAAAGCTAACAGAGGGCTTTGTTGCAAATAATTAATTTTATAATTTTCTTCTGGCTTGGCAACTTGACTGTGAATAGATTGCAGTTTCCTTGAAGCTATTTGTTAGCTGAATTTATTTGCTGAATAATTGATGTAAATATCTCAGCGAATAGTAAGTAATTATTCTTGGCCTCTGCTTAATTTGAAGGCAAGTGCTTGGCTGCAAGTAGATGATATTAGAAATTCGAGCTGCTGTGATTTGATGAGTAGGTCACCTTCTTTCCCTGGCTAACTGGATTTTGAGTAATTTTTACATAGACTGCACCAGGGCTGCAACACTCTAGAGGGGAGCACCAGCTCCAGCCATTTTCATGCTTTGATGCAGCAGCTCTGGGAGAAGGAGGCAGCACGAGGGGTGAGCAGTGCACTGTGCTTCTGCATTGGAACCCTGATCCTGAGGATGAAACTGTGAACTCCTAGGAGGAAAGAGGGGCTGTCCTGGTGAGGCCACCCAGGGATGGCTGTGCCCTGTAACAGCTGGCACAGATGGGGTCCCATCGTCTGTCCTGGTTACAGACCTGGGTTTTCTCCAGGTGAGGAGCACCCAAAGGGAGCAGCTGCCAGATCAAGCCCTGTGTTTATTAACAGACATGGGGTACCCCATGCCTGGTCACTATGTACCCCAATGGCAGAAACATCTTGCATAATAAAATTAATTCAAACTTGAGATAATGCTAAGCTAAAAGAAAAAACAACAATTCAAAACAAGGGGTTATTCCTGATGAGTTCAGCTCCCTGCTTCCTCTTGAAGTTTTCCTTTTCTTATGCTGTTCTGAATTGTAATTTCTATTTTTTTCCCCTTTCCTTGCTGGACCTCATGAGGATTCAGTCCCCTTCAGGCTTAGGAAACATTCCCTTTTCTACATCTGTCAACTCAGTGGTGCTCACATGGAGACTAGAAAGCTGAGACAGTTGTTGCCCCAAAATGTCTGTCTTTGGCCAGAGGTTGCAGCTCCATCTGGCTCCCTGGAAAGTGCTCCCCTTCCCCATGGGCTGTGATTTACTCTCCAGGATAGACACATATTGAAACTGGCACCTGCTTCTGCTGATACCCCAGGCTGGGAGTTGGAAATTCAGGACATAAAGATCTATGTCCCCTCCAGCCATTCCTGCTGCAGGAGCAGCAGTCTGGAAAGGGGCCATGCTGGCATCGTGAGGTGTTAAGCTGGGATGGCTGAAGGAGTTAATCTGCTGCCTCACTGTAATATAATAGAAAGAAAAACATGCCTGTGGGGCTAGTCCATTTTACTATGTAGCTTCAGCTGGTAATTAAAAAGCAACAGTTCAAAATTAAGCAGTAATATGAATAAACCCCAAATTAAATATACCCAGGACAGGTTGCATTTTTCAGTGGGTGGATGCTTAGCATATCATGAAACTAGACTTTTTTAAAAAAGTGTCTCAGGCTGGGTGCCTGAAGCTGGGAGTTCCCCAAACCGCCCCAGAGCTTTGCTTTTTTCCATCAGGGTGCCCCTTTCATTGCAGCTCACTCGTCACTGGGGCCAACTGGTCCGCTCCACTCAGGGCATGTTCCCACATTCCTTCTGTTACAGTGGAGACAAAAAAAGAAAAATCGAAACCCCAGAAGGGCCCGGTAACAATTTTACTCGTGAGCTGAGCGCAAACGTGGTTTCAGGTTCTTGGGAAGGATTTCATGTGCCCCCTCTGAAGGTGAAGGGACAATGTGCCCATTTAAGGTGGAGAAAAGTGATCGTGGGCACTGCCCTTCAGGCATGCTGCCAGGCTTCCATTTGGGAATGAAATTGCTGAGCAAAGCAGCAAGCTGAGAGCTCCTCTCTGCGTAGAGCAGGCAGACGGCTGCTCTTCAGGAGAGTGGCGCAGCATGGGGGTAATTTTGAGGTGAAGGCATGGGGAGCAGGGAGGTGGGTGGGAAGGAGTGATAGGAGGTGTTTTCATCCACAAGGTCCCCAGCTGGCAGATTTCCAGAAGATGGGAAGTGTTGTCTGAGAAAAGTTCACGCTCTGCTCACCTCATTTCTTACATGCTTTCCCAAAGTATCTGCTACCAGACACTTTTGGGGCTGTTGGGCTTATCTGGGCTGACTGTTCTTGTTTCAATGACACCTTTGAGCAACGTGCTGCAGCCGCTGCAGCACCTCTCCTGGAACACTGCTCTTCTCCAGAAACCTCCCCACAAACCTCCAGCACCCGCAGAGCTCTTGTGTTACATGGGGTGTGTGTGGGGGAGCTCCCTGACACTGAGGCAGCATTTGGGGTTTCTGAATACAGGGGTTTGCTCTTGACTATTAAGTGGCGAGCTATCCCCAGGGCAGGAATGACAAAGGTGAGCTGGAGGCCAAGCAGGGCTTGCTGGGGTGGTGGCACAGGGGTAAACTGTGGGGGCCCAGAGGTGTGCAGGAGCCAGGCTGGCAGCCAGCCCAGATTGGCAGCAGGGCTGTGTCCAGTTTGTCCCACGGGAACACTGCCTGCTTTGTCTGGGTGAGAAGTGTCTCTGCCTTCCTCTGTGCCTGTGGGTCTCACATGATCCAGGGGTGCTGCTTTAGACAGCCTTCATCCAGTGTCACAGAGTCCATCTCCTCTCTTTTCATGGAGTTGGGTCCGTTCAGACAAGTTGAGCACTCCAGCCTTTTGCCCTCATAATGGTCTTTCTGATATCTTTTATGGGTTGTTTAAAATCAAACCCACTTGCCAGCTACTCAGCCCTGGAAGACCTGTTATTACTTTGCCACAGATCGACATGAAGGGTGTAAAGAAAGAAGGTTAAACAATTTACACCATCATGTATGACTTGATTAAAACTAATGTGGGATTTTTAGGTTACTGGTAAGCATTTAATATGCAGTGTTTTGTTGTCTAGTATGTCCTTCCTTCAAGTCACATAACTGAATAGCTGAATAGTTCCAGGGAGAAGGAATTTTGTTTAGAACCACTCTGAGTTCAGCCTTCCTTCAGGAGTGCTCTCTCCTGCCAGAAGTATGAACTGATTTTACTGAGTGTTTTCCTTTTTGTTTACAAGATCTAAGACTCCAGTCCAGAAGTCTAAACACTGGCACTTGGACCTGCAAGCCATCAGTGCTGGGCAGGGTGTTGGTTACTGGAACTTGGTTGCACTTCATTAGAAAAACATTTGCAGAATTAAGGAAGCCTACAGACTGCCCAGAGTGTAACTCCTTTGGTGAAAATATTTAGCCTTTTAGATTGGTTTACTCATCAAAATTAATTTACTGAGCTCAGCACAGCTGGGAAACAAGACCAATGCAGTAGTACTGGATGCAAGTAAATTCTGCATAATAAAAAACCAAACACACCCTACATTTAGATTGCAAATTTAACAGAAGAAATTCTGTCCCTTCCAGAGTTTCAGTTCTGATTAAGATGCAAATCTGTCTTCCTGTTGTTTCTTAATTTATTTCCCTAAGCTTGAATGTGGGCATTGACCAAGGCAGAGTTATCCTACAGAGTCAATGCTCACTCACACTGTGACTGGTTGGACATCAAGCTGAGTTACTGGCAAAAGAGACCCTGCCGATGATGTGGTGAGGGCATTCAAACTAAAACATCCTTCCACCAGTGTGGTGGTTCACAAAAGGGGAAAGGATGGAAATTCCATATCAAAGCTCTTTTCCCCCCAGCCTTTCTTGTGGGTTAATCTGGACTCTAAGTGCCTTTAGCACAGAGTAACAGAGGTCATTGCTGTTAGAAGAAAAGTTTTCAGATCTTGCCCTCCTTCCAATACTGCCTTTGCTACAGCAGCTGCTGACTTCAGTTTACATACTTAAGACCTTTTTTGGGTTTTTATTGACCTATTTAGAGTGGGTGTGGTATTTAAAGTATATTATAGTATATGTTATTAAAGTGCTTTCAAGACAGAAATTAATTCCATGTATTTGGTGTTTTAATGACCTTGTGCAAGAAAAGATTTGCATCTAAGAGCATCAGCTGTAGATGTCTTGCCTGTTCTACCATATAACCCACCAAACCCCCAAACTGCTGCTCTCCAGGCTCTGACTGAACCCTGTGCCTGCCCCAGCCCTGCTGAATCCAGGAACTTGGAGCAGAAGCAATGGTGTAGTAGGGTCAGCCCAGGGAATGTGCAAGCTGCCATCAATCCAGAGACTCCTTCTCCAGCTCAGGGAACTTAAGGTTGAGAGAATGGGGCTCTCATGCACTCTGCAGCATTTGCTGTCCAGAAATATGCAGTTTGTTTTTGATTCAATCCTAACACAGGGAAAATAAAATAAAAAACAAAATTACTTTTGAACGTGCAAGCTCCTCGTGGGATCCCTGCATAAGGAGAAAAGTCAGGGGGCTGAAGTCAAGCTGTTGAAGTCAACTTCAGCTCGAGCTTTGGGCATGTAGGGCTGAAGGCTGGAGCCCCAATGTCCCTGCAGCTTTCCCAGCACCAAGAACTCCAGTCTCAGTCCTGGGGCTGCACATCAGTATTGTGACTGCTCTGCCCTGGTCCATACCTCTGTGTCACTGTCACAGCTGAGCCGTAGGCTGGGTGGTGGTTTGGGGTTTCTCCAAGCGCCTCAGTCAGACTCAAACTGGTTTAGCAAGCTGGTTAATTGGCAGTTTGAAAGGGAGGGGAACAGCGAGGTCCCTAGGTCTCTCTGGTCAGTGCCAAGCCGCAGACTGTTAACTACTCCTGCCTTTCAGAAGCAATAACTGCGGGCTTGGGGAACATATGGAACTAACTAGCTGAAAGGCTTTTATGAGCAGCTTTAACAGGGGGCACGGTTTGTGAGCAGAAATTCCAGTGGATGAGTTAATAGTTTCACTTTCCTTAGCTGCCCCTTTATAGGAAAAACAACAACAAAGCTGGGCACGTTCCTCCCGCAGCCCCGGCTGTACAATGTGCCGATGCGTCCAGGATTTCGTTTGGACATTGGGGGAGTCCTTTAGTAGATCCCCCAGGACCTGTTTTTCCAGAGCTATTTCCTGATGCTGACCTCATTAGGTGAGTTTCACAGCTCACTAATTCCTAGCAACAGCACAGGAGATTCAAGGAAAGGGGAAACCCGTCTTCTGGAAACCAATGGAACTGAACAGATTTGGGCAAGCACTTTTATTGCTTTTCATTAATCTGGAAAATCAGGAACGTGCATTTTTCTTTCTTTTATATATATTTTTTTTTTCCCCAAGTAACTATTTTGACCTGAAACTGTATATTTCATTTTCTGTTTGATTACAGATTAGGATAACTACAAAAGGAGAACCCCTGCAGAACTGTATATCTCAATATTAATGTTGCAGTTTGTTTTTAACCAAGTAGGAGAGTGGGCATTTCTTTTTTGGAATTGCAGTCTGGGCACTGACAGGATATAGTCACTCAAACACTTCCAGTAATGCTTATTTAGTGTTTGCATTGTGGTGGCACGTGTCCAAAAGAGAGAGCAAAGGAAAATAATAAGTTGCCTGCTCGAGAGCTGACATCATAGTGTGAAATTTAAGTACTTGTTTTTGTGGTATTGTTATTAATCATGGGTCTGTGCAGGGGTCATCCTGTAATTCCAGCTACTGGAGTCCTGTGAATGCAAAGCTTGGCCTGAAAGTTTTTCTAGGGTTGCCTTTCATCTTCAAGTCTCCTGTATAGCAAACACACCAGAAGAGCACAGCTCCAATTTGTCTTAAGCTTAACAAAAAATGTGTTTCTTCTGTTGTAATTCCTGAATTTGTTGTCTGTTTTATTAGCAATATATTTCATAGGAAGGTCTGGGACCATTCAGGCATTTTATCTGTGAATAAGGTTTCCTTGTCTTACTTTAAATTTGCTATTAGGTGCTCCCACAAAACTTTTTCTTTCCATTATGGCATTATTTGGGGTCTTAGTTATAAAAATTGAAGAGGTGGACCTGGCAACCTTTCCACTTGGTTCCACAGGGGGACAGGTCCACCTGTCCAGCGCTGACATAACCAGGAATTGCTGCTGTATTTGATGAGGGTTAACTTGGGTTTATGTTTTCTGGGCTTTCTTGTGCTCTTCAGCTAGAGACAAAGCACAGAGCACAGATAAGGAGAAATCTCTCTGGCACAAAGGCTGTGATTTCTCCTCCTTAGCTGCCACATACAGCACTAACACGGTGCTGGCCTTCAGGAGCCTTCAAATGTCCAGTCTGAAGCTGCTGACCTGGCACAATAAAACACAATATGTGAATGTTTGTAAGACCTTGGAAAAAAGGATTTTCCTCTAGCTTTACTCCCAAACCCAAGATCAATGAAGAAGATTATTTCTGGTGGAAAGGCTGAGATGTTCCTAAGCCCAGTCCAAGCACACATTTATTCACTTCCCCTCCCTCTTTAAAAAGGTGGCAGTGGTTCTCTAGATCTGTTTCTGTAGATTAGGTTTACTTCCCTAAAAACCAAATCTCGTTAAATTGTCACATAAAATCAAACCTCCGACCTTGCCAATGTGTTTGGGAAACAAAATTCAAACTGTCCCAAGGACAACTGCTGGTACCACCACCCCTGGGCAGTGCCAGCCTCGGGACCTTAGGACCCACTGCAGTTGTGCCTGCTTGCTTTGTATGAGTGGTCTGGAGGTTTTATAATGCTTTATCTTTTTGAAGGTGAAAGTTAAACACCGTGAACATTCCAGTTGATTTATATAGGTGATTTACTTTTGTAACCCATTCCTTCTGTTCTTGTGTGACTCCTGGCTCTGTGATCCAGAGGCATGGACAGGGGGAATACTGTTTGAGTGTCAAGGTGATCAGTAAAGCTGTTAGTGAAGCTCTTCACTGGTCCAACTCCTTGTCTTTGAGATGTCCAAAGGCTGTGCAAAATAACTCCTAAAACACCTGGACCAGTGGTCCCCGGCACTGTGTAGGACTGGTGGGACCCACTCCCTCTGACAGTAAAGCAGGACTGCCTTGAGGGCTGAACTGGCATCTCCAAACACCCAAATAAAACCTCTGTGTTGGGAGAATGACACCACCCCGATTAAAAGGTTGATCAGTCACAAATGGCAGGGGCCAGAGACAGACATGCAAAAATGCCTTCAAAGCACACCAGGGTGAGGACCATAAATTGTGTGAATAAAAATTCACTTCCCAAGAGCCAAAGTCATAACTTCCCATTGCTTCCCAGAGCAAATCCCGTCTGCTCTGTTTATTAGGTGGGACTGTGTATAGGCAGTCACTCTAAGTGTGTTTATTTTGAAGTCATCAGTTGTTCAGTAATCTCAGGCACCTCTGGGAGATTTAACTCAGATAGAGGATTAGGCTGGGGGTCGTGGGGTCACTGATATTAAGATAGAGAGAAGGGAAGGAAACAGCGTTGTTTTTGTGGCATTATCTGAACAGTAAGGAAAAATAAATTCAGGTTTTAAGCTGGCTTTAACCTGACTCTGAAGGAAATGGTCTACAAATCCAGCCAGCAAGCAGGCGACGGTGACGAGACCCTGCTTCTCTTTAAATTTGTTTTGAGCCACCCAGCCAAAACGTGTGGTGGAAATGGCTTGATTAAGCAAGACTTCTCAAGAAATCTGTAAATTACAGTTTTCTTTTAGAATAGTCAAGTGTTTGAGTTTCTGATTTTAACTTTCCTCCTAAAGTGAAATCCCTTGGGCAGCTTTTTGGGCAGCAGTTTGAACCCAGCGCTGAGCTCCCCACAGTGACAGCCACATTCTGGATGGGTTCAGTTGGTGGCCAGCATCACCTCTAGGTGCCAAAGCTGCTCTGAGGCAGAGAGCAGGGACATGAATATCCTGGCACTAATGAAATCATGGAGGGCCATCTGCCAAAATCTCCAAAATAACTCATTCTCTCTCATTTAGAATCTCTGGTGTCTTATAAGAAGTCAACTTGTATTGTGGACTTCTCTGCAGGCTGATTTAGACAATAGACATAGACAATTTTCTTCAAGATCTCTAACCTCCTGCAAATGAGACTGAAATAATACAATAGGTCCCAGACTTATGCAGAGGAGAAAGACCCAGACCATTAATGCAAGGACTAGTTTCCTCAGAATAACAACACAAAAAATTTTAAAAAAAAGAGGGGGAAAGGCATTGGGAGTAAAGTAAGTAAGGATTTGTTTATTGCCTTCTTAATATTTTATCATAAAACACACGGTCCTACCCTCAGGGCTTGTTGGAGGTTTGTATATGTGTGTGTGCGTGTGTGTATACATATTTTTGTATATAAAAATCCAGTAACATCCATTGTTTAAAAAATCAAAAATGAGAAGGATTTTGCTAAAAGCATTTTGGGAAAACCTCTGCTCTCCTTTTTCCTGTCAGTGTTTTTCTAAGCTTTTATTTTTATTCGTCAAAATGTTTAGAATCCCCAGGAAATCCCGGGATGAACCATTTCCTCTTCGAGCTGTAGCCCTTAGGGGAAAAAGAAAAAGCTCAGATCCTTTCAAACGTTAGAAATTTTTCAAACTGTGTTTTTTGCATGTTTTTTAAATTAGAGAAAGACTAAGTTAGGAAGATGCTTAACTTCAGGCTGTGGTCCTGGGAAAGCTTGATCTCTTTGTAGAAAAGCCTGAAGAGACCCTTAGATCTGGGCTAGGAAATATTTTAGGCTTGGCTCTTAATGGGAAACCGATTGCTGAGTTGAGGTATAACAGGTTCCTTTGAAAGACCATCTTTTTTTATTTTCTAAGTAAATTAAAAAATAGCATTTTTTAAATGTAGCTTTTTTTTTTAGTTTTTCCTCAACACAATTTGCGTATGTCACTTAGCAAGTAACAGCTTTTTATTGCGGCTGTTAGAGCCCTGAAGATCTTTTATTATTAATAGTATTAACATTATCAATGTTATTAATAATAATTAAATAGCTGATCCTATTTGTATATACGTGAGATTTTGCAACTTCCTTTCCTTCACCTTTGGATAAACTTCAATGGGAATAATAATTTTAAACTAATAAGAACTTCCATCCTGCAAATACTTATGTAAATTGCTGATTTTAAACTCCTCTGGGGTTCACTCCTTGAAGTGGCTTCAGTTGCTAAAATTTCAGAAGGTAAGAATTCAGGTCCCAGACTGCAGCTCAGCAGGGGTCACCTTACCCAGATTTTGAGATGATTGTTATTCTCTGGGAAGGATGGGGCACTGCTACTATAAATGAGGAAAGCTCAGAAAGCGGTGAAATATGAGACTGAGGGGTGCAGGAGTCTTTTCATTAAAAATGACACATCAATCTAATTTTTCAGAACTCTGAATTCGCAGTCACCACATGCCACTTTATTTTAGGAAAAGCGTGTTTGTTTATTTGTATAGTTTGTGACAAAGTTCTTCACTGCTGTTCTTCTGATTTATTCATCTACTTTTTATCAAGTTTCTTCAGAAGGTTATTGGAAAGAGGAACAGAGCCAGACTTGGTGATCCAATAACTGGTATAAATTACCCCCACAGTCTGTCACAAATCTAAAAAGATTTGCAGTATTTCATGTGAAATTTAAGGGTCCTTTTTTTGTTAGTTTTATTTGTTTGTTTGTTGGGGTTGGGGGGCGGGGTTGGTTTGGTTTGTTGGGTTTTTTTTTTTCTTTTTGTTGTTGTTTTTTTGTGGTGGTGGTGGGATTTTTGTTTGTTTGCAGTTTATTGGGGTTTTTTGGTAATTCAAGGGGGGAAAGTCCAATATTTCAGGACATTTATTTTGTTGGTTACCCAATTATTACCTAGTAAATAATGCTTCTGGTTTTTTTGGGTGTTTTCAAGTTTGGGATGGGAATACTGGACCAGTCTGCTGGGACAGTGTTATAAATCTGTATCTCTGTTCTCACTTTGCAAATGGGTGGGTGAAAGAGGAAAGACTAAAGAAGGGAGACCAATAATGAATTTCCTAAAGTTTCCATTACTACATGCATTAGCTAAAGTCACCCATGCACAAAGTCCCAGTACAACACCTATGACTTCAGAAGTTCAGAAGATTTTGATGTTTTTATCAGAAACATTTCAACTGAGTTTGGGCTTTGGATTTAAGCTGGGGGACAGGAAACAGTCAGAGGCAATAGAAGTTTCCTCATTTAGAGGTGTTTTCTTTCCGGTGTCTGTCATGTAGCAAATTAACCAGCACAGAGAGCCCAAGAGTTCTCAGACTGTGACCTCTGAGCAATGTGTATCTGTTGAGAAGTTATACTCTGTGGAGAATATAACGGGGTCTGGCATCTGAATACTTTTCCATTTGGGAATGCCTAAAGACCATCCCTTGTTACTGTGTGCGAGAATGGATCAAGGGAATAGAGTTCAGGCACAGGGAAGTCTTTCAAAGTTTTGTCCTTTAGCCTTTGCTGTTTTGGTTCCTACTGTCTTTGACTTTTTCTCTCTTTTCCTGTTTGTATTTCTGCAGGTGCTGTTTGCCCTAAACCAAACTCTGCTCCAACACGAAAGCCTTCGAGCAGGGAGCTTGCAGGCCCCTTACACCACTGAGGATCTCATCAAGCACTACAACTGTGGAGACCTGAACGCTGTGATATTCAACCACGACACTTCTCAGGTGAGCAGAATTGTTCCAGATGGGTCAGAGAATTGAGGAAAAATCAGCTGCTTTAATAGCAGTATCCCAGTCATCACTTCATATTCTGACTCCTCTTCCCCCTCTTCCTTTTAATGCCCTGTGTTTTCTTTCCACACGTGCCTCATTTGCCTGGTGAGAGAGTGGAATTTCTCTGGTTTTGCTCAGGCTCTGGGGAATCATAGAATGGTTTAGGTTCAAAAAGACCTCCAAGATGATTGAGTTAACTGCTAACCCAGCACTGCCAAGTCTGCAGCTAAACCGTGTGCCCAAGCACCACATCCACACGTCTTTTAAATACCTCCAGGGATGGTGACTCCAACACTTCCTTGAGCAGCCTGTTCCAACACTTGACAGCCCTTTTGATGAATAAATTTTTCCTAATACCCAATCCAAACCTCCCCTAGCGCCACTTGAGGCTGTTACCTCTTGTCCTATTGCTTGTTACTAGGAACAAGGAATGGAGTGCCTGGAAAACTTTCCTAGGGATGTTCTTGAAAAAAAGTTAATTCTGGATGTTTGGGGCTGTTGAATGCAGGCCCCGCATTAAGGGAGGGGGAAATCTTTGTAATATTTGAGCTTATATATAAAGAGGAAGTGGACTTTATGTAAATACTCTATAAAGTAAATAACTTCTTGAACATGTCATAATTCAATAATTTTGTATGTGTCTCAGGCAGCCCTTCAGTCTCTGTTTATCTTACTTATCCAAAGCTATTACAAACTCTCAAGGGAGCAGAAATCTGCTTTCCAGACCAGTTTGATGCTTCATGGCAAACTGAGATTCTCGTTTAATATGCAGGTTCCTCTTTCCCCTTTCCAGTTAATTCTATGAAATCTTGGTCTTTGGATGTCATCTCCAACATCTCCTTTTTTTGATAATTATTCCCAGGTTCCTGTCTCAGGTGCAGTGACTCACCTGGGGCAAACCTGTGCAAATTTGGCAGCCACATTATTATATGTGTTTTGCCACTGAAAGAATTAAATCATGATAGCAGTTTACCATTGGCAAATGCAAATCAAGGAGAACTGTGTGACTTCAAGAGAGAACTGAGATGGGTAAGCTCGATCTGTGGATTGGGGCAGATGTCTCTGGGACATTTTATCTTGCCGTCAGTATCCTGGGTTGCACAGGGCTCTCTGGGTCACTTGTTTCTCATAAGAGCTGCTGGGCAAGCAAGTGGGGCCCCAGTGTGGGATAAAAGCCCTTTGCTGTCCCAGTGAACTCAGTCCTAGAAAATGAAGCACTGTTGTAGCATGACCGAGCAGGACACACCAGGGTGGTTAACGTGGCAGCACTGAAGCACAAGAGTGTGTGGTACCAAAGCTGTTCACTCTGGTCAGCCTTGCACTGAAAAGTAAGGGGAGAAAGAGAGAAAGCAGCTTGGGTAGGAACACATCTTCAAAGATGGGGGATGTGAGTTGGAAAACATAGAGAGCTCATGACTTTGGAGGATCCTGGAGAAGTCAGTGGTTGTAACCATTCCTGCAGTGTTGAGGCACAGCACACGTGATAAACAAGGAATAAACAAGCAAGATGTAGTGGGATATTTGCCATGGATGCTATGAAAAGACCACTAGGAGTCAAACTCATGAAGACAGTCCTGGTATCTGGATGTCCTGTGTCACCTTTTAATTCCAGTGTAATTTCTCCTAATTAGTAAAGCCTTTGACTCAAAGGCGAGTTGTGGTCATTCATAGCAGTCACATGGACTCACAGACACCTCTGATTTATTGACACATTGTCCTACAACAGACCTGTGGGTTAGACTTGAGAGGAACCGTTTGCTGTAAAAACTTCTTTATCCCTGAAAATTATTGGATCAAGTGTGAGTTTCAAAACAGTGTTAAAGACAGAAGAAAGAAGCCAACAGCCAGTCAGAGTTCAAGCACTGGTGTTAGTCATGGTCCCAGAGTGCACACCGTTGATGGAGATTATAACACTTACAGGCCATGGAAAATTGAAATCCCTCTATGTATACTGGTCCCTGCAGAACTCTAAATATTGTGCAGTACTGTTGGGTAAAGAGTTTTTTTGTTTGGTAGTGTTTTTATAAACCAGCTTTATACCATTTATTTTAACTGCAAGCAGAACAAAATAGAAAATTAAAGCATAAAATAAACTCCCTATTCAAGTCGGGTTTTGCCAGTTGGGGTCATTCCAAAGTTTGTTCTGTGTGGTTTTTTGCAAGGATGAAAGACTCTGTCTGTCATGGAGAGTTTTTGCCATTTGGTTACCAAATTAGATTAGCCTGGCTCCGATATTACACATGAAAAATCCTCCGTGGGATCTCTCTCTGGAGACATCAAATGTAGGCACAGGGATTTATCGTGTGCTGAGTCTGTTGCAGTTCAGGGCATGTACCCTTGCTGGTCTTGGGAGATGAGAGTGCCACAGTGATTTTAGAAAGTGTGTCCATTCTTCCATGATATCCAGCTGCTGGCCCAACTCTTTAGAGATCTGATAAGACCTTGGAGCTGGTGCTGTTAACACAACCTTGAAATACCACATAGAATGGAGCAAAAGATCAGGAATGGAGTTGTAAGGATCAACACCTATGTGAATGGTGGAGGCCAGGAATTCAGCTCCATCCAGTGCAGCCCAGGAGAACTGCAGAAGGACGTGACTCTCGCTTTTTGAGCATTGATTTGGGGGGCTGCTTAAGGTTATTCGTGCCTGCTTGTCCCTTGAAGGTTATCAGCAGCTGCAGAATAAAGGTGAGGCTGTCCATCAGTTGGCTCAGTTCCGAGCTGATGGTTGAGGTGGTTCTAATGGACTGGGAAGGAGGTGACACAGTTTAAGGTTGCTATGGGGACAGTGGCAGGGAGGGGGAGAGTATTTATGTGGGTGCAGTAACTTCCTAAATGCCTCCAGTGTCACTCTTGGGAGATGAAGCATCTGCAGTAGCTGTCTGCAAGATGCTGAGGTGCCTTTAAAGCAAAAATCATCCTGGAGCAGAAAGGACCAGAAGAGGAAATACCACCACTGTTGACCTGACCTGTTACAGATTGGTTCCTTGAGCCTCTTCAGCCTCCCCAAAAGAGTTTAGGAAGTGTGCAGTTTCCTGCACATCCCTGAGTCCTGCAGCATTTGGCAGGAGAGGGCAGAACCCTTCTGGGACCAAGTCTGTGCCAACTTGGTGCACAGACAGGATGGTGCTGGGAGGAAAAGTGCAGGGAAAGGCTCTTCCTAGTCCAAAGCAGGTTTCAGTCAGAGCACAGCTCCTTTGTCACCCATGGGTGACCACCCCAGGGAGATGCTGCTCACCTTGGGGTTGGGAAGTGCAGCTTAGCCAGGGTGCCCAAAATGAAGGATTGTGAGCAGGGCCCCATGTCCCTGACTCTTTCCTTTCCCAGAGCCATCGGCCCTGATGAGAGCGGAGGAGTAAACAAATCCCTCTCACTTTCAGTGGGTTTTTTAAATTTTATTTTAATTAAGAACAGTGAAAGAGGAAACACCTCTGCTTTCCTGTGGTTATATTATATTCATCATTCCTCTCCCTCTCTCCATTTTTTTTTAATTTTGTTCCCAAGCAACTTTTTTCCAAATGTAAAAGTCCTTATTTAAACTTAGTAAAATTTTAAGGGGCTGACTTTACTAAGTTAGACTATGATCCAAAAGTGAAGTAGGAAACATCTCTCTTCAGTAGCCTTCCTCAAGCACTTGATTCTCTTGTGACTTTTGCAATCAAGAGGCTTACGTTGAGGCTTCTGGGCAAAGAGTCAAAATGATACCAAAGAGAAAATATTCTAAGATAAAGATAGGATGGGCGTATTTTCTGCTCTTTGTCCAGACTGTTTTCCCCCTCCAAGAAGTCAGTTTCTTTCTCTGCTTTTGTAAGCAAAAGTGTATTGGATTAGATCAGTAGTTTTAACTTCTGTATTCCTTCTGAAGCTCTCACTTGGGAATTGAGGTCAGCATGTCCAGAAGTATTAAAATGCAAAAAATCAGTTAGTTCAAAATTAGGAAATTATCTGTCTCCAGGTGATACTTTTTTTTTACCTGAGACAGCTGAGAAATTGCCCAGTGACCCAAAGCCTAGGTAAAGAAAAAGCAGGGTGCAGAACAGTTTGTTGTGTGGGGTTCTCTGCACAAGGGACTTCCTGTGGTCAGTTTTGAGCTATTCAGTTTTTAAGGACAGTTCTGTAAAGCAAATTCATCTTTGCCAGCATTGAATTAGCTGGTTCTGTGTTTCCTTGTACTCCTATGTACACTTTATTAAGAGGAAAATTGAAAATCCAGGGCTGAGATTTTTTTCCTTTAGCCTTTAGCCTTTCCTTTAGCCTTCCTTTAGCCTTTAGCCTTTCCTTTAGCTGTGGTCTCCAGCTGTTATCTCTCATTTTCTGTCCCCAGCCATTCTCCTGACCTGAGGAGAAGCTCCTGTCCCAGGAGAAGATGGTTTTTCCTCTCTCATTGCTGATCTGGCACATCAGAGCCTTGCAACTTTGCTGATAACTTTATAGACAATTTCTACTGGCTCAGCTACCCAGGTTTCATACTTGTTATTTGCATGTGCCATTTAGGGTTAGCAGCACGGGGCAAGAGTCACTCCTGACACTTCCAAAGCACCTTTCATGCAGGGAGCCTTTATGGTTTGTGTGTTAGATTGTATTGAGAGTGCATTGAAGAAATGGAGAATATTTCCGTGCCTTCAGCAGGCTTTGTATTCATCCCAGTGGACCCAGCCATGACTGGATATCAAAATGAATAAAACACGTGAGTGACTAACCCAGTTTACAGGCTCTGTTCTCAGCTCAGCATAATGATCTTCTCCTTGCCGGGAGGTGTAAGGTCTTGACTTCATCCCACACAGTTAATCAAGCTGTGCAGGGAAGCTATTTGGTGGTCATCACAGCTTGCAGACAGGTGTCAACCCTGTTCAGGTGCTGTGCCTCCTCCTTCAAGCTGTGTCCATCAGAAACAGCCAAGCTTTTTGAATACTTTGCTATAATGATGCCATCCATATCTCGAGTTGCCTCTGCAGCGTGAAATGCCATGGGTTAATGCGGGTTTAGATAGTGGATGTTGCCTTCTGAAAAGCATGTGATCATCTTGATAACACATTAGAGATTCATACACTAAGCCCATGTCTGTATCAGCCTCCCCAAACTAAAGAAGAAAATGTTTAGTGCCTCACTTCACAAGGCACTTGCTGTTTTAAATCACCAGGTTGTGTTATGTACCCCTTTGAAAATGTTATCATCCTTCACTGAAATCTGTCCTTTAAGATTTAAGGGTTCTGATAATTCTAATTACATCATTAACTTGCCCCGTTGTCATTCTGGATAAAATACAACTGGATTTCTGGCTCGCTTCTTGAATTAATGAGAACTATCTGTGGAATGCTCCAGCTTCAGTAACTGCACAAACCCACAGCTGAGACCATTAGGTAGAGTGTTGAATGACAAGCAGACCTAATTTGTCCAAGGAATGGAGTTTTATCTAGGGCAGAGGAAGATAAATCCATGAACCGAAAGCACAGCTATTGTAACGCAACGCTCTGGAAGCACCTTATCGTTCTGAGCCGTAACAAAGTGCAGGGGAACTGGCACAGCCTCCTGCTCTTCCAGGGAAAATGACTGTGGGCTTTCCAGCAAAGCAACTGCAGGGCTGTCTCGGGCACCAGGGGAGCCATCCCACGAGTTTCCCATTGTGGCTTCAGGCAGAGGGTCGGTCACGCTTCCAGGAGTGATTGCCAGGAGGGCATTGATGGCATCCTGGCGCCAGCGGGGGCTTGGTGGCACAAGCACTCAGTGTTGCCTGTGCCACAGCCAGCAGAGCCTGGCCCCCACCTTCTCCTCCCTGGAAATGCTGCTGCAGAGGAGCTGCCTTCCCATGGCTCAGAAGAGCTTCCCTCCGGCTCTGCTCTGCTCTGGTGGGATCACGATTTCTTCCCGCTTGCACCTGAGTTACAGCTCCGTGTTTTGGTGCACTGTGAGCGTTTTGGAAGTGAATGAAAAAACAGAAGTGTAGCCAAAATTTTCAGAGTCTAATTTTCATATTATGTCAGAACAGGATTCCAGATTGGAGCAATATTGTATTTTGGCTTACGTGTTCCAGAAAATTGGTTGCAGATCCAGACTGAGAGTGAAATCTACTTGTTGATGACAGTGCTGGGGAAAACATTGCAGAGATTGTTTTTTTATTAATAATCTGAAACATGCCCAGATAATTTTCATGCTACAGGTTTTGAAAATAGGTTGTTCTTGCTTGAAAATTTTCATTACATGTTTGCATTTGGAGTTGTTTTACCTTGGAACTTCTTTCCTCCTCTATCCATGAAGAAAGCAATGGGAGAGAAGAGACAGTCGGGGAGAAATTGGAACAAGACATTTAAAAGCCAAGATTTTTCTTTCAGACTGCTGCATTATTAGAAAAAGAACATATTCACCTACAGAAAATGGCTGTTTTACATTAAAACACTTAGGGATTGTTGGCTATCTGTATTTATTAGTAAGGGAATAGACTATAAATGAGTATGAAAGAGTGATTGGTTAAAATATTTGGAGTTGAAGGCGCTGCTTTCTGTGCAGTGCTGTATGTTTGCTGTAAAGCATTTACTTTCCCTTCTTTTTAAAGAGCTGGTTTATGAAGTGTTTCTTGGAAAGACTTGTTAAAGAGAAATGAAAAAGACTTGTTAGTATTTTAAATAGTATCTTGTTGCTTGAATGTACAAAGTGCTTTTTCTTTCTTGTTTTATCTAGAAGATGTATTTGCTCCTCATTATGACTGTGAGGGGGAAAAAGGTGGAGCAAGGGGGCAGCTGGGTTGGTTTGGCAGGACTTGGCAGGATTAGTGTTAGACATTATTGAAAAGACTGTGATCTTGGGCACTCCTGGACACAGCATTTCCTGATCTGACACTGTTACTGTGCATTACCAAATGGTGAATGCCATCAGTCAGGTATCTCCAGTGTAAACTGGTTGAGCTCTCTTATGGTGACTTCAGACCTGGATCTTCTGTATTTGAGGGAGCTGATGCTGATAAACCCAAAGGTTTATAGAGTTCCACCAGCCTGGATGCAAAGAAATCCATTTCATGGGTAACTTAATCTGAATTATTCCTTATTTTTCTCCTCACTGATCCTTGTTCCATTTCTAAATGCTTTCTTGGAGATGTTCTCCATCTTTTCATCTGGTACCAGACCTCTTAAGTAACCCCACCTTAAAGAAAATTAAAATTAGTTCAAAAACCATCATCCAGTTTGTTTGAGATGCCAGAATAACTAGAAAGCTGATTGGACTGGGAGAAGCCTGGATTTTTTCTAGGAGCAAACAGGAAGGCAGAGCCACCTCTGCAATGCACTCCCTCGAGTGTCAGCTCCGGAGGTCCCCTGTCCAGCCCAGCTGCTGTTGTGTTTTGAACCAGATTTCTGCTCCTTGCTAAGTTATGTGATATTGTGCAAATCATATATTTTGGATCAGACTCGCCTCGGGTTAAAATAATATTGCAAACTTCACATACACATTCAGGCTTTTCCTAGAATCTCACTAAACAGGGATGGAAAGAAACTCATTGAAGAGCCCTGAACAATGCATATCCAAGACAACCAAACCTGAGTTTGTACCCACTACTAACCAGCTGTTCTCCCACTGTGTAACAGAAGACAAAATGAAAAATACCTTATGAAAAAGAATTGCATTTCTTTAATAAACCAACCCCAAACCCAAACCTTCTGGCCCCAGTTTTTTCAGTTTATTGCCCTGCTTTGCCCTTTGATCAGTATCTTTACTTGGGTGTCATGGCAATATAATAGGTGATGGTTTTAGTGTCAGAACAGAAAAAAATATATTCTTTGTCAAAGAAAAGAAAGCATTTGGAAGGGAAATAGAAAAACTTGAACTTTTCCATATGTTTGCAAGCTCGTGAAAGCTGGCCTCAAAAAAATCCCAATGTTAAAAGGGTTTTAAGTGTGGCAAGAGTATCATTAGGTTGTTAAGATTTACCCTCCCCTCCGAAACCCAAACCTTCATTTGCATCCACTGCAGGCTTGTCATCCTTAGTCAATTAATGAGCAGGTCCCTGTAATCTGGTCCTAAATATACACCACATAGTTGGGTGAAGCTTGCAGAAAGGGGGCCGGGATCATTGTTCTGACTGTGTTTTGTTAAGACTTCTTTAATCAAAACATTCATCCAGATAGAGAGGCCGGCTGCATATTTTGGCATCGCGACCAAGGGGAGCAGGGACGAGGCTGGGGTGGGGAGGGAGGCCTTGGACGAGGGGTTGGTGTTGCTTGCTTCTTCTTTTTCTCTTTTTTTCCCAAGTGCTTGGAAAGCAGCTATTTAACTGGTGTGGAAAAACAAATAGAAAACATACATGGAGGTCATGACTTCTCAGGGATTTGTTGAAAGTCTTTTTTAACAGGGATAGAAGTATCACCCCCCAAGCTGTGTGGGAGTGTGTGAGATGCTCAGCCCATCCCTGTGGCCTTTCTGCCCTTTTTTTTTAAAAAAAACATGTTTTCTTTCGGCCCAAATGGACGGAGAAGGTGGAACTAGGCAGGACACACAGCTGTTGTTTGGCCAGGTGCCACCTGGAAGAACAGCCCTGGCAGGATGGGTTTGGTGCTTCCAGGGAGGGTCTCCATGCAGGTGCAGCAGGGGCTGAAACTGCAGATACAGGAGTGTCCAAGGGCTTCAGCCCACCCTGCCTGCAGGCAACTTCACACTCAGGCCAGCAATGACTCCTACAGCTCTTGTGTCACCTGCAGAGCTGGTTTTTAAAAGTATCATGCACTGTCTGTAGAGACTTCACTGGCATTCAGCCTGCTTTTCCCCTCCACATCTTCTCCTATTTGTAATTTCCCTGCACTTACAAGTTCAGATGCTCCAGTGACTCCTAGACCTGAGGTAGCCAGTTTGAAACTCCAAGACCTCTGTTTTGACACTGCAGTTGCCATGGCATGCTGAGGGGTATCCCACTGGCTTTAAATCAGACAGTCCAATTACAGAAATCCCACTAACATGAACTGTGATGTAACTGCAACATCTATGGACCATGAGCAGTGATGGGAGGTGGGCAGGGATTAGCTCATGGCCAGAAGTGGCTCCCCAGAGTTGGTCCCAAGACATGTTCTTTCTTGTGTTCTTCACTTCCCTTCAAGCAAAAAGCATTTTTGTCTTATTTTCTTATTTTCCCCCTCCAACTCTGGAAAAGGGAAAGGAGTGATGAAACTGAGCTTCACACCGAAGATGAAAAACTCCTTTTACAGTCTACTCAGCCTTCTAATGTATTACTTTAAATTTTGGTGCTAAAAAGAAAGCCATAATGGGTTAATCACATGCTCAAACTAGAGACTGCTCCTTCCTGTTTTCCCTTCTCCAAACAAGCTGGGAGTTTATCTTCTTGGCAACTTTGGGTTAAATCAGTTTAACCTGACACCCCCTCCTTGGCCATTGCTGGTCTCCCTCATGATGGAAACTTGGGAGTGCTGGAGGAAAACCAGTTGAGTTGGCAGCATCTTTCGTTTTGTGACAGCCACGTCCTCCTTGTGGAGATACTTGTTCTCACAGCCCATTCACTTTGCACTGTTCCAGTCCTTCCTATCAGAGGCTGCAGTAAGAGGATATTGCTCTCCCCAATGCCAGAAGGGTCCATAAATCAGAGGAAAACAGGTGTCTTCCAAGTCCAGAGCAGTATATTTTGCAGCCCTGCAGTAAAAGCCACAATGCCTTGTCAAGGCTGGTTAACAGGAGGGTATCCTCCCTTCATAAAGGAATGATAACTCGAGCTCAGATGTCAGCCTCTGACCCAAGAAGGGCTGGTGTGAATTTAGGGCCGTTCGCTTTGCTGGAGGAGCCAGCAGGTTTTGGGATGCTGTTCTGGCTCCCTGGCAGCCCCCATAAGCTGCCTGTCAGCTCTTGAGATCCTTATCTTTCACAGGGCTGTCAACTGTGTAAAGGTTCCTGACCTGCATGGTGCAGGGAAAATCCTTCATAGCAGGATCCCTTACTTGTCTCCTGGCCTCTGCCCACGTAAAGCTCATAAACCAGAAGACTAATAAAGAGAACCCAATCTTTATCATGTTTTAAAAAAATGAATGTAGTTGTCGTGATCTGGGAACAACTCCCTGCTCACAACTGGAGATAAGCATTACGAGTATGGAGGCGGAGCCCTCCGGTCAGGGAAGGATGGATGGGGTTTGTATTGAGGTGCTGGACTGGAACTCTGGAAGCTGATGGCCAACTCTCTGCCTTGCCATAGTTGTCCCTTTTGACCCTGGGTGTGCCGCCTGCTCTTTTCTCTATTTAGCCTGTGAACGCTCTGGGGAGAGAAGGAGAAATAAGGAAATAAGGCATTTTCATTATTAAGAGTTCCCCTGCAGCTGTTGGTGATGATGCTGTTCTTGCTGTTGTCTGGAATTTGGATATTTCACTGGAGATGAGGCTGGAAATCCTTGAGTCATCTGTGGATTAGGACAGTGGGAGAGAGGAGTCTCAAAAGCCAAGAGAATTGAACGAGATATAGGAAGATAATAGCTGGAGAGGTTTTAGGATCACTGTCTATTTCATGGCAAGGGTTGGATTCCCATTTCCCTATCTCAGCTTCTTCTTCTCCATCTGCAGGTAGAATTAGGGTTGAAGATCACCTCTGCCCACATGCAGGTGAGGAAAGGCACACAGCTCCTTATTCCAGTGTTGGTACTATTGAGTTTTGATTGACATCATATTACAGTTCGAATGCACATTCCCGAAATACACTCTCATCACTGGAACAGAACAAGGCTAAACAAGGTTGTCAGAGGATTGGGAAATGTAGTGTAGAGGAGCAGGAACGATAACACTGTTACTCCACATATGATAGTGATTTGATACTGGACTGATTCTAGAGCAGCTCCACTGTAGCCAATAAATCCAAAGGAGGAAAAAAAAAAAACCATAATCAAAGTTGATGGTGCTTATGTGTGTCCAAAAAAGTTATTTGCAGATAGATGTTCACAACTCTGGCATTGTGCCTCTGCCCAGAATACTTGTTCAAATATTAAAAATTAGTAAATAAAAAATGTACTTAAATGTAGTCCTGTGTCCATGAATTTTCAGCTGAACTTTGGCAGTAAGCCCTAAATGTGATAAAAGACTCTGCACCGATATATTTTGCTTTTCCCTTCTTTTTTTTTCTTCTTTTATATTTGTCTTTTCTTTCTCTCTGTCTCTACAGACAAAGCTGACAGCATAGCATACATCTTGAGTTATGGCTGATGCATTTTTCTAAACTAAAGTATCTTGTTAGCCCTTATGCTAATGATTGCAGCAGAATCCAAGCCTCTGTGGAAATTTATGGGAAGAGAGGTTACTGCTGAGCATCGTCTTGGACTTTGGATCTTCCTCTGGGTCCCTCCAGAGCTAGACTGAGCCAGTGCCTTGTATGTAACATCAAGGTAGAAAGTCTTGCTGTCCCCATTTTACAGATGGACTTTTGAGAGACAGGAGGAATAAAGCCAAATGCTTCAAAGACACTTAGTGGAGGTTAAGTGCCGAGTTTCCTTTGAAGGTTTAAACCCAAATGACATGCTTGTGATCATGTAAGAGATTTGTATCACCCACGGGAGCAGAACCATTTTTTCAGGGTAGTGTCATAACCACTCCACAATCCTTCCTCTTTCTTCTCCCTAAAGCTCCCACTGACTTCAAAGGTGCAGAATTATGGCCCACATCCCACAGCAGTGTGAGCTCAGACGTGTGTACAGAGCTTTATCCACACATATTCCATCAGGGATACTGACTCAAGTAAAGCTACTCAGACAGTGGGGAGGGGAAGAAATTTTTGCAAGGCTGGGATTTCTTTTTTATTCTCATAGTCCCTTCCTTTAACCTCCAAAGTTGAACTGAGAAATGCAGAGTGTACCTAATGACTTGAGTTTGGGGTCCCTCTGTACTGTCCATAGGAGAGCTGTAACCCAAAGAAAACAGGAATAGCAAAAAGGAGGAGTGCTACCTTATTAAGTAAAACCAAAATATTCTTTATTTTGAACACCTCCGTGAGATACATTGTTAAGTTTCCACTAGAATGATATACATATATGAGTTGGTTGGGGTCTCAGAAAACTGCACAGCTTGCAGAGACTGGACACAAAGAATCTATTTCTCTCTTGTCATGGGTATCCAGTACAAGTGAGCACACCCCAGATGATGTGATTTTCTGCTGATCCAGCTGTTACTCTCCTAGGTGAACAGCAAAATTAGAAGTTTGGATTTTTCAACAGTCACATCATCCACTCTATTGTACATTTAAATGTACAATGTAGCAGTATTCAGTCATTATTAGGAGATCAGTCCCTCACCCAATGGCACAGCAAATGTCTCATCCATTCACTCTCAGCTCAAAAACAACAGATACATATCATTGAAATGTTAAAATTAACTTTTTCACAGAATGGAAACAAAATAAAAGTAGAAGAGGGAAGGTGCATCTTTTTGGTGCCTGTTTAGCCCATCCTTTTAAACTAGCAGGTCTTCTCTTTTAAAAAAAATAAAACCAAACTTAAATTCTGGTTCCAGTTAACAGTTTCCTAATTGCGTGTGACTGTTTCTTAACTTCCTGATCCCTGTCTGGTTTAAGGGTTTCTTAAATCAACAGGAGCAGCTGTCTCCCTGAAGCCAGGCATGGTGTGTGTCACTGGCTGTGGAAAGGACCTGGATACAGGGAGGAGCAGGGGTGATTAATGGGGCAAGTGTCACAGCTCAGTGTGGTTGCACTACTGTGTAAGGGCATACTTACTGCAGTCATTTATCTTCTGCCCTCTGCCACACACACACAGAAACACACGTGCAGATTTGGCTTTTGCCAGGAGTGAGAAATGCAGGAATGCACACGGTGCAGCAGGACTTGCAGCTGATGCTGTGCCTCTCTAGGTGATGCCTGCCTTTGTCTTGTTCCTTGGGCAAGCCAAAGGAACGTTGACAAAACCCAGTCCATGGTTTTAAGTTTATCTCTCTGCCATTGGCAAGCTTTTTCCCACAGAAAAAAAGGAAAGAAAGATAGGGGGGGAAAAAGGCAAGTAAATGGCTCTGTTTTGTGTACTGTACTTTAGGTTAGATAAAGAGAAGGAACAAACTATAGGTTAAATGTTGGGTGTAAGATTGCAAGTGATGGAGTTGCACAAGGAGATGAAAGGTGCTTCCCCTCTTGACAAAGACCTTGTTGGTCTAGGTCTAAATACAACATCTGGTTTTGGGCTGTCTGGATCTCCATCATCAGTGGGATGCACAAAGCTGCTTGCTCCCCCAGCCCTGCTGCTCCTGCTCTGTGTAGGAGCAGGTTGTACTCACAGGCAAGGCTGTGCTTTGCTTTCCCCAAAGCATCTCAGGTGAAGGTCCCAGCCTTCAGTTCCCTTCAGCCAGAAGCAGGGAAGAAGAGACTTTCTTATGTGGGTATTGAGCCTTCAGATGCTTCCAGAAAATGTCACCTTGCAGCTCAGTGCCTGAGGGCTTCCCTGACTCCTGCCTGAGAGCCCCAGGATAGAGGAGATGCAAAGGCTTGTGATATCTCCATGGACCAATTGATTTGCAGCTTTGCATTACAGTGTAAAATAACTACTCATTCCTCAGACTTTATTCCTACAATGTAAATCTCTCCCACCTGGTTTTTCACCAGGAATGGAAGCCACTACATCCTTTGCTGCTGTAGCCAGCAGCATTTTATCTCTTTGACACCATCGGTCTGCTCCTGCATCCCTTTGAGACAAACACGTATTCTTGCCAGACATGGAGGCAGCTTCCTTGGGTTTTCACAGGAAACTGGTGTCTCCAATAGGTCTGACTTAATGGGACTTATTACTTGTTGAGTGCTGGCTCAGGGCTAAGCTGAGAACAAGGTGCAAAGTACTTGCATGCTCTGAGGAGTTCACAAGTTACACTGGTGATGCCAAGCCATGCTGGAAAGCCTGAAGGAAGGAATGACTCAGGGTAATGCGACTGAACTCTTGAAGAAAGACATGCTGTGAGGAGCATGGTGATTTGGCAAAGCAGGTTGAGAAGCAGTTTGGAAAATCAAAGGTCCAGCTGGTCTGTGAGACCCAATAGGCTGGGGCAGGGTGCCTGAGATGGAGTGTTAGCTCCATCCCCTTGGAATTCCCTGGTGTGCCAGTTTTGGCCAAAATCTAGCAAGGTATCCTCTGGGAGAAAGTCAGGTCTCGACCACCCTTCCCCCCACCAGGTTCAGGAAAAAATTAACAAACACACAGGAAAAGGATAATAATGCTAAATAGTAAAACCCCTCGCTATAACAAGAAAACCTGGGAAGAAATTAGAGTCCTCTCATAGGTGTAGTCCCTCCTTCTCGGAGCTGCCGTGGGGGGTGGCCTTAGGCCCCCTCCGGGCCTGAAGAGAAGTTCTCCTGATGTGTTCTGATGTTGGTGAAACAGTCCAGACTGAAAAAAAAGAAAAAAAACCACCAAAATCCCAGGAAACACTCTGGAGAAAAAGGGAAGGAGAAAAAAAATGAAAAAAGCTGGCTGAAGGGACAGGCAAGGTGCTCCCTCCATGCTACTGCTGCTGGGGAACACAGAGGAGTCTCTCTCTCTGTGTCCTTGGGAACTTGCTTTGAAAAGTCCGTTTGCTTTTTTTTCTCCCCTCTCAAGCTCAGTTTAAAGGCAAAAAATTAATTTTTTGGCATAGCGCCGCGATAGGGGATACACATCACAGAGTCACCCCAAGACACCTGCTTCAGGAGATGTGGTCCCGTTTTCTGACTCACTCAACTGGGTACAGCCTTAGGTATGAATCCAGAGCGAGGTGTAGACTTATCCTGCATAATGCATGGTGAGAAATCTCTTCTGCTTGGATATTGGACCTCCCATATATTAGGAGTGATGCAGATGGGGCTGCAATGAAAAAGCTTTAAGGAGAGTCACTGGGAAAATGCAAATCAGTTTTTCTCCCTAAGACTTGCTGAAAGCTTTTGGAGAGGCATTATGAGTGAAGAGGCTGGGAAAAGACAAAAATTGTTGTGATGAAACCATGTGGCTAAGTGGAATGGGAAGAGATGGGCTGAAAAACAAAAAAGAAAGGCAAGTTTTAGAAAATGAGTACAGGAATTTGGTATAGTAGAAAACCAGAGAAAGAATTAACCCGAGTAACAGAGTCACTGCACCAAGTATTCCAGCACAGCGAGTGAGGGATGGTCCCCTCTTGGGCTGTGCATGCAATGTCATTACCACCAACTCAGATTAACACTGGAAATCCTGGCAGCTTTACATGTACCTGGGGACTCAGAAATCTGAATCTGGGGCTTGCAGCTTAAGCTGCTTTCCAGTGGTGAGGCACAGAAAATCACCAGAACATGTCTGGGTCCTGCCAGCGGTCATCAAACGCTGCCCCCTTAGAGCCCTTCCCTCTGCAGGGCACGTGGGCTCCCAAACCCTCGTGGCAGACCTGGGACCTTCACTGTGTCATAACAAGTTGTTGTTCTAATAATCAGAGACTTTTGGCTTATCTGCCTGTTCCAGCTTGGATCTCGGCTCATTCCTGGGTCTGCTGCCCTGACAAAAGTCCTTGGGGTTTCAGCCTTTCTGCTGTGTCTGTGAACATCTCTCCTCACAGAAGCAGGGACTGAAGGAGCAGTTCTTGTGGAAGTCTCTTCCTCGGATATATCAGGAATGCTCTAGGGATTTATGTGTTGGAATGCATGGTTTCCTCCGGTGAGACGTAATAGCTTGTAAGGATGAGGGGGTTTACCCTCTGTGCATCTTCCTATGTCTGCCTTTGCTATCCTTTCCTCTTTTTAAACTGTCAGGTTCATGTACAAGCCAAATCTTACAGTCCTTACTCAATTCATGCTGACCTCAGCTGAGAACAGATCACAGGAATTTGGTATTAAACAGCCAAAGATTTTTTTTGAACAAGCAGAGAATAAAGGTCCAAGTAATTCACCCAAATGTAATGCCTGAAACTACATTTTGATGAAGGGACAGAGAAAAATCAAAATTAACTAGTTTCCTTTACTAAAATAGTAGTTTCACTTTAAAAAAAAATTATAATAATTTTTTCTTTTCTTTTTTTTTTTTTTTTAGAATTCCTAACAACCTCCCATGCTCTGATCCTCTAGTGGATTTTTGTGTGATAGTGATGCTCAGGTGGCTTAAGTAAGGCTGGATTAAAACATGCAGTATTTTGGGGGTTCCTCAACCAATGCCACCTGAGCTATGGCCTCTCTCTCTGTTTCAGGTCCCAAACTTCATCAACACAACACTCCCCCCCCATGAGCAGGTGACGGCTCAGGAAATAGACAGCTACTTCAGACAGGAACTCATCTACAAGAGGAATGAGAGGATGGGGAGAAGAGTGATGTCACTTCTAAGGGAGAACAGAGACAAGAGCTTCTTCTTTGCCTTTGGAGCAGGTATGGCATGATTTTTTTTCTGTTTTACTCAGTTACCATGATTGGAAGTAAAGTGTCTGGCGTGCTTAAGGTTTCTGGGCCTGTGAGAAGGTTTCTCAGGAGGCTTCCCTTTGAAGCAGAAAGACTTGTGTGTGTCCAGACCCGCTTCTAAAATGGAGTGAGTTGTTGTAGGAGGTGGGTCTAGGTCCAGCCAGGCTGCACACAGGCTCGACTCACTGTGTTTTCCATCTGACTGTAGAAATGTGGAGCTGTAAGTATTTTCCATATTATTGTGTTTGTTCCCTTCCCAGACCTGCGGGCTGCTTGGCCAGGGGTGTAGGAGATGGTTTGAGTGCCTTTGAATCTGCAAGCCCAGGTGCTGATGGCAGTGAACACAAACCCTTAGGTGGCCCAGGCACGTATGTGGCTCTGGGTGCTGGCCCAGGGTTTCAAACCTTTTGGGGTTGCTGCAGTCGGACCTTCTCAATGGGTGACTGAGCTGTTCTGGTGCTGTGTCTGTACAGACTGGCTGCTTGGGGGCTTTGCACAAGTGCAGGAGTTGTGTGTGTAGCTAAATACCAGCATTTTAAACCGTGAAGTGAAACTCCAGTGTGTCCTTCTGCGTGTTTAAGTGCTCTTCCTGAAATCTGCAGAACAAAGATGTCTGCAGAACTCCTATGCGCCTGCTATGAGTACATGCTACTGTCCTTTCTCTCCCTTTTTTATTTCCATTCCCCTTTCCGATGGAATTCACATTTCTGTGTGATAAGAGTATAAATAATAACTGTTCAGGCCCCAGCTCAGCAGAATCCTGGGCACCAGCTTAAGAGTCTCTTTGAGCTCCCTCGACTTCAAGGCAGCCTGAGATTGCTGTGTTGAGAACCAATCTGCTCCTCCTGCTCCCTCTCCTTGGCAATTTCTCATTTTTGACAGAACTTTGCTTCTCATCCCATGGCTCTTGCTATGAACTTTGGCAACAACTCACCTTTCGCTACTCACTTCAGTGGGAATTTTGATTAAAGGCTGTGGGTTTTAGCAGAGACACGTGCATTTTGATGTATTTATTTTTTGAGTGTATCCAGACTGAATTTTCCCAAGCTTATTTAATCTCAGGCTTGGCTGATATTTCTGGCCAAGGAGTTTTGCTTAACTGTTTTTACAGTAGGAAAATATATCATGATGGCTCATAATTGGACAGGCATTCATAAAAACCAGCTTGTCTAACCCAAGGAGTGAGGTTTATCGGAGATTATCGAACATGATGGCTTAGATGTAGTTTCCAGTTTTGGAAATCCCTTAACCAGTGCATAAATGGAGCTGAGAGGATAAACTGGGCATCACAGCCCACTTGTCCTGCTCTCCATATTTTTCCAGGGCATCAGCTACAGACCATGGCTTGAGACAGGACCTTGGACTAGGTGGCTCATGGATCCAAGCCACTGCAGCTATTTGTTCATGCTAATAACAGAAGGGAAATTAAGCCAATGGATACTAATTACACATTACATTCTTTAGAAAGGCACTTTTAACTTCTGGGAGGTTTGAGCTTTCCTTCCCTGTCCCCACCAGAGAGCACCTACCTGAAACTCCCAGGAAGCATCCCCTGGGAAAGTTGGCTCATAAACAGCAAGTCTCATTTTGTATTTTAGGCCCATTTCTGGTGATGTTGAAAACTGCCTTTGTTGCTGAGTTGTTTTGTTTCCCCAGTGCTGACCATGACAGGACAGAACAGACACACGCAGATGGATTTATTGAAAACTGGGATGCGGGAGATGCCGAGGAAAGCTTTTTGTTTTGGGTTCTTTGTTACAGCATCCCTTTGGCTTTTCTCACCAAATTGGGCCATCCCTGCAGGCTAGCCCTACTTTAAGTACAATTAATTCCTGCTTTCTTCTCTGGGATGTTTTTTTCTTCATGCAGCGAACACTGAGAAAATTACTAATTTTTTCAATGCCAAAACTTTTATGTGACCAAAGTGCAGGCAAGTTCATTTCCTCTTCTGATTCAAATACAGGTTTTTTTTTCCTGAAGGTTTTTTTGTTTCCTCTTTTCCCCCATGCACTGAATTAGAAGAGTGGCTTTTATTGATATATCTTTTATTTTGCATCTTTATACATAGTTCTTGAATTTTAAGGGGTTTCTTTGGTATGTGCTTGGGGCATGAATTCAAATTGCTTTACAAAATCTTGAGGGTTTGGTTTTGCATTTTATAAAAGTAAAGGATGTTTTTGATGAAAGTTGAGGCTTTCACATATTCCCATGAATTCTGAAGAGCAAAATTTTAGGAATGCACTTTTGGTTAGGATAGTCATGACAGAGTCTACAGGAGTTTATTTGCTCCCAGAACAGTGCAATTTAAGATTCTGCATCTCTAAGAGTAACATGATGAAGGAGAAATAATTTGAAAAAAGAAATATTCTGGACAAGGTACTTCAGAAGATATTGCACTTTATGCCAAGTGTGATCTCTGCATTAATCCCTTAATTTTGAGGATATTGGAACTAATGGATGAATAGTAATTAAATTATATATGTGTATTATGAATTGTTTTCCAAATTTCATAATCTCCATCATAGTTCCTGGGAAAGGAAGAACTGGATAAAACTGTGCTGCCAAATAAAATTAGGAAAATAAGTATTTTCCTAAGTAGGAAAATAAGCCTTTTATGAGAAAAGCCCCTTGGAAACACTTCAGCAAATGCAGTTTTACAGACCAGGGCTGCTCTAGGAGGGAGCCCCAAGCCCTGCAGGATGATTCATATGGACTCAGAAGTATCCTGTAACTCCCAGGTATAACTGGAGCCAAGGGGCTGGGAAATACGATCTTACCCAGAAAACAACCCCCCTGAGGCAGAGCCCTGCCTGTTCCTGTGGTGGCCTTCCTGCAGGGAGCTGTACCTTGTGGAAGCTGCCGTGGTGAAGTTTTACCTGGCTTTTGCACAGCTGCACTCAGCCATTGAGGCTCTTTTGCTTTCTTGGGGCATCATCCTCAGCTTATTTTAAGATGCCAGTGCCACGGATGGGTGCTTCTGTAGCACCTAATAATGAATTTGTATACTGAGCTTGCCTAAGACAGAGGGCACCACGCAGGTGTCTTTGCAAATCACAGTCAGGTTTGGCTCGGTGTGTCCTGCTCCATGACTGTAGAACCAAAAAACCTCACAAAAAACCCAAAAAAAATCCAGTGAGTGGCTTCCAAATGAAAAACAAGATGATGATATCCTGGCAGCCTGGTGGTGCAGGAGCCTGGTGCCACAGAGCTGGAGGATGCAGGTGTCTGTCTGCAGAAAGTGTGGGGTCAGAAATCCTTCCTGGGCTGAAACACGGCAGAGTGTAAAGCCCTGTCCCTACAACAAAAAATGCACTTTACCATCAGAAAAAAAAACATATGGAGGGAGATGTGGCAACCCCTCTGACCAGATCTAAATAATCTTCACATAGGGACAGATTCCACAGCCTTATCCCAGCAGATCTGGAGGTCAGGTCACCGCTGGAAACACCCGCTCAACTCTCAGATGGAAGATGTGGCCACTGAACTGATTGGAATAGAGCAGGCAAATTAATTTAGTTGATCAACTCTGCGTGCTGGTTATTACCTATTTTATACATAGATTTTCTCACTTCTTCATCCTGCCTTCCTGTTAAGAAGGAGGCTGATCAAAATCTTTCAGCTGATAGTTTTTCAGTAAAAAATTGGGTGTTCCAGGAAAATGGAATTTTACTGTTTTCTTCTGGAAAAACAAGCCCACTTTTTGCAGATGTCAATCAAAACCCCAGGTGCTTGGGTGTCATTGTTCTCCTGTAAACTGGGATTCCCACTAAAAGTTTTACTACATGCCATTTTTAGAGCTGTGCTGAAAGACCTTGTGGTGCATTATAGGAGGGTTCAGGGTCTGGCCTGTAACAGCACGAGGCTCTGAAACATCCAACAGACAAATCCTGGGGACAAAGGAGTGGGCAGGGGACACACATTTGAATACCCAAGCAAGCTGAGATAAAATAGTTTTTCATAAAGTGAAGTGAAGCTTTTTTATGCTGTTGAAAGATGAGGGATTTTTGTTCCAGTCAAAAGTATTAAAACAAAAAAAATTACACAATTTTTAAAAGAGCTTTTCAGTTTTCTGTCATTCTTAAAAATAAAAAATAGACTTTTCAATAGATTTCCCCCTTTTCTGCCTTCCATGACTTTACTCGCTATTTAAATATGTTGGAGTAATTCATACTTTTAATTTATTCCTTTATAAAACACGTAGAAGTGAAAATAGCCATTTATTCTTTCTACTTTCATTTCTTTCTCTTCTCCAACAAAAATACAGGCTCTGGGTAAAAGGGACCCAGCTGTGTACCCACTTTCGCAGTTTTTGTTCTTCTCCTGCCAGAGTTTACCATGTCCAGACTTAATGTGAAAATCTCACCATACCTGTATTCACAGTAACTGTACCCTAGGACTGAAACAGCAGTTATTGTCTGTGCAGTTAAATGATATTTTTCATTTAATGGGCAGGGTAACGTTTCCCTTTGAATGAATAAAGGTAGCTAGATAGAGCATTTCCAAGTAAAATTTGGGCATTTGCTTGGGTTTTGTGTTTTGAAAATCATGATGGTTTGCTTGGAATTATTGATCTGTAATAACAGTGAAGTGCCTTAGACCTCATTTATACAAACAATTTATAAAGGTCCTTTTACTGTCAAGAAAGAGACACACTGCCAAGAGCACACGGGCTGTTAAAAAGAGTTAATATTTTGGCAACTAAGACCATACACATGAAGTCAATGTTTAAGAAAAAAACCACTCTGGTTTATTTCATTTTTATGGGCAAATAATTTTCAAGTAACACTTATGATAACAGATGGATAAATTTATGTCTGCAGTTAATTTGAACGATAATTTCCTTAGGATGTTTTACTTGTGTTTTTTTTTCTTTCTTTTATGAGAGCTGTCAGTTTTGTAGCTGAGGGCTGGATTTACTGCTTCAGATATTCAGATGCTGCTCCAGTTCACAATGTTTATTAGCAGCCAAATCAGTAGGCTTTGAGGCAGTGGGTTTTGTTTCTTAAAACAATAAATATATCATGGAGAATATTCTTTTATTGAGACAGAGTTGAAATGCAAGTACCATAGCATCTCCCACAGCAAGAAGGGAAGCAAATTGTCTCTGGACCATGGTTCTGGGGTGGAGGAAAGCACGTTTAACCACGCCACCAGCCCCCACAGCATCTGAGAGGTCAGAGAGGACCCAGCTGTTGTCTGTGGTGTGGAGGAAGCCAGATTGCCCTCGGCTCCTGATGAAGCTGGTGATAGCAGGGATCTGCTTGTGTAAAAGTTAGAGCACTCTTGCTCGTCTTCTGGCTTAGGTGGCTGAGTTTAGGTACATATTTGTTGATGGATTAGGCTTAAATTTCTGATATGTTCTTCAAGAAAATAAATACAGACTCCATTGTAGGTGTCTGTGTGCTGCCATAAGGCACAGGAATTCATCCTGGAGCAGGAACAGCAGCTGTAGAATTTGATCATTTCCATGCCCAGAACAGGTGAATACCCTGCTCATCCTGCAGAGTTCTCTTGGTCATCACTGGATGGGCAGTGTCATCAAGAATGACTCTGATCATCATAAATTAGACTGTTAGCAGGAATCACAGAATAGTTTGGGTTGAAAGAAACCTCTAAAAGTCATCTGATCCAAGCTCTCAAACAGCAGTGTTTCCTGCTTCCAAAGTAAATGTTCTCTGGTGGTTCTTCATAACAGGGCTCAGAAGTGGGTTGCACTCCATTTTCAGCAGGGAAAGAGATAATTGTGCAACTTTCCAATAGGATGGGGCTGGTGTGAGAGCACAGTGAGAATATATAACCTCCTCCTTGTAGTCCTCAGCTCCAGCTATTTCCCCGTCGCCCTCTCTGCAGATTATTCCCAAGGGAATTCCAGCACACACCATTTTAGATACTCGATGTACCAAAGACAGAAGCAGGCTCACCCTTCACCTTCTGGAATCAGTAGGAGCGACAGACATCTCCAAGGTAACTCAGGTCTTGCATGGTCCTGAACACCACTGAAATGTTCTTATTTTTCTCTGAAAAACAAGGCATGACTGGGAAGACACCCAGATGATGTAGCTTGAACATGCTTCATCAACGGGTAACGAGGTGACCACAACTGAGCTGGAACATTATGGATGTTGAACTTGGGGGTGGGGAGGGGCCAGAGGAGAGGTGGCAGTGGTATTTTGTTGGAAAATCATATTTCTACTCAGTAGTTTGGAAAAGGAGAGGAAGTGATGGATACTCTGAGCAACTTAAACTCAACTAATTAAAATCCTGAGAGCCTTTGTGAAAGCCATTAGCACCTGCCACGGGATCTGGCACTGGGGTTCACATGTGTTCCTTGGAAGTGTTTTTTCAGGAGGGAAGTGCCTTGAGGCCGCTGTCCAACTGCGCGCCGAGGGACGGGGATTTACAGATGTTGAATATGCAGATATTTGTACTCCTGACTGAGGCAGTATTGAGTGCAAATCAGGCACCAAGCTGCACCACTGTTGTGTCACCAGGAACCAACTCATCGCAAGTCTGGTCCTCTCTCCACCAGGATTGTGGAGCTCTTTACCATTTTCACTCGTCATCTCCAATCCTGTGTAAAGGAAATAAAAGGAGGGGGAAAAAAAGAAAAAAGGAAAGCACTTGCAGGCTGGAATATAAAGAGACTTTATCCCCCAGGTCAGGCGTCCTGATCCAATGCTGATTAGTGGTGCTACTGACATCACCAGCACAGTTCATCAACGGGTTCTCTCAGTGGAGCAAGAAGTTGGCGACCAGGAGATTGAACTTGGCCAGCCTACAAAAGAGAAGAAAAGGGTGAATTAACAGTTTGCAGATGCTAGAATTCCCCCTGCTCATGTTTATTTGGGCATCCAGATGCTTGTAGTGAGGTCAGCCTGTTTTTGTGTATGGACTTTTTTTACTATTAGTTTTTAAGGCAAAGTATCGCTTTGCTTTTAGAAATAGACTTGCATGCTAATTTTGACCAAAACCATGCAACTGATTCATTTAAAAGTCTTCATTAAACAGGCAATGCCTGATTCTCTTTTCAGACACTCTGTTGTAAATCAGGAGATACTCCACTGGGGAAAAGCTTGTTCCAAGTGCAAATCCAGCCTGTAGCCTTTTAAAATGTAAAAAAAAAATTGAGGGAACATTTTTTAATGTACATTGATCTTGTATAATACGGGGGTTTGGAAGTCCCTGAATATTTGCTTTTCACCTGAAGCTTAAATCGGCAAAGAGCGCCTCAGTTAGGGAGGCCAAAATAAACCTGCCTGCACCACCTTTTTGTGAAAAGGGAACTTCTGTTCTGAAGGCTGACTCCTGTAATTCTAATTTGAGAAACTCTTGTTGTATAACAAGATATTAATTGTAGATTGTATAATAGCCTATGCAATGGCAAGAGCTGTCTTGAGGCCTCAGTCATCTGCACCAACCAAGTAAGGCAATACACGTAGCAGGCAAAAAGAACAGATTCCTGTATTTGGGATTGCAATTTGTTTTTTTCTCCTGGTATGTCATCCCCTAAACTGTTGAGGGAAGCTGGAGAAGCCCTGGACACTGTTTGGTGGTCTAGGGGAGAATTCATTGTGCTCAGCGAGGAGCCCAGCCTGGCCGCTGCCCACCTTTGCTTTCATTGCTGCTCCACTGAAGGTGGGTGCAACCCCAAACCCAGGGCTTTGTTTGCTAGTTGCAGATATTCAAATAAATGCTGAAAGCAACTAAAATGGGCCTTGCAAACTGCAGTGTGTACATTCACCATCTCTGGTGTGATTCTGCCTGTGACGAATGGGGAAAGTTGCCTGTGCGCTGTAGGATTTGGGTTTAAAGAAGCACATACATTAATGTCAGCTCCTCTGGGTCCCTGACATTTTCATATCATATTTATTATTATGCCTGTGCCAAGTTCTACTGTATAAATCTAATTCTGCCTGCCTGCTCTCAAAGGAAAGAAAACTCTATTGGCCCCTCCTGTCCTGTAATATAGGGATTTTGGCTATGCCCTTACTGTATTTCTCCTCAACATTTGAGATGTAAAAAATGTAGACATAATTTGGGAAGTTTTCTCTTTGGAACTGAAAAACCATGAGAGGCTTAAGGACTCTGCTGAACAGGAGTAGGCTTAAGCATGGGATGAAATACTTTTTCACCCCCACACACACGCAAGAGCTTGCTGTGGATCCACAGGCCACCCTGTAAGCTCTCAGGAGACCAGGCAGGGCTCCCATATAACTCTAGATTTCATAATGGGAGTGTTGAAATCAATATATGGATGCCAGACAACTCATCACTTCCCATCCCAAAACTCAGCTGAAAATTCCCATCCAGCTCTAACAGTGCTGTTGAGAAGATTTGAAAAGAACAGTGTGGTGAACCCAAGGACTGGCAAACTTCCTCTAACACCGAGGTTTCTGTGGGATGCTCCTGTGAAAGGCAAACAGATTGCAAAGGATGCAAGGATCTTGTCTCACCTGGGATACCTTTCTGGGCTGCCTGCAGTGATTAAAATATCTCTGCACCCAAGTGTACTTTCAGTTCCCCTGCTGTCTGGTGCTGTCCCAGAGCAGAAGGCAATCCAGTTACTCTGTTTCCTTCCATTCAGAGCCTGGAATGCAAGCAAAGATCCTTCAGTGGTGTTTCAAATTAATGTAAGTTGATGGGGTTGACCTGAGTTCACGTTCCTTTCTTCTGCCCCTCCTGCCTGGGTGCATACTCCGGAGGAGGAGCAGGGATGTCCCAAGGCATCCTGGACCACCATAGCTGAATCCCCTGCAGCTCCACTCTTGGAGCCTCCAGCTGTTGGAGCAGAAGCCGGAAAGGGAATAAGTAAAGCCAGGAGTTTAGGAACCAGTTTGTACTGCTTGTGGTGCGGGTCTCTTGGAGGTTCAAGCCATTTCTGACCAGTTGCAGAGCCAAGTTGCAGGAGGACTGCATATGGAGAAGAACCCGTGGTAGTCTTGGTGCCCTGGAAAGGCAGGGCACGACTGCTGGCTGGAGTCAGTTGTTTTGCAAAAGTGGATTTCAAACTGAAAGCTTTAGAAAGCCTGGCTGTAATTTATGTGGATTTCTTGAGGATTTTTACTGGTATGGAAACTGGGACTGGAAATCTCATTAAACTGGGCGTTCTTGTGAGAGTTTCAGGTTTTCTTAGTCATGGTTGTGCCAGGAATATCATCAGAGAAAACTTGCTGAGAAAGGATTTATGGATTTGGGATCAGATCCTATTCTCACTGAATTAATGGTAGTTCTGCAACTGACATCAAGGTGACTGGCATGTGCACCTGGATGAGACATTATTTATTTGTCATTTCAGGTCTTTAATCTAGGCTGCTACTTTCACATCAATACCCTCTTTATAAGCCCATTAAATCCCAGTTCCATTGTTATTTTCTCTGGTAGATCAGAAGAGATGTGTCAAGGAAAAGAAAATGTATGCGCAGTATACCTCTGCCCAAAAACAATATTTAAACATCAGAAACGTAAAGTGAAGGTAGAATTACTGAGAGGGGCAGAAGGGAAATAATTAAAGCTCCAGCAGGCAAGACGAGATGTCGTAAACTTCAGTTATTCACCTCTCTTAGACATTCAAAACACAAACTCTGCCACCGTTCAGGCATTTTATAGAGGCCTGCAGAAAGCAACAGAGGTCTCTTGGACAAAATTGCTCTGGTGGCAACTTAAACTGGGCTCAAGCCCAAGTCCAATAGCTGAGCTGCCATCTGAAACTGGAAAACGTTCGGGTTCGTGCCTGAATCTCAGCTCCCTCTCTGCTCTGTGCAGTAGAAACCCTGAGTCTGGACTGGTCTGATGGGGAGCGAGAAGAAACTTCAATCTGTGGAAAAGTGTTGCTGTTTCAAATTGGTTTTTGAAAAGATTACTCACAAAACTGGAAAATACGGTAATGCTTGGCAAAAATGGACTGACGTGGAGTAGGCAAGCCCTTCTTCGTAAAAGTTTACTAAAGAGTTATGAACTGAAATATGGCAAAATGTGATTTCAGAGCTACCAGGCTTTGCTGCCATCAACCTCCAGGCAGGCAGCAGGAAAGAAGATGCAGGTGAATAAACAAAAATCTAGATGAATCCACCTTGGAACTTTTAGTTTGCAAGAGATGATCAATGAGACCTACCAAAGGCTTAGGTTTCGATAAACTGTTGCTCATCACCTGAAAATTATTCTGCCAGAGAACTTCCAAACACCTTTTTAATCTAAACACAACATTTTGGGGGAGTTCAGCTTTGGAACTCTCTGTCAGAAAAGTGAAATCTCCCATCATTTTCCTGGAATAATGTTGCAGGAGTGAAACCTATGTGACTTGTATTTAAACTAATAACTTAAGCCTTTTCTAGTATTTTTCTGTACTTTATTATGGGAAATACCTTAAATACTGAGGTTTGCAAACTTTTTAAAGTAGTATTTATACACTGAAGGTAAATGGAGAGAAAAATCAAATGCCACCACTGGGTTAACTCGGTATGAAATTCAGCACCAGTTTTCAGTATTTATACAGAATTCACATTCACTTTGTGTTTTTCCTTGAGGTGTTTGAGGTACAGTGAAACTGCTGTGAGGTTCTTATCACTTAGCGATCTGGTCTGGTTCCAGTTGAAAATTCTGCACTACCTCTCGCTGGGAGGATTGGTTTAAAAGGAACAGAGATCTGCCAAAGAAATAAAGACTTCATTATTGACATCAATGCTATTTTTAATCTGGTTTCCTAAGGAAATGAGGCTTGGGCAATGGCAGTGTTTGTGAGTATGCGTGTGTGTATATATAGGTGTGTGTGGCTATGTCCTTCGCCCTCGTAAATTTTTCATCTGTTGGCTGATTGTAACCAAACGTGACAGATGGCTGAGTCTCCAAGATAATAAGTTCTTGCATGCTTCATGAAAATAAGCGATTGGATAGAAGAAAAAGACATTCATAGTGTGCATCCACTGAAAGGGCACAGCAGGAACTCAACTTTTATTAGAGCTCAGAAAATCCCAGTGGGAGAAGGAGGTGAGACACATCCCCATAAGACAACAGCATTTTTCTGGTTCCTTTGCACGTGGGAGGGTTTGGTGTGCAGTGCCTACATCAGACATGGCATGGTTTAAATGTAATGATGACATTTACAGCAAATAGTTGTTATTTAGAGTATCTCAGGAGCCACGTTACCTCTGGGCTGCCCTCTAATGAGGTGTTCATTCTCAAGGCCAGAGCAATAGCAGGGAGCAGGTTAATAAATGTGACGGAGGCATGGCTCCAGGACTCTATAAACCTAATGAGTCGTGGGCACTCAAACTGTGCAGCCTCACTACTGCTAATTGGCCAAGTGTGCCATCAACCATGCCCAGAAATGTTCTTAAGTGGCCAAGGGGTGAAAAGAGCATCAGAAACTCCTGTGAGTCCAGGAGGCAGCCTGGGGCAGCATTCCTGTGTGCAGAGTTCAGGAACACTTTCCCCAGAACCAAGGTCATTCCCTTGGGAGCTGAAACAGGTCACTGGCGATGGGGAAAAAAACTAAGAAACCAAGGAAAGTGTAAAGCATGACCTGGAGGAAAGAGCTTTGCAGCTTTAGCTTATCAGACAAGAGGATGGTTGTCTCATAGCAGTTGGAGAAGATGCTCAGAAAACATTGTGATGAAGAGAGTACTTGAAACCTTTCCAAAGAAAAATACAGATGGGGATCAGAAAAGCAAAGCCAGGGTTAGCTCTTAATTTTACTCTTTTTTCGCTTGAGATTGAAAATTATGTATCTGGTGTCTTGGTAACAGTGACAGCTGTTGGGGTGGGACTCTCCCTCTTGAACTCTAGGTGTCTGAAAGATCAGTGTGTGTTCTGTATAAGACCATCAGTTCCTTTGAAACCCTCAGAGGACAAATCCTCCCACTTATCTCAGATGCATATTTTAAGATGGAAAGAATTGCCCTCTGGAGATACCTTCCCACTGACCAGAGAAAACCTACAAAACTGGCCTCCAACAGATGCCTGACTTTCAGATGGGTGGGATTTATTGAACCCTGAGGGCAGGAGACAAAAATTCAGGGTGTTCTGTCCTTACCTCTACCTGACCTTGGACGAGCTGCTCAGTGCACTGAGCGCTCCCTGAGCAACGTTTTGCGTTGCTGCCAAGGGCAGAACATTGTTAGGCCTGAGGTAAATTTGCAAGCTGAAGACTGACACAGGATTGCTTTCCATCATGCCTTGGAGAGCATCCTGGCATGGTCTCAAGAGGAAAAGAAAGCCCTCTGCCACCAGCTCTGGAAAACTCATCCAGGGCTAGGTTTCTTTGGGGTAGGAGGAGGAGATGTAACACAGGACCATGGGTGACTTTCACATCCTGTCGTGTGATTCGCTTGGAGCCCAAGGTTGGCCAAATGTTTTGTCCACTGTGCAGATGCCCCTGTGAGCCCCAGTGCTCAGAGCAAACTCTCCATCTCTGTGATTGCACAGAAGAGGTGGATTTGGACATGCTGAAGTGTAAAGTGTTTCCATCTTTACTCTCCTCTTGGCTGGAGGGAACAAAAGCCACTTCGGTGCCAGCACAGTCTTCATAGCCTGGTCTGCCTGGAGACAGAACTTCAGACAGGAGAGCAGGCTCTCATGTCTGTTCATTAGGCATGGTTATCACTTTCGCAAGGGAAGAAGCAAGCAGTCAAAACAACAACAAAAAAAATTTTATATCCCATATGTCTGATCTTTCATTGTTTTCTTACAGCCAGGCCAAATCCATGTAAGCACTGTCAGTGAGGAGTGATTCGGACCTGGAGACCCTTGAAAAAGCCTTCTGATATCACTTGTTTTTTTGCATGCAAGACTTAGAGACAAATAAGAAGGTGTGTGGGTGGGTTTTCTGTTTTGTTATTTTAGCATTAAGGAGAGACTCACCAGATAGTCTCCCCTGTGGGGTCACTCACCAAGCCTGTACTATTTACTCAGCATTTCTCTGAAACACCAGCATCTTAGAAGTTGTCTTCCTGAATTTACATTCCCAGTTCAATCATCTCCCACACAATAAAAGCCCCAGTGTTGGCTTCCATTTAAGTCCTGCACTGCACAGTGCTCCCGTCAAAAGGGAGCCCTTGGTCCTGGCGCTTTTGTTTTTCTTCAGACCTGCCAATCACCCCACTTGCCTTTGCCCAAAGTTTGTTGTCTTTGCAGTTGGTCCCAGCGTGAGCTACCAAAAGCCTGGCTGAGCCTGACAGGGGATTCTGTCAGCCTAACCCCAACACACGATCCTCCACCTCCCCGCCTCACAAAGGGCCTTTTCACCGGCCCACCGCAGCCCCAAGATTTCATTTCATGTGTTACAATTAATCTGTATTTATTGCCACTTATCTTAAATGGCTAACAATATCAAGAGTTTAAAAAGTGCTTTTAATGTCAAACTGGGTCAATTAAAACTCTACTTAAAATATTTGCAGAACTCCTAGCCTGAAAGTTGCCCCCTCAGTCTGCTGTTAACCAAAATGGTTTAAATAAATACACGCAGCCTGAGGAGACTGACATTTGGTAAAATTCCTCTTGATATTTTAGTAGAATCCAGGATTAATTTCCTTACTCCTACACTCACTTGCTTTTTTATTTAATAAAAGGAGAAAAATGAATAATACTTTTGATGGTTGTAAGTATTTGAAAAATTGAAACAATCAATTAAAAACCCTCAAGAGATAGCCTCATAACTTTTAATGCCAGAAGAGACTGTTAGATTAATTGGTTTGGTCTCCTGGAATTTCATCCTGTTCTTTTGTGGACCATGTGTTTAACTCTGAACTTCAAACCATGGGCCACAAGTACTAATTTTTAACTCCTTCAGTATTGAGTGTGGGCAAGAGAAATAAAGAACTAGAACATAAGATAGTGAAAAGTTAAATAATGAAAGAGTAGCTTTTACATGTATAAGTTGGGTTTTAATGAAGGCTGAAGACAGCCAGAGGAATCCACTTTTTCCCCTTGCAGCAAATCCCCCATTTTTGCCTTGAACATTTATTTTAAAGCTCAGTTTGCAGGACAGGCCTAATAAATTGCATTAAATAAGTGCTGCTGTACTGCCCATGGGGACTCAGAACTCTCATGCAACTCACCCAAGGTTGCACTTCGTTAGGGTGGGGACACACATCAGGTGGAGAAGCCCCAAGAGGGACCCCCAAGTAGGACTTAGCTGGGTTGAATACAGGAGATGAACAGATTAAGTGAGATTCCAGGCTGAGGGAATTAACTACCTAAACTTTGGTTCACATGGAGCCACTTGGACTTAAACTTCTGATCCTCAAACACTTACTGTGAGGAGCAACATTAATGAAGCCTGGTTTCCTATGGATTTAGGCCATTTGCTTGGATTCCCAGCAGTCTAATAAGGTTTGAACTGTAGCTGAGTCATTTCTATTAATTAGGGCATTTGTATTATCTTTATGGGTCCCTGGTGTCCCTAAAAAGTCTCACTCTGCAACTTTTCTTTGCACGTGAGAGATCGGTGAGTCTCTATCCAGCCATCTGTATTCATAAAATATGTAGGAAAGGACTCTCTTGGAGACAGCTGCTCTTCTGTCTAATAGATTTGAAATTTGCCCATGGGTTCAGAATATTTCAGGGGAGATCATAAAAACAAAAACATAGACACAAAGAGACAGCAGGATCCTGTAAGCATCGTGGTTTTTGGAAGCAAGGTTAAAATGAAATTGCCATATTTATGCAGTGTGAATATTGCACAACTTGAGGACACCAAATGGTTTCAATCATTTCTTTAGTAATGTCTTCCTGTAGAATATTTAATTAAACAAATCTGACTTTCTCTTTTTTTTTTTTTTATTTTTATAGATTAGACATGGAAACACATCTTGAAGAATTTCTTTTGTGTAAGAAATAACATTAAAAAACCCCTATTTTTTCTTCTTTTGGTCCTTGCCATCCATAAGGGAAGTGTGATTATGTCACTGTGGCAGAAAACAATTATTCTTCAATATCAGTGTTCTGATGAACACAACGATACTGGCTTGTGGGTGTGTTTTTATTAGTTGCTGTCCTATTTGTTATTCTTTTTGATTTTGTTCCTTATCTTAGTCACTGTACGAACAAGCCAAGGGATGCTGATGTCTAATTGCATCCCAAGAATGGCAAGCAGCACAAAGCCAACAGCTTGCAAACAAGTCAGGCTGAAATATGTTTGCAGAAACTTTTCTTTATCTTTTTTTAATGCTTGCAAGCAGGAATGCTGTGAGTTTCCCACTACTGCTTTTCATCCCCAGGTTATCATGTCCTGTCAGCCTGGTTTCAGACCTGTGTGACAGAGCTTTGTGTGGCCCCAAATCATTTATTTCTCCTCTTTGGATCTGACACAAACGTCTCACTTGAAAAGGTCAGGTTTGAGATCTGTTTGAAGACCATTGCCTGTGGCAGTGTTGGCTGAGGTCTCTTATCTTGGACAAGGACTGCTGCCTTAGACTGACTTTTTGTTAAAACCTGTGATTTCCTCAAGAAGCCATTAAGGACTGTGTGTTAACATTGGGAGCTTTCTTGCACTGATCTGGATGCCAAAGTTCCCTGGGCAGCTTTGTGGGAGGTCAGTGATGACAGGCTGGGAAGTGAGAGCAGGGAGGTGAGAGCCCTCAAACTTGGTGTAGTCAGGGAGGAAACTGGTTCCAGTTTCCATCAGAGGCACTAGACTAGCTCCACACATCTCTGCTAGGAACACTGCAACCCATAGGCTGGTTTCCCTGGAATTTTGATGGAAAGTGGAAGTTCCTGTGGTTATGTTCCTGCTTGGAAAGAGGTGGCTTTGGCAAGAGAAGGAAACTTCTGGTAATGTTGCCATTCAGGAAAATACTGTGATATAAACTCAAACTCACTCTTTCCTAGGTATTGGAAAAGGAGCTCGTTCTCCAAGCACGGATCTGTAGGAAAACACATTTTTCTGGTTCCACCGATCAGAAAAATAAGACTTGGATTTTAATGCTATTTTCTACTAAAGTTAAGTTTTTAGGATTCTCAGACTGAGCAGGCTCTCAACTCCTCATCTTCTTCTATTGGATATGGAGGACAAAACAAGGAGACTTTGCCAAAATTTGGCTGAAATGAAGGAGATTCCTGATTGAGTCTCACCAGGGGGCCAGCAGGGAGGAGGCTGGGTACCAATCCAGTATGGCACGGGCACAGGTCTTCTATTAACGAAATACAAACACAGTTGTGTTCAAAATCTCTTCCTGCTGGGTGAGAAAGGGAAATGAACACAGGAAAATAAAATCTGAGTCTTAAAAGGGAAGGAGCTGTGCTAAGTGCAGTCGAGTTACAGCCTTGGATCACTGTAACTGTGGGAAAATGTGATGAGACAGTTTACCCAAGCACATTTGCTTTTTTCCTTCTTTGTTTTGGGTGGGTTCATTCTATGCTGTTGTGTATAAGCAGGCAGTGATGGATTGTCCCACAGTTCTGTGCACAGTATCGAAGAGTGTTGGATTTAATTGTCCTGCATTTGTTGTACAAAAGAAATGAATTATGAGCCACTTTACAGCATCTCCAGTGAAAGTGATTATCAGCACTGCTCCTTGCCAGAGATATAACTCTGTCAAGCAGACTCCCTCCTCTCTTGGGTTCCTTGGAAAAAGCTCGTGAATTTACTGTCTCTTGCCAGTGAAAGCTCGGGGTAAAACACAAAACCAAAAGCTGCCAACAGCTATATATTCAGTTCAGATGTTGTAGGAATTTCTTACTCCATTTTTTTCCTTCCTTTTCCCCTGGGTGGAAGATCAGTCAGGATTTCTGAAGCATGCAGCCGAAATAGTGCAGCAGAATGTGTTCTCAGTCGATTGCTCTTTTGATAACATAGGTGAACTGTGCGGCTGAGAAGACTTGGCTTCAGCTACCTCTGTCCAGGGCTCACGTGCATGTACAGCACAACTGGTTGTGCTGCCAGGGAGGGAAACCCTTCAACCCTCTGCACCCAACCCTATCCCACAGCTGTTTTCACGCTGCTCCTCCCTGCATTGCACAGATAACCCCAGGAACAGGTTTAAGCTGAGGCGGATGTATAAAAGGAATGTTATGAGCTCTGCCTCCGAGACATTGCACAATAACTCATGTGCAGAGGGGTGGGGAGTTGTGCTCTTTACCTTTTCTGTTGGATACTGCAGCATAATAAAGGACAGCGGGATGAATTTCAGGGACCGTAACATTGCCTGTCAGAAAGATATTTGGGGGTGATGCTTCCCAGTGTTGCAGAACAGCTGCAGTGGAGATTTTGTGTTGGGGTTTGTTTAGATCTGCAGAATTACTTTCAGTGCCTTCAGGAGAGCTGGCGCACTGGTGTACTTTGGGGACCTGTGGGTCCTGTCCCCTCTCTAGTAAGTTTTTCGTGCTGCCATTCAAACAAGAACAAGATTCCTGTGTGTTCACAGATATTTTTATGGCTGGGATAACCAAGATAAACAAGTGAATCAGCACATGGATAGAGATAACATTGTGTACTCAACTGTGCAAGCTCTTACAAAAGCTGCCTTTCTGCACTCCTCCACATGAACAGATTTCACATGGTTTTATCAGAAGGTCTACAACTGCCAGAAAGTCTGTTCTTAAGAAGAGGAAATAAAAGGGGAAAAAAAGCTGTAAAAAGCCCTGGACTGTAATGGCACTACCAGGTAGCATGTGCAATTCATTTAACTGTGAGTCTCCAAATGTGTTAGCTCATAGCTGTGGTAACACTCATGGCAGCAGTCCCCAGGCTGAAAACTGTCCTGCTAATTAATAACAGCAAGAAGCAGAGGTTGTGTGGAGTGTCACAGCGACAGGTCGTGAATTAGGAGAGGAGCACTTGTGGTCACGTGTTCTGTAAACAGAGAACTGTATTTGAAATGATTCCCTGTGTAAGTGGGATCGTGCATTTTGGATAATCAGGACTCAGGCTAGTGATGATTCCATGATTTCTTCCACTCTGTCATTCAATTGACTTACAGTCCTTTTTAAGTCAGATGGATATCAGCTGCAACAGAGAAAATTCAGCAAAGAGGACTTGGAAGGTTACCTTATGTTTTGTGCACTGAAAAGATTGTCCAAACTTTAAAAGAGTTGCTGGGAGAAGTTATGGAGTTAAATAGCAGGATGGGCCTTCTGTAGTTTGGGAAGTCCTGCGTGGCCACTTGTGCATTAAGGACCAGAGTTTCCTGGGAAGAGCTGAAAGATGACCTTGTGACAAGATGGTCCTTCACTCCAGAATGCCAATACATGGTGTCTTTTTGTAGGAATATAAGGGACAGGTTTCCCAGGGCAAAAACAAAACAAAACAACAAAACAACAAAAAAAAAAGCAAAATCACAGAATTAACTAGGTTGGAAAAGACCTTTGAGATCATCGAGTCCGAGCTGTGACCTAACAACGGCACCTTGTCAACCAGACCATGGCACTGAGTGCCACATCCAGTCTTTCCTTAAAGTTACCTTCCAGAGACAGTGACTCCACCACCTCCATGGGCAGCCCATTCCAGTGCCCAACACAACACAGCAGTATCCATATTTTATGCCACGAGACTTTACAATTTTTCCTTTGCAAATAGCTATTTGCCTGGTGGTGGCTAGATTCATTTGGGATGTGGGAAACAGAAGTTCACATCCATTTCTGATTCTTGGGTTAACACAAGGAATTGAGTTCATGACTTGCTTTTGGGGTAGTTTCTGCAGGAGGACAATGATGGCTGGAGCAGGCCTAGGATGAGTTATTCCAGAAGCATTCTCCAATAGCAGGTTACTGTGCATTATCTATTGCAGCAAATTTAATTGGATGACTTTGCTCTTAGGGTTCAGTGCATGCAGTTCCAAGGGCTAGATTTCCACGTACACAAAATCTTAAGACAATTTGGTTCTTTGGTCAAATAGGTGTTAAGTGCTCCGTAACCAGAGCCTCTGCTGAGGCCTGGGTTTTCAGAAGGCCTGAGCCTTTAGACAGCAGTTTTGAAAACCTGGCTGAATTTCAGTGCAAGCCTGGCTTTAGAGACCTTTTATATGTCGGTTGAGCACAAAGAGACAGTCTGTCTTGTAAGTTCATGCCTTCATTAGGAGGAACTGAATCCTATTGATTTCCATGTGCATTATGGCAGGATCAGACCTCTTCAGCGTGTGACCTGTCAGCACCACACTTAAAAGCTCTGCCATGGCAACCAGGGCAGCAACCCTACACCAGGGGAATGGGAAATGGCACGAGGTGGAGAAGGGACATCCTCTTCTCGTTGATGGGAGACTTCCCCATAATAGAGAAGCGGGAGGGGGAAGGCTTGATAAGTCAAGTGGCTTGATTGGTAAGCGAGCTCACTCTAAAGTAAACACAATGCCGTATGTGTCCCATTTGCCAGTGAGATCATCTGTTTCTTTGTTAGGGAAGAAAATGTGTTTCCCTTCCAAGTCCGGGGCTACTCAGGCAATTTACATGAACAAATAAAGATGAGGTTTAGCAGCACTATATAAATAAAATACGACTCTAAGTGGCCACCAAAGAACTGAGCTGCTCAAATGGAAGAGCACTGGGACATGAGCCAGGTGGCTGCTGTTTGCCATGGCTGCTTACAGTTCCCCATCCAAGCATTGCTCAGATGCTTCTTGCTGAGGTGAGGTTTATGGCTGTAGCAAAACATACTCTGGGAGGTGAACAAGCTATGCTACAGATGAGCAGCAGAGCAGAGAACGTAGCATTAATCTGTGCCTTAGCCGTGGGCTTTACAAAAAGTAGTTGGGCTCTTGCTAGAGCAAGAGAGTATGCAAAGGTGTGTAAGGGTGTGTGTGTGTGTAAGAGAATTTAAACAAAACAAACGCTTAGATTGTATGTATAGGATTTGACTGTACACATAAGCTGGAATCAGTCTAAGCTGCACCAAACTGCTTATTTGTAAGTATTATTAAACCAACAAAACCCTTCCAGAAGTTGAGTTACTGTAATATAAATGTAACTGATGTGGAAGCTGCAGGTTATAACCTCCATACAGGGCAAAAGTTTGATGGCATTATCAATGGGAAAGTCAGTGTGATGTTGGGAAGGCCAGTGCTTTGCATCTGGATGCATTTGGCCTCTCGGTTTCACATCTCCTATCCTCAGGTACTGCCACGAGAGCATTTCCAAGTGAGAGTTACCCTGGGCTGTGGCTCAGCAGGTGGGATGCAGTTGTTCCGTGCTGTTATTGGAAATATTCTTTATATCAGCTCATAGTTTTAAATGCTGAGACCTGGATATTCATGGTAGCTGACTCCAGGTACTTCAGCAAAGTAATTATATTAGTTATTCAGATATTACAGGATTTCTCCTGATAATGTCAGGTAGGAAGTAAACCTCTCCAGAGGAAGCTACAGCTCCCTTAGGAGATTGGCCTCACTCTCACAGCATCTGTCTCTCTGCATTGACTTTAATGGAGCCTTAGGTAAAGTGTGTGGTTAAATACCTAAAGTTAGGCAAAATCTGGGCTGGGAATTGGTACATCCCATGGACCTTATAAAGGGAACAAACCAGCATATTTTTTCCTAGTTGACAGATAAGAGACTCAACGAATATGCCCAAAGCTAACCAGAAAGTCTGTGGCAGATTCAGGAACTGATCGTGGGTGTTCTGAAGTCCAGTTATGGCCTTAACTGTTTCCATGCCATTGCTGTTGCTCACAGCTGAGGCTTTGCACCCCTCCAAACAAAACACATATTTCTAACATATTGTTAAGATATTTCTCTCTGTATGTATATTTCTACATAAAAAATAAGGTACGCCTGCATTTCCTAATGCCACAGTTACCAGGTGTTATTGAAGTGTATAATTTCCCACAGAAAAAAAGTCTGTTAGGTCCAACCCAGCTTTGGCTGCTGTTGGATTGGAAATAAATCCACTGAGAATTACTGGAGCCAGAGATTTCTCTTGGCTTAGGAAGCCTCTGAGCTGCAAAAGGCTGGAGGCTGGGAGGGGAGCAGGGCAAAGGATCCCTACAGAGCTGCCCTGGTGTTTGTCTGGTGGGCTCAGCCTATTCCTGATGGACCCTTCCCATGTACCCAAAATCAGCTAAAAGCTGACAACACAACTTAGCTGAGGAAGAGAGAGAAGAGCCTGGGTGGGCTCTTGCAGTGTATCAAGGAATATGAACCCAAACTTCCATTCAACTTCCCAGTATGTGCAGTGCCATGAATGCTCAAGAATCCAACATCGACAATCCCATGGGATTTTGTGATGCTGCTAGATTTTAAAGAATTAGACTATTTTTAGCATGAACAGTTAACAGAGTTCCCACAAATCAAGTTGAGAGGCATGGTTGTGATTATAGATCTGTAACATATTTGCTGTGATAAAAAACAGACCTGAGTCAGGTGATCTTGTTAGCACAATGTTTGTACACTTGGGTAATAGATGCAGCTGCGGACAAAAAAAAAAAAAAATTTAAAAAATCAGCAGTTTTATTTTAGTAGCAATTACTCATTTATAAACTGTAGCAGAGGAGTAGCTGAAATCAGAGGCAAGACCTGCAACTCTGGATATTGGGAGGGACTATAAAATGAGAAACATCCCAGTCCCAGGACAGATGTCCTTTCCCCGTTGCTGACTCTTCCCAACACCTGCTGCTCTTTAGACACTGCTTACCTTCAACTTGGCTTCGTTTTGACATAAACATTGCTTAGGGTTCAACATGTGCTCATGGGCTTTGCTGGATAAGATGGATCACAGAATCACAGGGTGGTTTAGGTTGAAAGGGACCTTGAACATCATCTCATCCCAAGCTCCCCTGCTATGGACAGGGACACCTTTCAGTAGATCAGGTTGCTCAGAGCCCCATCCAGCCCGGCCTTGACCACTTCCAGGGGTGGATGTAGGTGTGCACCTAAAACTTCCTTAAATTGAGATTTTAAGCGGTTTCTTTTAAGCTCGGTGGGAGTACTGCTGCTATCAGACTTGCTGATCTTGATTTTCTAAGGGGCTGAGTGTGCTGGAGGCTTAGCCCATTCTCAGCCTGGTCACCCCAGTAAACATTGACATTCATGATGTGTGTTATTGCCAGGGACCAGGTTCTGAGCCAGTACCTGTGCTGGTGGCTCTACAGGGCAACCTGGTGTGAGCCAGTATCGGCCCAGGGGATGCCCAGGGCTCACCACAGCCATGGATCATGGCACCCCTCATGGCATCGGTTTCCAGTTCAATTCGTTCTGGTTCCCATTCTCTCCAGTCAGCTGTTTCTGCACCTTTGTGTATGTCTGAGCTAACTGAGAAGACTGGGAGCCCTGAGGTAATTTTGAGTTTGGGAAACATGGAGAAAAATTACATTAAAAAACCCCATGCTCATTACTTACCTCACCTGTCCAGTCCCCAGTAGGTTTAAGGATTTACAAGGAGCTCTCCCAGGAACAGACATCCTGGTTTTTATGGAGCTGAGTTCAGCAGTTTGTGAGATCAGACAGGGAGCACTAAGTCCTGAATTTGTTTCAGATACTAAATTTAAAGTCTAATGGGGAACTTGGGAGCTTTTAGTTGTTTTATTCCTTTTCTTCTAAAAAAATTTTTTTTGCAAACTGAAAACAAGACCTGATGCATAAAATTTCAGGTAATAATTTTCTCTAGGAAAATTTAATTTGTTTAAAATTAAAATTATTTATAGGTTAAAAAAAGTATTTTTTGAAGGAAGTTCAGTTAAAAGTTTTACATTCCTTTACTGGAATACCAAGATAAACAGGTCCAGTTTATAATTATATAATGATAATTTTTATCCTGAACTTCAATTTTACAGAATCACATATAAAAAATTAGTTCAAGAGTCCAAATGAAAAGCTATTTTTCATCCTTTTGGGCCTGTGAGATGCTTGGCATCCAGACATCAGTCTGGTTTCTTGGCTCTTCATTATCAGCCACATGGCACTGTTCAGTCAGCTGTTCCCTTCTGCGATACATCCAAGATAAGCCTTGGAGAGGTGAAATTGCATGAATTCCCACCATTTTTGAAATGTAGCGTGTTCTTTTAGTCTGAACTTGCCTTGGATCTACTGGGCAGCATCCTCAAAGTCTGTGTAAGGAGTTTTTCCGTGAATGTAGCCCCTGCACGTTTATCCAGATCACAATGAGAGCTTTCTGGTTCTTTTTTTCCCTTTGACTCATCTGCATCCCACTTGTACAAGCTCTAACAGGGTGATCTGTGCCTTACCTTGGCTTTCGTTAACCCAGAGAGTCGTAAGCTTGGAGCTTCAAACCTGGGTACCCTCAAGCTGCGAGAAGCTTGAGGCTGAGCTCTAGAGCCAGCTCCTGTTTTCATAGGAGGTCCTTGAGGGATGCAATGAGTACTCCAGGTCATATCTTCATTGTACAGCATCTCCTTGCCCTGAAGTGTCTGAATCTGAGGCCTGGCTGTGATTGTGGGGCCATTTGGAGGCGCTCATTCAGGTGCAGGCTGTGTGGCTGGGGGAGCTGCTGACACCCTCACAGGTCTGTGGCTTCCCGTTCAGTAAGTGCTGCATCCTCCAGATGCAGGGCTTCCTTTCATCTGCTGCCCTCCTTCATGGCCTGGAGAGATGCACTGGAAGCATCTAAAAGCCTTCTGAGATGAAGTCTAGTAGCTTTACATCCCACCCTGCAACCTGAGGCTGCAAGCCAAGCTCCACCTGAGCTGAAGGGGGTGCTGGTCCTTCAGAAGCAGCCTGCTGGGCCATGGAGAAGCCAGTGGTGGGACTTGGAGTGAAAAGAGATGGATGGGACTGGGTGGACTAACAGCCAAGTGGCCTGGGAAGAGGAAGGGCTCCATGGAGCTGTGATGTTTCACTCACAATGCGCTGGCCCCTCACCATCAGGCAGTGGTGTGGTGCCACAGGGATACAGCACGGAGCCCAGCAACTCCCATCTGCTGAGACAGAGCATGAGAATGCACAGAGGAGGCAGCCTCTCCCCCTTCCCACTTCTTCTTCCAAAAAATGGCTAATGTAAATAAATTGTCCGTTCACGTGTGTTTTGGCATCTGAATGGGAACACTTGTCTGTGTGCCCCCACCAACCCCACTCCCTCCCTCCCTTGGTGCTTTTGCTAAATGAGCTTTTCTTGCTCAGTTTCAGCACAAGCCAGAGTTATTCCATTGGCATTTCCCTCCTGGACTGATAACGAGCCAAAGGAGCAGGCTATAAAGCTGGTGACAAAGACCAGCCCCAGTGGTGTCCAGGAGCTAAAAGGTCCCCAAGCCCTGTCTTGTGCAGCAGATGAACACTGGGCAGGGACCCAGGGGCTGCCCCAGACCTGCATGTTGGGCTTTGCACATACCACACCACTCGGCCTGGTCTCTGTAGGAGCTCAGACTTGTTAAAAACTCCTCCCCGGGTGCCAACAAAACCATGGCAGCATCCACGATATTTCCTGGAGCACCAGACTTGCAGGGAAACTCTTGAATGTGGCTGTACCTTAGCATTACTGATAGTAAGTTACTGAAGGGGAAAATAACATGCATTTAATAATAGAATTTCATTAAACAAGAATGCAAACAGGTGACTGCAGGAGAAAATACTCATAGAAATTCATTTTGACCGGGTCACTCCAACTTCAGGTTGTTTTGCAGAGACAAGGAGAAGAGAGGTGGTAGGTCACATGTTTCAGAATGTTTCAGATGCTTCCAGTTGGAAAAATAAATATTCAAGCAATTACAATGCCCCTTGTTAAGGGAGGAGATGGAAACATATTGTCATCCTCCTCACGATGTGCATTTCCTGTGCTGCAGGGTAATCAGCCACCCAGACATCCTTAATCCTGTTGGATTATTTGCGGCTGCACCTGCCTGAACTTTTTCTCTCCTGATTAACATTTGATTAAATCCACTTTTAAAATGCCAGCGTGCCTGCAGCACTGGGGGGGGCGCTTGGAGAGAGTGTTTTGCTCTCCATCCTGATTGCATCTGCATTAATTATGCTAAGTGCCGTGACAGGAACAATATTGATGTAACAGAAGTTTATTAGGTTGATGTGGTCATTCAGACAAGAGGGCTGTAAGCGCCTTCACGTGCGAAGGCTTGGCCTCCCATGAGGAGAAAATGTCATCTCATTATTATTCAGATTGACCTGATTTGGGTAATTTCTGGGAGCGAGGTCATTTTGGAATCTCATTAGTTTACCGACATTTGCATGTGTTAATAGAGGTTCTTGCTTGTTTTTAATCCTCCCTTCCTTACCATTGCAAATGAGCATTTGGTGAAGATCAGGGATTTGGGCTGCGGGGCTGAAAACTTTCTAAGCTTCATTTTGGACTTGCTGTGCTATCTTCTGTTTGTGGACCCTGACCTGAGGTGTAGTGGTGCAGGAAGGAATTTCCTCTCCCCAGGGAGCAGGGCCCACTGGATGAACCTTTGCCAGAGGGGAAGGCATCCCAGTGTCATTGTGAGGACATGTAGGGTTCATCACATTTGGCTTTTTTACCTTCACTGTGTACATCAGCAGTGCCTCAAGCCTCTCGAGCTGGTCTGTCCTGCTGTGTGAAAATCAAGGAGCAAATCCTGCCAGGAAGAGATGTCTTAACCACACTTGAACATGGATTATGTTCTTATCTCTGGCAGCAGCTGAGGGCTCCCTTTTCAGCAGGCTGTGGTGTGATGGGGGCAGTAACCACGGCTCTGCTGGGCACAGCCATCCCAGGGCCACAGGGGCTTCTTGGGGCTTGTTTGGAACCTCCTCCTAGAGGGAATGGGAAGCCCTGCAGGGCCCTGCAGCAGCGTGTTCTGGGCTTGGCAGGGTTTCCCAAAGCCTCTGAGCTCCCATCACCATGCTGATGGCTGGATCAGGCGCAGGATTGCATCCTGAGTAGTGATTACATTTCACATTTTATGACTTAGCCACAAAATTCCAGCCCTATGTTACTGCCCTTGCACTGATTGTCACTGGCCCAAACCAGTTAGTCTGCCTTGATGGCCTTAATGGAGTGTGCCATGAGTGACTCAAGCCTCTCACAGTCTAATATACAATAGATAAGTGCTTGGAAATCTTAGAAAATAAGAGCTTTAAAGCAATTTTTTCAGGTCTCATGAGCATCTTTTTGCTGTGGTTGCTTTTATTTTCTTGCTAACAGGTGTTTGTGCACGATTTGCTTAAAGAAGCTGCTTACCTGTCAGGCAGCCCGTCATGGGAATGTGAGACACTGAGCAGATAACCTTGTCTTGCTCTGGGATTCCTGTTTCTGCTCTTCCAGATCCTGTGGCCCCACTAGTATAAAACCAAATCTTCCTCTGGAAATCATACAGCAGCTTTTCTCTCCTGTCAGTTGATGTTTTGAACCTGTAATGTCAGGAAAAGAGAAGAGAAAGATGCTTTTTTTTTTTTGTAAGCACAAAAATAATCTTTTCTAAATGAGTAACAAAAACCTCTTATTACAAATAATTTAGATTTTCCCCCCACTCCCGTTTCTGAAAATGGAAAGTCCAATAACTCATTAAACAGAAACTTGGGGGTAGATTCTTGGGAAAGCTTTCATGGGGGCATAGGGAATATCTTTAAAATCTTTTCTTAAGAGATGGCCTACTCTGTAACACCTGTGCCTGGAACTAAAAATGAATGTTTGTTTGTTTAAAGAATGCTTGGAAAAATCATTTTCAGGCCAGCTACAGATTAAAGGTTGGGATTTGGGGTTTAGTTGTTTGTGGTTTTCTCCTCATAGCCTTGTTGTTTCTTTGCTGTAGACTTATTTTCCTTTCTGCAGCTTCTCCCTCACTGCTGCACCACACCAGTTGAGTTCCTCCCAACATCTGCTGCACACTCTGACAAAAGGGCCTGCAGTGGGAGCTGCCTGGATCTAATTTTGTAGGGTGATGGCCAGTTTACTCCTGCAGATCTCCATGGTGTCTCTAGATGTGTTTCACCTTTTTCCCACGAACCCAGTGAACTCCTTGGACTTTTTTTTTTTTTTTTTTAATAACTTTAGATGGGCTTGTGACTGGGTTTTTTTAAAGTGTTTTCTTGCCTGATTGCTGGAGGCTGAGTGGGTGAACAAAAACACCTGGACAAAAAAAAATAAAGAAAAAAAAAAAAGTTAACAATAAACCAGATAGGGTTGTTTATTGAGCGGGCAAATAGCTGACTGTAGCTGTGTTAAATTACCCTCTGCAAGTATCTAGTCTGCATTTGTAACCCAGCCTCATAATTTGCTCAGTACTGGTTCTATACCAGTTCCCCTTCCACAGTTCCCATTTTGAAACATAGACATTATACTGAATTTTTTTCCTGTGGTGCTATGGCTGATAATAAATTTTATCACCCTTTTCCCTCTCAAAGGGGCCATTTGTAAATGGGCCCTTACTTTGCTGTAGTCACCACAGGTATTTTCCTCCTGCATGCTCAAGCAGTGTGATTTTTGCAGGGGCTAGGTTGTTCAGGGGTATTTCTTTCCCACCAGTGATACAAATTATTGAAAAGAGAAGCAAATATGAAAAGAGAAGTGTTATAAAGAGAATAAAGCAGGTGACATGTCAAAGCATAATTACTGTGATTGGTGCATTTGCAATATGAAGGTAGCATTACAGTGAGTTTTCTTGGAGCTGCTCTGGAATTTACTCATCTTGTGACACTCAGGGCAGCAGCTTTCAGATTCACTCACAGACCCTTTCTCTGTATTTATGAAACAGCTCTACCACATGAAATGGTAGAAGAGAATGTCAGGGCAAATGAAGAAGTTTGTAAGCTGTCTCTTGGTTGGATAGTGGTGTTGTTTCCTCACTGTCTGAATTAAGAGTAAATGCTGCCCATGTTCATTTACTCTGTACTGTCCCCAGGTTTGAGATGGCCACTGTGCTTTTCTCCTTGAAGGTGAAGACACTTCATGGCCTGGTGGTGGTCAGTAGGACATGAAGGGAAACTCCTTCATCAAGAGGCAAAGCCTCATTTTTCTGTGTGTTTGTTCTTCACTGCCTGTAGCTGGCCTTGTCTGCCGAGGGTGCCCATGGTTGAACTCTCTTTAAGTGGCTGCAAAGCCTGAGGAATCTCACTTTGAAACATCTAAGACGTGATGCAAAAATTCAATGTGAAGAAGCAGCCATAATTCCCACACACCTGGTGCTGGGACCCCTGTGCCCAACAGTAGAAGCATGACCAGAAGGGGATGCTCCTCCATGGAGAGATGGTTTAGTCAACAGGAGATGTAGGAAGGGTTCCTGTGTTTTGGGCAAACCCCCAGGCCGTGCCTATTAAAGGAGGTAAAACCACAGGTGTCCCATTACTGTGCTGTGTTCTGCAGGAATCTCCATGGCTGTGGCACCAGAGCAGAACTCTCCTCATGGTTTTTTTTCAACTCCTTCCAAAACAGTGGTTGAAAATCAGTGGAAATGAATGCTGTTATCATCACCACACACACAGGATGTTGAAAAGTGGGATTTCTCTTCCAGGGAAAGAAATGTGTTTGTACTCTAAGATTAATCAAAAAAGTAATGCTTAAAAGGTTTTGGAACAGAAATTCCAGCCTGCTCCAAAATGAACTTCAGTGGAAACCTGACTTTGTTTCCCTCTTGAAGATGACCAAACACTGCCAGGCACTGAAGATAGCAGATTGGCCATCATGCAACAGTATGATCCGTGGAATCATTTTAACATTGATGTTAATATTTGAAAATAACATGGCAGTCAAAAGTGAGTGCTATTCAAAAAGTAAATGAATGCTATTAGGAATTATGAAAATTCTAACAGTGACATTACAGTGTCCAACTGATTGAAATTGAATTTTCCCTTTCAAAAATTTTGTCAAAACCAACATCATCTGCAAAATGTTTTGGAGCTGTGACAGCATTTCCCAGAAGAAAAATATCACTTTAAAAATTATTTAATTAGGCAGATTCAATGTGCATTATGAAAATTAATAGCTGTTTCCGTTTGGAAGAGAAAAGCGATGTGGAATTTAATAGCAAAATGTTCTAATGAAGCGCAACTTCTAATCAATAAATTACCGTTATTCTGGTTCACCATCTTGCTCCACGTCCTCTAGCAGCTGAGTACCAGCTGGGCTGGAAGTGCTCTCATTGATATAACTGGATGCAGACAGCTAATTTGGGAGTGTTTTAACATACTTTGAACTTGTCTTTATCTTTACTCTCATTTTCATGTGGCCTCCTGCTACAAACCATCCCCTAGGACAGAGGGATCTGACAAGCACACTTTTGTGGGTTTACGAGGCTGAGCAGTGAAAGGATTGTTTTGATTATTAACATCCTGGTGTAGTAAAATACCAAATTTATTACATATGACGATTGTTATATTACTTAATCCACCGTTTGCCTTCTAATTTAGTTTGAGTTTGCCTTGTTATTTGGTATGTTAGGGGACGGCTGCAATTCAGCTCTTTGGCACACCCTTCTGTGTCATCAGATGTGCTTTAACACCACATGCTGAGTGTAAGACCTTGCAGGATAGCGATCCCATCAGCCTGTCCTGGCTGACCTGAGTGGAGGAGGCACCTGGTGTCAATTTTGTCAGACCTCTCCATCAGTTTGGCAGCTTTTTGTTTTGGGGAAGGCAGGTTCACAGGATGACACCAGGGAGGCACAGAGCTGGAACTTTTCTGTGGCTTTCATGCAGTTGATGGAGCTCAATGCTCAGGGAAAGCCACCAGACTGTGTGGTAAAGACCAGAAGTGCAAGCAGCGTGTGTGGGGAAGTCAGTTCATGGATCTTCTGTGATTCTTGGGAGGCTGCTTTCCATTAAAATGGTTTTTATTACAGCTACATTGCCAAACCTGAGAGCAGTAGAGATATTTTTTCTTTCACGCTTCAGAGGGCGTGAGAAAGCAGAGCCAGGCATTGCACTGCTCATCCCAGAAGGACAAGTCACCCTCCAGCAGCAGGATATCTAAGTGAGCTTTGCTCTGCATCATCAACAGCAAAATGTGTGGAAGCTTTCCCCATCCAAACAAGCTCCATAAAAAGTTAATTTATCTGTAAGGTGCCTCTCAGGGCACTGAGCATTCTCCAGCCTACACTGAGACAAACCTGGCTACACCTGATAGGAGAAATGACCATGGAATAATCAGTGGTGTTGTACGCCACAGGACTTGGTGAGGTTGGTGAGGCTTGTAGCTGACTTGCTAGAAAGGTTTTGAATGGTGCTGATCCTCTGGTTCTCATCATTTTGGAATCAAATAAGCCAGTTGTCTAATTGTAGACAGGCAAATTCTGGATTCATTAAAGGATTGAGCTCCAGGGTGCTGTCCTGGCTGCAAACCAATGGGCAGTAGAACACCAACTCAAATCACATGCAAATCTCTTACATGTGTGTGTTCAGGGAGGGAGTGGTTTTTGGGGTTTTTTGTTTGGTTAGATAAAGGAATGTTTAGTAAATAGCTTCTGGGATCCAGGATAATGTTATGGTGTTTTCTTTGGTTTTTTTCTGTGGGAATTTTTTGTGGTGGACAAAATTATTCCAGTGGCATTTTAGGAAGAAATTCACATTGCAGAAGTGAGGATAGGATGATTAGACTCCCTTTTATTTTAAGGATAAACAGGATTCAGCCCATCAGAGATGAGATGTTTGCATGTGGCCATTCAGTTTGTGCCACACATGTGATTAATTTAACCAGGGGAGGATTTAGGCAGGATGGGGAGGCCGATGTTTCTTGTGACATGTGGAATGTTAAGCCACAAAAATGCAACCACAAAATCAGCAGATTAGAATTCCCATTTGTAAGGAATAAATAACCATTATGGTGAGATAGTCCATGAGGGATTAACACGGCTGCTTCCAATTCTGTTGTTCTGTTGTTCAATCTGCTATGACATTTTTTCCATGAATGTATCTCCCTTTTTTTTTTTTCTTTTTTTTTCCTTTCCTTTTTTTTTTTCTTTTTCCTGGTATTGTAGTTGTCACAGTGATTTATGGGAATGAATGCAACTTTGGGAGGTTTGTCTGTGTACATACCTCTTGTTTTTCTCCTTGCTTGTAATTGTGTTATGCACCTGTTGTTCCCCATCAGGGCCCACGTGCTCGGGGAGCCGATGCTCACATTGCAGTTGGTTTGCTCAGTTTTACAACATTTGTTAGTCGCATCTGATAGATCTGTCCTGGCTTCGTGCCGAGGAGCTGCCTGGCAGCATAAATCATCCTTGCACTGAAGAGAAGAGCACGGTATCTATTTCAGGTTCCCACCCACCAGAGCCTCATAAATCTACACAAATGCTTCAAGAAACAGGTTTGATTGTTTAGAATGAGCTAATGCTGCAAAGACCTTCTTAGTCCTGAGCCGAGTCTGGGACTCTGGCTCCCCAGGCTTATAGGGTTAACTCAGATTTATAGGAAATGTCTACATCACTCTTAAAAAGCAAGCTGAGAGCAGTGGAGAGCTGTGTTGGCTTTTCAGTCTCCCTGAGGTCTGTCGTGGTGCTGAGTACCTGATGTCCTGTTAACTGCCCTGTTAACCTGCCTGGCATGTGCAGGCGTGTCTGCAGCCTCCGAGAGGAAGCCTCTGAGCAGGGGTGTTGAAAGCATTCCCTGCCTTTTCTCAAATTCAGTGTGTGTATATCCTTAGTTTTCCTTTTAGTCCAAAAGCTTTCAGAAATCTTCCAATCATCCCTCAGTCAAAGATTTGCTTGATGGCAGAGTGTCTCCACTCACAGCATTTAACAAATGGGCATTTTTTTCTCTTCTGATATGGTCGATGCAACTGAGGGTGATGGATGAACCAAGGAGGCTTGGTTGGATCTATGGCATCTTTAAAAGAAATTATTCTCATGGAATTGTGAACCTTTAAGTAGGCTCAGCACCAGAAATGATACTATTAAGGTATTTATATTTGATAAACTGTGCCTGTAGTACATTCATTGGGTTTGGGCAAGGGGTCATGGGTGGTGAAGCGTCCTTGGGTTTTGTTGTGGGACTGTGTTGCGAGGAACCAGGTGACCACTGTCCCCCTAAGTGTAGATGACAGAGGGAGCTGTTGCTAGGTCTGATATCATGAAACACCTTTGAGTCTTAAACAGAAGAGAATAATCTTTTAGGGGAACTTGAAGAAGTTTCACCTCTTACACTGTTTATGCAAACCTCAGCAAAAGAGGAGAACGTGCAGTCACAGACCATTGCTGCTTTGGGACAGTTGTGTCAAGAAAGGAGGGAGCTGGTGAACCTTCTTCTGTTAATTGCTCTTTCTAGTGGTTGCACAGAAAGTTCTGGCACGTGCATAGAAGATAAGTTCACCAGTGGCTCATTAAAGTTATGATTGAGGTGGAACCCCTGGTTCAGCAATTCCCTAAAGCAGGGAGGGTGGAAGGATATGCTGAGAAATGCTCCTCTGGGACAGAAGTCTTTTTTCTGTTATTTCTCTAAGTGCAGAGATACTGAGTCAATCCTGAGCCAGAGTTACTACTGGGGAAAACGGCTTGCTTGTTGAATTTAAAATACAAAATCCTTTGGGTGTCATTTATATCCCTAAAAGTAGTAAAAGAAATGCTGGCTATCTCTGTATACAGCCTCTCCTGTTTACAAACAGATGTGGTACTGCCTGAAGTCAGAATTTGATATAAAATGATCAAAAAAGGTCAAAATTAGCCTTGTAAAATTCTCATAACAATTGCATGACAGAAAACTGGCCGAGTACCTCAGCAATGCTCCCCAGCCTGTGATTTCAGAGGTGATTAAATGAAAATGCGGCCTGGCTTGTTTAAGTGCAGAGGGCTCTTTCCTCTGCTTGCAGTTGTTGCTATGTGAGAGATGCTGTGGCTCTGCCTCTGAGGCCATGAGGCCAATTTTTAGGCTCTCTAGTAAAATACTTCATTACTTAAATATGTATTGTCTTTGGGGAGCACGTCTCTCCTCTCCCCTCCCTAATATACTTCATCATAAACCTCTGCAAAAATGTATAAATAAATAAAATAATCCAGGTTCCTTTTTCTTAAACAAGAATTTAATTAAATGGAAGTTAGATCCCTTTGGAATACAGAAAAGCAACTTTAAAGATACTCTAGACATGGGCTTTAAGGATTTCCTTTCCTCTTTTTGCTTAATAGACTCCAATCCTAGGATTGTATTTCTCTGCTTCAATGCTAAAAGACTCCTTAAAAGAAGCAATATTCAAAGGCCTAACCCAGACATTTTATGGGATGTCATACATTTTCAGCTGTTCATAACATAAAAAATAAAATAAAATACTGCAGGTTACTTTATCAAAGAGAAAGTTGATTTGTAATTCCCAGGGTAGAATTATGAAAATACCTTGAGAGCATTACAGGAACAGACATTTATGAGAAGTAATAAAATTAGCTGACCGCAGTACAAATTTGCTGAATGCTTTTGGAGGAGAAAATATGTTCCTTCCCCCAATGCCCAGAGAAAATCAGACAAAAACTGTCAGTTCATGAGGCCTTTTCTGCGACAAATCAAAGCCATTCTTTAGCAGAGTGGTGTTTCTGCAGCATTACTCTGGAAAAATGATGTAGATTCGATCTTCCTCCCACAGAAACATCAGGAAAAGAGGTAAAGATATCAACAGGAGCAGTGATGAGTATTAGCAGGGCTGTGTGTATGGCAGTGGGGATGTTTCCCAGCTGCCTTCCATCCCCAGGCTGATGCTTCACTGGTCAGGTTGTCTTGAGGGTGAAGGGGGAAGGAGAGAAAGACTTAGGAAGGGGTCAACAACCAAATCTTGGAGGGTGCTGGATACCTTCAGGTCCACAGAAGATTCAGCTTGGACTGCCTTGAACTGCTGTGTTCAGAGAGGCACTGTAGAGGTTGTCCCACTTTCTTCACCCCCTTGTCCCAGTCCACAACAACAGGAGACCTGTGAGCATCAATGGGAGTGTCCTGTGGAGTCAGTGTGGCCCTAAGGCAAACGGATGTCACAAAAAATACAGGAATCAGGTGGAGCAGTGTCACCTGGAGTCCATTAAAATCTATCTCCATGGCATCTGGAGTCATCTTAAGGACATGGAGGGATCTCTCTCTGCATCCCCTTTTGATGAGCACTTCCAGTAGCTTTTACTTGCAACTGTCTAAATAAATAGATGAAGTACCTTCTTTCTGTTCAGCGTGTGTCTCATGTCACTTTTGACTGAGTTGTGCCTTTCTCTGCTAAACTTAGGAATCTGTCCATTTCCACAAGTTTTCCTAGCAAAGATGTGGATAACTGCAGTCCGTCCATCTCCATCTCATGCTACATTGACCAAGGTACTTAAATCTCCTACTGCAAGGCTTGTTTCCTGGTCCTTGAATTATCTTGTTGATCTTCTTTCTGTTTGTGGTTTCTTAAGAAAACAAGGCTTATGGAGGCCTACTGAAAGTGGATTTGTGTGTCGGCCTGGGCCCTCTCCTCTCCCTCCCCATTAACGCTTGACTAATTTCATAAAGGCAAGAAGAGTCTTAAATATCTTTAAACTGCACTTTACCTGATGACATGCAGCCAGGAAGAGGAGGGAAATCCTGGTAGTGCCCTAATGAAGGAAAAGCAGGAGCATGTGTGCTCAGTTGCTATTAGACATCAAAAAATCCACACTGGAGCGAGCTGCCAGGAGAAGTTTTGAGTCAGCTGCTCCTGAAGATGCTTCTTTTGAAGGCAAATCCCTGGAGCTGTGCATGTTGGTCACAGTTCAGTCTCACCACGCTCAGATACTGAGCCAGGTATCTTGTACATCCAGCTCAGGAGAGCAGCACAACGAGAGCAGGGTCAGTGGTCAGCAATGAGCATCCAGGTTCATCTTCCCAGAGCTCTACCCTGTATCCCCCATCTGCAAAAGTCTCTCTGGGTGTTGGTGTGTTCCTGCCTTCTTCGTTTCAACAAGCAAATCTGCTCAGATGGCTCCAAGTCGTCAGAATTCGTCATGCTGACAGTCTGTCTCGTGCATGTGGATTTTATTGGCAGCATTTCGAGAACTTTCAAATCATGGATGAAAATTTTGATTAGTGTTGGGCTCGTTACCAATCCCTATAATTTTTTTTTTCCTAGAAAAAGCTCCCATCACAGATGGTTCTCCGTTTTTATGGCTACTTTTGGACATTTTTCAGTATAGTCAATTTTCAAGCTGTTCGAGGTGTTTTCCATTAATATTATATATTTTTAGTTCTATAAGCCGAAGCTGAATCTCCCTTGGCTTACTACTGTAAATAGCCATTTTACCAACTAATGCTGAATAATGTCAAAAGGGAAGAACTATTTTTTTTTGACATGATTAATTTCTTTAATGTCATATTGGCCACCACAGATGATCTTACACCTTTCCTAAGGATCTTCTCTACTCAGTGAGTATTCTATAGCATATCACAGAATCACAGAATCACAGAATTACCAGGTTGGAAGAGACCTTCAAGATCATCAAGTCCAACCTCTGTCCTAACACCTTAACTAAACTAAACCATGGCACTGAGTGCCACATCCAATCTCTTTTTAAACACGTCCAGGGATGGTGATTCCACCACCTCCCCAGGTAAATCATTCCAATACTTTATCACTCTTTCTGTAAAAAAGTTTCTCCTAATATCCAACCTATATTTCCCTTGGCGCAACTTAAGACTGTGTCCTCTTGTTCTGTCAGTTGTTGCCTGGAAAAAGAGACCAACCCCCACCTCACTACAACCACCTTTCAAGAAGTTGTAGAGAGTGATAAGGTCACTTCTGAGTCTCCTTTTCTCCAGGCTAAACAACCCCAGTTCTCTCAGCCATTCCTCATAGGGCTTGTGTTCCAAGCCCCTCACCAGCCTTGCTGCCCTCCTCTGGACACGCTCAAGTGTCTCCACGTCCTTCCTGAACTGAGGGGCCCAGAACTGGACACAATACTCAAGGTGCGACCTCACCAGTGCCGAGTATAGGGGAAGGATGACTTCCCTGCTCCTGCTGGCCTGTTCTTCTTCGAGGATCTATTCCAAACTAGCTCTTTCTACCAAAGTCACCTAAACTGATAAAAAAACTGACTTAAACTTGAATTTTTACTGTGTTTCCCCTGTATCTGAGCACTCTATAATGCTGTAGGTGGCATTGAAAAAAAAGGGGAAAAAAAATGTTTGCTATGCCAAGTACTTTAACAGCAGAAGGAAACTGAAACTTAAATGCATTTCCTTTTCTCAGGTCCAGATTTAATCTTCATTTCTGATTACATGCCTGATTTATTGCAGAATCTCTCACTTGTTCAATTAAATTTTTTGAGTGTTTAGCAAAATTACTTAAGTGAGCGAACATATGCCTTCAGGATATGTACGTGTTTCCTGGGCTAAATGGGATTTCCTTTTCGTCTCCCATTGATTAATCATTTTGGTTCTTCCTCTACCTAAATCTAGTTAATGAACCAACTTTCTTTAATCTCATGTGAAATTTACTGTATGTCCCATCAATAGCATTATTCAAAAATCTTATGTTCCCCTGTAGCTAATAGGAAATAACATCTCCATGATGGGCTGGAGCAAACTTCCATCTTCATCTGTCTTTGCCCTTTCTCAGAATAATCTTTGCAGCTTGGTGGAGAACTTGCCCTGCATCTCTGCAACCCTGCAGTGTAGCCTGTGCTGCATGTCCAGTGTTTGTGAAGGGTTCAAGCACTCAATCCAAGAGCATGTTCCGATGGATAGCACTCTGAAGACCTGAAAGACCACTAAAGAAATTTTTGATGGTAAAAAAACAGATTTGCTAATCTGAAAGACTTCTTCCACTTGAAATGAAACCCATTTTTTAAAGGTTTTCCTGCTCAGATAGAAGAATCATATAGTATTCTCTAATCTTCATCTGAAGCTTTTCCACCTCTTCTTCAGTCTCCTTCTCTGCCTTTAATGCCTGTGTATCTTGGAAATAACAGAAAAGAGGAGCTTGTTTTCTGTTTCATTAGTGAAATTATAGCAAAGGAAAATACCTGAAGAAACAGCTGTTAAAATTCAGAGACACAGTTTTCACATTTCTAGACCCTTCCTATAAACTGTGGGTTTGCACATACATGTATATAAAATATGTATGTCTATACCCATATATAAATAGCTTGTGTAAAATGCATGTCCATGAAAAAACAGTTGTAGAATAATCTTCCCACATTCATATATTTTGACCTTGTCAATTATCTCACCCCCTCCCCAAAAAAAAAGTCGACAAGAACAAGTTCTTATTTCCTGCTTTTACTACACCTTTGCTATTTCGCTCCTTTTAAAAGCATCTGAAGAGTTCCTTGACTTTCTTTCAAACAGAAAGCAATAGCAAAGCTTTTCTACAGAAGAGCAAAACATAATCCTAAAATTTTCAGGGAACCCTACTGAAGTTCCTAATGTAATAGTGTGCTTGCTCAAGCTTTAATATGTTGGGGGTTTTGTTCCATAGTGTCTTTAAATGATTCCCATCAGTTACAGGTTTAAAGTGCTCATTATGTTTTATTCTTGATTCACAATGTCAGTATTTTAGGTAACTCATATTTTCCCTAAATATGAGTTTAATTCCTAAAAGTAACTTGATTCAATTCCAGTGCTACTCAATCAAAATTATTATGCTAAAAGTAGAACTAGTTCTCTTGCCTAAAAATACTGTTTTGCAATGCCACAGTAATTTGGGTCAAGGCTGGACAAAAATCATGGAAGTATCTTCCTTCTCTGGTGTTTTCTGTATCTCAGAAAATTCAAATATACCTTACGATGTATTTAAAAGTGAGGGACTTTGATTTTTATTATTTTACAAAAGAAAATTTCTGAATACATTACAGAAGAGTATAGAAACCCAAGAACAAAATATTTAATCTGTGATTTGGCTGATGAAAAATAATTTTGCGAATACATTTCAAAACATTTGTCCTGGACAAACAAAACCAGTTTTCTGGCTAATTTCCTTTTTTAATTGGTTGGTTTTTTTTTTTTTTTTAATTGATTTACTGAGACAGTTTTTGAACTGGAAGAAGAAGAATCAATATCTATGCACATCTGTCAGGGTACTTAATGTGCAATACAATACAATACAATATACAATGTACAGTATATTTTCTCATACAAGAAGCAATTGGGATATGACAAATGCTTTTCCTTTTTGGCATTCCTCTTTATTATTCTTATTGATTGACATGAAGGCTAGACTAGTTCCTGGCTCCGCTGGACTTGGTATCACACTATGCTGAATAAGATGTGGCTCCTGTATTAATATGGTTTTGAAAGACTGAAAGCAGAGTGTGTCAGATTTTGCAATTCATTTCAGTGAAATAATTGTTGCTCATTCTGTGGTCACAAGGAAAAGCATTTAAGACATACATATAATCATACATATTTCTTGATCTAGAGGCTGCAGAAATGAGGCCTTAATGCTGTTTATCATCATGGGGGACATTAAAGTGATGGGAGTGGAAGGGCTGTTTAGGTTACAGCAATCTAATTACACCCAGAGGAGAGAGTACCACAGCATTCAAAACCAGCTGGTAGGGGAACTCTCCTGTGGATCCAAATTACATCTTTTTCAGTTAAAGAATCAGCATCTTTCATTAGCTGAGCAACCAAACTGTGACAGTTTTAAATACAGTTCATACCCATCGAAAGTAGGGGGCTTTGTATTGGGTGAGTGTGTTCAGATTCTTTAGTATCTCAAGAAGGAAACTCCTTGAGTTTATTTTTTTTTTCTCCTTTTCTGTAGCTGCCAGCAGCACCACAGGTACTGAATTACTCCATCTCAGCAGGAGCAGAAGGGGTTTGTGTTGGATCTGCTCAGTGGTGCAAATTTTAAATTGTAGATCACGTTACATGGTGCATCTTAAAATACCCATTCACTGTTCTCTCCCCAAGCACTTCTTGTTTGTTTCTTCTCAAATTCAACTGTGGTGATGAGGTGGGAAGTCTGAAAGAAAGGTGGGAGTTTGCCATAACTGATTGGTGTTAGATCAGATAGGAGACACCTAAAACACTGGATATTGTGCTCTAATGAAAATAATAAAATATTTTAGATTTCTGGGGGCAACTTAAATAAAGGAGGAGTAATGATTTATTGCCTCTAACATGTTTAAAATATTTCTGATTTGCTTCTAAAACTTACAAGACTTCATTTGTAAGTCTAAGTAGCCAAGCGTAGATTTAGCTTTGTTTTCAAATGCTTGCCAGGCTTTCCTCGGGACAACCCCTGCATTTTATTGTGTGTGTTTGTACATGTGCATAGATATAGATACAGATTAAATGTCACCAATACCTAGTTCCCCAGGTCATGGCCTGCTTAACAAAATGACTGTTCAATCTGGGAGTGCTTTCTTTAGGATAGAGTTTCTGCCTGTTTTCAAGGTAAGACAGAACAGTCAAATATTTATGAATGTTACAACATTCCAGATTTCCTTTCCAAGGCTACTTGAGGCCACTTGAAGAAGTAAATCTGTCGTGGTGATGGAGACAAGCTTCATTTGCACGCTTCCTTTCATCTCTCTCCAAACAAACGGTTCATTCACACTTCCTAGGTCAGTGGTAGCAACCGGGCTCGGTTTCTCCGCGGAAGGAGCAGGACTGGCCGTGGTCATTTACACAATGCTGGTCTATTACTGAGGAAAAGATTTGCACAATCCAGGCCCATGTTGTCTTTGCTTCTCCTTTTATGCATTTGATATGCTCAAGAGGACTGGTAATCCCTGAGACCCTGTGTACACCTGGGATTCCTGCAGACTGGGGAGCCGCCTTTCGTGTGCAACTGTTCTGCAGATGTTTCTCCATCACAGATTTTTCAGGGACTTTTCCCTAAGGCAGTCACCACAGCAATGGCTAATGAATTCTGGTTGCTCTGTATAAGGACAAACTTGGAGCTGTGACTTTGAGCTGCAGGATGACCTTTTTCCTATCTCTCCAGTCCTCCACCTCTATGCCATTCATGCTTATAGTCGTGCTTTCTCTAGCTCTTAATGAATCATAGAATTGTTTAGGTTGGAAAAGACCTTTAAGATCAACCAGTACAGCTGTTAATCCAGCACTGCCAAGTCCACCACTAAACCATGTCCCCAAGTGCCACATCTACACATCTTTTAAATACCTTCTTTTACAAGCCTGTGCCAGGGCTTGACAATTCTTTTGGTGAAGAAATTTTTTCCAATATCCAATCTACACCTCCCTGGCTCAGTTTGAGGCCATTTCTTCTTGTTTTATACCTTGTTACTTGGGAGAAGAGCTTGATCCCCACCTGGCTTCAACCTTCTTCCAGGGAGCTCTAGAGAGTGATAAGGTCATTTTAACACTTGTGTGTGTTAGAGTGGTCTAGCAGGTCACTGACCATTCCCCTTGCATTAAGGGGGCTTCATTCTACTCCCCATCTTCTGAGTCTTCCAGCTCAGGTGTCTGGGTACCTGCAGAACAATTGGTCTTGCCATTAAAGACTGAGGCAAAGAAGGTTTGAGTACCTCAGCTTTTTCCTTAGTCACTACGTTTCCCCTCACATCCAATAAAGGCTGGAGGTTCTCCTTAGCCCTCCTGTTGCTGCTAATGTATTTATAGAAAGGTTTTTCTAATTGTCTTTTATTGCAGTAGCCGGATTAATTTCTAGTTAGGCTTAGGCCCTTCAATTTTTCTCTCTGCATAACCTCACAATATTCTTGTAGTTCTCTTGAGTTGCCTGTCCCTTCTTCCAAAGGTCATAAACTTTTCTTTCTTTCCTGAATTCCAGCCAAAGCTCTCTGTTCAGCCAGGCCAGTCTTCTTTCCTGCCAGCTCGTTCTTTGATGGGGAAGATGGAGTGACAACTCCATGTATTCCAGGCATTTTTCTCTTGACCTCCCACAGTGGCTGTCAGGGTTACTCTGACTTTGCTGCAGATGGGGCTCTGTGCCTAGAAATCTCTTCCTAGCCCTAAAAGTTAAGTCCCACAGCTGCTGCTAAGGAAACTTGGCTGGATGGTGGGAAACTCATTTCAGGGCTGCATGGAAACCTTTCTCCCAGCTGCAGAGAGGCAGCAGGCTGGTCTGTACCTCCCATTTCAGGCACTGAGTCCCATGCCTGCTCCTCTTGCTACCCAGGAGGAGTGGCTGACTGGCAAGACCAGCCTCACACTGCTGTCTTCCTGACAGTGGGATGCAAGGATCCCTGTACTGACCTAAAACCAGGTCCTGACCAGTTGCACCTCAGGTTTTTATGTTCTGGTCAGTCATTTATTCCTGTGTCTGACCAATCCTGTCCAGCCACCCGCCCCTGGAGAATGTGGAGACCTAAGCAAAGGCAGATGTGCGCTGGATCTGCTACAGGCGGTGCCAGAATTTCTGTGGGTTTGGGGTCGTGTTTTAATCTTTCCTGATAAGTAGCTGTCAGTGTCCCACACAGTTGTGCTTAGTGGTTCCTTGTTAGCTTTTCTCAGCAGGGGCTGCTCCCTCCTTGGGGATCACAGGAGGCAGCTTGAACAATCTTCAGTGCTCATCTGGAAGGCACCTGATGCACCAGGCTGGGGAGATGGAGCGAGGTCATGGACAGATGGAAAGTTATGATGTGATTTGGGACCAACCCCTGCTCTCTGGTGAAATTGTGGGTGGAGAGAGGTTGTGGCTGAAGCCATAAGGAAAAATTCCTATGCATGTCAATCGTGCGAGCTCCACATCCAGCACACTCCTCAGGGAGAAGGTGGCTGGCTGTGTGTCCCATCAGCTGTAATGAGAAGTGAGGAGATAGATGGTGGAGGCAGGGATTGTGCAAGCTCACCTCCTGGCCTGCCCTCGGTGGGATCACGTCAGTGAAAGCAGTTGAGTCACCTCTCCCTGGAGGTGTCTGATGGATGTTACAGCCAGGACTTGGCACTGAGGAGCGAGCTGGGCCTCGCTGCCCAGGCTGCATCCCCAGCTGAGGCACGGAGTAATGTCTTAGCCAAATGTTCGCTTGAGCACACCGTGGCTGCTTAGCTTCTCCTGTGTGAAAGAACTTCCTTCCCTTTGGGGTATTCCCTTGATTTTCAAAAAGTCAAGCAAATATTTAAGAGTGGATTAGAGTCTAGCTCAACATATCCATCATTCACCATCAATTATCCAGGTCATTAGTATGATTACACTCAGCTCGGGACTCCTCTGTGTCTGAATGTACCAAGAGCTAGGAGGAACTAAAGGTGGAAATTTATAGCAAGAACCTTTCCCTCCCCCACGTTATTTAATGGCACACAGGCTTTGACCTGAAGTGTAATTTTCTGCAACATTTAAGGCAGATAAAGTGTCTTTAGCAGCCAAAGGAAAGCTCAAAGGTAACATTATCTAACTAGCAAACAGATGGAGGATTTAACATTCTTGGTAGCTGAAATTTTGGACTCTGGCCAAACCATGCTAATGGATTTTTTAGCAGTCGTTCTTTTCCTATGAAAGTGCTGGACACAGTTTAAAAAAAAAAAAAAAAATCCAAGGGAAATATCTAACAGTACAGGCAGGAACAAGGAAAGATTCCTGCTTGATCACAAGCAGTATGGGGGGAAAATAAAAGTTTTTGTAACATAAACTGGGCCATGACTTGTAGGATTCAGTTAAAGAAATAAGATAAATCGCCTCAGAAGCCCCAAATCTTTACCTTGATGGAGAAGACAAGCCTGTTGAGTAGCTGGAGGGATTGTCATTCAGCATTAACTTTGCCTTGCTATGAAAACTGAAGAGAAAGAAGATGTCCTTTGAAGAGCTCTTGTTCCAACTGAGTTGCAGGAAACAAAGCAAAGTCTCAACTCCCTGATGCACAGACACATCCAGCTTCTTGTACGCTTGTGGCAAGCCCTGGTGTTGTGTTACACCCCTGGTGTTTTGCTGTGTGCCAGACGGCTTTCCAGATTACCACAGCCATAAGCTTTCTTGCTCCATCACATATCCTCTCTGGGTTATAAACATGACAGATTGGGCCTTGAAAAAGCTATGTAATGGAGACCACAGAGCTCAGGAGACAAGAACGTGTTTTCCAGGAATTATTGGTGAAAATTCTGTGGTGTGCAGAAGGCAAGTGAGAAAGCAGGGGGCCCTGGAAAACCCTGATGATTTTTGGGTCCACCAAATCCTATCATTTACTGTCAATGAATCTTCAAAACCCTTGGAACTTGGTGAATTTTTCACAAAATGTCCATATTTTCTGATCATAGCTTCCATCTCGACACCTGTTGGGTTAAGTTTGGCTGATATGCTCAATACTAAATGTCAGTGTCTCCAGCAGGGAGCTGGGAAACATCATGTGGCTGAACCAATTACTAATCAATAGGAATAAGAAATACTAATTGAGAGGATAGGATTAAACTGCCAGGCAACTCTGCAGAGATCTGGAACCACACATTTCACAAAGAAAAGAGGCTGACATTAGAAGGTTTGCAGCCATTTGCTTTGACGAGCCTCGCTCTTTTCCAGGCCAAGGTTTGGGAGCAAATGGATGACATTAACACTCTACGCTGATTACAAAACACGGAATAAATCATACAGATGTCTAATTCCACCAGATCTCATTACCACTGGATTGAACTTTTCACTAACTTGCTTGTCTCGAGTGATCTGAGTCAGCACATCAGCTCTGAGCATCCCAGGATTTGGGAATGCTGGAAACAGCTCTGGTTCCAAACCCTGGCACTGGAGAACATTCTTACAAGTCATTTTCCAGCAGGCAAACCCTAGAATATTACAAAGAGAGAGTTGGAGGCCAGCAGAAACTCCAGCTGAGAGCTCGGAGCTGGTCCAATGCCAGAGCATCCATCTTTCGAAAGTTTAATGAGATGAGTTTCCATCAGGCGTTTTCACAGCCGGGCCACCAGCAGTGGCCTTGGACGTGGTGTCTCGCTCCCCATGGTGTCTGGACAGCAGGAGCTGTGGTTCAGACCTCAGTGAGAAAGCTGGATGGTGAAAATTTGTGAGAGCTAATTAAACAAGACAAGATTTTTGCCTGGCAGGGATTCATGCCAGATACACTACATCCCGGGAAACCATTTCAGGCTTTGCCATAAAGTACTTGTGGAGAGAGAGCAGGACGTCTTGCCAGACTTCACTTCAAATATAGTACTGCTGCTTTTCCTTTTCTCTTTTGGAATTGGTATGGTCATAAATTATCTGCTTAGCTCAAGGTTAAACACAGGACAGCGAGAGCTGTGAAGTGTCAGAGATGAAAGGCCCCAGCCTAAGCAGGGAAATGGTCATACATAATGTTACCAGGCCATGCTTCATCTGAGCGTGCAGAGCATCCTCTGAGAGCTCAGGACATCAGTCTCTGGAGAGCTGTATTCCTACTTCTGCTCTGCTACTGGCCACCTGCTGGTCCTGGGCCACGTTTTTACCTTCCTTATGCATTGCGTAAATGAGGATAGTTCATTTCCCTCCTCTGCTGTAAAAGAAAAGCCATGAATGGCACAGTAATGTTTGGAGACTGCATTAGGGAGGGTGGCAGGGAGATACCTAGTGCTTCTGTCCTGCCATGGAGACCAGCAGCAAGTCCCACCTCTGATCTGGAGGCTGCAAGGTCTTGGGCAATGACCAGCAATGACTGGCAGGTGAAAGGCCAGGTCATTGCTTCAGAAGCAGCCTGGCCCTGGCATCCCAACCAAAGAAGAGCTTGCAGCAGCATCATCAGGCAAGCTCAAGTGAAAGAACAAGCCATTAGCAGGAGCTGGTCTCTGCCCTGACACCCCAGCACACCTCTGGTATTGGCTCAGAGGAAAAACAACTCCCTGATGGCTTTAAGTTGAAAGCAGTAGTGGGATGTGAGGAGTAGGTGATGTTCCATCAGAGTTCCTGGGGTACAGACCAGGCTTTTTCCAAACCCAGCCTCTGGGCTGGCGTCTGCAGTCTGGAAGTGAGAAATGATAGTGTTTGCAATTTAAGTCTACTTTCAATACCTCAACAGATCTGGGACTTAGGGAGGATTCACCAAAGTGATTCCTTGGCTCAGAGCTGAGCAAAGATGCAGCTGATACCGAGGATTGTTTCCATTGTGGTAGGCAATAACTGAGCTTTGCAGAGAAATGACACTAGTGCTAGTACAGACTCTTAGAGTTAGTAAGATTAGGTCAATTAAGATTGGGGCAATTAGGGATATATTGCAGTTGGACTTTTATCATCTGGATATTGTTTCTGTGCAGAGCTGTATCACATTCCTCACCTACATTCAGCATTTGGAGATTGCTGTAGATCCTGTCTTTCTCTGTTACAGAATCAAGTTACCTTAATTACTATATTTTTAACTTCACTTGTTTCTACATCGCATATAATACAATTTAATTAAAGTCAGAGCTAGGAAGAGACTTCCAGAGAAAGAAACTTGAATACTTCTGAGTACTTGAATACTTCTGGACTGTATTTCAGAGGGAGCAGTGAGCAGGTGTTAGGAAAAGAGAGATGAGTTCTGAGAATAAAAAAATAAAGAGCATTGGTCTGGAATAGTAGCCTACAGATGTGTTTGCTGATTCATTGGAAATTAAAAGCAGATAGAACAGTTTGGGGAAAAAGTTCTGCAACACCAGGTCTGCCTCCATGTACAAACACTTAAGATATTGTTCCTTAGTTCAGGAAGGAGAGGTTTTTGGTGTTGTACGCCAGTCCAGTCTCATCCAGCCCAGAATTCAGTCTCTTGTGGGTAGACACCAGTCATAAACAAATTGGAGAACTTAGACACTTTTCTTGGAAGGAAGCATAGGGGTTTTTGTGTTGTGTGGGTTTTTCTTTCAGTGCACCGCTGATTTCAAAGCTGTGTGGTTTGGGCAATTGCCCAGAATTCTTGGTTTTGTCTTCTCCTTGTTCATCATATAAAGCATAAATACCATATTTCCTCTACAGGAAAATACATATATGTTTGTTGTATCTGTGTGTACAGTACATCTGCATTTGTGTGGATGTGGAATTGTTAGTGTTATTAGTTTTCAGGACCCAGGTATTGGATGCTGAATAAAGCAAAGCAGTGTTACAGAAAAGGAGCTCAGCAATGGAAAGGAAACCAATCCTTGTTGTGGCAGTCCTGTCCTTGTGTCTCACTTCTGCCACTCCAGTGCCACGGACTGGCAAATCTCTTTCATGCTGCTCATTAACTGCTCTCAGTTGGCACAAGCCACAGATGGAAGGAAGCCATGGCAGGGAAAACCAAGTGCTGGTGGAGCTCTTGGCAGCTTCAGTCATTCTTTACCTTGTACATCTGCACTGGCCGTCCCCCCATGCGCTGTCAGGGGACAGTGAGGTCCCTCCTCTCTTCGGTGGTGACTCACAAGCCTTGGGCAGGAGTTGCTGTGACTAATGCTCCAGTAGCAGGCTTAGCAGAGAGGCTCTCTGCTCTGATATCCTGGCCAAATTCTTTCCTGGAAAATTGGATGAGATGCATTTCCACTGCGATTCCAGATGCACAGAGTATTCCTTGCGGTTCACTGTCGCAGATTGTAAGCTAGTCAATATTAAGGTGTGCTTTCTTTTCTGTGATCAGCTAAGGGATTCCATGAATATAGCAACTACGATAATAATGTTCAGAGACAAGAACAAAAAGGAAGCTTGATTAGCTACTGCACAGCAGTACTGTATTCAGGATCTTTTGGTAAAGAGAATGTGCTGTATTTATTAGTTACTGAAAGACAGTCTCACTCCTATCTGCAAAAGAAGCATTCCGCAGGCTGCATATTGAAGTTCCCCAAAATGAGTGAAAAAAAAAAGTGACTTCTGATCTTTCCCACAAACATAATATTTACAGAAAAATTCTATTTTAAAAACAGGACCAATAACCCCACAACTCATTGACTTTCAGCTGAAAACTGAGCTGAAAAAGACTGTCTTTCCTTCTTTGACTGTGTTGTGTGCTCGGAGAGGGCTGGAGTTGGGCTTTGTCGAAATGGCAGTCAAGTGATCAGAAAGTGGGCTCGGTGAGTGATGGGCAGAGGGTGCCTGAGCAGGGTCTAGTGTAACGTACAAGTGCAATGCAAACACTCTCACTGAGCCCTTGCGCTCCAGGCAGACTTCAGATAATGTGTTGACAGCATCAGTCAAAGGAAAATAAAACTGCCGAGGGGCCGTGAAAGGCGCTCTCTGTTCCAGGAGAACGGTGTATATAACCTCTGCTTTCTGCGAGCCGTCGCAGTGACACGTGAGGGAAGGGATGCATGATAACACCAACAGAAAATCCCAGCAGCTCTGGTCACAGCCGTAATGATATTGAAAAACAGTAGCTTAATATGGCTCATTGCTGTAGGGATTTCACTTAAAAAGGTTTTAGTTCAAATCCTACTCTGTCTCACAAGCAAGTTGTGTTGCCTGTTGGTTCAGGCGAGGTTGTGTGCAGCAGAAGTTCTGGTTCAGCTACTGAGTTGTGGGAACTTAGGCCACTTACCAAAACATAAGTGTATTGTAGGTTGCCTGAAGGTCTGGAGAAACGATTATTTGTCGGTTCCAAAGTAACTGCATTACTGACCAGGAATGGGGTTTTCTTGAACAGCAATGCTCCACGTTTCTGTTACTTTGGTACAGCACCAAGGGGATATAGTAAAACTGTGGCTTTGAGAAACAACCCCAGTGTAAGTAGTTCTTTTATTTTCATTTTTTAAATTGTGCAGCTGCGCATTAAACAGACTTCTTTGAGGAACTCTGCTTATTTCAATGGGACAGCTTTCTAATTAGCTCACACTTGTTAAGTAAGGGTCACAGCTTTGGACCTGATTTCTGTCCTTAAGCTGCTCTGAGATCTTTGGGGGCTGCACATGAAATAACAGTGCTATGTACAATTTACAGGGTGTTGTCAGCTGAAAGCTTCTCTGCGTTTCATGTATCCAGCACTGTTCAGGCCAGCTGGCAGTCAGCTCAAGATAACGATGCCATGATAGCAAAGATAGTCAGAAGTTGCCAAAACTATTAGACAGCACATCTGCCTTCTGTATGCCAGGGTCTGTGCTGAGCTGCCAGCACCAGTCTCTTGGGTAGAGATGGAAACACCTTCCAGTGTAATCCATGTGTGGCACAGCTCTTCAGAGACACAATGGCTTCAGGTGGCATTGGGGTGTTTCCACTGTGTTTCATCTTGTTCAGGTTAGTATCACTAGTAACAGCAGTAATATGTGCTAGATGCACCAAAAATGATCAAGACTGTGGCAAACCTGAAACGTAGATTTATTCTTAAGGGCATTTCCTTCAAAACTTTTTGATGTTTTAATGTCTTCTGCTTGGCTGTTGGCACTGAGAGCAGAGCAAGTGTAAGGGGCTGAATGAGAGCTGGTTTTCATAGAGAAAAATAGCTGTTTTCTGCTTTTATATTGATAATATGAGTTCCCAGCACTGGTTGTTAGAATAATACTGCTGGCAGAGAGAGAGACATGGAGAGACAAGAGGGATCATGTTTCATGGGCCATAAACTGGGGCACACTAAAATAATCCTCTCAGATATGGTCAACTGAATATGAATCCATGTAATCTTGAACACACTCTACATGAACTCAGAATTAATCATCAGAAAAAATGATCCCATGAACACAGAGCTAGATGTCAGGAGAAATATTTTGTTCTCATGGTGAAATACTCAAGATCATCTCGTGGCATTGTCCTACAAAGAGCATCATAAAATCTAACCCAAAAGATGTCATTATGAATTATTTGCTGGGAGCCTGACTGTCCCTTGCTCACTATATTAAGATGCCATGTGGCATTTATTTTCCAAACAGATTAGGAAGTGCATAGTCTGTCATTAAATAAAGCTCAGCTGGAAACCAGTGATGTTTTCCCCCCCCTATAGAAGCCTTATGCCTTCTAAGACTGATATTTAGTAATCCTTTGAATTCATACTTCAAACAACTTGAAAGGTGAACTTTGGTTCTAATACTGACAAGTCTGTGAGTCTGATGTCTCCAAGTCTGGAAAAAAAGAGGTGTCTGCTGCTCTGGTGGGGCTTCTTATCCTGAACGTGGAGTCAGTGATGAGCATTGTGGTGGTGGTGGAAAAGACAGAAGTTGCAGTATACTGAAGTTCATTCCAAAGTTCAGTCATCACCAAATTTATCAATATACAGGCACGCAATGGGACAAATATGTCCTTCTGGGAAGAAAACCGATTATGTTTCTTTTAAGGATGGAGCAGCAGGAGCACAAACCAGTTACTTTGCAAGGAATCCAAGTGAGTGTTTCTTGAGAGAAGGAGCCCCAGTATCTCATCCACAAAGAAAATATCAAATAGAATTTTGATTTCTATTGTTTTATGCCCTCAAAATATAAGAAACTGTGGAACATTATTGTAGGATTCCCTAAGCCTTGGCTCATTGTGACTTCAAATGTCTGGGACCACTGTACTGATCTCTTACCATCCTCTGTATGATAATGGGTGGGTGATGTACAGACTTATCATCCTCCTTCTGGAGCCCGTGATGTACCTTGGAAAGGAACAAGAGACAGAAGGGAGAGTGAGACTTCTTAATGTGCCTCGGGAAGTCATGACAGATCTTGAATCTCTCAAGGAATGTTTTTCTTGTTTCACTCCATTGGGAATTGGCTCTGACATAGTCAAAAGCTTTTTCAGAACTAGTCCCTTTCATTTTCGTGGCCTCTCTATTGCTCTTGTCACTGACCCAAAGCCTTTTGATTTTTTTTTCTTTTGACGTTCTTGAGCTAATTGGTCTCAATGAAAAGTGGTTTGTTTCCTGCAGAAACTTGGCTGTGACAAAAAGTGTGGAGGTTGGGGGAAATCTGGGATAGGCCAGTGCCAAAGGGCTTATATAATAGCCCAGAGTAGTCAGCCAAAATATAGTGTGAGAGCTTCATAGGTGGAGTTCGGTTGAATTAAAAGTTCTGCAGGGTTTGGAAACAAAAATGCCAATAGGGCCAGCCATTAATTTCTTATTTCAGTCAGGATTATCTCAGCTTCATCCAGTGAAAGGAGCAGATAATTGTTTAACTGGATAATTATGGGCTGGATCCCTTCAGGAAGGCACATTGTCTTGGTGCTTTTACTCATTAACATGGGCCTCTCTTTAGTCAAGAGGATCTTTTCTGCTGTTCACGTTCTGCTCACCTGTAATTGCGTGTGCTCAGTGCTCTGGAGATTGCACAGGAGATGCCTTCTAGGCATTTTTCATTGATTTCAGTGAGCCTCTGACCAGGTTGCACAGAAGGAGAAACTTTTAAGCATCGTAAATGAAAGTAAAGAGCTAGACTGGACAGGTTTGCAGCCCCAGAAGCAAATTGAGTGCCGTGAGTTGAGGACAGAAGGAAGCACAGTTTCCTCGTGTACTTCACTGTAGCATAAATGTCTGATCAGCTCCCTTGGATTCAATGGGAGTCTCATGACTGACTTAAGGGGAAGAAGATGGGACTCTGCAAAGAGGTATTTTGGCTCTGAACCTCTTGTCTGTGGATATGACTGTAACAGCCAGGGAAGGTCCCACCACCATGTTCAGGCTTTAAGGATCGCAAGAAAAAGAGAGATGCCAAGGATCAGGAATTCATCCACATTAACAAGACCTGGACTCAGTCTAGATCAGGGGAAATGATTTATGTCTTGTTTTGTCAGCTGAAACAGATGATTGAAGGAAAAGTTATATTGGGTCAATGCTGAACAAAAACGTTTTCATTTTCTCACCAAAACAAAAGCCTGGAAGAAAATTCAGGCTCTGCAAAGTGTTTAATTTAATGTCCATGTTTGTGTTCTTTTTGAAATTACATGTACACATATTCTGTTTCAGTAAATCACTGCTGCATGCTTTGAAATATAACTGTGATTTTTAAAATTTTTTTGTTCTGTTTTGGGAACAGCAAAGGACAGTATTCCAGTACTCTTAAATTCCTCATCAGTATTCCTCAGTTAATGTAATTTGGGAACTATTTTGGCTGTCAAAAAAAAGATTTTTTTTTGGCAGGTAAATTGGAGAGTCTAAACCACCCCCACCCCGTGCACATCTAGATACCATCTCCATCATGAACTCTGTGTTTAATCCTCAGATCCCCTGATTTATCTGTGGAGCTGGCACTTAATACACAGACACTCAGCTTGACAGCATGGCCAACAGAGATGAGGGAAAGAGAACATGTGAATGTTCAGTCTGTCCTTAAGGAAGCTTTCCTTTTCCAAAAGTAAAGTCTTAGTTGGGGAGGCATTATTTTTCTTTTATATATATATATATATCTTTTTTTCCCCATTAAAAATTCAGTGATTCCTCTTCCTCTGAGAGATTTCTTTGTGAACTGTCTTTTGTAATCTTTGGGCCAGTTGCAGTGATGGTTTAAATCAGTGTGACTCAGCTAACACTATTTAGCTTCTAACCCATAAAGCTTCAAAACACACGAGCCCTGACTTATCTCAAGCAAATGACTGCTTCCCTGGAGCTGGCTGAGGCTGCTGGTGTTACTAAAGTTAAGCAGGAGTCTCCATGTTCTGCTGCGTTCAGGTTTAAACAGTAAGGTGATGACACTTCTCTTTTGCTTTTGTAATTTCTTGGAGTTGTTCTCCTTCCCTTCGGTATGTGTGGTTTAAAAGCAGTCCATCATGTTGCAGACTCTATAAACTGTGGGTTGCTTAATTTGTGTGATTCATAACACAAGTTAAAAAAAAAGAGCCATCATCATTCTTGGTATTACATCCAGCTCTGTTACCCAGAGCATTGACCTTGACCAGCTAATGATAGGTATTTAATATATGTGCATGTCTGTATATATAGATATAAATATTCATTATGTGAGGTCTGAGAGCGTAAGGGAATGCTGGCAGTGCCAAGTTTTGTTCAATGGTTCAGGCTTCCAGCTGTGCCAAACTCTGGGTTCCCTTAATGTACCTTAAAAAAAACTCCAGGCTTTGCTTGAATGTCATCCAGCTTTACTAAGAGAAAGATCAAGCGTAATCTTATTAAGCCTGTCACTCACAAACCATAAGGGTGCAGCCTTGGTGTGTCTGTTTGGTCCACATGTGCGAACAATTTTGCCTCGTGATACTCAAACAGGGGCTGTTATTCTTTAATGAAGGCTGTGAATAACAGAGCTACAAATTGCAAGCTTGGTGCTGTGCTCACACACTCGTGTGTTAACAGAAAGGGGTGAAGGCGGGGATTGTTTGTTTGGATTTTAACATGTTCCTCAAGCACATTCGAAGCCACACAACCACAATGTTTTTCAAAATCTGTTGTGTATATTTTGAGGTTTCTGAACTTCCATAATAACTTACTCAGCTTTTAAATGTGACCATGTGTCAGAGTGGACAGCTGTGTCAGGAAAACTTCACAGGAGCACTGAATCTCCCTCTTTTTAGTTTCACTCGAAGTCTGCTCCCTGGGCCAGTATTATGAGGGGATGTTCAGATAAATTTTGCTTGCCTTCATTGTTGCTCCTTTTCCCCAGTGTTAACAGCCAGGCAGCAGGAGATAACAGTGGAAACCACTACTGTTTATACCAGTGTAAAACCAGAGTGCTGCAGTGGGGACTCAAATCAAATATTTCTGCTTGCTCAAAACATGGATGTATATAGAAATTCTGTGTATTTATATAGAAAAAAAAAACCCTAAATTGAATTTAGTCAGGATGTTTGGCCATGTGGCTGAGAATAGATCTGTGTGGGTGAAACTCACAAAAATAACTAGTGATGAGTGGAATGTAGAGACACATTTGATAGTCTAATTGGGAATAAATTTGTAATGAGAAGAACTTCTCCATAGACATAGGATATGTAAATTAGTACTTGAGGAATACAGCTTTCCAAGACTTTTAGTCAATTAAATTTTAAATCTGTGAGCAAGATAGCCTTTGTCCATGGGGATGTGGGGGCTTGACAGAACTTTTTGCATGCCCAGAGTAGCTTACAAATGGAAGTATTTGCAGGATAAAGTTCATCACTGCTGGGTTGTGATAGATATCCACACAGCACCTTTGCAGCTGAGAACCTCTAAATACTGCAGGACTACGTTCTGTTCTTTTCCCACTCCACAGATGGTCTCTCTGACAGATAAGATTTACTGACCCTTCTGGTAGAGCATTTGCCATTGCTGGCTGGAAACTCCCCCTCCTTCCACCACAGGACCTTTCGGCAAAGGACTGTCTGTCCTTCACAAAGCATTTCTTTCTTCTGTTTTGCTTTTAAGAGAGAAAAAATAATTAATAAAAGACACAGCCATGGAATCTCCTAGTGCTGTCAAATATCCTCTGGAGGTCCTGTTTTTAATTTATACCGAAATCCTTAGTGTCAAAGCTGATCTGATGCATCATGCCCAGTCAGAGCTGATCCTGGTTTGTGACATTTAGACGGACTAAAATGGGTACTTTCTAGCCCAATTTTCTATTATTCCACATCTTTGGCATGCTTTGCATTTCAAAGGAGACAGTGCTCCAGATGTAGGTGCTCTGGATGTCTTCCCACACAGTATGTATCTCAGGGTCTTGTAATACCATATTCAGCAGCTTAACAAATGTCTGCAGTGTGTTCCTGCCTTCCTTTTCTCCTCAGGGGCAAGAGTTTGTTGGTTTGATCTGCCCTGTTTTGGGAGTTTGCTTCCCAATGTCAGGATGGGCATGAATCAAGCAGCAAGCCTTGGGCTTGGAGTGTAAGGTGGGAAACAAGTCCCAGTTTGCACCTCCTGGAATGCCACAGCAGCAGTGTCTGACTCCAATCTGAGAGTGTTTCGTGGACCCCTGGGGCTTATTTCTCCTGATTTCCCTCTGTGGGAAGGACCTCAGCCTAGGGCCTCAAAACACTCCACAAAAAAAAGACCCCTTGCCTGCACTGGAGAGACTCATTATGATGCTGCAAAGGCATCCTTAGCTGAAGTTTTGAGGATGGTCTTTTAGGGCAGGTTTCCTCTGTGTGGTTGAATGGGTTTGGAGATGCCTGGTGTACCGTGTGAGGTGGCAAAAGATCTACATAGCACAAGGCAATTTTTGATGGAGCAATTTGCTCAAACCTTGCGAGCGGTGCAGCTGCGTCAAACTGCCTTTAGAGCCGCGCCAGCCAAAACCACAGAGCAGCACTGCACATAATTGCTTTTAATCTGTGATCAAGGACAAGCTTGGAATCGTGCCTGCTGCGGTGTGCTCCTCTGGATGGCAGAAGAGAAAGGGCTGAGTCCAAACTGGACACCAGGTCGGATGTGCTGTGCTCAGCAGGGACGAGTCTCAGCAAAACCAGAGGGGATCCAGCAAGAGGAGGAGACGCAGACCTGGGCACAGATGAATCAGGGCCCGTGAGCTCCCTGGAGGACTTGCCCTCAGCTGCTGATGGAGACCATCGAGGGTGTCCTGCCCCGAGGTGTAGCACTGGCCAAGAAGCCTCCAGATGCTACCAGCACTGCGCTGATCAACCTGGAAGAAAAGGCCATTTCCAGGTTGGGGTGACACCTCACTGTACTCACAGCCTCATTTGTGAACTTTCGGGGGTGTTTTTCTGCAACAACAGTGACATCCAGTGGCCAGCTGGATTTTTCTGGGAAAAGCACAAACCAGTCTTAACAATGTGAAGTTTTTTATAGATAAAAAATCCTGACTAAGGACGCTCAGTTTTGGTTTCCTTGAAGAGTTTCCTTTTTTAAAAAGTCTGGTGAAATGGTTTCTGTTTTTCTATGTCTGCAGGGTAGGAAGCATCAGTACTCTCTCCTCCAGCAAGGAGTTTGTCCGGCGTCCATAAACTCCAGGGGGCTGGCAATTTGCTGAGGAATCACTGTGTTTTGTGCTAAGGCATCACCACGTTTTTCACTTATGAGACATCCCCAATCCAAATAAACCACCAGAAAGAGGCTCCTGGAATCGATGAAGAAAGCAGTGTAGTCTGTAGAAAAATTGACTGAGAGGTCAAAACCAGAAAGAACAAGCAAGGATCCATGTCCTGCCAACTGGGAGCTTTGATTTGTGGTTTTCAAACTGCTTTTCAAACAGAAAATGACAGCTCGTCTTGTAGTCTTTTGAAGTAATTTCACAGATTCGACAGACATTGCCCCCAACTAACTTTCCTGGAATGGTTTGATCTCACACTGGAGGAAGTTTTCTTAATTCAGTTTAGAGCTGTCTTGTGCAAACTAGAGGAACTCGGGGAAGCAGGTTCAAAGCAAACACAGTGAAGTGCTGTTTCACACCAGGCTTGATTACATTGTGGACACAGTATATTGTAGGAGCCAAATGCTTCCATGAGGCCGAAAAAGGACAAGCTCAACAGTCCAGCTCGCTACTGAGCCTGCAGTGATAGACCATGGCCCTCACCCCTATTTATTTCCTATAAGAAGCCATTAAGTGCTTAAAATGCACTTAAATCCTTATTACCTGCCAGAAGCCTTTGCCAAAGGCAGGCAAAGGTGCTGCATTTCATAACACTGGCTTTGTGCTGAGAACAGTTGAAGTCCCACGTGGTCTGGTCCTTGCTGGGCCTCAGAGATGCCTCCACAAGTTCATCAGAGATACTCTGCAGGCAAAAAGCTGTTTTTCTGTCTGAGGAGCTTTCCAAGGCCCAAAGCTGCCCTGAGCTCAGACTCCACGCAGTCCTTGAGGTATTTTAGTACCACGTTCACAGCTACCTCCTTTAGAAAGAAGGCAGGAATTACAGAATCTAGTTTCTCCCCCCCACCCCGACCTTTGCCTGGCTTTGGCAAGCAGGTCCATGTGCATTCCAGACTAGCTGGGGATGGCTCAGGGGATTTGTGATGGGATATGAAACACTTCTCTCGGAGGCTGCTTGCCCTGCGCAGGCTGTCCAGGGGGCCGGCAGCAGCTTCCGTGGAAAAAGCTGATAATTGAGGTTCAGGTGGGAGAGGGTTGTCTACTTCAGCAAGGCTGTACCTGCACTAATAAAGCACCTTGGGTAAAAAAAGAGGCTGCGTTCCTCACCAATTTCCTCAGTGCCTGAGGCCTTGATGACAACCAGCAAAGAATGTTAAGACAGCGCATTTCACACCAGACTGTCTGCACCTGGGGGATCTGATGATCCCAAAGATGCCTCCAGCACCCTAGGAAGACTTTTAGAGATGCTGGGTTTTCTCTAGATTTTCCTCAGACTCGTCTCCTTTTCTTCTGCCACAGTGTTAGGCATGGTGAAGTTCCCAAGGTTTTGTACATTGAGCCTGTCCATTGGAGAGGATCCCATGAGGGACACAGAGATGTTTCCTGTCACATAGCTCCATGACTGCACACACCTCCAGTCACAACCCTGTGTAGAAAGGTATATTCCCAACAATATGGTTCAGTGAGGAGCATGCACCCTAGAAAAAATAAAATAAACAAAAACAATGAAAAAAGAAAATCACATCTAGTCATGGCATTCTGCTAGGGGGGAAAATGCCAATAACTGTCCTCCATGCAGTATCTCAGACTGAGCAAGCCCTGCCTTTACTCACAGGAAAACCTGGGGACAAAGTAAATGAAACTTTTATTTCAGCCCTGCCCACACAACTTTCCTCCTACATATTTCTTATACCATCAAAACCAAAATGGTTGTGTTTCGTTTTATGGAATGAACACTTCAAATCTTCAGGCTTTGTTGTTTGATTCTCTGTTTGATCCTATGTTTTCTTTAAGAAGATATACTGAAAGAGTCATCCTCTGTTGGACCTTCTCTCTGTGGAAAACTCCTCTAATGCCACATAAGTGAAGCAAGAATATGAAATAGCCCAAATGACCCTATAACCAACCACAGTGCAGATCCACACAGCTCCCTGTCCCTTGCAAACTCTGGAATGACAAGAAAGGTGGGGGACAGGGCAGAAAAGGGAATGGTGGGGAAGAAGGATGGGCTGTGTGTAGCGTTCAGGAGCTTCTGGGCAGTAGCAGGGTGGCTTGGCAGGCCACCATGTCTGACAGACTCCAAGGCTAAAGGAGCTCCTTAAGCTCATATGGTTGATGGAGAGAGATTTGCACAGAGGGCTCATGTTCTTCCCAAACCTGGTATTTGAGATGTTGGAATGAATTGCTCTGTGGAGGTGCCATCCTCTCCAGTGAGACTCACTAGAACAGACCAGTCACTTCATTTGGGAATGCCTGAGATGGCTACAAACTGACACAGAGGCCAGAGGAGATGCTTGGGGGGTGACCTCACTTCAGCTCTTGCTTGTGTCGTTTTTCTTAACCTAAGTGAAACAGCTGGGTTAGACTTGGAAGAAAATTGAGCTATTAAAAAAAAAAAATTCATTTTATTGTTTACCACATATGTTTAGGGCAAGTCTGAGAGGGAAAGTGCTCCAAGACTTCAAAGACAGCAGAGAACTGAGTTGCTGAGCTCACATTATGGCCCTGCATTGAGTCTGGAAACAGAGTGCTGTACCAGCAAGGAACCAGCTCCAAACTGGTAAACTCTGTCCCACCTCATGCTGAGCCTGTTGAGGACTGTGCATTGCACTCCAGGCTGCTTCTAGAGAAGGATATCCATCGTGTGGCATTTGACTGCCTCAACAACAGCTCCATACCTTTAACAAGAGGGCTGCTCAGAAAGGAAGACCAGAAATGGAGAGACATGGGGGAGTTTATTATGCTTGGGGGCAGCAAGGAAATAGAAGTCTGTGGGAATCTGTCTGTCCTTCAGATTGAGATGCTCCAAGTATAGAATTGCACTGCAGATCTCAGAGACACCCCAGGGAAGCACAAATCTGTGCTCTATTAGCCTGGCGTCAATCTGAATAACCCCCTCAACTTTTGGCCCTGGGTCTCTCCGTTCTCCCTCCGGCTACGGTGTGGCCTTTCTCCAGAGCTTGTTCTGTAAGTGCACTCGGGTGAGAGGAGAGAGAGGTGATTATATGCAAGAAAAGAATGAAGGGGAGCCATGGGAGGGTTCCTGGATGTTGAAAATGCTGCACGCTTTGGCTTTTTATGTGTTATTGCTCTGGTTCCCGTGACTGTCCAAAAGTGGCTATGAGTCAGTTCCTCACAACTGCATAGAATAACAACATCAAACGAGGGGGAAAATGATTTCTCCATCTGCTTGGAGAAGGGGTGGCATGATGTAAGGAGTCTGTGATGAAAGCCTGCTTTACAAGACCATTGCACGTGGCTTGTGCAAAGTATTCTTTAAGGCATGCTTTGGGCTCGGATACTCCTGCCAAACAGGGGAGGAGGAAAGCTCGTTCCCTGCATCTCCAGCTGTCCTTCACAGCTTTTTGCATAATGCTGCAATTTCCAAGTGCAAAACCATGTCTTAAAGCAGAGCAAAAGCCAGCAACCTGGGGGGACAGACTTTTCTGGAAGGTGGGGTCTTTGATAGTCCCTTTTCCTTTGGAAAGCCCACAGAGCTCTTGTTTCAAACCTGAATACCAGCCTCTAGGGAGCTTTTGTTAGATCTGGTCTGGTGTGGTAGGGCTGCATGTCTCATCCTCTGGCATGGTGTGGCTCTCATTATTTCATACTAACTGGGTTAGAATGGGGTCCTCCAAGCCATTTCCAGAAAATTCCCCTGTTGGATCCCCACAAGCACAGATTTTGTTTGCATTATCAGTAAAATTTAAAATCAAAATATTCAGGCAGTCCTAACATCATACTCATGCCTAGGTGCTGCATGTCACCCACCTACTCCATTACCTGGTGTCATTCCTTGATAAGACACTTCACATCAGAGGGGTACTCAGTGCTAGAGCAAGATCTGCACAAATCCAGCGTTTGCTCCTTGTCAAAGTGCATTCAAAATACTTATTCAAGACCATCCTTACCACTAGAGTGAGATTTTAAGGAAGAAAGTGGTTCAAGAACAAAGAGGAGCAATTGTGTGACAGCGATAGTGGTTTAAACCTGGGTCAGCATGGAAAGGATGAAGAGCCTCCAGTTTTTAAAGCATGTTATTTATTAGCAAAGAAAGGTGCTGGACAAGGAGTGAAAGGGAATTAAAAATTTGGAGGGTTTATCCACAAAACTGATTCCCCATCATGGGTCTGGAACATCTATCATGTCCTGGGAGAGTAAAGTGGGATGGCATGTGGCTCCCAGTAAATTCCTGCTGTTACCCAGAGACCGCTGGGTCAGACTGGAATGCTGTAGTGGAGAAATTAGCAAATTCACATGAAAGTCATTGCCTGCAGTGTTTGCTGTAGCTCCTTACTACAGCCTCAGCTTAACAAATTCATCATTCAGCTTCCAAAATACTCAGTTTGACCATTGTGAGAATAAGAGAAATGGAGATGCAGTTTTGGAGGCAGCAGGCAAAGGAACCACAAAGTATTTGCCCCAACTGTGAGGGGGCAACCCTCAGCCCTTTGCATTTTTCCCTACACTAATTCTTGTGAAGCCTTCCTACCATAAACATCGTGGTGCTGCCAAGGGGCTTGAGAATCAGCATCGAGGGAGAAGGAGGAATAGAGGCTGCCGCCTCCTGATTGCAGAGCAGCCCAAGGTCTAAATGGCAACAAAACGTTATACATAATGTCTGATTCACTGTGTGGAGAATGTAAAGAATTGAGACCTCCCGACACAGTTTACATTGGCCCTTTTTATGACTAATTGTGCAGAAAATAGCTCTGCTTGTAGTGTGCATGGAAACAGTTCAGATTTCTGCTGTGTGTCAGCTAATGGGCTAGCAAGGCTTTTTTAGCACAACTTCAAAGGCTCTGGCAATGGAGGTCCTTTGTGAGGGAATTATCTCCTGCTCCTTTGTACCCCACTATCCTTCTAAGCCATGGAACAAAGAATTGTGAAACGAATAGACAAAGTAATTTGTAGTAGATCTCTAAACCTAGATAAAGTACCTAACATTTGCTTAAAAACTTTTTTTCTGCTTCTGTCATCAAAACACAGTTATAATTTTTCTGTGTAGGAACACCCAAGTTCATCTGACTTTTGAGGGATGCAACCTGATGCTTAGGTTATTGATGAGGGTCACTAGGATGTCTGATATGGAAAAGAAGAGCTTTAGTTTATGTGGCCAATTAGAAAATACATGGCTGTCAAGAGTTGGCTGAGAAGTGTCTTTCTCTCTGCCTCAGGATATTCCACTAAGAAAGGAAGAAAATGCATTCTTTCAGTGGTGTGTTTGGGCAAGGACATGCTTTAAGGAAACCATGTATATTTCATGTATTTTTTACATGTTTTTTAGTTAAAAAACCCAAATTGATGGTTTATTCTTTCCTTCTCTCTTCCAGTGAAAAATGAAACCTTGGGGAGATAAGGAAACACATTACAAGGATCTGCTTTGTGTAGTCCAAAGCACAGTTCTTAATTAAAAATAAAAAAGCAAACCAGGGATGGAAGGTCTATGATTAATGTTAGCAACCACACTGTATAATGTGCTCCTCCACTGTCTCCAGATCCTCTGTCTCAAAAAAAACAAGACATGAGTGAAAGGAGAATAATCTTGGCCTCATCAAATTTAGTAAGAAACCCCCTCTTAAGTGCAGCAGCCACACTGACCACTTCACTGTGTTTGTGTTCAAACTACAAAATGACTGTGTTTAGCCCTGGGTCTTGTCCTCAAGCAAATCCCATGAGTACCTCCTTATCCTCAGAGGGTGGAAGGATTGCATCCACACCTGAGCTTTTTTAATCTTAAACTGTTAGGGGTGGCTGCTCTGCATATCTCCATGCCCAAGTGCAGACTTTCTCTTCAGCTCCCTATCTAGAAAATCTTTTATGTCTGCTTTCTCTCCTTTTCCACTTCCATGGATTTCCCAGGACAGCTGATGTTCTGACCTCTCGGATCCAGTTTTCATCAGGTGTCAAGATAAATTTGGTTAATACTCCAGGAATGGTTTATTCAGGTTTATACTGAAGAGGGAATACTGATGCAAATGCAAGATCATTCCCCTGTCTCTCTAACCTGTCTGATATGTCTCTAGATGCACTAAATTTTCAGTAGTTATACTTTCTAGAGGTTTTTCCCAGGCCAGGAAGAGAAATTTTTAAAATCTTTTAGCAGAAGCATACATGCACACACACGCATGTATATCTATAAAGCTTATTTATTTTCTATCATCTAGAAATAAAAACTAAATCTACTGATGTTATAAAAAATATGACAATTACTACATACTCTATTTGCGCATATGGGCAGCCAGAAGCAGGGATTTGATGTTTTTCACCAATGCTGAATTTAATTGTCTCTAACATTTTAGTATGTGTTGGTTTGTAGACATATAATGTAATAACTATGATGTTCACATGGAAAACTTGTAATGAAGATTTTAATTTATTCAGGAATTTGAAGTTGAGGGGTTTTTAATGGAAGCTGGTGATCCTTCCAGTTAGGAAAGGCAAAATTAAAAGAGCAAGCCTTATTGCCATGCTGCACAGCAGATCACCAGTCCCAGGAGCTGGCAGCTTTCAGCATGGTATCCACACAGAAGGCAGGAATGGGAAGTCCAGGAAGAGTCACCTTTTGGTCTTCATCCATCACCTGAAGGGACTTGCAGGCTCTGCTGAGGAGCTGACATTGTTGACACACCTCCCATTGTGTGGATGAGGAGCCAGAGCTTTTGCATAGTCGCTTTTTTCTCTGGGTTTAAAAGAGTTAAAATTGGTTTCTCTTGTGCTGTCATGGTGTCAAAGATTTGCTGGATTCAGGACAATTATTTACATTACAAAATCTTTTGGCATTTAAGGCTCTGGTTCAGGGAAAATAGAGTGGACTCGGAAACATCTCGGACTCTGATACCTTTGACTTTGGTTCCTCAGTGTCACTTTGCCAGTGACAGAATGGGGACCTTTGTTTGCCTTGGCCACTGCATAAAAAAACAGGATATGATCAAATCCAGTTAATCATTCACAAATGTCTCATTTCTTGAATCTCTGAGGGTGTATAACACATTTTTGGGACCGTTCTTTGCTGCTTTGGCTTTTGTTATAAGTAAGTTAGTACGGGGAAAATCAAATTTTGAGTTTTCTTAAAAGGAAGTGGAGGAATCCTGGAACACACTAGGACTCTGCAAATGTACATTTAATCATTTAAAGAAATGTCTTTTGGCTAAAAGCTCTTACCAGCACTTTCAAGTTGCACTCAGAGCCATACAGCTATATCGTTCCAACAACTGAGGCGAGTTAGCGCCCTTGTTGGCAGCAGGAGCAGAGAGATGCAGGCTGAGCAAATCCTGGGGGCTGAATACTCTCAAATTCATCAGGACTTTGTGCATTGTGGGCGAAGAATCCCGGGGGTGGCTCTGCTGGTGGCTGCGCCAGCTCCTCGCACAGCAGTGTCCGTGGAGAGGGACTCAGGCACATCTTGCCTGCCCTGGTGTTTTCAGTGCAAAGCATTTGGCTCTGCTGCGGAGCCGGGCAGTCAGAAACACCTCCTGCAAACACTTTCACTGTGCTTAAGGCAAGCACACACTCTCCAAGCAGCAGCAGCAAACCAGAGGAGTGAGTTCTCACACCCAGCATTGTGGTGGAACTCCCTGCTCCGAGATGGCACAGGGCACCTGGAAGCTTGAGCACATTCCTGGTGAATTGGTCTGCTCAGAGCTGGCAGTGAGATGAAAGGACCTGGGTGTAAATGGGGGTTGCCCAGCCCTGCAGAGCTGGAAGCTAATGGATGTAACAGGAGGATTGTTCTGTCCTTCCTCAGTGTCAGTCATGGCTGCAGTTGGAGACAGGTTACAGCACTACGTGGATTTTAATAAACCTGTTCATGGACTTCTTGCTTCCTTACTTTGTATATGCAACCCCTCTTGCAAACAGTGTGGGACTCTGACAATAAATTGAAAGCTTTGGCTGGATTACACTGCCTTATTGAGCCTGTGCCCAAAGCCCTTTGAGGGCTCCCATTGACTCCGGTGGGATTTGGTTCAGACTTCAAGTATATGGGACTCCCTTAAGTAAACTCTTTCAAGGCCTGTACACGCTGCAGTACTTACTGAGCTCTTTGTTACTTCTGTGAATAGGAATGTGACCTTTACACTTGTAACAAAGAGCCCTGAATTACAGGACTAAATCTTCATGTTTTGGGAGAGATAAGGTTACCATCCCAGCTCCTCCCAGCCCTGCTGTGCAGGTGGCTGAATGGCTGATGAGGCAATTCCTGAATCACTGTGGTTTTAGTCAGACAAGTCCTGAACATGCAGTACAGCAGCTTCAGAGTCTCTTCATTAGCAGATGTCCATGAACAGTGATGGCCAGGGCTGTAGGTTGTTCCATTTCATGAGTTAAAGCCCTCGTAGTATCCTTGTGCCACTGCAGGGTCATTCTGATATCCATGCTGGAAGTTTATTTTATCAGTGCACATACTAAAAATGGCTACGGGTGGAAGGCAAGACTAGTAACCCATTTAGGTTTTCTATTACCCACCCAGTCCCTTGGCCATGTGAGGGGAGGGAGGGATAAATAAGATGGAAGAAGAAAGTGTTTGGGCTGTATGCTGTCCCTTCCTCTGGTGTAGTTTTTGGTACCTTTGCCTCCCAAACCTGCTGTTCCAACAGGAGGAACTCAAGTGAGTGAGAGTAGTAGTTTGATTGACAGTGCTATTTTTTACCTGTATTTTAGGTCACTTCCTGGGTAACAACACTGTGATTGATGTACTGAGACAAGCAGGATTTGAAGTGGAGCACACCCCTGCTGGACAACCAATTGGAAAGTAAGCAGCTGCCCACAGATTATTAATCACTTTCTCTCCTTTTTTCTCTCCCTTTTTCTGTGACTAAGCAAGATTACTGCATTAGTATAGGAGGTGGGTGAGGAACCTCCCTTTCCCACCCAATTTCCAGACAAAAAGTTCATTGTAAAGCATCCATTGTGTGAGTTTGGAAACATATGGAGCCTTAATGGCTGGGGTTTTTGTGGGTTTTTTCCACTTGGGGACATTATATCACAGCTGCTTCATTATACCAGCCCAGAAGTGCCATGGTTTCTTTAAAGAAACATCTCATTCAGCTCATTTTCCCCCAGAGCTGTTTTTCCTTTTGCTCTCCATGGGGGTTTTTGTTGCTTCTTCATTGCAGACCTCTCTGTCAGGCTGCTGTTCTTCAGGTGGAATTTCAGTTTTTCCTGAAGGACCACATTTAGTGTAGCAGATGCATCTTGGAAAGTGTTTTGGGCAGGTAGAGAGCAATTCAGTATTCCCTGAGCATCTCCATCTATCTGGTCAAGTAAAGCAGGCAAGGAGGACTGATCAACAGGCTCTTGGCAATCTTCATTAGTATAAAATAAAATAGGGCACAAAATTGTCCTTAGCTGATGAAACAGACTTCCTTCATCCTGTAGTCTTCTCTTTTTCCTGGCCATTTAAATGAGGTCTCTGTCTCATTCATGAAGAAATCCCAGACAATAAAACCATGAGGGATGGTGAGAGACCATCTAGCTTTGCTAAATCAGCCTTTCCCCGACATTCTGCAGATAAAATTTGGCCAAGGCTGCTCTGTCATAGGATTGTTATCCTCATTAGGAGAAAGTGTTAGCAGCATGCTCCTGTCCCTGGTGGGCAGACATGACATGGTCCAAAACCGAGGTGAGTCTCAATGAGGAGGATTAATGGCAGAGGTAGCAGGCCACGTCTGAAAAAGCTGTGTGTAATCTAGTTGGAAAATCTGGCTGATCTAACCTTGTTTGGGAAACATCCGCAGTGATTCATATAGAATATAATATGGCTCAACTGTACATAAGTGTTCTTTGACAGAGCATTTATCCTAAATGCTTCTTGGAATCTGTTGAGCCATAAAAGCATCGTCTTAAATAACAATGGGGGAAAGAGGAAGAAAAGGCTGTTAAACACCAGGAAGAGCATATATTCAGAGGAGGTTTAAGAAGCACTTTGGCAGGGGGAGAAAAGTCAACATGGTGCAGGGAAGAGCAGTAAACACTGTAACAGGCTGGAGCTGGAAATTTTTGACTAAAACCAACCAAAAAAAAATATAGCAAAACAGAAAAACCAAGAAAACTATAGCAGAGCAGCTGAGGTGTACCATTCCTCAGCTTCTGACAAAGAAACTTTCCACTCAGGGAAGCAGACACTTTCTTCAGCCATTTTCATTTAGCTGAAAGTATCATCTTCCCATGAAAAGTGTTTCAACTGGAAATTGTGAAACTATTAATTTATTGGCTGTTGTGAGCCCTGGAGAAGAACTAAAGATGCAGTAGTGTGAGAGAAGTCCAAGAATAGTCTCTGCTCTCTGGTGTTAGGCTTTGTCTGTACACATCATCACAGACTTGAAATAAAAGATGGGGCAGGAAACTTCTCAAAGCCAGTGCTTAATGTTGACTTATTTGCAGAGTGGGGCACCTCTCTGCATTCCCCTACCTTGGCAGCAGTGTCTCCTGTTCGTGATGTCTTCCCTAAAATACTCAAATCCTTGGGGAAACGTACCTGAAAGCAAGAGGGTTTGGGCTCTGCCTAGATGGATGTGTGTGTCCTCAGCTGAATGGTCCCACACTGGGTAACTTCTCTTCCCAGCTCCAGAATGTCTTGTTGGGCAGGTTTGTCTGGACTAGAACCCTAATTCCAGTGGGGTCTGCTCTGAACATTGAACATACAAAACTTTATTAAAGTGTAAACTACTGTGCAAGAATATTGGATGGAGTCAAAAGAGAGCACATGGTTGCACCCCATGAAGATTAGATGCTCTGTGAATTTTCCTATGGTCTGACGATATGGTAGATCTGCCTGTTCTAGATGAGAATGAAGAAAGAAAAATAAATTGCATGGTAAAAAAGTCTAGGGTTGCCACTAGACTGAATTACTCAAGATGCAGAAACAGCAGAAAACTATAGAAACTGTGAATAGAGAGCATTTAAATATATTCACAGGAAGCAGCCTTTAGAAGAAAAAAAGACTCTCAGAACTCAACACCAGGGACTGTATTGTCATTGTCCTGTAACTGGGCCGTAGCTATCAGAAGTGCTTGGGTCTCCCCCTTAGAAATGAGGAGGCTGCTGCAAACAATTTTGCCCCTTTTTTTTCAGAATAGCTTGAATTTTATGATTTCTGGGCGAGCTGCAAAAGACAGTCTAGCCAAACACAGTATGACAAAACTTGATAGCACAACAACTTAATAGTTGTTGTGTTGTTTAGGTCATGTTGCTGTAATTGAGAATCTTAAGGAACTTTGCATTTTTGTCTAGCCTTCCTTTTTTTACTCTTCTCTTTCCTTTTTAAAAGATGAAATAAAAACTATTGAAAGGCCCAGAAGAGGAACCATTTTGCTATAGTGACTGTAGTAACAAAATGTATACATAGAATAAACAAATCGAAGCTCAATTAATTTTGAGCTGCTTGCAAAGCAGAAATTGTTGTATAGGTTACAGAGGTGCAGGTGTTTTCATCTCGATCCTTGTGGAGCCATACATGAAGAGATATTTCTCTCCTGTGCTGAAGCCCAAAAGAGACATTTCTGCTTTACTTCCAAATAAGTTGTGTAAGGGAGTCAAGCCCACTGCATTGAATTCTGGCATTGACAATTGAAAAATTGGACAGTGTTCAGGGAAGATCAGCTGGATTCTAATGTAGAGTTTGGGGGGGTGGACAGCACATGGAAAAAATGCAAGGGTTGGAAAAAAAAACTGAAGCAGCTGCATGCTTATGTTTTGGCAAAGGGAATTCAAAAAAAGGAGTGTTGTGGACAGATTGTATGCAGCAGAATGAAGAGGAACAGTTTGAGCTGGCACATAGGAATGTTTGAAAGTATATCAGATCGAAATTGAGGCTGGTTTTGGATGAATATCAATGATCCCTTGACAGTGATTTGCAGGACAATTTTTCTCAGGTTAAGTAAGAAGCCCCATTATACGAAAATAACTTCAGCAAAACACTCATGCTATGTCCTACTTACTACCAGTGCTCCCTTGCCAAAACAGCAAATAGTCTTTTCTTTAATCTCTCTGTTCCTAGAACAGTATGATTATTGCTATTATTGACATGATTAATAGTCTGATCTTTATTGTTCAACAATAACTAAGCAGCATTACCATAAATAGGTGGAGTATAATCTGGTATGATGTTTAAACTCTGCCATCCATTTCAGTTTTAGGAAGGATGAGAGAGGACAAGAGAATGCCTTCTTTAGAAAATAACTAGCAGCGTTCCTGTGTATCAAAAAAAAAAAAAAAAAAAGAATGAAACAGGACAAAGACCAAAGCTTTTCATGCTTTCAGTTGCACACAGACTGGGTAAAGCCAGAAGATTGTTGGCTTCCTCTGCCCAAAATGCTAAGCATGGGTTGTGAAATGGCTGCTCTTTAAGCCAACCAAACTGAATACCTAGAGTCTCACATTTCTGTTGTCTAGTGACAAGCACAAATTTGAGCCAAATCCTCCCTTTCCTAAGGTACTGGGGAAAAATAAAGTGAGATCTTGTCTGGCTAGAAGAGATAGCCAAGACATGGAGGAGTTTGATGGCTCCACAATCAGTGATCTGGCAAAGAAAAGTTTATATAAAGTACATTTAGCTGGTGTGGAGCTGTTTGGGAACTCTCACTGACTGGATTTCTGAAATCTTCTGGCTCTTCCTGTTAATCTGCCTGGTGGCCCAGTGTTGACCTTCCTGTGCCTCTTCCAGAATTCCACCAACTGACTGTTGAAAACACCTTCTTTAAAGCTCAATCCCTTTCTGTAAAAGAAACCCTGTTGTATTCATCATGCAGAACAATGCCATAAACACTTGAGAACTTATTCTCACATTGGCTTAATTTGTTCATTTTGTTGCCTGAGGGAAAGAGTCCTGAATCTGTTTGCGTGACAACCTTCAGCAGTGTTCATATTTCCTTCTTATTTTGCTGGCTGTCGTCCTTGTCCCCAAATAAAGGCATCGGAAAATTAGTGGCTGAATCAATAGCTCATTGCTTTGCCCTGAGATAAGAAAGGCAACTTTTTTTTTTTGTGGAGTTCTGCCAACTGTCTGTCCCTGCTCCCTTCTGTCTTCAGAAAACAGAGCTGCATGCATAGGGTTGGGAGAGAGGAGGAGATAGGAGAAAGTTTCCCTTCAGATGGATTCCAGTGACTTGAGCAGATAAAAGGCCACAGCTGCTTCACATTTAACTGGAACCAGCCAAACCCCAAGATCAAGCCAGGAAGCACCTGTGTCCATGATGACTCTATTTTTGCTGGGTTCTCAAAATCAGCTCTGACCTTCTGCCACATGCCAAGCCCTGACGTGCTGCACACTGTCCTCTTGGCCAGAGGGACACGCAGCAGTGCTCATTTCCATCAGGCTGTTCTCTCCGAGGATGTGATCAATGCTGCCTTCTTTCAGAATCAGAGAATTCAGGACGAATCACAGAATTCAGCGCACGTTTTCATGTCTGCTTGTCTGAGAGTTTGAGAGTTTATTGTAAACTCTCAGAGCTCTGCTGGAGAAATTAATTACTCTTGCTCCTTATGTTTGAGCTTCCTGGCCCAGTTAAACCAACGTGTCTTTGCTGTTGTAACTTAGTCCTGTCCTTCTGTCTGAAGCAAGGAGCTTCCTCCCTCCCTGCTCCTGTAGCACCCTACAGGTGGGACCCTGGCTCTGCTACTCTTTGCTGTCTCAGGATGGAAGTCTTTGCTCCCCTAGCAAAACTCTCTCCTTCCCCCTGGGATGAAGGCACACTCATCCACACAGTGATGGAGCCATTTCTCTACATCAGGAGCCCTAATCTTCTCAAAGGGATGGACAGAAATGGGAAAATGCTTGGCATAACGTTCCCCATAGCTCCTGTTTGGTAAACCCAATTCAGTAGATCCCAGAAATTTACGGATGCCCTCAAAGCCCTCAGGAATCTCCCAGCAGTTGTCAACTTTGGGATGTGTACACAGCTTCAGCTTTCTGGTGCCTGCTAGTCAGGGTTACTCCACTCTGCACAGCTGCTAATTTTTGGGATGTGTTAGGGAGAATGTTAAAGTTGTTGTGAAATAAATTAAAGTTTATTTAGAAAAGACACAAGTGAAAAAAATATTACAAGAGCTGTGACTCTTTAACTGGAAACAACTGAAGTAATTGAGGAAAAAAACTGAGAAAGGTAGATTCTGGATCCCATCTCTTCTGAGACAGGGAAAAATGCACACTTTTTTTTTTATGTGGGTGAAATAATTTCCCCATTGGGATGCTGCAGTTCTTCTTAAACCTCTTATAAACCTTTGGATCTTTTCACTTGATCTGAGCCTGAGGATCACCCTCCCATCACTAGCTCCCTTCCCTGAGAAGAAAAGCAAATCCTTTTTTAGGGGGGTTCTCTGACAGCATATTTTACAGTAAGAGGTGCATAGGGATTAAATGGGGTTCATCTGCATGCATTGGTGAATTTATTGCCTCATCTAACATTGCAGAATATGACTACTCAATGCTTAAAATATTTAGCCATGAAAATATGCACATTACATTTTCATGTTCCCGTGTGCCTTTGAAATATCCTCCTTTGCAATTTAATTGTCTCTGTGTCTACCTTACAGCCACAAAGTCTGAGCCAAAGCAACTCTTAGGGGGAAAAATGTGGAAGAAGGTCTCCAAAATGTGGTAGAGAAGCAAAGTCAACTTACAAATTCTCAGCCATAGAAATTTAATTATCCTGTCACTTCCTGAGCAACACTTACTTAGGGACAGTGTATCTGCGTATTCTTTAGGCCACCTTTAGACACTGAACACCTTCTGAGAGAATGGAATTTAGCAACGTGCTACAAAAAAAATCTGGGAAAGAACAAGATAATTCATGGTGTTGGAGTAAGAATACAGAGCAGAACTCGGAATTTAATGCTTGACTAGTTCTCCCAGTGGGACATTCACTTTGCTCTATAATCAGATTTTATCCTTGGCAAAATTTTTGGTTTCTTTTGAAAAAATTGTTTCATATTCCATGTAATTCTGTTCCTTGGGAACGGGACCACTGGGGAAACCTGGGCTTGCTTCTTTTTGCTCAGGGGCAGCTTGCCCGCTGAGCTGTCCTGAAGCCAGTGCTAAGGTTTCTAGGGTTTTTTGCTGATCTGCAGCCTATCAGTTTTAGGAGATCTGTATCTCATACGCCATAAACTCTCTAATAGTAAACTTACAGAGCCTTGGAGACTTCAAAAGTTCAGAGCTAGTTCTTACCTTATTTCCTAGCCAAATTTCAAGAGTTCTTGTTTCCACAAGAGAAGCTGATTTTTCATCCTCTTTCTGCTTCCAGCCAACTCTAACGCAGATCTTTTCACCTCAGGTCATAAGCATGAGATGAAAATTTTGGTTTATAGTTATTAGAGATAAAGCTGATCCAACTTGAAGTTGTTGGATTCCATCAGTGCCAGTAGCTTTTAGAGGTCATCATTAATATGAGATGGTTGCTGATCCTCTCCCATCTTTGGTTGTGAGGAGCCAGGAGGGAATTGGTGGAAAACTCAGAGTATGTTCACACAGTTGTGCAGATGCCTTCTGTAGTCAAAGTAAAAAGAGTGGCTTTTCCAGAGTCGTGCTTATGGGTGTCTTAGACAACTGGCCCAGCTTGCTTGCAGGAGGTGTCTGGCTGGTTTTAGGTGGCTAATCAAGCTTTAGATGTGTAATCATTTTGTGAGATGTGTCACTAGGCTCATTTAAGCCTTTGGAAAAACTGCACCATCCCCTCCCCAGCCTTACATTGAAACACAGGTTGTGTGACTTTGTTTGTGTATTCAGCCTGCTCTTGTCCTGTGGATTGATGGCCTCCACCCCAGGCGATATCAATCTGGGCTGAAGTGCAGCTGCACTTTGTAACAGCTCAAGGGGCACAAAGGTATCAAGTGGTATTGTGTGCTTGGAAAGATGTCGTTTATCTAAGGAAGTTTGTGGTCTGTTTGCTGTCACTCTGTCTTTGCAGTGCCGACTTCCCTTACCTTCAGTATCACGTTGTCAGGCAAAGAGACCTCACACATTAGGACAGATAGCTTCTCCACATCCAGAGCTGACTTCTTTTCCTTCAGCAAGAGATGTGTGCGCTGTGCTGCAATCGATAGAGCTGATTCATTCAGCACGAGTGTAATTGCTAATAATTAAGCTTGCAGGGAGCTCTTTACAGTGCACAAGTTCCTAAAAAAGGAACAGAGAGAAAGGAAGTCAATGACTTTTCTCACTGACACTTTCACTGAAAAGTTCCTTCAATAACAGTCCCTTAGGGGAAAAACAATCCAGGATACAGTGTTCTACAGAGGATTTTGCTGAGAAGAACATTTCATCTTTCATTAGTGATCAGGTGTTCATAAGGACATTCTTTGGAGTTTAAATGGGTTCAAAGCCCTCCAGAACACTATTATGTGACTGGTGGCATGGCCAAATGACTCTGTGTGGGTGGATCTCATTGTGGCAAGCTGTGAAATTTACTGAAACCTTTTAAAATTGCCCCCACAAGTAGAAAGTCACTCTAACGTACATATGGGGTGTGATTTTGTGTCATTTCTTGCCCATTTTGGTGCAAAATAGTCTCACTTTTAACAACTCATGGTATCTCAGCCAAGCCAGGTGACTTCATGCTGGCCACGACCCAGCTCTGGGTCTGAAATGACAGTGTGGGCATCCCTTTAAGAGAACATGATGAAGAGTCAGGCTGAGATCCATGTATATCAGCCCCTCCTCCTAGTTACCTGCTAGTAGAAGGAGCAGGAATGCCAAAAAGAGTAAGTTCTTATAACAGTAAATTAAGGATGGTGAATTTATGAAGCACTTGTCACAGTAAATACCTTAGAAGCCAGAATGCATTTTTGTGTCATGATCACTGAATCATTTTTATGAGAAGTCAAAGTAAATTCATATGCAATCTGTAAAGTTTGTAAAGAGTTTAATTCATCCAGGAAATCATGTGTTGGGGATACTGTACCCAGATCCAGATCAGATATACTTCAGAGAAGCATTTAGGTTTTAAAGTCCTTCCGCAAGCTAAACTGATCTCCAGAATCCTTGGAGTTTCACCCTTCTCTGGACCTCATGCTCCATGCAAGTGAGCATCATGCCAATGTGTTTCCCATTTCCTGGGGATTAAACTGCTGTGTTTGATGACTCAGGACTTTCCAAGGAAGCAGCTCAGTCACTCATTCTGTCTGAAGTGGCCTCAGGTGCCTCAGAGGACATGTTTTCTCTTCCACAGTGATTCATGATTTCAGAGCAGAGGATCAGCTCTCTCTTTTTTTTTTTCCTTCCCACAAAGTTAATTAATAAAACAAATTTCTATTAGTGGGTGTTGAAAGATTTTGGTTTTCCACCTACACTCCCAAATGCTCTGCATTCCAGGAAGAATGAAAAATGGACCTGTGAACAGAAACAGGAGGGAGGAAAAATGGATCAGATGCTGTGGATGGATATAGGTACAGTGGCTGTCAAGTGATATGATGGAAGAACTTCCTGAATGAAGGCAATTTCTTGCAATCATTAATGCTAAAAACTCCACTACAGTAATCCAATTTCAGGATTCATAGGTGCAAATTTAGAAAGTTTGGGGCACAGGGAGTGTCTGGCACAAACTGAACTCTCTGTTTGGGCCTCCCCACTGACCTCTTGCTTAGGCGGGCAGCCGCATGGAACACAGTTGTTCTGCTTGTGCAAACTGGATCTTCTGCCACTGTCAGAGGCTCCTGTTGGTCAGGAGAAGCACCTGGAGGATTCACCCCCTCGTGGCCACTGTGGACCTGGCTATGCTCATCTCTCTGTCTCATGTAGCCCCACCACAGCACAGAATTTTTCATTAGCATCAAGAATTAAGTGTAAATTTACACCCACCATGTCCGTAGCTTTTGTCATTAAGCAAGAAAACACTTGGTCCTACAGGGAGCCAGCGTGGACAAAAGAACTAAATTTGGGATATTTTCCCTTCCCACTGCTGTATGGAACATCAAAGCAGTTCACAATACCATAGTGCCACTCTCTGCTGGTGGCAGCTTGCAGAGGAAGAGACCTAATTTGGTACTGTCATTTGTGGGAAAGAGCACTCTGAAGTCTTTCTCCATTGATTCCCAGTCAAGTCAGGAATAGTAAGATTTTCCTACTAATTTTCAGCAACACACTCTTAGACAGGACCCAAGTGTTTTAGTACCAAGTGCCCTGTCTGGCAACTAGATTTGCATCTCCTGTCATATGACCCCAGCTTCACATTTCCAAATTACTCTTGCAAAAATAAAGGCAGTCCCAGAAATTCTTCTGTCGGGACAGCACATCCATGTTTATGTTTGAAGGGCCGATACCAATCTGGAGTCCCCAGTGATCAAAGTGCATGTTCAGAGATGAGCCCCGTGTTGTGTTTGAAGTGAGTGCAACACTTTGAAATGAGGATGGAGCAGGAATAAATCAGGATGAAGGATGTGGGGCATTACCTACTTTACATGAAACCCCTGCTGGAAAGATGTGGCCAGTGTTCCAAAGTTTTCCTTGGAGAGTGCTTGGAAGTCGCACACCAGCCTATTTGTGGAAAGCTGAACAGTTTCCTATTGTCTGTGATGTGAAACGCTTCCCAGATAAACACTTCCCCCTCCAGTGAAGAAAAATGATAAAGCCTCGGCAGAGTTGCTGGTTTCTGTTGGCGTTGAGCTCTGCTAAAGGCCATAGTTCATATCCATGCCAGAGGCGTTGAGGAAAGGCTCTGTTATTGAGTGAGACTGGGATAATCTTCAAGGGTTTAATAACGTCGTGCGCCCACATCTTTGCGTCTCTGGGTTCATTATACCCCTGGAATGTAAATCCCAATCCACAGTGGATAAACAAGGTTCACATGGATCTCAAATACTTTTGTGGTGTTGTCTCCTCCTGATTTCTGAAAGGGAAAGAAAACATTGCTAGAAATAAACTCAGTTGTTTAGCCTGGAGTTCAGTTGTTTAGTTGGAGTTGTTTAGCCTGGAGAACAGGAGGTTTGGGGGGAGCTTATCACTTTCTACAGCAACCTGAAAGGGTGTTCTAGTGAGGTGGGAGTTGGTCTCTTGTCCCAAATAACTAGCAGTAGGAGAACAAGAAATGGCCTCAAGTCGTGCCAGGGAGGTTTAGATTGGATATTAGGAAAAATTTCTTCACAGAAAGGGTTGACACGCATTGGAACAGGCTACCCAGGGAAGCAGAGGGTAAATCTCCCTAAAGGGATTTAAAGGGTGTGTGGGTGTGGCATTTAGGGGCATGGTTTAGTGGTGAACATGGCTGTGCTGGGTTAACAGTTGAACTCAGTGATCTTAAAGGTCTTTTCCAACCTAAACAGTTCTGTGATTCTACAAAGAGAGCAGTAAATCTCTGCTGCTGTAGTGGGTTTGTAACACTGCCTGCATTTGTGGCCCTTTAAGTAATATTAAGGAATTATTCCTAACACCCACAGAGTCAAGGCATCATATTCCATCACAGGGAAGATCCAGAAGTCCCTCCATGAACTTTGGAGAGACAAAGCTGATTTTTGAAATCAGCAATGCTAAGAACCAAAGCTGTGTAACACTTGAGTAATACTGGTGGTGGTTTGGTCCAGGTCAGTGGGTGGCTCTCCCTCTGCTTCTCTTGTCCTGGCAGGTGAAGGTCTGAAGGACCTCATTGTGTCCTTACCTCTGACTCCAGTTTGGTTTTGCTGGGTGCCTCCATCCTTCCTCCATGGTGCCTCCCAGGCAGAAAACCTCTTCCCAAGAGAGCAGCGTGTGGTTCCACTTGTTGACCCACTGTCAATGGATGCAGTAGATACAGATTCACTTTTTGCCACCATTTTGTCAAAGCAAACGTTGCTTTGAGTTTGTGACAAAGGAATCATCTTTCTTCCCTGGAGGCATGTGGTTTCTTGCAAACATTAAATGAGAATTTTGCACTTGTATCAAATTTGTATGTAGATTAGGTTTTAGGTGGGAATTGCAGCTTGACATTTAGCAGGCACTGAGGTTTAAAATCGCTGAGGCAATTTTAGACACATTCCCCTCAAGGAGAAAGGACATTGACTGAAAAGAAAGCAGAGGTAACAAGGGTTTCATTTGTTTGTTTTACAAATGCAGCCATGAATTTAAGACAATTTCCATGTATCCAAGCATTCATACTGATTGCAGTCATTGCTGAATGGTCAGCAATTCCCACTCATGTCAATGAAAAGCAGCAAATGAAATCCACAGGCAGCCAGAAGTAGTTTAAATTAGTTGATGGAGCTGGAAACTGGTTTTGTTTTCTTCTTCTTCTTTCACTACTGGAGTGCACTGTCCCTCTTGCCTCCCTCTTTACCTCTCCTGCCTTTCCCAGAAGCCCTGGTCAGTCTGTGAATAACAGATCTGTTGAGGTCTAGGAGTCCTAATTAATGAGGTCTAGGTTCCCTAATTATTGGATTGTGGTGAAAGAAAAGGGCCAAACTGTTCCTCATAAAACCTGACTCCATCATGCTTATTTTCACGTAAATAAGGACATACACTCTTTTCTGATCTGTGTGCTACTTGGGATAATTCAGTTCTGACTGGCCGTCAGATGAATTCTTACTAGAAAAGGAATGAGACAGAGGGACAGAGTAGCCTCCCCTTCTGTTCAGAATTAATGGGCTAGTGGGGCAGCCCCAAGCACTCAGTCTTATTGTAGAGAGAGAGTCAGATGGGTCGTCCTGCAGTTTTAATTAAAACATCTCACGTGGGCAGCATTTCAACAGCATTGACTTTCCTGCAGTTTGAGCTGTGTTACAGCACCGCCTCATGAGAAGTCCTGGTTTGGTCACTCTCAGTGTTCCAGCTTTGTGTAGTGATAAGAAGCTAATGTGACTGCTGGAACCTGTGCCAGATGCCAGGCATAGCTCTGATGAGTCTCTGACGTCTGCTACACTTGTGATATTCCATGTTTTACCATAGCTAGGCAGTGCTACAAGTGCTCAACTGTGATACCCTCTTGGACAACTGGCACTTAGATAAAGCATATCAAGGCAAACAACCAAACAAACAGATATGCAGATACAGCAGAGGCAGGTGAGCCCCCAGAGCTCCTGTGCAATGAGGTCTCCAGCAGAGTTAGGGAGGGAGGCTGCAGGGGCTGTCACCTTTGTACTGTCTGGCATTGTCTCACAGCCTTCGCCTGTCAGCTTGCTGAGATGGAGCTCTTTAATGAATGCATAATTTAATTCTGGGATTCTTAAGTGTACCAATAAACATAATAATCATGTATAATTTAATTCTGGGATTCTTAAATGTACCAATAAAAAGAATAATCATAGACATTTCAGTGAAGGAGAGATATTTTCTGGGGTCAGTGCAAGTTTTTCTGTTTTAGGGAGGAAAGACCTGGAGCCTGTTCTTTATAACTAGACAGTGAGATTTGCCTGAGTTCATTAAAAATCAGTCTCCCCTATGGCCTCAGATGGCTCCTGGATATTCAACGTCTGATCTCCAAAGTTTCAATTAGCAACCAAAAAAGAGAATATAAAACCTTCTTTTCTTCCTTTATGTTTCAGTAGCAATGTGCATACTTTGTTAATGAAGAATTTTGGTGTAGGATGGCTTTATCAGACAGAAATGAGCACTGATTACAAGCAGGTTCAGCAGCATGACTTGATACAAGAGAGGGAACCCGGGTGAAAACAGGTTAATACACAGAGAGACATTATGTGAAGTCCATTAGCATTGGAGTTGACAGAACAGCATTAGACATTAAAGCAAGTGGGGTTTGGAGGGAGAACTCTTCTGCCTTCATCATGTTTTGAGGGCTCTGTCCATTACTGTGCAGTGAAATTGCCCACGGACAGGCTGAAGTGTTGCCTGAATAGGGATTCTGACAACTGTCTTGTTCTTTTCTTGGAAACACTCAGGCACTGTGATATGGGCAAGGCCGATGGGCTCTAACAATATTTTGGAGCAAGTCAGAGTGTGTCTGTGTTCCTTTTTTTAGCTCAGCAGCCATCAATGGCTGAGCAGATCAGATGTTTTACAGTGGCGGCTACAGAGAAGAAAAGTGGGTTTAGTGTCACAGAGATCTGGAGTCTCTTGCAGACATGGTCTTCTTATGGCTCTTTGGTTCCACACTTGTGCCTGCTGCTGGGTTTAAGTGGTCTGTGTCTCTCTCCTTCTGGTGATAGCAGCTACTTATGAGCCCACGTTATCTGTGTCTTGCAATTGCAAGAGCCTCAACTGAACAAGGTACTTCAGGAACACAAGTTGCTGTGCTTGTACACATCTGTGATCCACCCAGTACCTCATTTCTTCCAGAGCAGCAGAGGGAAGTGCAGGAACAGCACCAGGCAAACAGAGAATAATCTGCCCTTAGTTTGAGACTGAAGTCAGTGAAAATGCTGTTGTCTCTCGAGCTGAGCATTTGGCACCTTGCTCAGCTGTGTGTCTGTAGAGAGCTTTTAGTTTTAAGATGTGATAAAGAATATGGACTCCTGCAGATATATCTTCTCTCTGGAGGATCCAGCAAAGAAGGGAAAATAATTCCCAGTGGAGACAACCTGGAAGCAGAACTCAATTTGGATTGTAAATGAGAAAGATACAAACAGTTGTGTATTAGCTGTAATTCTACTGTGGAAATCAAGCACCCAGTTTGGGGAGTTCTTTGTCAGTCACCTTCTTAAAATTCATTGCAAGCTCAGCACTCAAAATTTTATTTCAAGACACTAAAACATTTCAGTTAACTTTATGTAGCAAGTCTTTGGGTGCTGCATGGACATACATCGTGATTTGAATGTGAAAGCCTCTCTCTCCTGTGTGAAGGAGAATTCCAGGTGTCCCAGAACAGCTGCCTATCTCTCTGCTCCCATATTGAACCAGGATGCCTGAGCAGGAAAAAAGCCCATCCTGACCTATGGGACAGGGATTCTGTCCAAGGAGCTTTAAGTACCACTTCCAGAAGACAGCGAGGCACCAAAGGCAGCTCTGTTGTGAGTATTTTCCTTAAGCCAAACTACCCAGGCAGAAACAGCTTGGCACTAAATTGGTATGGTTGTAATAAGACAGTGGAGATTTAGGGAGCAGAGCATGAGGTGTGGCTTGTGTACCATGAGCAGAGAAGGTTCTTATGTGCTGTTAATGTGGAAAATTGAAACAAGACTGGAGGGTCAACCCATTCTTCCTCTGGGGGCACAGCCCATCCTCTGGGGCTGGAGTGTGCAGCTCACAGAATTTTCATGAAAGATTCATAAACAAAGGATTATTCAGTTCAAGAACTGAACCAAAAAATTGAAAAGGGAAAATGAGTTCAGAGCAATTTGAAATGAAACGTTTTGAGGATGCTTTTGAAGGCAGGAATTGGGTTTTGTTGGGTTTTGTCATTTTTATATATTAGTTGGGTTTTTCTTTTTAATTGAGATCAATTTCTGAACAAAAAAGGGCACTTTGTAGCATGTAAGTCTTTGAAAACAGAAGACTAAAAAAAATACAAAGCTTTGTTCAGAAAATGCTGAAATGAAACATTTTGAGTTTTCGGAAAGAATTCACATGAAAATGTGGAAATGACACGTTACAAATGTTACAGCTGCCCTCTCTTTTTCAGCAAATTCCACCTCTCAAGTGCAGAAAGCTTGCATTTCTTCTTCTGTGCCTTAGACCAGCTCCAGTTCTAATGGAACAGAATAGATAATGAAAGTTTTACTTGTTCCTCTTGCTTTATAGTTTCTCAAAGTGGGAAGAAAAACCTTACGGTCCATGCGAATATCTTCACATCACAAAATTTTCATTTCATTTATGCACAGAGTTGTACTTGTATATGTGTGTATACTGAGGACTAAATTAGCGTTCAGGCTAAGGTCACAGTTCTTGAGCAACAGTGATTCTTCCCAAAGAAATAGCCTGACATGGATTCAGAGCACAGAGATACCATCCAAGTTTGGGGTGGACTGTAATCTGATTTAACTACTTAACCTAATTTAAGTGCTCATGAGATGTAGTTGACTATGGTGCAGAAAAATGAAAAAACAACTTTGTTTCCAAATTCTGTTAAGAAGTTTTAACTTTAGTGTACAGGCCTAAGGCAACTAACATCCTAAATGAATTAACCTCATTATAATTAAGCTGATCAGGTAAGTGAATAATCAGGGATTTCACAGGAGTAAGCAGGGATTTCTCTTTTGCTGTCTCTTGAGCCCAAATTCATCCTGAGTAATTTACAGCACTTAGCCTGAAGCAGCTCAGATAAAGTTTAAGCATGGAGAGAATCTAACTCTGATCTCTGCGTTGGAGTGACTCTGTTTGGCAGTAAAATATATTTATGCTTTTCATCTTGAAGGAGGTTATGTCCATGGTGTCACCTGGTTCTGTGAGTCTGTGCTCTCAATCCACCATTCCCATCACTGGAAAGAGGCCCTATAAGCTGTGCTGGGTTGGGTTAGGATTTCTGCCTGCTCTTCTGTTCTTTGGTTGGCTTCTCTCCTAAGAGCTTTGAAAATCTGAGCTTCATCCTAGCGTGGAAGAGAGGAAAAAAAGCAAAACCTCTTGTGGGACAGGACACTGTGGTGCCCATCTTGTGGGTGTGCATGACTCTCTGGGAGAGATGTGTAGGGAAAGCAAAGCCAGGAGCAGATGTCTCCGTGGCCTGTGGCGAGGGGAGTGAGGGTGCGTGCGAGGGGCTGACAAATTCCTGCCTTGACAAAGACACCCCAACTGGAATTTATGAGAATCCATCTACAATAAAATGCTTTTAACTCGCTGTCTGGCCGTCATCCGGCTGCATCCCAGGAACGGTGGCATAAGGATGAAGCTGCCACATCACACATTCCTTGCTATCACCGCAGCTTCTCTCTTGATGAAACAAAATCTCCTCTTGTCTGACAGTTCTGAGAACTGAAGCAAGAAAACCTCAGCAATGCTGCTGTACTTGGAAGCCCGTGCAAAGCAGGGCAGTCTCTTGAGCAAAACTTTTCCATTGCTCGTGCTGCAAAGTCAGGATGCACATAACAAATTGGCAGGCTGGGATTTCAGAAGATTCTGCACATATCTGAGAGAACAGAGATGTTACCACAAGATTGCTGAAAAAAAAATTGATTGATGATTTAGTGTCTGGAAGATGTGTATCATCAGCAAAGGCATAAAGCAAGGGCAGGTCCTTCCCGGGCCCTGTGGAAGCCCAGGGGAAGCTTGATGGGACTCATCCAAATGTTGCTGGTATTACTCTGGCAGGTCAGGAGCAGAGATGTTAACTGGGGTCTACCCTGCCTGACCTGTGCTGTTTTAAGCCTGGGAATTATGAAAATAATATATTGCAGGGCATCATGGTGTTAATGTCATTTTTCTGACCAGACCTACTCAATAGCCCTAACAAATCCCAGTGATGAGTCAGTTTTCAATGGCCAGTGCCAGCACAGTGACACTGCAGACCACAAGGCAGAGAGAGAAATGCTGAGACAGCCTAATGGAGCATCCAGTTCAGTCCAAATGACTTACATGCTTTGTTTTGTTCTTTTAATTCTTGAGAAGAATTAGAAAAGGATGGCAGATTTCACCAGAAGTGAAAGAAAACCACAGAGGTCTTTGTCTGTGGATTAAGTGTTTTCAAGAATTAGCAGGAATAAACGTTTTCCTCTTTTCACTCTTTTCTGTACCTTAGGACCAAGACACGTAGGGTATTTTCTGAGACTCCAAAGTTTTCTTATTTGGACTTTGTTGTTTTAGAGAACTTGTTTTGCAGAACTGCACATCCTAGGGAAGGAAATCAAGGTCACAGATGAGAAAAACCCACCTAAGGGCCTGAAATAATTTTCATTTCTCCAAGACCACCCTGTGTGGGAATGATACATTTAAAAATGGGTGGAACCTCTAAGCCTGGAATTGTATCAAGTTATTCATGAAAATCTCTGAGATCTTTGTGTGGACCAAGATATTTGGGTGGTACTTTCTCACTCTTTCTTCAGAAAAGGCACAGTGGGCTCACAAACTGAAAATTAGCCTTGCTTTTTCCTTGCCTTTAAAAATAACTGTGTATCTTGAAAACCTGTGTCAGCAGTAGTGAAGGAATGGGAAAAAAAAGACCATTATATACCCAGGGTTCCACACAGTGAATCTGTACTGCCAGAGAGCACAGACACCGAGAGCAGGGAAAGGCACGATACAGTCCTTGAAATGGGGAGGTGAATTTGACAGTAAAGCTTCACACAATGCAGAGAACGGTATTTCAGGAATCAGATTGCAGATGGCAGGTTCTTGCTTTGGGAACCCTGAACCTAAGCATAACCCTAACCCTAACACCAAACCCTAAACCTAGGCCCAGCCCTAACTCCCAGGCTTGCAGTGACTGTAGGAAAGGGGTACCCCACAATGGGACCTTTCTGGGTCAGTTTTGGATAGAAACATGAGGGACACATGGGCTGGGCCTGGGCTTTGGGCCTGGAATCTGCCAGAGCTGGGCCTTGCAGGGAGCTGGGGGTGGCACGGCCCTGGCTGATCCCCAGAGAGGGCTGGCTTGGCACAGGCACTCAGTCTCATCTGGCACAGGGAACGTGTGGGGAACAGATCCCTGCCAGCCTCCCACCCCAGGGCATCCCCTGGGTGACTGTCACCCTTTGGTCACTGTCACCCTTTGGTCACTGTCACCCTGTGGCCACTATCACCCTGCGGCCACTGTCACCCTGCAGCCACTGTCACCCTGTGGCCACTGTCACCCTGTAGTCACTGTCACCCTGTGGCCACTGTCACCCTGCAGTCACTGTCACCCTGTAGTCACTGTCACCCTGTGGCCACTGTCACCCTGCAGTCACTGTCACCTGCACACCTAAGGACTCACACGGGTGTCCCACACCGAGGCCGTGGCAGGGACAGGGTCAGGCGTGCCCACAGAAGTGGCCCTGGCACTGTGTGAGTGCTGTCCCTGTGCTTCTCCCCCAGCCACCCACTCCTGAAGCCAGGGGCCACTGTGACACTGTGGGGCCACACAGAACCCACAGTGTGGTGTGACCCCGTGGCATCCAGGAGACCACGGGGAAATTATCATCTCCTGGGAAATCTATCTTACATTAAATTAACATCTTTAAATATTCTTATGATCTATTTGGATGAAATATCCCTATTCTGTTTTGATTTTCCTTCTGGTAGAATGTCTGTAGGACGATGGTCATATTTGAAAGGAACCAGGCTGATAACAAATTAATTGTATTTTTATAATATTTGTTGTTTATTTTATTGGATTTATTTTTTTTATATAATATAATATAATTATTATAACTACTCTAATAAATCAGTTAAAAACTAACTATTTTTTTAAGAGGAGCAAGCATGCATCAGCATACAGCCTTCAACAATTCCTCTTAGGTCTTGGTGCAATTATTAGCAGTTACTAATAATTAAAAAATATTAGTGCAGGAATAATGGAAGAAATATCAAGCAAATGCAATATGAAGTTGCCACAGTGGAGCTATTCCCCCTGACTTGACTCTAACATAGTGGTGGTTAGTTTATAACCCTCTTTAGGTTACAGCATTTTAACGTTTCTCCGGTGTTTATTTATTCTCTTCCCAAAGAATGTTCTGAAATATCAAGTTTACAACCTGTGGCTCATGTGATGGTAGTGGAAACAATTAAGCCAGAAACTTTCAAAGCCACCACTGGGATTTTGATGCCCAAAGTCATTAATTTTAATAAGAAGGGCGCTGCCAGTCGTCTTAAGTGGTTTGTAAAATCTCAAGCCATAAAAACACTTCTCTACTGGTTCCAGTTTACGGGGAGCTCAGAGCAAGGTAAACACGTGTAAGAAAATAGTAGGTGTTAAAAGGTGGAAAGTACATGTTCAGATATCCCTAAGACCACTCAGGGAATCAAAGGGCAGCCCCAGCCTTGAGCTGGCACATGGGGGGCTGCTCCTGCCTGCAGCATTTCAGGGAATTACTGACTGATCTCAACACAAGGCACAGAGAAGGAAGTCAATGGAAACACATCTTGGCTACAACTCAGTTCCAGTGGCTTCCTGCCACCCATTGGTGGCTGCTGCCATCTCAGGACCCACATGGTGCCTGTAGGTGCTTGGTCCAGGTCCTTCTATCTGCCTAAACTCTCCTGTCCAATTTCACACTGTGTTGTCCTCCAAGCTGCTAAATGGCTGCCTTTGGATGTAGATACTTCGCTGATCCACCTTTGTGGTTGGATAAAAATTAAAAACTCTCCACTGTGGCCTGAGAGACCTCCCCAGTGCAAACCTGTGAGCGCCTCTCCATTTATGAGAGTCTGGAGATGGCTTTGCTTCAGCCATGAGCCTGTACCACAGCTGAGGAATTCTTAAAGGCTTTGGGGAGCACCAAGAGCTCTCAAAGGAAATTGCTGCACTGGGGAAAATTCACCCTCAACATGGAACATGAAATAAAGTCTTAACAGGGAAAAAAATTCAGAGCCGGCAGATCTATCTGTGATATAAAATAGAGCATGGAGTGAGTATGAATGAGTTTGGAAAGGACTCACTGGGAGTCTGAATGCTTGGGAATAGAAGGGAAAAATGGGTTTTTCTTGTGTATTTTATTAATAAAACCAACCATGAAGAATCTTAGAGTAGGTTTTAAAAAACTTTTTTTCTCTGTTGTATGATCTCTGAAGAACTTCATGAAACGTTGGCTACACGTGACCAAGTTACTGTAGTATTTGCCAGTGAGTGTCATAGTAGCAATAATTAATTATCAGTAGGTATTGGAAGGACTTTGGGATGAAACACAATGCAGTGGAAATAGAGGTGACTATCGTGGCTGGTATTGTAACAGACTTCAAGAAAGTCAAAAAGAAAAAAAGCTTCCATTAGTAGTAGATGTGACTTTTTTGGAAGAGAACAAAATGTTCCACAAATGAAACATGTGGTTTCACTTGCGGCACATTTTGTACATTGTCACCAATGAAGTTTAGGATTTTTTATTACTTTTTCATTAAAATGTCTTACTGGTTTCACTCAGGAGGCAAAATTTTTCACGTGGCTTTAATTGTTTCTGTCATAAAAGTCATAGCATCCATGTAATAGAAATAGTTTTGCAGACCACAGCTTCATATTGCCTATTAATTCTCTCCCATTTTCTGTACCTACAACTCATTGGTCCATCCCAGGGACAGGAAAAGTTCTGGCAATTAAGGCTGAATATGAACTTCTACTGAAGATAGGGGAGGAAAATAACTTTATGTCAGTCCTGGTTTATTAGATTTTTGCTTCAGCTATCTTAGCTCACAGTAAGTTCACATGGCTGCATACCAAAGGAGAGAGTTTATATTGACTTTCTTCTAAAATCAGTGAAACTCTAGAAGAGGAAAATGAAAGGTCTTTTTCTGCATCATTCCAGTCATGTACAAGAGGCGGTAATATTTCAGACAGCAATGAAGAGCTCTGGCAGAATTGTTTCAAGGAGGCTTTGCACAGGTCATTTACCCCATTTTTCTTCATTACCTGCTGGAGTTCAGGCCTCACATATCCCATCCCAGCAGCCTAGCTTCCATGCTTCCATGCTTCTGTCATCACTCCAGGCTTCCTTGTCACCAGTCCTGACTGGATGAGGAGGCATAATTCTTGTTGCAGTTAAAACGACTTGTTTTCTATAGATGATAGCCAAACTTGGGGGGGGCGGGGATAGAAAGAAAGAAGAGATAATGAGATATCTCATGTTATCTCATTAATCTAAGATCATCTCTTCAGGTATCTGTTTTCTGCAAAGAGAGTCATTTACCAGCTTTGAGAGAGTTTTGTCATTTGACCTTCAACCCAGCAGGGGAGGCAATGTGGACCCCTACCACAGACTCTAAGGCCTCTAAGACGTCATTAAAATGCCAGAAAACAGCAATAGTGTATCTGTTGCCGTCTCCCTGGTGTTCAGTTCAGTGTTTACTTGAAAGCTTCCTAAGAAATGCCACTGTTGTCTTCACTTGCTGCCCCAGAGCAAAAGCCTTGTACACCTCCTCAGCAGTCAGGGGCAGCCACCAAGCAGCACAGTCCTCTGCTTTCACCTTTGTTTTGGCACCATTCCCCTTTTACTCATCAAATATTTAAACGTTTTGTTTTGCAGTTCAAGGATGACAAAGACAAGCCCAGCCTTGGAGGGACCCTCAGTGACAGCCCTGCCCCCTGTCCAGCTTTCAGAGCAGGTCCCACTGGCATCTCCTTCCCTGAAGCCGCAGCAGATGGATGAAGAAGACAGCCTGTCTCCTCACCTCTTGCTGCCTGACAGCATCAGCCAGCTGGAGGAGTTTGGCAGGCAGAAGAAATGGCACAAGAAGCAGCACAAACACCATCGCCAGAGGCAGTTCAATGACCTCTGGGTTCGGATAGAAGACAGGTGAGTCATGGCTGGTGTGGTCCCTGTCCTCTTCCTGCTGGCTCCGAACTAGATGCTCTTTGTAGATCCCAGCTCTTGTTGATTAGACCATAAGGAAGGTTGGACAAAGGCTAACTGGGAGTGAGGTGTTATTTTTGTAGCCTAATGAAGAGCTAAGAGGAAAGCTCATAGGCCTGTTCGATCTAAAAGTAAAGTGGAAAAGATAAGCTGATGCTTAAAATACACAGAAACAAAGACTTGTCAGAGTAAAAAAACAGGAAAGGAACAATAGAAAATACTATGTTCTTTTTCTTCCAGTAATTATTTTCCAAACTGTACTGTCAGTTTCCAGCCCAAAGGTTTGCCCATTTTCCAACCATGCAGAATATTACTGGGAGTTTTTAAGAGTCTGACAAATCTGACTTTCAACCTTCTTTAACTGTGTTCTGGGGCTGAAATGTTTTAACATCTCAGACTGCATTGAAAACAGCAAACTGAAGCAAAATAAAGTACTTAACTTAATCGTCTGTGTAAAGAGAATGGAGGTAGGCACTTTTCCATGGCTGTTCCAATCTTGGTCTGAGGTTAAGAACTCCCATTTAGTGTTTGAATAAGAGCCTTCATGTTTGACCAGGGCTTCTCAATGTGTGCTTTTAGGATTCCTGGGCAATTTATTTTCCCACCTCTAAAGCTCCAATGCCTTTATCCAGGCCAAGTCATGGGCAGATAAACAGCCACAATGTTTATAGATCTTCTAACAAGTAAAAGAAATTAAGTAATATGTTGGGAACTGGCTGCTCACCTACACATATAATGATTGTCTTTGAGCATTACGTATTCCCATTTTCATAGCACCTAAATTCCTTGCAGGTCTCTCAGAGGTTTCTCCCTTTGCTAAGAAAAAAGCTTCACATATTTGTGTTTTCAGATTTTTATTATTATTGCTATTATTTTTATTCGTTCTTTTTAATGGAGCAGTTACCTCATTTTTTGTAGTTTATTGTTTTCTCACAGTGAATGATGTAAGGAGCGCCATTAAGGTGGTGCATATTAATCTTAATGTAATAAGGCTATTTCTGAGGTCAGTGCCAGCCTTTTAAGAAGGATTAATGTGTTTTCTTTTCAAAGCGTGTTCAGTGGTTGGATCCTCTCCACAGAGGATGTTTAAGCATGAACTAAGTGGCATTTGGTTCAATATAGCTGATTGCCTCAAATACAGAGGACTTTTCTGTCCTTCTGCCTGGGGGCTGCTGATTTGTAGTGTCCCATGATGTTGTAGCCTTTCACAAGGGTCTTTGGGCCAGTTCCTCATGTCTTGTACAAGTGAGATGCTTAAATACATCTGCTGGGAGCCTCACAGTTGGGCACAATTCTCCTACCCCTATTCTATCTATCCAGATATCAGAAAGGATACTGGATATTGGATATTGGATATAGGATATTGGATATTGGATATTGGATGTTGGATATTGGATATTGGCAATGGAACTGTGCAGTTGGGAGCTTAAAGTGGTGCTTATGGATTTTTGTGCCTTTTGCTGGTTTCATTAAATGTTCCTAGGAAAGGTATTTAAAAGGTACTTCCGAAGGTTAGAGTTAAATTATTTGCTCTGTGCTCCTGTGAGATTTCATCTGAATCAAAGCCTTTTATCCCTTTATTTCCATTTCATAAGGATGGAGATTGGGATGAGGAAACACAAGTTTCCGCTCCCACCACGCTGGTGATGAACCAGACGCTGTGTGTTGCCTGCCTTGCTGAAAGATCCCAGGGAGATATTAGTGAGAGATCACAGACCTAGAAATGAGGAAAGGCTGGAAGAAGGGAAGCCTGCCTTAGTGCTTTCAGATGGTTTTAGTGCTTCTACAGTTCTTGAGTAACTTCTGGTGTTTTTCCTGGAAACAAAGCAAAACGAAAAATACAAAACACAAAAAAATACAAGTTCACTAAATCAGAGACTCACAACCAGCTCTGGTTTCCCTATAAATTGGATGGGGTCTCAATTTTCATAAAGCAGCTGCTGCATATTGTGCTTTTGGCAGTTGGGTTTCATCAGCATTAATTGCAAGCTGGACCCTGCACAAAGCAATAAACAGTGAGTTCTCTCTAACTGGCTCCTTTCTGATTGGCATGAAAAGAGCAGAAATGTATGTCTGTGACCAGACCTTGTATCATGATCATTATTGGGAGGAAACAAGCAGGGTGGCTGATCATACGGACAATGGAGTGTTACCTGTGCAGGAGAGAAACTTGGAATTCTTTGCATTGCCTCAATAGTGTTTCAACAGTCAGACTTTGCACTCGTTTTTGAAGGGTAATTGTTGTACTAGGAAGTTCTCGCTCTGGCCTGTCCCAAAAATCCGTTGTGCATTTTCATACTCAGTTGGAGTCCCCCATGTTCTACGTGGACTGAGGTCTCTGCATTTAGTATGAACTTCAGCTATGGCCCCATATTTCCAAATGGTTCCCTAACTCAGCAGTTGTCACCTGAAACTTGAATTGTTCACCTTTGGGACAAAGTAGAGGGATTTAGGTCTTTGTTATGGCTTTTGGGGGAAAGCTGCATAAAGCTCATTTTTTCCATGCGAGGTCTCCAGAATTCAGTTGTTGGAGCTGCCTTTCAACCTGAAAAGTGAAAGAGAAATATGCAGGTGGAGGACAAATCCAGGCGAATTTAAACCAGGTTATTGATTCCTGTATGAACCTCATTGAACTGTGAAATGACTGTGGTTCATACAGCTCTTTTCCAAAGCTTTATTGACCATGGATTAGAGGACTTTATGAGCCATGAATTGCAGGGCTTTTATGGACTACGCATTTCTAGGCGATCTCATACACTTCCATGGAAATCTTAGGGTGTTTTCTTAAGCTACCAACACAGAAACAAAGGAAATGAACACAGGAGAACAATCTTAAAGGAACATCAAAGGTCTGACTCCAACCTATAAAAGCCAGGAAATCCATAATTAATGGTTCCACTAAGACTTCAGCTCTCACAGTCATTCGGGTCTGATCCAAGGTTATGGCTACAGTCTGAAATGGCCTTGTGAAAAATGAGTCATCATTTAATGCCACACATCATTATTAGCATTTACTTTCAGTTATACCTTGGAGATTGTCCTTTTCTTTTTGTTCTGTCTTAACAGCTGAGGCATTTGAGTTGGCACCCCTGTGTTGTTTAGATTTGTGTGTTGGAGGGTTAGTACTGCTGTGGAGGATGAGAAAGTTTCTGCTCTCCTCCCTGTCTTTGACAGAGCTAAGATTTGCTGATCTCCTGGGTAATCGGCTGCACTGAAGGGTATTAAAAAATAAAAAATGCTGATGAAATGTGTGGTTTCCTCTCCCTTCTGCCTCCTTCCCCCAAAATCTAAACAAACTGAAAAAATCCTGCCTGACTGCAGTTTCTGTTTGAAATGGCTTGTCAAGAATCAAAATTAAATGGAGATTTCAAGTAGCAAGATTTTTTTCCTTCAACTACTTGATTTTGCAGAAATGTGCGGATCTGAAGTCTGTCCTTGGGAGAAATTTGAACTTAGACAACACTCAAACCCTGGCTATCTCCCATAGCCAAAATCCAGCTGGGGCAGCAGGGAGGGGAGGCAAAACCCTCGGGCTGCAAGGCTGCAGTTTGGCATACAGAGTGTCATTGTTCCTGTTGACACTGTGTTAGCTAGGCTTCCCCCTGTAATATAAATAATTAATTACAGATCATTCACTGGCTTTTCATGACGAGATGCTCAGTTAGTTGAAAGAATAGAGAAATGCCTGTGAGGTTTCAGAGTGGTCAGTGAAGGGCAGGTCAGGATTACACCTTTGTTGTAGCAGGCAAATGGTTCAAGGCTGCCAACAAAACCAGCCCAGCAGAAGGGAGAACCTCTCCCAGCTGCTGGGGGGAGTTACCCTGGAACCTAGGGCAGGGAGGGAGGAAAACTCCTGGGAAAAAGGAGAGAGGGAATTCTTGGCTGGGAGGGTGTTGCAGGAGGGGTGAGGTTTGGAAGGAGCAGTGGCTGCTAGGGTATGTGAAAGAGAGAGTTACAGTGGTGGGAAGAAAAAGTAGTAAAGATGTAATGGGCAAGTTAATTCCTGCTGCTGAGGAAGAGATCTGGGTGAAGATGGTGTTTGGAAAGAGGCTAAGGACACACACGCTTCCACAGGAAAGAAATTAAGGGAAAAGAATTGTTCTCAGAAGAGAAAAAAAGAAATTCTTGTCCCAGATGTAAGCCCAGCCCTGCAAAACCTGCCCTTAGCGGGAAGTGAAATGAATTCTCCCTGTAAGTAGAAATGGCAGCTCTCTGATAGCCCAGTGCAGACTATTCAACCCCAGATGAATGCAATAACATCACAAATATCAATTTATTTTGGAAGAAACAGTTGTTTTAAGGGGGAAAAATGTATAACAGTGATGGATGAAGGCAGACAATATGTAATAAACTACACTGAGTTTGCCTGTACAGAGTGAACCTTATCAGTTTGGATGGAATTTAAGCACTTAGCCTGTTATCCTTTCTTTCAAGACAATGCAGTGATGGAAAACAGAACTCTGTCAACTCAGACAAACTTTTAATTCCACTTAACTGCATCTGAAAGGTAAATTTCAGTAAATTAATCCAAATTGCTTCCTTTTCACAACACATGGTGCTGAAATACAGTACTTAACTTCATTAAAGAAAAGACTGCTTTTATTTAGAGGAGACCTAGACACCTTTGAAGTCTAACAGGTAAATTGTGGTCAGATGATTTCCCTCCATATGGCAGCTTTGAGCTTGAAATTTCCATCACTGGGGCCTTGTTTGTTTAAATTACCCTGTCTGCCTCCCTGCTCAGGACACTGCTCGGGGAATGCCTCCTGATGCTCATGGGGAGGGGGATCCCTGCCTCCTCCAGCCTGTGCAGCCAAGTAAGCAGTGTCACCTTTGCATTTATTTGCCCTGTGTTCAAGCAGGGATGAGGACACAGCTTCAGGACCTCTCTGCTGTAGTGAACCCATCCCTGTGGGATTGCTCCAGCAGCAGGAGCGTAGGGGTGTTGGGAGTCCCACCTTCCCTCCCTTGTCACACCTCATTGCTGACTGGGCCTTCACTGGGTTGTGTGGCCCCTTGGCTTCCCTCCAGCACTTCTGTCTGCCATTTCCTCCACTGTTCTCCCGGCAGGATTTCCTTCTCAGGAATCTTTCCTGATCACAGTCCCTATCAGTGAGTGCCCCCAGGCTCCAAGGCGTGGCAGACAAATATTTACAGTCATCAGAAAAACCTCAGGGTGTGCCAGCTTGGGTGCAAGACCTTTCTGTGACACAGAATGTCCCAAAACACCTCCTGGACAAATGCTCCCTCCTGGTTCCTTGGTGGAAGGAGAACCTTCATGTCTTTAACTGGCCTCAATTCTGCTCTTAGTTTGCACAAAAGTTTTTTGAACCCTGGTGGATATACAGTGTCCAGAAGTAGACATTTTGGGCAGTTTAGCAGTGCATCAGTTGGTCCTTCTTTCTCTCAGCACTGCCTGCCTCTCTCAGACATACAATCTTGACTCTGTGAAGATGTCCTCAGTTCCTCCTGAGCAGAGAACCAAGTGTAAGGAATACTGCATGTTCCCCTCCTCTAGTTTTTTCCTGTTTCCATTTGGCCCCCCTTTAAGGTGAGCAGATGGCTCAATGCCTCCTTTAAACAAGCACTGGCACTGGCAGTTCTGTCCTCTTGCCCTTTGCATAGCCCCAGCTACACGAGCCCTCCAGTGAAAGTAAAATAGGAGCACGGTGTAACTCAGCGCAGTAAAAACAAGAGGTAAATCTCCTGACTGGAACATATGATACGGTGATGACATATCCTCCCTCCCTAGATGGTTTTTACTGAGGCTTCTTGGATTATCAGGTTGGTCAGAGTGCACAGAATATATTAATTAAAGCTGTGGAACCTGGGCTCAGCACACAGCTCTCTAATGCATCTCAGTAACAACGGGAAGTCCTGACATTCGTGTCCAAACCTGTAGCATCTCTGTGCTAATAGACCTTCCCTGGCAGCTGGCTGTGACTGATAACTTCTTTCCCCTTGTAAAGTCAAAGAGTTAATTTGTTATCCTCCAGATGGGGCTGAAAAGATGTGCAGCCTCACTTTTACCTGCTAAACACATGAAATGATCCACGTGTTTTACTATGTTCTGTTCTTAATAATGTGCTCCCACTGTGGGATGAAAGAAACACAGATAAACTTAGAGAAAAACAAGCAAAAGCCTTGAATATTTGCTTTCACTATTGCTTAAGTGTCTCAGCACCAGTATGACCAATTCATATGAGGCAGTATGCAAACTCTGTTTTAATGAAAGCTATAAATACCTGAAAGTAAAATCATTAAAGAACACAGAAGTCTTTTGGAAACGTAATTTGTGTATAGATTTCAGTTTTGCTTCATTAAACTAAATTCTCTGTTGGTAATGTGTTAGGTATTTTATTTTAGTGAAATTTAAATCCATCATGAATATTAAATCCATATTTCTAAAGGTGAACGAGTAACAAAATTGGAGTGCACAAGTTAGGATTTTTGAACAATGAGGTATTTTTCAGCACTGGATATGCAAGAGCACTTTCTGCTCTTTCCTCCTCAATGCTGATTAAGATTGAAAATACAATGCAAGATATTTTATGGAGCCTATGAAGAGCTTTCTTTTCCCTTCTTGTTTTCTACTTCTCATTTGCAATGTGTTGAGTAAAGATAGTCTATAATATCTTTTTATAACTGTCCCGGCATGATGTATTTCTGGCTGGGGCTGGACACAGCCCTACCATTGCTAGCTTTGTGAAGCTGCCTAAGATCCATCTGATGCAGCACAAACAAAATGTTTGCTTAGGATTTAGTTTCAAGAAGCAGCAGCAGCTGAGTTTTGATGAGCTCTTCCTCTGTAATCCCCACTTGTTGCGCTTTTTCTCAGCCAGTGCAGCCTCATTTCCTCATCAACTGCCAGGACTCCTACAACTTGTTAACTTTTCAGTTCCATCTTTCTCCATTTCCTGCTTAAATATTCTCTTCCTCCAGTGCTCTTGTTACCTGCCTTTTTTAACCCTGGCTGCACATGCTTGTATGGGCCCTGGAGAAAGGAAGGGACCCCTCCTGCATCTCCATCTGCTGCACTCACCTCCACCTCTCTGAGCTCACTTTGCAGGTGCCTATGATCACACAAACATTGCACTTTGCTTTGCACTCTGTCCATGCCAGTTAAAGTGGGGTATTTTAGAGCCTGCAGCCTTCAGCAGAACTTCTTTGAGATGGGGACATGTCTCACTTGTATCTCATATATCCTTGCTCCTGGCATTAATGCAGACTGCAGTAAGTGGGAGGCAGAGCTAGTCTTCCTTCTCCTTAATTTTTTATCCAGGAGGTGCATCTTCTCCTTGTTCTTTCATCGTCCTTGCTTTTCCTACCATTTTCACACAGGTGTACGTGTGTCCAACTGTGCTGCAGGCTGGACAGACAGCATGGAATCCATTCTTTGCTAAATTCATGGATACCATAAAGCAGTGCAGGCTCTTTCTGCTGAGGCTTTTCCTTCTCTTGACAACTTGGCAGCCTTGTGGGCAGTCCCTGTGGTGGTGGCCAGTGCCAAGGGTGTTGGGGTGAATTGTGGTCTAGACACCTACAATAAAAAGTCATTGGCAAAACCTTTATGCTCATGCATTGGATCAGTTTTTATTTCTCAGGTGTCAGAAATGTGCTAAGCTGAAGAAAATGTGCCCGTGGTTACGAACGTAGAAGCACGTTTATTTTACCTGTAGCTTGTTTTAATGTTAGTACTGAGCTGCCTTGGTCAAATAGATTAGACTTTGAGATTCCCATCCACAGCTACTCAGTCATAAAAACAAGGCCTCAGGATTAGATTTATAGCACAAAGTGTCTCCTGTGGAGCGAGGCAGAAAAGGAGGGCACTTATTTCACTGAAAGAGTTAACACCAAGTGAGTTTGACTGTCTTCTGTGTTAATGCAAGGCTTTTCCCCAGCTATTTTTAGTCTGTTCCAGCAGTGTGTGTCCCACTGTGGTCTGGTATGCAAGAGCTTTGCTGTGAGGTTTGCAAACACTTGTATTTCTGTGTTGTGAGAACAGAGCGTGTGTGTGTTACTGGAGCATGTTCCTGAAGGGAAGGGCAGGCCACGTGTGTGATCCATGCACGTTTTTGTTGTTGCCTGTGAATAACCATGTCCAGCAAGCGGGCTCTGGAAGAAAGCTTGTTAGCAGATGTCGTCATGGGCCCTTCCAGTTTATAAATATGAGCCTTGAGATTTATATTTTCCATGTCCAGGGCTTTCACTAGCCAGATGTTCTAAGCATTGGCTTCTTGGAGTCTGTAACAGTGGCTTCTCATGGCGTATTATCTATTGCACACACACACAAAAAACCCTAAAATTATCTGGCTCTTATCAAACAGATAAGATGGGAAAGTGCACTGAGTACCCTAAGGTACTTCCTCTAAACCTGAACTGCATCTTAACACAGCTCTACAAAACTCTTTAGGTTCACTCGGCTGAAAAATAATTTGTCTGGTTTAACAGGCAGAGAAAATCCAATACCCAGTAGCACATTTACCCTGCAGCTTGGGGTGGGTGAGGAGTGTGGTTCTTGTTAACTCACAAGGCTGACTGCAGTTGCAGACACTAAAAAGTGCTGAATGGGCTCATGCCCAGGCTGACTTGGATTCCTCAAACACAAGAATGGGTAGTAAAGCACCTGCACTCCCTGTATTGCAGTTCTGGATACAGAGGTTTTTCCTTTGGCAAGGGAAAAAAATGCCAGAATAAACCTGTTCAAACACCACAACCCCAAGCTGGAATTTTTTATTTGAGTGACCTACATATCTAGCAGTATCTAAGCCCCGAAAATTGCAAATCTGCTGTTCCTCTTAGCAGAGTTATATAAAATGCATAAAATAAAAAAAATTTCATCTTCCAGTGAGTTACTGTAAGGAAAGAGAAATGTCTTTAAAATTCAGTGGAAGTGCAAACACACAACACTGTCAGTGCTAGCCCAGAGGAAAAGGGTAGGGGATACGGGATTTATTTCTGGTTCTGCTATTCCCCTTCTGACTAGTGAGTTTCATGCCCTGGAAAATGAAGTGAGGAAAAGCATGACAGGGAGTAAGGCCACATTACTGTTGGGGTGGGCAGTTGGTTTATAGGAGGGGTTCAACCACATTTCTATTGTGGTATCTAATAAGACAGATTAATTGTGGAGTGAATCAGGAAGAAATTGGATTCCCTTACACTCCCAGGAGCGTGGGGTGCACTGCGGGCTGGAAACGCAGCAGGATCCCAAAGGGCAGCTTTGGTCTAGGTCCAGTTACTCACTGGGATGAAGGAGAAGTAGGATTTGTTTGAATTCATATGGTTTTAATGCTGTAAAAGCTGGGTTCCTGCAATTATGAAAATGCCAGGCCAAATTCAGATTTTGCTCAGATCACCTTTTCACAATTCTTGAATAGCTTAACTGAACAAAGTGAGCTTTATACCTGGGGCCCGAGTGCAGGTTCAGGGAGCCAGGCTGAGTGCCTGGGAGCTGCTGGGTGCCGGGGTGCCTCATGTGGCAGTGCCATGGAGAGATGTGCTGCAGACCACACTCTCCGAAGCTCGGTTCTGCAGAGACACTTCAGGGTCTGGGCTGTGAGACCCAGCAGGGAAAGGTTTTTCAGTCTTCCAGCCCTGCAGGCCAGCAAGCAGCTTTTTATGACCCGCTGATGGCATCTCCAGGCTTTCAGGGGGTTTGGAAGTGCCTGAGGAGAAGGAGTTTGAGCTGTGACTGCTGTCACCATATTTGCCAGCAGCAAGAGGAACCCAAACCTTGTGGCCAATGCAGCGCTTCAATGTCCGTGGCATTTCGGCCTGGTAGATGTGCTCTGTGAAAGTTGTCTTTTTTTTTGTTTTATAGGTGAGTCTTATTGGCAAGAAAAAAAGCCCAGTGCTTTTATTCAGTGGTACATGCTTGAATTCAATACTGCTCCAAATAACTGGTTCGAAGATCTGACCCAACTTTAATTATTCTTACTAAGAGAGACACTGGAAAAATACAAGCAGTGAGCAAGAAAGTGAGACCAGTGAATTAGAGAGAAAAATGTGATACAGACTAAGCAAAGAGAAAAACTGTTATGTGGAGATGGAAAAAGAACAGGGAGAAGGAAAAAGAAAATTAAAATCAAGTGAGAAAATGCAGTATATTGGACATCCATTTAAGCTAGTTTATATTTTGGTTGTTCATTCTGTTCCTTAATACATTGCACAGACTTCTCTATAGCCGAAATAATTTTATCTTAGAGAACAGACTCAGAGAAAATGCTTAATTTGACAGGATGTGTTAGGTATTTCCCCACTACCACCTATTCTAAATCATTTTAAAATCTGGAGGGGAAAGTCGATATCTTTTGCAGTGTTTAACAAAAAAGTGACAGGGTCAAGTATATACATCTCTATGAATGTATGTGTTCCCCAAGCACATCTAAACATGCATGGTTAATTCTGTGCATCTGCAAAAAATATTTGAGCCATAGGGCCCACACAATGCCAAACAAACACTTGAGTACACAGAGGAAAGGGCAGAGTGAGTCACTCTGGTTCTAATTAATTGAAAGGTTGAGCCCAAGATGTAAAATATGGATTACGGATTCGACCACCCCAAAAATAGAAATTCTTTTGCATGTGGGGCTGTATTGGTGAGAGCAGGCAGTTTGCAAAATACAGGCAAAACCCAGATATTCTGCTCATGCTTGGGATTTGGTTCAAAACCACCTGATTGCAGCTCCGTCAAATTAACTCCTCACGTGTTGTGTATCAGCAGGTTGCCCAAAAATCTGCACTGGCAGGATTTTTCCAGTACTAAGCCCATCTGTGTTTGTGGCCTTGATGTTCTTGCTTACTTTGGCTGCAATAACTGCAGTCATTGTCTGTCCAAGGAGCAGTGGAACAAGGCCGTAGTTATTTGAGCCGTGATGATGAGTGCCTTAATTGCACACACAAATCAGGTACACAGCCAGATGTGTGCAGTGGGTGGGGGCGAGTTTGGGGATGGTTTGGAGCCCACATCACTATTTAGACTATGGTGAGCACATCCTGGCTCAGATGTCAGTGCAGGACTGGTGGAACAAAAGGCTCCGAGCTATCCCCTCTTAGCAAGGGCCAGGGTAAAACTGGGATGCATTATCCTGGCTCTGTGATTGCCTCGTCCCACTGCAGAATCACAGGGGATATTCTTAGGATATTAGAGAATCATCAAAGCATTTCTTAGAAGGGCAAAGGAAAGAGCTAATGTTGTCATCTCCTGTCTCGGGACCACCCAGACACTACTACAAATCATGGGTCTTCAGCTACAGTATCTTGAATTACTGTTCACAGGGATTTTAAAGAATTTAATTTCTCTTTTTTTAGCTCTTTTTTGGCTTTTTTTTCTCTTTTTTTCTTTTTTTTTTTTTTTTTGGAGGAGGAGGAGGAGGATGACATGTAGTTTCCTGATGGGCTGGTTTTAATAAGGTCAAAATCTTTGTTGTTGCCAAATCAGAGAGGAATATAACATCTTTTAGTCATTAGATGGGAATGGGGTAATTACTCAGAGGGTGTGCTTCAAAGGTTATTGGTTTTTACAACATTCTGTGTTTTTACACCATTCTGCAGTTGTCTGGAAAGGAGCATCAGGCCTGATTCTGCCACAGGTGTGGGTGCAGGATTTGTACTCACAGGGTTTTCCTAAAGGACTTTGGGGCAGGATGTTGAAATGGGCCATACACAGTCTCCTCTGGGGATGGGAAAAGCTAAATCTGACCGTGAGGTGCAGGAACCCTTCCCACAAACTGGAATTTCACCTCAGAAAAGGGCCCTTGGGCTGTGCTGGAGTTGTTTCTCACCTGCTACTTCCCTACCTGCTGGATGCATCCCCCTGTCCACCTTTGCCTCACTGTGTTCCCCAGCCCTCAGGCTGCATTGCAGTCACAGCAAACTCCCCTTTCCCTGTCTCAGACACAGGCCCCACTGCCCCATCCATTCCTGTCCCATCCCTGTCCCCTCCTCCGGCCCCACAGCAGATGATCCACTTTGCCTTAACAACGTGACCCACCTGTGGCTTTAGGATGCCCCTGCTCAGCCTCGCTGCAGGTCAGTGTCTCTCCAGGGCTGAATTTGTCTTCACAGAGATGTTTTGCAGGTGGCCTGAGCCGTGGGGACCTGCAAATCAGAGCGAGGGCCTGCAAAACACTTCAGGTTGTGTTAATGCTGCTGGTGTCACACTAACGCTCCAAGGTCCTGACTCTTGAGTCAGGGGACTCGTAGCAGTAAAGTGATTTAACGAGCTTTTGATGGTTCCTCAGTGGGTGACTCAGGGATAAAAACTAAATCTCCTGGCTTCCAGCCCACAGGCCATCCTGAGAGGGGCCCAAAACTGCACCAGAGGAATCTGAGCTGCATTTCAGCACTGAGCCTCCTCCTGCTTACAACATCATGGCCTCCCCGGAGCCCCTGATCCAAGTGAGCCACCTTCTCCTCCCTCGTGCCAAACTCCGGAGCCAAGAGCCCATGGAAGGGACAGCAGCTGCAGCCCTGCTGTGCCTGTGCTGGGGAGCTGCTGCAGGACTGCAGAAGGGAGCTGTGTCCCACCAGCTACTGCTTTTTGCACTGCAGAATCAGCAGCTTTCCTCTTCACCACCCTGCTGTCCCAACCCAGTTTAGGAACCCATCCCTACCAGTCAGAGCCCCCAGTGGGGCCAGAGCTTGGTTGGGATTCAGGAGACCTGAATTCCAGAGATAGAGACCTTTGGAAGCAGCTCATCTCACCTACCTTGGAGACATGCCTTTGGGGGGAAGGGGTTGTCCTCTTCAGATGTCTTGCTCCCTATGAACTGTAGCAGGAAGACACCTGAATAGCTCTGGCTACAGGCCTGCATTTGACATAGCCACAATTAATGCCACCTTTTAAATCCTACTAAAGGCCAGGTCAGCTGAAGGACTGCCTGTGATTCTCTTTAATGGCACATTTAAGCATCCCATCCTTGTGTGCAGTGTCCTGCTCCCCAGCTGCACTTCAGTACCTGGTGACAGTGTGGCTCGTGGTCATGGCATGCTGCTCACAGCCTTCAGAGCCAGTCCCTGGTGAAAATTGTCCTTCCCTTTCTGTCTTTTCCCTTAGTATCCTATTCTTTCTCCTAGAGATCAGTCATGGCAGATGTCCTAACAAAGAGCAGGGGTGGGGGATTAGATCTCTGCCAGGGTATTTACACTTCCCTTTGCACAGGGGGAAGGCTTACAGGTGCCCACTACAAGGGGAATTGCTCAGTGTCAACCTCCAGAGGAGCTGGAGCACTGAAATGAGGCAGGATCAAAACTTGACACTGCTCTCAGATGGAGAGATGGTTCCCATTCGAGTCTCATCAGAAGGAGAGCCCAGATGGACAGTGAAGGGCTGTGGAAATGCTCCCGGTGCTGCTGCTGACCCCTGTGTCCATGGCGTGGCTGAGGCTGTGCTGCTCACAGGGAGGGTGCTTGCACTGTGGGACATGGCCAGAGATCCAGGCTCCCGGTAACCCTGGGGTAACCAAAAAATAACAGGGAGAAGGCTCTTCTTTGGCTCATGCCAGATCTTCTCTGCTGGCCCCAAACCAGCGTGTGATAGTGCTTACTCACTCAGACATGCTAAGGCACTTTACTACACTACTGCAAATAAGCAGTGGCCTCCTCTGGACCAAAAACTGGATTCCTTAATCAGATCCAGGTTGGATTATTATTTTTTTTTAATGAACTGAACCTTGTGAAAGCATGAGCCTCTTGGCCTTGGTCCCACAAAGGGCTTTAGGATGTGCTGACTTGTAGGTATGTGAATACTAGTGCTGGAAGCACTTGTGTGCTCTCAGTCCTGCTCAGCTGGGACCACAGGACTCAGCATCCTGCAGGATTTACCCCACAGGCTGCAAGAACAGTGTCTGAAAGGAAGGTAATGGTGAAGAGATAGATGGGGGGAATAGAATCTATGTTGATCTAAAGAATCCCTTCCAGAAACACATGAAATAATAACATGAAAATTTCGGGAGATGCGGACTTCATGTTCCCTTTAAGAGGTTACTCTAGTGGTCTTCAAAGTTAAATCTTTGTGACATATTTCTCGTAGATATTTTACCCCCCAACATACTCTTTTTAGCTTTTGTTTGAACACTTATTCTTTTCTTTCAAATGTGTGGTCAGACTTCTTGCCAGCCAGCTCATTTACAGACTGCAGCGGGTTGGTCCCAGTGCTTTAAGCAGATGTATTTTTCAAATCTTGATGAATAAATTTTGGTGACATAAATAGGCCTGGTTAGTTCCAAGAATAATTGTCTTCACTTGCAGAACATTATTTCTGATCACCAGAAAAATAATATGATCAGTCCTTTCACATCTGTTCATTAAAAAAAAGGGGGGGAAAAAAAGCAGGGCAAATTTTGTTTGAAAAGAAACAGGAAGCATATGCTTAATATCACTTAAGAAAACCCCTAGCCATCATAAGGTTAACATCAAATCACAAATGCAAAACAGTCATTATTGTATTTACTCAAAAATTTTCTTTCACTTTACTAGCTTTTTAGGTTTTCAATTGAAACATGCATTTTTCAGGTTTCAATCTAGCTTCTTTCATCAGATGCTATTGTAAGAAAGGCCGTCTGAGTCAACATTTGCTTACATTTATTAAAAATAGTTGTCTTGTGTTTACATAGCTCCTTTGATCCAGAAAAATCCCCAAACACTTTGTAAGTTATACTTGAAAGAGTTACTTCCTCCACCCTGAACAGAACCACATTGGGACCAAGGCACGGCAGCAGATTAAAAATGGATAGAAACATCACCATAATTGGGTTGGTCCTCACCCCCTCAGAGAACCACCAGTTTTCCATGAGTTTCAGAACAGCTCCTGGGACCAACATGGTGGTTTGGACTTTGGGGGCAAAAAGTAGTGCCACTACTGTCTGTCCCCTTGGAGATTGCCTGTTTTTCATGCACTTTGCAGATACGGAGGCAGTGGTACCTCCTGCACCAAGCACAGGGCTGGTGGGATCTCACCTAGGCCTACTGTTTCCACTTTGGGGCATCTCATTCCAGAGAAGACATGGACCAGAGCCAGGGAAGAGCAGAGGCGAGGATGGAGGGAAAGCACTTGAGCACTTGCAAAGAAAGGTGGAGGGAATTGTTTGTTTAAAAAAGAGAAGGCTGAGGTGAAAAATGGTTAAATCTTCAAAATATGTGAAAGGCTGCTGAGAAGAGGAAAGGAATAAACCTGTCCGTGGGGACAGGACAAGTCATGACCTTACACTGAAGCAAGGGAGATTTGGTGAAGTGTTAGGCAGTAATTCTGGGTGTCCGAAATGGTGAAATGCTGGGATGGATGTCTGGACAGACTCTGGAATTTCTGTCATTATCACTGGTTTTTTGAGACTGGATTAGACATAAATTTCAGGAGGGGTTTAGATCTTGTTCCTGTGTCTGGGGCAGATGGGCCAGAAAGACTCTCCTGGTCCTAACCTGTGTCCTTCTGCTGTGGTGTCCCATGAGATCAGATGTACCCTGCTTATATGGATGAACCAAGTCGTGCTAAAAAACACTTTGTGAGCTCCCTTCAAAGTCCTTGCAAGACAAACCAGAGCAGAAATTCCCTCAATGGGCTGCATGTGTGTTTGTTTTATTTTTCAGCTTTAAAATGCTCCCAAATCATCAAGGTGCTTCAGCACCCCACCAGCTTAGAGGACTTGGACCATGATTGCGTTCAGTAGAATCTGTGCACAAAGCCTGTGCCTGAGGCCCCATTTTTGGGGAAAGTTTTACACATCCTAATGATGGTAAGACAATGTATGAGTAATGCACTGATTTGAAAAACTGCCCTATTATCTGATCAAAAGAACAAGCTCATGAATATGATACCGCAGGTCATTTGGCTAAACTGTACCTGGAGTCTTCCAAGTTTTTAAAACAATCCCATACACAGAAGCAAAAAAGAGAGGTATGAACAGCAGAGCCAGTGGTTGCCTGTTAACCACAGATCATGTGGAATGTTTTATTAAAGATATTTTTATCAGACACAAAAGGCTGAAATACAGAATATCCTGGGCTGGCAAGAGAAGACATGATAATAATTTAGATTATTTTCCCACAGATCTGTGATTCATTTTTATTATTCTCTATGTTCATTTCAGGAATGCGCAAATCCTCCCCAAGGAAGGTTTCTGGTTGAGTTCAGGGGACTCTGCTTCATCTTTAGGGAACGTCCGAGGGTCAGTGAGATCCTACATGCACGTGCAAATGTGCTCAGAGGGAGTTTGCAGAAGTCATCTCCTGACACCAGGGCCACCCCTAAGATTAGCTTATAATCCAACCTGGCTGTCCAGGGCCTCACTGTAACCCCTAGGAGGTGAAACACCCCGAGCAAGAGTAAGACCCCCTAGAGACCTGCACTGGAATGAGGTGGACCAGCTTCTGGAAAAGGTTCTTCCCATTCACTGTAGAAGAGCCTAGTTACAAACTGGGACCAGAGGTTTTACAAGGACCTGTAGCATTTGGTAAAAGGGATCATTCTCTTTAAACATCCCTAAACCACCTTGGCAGTCGGCTAAAAGTACATTAAGAAAATGTTTTGTATGGATAAACTGTGATTCATTTGCTATTAGCAAATGCTTTGTACATGTTAGTGGAAACACACTGTTCTTCTCTTGTAAAGCACTTAAGGAGTTTTTGAAAACAAACAACCCCGCCTAACAGTATTTATCTTGACAAGAATGCTTTTATACAAATGTAATGACTTGAAAACAGAAAATAACCTCATTAACTAAGGAGAAGTGGTCAACAATTCTCAGGTCTTTGAACAAGGGAGAAAAGAAAATCAACAAAAACAACCAACAACAATCAAAAAAACCCCCATCCCTCAAAACACAAAACCAAACCACTCACAGAAGTTGACTAGAACACAGAAACATCACACAGAAACATAAAATGTTTATTTAAGGCTGCTTTACAGATCCTTTAGATGTAGTTGGATAATGGGTGGGCTTGTAAGGCTTTTACAGGTTCCCTGGCCAGCCTGTGTGCACAGAACATCCCTGAGGAGCAGAAAGAGTTTGTGCAAGGGAAACTCTAATCTCACTGGAGGATCAAGCCCATAGGATGCATCAACAGCAGGATACACAAAAACTGGAAGTCTGAATGGCATTCTGGTGATTTTTTTTTTTTAAATTGAAATTGAAAACCAGACCCTCCTTGTAGTTTAAAATTCAATTTAGGGCAAAGTTTTGTAGTTCTGTAGCATGACAATCAGTACCAAAAGATGAGGACAAACATCTACCCGTACCTTAGGGAAATCTGGTATAGGGGAAAAACCGGAGTTGTGATCCCATCAGTGCTGCCAGATCTGTGCACCACAGCATCAGTCAGCGGGATAAATGAGATCTGGATCAGAAGTTGAGGCATGACTGCATTTGTGTTGGATTTCTCAGAGCGTGTAGTACCTCTTTGTGTTAGAAGTTTGCTTTAATGATGCTTTGTGTTCACTGTGGGAAGGCTGTTCTTACTGATGTTACTTATGTTACAGGAGCTTGGCCACACAGTGCCTAATCCAGTACCATTCCTGCCAGGCAGATTGGAAACAGCAGCACTAATTTATCACAGAGCAGCTCTTTGTGTTAAGTGACTGCAGCAGTTTTGATGCAATATAGCAGAAACCCTAAAGCTGGTTGTCTTATATCATCAGTTCAAGACATAAACCAACCACTCCCCGTGGGAATTCAGAGAACTTTTCTCCAACAAGCCTTGATTTCAGAGTTCTCTCTTCACAGCAGTTTGTTGCTCTGGAACAAGCACTGCTCCTCAGTGTCAGAATCCTAACACTGGTTAGATGGATTATCTGCTCCCATGAAGCAATTCCTATGTCTTTAATTGAGAACTGTCTTTTATTTTTACTCTTAATTCATTGCACATTAGTTAAGATCACTTCTAGCTGCAGAACAACTATCCCACCCAGAAGCTGTGGTGACAGTGTAAAGAATGAGGGAAGAAATGAAGTGACTTCTCCCGAAACTCGGGGTGAAGTGTAATGTGCAGGGATTGTCCATGGGATTTGATGTTGACCAGTGCCCTCTTCGGGGTGGGCTCTGATCGTCTCAGTTTGTGATTGACTCAGCACATTGGAAGCATTTCAGCTAAAATCTATCTTGGTATTGCCTAGACAGAAAAAGACAAAAGCCTTCGGTCCATCTAAATTCTGTTTCTGTGCATGAATCTGAAGTAAGATGTCATTCCTTTTGTCTGATATTATGCAAGACACAAACTTTTTCTTCCAAGGTCAAGATCTTGGATACTGTAGCTAAATATTTATAGGGCTGCATAGCTTCTTACCCCATAAAAAAATTATCTGACGGTCATTTTCAGCGCCTCCAAATCCCCTTCATGGAAGATTTAGAGAATCTGCAGGTATTAGTGTCACATCTTTTTTTTCAGGGGACTTTGCCTTTTTTCTCCTCACTCCTCAGCACAATGTCTTGGGTTTAAGTCCAAAATCCACCCTGTGCAGTTTGCATGCTTGGTTGTGCTGCTCCCTGACAACTGGTGGATTATGGATCATCCAGTAATGGATGCAGTGGGGGCATTTTATGAAATGGAGATTACAACTTAAACTTCCAAATCAATCGTAAATGGACCTTTTTGACCTCCAGTGTCATGGGAGTCATGATGAATTCCAACCCGCAAATTCAAATCAAAGTACTAACTCAGGCTACAATCAATAAGCAATCACACTGCTATTGAGGCAAATCCACAGTCAGGGAAACCTAACACTGACTGAGTCTGGTTTTGGCTTTGTGATTTGATCCAAAAGGGCTTAAAGCCAGGAGAAGAAATGAACCTGCTTGGTGCTCAAGGTTATCAGCTGTGTAAGGGGATCCTGGGAAGTTCTTTAAGGCTTGTGAAACAGGGAAGGGAGGTGTTCTGGCTCCTTCTGGACTCAGTGTATGGCCCATGGTAAGATCTGTCACTGAGACAAGGCAAACTTTCAGACCTTGGGTGTGAAGAAGGGGCATAAGAACCAGGTTTTCCTGGGTCAGCACAAGGATACATTTAGCACAGTCGCTGATGCTGGCCAGTAATGGATGCTTAAAAATGGAGTGCAATAAGTCAGCTACATTGGGAACAGTCCCTCCTTTGGCTGTATTTTACCAGCAGCCAGAAGCTGAGGGACATCCTGGATCAGAGCTGTTTCCACATCATCGCAGTTATCAGTCTCTGGCTCTCTCCCTGGTGTCTAATGCATGAAGCAATAATAATAGTAATGATAAAAATAATAATAATAATAATTGGAATTGTCATTGTGGCTGCTACCACTTGGAATGACAGTTCACAGAGCAGAAATAAGGGTTCTCCTTTTTGATTTCCTTTCTCTTGTGTTTTCTTTTAGCACCACCACGTTGCCTTCCTATATCAGGATAACCAATGGCTACATCACAGTCAAACCTCCCATCTGGATTTCCAACCAGCTGGATCAGAGGCCGCGTCCTGACCGCCCATCCCAGCCCCAGCCCACGAGCTCAGCCCCAGGCAGCCTCTCATGGCCATCAATAACATTTCCTCTCTGCATGGCCATAGCTTCTTTTCTCCTGAACCTACTGCAGCCCTCCTGACCACATTAGTATTACGTGCAATCCCTTGGAATAGAGAAGAGAGATAATTTATGAATGGATTGGAGTTTAAGACAACAACAGTTACAAGCTGGACCTTCTCAGTGACTCACTAGTGCCTTCTAGCTGATTTTGTCTCTTTGCCCAGATACATTTTGAAACTCTAAAGCTTTATTGTAACACTGACTTACATCTTCTTTTTGTAGAAGGATCTTTATTTCCCATAGTGCTATGGGGTTTTGTAAAATATACATGTTCATATAAAGAAAAAAAAAGAAAAAGAAAAAATGTATTTATTCGACTGGTAAACTTATTTTTCCTGTTGTATATGTTAATAACATCCCTATTAATCAGTAGTGATGGTGAAACAGATAAATTAATATTTTCTATATTTGTTTTCTGACAACTCTGCAAATGTCTGAACTGACACCAAATGAATGCCTTTTTTGTTTCTTTAACCATTTTGTTTTACAGCAACTGTCCAACAAGTACATTTCTGCTGAACTTCTTTCTTTTACTTCTTTTACCTCATTAGCATAGTTTACTTTATTCAGTTTTACTGAATAAAGCAGATCCTGCCCTCTGGGGCCTGTGCTCGTTAGAAAAATAGGTGCATTCTTAGCTCGTTAGCTGCCACAACCTAAAATACCAGTTATTTGTACATGACTTAGTAAGTCATTAGTCAGGATAATCCTCTGCATTCCCCCTGTTTTCTTTAACTAAACTATTTAACTTCTTTGGAAATTACCAATTTCTCTCTTTGCCCTGGGATTAATTCATCAGCTAACGCAAATTAAGACACCTTTTTCTTAATAAAAAATTGCTTTTAAAGTCTGGAATAATCCTACTTGGAATTATTTTCTTCTCTCCCTCATTTTATATAAACATAAGCCTACATCCTTTTGCAGCTTGGTCTGTCTATAGATTATAAAGATGCAGGACCCCGTTAATCTATAGAACTCCTTTGTACCAGTTGTATTAATGCCCATGGACAACCTGGAGGCAAAAAACATCTACAAATTCCTCTTTCTCTTGCTACCATGAGCTGATAGAGCTGATATCTTTGTGCAGAAATAGTTATATCTTGTCCAAAACCTGCTCAACACCAATCAAACTAACCCCCATGTTACGGAGACATACAGAACATTCTTCCGTTTTCAGACTGCAGTACCTGACTTAGATGGAAAAGTTATGACACCTTACACTCACTGAAAAATGTGCTCCCTACCCAAGCAGTTGTTCAGGAATGAGATTTACAACATCTATGGGAAAAAAAAACCCGCACTATCTTAAAAATTATTATGTTTAAAAAGCATGTAGATGTTTTCTCTCCACCAGAACATGATGCAAAAATCTCTTTGGATATAAGAATTTAGACAATTGGTTTTGGTTGAAATTGTGGGGTTTTTTTCTAAGTCGCCTACAAACCAAAAGTCAAAACTACATGATGAAAAAATCTTATTTCGAAAAGAAGTTTCAAAATCAGAAAAACACAATACAAGCTTTTCCACCTTGGAAAAAAGATAATGATGACAATTGTAAAAACAATACTGATAAAATTCTGGCTGAAAACAGCCCCTTAAGTTTCCCAGCAGCCCTACAGCCCGGTCTCCAGAGCTGCAGATGATTCCGTGCAATCTGCAAGACTCTGCAGTGAGTGAGAGTTCGGAGTCCACAGTTTGCTCATTGTCATACCAGTTATTTCAGGAAAGTAGGATAGGAAGTAACTAGACTACAAAAACCACATGATTTCATGATGAAATACTGAGCATTTCTCTCATGCATCCCAGCCCATTGCCTTGCAAAGGCCAGGGACAATACAGGGAACTTCTTTTTAACTTACTGGACACTGTGACCCCCAGCCTTTGCTCTGTTTTTGACAGCAGATTGTGTAGGTTTCTGGTCAATTTAAGTGGGTACAGCACAGAGTTCTATAAGCTTCCCCACTTACTTTTTGTGTTTCAAGTACAACAGTTGATAAGGCTGAATGGAAAACATTGAGCTTTGCCCCAAATGTGAGATTCAAACAGACCCCGTGCATACTTTCATATTGTGTATTTTGGCTAGCAGAAGATTAGAGATGTTAGTTTTGGACAGAAGCCATTCACCTTGCATAATATTTATTGCACAGAGATGGATATTGGAAACATATTTTGAGAACTTTCATTTTGGTTTTATTTGAGCTATTACTCTAGAAATGCCTTCATTTGAATATAATGGTTTAACAGACCTTCAAATTCAACATTAATGCATTTTAAAAAGATTATTGGTTCTCCTGATGTGTTCAAGGCAGAGATGAAAACTGAATTATACTGTCTTATTTACAAGAATGTAACTGGAAATAAGGTAGGCAAATCTTAAGGGTGATGATAAGTTACGTAGTAAAAGTGAACAGCCAACAAACCAAAACCCATTGAATTTTATTTGTTGTAACCGGATTGTATCCAGAAATTATTCTGTGGTATGATCCCAGGAATAATTCCAGGTGTTGGAAAACCTACAGTATAAATAGACAAGATTATGTAAAGATAAGGGAGAGGAAAAAAAGCAGAAAACACAAACAACTTGTCCAAGACTGTAAGGAAAACAAACAGGACAAAGACTAGAAATTACAGTTCTGAAGTTTCCCAATCTGTGGCTTTCTCCATAAATCTCTGGAGCTTTTTTTTTTAATATTAGGAGCACACAAATCTCTCCACACTCCCAGCTGTCATCGTGCTGCACAGAACAGCCACTCTTTTGTCACCACTGAGGTTTTCAGAGTTCCTCCTGCACTGGACAGCAATATTCAATATTTATTAGCTCAGATACAGTGGTATGTTTGGCTATCACAGGATGTAAATGGCTTAGATATCAAAGTATGTTTTAACATCTTTGCATTTCCTTGTACTTTGTCTGTAATTCTGAGAAATTAATTGATTTTACTGGAACCCTTATGCTGGTGCCCTACATTTCTGCAGTGCAGGTGTCAAAACAAGGTGTCTCTTGGATCTGGGGTCTACACACCTGATTTTTGCCACCTAGAAGCAGTTTGCTGAGTGATCTGAGCTCTCTCTTGCTCAGGGAGGAGACATGACTTAAAGGTTAAGTACAGTTCTGTAAATCTTAGCTCAGGAGCCTCACGTGAATGGCTTCAGCACAGCTCTCTAATCAAACATTTCTTTTATTCTCTTGTCTTGCCCTAAAGTACAACTTAGGGTCACTTTCTTCAATACATGACCTGTATGCAGAGCAATGCTGGATAATGAACCCTCACTGTGGCTGATAAAATGGGTTGCTTACTAATCAGCATTAATTAAAGCACAGTAGCACTGGTTAGCACAGACCTATGCACACCCGTTGCAATGGATCGTGATTTCTGAATTTCTAATGGTTTTCTAAACCATGAGTTTAGAAACTGGACCAGATTTGATCCATGCTCTGGAAGCAACACTGACTACCAGCTTCAGGGGACTTCAGTTTCCTCTGTGGGTTTCTCAGAAAACTAAAAACTGACTGTTTTCTTTCTTCTGAAGAAAAGCTCAAATTCCCATGTAATCACAAGATTCCAAAAGCAGGAGATTTAACGAAAATATTCATGCCCACTACATATAACAGCTTATCTCTGAGAAACACAATCAAGAGTCACCCAGTGTCTGCAAATCTAGGACACGACTTTGGATGAGTCCAAAGCTCAGTGGTCACAGGATTCATCTTCTCAACTCAGCTACAACTGACACCAACACAATTCACATTAAATGTAACTGTAGCATTATAAACAAATGCTGAATATCTGCCAAGGTCTTGCCCTGGTGGGATAAATAATCCCACATCATCAGCAACTAATCGAATTTCTCCTCTTTCAGTGTTTCAATGCTTTTCTTGCTTAACTACAGATGCTATATTAACATGCACTGCCACTTGGAGAACCAGTCAGTAAGCTGGGACAGAAGGTATTTTATATTTTATGACTGATGTAGTTTTTCTGCAATCCCTTGAGCTGCTGAATAATGCAATAAGCCTTCTGGCAATAAATGATGAACATGATTTATGATAACTATGCTTTATACAGGTGTCAAAAATCTGCTTTGTTGAACTTCCCTTCCCATTCCTCCAACCTCCACTGTAATTTAGGAACACCCAAGGTACAGAGTTGTATATTTATCTAAGTTCTTCAATATACAATTGTGGAGAAAGAGAGAGATGGGAAGAGGGAGAACTTAATCTATGTTTAGTGCATTGATTAGTCAAATGATATGACTCAGTCATTACCATATACCACTGTTAGGGAGGAATTTCCCATCATGTATTTATGTTAGAGAAACCAAAGTGCCAAAGTTATTATCTCAGCATAAATGTTACCATGCCAAACTTTGCTTAGTGCTGTATTTCTCTATTATATCCAAAAGTTATATGGTCTTGTCATATCTCTGAAGTGATCAATGTTCCATGGAGTGTGCTAAAACTCAGCCTCAATTTGTGTGTTTCAGCTTAACTGAAGCAGAAAGACAATTTGCTGAAGTTTGAGATCATAGGGGGGGTGTGTCTCTGTGTGTGTGTGTGTGTGTACATTTATGTGTGTGTGCTATGTGTGTTCTGTCCCAACCCAAATTCAGCCTTTCCTGTGACTAACATTTCAGGAGGCACCTTAATCTAGCTAAAGGCAGAGAGGTCTTTGCAATAAGTAGTCAATACTTTCCTTCTACAGGACTGATTGACCATCCTGCAGATTCATGCTCACACTGAAATTCAAACTGCGTAGTTGTCAGTTTTCAATTCAAATGTACTTCAGATATTTTTTCCTGTTCCACCTCCTGCTTTTGTGAACTGATTTGAAGAGTGTAATAAAAAGATGCTTTCTAATATTATTTTATCAAAATATTTTTGTAGCATAATATATTAATAAAATGTTATTATAAATCCATAGCACAATAATCTTGTGTGTCTTGATTCTTTCCTTTGCACTAAAAGCTGAAAAATCACTGAAAAAAGGAACATTCTGTTTGTGAGACTCAGGCATGCTGCTTCTTTTATGCCCAACACCAACATGGGATGAAACATGGAAAAAGCAGAACCAAGCTCTTTCCTTTTAACTGCTCCCTTCCCTCTCCACATCAAGATACAGAGACACAGAGATTTACTCATTTTTCATGGCATGTTGCTTTTTCTTGCATCCAAGCCATGCCTTGTAGCTGACACTGCAGATTTCTTGCTGATCATTGTTTACTTCTTAATTATGTGCTAAATCATTCGGTCTTTAACACACCATTTGGAGAGGACTCCACCAGCAAAGCTGGTTTAGAAATATCCACCATAGGAAATGCAGTGGGAGGTATAAACACTGGAGCTGGTTTGAATGAGCCAAACACAGCACAGGAAGGGCCTGTTGCAAAACAGAAGGGAAACTCCTGAAAAACAAAGCTAAAAAGAGTCCATCTATTGAAATACCAACCAGACTGCCAAAGCTGCTTGCCATCCTATCTTTGGAGTCTCAGCCCATCTGGAGAGTCTGTGTGGTCCAGCCATGGGCTATCCCTGGCCCTGGAAAATGTATTTGAGGCAGCACATCTGAGGGAAAACACACCATTGCATGGGCACTGATTGTGGAGGGACTGAACACACCAAGCCAGACTGGCAGAAAGCTGGAGCTGAGATCAACATTATGGCAGTTGTCTGCTCCAGACTCATCCCAGAGAGGTCTTCATCCAACACACACAAAGGGGCTCCATAACATCTCCAGGGGCTCAACTGGAGCAGAGGGAACCACTGAAAAATACATTAAAATATCTGTGCCCAGTTAGATATACACAGAGGGCGTCCAAAGACAAAAATAACCAGACATCCACAAGTCTACTGCCAGTAATGGAAACAATAGTAATGGGAAAAATAGTATGTGTTTGGATTGCTAAATAGCTGGATGGTGGGAATACAATTACTGAATATCACTGGAGTCTTAAAATAAAAAACATTGAAACTTTATAGACCATTGCAAAGTCTGTATTGGCTTTTTTAACATACAGATTCTCCCATTACAAAGAAGAGCAGCGAGTCCTGAGCACCTGATTCATTTGAGCAGCAGGTCTCAGTCCTGCAATCTCAAACATCTTGCTGCACAGCATGCCAGCACTTCATTAGCTAAGGCTGCACCTTTGGGTGCAAGCCATCGTGCAAAGCACTGCACTTCATTCCATTTTCCACATTTTCATTCCACTTCCATTCCATTTTCCACATTTAACAAGGATATGGTTAAAACGGCAGAACAAATTGCACAGAGCCAAACCTCCACCAGGCTGGTTTTCAGAGGAATGATAACAATAATAACTGGGACAGCGAGTTCATGCTCATAGCCCTCATTCACACCTGGAGCTCCCTGCCTTCCTGGAATGAAATGCAGTTTGAACAAAGGGACCAAGATAATGTGAGAAAACATCAACAACAGGCAGATAGAGGCAAAGCAAATGAAAGACAGATGGAGGAAGGAGAGTGAGAGCTTTCTGCTTTGTGCTCATCCCATATCTCTATTGTCCTATGGAATATCAGTTTGTTGTCCTAATGATATCAGTTCTCCAGTCCTCTTGTGTGACATATGATGTACCTTTTTTTTCTTCATATGAAAGCCATTGGTTTTCGCTATAAAGTGGCGGATGCACAGCCTCAACCAGCACTGTGTAACTGAATCATTTTGAACAGCAGTGCCCTTTTTCTTTCCAGAGATCTCTGCAGCTGTTTGTCTTGGCAAGGATGGGTTTTGTCCCCAGATTCATCCTGTTTGAAGTCCTTTCCACCCACTCATGTTAGCCTGAGCATTCACCTCATTTTTAATGGGAGCATTATCATCTTCAGCTTTGCTCTGGTGAAAACAATTCTCAGAAGGGGAAAAGACAGAAACTCACACCTACCCATCTTTCTTGAACAAACTGTCTTCATCCAAACTGTAGGAGGCAAGCACTTCAAGGAATTTGCCAAGAATTGTTTTTCTCTTAGCAACGGCCCAGACCAAAAGTGGACACAGATATAATCTGTGATATCATCTCTCAACCAGAAGGATCCTATGAAGACCCATTCGTTCAGACAACGTGTGCTCTGCACGGTGGTTGTGGCTTGAAGGATGGACAATGCTGGCTGTGTTCTCTGGCTGTGCCTGGGCCAACTGTGGCCCTGAGGGCAGGATCCAATCCACACAATAACCTTATCCTGCTGCTGCCTTTTCCTCCGAGCAGTTCATGGGCAGCCAAACATTTGTTCTTGACCCTGCTTGTGGCACTGAATCTGATTTGCCACTGCTGAGTCCCTGGGAGGCATCTTGCTGTGCAGAGCCTGGGGTTGGAGGTGAAGCTTGGCTCCCCATCACTGAGGGTTTAGTGATGACACACCAGCACCTGGGCCCCTCCTGTGGCTGAGCAGGCCTGTAGAAAGACACGTGAGGTGAGATCATGATTCATGTCAAGAGAGTAAAATTCTGAGCCCCAGCTGGTTTCCCTTAAAAATACCTAACTTTCCTTGGAACCTCACCCTTCCTGGGCCGTCTTTATCCAAAAGCATTAACACCAAGGGGGGGTGAGAGGTGAGGGGAAGGTTAAAGTATTGGTGTTAATGGAAGACTCAGACATTAAAAGAGTATCCCAGGTTTGGAGCCTCTGTCGCCTGCTGCCAGCAGCAGGCCCTGCTTGAAAGGAAAGTACCTATCTCAGCATGCAGTCAAGAGGAATAATAAAACTCTGGTCATTCAGAGGCAGGGAAGAGGAGAAAAACACTCAAAAATGTGCAGGCTTATGCTTCTCTTGAACTTTCAAAATAATTTTCTCTCCCACCCAGAGATTAGTCACAGAAGCAAATGATACCATATCTGGGAAAGAAGTCAGGTGGATGGAAATGGTCTTTGGGGAGGAGAGGAAGAAGGGAGCAGACATTTCCTTCTCTGCCTGCCTTGCTCACCTTCCCCTTTCTCTGAGATTGAACATACAAATGAAAGAGCTGGGAAAAAGTCAAGTGTTTGGGTCCAGCCTAAAGCCAGTGGGGGCTTTAAATCCATCCTCAGGCCAGTGGGGTTTTTCTGTTCCTGTCTGGTGGATTTGGGGAGCTGACTTTGTCACTACACAATCCCCTAGAGCTCCCACTCTGCAAAAAGCTTCATTTCTCCCAGAGGCCTCCATGAAATGATTTTCCACACATTTTTCCAGACTCAAATGAAAAAGAAAAGGCTAAGGGACTAATGAAAGCATGCTCATAAACACCATTCCATGGGAAAGACTAGCGCTTGCTATGGTTTTCAAAATAAAATTCCAGGTCCTCCAAGTACTTCTGAAGCACCAAGTTGGGCTTCACAACACCCAGAGGTTTCAGGTAAAGAACAACCTCAGTCCCCTCTTAATAAGGTGGGAAAATGAGGTGGACAGTGGATTTTATGACATGCCTGAAATCACGAGGGAAATCTGTGGGAGCAGCCTTCAGAAGGCAGCCCTTCCTCTATGGTACAGTGCTCTCCGAAGCATGGCTCGTTTATTTCAATTAATAGAGCTTTATAAGGGCTCCCCCGCCACCTTTTTTTGGCATGAATTACTGCAAAGACAGTGAATTAAAAACACCAAAGGGCATCATTTTCTTTTAGTGTTTAAAGAAGCTGTTTCCATAAAAGCAGACTATGTGAAATTTGCCCAAAAGGGTAAACTTAGGAAAAACATAAAGGATTAGAACCAAAAAATAGATGTCTTAAAAATCTCTTCTTAGATAGGCCTGACCTGGCAGTTCAGCTCTGGAGTGGTCTTTCTGTGTAACACCAGTCAAGTGGTTCAGCCAGGCCTGGTTCCTGTCACAACATTCACTCAAGTGTTGCGGGATTAGGGGCTTCTCCAACCACGAGATGAAATTCTTTAAAAAGTGTAAAGCTAATGCATGCACTCCACTGTCTCCCCATTTTCTCTCTACAAAACCACACAGGTAGGATTCAGTTCAAGTACCAGGCGCTGTCTGAAAGCCATCACCCAAACTTGCCTCCTTCAGTGGTGCCACCCAGACTGACTCAGCCCTTAGAGAAATATTTCCAGCTTATGGGACTTGCCAGCTATTTTAACAGAGGCTCTTGTGCTTGGTCCCAGTCAGCTCCTGCCCTCAGAATGCAGTTATATGTGTAATGTTTGCAAAGGCATTTCAGATTGTCTCTTATAAAGGATGACCAGCTTCAAAAGCATTTTAAAATAAAGCCAAAACTCAACAATGACTCATATCCATTGCTTGCTGTGACCACACAAAATATCTCTGATGTGGCAGGGATGTGTTATGGAAGAACTTGCCAGGCAAGCTGTGAATTGGACAAGGTGCAAAATGAGCTGTAATCTCCACCTAAAACGCCTCCACTGCCTGACCATTTCAAAAATTACCATTTCACAGAGTTGCAGCCCATCATCATCATCCTCTGCATAACATATTTTGGTCAAAATTTCAGGACTGAGTGATGCTGTGACATTCAGTAAATGTTCTGAACCTTGGCTGGCATCTCTATTTTTTATATCTAGCTACTAGCTATATCTCACATAAACACTAAACAGTCCACTATGAGACAGAAATGTGAAGTTTTTAACTTCAGCTTGAAATGACTTCTTGTTACAATGTGCTTTCGTACTCTAAGCTCAAAATTTAAAAAAATCAAACACACATGGTTTGTACAAAACATGAAACAACCAAATTTTCAATTTTTTTTAAGTTCCCAAATAATAATAATACATTGATAAACAGCAGCAATGTTTAAATGTCAATGAATGGAAAAAAGCAATATTTCTGCTCTAAAAGAAAGTGTCGCTTACACCCTTGATAGTTGAAGCTGAGGCTTCATTGTTGACTTGCACCTCTCCTCTCTCCTAGCAGCATCATTCTTCTTCTCACTCTGGTTTTGAGGTCAAGGACTGGATTTTGATTAGTCCAAACAGACTTTGAGGTCCATGCTTTTGGATGGGCTTCTGTAATGAGGGCTTTTTGAGTATTCCTTCATTCTGAGTTTATAAGGCCTTTTACTAAAAAAAAGTATGGGCTCTATGTAAATCAAACTTCTTGCAACCCTCCCAGACTTCAGAAGTGCTGAAGACCTCAACTCAGTTCTTTCTCTTAGCACACATTGCTTTGAATGAAATCACTGTGTGAAGAAAAATGTCATTGCAATGTGATAATTTGATGATGATGACGCTGAAGTACTGAACCAAAGCAATAATCTTTGGTCAAACCATAATCACAGCACTGAAATCCATTGGTTAATCATGGAAACTTCATATTCAGTGTGGTCTGCTGTGCTGTTCTGAGGCATTATGAGAAATGGCCATAAGGAGGCTGACAGGAATGTACTTGTGCTGTTAATCACTTTGTGTAGCGTGCGCACCACGTTTTGAAAAATTGGGTTGAAGACTAAGACCCAGTATTTGAAGGTGGAGTTGTCTGTATCCTCTGTTCTCTTCACTGAGAGAAATGAGGCAGCATCTCCAGCTTCATGTCTGTAAATTGTACTCTCTTTTTACCCATGATTTCTTTCATGACACAGCTCTGAGGTCACACCTAGAGCGTCAAACTGGGTGAAATTACAAGGTGCTGCTAATGTGCTGCAGGTCCTGAACAGCCTGCCCGGCTGGTGCACAGGTACCTCTCAGAGGGAGACACCAGTGGGTGGGTGAACTGTGACAGGGGTCTATGAGCTGCAGAACATCTCTCTTGCTTTGCTCTGAGGTCCCTGTGCACTGACACTGAGCTTTTTGAGGAGCCACGTGAAGGGCTGTGGGTGGCCACGCTGCCCTGATGTTGTCAGTTCATTCCATGGCTGACACCAGCAAGGCACAAGCCCTGGACCAGCAGCTGTGGGGAAATGGCAGAAACCTCACCCTGAATTCCCTGCAAGCACAGGTGCAGAGGTCTGAGGGTTGTATGCTTGTGCTAAAACAATGTCCTGAAATCCATGGAATGATCAAACGTGCCAGTCCTTCCCACCTTGCACGACAGGCAGGCAGGCAACGAGCATTGTGCACCATCTCTCAGGCAGTGCCTTGCTGGGGAGCTTAAACCCATCCACAGGCATTCCCTGAAATGCTGCTTGAGCCTGTTGTGCTTCCTCGTGCTCCTCCTCTGTGCTGGGACACACAGATGCACAAAGCCAGCTCATCCCTGGAACAGCAGCACAGGGAGCTGCCGCTTGCTTGGGTGGCTGCTCAACAGCTGCTTCAGCTATGACATAACTGCTTTTAAACTTCAAAAGGGATCTATTTCTGAGCTGAAAACATACGGATCATTTCAGAAAAGCAAGGGCAAGATGCTAGCAGGCCGTGGAGCGGGTGGTGGACACAGTGGAACTGCAGAGCGTGCATAACGTCCTGTCAGCCCTGTCTTCTGCTGACTCTCGCTCCTTAGGGGTCCAATCCTGCAATTTTTTCTCAACCAATAACCTTATCCATGCCAACAGAGCCTGTTATTCCATCTGCTGGTACTGGAATGTGTTTGCTTTGGGGGCGATTGTGTGCTTTGCTGGTGGGCTCAGAGGACAGATAAAAGCCAGTGCCCAGCTCTGCAGAGTAGTTTCTAGTGAGGTGAATGAACTCATTAGTAAAAGATTCCTTTAAAAAGATGGGTGCTATGCAAACCCAACGTGGATTAGACTTTTTGTGGGGTAAGTGGAGTTCAAGCATGACCAGACACAGCTCAAGTCTGTTTCATGCTACCTCCTGCCCCTGGGAAAACTTTCTGGTGCCAGCTGGGACAAGCTGAGAGTGCAAAAATCATACAGACCAGGCTTGGAAGGGTGGATATCTTACAAAATGCAGAGAATGCCCAGATTTTGAGACAACTGTGAGGCAACAGGTCACACAGATGCTCTGTGACACTGGAGCTGGCCAAAAAAAATGATGGAAATGTTTTGCTGCAAAACCTGATTATTGTCTGATATATTCAAGGGTTTTTATTAAAAACTAACAAACAAACAAGCAAGCAAGCTGATTCCTGTCTGGAACTACATCATCAGTCTGCCAGACCCCGAGTTCTTCTCTTTCACTGCCATGGGAATCCTTCTGTTCCCATGAATGATGACTGAAAGCTTCTTCTTGCAAACAGCTCTCTGAATTAAATGGATGATTTTAGATTAACTTTAAATTTCACATTTCATCTTATTGATGTTGGCAGCTAGAACATGGCCATGGAAGAGGGGTAGGAGGAAGAAAAGGAGGTGCTATTTTTAAAAACAAAGAGAAGTCTCCCAACTACCAGAAGCGGAGGGATGTGGTGGTGGTTCCAGACAGTGCAACATGCTGAGTATGGATGGATACAGTTTAAACCAAGAATTGGGGGTTCCAGTAAGTATTTAACACTTAACATGTAAAATCTTTCTGTTAGGAGCCGTGTTAGTGACTAAGAGAGCTTGAGAGAAGACTCCAACGTGAGACATCTCAGCACCTGCTGAAATCCGGGTGCTGGCACCAATCAGAGCTCAGATTCTTGAGCTCAGACTCATGAACCAGGCATCCAGAGCTCTGTTACCAGATGAGCAAGTGAAGAAAACCTCACCCAACCACCCAACACAGCCACCAGGAATGGCACATTCCAAAAACACGCTGGGAAATATTTCCACGCTGCTGAAAGCATTTGCTTGGAAGTCTTACTCTGGGTCCATAATTGCTGTTAGGTATTGCAACTCCAGAATAAATGTAACAGTCCTCAGTTAAATCATCCTGCCTCTAGATTAAGGGTTACACTGAGCAGCTCTGTCCTGTAGACTAAATATCCTCTCACAAATGCATTCTGGCATCAGAGATTTCCGTAGGTGGGTGGCTTTGACAGAAATTCATGCTATGTCCAGAGCCAAACGCTGTGAGAAAAGCTATCCCAAACACCCATTGTCCTTTGCAAAAATAACAGAAAATTGATCATTCTCCACCCCAAAACCACAAGCCTAATTCCCCAGGGCAGCTGAAGTCCTGCTCTTTAAGCCTGTGTTGCTCAAAGACAGGTCAGGGACTGCTGCTGGCAGGGGCTGTGGCACAGGGGCAGCAGCAGAGGAGCTGCCCCAGGGGCTGCCAAGAAATTGGGGTCCTTGAGGCACAGAGTGCGCAGTGAGAGCTGATGGGGACAGCAAAGCACATGGATCCCCAGCCCAGGTAATAAGGTTGAAACCCCAGTGCAGTGCCCTGAGGGTGGCCTTTAACCTCTGCATCTCTCATTTTTCACTTGTGCTGTAACAGTGCAAACAGCAGCTCCAACAGAGATATCAGCCTCTGCATTCCCACATGCTCAGGTCTGGCATCAGGGCTGTGGCAGGTCAGGCCCAGATGTGATCTGTAGCATGGCCTGTGACAGGTTATTTATCCTTTAGGCTATCAGTGATTGGTATGATACTAATTCTCCCAAAAGGCTGTGTGTTTGTGCAAGGATGGGACCTGGCTGTTGCAAAGAAATCACTTTGGGTTATGGCAAAAACAGTAAAATAACTCCAGAATTGTTCAAAAAAAATATAGTGCTGATGTACAGCAAGACTTCATTTATGTCATGTGCAATTAGGTTTGTTTTCCACCTTTTGACAGGAGCATTTCAGCCCAGAGTAAGAACGAAACGCACACAAGCAGCATGATGCCACAGCCAGAAACACTCCCTTCATCCAGGGAAGAAAGGACTCTTACATTGTGAAAGGGAGCCTCCTGTTGTCTTCCAACTGGCATTTTCTGGCCAGCTGAAAGCTAAAATAACCTGTCCTTTATGCTTTCAATACTGGGATCTAATGGCTAAATGGATTTTTAGTACAAAGCATAATTTTCTCCTTTGGTTTTGCTCATTACTTAATGGAAAGGCCCCATAACATTCTGCTTACATCCCAAACAGCAGCTGCTTAGCAGAAGTGAAGAACACATTGTATTATAGCCCAGCAGTTATATTTTAAATAATAATAACAATAATGATAACAACAACAATAATAGTAACAACAATAATAAAAAATAATAAATATTAATAAAAATCATAATAACAACAATAATAATAATGGTTTCACTGCAGCTGGCTGGCTGCCTGAAGCTGCTGCAGGCTCACACTAGACAGGCAGTTCCCAAAGTCCAGTGGTTGGAAGGCACCATCAGTTTTTGCTCAACACGTGCATCACCCCTCCTCACATTTTGCTGACAGGAGGGCACAGTGTCCCAGCTCCCCAGGGTTTAACCCCAAACCAGGAATCCTGCATGCCCCAGTGGGGCAGCAGCATTGCTGCAGGTGACATGAGAGCAAAGCCACTCTACATCAAAGGCGCCACGTAGCCTTTTCATCACTCCCTTCTTGCTTTGCATTAGGCTCTTGTGGCACCCAGGACCTGGATGATGGCTCCTAGAAGACTGATTCTTCCAAGGAAATCACGTGTAGCTTTAAGCATGGAGCACATGGGTGCACTGTCACAGTGAGGGAGAAGAGCAGCAGAGACCCTGCATGGGGCTGAGCACTGCCCTGGGGTGATGGCTCCCAAGGCTGAGGAGCAGCAGCAGAAGGATATGAATGTAAAGTGGGGGGAAGCAGAGGGTTTGGGTCTGGGACATCCCCATGAGAAAAGAACCCCAAACCTTGACTCACGTGCACAAAGGGGTTCTATAGGGACAACTTGTAGTGCAGCAGTGCAGCTCCCAGGGGCTGACACACAGCAGGGCACAGAGCAGGGCAGTGGTGGGGACAGACCAGGGGCTTCCAAGGACACACATCCCAGAGCATCAGGCACTTCCACACATGCTCTGCACATGCTCTTCAATTGCTTAGGGCTGTCTTCTTAATTTTCTTCAGCTGTCCCCATTGCAGCAGAAGCCTCCTTGCTCTGAAGGGGCAACTGAAAGTTGGAAGTGCAACACCACTGAAAGGGGGGATAGAGAACTGTGTTCTCCTTGGAAAATTCAAGTAACACGTCTGGAAAGGGAAGCTGCTTATTGCATGTGTTTCATTATGGAAAGAAAATACCTTTTAAAATCTAAAATCAAGAAATTGGTGGAAAGGTAATTCCTGGAAGTTAGCTGAGTCTGTATCTTCCATTACTGTTGCCTATAAAGAAATGTTCCTGCTGCTTCTCTCCGGTAATCATGGGTTTCATGCCAGCTTCAGCATTTGGGTGTTGACTTCTTCAGGCAGATTGATGGCTGAGCTGAAACTGAATTTATGGACACAACCCTCCCCTGACCAAGGCTCACCTCCTCAGATAGCTCCAGGTCCGTAGCTCCCACTGAAGTACAAGGGACAGGAGGCACTGAAATAACTTGTGAGGATCTCCAAAAGGAGGATAAACCATTTCTACCTAAGCCTGCTGAATTTATATGCTTTCACCTACTATCTGGAAGCATCTACCTGTGGACAGTGATGGCCATACTTCAACTGGATTCCTAAAACTGGGCTCACCACCTTGGGAAATGTTCAGCATCCCAAAGGTCACCACAGGATGCTGAAATTAAACCCAGCTCTGCTGCTGTCAAATGATACCATTTCCTCTCCTGCAGCTAAAGGGCCCAAGGCATCAAACCCTGGGACAGATCTGCTCATTCGCCCAAAGACAGGGCTCTGCTTCAGCTTCTTGCTCTATCCAGCACTGAAGTCAGCAGCCGTGAAGTAAGACTGCTTCCTTTTTTTATTTTAATTATTAAGAAGGAAGTTAAACAATTCACTGTTCTGGGGGGAATATCCCTAGAGCCTAACTACCGAAAAATCAAACAGCATTTGAAAAGCAAGACAATGAGGCTAGCTTGAACTCACTGAGCATTAGAATTGCCCTGGCAGGAACACAAGTGATTTCCTGATAGATGCAATAACAACGCTGCAATTACATGAAACAATCTGTAAACTGAAAATGCAGTGCCACCCTGCTATTTGTACACCCTGTATTCCACTGTCATTCTCTTATTGTTAGCCCTTTAAGTGTTGCGTCTCTTAGGCCTTTAAATACTTCATTAGTATGATTTGACAGCAGTCTTTTTGTCTTAAAGAAGGATATTTTCTCCCACCAGGACTCTAATTAAGCCAGTTTTTAATGTAGGAAATTCAGGCTTCAGTGATATTTCCATGCTCTTGGCAGTTTAAGTGGGAATGTCACAGAGAAGCACCTGATACCATCAGAAAAATAACACCTGAAAACCTGAGGTAAGGTGAGAAGTATAAAAAAGTGAATCCTTCCCTGTGGGAAATAGTTTATGGAAAATTTGTAAAGGATGAAGGTGAAATGGATTAACTTCTGTACTCCCACCTACAAAGCACTTAGAGATGCTGTAAGAAATTAATCTCCTCTGGATCATAAAACTAGTTTTAACCCCTGAGAAAGAAGTAAGTTGACTCGTTTTGACTGATGTCTTGTGGGGCACTAAAAATAATTGATGCGATCTCATTCCCCTGCAGCAGAGGAACATCCTGGCAGAGGGCAGGAGCCCGCAGCCTCCTGGCTCCTGCCTCACTCCCTTCAAACCTGCTCGTAGAACTCCTACTGCCATAGTGCCATCTAGAGACAGCTACAGAAATTAAAGGGGGTTCGTTCCTAAACCAGATTCTGGTGTCGTTGGAGGGTTTGTGGGGTCATATCCCAGCAATGATTATTGCCTGTTATTCCAGCAGCCCTTAATTACAGCACTGGGTTCCAACATCAAACCCCACGGAGCGCAGAGCAAAGGCTTCTGCTGGGTTCAGCACAGTCAGGATTTGTCTTGTCCCACTTCCCCAGGAGGAGGATTTCATCATGATTAGCTCTTTACTAACATAAATGTGTAACAGAGCACCCAGCACAGCAAACAGCCCTGGACGCTTGTGTGTGTGTGTGTGACTCCAGGGGCAGTGGTGCCTGGACCACAAAATTAACATTACCCTGTAGGAATTACTCCTGTCTTTTCCTTAAAAGCCAGTGTAGGCAGAGATAGAGAACACCAACACTTGTTCTTGTATTTCAGCATCCTCATGTCCCTGTGACAATCTGAATAAAAGAAAGAATCGATGGTTCTATGATTCTAAGTACTTTGAAGGAGTGAAAAATGGGGTTTCACAGAAGTGCAGATTGAAAATTTAGTCACATAGGAGGGGGAAATAGCATGTTGGCATTTAAAGAACTGGCCTGGTCAGGAAGATACAGGTTTAAATCCAGATTTCCAGCTGTATCACAGACACTGCTGGACCTGGGGTGTACAGAAAGCCGACAGTGACTCCTCCACTCTCTCCTTATCTCTTATTTTATTTCTTTCTTTTCAGATCTCTGTGTGGCTGCTCAATACCTCAGCCATGGCTTTCACTTGTCATAAAAGTAATGAATAATATTAATAAAAAAATATTGCAAGTGTCTCTCCACATAAGAATTTTTTAAAGATGTTTTCTTTTATTCCCTGGAGAGCAGATTTACAGACAAATTTAAGCTACTAAATCAAAGGCAAATTATTAAAATGTAGTAAAGCTAAGGACAGAAAAATTACAGGATATAAAATTGATGATCATCTTGCTAGCACTGAAAAACCTCTTCTTAATCATAAGGCAATTGGCCTCTGATAGCAAAATATCTATATTCCACTGCAGCTGGGTGTCCCCAGGAGAAAGCTGGATTAAACAGAAGGCAATGAAATACAGACCTCGCTCAATGGCTGCCTGAGAGCAAAATATGCATCTTTTGTACATCCCTGAAAGATTTATCATTACCCATGGTTGTAAATTTCCATTCAAACCCCTTATATAAAGTAGGGGTTTGAATGGAAAATAAAAGACAGTGACATCAGGATCAAAATCCCACTGACAGGCTGGTTTTGCTAGGGAAGAGGGAGAGCTTCGTGTCTTGTCTCACAAAAATAGGTCCAGAATTAAGCGTCTCTGGGCACCTCTGTAGGTCAGAGCACATGGGAACATGGTATAAACACCTGGAAATGTGATTTTTGAGCTTGTGAGGCCCACATGGACGGACTCTGCTGTAGATGGGCATCTTGGACATTCAAAGCTGGGCCTCATAGTGGCAAATCACCCTCCTGAGAGCCCTTGGCTGGTAATGCTGGTGTTGCAGAGTCCAGCAGTAAAGCAACAAAGGCTAAAAGGAACAGTATTAAATACTTTGCTTTTCAACATTTTTGTCATATTAACTCCATCTTGCAAGCTGTAGCTGAACAAATACTCCTTTTTGAAACATCTCTCACTAAAATTCAGTAGTACAAACTATCTACTAAGCAGTAACAAAGACCATAAAGAAGACTTTAAATTATCGTTTGCTTAGGAATTTGGGGGTTAAAAACCACTGTCTAAACAGAGGGTCTGGTCTGTCTCTTTGACAGAAATATGAGTTATTGACTTTGTTCCAAAACCCACACTGCAAGTGATACAAAAGTAAGAAATCAACCAAACAGAACTTCCCCATGTGCAGACAGGTGATCCAAAGAGAACAATTCCTAAGTAGCAGCAAAGCTATGGAGCAAACGCTGATGCTGAATCTAGCCCAAATTGAAGAGGAGCTGAAGACCCTCAAGGAGAATCCCGAGCAGGACCCAGAGATGGGTCAGAGGGACTGATGGGACATAGACAGAGCCTCCTGCCCTGACTAAGGGACTGCTTGGGTGGAATCCTGCATGTTCAATATAAGGAAGAAGCTTTTTGCAATGAGAGTGGTGGCACACTGGCACAAATTGCCCAGAGAGGTGATGGATGCCCCATCCCTGCAAACATTGAAGGTCAGGCTGGACGGGGCTTTGAGCCACCTGATCTAGCTGAAAATGTTCCTACTCATTGCAGGGGCCTTGGAAGAGATGACCTTTAGAGGTTCTATCTGACCCAAACCATTCTATGATTCTTTGCTATTCATCAGCCCCTCAAGAGCAGGGCTATGAATAAAACAAGTAAAATGTACTTGCCCATTAAATCCTCTGGGGTGAAGAGCCCAGTATTGAAGATGAAGGATCTGGAGGGGGTGAAAGCACAGCACAGCCAGAAGAGGACTGTCCCCATCCTCTCCCCTGCTGGTCTGAGAGCTGTCCCACTGTCCCTGGTGACCAGGCAGGCTGCCAGGGCCCCGTGCCCACAGCACTGCTCCCACACCTTCTGCAGCAAGGCAAGGACCTGCTGCAGCCATCAGAAAGGCTCTGCCTCTCCTCCTCCCCAGCTCACCCCGGGAAAACATCCCCCCAGAGCTACTGGCATGCAGATCCACAGAGAGGAGCGAGGGAAGGAATGAATTCCTGCCACGTAATTTCTCCAGCACAAGGAACTAATGCAGGCCACGGATCTGACACCCTGCCTCTGGCGCTGGAGAAGTGAGCTGGGAGCTGTGTTTTAACATTAGCTCCTCAGTATAATTTCCTGTAATTGTAAAGCGCTTTAGAGGTACTTGTGAACTTGGGTGGATGGCTCCTAACGAAGTTGATGAATAACCCAGGACCGACTCAGCTCTGAAACAGACCCAGCACTGAAGGAGGGAATGTGGAGAAAGGTTTTGCCTTCCATTAGCAACACTATCCAAACAACTGACCCTCTCCCTGAGAGATTAGTGCACAGCAGGTGAACTATAATCTGCTCTGATCGGCAGGCGAGGAAAGCATTCATTCCAGCTGCATTACAGCCAGAGCTTTTCTTCTCTTTTTTTTTTTCCCCCACACATTGTGAGTTACCAACAAAGGGTTCCAGCTACCAGATCAAACAAATATTTTGCCACTTATTTGCAGAAATGGTTCTGGTCCCGAATTGGGATGGTAACCAGCTGAAGACTGGCTGGTGGGTAAATTTTCCCAGCATGGCCATCAGCACCTTCTCATCTGGAAAATGGTCATTTGATGGGGATGAGGTTTTGGTCAGGGTCAATTTTGTGCCGGGAATTTGTTGTGAATTTATGATGCTAGAGATAATCTCCCAAAAATTATTATTTGGAAATTACATTGTATTACCCCTCATCTGAGGTACTCAGTTGCCAGCTGGAGAATGTTTTCAGAAAACAATCACACATTTTCTGGCTTTTTGGTCCAGAGCCTCATGGGAAACATACAAGACCCAGTTAAAAGATAAGGTTAAATCCCCAGACCTGCTGCATATTAGAGCTCATAGACTCACTAGTTACTATGGCACAGATATTTCCCTAAAATCAGTAAAGCCTTTGTTATCCCACAGCCAGTAACCACCCATCCCTTTTCTCCTCTCTTTCTCTCTCCCTTTGACCAACAATCTCCCCTCACTAAGGTCATTGTCTTTTCTCCACAGGTATCAATCTTTTTTTGAGATTGGTATCAAAGGATATATTTAGAGAAAGGTATCAAACACTTTTCTCCTCCACAAATCTGAATAACTAGCAAAATCCAATTACACTCAGAGTGATTGTTCTCAGCTAAGATTCAGTTTGAAGATGATAATTCTTATTCTGGGGTGAAAAACACCTCGTGTGTTTGAAAGCTCAGCTGTTTGGGCTTATGGGGTTTTTTCCTCTCCCACCTACACCTGCAGGCCTGATAACAGGTATCACCTCTGCCTACACAAATGGCTTTGCTCTCCAATCCTGTTAACTGCAGCAGGGGGGTGTTCACCAGGGATAGTGCCAGCTGCTGGCCCCAGAAGCTTCTGCACAGCTTGTGATGCTCTGGGGCTCCTGTTTCCCAGGCTGGAGTCAAAGAGACATCTCGTGGCCGTCTCATATACTGCACAGGAGTTCTTTTGTGCGTGGAGCATCCCTTGCATGCAGAGGGCCAAGAACGGCCTGTGATGATCAGTACAATGACTCCATTGGGCCGAGCAGCAGAGGATGCCAAAATACCCTGCTCCTCATTCAGCCTCCAGCCATTCTCTCTGGATGCCTTCAGAGCATGAGGAAATTTGAAATATAGACATATCCTGTCTCTGTGCTTTTTGTTCAGACTTGTAAGCACGTAAAAAAGAAACAGCTTGGCAGGGGATGGCAGAGAGCTGCAACTGAGTCTGAGAAACCAGAAAGGGAGCAGCTGCTCACTCTCTTCCAGCACAGGACTCAGAGCCACCAGGTGAGGGGTTTGGTAGCCATGCTGAAGCAGGAGGAGGAGGAGGACATTCCCCTTGGGCAGCAGAGGATCCAAGTGAGGACCCTTGCTGAAGGAAGCTGGGAATGTATAAAGTCCACCAGGGTTGAAGGAAAAACTGCACAAACATCAGGAAAACAGAGCTCCAGTGCAGACAAGTAGCAAAAAAGGTGTAGCACTGCTGCAGTTCTGGGAAAGCCCTCAGGGATTACAATGTCCTTGCCTTGCTGGTGCTTTCTCCAAGGCACCTACCCCTGGCTACCACAGGAGTCCTATGCACGGTGCAGGGCAGGCCCAGGTGTGAGCCAGCACTGTGGCTTTTACACTCACAGCTACAGCTCCAGAGAAAACTGGGAGCATCCCAGGAGCATGAAGCAAGTGCCAGTTTGATCCTGACTGCCAGTCTTCGAGAGCTGTGTGGAAGGTGAGCAGTGAGAGCACAGCAGCAGTGGGGAGCCTCAGCTCCCAGTTTAATGAGCCTCAGTTACCCTCAGGTCAGGCTCAGCATCAGGGTTTTTGGGTGAGCTGGGAGAAGAGTTTCTCAAGGGAAACACTCCTGGTACAAGCTGCTGCACCATCCCCACCTACAAAAACATGGCTTAGTCTTGGCTTGCTGTGAAGCATCCCCTCCTGCTCCTTTGCCTGCCTTGACCTCATCAGGACAGGAGGCTGAAGCTGAGGTCTGGCTGTACCTCCTGTATTCCTTGACCAGTCCCCAGCCCCTTCTGTGTGAGGTGAACTATGCCAAAACACCTTCACTTTCCAGGGTTGGGAGACCTGGCCTACCACCCAGAGCCTCTGGGTTTTAACAAAGATTTGTTCTTTCACCTTGTCCAGGCTCCTTATTCCTTCCTTTAAGGAGTGACAAGGCTGCCCCTGGCAAAGAGAAACAGGCATGAATGCTGCATGAGTGGTGTCCCAGATTTCGAGAGATAACCAGCTCAGCCCCACAGCTAGCTAGGAAAGGGGTTTAAATTAATCTTTGTTGGCTCCTGCTAAATGCTTCCTCCATGATTAACACCAGAGGTGATGTTGATAGCAGGATTCGTTGTCAAAATAGCTTATAAAACAATTCCATAAAACGGTGTAAATCTTGTGTTGATCTTACTTTTTACAAGGAGTCTTAAAGCCATATATCCCAGCACCATTTACAAGGTTGTTGCAGGTGTGGGACCAGCCTTAGAAATATAGCTACTACTTAAACTGTGTATTTTACGAGCCTGGGGAAACATCCGTTTGAACTGTAAAAGGAGCTTTCCAGCCCTCTCGTTTCTTTGTGCAGAGACCAAGCCATTGCCCATCAGACTTCAGCACCCCCTGAGCCACAGCCAAGGTGCAGGGATGGGATTCCTTTGTCAACAAACCTCAGCAAAGTTTTCCAGGATATTGAGCTTTGCCCTCAGGAGGAGCTGGTCTCGCCAAGCCCGGGTTTCACTGCAAACCACTGAGCACCCTAAAATCTCTGCCATTTGCAGCCCCCGTGGGGTTGTTTTGCTGTGGGCTGCAGTCACTCCTCTGGTGAAGCTCACAGGCTATTTACTGCTGCTCTGGAGTACACAGAAACAGGTGGAAAATGAGAGAATGAATAGCTCAATCACATGAATCAGATGACAGAAGGCATTAAGTAGGCAATATATACCATAATTACGTAATAGCTATTTAAAAGACATCAGGGTGAGTGTCCTGGGGATAAAGGAAAAGCCAAGAGAGATTTCTCCCCGTGAGCTAAAAATGATCAGGATTTTAACCCCATATTAACACTCAAGATTTGCATCCCATCCTCTGAGCTCTCCTTTCAGCTCCCAGTGCAACAGTCCTGAGATTGCTCGAACTACTGCCCTCATCCCACTGTGACCACTGAATACAGGATTGATTAGGTCCCAAACCATCACAGATCTCTGCTTTTCAGGGTACGTGGGCAACCAGCTGCCACACTGCACCCCAAGAGCTCTGTGCTGTGCAGCTGGATGCAGGGGCTCCCGATTTATAACCCTGGGAGGTAAAGGGTTGCACTTGGGTTTGGAGTTCAGGGGCTCTGGGTTTTAGCAAGGATTTGTTCTCTGACCTTGGCCAAGCTGCTTGTTCCTTCCTCTGAGGGGTGACAAGGCTCCTCTATCTACACACAGCAAACAGAAGGATCCGTGAGCTGCAATGCAGTGCCACCATTGCCACATGGGGCCATGGGAAATGCTCTGCCCCACTGCCCTCACCTTCATCCTCCTCATCAGATGCCTGCCCTCACCTTCATCCTCCTCATCAGATGCCTGCCCTCACCTTCATCCTCCTCATCAGATGCCTGGCCTCACCTTCCCAGCGGATGTGTCTCAGTGCCCTCTTATCTCCTTCTCATATCTTCTGTGCAAGACCAAATATTGACACTGTTTGGGAATGGCCCTTGGCTGTGAGCACATCTCCTAACCTTCAAGATAGCCCTTGACCTCTTCCCCAAGCCCTGAGACACACAGAATAAATGCAGGAAAGAGTCACAGTGATAAAAGCTGGTTTGCAGCAGTTGGAGGGATAAGCCCAGCCCATGATATCTGCTTTGCAAAAGCTCATTTTGGGGAGTCTCAGTGACACTGAGTGACAAGTGTTTGGATTAGTGTTGTATCATCATCCTCTGCTGAAAGGAGCTTTGCTCTAGCCCTGCCAAACCTCCAATTCATGATGTCCCTCAGATTTAATACAAAATAGAGAAAATTCTTCCCTATTCTTCTGTAACAGGACTTCTAAAAGAGTGTCCATCCCCTGAATTTTACAGTATCCCTAACACTGTGCAGTGGCTGTGCCATGGGATGACTGAATAAACACCACGGTGGAGGGGCTGGGATCATCTGTGGGTTATGAGCTTGTACAACACTTGACACACTGAATCTCCTTCCTAATCAGGCTTGTTAAGATGCTGTTGTAATAATATAACATGACATAAAATGCTTTATATATTTAATCTACTAATTAGCCATTATAATAACAAGTAACTTTATAGTTGAATGCATGAAACCTCGTTATCTGAATTCAATTTTTATGTGGCTTCACTTGGACTTGATAAAGTGCTGGGCTCATTTAACAACCTTTCCTTCAGCCAGAGCAGTGATCTGAGAATCTTCCCTCTGCCTTGGTTATTTATTTGCACAAAACACTAAGGGTTCTTATAGGAGTCTACTCCACACACGCACCTGGCTGAAACCTGCTTGTTTTGAGTGATTAGTCAGGGACTGATAGATCAATGTGGGCAGAGCAATCACACAACTCCCCATTTCCTTTGGAAACCAGGCTAAAAATAGGGGACAGGCAGTAGAAAATGAGACAGGAAGGCAGGAATGGATCTATCAATAGCTCCTGCCCTGCTTCCTGCTCGTTAGTGTCTCTCAGCAGATGTCAGGTAACCTTTAGAAACCCCCTAAAGCAGCGGTCATTTATCAGACATTTCTTTAATTGAGATAGAGGGAATTTGGACCCTGTACAATTATGGGCATCCCAGAAGGACCAAAAAAAAAAAAAAAGGAAAAGAAAGAAAAATGACAACTATAAGAAAAAAACCCACCCTTCTCAGTGCATGTATTTTATCTCACAGAAAGTTTCTGTTTCTTATACAGCCACAGACCAACTGTGGACTTTGTTCTCCATCTGTAGCTAAATGACCACATTGCACCGATCTGTCTCCCCATTCCCTTGGTGCTCCCACTGCTCTGACTGCAATCCCAAGCAGAGCAGGAGAGGAAACACGAGCTTTAGCAGCAGTGGTCCTCCCAGGAGGTGAAATGCTTGAACTCCAGGTAAGAGTAATTTTCTGCCTGCAGAAACTTGTCAGCAAGGTACTATTGGCAGTGGGTGGGAGAGTACAATCCAGGTTCTAGCTCGGTGTGTCAGAGGGGAGGAAAGGATTTTCCACCAGAGCCATGGACCAGCCCTCCTGCAGCGGCAGGAGCCGGTGATGGTGAGTGTTGCTCACTAGATGGCGAAGGACGCCTTCCTCCCTGCAAAGCTCCTACAGCAGCCAGGAGGGATGGAGGAAAGGGCTTGGATCACTGAGGGGAGATTTACAGGAGGCATCTGGAGCCTGCTGAAGCCACAGGAGGAAGGAGGGTGAGTTATTAAGGTTGAAGAGGTGGTACAGTTCTCCTTGAAGAGATGGTGCCACATGTTTGAGCATCTCCCTCTTCACTTGATTTGAAACAAACCTGAGGTGAGGCCACAGCTACCAAAGCTGTGTCACCTCCACAGCACCATTCCCCTGCTGTCCCAGGGATGCAGGATTGTAACAGCAGGGACAGAAGTGTGTCAGAGCCAGATTTAAATCCTTCCACAGAGGCTGTGTTTGTTTGACCAGAAGAAACCTCATGATTTGCCAGGCTGGGAGACTTGACTGCACCAGGTACCTTCAGTCTCTCAACCACAGCCAAGGAAGCATGAGAAAGGACAATGTTCTATCTTGGGCAGTCGGCTGCAAGCCAAACATGTCATTCTCAAACAAATAAAACAGAACAAAACCCCCAAACAAACACATAAATTAAAAAAACTCAAGCGAGACAAAGCTGTGAGCGAGCAATACTGTTTTGAAAGTGTTCAACTGCACTAGTGAGTCATAAACCAACACAGCATCTATGGCAGTGAGTTAGAGGAGAGTAATTCCAGCCGCATTTTCAGCAGCAACTGAATCCCAAGGAAGTCCTGCTCTTGCAAGTCATCAGTGTTTACAAGGCAAGTTCTGCACCATTTTAGCCAGATTCCCTTACACAGCCTCAGTTATTTGCAAATAGCCCCTTCTCAGTGATGCTGGCAACTTCATCCCAGCTGTGCTCAAATTCACACCTTCTCTGTCTGCCCAGCCCAGTGTGAACCCGTGGCTGAAGCTGCAGAAAGGAGCAGAAGGTGCCCCAACAAGAGTGTGGTGGTCATGGCACACTGATGCCAGCTCAGGCATCCAAAATGTCCCTTTACATAATGGAGCACCCCTATTCCTCCACATGAGATGCCCCCATGAAAATGAAAGCCCATCTGCATTAACCTCCAGGCAGCAGCCCCAGTAACTTCACACCTGAGCCTACAAACATGGGGTAACACACACACCCAGTGATGTGTTCATATATGCCCAGACATGAATATATAAGGCAGCAAATGGATTTTCGAACATTGCTCACAGCCCTTTGGCATAAAATCAGCCCTGAGGGTAATATTTAGCAGCCTGAGTTTTTCATTGCTTCCTCCAGCCCCAGATTCGTTATCCCCATGCTACAATTTTTTGCAGAATAATGCAAATATCTTTCTGTTCAGAAAGCCAAGGCTGTTCCTACCCAGCTTGCCGGGATATGAAAATACCTGGAAGGTGATACTGACATTTTTCCTGAAGCCCTTTTCTATTTAACAGAAGCAAAGTCACGTTGCTGAGAGACCCCTTAGTAACAGGAAGCAGTTGTCCAGTTTAAAGAACCAGCTAGAAAGCAAACAGCTTTGCCTCCTTTTTAAAGCCCCTCAGGACAATATTTACTTTTCTAAAATATCATTGTGCCACGGCTTTGGGACTTTGCTTGACAAACTTGGGGGTCTCTGAGCAGTTCAAAGTGGGCTTGACCTATAGCTGAGCATGGAAAACAGGAACTGCATATAAATAACTAAATTACAGAGAGATCAATTCTCAGTCAACTCATTAGCAATGCCCGGCGTCTTTAAGTGATAACTCCACTCTCTAAGACCTTTACGTAATTACTTGCACAAGGCACATTTTACCCTTTGGTTCGCAAGTTTCATAAATGAAGGTTAAGTTTACTTAACCACCCAGGATTTACCAGCCATGTTAAAGCATAAAATGCATGTGCTGCCAGGTGTCTCTGCAGAAACTGCCTTGTTGATTCAGAGACTCCAAGGTTAAATGATGGCTCCTGAGTCCAAGTTAGTTTCCCATTGGGGAACGGGAGGATCTGCACTGTAACATTGTACCACAGTTCAAACGAGGTTGATTTAACGAGGCTTTGGAGTTAAGATAGCAGTGATTGTGAAAGCCTGAATGCAAATCAGGGGTTTTGCTGTGCTGCACACCCATAACAGGAGTCTTGAGTGTGTCACACTCTGGTTTATTACAGAAAGATAACTACATTTTTTTCCCTAGACCTGTTTCTACCTTTTATCTTTTGACCTACTCTATTTGCACACTTGCACATCTGCTTATACAGCCTTCATGTCTCTTACTCACAGCTCCTACAAGTGAGGGATGGGCCAGATTTGCAGCTGATGTGAATCAGCACAGTCCTAATAATATTTTTGGCAAGTCACACTGGCCAAAGTTAGACTGGGTGGTTTCAGGATGGTGAGTTTGTACCTCTGTGTTTGAGTGACTCTTTCATGACAGCATTTTGGAAGTTCTGTTTTTTCAGCTTTTCCACTCATTCAAGTTTTTCAGACATCACTGGAGCACCCGTTGGCTTAGTCAAGTTGTGTGTGTACCAAGAGAAACCGGGTCAGAGGGATGTGAAGCCATTGGCCTGTGTAATGCAGGAAACCTGGGGGACAGCAGCCCATGGGATATGCATTTTCCTTCCTCCAAACCAAGCCCTTTACCTGACAGCAAAGTTGTCCAGATCCTGCCCCTCAGCCCAAGTGTGCTCCACCAGAACAATGGGATGGGCCACAATACTGACTTCCAAGGAAGGTCCTCAGCTATGGCCAAGGCTGGATCTACCACTCCATGGAAAGCTTCAGCAATCTCTCCCCACTGCTGCCTCTCCTGGAGGTCCTGCACTCCCTCCTTCAGCACATGGACAAAACAGAGAGGTGTTTCCTTGTGGGTCACACGGGAACCCAGGCAGGAGCTGAGAACTGGCACGTATCTCACAAAGTGCTGGGGACAATCTGCTGGGGAGCTCTCAAGTCCCGTCAGGTGATGGGGATACCTGAAGTCTGCTCACCTGAAGTTTGCTCAGGCGTTTGGTCTCATTCTCATGCCTCTGACAGAGGAAAGATGAGTGTATCTGATCTTCCCTGTGGTGTTTAGATGAAGTGGGCTGGAAAATTCTGGTCAAAAATTTGGCTCTCAAAGCCATGCCATAACTGCTCCATCACTCAGAGCAACCCACTGGTGTTTTGTAATGCTATTGTTACCCTCTGATCCTGGGGAAAGTGCCTGAAAGCATTCAGTAATTAACTTGTCACTCCTTTGTACACTGAGAAAACAGTGACCTCAAGTCAGTCAGCATCACAGCATGAGAAACCACAGATTCCCTTCTTCCCCAAACCTACAGCAAGTAAAATTCTGTTCAAAATACCACTGCTGTCCTCTTTTTTTTCTAAGGACAAAAAGATCAGTGAAAGAAGCTTCCAGCACATTTGTTTTTCTACTGTCACTGTCCACAGGGTTGACTTCACTGGGAGGTCTGCTCCTCCGTGCCCAGACTTATGCCCAAAGATTGATGCATTAGATATCTGATGGCAAAAATATCCATCCTTTGTCCTGTGGAATATCCATATACAACCAGCAATTCCTATGAGCAACACAGAAAAGTTTTCTAAGCCTCGAGGAGCTGCAGAGTTACCACTGAAAGAAAAAAATCTATCCCAGCTTTCAAAGCAAAGACGGCTGCAAAGCCCTCACTGAAAATTCTTAGGATCAAGGAAAAGAAACCAGATGGTGTTTCATTCAGTTGTAGAACTTGGCTTTGTGACTTAGATAGGGCTAATCAGTTCCCAGGAGCTGACGAGTTTCTGAGTAATTTGGGGAGGTGGTTTTTCAGCCAGGGTGCAGCTGAACGTGGATCAGGATTTGCCCGTGGCTGATTTGGAAATGTAAGTTCTGTTCACACTGCCAACATGGGATTGGAGCTGCAGGTGTCAGTGCACAGATGGAAATGGCTTGAACCAGTTGTGCCTACATCACTGTTAGACCTGAATTCAAATCTGAGTCAGTGCCACGCTGCCAAATTTTTTTAAGGCAGAATTTGAGCTGATAACCACTAATGTGAGCTAGTATAAGGATAGAATGGTCTCGGTTCATACACAGGAGTAGGATGGGTTTAATTCCCTCTTTAGCAATCTACATCTGTTCCTATTAACGTGATTATAACCACTGATGAAACACTTCACTCTCATCTGAACAGAAGTATCGCATCTCTCTACCACTGATTAGCCACAATGGAAACTTGCAAACCAGTGGGTTGAACTTCCAGCACAACTAATGGTGGTGGGTCAGAACTTCCACCCTCTACAGTTCTGGGTGCTCCTGTGCTTCATGCTCTTCTTGAGGGGCTGTTGGTGCAGCTGTTGTGGTCTGGAGGGAGGTACAAGGCACTGTGTGCAAGAGGAGGTAGCATCTTTTATTAGAACACACTGGGTTGGAAAAAGTAGGTTAAGCTTTAAAGCACATGAGCCTTTCTTCAGGTTTTGCCTAATTAAACCCCTCTGACCATTGCAAATCTGAGTGCTATTTTAAAGGCAGGATAGAAGTGGTGCAAAGATTTTGTAAAGGGCTCAGCACAATAGGCTATAGATTGCAATAACTAACCATTAGTCTTGGGGAAATAGCTCAGCCTCTGATCTGACATTTTAGCAGCTAAGAGCTCTGGCTAACAGATCCTACTCTGAATTACTCTCTCAAAACCTTATCAAAAGGAAATGGAGCCTTTTGAAATTGCTGGCATCTCTGGAAGACTGGTTTATCAAATTTCCCCTGGTTCAAGTAGAAAACCTCTGTTTTCCTCTGCTCTTTAACCTCTTATTTAAAATGTCATTTTACTTTGAACTGTCACAAGAGGCAGCGAGGGAAGCAGCAAGCTCACCATCAGGAGGAGGTGAAAGCTGAAACTTTACCCGTCCTTAGTGAGTTTATCCACATATCAATGGCATGCTACACCAGCGTGTTTATTTTTATGACTAGAGCATATCCCTTAACCTCAGGGATCCGAACATTTCCCTGGAATGTACAGACGTTTCATATCATTTATTTCCCAGCGGCCCTTCCCCACACATGCACACATAAACACACACGCTTCTATCCACATTCTCTTGATCACACTGCTGTACACAACCAGACAGCAGCTTAGCACAAGCACCTAGGCATCCCTGTCCATGCCACCATCCCTGCCTATAGCCCTCCGCAGGAAATGCAAATGTACACATTCCTGTACTGAAAGGAACGTATTTATAAAACATAGATGAACATTAATGTCTGTGATTTGTGTGTGCATCTATTTATACAAGATGCACATGTGAAAATGCACATATGTGGAAAACCAGGACTGCAAAGGACACTAACACGTGCCACTGATTCCATGCTGCTCAGGACCTTGCTGTGTGGTTTCTACAACCAAAGGAAAGCATTTGGATGGAATCCAAAGAACTTCCATTAGCCAAGCATTCGGATTTCACTTACCTCTGTCTTTGTATCTATTTTAAGGGAGAAACTCCTGCCTGGAGCTAATAACCCAAATGATGGAGCAGATTACCCCTCAGAAGCCCTACAGCAATTAGGATTCTGTGGTGCTGCTGCAGCTTTGCTCTGTTACAGCTCTGTCCCCTTGCCATATTGACTCAGGCTCTAATGAGATGTCACCAAGCACTGAGGTTGCATTCAAGCTCTCCTATAAGCAGCCAGCTGAGGATTGGACTCCTTTATCAGTTTGTGCTGCTTACTGTGGGCCAAGGTCTTCAGCTGGTGTAAATCAGCCCAGCTCCACCAAGGCCGTGAAAAATGAGGTTCATAAGTTAAGCATCTGTCTCAATGGCTGATGTTTATCTTTGCTCCCATGGCCTCAATTGCACTTAAGATGAACATAAACCCATGAAAACAGTTTAATGGGACATGGGCTTTCTGCTGATCATCTGCATGCAACTGAATGTTGCTCCATTTGATTGCTAGACCGAGTTCAACAGATATGCATGTTACAAATAATTTGTCATGCTCTGAGGCGCGTTCCACCCCAGGCCACAAAATGTTCACAGTAATTGAAATATACAGCCAAATTCCAAGCTAGCATAAATCTCTGCTAATGTCAAGCCATATGGAAATCCATATGATTTGAGGGCTGTAAAAAAAACCTAACAGCCAACCACGCTTTCTAGTGAGAGACTTATGCAGCTCAATCTGATTATTCTATCACAAAGAAGATTAAGAGGTGGCTTCACTAGGATGTCCAAGTACAGCTGGAAAAAGGAAATACCCAACATGGAATGGTTCTTTATTCTAGCTGAGAAATGCCACACAAGATTCATTGCTTGGAAACAAATGCCAGACAAATCTGAATGTGTGAAAAAAGCACAGATTTTTTTTAACATGATCAAAGGATAAAGTGGACTCTGCCATTAAAAGTCTTCACTCCAAGGTCAGATGCTTTTCTTCACAAAATTCTTCTGTCTAGGATATCTTGGTGGGTTCAATACAGCAGTAACAACATCAGCTGTTGAACTGGATGTTTTCTAAGAGGCTGTGACTATTTATAAGGACCCAGTGAATTAAGGTTGAGAAAAGCCACTGTACTATCAATAGGACTAAATTTACTACAGATTGATTTATCTTCCACTTGAAAATGCTTATGGGACTGCTAAGTAAAAAATTAGAGCAGAAAGCACTGAACTTGAAAAAACACACAGCTGAAGGACAGACTAATGATCCCTTCTCTCCACAATTATTTATTTACTTCAAAGCCCAGTCAGTTTTCCCTAAAGTTAGAACATTTTTAGAGCTGTGAAATTAGATTCTTCCAGTTACAACAGAGAAAAAAGAGATGAGCCCTCTCAAACATGAAAGAAGAAATATTATTGATCACTGAGAAAGAAATCTGTATCTTGCTAAATTTGCATTCTTCTGCAGCAAAATCAATGGTTTTCAATGGATCCCAACTGCCAAGTGCTGTGGTTGCTCCAAGTCTGAGCATTTAGCTTTAGAAAGGCCAAGGTGCCAAGTTGATTTTTAAAAAAAGTTTAAAAAAAAGTCTTTGCACCATCTGTTCTCTAGCAGTGGTGCATTCCTCAGGCTGAGATGTCATCAGCTTCTCATTATTATTCTTAATGATTCTTCGAAGTCAATCAAAATCAGAGACAGAACAACAGATTTGGGTGTTTGTGCTGTGTTTGCACACTACATTGGGCCCAAAGTACATATGGCCTTTTTTTGGTTATTTCCATCCATGGCTTTTTGGCAGCAGAGCATGGAGTCAGAACCCTAGCTTGTCAAACAGATGATGATTATGTATTATATATAATCACAATGAAAAGGAGATTTGAGATGCAAATCTAAAATTGGGATGGGGTGGGAGTGAAACCAACTCACTCCAGGCAGCTTTCTAATTTCAGTCATTGATTCAAATCCCTCCCAGAAGCCACAAGGCAATGCAGGATCCCTAAATTTCTTGGAAACTTGTCCAGTGCTGTCACTAAAATCAGTGGGACTCTTTGCTGTGCCTCTGCTGGAAGCCTGGGAAGGTTTTAAGCAGGGACATCCCAGTGTGGGATGCACACACACCCTTTGCAGTGGGTTACAGGGGGTTACTTAGTCCAAAGAAGAACTGGGGGCTGCCAGATCCGGAAGGGCACATTTGCTGACTGTGCCTTCACCAGTGGCAATGCCCACAAAGAAAGAAAAGGTTGAGGAAATCCATGCTCCAAGATGCAGAAATAAAAGTCATTCCCCCAAGAAACTAGCAGCAAAGCTCAGAAGTCCAGATCTCACTAAGACATTCTTGGCTTCCCCAGGGCTCTGCACAGCTCCCAGCTGGATGAGTAACTGCTGCTTTATCCAGCCACACTGCTCAGATGGGATTTAGGAAATAAACCAGCAGAGACTTGGATTAAACAGCCAGGGCAGAGGTGCAGGGCATTTCCCTGGGATTAGTAACTGCCTTAGGGATTGGCCAGTGGCACTTTGATGTCAGATAAAGCTCAGAAGCAATGCTGTTAGGGCTGGAAGAAGGAAGGAGCCAAATTCCAACCAGGGGAAGTGGCATCACCCTGGAGAAAGGCCCCGTCCCTGAGGACATTTTTGTGTTATGTCCCGGCCCCTAGCAGTGATTACTGGTGTTGGCTAGAGCCATGACATGGGAACTGTTTCTGGTGTCCAGAGCAGACTCCAGCCCAATCTGATGTCCCCTCTCTGATCTGATGGTCAGTAAGTCAAGACCAAGGGCAACTGAAAGGTGTCAGGTCTCTGCTTTCCAGCAGGGTCACTAGCCTGCACTGTAACATCTGATGGTTAAATGGTTAAAGCAATAATTGGGGCTCAAATGAGGCTATACCATACTGGAATATTAATTATGTCATTGTAGTATGGCCACTACATCATCTTGCCCCCACAGAGGTTCCCCACCCTCGTGGAGCAAGACCTTGAGTCTCTCCAGGCAGAGCTAAGCCCCAGCACCCCAGGCAGAATGCAAGTAAATGTTCTTAAATTCTGGCTGCTCCATGGCCCTGGGTGTTTTACCCTTAAAAAAGGGGTGGCAGCAGTGATGAGAGGTAATTAACACAAAATAGATATGCACATTTCCCTCAAGGTCATTTTCTTCACTACAGGGTGCTAGAAACAAGAAACAGATAGAAATCTACAGAGCTGAGATTGATGGCTTGCACTTGGCACAGAGATCTCCATATGGATACATGCCAACAGTTTGTGGGATAAATCAAGCTTCCTGATCCTACTCTTTAAGCCCTTTATTGGCTGGAAGGTGTCAATCCAACAAGTGGCCCATCAGATAGATAAGCATGAAATACTTTACTGTGTGCAGCTGAACTGAGCCCCTTGGGGATCACTACCTGGCAGAAAATAACCCCAAAGGTTTGAGAAGCTACAGAGAAGGTGCTTCACCAAACCCCTCCTAAATCCCCTCTGTAAGACAGACAGCTCAAAGGTTGGAATAACTCTTCCTTCTCCCCTCACCAGTTTGTTTCTAATTATTTTGCACACGGATCACAAGGGGGAAAAAACCACACTTGGTGGTACTTTAAAGAAGCATCTTTCCTTTCAAAAACAACAATTCAAGTAAATTAAGAGGCCTGCTCTGATGAGTATGAGTCATTTTCAGTACAAACTAACCACAAAAAAATCTGGTTTTAAATTTAGAGGAGAAGGCAGAAAAAAAAGGTTTAAGAAACAATTAATACATTTTTTAATGAGGCAATATAACCGGTGAGCAGAAGACAACTATAAGTTTCCAGTATCAGAGATCAAAATGGAACCTCTGAGTCATGACCCAGCAATAGAGTTCCTTAGTGACCAAATAACTAGAGTTTGAGATCAAAATATTACACCATGTAAACATCACAGAAAATAAACTCCACTCTGCATGTTTTTACATCTTTCTACTCCATAAACATTGATAGTTTTATTCTGTCCATTTGAATAGATTAGCATTTGAGAAAGACCTCCCTTACTCTCTTCCTATTTTTTGGAAGCCGTGAGCAGTTGATATGTCTGTGTCTACCCCTCCTCTATTTATCCATATTTGACACAGATATCCTCCCCAAAATGCAAACTGATTTTCTGTGGACATGCACGTGTTTCCCATTGGCAGCTGTGGGATTCGTGTGGGTGTTCGTGACTTCTAAACACGCACATGCAGGCTCATATGCACTTGGTATTGTTCCTGCTGGAAACCCTAAGTTTTAGTGATTTCTTCAAAAATCACATAAGAAACGGCAGCAGAGAAGAAAATAGCTCTCCAAAGCAGCACTCTAGTGCTGATAGTTAAAAGACTTTTTTTCCCCATAGCCCTGAGCAGCTACAGAAAAAGCCCAGCTCCTAAGGACAGCTGTAATGTGCATCCCAGATCACAGTTGCTTTAGCCACATACTAAAAGACACACTAGCTCTGCCCTTCGCTGGCTCTGCTCCCACAGCTGGCTCTTCCATGTGGGCTGGGTCACTAAAGCAGCTGGAAAATGAAGCCTCCTTCTTTTTTTTTGCCCAGTCCTAGCATAGGCATCACAGCCCAGAAGGGCATTCAGTAAGCCAGCCTTCCTTGGGCTCAGTAACATAATGATCCTTTTCCTTCCTGGCTTTTAGCTTGGGCAGCTTTGGGTATGTCAAAATCATGCACGTTCCCAACAAAGACACCTTGACAACCTTGCAACTTTACAGTTTTACAAAGGAAAAAAATAGTCAATATACATATGCAATAACTACACACACAATACAGCTTTGCAAAGAAACACTCATTATATACTGTCTATACACACACTCATATATAAAATTAGGGATAAGACACAGCATTTTTGTGTCACTCAGACCCAGAAGCAGCTGATGTATTAGAGCTGAAAGATTATGTAGATATCGACCTGAGGCAGGAGTAGTGTGGGATAATTTAGTCCCATGGGTTAATTGACTATGAATGATCTTAAGATCACCAAACAACCTAACTAATGGCTTGTAATATGAGCTTTACATACAAGACACGTACAAGACACAGCATTTTGTAAAATCCCCTGCATTACTATGTGTCTCCTGTTGTTGCAAATTCAATAGCACACAGAATATTGTGCACATTTTATGCTGTGTAGTTTTTTACACATGTATTACACATTGAGTGGGGTGTATTTTACATGATATTACATATTGTGTAAATTGGTACATAAGCCAGGAGCGGGTGCCAACCCACACTGATGACAAGCAGACAATATCTGTTCACAGCAAACAACCAGCAGTGGGGCAGGTACAGCTGGCACTGCATCCTGTGGGGAGCACGGTGCTGCTGAGTGGAGTCAGAATCATTTCCCCTGTCTGCAGGAGCAGAAAGTAGGGTTACAAGGAGGGTTTCTGGCTAAGTCTCTTGGCTACACACAGGTCACATTTTAAATTTTCTGTATTTCACCCATCAGTGTGTTAAAACAAAACCGACAAGTGGCTTTCACCTCTCCTCTGCTCCAAAGGGTTCTGAGTCTTTAGGAGGGACACAGGTTCTGAGTCTGTTCTGAGGAGGGACACAGGGTGGGCACGTGAATGCCCAAACCCAGAGAGCAGGAGGCCGGGGGATGGGGTGCAGCCAGCCCTTCATCCCCTTCCTCCCGAGTGCTCTCACATTTTGGGTGACAAGCACAAGGGGAGCTGGTGCCTCTGGGTTTGGAACCGACCCCCGTCCCTAAAACAGCTGAACACAGCAGTATTTAGCCAGGAGCTTTGCTTTACTCGCGTTTTCCCCCTCCTCCTTTGCCCTGCCCGGTGCCCCGAGCGGGGGCACCAACGGGGGGCTCACAGCGGCACCTCCCCTTGGCAGGGAGAGGGGTCGGGCTGTGCCCCTGGGAAGGGGAAGCACCGGGGATGGGGAGCATCGGGAGCCCGGAGCAGCGGGGAGCAGCGGGGAGCCCACCCTGCGCATCCCGGCGGGCGGGGAGCAGGAGGGAGAGGAGGAGGAGGAGGAGGAGGAGGAGGAGGAGGAGGAGGAGGAGGAGGAGGAGGCGCATCTCGGTGCGAGCGGGTCGGAAATCACGGCGGGAGGGGGGTCGGGGTCCCGTCCTCTCCTCGCCAGCCCCTCGCACCCCCCCAGCTGCCCACGGTGCGTGCCCGTGTGCGCGCACCCGCCTGCGCACGGTTCACTTCAGGACGTGCGTGTCTGTATCTAAATGGTCGTTCCGGTAGTTAGGTACAGCTCAAAGGTCGTTAGAGGTAAAAAGATATACATATGTATGCATTTAGAGGCCATTTCTCTCTGTAGGGACACCCACGTGCAAACAGCCGAATATTTGATAAAGTCTTCCTGCAAATGCCATGTATTTATGTATTCACCTACTCTGTCCGTCTAAGATACCTGTAATTGTCTGTCATACCAACATGCCACTTCTGTAATTCCAATGCTCATTTAAGAACCCAATTCGCCTCAATATATACACCAAATTTAGTTGAAAAGGTGTGTTTGCATTAAAGATATACATAAATTGACTTCGAAATACGTTCTACAGTATGCAGAACTGTGTATACAATTTCGAATTACAAGTAATGTGTCTATAACGTACCTCATGAGTATGACGCGTATTTCACGGCATATTTCACAAAGGTATCATGAAATTAATTACGAAACTGTCATTTGTGTCATCTATATATACACAGGTGTAAGTGTGTGCGTGCGTGTGTGAGCGCTGAACTTGTAAATTGTCAGCGGACGAACAGGACGAAGTAGGAGGCAGAAGCCCCGGGCAGCCATCTATCAGAAAAAAACCCACCCCGGGGGACATAAACACGCTGATTTTGTTTCGGAGCCTGGCTCGGCTCACCAGGAGAAATGCCAGGGCCAGTTGGGCTGGTCCCGCCGGCGGAGCAGGAGGGTCCCGGCACCCCCAGGGTCCCCGACAGCCCCTGGCGCAATCGCCCCGGGGCAGATGATGATGGTTGCGGGACCAAAAACCTTGTGTTTCCACCCGCTTGTTCTCAGAAGGAAGAGCCGGTAGCTACATAGAAACCTCTGCAGAAAAATTTAAATAAAGACGCAACTACAAAACAAACAAACAAACAAAAGAAAATAAATTAAAAATCGCAGCGAAACGGACCCAAACAGCCTCTCCCGGCGGAGCCAGCCCGGTCCAAAGCCACTCGTTGATTTTAGTAAAAATCAGTCGAGGACAGAATGGGGGGAAGCTGGTTTGGTTCGGGACAAGCGTTTCCCAACGTTTTTCTAAGATGATTTTGCATCGGCCGATGTGATTGTGTAAAAGCCCTTCGGGATGCAGCCCGTGAAGGGCTGCGCGGCTCTGCTCTCCCGCGGGAGCCGCAGAGGAGGGGTCGCTGGAGGGAGGATGGAGAAGCTACAAGCGGCGTGCGGCGGTTGCTGAATCGAAAGATGGAGGAAGACTGAGAGATGCTAAAAAATAATGAGCGGGGAGAAAAAAAAGAAATTACGAAAAGGACAGTTAGCGGTGGGAAGGGTCGGGGGGTTGAGGGGGACTCCGGGATGAGGCGGATTCCCCCGCGACTACCGCAACCCTACGCGGGGAAAGAAAAAAGAACTATAAGGCAAGAAAGCAGTGCAGGAGAGCCGCAGCTGTGCGCCAGGTGATGGGGCCGGAGCTCCCGGCGGCCGGGAAGCGGCTCGGGACGGCGGCAGGACGCAGCCCTCGGCCCCGCAGCCCGGTTCCGGGGAGAGCCTGCCTAGCTTGGAGGTTTGTTGCTCGCTAATGATCAACATCTTTCTTTGCTAATTAGAAGTGGCTGGCGATGCCGGCGCCTTAGCGCTCCGCCGGGAGGGCACGGCCACCCCCTCCGCCGGGGACCACCCCGTTTGGGACAGGTCGCGGTGCCCCGGCGGGAGCCACCTTCCCGTGTGCACCGGCACCGGGGCGGGGGGACACGGCAAACACCCCCCTCCTTCCTCCCCTCCTGCCGAAACCTGCGGCTGCCTCCCGGCACTGTGCTCGTGAAGCGGGCGGTGCGCTCGAGCAAGTCCTTCAGGATCCGGCTCTTTTGAGTTAATGCAGCGACATGTTTGTTTTCCCTGCTGGTGGGGTTTGTTTTGTTTTGGGGTGTTTTTTTTTAATTTTTTAATGATGATTTCTTTTTTTCTGCGGGGCCGGTGCACTTCCCTCGGCGGAGCGCAGGGGGTGCCGCGGGACCGCGCGGCGCCGCGGGACGGAGCGGGGCCCGGGATGAGCCGTCGGGGCTTCCTTTCGTGTTTGGTTTTTATTTTTGTTTTGTTTGGGGTTTTTTGTTTGGTTGTTTGTTTCGGGTTTTGAGGTTTTTTTTTGCTATTACACACACACCTTTTTTCTTCTTCACCTGGCCCCGGAGGAGCGAGCCGAGCAAAGCCGCCGCCTGCTTTCCCCCACTCCCCATTCAGAGGAACCGGGACGCACCCCCGCAGCCGCTCCTTCCTCTCCGTCTGAGCCCCGGAATTGCCCCTCTGGAAAGTCGCGGGGCAGATGCTGGGATAAATAACTTCAGCTCTGCAGCCAAATTCCCAACAGGCTAAATAAACAAACACTGTCATCCTCCTGCTAGGGGACGGGCGAGTGTCCCCGGCTCCGTCTGTGCCCGCAGCCTCCCCCCGCCCCGCGGCGAGGGACACCCCGCACGGAAAGGCAGATTTATTGTCCCTAATCAGCAAATCGTTTAGGTCATTACAAGCCCATTACCGAGGGACAGGCGGGGTGAGGACAAACCTTGGCCACGTCTTGTCATAGCCTCTGAAAACCAGAGAATGAAACAAGGGTTCCCCAGAGAGTCCCTCGTTATCCCTCTCCTACAGGGATGTCCTCTGGACGTTTCTCTCGCTTACTGCTTTCCTTCAGACTCCTGTGGCCCCCTCGAAAGGCGTCCAGTACCCCTAAATCTGAGACCTCCATCCTTACCTGAAGCCCTCCCCACATCATTTGCAGCCAGGGCAACGCATCTTCCCAGTAAGGATGAGGGGACTGAGACCATTTCACTGGGTTTGGTGGGTTTTTTTTTTACTGCCACTCCTCCTTTTTCCGACTTTCGCCCCTTATTTCTTTTCCCAGTCCCCCTCACTGACTCATTATTTTCCATAAAAACATCAGGGATTCAGGGCTGCCTGTGCTGTGGGTAACCCAGGGGGTGCGTGCCGTGTTCTTGCTGGCAATGCATCCAATCAGGGAGGAATTTGTGGCAGAGTTTCTTGGGTCTGCATCCATTTGGATCCACGCTAGGGATCCACCTTGGAGAGAGGGAAAGGGGGTGACTGAGCCCTCTGAGAACCAGGACTCCTGTGCCACCCCCAAGTGGCATCCTGCAGCCTCCCTGGTACCTATCCTGAGTACAAGGGATGCCAGCAGGCACACAGAGCTGGGGGACTGCACAGATCCCCACAGTGGGGCCGGAGAGACCCTTGTCTCTCCCCTCACCCCTTTTACCTCCACCCTAGTAATTATGCAACCTCTCCTGACCCTGCTTTCTATCCCTTTTATCCTGGCCTCAGTGCCTGTTCGCCCAAGCAGGCAGGGCTGAGCCGTTGGAGATTGCTCTGAGGTCCTTCCATCTGGCACTTTCTCTCTGTTCCCCCACTCAATAAATAAAATAAGGGTCACCTTTTTTTTTTTTTGATTTTTTTTTTTTGGATCACACACTAAGGCCCATCACAAATGAGACCCCCGAGGCTTTGATGCCTGTGTTTGGACACAAGCAATTATCTCTAATTATTGTTTTGCTTTTCAGTTTGCCCAACTTTCCAACGGCCTTGAAAAGAAACTTCAAGGAGGGGGCTCAGCAGACTGAATGAGACATTTCTCCACGAAAGCCCCTCCCAGAGCCCCCTCTCGCTTCCATATTGAGAGAAACAAAATCTTCACAAATGTTTAAGTACAATATGGGTTTGCCAAGGGGTTTTCTTTTCTTTTTCTCTCTCTCTTTTTTTTTTTTTTTGAAGATGATTTCTAAAGACACGGGAACATTTGTACAAATAAGGCGCAGATGGGAGTGGGGTGGGGGAGCACACTGGAGCTGAATATCTGGGAAGGGAGGTGAAATGGTTTTCATCTGGGAAGGAAGTGGAGAAGCAGAGATTAAAACCCCCTTAGACTTTCCCACCACTCATAAATAATACATTAAATTGCACTTACTGCTTTCTGCTCACTGAGGAGCACTGGGCAAAGACCTCATGTCCTGGTCTAGGGGAATGGCAGGATTGGGAGGCAGGAACGGGGAGGGAGAGTGATATTTTGGGAAGTTATTTGGAAGGATGGGAAACAACTAAAACTGACACGTGAAGTCTGTGCTAATGCATGTGGTACACACCTGCATACACACATGCAGCTCTACATATGTGAGTTTTCTCCTCCTGGCAAAATGCACCTACACTCACACGTCTACATGCACACAAATGTGCAAATTTTGGCCAAAAAATAGCCAAAATATACTCACAGGCTGAGGCAAACTGTGCACACAGGTATCACACACGCTCCCAGAGGGATGTGCACATGTGTGTCCACATCCACATGTGTGTATCCACAGGTCTATCACACCTCTGGGCTCATCCACACAAGCAGGAGGGGGAAGGATGGAGATAAACAGGCAGTAAAACTTGTAGTAACAACCCCTGCACTGCACGTGGATATGGTGAAGTCGTCTGAGAGCCAGGATTTTACATGGGCTGCATCAGACATCCCTCCCAACTTCTTGAAGTGATGATAATAACAACTCCACCACCCAGGTCTCCCACTGCATACCCAAAGCCTGTGTGTTTCAGCTGCTAACCCACCATTTATTTAGCAATCCTTCACAGTAACCAGAGCAGGCTACCCAAAATACGTCCAGCCTGCTGAGAGAAATCTTTTGCTGAAAGACATCGATCATTTTCTGCAGCTAAAATTCCTCTGCAAATCAACGCCATCCAGTCATTAGTTCTTCACAACCCAGCCTAATGGGCCATCACATCTCCATCCAAGGAAAGGAAAACACAGCCCTGCTCCTTCCCAGACCTAAGTGTACAGGCCAAGGTTGGCAAAGGTGGGGGAGCTTTTGTTTACCACTCCCCTCCTTTGGTGGTAGCACTGCAGAGAAGTGGTGTCATAAATATTTGTCTTTCTGCCTGGCTGTCTGTCAATATACATGTCTCAAATCCACTCTAACTATAAATATATAAACATGGCTTAGCCTGGACTTGGCAGTGCTGGTTAACAGTTGGGACTTGATGATCTTAAAGGTCTTTTCCACCCTAAATGGTTCTGTGATTCCATGAGCTGATAACACGTGTATTTGTACACATCATGCTATATATTTAACATAGCATTAAATATACATATAATATAGTGAGTGTATCATTATATGCATATAAATAAACCCAGGCATGAGTGTCCCTTGGGTATTATATTTTACTACTTGATTAGTAGCAGCGGTAGCAGCAATAGACATATTTCTGTCAGATCTAGTCTGGTAACATAAGAGCATATTATCCTTTTAGGAAAGTAATTAGCATCAGGGATCTGATTCCTTTTGCTACCCTTCTAATTAATTATACTTGGTAATGCCATCATTAAGAAGAGCAGAGTGTTTGTTCTTTTAATCTTTCTGTAAGGGACATGAGTTGGGAACAAGCTGCTTTGCTGCGCTCTTTATTCCACCACTCGGCCCTCCTCTTTTTGTTTTTTTTCCCAGCCAGGCTTTTTGCAGCAAGAGCCCACATCCCCCTCCGCCCCCCCAAAAAAACAAAACAAAACAAAACAAAACACCCCCCCTCAAAACCCCCACCCAACTCCTCCCTCCAAAAAAACTAGGAAACACAGCGAATTAAAGAAATCTCGACTTAAAAACGACCCATATGTTTGCAAATGCTTTCCAAATGATCCCTTTCCGAATCCATGTGTTGTGCAGGGGGTGGCAGGGGTGGGGGGGAGGACACCCCAGTACAGATTGCGGCTCCGATGCCGGGGTTTTTCCTGAGCTCGGGGGCTGTCTGCGGCACACCGTGACCCTCCTGCCAGGGGTCGGGGCACTCGCCCGGGGGGCTGCTGTCCCCATGGCGGGGCACGGCCACGGGCCCCGCTCCCACACGTGGGGTCCCGGATCCAAACTGCTAATTGCACGGGTTCACAGATCCTCCAGCCCGGCCCTCGCCCAAACCCGGCTCCTCGCAGGGCTCGCATCTCTGGGGGACCACACACAAGCAGCGCGCAGGGCTTTTGTGCGGCAGAGAAAAGGGGACACATAATAGAGAGGGCGAGCAGGAGAAAAAGAGTTGGTAAACACATTGGCTGTGGTACCTAGAGAGCAAGGCAGTGCGACAGGTTCCCAAGAGAAGATCAAAAGTTGGCCTCTGGGATAAGCAACTGAGCAAACTCAAGTATGTTTCCATAATGAACTGCACAAAAGCAGCAGAAGGAGGACTGAGCTGGACTCATTGAGCTGCTCATAATGCACTGATATGTATATTATATAGATATTCCCCTACCTGCCCTACTGGCCCTGGCACACATAGGTGTGTGTGAGGGCAAAGTACAGCACAGGAACCTGCCACACACACCACACAAGCTATAAATAGATCCCTGCAAGTAATTCTCACCACGGAGAAATTAGATAAAAATGCCTCAGAGCTCTGCCTTGAGACCTCAGTGTGGATAATTACACACTTTACCCACAGGTGCCTGCAGAGATGTGTGAGTTTATGGGAATAGTGCTGCACACACAAAATATCTGTGTGTACATCACATACAGCTCAGCATGTCTGACAAAATAAACCTGTGTTTGGATGTTTGTGTTAACTATTCACTTAGTCCTGTGCAAATTGCAAAAACACAGAATTGATCCTGGATGTAGCAGGCACAGAGAGCCGTGTGTTCATTATTGTGGAGTATGGGCTACTTTTGCATCTAATAAATAATCACGCTGCTCGAAAATACTATCTTTTTCCTCAGAAATGCACAGTGAGAATTTTCTTAAGAGGGTGGGGTGTGTTTTTATATTCCAAAACTTCAGCAGCCCGGGAGACCATTAATACTCATTTATCTGTCACCTGACATGACATCTGTCATGTCACTGAGCTTTCCATTAAGAAGAACAGGGAGCAGTTATATTAAGTTATGTCCAAGCTATCTTCTTACAAAGAAAAGGCCTCATTTGTTCCAGGAGCTAATATGCTGGTTTCCTTCACTGTTACTCACTGAGGCAGCAAGCATGGATGTGACAGCCAGACGGCTGATATGAATGCACATGGACATCTAAGGTCCAAAAGGAATATAATACAGCATAATCCCAGTTTAACATTATTTTAAAATAAGGGGGAAACACTTAAACTCTTCCTGCATAATGATATGAATTTTGCCCTGGATAAGATTACGTGGTTTTCAAGCATGATTAGCCATATGTCTAAACTGAAACGAGATGAAAACAAATCCAGCAACTTTGCAGCACTGTGTGCTGAGCTCAGCGCTTTTTAGAAAGGACAATATGGAACTCATTCAGCTGAAATGCAGCCCTAGCAATTGTTTCATTGAGAGAAATATGTTGTTAGAAAAACTAAGGGAATATAGCAGCTTTAATTTTTCCATCGCTTTAGAAAGCGGACGCCTGATGTAACCCAGTTTTTCAGCTTATCAGTGTGACTCCAAGGCAGTAAATCTAGATAGGACTTAATAGACAGTTGTTTCTTAAAAAGTGACTTAGACTATCCCCTATCTCTCCTAGTTAATTTATCTTAATAAAATAACCAATATGAATTTATAAAGAAATACACCAGTAAAGACTGAAAAGGATCGATCTACACATATGTGTGGGGAGCATCTGTGATGGGAGAAGGAAAGGGAAGGAAAAACAACAACTTAAAGCTGTTAGTAGAAATTATTTTTACCTGTGTGCTTACACTAGCACACATCCTCAGACCTCACAGAGAAGGCATACAGGCAACACCGAACTTTATTTTAGGATGTCTTTAGCACTTGCAGAGGAGATTGTGACACCTAAGTGGAACTTTGCCATAGGAATGAGTGCCTAAGTCATCATCTTCAAACTCAATTTGTCTCTCTCTGTCTGGAGGAGATGTGTCTGCCTTCACTGACTTTAGAGGGAGTCAAACTACCTGGCAGTACTCAAGCAGCTTCTGACACACTTTGAACTCACAGATTGTCAGAGCAATAATGTCAAGCCTCCTGAGGATGGACTAGCCTCTCTCAGATGGCATTAGGAAGCACCTCAAAGTAGCCTCTGGGATCTTCATGCTGTGGGTTGAGAACCACAGGAGAAAGAAGATTCCTTGCCCAGCAGACAGGGCCTGTTCTGCCTCTGCAGCAGCCAGAGGTTTCACACTGAATACCCTGAGACAAGGACACTCCTCGCACTCGCTGGCTGTCATCTTCTCATTAACCAACTCTACAGATGAGCTGAGCTGAGCTGAATCCCAGTAAGGGTACAAAGCACATGTTAATAAGCAGCTGGGAAACAGCCCGTGGGGGAGGTACTGCACCACTTCTGAGACAAGTGGGTTGTGGAGGAGCAGCTGGGGGAGTGGAGGGTCACCCCGAGCCTCACAAATGCATTCTGGGTTAAGGCTGTTGTCACACCAGTCCTGGAGCCCTCACACGAAGCAGTGGCGTCTGTTTATTTACCAAAAAAAAAAAAAAAAGACTTTCTCATGCACCTATGTGCAGCTCAGAGTGCCAAGAACCTCAAGAGGAATTTTAGGAATGCGTCAATTAGCTCGCGAGAGTAATTAGCATTGATTCATAGCGGCTTAGTGTCTCTTCCTTGTTGCTTTCTGGCTGTGTGATTCAACAGGTGAGTTTGCCCACGCTGAGCTCCTTTTGGCCTCTTGAGCCAGTTTTGCAGCCGATGACTTAAGAGGTGTAATTTCCCTGGCAGTGGCCGGGTGTGAGTTCAGCCTGGGTGTGAGCCGGGTGTGAGTTACAAGCTGAGAGGGAAGATGGAAGTTACTCCAAGTCCAAGTCCTCCGGAGTCTTTAAATACTTCGGTTCACCTTGGCTTCCCTGAATGCAGTCCCTTCACTTGGACACAGCTTTCCTGTCAGCCTCCCACACTCTGTACAAAACCAAACTCCAGCCCTCTGTGTCCTTTAAATTATTTGCCTTTATTGTACAAGCTCCAAGAACAAAGCTAAAGAAAAACAATGAAAATAAACAAATTCTAAGCACAACCACATTTCATGCCCATTCCTCAAGCCAAGCTCTTATTATTCCAAAGAACAGGGCCACAAATATGAGGGACAAAAAGTGACAAATGAGTTCCTCTGACAAACAGTGGATCATGGTCCTTGCTCAAGAAAAAGTAGCTCTTTTTAGGCCATAGATATCATGAGACTTCATTAACGACTCACAGAGTGCACAGGGAGCTTTAAGTGAGAGCTATTTTCTTTGTGTGCAAAATAAACTGATATTAATGGCTGGAGCAGGAACAAGTTGGCAAGGTATAGGCAGACCACAGTGTGGTCAGCACAAATTAGTGTCATTTGCTGGAATAATTGCAGTGGCAACTGTTGCTGTTGTTGCTAAGTGGGTTTTTTTTTCCCTGTGCATCTTTGTGGTGCACACTATTTATGGCCAGATTCTGCCATTCCCATGGAGTCAAGGCTGCCCCCTCGGAGATCTGGATCATCCTGGCTTGGTCTGTTTTTAAGGATGGACACAACTTCATTCCCCAGCCCCAGTTAGTCTCTGCCTGAGGCAGGTAACTTCACTGGCAGCAGATTTTGCAGAGCGATAGGGTGAGATTATGGTCCATTGAATTATAACTGGAAGACTGCAGTCCCTGCATGGGTAGGAGGTGGTGAATGACTGTGCAACATGTCCTGCCACATGAGGGAAGGACACCCCTTGTCCCTGGGCAGACATGGGGCTTGGGACTGCTTTCAGGCTTGTGCAGAGCTGGTGGCTGCCTCCAGCTTTCCACGTCTGCTGCACAGGGCCTTGGAGTGGGGAAGAGTTGTGGCACCACACTGGATGTAAGCGACTTCCACAGCAGAGCAAAAAGCAGAAACAAGGGGCTGGTACCGAAGAAACTCCCTGCTTTCTGATCCAAAAAAAGTAATTGAATTGTACAGGAGCAAAAGCTGATCTCTGGAATGGAGGTAACAGAGTGTGGGTCTTGACAGAAAGAGTGGAAGAAAAACACAGAGCAAACCAAAGTCAGGGAATAAAAAGAGAAGAGTGTGATTATTTTTGCAGTCACTAGAAGCATCTTAAATATGGTGAACCAGAGAGCTGATTTATTAGCATCCAATTACCTTATAAGAGCAGAACAAAGAGCTGAAGCTGTGCCTGAAGGGAAGGTGATGCTTTCTAACAGTCATCCCCCTGCTCCCCCAGTACCTGATAATTAAAATCAAAGAGGGCAGGTGCACCTTAGGTACAAAAGGGAGAACAAAGAGGTGAACCACTCTTTGAGCAAGAAAAAGCATGTTTTCCCTGTTGCCTGTGACAGCTTTGTGTTCCCAAGTGATTTATAACTTCTGATGTGCCAGGACTCTCCATCACACATTGTATCAACATGAAGGTGCCACTTTTGAACAATTCATGCTCATATTTAAGCTCACAGTGACACCATTCATGACGGATGGATGCCCAATTCCCTTATCTTATGCACTTCCAAACTTATTCCAACCAAGTTTTGTAAGGAGTGCAAGGTCAGAGCAAGAATGAAAAAAACCAACTCAGGTCCAAGCCAGGAGGTTTCTGCTTTCTCATCTAGGTTGAAGAGGCAAGATCAGAAAGACTTGAATTGTCTCTGAGTTTCAAGGGTCAGTCCAGATGCAAATATTTCTCTTGCGTGTGAGAATTTGAAAATGGACAATATGTTCCAGCTCAGCCCTTTGGCAATGGAAAGGCATTTGAAAACTATACTGAGGATGTACTTTAAAATCATACAGCTTCAAAATATGAATGCCAAGCATTATGGCTGAACCTACCATTATCAGCCACAAAATAGTGGAAGATTCTGAATTTTCATTTCATGCCTTAAAACACACTAATATCCAGAAAAGTATTGCAGCACATGAAAATCATATCCAACATGAGACAGAATAGATCAGATCTCTTCTGTTGCTCCAGCTTCTGAAATTCCCTTCTCCATACCCCCTAGAGGATCTGTCTTCAAAACGCTGTCATTTCGCCTTCAAATTTGTCTTGGCATGAAAAATAGCATTTAAATATGAAAACAAAGCAAAGTTTTGGTGCAAGCTGAGTCTTTGGATCTCTCTCTTGGTCCCAGCCCTCAGTTAGGAGCGAGGAGTGGAAGAGTTACTTTCATGCAAGAGATCTCAGATATTTGTCTGTGACCCCTCATGAAGAATGAATTGGTCGGTTCATTTCAGCAATGACAAACACACCATTTCTCCCCCTTCTTTTGCCTCCCTCCTCACCTAGCTTCATCTGCATAAATATTAATACTGCAGCTCCTAATTAAATCCAGGAATATATTTACCTTCACAGATGAGCTACTTAAGCAACACAAGAGGGGCCTCTCGTTTCTGTGAAACTTTGCAGCCTGTAAAATGCAGCAGTTCTATCCAGGGTTATTGCTGCTCAGTAAATAATGGGAAAAGATGAGGAATATTTCTGAAATAGGTCAAGTACACTCCAAACATTAACATGCTAATAGGGAGAGATGTAAGAACAGTGTCAAATGTCAATGATCACCAAGTAGGTCCCGAATATATATTTACTGAATGCAATGCTTCTCTGCTGAACAGAGTTGACATAATGATACGCTCTTATGGGAAACTTTCCTGGTTATTTTATTAGAGGTGTTATGATTTATTTCTTTTCTGAAGTGCAACTAGAAATTTCCTTCCCTCAGAAGACAGGTTCTTTGACTAATAATAATAATAATAATAATAATAATAATAATAATAGTAGGATGCAAAAGGCAAACAATGTCTGTTGTTCTCAGAATGGTTTGTAGAAAGCAGCCAGCTCAGCTGTACTTCTCTCCACACCCAACACAACTGAAGAGCTTGACTAGTATTGACTGGACTGTTACGTTTATGGGAGCACCACTGACGCTAAAGTCAAGATAAAATACCCCAACTGCAGCTTCCCTGCCCACAAAAACTTATTACTCTGTCAGGAGAAAAGTCTAGACTGATGTGACATGAGATCAGATAAATCCATGCTGTCTGTTCCTTATCAACCACGTGCATGCAAGCAGTCTGGCTGATAACCTGCTACACTGTTTAAGCTAAAAAACACTTCCAGAGTGGACACCCATGTGGAACAGGACATATTGAATGGGGTTTTATAGTCTATCTGGACTCTGGCATATTGCTGTTGGTGAGCTGGATGATGCACGACAGAGCAAACCAGGAGTGCTGTTATTTCAGCGTGGCTGTGGGCAAAGTTCAGCACCTGTGCAGTTCCTCCTTCTCCTCCATGCCACTGCTCCTGGCTGATCAAAAGCTGGCGTGACGTGCCAAAGAGAAAAACTCAGCCTCACAGTGAAATTAATAACCCAGGGCATCTTATGCAAGACACATGAGCTAAGCCTGTCCCACTGCTCACTACCAGGAAGGTCTTCCTTATGTTTATCTTCTGCAACTGCTTTAAAACTGCCATATCCCAAGAGACCCCTGAGAAAAAATGCCATGGTATTCGTTTGCTTTGGATCCAGTTCAAGTCAAAACCACAAAGATGGTCCATAACCAACTTTAGATCAGAGCTGATCAAATCCAGGAATCGTCAGACCTTGGGGGGAGGCTCTTAGGGAAGGCACAGAGCAGCTTGAATTCAGAGGAGAACATCCAAAAAAAGTGGAAATCTAGAAAACTTAATATGAGAAATGGTTGAAAATGAGTAGGTTTGTTCAATCTAAGAAGTGCAAAGAGGATGCAGTGTGACAGTCCATAAACCCCTGAGTGAGAAGGGGGTGGTTATAGACCTTAGTGTCTCCCATGGAAAGGACAGGAAGAGTCTTGTCCTTGAGCTGAAGCAAAGGTGGGGTGGCATTAGACATCACAGGGAAACTTGTTCAAGGAGAACAGTCAAAAGAACTTTTGAAAGTTGTTCGAAAGAACTTTTGAAAGTTGTTCAAAAGACAAGGGAGCACTGGAAGAGGTTGCTGATGGAGTTTATGGTACCTCCATCATTAGGGAGTTTTAAGAAGAGGTTTGATGTGCAAGTGGCAGGAATGGCTTAGGGCTGGCTGTTTAGGTCCTGAATGAGGAGGAAAAATCAATACCTTCTCAAGGTCCTTTCCTGCTCTGTCTTCTAGGATTTGTTAATTCAATCATATATACAATTCACTGGACATATTTCCTCAGACACACTTGTGATTCAGACTCTGGTCTTGGGACAAGGCCTTACTCAAAGTCTCATGGAAAAAGCACCAAAGTTCAGTCACTCTCAACTCCAACCCACCTTGATGCACTGGAGATGGTTTCATAAATCAAAGCAGGGACGAGGAGATTTCTTATTCTAGTAAATCAAATACAGAGTGAGGACCAGGGCTACACCATGGACCTGGCTCCACATCTGAACTGCTCCTAGCCCCAAAATATTATATCCAAACTGTTGCCTGGGGGCCTCTCTGCAACTTTACCATGTCAGCAGCCATTGTGGAGGAACACATGAGGGTTTTTGAGCTGGGAGGCCTTTCAGGGATCTTTATCTAAATAGGGACAAAGAGCTTGTGCAGTGCCAGCGATGCCCTACTGGAGTCAAAAGGCCTCTCTGCTCAAACACCAATGGCTTGAGGCCCGAAGATGTGCAGCTCCAGCAAGAAGGACCCAGGAGACGATGGTCTGCTCCTGCCAAGCAGCAACGTGGCTGTTTATCCAGAGGAAGAGCACTCTGTGTGAACGATGGTAGGTTTATTTTGCAGTCAGCGTCACAAATTATGGCGCTTTTCCATCTATTGTCCTATATGCTAAGTAAACATCATAAACCATTCAGTGCTATGTGCTTCTGAAAATCGTAACGCGAGAGTTTTGCCATCAAGGAACAATGAAAGGGCAAACGAGGAAGTCAATCCATGTAAGTTAGCTTTGTTTTCCATATGACAGGGGGGTGTATAGCTTGTTTTCTCCTCTCATGTCTTTTATGGTGTTTTTTTTAAAGCTACTATGCTGCGTTACACGGCTCCATTCATAAAATTAAATTCTACGGGGCAGGAAATAATTCCCTTTTTCATGATCATATCGTCTGAACCCCATGCTGCAGGCAACACGGAAAAATTACTACTCCTGATGCACATTTAAGGAGTTTCTTCTGCTGCACGGTTCCCACATCAATAAGAAATCCTGCACATGCAGCAAGGCAAAAACCCACTGGGTAGGCTGAAATGGTTTCTGTGTGTGTGTGTGTCGTTTGGTTTAATTTAAAGATGTGCAGATAGAGTTTTCACTCAGCGCGCGGTATTCATTAGTGAGAGGCAGCAAACTTGCCTGGAGATCTGAAGGCCCCAGAAATCAAGCTGTGGGCGGGAAGTGATTGGAAAGGTTTAAAGGGTGATGATTTGATAATTTCCCTGGTCCAGAAGCCTGCAGAGAACACACACATGCAGAGTCTGGTCTAGAGATTCCCCATATCCCAACTGCCCTGGATGCAGGTACTGCAGGACCATGCATTGGTCCATATGGATATACTGACATGGAATGGATCAACCTAGGGGCATCCCAGGCAGGGATAGCTGCAGACAGAGCCAGGTCCCACAGCTGACTACTGAAAACTAGAGAGATAGCTTTTAAATGCGTAACAGCAGTTTGAAAATGAGGGGATGAAAGATAACACCCATTCCTATGTGACACCACAACTCCTTCTGGGTTTGCCTTCATAAATTTACAATGCTCAGATCCCACTTGGATGAGGCTGGCAGCCCAGGTGGGACCAGCCTGCAGGTCTGCCTGAGGTTCAGCAGTGCAGGTTCCCCACCATGGCACTGGCACATCCCTGGCAGTGCTGCTGTGCTGATGCAAAGGTGACCAAAGAACCTCCCACCCCACAGTGTAAAGGGGAGCTGGCAGGCACTGCTGCAGCAAACACTGTTGGGAGCAAGTGGTGGGGCCAGTTTCAGAATGTAACTGCAGAGATTATTTATCATTTGGTACCCTTTCTTAAGAGAGCATATTACATTATATTAAAAAAATAGAGCCAGCAAATCCTTTATATTTCAGGTCTGCTCATTTACTATGACTGAGTCAATCTCATGCTGTTCATACTATACATTGAATATATCTATACATGCACAGCTGAAAATGTTAATTCTTGAGAGTCACTGTAGGACGAAGCATACTTTAAAAGCCTATATATTATATTTAAAATATGCTTACACATGCACATCTTTCACCATCCTGGAAAATATACATACAGTTTGCTCTTTATCATTTATCTAACTGATATAGCTGAGAAAGGGACTGTAATTATTCAGCTTCCTAAGCATCCTCTTGGCTTTTCCTGCTGGTGAATATCCCACCAGGCAGAGCATGCACACAGCACCTGCCTGGCAGTCCAGGTTCTGCCCCAGCACAGCGTACTGACATACCTGACCCTCTTCTACAAAAATCACTTGGGCACTGCACTCACTGAGCCCCATGGCCCCAAGTGGATGAAGCAAAGTCTTTAATACTTTTCTCTCCCTGTGACCAGCAAAACATCTGCTGTGCCATGAGTGCATTGCTGAGCTGCTCCACGAAGCCTTGTGAAAAAATGTGCATATTAATATAATGATGATGAAACCCCTTCAGCAGGGTTTGGGCTTGCCACCATTTAATCCAGCTTTAAAACCCAAGTTAACTTAAAGGGAGCAAGATCCAACCCCAAAGGGAAGGGTGGAAGAAAGAGGGGGCAAGAGGAGGAAAGAGGGTGAATGTTCTTTGCACTTGGATGTGAAAGTGCAGGGATAGGAAGGGATGCACAAATACTTCCTTAGATAGGAAAAACCAAAAATGAAGCGTAGAAAGTGAGCCAAGCTCTTCTGTGCCCACCTTTGCTGTAAATATGAAGGGCAAAGCACAGACCTGGTAGAAGCAGCTGAAATATTTGTAAGATAGAAGATACAGCCCCCAGCCCACTGCACCCCTTCATATTTACCCTCGCTGCTCATCTGTGTGTCACTAGGAGCTGAACAAAATTTTTTTCAGCACTTTTGCCCCTCTGTCTCTCCTGGAAAGTCCCCCATAGGTGCAGGGGGCTCTTGGATGGATCCCTTCCAGGGTGGTGCGAGCCCCGCTGCTCCCCACAGCTCTGAGCTTGGGGATTCCTGCAGCTGCTGTCCCTGCCCTCCTGAAACCCAAACACGACGCTGACAGCCGGGTTTTAATCACGCAAGGGCCGATAACCATCAAACACTGCTAATTTCCAACAAATTATCTAATCCAGATGCTTGCCGGATTTGAGTAAACACTGCACCCAACAGGATCATAAAGCAAATAAGCACAAAGCGGTTTAGGGTTTCAGCTCTCCCCTCCCTTAGCCTGGGACCCTCGAATGGGGGAAAAATGCAAATCAGGTGATCCAGCGCTTGTGTTTGAAACCAGATCGGTTCCCATGGGATCCCATAAAAGTTTGTGTCGTCGTGCCCCGTCCCTGTGCAGAGCAGCCAGGCAGGTTCCTGCACAGGGCGCTGGCAGTGGGGGCACGAGTGGCTTTGGGACAGCCGGGATTGCTCTTGGCAGGGGCAGGGATGGTTGAGAACACCGCAGCTGGGAGGCATTTCGGGATGTTGCCGCCTCCCGGTGAGCGGAGGAGCTTTGTGAAACCAAGCGGGGACCCTGATCCAGCCGCTCTCGCCCTCCCACGCCGGGAGATGCTCGGCCCCCGAGCTGCGGCACAGCCGGCCCGCAGTGCGCACCCAGCCGCACGGGCTGACCCCCGGCATCGCCCCAGCGGCCCTGCGGATGGAAAAGGCATGGAAAAGGGATGGAAAAGGGATGGAAAGCATCTCTGGCCAGCGTGGTTTGCAGCTGCCTGCAAACTGCCTGCCCGGGGAGGGAGGCGTGGGACTGCTCTGCTGCCCCACGGGGCTCGGGGTGTCCCTGAAACCACCCCAGATCATTCTCTAAGGCAGAGCGGAATTTAAAGTTCGTGTCTTCGTAGAGAAGTGTGCACGCAAATACGAGCAGAGAGCCGTGTTTTCGGCAGTTTGACTTGGATCGCAAAATGCTTAATAGGTTTAATTCTGCCTCAGGACAAGAGGTAGATCTTATTTCATGTAGGAGCCCTCTCAGTCATCAATTTTGCAAGGGCTGTGACGTGGAGAGACACACAAGGGTGCATGCACACACACACGAAATGTATGTATACACACACAGACACACATAATTACACTTTTTTTCCCCCTCCTGCTGCACCAGCCCATTTTCTTGTATTCTCCCACAGGATCACACTAAGACATTCCTCTAAAGAACAGACATATTTTCTACTGCCGTACAATATTTTCAGATGTACACATATGCCTTTTGTAGAGTGTGTAGGCAGAGGATATATTTAAATAAACACTGCATACAGCCACAGACCAATCCTGTATGAACGCACATGGCACAGCCATGGTCTGCCAAGTCTGGGGACTCATGTAAATAAAGGATTTATTTTACAAATTTCCTTACACACAAACACAGGCACACCAAACACACTGGAAACATATGGGATGGAAAACATTCTTTTGCATAAGTCTGCAATATTGGATTCAAAGATACAATTACCCGGAGGTTAAGCAAGCTTTGAACAAGAAGGGGAAAAATGTAGCATGTCTGGGCAGGCCTTCTGGTGAAAACGGGGAAATGGCACCTCCCCGCTTATAGAGTATTGTCTATTCTGTTTCAAATTGGGAAAAAAAATTGTTTTCCCAATTCCATAAACAACAGCCATCCTTCTTTCAGCAATTCATGGTGGTCCTCGTTCACAAATGTTCATTAAAAAAATAGCCCCAACTATTCGCCTTCCCAGCCTTTTTTGCTCCATGAAGAAATAAACCAGTCATGTTGCCTGTTCCTGAGAATTTTCCATCTTCCCCCTTTGCAATTAAAGCTGATCTCTCCTTGCAGTTTCACTCCCCTCTGCTCCCCCTCCATCTCCTTGTCTGTCTAATCTCCCGTTCCCCTCCAAGTGTGTTATTTGGTTTTGGAATTATGTCTATTTACTCGGGGTGGAAGTTGCACAACGGATGTGTTTATGCGAGAAAATTATATCACTGACAAATGCTGATTGGCATGTGGACATTGGGAGAGAAAACTACAGAGGACGTTTTCATCAGCTTGGAATAACACAATGATTGCGTTTTCAGCAGAGCTAATGGATCACATACTCCTGCTCACTCTGATAGCTGTTTACACAAAGGACGGCATCCCAGATGCAGCCAAAAAAAAAAAAAAAAAGGAGAAAAAAAAAAAGCTTAGAATAAGAAAACCCGCCCCAGCAAACACAGTAATAATAGTAATAATGGGCGATCAGGGATAATCCTTCGGAGGAAGATCATGGGTCTAATTCCTATTTGCACTTAGATCCCTTCACACGGTGCTGCTGGGGAAAGGGGCGTTGAAGTGGATGCAAATGATATGGTTGGGTGTAGAGAGGTCTTCACCCTGCCTGGTGAGATGAGGGGGATGCCTTTACTCTGGCTCTGTGCCAGCTGAGGTGCCACAGGGTGCGGGTGCTCCTTGGTCCCACCGTGTCTGTGGCAGCCTCTGGCTTGAGGAGGAGGATTCCTGGTGATGGAGATTTTGGTGTTTGGGGTAGGGCAGGGAACTTGTCCTTTTGTCTTCTGCATGAGCAAGGAGAAAGTTGGATTTTTAGCCCAGAAAGATGCTAATGCAGATCATGTGGTCGGTGTGCCCTCATTCCTGCTTTGAAACAAAATTAAGGAAGGCTACAGAAGTGTAGGTGGTCAGGGGAATCAGAGTTCCCTCCCCACCCCAAAGCCCCCTCATCATGCATGCATTTGACCTTCTCTAGAGCTCACCTATTTCTCATGCAAATATGTCTATCAGGGAACAATGCTCCCAGCCCAGGAAAAACACTTTACACGAGCTTTCATCACTCATAGCCAGGCTCTGCCCAATGACATCGACGGACAGAAATACACAATTTTCTCAAACACTTTTGGGAGACCAGATCTGCAACATCCATTTTATCTGTCTCTCTCCGTATTTTCCCTTCTCTCCTCTTTTCTAAGCAAAGAGATCATTCATCTAAAAATCAAACAAATGACTTGTTGGAATCCAGACTGTTCATCTACCGCATGCTCCCAATTTCACATATATTCGTGCCTTTGAGAAATCTAAATCTGCCACATGCTGTCCAGGGAAACGTGGCTGATTTTGCTCTTTATTGCTTCTTACATGCCTCGGTGTTTAAAGAAGACCCCTCTTTTGAACAGCAGCTTACAATCTGATAATATTTCTCTTTGAAAAGTCAACATACTATCATTGTTTCGAATTCAATTATACAGCCGGTTCTCTCTCTGTGGTATGCAAGCACTATATTTAGGTTATATTAAATTATGTTTTAATAACATCCACTGGATTTTTTTATCCACCTCAGCCTTTAAAACTCTTAGTCCCTCCAAAGGAGAGGGGGGAGCAGTTTATTAATGCATCACTTCAGAATTGTTTTTTAATTGGAAACATTTTGCGGAGAAAAGACCATTAATAAAATTCGATTCCAAATCAAACTTCTCTGTGTATGTTATTTTTACTCTGCAGTCAAATGCTTTTATTAGATTTAAAACTTTCACTGTTCTTTTTTATCTCTAGCTGTATAATGTTCTGCAATAAAAAATAAAGGGCCTAGCGACTCCAAAGTCTGGCAAAATAATATACTTTTTTGGATGTCTGTGTATGTTGCCAATTAGTTTTGCTGTAAATACAGACCTCCATCCATCATCAGTCTCTGGGTGGCTATAAGAGATCTAATTTGTTTCAGATGCCTTGTGCTTGCCGAGCTATTCACCAACTCTGCTGACCTGCTGCGAAGACCAAAAGCTGCAGAAGGATGACTGACAAGGGAAACTGGAGAAAGACCTATATACTTAGGGATGGATCCTGCCTCCCAAACGGGGAAGGAAGCTTTCCCCCCTCTCTCCTCCCTTTCTCTCTCCTCTTTTCAGAAGCCTGCAGCTTTGGAAAGGAGCTCAGAGGCGTAAGACCTGCGCGAGGGAGGCTATGACAGGGTAATGGAAAACTCTCCTCCTCAATCCATTCTCCCACCTCCCCACTCCTCCTTTTACAAGCCATGCTTCAAGCCTCCCGTTCCCTAGGAATTTTATGAATGCCTGAGCCCAGCCAAAATAAACTCGTAAAGAAAAAGTTTCAAAGAGAGGTCACAGACCCATAGAGCAAGTGCGAACCGGTAAATATCAAACCCTGGGCCAAAAGGCATCGCCCAGGAGCCCTGTGGCCGTCCACAGTTTGCCAACCTAAAGTGGATTTGATTCTCTAGCTCCCACACCCGGGTCCCACCAGCTTTTTTTCCCTCCCCATGGGCATCCCACAGTCCCCAGGAACTCCCCAGGAGGCAGCAGAACTCAAGATGGAAGAATGTGGGGAGACCTTTTCCTCCTGAGACTTTCATGCTGGGGAGGGTCAGACCAGAGCCATCAGCCTGGGGGCTCATTGCAAACAACCAGAAACATCCATCTATGTGGATTTTCCACAGACAATGGGATTCCCACTAACTGCATGGTTTGTGTCTCTGTGTGTGTGTGAAACACATCTATTTTTTTTTTCTATAGAAATTAATTTCTATAGGAAACATTCCTTTTTATTTAGAGCGAATTAAAAAAACACCAAGAAACCAAAAAACACAAACAGAAAAGAAGTTTGCCTGACTTAAAAAATGCAAATTCCCCAGTCAAGCAGTGAAACCCTCACGACGCCTGATGCCAGTGGCAGTTTATTTATCCTCCTATTCTCACCTCTCTCATGGGGCTCAGCAGTGCCAGGCTGACACACAGCCCTGGCTGCTCACTTACTGCCATGGATGGGACTTGGATTCTTACATGCAGCAGCAGCAGTGTGGGAGCTGCTTCTGAACTGCTCCCACAAATCTCACAGCCCAGATCTCTCACCCCAGCCTCGGTTTGGGCACTCACACTGGAGAAGAGGGATGGTGTTTGCAGTTCACACCTCATCCTGGAGAGGCTCAGACTCATGGCCCCCCAAGGAATACGAGCAGGGACAGGGTGGGAGGATCCTGAGCCCTCTCCATGGGGTCCTGTAGGAGGCAGCTCAAAAGCTGCTGGGAATAAGGAATTGAACGAGGGGGTTTGGCTTCACTGCATCTGCTCAAGGGTGCTGCAGAGGGGTCCTGGGTGCTGATCACTGCTGCAGTTGCTAAAGCATTTTACTTGGAAAAGTTACTGGATTACAAGATGTAGCAGAAACAATTCTTGGAGCTAAGACCAGAATAGCTGAGAAGGAGACAGAGCAAGGATCCTGCAAAAGCTGGGAGAGCATAGTGGCTGCCTCCTCATGCTCTTACTCTTGTTTTCTCAGCATCAGGCACTCCCATGGTGTGGGCTCTTCCACAAAATCCTTTCTCCTGCCTGTTTTACACTTCTGCTCCAGGGATATTTTTGTGAGCTCAGGGATCTGGAGCACTCATGCATGAGCATGCACAGATCATCCCTGAGGGATCCAAAACTCATCCCAGACCAGGAAGCCCTGGGCAGGGATTTCCTGAGCAGCAGCAGTTGGTCTCAACCAGCAACGGGCAGCTCTTTCTGTGGCCACACAGGGAAGAAGACAAGGAAAATGATCTGTCAGAAAGTTAATCTGGATACAAAGAGTGGGGTTTGGGGGTGCATCCACCAGGAGAAAGGGCTGGGAATGTTTAAATTATAATATTTGAAGGAGAGAAAAAAAAGCCTGCAATAGCAAAGAAACAGCTTTGACTGTGAGAAGGGACTATTAGCACCTTATTGTGTCCAAGGCTAAAACGCTAAAATTGCTTAGTGGAAAAGGTGTTGGAGGGGAAAGGCTGAACAGCCAAGCTACACCAAAATGGTGGAAGAGGTTTCCCCCATCTCTCCCAGATGCTCTCCTGCCTTGGCAGACATGGGGAGCCACAGGAAGAGTGGTGTAACCACGGTGGGGGACACCACCAGAGACCCACCTTCGCTGGCAGCACAAGCCAGGCTGGGCATCCTGAGGGGACCATCTGAGCCCTCAGCACACGGCCAGAGGCTGCAGGGGCAGCTGGGAACACTCATGTCCTAACCCCTGCCAGTGCCACAGGCACCTATCCAGGTGATGGAGACAAATGTGAAAGCACAATGCTGCTTTCCAAAAGGAGCATCGTTATCCCAGGGCTCGGGGAGGGGAGGGAAGTGAGGGGAGGACCCTTCCTTTGCAATTGCAGGGCATGCTTAGTTTTCATCATGTTGCGGGGGGGAATTACTTTTGCTCAAAACCATATGTAGAGCATCAACAAATGCACATCCTGTGAAGCTGGGCGTGTTGCAAGAGGGATTACAAGGCTGGCAATTTATAGCAGCTGCCTTAGTAGCCTCTTCTTCCACGCATTATTCTGTCAACATTGTATTTTCCTTGGAAAAACATCTACAGTAGTTTAAATCTCTTTACTGAAAACAGATCTACTACAGGTGCTTTAGAGTTCATCCACGGGATATGAGAAGGTTGAACGTCCCCAAGAAAGGGAAATTTATGTCAGTAATGACTAATTGATTTGCTTGCCTTTAAAATCCCTAATGTATTTTCACATTTTTCCCTGCCTTCTTTTTTACAGTGCTAATAAAAGAAGCTACATCATATATTTGCGTTATATGTGGGTTTATTCTGGGAAATCCTTGCTTTTGCAATGTGTTTATGTTTTCCCTCATTTCCTTTTACCTTTCCTTTATAAAAGAGTTTGTTTTTATAGCAAATCAATAGGTTAAAGGTGAACATTTAGGGGAAAAAAAAGTGGTTTCGGAAAATATATGGTGAAAACAAGGCAGAACTAGAAACCAAATCTTTGTTCACTGGAAATTAAAGACACATTTTGCACATTGAAGAGGGATAAATGCAATATATTGTGGTAGAGTATAGTGAGAACTGCATGCTCCTCTCCAAAGGCTCCCAAACCCAGTCCCAGTCCCCAAAGTCGCAAGAAATATTCTGATCCTCAAAAGGATGAGGAGAGGGGTTAGTTCATCTCTGTTGGGGGTCGTTTATGGAAAAGGTTCCTGCAAGATCCTTTGCAAAAATAAATATTTTTACTAAATCCCTGGAGCAGCTTACAATTCCCCCTGCTCACAATTACAATTTCCCCATTAGGAAACTTCCTTGAAAAACCCACTTTGGCTCAACTGGAATGTGTTTTTTCAACAAAGCTGAAACATTTTGATTTCAGCCTATTTTTTTTACTTTGCTCTGCAATCATTCATCATAGTCCGACAGAGGGTATTCAACAAGACAAAAATGGCAAAGTCACACACAGGAGTCAAATGTGCTGCTCTGAAAGCGACAGCCCATTTAATTTGGGCTGAAATATTGCTTGATTTTGGGGGAGGGATACAAAAGAAAACAGAGGCAATAGAAAAATTATTCCCTTAAACACAGCAGTTTCCAGGACAGCAGAAAGTGGTTCCACCAAGGGTTTTGTTGATGTGGTCACAGTCTGCCAGCCTGTCCAGACATCTACCTGGAGATACTCACAAAGGTCCTCTCCATGACCTTGGAGGCCACTGGGAAGTTTTAACTGAATTTAACACACAATTCAGTGGTGGAGATACAGGCACAAAACTGGCACAGGCATCTTTAAACCCCTGAGCATCTTTGGTAAGGACACCAGCACAGAGAGGGGCACAGGAGGGCATGAAGAGTCCTGTTGGGCCAAATCCCACCACTGCACTGTGCCTCAGTTTCCATCAGTGCTCTGGTGCAAGCCATGGGGAAGCCCCTTTATAGCCTGTTTTGAGATTTACAAGGGATGTTGTATCACAATGTTGCTGAAAATATATGAGCATATCCTGGTTTCCAACTTCACACTGTTTACAAACAGGTATTATCAAGAAGGCTGCTAATACATCAAAGTAGAAAATTAAGTACCTAATTAGGGCTGTACTCAACTCCACTATACCAAGTAGAGGATAAAACTATTTACAAGACCACTTGGCAGGACATCAAGTATGAAATTATGTTGCCTTTAAAGCAAATTCATTTCTATGAAGTTAATGTCATTCTGCTTACAAAACTGCCCCTGCTAAACTTGCATTCCAATTTTAAAACAGCAATACTGAAGGACTACTCCATGAATCACTAAAAGGCCAGCTAGAAACAGAGGCATTCCTTTAAATTAGAAGAAATATAGGAGAGCCTGGGCCTGAGAACACGAGGTCTCCATATGTCTCTATATGTGTCCATGCAGGCTCCCACATTCGATTTATAAACACCCTATGGAGCAGGGAACCTAACTTGCAAGCTGACAAAAGCTGTGGAGGTTACAGAATAGATGGCTGCCCATTTCCTCCTGGGATCCTACTGTCAAGATCTTCTGGGATGCAATTTGTTCTAAAATCAATTAATTTTTACAGGGACCACTCCTGCTGAACCTTGCAATATCCATCCTCTGCCACTGTCTGCTGGAGTTATTGGCCTCAGGTCACGGGAGCTTTGGCACACCAAAGTATGTACATGGTGAATGTTGCTGGAAGCTATTATCCCAGGGAGCTCACAGGATCCGACAACTTGGGGATGTTGTTTCCACTGAGAACCAGAAATCACTTTCTGATCTGACTGATGTTCGAAGAGGGGCCATCTGTGCTGCCCAAATTGACGCTGACAACTGTGTTTGATGTCTCTGTCTCAACTGGTAAAGAAAAATCACTGTTCTGTTGTCTTGGCTCTGCAATTTCTAACTTTGTGTCAGTGGAGGATAAGATGGGGAGTGATAGTGCGACACTGCAGGGAAAGTTTGGATAAAATATTGGGGGACAAGAACAACTCTTTTAAAGAGGAAGAGCTGTGAAACCCTGGAAGAGGCTGTGTGGGGAGGCGGTGGTGGGATCTCTGGAACTTGGGGTCATTAAGAACAGGTTAAACAAACTTCTGACCAAGAGGCTTAGGCAGAGCTTGGGGCAGGAAGTGGGAAAAGATGACCTCTGAAGGTAATTTCCAGCACTATTTCTGTTTCTAGTAATGTTCAAGTAACCTGTGGTTCTTTACGTTGAGTGTCTTCCTTAGAAGGTGCTGACTTAAACTGCTGTCCAGAACTAATTAATTCAGAGCCAAGGAGCTGGAATGGCCACACCAACCACATCATCTCCACATAAGCTCAACTAAAGCACAAGAACTGGAATTACATCCAGAGTTCATGGAGGTCAGAAGAAATCTTCTCTTAGAGCAATGTAAAAGATAAAATCGACTGAGTGATGAGAAAGTGGTTCAGAAGCGGAAAATCCAGAGGATCTATTTTTAATTGTTGTGTGAGGTTTCAACATCAATCAGAATATCAGGTGCATGTTGGGGTACAGGTGCAGAATCCCTTCTGTGATACAAGTTAATATAATTACTGGTGAACCACAGTAGTGAATTTCTTTGGAGTACCTGGTATGAAACACAGACGTGCCTGGATTACCTCTTCCATCCTTGCAACTTTTTATAAAATCATTACAAAACCAATTACATAAATTCTAGATTTATAAAGATTAATATTATCTTTATATCACAAAGGAGTCTCTGATTTAGACCAGAACAGGGAGAACCTGCCTTGGTCTAGGTTAGTGAAGTCAGTGTCTCAAGATACCTAAGTGTTTTAACCCGGCTTTGGCAGCCATATGTGATCAGTTCAGTCACCTTCAGCTATCTAAAAACTGAACATCTGTTGGAAAAGACTGCTCTAGACCCCCTTCTAAAGTCAGTGGGAAAAGGACAATTCCTCCTACAGCCAATATCTGGGTAAGTCAGATGAACTTAGAGACACCACACTCACCATAAAGGTTACAGAAGCCTAGATGATATTACACATCTATTATCTATACCTCTGTCAGATGATATCCTGTCCTTAGGGGTATTTCAAATGAATGGGTTAAACTGACCTGTGTAAAAGCCCTTTCTATCTCTGCACTTTATATCCAGGGCTCAGTTTCATGAGAAATTTGCTCTTTGACTTTCCTAAAGAGAACAAGCCAGAGCTTTGCCTGCTCCGAGTCTGCCACACTGCACAGCCCTTGCTTTGAGGGGAAATGCTTTTCCAAGACACCAGAAATCATTTGTAAAGGAAACACGGGGTTTGGTTGGTTTTTTTTCATTTCTGACAAATCAAGATATCAGATATGGTAGTTATTATTTAATAATGATAATAGCAACAATTTCTCAGATGTAAAAGTAATACCATAATGATAGGCTTCATGGAACATACAAAAAAAAGACTAACAGATATAATCAGTTGCAGAAGGAACTGAAGAAAATCTGGGACATGAAAAGCAGAGTAACAACTGTTTGTGGTGAGCTGGGCTTTCATGATGGGGGTATCACAGCAGCAGCATAAAATGGAAACAGGGTCTACTGTAAAGCCGTGTGTCCTCCAGATGGCAACATTGATTGGTATTTCTAGAGGAGTTTGGGAGGAGCAATCTTTCTCTGGGATACATGGATCAGTCTTCAACACTGACTTGCATTAGTGCTGCCCTCAAGACCCTGGGCTGTGGCAAGAAAAGCCAATTTTTGACAGTATCCATGACAGTCAAAATGAGGAGGGAGAGTGGAAATCACTACACAGCCTTTGGATTCAGTAGATACAGGGGGGAAAAATAATTATGACACAACTATCAGGCAAAGCACAAAGAGGTAATTTAACCCCAAGAATCAACCCCAAAGAAGGGATGATGATCATTAAAGACAAAAAATTACTGTGGTCTTAAAGGTGCTTGAGTGCAATCAGTGCATTTCCCTCAACATTTTGAGTCACCAGGACTGCTGGTGCAAAGACCTCTCCTGTTTTGCAACAGCACCTTAATCTTTTCAAGTCTTGAGAAGATGAATTGACAACTGATGGACATGAGGGTAGGACCTAGAACTGCACTGGCAATGATATTTAGTGGTCTTCTGAGGCTTTTCATTGAGGATTTTGTAACCTTTAAGAAAGAAGATCAGGAGGATGAATTGTAGTTAAGTCTGAGATTTATATGCATTTGCCACAAGTTAATTCTAGTCCCCAAGCTGAAGCCAAGAGAAAATAAAGAAATTAATAAGACCTTTTGCTTTTATTAGCTTTACTAAGGTATAATTTTCTTTCCAGTGCACTGGAAATGCATACTATGAATTCTGCCTTGATTTTGTGACGACTATAATCTCTTAAAATCCTGCTCTTAATCTGTTCAGGGTGCAGGGGGAGAGATGATGTTCAAATACCACAGGAGCAGGAGATTCAGGGCCAAATGGCAGGCTGGTGTGAACTGGCTCAGTGCTGGTGACTGCAAAACTGTGTCACCCAGTGGGCTGGGAGCAGAATTCTGTCTCATTTTCTGGGTTGGAAAAGGTGATTAATATTGGCTCAAATCTTCCATATCATTGCAATTTAGACAGAAGATAAAAACCCCAAGAAGTTATATCACATTCTTGCACAATTTGTTTCTTTTTTGTTATTTGCTAGTTCATGCTCAAAATTTCTTGAGGTTTTCATGACTCATGTGTCCTCTCTAATAATGTTGGCTATTAATGAAGGGTTTCCTGGAAAACAGACAAGTTCAAAGTTTCAAAACCCCTGTTTTCCATTGAAGTTTAATTTCTAGAAAAATTTTCCACTTTCAACAAGAATGAGACTGAAAAGCAGAGAACATTTTCCATTAAAGTCTGCAGAGAAATTTCCTTTAGTTTCTCAGAGAGGATTGCAGGGCTTGAAACAGCCTCCACTTTCACCACCACTGCCAGGACTAGAGCCAACATCATCTGCTTCCCTCTTCTGCCTTCAATCAGGCCTAAAAACCCCACGGAGTTCCCAATTTCTGTGCAATTATTTCTCCTTTGATGTTTTCACATCTATCCAGGCTACTCATGACAGCCATGTTCCAGTCCTCCGTTTTTTCAAAGTATATGGAGTTGCTTCCATCCACTTGGCCCTGCTGAAGGAGATGAGGCTAATCTTTGTCTGATGGGGGGTAGTTAACTAAGATTATTTTGTCCAGGGAAGAGCCAAGATGATGGACAATGACTTCATTCATTTCTGTAGCTCTCTAAAGCGTGGATACTTTTTCCGCAATTTCCACTCTTGCTTCCCTTACATTTTCCATACTGAAGTCTCACCAACAGGTCTTGTTGCAGCACAAACAAGAATTCAGCCTATAATTTTTGTTTGTTTGTTTGTTAAGTCAGTCCTGTTCCAACTGACGCCAAAAAAACTAAATAAAATACAAAATTCCACAGATTTTTGCACTGAGGTTTTTTAGGGGCACAGGACAAGAACAGGACTTTGGTTTCTTTGTCCACCAAAAAATCTCCAAACTACACTTTTTTTTTTCCATATAGATTTTGATAAAGGAAAGAAAAAATTATTTGAATAAACACGCAGCATTTTTTTAAAACACCTTCAGATAAATTTTGAAAACATCAAGCCATGCTTTTAGTGAACAATGAGGATGGCTGCAGAAAGCTTTCTCATTAATTACATTTTCTTTGAAAATCCCGCAGCCCAGAGTGCTGGCTCAGAGCCGTTCTCCTCTGTGAGCAGTTTGCCACCAGGGTGGGCCTGAGCCACACCACGGCTGACACGTGGCACCTTTGCCCACTATAGGCACAACCCAGGCACCAGCAGTGTGAGGACAAGGTTCATTTCTTCTGCCTGTGTCATGCTTACCAAAACTGAGACACCATGACTTAACCCCACAGGGTTATAGATAGGAACGGGTGTGAAAATCCTTCCTTGTTTATCATCTGGTAGGAGAAAGGCTGACTTTGAAACCTGGCTGATGTGCTCATGAACTAATACACGGGTGTTAGAAGGGGATCACTGCCCTTTCAGGAGATGCAGACCACAACAGACCCTTCTGATGAAGCCACAATGCTAAAATGCTAATCTGATGAATTCTACCTCTATGGCTCTGGTGTAAGAGGTTAGCAAAACACTTTCTGTGCCAAGAAGCTGTAAAATAAGCTTCATTTTAGGTGCAATGGGGGAATATCTTCTTACTAATTGTACCAAGGTGCCTGCTGAATTAGCTGAGATATGATGTATCAGCAGTCACTGTAAAGCCTCTGTGTGAAACATCTAATAGACTCAAAGAAACCAGTGCTGGAAGAGACCCCAAGGCAGATCAGCTGTGCCTAAACCCAAACCAGGCTAAGCAGCGTTCACTCACACTGTGCAAACCTCCTGACTGAAAGGAGAAAAGCTGTGATAACATTTGTTCCTATTAACTTCTGCCACATCTGACTTCCACCAATGGTCTCACGCACAGGCCCCAGTTACAATCTCTGACTGCATCCACTGATGCTGGGATTGGTACAGAAGCAAAGCACAGACCAAAGCCCCATTATGACTTCACCTTTCCCAGTCTCTGTTCTAAAATCCATACAGAGAGAAGTGCCTGGAAATGTTGATACATCTATTCTACAGGTGAGTGTGAAATGGCACAATTATCCCAGCAACTGTCCCATGGAGATATCATGGCCAATGCTTTCTGCACTTAAAAGAGTGATGAAAGATTCAGACCATGCCTGGTTTCTCTACAGCCCTGGAAACATGCAATCACAAGGTCCTAAGCAAGATCCAAACAGGACTCTGGCTTAAATCCCAACATCATATGGAAAGGAGCAACCTGGTCTGGTGGAAGGTGTCCCTGGCCAGGGCAGAGGGTTGGAACCAGATGATCTTTAAGGTTCCTTCCAACCCAAACCATTCTGTGGTTTTATGATCCAATCTGTGACGGAGGTGGGAGGGGAGCTCAGATATCCCAGCTCCCAGGTCTGTGTTGCTGCCAGTGGTGCTGAGCTCCTCTTGGCATTTTGCTCCAACTCTGTTTCAGCACAGACCGAGTTTTCATGCTCATATCTTGAAAATTTGAGTCTGGTTTGGAAGTGTGTGTGGCCCTTATCCTTCTGCTCTCTAAATATAGGGTCATGTCCAATATTCTGCCTCTGTCTTACTAGAAGTGATTTTATAACAGTGGATTATTATTCTACAATATGTTCATTTATTCCCAGGCACCAGTAATAGGAGGTAATTTATACGTTCAGTGGAAGCCAGAATTTCTTTTCAGTAATTTCTCCCAGTTATGTTTATCAATAAGTATCTCTCAGCAAAATGCCAAATCTCACAAGCATGTTTGGAAAGTCAAATATGTTTGTGTAATACAAACCTATGTCATGTCAGGAATTAGTTTGACTAATAGGCCTTTAATTAAATCCTTGTGGGGTCTTGGTGTTAATAATAGACCCGGTTTCCAAAAAGTTTAATTTATAAGATAAATTCACAAATATATCCGTCTAATAAATCTTTCCTACATCCAATATTTGTCCTAGAAACAATAACAGGACAGATAATTTATTAGACTATTTCCTATTGCATTATAATGACTAAGCTTGATACTTTAAATGTATCCTTCAGAGCCCTGGAATGACAGAGGCTATAACTAATGAAGATAAAGATTTCCAGGGCTCATTGATCCAGGAGAGACATACTTACTGTAACTTTCAGACCTATATGTAATCACAGAAATATTTCCCCAGAGAACACAAATTATTGATGACTCTAAAACTGCCACCGGAGATATTTTGCAGAAACCACAACAGGAAATGTTTATTTTCTCAACCCTAATAACCTTTTCACAGTCCAAATTATTTTGCATTTTTCAGAAAATTACATTTATTCCCAATTAAATTTTTTCTTGCAACATATAGCCCATTTATATAAATAGCTATATTTCTCTTCACTGTCTTTTCTTAAGTCAGCTCCTTGATTTCTTACTTAAGTGGGCAGAGTGTAGGAAACAAAATGCCACCTAAAGTGGCATCTCTTACCCTCCAGAATGCTTGGAACATAGATGAGCACGGTATAATGTCAATTCTACCCTGGCATAAATGCATGAGAATCTTAATAGCAGCTAGGAGAACAAAGGTGCCAGGTCTAAGATGTAGTCCCAGCAATGCATTTCTGGTATCTGTAAACACTTTTCAGAGAGTTGAAACTATCCCTGATTTACTGAGCTATCACCCCTCAAATTCAGAGAGGTCAGAGGAAATCTGCTCTTGCTGTCCTTTTCCTACAGCACATCTGGCTGTAGCATTCTCTTCCTCCTAGTCGCAGAAGTCACAGGTTTTGGTTCTTTAAAGTCTATTTGTTTTTTACTTAAAACTGATCAAAATATTTATATTTTTTCATACTAAACAAGTCAGTTCCAGGTAAATCTAATGAGAGCCCATATGGCTGGCATGGAAACTGCACAGGCCCCTCCTCATGTGAATCCATGCATGGCTTCACTTAATTTCAGGCCGAAGTGGGAGGAAAAGGAGTGGAAGACAACAGCTGAGGAAAGAGATTTTTTACTTTTTGATCATGTTTGCTGGAAGGCTTAGAAATGCTTGACTTATTTCTAATTGTACTGGATAGAATTCAGCCCTTAATGGCCTTCTCAGCGTTGCTCTCTCAGTATAAGGTCTATGCAGGCACAGTCTTTGGGATGTGTGTCTGAGGTCAGGCAGCTGCTCTGACCCCCAAGGCTACTGAGCAGAAGGCAAGATAGCCATCCACTCCCTTGAGAGTTTGAGAAATAAAATGCACCAAAAAGAAAAACTCCAGCTTGGGTTGATGGTGATTTTTAGAAGAAAATCTGATTTGCGACCTGTGGTTTGGCTTGCAGCGTTGTGTGTGCACAGATTTCATAGCAGTGGAAATGAGGCACTTAGGAACCTTGGCTAGTGCTGGCCTGCTCTGGGCAGCTCTCCCCCAGGAAACCTCACATCTCCTCGCAGGCCCAAGCAGCACCTCTGCTCCAAAATCCTTTGCATGGTATTGCAGGCAGAGATCTTTGGGCAACAGCACAACCATTCAGCACTAGGGAGTGTTTTGAAAAGCAGGGGACAGAAATAAATTGGTAAAGTTGTTTCCCAATGACTCAGAAAAATCACCATGTCTGAGGACTTGTACCCATCTCTAATCCAATGAGATGAGCATGTGGCTGGCTTTTCACACACAACAGGCACTAAAACCCCAGCACAAAGATCAGTGTTTCTCTATCACACTTATTCATTTCTTGCTGCAAAGTACATCTCTACTCAGGAATGGAGCACCAAAATGAGACCAAGTCCCCTGCAATTGTGAAAGTGATAGAAATGCAAGATAGAGAGCATTTCTGCTTCTGTTTCCCTGCTCATACACAGAGGAAGTAGCAAAACATTTCCCCCAAACTTGTAACAAGCTTAAAACAAGCTGCAGAAAAGACCCAAAGCCACAAACTACAACATAAAACAGGAGGAGAGCAGGAAAGCTAACAGGCAGAGAGATGCCTAGGGCTCCTGGATGCAGCAAGGGAATTTGCTAGGTGCTAATTCCCGGGTGATCCTCAGCAGTGGGCTGTGCTCTGTGCTGTGGCTGGAGGCAAAGAAGAGGTGACAGGTCCCTGACTCTGTCATCTGATGAAAAACTTATGCCTGACCCTGAGCTTGATGATTTAGTACTGCTTGTGTGAGCAGGACTCCCTGAACAGGCTCCAGAGAAAATGCTAACACCAGCTAGAGTGCCAATACAACCAGCTCTGCATCCTGCCTCTGGCTGGGGCCAACTTCCAGCGCTCCAGAAGAAGGTAAAGAAAACTTTCAGAAGCCAAGTTACGTAACATTTACACAACGTTATAAACTAACATAGCTCTGGTTTGTTTTTTTGTTCCCATGAACATGATATGACTCAATGGAAACTACTCTGCGGGAAATAGGCAGCCCATTCTGAATCCTAAGCTTCCAGAAATAAGATACTCTCTGAAGAATTTGGAAACAGCATACCTGTTGGAGGGATGAGCCCAGCTCAAAACCCTGAGCTGAAGAAACCTGGAATTTGGGAACAGTTGAAAAAAAAAAACAACCTGCCTCTGGTCTGGCCATTGCAATTATGGTAGCACTGGACTGGACCCAAACCATGCATCTACGTAAGCTGTGTGTCAATATAACAGCATTCGTGTTTACTTTGAAACAAAACAGAATAACCCTGCAGTGGGAAATGGTTTTTTCCTTCTTTCTGAGTATTTCTTAATGTTTGTACCAGCATTCCTTAAATCCCGTTTCAATTGCTACTTATAATCCTAAAGTGGTGTTTGAAATCTGTCTCTGAATTTCAGGGTGTGAAGCCAAGTCGAATCTCTTGTCTCCCCATCAGCTCTCCTGACAAGGATAAAGAAGGACAAAATGTTATGCAGGCTTGTTGACGGAGGTGAAAGTTGGTGGCTGCCAAAGATGGTTTCTGGAAACAGTGCAAACCTTTCACTGAAACCTCACTGGCATGCAAGACAATCTTTGCTTTTTACTAGTAGGCCCAAAACTAACATTTTCATAATAATTTTCCAGTATCAAAGTGATAGTTTTTATCCAAGACAGCTGAATACTACAGAACTGTGTAACAACAATTCAGTGCCAAACATATGCTATGTATATATTTTAACACCTTTGATAATAATAAAAAATGCATGTTCCTAGCAGTTTTCTCAACTTTCATTCAATAACAACATCCTCAAGTTGATGCTTTTTGTTTTCCTTTCATATTATTACGAACCTGTGTTTAATTCTCAGTGCCAGTTTGGCTTTTTAACCTCTCTTTCTACATTCCACTAGTAATGTCTGATTAAGAAATTAGCCTTTCAAGTGCTATAAAAAAATCCAAGAAATACAGTAACACAATACCATGGAAAACTGATATAATCTTTTCAAAACTATAAAAATTGGTCACCCAAAGGAACATCTGCATGGTAAAAATTTTAAACAAACTGGAAGGGAATCAGATAGCTCATAAAGAACCAAGCAGCTAGAAGAGCCATTGGTCGTTTACATATTTTGCTGTCATCCTGACTTGGAGAAGACTATCATTTTGAAGCACATTTCTTCAGTTTTAGTTACCAGCATCTGGAACGAATTCCAGGATGGAACACTGAAAGTTTTTAAAAGGAAACCCAACCTTACAATAATTATTCCTTAAATCATTAATATGGTAAAAGTGCCAGATGCAAAAATACGAACAAAATAAAGTAAAATATGCTCCCAGGTATCACTCCAATCCCTAACGCACATCTGTCTGTTTTCTCAGTTCATTAATATCTGTTGTAGTCTCAGATATTTTCTTTTATGTAAAAATTTCCACTTGCTTGTTATGTCTTCTGTCTTGCATTAGAGTTATTGCTTTACCTCTCACGATAACTGTGTGTATATTGAGGGACTGTGGGTCTACTGTAACACAGGCTTTCCTCCAGCAAGAGATAACAGGGTATTCATCTTTTACCCAACAGCATGGGAAACTTTCGGTTTGATGGATGTTCAAGAGGAACATTGTCCTAAAAGAGTGGTTTTGTGGTGGCACCAGGGCTTTGCTCCTCACTGGGCCTGGGTTTCATCCACAGACACAAGATAGGATGCAGTGAGACCCAGGTGTTAGGGACTGCTGCGCTTGGGAGAGGATCAGGAACCCAGAGACCAGGCAATTCTGTCCTACCTTCACTCTCTGTTCACACTTTCAAAGCAGCAGGATGAAGGCAGCAGAGGGAGGGCCAACATCACTGTAGATTAATACAAGATCATTCTATGGTCTGTTCTTTCCAGGATGATGATGCAAATCACAAGGCCAAAATCAAATTGCCTCTTTGTAAGTGAATCCACTGGAATCACTGTAAGTGAATCCAATGCAGTTCAGCAAAGAGTTGCACTTAAATCACTCAGGAGAACCCAATTCATTGAAAACTCCTGGAACACCTAACTAGATCCCACCAAAGCCCCAGGCATCCATTTGTTTCCACTAATGCCCTCCTCCCTCCATCCCTCCACAAAGATGTCTCCTCAGAGCTCCACTGAGAACTCTCAGCACCGCCAAGCGTTTTTGCAGATTAATGCTTGCCTGAATGTTACTAATTAGGACAGGCGACTATATAATGAGATGCTTACAAAATTTATTCATCACTAAAAATAAATGTTAAGCATCTGGCTTGCAGGCTATTCCCATGTGCCACTCAGGTCCACGTGCTGTAGAACCAGATGGAGCTGGAGGGACACCAATCACAGCGCAGAGGGATTACATGTCTTAAAACCATGGTTAACTTAAATAAGCAAGTCGCCATCCCTCCATAAATCCCACATCTACCACCAGATGGGTGACAAGGCTTTCTAGCTCGGGCTCCCCTGCTCCAGTGAGGCAGAGGAGAAAGTTGGCCGTCCGTGGCCAGAGCTGCATCTCCCTTGTACAAAGCCCACTTGTCAGCAAAGCCACTCTGTTGGTGACCAGCTGAAAAGAAAGCCCTGATGAGTCACAAAGCAGAAAACCATCAAATGGGGCTATGCTAAGTAAACTCTCCTTCTGTCCCAGGCAGTGGTGGAAATGACTCATCTCCTTTACAAAGCTTGGGGGAGAGTTTTCCTCTGCCATGTTGACCAAATGTTAAGTGTGTTTCTCAAGAGGGTTTTTGCAGTGAAACCATTGGTGATGTTTGTTTACAAGCCCCAGTTTAATTACTCAGCGTAGCAACGGATCTGAACAAGGACACTGTGTTTCCTGAAAGCGTTTTTTAGCCTGTGTACAGGCTGACAGAGAAGGTGGGATTGACAGGTGGATACTTTATTTTCTCTCCTTGTCCCTGAGCAATGCTGTGCAAGAAGCAGCACTTTTCTGGTGTCATGGGCTTCATGTTGACTGGGAAAGCAAGACCTGGGACAACCCAGGCTCTGGGGGAAGGGAGGTCACTCCTCATCCAAGTGAAGAGGAAGGGAAGGGAAACTACCCAATCCAACATCAGCAGAGAGAAGGAAACAAGGTGGGTTTTCCCAGAGCTGGCTGAGTCAAACTCTCTAGAAAAAGAGGAATATTTAAACTGTATTTCTGGGTTTTAATGCTCTTAAAGGCTGCTTGCAGGTTAGGAGCCTTGTTTTTCTGAGCACTGCTGAGCACAAATAAAGAAGCAGGTTTCTTGTTGCGCTTCAAGAGCTTGCCATCCAAGGAAGCAATGTGCAAAGGCAGAACTGATAGAGGGGATGACTTTAACCATGAAGGTAATTTTTCCTCACTTGAGGTTTGCTCCTAGAAAAGAGTACAAGGTGATCAATTCATATTTGGACTTTCAGTACCCCAAAATTCTAAGCTTTTGGATTCATGGGGTTTTTTTATTTGGTACCTTATATTGCTAAGGAGACGTAATCAAGTATGGTACTACCAGGAATGACCAAGTACAAGCACGCTATGTAGATGAAACCATTACCATAAGAAAAATAATCCTTTCCTCTGAAACGAGAAATGCACAGAGAAATCTGAGAGGTCTTTAAACCAGCAGCGAACCTTTTAGTTGCCTATTATCTGAACACTGTTAAGTGTTGAGTTCCAACACATCTACTAGTTCCAAAACATGAAATGACTGGACAGACAGAATAAGATTTTCAATCTATCTGACCCCCTGAAATACAAAGTTTCTCAGGGAAACTGTGGCACAGAAGCAGCTCACAGTGCTCCAACCTTGGACACCAGCAAGTCCAACCACAAGACACAAAGCTGCAGGACATATGACTCCTGAGGCTCCAGGGCTCACTGAGCAGGCTGATGCTACATGTTCCGGACTTCCTTTCCATCTGCTGTCACCCCCTGCCCTCAGAACCCTTGATGTGGGGTGGAGCACATAGGAGGAGCTGCCCGAGGCTGTGGTGAATGTGATCCCCACACGCCTGTGGGGTGATAAGCAGAGGCACAGCAGAGTGTCAGGAAGGATGGGTTTGTGGTTATGTGGTTCGCCCACGGCCAAGAAAATCAATCTCCACCATAACATTTTTGCTTTGTTGGAAGCAAGACCTTTCATGTGGCTGTAAGGCTCCGAGAGCAGGAGGCAGTTTGGTGCTGTGCTGGTGAGAGCTGGATAGCTGGGATCCGTGGGGATCCAGACAGGCACACAGAGGACAGTGACAATTTGATCAAATTTCACTGTTAGAGCTGGGTTAGACAAAAATGGATGGATTACAGAAAGTTAGAGCAAAGCTGGAAAAACATTTTGGGAGGTTTAGTAACAGCAGATCAAAGGCGTCCATCTCAGAAGGGAAAGGCACTTGAACACATTTTGGTTATGGACACCATCTCCAGCTACATGGAATCACTGGAGACTTCTTTCCACATCATCCAGTGCAGGAAGAGAAGCCAAGGAAAACCAGACTTGGAAGGCAGAGAACAGCCCAGATCAGTGTCTTGTGGGTCAAAGCATGTGCAGGTGGGAGGACACTTGCCAAACTAAACCCAGGTCTTCCTGACGTAGGGAGGTTGGGAGAAAGGTCCAACCGATGCCTGAGGAGACAGGTGGAATTCACATGGCCCATCCGACCAGAAACTACTTTCACACACAGACCCAGGATCACAAGGAACTATCCATATACAGCCTCTATGATTGTTTAGTCCAGCTGGAACGAGCCTGAATGTACTACTGAAGAACGGGTTTGGGGGAGGTGAGCTATAGGATGCTGCCTTGGAGCGCTTGGCAGGATTAATCCATGATTCCCCAAGGTAAAATGTAGGTTGACAAAGTGTGGAGAGTAAATAGAACTGCTGATGCAAAGCAGGACTGGCCAAATGAGAAGTCTATTAAGTAACAGACATAATGTACCCACTTGCCTGTGTTCTATTTTCAGTGCATTTCCTATATTCAGTATATGTCTTCCATTGCAATGTCCTGGCAATGACACAGGTATGTATCTCCAGAGAGTAGAGTTAGGGTAGGAGTGCAGGCTCAGTAACAACTCCTCATTGGTACTTCAGGTGGGATGCTCCCTATTCTGGTTTGGAAACATAAAATCATGGAATGGTTTGGATTGGAAGGGACCTCAAAGACCATTTAGTTCCATTTCCTCCAGTCATGGGCCTGGACACAAGACCAGGTTGCTCACAGTCCCATCCAGCCTGGCCTTGGACACTTCCAGGGATGGAACATCCACAAGTTTTCTGGGCAACCTGTTCCAGTTCCTCATCATCGTCACAGTAACGAATTTCTTCCTTATATCTAATCTAAACCCTCTGCCCTCTTTCAGTTTAAAGCCATTACCTTTTATTCTGACACTACACACCCTTGTAAAAATTCCCTTTTCAACCCATCTCCAAAGCAGGGTTAAGCTCAACCATTTGGGAGCAGGCTTAGGACAGAAATGTATGTCCACATGGGTAACTGCTGCCTGATGCCAGCACTGGGGACACTGCTCTATGGTTTTGGGACTACCTGGAAGAACTGACATGAAGGAGGAAGCACATCATAATAGAGACATGATGTCAGGATGGCACCACAGTGAGAAAGTCAAATTCCTCCCAGCAGAAATATTTTGTAGGTGGCATGAAAATATTCCTTCTGGGTTTTGTCCATTTTTATTGACAGAACCATCAGTTGCTATCACCTGGGAATTTTTGTTCAGTTTGTTAAGCTACGATTTATGGTGTAAGTTTAAAAAAACTCTGAACCAATAAATATATAGAATTATTGGTTTGGTACAGAAAAAAATTCCTTCCTGACAGCACTAGAAGATTTTACCCACTGCAGTTCCTGAAGCCCTGAAATACAGCTTTTGGGCTCTGGCTACAGGGGTGGTTTGATGCTTGACTCTTTCCTTGTAGTCCAAAGCAAAGCAATCTCTCAAACAGAGTCAGGGTCTCATGTCCAGTACCTAACAAATGGAAGGGGAATGGGAGAGAGACAGAGCACATTCCACAGCCTGGTGTGTTTAAGGAAAGGGGTATAGCTTTCACTCTCCTGCTGTTAGACAATAATGCGCTGACTGAAAATGTCAAGCTTCAGTTTAAACAAAACAAAAGACTGGAGGGCCCAGGGCAGAGAATTTAAACACATATTAATTAAGGCTGGTAATACCCTGACATTTGCTGGATTTTTAATAAACTGATTAATATTTCTCCTTCATATTTCCGTGACATGAAATCAGTGCAGCACAATTAATTTCAACAAGTTTTGGTCAAAAGGTGCTGAAGGAAAATGAACATGCAGCGTCACAGATTTGAATTAGAAGTACTCTCACTCTGAGTGAGTAATGTGGAAACCCATTGCCCTCCACATGAGAAAATTGCAGCTCAGGACCTTGAGAGGAATTTATTTACTTTCAGCAAGTGATTAACTTAAAGAGTAATAATTACACAAAAAGAAGAAGAAGGCAGAAAGAATAAATTGTTACAGTACTCTCAAGAATAGAATAGAACGGAGTGAAAGATCCTCAAATGTGGAAGTACAACACTTACACTTGTGTTAACATGAAGTCTCAGCTTTGTGTGTTCATAATTAAACAACATGGAAAAAGAATGGTTTGGGGAAGATGTTGAAGGTTCAGTTGTTATTGCAGCAATGAGCACTAGAGTAACATCTCTCTACTAGGATTTAACTCTTCAGTGGCACTTACACCAGTGGCCCAGAAATTACCAGTGCCCAACCAGAGCAGCCACACTTCCACACAACTTGTCATTCAGTGTCACAGGTTGTTGTAAATATTTCAAATCCGTCTGCGATAGCTCCTTCCTCCTTTGTTAACTACAACAATATTTCTTTATGTGATGAGAGGATTCAGTCATAGCCTGGGTCCCTGTTGTGCAAACTTTGGTTGAAACACCCAAGAAGCAGAGGTCTGGCCCAGGGCCATCTGGGAAGTTTAAGCCTGAGTTACAGCTCGGGACAAAACATCACAGCAATAACACCAGCCACTCTGCTGGTAAAAATTGAAATACGGAGCACAACCCCAGTGCCTGAAGAAAAGCAACTGCACCGGCGCTGACTCTTGCATCACTTAATGTGTTCTAACACACTTACTCAATCACAGCCATCCTGAAAAAGTCACATGCACATGACTGTGCTCTCCTCCTGCTAGTGAGTGAAATTTGTGTGCATTGGGGGTCTTAGCTCTGCTTAAAGAAACCCTGGGGTGCAGTTATTGTAGAAAGAAATGGACTGAGAATGTACATTCTGTAATAAAGGGAAATTTTTTAGCGTTTAAAATGTTAGTTCTCACACTAAACACATGGTATTCAAATCCTACGCAGAAGAAAGTTCAAGCAGAGAACAGCTGGACACCCTCTTTTCAGATTTTAGTGAAATTCTAGATTTTGAAAATAAAGTATTCCCATTTCTCCACTTTTTTTTTTAAACTATCAATCTACAAAATTTTGAAATAAAAACCTGAGAATCTTGAAATGTAAATAAACTGCAGATGAACAAAAGTGAAAGATATTTCAAATAAACATTAGAAGGGTATTTTTTCATCTGACTTCAAAGTGACAGAAAGTGGTTTTGTATTAGATTGTGGTTGTTGTTATTATTATTCCTATCATTATTATGCTCTTGTTATTGCCAGTATTAATAAAATACTTGTATCCACTAAAGCCTAAGAATGTCTATCAGAGACCCATGTGCTGGGTATTTTACTGGTGTTTATTTGAAAGACTGTCCTTGCCTCAAAAAACTTCTAATTTACTGTTGCACCCCAGGGAACAGAGAAGAGAAGGAGTTGCTTAGCACAAGAGCTGGATTATCCCAAAGCCAGGAGATACATCAAACCCCAGTCCATCATCATCAAGGGTAACGCAGGAGACCTGAGGTGACCCAGGCAAGATCAAAATGCCACTGTGGCTCAGTAAGCAGTAGACCTGACCTAAGGAGCCTGCAGATTAAACAGATGCAGAAATGGCTGAGAGGAGAAGAAAAGAGACAGGAAAATATTGATTCAGTCCTACAGATTAGGAGGTAAGAAACTTCAGCACTGGGTGAACAGAGCATGGCATGGTGGAAGAGTTTCCCAAAGCCATTCAGATGCAGCAGCGCCCTGCTGTCCCATCCTGGTATTAAAACCACAAGGATATTATTTGCAGACAGCACAACACATGTCAGGGAGGGTGTCTGAGAAGTGCTGGCAGAGGCAGAGAGTGACAGGACAAGGGGGAATGGTTTCAGACTAAAAGGGGAGAGATTTAGATTTTATGTTGGGAAGAAATTCTTTGCTCAGAGGGTGGTGAGGCACTGGCACAGGTTGCTCAGAGATATTGTGGGTGCCACATTCCTGGAAGTGCTCAAAGCCAGGCTGGATGGGACTTTGAGCAACCAGATTGAGAGAGTGGCACCCCTGCCCTTGGCAGGGGCTTTGCAGTGATAATCTTTAAGGTCCCTTCCAGCCCAAACTATTATGTGATTCTGTGGTTAATTAGCAGGGCTCAAGGAGCTACCAGCACCCCTCTGGACCATGGTCACAGAATATATGTGGATGTTCTTACTGAAACTGGCAAGTTTTACACCTACAAAAACTGTCTTCCTTGGGGTCTCTGCCAAGGCTTCCTAGAGCAGGCTGAAGGCTTTTGTACCTGCCCAGGTACCCAGACCCAAGCTCTGGTCCCAGCCCTTCCCTAGAAGCTGAGCTCCTTCCAGCAGAGGTCGATGGGCAGGAGACCTGTTTGCTTTTACACCTCCAGCACCTGCCACTTGGCACTGAAATACAGTATTGATTTCAATTAATACATTAGGCTGGGAGCTGCAGCAGAACAAATCTTCTGCAGGATGCCTCTGGGGAAGGGTTTTCTATGGCCCAAATCAGTCCTAACTTCTGCCCATAGGTCCTCTGGAGGCTCTGGGGCTGCTGGCAGCTCCTTGTGCTTCCATAGATGTCAGAGAACATCATCTCCCAGGTGCTGGAGGTCATACCCTGGTATTTTTTGAGGCATACAAGGAAGAAGCTGAAGAAATCTTTGAATTTATGCAGCCGTGTTTCCCCTCTTACTCTGGAACCTCAGCTCTGCAGGTGACAAAAGAAGATGGTTCCTCTCTCCACATCCAAACAAGCATTCCTAGGGGAGAGCTTTTGTACAATCACACTCATCACTTAGGTTTCATCCAGCCCAGACAAGCCCACAGAGGATGTGCAGACAGACTCCTTCCAGCCTCTATTGGGCATTACCAGTGTCAATCATGGCACACAGACTCCAGCCCTCTTGTCTCCACTTTAAATTAAGTCTTAAAATATGGGCCAAATATGATGGATTTGTAAACAGCTGCTTAGGGAAGGAAGTGCTGCAGGAGATTCATTACACTGCAATCTGACAGCTGATGCTGAAGTATTGCAAAACCCATGGGGTTTCCAGGAGGAGGTTGGCATGAAATATGTGGTGAAGGAGCAGTACAGGCTGCAGAAGACATGGCACCCTGGACAGACAGATATGAAACAGAAATTACTGAGGATGGTGATGGCCACAGAAAGAATAGGGATCTGGGAAATACCCAGCCCAGTTAGAAGAGATCTGGGATGTGGAACAGACAGGAATACTGGATCCCAAATACGAGGAGTTCAGCTCCTTTGCTTCATTTCTAGGGAAGTCCTCCTTATAACTCGTGCAGCTCAGGAGATAAGCTCTTTGTGATGGATGTTGGTGATTTGGGCATTGGATTTATAGCTTGTTTTACAAGACCAGGAGTCTGGAGACCTGGATTCTTGTCTCTTGACTCTGCTGTGGATTTTCTGTATAAGCCTAGTGAGTTGTACAGAGCCACCTCCCAAGCTTGGCAGCCTGGAGTTCAGTGCACAGACTCACGGCCAGCCCCAGAGCTGGCTGTAGGAATCCCTCCCACAACCTCCAGGGCCTGCTGTGTAAATAGGGAAGCTGGCCCCAGTTCTGTGAGCCTCCATTTCCCAAACTGTTGCTAACGGCGTTATCCTTCCACAAGCTCCTTCCAGAGGCTTGGTTTATTCATGTACACAAAGAATAACAAATGCAGGGAGAGAGGGATGGAAAAGGGAGCCAGATAAAAGCATTATCTGGAAACTGCATCACTACATCAGCAAGTGAAGCTGTATCAAAGGGAGCAGAGGAAATTGTTGCTTCCCCCACCTCCCTCCAGTGCTTCACTCACAGCCACCCCTACAGAGACCTGACCAGAAAGAGACTGAGTTGATACTGAAAAACAGAAAATAGCCACTCCTCAGGATTATCTGGGACTACCCCAAATAAACCCACAGAAAACAGGCTCATAAGTACTTGGTGCTCATTCAGCACAAGTCATCTGATAATCTTGGGGCAGCTTACCATGTCTGGCTAGAGAGCAGCAGGCCCAAACATTTCTGAATAGCAGACTAAGTTAGATGACTAAATATGGTATTTTTTTATGAACTTGGAGGACCCACTTTGGAGTGCTTGGCCCAGGACTGATTCCTTTTGAGACCTAGGCCTTTGATCTCACTGCTAGACAAAATAATTAAAGGAACTGAAATACAATCAAGGTTTCTTTCCAGCTTAAAAAAAAGAAAAAAAAAATACTTGGATATCTTTGTTGGACACTTCAGATAAAACATCACCTAGGAAAAAACCCATGGTGTCTCTTGAGCTTATTCCATCAGCTCCCTTCTCTTAAGTTGACATGTGAAGCTGCTCAGATCTTTTATTGGCAGGCAGAAAAAATGGAAACATCAGGTAATGCTGGGGGGATGCACAGCTTAAAACCAGACACTTTTTTTTCCCCACTAAGGACCATTACCTAAAATGCTCTTTTCATACTGAATGCCTCAGCTGAGGGATTTGGCTTTGAAAGAGGGTTTCTGTTTGGAAAGAGGGTTTTCTTTGTTGTTACACACACAGATTTGGTCATTTCGGTGATGCTTCATTTTTTCTCACCAGCCTGTTTGATGGGTTCACATTAGTGACATATGAATGGTCTGCATCCCTCACAAAACACACAGGAAAATCCAGATCTGGAGCAGGAAGGAGAAGAGGTCCAAATCCCGAGCCTGGGGAAGGATTTGATGGGTTCCTGCTAGCTCCCACCACCCACTCTGGCATCTCAGGACTAGGCCACAACAGCCCAGTGGCACTTTCTCTCCTCCTCAGTGAGGAACTAGAGTGGCAGAGTAGTTGAGGGGGTTTCCTGTCAGTCCAAAGGTGCCAACTGGAACTGCACTTGGATTTTATACTATAAACTGTCCCAAATTAACCCTCCTGGGAAAGAATATCTAGAAATATTACATTATCAGGGGCAGGGTGTGAGCTTTGATATGAGAATATGGGGGTGGAGGAATAAGATAATCTTTAAGGTCCCTTCGAATCCAAACCATCACATGATTCTGTGAATTCGGAGTAAAGAGCCAAAAGCAGATATGCCACAGTAACTTCAGTCACCTCTCTGGAGACTTTAGGTTCTTCAAGTGGGCTGCATCACTCATGAGGACTAAAGGAGTCACCTCCAGGTGTTGCAGCAGAAAATTTCAATGCCTAGAGAGCAAGGGCTGAGTGAAGCCTCTGCTGCTACCAACAGTCAAACCCTGTCTCTTGGCTTAAGCTGCTGTTCAAGAGCCAGTGCCTGGAAGTTTACTGAAAAACCAAAATCTTCCTAAAAGGGCACTGGCTTTATCCTTCACACTCACCTTCTATCATGAGAGAACTTTCTCCCCCTGCCCCGCCCCCCCCACCTCCACCTTTCCCCATGTCTTTATTTCTTGCTTTCCTTTTTTTCCTTTCATTCTGAGATCCTGGCAAGGTAGGAAGGCAGGAGACTGGATTTCCTCATCCCTGAGCTAGTTAAAATGGCTATTTTAGTGACGATCCCAGCCTTGGATATGTTGCCAGCACTGAGGCAAACCCAGTGTGACCACACAGTCAGTGAGTCCTGGGCTAGCTTTGAAATCCTTTGGAGCAAGCACATCCCACTCCTTGCAAGCGCTTTGTACAACATTCCTTAATCTTACATTTTGTTCTCTGGGAGTACATTTGTTATTAATCACTGGCTTGCACATTAATACAGTGCTTTATAACAGTTAAACCAGATATTCCATCCTAGCAACTCAAATTAATATTTGTTTGAATAATCTATTTAAGATGATGTCTGGCCAGCAGTGTGGTCTGGCTGGAAGCACTCTGCTCTCCCAAGCGGACGTTTTCATTTGGTTTGTTCCATATTTTATTCCTCTGCTCTTATTTTATATCGTTCCCCCAAATCCTCCATTCAAATTGCTTTCTCCACCAATGGTTCCTCTTGCATTCGGCCCATGAAGGTCAAAGTACTTTTTTCATTGCTTGTCCTAATCCTCTGGGACAAATGGCTCTATTGAAACCAAACATTTTTGAGGAACTTATTTTTGAAGCTTTTTGTACTACTTAAGATTCAAGCTGAGATACATATTCTTAGTACAAAATATATATGTCACATGAAAAAAAAATGCTGTTTGTGTGTATATATGTACATCTGTATTTATTGTTTCACTTTGCAGCATGGCAGTTAATTAGATGTGTCATCACACTGATGTTGTTTTAAGGACTGTCTTCTGCAAGATCAAAGTCCTCCTGTATTAATTAAATTCCACCATGATAAAAATTACGCAAAACTAAAGATTAATCAGATACTGATTTGGAATGGATATAAATGTTCTCCTTTTTTGGACGATTTGAAGTCTGAAGCCAACTTCCTCAGGTCAAACTTGTCTCTAAAAAACACAAATGAGCAGCAACTCATGTCCAGTAGTAATTTCTCCGCTGAATCATAGTCAGAGTCTGGTCCAAAGTCCTTCTGTGTTTTGAAAAAGTACGAAGCTTTTCTGGCTTAGGTTGGCCACAGACTGCCTTGGAAAACAAAATTTTCAGAACTGTTCATTTTCAGAATGTTGCACGGGTAAAAATTTGCTTTGACAACACCCCTCTGAGGTACAGGGATCAGTGTAACGTGCCCTGACTTCACACGATGCTGTGAACACAACCTGTGCAGTGGGAGTCAACTTTGCCCGGTCAGCTCTGGACCAGATCCACAGAGAATAAATGTATGGAAAGAGGCGAAAACACAACTTCTCCAGACCTCAGGATTTTTCAAAGCCTAAGACACTACATGTGCCCTGGGACACCATGGTTCCTTTTTACCTAAGTATGTTTTCAGAAATCTATTTCCAGCTACTCTTACTGCAAAAAGTGGGAATGACTGTTTCCCAATGTGTACTAAGATAAGGAATATATTATATCATAGAAGATTTTTCCCTATCTAAAAAAGTGTTTTCTGTAGCACTTTTCACTGAGACTACAAGATACCTTTTGTTTTCTGAGAATAACAAACTATTTTTTTCCAGTTACAAAAGAGTCCATAAACAATGACCAGTTTAAAAATTCCCTCCTCAACCAAGGGAGATCGAGGTGAGTTTTTTAAAGTAAACTCAATTGAGATTAATGGATTCTTTCCTTGAAAAGCTGCATTTAAATTGATAACCACAAAAAAAGACTTCCAAGAGCAAGTTGCACAAACCATTACATCACAGAGGATTCCCATAATTTGAAGTCTTTAGTAAATAAGTGAGAATCGTGGATTCTACGTATGTTTGATTCCTTGCTTAATTTATATTAGTCATTTAGTTGTTTCTAGAAAAAGGCAGCAGAAACCAGAGAAGTGATCTGTCTTTGTATTGTTTAAGGGTTTCCCTGTCCAATTTCAAATGGGGATATTTATTCCAGGAGACACTGTAGCGTATATCCATCATACACACATTCACATCCACCCACAGTTACATCAGTCCAAGGACACACTGCATAATTGTTGCAATTTATATGTCTCGTTATGATTATAAAGTACAAAGCATTAATACATTGCCAAGATCCATTATCATCTCTTAAAAAATCCATCGCCATGTTCTCCCTGGTATTCCAGAGAAAGACAAATCCTGAGTCTGACAAACCTTGCACTCTCCTGACTCCACAGCCACCTCTCTTAGAAGCCAAATCTAGACTATGAAAATCCACTCTCCAAGGATGAGGAATCACCAGAGGGCCTCAGCAGCCACAGAAACATATGAGAAATCAAGCTATTCAAACTGACCATCCAGCAAAAATTTCTGTGCATCCATGAAATTTTCACTCAATCAAAAATTGTAATAGCAAAGCAGTGGCTCGTAATTAATGTAACTGGCAAGATATTTTCTTCTAAAGGCCAGAAAAGAGGATTAAGAACTAGAAAGATCTAGTTACAGCTGTGTCCATTGGTAAATATGGAGAACAGCTACTGTGCTGTGAGACAAGTTGGGGGTTTCAAGCAGGTGTTGATGGGTTGTTGGATCTCTGAACGCAGAGTATCTTTACTAGAATACAACCACATTTTACACAAAGGAGACACCTTTAAACATTTGCAATCTCTTTATGTATAGCTGTTAGGAGGATGTAACAATTTTATCATTCTGTTCTTATGTGTAAGACCTTGTCTTTGGTCCTGAGATTAGTCCAGGACAAACGTTTTCTATCAGCTCACTTCTGAAACTGAAGAGTTTTCAGCTAATCTTTGTAGAAATGTATTGCAATCAAATTTGCTCAGTACCCTATACTTACTTTAAAAGCTCTTCTTGTCCATGACCTTGGTGGGAAAGCAGTATGCTCCATTACTATTTTTCTTGCGTATTGTTTATGTTGAAAAGCACTGGTCCTTTATGAATATCCCACTATTTGACTCAAAGACTGAGTATTTTAGCTCCCTTTAGGAGTTTTGTAACTCCTCTTCTAACAGACACTTCCCTTGACCTTACTCCCACCCTCATCATCCACAGAAGATTTACAGAAAGGGAGGAATGGGGATTTGAAAAACAAAAATGGTGTTATGATTTTCATCCTGCATCACTAGAAGGCAAATTCTAACTATTAGTGGGGCCAAAACGCACACAGTACCGACTGAGCTCATAAAAAACTATTTCTCACTGATTTATGGAACTGAGGGGAGAAGAAGGAAAGGAGAGATTTCTCCTGAAAAACTGAGGGCCTGCTTTATGATGCTAGGGTTTGCTTTTAATAAAACTTTTGGAAAGAAGAAGCGGGAGCAAATGTTTCTGGGTTTTGGTATTACTGTTAAAAAGTTCCAGTATTTGCTAAAACCTCCTCTAACACTAAACCCTTGCAGCTCCCGATTAAGTCCATGGGAACTGCCAGCCCTTCCAGAACCGGACACTCTAAATGCTGGCTCGTGGCAACCAACTTCACATACAGCCAGTTCCTGAGTCTTTATCCAGGTTTTACTCAGCCTTTACTCAATCAAAGCTCTCACTTAGGGGCAGTAAATAAGGGCTCTAGGAACTGGCCCAAAGGATAGGTTCGACGGCATGCAAGGCAACTCTTATTAAGTGTGGGCGTTAGCATTAAGCCCTCCTCCACCTCTTAAACTTTTGGTGTTCCCACAAGGGAAGCTATTGAAAGCCTGTGCTTTGTAAGTTCAATTCCCTTTGCTGGCTTATAACACAGCTGCTATATATTATCTTATACATTTGACCACAAAGGTGCATTCTATAGGCAAGATTCATCCACTCCTGCCATCCCTTTTTATTCATTCACCGCTTTTCAGCATAATGTTTGGGGACCCTGTTCTCAGCCACTTGTACACTTCAGCACTTGAAACACACCAAGAGGGACAATCGCTTGACTGATATCTCCATCTCAGTATCTATACCCGTCTCTCTGTTTCTCTAGCTTTCTACCCAAGCCATTGTGTGCACCAATTGTGCTATCATAAAGCAGAGTGTTGGGCTGTTTTGTGACGATGAAGAACCATGCAATCACAAGCTTTATTGCATACCATCCCATCCAGTGACCCCTGTTCTTATCATGAGAGCCCATTCAAGGGGAAATTACACCAGACTTCAACGGGGAAAGTGTCCCTCTGTTTCCAGGCTATTCAGGACAAAAGGTGAGAACCGCAGAACAAGCCTCTTCTGCTTTAATTGTGAAATGTTTTGAGCAATTGGAGGGGGGGGTGGGAGGTGGGAAGGGGGGTTAAAAGGGGGATGGGGAGAGGGGAGGAAAAAAAAAAAAGAAAAAAAGAAAAACTCTATTGAGATCAGGTGGTCCCATTTCCCAGAGATAAACAAGTTCAATAATATACTGGTCAACAGAGTTACCCTATCCTCAACAGGCTTTTGTTTTTTAAAAAAGGACTAAAATAACCACTTGGAAATGTTAAACCAAGGCATGGCATTTTAATATGAAAATGGAGGCCTAGTATATTTTTGGTCCCTCTGACAACGATTGCCCTCAATTAGATCACTTATACTCAGCAAATTGGTTGCTGCAAGGGGTTTGTGATCATAAAAATAATCATACATGGCAAGTTCCTTTCAAACCTGAGGGGTTTTTTGCTGTTGTTGGGGGTTTGTCACTGCTTTTTGCTTATTGCCATAGTAACGACAAGTGCATATTTTGACTTGCTTCCAAAATAATATTCAAGCATGTTCTTTTCGTTCATTTTTAAGAGGCATCATTATGAATATTTGAATTATATTTTCCAATTAGGTGAACTGAAGTGTTTTCCAGCAACTCTGTTTTTTTCCCCTCGTTTACAGAAAATGGGAAATTTTTATTACACCAAGGACTTTCAAGACAATAGCTACAGAGACCATTTTCCAGGGCTGTTTGTAATATCTAATTTAGTGCTAATTTTTAATGGACGGGGTTCCATGGGGATTTGTTTGCAAATTTCATCAACTTGAGTTCCTGCTTCATTTGCTGAAATGCAGTACTTGGAATTGACCCACTGAGCAGGAACACTCTTGTTCTTTTTAAAACATTGCTGTATACTACAATAAACAGTGACTGGTTATCAAAAATAAAATGCTTGATTGCCTACAGATTTGGAGCACACATTTTTTGACTTGGATGAGCTGTTGATTTAGATTCACCACTGACACAGCTTAAACAAACACATACATTTTATTTTAAGCCCTGTATTTCTTCAGAAGCCAATGGGATGCGCTCAGCTCAGAACAAAAGCAATTTTATTTTTTCATATTTGCCCTGGTAATACACTCTTCAGCCTGGACCCTGAGTGGATGAAAGCCAATCCAACTTGCCAAACCGACACCTTCACCCTCCTTCAGCAGCAAAGTGTCACTTGAGAAGGAATCCAAAGCACTCAAATCTTGAAGGGATTGCTTAAGAAAAGCTTGATATGCTCCTGTCTCTGGACTCATCTCCTAAGTACATGATGTTGAGGTTTTCCTAGTGACAGCAATGGTTATGTCAGGTGAACTTCATAAACAGACAATAGAAGAAAGCACTTTTTAAACCCAGGAGCTCCTTTTAGCAGAGCGTGCTTCTGGTGGTGCTGTTGTAGACACCTAGGACTTGCTGCTCAGTGGAAATCAACATCTGCAAACTCTCCATGGAGTAAGTGTTAGGGTTTGTTGCAAAATCAAGGTGTGTTTTCCACCTCTAACAGCATAAACACAATTAACCTGCTGAAGGTTTCTGCACAGGGATGGAAATAGCCTCACACATTGAACTCATACAAGGCCCATTTCCAAAAGGGACTGTAGGTGGAAAAGTTCCTGAAACTCTAAAGGGTCATCCAAGGCCTCTCAACTTCTTCCAGTCTTGGCCTCAATATAGGATTGAGTCAGACTCAAGAGCCCCTGGATCTCTGAAAAGCCATATCTACTCATCCTTGTTCATGCCTTGTAGAAGCACTTTGTCCCAAGAAACCTCTAAGATGAAATGTAGCAGAAACATCCACAGCATAAAGCATTATTTACATGGCACTGGGGAACAGAGCAGGAATGGGGGAAGATGCAGTGAAAGGAAGTTTTTACAATGCCAGAGCATGATGGGCTCTTTGCAAACAAATATGAAGGTTTGGGTCTGCCAAGTTTCTCCAGTCTCAGGCTATGGTGGATTAGACACACAGGCTCGTTTTTTTTGTAGAGTTTCAGGCTAACTCAAACACTGTGCTATATCCATCCTCACTTTCATTACACCATGAAACAAGCAATTAAAAAAAAAAAGAAACCAACAAACTGTTCAAACATGTTTGATCAGAAAGCACTTAAGCAACACAGAAGGAATCCACAGCTTTTGATATTACATTAACACACTAATATCTTAATCTTTTACCAGTGACAGACTACACATTTAAATCCCTAATGGGACCTGGTTTCCAAATTACATTATTTAATGTTTATTCAGTGAATAATCCAAATAGTATTTAACACCACTGAAGAAAAAACACACACACCCCCTGGGTGGATTGTCTGCTTTTCCTTTGCTTCGTAATTACCCAACCAAGGGCCCTATTAAATAACTCCATTTTTTATGGTCTTAAAGTGAAATGAACCCTCTATTTGAACATTACAGAAGAAACACTTCAGGCACACATGCACACTGTAAAATCCAGTTCCATGTCAAAAACTTTCCACTGATCAAGATTGTTTTGATCCATTTGAGGACTTTCTAACCAGACATATTTAATACCAAAGGGCCTGATCCGGGCCCCATTCTGGAAAGAGAACAAAAGCAAACACCAAGGGAGCATAAAAAAAATAGTAATGGCTTGTCAATTAAATCTCTGTGTGTCAAAGAGGGGAAGTTAATTGCCTGTAAGTTTATAATATAATTAAGACACTTTCAATGGGATTTGTGCCACCCAGCTGTGGACACAGCTGGCAGGGCTGTAATCACCCAAGCTCCCTCATTACCCAGAAGAAAGGCTCTTTCACTTCTCTGTGGTGGGAGCTCAGGCATCCACAATGGTTAGGGAGGTCTCTAAGTGGTGGGGCTGGTGCTGGCAGCATGAAAACAAGCCACGTTGTGCTGTCACAGCATGTCCTGAAGCTTCCTTGCCTGAGCCCCATGGTGCTTTCCTCCAAGCCTTGCCCAGCAGTACCCCACTCCTGTGAACCCACAGGGATGGAATATCCAATTTGGAAAGTCAGTCCCTTGGTCTGCAGAATTCACTCATGTCCCTGGGAGAAGGAACTACGTTCCTCTAATGAACAGAACACAAGTCCTTCACTGCCAAAGATGAGCCATTCTGAAGAGACAAGGTGTCTTCCTGCCTCCACAAGTTCCTTGAGCAGAGGAACTCAACCCAGACATACACCTGCAACAACAGATGCTCCTCTTGTGGCACCCACATTTGCATGCCTCTCTTTCAAACCTGTCTTAAATAAAGGCCAGGCGTTTTGCTTCTTCTGTCAAACATCTCTAACTGAAACTTTCAATCTTTGCTATAGAAATCAGTTCAAGTAGATCCAGAGCCTGTGAGTTAAAAATTGTGTGTAGAAGTGAAGACAGGGAGGAAAAACGTTTTTGCCCCTTTCTGGAGTGATGGATAATTCGGGAATTCATGGGTAACAGTAATAAAACCAAGGCTTTTCAAAGAGATCTCCCTGGCTAAGATCTGCATGGTATTTATCACAAAGAACCAACGGTGCTCATTCCAGCATTTAACTATTTCCATTTACACAGTTAAAAAATTAGCCAGTGCAATTCCAGAGCCCTGTGTTTTGACATCAGAGCTCCTTGTAAGCTGTCAGAATTTCCATTAAAGAGCCCTGTTTGGGGAGCTGGACATCCTAAATGCACTGCCGAGTGATTGGGCTGCTCCTCCCCTGCTAGTCCTCAGCCAGGCTGGGAATGAGGGGTCAGTGAAAGACTGCCCAACCCAACGCCAGCCCAGGGGCTTCTGGAGAGATGCTGATTTAAAGACTGTAAGTGCACAGCCCTTAGAGAGTGCAAAGCCCTTGGTCTCAGCATGAGACATTCAACTTCACTACCTCAATAATACAAGGAGATTTTGTTCCCAGCATTAGTGTTCACGTTTTTATGACGTGGCTGGCTGAAAGAATTAGAGGTCCTTTCTACAGACCAAGACAAGCATCCCCAATATTTATATTTTTGAGAGAGCTTAGGTGGTATTTTTTGGACTGTTGACTATAGTTTATGTTACCGGCAGCAAAGAAAAGAAGAAATAGCACCTGATTCTTTTCCTTGTGGAGCAGGGAACCTCAGTTATTAATGAGATATATGAGGTGACTTTCATACAAGCCTCACTGTAACAAAGCTCCTCATAATCACTGGTGGATTTCATCCTACCATTATATAAAGCAGTGCATATTTATCCTTACTACGTCAAGAGGAAAGTCCAGCAATGATGAAGTAACTCCTCCAGGGTGTCCCCAGTGGAGCTGGGAATGGCCCTACATCCCATTCATCCCAGTACAAAACTTCTTAAGCAGCATGGTGTTTTGGGGAGTGATGCTGGGAGCCAGCACAGGGCTGTGTGGACACTGCAAAAGCAAAGGAGAAGTCAAAATGCACGGCACAATCTGAGATCTGAATTCACCAGCAGGGTCAGGGAGCTATTTTACTTGCTACCACTGTGAACTCCAGGAATGGAATCAATTAGTATTAGTTTAAAACATCATCTGTTTCAGTTTAACAGAAAGCTTCTGTTCAATGAAATACAGGGTTGGTAAATGAAAAATAAAAGTTGATCTGATTTTAGTAACTCCGAAGGTACTGCATTAGGTGTGGCAAAGAGGTGCATCATACATGTGCCACAAATGCCTGTAACAAGGCATTACTCTTGTTTTTCTTCATGTATTCATAGAATATCCCTGCACATCACGCATGTGCACATAGCACAGATCTGCGATTAGCAAGATGGTTCACCAGCAGCTTCGCAGATGTGTGACAGCATTTCCCTCAATGATACTCTTGGGTGATAAGCCAGCTACTTTGGAATGGATGTTTGCCCAGGAAATCAAAAGCATCTTTAAAATCACAATGGAAGAATTTCTTTCCAGGCATCACTTCTGTCTTTAGAGAGATAAACTCCGTGTGTTTGGTTTTTGTTGGTTTTTTTTACTGTAGACTTTGACAGGCTGTGGTAGCAGGATCCATTGGAGATCTACAAAATAAGAGTTTTCCAAGGCAATGAACTTACTCCGAGCCATACTGCCTTTTCTTGCCCCCCTTTTTTTTTTTCCTTTAACGAAAGGTTTTTAAAGTACTGTCATCCTTTCCAATTCAAAACACATTTTGGTTCCTCAGGGGGACCACTGGCTTGCTCCTGATCTAAGCATCTTACAAGGCCAACAGCATATATAGGTACTTTATAGGTAAAACAGGAGCCATGTTATTGAAAAACTGAATTTCCTTGCAGTGTTCTTAGGTATAGAAAAGAAAATCCATTGGCTGCAGTTACACCTTTTGTTTCCTACCCAGAATTATGAGACCAGTGCTAAAGGACACTACAGGGACACAGTTTAATGTTACTGCTCCAGCAATTACTACTAAGCTGCTTGAATTTCTCATTCCAATTTTTTATTCTCTGAATGCCCCCTTCCCTCTTTTAATACTCTTTTGTCTTTTCTCTGTTTACTTTTTTGAGGTAAAAAAAAAACTAGAGGAGGGAAGAGGACTAAGGATGCTTTTTTGTCTCCTGTCTCATACGGTTTTTAAGAATAAAGAGACAAAATGAAGGGAAAATCAGGGCAGAGAGAGCAGTTTCTTCAATTCTCCCATCCAAAAAATAACCAAAGCAACACTAAGCAAATACTTATCTACAGAGCTTCTTCATTTTCCAGCCAGTTATTCAAGGTTTCATTAGTCCCACAGGTCCCTCAGCTCTGCCTGCTCTGGCTGGCAGAGCAACCCTCTCCTCTCCACGTGCCATTTTCATGCCATGAGAGCCACAACTAGTGATGGTACCACTGCCTGCACTGCACAGCTCTCCTTAATTCAGTCTGTTGGTTAAGCAATGCTGCTCAGAAACCACCGTGAAGACAGCAAGGAGAAAGCAGAGGTGAGCAGGATCAGTCTCACTTGGGATAACTCATTCCTCAGCAGGATGATGAATTGCTGACAGAGCTGGAGAGGAAAGTCCAGCCCGGCCTCCTGCAGACACCCAGCACAGCACAATGTCAGCAAAAAGCTGTGGAAAGGTCTAGGGAGGGAGTCGGGGGCGAGATGAAACAGCTGCTGGGCTTCGAAATAGGTGGAAAATGGCATCACAGCCCACAGTCCACTGCAGCGAGGAAATGCAAAAGTGGAAACTTATAGATATATTTTTACATGGTGGTAATGATTTTAGCATCTGCATAAGGTACACGAGCCAGGGCCTGGATCCCTTCTCGGTTAAAGCACTTAAAGCCCTGTTCTGCCTGAAAGGAATAATCTCCTTGCTTTTATTGCTGTCTTATAAACTTTCCATCCCAATCTACTAACGAAATTAAGTGTCACAAGGACTGTCAAATAAATTCTACAAGGGGGTTGTGGGAGAGGAAAGAAAGGTTTGAGCATGGAGAGTCAGGGCAGGGGAGCACACTGAAAATGTGAAGTCCAGAAACGAGGATCATCATTGGGAAAGTGGCTCTTCAGGGCTTCTAAGACCACAAAACCAACCCTGGAGCACAACTACTACTCCCTGCTAGATGTTTGCTACCCCCATTACACCCCAGTTGGAGGAAGACCACCATACACAGGGAGCTGAGACCTCCAGTGACGAAGCATTAAGAAGCCATTCCCTTTCCAGATGGTGTAACTGATGCTGATTGACCTAAATTATGTCATGCAGTGAACACTATCAGCCCTTGCTGTGTGCACCATCTCCGATTGCAAGGGAACAATGGGGAGCAGAGCAGGGGACAATGGAGGCTGCGGGGGGCTGGTCCGTGGCAGGGTCACAAGGTGCAGAGCACAACAGCAGAGCAGATATTTCCAGCGTGCCTTTTCCTCTGCTGTGGATCTGCCTGGCTTCCGTGCTGCAGGAGACAATGGCATGGCATCCTCCCAGGTTAAACCTCTTGTGAGACAACTGGGGAAGCACAGATCTGCTCTTGCTGGTGTCACTGGTTTTACCTGCCGCCGTTATTTTAAATAACATTTTTAATAGATGAAGACCAAGTCTATCCTGGATCTGACCAACACCACACAGGACTGATTCTGGATTGGCAGAAGTGGGAGTTTGTATTCTCCATGTTGGCTCATCTAGTTTGCCTTTGTCTGAGATAACCCAAAGCACACTTTCATATGCCTATAAAACAAAAGGCTGGAAAAAATATTTCTTTTTCTTTACAAGGAGAGCATTTTCCACAACTCTCAGTAATTCCTGCAGAATAATTAATTTACTTTAAGGTCTTTCACACCCCTGTATCTGAATGGATAGTTGGAGAGAGAAAGAGGAAACAGAGATCTGTATGAGTCTAGCAACAGCCTGATCTCTCTAGGGGTAAGGACATATTTATTTATGTATATTAAGCTCTTGTTTTTATCACAGGATTATCTCCTGCAGAAACACAGATTTGGAAGATGGGAGGACAGAGGATAAACAACAAAATAAATTATCTGCTTGGACATGGATCTAAATGACCAACATGTCTCTACATGATATTATTATAATGCAATATTGTTTAGATGTCTAATATGGAAAGCCTTCTCATATTTAATTTCAACTAATCCAGTAGCTGGTTCACTAGACACTGAATATATAATGGAGAATACCAAATACATGGTTAATCAACGTAATCAGAATGACAGCAGCAATCAGTTTATCCAAAAAATAATAAATTTGATGCTTACGATTTCAGATATCTTACTTTTAAGTAGATAGAGCAGACCTGGTAAGGGAGGAACCCATGACAGCAAAAAATTGGGGCATTCACAGATCACAAACCTGGCCCTTGAGGAAGAAATCCCTTCTATTGATTTATGTGGCCCTGAATCACCCAGGATGTCAGCATAAATTTTAGCTTCCAACAAGCTTAATATGAAGCCTGATTTTCGACATAATAGCCTTGTTCTTCACATCATACCCCCACTCCCCACCCAGGCACTGGAGCTCTGCTTGTTGCATTCCCTTGAAAAAACCTAACATTGAGTGAAGCAAAGTTAATCCATTTGTCAGCATCTGCTGACCTGTGCACCTGCACTGGAGTTTGTAACAAAATCCCAAACTAGCACCAATGAGCTTCAGGTTTTGGTGAAAATGGCTTGCAGAGGACATGCTACACTCCTGGAGACTTCCCCGGGGATGCAACTCCTTGAAGAGATGGATGGATACTTGTACAAGTGTATCCAGATCAGTTTAACCCAGAAATTTCAGGAGATCAGGTTCCCCAAGAGACCCTCGGTTGTTAAAATATGTTTTATCATTTTTTTCCCATCAAAGCCTGAGTTTGATTTTTCCTGAAAAAAAGTCATTGCAGTACAATTGGTTCTCGGAGAACAAAGCAGCACAGGCGTTAGGAAAGAGAAGAAAAGAAAACAAAGCAAAATAGCTGAATGAGACTGTTTTAAATAACTCCCAAATTGTCACAAGATCGCAAAATTCATATACAAGGCTGAAGAAAGGGGGAGCTAATTTTCTCCAGAAAAAAAAGATGTTGTCCTTTCTTTCTGTCAGTTTGAATTTTTCATTTAGGAGAGTTACTGAAGACTGCATACACATGTAAATATTCATATTCAAAATATTCCCCTTGAAAAAGCATGGGGGAAAGGGACATTATGGAAATGAGGCTGGATCAATACCAGAGGGAAAACGGGATTCAGACTTATCAAGACATTGGTGTGCTTCAAGCCCAGTGTTCAGGCTTTCCCTTCTTTCCTGTCCCTGCACTCTGACTGCTATAGCTGTGACCTAAAATCCTTTTGAGGTGGGCAGACAGTAGCGATGAAATGACTTGAAGACTGAAGAAATTTAAGGAATTCCCCCCGTCTGGCATATCGAAAAGTTCAAAAGTTACCCCTGTCTCAGTGGCTAAGCAACAGAAATGTCAGGTGTTAAAATATTTTTTTAAAGAAAATGAGAACAGCAAAAGAACCACCAAAGGCTGGTACGAGGTCCAAGATAACTCAAAGAGAACTCACGCACATATTTGACGCCAGGCTATTTTCCATCAGACCAAAATAGCAAGAGAAATTTTATCTTCTGCCTTTTTTTTAACTGTTCATCTTAAAAATCTCTATCAAAATTGTGATAAAAGTTTAGGCTGCGTATTTTCATGCATCAGAAAATCCAGGGCAACCCATTTAGTAGCACGTATCTGTCAGAATCGTTGACCTATTGACCAAACCCATCTATATAGGATAGAACACAGCAAGAACATAAAGGAGCCAGAGTAGAAGCTGGAGTTTTGTAGATTCCTTTCAAAGGATTTGTGGAAAGTAACTCGTATAAACAAGCCCATATCCAATAAGATTAAATTTAATATCTATTTTCTGCACCTCTCTTAGAGGCATGTCATGATCCAACATTAACAACATATTTAAAATGAAGGAATTTAATCTTTTCTTTTTTTCCTAAAACAAAAAATACCCTAGGAAGTTTAAATGTGATATTCCCTATATGGAAAAAACAGCTAAGTCTTTTTTAATTCCATCATACCTTCATATTACTAAAGGTGTCCCTTCTTTTGTTGGGCGGCGACAAGTAAAGGAGGGTTTTCCATGAAGATGAAAAGAAAAAAGCAGTAGACTAGACCCAAAATTGTCTTCTGAGCCCATCACTGGCATTTCTAGGCCAAAAAAAACCTAAGAAACTTACTTCACAAAAAATACAACATTGATGCAAGTATGAGATCTGGCAGAAAAAAATAGGGAGAAAAGTTGAGGAAGAAATTTGCCAAAAATAAATTTTTTCTGGGAAAATCTACACCCCAGAAAACTGTCAAGGCAGAAGAGAAAGGACTGGCTTGCTTTAAAAAACCACATCTTGGAAGAATTTTGAGATCCCTGAGGTGCATAACAGAGAAAAAGATGCTACCAAAGGAAGAAGTTTCAATCTTCGTCAATTTCCAGAAATTTTAACCCATAGATACAGGAACTGCAAGGAGGAGAGTACCTGCCTGCTTCCAAAGTAGTTGCAATTTTATTTTGGAGAAACTAAAACAGAAAAAGTTGTGAGAACATAAAAAAACTTACTGTCAGCAATTTTTAATAAAATGCTTTGATTTTTCTTTGAGAGAAACTGTTTGTCCTTTTAAAATATACTTCTCCATTAGATAACATGCCCAACACCAAATAAACTAAAAACAAAACCTAAAAACCCCACATTTTAATTTCCTTTTTTAAAAAGAAGCTTGAGCTAAAAAATGACAGCTAAGATCAAAAGGGATTTAGAAACCTCCTTTAGTGGTAAAGTTGAAAGTTGAGTACTTCTTTTTCAGAAACAGAATAAAGCCAGACACTGAGCTTGAAATTTTTGCCAGGCAGAAGATCTGTCCTCTATGGAACAGCAGGAGTCACAAATCATTAATATTCTGATTAAACTGTCCTACTAAAAATCCAATCCCTTCATTAAACCTGAATCATTAACAGGCCACCCAAAAAACAGAAAAAAAGCTGGACTTGACTTTTCAAGGATATTTCCTTTATTCCTGGTGGTCCCTGCCATTCTTGCAGTCACATTTTTGCTAAGCAAACAAACTGGCATGAAAAGAAAAGCTTTTCTCATCCATAGATCGATTAGATTAGATCATATCAGATCCCTGTCAGTCTGCTGAAATCGTTTTTGGCCAGCCAACACTGTAGCTGATGACTTTTGGTAACAAAAACATTAAAAAACCAAATCAATAAAAGCTTCTTTCTCTTTCTTTTCCTGCCTAAATATATTCAGTCACATGAGAGAGCACACAAATACATACAGCAATATAATTATTTAAAACAAGCTTTTCTACTATGTAACATTTTCCTTAGAGATGCAGGACCTTTTCTATAAAAAGTGTAATTTCTATTTATTTTCCTTGAAATTATTTTCCTTCTATTTATTTTCCTTGAAAATAAAATAGTGGCAACAGGGGGAAAAAAAAAAAAGCCTGCCATTAGGAATGTCTTTAATTTTATGTTACTTTTTCCATCTGTATTCTTTCCATAGAAGTAAACCTCAACTCCAAGATGGTTTTTGAGATTTACATGTTTATTTCATTTTGTTTAATATCCTAATCGGTTCACAGTAAATTTGACCACACACACATACAGTGATCCCAGCTGTTTGACTGTGGCAAGCCAAGCCAAAGTCATAGGCAAAAATACAGCCCTGCTGCTGAAATCTTTGCAAAATTACAAACAAGACCCTTAATATTATAGCTTGGCATCCCACACCAGCAACAGAGATGCTAACACTGTTTACAGGAAAACAAGCTAAAAGCAGCCCCCTGCTCTTTGGTGCTTAAAGGCTTATGGTAAAGGAAAAACTTGCATTTAAACACTGCTGATGTATGGATGTGCTTCTGGTTTGGCCTAACATTGTGGTTTCTATAAGAAGGTCGGAGGATGCTGTGCTTTCCTGGCAGGTAAGAGAATGACACAAGTTAATATTTAATGAATTCTTCCTGTGTCTCTTTTCTGCCTCATTTTTTTGGGGGGAGTAATTAATTCTTTATCTTTTGCCACTCCCTTCATTGTAAAGCCCGAAACAAACAAACCCGAAGACTTGATTGCAGCTTTTGGGGCTGCTTCACTTTTCATGGGAAAACAGGGGGAGAAAGCTGAGGCTGGGTTCTTCAAAGGCACAAAATCCCCCAGTTTCACTTGGTCTGTCCTGATTTGTTCCACACACTGTTCATCAAAGTCCAGACCTCAGTGGAAATATCCAGGGAGCCTGGACAAGGTGTAGATACCTGCCTGTGCTCCTTGGGCCACTGCCTTTATTTTTTATGACACTGAAAGTCCAACAATAAAGCCAACAAAAAATCAGTGTACATCTATCAGTTCAGTCGAGGAGAAAGAGACAGAACCAGATGGCCACATTTAAAAATAAAGAAAAATTGTTTTCAAAAAGCCCTCTTTCCTAAGGAACGCCCTCAGAAACAGAGCTTGACAGTGGTGGGATGGACAAAACCACACCATCTGTGTTTCTAAGCAGCCTGGACTTTCCACAGCACATGAGTGCTCTTTATGGGAGACCTGGGTGAGCAAGGGTGAGATCACAGGGTGCAGAGATCAAATAAGCCCACGATCAGAGCCAGATAATGGCTTGAGGACATGGAGGCATTTTGTGCTGCCTGAAGCTCTCCTTGCTCTGCCGGTAAAGCCTATCACAAGCCAAGCCATTTTGGCCTATAAAGCTCCTTATCAAGATTTCACATCTGGCCTGCACATCCTAATTTAATGATGATATGGCAGCATCCCCTCTCCACTGCACAGCACAAATTATCACGTTGCTTTCTGAGGACATAAATCTCATTTAGCATTTCTTCCCCTTCAGGGAGTTTTACAGGCCAGGGAGCAGGATAAAGATATCCACCTGGATGCATATACAGAGCTTCTTATGTGGGCAGTGACTCTGAAAAGCACCCGTTCCTGAGAAACGCTGCAGTCTTGTGTAATTAATACCTTTCCCTAAACTCCCTGTGCCAGGCTACAGGCAGAGGACTGTGGAGGTTGGTGTGCACCACCTGGGAATGTGGTCTCTTTTGTGCCCTCAAACCACCCGCTTGTCACCAAGACCTATTCCTGTAAGGTTTTTTTGCAATAGGAATGTAGAAGGAAAAAATTCTGGTGGGCCTGATCCATGGTGGAGGCAGAGCTGAGCTTCCCAGCCACCCCATAACAACATCTGGGTGCTGGCATCTCGATTCTGTCCTCACCCCGAATCCACAGGAAAAGAATGGTTTTCTGGGTACATGAGTTAAATCAATAAAAGGGGAATAAATTCCCAGCTCCATAACAGGGACAGTGCTGTCCACATTCCCATTCTTTCTCAAAACTTTGTTATTATGGGATGGAGTGTTAAGGATCTGTCAGCATTTCTATTACAAACCTCAGTCTTTAGAGGTTTATAAACGCAGCCATTTAAAATAACACTGCATTAAAAAGTAGGTATGTGAGTTGTCAGCAGTGGTGTTTCTGTTTTCTTTAAGATGGTTTAAAGACGTTTTAGCAGATTATTAGCCTTAGAGAGGTCAAAAATAATCAGAGGTGGTTTTTCGGCTACATTTTTGGCTACCTCTGGATAAATAATGGTTTAATTTGAAAAACACTGAGTACATAATATGAACTGTCTTTAAGCAACAACAACAGAAAAAAAGGAAAAGCCTCAGTTAATGGCCATGCTATTTATGTTTTAGAAACAGCTCCTGCACATGCACTGGGTATGCTCAGCTTTGCAAGCTTTCCCTGTGATGTGGGTAACGCGATACAACAGTTACATGGATGGAGCAGTCGTTTCCATGACCTAAGCTCACATGACCCACATCACCTCCAGGGGACAAGCCATCCCCAAACAAGGGCTGTCCCCAAGGAAGCCACTCAGGATGGGTTGGCTGGGGGCTCAAAGAGAGGGCACAAGGGCACCTCAAACCCTCTGTCTCAGCCCGGCCTCCAGCAGCCACTGCTGAACAGAGAGATCTGTGATCCCATTTCACAGCCTGGGATGGGCGACTCCATCAGCTGGTGGGCACTGACAGCATCAGCACCTCCTCCCACATGAGGAAGCCGGAGCCATGGGTGGGCTAAACTCCAGCAGCATGAACAGAGAACATGGATGAGAGACATTTGAACCTTCATCCAGGTGAGCATTTAGACCATCCCACGCTAGGTGAGCGAGGGCCACACTTATGTCCATGACCAGAAGGATTATGGGTTTGGGCTGGCTCCTGCCATGGACCTAAACCAACTGAGGACAAGTCCTGGAGACCTCATGGTCTGTGAAACTGAGTGGGGAAAGACTGGAGAGGGAGGGAGGGAGCAACTGCCTCAAAAACTGCCTGTGTGCCATTAAATGCTGTTACCAGCAACAAGTCAAAATGGTGTTTTTAGCTTTCCCTTCATGAAGAAAATTACAGGCCTGATACTTTGTTACAACAATAATTGCCCTGAGATTGGCTTGCAATTATTTTGGTGAGTCTAACCTTCCAAAGTGAAATGACATGAACAGCAGAGCATCCATGGGCCCAGGTAACAGCCAGCTTAACAGCTTCTAATTATTTCCCATCAACTCTTGATCTTCTTTACCTGATTGTTGCTTCAAAGTGTTTCAGCAAAGAGAAGATGGCCTCAGCACTCACTATTTATCTCAATGTCTTGGTGGAAGTTTTGGAGCACTTTCACTGAGCAGAGAGTAGAGATTGCCTGTGCTGCCTGAAACACATTTTTAACTAACAAAGCAATGGTTTAGTGCTAAACATATTCCATAAACCAGACAAGACACTTCAATTCTTTCTTTTGATGCTTAATAGCCTTGCCAGAATATCTATTTTGAAGATTGTCCATACATAAGAACTTAATGACAATCATGGCTGTGGACTAGTTACACTGAGTAATTACGTCAATGTAAGCTTCAGAGTGTAAGCCTCTGATCCTGTAATAAATAGCCATTTTCAGAGCTGGACAAAAATAAATGTAATCGGGATTACATGATGAAAAGTGTGAAGAATCTGATTTGTTTATTCTTCCCCTTGCAAAACCCATCATTCAAGAGTGATTTGAAGACAACACCCCAGTCTGCCCTGAGTAAGTGCTACAGCTTCCTGAAATCTTCTCCTGAGATCCCACTGCTTCAGCACTCACATCCTGAGAGCTGACCAGACCCACCCTGGAAAGGACCAGATGATATTTCTTGCTCCATCAGCTCTGGGCACATGCCACATGTTGCCCTGATTCCCATTCCTGATTTCCTTTTCTCTCCCACGTCTTCTGTTCTTTCTATAATTTAATCCTTCTCTCTCTAGCCTGCTATATATTAAAGTGTATATACATATATCCGATCTACTCAGCCAAGATTACATTACTATTTCTATTTATTTATGTAGCCGTATTTCTGTGAGCCTGCAACCAAAAAGGCAACAAAAACCAATGCCTTGAGTAGCTTGCCCGTGGTGGATCTTGCCTGGCGCTGCCAAGGCAGGGAGCTGCCCCTCTCCCACATGGAGACCTTGCCGTGACTCAGCTTTAGAAGCTGTTTTCTGGCATTGTCCTTCTTTTCTCTTTCATTTTCATATGTGCTTTTCTTTGGGACTGGGTTTTGCTTTCTCCTTCCAGAAAGAAAATTGGAATCCAGCAATAACAGTAGCAGAAAGAGCCCCAATCTATCTTCATTAAAACTTCCCTTTCCCAGAAAAGGCAGTTTCGCCATCTCTAACATTGTCTAACCCCAGTCAGAAAGGGGTTTCATGACAATGGAGCAGTATAAAGGAAGATCGTTCAAAAGCAAAAGCCCTAATATTTTGTATTTCAGATGCTTTCATGTCTTTTATTCTGCCTTCTGGAGTCAGAGATCTTTGTATTCAAAGCCCCAGATATTATTTATAGCACTTTATGGAGACAGAGCCATCAGCACCCAGGCTGTCCAGACCTCTTCATCCGATTTTTGTTAGTACTATACCACAAGCCCACGACGTTTAGCAAATGCGAAACCAAGACGAGGAGGCACAACAGAACTGCCTCAAAATGAGCCTGTGCCTTCCCAAACCCCACACGAGCATCCCGGCCGCTCACATAGCCTTCCTCCCTCTGAGGAAGCACAGATTCATTATTTACGAGAGGCTGGTTGTGCTATCTCTGTGCAGTCACCCACAGCATCTTCTTACCACCCATCGCTGCAGCTGATCTGGGTTTTTGCAGTTTACTCCAGTGGGAAAGCAGAATTTGACCTGGTGGTTTCACTTCTTGCTGCTGCTTAGGGTCAATTTGTCACCTTCAGCCCAGGGGAATGACATCAGTCCTGCAGCACTGCGAGGCAGCCATTGCACAGCACAAGAAAAATTATAGGGGTGATAAACTCTGCAAGAAGCGATGAGGCTCTCGTGCCTTCACACCACTGATTTCTGCTCAGACCTTGGAGAAGCTTTTACCTTCCCCCTGTCCCCCTACAACCAGTCACAACAAGCACTGGATCAATCCCAGACCATAAGCCATGAACCACCTTCTGTAAGCGGATACATTTTGTATTTAATACCACGGTAAATTAAAAAATGGCAGACCACATCAAGCTTTTATTTCGCATACAATAAAAGGGTTTCCTCAGTCATAAAAAAATGGGCAAGGAGAGGGGAAAGAGGCCACCGCACAACAAATTCCTTCCTTACAGTCTGGAGAATTTGCGGGGGCGGGTTCAGGGGGAAATTTGCCAGTTAATAAAATGTTGTGTATGAATTATACATCAGGACTGGCCCCAAACGTGAACCAGACATGGATTGGTGTGCTGGGATCACTGCACTGGCACAGTGCAGGATCACTTCCAGTTCTACAAAGACTCACATACAAGCTTTATCTCCAATGTTTAAGCTCCTTCTCCCTCCAGTTAAACAGTGAAGGACATGTGTAAGTATTCACATGCTGAAGGACTTAGCTTTACAAAGACAGCTTTGTTCTGCAAAGGTTGTCTACACCGGAAGAAATACTAAAACAATAGAAAACAGGACAATTGTTTATCCCCTTGGTTAAAAAAATTATGTGTGCATCCAAATACATTCATCTTTAGATATACTTAGGCTTTTCCCCATGCTTTTTCTGATGTACAAGGTGCAGATGTTAATAATAAATTCCTGTACCCAAAATTCACACACATCAGTAGAGGAAAACCCATTGACTTAAAGGGGACGTTGTAGCAGCCCAGGAATCCAGCTCTGCCGATCTTCCAAAATGAAACCAAAACTGATTCTAAAATCACTGCAGAGATGATGTGGCTTTTGTAGCATCTCTGGCATTATCACTGGCAAATAAAGGATTTGTGTATTCTGCATATTCCCCACACTGCTCAGTGCCTCCCAGTGCCACGACAGTGCCACACACTCCATGAACAGCACGGCACCCACAGCCCTCATCGGAACTCTTTGGATTGCGGGTATGAAACCCCAGACAGGACGCAACAGACCTATGGATAAGCTTCTAGGAAAACCAAATCAACTTGTGTCAAGACGGAAAGCAGTGTATTTCCACACCCCAGCTGCCTAACCATTAATCTTTTTTCACGCTGTATTTATCTGCTGCTCATAACAGTTTGTTTTATAACGCTTGTTTAGCTCCTGTAGCCTTCCGGACTCGCACAGGGCAACAAGGACGGGGTTTGCGTCTGCCACGCTCACACAGCCAAATTCGCTGCTTCACTGCCCAGCCAGGACAGCGTGGGGACCACTGCATGGGGCCATCCTTTTCCCATCGCTGCCCCTCTTCTCCACGGTGCAGCAGAGCTCTGCATCGGTGTGGTTGTGGTGACTTTAGCAGGGGTTTACCGCAGCAGAACGAGGACGTTCACTGCTGAGCTGCACAAACACCACGTCACGGGCGCAGCGCGCCAAGTACTCCCACAACTTCCACACCACATACCTCCCATGCAGCAGCCCTGATAAATACTTCAGGGGGGCAAAGAAAAGAGGGGGGTGGGAACAGGATATTTTAATTGACTTGACACTAAATTCCACTCCCCGCATTGAATCAACTGAGCATTAAATTCATGTGTCTATTATGGTATGTGCAGATGTGTCAGGGTACACACGTTAAGTGTTTCCAGTCGCTCTCTGAGTTATTTTCTTGTTGAATAAAAATCATGTGAAACCCATTAAAGGAAAGACCAACAGAATTTGATAACAAGATGCAACAGCTATCTAAGGTTTTTGAACCATCCCAACAATTTCAGGCGAGAAATATAACTTTTCAGCACTTCTTCTTAATATTCACTAGAGGTGAAGTATTTCCTGGAGTGGAACGGAGGGCTTTGGGGGGTTTGGTTTGTTGGTTTGTTTTGGGTTTTTTTTTTTTTTTTAATCCTACTATATTAGTTTGGTTTGTTGGCTCTGGTTTTTTTAAAAGAATAACATCAAGGAAAGATGAAAAAATTTTAATTTTCTTTCATATAAGATCTTAGCTAAAGGTGTATTAAAATATTTAGACAAATAAAATATTTATTTTTTCTGACTTAAATGTGTTTAAATTTTCTTTTTTTTTTTTTTTTTTTAAGCTGCAAAATTGAAAGGAAAGGCCTCAGAATGCTTTAAACAAAATATTTCAGTTGACTGAAAGGAGACATTTTTTCAGATTTTTTGTGCATGCAAGAATTAGAGATTTTAATGAGACAATGCAGAACCTCTTGGAAAACTGTACCGGCAACGGGACAGAGAAACCACAATTTGATCATTTCTGTTTAAAACAAGGCAGCTAAATTCTCTGCAGGCCTAAGCCCAGCAGAGCAAAGAGCATTAGATCAGGTGAGGATTTGTCTTCCAGAAAGAAAATCCTGCTTTTTTCTTAGAGGTAGAGCATCCTCCAGGCTGGCGTGAATCACCAGGATACAGCAGAGGATGTGGCCTCGCGCTTTTTAAACAATTCCCATCAAAATGCCGGCGGGAGCCAGCGGGGCTTCACGGCAGTAGAATCCCCTTCTCCAGAGTGGGGATTTGTACAGATCAGGCTTTGTACTGGAATGAAAGCAGCAAGTCTCTCTCAGGCCACCAAGGTCCCTGAAGTCACTGCATTCATTTGCACAACATCCAGCATTTCTAAGCTGTTCACCTCTTTCTTTTTACTTCTTTTTTTTTAAATTAAATTTATGGTTTTGACTGCTGAGGGATGAGTGAGATGCTGCAGAAAATAGAGTCCGATATTTCCCTTGAATCCAAAACGATCTACCACAGCAATTTTCATTACTCCAAGAAAAAGAGAGCGAGAGAGAAGGGAGGGAAAAAAAAAAAAGAAAGACATTACTTCTCTGAATTACACGCCACTTTCATAATTCTCCCTGAAGTACCACACAGGGACTGTGTTGAAGGGAGGAAAATGAAAACAGCTGTGGAGGTTTTGGGTTACACTGCAGCTCCGTGCTGCCTTTGGCCCTTGCCCACCAGTGCAGTTTGTTCTAATCCTGGTCGTGAATGTCCGTATTTGTTACCGCTCACTAAGGCGAGTCTTCTGCCTCTTGGAATAATAAAAACTGTTGTGTGCTTATCTGCTAAGCTTCTCCGACAGTTGCAAAAAGTCATCGAGTCAGCACCATGCCTGGCGCCCGGGGCTGTCACTCAAAGGGGCTGCCCGTGCTGGGACAGCAGCACTGTCAGAGGGGGCTTGGGAAAGGCAGGGACTGCAGGGCTGGGAGCTTTGGTGTCCTCCCAGAGGGCTGGCATTGTCCTCTCACACCAGAGCTCCCCTTTCTCCTCTTAATCGTTTTTCCTTTTAGTTTCTGCTACATGTGCCTCACAACAAAGAAGGCATCTCCATCAGTAAACTCGCTCCTAAAAATAGGTTGCATCATTTTCGGTAGAGATTTTGGCTCCCAAGGCAGCTTTTGGTGAATACAAGGTGACGTGTCTTCAGCAGTGCTGTGACTTAGAGCTGCCAGCCTTTCAGTTTCCCACTCTCATCCCCTCCATGCTGGCCAAATCTCTCCATCCCTCCATCCTCCGCTCTCCCTTCAGGTCCACTGCGCTGCCACACTATTTCCTGCTGTTGCGCTCCTATTTTCTCACTAATCCCTGACTTCCTCCACACTCTCCAAATAGTTCTCCTCGGCCTCAACTTTATTAACTTAAGCTGTTTATTCTTCTACCACTAGAAAGTAATTCTGTGCATTCCCTTTTCCTCCTCCCTGTGTCCCCCTGCCCCCACCCTCAACCTCTCTGCATGCTGAGAAGCCATTTGCCCCTTTGGAGAACTGCATGTATTTTTTCTCCCCAATGCATTTGGGAGAGAAAAGTCGGAGAGGGGGGAAAAGACGAGTTCCTGGCAGCTCCCCACTGAAGGATGGAATCTGTTTTTAATTTAGGTAGTTAAAACTCGCAGCCCCGCTGGAATCTGGAAGAGGAGCGTGTGTGCGTCTCTGCGTGTGTGGTTATAGGGGCGCTCATTGTGTGTGGATGGGACAGGGTGACACGTTTATGGTGAGTGTGCACGCGTAGGGCTCTTGCTCATGTGGAAATGGTGTGTTGTTTGTGGCCTGTGCCTGCCTTACATCCATGGGAAGCTGCCCAAGCCTGACATTTCCGTACATGCAGGAAAAGCCCAGGAGAGCAGCTAGCTGAAGTATTGCCCAGCTCCACCCACCAGAACCTGAAAGCCTCCCCTGAGAAAGCCAGCTCACAGGACACCTTGAAGGGAAAACATCGACTGGAGAGCAGGAGCTCAGCCATGACCATGGATTTGGGAGCATGAACACCTGTGCTTAAGTACCTCCAGTCCCAGCCAAGGAAAACCAGCAGGCAACTGGTTTCTACTGGCACATCTCTCTGTAGCAGAAACATCAGAGAGCTCAGCTGGTTTTTGTGCTTCTCAGCCCCTAAAACCTGAGGACCCCTGCTTCCATGTGTAGCACACACACATAACTATATAAAAAGCCATATATAGAACTGTACATGTATCCATACACACACACCTACACAGTGCACACACTCAGAGCTATGGAAAGCACTGTGTTGGGATCCCAGGGCAGTGTGGAGGGGAGGCTGGGCTAATGCCTCTGCCTCTAATGCAGGTCACTTCCTCTCCGGATCCCAGCAGAAGTGACTTATTACAGGAGCTTATAAAATCCCCCTGAAGAATAATTGCAAAATGAAACAAATTGCATTAAGTGGTGGCCAATAATTTCACCAGGGACACCAGGGCTATTAGACCAGCCAGGAAGGTCCTCGTTTCCCCTCCACTCTCCTCCAGCTGGGACAAGCCCTGTCTGAGGGGCAATGTCATCAAAGCATGTATTTAAGGGGTGATTAATTGTGTCTGCATCAAAGGGGAGCTGAAATCTCTCTGCCCAGAGCTGCTTGTGGCAATGGGTATATCCCAGCAGTGGGGCTTATCCCTGAGCAGCCAGACACCCACCCATCGACCTGCTCCCAGCACTTCTTCCTCCATCCAGTTACCAAGTTTTCCAAGGGATATGAAGCCACCTTTTTGCAGTCTAAGCCCACCACTTCGTATTTTACCCAGGCAGGGAGCAAAGTTATTCACTTGGCTGCTGCTCCTGAGGGATATCTGGACAATATTCTCATGTCTTCCCCAGTCTCTAAACTACAGCATGCACGTCATCTACCCACTCCTCTTTGGGCACCTCAGCTCATTGTTGTTTTTCTTTGGAACTCCTACATTGCCAAGCGAACAAATTCCCCATAGCATCAACCAGTATTTTTGGCATCTGCTCAACAGCTAACCCAAGAGAAGATATTCTTTTGAGAAAAAAAAAAAGAGAGAGAGAGAAAGAAAATAACCCAGCACATTCCCTCCCCCTTTTCCTTCTTCCTTCAAAAAAATAAAATAAAATAATCACAGAAGTGATGAAAAATGGGCCATGTGTAAAGAACTGCAGACCCCAGGGGTAGCTCTGGATTGAACTCCCTATTTATACACAGTTTTACATTATTATTTACTACAGTAATCAATGTAAAAACACTGCCTACCCTAGCAACCCCTGTGTCATATGGTGTGTATACATCACCTCTGGGAAGCAGGTCAGCTCTATAAAGAAAATCAGCCATATTTAACATGAAACTCTGTAGTTTTTACAATGTTTTTAAAAATGTTTTACAACATGTAGAAATGCTTCCATAAAAGCAGACTTATTAATCCCAGTTTTAAGCTGTCTTTTAAAGTGGAGTTTTCTTACACAAATATTTTCCTTGTCTCCCCACTGCTCCCTGCCCCTCCTTTTAAATAAAGTTATAATACAAAAAGAACCAGGTACTTAGACAGGGAAGGCAGCTCAGCACCATCTACCTCCAGTGGACCCCTGATTTCCCCCCAGAAGATGCAGGGAAGGAGGATGGTTGCCATTACCAGAGGACATAACTCTCCTGGGCACTATCAGCAATGGGGATATTTGCAGGCTTTTACATGTTTTCTTATGCTTATCCCAAAGACTTATCCCCAAAGACTGTGAGTCTTTGCACCAAATGTGAGGTTCTCAACCAAGAAGCCTAAATTAGGAACCTAACTGGGCCCCTTTCCCTATCGAGGAGGGCTTCCCACAGCTCAGGTCTGAATTGCCCTCTGGAGATGCCTGCCCCTTATTAATGCTGGAAAGACTCAAGTAATTACGTGTCTAATTTAGGAACGAGACGCAAAATAAAGCCAGGCCCTATTCCTGGAGATGTCTTCCTACTCAATACCCACCACCACTCCCTGCTGGAGGCCCAGGAGGGCTGGCTGCCCATCCCACTGTGCCCACAGCTCTGTCATCCCTTGTCCCCACACAGTGGGACTGAGCTCCCTACCACGGGGTTGGAGCCATCACAGATCCAGCTGAAAAGGGACATCATCATGCCACAACCCAGCCCAGGTCTGCACAGGGCTCCTGACAGCAGTGCTTCAGCTCCTGGCTACCCATGGAACTGCAATTCATTCCTTCACTCATGGAGAGGAGCAGAGAGACACCAGAAACACCCAGGAAAGACACTGCTCCCACAGCAGAGAATCTGGGCACTGCACGTGGGACTGGAGTGCTGTCAGGAATCCCAGCACAGCCCAGCAGATCCCTGTATGCATGCCCTGGGAAGAGGGCTGTGGTCCTCCCACTTGAGTAAAGTGTCAGTCACACGAGTGAAATCCATTTTTGAAAGATCATTCTCAAATCTGACTGGCAGCATCTTTGAGGAACACCCCAGAGCAGGAAAGCACTATACAAACGACAGCTCAGGATTACTGCCTTAGAGATGACCCATATAATAAGAAAAAGTCCATTACATTGGCATTTAAAGTTTCCATCAGACAGATAAATATAAATCAACTCTCAGGGAAAAAAAAGCTGCCCTGCCCACCTCCATTGCTAATCCTTACAGTAATTCCCTTGGAGTAACAGCCCATTTTACAGAGAGCAAAACTGAGATATGGAGAACTTGGTAACTTGCCTGAGGTCACACATTTTTAATAAATCCTGACAGCCAGTGTTCAAATGCCTCACATCTTTACAATAAGGACTGGATGCTGCAAAGTTTCATTAATGGGGGGCAGAACTGCTGGTCCCTGCCATCTGGCTGAGCCTATTCACACCCACCACCAGCCTCATCTCTGTAATAAGCTTGACCTCTGTGGTGGGGGGATGCTGTTTATCTTCCCCCCTCTGCGACCCCACTCCACAGCTTCCCTTGCTGCTCCTTCATTGGACCCAGATTTCTACCCTGCCTGCTGTTTTTCCAGCAGTAGCATTTTGGCTCCTGGCAGACTGGAGAGACATTTCTGTCGGCAGCTCAGGAATTCCCTTTGTGTCTTTCCTGAGTTTAGGCTCACCTTGATGCTAGACTCTGACCCGTCTTTAATGCAGAGGAATGTGTGAAAAATTTATTCCCCTTTTCATTAAGAACTCATTTAAATTCACCAAAAGGTGACCCGGCTCCCTCCACTGTGGCTATATTGTTCTCTGAGAAGCTGTTTTATTTCTGACTTAGAGTTCAGTTGAAAAGTGAGATCTCGCTTGCACTGATCTAATAGTTCAATTTTTACAATCAATGATGAATAAAATGATGAAGAGACATGTTTGAAGTACTTTTCTTATAAACAGTTTGACCAGCTATGAGGAAACACTGCACGTCCCTGGGTGTGGTGTCCTCCTTCTGGCTTGCTTAATTAGCAACTCTGGTAAGCATGGGAATTCGATTTTCCATTAAAAACTTGGAAAAATATTTGTTTTGTTTATTTGTTTTTCACAACACACAAAACGAAAGCCAAACCCATCATTTCTACTCCGGTTTGTTTTGTTTTCTTGACAAGTGTAAAATCAGCAATTCTAGATTGGAAGTGTTCTGGGAGCTGATCTGGAAAAGGTGCCAATGCAAATAATGTCATCCTTTGTGCCAAACAACATCCAGAAAAGAAAAAAAAAAAAGAGAGAAAAGCATTTTTCATCCAAAAAGCACTTTGGAAAAATCAAAGCCCAGTTGTCAACTCACTTTATTCTCAATCTGATTCTTATTAGTGTCCCTTAATCTCCTGTGTGCTCAGGCAGCACGGGACGTGTTGCAGTGCTGTGTGTCACTGTGTGTCACTGTGTGTCACTGTGTGTCACTGTGTCACGGCTGGCTGTGGGTACACCGTGGGGATAGCTGTGGCTGGGGGCAGCACAGGCATGTCAGGACAACCAGAGGACCCCATAATCAGCAGCAATATAAGCAGCAGAAAAAACAATAGCTTGTCACCACTCCTAAGCGAAGAGGAGGTGAGGCAGGGCACGGAGGGAAAAGGATACAGGGGTTGTAGTACTCCCCTCTCCCTTATTTAGGTCAAGGCTTTCTTTAGCCCATATGCATCAAGAAATTCTCACCAACCTATTCAACGTCATCCCTCTCCAGAGCATTGACCACAAAATTACCATCCATTTCTCCCAGCACAGAAGGGCTGCCAGGTAGAGGCACTCATGGTGCTCTTGTCCTGCTCCACTGCCGATGTCCCCAGTGTGCCAGGAGAAGCTGGCTACCCTGTGTAAGCCCCAACCAGCTGCATTTCTCCCTATTTGTGCCACTTGTGTATTTGGTTTGCAGAGGTGGGGGGAGGAAAAGTCTCTAATACAACTTATTTTTTTAAATTAACCTATTTAAAACTATGGATGCCGACTTTTCAGTAGTCTTCTGGGGGCTGTTACAAAGGGGCCCTGGTTGAAATCTATCTGAAGGGAGTTAACCACAGCCCTTTGCTCACACATGTGGTATAATGTAGGCTCTTTATTGCTTTTCTTTACTCCCTACCCCCCCACACACACATTTAAGATACGCAGAGTAGAGCTTTTCTAAATATCTTACAAGTGCGTGTGTGTGCGCGCTGGATTTATGGCAGAGAGGGGAACCTACTTCTGCCCTCAATTAACAAAACCCACGAGCAAACGGGACTCAACACCAAGCCCCACAAAAGATCCCAGGAGGGGGTTGCTGGAACAGAGTGTAACACAGCCTAGTGATACTTGGAGATGACAAACACCCCGGTCTTATCAGGAAAAAAGAGGTCACAGCCCAGGATTTCTGGGGAAAGGGAGCCAGTGCACCAGGGAAGGATGCCAGACTCAAGTCTTGTACATCCCCTTCCAGTGAGGGAAAAGCTGGTCTGACCCTTTGTGTCTAAAGCTCAATCCTGCAAAGAGCTAAGGCTTGGATTCACCTCAAGGTTTTGGGCAGCCAGCTGAGGCCCACAAGCTGGTAGCAGGGTTACCTGAGACCCCTGCTGCAGTCAAAGGACAGAAATCAGCTCACTCAGGCCTTAGAACTCCCCTCCAACATCTCCTGGAGGCTTTTATGCTTCTCTGCTGCCTGTCCAAACTCCGGGGTTCAGGCTGGGTGTTTGCAAGCCCAGCAGCACGTCCTCCTCTGCACCAGGCCCTGCTGCAAGGCAGGGCTTTGGGCCGTGAGTGGGATGAGCCACACTTCATCTGTCACAGCCAAAGACAGAGCACTGGGAAAGGAATACTTGGAGCAGGTACCATGGCACCTAGGACAGATGTAGGTGTTGACTTTGTGTTTTAAGAGTGATGAACAGCTCAGGCCACCTACTACACAGTGATGCCGGATTCTGGCTCCTTAACCACGGGAAAGAGACTGAGAGCTGTGCTTTAATCCTCCAATCTTGGCACCTCATTGTCACACCCACCTCTTCCCTGTGACCATCAAGAGCAGCCAGGATCCAGGATCACTGGATGGGAGATCAGCTGAACGTCTGCTCCCTGTCACACCAGCTGCCCTGAGAAGGTCCTCGATCCTCTCTAGCCACCCCTCACCTTACTGTCAAGATTTCCAGTCTTCAACAGCAGCTTTTTCAGATGCCTGGAGGTGTCACACGTTGGGTGGCATCATGACAGGACAGCAGCTCAGCTGGTGTAAGCCAGCCCCGAGCAGCAGAACCCACCAGTTGAAGATTTAGCTCAAAGTTGGCATCCCAATGCTTAAGATTCCACAAACTGCAAATCCAACCTCATTTTTAACCTTGTGGGTTTTTTGGAGCTCTGATTTGCTGTGCTAATGTGCTTTTAACGTTGTTTTTTCCTTGGTATGTGTGTTATATTAGCACACACGCACCCTGTATACGCAGAAAGTCTATAAAACAGGGCACTCGTATAATTTTAAAATAGACAAATCAGTTTAAAGCATTAAAGTAAATCTGGTAAAAGAAAATCTCTCCTGGGTTGACATTTTGTTTGCCAAGTTTTAGCTTGGAATGAATTTTTATGACTGAGTTATAAACCCTCGAAAATAGTGGTTTATAATGGAAATCTTGACAAATCCTTAACACAGGCCCCATTGTAACATATTCTGTACATATCCCATTGATCTATGGTAATAACAAGTTTTATATAAAACATTTTAACCATGGGAGCGACGTGGTTATCTTCAGGCTTCCAAAAATACTTTTCATATAAATAGGTGGCTTTTTCAACTGGGCAAAATCAAGGAATTTAACATCAAAAATGACATCTAAATATTCATCTGGATTAAAAAAAAAAAAAAAAGAGAGAAAAAAAGTAAAAAATCACAATAATCCAGAACCCATGATGTTTCTTTGGCTGAAAAGCAGCCAGTGACTAAGCAGCAATTCTGCTCTGATATAACTCTCAATACAGGATGGGGTATTAGCCATGAGCAACAGAAATTACTTTCTTAGAGGATTAGCTGTAGGCCTGAAACAATAAGCAACTTAAAAAGCAAGCTATTCCCTCAGCAGGCAAGCTGATAAAACTGGGATACAAAGGATTTGTGTGCTAGGTCCTCAAACCCCCCTTCTCCTCCACAAGACACTTGGTGCCTTTGCTCCAGCAGCTCCTCTGAGTTGGGCTTAGCCTAGCCTTAGGCTACCTGCATGTCTAACCCAGACAGCACAAGATTTCAGCTCTGCTGAGGCCTGGGGTATGATATCCATGGGGAAAAGAAGCAGCTGGAGCTTGGCACTTTATTCTGCCCCTGGTACTGCAGTGGTGGTGATGGCGCTTCCCAGAATGGGACCAGGTGAAGGGTAGGGTAGGTGCCTTTTCCCACCATCTTTCACCCTCAACACCATGTTTGACCACCACCACCACACTTGATTCACCTCTAGACTCCAAAACACAGGAGTGTCTAGGCAGGCAGCCTCCCTGGGAATGGAGAAAGGCAAACTCTAATTTTCAAGGCAATTACATCTGCAAAAATGCTTTAGCCCGCTGACTACAAAATGCTGAGACTGCAAGTACACAACTTCAGCAGCAATAAACATTGTCCTCCTTTTTTTCTTTCCCTGGCAGTATTAGAAGTTCTGTCTCTGAAATATTGTTAAACCATGAATCTTCCCAATATCTGAAAAATTCACAGACATCATTATTTAACATTGCACTCTTCTCATTAGTTAAGGAGGTTCAAGTTCACAAGCAAGAAACTGAGGCACATAATTATGAGAAACTAGGGGTATTTGGGCTTTTTGAAGATAATTGAACCAGACATGCAGTCAAGATGCCAAGAGCTTTTTTGTGGACAGGAGTGCAAACCATTGGTTCCAGAAAGGAAGCATTTAATGTGATTTATTTGCTTTAAGGTATCACATCTTGTCTAAACAAGTTTTCCAGGCTCTCTTTTGAATCAATTGAAGAAAGCACCAACATGAGATTATTCAGACCATCCTAGAAGAGTCATGATTAATCTCTTCCTGGACATACCTATCTTTCTTTTCCTAATACAAGGGCACGTAAAGAAGCAACCCTGATAAGGCCCCTGGAAAGAGCTGAATGGCTTGTCTTGGCAAAGCAAGAATTTGGACTTGTGCCTCCATCGCCCTCGGCAAGCCTGAAACTACCTCATTTACATCCAAATAAAGCGAAAAAAATGGGTATTCTGAGTGTATATAAATGGGCATACGCTACTTGATGGACTTAAAAGTCTTTTAATCCTGCACAATTGTCCAAAATAAAGCTGCTTCTATGCACACAGATGCACGTGCACAGAGAGAAGTACAGTCGCCACAAGCCCGATTTGCCCTGAGTAACAAAAACAACTTCCTCTTCACGCAGTCATCCCAGACCATGGGCCTGAATTCCTGCACTTGCATCCAAGGGCGCGAGCCATTTCCATCTCCGATGCATTCCTTTTACTTCCATTGAAACCGATTACCACACTGCCGCTTTAGCATGAACATAAATTTTTCCGACTTAACATGTTGCTTTAGGACTTGGTTCCACTCGACAGTAGACTTCCATATGTGCTGTAATGTTTGTGTTTCTAAGCAATGCCTCGGCAACCACATCAGGGTTGCCGAAAGACGAAAACGAAAAGCCTGCTTTTTAATTTTCTTTTGCTGGCGATCTCGGTTGGAAACTCGAAGTAAAAGAAGGTCGTCTATCTTCCTCAGAAGAAATGTAGCCCATAGGGCCAACATGTTGTTAACACACACCAAAAAATATTTTGGTGGTATGTGTCTATTTTAGAAAAAAAAATAAATACACTTCACTAGGATTAAGTTGGGAGAAAAAAAAATTAATTTGCTGACACGTGAGGGGTGCAGAAAAAGATCTTGTTCTTGTGGAAAATGCCAACAGGTGTTGTCTAGGGATGTTTCTTTCTTCTTAAATGCCAGAGTATTTCCACACAAGCAGGCCTGGCAGCATCCTTTTGCATATTTTGTTGAATGCTTGACAAATTAGCTGCATAAACTCGCGTAAATTCCATTTCGCAGCCATTAATAAGTAAGAACGAGTTTATTCAGATGCCTTGACCACAGAAGAAAATAACTTCACTTTCCCCTTTTTTCTTTTTTTTTTTTTTTAAAGACTGAGATCTAAATCTCATTGCAGTCTATGGAGAGATACAGATATTTCAGGATCATTATGAAAACCTGGTCTGACACATACTATAGAATTTCACTCAGCTACTCCTGTAGCACAGTCTAGAATTTATGCTTGACTGAAGACCAGCCCCATTGTTTTGCTGGGCTACGAGAATCAAGCATTTATGCCTTAGCTCTAGAAAGCATTTAAACACATGCATAAGTCCCTCCCTAGTCAATAAAAGCACTTAAACAAATACTTTGTTCCTGCTGAAGTCAACTGGATGTTGACACAGCAAGTACCTCTCTGAGCAGAGCAGGCTGCTAATGGGGAGCCTCAGGGAGCTGCCTTACTGTACTTTGGAGCTTAGAAACGGGGATGCACTTCTTCATTTTCACAGCAACCAAACAATAGACTTTCCATCCATTGTGATGTTCAAGGATGTTGAGATTTGGTCTTGCCTGGAGCTGGGGTGCAGAGTCAAAAATATGCATATGCGCATATATTTCAGTGAAGAACAAATATCCTCAAAAGCTTCACGTCACTCTTTCAACAGTGTCCCTCTTTCAACAGTGTCCCTCAGCCAGGCCACAAGCAGGCATTTTCAATGCTTCTGTTGGGAGATATTTATAAGCAATTCAGCCTCTGCCAGTGCCCAAGTGACCACTTCCCCACATCCCTCCTCACTGCAGACACTCAGATCTGCCTATGGAAAAGGACACCCCAACTCCCACAGCATCTGCTTCCACAACACCAAATGCTCCAGTGAGAAGTATTCCCCCTGCTCCCCTCTGTCTGGTGGTTGTCCCCCTATCAAGAAGACCACTCTAAAGTAAAGCTCCAGTTCTTTGCCCTGTTGCCCCCATGGAGGCTCCCCTGGCCCTGGAGCTGTGTCTCACGGCACAGAACCGGCTCCTCCGTGCCTCAGTGAGGCTGCAGGATGTTGGTGCCTACCTCTGCCTTTCCTCTTCCCCATTTAGAAATTTATTCTAACCTCAGTGAAGTGGTTAGGGGCACTTAAGAGCCAGTTATGGCTCATTAGAGGCTGTGCTGGGTTAGTGGGAGGGAGGAAGATGCTGAGAGCTGCTATGGCCAGGTTTAGTGGCATTTTCCTCCTCCCTCAATGGTATCGGGATTCAAGGGGGCAGCAAGACCTCTGGGAAAGAATCTAAAAAGGAGCAGATGGGGTTTTTTTCTGTGGACCACAGCAACTGTGACATCTCTCCTTTGAAGCCCAGCAGCAACAGTCCAAACCCCAAATGCTGCTCCCCTCTCCCGATGGCAGCAATGGGGTGGGCTCCATGCACCACCCCCAGCACCCACATCTAGGGCAAGCAGGGCTTGCTCTGCCCATGCTGCAGGACAAAGTCCCATAGAAATGGAAGTTACTGTAATTATAGCTTGCCTGAACATATGGTTTCAGGGATCTTTCCGCGTGTAAAATGCATGAATATGCATCAAAACTAGATGTCACTGCTTAAGTTACATAATCCTGCACAAACATATATTTAAGAGGGACCCGACATCCTCTGTTTTTTAAGGGGCTTTAGCTGTGATTAATTCTCTGAGCTTATTAATCACAACATGTGTTAGTGTTTGATAAATTGCCCAAAAGTTGCATTAGCTAATAAGTATAAGAACAAAACGAAATAGTTTCATCTGTTTTTATAATAAGACAAAGAGCATCATGGGAGCATACACGGTGGTCATGAATAAAAGAGAAACATTCATTTATGATAATTGGTTTCAGCTCCCCGTTTGGCTGGTTCTTGTGACCTAAATGTATCCAGTTGTTTCCTTTCTTTCCCGTTGGTTTTTGGGTCACTCCTAATGGTTTAATTCAACAAAAAATGTCTACCATTTCCTGTAACCTCTGTCTTTTTTCATTCCTCCTTCCAAAATGTTTTTTTTCTGTGCAGCATCTAGAGAAATCTCCCTCTCTCTCTCTCCCTCTGTTTCCTTCCAAGTGAACAAAGTCAATATTGTTGACAGAGAAAAGGTTTAACTCCAGGCAAAAGGAAAAAAAAAAGTAATAGTCATTTATTTGTCTCCACTTCTGAGTTCACAAGGGTTTTTTGTTTGATCCTGGCGGTCAAGACTTTGACACGGAACATGCCCCCTCTGACCATGAACAATTTATGGAGGGAGAAAGAGACAAAAATCCTCATTCATGTTTAAGAAAGCAAAGGAAATGGCTGTAGATTAATATTTGTGCATTTGTAGCAAAATTTCTGATAGGTCTGTAACACATTCAACCACCCTAGTTGAGAAACACAAGAGGCAAAACTCAGCCCTGGAGAGTTGAGTTTTGTTACTCTTGGACACCTTTCAAAACATCAGCCCTCATTCTGCTTTTCTTAGGGCAGCTTTTTCCTCCAGCAGAGAGTGAAAAACGTCGTATGGCATTTGCAAGGAGGCGGCGCACACTGGCAGGGGTTACCTTGAAGCACAGGCAGGGAGCACTTGCCACGGTCTTCCCATTTGCACTCATGCCTGATACTCCCTGAACACTGCAAAGTGCTTTTACATCTCCCATTTACCCTGCTCAAAGTGACAGGGAATGAATTTTCTAGCACGAGGCTCTGGGTTCAAGCCGGTGGGAGATGTGGTGCAACGCAGCACTGGGATGCCAGAAGGGCCTTAGCAGGGATACCCTAATCATGTGCCATCAGGAGCCCCTGTTTCACCACATTAAAACCTTTGGGGCTGAAATTCTCCTTTGCCAGGTGCCTGCCTCCAAGCAGAGTTTACTGTGAAATGACAAGGAGGGTGGGAGAGGGGGAGGCCTGGCAGTTTTCCAACACAAGATTAGAGAAAAGTGCTTAGTCGATATAAAAATTCTAACAATTATTTTTTTGGAGTCGCTCTCACGCCTCCATCTTCTGGAAAGGAGACTGGAAATTTGGTGTCACCCTGGGAACAGGGATGTGCCTTTTACATCCAATTTTGGCAAAGTGAGAAGCCTTTGAATACATCCCACTGAAGATTTATGAGCCTTTGGGAGAAAAACCTCTACAGATTTTGTCTGCCTTGATCTCGCTCCATTTTGGGGCTTCTAGGGCTTGCTTCTTCTGGGGATTGCTCAGGACTTTCCTTGATATAATTCCTTTCTTGGCTGCTGAACACAGCTGTGGCTCTGGGCACCAGAAGAGAGCAAGAAAGCCATCCCTGTCATCTCAGCCCCTGGGCTCCCACCACTGCCCAAATCAAGCAAAGAGGAAAGTAACAGAACTGCAGAGCAGGAGAAATGGGGCAAGGACAAGGGAGAAGCCAAGAGCAAACACCTAGTGGGAGGGACTGATCCCATAGGGATGCTTGATATGACATCAGGGAATTGGGATGAGGCAGAAAAATGAGCCAGGATGGTCTGGCAATGATATATAATAAAGGCAAAGATAAAGCATATGCACAAGGGAGGTGATGAAGGCCACAGATCAGGGCTTGATTATCATGTTTCAAGGCTTCTGAATTTCATCTTCAATTTCTCATGTAAAGCAGTTTGTATCTGTAATCATTTCTGGAGTACCCCAAGCTCTCCACCAAACACACCAGGAAACCAAACAGCAAAGCGTCTGTCTCACTGCTACACCAAACACCCACTGAAACAGCTGACAGGCTAAAAAGAATGGCAGGAAGACATAACGAGAGGGCAGAGATAGCCAGATTAGAAAACGCCATAATTTTGAGTATGCTGATGGTGTGCCTGAGGTGTAGTGAACTGCAGCAGTAAATCAAAGTCTGCTCCCGGAACTCTCACACGGCTGCTATCCAGAGACCCTCTGGCTGGAAATCATTTCCCCACAAAATCATGGGTATGACATAAATATTCATATGATTTTAACTATACAATATCTAGGAAGATTTTAACCCTTAAGAATCATCGTTCCTTGCAACCTTGAGCAGCAGAAATTCTAGCTTTCTGTTGCTGAAATCTGTACTTGCCCATTGCTTTACACACCTCAGAGGCTGAGGCTTTCAGAAAAGAAATCCCAGCTGGAGAAACTCCTGCTGAACTTGTGGGCATCACCAACACTTTACAAAGTGGTACTACCCATTCTTAAGCATGCAGTGGAGGCTGGGAGCATAAATGTGCTCAGGATATGATAGGATACATTTGGAGAGGACAGCTCTATCTGCAGCTAGTAAACACTGAGGTCCAAGCACAGATTGCATCACGTGCAACTGCTGGAGGATGCTGGAGGACTACTGCTGGCAGCTGGGTCCAGGACCTCTCCATCAGGGCAGGTTTCCTACTCTCTAGAGAGGCTGCCCACAGCTGAGCTCTTTGTCACAGCCTGGATCTGGGATGACCAAGCCTTAGCTCTTGGGCATGGCAACTCACATGTGCCATCACCGAGGGTCATGCAGAGACTCTCCTGCCTTCGGGGGAGGAACAGCCACTGCCTCCCCTGAAATAGTCCCACCTTGGCTGCTCTGGTTTGGGGATGTATTTGACACCACCCCCATGCCCTCTGCAGCATCACCCAGCACAGATAGAGCCTCGGAGAATTCAGCTGCAAATCAATGCACCTCCCCTACCAGTACAACAAAGCTTGTGACTGCGGGAAGAACAGCGTGAGGAAGGGCCAGAAAACTCCTTACATGTCAGAAAATTAAAACCCACTGTCTAGACAAGAGATCAGGAATTATCTTAAGTTTCAAGCAGTGATAATTGACCAAGGGGAAGGGGAAGGAAAAAGGAGAAAGCCTTTATTGACAAAAGGGATGATTCTTTTTGGGTACCTCATACCAACAAGGGGAAATTACATGATTTCACTGTCAGTACTGCCGAAAGATGACTGCAGCAAGTTTTGTTCCTAGTTCTGCACCTTCCTATCATGGAAAGCCCATGTGTTTTATCACATACAGTCCTAGTGCCAAAACTTCTCAAAGGAGACAGGTTTGTTACCGCACAGGACACCTGCTTTGTGTCTGCATGCACGAGTCATGAATGAACACAGGATTGACGGGAACTACAAATCTTAAAATACGATGGGCATCAAAATGTTATTGCATCCTCTCAACAGCTTCAGAAAACTGTTTTTCTCTAACGTTATCAAACCAGGGATGAGAGTGGAGCCAACTTCTACTGGATAATCACAGAAAAACACTACACCACAGACTTTCCAACAGAACAGACTGAGTACCTTTGTGGGGGAAAACTAGCACAGCATAGAATACTCAAACCCATTATGAATAAGGTTTAACATCCAAATCTGCAGCTACTCCAGAAATACAAAGATATACCTTTAGCAATAGCTCTGGTTCAGTCTACCCCACTTATCTCAATAACACTTTAAGATAATCTGCATTCTACACAAAAGCAGGCGTGACAGCAAACTTTGCATTACAAAGCACTTCTGTTCCCTGTTTTAGATTATGACATCTCATTCTTGAAGGGGACTTTTGCACATCTCCCAGCTACACAAAGGTTCTACATAGATGTTGGTGTGTGGGTTTAGCTGTGAGAAATGACTGGCTTTAAATCTTATCAAATTATTTCAATTGCATTAATTAAGCAGCTTCCTTATATCCCCAAACACACCCAAGTAACCATGCAGCTCCAGGAGTACTGGATTTCCATCTTTAGAGATGCTAGGGTGAGCCTTTCCACTCATACTGAATTGACCATGAAATAAAAAAAGCTCACTTTCTCCTCAAGTACAAAGAATGAGGCTACTGTAAATAAGGCTTGGGCTGGATCTTGCTCTGCACAGGGCTCTGCACAGTTGCTCTCATCTCCAGCTTACACACACTGAGTGTATGAAAACAGCTGTGCCATTTTTCCGTGTCATTCCACTCAGCCATGTGCTTTTGAAATGGTTCCATTTCATTATATGCCCGATATGCTTTCTCCTGTTTCTCTGTTGCACCAAATAAAAGATACCTCTAATCTAAAATAAAAAAACAAATCCCCAAACAAGTGACTCTTGCACGAACACATGAGCACGTTCTACCATATTCCTTTTATTTTCCTCATTTATTGACCTCCTCTCTGTGCTACCCAGTTCACTGAAGGGTGTGTTAACACACACGGCATGTCAGTGTATTTTCACGGGTTGGGATTTAGGCGTGGTTTTGCATATGAGAGTAGGAATTGCTCGCCTTGCAAGCTATGTGGATGACATGCTTCTCATCATGACAGACAACCTGCTCTGTCCCCAGCTGCAGGGTGCTCCAGGCACACATTCCCTTCCTTCTGCCAGGGGCTGGGGCTTCTTTCACAGGTGCCAATGGCAGTGTGGGGTGGTTCACCTGATGTTTCCAAGTCTAGCACCAGGCTGTGGTTGTCATGACCCTGTGAAGAGCAGCTCAGCCAAAAGGCAGAGGGACAGGATTTATAAAACATCCAACAGAAAAGAACTCCACTCCTGCAGTGTGGTCGCTCTCCTGGCACTGCAGCCCCTCAGAGACTACTAAAACTGAAAAGTCATTCATAGAAAGGAGCTCCAAAAATACACAAGTCTTAGAGAAAACCTCTCCCGCCTTTCAAGGGACTCCTGTGTGGGATTAGGGGTACCCCCACTTCACACCCAGCACTGTGTTCCAGGCACAAGGAGGGTCTGCAGGAGGGACCATCCCACAGCATTCTGAGCCAGCTGCAGGTGCAGCACTGGCTCAACCCAAAAACGGGGTCAGAGTGCAGAGCAAAGTGCTGGCCTGGTGTCTTCACAAGTTTTGTTTTAAAGGTCTGCAGTTTTTCACACCTCAGTCCAGCCAGGCAGGCAGCAATGCCAAAAGATGGCTGTGCAAACTCCTCTTGCCTGCTGTATGGAGGAACTGGGATTAACACAGCATAGGATAGCAAAATGCTCCAGTGTCCTACAAGTAAAGGGTAAGAGATGGAGGTGACAACCCAGAAATGCTGGGTTTTGCCATCTTACCAACCTCAAGCCTAACTTAAAACCATAGTCAAAATACTAATGATAAAGCAAAAGCCTCTGCCAAAAAATATAGGCAGGACATTCCTGCCAGAATATATGTTAAAGAAAGACACACAATTATTTTTTAGAGTTGCTGGCACAGTGCTTTCAGGAAACCTTTCCCTTTAAACACTAAAATTAAACAAACACATGAAACGCAGGGAGAAATGTAATTACTTTATAGCTTGACTTTGGTCTATTGCCTCGGGTATCCAGTTCCTTTTCTTAGTGATGTGGAAACTCAAATTCCCCCCTAACAGTGTCATTAATTCCTTTGCCTGGAGAGCCCAGCTTTCCTGCTGCATTTTGCATCAGGAAATCCCAGCTGCCCGCACCTTGCTCTGAAAACGGCTCTGCAGGTGACAAAGGAGCTCCTGCCCTGCTCCCAGCACAGGAAGGGGGCAGGAGGGCTCCCCTATCCCCCCTGAAAGGAGGGGATTAAAACAATTGGGTTGCCAAAAAAACAATTAAAGACCCAGGCGAAGATCTAGCTCCTCTGACCTCCAGCCCTCCCAAAACTACCCTCGCCTGCCAAAAAAAATGACAAGGGGTGTCTATTTCTGCTTGCCTTTTTCCTAAGAAAAACACCTCCCCCTCTCCCTCCTCATGCCCCCCCATGGCTCTTCCTCCCGCACACAGTCGGGGCTGGCTAAGGTTCATGCTAAATGAACACCCAGTCCTAAAACACACCCGGGACGGCATCCAAAGGCTACCAGAGGCTGTCGAGAGACTCCCGCTGGTGTGGGCGAGCTCATGTGCCCCCCACTGACCACCCGCCCTCAGGCCAAGAGCAGCTTCAATGCCCTGGAGAGAAAACAAACAGGTTTGGGGGCGCACAGGGAGCCCCGTGGGAGCAGAAGCGTCTCTCCCGTGCTTACCTTCCCCCTGCCTTGCCTTGTGGGATGCTGAGGAAATCCTCACCTCTCTGTGCCAGCCTGACCGGGTGGCCATCCTAGCTCCTTCCCCGTGCCCAGGCAGCTGCTCTCGAGAAAAGTTTTCTTGGGCACTGCCAGGAACATCCCAGCTCTTTTCCGACTGAAATGTTCCGAGGTCGGTCCTGGAAGCAGCCCCGTAGCTGCCTGCCCTTTGCAAGCTGTCATGCAGTTTAGCAGGAACCCAGCCGGACTGTGTGAGTTTATATCCACCCCTGTGACACACACACACACACACACACACACAGAATGTGCCTGGCATCTGAAGCAGCCGATGCTGGATTTATCCCTTCCCTTGTTGCCAGTGACTGACATAAGTGCCGGGAACTCTTGGTGGAAAACTGCTTATGAGCTTTGGGCCTGATCCAAACCCCACTGAAGACAAAGGAAAGACTTGTGATTGCTTTGGAGCTGGCTTTGGATCAGTCCCATTATCTCTGCCCCGAGAGCAGTGTACAAACAAAGCAGCAAGGGCTGGGGCACTGTAAGCCCGTGCCCAGAGGCCCATCTCATCTGAGGAAAGGAGAAGCAGGGAGGTGCATCAGAGCCTTCCTTAAAACGTCCACCCAGAGCCCTCCCACGCGGGGCATAGCCTTGGGAACTGAACATGATCACACCCCTCAGCCCTCACTGTGGGTGGAGATGCCCTGCTCAGGCGCAGACATCCAGATTTCCCTGCTCAGAGTTGGTATCAGCCGTACAAAACATCCAGAGCCAGACCTACATCCAGACTTCAATTGTGCAAATCATCCGCCTCACAGGCTGAGTCTGCTTTTACCTGTCAAACACCATCAGTTTGCACACTCCAACACTGAGCACATTCACGTGTCCCACAGGACACAAGTGTCCCCATGAGCTCTTCCCATTCCAAGACAGACCAAAAGAGTAACACTCTCAGACTCCCACCCACCTAAAAATCCACAAAACCATTTGTTTTGTCAACAACTAAGCAGCAATTTGCATTCTTCCTGGGTAAAAGGCTGCCTGCAGAACTGAAAAATGATTTGACACTGTTTCATTCCACTTCTCCCGGCAGCATTACCTTTCTCTTCATTTACTAAAAGAAGAAAAAAAAAAAAAGCTGAAAAAATAAATTGTTAAGTCATGCTTTTCTATTTTAGGGTATTTGTTGTAACTATATAAGTCTTTTTTCCCACTGGGAGAATAAATGAGAACCATGAATCACACAAACTTACCTAAGAAAAGTGCAAAACAATTCTCTGTCCTGGGATTACAGAGATGATGACTCATGACCCTTTCTTGTAGAGTTTAGGCTACACAACTTTTGTAGCATAAACCGATTTCCATTGGAGGTAACGGGGTTTTTAACCAATACCCTCCCACCTGTGCCAGTCCTTAGTGTGGAACCAGTTACACTACGACAGCTCTTCTTGGGAAACTGGCAAATGGCTTCCTTGCACCCCAAGTTTAAAAACACATGTGAATTCCTGCATTTTAACAGACTACCATGTGTCAGTGGAATGACAATAAACAGCAATGTGGGCGTCCTTCAAAGGAGAGGAGCAAGAGCCAAAATGAGTTGCCCTTGGCTCTTTGTGCAGAGGCTGAGGCTGTGATCTGGCTTGTGTCTGAGGTGGGCTCAAACCCTGCAGCAATTGCCTGGCTCAGCAGTGGCTGGGAAGGTGTGACAATGCACTGCCCTGCTGTAGAGCTCACCCCAGACAGTGCTAGCCTAAGGCTGGCACAGCTTAAGCTGTGCTTAGATACCCTAAAGAGGGTAACTCTGGGGAGCAGAGCAACCCCAACAAGTTTCAAAGTCTGTTGACATTTTTGTGATGCTGAACTCTGAAAATCGCAGCTGGTGTTGGAGGTCGGGTAATCCCAAGCTTGAAACACACAACACTAAGTTATTTTTCAATCCTGGCTTGAACTATAGCTTTGCAAAAGCCTGAGTCTCTAGGATTTCCCACTCCTCATCCAAAGAAGTGGAGAAGAGAAATTGAGGATTTAAAGGGAAATAAGTTAAACCTCATAGCATGCAAAATGAATTCCCTAACCAGAAGGGTCTTGCCACATCCTCAGAATGGTGTCACGGCTTGAAAACATGCCTTGTTTCTAAGCTCATTTATTTGCTAGGAAAACTCAGCCACTAGTATGTCTTAAAGAAATCCCTAGAAAGGCATCTGCAAACAGTTGCACTGAAGTTTCAATTGCTGAGTGTAATTCACGGCAGAGCGAAACCCTGGAATCTCTGTGAGTGCAGGGCACAAATAGCTCAAGGAGGTGTTTGGTACGAAGGAAATGGTGATGCTTCTTCCATTTCCCATGAATATCATATGCACTGTTTCAGCCATATGTTGTGTTGAATCTGCCACATTCTTCGGTGGTGGGCACAGATGTGGACAGATCTGACAGATCAGGGTCTTAGGGTCACACAGGAGTAAATTGGGGGCAGATGATTTGAGCGTCACAACTTATTTTTAGAAAAAAAGAAAGGGGGGAAAAAGATTGCTAAGAATCATTTCTACCATGTGTCCGAACAAGAAACGCATTTATCTCACCTAGTAAAAACAAAGAAGAGTTTCTCTCAAATAAGGAGTTTGTTTTAAGAGGCTAACAAAGATTGTTCTATGCACTCTATAGATCACAGGTGCTGCAGGGAAACATAGACTTTGCCATGTATTTCCGTGCTTCATTAACATGTATTATTTTCAGACGGTCTCCAACAGTGCTCCAGCTTTACAGGCACAGAAGTGACTCCTTTGACAAATAAGCAAAGTTTCTTCTCAATTGCCTGGCTTACCCTGTTCTCTGGTTATTCCTCTGATTAGTGCTATTTTGCTTACATGCACACTGTGGGTGATAAAAGACATCAAGGAAATGGAAAACCCTTTCCCAAGAACATCACCACTGCTAGAAGATGGAACAGAAAACAAGGAAAAAGGAAATCAATGCTTATTCAAACCCTACAGGCCACCAAAATATAGCAAAAATGTAACAGATTCCTTCACGTCTATTATTTATGCTCATAAGAGCATATTACACACACACACTTTCTGCCTCCTGCTGTACAAAGTTTAAAAGCAGGGAGTGAGGATGAGGTCACATTTCTTCATGAGGCTCACAAACTGCACTGCCCAACATTCCCTCGTATGAGATGAGGCTCTGCAAAGCCAAGGCAGAATTCAAACCCAAACTGCATTTGCCAAAGAAGGGCAAGGAGAGTGTTTCACAACACTGCCTGCCACAGGATGGGGCTTGCAAAGGCTGCTTTGAGAAGGAAACCAGAAGAAAACCCTGGATGCACTGGGATGGTGAGGACAAGGTGCAGATGGCAGGAGTGTCCCAGCCAACCCAGTCACATAAGTCTTTGTGTTATGGCCATGACCAGTCACTTGCAGTGGATTTTTCCAGGCCATCAGCTCAAATTACTAATAGCCAGCATGGGACATTTTAGTTGTATCAAGCAGACATTTACCCTGCTAGGAACAAACCAACCCAGGCCCCAGACACATTGGAAATTGCTCAGAGAACAATGTCACCCCTTTGCTCCCCAAGTCCAGTGCTCTCCTGAGCCCAAGGAGGAATGGGGTGAAGCTGATCTGAAAGCAGAGCTGGAGATTTTCCATTTCCTCTTACAAGTCACTGAGGAGTTGTAGGTGCAATCAGTTATATTTTTTTCCTATATTTTCCCTGTCTGTTTGGCTAAGAATAAATGGCCTGGATTGATAAAGCCTAAACTACTGATTTTCCTGCACCTTGAGGTTTCTCACAGGCTGCTTCTGGTTCTTCAGAGGGGTCACACCAGCTGGCAGAAGGATTCAGATGGGATTTAAGCTGTGTGATGCTGGGCCAAAACTGTGTTAAGTTGTGATTAAATTGTTGGAATAGGGATCAGAAAGCCTGGTGTGTTAGGTAACACACCTGGACATTCCAGCCTAGCCATCCAAGCTCTGAGCAGGGATCATGTCACTTAAATACTTTGCCAGTTGAGATTCACAGTGCTGAGAAGGTGACAGGCAGGTGGAGAGGGTGGTATTTTGGTGGCCCAGTGTTTGAGGTCTTCATGAGCACACCAGGGCTGTGTTTTGCTCAAACCCCTGGCACTGAGCACTGGAGTCCAGACAGGACTGCTAGATGAAAACAGAAGCCAGACAGAAGATGGGGTGCTACAAGAATTGAAGACACTTCAAGCTGACTGTTCTGTTCTGTGGGATTTGTTTTTAGCTGGGTCAGCTTCCTGACCTGGAGAGCAGAAGATTCCACATACAAGGCAGGGGACAGGAGCAGATACCCAGGGTAGGGAAAAAGTAGAACCACCACTTTCAGAGGCAGTATGAGTTTATTTCAGATGAACCCAGCCACTTTAATTGCATTTGCCCCTAAAACCTGGTGATTCTGAGCAATTCCCATTAGGCAAACAAATAACCAGGCATTTCCCTCCTGGAGAGACATTTACTCCATGCAGGGTAGGCAGAGACCAGAATAGGAGTCCATGAATCCCTACCATCCCTCGCAGGGTAGAGCTGCTTCCCAGGACCGAGAAATTCAAACCAAGATAAGATTTGAGAGGAAGTTTGTTCTTTGTTGCTGGCTTTTCTCGCTAACTGCTGGTTTCGATTACTTCTGTGTTCAGTTGCTTTGTGGCACATCAAATAAGCAAAGGTCCCCTAGAAGCTCCTGCATCAATTTTGTTTTCCTCCACGTGAAGAACAGCCTACCAGCCTTTAAATGCATCCCCTGCTGGCAGAGAAGAGAGGTAGTATTTTACACAGCCTCACCACCCCCATATAGTCGTACCTGGTCACTTCTGGACACGTGCAAACAGCATCACAAAAATACGGGGTTTTGCAAGATTGTCTGGTCCATCCCTTTGAGTGCAGCAAACAGCACATGACAGATATCTGACAGATCTGCTTTCAGAATCCTCCTATGGTAAGAGAAGCCACAGTTTCACTCACCTTCCCAACAGAAAGCTTTTCTCTCCTGTCTCTCCAGTAATGATCCAAGCTCCCCATCGCGTCTGCTGTGCTGCCAGACTGCAGAGAGGAAGATTTCCTTGCCCAGTGGGATGACCTGCTACCTATGTGCTGTTTTCTCTATTCTCCCTTCAAGATAGTAAAAGAGGAATAAAGAAGTAGGTGGGAAAAGAGAAATATAAACCATGACAGGAAAGAAAACCAGGACATGTTTATGGGGGACAACCAACTGCCTTCCTCCTACAAATGACACCATCCAAAATCTGTACTGGCACTTTTAACAGCTGAGGGTAGAAGAAGGGGTAGTTCAACTCTCAACTCTGCTGAAAACTCCCTTGCAAGTCTTGAAAATAAGTGTCCATACTTCAGAATGCCTCCGTTTGGGTCAATCTGCTGCTTAAAAAAAAAAAAAAAAGCTTCACAGGATTGTTCAAAGCTTAAATGAGCATTTGAAGAGCTCTAGCAGGAATGAGATGAAGGGTACTCTCAGAAAGACAAAGCACTATCATCATAGAGTGTAATCTTGATGTTTTTTATGAGCAAGCATAAGATTCCAGCAGTAATCTTTAAAGCAACATCCATTATCTGGAAAATTAGCTTTCAGCTAATGGTCTGTTACAGGTCACACTTGGTAAAACTCCACGCACATTTTCTTCCTTTTTCCCTTAAAAGCACTTGGAAATCCTGTGACAGCTGTCTGAGGGGAGCAGCCTGGCTGGCTGATGGCACACGGTGACTTGGAGAGATGAGGAGGAGCGTGCTCCCATCACACAGCGGGTGAACCTCCAGCCTGGCACCATGAACCCCTTAAGATGCCTCCACAGGGCAGAGATCTCACCCAGTCACATCTCACCCGGCCTGCAGAGCCTGCTGGGGCCAGGCACTCTGTATTAGGACTCTGGCTGGCGATAAGGGTCAGTCTTAGACACCTCCTTAGCAGGACATTTGGGCGGCAAAAAGCAGGAGGTGGTGTTCTCCTAAATGGATTTCTTTCGTTTGAGACTCCCTGAAGACCTGCCTGAGCCAAAGTGCCTGGAGAGGGGGATGAAACCTCACCTAGCCAGGCTGAGCCCCTCAGCACCCTTGATGCACTTACTGCTTGTCTTTCCAGAGACTGTGCTCTCCCAGGTGAGGAACTCTGTGAAGATCACAAAAAGTTCAAATGGGAGCTGAAAGCACCAAATCTCCCTCCAGCCTCAGCAGTTCAGCACCCACCTCCCTCCCAGCTGCTGAACCTTTGTGGGGAGCAGCCCCTCTCCCAATATCACCTAAAAATGCCCTACTTGAAAGAGTCTTTGCTCCAGGGAAGCCCATTCCTTGCTGTGGCCACCCTCTCTGGCTGTCTCATGGCACACAGAGTGACCTTCCCCACATCACACAAAGGCGCCAGTGCTTTGTGCCCACCAAACACTGATGAGGGACCACAAGCAGTGGCCACCCCTATGGAGGGAGCTCCAGAGTCTAAGTCAGATGGTGGTCTCCCTGTAGGCCCTGGAGATCCATCCCTTCTCCTGGAAGAACAAAGAGCTAATTCACTGACACCAGTGTGCAAAGCCAAGAAATCCTACTGGTGCTGCTCAGAGAGAGGGGAGCCAAACTCAGCAGCAAATAAAAGGAGAAAAGAAGACCAAAGATGACTATTACTATTTAACAGCTTTGAGGCTGTGCCTTTACTGAGCAGAGGCAGCACCAGGGTGAGGAGCTCAAGAGCCCAGAGGGCTGAGCTGGCTATGTTGGGCAACATGGCCATGCTCCTGCCCAGCTCTGCCATCATCCAGGGCTGCTTGTGGCCCTGGGAAACAGCCTGGTTCCAGCCTGGATGAAACAACTGGTTCATTTCTTTGGGTGTAGAGCCAGCCCTGATGTTTGGGTATTAATGGCTTCGAAATATCATTTCACAGCCAGCAGTGCATGGCTCAAAGAGCACAGTCCGTGATGGGAAAGTGGGAACCTCCATGCCACAGCCACATGGGTTTGGGTCTCAGCTGAACAATCTTTCATGGTGAAAAATATGGATAAAAGGAGAAATGGGCAGAGTTTGGTTTGGGTCTTTTGCCTGAATGAAAAGAAAGTTATTCCTCATTTTAATATCTTTGTCATTGTATGCCATACTGGCCAAAATGTTATGTCATATTTCTAAAAACCAGCCATTTTGAGTTCTTGCTTGCCAAAAGCAAAGGAAGCAAAGGATGTTTTTACAGCTTTTTAAAACCAAAGCCTCATGGGGGAAAATGAAAATTTTAAATACAATTTTTCCCCTTCTATTTACTTTGCTAAAAAATGGCTTTCTACTGGGAAAGTGATTAAAATTAAAACCAATTGTTGAGTCACTCCTCCAGACTTCTCATGGATTTGCTGTAAACTCAGCAGACATAAAAATCTCATTCATACTATGAGGGGTCTTTCCAATTTTCTGAAAGTTTATGGCACTGCAGCAGGGCTGACACTGTTGTTAAACAAGCTGAAGCTAAATCCTGGGTTTGAAACCAGCTGATAGACAATCTCAGAGGAAACAACATCACTTTCGTAAAGTGCTATTCTGCTTCTTCCCTCCAAGCTTGGATTTAATGATTTATTTACAATATGAAGTGAAGTACTTTCATTTGTTAGAAGGACAAGCAAAGCCCTGGCTGCAGTGTGAAGACAACCTGGTGTCTTCCCACCTCTTCCAAGGATTACTTGGGTGGACTGGTAGCAGCTTTGCCCCATAGTCCCAGGCTCTCTGCAGCAATGTCAGGGTGAAGACACCCATCCAAGCTCCTTGGGGAAATCCACACTCACTGTCCAAATAGAGCTGAAGGTCAAGGATTTTCCAAACTGCATCCCTTTTCCAGTTGCAGCATCTCCAAACCCACTGCCTCATAAAACTTGCAAGCAGACTATGAACAAATTGAGAACTGCAACAAGACCTCCTATAAGTGGAGTAATTCCAACTCTGGTTGCAATCTAATCAAGTTTATACGATGGCTGCTGGCCGACACTGGGGAAAGAAAATGGAGGAGAGAGACCCGAGACATTTCCATTTGTCTGGGTGAGACAGTTTTCTGCTTCATGCAAAGCTTCTGAGCCTCAGGGACTCCATCTGAGGTCCTGCTGCCTGTTTTGTCCAAGGAGAAGAGAGCTAAAAAGCCAATGGTCTTGATACAAAGAATGGCTAAGCAGGCCTCTGGCTGGAAAAAAAGATACATAAGAGGAAATCTGAATTGTTTGAACAAAATCCTGGGTTGGACAAGATGTAGTTGTTCACGATCTCTTCCAACACCAGAATTGGAGTTCCTAGAGCAGGAACATAAAATTAAACTTCCAAAGGTTCGAAGGTGGCAGGTTTAAAGCAAACACAAAGAAACAGTTTGGGTGGTTCAAATGCAACTTGGAGTTGAGTTGTGGCACTCTGTCCCAGGATGTACGATTAACTGATAATACAGCTTAAATGGAGACCGACACAAGTTCAAGAAAAAAACAAAACCTGGGATTTGTTAAAGAAGCTTAAATCACCTCTAGTCCAGGAGGTCCTTGGGGGATGCAGAGTATTTGGAAGTGTCCTGCATGCTTGCCCTGCATCTTTTCTCTTCTGTTTGCACCCACTTGCAGCCTCAGCCCAAGACAAGATTCGTTATTAGATGAACACTCAGGGTGTCCACCCCTAGGTATAAGATCAAAGTCCTGAACTGCTCTGTGGAGGCATGCCCAGGCCTCAGCTGCCCCCGTGCCTGGAGATCGTCTCACCACCTCCAGAGAAGCTGCCCAACTCCAAATGGGGCACAGTGGGAGTTAATGTGTTGAAGATGTAGAGCTGCCTCACACCCTACTCTGACAGACATGGACCTGCACAGAGCCAGCCAGCAGATTCCTGACTGACAGCTTCACAAACGATAAGCCATTTAAAATTAACCACACCAACTATCAAACTTTTCCTACAGTGGAAGTACCTTTTTTGGGGACAAGGACAGCAAGAAAATAGCCCTGAGTATAAAGACACTCATCCCGTAGGAGCACTCTGTGCCAGAAAACTCTCTCCACTGGCATGCACATCCCTGCCTCTCCAGGGTCCTTTCAGGTCCTAGACTTCACTCTGAAACCATGCAGGAGTACACTGGGGACCATGAGAATTAAGGTTTTCCTGGCCTTTGTGTTCATGGGTTGGAGGGAAAACCAGATGATATTAAAGCTTTGACTTGTTTCCAGTTTAGCTTCCTACTGCAGTCACAAACTGGGATTAGCAGCCTGAGTATGCAGGCACAATCCTCCAGAAACATCTCAGCTGCAGTTTTTAGCTACAAGTTATTATCCCCTTGCTACTCAGATCCACGTCCCAGTGCTTTCCTCAAGACCTCATTCCCCAAGCCACACAAAAGACTCCCTAGAACTCAAAGCTGCTCTGGGTATGTCACGCTTTGCCAGCACACAGGGAAAGGAGCAGCAGGTTATACACATAACACAGCTTCCAACAGGGCTCGGCCATGGAAGGTGTATAAAATGGTATTAGCAACAACTTGGTAAAAAGGAGCCATGTTGGTGTCACGGAGCACAATGAAAAGCATAATTGGTTACAGCTGACAAACACAGAATTGCATTAAACAGAACATTCGATGCTGGGCCATGGTTTACATCAAATTGTCAATCTCAATATGGCAATCCCCTAAAAGGGCCACTTTTTTTGTAAGCCCTCAGGAAACATAGCAAATCATGGCAACATGTTTATAGTCTTCAAATGCCACACAAGGAACCTGATATGCATCTTTTACGGTGGGATATACTGGAGGGTGTTTCAGCGCGTCCATACTCATTTTCCAAATACATTTCACAGCCTCGTTAAGCCTTCCCGAACCTCTCAAAGATCGACTTCTAGGTGAAGCTGTGGAGTGGACAATCATCAAGGCCAAACTCACTCAATAAAAGTGAGATCATTTGCCTTATCTCTGTGTTGCTTTCTATCTTCAAGTCTGGCAATGAAGGCTGGAAACAGCAGCAACAACACACAGATCTTTACAGCCTGTCCTGAACTTCGCTGTCTGCTGCTGCCATATCAACTGCCCTTGGACTTCGGCACAAAACTTGACACCAGTAACCACAGTAGAAGGTCAATGATATTTATGTCCAAACAAAAGGGTTTTTCTGTGCTTATTCTGGCTGGAATTCAAGTTATTCCAAGATGGTTTGTGGTTCCTGCACCTATTTACACACCAGATCCCTTGGGGAAGGGGCAGGTTTGCATGGTGCCTGTGACAGCCAAGTCCTGATGCTACCTGAACATTCTGCTGCCTGTCATAAGAGCAAGGGCTGGGTCAGACAGAGATGGCACCTCCAGCACAGTCAGAACCATTTTGAGTTTGGGAAGATGCACCAGGTCTTGCTGCACTTAGAGCAAACTCTGCCATGTTAGGATGTTTCATGAGCGGCAGAGCCTCTGAAATACATTGTCCTGAGATGTTTGTGCTTTAGATTCTCCAGTGTCTTATACTCAGGCTGAGCTCAGGGTGCAGGTCTTGCAGGGGAAGCTGTGAGTCTCTTTCCTTCACCCAGTTTCAGGTTTTCATGAATCTGGTAAGCAGTTTTTTAAGGTATTTTTAAGACCTTCAGCTAGGTGTCAGTTTTTCCACCAGCTCCATCAGGTCGGTGGAAATGAGGACAAATAGACAGACTACATACTGGAATAAGGTAAGCAAACTAAAAATTCACAGTTTAATTTTCAACTTCAGAAGAACAGAATAACTTACAGCAGGAAAAAACATTTTACAAACTCAAACAAGCTGCTTAAAATGATGATCCCAATTACCTACTCTGTAGATGACCTGCTATGATATCAGCATATCTTCAAGGTTTCAAGATAAGGAACTACAACACAAGGCAGATCTTTACAGCAGGATGGCAGTACCCTGAGTTCATTCAAAGTCCTGGTTTACTACCATGAGTACTCAGATAGCCTTCCAGAAAATAGCTTTGAGCTAACTTTATTAAAGAACAAGCAAGAAGAAGAGTCAACAAAACTGTTCTCTAAGTTTTAAATACCAGGAGGGGAGGAAGCTTTATTGCTTTATGCTACTACATTACACAGATACAACAACAGCTGTCAACAATAATATTATCTGTATTACAGCAGAGATCCCAGCTGAGACTAAGGTCTCATTGTGCAGGACACTTGTAAAAACCAACTAGGAATACACTGCAAGAAACCACTCCCTAAAGAAACTCAAGACTAAATGGGCAAGAGGGAAAGAATGGGGGAAAATGACATGACCCTGCTTTTACAGATGGGAAACTGAGGAATGCCAAGGATAAGTGACTTGCCAGAGGCTGAAATTAAAAGTCTGTGGCAGAGCCATAACTGAGTCCAGATTTTCCAAATCTAACTCCAATACCACCCAAATCCAGTAGACTTCCCTTTAAATTAGTCTTAATAATATTACAGTTGGATCTCACTTGTAATTGAACTGTAGAAATCAGAAGTGGTACGTATTTCCTTTTTTTTAGGAGCACTCTTATTTAGTCCACAGCACATTTTGCACAGGACTGTGAATTCTTCATAAAATGGGTCCATTGTGTTTAATTTTCTCCACTTAACCTAGAGGCTGCACTTTTAGATGCTGTGCCAGGCACAAACTTGTTCCAGCAGAACTCAGCAGAACTTTTTCCTAATGCTCCTCCTCAAGGCTAACAAAGCTGCTCCCTCTGAAGCATCCACAGGAGATATGGGAACATTTAATACAACTTAATATACTCCCAGCACGTTGCTGTGAATGGGAAGCTCCTGAAGAAATGCCACAGCCCTGTAACACAACGTGTTGGATGAATGCTTAAACTTTTGTGGTTAACGAGAGTCAACATGGTAATTCAGTGTTAGTCAGAATTACCACGGTTGGATTACCCATTTTTCAACTTCTCCTGTTCTAAGCCATCTTAGTGGCCTTTATTCATAAAAGACACAGATCTACCCATTTCAAATTGCCCCTTCATGTAAATACTGTCAGGACAAATAAAGTAGTTACTGCCAAGCCATCTGAAAATTATCAACACTTTTCGCTGTGAAGTAAGCAAAGTGAAGTCCATAACAAGATAGTAATTTGCACCTTTTTTTTTTTTAATTTGAGGAATAATTCACTTTTTTTGGTGCATAAGTTAAGCATGGAACATATTATTTAATCCTAATGCAAATCACACCAGCAGGAAATGTCGTAAAGAAAAAAGTAATCTTCTGAAGGAAAAATAAATTATCGACCACGTTAAGAAGGAAAGAAACATTCTCGAATAATTTCTTTCTTTGTTGGTATTGGCTGGCAGCATAATCCTTCCAAGTAAATTGTAATTTCCAAATTAGATTATACATTATGTCATATTAGTTTTATATTAGAAAAACAAACTGACTGAAAGGAAAAATGCCAAAGTCGACTTGCCTGGTAATGTAAAATTTTTGTGTTTCTGCTGTGAAATGCTAATGTTTCTATGTTTCTTTTTTTTTTTTTTAAACAAGTTTTACAGCAAACATAAAACCTAAATTAAGGCAAGATATTTACTTTACTTGACCAAGCCCTGTTTGAAACATAAATAGAAAAAAAAGACCGAGCATTTTCAGGACACCACATAACCATAGCAACAGTTATCTCTGTATATAAATACTGATGCTGGCATGAAAATTTTTATGAGTTATACATCAATCAAGAATATAAACACCTATTGCACTCACAAATAACATATAGAGAGAACGTTAAACCTGCACAGGTCAAGCAATCTGAAGTCAGGAAATGGAGGACTTGAGAATGGCTGTGTAACTTTTGCATTGCTCCTGTCTTTGTTAGGAAAGAGTATTTAAATACCACCCTCTATCAGGTTTTTTTCACACTATTCCTGATTAAGTCACTGTCCAGAATGGATGGTGTTTGCTGGATACATGGTCTGGGACATTAGTCCTGTGAGGAGCAGCTGAGGGTACTGGGATTCTTTAATCTAATTTTAAGGGGAAAAAGCTGAGGGAAGATGCTTGGTCCAAGCCTCCTTTACAATATGTTTCCCAAACTCTACATCTCAGAGGGACTGCAAATCTGCTTTTCCCCCACTTTCAGAAAATCTTAAAATGCCACTAAGCAAAGACAACACCTTAGCATGGACACGTGTCAGATGGGGTGACCTAGGAACAAGGCCATATGGCATCAGGGAAGAAAGCAAGGTAAGTACAGGACCATGAGGAAGATGAGATTGAGGATGTCCCAGCACACAGGACCTGCTGAGAGCAATCATTTGCAGAATATTTTGAAGACAACCAGCCAGGGATAAACATGGAAATACTGTAATTTCTTCATGACCTGTTAAACTGTCCCAGAGCACTCTACTGTCACTACAATTTTTCACTAAGTTTAGGCAGTCAAAAACAAATTATAAAACAATCAATCCCAGCTGCTTCAGGAACCAAAAGCTCACCCATCTGTTTCTCCAAGGAGCTGGCTGCAGATGATCAGGAAAAGTTCCACCTAAACAGACCAGCTGACAAGTACAAAATGCTTTGGTATTAATTAAAGAAACTGGAAGACTGATCACATAAAGTGCATTTTATACATACAAAGGGAGAATAACCTGTAATGGGGAAGGAGATGTGAGAAAGGACCTGTGCATCCTAGTCCAGAAAGACTGACACTGCGCACAGACCCTAACAGCAATAACTTTGAAATAGTGGATGTTTAGCATCCCAAAATTACCTTTTGCCACTAGATTTTTCCCAAATGGCAAGGCTACGAATAACTGATTTAACCCTCCATGTGCCCAAAGGAATGTCTGGACATGGAATCATCTTAGATGTTAAAAGAAATATATATAGATATATTAGACAAAAATATGGCCTCCAAAGATCATTTTGAACTCAAGCGTTTAAAGAACCAAAAGAAAGGTTTAAATGTAAGCTCCCACTTCATCTCAGTGACAATCTCACTTCTCCCATAATATAATACCATAAACTACAAAAGGGTGGTTTTAACTCTAATATATTTTTATATCATCACAGCTACAGCCACATTCCCATTATAAAACAGACAGATAGACAGACATGTCTATCTCACTTCCTGCAAAGGTTATACTTAGAAGCTTTTCAAAAGGAGCCAAGAGACTATTAATATATGTAGTAATGTGGTGATGAACACAAGTACCATGAGGCACAGACCAGTACAAAGCCCTTAGAAAAGTCAGCTCTAAGCTGTGATTCTACACAATTTCTTGGCTTCCCTAACAGTTTATGATATTTTTTAAAACATCTATTAATCACCTGGCAATCCTCAGCAGACACTTCTAAGGGGATTTTTCATGAAAAGCAACATACACACATAATCTTGGGATTTTGCATAAGACAAAATCATCAATGGTAGTGTAAAGCAAGCAAGGAGCCAAACTCCATGTTATGTAGCCTCGTTTTTGTAGTTGATCACATTTGATCATGGGTGTCACCACACACCTATTTGGATAACTTTTTTTGCATTTTGGTCTTACTGCACTAAACCTCTAATGATTTACACAGCCCCATCGGTCTCACTTAGCCCATTCTATATATTGTTTGCATGTAGGTGGCTAGAATTGGCTTATTAAGGTGTAACCCTGTGATTATCTCATGTTTATGAAGGGCCAGAGATAGATTTAGTTCATCTGACATTCACCGGAATGACATAGAGACTTGACAAAAGAGTTCATAAGTTTTTGATGGGGTTCCACTCTTCCCTGGCTTCCCCCACCTCAACCTTGCACAGGCATCCACTTCACAGAACAAGAAAAAAACATGCTGGCTTTGTGTTTCCCCTCTTCCATCACATCTTAAAAGAAGGTCAGTTGATGAGTGTGCAAATCTGCAAGGTGTTTTATTTCTTGACTCCGTACTTCACTGACCCATGGGACTTCCTCTGCCATGACATCACCTGATCCAAGTGTCCCAACTAGGTATGAGAAAGGATGACATCTGATGGAAATTTTAAAGTAACTCCTCCATGATAGATACAATCCCTTCAGTCTTCTGTAAAGCAATGTTTACTGTATGTGAGCACAAAATTTATTTCTCTCATGTCTTGATACAAAACCATCTGCTATGGATTTTTGAACTTTACCTCTATTATTGGTCTCGGTCAAAGAAAGGGCTAAATGGCTCATGACCTGATATGACGGGTCTCACCAACCTGCCCTCTCTCGTGCAAGGAATCAATATTTGGCTTTGGTGTGAAGTATCTTTTCATGTTTTCCCTCCCAGGCCTGACCCCGGATATCCCTTTCACCCATGACTTTCCCAGAGAGGCAATCGAAGTAAGATCCACATTCATCAAAACATCTTTTTCATCTATTTTTTTTTTCGCCCACATTTTCAGACGGAGCTAACAGGGATTTTGCTGGAGGACTGAAATGCAAGTTGCCGTTCTAAACTCGACAGTCAGAGCACAGCTCTTCAGAAAACCTTTTGTGACACAAAATGCAATCGGTGGTTAAGGAGTGGGGAAAAAATAAAAGCAACAATTCTGAAAACCAAAGGCTCTCACAATAAACTGGTGCATATAAAACAGCAGTTTCAAGAGAGTCTGAATCCCTGCCAAGGGAGACAAGACACATATACATGTACTTATACATACACAAAGAGTCCTGGAGACCATGTCCAGAATGATATAATTGGTTGGCAGGCACACGTCAATCATTTTAGAGACTTATTATTTAGCTTAACAGGACCTCAAAGAAAGGAAAGCGGAAGTTAAATGAAGTAATCTCTCACCCAGCCCTGATGTATTATACTGTCTTCCTTTATACTGACTCATTTGTACCTATAGAAACTGTTCTCAATGACACAGGGACTGGGGATTATCAACAATAAAGGACCAGACTTGACCGTAGTCATCCATTACCATGAATGCTACTCAACAGCTTCTTCTATTAACAAAATTAAAAACAACAGCAAAAAGATTCCTTTTTTAACATTGTATTTGTTGCCATTGAAGTCCACTGGAAATATATATGCTGCAAACATCTGCTTTTACATACAGCCTTTGCACAGTGATTTCAGAGGAGGCCTGAAAGGCTCACTTCAAGGTTTTTATCTGGGGACACATTATTTAAATGAAGATCTTTAAAACACCATGTCAGACAGCCATGTTCATTTCTGTGATTCCAGGGAAGCGGAGGTGCTCCACTGCAAAGAATTTGGCTTCTTACCTACATAAAATAAACAGTTGCAACGCCTGTAGATCTCAAAAATAGTAGCAGGGGTTCTTTTTTTAATAATCTTCAGTCTACTGTTTCAATAGCTAGACTACACATTGAATCTCCCAGCACATATAATACAGCTGCTTTATGTTGGCCTTCTAGCTGTTCATTATTTTTGCTTTTATAATAAGAAATGTATGGAAACAAATGACCCTTTCAAAGTGCCGATCTGTTTAAAGAAATAGCAAACAATCCCAAAGCCACAGAGATTCTTCTACTGGCACAAGAATGGTGGCCCGTCATCATTTCAGGCCCCAAATGAGATAACACTTTGAAACAACATTCATTAATGTTTGAAATCCCAATACAGAGCAATTTAATTCAAATGGCTTTGTTCTTTAGAAGAAACCCAAAGGGGAAGGCGGGAAGGCTAAAAAGATAGCTTAAGTCATATAAACTTTCACCAAAGAACAAATCAAAACATCTGAGGCTCATTCAATAGGGCTGACTGGCCTCAGAGAGAAGACGACAAACAAAGAGGCATTGTATTGTTCCGTGGAGTGAGGTTTTTCCAGGAACATCCCGTTAGATGCTTTCCGAGTGAACACCATGCAGCTGAGAGTAGGTGGATTTTAAACAGCACAAGATCAATAAAAATCCAGCTTTCCCTTTCACAGGAAGCCGACTGTTAAAACAGTAATGTACTTGTCCATAGCATGTAAAACAGAAAGGCCACACAGAGGTTGGGCGTTGGGTTACTGCTCAGTGTGTCTCAGTAACATGGTCCAGACATTCTGAACATCTTCCTTACCCCACCCTGGGACCTTCACGTGCCAAATAGTCCAAGCCTTTTAAGCAAATTAACAGGAATAATCTCTGATAAAAGGCAGAAACCAGCCACGTTTTCTAAAAGAACAAGCAATCCCATTTCCTCCATTAACCTTGTAGAGAACTTCTTAATACCACATTTTGTCACCCTATCCTTCATTCCCAAGGCTCAGATACATGGGAAACAAAGGGAATCAGTAATAAGGAGCATCACTGATGGTGCTCTGACTCATGACAAAAGAAAGAGGTGGGGAGGGTATCAGCATGAAACCAATCAGATTCTGCTGGGCTTAGATGTCTTTATTTATTATGATATTATAGACTTATTACAGACTGCTTTATTTTTTCATGTGATTTGTTCTTCAAAGTTATGAGTGGAAAGAGACCTGAATAAAAGCCCCTGATTCACATGACCTTTACATGCATTCACATTCAGACCAACAACATGACAAGCACAATCCAAGGTCTTGAATGGCTGCTGCATGAGGCATGATTAAATAGAGAAGGACTTCTCAAATTAGAAGATATGACTAAGATGAGATGTGACAGAGATCAGTGGGATCCTGGCCACAAAGAGTAGGGATAGATCAGTGGGATCCTGGCCACAAAGAGTAGGGATGAGTTATTTACTCTCCTTTCCAACACATCCTGGGAAATGGTGGAGAAAACAACAAAGAGCAGACTGAGAAGAAATGAAAGCAAACAACTCTTCCCACAGCATTTAGTGAAGCTAAAGAACTCCTTGCATGGGATGCTGCAAAATGTATGTGGGTTAAAAAAATGACCAGCCGAATTCCTCAGAGAAAAAATCCTACTCCCTTAAATACAAAACAACCCCTTTCTCTGATGTGTGTTTGAGCCTTAAAATGCTGAAGGTCAAAAGAGTGATACTGGAAAAATGTCACCAGGTGCTTGCCCTGTTGCTGTAGTTTTTCTTTGGGGTGCCCTGTTGACCACCACCAGTGGCAGAGTTACCATGTTAGAGAAGCACAACCAACCTGACATTACGTGAACCACCACAGCAACAACCCGTGTGTGTTCCCAGCCTGCAGCAAACATGGAGGTAATTTGGATTAATTTAACCCACCCAGAAGGAGGTTTAAGCTAGGCTGAATCATCTCATGTTTGCCAGTGGCCAAAATACATATGCACAAAATTATCTCACAGGTAGTCACCAGGAGCCAAGGTTCTGCCAAGCCCTGTGGCAGGGACCACTGGCTGTGTGTTACAGGGTTCACCTCAGCCCCACAGGACAAGACTTTTCTGTCTGAGATTCCCACAGATCCCACCCAATTGACAATGTTTCAGTCATAATCTGATCTTTGGGGTGCACCTTCCAGCCAAGAGATCACGCGAATATCCCAACCAATGCTGAGAAGGTTCTGACTGGTTCATGTCTTGTCTACACTGCTGGTTTGGGAAGCAAAAACTCTCCCATGGAGGTAAAAGCAGAAATCAAGTGAAGCAATTCAGTTTTGCCTTGTTGGCAGGGCAAACCAATCAGCTCTCAGGGTAATTTCCAGTTTCATGTTTACAGATCCCAACTCAGGCACCAAGTTTAGCGAGCCCAATCTCTGGTTTCAAGATGAATGCTCAGCATTGCTGCAGCTTCTCGAAGGCAAATTGCTAGCCTAGCCTTCCAGGTTTGCCACATGAGTAAATGCTCTTGCTTTTGAGGGATTAATCAGAACTTTAGGGCAGCTTTCTTTTTTACTCTGGTAACACTGAGGCAAGGAATCCATGCTGACGTCGATAGTCTCCCACAGGAATGCTGCTGTGGGAGCATCTGCAAGTGATTAATAACTAGAAAAGAGCAAGACAAAAAGGTTCCAGTTGGTGACGAGGCTCCAATGGATGCTTCTGGGGTGTCAAGAAGATATTCATGCTTGCCTTTCCAGTACACGGACATGAAGAACTGCCTCCAAGCATGAGTGGGAAAGATCAGCCACCCTGGGGAATGGAGATGAAGTGACTGATCCTTCTGTATCAACAGCCAGGTCTGCAAGACCTTGTCTGTGAGTTGCATGGATATTCTTAATGGTAAGGGGAACCAGATGCTCATTAGTCAAAGATGTGGCTAATGTTCAACCAACAGCATGCTTGGTCTAGGTTTTAACCTTAGGGTCTGAGTGCCTGCAGAATGGCAGTGGGACCCTCTAGCAGGGCTGTGTGGGAGTCAGGGATTTCAGCACAGATGGATTTGTGCAAACTTCTGGTCAGATTACTTGACTCCTGGGTTCTGCAATTCAGGTTGGATCTGCACCTGGGGGCAACAGAGCAGTTCATCTGGCGAACATGGAATCAGGCTGACTTCCACCAGAGGAGGTGGTGAGGGGTTGAAATAAAGCCGGCATTTAAAGCAATCAAAAACTTGAGTTTCTCATGGAGATGGATCCTCCAAGGCCTTTGCGGAGGGAATTCCCATTGACTTCAACACACAAGGACAGCTTAGAGGAGCAGACCCCTGAACCTGGGTCAAAGTAATGAATGAAACCAAGTTCTGCTGCAAACGACATAAATCAGCCACATTCATTCCAAACCAGGCCCTGCAGCATGACCCTTAACCAACCTTTCAGTGAACCTGAGATATGGTTTTCAAATTTGTAATGAAACCTGAAACTAAGTGATTTTCACCTGGTTCTGGCTTTCACAGAAAACATTTCACAGCAAGCTTTATTCCCTAGGTGTGATCCCCTAATTTCTTTGTTAAATCCAGCCGGTTCTTTGAACTGACAGAACCAAAAAGCAACCTTGTGACAATTATCTGAAATGCATTAAAATTTGTATAAGTATACGAGCTCCAAGTGGATGTCTTCCATGGAGTTCCCCAAGGAATTTTCAAGACATGTCATTTCAAAACCATGTGCCTTAAAAAAAAAAAAATTGAAAGGATAACACTTATTCTAGACTTGCATGTAAAAGTTTCTGCAACCAACAGCACCTCTAAGTTATATCCTTGAGCAGGGCACAGTAAGGGAAGAAAAAAGTAGTACAGCCATCAATCATCTTGAAAGCTAATCCCACCAGGACAGTGATTGTCTGCAGAAGGCCTTCTGTATGAAACCCCAAAATCTGGACTAGTGCCATTAATGTGGGAAGCTCTGTTTCAGGTTGTCTGTTAGCAAAGATTCCCTAAGTGTCCTTCCTGAAGAAAGACTGACAGGTCCTGTCCAGTTGAAGCCCATTAACTGGGTCTTTCTTCTTTTCTGAAGAGAAAACAAAATGGATCTGCATGACTTAATTTGCCATTCCCCCACAAGTGTGTCATTAAACACCTAAAAGAGTCAGGGGACAGAGCACTGAACCAATAAAAACTCAACTGCAGGAGCAATATCGTGGTTGAAAATGGAGGCAATAAAACCCAGCAAAATTTATCCATCCTAAGAATGGTGCAACCAACCACCAGGCCCCACATTCAAAGCCCCCACAAGATTTCTAGTTCAGATGCGGCACACAGTGTCCCAGAGCATCACTGAGTATTTAAACCAGGTCCTCAGGGGTTAATTCCTAACTACACAAAATATGCAGGTGCCCCATCATCCCTGCAGACATGGAGCAAGAGGGACTGTGGGGTAGTGGGGAACCGGTTGGACAAAGTCATTGCATTGCTGCTCTTACCCTCCACTTAACAGATCAAGCCTTGATGGTAGAGCACAAGTGCGAAGGAGGGGACTCAGAAATGTGTAACTAAATGCCCTTTTATAGCTCTGTTCACCTCAAAAACATCACTGGGCAGAATCCCCTCTTTTATTGGAAACGAAACGTGATGCTGGAGCCATATGAGGACAGAGTTACCAGCAAGGGAGCTCATCCTTTGGGGCTCAGCTGCATCGACAGCCACCGAAGAGGAAAGATGCTCCAGCATTCCCAGGGCTTTGCATCCTGCTTGCTCTGCAAAGATTTGCTCAATAGACACGATCCGATCAAGCACTCTTTGATCAGTGAGTGTTTTCCTTCATGCTGGATTTCTAGACAGGTAGCATTGCCTCACGTTTGATAATACCCTTGTTATAAAGGACACAAACCCATGATTTACTCTGCAAAAAGCATAACGCTCACTGAAAATAGCCTAGGAAGGATATAGCGTCATACCTAACACTACATTAAGTGCAAACTGAGAACCTGATATATTTTAGGAAAATTCAGCACACTCTAGACTAATAAACATTTTACAATATTATTGCACATGTTCATTTCACTTTGTACAAATAATCGTTCCCTTCACATCTAATAAGTCTGCTTGACACATTTGTGGCCTTATAAAAACACCTTCAAGGGTCTTGTTTTGAGGCATCAATCATTTATTTATACAAAGCTCAAAGACAATGACTAATAATTCTGATGGTATAAAAGCCTTCAGCTGTGATCTTTCTCTTGCTGTTTGTTATCTCGGAACTCTAAAATTATTTAAAGGAGATTTTATTTTAATAAATTTTAAAAAAAAGCTTGCTTTTTTCCTCTGGCAGCAACATCAAATCAATCAAGGTGAAGGAAAAGACCAGAGCTATTTGCCTTTTAGTGTGTTTCCAGAGCTGGAAATAGAGTGCAGTTTGGAGCCCTTATTTGCAGTTTTTGCTGTCTACACAATCACCAGAGGTGCCAGAGCCTGGGAAAATGTGGACTGAAAATCATGCTTCCAACTATCACCTGTGGGGATATTTGGAGTTGACTTTACCCACTGTCCTGATACACAGCTTAGACTGACCTCACTAGAAACAAAAAATAATCGATTCCAATGGAACTAGAAGAGTGTCAAAATCCTAAGTGCAAAAGGGCTCATAAATCTGGGTACCCCAAAGCTGGTGCACATTTCTGAGCTCACTCCTTGCTGCAATTTCACCTGCTTTTTCTTTCATCTCCAAGCAAACTCCACCTGCCCATCCCTGCTGGGCCAGACCCTCGAGGAGCAAAAACAAGACCACCAGGGCATAGACCCATGAAATCACACTGATTTAGGGTAACAGAGAAGCTTATCTGCAGTGGCAGTTGTTCCATGGTATGTTATGACACAACAGTCCTGCACTGACAGAAGGGAACTGTCACTGACTTTTTTTGTAGCAAGCCACTAAAATTTCCATTAAACTCATGATAGCTGATCTATGCTCCAAAGTTAACCAAAAGCAGAACCTCCATTCCAGTTATGACCTCAGATACATGTAAATTCAAATGAGGTGCCAAGGAAATATGATAGAAATAGGAGAATTATAAGCACTTACGTAACAATACAAGCATTCTGAAACTTGGTTTACAATTAAAATGGATGTATAATTGACTGTATTTTACTAGGCCCAGATTACGTTCAAAGCACACTAAAGCAGATTTGCAGATTTATGGAAACACATGTTAACTGATTGTACAAGAACAGGTTTTCCCCCAAAGCCAACTCTCCCTCATGCTTTGTTATCATTGCTTTTAACGTCACACGATGCCTGACAGCACAATATAAAAATTAAATGCTAGAAAATAAAACAGCTGCTGATTTTAGGAGAACTCTGAAAAAAATTCATGGCCTCTGTTTAAGACACAGCAGTGGGGTCACACTGCTGTTAACCCAGCTTTCACTTTCTCCCAGGCACAGACAATCTACTCAACTGCTCCAGGTACACCTCCAAGGGGTAGGCAGCAAATCCCCCAAAACAAAGTCATTTGTTAGGAAGAAACTTCCCCTTATAAAGATATCCCTGAGGATACCCCTGTATGGCCTTGGTCCTGTTCCCATCTTGGAGAAAGTTGCCATTAGGGAGGTTGGTCCACACTGGTACCAGCTGGGACGGCTCTGGAAGTGCAACAGATCCTCTCCAAGTGGTGCTGGACTGAAGATCTGATCCTTCAAAACATCTGGCCTCATTGTGCACTTGAAAAGATTTAAAAGGCCATTTTAGCAGGTTATGATGGATCTGCCATTCTTAAGGATCTGCTCTCACCATGTTTACTCAGCCTTCTTTTTTTATGCTTGTACCCACTTTCATTTCTATTGGAAACTTACCAGAAAATGTACAAAACCTGTAAATCATACTAAAGCCCATTAAAACTGAGATTAATTTAGTCTTAAAGGTTAGCTCCATTTTCTAACCACTATTTCTGTCTGCAATCTGTCTTCATCAGACACTAATTAATAAGCAGACACAGCTTTGGAAACCTGCCTTTAATCTTAGGAAAGTGTAAATGCTCATGGTTACTAATGCAAAATCTCAGTACACAATTCATCAGGAGATTGGAACATATAATTTTCCTTTATAACAGCTTACTGATTTAGAGGACTAAAAGCACAGGTGAAGCTGAAAAGAAATATTACTTTAGAAGTTTAAAGTATTTTGCTTTATTTTTTTCTCTCTGCAGTGCCAATGCAGTTGTATTTTCCTAAGGTATTTTCATTTTTTCTCAGGCAACAGGATTAGATCCTCCTGTGTTTTACACCAAGAACCTTTGCTTGAAGTCAGGGTTTGTTACTCCTGATTTACAGTGGTGCAAGTCGTTTGGGGATTAACCCCATCCAGAACTGTGTGCAGAAAGGGGGGGTCTTGTGACAACCAGGAGGTAAAATATTGCTCTCCAAATTATATTTTTAATGATCACTTCCTTTCATAATGATGCAAGGTTATATATTGACTGTGAAGAGCTATTTATGTGCCATGACTAAGATACGTTTTCATCAAACATTTATTTCTCATGCCTAGAACTAATTTGTATTTGATTAAAGGTTTTCTACGCGTTTACAGGAAAAGATTATTCACATTGGATTGCTTTTCTCAACAAAACAAAAAAGTTCGCAAGTACTGCCAAAAGAGCGGTTTCAAATACATCTCTTTTTACTCTGTGCATCACAGTAGGGATTTCTTAATCAATACCATGCTGGGTAGCACAGATACCCTGGCAGCTGGGCTAGACCACAGCAGCACCACAGCAGCAAATGACTGATGGTGATCACTCTTTGGAATTGCATCCTTTAGCTGGACCTGAAATTGCCATCTGTAGGGGCACACTGAGATACACAGATGCACAGAGTACAAATGAGAAGATATTTTAGAGCACGTTTCACTATCAAAAGGTAGGGTGGGGGTAAGACTCTTACTTAATTCTTGAAGAATTCCAGTGATGACCACTCCACCTCCTCCCCAGCTATTCTGACAGGTCCTAGTTGTACTCTGCTTTCAGCCTCTTTCCACAGTTTTTTGGGCAAACTAGCTGTGCTGCTTTTCCAAACCATATCTGATAGGCTGTAACATTTTCTTTCTCCCTTCCAAATGACAAAACTTGGAGCTAAAAAGTGGCTTGTTCAAATCATATCTGCCTGCCCAAGCTGAGCAGAAAGCATCAGTGCTCTCTTTTGCACAGAGCAGATTGCCAAATATCTCTGCAGTCAGTCTTCAGGGAGTTTGGGTGAACCCAAACCATTCACACACACTCTGCCTTTAGTACCTGACCAAGCACTTGGGCTGAGATCCATCTGCTTTCCATCACTTTCCCCAAGAAATTGGGAAAAGTGGGATTCATCTCCAGTGACTCCAGAGGTGTCTAATCCAAACTAGTCACTCAGGATCACACAACAGCCAGTGGGGAAAAATACGTTCCTCAGAGCAACTTAAGGACTGAGGATGAGAAGGATCACCCTGTGGAGCTGCAGTCTCTCCCCACTGACGACAGGGGAAATCTAAACCAACCTTGGCCAGATGCCTCCAACTGAGATGTCTCCAAACCTATGCAAGACCATTCCCACTGCAAACCCTTCTGTGCCTCAGTTCTTTAGACAAGATCTCCACAAAGACCAGAAAGGTTTAGAAAATCAACACATCCAAGGCCATGATATACCTGTAACCCAAAGGACATCACATAACAGTGGGTCCATGCCAAAAACCCAAGAAATGGGCAAGTCCCACCATTTTTCCACCTCTTGCTTTCCCATTGATTTTTTTTCTTCCTCTTTTCATTATCTCTATCATCACTCCTGCTCTCTGCTGAAGAAAAGCTGCAATATGTCGAGCACATGGGGGAAGGATTCTCTGCAGCAGCATTAAAAAAAAAAAAGAGGAAAAGCTCCTCTGAAAAACGTTTTAGTTATTAAGACACTTGGATTTTTCAGTATAAATAAATTTATTCGTGAGAGCACTTAAGACAAGTTCTAAGGTTAACAAACACTGCACTATGCAACTCACAGCTGTGACAAATATTTAAGAAATCCGATACAGCATGCCTAAAAATTATTCATTTGCAGGCCTCGTTGCTTTTGAAGATCAACTGTTTTATTTGTAATTTTTGACATTTTCCTTCTTTTCCTGTTTGGCCTGTGAATTTGAAAGGGTTGTAAACACGTACTCCAGCTCTCTGCCTGAGGCACTGGGCTGTTGTCAGCATGCCAAAAAGAAAAGGAAGCTGATAGGTCCTTTGGTACATACCGATATGAAGGGCTTGTAAAGATAGTATTTGTTTGGTTTTTTTGATCTGACTTTGAATCTGGCTGTAGTACCTACCCTTCAGGGAAAAGCAACTTTTAAATAAATGCTTCAAGATTGTGCAAACATTTCAGTAGTTTCAGAGTCCTGGTGTTCTGGGTCAGGGAAGGAAGAAAATACATGTCAGTCAATAGAGATGGAAACGATAAAAAATGGTTAGAGCCACAGCCATAATTTTTTTCCTGGGCTGGGTGACGGGTTCTTTCGACGGCCGCATCACGTGCTGCTTCACTCATGTGCCTTTTGGCCGGCCTATAAAATGCACTGTGGATTTTATGCATGTGCACACACATACACTTGGAAACAGATTAAAAATACACAGTTCTTTCAAACTCATCGCCCATCAATCCCACAATTTGCTAATGCTGCAGGATCAAGAAAAAAAAAATATAAGCTTGCTAGTTTTTCTGTTACTCCTCTGAGAGCTCTGAAATGGTTATTTCCTTCCATTCCTTTGTTTTAGCTAAATTTCTGCATTAAAAAAAAAAATCCTTTATTTTTTACCTAGCTCCTGAGGATCCCAGCTCTCTGCACGAGTTGCTGTACAACACATAGGTCCCAACAACTCCCCAACAGGAGCTTAGAGCTGTGGGAGCTGATCCTGCTGGATCTGAGCACAAGGCAGAGCCCACTTGCCTTGGAGAGCTCATAAGCTCAAGGGCCAAAGAGCAGGAGGAGAAGCAGAGACAGAACAAAGTGAAATGGCTCATTCAAGGCCACAGAGCAAACCAGTGATAAATCTGGGAACAAGAGCCACATCTTCTGGATGTTTATTACAGCAGAACAAATCAGCCATTTCTCATTTGCCTCCTGTACTTTCCTGTTACTTCCTACCCATAACCCTTCTATCTTTCTGCAAATTGCAAGGTATTCTTACAGGGGGGTGTATTTTTCAAGACAAAATACCTGCTTCTTACCCCGTGGGTTGTTAGGGATGCTGGGAAAACAGAGCCTGTACTTGGACACAAAGCAAGGAATTAGAGCTACTACATGCACTGGGGGAAACACAGCTCCCAAGACACTCTATACCAGGCATGAATTCCTTGACTGCAAAATTTAATTTTTTTTTCTTTGTGGATCTAAATTTTTGCTGCTGATTTTTAATACTGACAAATTGGAAGGGCTTCATCTTTTGGTTGGGTTTGATCTGTACTAGAAAACAGCCCTAGAGGTTGCACATCTGGGTTAAAAGCATAGGAAAATGAGTTTTGGTCAAAGTAGCAGGACAAGCTGGAAGCACATGGACTCGTGGTCAGCTCGTACCAAAAAGCACCAGGTGAAATCCACGAGACCAGGTGTGAAATCCATCACATTAACAACATGCACTTTTCTCAAGGGAAACCAGCCCTGTGAGTCCTGAGAAATATCCCGTGACAGAAGCACATCACAGGGGCTTCTGCCCCCAAAAAGCTTGCATTGAGGAGAACCAGAATCTGCAGAAATACAGCATAGATTTGAGGTGGAACAAGAGGAAAAAGGAAGAGAAACAGGGGTGCACCAGTTAATGATTTTTCAAAAGCCAGAGGAGTCGCAGGGTCAGGGTTTTCCAGCCCCAAGACCGCAGATCTCCCCTCTCTCCCTTGGCAAAGGAAAACTGCCCTTTCCCCCCTTTTTGGCAGCTTCTGAGCATGAAACCACTGGAAGCCAGGGCGAGGAGAGAGAGCAAGGGGAGGAAGGAGGACAGCTGATACATCCAGCACATCTTTCCCTGGCTGGGAAGCACTGGCTGCTGCCAAGGGGCCAGCACAGGTCCAGGGACTCACCAGCCTGACAGCAAGCTCAGGGGCACTGCCACCTACCAGCACTAAAGCCCACAGCAGCCCAGGTCGTTACACTGCTGCCGGACCACCAGGCCAGCTGCAGGGTGTGTTTGAAGGGAATCTTTCCACGCAATAAAATCCTCAGGCCGTTATTCCTTGGATGCTTGGCAGAGCTCTGCTGTCACGTTTTCATGGCAATAGCAGCCTGCGGGAGGCAGGATCCCAAGTGGAGACAGTTATGAGGCTGTTATATATTTGTGGCACAAGTCGGGTGGGGTTTTGTTATCCAGCATCAAACAGGGCAGCGTGTCCTCTCCTCGGCCTGCAACTGCCCCACAGAAAGCACCTCTCTGCTCTCTCCCCGCCTTGCCCCTGCTGCTGCACATCCATCCCACCAGTGGCTGGGGTTTGGGGGAATTTGTCTCCAAATGGGAACCAGATTGGAAAACGGATTAGCAGGAATAAGATAAAGAATTAAACCCAATCAGCAGGCGACCGCGCTTTTAAAAGGCACAGATGCACGCGATTAGCTTGCCGCATGTGTTCCAGTCAGATCCCAACATCAGAGATGGGCTTGGAGAAAACCTCAAATCCCCGAAGAGCTCGCCAGGGCCCCGGGACATGCCTTTGTACAGCAAGGGCTGGGTACATCCCCAGAGCCATGCCTGGGAAGCACGGGCTCAGGCAGCCCTTTGGTTCCTCAGCCCCCCAAATGCATCCCCCCTTGGTGCCCTCCACAGGGAGGGCATGCCCCTCTGCTGGCTCCAGCAGCAGGCAGGCATTTCCATGTCCCCAGCACCGTCTGTGGGACAGAGGCTGAAGGGGAGATGGAGCAAAGTTAATCCCAGTTTCACAGTGCCTGAATAAATCCCAGACTGTGTTTGGTGGGGGGGCTGGAGAGGAGAAGCAGATTTTTTTTCTCCTCCACACCCAGGTCACTGAGTGAGTCAGGGGCCAGGGAACAGGAGTGCTGGTCCAGCTCCACCCGCTCCCCAAGCAAGGCCAAGGAGGGTGAGAAAATTTAGGGAAGGGCTTCCCACCTCCAGCTGGATGAGGTGATGACCGTTTCATCCTGTTGAGAAACGCTCCAGTGTCTCCTGGCCCCACGCTTACTTAAGATCCATCTCAAAAGTAAATATTGCCGAGAGACAGAGCAGCATCTGCACACTATCAAGTTTTCCTGGATCCCAGGCAATTCTTGGGCTCACCAGCTTCAGGAGGTGGTTTTCTATTGGGTTGACGAGGATGGGATGGGGGAGATAGCAAGGGAAGCGGGGGGAGAAAGGGATTGAGAGCGGATGAAAGCTCTGATTATTGGGAAGTCCTTTCTTGCTGGCAGAGTATCACCATCAAGTTCTTGTTGCTTCAACATTTGATACAGGTTCATGAGTTCAGTAGGAAAACATGAAACCAGAAAGGGCCAAATCCTGACCCCAAACAGGCAGGGAAAGCAGTGGCCCAGCCCAGGGAGTACTGTAATTTAGCAGACAGACCACCCTATCGTTCCTGGAACAATAAAATAATCTTAATTCTATGGGACTAAATCCCAAACCCAGCATGGCTCTTTCCAATTGGTGACAGCAGAGTCAAGCTGTGTGGTTTGCAACCCCATCAGCTTGGGAGCTCTGAGTATTTTGCAAACATTAATTCAAAGGCAGAAGTCTGCTGTGAGAAAGAGGACATTCTTTCACTGCTTCATGGCTGGGGAAGGAGAAGCAAAGGTCAAACATCAACCTGAGTTCCTGTGTGTTAAACAAGGCTTTCTGCTGCTTCTGGTCCTCACCTGGGCAATGCCAGATTACAGCCCCCAGTGCTTTGCCCAAGTAATCGTGGCAGATTCACAAGCAGCTGTATCTGCCCACCCTTTGTCCAGCCCTCTGCTCTGATTGGGGTCAAAAGCCACCTGTGTGAAAGGACAATGCCAAAATAAATGCCCTGGAAGTGGTGTGGGGGCCCCTTGGCTTGCAGGATGGTTTTTCCCAGCTCTGGAGCAGAACTTCAGTGAAGGAGGGTTTCATCCATTGCATTGGGTCACTAGGCAGGTGTGAAAAAGGGCAACACTGTGGTAAATTGCAGCACTTCATCTGGCAAATTTGCCACAGTTTTGTCATGTTTGGTCAGGGGTTTATATTTCAGTCCTCCCCCTCAAAAGTCACAGGGTTTTGGAGCTTCCTTCCATGATGTCTCTGTAGCCTTATGTGCACACATGGGACCATCTCTAGTGGATTTCAATCCAGTGGCTAATCTCAAACACACCTTCACCCATGGAGGAAGACCATAAAGGTTCATCACACCTAATGTGAGGTCTTCTCCTCTTGTTTTCAATCCCTTAAAATAAACAGATGCTATTGGGCATGTTTTAAAGAAGCTGAGTCAGATGAGTGCATCCTGAATGTGCTCATCTCTCCCCACCAAAAAAAAAGTGGTGCTGACTTGTTTTTCTATTCTTTTTTCAGTTGGGACAGAGATGAATCACACCTCAAGTTCCTGTAAGTTTTCGAAGAATATTCACCAAGGAGAGAGAGCCTCTGTAAGGTTATGGCTCAGCCACCAGCAGGCACCTGAGATGCCTTTTGTGTGCTGACCCTGGGGCACCAGTCTCCAGGAATTTAGGTCTCTGTTTTTGCTGCTCACAAAACAATTTTCTGGCACTGACAACTGGTATGCTGCAGCAACAGCAAGATTGCACATGGGGTGGTCTAAGAAGATAAGCAAGGCCAGTTTTGAAGGGAGAGAGAGCATCAGTTGTAAAATAGGTTTGACTAGGGTGAATAAAACCCCATAGCAACTTCATTGTAGCTCTAGATATTCCCAGAGAACTTCACAAACATCCACTTTCACTTCTGCAATGAGTTCCCCAGGTAATCAATCCCTTAAAGCAGCAGAGCTTGGTCCTGCATTCATGATTTTGCTGCCTCTCCCTTTCACCCAGCCAACCCTCACTCCTGACGTGACAACCACAGAGCCCCAAAAACAAATGGTCTTGCCCAAACTCTGTGACTTGAGCCACAAGACTGGGGCCAGCTGCCCCTTTCCTCCCTCCCACCCCAGAGCCACCCCAGGCTCCCAGGCCACTCTCACCCCAGTGAAAATACTCCACCTCCTGGAGCCCACGCAGCCACTCCAGCCCCAGTTGGTCAAATCCAAGAAAAAGATTTGTTTAAGCTTTTTCCAGCATACATTCCACTGCAGACATTGCTTTTAATAAAGGCTGCACCACAATCCTTTTCATAATGGCACGAAGCAATCTAGCAATATCCTCCTGCACTTAGAGAGTGAGTTAATGAAGGAATAGGTTAATTGAAATCGACTTCAGTATGGAGCACAAGCGGTCGAGCTGAAACGTGGCATAAAATAGAAATGAAAAGAAAACCCAGCTTCTCAACCCAGCCTGTAGCTTTCTGGCCATACACGGAAAAGAATTATTATTTCTTCTTCGTCTTCTAATATGTTCAACAGTAAAACCACCAATAATATGAAAATAAATTACACCTGGGGCAACCTTATATTGCACTAACAGTCTGGCTCTGATTAGCCTTGCCTTTATCATGCATGCATCGTATTAGTCCGTTTCAAAGAATTCGTGGAGAAATTCATACTTCGACCTTAAAACAGAGAGTAAAAACACAGCTGAATTTAATTAACCGCTGACCGCATGCACTGGGTTAGGTAATAAAATATAGAAGCAGTAAGATATGTAATGCTTTATTAAGCTATCTCAGATACAAGAGCATGCCTGGCAATTATGCCTGAAGGCTACTGAAGGCTACTCAGAATCTCTCGCGGACCACCCAAAGAGAGGAGCTAAACAGAACCTGGTCCTTGCTGCACAGCAAAGACATCCATAAATAATACAGCTATATGCAGGCAAAGTGCCTCCTTGCTCCTATCTGCCTTTAAGTCCATATGTTTATCAAACACACATTGCCCTGGCATCAATGAATTCTTCTCAGCCTTGCTCAAGATGTGTTTTTTTAACGCTTTCCCGGTGCACTCTTAAGCCCAGCTTAGGCCCCAAGTTTATGAACGTTTAAATAAAACAGCTAAAAATTAAATAAAGCTCAGAAATGGCTGGATGGGAAAGGAAAAGCCCAGCCTGCCTCTCTGCCCTGTTTCTAAAAGGAAACCTTGGATGCAGTTAAAGTGGATGGGTGAGAAGGGAACCAGTTTGCAGAACCACTCTGCAGATAAATAAAATATTTAGGAGAGGTGAGAAGGCAGGGAGGGAAAGATAGAGAGCAAAAACTACCCTAATTCAAAAATTAATTACTTAAAGAAATCCAGCAAAAGGCACAAGCTGCAAATACTGATCTTCCCATATCCATGGGCTCAGGCCGTAATTTTTTAATTTGAAAAAGCAACCCTTGCTTTCTGGTTTATCCAACCTTATGCTGCCCCATAACATGTAAACTTACCCTAATAGAACAGAACTATACAATGAATAATGAAAAATTGTGATAAACAGAGGGGGAAAAAAAGCCCATTGAAAGACACGTTGCCAGGGAATTGTACTATAAACTGGATAACCCAAGTTTATAAAGAGATTCACATTTTCAGGCCCCCATCCAGGCAAGGGGCCCAGGTTCTGGGTTTCCAAGGGAAAAGACAGTTGTCTGTCCTCCTGCTCCTGCATCATTTCCATAACACAGAGTCACAGGGTGCCACCAAGAGCTTGTTACCCCAAATCTCGGCAAAACCTCGAAGTCTGGAGACCAGGCAGCAGGATCAGCACAGAGGCAGCAGAGCCAAGGGCAAGGTGAAAAAGGGATGAGATTTGCAGAGATCGAGGCAGATTCTCTGGCAGGAGGGGAGCCTGAATCAAAACCTCATGTCCAAACCTTCCTGGTGACCACCCCTTTTTCTCTTCTTCCATTTCCCTTCTCAGTTGTTGTTGGCTTAGACTACAGACAATTTAGGGTAGGAACACTTTTGCGTGTGGCTGTGCCATCCCTGGAGACACCACACTTGGTTGGAGTCTGCAGGCTGTATATAAATATAATCACTGCCATAAGAATCAAATTAGAGAGGGATCCAATATTCACATCTAGCCCCTCTTACTGGTAACCAGCTGAACCCAACTTGCAGATCCCAGAAAATTTCCACCTCTGGCAATCTTCTCCCGTGTGCTTGCCATGTAGGTCTGCTCTCCTCTTTTCCTGTGACGGGAAATCTGTTTCTTTGAGTACTTAGGTTTGGGGGTTGGTTTTTTAAATTTTTAATAGGAAAATGGGTCCAAAGCAAAATTTGAATCAAATCTTCTCAGGTAAAAAAAAATAAAAAAGTAGTAGCCAAAGAAAGACAAACCAATACCAAGTTTGAGTCACTTTTTCCTTTCCCATATGCCCTGGCACTTGTTCATTTGTTGCTCCTCTGCTTTTCAAGCTATGTGGCCAGGATCAGAGGCAGACTTTCTTAAACATACTGTGGTGTGAAAGGTTGCTCTGTAAAGATTTCTGGCCTCCACTCTAAATGCAAGATGAGCTGGAAATCTCCAAATAGAGCTGATTCTCAAAGACTTCCACAGCAATGTTGGAGGGGAAATACAGAGCTCTGGAAAGCAGCCATACTCCTATCTCCAGGAGCTCACGAACATCCATGGTAAAAGGGAACTGAGCAGCAGCTCCATCAAAGTGACACCTCTCTGGCTGGATCAGTACTCACATGGATCACAGTTTGCTCTGCAGTGCCTGTTAGCAAAGTTAACTGAAAAGTCTCCCAGTCCACATTTCCCACCACTGAGCCAAGCAGACAGAGAGGGACCACTCGAATACCTTGCCTGCAGATGATGGAGATGAGGATCCAGGGGTCTGCATCACAAAACTTCCCTGTTCACACCAGAGCTTGGGAGTTTCTGGGGTGCTGTATTTAACATAGGTTTCCTGAAACCTGTCCCTAGTGCTTCAGAGTGGGGGGGTTTGGAGATAAAAACCAGAACTTTGTACGCCAGATCAGGAATTCTCGCAGACAGCGTCTGCACTGAGCACCCTCACAACAGGCAGCAGGGGAGCCCTGCTCGTTCACATTCTCTTTATAAACAGTTGTTTATTTTATTATCTTTATTTGAAACAGATTATGCAGCAGAAGACTTCTGGAAAAATCTTTTCCATCTGACTACTATTTTTGGCAACATACGGTACAGGATAGAAATGCGCTTGCTCGCCTTTGTTTATTTGTCTTTATCCTTGAGGCTGCAAATGGGGAGGAAGATACATTGGAACTTACTCCAGAGAATGCCTGTGATTGTCAATGTAAAGACAACTAAGGTGCAAATCAGAAGTCTTTGCGTAGGGCTATCCGCAAACTGCGCACACAAGACAAAAGTAATCTTTGAGAATTCGTTTTTGCCTCCATCCAAGGACCCTTCTGAGCTTTCTGTAGGAAAAGAGCCCATAAAACCCAACATCAAACCCAAAAATCTCTGTGAGCAGAGCTGAAGGAGTGGCTGCTGCTGCAAGGAGCAGAAAACTGTGATACTCTGATGGGAACCAAAATGAAGGGTGACAAAGACATCTCATGAACAGCTCCACTGTGATATTCCTACACCACAAGGGAACACCCTATTGAATTAAAAGCATTAATGACTTTTTCTAAAGAAATTATCCAAAACAGCTATAGAGAACAATTAAGATAATATTTAGCTGTAAGTACGATTAAAAACCCTGATTCATCTCTTATATAAGAAGTCAGTAAGCCACAGGGATGGTGGGCACAGGAAATATACATTTCAAAAGAAGCTGGAAAAGTTTAAGAATGATGTAATAAAATGAGTTGTAAAGCCAAAATACAACTGTGCATTACTGTGCATTTCTTTGCATGTGCAAGAAAACCATAATAAAATTAAGGGCGGGGATTTCTTCATTTGAATTGATCAATTATTTTTCTTAATGCCTCAAACACTGATAGTGGATTAGCTGCAGTTCACAGGTAATTTTCCCCGGCATATTCAATCTTTCCCTTTTGTACCTCCATTCAGCACAAAAATGAAGAAAACACGCAAGAACAAAAAATATTTTTTTTAACAGAATTGGGAAAATATTGCTCACACTAGAAACTTTGCTCTGAGAGAGGGAAAACGACCGAGTTTCTGTCAAAAACATTTAGAGAAAGAAAACTCAAAAAACCTCAGGGTTGCCCTTCCCACGTACAACTGCTGAACCTGTCCCCATGATGTAGAATTTCTTTATGGAACATGAGCACACGCATCCGTAAGCCGTCAGCAAGGCTTCCACAAAACCTGCAGTGCCCGTAACGTCTCTATAAAATTTTCACTTAAACATTATTCATTGATCTGCTTGTAAACTTCCCAAACAGCACGTCGCCTAATTAATCATTTTTATACTAGATGCAATTGTGAGTTTAAGCTGCAGAATGGTTTGCTGTGGCTAATCACATCCATGCACTGCGCAAAGATGGAGCTGTTTGACAATTGAATATGAAGGTTTAATTATTCTATTCAGAAACAAAGTTTTCATTAGAGAATCCCAGAGCAGCTGGTTACGGTAATGATGTCCCTAGTGGAATTACAAACAGGATGAAAAGGGTTGGACAATGTTATTTGACTTACAGCATCGCGATGTTCATTTTGAAAGCCATGAAGAGTTGGACAAGATTATTTAAGTTTTGTGTCACTCGTGCCAAAACTCAGCTGGAGCGTGTTTTCACAACACTATCCACTTCCTATTGTTTTGCAAAATGCTTTTTCCACCTTCTGAAAAGGGCCCAGAAAACAATACACCTCAGAGTGAGGGTTTTCTGCTAGGAGGAGCTACTGAGCTGAGCACAAACTAATGTCCTCTGGATCCCCGTTGTCTATGACCACATGGAAATACAGTGCACACTGCTTGGCTTTCCCACCTCCAAACTCTTTTAGGGAGCAGAGGAAATAGGAGAAGGTGCCAGTACCATTAACACTACCTAATATGGCACACGTTCCCCTCGGTGCAACCTTACTCGTGTCATGCAAATGTGGATATTAACCGTTCAAAGATGTGGGTGCTGGGGCACAAGGAAGTCCTCGGTGTAAGTTGGACCGGCTCCAACCCCACATCACATACTGCCCTAATGACTTTATGTCTCGTTGGGAGTGAGAGAAAGAGGAGGGGAACCAGTCCCAGTGTGAGGGAAGAGCCCATTACACTTTGCTCTGTTCTTTTGCTCTGCCAGGAAGAAGCTGGGACAGGAAGGAAAAGGAACCAAACAAAGCTCCCCTGTCGATTACATTCAGATTCAGGACTCCCAGTGAGGCACCATGGCTTTCAGAGGAACCTTCCCAATGCCATCATAAGCACTCTTCACTATAATAAATTCAGCTCAGCTTGTCCCAGTCTTTCCTTTTACAGCAAAGGTGAGAAAAAATGAAGTTCTAGACTTCTGTAACATGTGTCCATCTTTCCAGAGGATGGGGGGGGGGGGGAAGGAAGGTAGGGGTTAGTGCAACAACATAAAATGTCATGAGAGATCCTTTTTTCTGCAGAAAAAGCCCTTTTCTCTGCATAGCTCCCCTAAGCTATACATGCTAATGTCCAGAATTAGGTCCTAAAATGTAATATCTCTATTGAATTCTCTCCTTCCTTGTTCCTTTCAGTTCCTTTCAGGACTTCCCTAAATAATTCATACCCCAAATGTAAGCCCACCATGAGAAGAAAAAAAAAGAAAAGGAACCAAAAAAAGAAAAAAAGAGAAGGGGTTAAAAAATCCCTCATGAAGACATATATCCTGCTGAGCCACCAGAGAAGCTCCAGGAACATCAAAAACAAAACCAACTCCAGTGAGTTCTGATGTGGTTTCAATTTTGGATTCTGTCATTGGGAAAGTAATCAGGTCAATCAGAAATGTGGTGGAAACCCAGCTGAGAACATGAATTACTGCACATTCTAGACCACCCAAGACCAGAAAGGGAAAAAAACCCCAGAACTATATCTTAGTAATACTACAGCTTTTATCATTAGGGTTAAAATTATAGTTGCAGTGAAACTAAGGAAACAACACAGATTTGTAGATGCTTCCCACTGAAATCTTCATTTATTTTTTAGCTTGTGTGTCCTACTGCTGTATAAAACTACTGAGAAAGTTCAGTTAGGGCTGAGGGCTGGGGGTCACATCCTCAACGGATGCAAATGTGGAACAGCTCCAGTGCTGGGAGGGTTCAGCCCTTTGTTGAATTAAATTCCAGCTAGAGACTGAATATTTTTTTTCTCCCTCAGTTTACAGAAAAGTCTATTTGGGGCATTTGTGTAAGTAAGTGGATGTGATTTCTTTTACAAGGATGTTTGGAAATGAGAAACTGAAGCACTGAAGAGGTCTCTCACAAGATTTGTTAGTGTCCCTTTTTTCCTCCTTAAGCAGCTGTGAAAATAGTCTAGCTGGAACAAACATGTGGGTTAAAATGGAGATATTTCACAAGTGCAACCCTCTGTAGCCAGGCTCGCTCACTATTCCCTTGTCACAAGTCCCACTGAATTCCCAAGAGCATCACAGAGGAAAAGGGAGTGAGTGAAGGAGAAAATTCTTTCTAGGTAGTATGAAAGGCTTGGGTAGGGCCTGCAAATGCCCTCCACCACATACAGATTCGTTGTAACCTCATAAAACAACTGGACCACGCTTCAGGTGAGAAGAAATGGGAATGATTCCTCTCTGCTGTAAAGGAGCCGTCTGTGAAACTGGCCCAGTGGAGGCTAAAAACGTCAGAGAATAAGGAATGTGAGATGCCTGAAATGCCAGAGGTAAGTCAAAACCTGTGTCCCAGGGAGCCAGATTTCAGGCATTAACATCAGCCACAGAAGTGTGAGACTGTCAGTTTCAATTTGGCCTCCACAAAGAGAAGCCAAGGTATGCAATGCAGACAGCATGGAGCTACACGAGCCAAAACCAGAGTCCACATTTCACCCTCTTCAATTTAACCCAAAGAGAAACCAAAATTTTTTTTTTTGGTTTTTGATGAGGGTGGTCAAGCACCGAAACAGGTTGACCTGAAAGGTCCATCCCTGGAGATGCCCAGCTGGGCAATGTCCTGAGCATTGACTCAATCTCCAGAGTGGTCTCCAACATCGACTCTCACATGTGAAGGCTTTGCTTTGGTCCTGCCTCTAAAATAGGCTAAAGAGCTCCCTCCTCTTGAAGAAACGGGCGAGAAAATTCTCTGAGGACATAAAATGGCCAGCAAACTGCCTCCAGACTGCATGGATGAGTGAGGAAATGCAAATCCTCTGCTCCACAAAATTAGTAACACAGGACCTCAAACACTGCAGCCTCCAGCTAGATGCAGCTCGCCGAGCTCTGAGGACTAGAATATGTGGAAAATTTCTTTTTTCTTTTTTTGTCTATCTGTTTTTAGACAGGAGCGTGGGGAACTGAGTAGCAGGGTCATGCTCTTTTCATCCTGTGGTCTGCCTCAATCTAAACACTGGCCACAGTGGAGTCCAAAGCACGTTTCGCTGTGGTAATAAAAAGATTGTGGTCATTTCAAAAGCAATTAAGGCCTCATAATCGATTATGCTTTTACCACAGCCATCTTTGCCCTTGAAGTACACACCCAAGTAGAGAGGAATTGATGGACGTCTTCATATGCCCTGCATGCCACTCTGGAGGCTTTAAATTCTATTTCTGACTAGTCAGATTCCAAAAATCTTCCAAAGCCAAAATGTTGTAAAGTAAAAACCGTAAGAGAGGACTGCTTTTACTGTCTCATCACTGTCACAGAAAATGAGAGGGAGAAGGCTGCAGTGGTTCTAGTCATTCATAGCAGGGATGTTCTCATTAGGAGAGGATTATGGCCCTGTGGCCCGGATCAACCAATAAAGTTGGGGTTCGAATCCATGGGCAGGGTAAATTCCATTAAGGCACATCATCCTTCCTTCACATGGGTGGTGTATGCAAGCAGCTGCCACCTCAGAGGGCACTGTGGTGTCTTCACAGTCATTCCAGGCAAATGGAATCATATTCTGTCCACGCTTGGTGCTGAGACAGCAAGAGTGCACAAGACCTCCTTGTTCAGCCAGCTCTGTCTGTAAAGCACCAAGTGAAAAAACAAAAATTCCTACCACCTACGGCCTAGGCCCTTGGCAGAGAGGGGATCCTTATTTTTTCACCCATGGTGTGGCAGGTAGAAAACAGACCTATACAGACACCTTGAAACCTCCTACCCCAGAAGCTAAGAGGCTTCTTGCTGAACAGGTAACATGAGCAATGAGAACCTGATTAAGAGTTCCACTGGTTTCCCTGATTGTATTTGAATCCATGATCTTCTGTCTGAACCCTAAATGAAAGTGGACAACAGATTATTTATTGCTACTACAGCAATCTCAACATACTGGAATGTTAGTATCATATCTCACCATTCTTCTCTTTTTCCCTAAACGGAACAATCCATTTCCTCCAACCCTTCCAGGGCTGCTGGCTAAGGTCTCTTCATGCAGCTGATTTCTCCTATCATACCTTGCCCTTGTTTTCACCAAAAAATTCTCCTTTCAGGTTGTGCTTTGCCAAACTCACTTACACCTAAAAGCTGGCCTCAGCAGCTCTTCAGAGGCAACTTCAAAATTAATAGGTATGATCTTCTTCCACCATCCCAGGTGGTAAGGAAAGAATTACAGAGCAACAAGTCCAGAACAGAGCCCTCAAGATCTCCCAGTCTGTAGTTTGAAAGCTTGACAGTGAAATTATGATCATCAGTCCCTGAGTATTCTCTTGAGCCAGCCTTACAGTCATGTTAGAGAAGACTCACCTCAGCTCAGCTCCCCTAGTTCAGTTGCAAGGCAGCACAGCTCCTGCTTTCTTCCAAAACCTTTTGGAAATGATAGGCAATACAATAATCCTAGCCTTAAATTACTGAATATACACAGATACATATATGTATCTAAATAAAATAATCAGAGAGGGAGCAAAAGTTTGCCAGCAGCCTGAGGCTTCCCTCTCTGACCAGATGTACCCAGTTCATTTCCAGTAAAATTCCATGGAAGCCACTGGCATCCCACTGGGATGTGCTAGGCACATATTAACTTGCTAAAATAACACGAGAGATTTGCATGAGTTCTGCTGTAATCTATCACTTCTCACTTTTTTTTTTTTTATAGTCACTATGGTATCAAAGCAAAATACATCAGTGTGGAAACTCAGGGTCACAGGCCAGCTTGCTCCTGCTCAGCCTCCTCAACCTGCTGTGCTGGGTCCCCTTATACTCAGCTCATGTGGTTTGAAAATTCTTGGCCTAAAAAAACTGCAATCCTGACCTTCAGGACTTCTCCTCTGTTGCCGTTTCTCAGCCTGGGGGTCTCACAGCCACAAGAATCCTACAGCCAGTGTGATGCATTGCTTGACTCCCATAAAATAGAATACATCCATTCCCAGAGGCTCCAGGCCAGCATCCAGGTGGATGCTTTGAGGAGCAATGCTGCAAAAGTTCTTAATTTGAATAGACAATCATCGGAGCTTAAGAAAGGAAGTCATTGGCATAATGCAACAACCTTCAGCCTCCCTTTGGTTCCATTTCATCAGGAAGCAGCTCCAGCAAAGAGGATACGCACCATCCACAGTGAAAACAGAATTCTATGTTATTAACAGAAGAGGTCGGAAACAGGCCTGACAGTTCTAGACACCCCCAAAATTTTTGTGAGCCCCCTTGAGAGGCTCCCATCCAAGCTGCATGGCTCATAGTCCTTGCTTTTGACCTCTGCTCCCCCATGACAAGCAGCAGCCACAAGCAGAACATCGGCCAAGTGTGACATGGAGCTGGCTGCCCTCATGAAGTGCCTCTGCCTAGGACTCTGCCATCTCCTCCCACTCATTCATGCCCTCCACACTGCAGTCTCATCATCCCAGACCTCTAATCACTTCATGTACAGGCTGTCCGTAAATTAGGAGACACCACAGTGTTATTTGGGGCACTGAACAAGATTACTGTGCAATTACACCAACAAGCCACCTTTATCTCCAGGCTTGAAATCATGCCTTTACTTAAAACACTTTAAATCAATAAAATTATACTGTATCCATAGACAGTGCATACAGTTTTGCTTGGTGGAATGACCCCCATTATGTTCAATGCGAGATCTGTTTCTGCCTGATTCAAGCACAGCAAACAGACTTCAAGTAATGGCAAATGTCAAGTGGTTTTAGGAGGAAATAATTATAAATCATTCATGACACCCTGCTATGTCCTAGCTGTTGGTTGGCTTATTCCTCTCGATTAGAGCTGATTTGCATACAACTCAGACCAGTGCAGCAGTGACAGAGGCTCATCCAGAGAAAAGCAGGTACCCTGACACACAAAGACAGATGAATGGACTGTGGTGGGAGAGACACATAAATCCTGAGTAAGAGAGAACACACATAGGGAGTGATCTAACCATCTCTTCCTACTTAATAATCATCAAAGAGACCCAGCAGGAAGCAGAATAAAGGGGAAACAGACAAACATCCTTCTCCACGTGGTGCATAGGGAAGATGTGTAACTCCCTATTGCCAGCAACTGCACATACAGAAGGTTCCTAAGAGCTCTGAGTCCATCTCCAGGGCCAAGGTGTGACAAACCACCTTTGAGGGCAGCCAGAGCAGAAGACAGTGAAGGAGGGCTGGCCTTCTCTTTGCCCACAACAGCAGAGAAAATGGATAAACACAGGTATTGTCCAGGTTCTGGCCTGAAGGCACTACTGATTCAGCACTGCTCAGTAGCACAAGGAAGCAAGAAAATGGGCTCCTAAGTCTGGATGCGACAGAAAAAGTGAGGACCAGCCTCAGGGAGGTTGTGACTGACTGCAGAGCTGCCACAGTGATGGCAGGCAGAGGACCTGCTCCTCAGGATGCGGCCTGGAGCCCCAAAGCCACACGTATTACATAGGACCAGAGCTGGAGTGGGACAGAAAGGACGTTTCCAAAGTAGAGCGTGGGGAATCCAACCCCATCTTGAGTAACTTAAACTCCCTCTGTAGCTTTATTATGCTATCCCAGGAGACAGGAAATTTTCAAGCAGTTCTGAGTCAATGGGGATTGTCTGACACAGTGACAGAGCCCTGATTTAACAGGGTGTTAATTAACTTCATGCATTTCAAGTCTGGCAAATGCAGAGCCTCCCTGTTGAACCAAGGCCTACACGCAGCACTGAGATAGCTTAAGCCTGGAGAAGTAGGCTGGAAACATCTAACAAGAAGAGGATTTCCCATGATAAATCTGGTACTTCCTGCTTCTGGCTGTGCTGGGTTTACCACACAAATCGTCTTTCTCACAGTCCTTCGGCGCTGCTCATTTCATTCTCAGCTGGGCTCCAGACGCACAGAGGTGCAAGGAAAGGAAAATAATGAGACAAAGTTGGGATAGGCAAACATTGTGATGCTGGAGGCTGTTCAAGGCTCTCAGACACTTTGGTGGGTTTACAAACTGGGATAAGATTGTGAACCACTTCTTTTTTTCCAGTAATTTGAAATGCATGCTCTCCCTCGTGTGCCACCAAGGGTGGCTTAATTATTAAAGGCACAAACTATCTTTGCAAATTTTTTTTCTGGGAGACTCAACTGTGCCCGGGAGAGTGAAGAAACCTGGACCACCTACCATAAGCTGAGTAGGCAGAATACTACACGTAGTCCATACCCCGTGTTGCTTTCCCATGTCAGAACTTCCACTCTGGTGCCCATCTGCCATTACAGCATCCCCATAATCACTCTATGCCAACAATTCCTTGTTTTCCAAAACAGAGATGATCCTGGAGTTGTAACACTCCAGGAAGTTACAGTCTGGAAGTGATCTGAATTTTCCCTAAAGACTGGCATTTCACTTCAGATCCCTTGTACAGAATGACCAAGGATCAAACTAGACCTTTGGTCCAAGACTGAGCTTCAGAGTGCCACTAGTTGAAACACATCTGCTTATGCTGCTGCCTGCTCCAAGAGATTTCTCTTTATCCCTTTATATATCTGCATCCAAATGAATTTCATTCCTTAAACCTGCATCAAGTTGCCCTTTTCTTCTTTTGTTTGTAATTCATCCAGTGTTTTTCAACAGCAGTGATTGTCCCTTTGACAATAATTTTCTTCATAAGCACTGCCTCTCTGCTTTCCCCATGGTTCAGTCCTCTGAGCTCTTTAAACATGAGCTGTTCTCTAAAGCCTGACTCATTGGTGTCTTTGTCCAGCACCAAGATGTCAGTGCTCATTGTAATCACGTGTACAGAAGCTTAGTGATGGGAGTCTTAAAACATCTATTTTGTTCCCTGCCTTTGGCATTGCATTAAGAACTTGGATTTCATCTGCTGTTCACCACCACCTTAAAGGTCACTTTCAGACATATTGGGTTTCCAGGTCCCCCATCTCTAATAGCATAAGTTAAGATTGCTTTCAATTTTAATTTCCTTCCTTTTGATGGTTCCACCCCACTCTTAAGGTGATTTGAACAGGAGTTGCTTTTTTGGTTTTTTGCCTTCCTCTGAACACCTCTGCTGACCAGTTGCTGATTAATTTAACCCACATTCACAATATACAACTCTGAAAGTGAGACCACATATTTGGGCATTCATTAGAAACAGACAGAAGAGAATATATTAGCGTCCCCCTGACTGATGCTTATACCCTCACATCTGGCCACTAAGTGCCTCTATAAATCAAGTGTGGCATAAAAGGATGAGGAAAACTGTTGGATTGCAGCAGGCAAGCAGTGTCTCTGCTCCACTGAGAGTTTATCTCAAAGCAGTCCAAGCCAGCATCAGCTTTGTTGACTTTCTGCAGGCCCAAACATTTCCTAGCCTTTTCCATGTCACTTTCTCCATCTGCATCCCTTCAGATGACCTTTTTCTCTGCTGCTTCCCAAACCTGCAGTCTCAGACCAACAGTTCTGATACATTCATTGCCTGCAGCATTGCCTGAAGAACATGAGGAAGCCAAACATGGGGCTGGACATCCCATCACAACCACCCTGTGAAACATTTCTGACCTCATCTGTGACCACGTGGGCCTGAATGGAGCTCCAGCAGCAGTTTTGTCCAACACCACCAGACTATGGAGCAGGCTGAAATAAGAGACTGACTCTCGACCTCAAGCTCTACATTTTTCAACCCCACATTATGGGTATAAATTTTTTACCCACATAGATAGCTATAAAGTTAAACTGGGTGCTTACCTCCCCTTCACTGTAAAATTTTCTGCTTGGTGTATTTTATTAGAAAGAGCAAATCTCTTCACTAATATTCTTTTGATGGGTATTAACATATTTTATGACTGCATTCTGGATTTTCTACTAGTGCAACCCAGATCAGACCTGAACAATTGTACTTCCAGAGGCTTTTTTTATAATCTGTACTCTGACTATTTCTTAAAGAGGCAGGGCATTGAAATACAATAAAAATGCTTTTTCATTTTCAGCTTTAATTTATACAGGTTCAGACCAAGTAATATAATTTAAAATAAGCATACTGCTTCAGCTTTTCTGCACACAAGTCTCTTGAAAAATCACTGGGTCAAAAATTAAAAACCTTTCTAATTTAATTTTTGGGAAGCCCCATTTCTCCTTGATCATTCTGCTATTTTCTCCTGTTCATGTCCACCAAATTTAGGCATTTTGAATTCTTCTCCAAGCAGCTGAACACTTCAATTGGCTGTGCAGTTGAATATTTCCCTTTCTGGGTCCCTGTTAGCACCTGAGAGCCATCAATGGCTGTACTTATCCCATGGAGTCCTTCAACACTGCTGTGGAGGTTCAGAAAGAGCATGATGGGCTTGGGGTGAGCTGGCTGCCTGACCAGGACTGCAGATCCTTGCAAATGCAGCCCCTGAGCCTCACATTAAGTCAGCAAGTACAAACCCATGAGCACTTGAGAGCTCTTCGATGACAGCTGAGAATCTCTCTGCAGTCCCAGGAAGTCAGACAGCTAAATCAAGGCTATAAAATAAAGCCTAAAGCTAGCCTTAGGATAATAAAAACATGAAATAAAAATGAATTATATCAACTAATATAATCATATGAAGGTTTTATTGAAATACTGACCTAAACTTGTCAGAAGCAGCAAGTTTGTTTTATTGCAATACCACCAAGCACAAAAGCACTTTTCCTTTCTACTTGCCCAATTCTGGATCTGTGTTTGCCCAACAGCTGCCCCTGAACAGCCAGGACACAAGTCATGGAAAGGAGTTCCTTACTCCTGTGGCTGTCCAGGGACCTGGGACCAGCAGCATTTGGTGCAGCCTGACAAAGGCAAATCCAGAGCAGGAGAGAAAATTTGCCACAGGCAGAAAAGCGTTTGCCAAATGTCACTCAATTGGCCTGGGCAAAGAAGGAAAAGCAGCTGATAGCTCAGACCAAAATCCAAGGGTTTCGAGAAGCTTCACACAAGCAGGTTTTCAGGCCCTGTGGAGCCTGAGCACAGCAGTGCACAGGGATAGGGAGTCCTGGGAGAAGCCACAGGCTGACTTACTGGACATCATTTCGGGATCAAACTCATGTGAGATCAACATGGTCCAGGCAAATTTATGGAGGGTTTGTTCCATCCCCCCACAGGAGCAAAGAGACAGGGAGAAGGAAACTTGCCCACTCCTACTAATTAACCACAGTGCAAACTTCATAAACGTGCTCCTGACCTCCGCCACAGCGTGCACACTTGAGTCATTCCAATAAAACAGGAAATGACACTTTGCCACAACATTACTAAGTCCATATCCCATAAAACCATTCAGGGAAGAGGGGAGGGGGGGAAAAAAAGAGAGAAAAGCAAGAATAAAGCCAGCAATTATCTGTTATTAACCCAGTCCTCAGTGGTATCACATTGCTCCTAAAAATAATGACAGGGCAACAAAGCTTGTTTGCATCTCCCATGTCCTTTGTGGGTTCCTCGTTATTCTAATGAGCTGCTGGAAAATGCACTTCAGTTACATCCCCGTCGATTATTTCACTGATCACCCTGCTTTCATTTCCACCTGGCCCCACAAGATGTTTTACAATTAACACTTTGATCCTTTCTTTTTCTTTCCTTTTTCTTCTTTGTTTTTTTTTTTTTTTCCCCCTCACCCAGGGACAAACGCAGACACGCTCGCTTTGGGAGGAGCTGAGAAATCTTCTGGATGAGGCTGCCTCCATATTTTTTGTGCCAGACTGTGGGGAGACCAGGCTGGGCACGGCTGGCAGAGCCACCCAACATCCTGCCTTTGCTCGCGTGACTCTGCTCCCCTGCTCCCCACGCAGTCCCCTGCGTGACTCTGCTCCCCTGCAGCTGGTGCCACACAGAAACCAGAAACAGTTTAAGAATAGATCGGCGTATAATGTCTGCCATGTGGGCTCGGGAGCAAAACAGGGAAGGGATGGAGGAGGGCAGCAGCACAGCCATCGCACGAGCAAACACGCTGTGGCTTGGTGGGTTTTTTCTGTCTCAGTGACTCACACCACTCATTGTAAGTCGCAGTCTGCCTTCTCTCATGTGGAGAGGGAAAGAAAAAAAAGAAAAATCTTATTGGTTTCAACAAGCTCTCCTTGCCACCTTTTATTCCGCCCTTCAGAGTCATTATTCAAATTGTTTAAAGTTTCAAAAAGCTGAGATGGAACTGGCAGGGAGCACAGCTGCCAACCTCTGCTTCTGCCCTTCCTCTTCTCCTCCTGCTGCATCTCTCAGGTCCCCTGGACAAAGAGGATCCGTACCCAGGGTCCCCCTTGCTTTGGCTGGAAATCTGGGCCATGGTGAGGTACCGTAAGTTAAATACTGACTATTTAAGGGACAGGAATAACTACAACTGCTGGGAAATGGAGCTGCACATCATGAAGGGGAGCAGCCATCACAGAGCAACAGAGGTACAGAGAGGTGCACCCTCCCCCAGCTAAAGCCAAAGCAGGGAATTGACACATTGCAAAGTTTTGAATATTAGTCTCTGCCTCAATTTAGGCAATTAAATGCATTTTTTTTCCTTTCATCAACAAAAAGTATTTTCTTGTGATTGAATTGCCTTCTCTTCCACAGAAGTGCTATTTTACCTTTTTTTTTAATTTCACAATAATTTTGAAAAGCATATAAAAATGGCTACAGAAAGATTTTGTACACTCCAAACCTCCAAGTTTTAAGATAAACTCTGTGTGTGTGTTTCATATTGTTTTGCTTTCAGCAAAACACAGAAAGCAGATTTTTAAAAAAAGAAAGCATTTTATCCACACTAGAAAGGGTTTGAAAACAACTTTACCACTACAATTTTTTGTCAGGAAAGCAGATTTTCAGTTGTCTTGAGTATTAGTTCTCATATTAAAAATACTGCAAAAGGACATTTGTGCCAAAGTCTTTCTCTGCAAACTTGGGGATTTATAAGGAAATTTTACCAAACAAAATTTAAAAGAACACATTTGTGGAATGTCATTATATGGAGGTTTTTTTTACAGTTATAATATTTGTTATTTCAAACTAATATTGGATGTTACCAAAAAAAAAATTAACATCAAGATGAAACGTTTTATGTTGTCTAAAGAAAAGCTCAAGAGAGCTTTGAAAGTTTAGTGCCATTGAAAAATCCACGTTTTGGCTCTTTGAGGCCAATTTGGGATTTCAAATTCTTGATTCCTTAACTTTTTACTAGGAAAATGCTGATTCTTACAACAGTCATGTCTGAGCATAACTTTGCTCCAGTTGTGTTTGAATGAGGGTATTTACAAGGGCAAACTCACGCACACATTCGAGTGTTGACAGGATCAGGGCTTCTGGTAACTTGCTGACACTCGGTACAACCTACAATGCTGTACAATGCTCACTTTATGTATACCAGACTTTGACCTTATTCATCAAAATACCCTTCTGACTTTGTTCCAAGGGCTTTTATGTTCTCTGAAAACAATAAAAGTTCCCTTTTATGACATTACAGCTTTAATTTCAAAGTGTGATGAGTGAATGTGGTGTTGTTTTCTTTATTAAGGCACAATGAGCTCGTACGCCGCGGCTCAAATTATTTTTACTCCGGGCTTAACATAACCCTGATACAACAACAAGCAGATTGGGGTCCAAAGTACAAATCCAGGGCACACACAGGCTCAAACCCCACCTCCCAAAATGGGAGATGACTTTGACCTCTCCAGCCACAACCCACAGGGAGCGATTCTTACTCTACGACAACTCCTCCGCACAGGGAAGCGACGGCTCTGCGGCACGTGGAGCTGCTCCACCAGCCCTCAGATCCCTCAGCCACGTGGATGCAGGCATTTCTTACTCAGCCTCCTTTCCAACACGATTTTCCAGAGCTCCTGGATGCAACAAAGCTTTTAAAATACGGTAGTCTTTAGTCTAGCAGCACTGATACCAAAAGGTCTTTTGGAGGGGGGATACTGATCCCTAAATTCCTGAAAAGAGTGAAAGAAAGAGTGAAAAAGAGCCTGGGTCACCATTAAACCCAATCTTGGCTTCTTTTCATTTTAACATAGATTTACTCACAGAGTCTATTTATGTTTTTCCCTGAAAAAGATGCTAATAAAAGCATGTGTCCCTATGAAAAAACACACATGTAAGAAGCGGCACAGATGCTCTGGCTCAAATTTTAAGCACACCAACCTCCTCGGCACAAGTCTGAACAATGCTGAGTCAGTTCCAAGGCCAAAGCTGTGTTAGTAATGCCTTACTGGCACAGCTCTTGGACCCACCTTCCTCACAACCAGCAAAAAGGATGCTTCCGCTGGGATAATTTATACCAGTTTCCCAAAGGAAATCCCCTGTAACAGCAGAAGTGCTGTTTTGCCAGGATAAGCTATAACATTTATGCAGCATTTGCCAACACATATATATATACATATATTTAAAAATTTTTATGAAAAGCCATTCCTCTCTGCAATGCTGTTCCACCAGAAATGATTCTTTGCACAGATTTGGCTGGGAGTGCCAAGTGCAGATACAAAAGGCATTATTATGAGGCTGGGGACTGGTTCCAAGCTCAGTCAAAGTAATTGAAAGTAGGAAATGCTGAAAATCTAACTCATGTACACAATCCAGGAAAATGTTGCAAATACTGCAAGCCATTTCTTTGAACAAGGGAAGTAACCCAGTCCTGAACTAGGTCCTTAGCTGGTGTGACTGGCATAGCTCCACCAAACCAGACATGCTTTACTGGTGTGCACACAGCCCTAAATCTTCCCATTTTGGGGGTTTGTTTTGGAGTTTGGATAGAGGCTACCTGCTATCTCTGGGAACTCCTGGAGTACATTCAACTGCTATTAAAAAAAAAAATTAAAGGAAAAAAAATAATAAATTCTAGTCTCCAAGAACCTCAAATATTATGAAATGAAACCAAAGACAGAGGTGTGACCCCAAACAGGGCATCTTTTTCCACACAAGAATGACCTTTAGTCCACTGTATGCAAAGAAAAAAGAACAAGAGAAAGAATGAGGGGGAAAGATGGAAGAGAGTAGTCAAGTGGAGGGGACAGATGGTGGGGAATTCAGAGGGAGGGAGGAAGTGGGGAAAAAAACCCCAAAGGGTGAAAAACCAAGGCAGATTAAGAAATAAGAATCAGAGGTGGAGGAGAGAGGAGGGGAGGGATGGGCAGTGATAAAGGGAACAGGGTTAAAATGAGCAAACAGAGAAGGCACAAAGAGAAGGGTTGGGGTTAAAGGAGCAATTGCCCTCTGGCAAACATACTGCAGTGTAAATGGAAACACATATGTCAACAAGGAGCGTCCTGAGATGGGCTGGAGAGGAAATAGCTTGTGTGATGTGAGCTTCTGCTGCGAACCACCTCGGCCTTCTCCCCCCACTCCCCCAGCCACCAAATCTCTCCTTTCTGCAGCTGCTGACACTCCTTGGTACTGCAAGTCACTGCCTTTGGGTTCCCTAAACCCAGCCAGGACTGTGTCTCCTCCCAGCACTGCTGCTGGTGGGGGTAAGCTCACAGCTCTTCACAGCTACAGCTGCTACCCGACCTCACTCAGGTCAAAGCGAGCTTCATCACCGCTCCTCAAGGTGTAAAAACACAAGACATTTTCACAGGTAGCTTTGCACACTCTTGAACCCAAAGAACCCAAAGAAGAGCTTCAGAAACAGCTGCTAAGCACACACAAAGGTGTCCTGAGCAATTGAGGCTGAACTCAGCAGATGAGCTAGTGCTTAAGACCAGAGCCCTTCATTTCACTACTCAAATTGCACTGGTCAGGACCTGACGCTTCAGAAGCCTTTTCCCCTGGGAGCTAAACTCACACAAACCATTTTCCCAATTCCACTCAGCTTTCTACATGATCCAGCCATCCAGTTACACCTTCAAACATTTTCCAGAACATTTCTGGTGATACTGCTCTTCCTCCTTCTTTCGGAGAGCGCTTAGGGCAGATAGCAGCAAGACATCAGTAAGAACCATGACCAATTCCCACAGACAAGGGGAAAATCCTATGATAAAGGAAAAGAGTCCAGCAGAAGAGCTATCTGCAGAGTTACCATCACTGCTGCCCAAGCCTTTGTGCTGTTCATCAGGGGTTTCTACACTTTCTGGGCATCCCTACTTGCCATGCCATACATTAAGGAAGGTCTATACCACAAGGGTTGCCGATTATACCAAAATCTCCAGACACACCAAGCATGCACAACAGGGCTCTGCTTCCTCGTGCCATTGGACCTAAACTGCCCAGGGCTTCCTAGGGACTCAAGATACGAGAACAGAAGCATCCTGTGCGAAGAAAATTTTTCTCTGCTAGGGATTCAGCTTCGTTGCCTAATGGGAATTTTGTGTACTGGTTTCTGTGGCCAGTGGCACAGAGGAAAGTGAAATGATGTAGTGTTTATGCTCGGATTCCCTTTTTTATGCCCAGCAGCATAAAACAAGCTCAACAAAAAGTGTGTCTGGGTCACTGCTTGCCTTGGTGACACCTGATTGCAGTGCAGCTACTTCTGCTGCTGGCTCACAAGAGACCATGTGAAAAGGAACTGCTATCCCGGTGTTAGTACAGCCATAAACAGGGCGTTGCACCACCTCAAACACCCAGCAGCACTGCAGAGATAAAATGTTGGTTACTTTGGCTACTACGAAGCCACTCTGAGCACCACCAAGGAACTGACAGCAGATCTTTTAGCTGTTAAACATTTACTGTGGAGAAGCTGACACATGGGACCTTCCACAGCACTAAACTCCTCACAAAAGACATGTTTAATACACAGCACATCGTGTGTTGTAAGAGGCTGTTCAGCAGCCATTCGTCTTTCTTCACTTGTGCTGTTGTGACTTCCCCTCTGAAGTGTTAAGAAACACTTTTCAAATATCCTCCATCACCTTGTCAATACAGATCACTACATGTGTGACCAGGATCATTAATGTCTCTACACAAAGACCTTTTGTCTATTAAAAAACAATCCTTTAAGTATACAGAATCCAAATCTTTGCATTAAGTCACGCTTGAAGACGACACAGAGATGAAGAGCTTCCTATAGCTATAAACTCAGAAGACAGATGAAAGTTCAATCACAGACACTGAATCTTTTTGACATTTAAACATTTCCACTCCAGAACACATGACAATCCTTCAAACAACCATGTTGTTCTGTTTTTACAAGGACACCAATTAGCCTGTGTTGTTTAGATTGGTAATACTTGCAATGTATAAACGTTCTTAGCACATGGCAAGTGAAAACAAATAACTTCCATCAGATATGCATTTTCCATGTCAAAAGGATGAAGGAAAATTATGTGGAATTTCTGTAATAGGCTGGCTCTAGACTTTTTTTCCCAGAATCTACAGAAACATTCAAAGGCAGAAGCAGAAATTTACATATAGACCCAAAAATAATCCTGCAGAGAGTACTTTCTCTCAGTGAGTAGTGTTGCTGTAGCTATGATGGCCTGAAAATAGAGGCACAAGGTTTCTAAACAATAATCTTTTCCTGGATCAGCTGATACAGCTAAAGAAAACAAGCTTTGGGCACAGTGAGTTTTCTAAATTCTGTTCACAGGAAGGACGCCTTTCCTTGCACAGCCTTGATGCCAACTCTTGTACCGCTCCAATCACCAAAGTTTTCCAACAGTTTTCTCCTGCTTTTTTCTGTGCTACCAACTACCCAAGCACTCCTGAGAGGGTGGTTTAGAAGTTCAGGAGACCTGGATCCAATTCTCCTTTGTCACGAGCTGCTTGTAGGACTTTAGGAAAGCTACATGACCTCTCTCCATCTCTACACTCATTTTCCCACCACGTACAAAGCAGACTAAGTGCCCTCTCACCCTGCTAGATAAGGGGGATCTGAGAGGCAGCAGTGCAAAAAAAGCAGATAACCCACACCAGTGCAGGTTGGTTTTACTTCAGGAAAAGCCCAGAATCACTGGGGTTTTAAGGCAATAGATATATCAGAAACTTCTGTGAAACGGGAGCCAAACAGCCACTGTATAACCAAGGACTCTGATAGCCACGAGCAACCTATACAGGTCATATTTAAATACCCCATTTTCTGAGCACGAGATACGGGTCTCATTTCAGAAAAGTGTGTTTTGCTACAGAACAGTTTCAAAGACAGATGCAGAGAGTTGTTTGTCCAGCGTTCTTAATCCAAACAAACAGTTGCATACCCTTACCTTCAACGCAAGTCTCTCATCTTAAGGTTCTGGCCAAGAAAAATATTTTCCTAGCTAGTTTGTTATGAAAATGTTTGAATAAAAGAAGCAACATCAATAACTTATGTAAAAACTTCAACCTCTAATCAGCGAGCTTTAATAAGGTTTGAGATAACAGCACATGCGTCTTGCCAAGAATATAAAATAATCATAAAATATTATAATTGATGCGCTGTTCGGGTATATTACATCTCACAAACTAGATAGTTGAATACATGGAAGAAAACATTTTGGACCTCATGTTAGCATATTGTAATAATTAATAGCCATTATCTGGATTTGGAGAATTTCAGTGTGAGGTTTTGTTTGTTGGGGTTTTGGCGGGGGAGGGGATTTATTATTTTTACAGCCTGTACAAATTTGGCCAAAGACTCAAATATCTCTGAAATTAAATGAACTATTTATGACACAAAAGATTTGGCCCATGGAGTTTTGAAAACAGAGATGATAAAGCTTCAGTCCAGCTCAAATTAAACTCTCAAAATAGAAAGCAAGAAAAGGGAAAAAAAAAACCACCAAACTGCAAATAAACCCTTGACAATAAGTTACACCGAATTGTTTCCTTTTTGGAAGGTAGTGAGCTGCAAATAATTGCTAATAAAAGGTTCACTGTGTTTGGTGAATACAAATCTTTATTTAGTGGCTGCAGAGCAAGTCTTTTTCTTGCTCTCTTGACAGTTTAACTACACGCCAACAATATTTGCTTAAAGTCTTTGGCTCCATTAATCTCAAACCCTGCTACACAGATTGCCAGAGCTGATGACAAACCCCAGTTAGCATGGATCATCTACTTGCCCATGACAGTATTTTTCCCATGACATTAAAAGGATGTTTTTTTCCTCAAAGAGGGCACAAGTCTACTGAATCTCAAGGAGGTTTGAAAGGATAAGTCTATGGCTTAAGGTGACGAATAAAGATAGCTGGGGACTACATGGCAACAAGGAGGAGGAAGAATACCCTTGCACTCTAATTGGCTTTTTTGTTTGCTCACAGTAGCTTCTAATATGGACAAATCTCCATAAGAAAACACAAAATTAGCACCTGTTAGGACAACTTAACCTTCAGGGAGAAAAGCAAACATCCTTGGGTTGTCAAGATTTTTAACAAAGGTTACAAAGGAGGTGATTTTTTTTCTGGATGGTTTTAACCCCTTCTGGCAACACAATGCAGCTCATTAACAGAGGTCCAGAACTGATTGTTAGCCACCCTCTCCTGAAATATGGTACGTGAATCAGTGCCATAAAACGTGGGGCTGATGGATAATGTGGTTATGCCCTGAGCATCAAAGCTTGTGCATGTTAAACATGATCAAGGGAAACTGAGGCATGGTAAGAAAAATAGTTGCTTATCCTCTGCCCCTCATGACTGACAGAATTAAGATGGAGCATTCACCAGTTGCCTCTGAGTCCTGCACCTTAGGGACAACAGCTTGAAAGCACCACTCCTTTAACTTTTTTTTTTTTTTTAAGTCACCCTCACGACTCACTAAAATGGCTGGTGGGAAGCAAATGAGTCTGGTCCATCAATGTTTGTGCAACCAGAGTTAGGAAACAGGAACACAGAATTCTAAAAGATGCCTGGTTGTTCAAAGTAACCCTGCAATTCAAATCCTTGTGCAACCCACTGCAGCAGAGCTCACTTTCCAGGTCCCTCCCCTTCAGCTGTCAGCCTGGTCTGGAAGGTCCCACTTACCATGGATAGACATTCTTACATCCAGTGTGGATTTACATGTGCCTGTAACAGCTTCTGCTGTTCCTGAGGCAACAGCAGCCTTGCTCCGAGCTCTCTCGGACACCCAGACTCCCATGGAATTTATTCCATGGCTATGTTCTCCCTGCAGGTCGTGTTGGGAAGAGGGAGGCCGGTGCTAGCAATGCCCTTCCTCCAGCCCAGCCCTGGAAGCTGACTGCTCTCCCCTGCCCCGTGCAGATAGGTTTCACTGAAAGCTGCAAGGATGCCTTGTGCCCACTCACTCTGCCCAGTAGCACAGAGGTGAGCTGCCTCTCCAGACAGGAATCGCATCCAGCTACGACTTCTCACTCTCTTCTTACTCGAGAAACAACTTCTCAGAGCCAGAAAATTTAAAGCAAACCCAGCAATTAAAAATCAGCTCTGTGTCATTTCTCCTGACTCATCAACAGGTGTTTTGGCCAAAACCACTGCTGTCTTAACCCAGTAACCAAGTCACCAGTCACAGAAGCCTGCTCCCACAGGCAGGTGCCAAAGTGCTGAATGTGGAGGGAAATAGAAAAGGTCTGATGGAAAAGCTCAGGAAAAAAAGAAAAAAAAAAAAAAAAAACACAAAAACAACAAAACAAAAGAACCCCAGAAGTACTTCTAAGTGAAATCCATGGTATTCAGCCACAGCTCTGGACAATGCAAGCAGGGTATGTATTATGTATACCTGGCTAACAATAGCAGCACCTCCCTCACCCTGCCCTGGCTCATCCTTACGGATAATGATTTGGTTAAGCTAAGGACTGCAGTGAAACTATTCATACAGAAAAGCATAAAGCCTGCACAGAACTCCACAGGATGGTGACCTCAGGGAGTAAATTGAACTAAAGTGATTGTAAATGAGCTAACATCTTTCACTTAACACTGTCTCCTGCTACTCTCCAACAGAGGTACCAACCTTTCTCTCAGTGGAATCTTCCACTTCTCTGTCAAAACCACAAGCATCTCCCAATTTTTCTACACTTTAACCCCAGAGAGGTTCACACTGTAGCTAACAGCCTCCAAGAGGACTGTAATAAAAACTGAGTGAGTCTTTGTTCTGATTGCAGATTAAAGGGAACAATCTGCAGTACAAATGGAAAGTAGCTTTCCCATGTTTTCTTTCTTCCCCCTCTTTTTGAATAATCGGTATCTGCATGTGAAGGTTCAATGTCACCAAACATGAGGCTTGTGTACAAAAGCACAAGATCCTTGACTAAAGCACAGCATACTTAACAGCTCAAAAGCAATTGTTGTAAAACTTGATGGAATTGTGCCTGGCAATCATATTTTATTGTCATTTGTACAGGGAAGCTTCAGCATTTTTCTGGGTTGTTTTTTTTTTTTTTTACCTTGGGAAAGTGGGGGATGTTTGATGAAGAAACTCGATCTCAGGAGTTCACGGCCATATTTACTGTTTTCTCCAGAATGTACATATTTTATATAAAATACAACCCCAGGTGTTCAGAAGAGAAACACTTTCCATTTATTCAGGTAAGAATATAGCCCAAGGTCATATAAAAGCCTGTCACTGAAGTTTGCACTGCGGTGCAATAAATAAAGGTCCAGCGTTGACACTGCACTGAATATTTTTGTGCTCTGTACGAGCTTTCCCTGCAGAGAGGGCTTTCCTACTCAAGTGGCACAGAGAAGGGTCAGTACCTGCTGCAGCACCACACACAAAACATTCCTGTTTGGGTAACTTTCTCCAGCAGCAGCAACCATCAAGGAAACACCTCCCCAGCCTGGGACACGTGCATTGCCCTGCCTGAGGCATAAACAAGGGTGTAGGGGAAGTTGGCTGAAGCTCTGCAGGCCAATGGAAAAAAGGAGCCCTAGGAAAGCAGAGTTTTGCTTTCCAGATGGAGTCGAGCACATCTGGGGATGCAGCACCTCTCAGCAGAGGGCTTTTTCCTGAGTCAGTGTGACAGAAGTGACACCCTGGAAAGGAGGCTGCACTCATCCTCTTGCCTCTGTGCATATGCTCACGAGCATATGGCAATTTTAAATAGGGTTGTTGGGGTTTTTTTCTATGCTGAGATCCTTCTCTGGACACCAGCTGTTTATGCACATCAGGGTTTAAAAACACTTTCTGGCATTGGGAGCAAAGCCACACTCATGTGTTTCTTTGCCTTGGGTGGAAGAAGATATACACACAGGTGAGCAGCTAAAGTAAACAAATTAAGATATCTGAAGTCACGTCAGTAGAAAGCATTTCTATCTGCGGGGCAATGATTGCAAGCTGGGACTGCCACATCTCCAGGCTGTCCTTTTACACTCCTCTTTTCTCCCTAGAAAGGATGACGTGGACCCAACACCACATCAGAAACCTCTGAACATCCTGCAGCCTAAGGGGATAAGTGAATTTTTCCTCCCCAGTGCATAGACCCTAATCAATATGATCTGTTTGCATATGTTCCATGTACCATAAATTCTGGGGGACTCTCAAGACATCCAGTCCCTTCCTACACCAACATCCCTCTCTTATATCCCTCCTCACCTCCAAGCCCTCTCATGGTTGAATTTAAACAAAACAAAACAAAAACAAAACAAAACAAAAAAAAAAACCACCACAAAAAAAAATAGTATTGAGAGATCCTAAATTTCTGTGGCTGTCCACTTGAACAGTGATCCCTCAAGTCTAGTACTACATTCAGGTTCCCATCTCCCTGCACCCCTGTGGCCTCTCCCAGTGTGGTAAATAACCCCCCAGCCTGGGAGGGCTCCAATGCAAAGCACAGAGTGAGCATGTGCATATGGACACACATATACACACATTTTTATATATGTGTGCACACATAAATACATAAAAATCCCCAAGACTTTGGGGAGAAGGAGGAAGAGGGAAATCCCTCCTTTCATCTGCATCTAAATGGGAAGACCTGGTTTGCACTGGAAGTGAGATTTCAGAAACGTAAGGAATGAATGGCCTGCTTTGTCTCCACAGCTTTGATATATCAGTTCCTTCAGTGACAGACTTGTTAATCTTTCCAATGTTGCTTTTTCAAAAAAGACAAACACGGTGGATAAATGCGAAGGGCCAACCACATCCCCTCCCATAGGAAGTCTCACCACATGGGCAATTCTTCCAAGTAAAGAAAACAGCCCACTTTATTTACAGGGTAAATCATTTTGACTTATCTTGCAGGGGTTTGCTCATAGCAAACTGACAGTTTCCCCCTGTTGCACAGTAAATGGCTGACGGGGAAAATGTTTTCCTTCCCACCATGTAGAAACAACCAGCCAGAAGGGGAGGAGGGGTCGAGGACTTCATTTTTCTAATACTCCATTAATGTTCTCCTTGCTGACAATCACTGCAAAGGCCTGAACTCACCACTCCAGGCAGCTCGAGCAAGAAACCTGAATCTCTACAGGGATTTTGAGCTAAGTACATTGACTCAAGTTAGAACTTTTGGTCTTAAAGGGTAAGTTAACCATTAAAATGATTTTCAAGTAGGTATCATTACTGCAGGAAAAAGAAAGAAAAAACAACAACCTAAACTTGCTTCTTTTTTCTTCTGTTTAAATCCTTACTCAAAAAAAATTACATCTTTGTAATCTAAAATACATCTAAAATAACAGGACAACAGGGGCAGAAACTTTTTAAAGGTGTAATATTCCCAAGACAATTATTAATTTCTTTTTCTTTCATACACAAGTAAATATACTTTTTTTTTTTTAATTGTGATCCACTGATCCATTAGTTGGGGGTTTTTTGATATGTACAACCTAAATACAAAACAAAATCTGGATATAATGCAAATTGCTATTTTCTTAGAGATAAAAGTTCTCAGCTCAGGGATGTGACAAGGCCAAGTCGTTCTTCTCTGGATGTCAGTGTGATCTCAAGACATCATCCTGAGGAAGTCATCCCACTTCTCCAGCTCTGACCCAGGTCACAGCAGTTGTTACCCTGATTTTTTCAGTCCAGCCAACCCTACAAGTACATTTTCCTCAGGCCATCTCACAAAACAAAACACCAAGGTTTAAAAAGACTGAAAACCTGCTGGAGTTTTGGATTTCTTATGGTGTCAGGTGAGCACCAGGAGCAGCTCCAAGGGACGATAAAAGTGGAGCAGGGAGTGCATTTGCAGAAGGTCTGCTCATCACAGGAGGGAAGGACAGGATGAGTTAGGCAGCTCAGAGCAATGCTTAGGTAGGTCTGCTTTGGGGTGGAATGAGGAGAGCATTTCTCCCACCACACTTCCACAGGATTTGTAAACTATTCCATTCAGCCAAATTGGGATGAACTGCAAGTGCAAAAGTCAGCCTTGCCAATTTCAACAGGGATTGCAACAGGATGCAACTGTCTGCTGAAGTGTTTTCCACAATAGCAAGCTAAATAAACCATGCCAGTCATCACTCAAATAATAGGGAGAAATCCACCAAGACTGTTAAATGCACTACACACACACACACAAAGAGAGCAAGAGCAGCATTTTGCAACCCTAATACAGCAGGTTAAGAGGTGTTCACGTTTCACATCCCCAATAATATCTTATTTAGGAGAGACATCAATCAAGGCTAGACCTCAGGCAAAATCCATGTAATTGCAATGATTTATACCTTTTGACACTCTGGCCTGCTGACACTGGGAAGACAACGTGCATCGGAGTGTGATGCAAATATCCACTAACACATTTCTCTGTGTTTTGGGGGTTAGAAATATGAAAACATATGTTCTGATTTATAAACTGCAGGTCAAACATGCAGGTGTTAATGGCTTGTTCCCTGAGATTTTCAGCTCCGGCCAGACCTGTGTATGAGCAACCAATTAAGAAATAGAAAATAGCACAGCCATAATGGTGTTCCCATCATCTCATAGTAACCAAACAGCACAGCAAAATTAGAAACACAGACCTTTCCACCAGGACTCAACCTCCAGGTAAGAAAACAACTTGGGATCCTGCACAAATCCAACAAATGCTTCTGCTTTGACCTTAAATGGCGTGATTTAAAGTAATAATAAATATTTTAAAGACCTTTCCAATTTAAATGGCTGAGAGGTGAAAGTTTTCACTAGTACAGTTAGTTGAATGATTAAAAGTAACTATAACCCTGCTGGTACTAATGAAGGCTGGACAAACGTTCACATTGCCTAATAGGTACATGTTTTTCCTTGATTTTTTTTTTTTCCTCCTTTGTTCTAATATTCCCTTTGGGTCCCATCTGCACAGGTAAATTTATGATGTTGAGGATTATCCTGAAATATGGGCTCTATCTACAGTGGGCTAAAAGCCCAGGCAGGCAAAAGCAGGCTGATCACAGGACCTGGTGCAATTCAGCTGTCCCCATGCCTGGTCATGGGCACTGTGACAGCCAAGGACAGGATGGGTTAGGACTTTCTCACTCCCTACTCTTCCAGTCTACAGCAAAAGGGGCATTGCACGAGAAGGTCAGTCCAGGGCCAGGATTCATACTTTAATTTTCATCTGTGGTCCTATAAAACACAGCAACGAGCACTGTAGGTGCCTTCTTAGCCATGGCCAGAAAGCAACAGTACCCAAGGGCAGCTCAGTCTCCCCATTCCCTAGGGCCAGCTAATTTTGGAGGATGGAGTTGTTCTCTAGAGGGTATTTCTTTTCTGCCTGGAGAGTAAAGCCAAGCTATTCCAACTGAGATGCCAAAGCAAAATGCCTGCACTGGGAAAATTCAGGCTTTTGGGCCTGAGTCACGGTGTGTGACACAAACTCCTGTGCCTGAAAGATCATGACTTCTGCATTGAACACATCCACACTCCAGGTGGGATCTCTGGTATCCCTGAGGTTACACCTCAGCCTGCAGCTGCTTCAGGGCAGCACTGCCCCACAACACAACAGACAGCACAGCCCTGGGGAAGGTGCAAAAGGACCACAGACCATGGATGTGTTTTCTGGACAGGGTAAATGGAGATTGCCTGGTCCCATCTCCCCCTTGCAGCAGGATTATTGCCAACACCAGAGCAGGTATTGAAAGCCTTCAGGTGTGGGGATCCTACAGCCTTCTTGGTACCTGCTCCAGCACTGCACCACTCCCCGATGAAGCATCTTGCCTTAACATGCAGCATTGTTAAGAAAATAACAATGCATCCAGATGTGCAAAGTACAGATGAGAATTTGAAAAATAGCCTCGTTTTTCTTTGCAACAGGTGGCTCACATCATATAAACACACACAGAACTCTGATACTTATTGGTGTTTTGATGTTTTTTTAAGGCTGTTGGTTTTTTGGTTTGTACAGAAACACTACCCAAAGCTGTCTGAAAAAACTCCATACACCATTTTTCTTGTTTTAAAGGCTATTTTCCCATCAGGTAACATAACTTATAATTAAGCCAAAGATTTGTGAAGATGACAAGTCAATATTTCCTTGAGACCACAGAACTGTTGAAAATTATTGTTTTAATGGGGATTCAAAGTGGTTTTGTGTCATTACATCAATATATAAATCAGCTACAAATTAAAAAAAAAAAATTAACTGGCTACATAATTCCCAGCAAGTCTAGCTTTTAGCAACAGCAACAGAAGACTGTCATTTTCAATCCCAGGAAAACATAATATATGTGGTAGAAGCTGCAACCAAAGAAAGCTAAAGAACAACCTTTAAAAACATTCCAAACATCTTTCTTTTTCATGCCATGAGAGATGATTTTTTTCTATTTCTTGTTAGGCACTCTGCTATTTTGCTTATAATTCCTCAGGGACTGGTGACCTCATGAAGAAAAACAACCAGGACAGAATTAGCCTTTATTTATATATTAATAGTTTTACCTCCAACAGTGGAAGATACAATTTTGAGTTAAAAATCATAATTTGTGAGTGTTTGGATAGCAGTGCTCCCGCCAAGTTGTGGTAGCAGGAATTGCTGGGGAAGGCTGAATTGTGGTTGCCAATCACTGCATTTATTAATGATTGGATTTGAGAATTAAGTGTCTACTCCAAAACTGACGAAAGCCAGGAAGATCCTTTGCATTCCCTGGATTTTGTATCAAACGTTAAACACAGAGTAGAGTCATAGCACAGTGGGGGGCACTTGACAGGGAATGCAAGACCGTAAATCTCTTCCAACGTAAGCTCCCTCAATAGCATTAGTAATGGGATGGTGCTGGAGGTTTCGGGGAGAAATGGGTGACAAAAGCTGCCCTCCCCACCACTGCCAGCCCCCCAGCCAGGGCCAGTTTAGAAGGTGACTGATCCTTGTCCTCACCCTGCCCAGAGAGAGGTCTGGTGCCTCTGCCTCCCTCGCTTCCCAAAACACCCTTGGTGGGGCTGCGAGCAGGAGCTCCCAACCCCGAGGGCTGGCGAGGCGGTGAAAAACGATACGAACCGAATGGCAAAATCAATATTTGGTCAGGCTGAGGGGGGACTATCGATTCTTTTCTCATGATATCCATGTCTCCTGCACTTCCTGCTTCTCCGGGGCACTGGAAACCCAAGTCCCTCCTAGACCAAGGGTGGCCAGGCTTTGACTCTGTAACATCTGTACCGCACAAGAAGTTCACGTGTGGTCTCCAGGGCCGATGCTCGTCCGCTTGAGTGGCAGCAGGGACGTGCTGGCATGAGGGCTACTGGGTAAGCCAGGAGGAAGCAGGACAGCAGGAGATGGTGAGGGCAGTGACACTGGGGCAGTGCAGGGGAGCACCACATGGATATGCTGCCAGCTTCTACCTCTGCCCTCTCCCTCACAGCCATGTGGCTACATCAAGGTTTTAATCTCTAACTTTTCGTTCAACTCCTCACATCTGTTTTCTCTAGGCTTGCTTGCTCTCCCCTTTGCCCCGTCCAAAAAGTCTTTTGTCCTGGGCAGAGACAGCCATGGGGCCCACACAACGAGGAGATCCAGGAATGGTTGCCAATCCTCGTATCAAGGAACAGTGCCTGGGCACATCCAAATTCAATGCCTGAAAACCCTCATCATACGTCCAGATTTCCACACGCTCTAGGAACCTAGGGGTGAACAGCAGAAGTCATCATAGGTAAATGCAAGCACAGCCAAGACCTAAGGTTGTTCTCCCAAGAAAGTTTGTCCCAGTTTCCCCATCAATGAGGGCCTTCTCACAGGTTGCCATGGACAATGACCAACACAGGGGACAGTGGACCAGGAAGGAAATAAAGTGACCCTGCTGTGTCACTAACCACACTCAGGTTAGCATCTCAGAAAATGGCGGTTCTTTCCCAGAAACAATACTATTTAAAGGTCCTTTTTCCTTTGAGAAAGCTGGGGTCTCCCTAAAAGTTACTTTATAGAGAAGTTTGCCAAACCACACACTGCGCTGCTTGGTGTTTCTGTTTGTTGAGTTGCAATGGTTTTGAATGACTCTGGAAAGCACCCAGGGATACAAGGATGAGAAAAGCATGGGAAAGGTTTCCTTCTCTTTCATAAAAACGTTTTCCTCCCAGGTTTAAAAGCAATACTGCTCACAGCAGAGAGGCTACTCTTAGCCAAGGCCTAGAGAAACCTGCCAGGTACCTTGAACTCCAGGATGGAGAGTGACCAGTGAAGCATTTGACTTCTTGCCTGGGCAAGAGGCCATTTTCTCTGGAGCAAGAGTGAGGTGGTGAAACAATTCTCCGTGAATACCTGTCCAACATCCATAAACTCAACCCACGCTGCTCAACAGCCATGCAGACACATTGCAACAGCCAAACACCACAGCACAAGTTGTCTGCTCCAGGGAGTGCAGAGGAGGGATTCTCACATCACCAAGTTCACCCTGAGTTTGGTCCCACAAGAAAGCCAAGCTTCCTCAGTCATCTGCCTGTCATATATGTGGAGTCCTGGTCTGGCTTGAACAGGGAATATGGAATCCTGCTCTTCCACACAGTCTAGATACAGGCGTAAGCAGCCTGGCCAGAGCTGGCTTTTGCCTCACACAGTCTCCAAAGGCATTCCCAGGTTTCGTGGAGCCCTGGCCTCTCTCACTGTTCTGCCCTCAGCCAGGATGGTCTGATGGAGGTGGAAAAAACCCAAACTCAGTCCTGCTAAGGCACTAGAGAAAAGTATGGGAAAGGCAAGGATATCACATCGGTCAAAACTGTACATTAAGGGAAACACAAGCCCAGCAACAAGAGACTCACCCAAGAAAAGCACAACCACGTTGGGACCAGGGTTGGGCACATTGCTGGGAGCACCAGGTGGTGGCACTCAGTTGCTGCAGTGCCAGGGACAACAGACAGACACAGCTCTGCCTCCCAGAGCCTTCCCACAGATGAAATCATATCAGCAGGCACCTGAAGGAGGGCAGCTCCCAACACTGCTCACAGGAACACAAACAAACCATGGCTGCGAGTGTCCTTTGTGGGTTGCATCTGGCAAAAATTGCCTTGCAAGGGCTTGGGAGAGTCCATAGAGAAAGCACTCAGCCCTCAAGAAGACAAATATACAACAGAGCTGGCTAGGTGGTGGCTGCCCTTGCTAAACTTCATGGAAAAACACAACTTGTGCAAACTGAATTCCCTCGCTAACCTCTTCCCCTTGTTGAAATATTAAACAAAAATAACTTCTCTTTTTATCTTTGAGCCAGCAGGACAAATTCATCATTAAAGGAACTTCACTGAAGTCAACAGGGATATATCTGAGATGAAGAAATGAATTTGACCTATTGCTTTTTGTGTCCTTATGTTCTAACTAATAACTACATTGCACAGACTCCTAATCAACGGGATCAGAGAACCTGGCCAAAGCAGTTTGCTTTTTCCCCCCCAGCATTGCTATCTGTACTTTTATATTGCTTTTTCTGTAAGTAACTTTTGAAAACAGGTATTTTCAGCCAATTTAATCACATAACTTTTTTTATGAGTATGTTGTCAAAATCTTAACATAGAGTTTTCATAGAACATTTGCTCCCAACGCAGAAAATGAGCAAACAAGAAATTTTCTATTTAAAATTTTACCAATTGCCACTAAAAAAATATTTTTTTGGGTGTTTCAAGCACACACATTTGTTAAAATTACTCCAGCCACAGGATGCCTAGTCTGATCCAAGGATCTCCCTGGAAGATGCATGGAATGAAGCAAAACAAAGCTGTGGCTACACAAGGAGATCCAAAACTCCGTGTCTCGGCACACTGACAACTCTTTCCATGGAGCCAGGGCACACAATTCTTGCCAGGCAGAATACGAAGGATTCAGAGAAAGGAAGAGCTGCCGGCAGAGGAGCAGGAAGATGATGAAATATAGAAGCTACCAAAGCCTGTGTTAGGCAGAAGATGCATTTTGTGTCTCGTGTTATATTGGCTGCCAGTCGATTACAGTGCAGCCTGTATAAACACGTCATGTGCTCTGACAGGGAGTCGGGGTGAAGCAGGGTGTCAGGGTAAAACAGAGGATAATAAAATCACTTTAGATTTATTTCTCTAAATTGGAAACTTCATGCTTACACCTGACTAAATCATCAGCCTGAAACTCTAGCTCGACTCCCACAGAAAAAGTATGAAACCTTATCCCATCTTTGTTTAACAAAGGCCAATCAAGCTCGCCTAATGAATTCTGCAGATGTAGGCGACGGGACGCGTTTGGCCCTTTTAATTCTGCAGGGCTTCCTCAGACCTGTCTCCAACGCACCCAGCTTGCTCTTCAAGCAGCTGAAGAGCTCTCAGCAACTCAAGGCCAGGCTGCCCCACAGCAGCCCATGGGCAGAGCAGACCCAAAAGTGTTACTGGGCATTAGCCACAGCATTTATAAATCCTGACAAATATTAAGGAAAGAATCACAGGTGGCTGGTGTGATGGCAGCACTCCCCCTGCTCCTGCCCAGCTTGGCAAGAGGAGGGCACTAGCTCCTCCACCTTCATCCCACCACCAGTGAATCCCCTCTCTCACAAAGTGCAAAAGGACCTTTTAAAAAAAAAAAAAGAATCTAGCATAAGGAGCTGGTTAAAAAACAATAAATCAGTGGTGAAATGTGGATAACAACCTTCTCTGTAAAATCAACATGGATTGTGTTCCTGCAGAGAGCTGTCTGACAGGCCGGTTGAAGCCTGACTGCTTGCAGCCAGATTTTTTTTTTTTCCTTTTTTTTTTTTTATTTTTTTTATTCTACAGGCAGGAGGAGTATCTTGAATCAGGGGGAGGCAAGGAGGTCTCTTCCTTTTGTACATGGCTCTGCTGTGTTAGAAAATCAATAAGGAAGGTCCTGACCCCAGCATAACTTCAGGCATCACTCATGACCTCTTTGAATCTCTTCCCCCACAAAAACCCAATTTTCTTTTTAATCGTGCACACCAGAGGGAGTCCTGGCAGGGAGGGGATATCTTGCCTCAAGATGTGGGCAAAACCCATTTGCACCCATCTTTCCTGACAGGTAGAAATCAAATTAGAAGAGGAACGCACCCGGGGAGGGCAAGGGGAGCGGGGTTAGCTGAGGTAGAGCACAGCCCAGCAGGAAATGCCGAAAAAGAAACCATATGGAGCGTGGAGGTGCTATGGATTAATATGAGAATTCCCACTTTTTTTTTTTTTTCCAGAGGGAAGGGAATAAAAACTAAAATGCACATTATTTTTCTCCCTTCTTGTCTTAGGACTGGGCTATTTTCTGTTAAATCTCCTTTTTAAAAGATAAAACGAAACAAAACAAGATTTGCCACACATTTTCCCTCCAGCCAAGTCCTCAGGCTGGCTAAATTGGGTGATTAAAATATAGGAAGGCCTCCAGATTCCCCTCAGGACTGTTTTTAATATCTGTAAAACTGCCACTTTGTCTTGCCAAGGTAAACACCATCGCATGCAGTTCAAAGGTGAGCAAGCCTAAATGTTTCCCTTCGCCTGAAAGGAATCTGCCTTGGGACCCCGCGGGCCGTGCCGGAGGGGGACGCGGCCGGGCCCGGACCACGGTGTGGTGGCCAGAGAGGCATCTGTGTACACAAGGCTAACTTCTCCCACACAAATACTAAAAATTTCTCATTAAAAATTATTGCTGTGTCAACATGTGAGGCCGCTCAGCCCCCAAATCTGGAAAAGACGTTCTGGTTTTTTTCTTGCCTTCGCTGGGAAAGCGGCGGCAACAGTGGCAAGGGAGGGGGGAGAGAGATGGGATGTGAGACTGGAGTCATCTGCTGCTGACTTTGGATCTCTTCTTTCTCCCTTGTCACTCAAGTTGGGATTTCCAACTGTTCCACTTCATCTATTTTAGTTACTTGCTACCCAGGTTTTTTTCCCCCCCTCTCCTCATTCGCTCCCTATCGCAGAGCTTTATATTTCCCTCACATGGCTGCTGGCTGCTTGGTGTTACTTTAAATGGAAATGCAATTTTAAGCCATCTCTTTTGTCGTGGCGGCTGCAGTGCCTTCAGAGCAAAAGGTTTGCTGTTATCTAGACCCATCTGCACAGATGCAGCCGTAAATCTGAACGTGCTCTACCCATGCCTGATCCCTTTCATGGGTGGCCAGGAATTCATAGCAAAACAGCACAAGGACCAAATATTTGATCCAGTGAGACAAAATTCACAAAGCCCCATCAGTTCAAACTCCTAATTCTGCCCTACGACATTGGGCATTTTGCCCCAACACACCAAAATAAAAACTTTAAAATATGCTCTGTTATCAAGCGAGGTGAAGGGAAGTCACCCCAGGGATTGAAAATATGGGATGGGGCGGGGCGGAGAAGGGAGGGCAGGGAGCCAGTTGTGTACTGTAAAACCAAGCAGCCGCCTCTGCAAGGCATCCATCTCCAGGGAGGGCTGGTGATGGGCGGGTGGCCAGCACACCCCAGCCCTCCAAGGGCTCCCGAATCGCTGCTCTCCAACGCCATGGCACGATGCACACGCGTTTGTGCCGAGACGACATGAAATACAGCGAGGCGTAATTAACCTGATGTAATGCTATATATCAAAAAGTTAAAAAACCAACAACTTGCTTTGAGGTCAGGCACCCACACACGCAACTCAAACAGTGGAGACCTAATCCAAATTTATTGGTGTTTGTAACAGCTGGACTTATGCCTCTAATACCTTTTAAGTGCCTCTTTTAACAGTGAGCCGAGTGTGTCTTTCATTAAGGTGGAGTTGAAAGTATGTTAAGTTCATAAGCATGAAAATAGCCGTTTAGTTCTCTCAGAGATTAATTCTGCCTTCAGTTTGCTCTCACTGAACCCCATTAATGTCTGGGATTTGGTGTTTAGTGTCCCATTTGCATAATCTCTGTTTATTGCAGGGCCTCGATAATGTGAAAGTATTAAAATATTTCTTTCCCAAAATACAGAGGTATTAATCTTTGAATCCTCCTAGTGTCCTTAATTTGCCATCAAATCCCACAACAGAAACAAATGTGCTTTCTAATCAGCAATCTTTTCTCGCTTATAGGCCCTGATCCAACAAGCTTTTAAGCAAACAATTTACTTTAAGCAATGAGTAGTCGTATTGGAACCAATGGAACAGCTCATGTGCTGTGATGGATTGGGGCCATAGAAAATTGCCTTGATGAAAATGTCAATGCTCCCAAGAGCTGGTGAAAATATATTTTTATTATAAACACACAGAGGAACTGTTTTGATCTGAACATTATGGGGAACAAGCTTTGAACCGATGCTTTTCCATGGTCAGACCTAAACAGAAACTGAATACCACCAGGTTGGATGACAGTTTAAAAAGGCAGCCCAGAGCCAGATTGATGTTTGTATATAATGAAATTCAGTATTGATGTGATATGGACACTGTCCAGCCTCCACGACTTGTTAGGGTGACGTACAGAGAATGTGGAGAAGATAAAAATCAAAGGAACACAAGGAAAATAAGTCTCAACACTAAGAGGAAACATTGTTTTGAGGAGCTATTTTGCTGCAAATGTTTTGAAGATAATCCACAGCCAAATGTAAAACACAGAAGTGACGACGATGTCTAAGCACCATGCACAAGATATCCATCATGCTTCATTTTAAGTCAGAAAACCAAAGCTGGGCCATTCCCCACACGTGCATTGAACACCAGAGATGAGTTCAGAGAGCCCTCAAACCACCACTTTGTCTCCACACCAATCAATGCCCATGGGCACCGTGTGTCCAGCTGGTTTCAGGCAGCCTCTCTATCTCCTTCACCTGCAGGAGATTTTGGGTAACACCACTCCATAGCCAGGTACCAGCAAGATACCAGAACAGATGTTACATGGCAGCACACGGGCCTGCCAGATAGGAAGGGATAACAGACAGCAGCTAAACCCCAGAGAGTAGCACAGAGTTAATCCTCAATTCCTGCTGCAGCAGACAGGGAATCACCCCTGCTCTTTTATGAAAATCATATGTTCATCTGTTGGCTGGATTGCCATTGTGCTGCCTGCTCTGCCGTCACCAGGGCTTGCTCCCACCAGGAGCCAACAGCACACGGGCCAGAGGGTTGATGGCAGTCCCAGCTGTCCCCATTCACCAGCACCCGATGGACAACACAGGTGTGCTCCACCCCGGAGCTTCACCTTGCACCATACTCAGCTTGGCAGGATGGGGAGAGGGCAGGAATCAAGCCAGAAGTAGGAAACCGCAAATGAGAATGCAGGTCCTAAAAGCATAAGGGAGTCAGGGAGGAGCATTTCTGGGAAGGAAAAAGAGAGCCCTGGCTCAGACACAGCAGGGATCTGCATAAACCAGCCATGAATGGCTTAAACTAGCCCAGCTTTCCTGCCTTTTTTTTTTTTTTTTGATCCTGTTACCTGCAAACTCAGAAAAGAGCATATGCACTGATACAGCTTCTGATGTTTTCCATGCAAAGAGAGGACACCGGGGGACAAAATTAACCAGTTTCTCACAGTACTGCAAGAAAAGGGTCACTGCTAAAGAAATCAGGAAAATTGACATCAGCAGCAGAAGCCTTTCCTAGGGCATTTTGGAGACCAAGAACCCTTTAAGAGTTAAAATAATAAAAAATATAAAGAGGACAAGACAAATTCAATGCCAGACCCATCACTGACTCCAGCACACCATACTGCTAAACTTCCAGCAGGAAGTGTCAACAAAAGAATCATCTCATTTTTGCCAACTTCAGCAAGCAGACCCACACACAGCACTGGGCAGGACACATCACGGACTGACCCAGCTCAGTGTGTGGTGTATTTGCACCTGGGAGGACAGCAGTCCCCAGTAAGAGGTCACAGGGACGGGGAGCACTGCAGCAGGGAGAGAAGGAAGGGGAATTAATCTGGTAAAAGAAGGGGTGAGGTAGAAGAGGGACCTACATCAGCACCTCCAAACTGGATGCCTTTGAATGTGGAAAATTGCTGGACCGAGCCCAATCGGGCAAAGAGCCAGCAAGGAGCAGGCTATTCACCAGCTTCATCTGCAACAAAGCCACATCCTGACTGCAAATCTTGCAAATCAATTATGCCCACAGGTTGTTGGGTTGCAAAGGCGGGGCAGAGGGAGTTTGTTTTGCTTTTCTTAGTAAACCACAAGACCATTTCCTAGCACATTATCCCAAGAATGACAGGCAGGGCCAGGGCTGCCAGGTGCCCGGGAAGAGGCTGCCAAGTCCCAAGGATCACCATTGCTAATTGGCTCTTCTGAAATGAGCGTGACAGAGAGCCACATTTTCTCACCCACAGGTTTCGGGGTTATATTTAACTGGCTGAGGCAGAATTAAATGTCAGCTTGGCTGGAAGGAGAAAAAACAAAACAAAACAAACAACAACAAACAAAGTGAGAACTTGTCATTAAGCCGGAGGGGAGTCAGTGCTAAGTGCACTGTGGACGGTGCCCACACACAGCCTGGCAGGCACCAGCACAGGCAAGAAGGAACCAAGCGATTTATCCCTTTAAAAGCACAGTTTAAATTCAGGTTGCTTATTTTGATCTGCAAGCAACACAATAGGCAAGAGAGAAGGGACACCTCTTCCCCCTCTGATTTCTGTCCTGGGTACTCCCACCTCTCAGTTTGATTGCAGCCCCAGATTTCCACATCCAGCAACACTGATGGCAGAAATTTCCAGCACAAAGAGGATGGGGTGGTGAAAAGAGACAGACTGCTCAAACACATCTGGAGCCACTGGAGGAAGTTCAGCTGGAGCACAGGTCCCTTTGTGGGTGATGAAAGCGGGTGGAGGAGGAAGGGGAGGGAGCAATGCCTCCCCCACACACAGCACCTGCTCCAACACAGCCGGCAGGGCTTCTCACAGCAACACACACTGCTCACTGGCATGGAAAGAAAGGGCAGCTCCAGGCCTCCATCCTCTTGTTCCCTAAACCATGGGTTCGGGCTTCCTTGAGTCATGGTACCAGTCAGAGCAAAACCAAGACCCCATCCCCACAACCTGCTGTGTTACAGCCCCTGCCTGCTTCTTGCCTGCCTCCAGGCAAGGTGGGAACAGCCCTTGCCACAATTCTCAGCAGCACCCAGCCCCTTCCCCTCTGGGGGAGGGCAATGCTGGCACATGTCAGGCTTCAGAGCCAGTACTGGGCTCTTTGAGACCTCAGGGGCCCCACTCGGATACAGCAAAGGGGGTATTTGTCCTCTGCCAAATAGGATGATTCAGGGTGAGCAAAAAGACAAGGCACATCCAAGGCCTGCCCTGGTTGTTCCTCACTTGCTTTGGCTCAGGAATGAGAAGAGGACTGACTACAACATCACCATGTTCACCCTGCAAGCCCTTCTCAGGTCAGGTTTATGAAGGCAAGACCAGGACTAACAAAAATGAGTCACAGACCTTCCCGATCATACTGGACAACACAAACTTGATCCCACTCTAAAGGCAATCGAGATGTGTGGCCTATCCAGATTCATGGATTGGGAAAGGAAGATTGGGATCACAGGGAGTAACGAAGGGAGATCTCAAACTATGGGAGATTGGCTGCTTCATGTGCATTAACCACTAAGAAAATTCAAGTAGGGGTACAGATATAACCCTAATTTTGCATTACAAGAAGATCTCTTTTCTTTCCTCTCCTCCACCATAAACTGTTGTTTAATCCAGGTGACCTCTTCCTCCTCCTATTCCCCAAACACGAGAAAATGGCGAATCCTAGGAAAATAGAGCTATAAAATGGAAAGCATCCTTTCAAAACACTGTGTTTCACTTCCCAGTCAGAAGTGAAGTATCCTGGACCAAGCTGAGTTTAAAATCATGCTTTTCCAAGTCAAAATGGTCATTGCAAATGAGATAATTGTTTTGAAGCAGTTTAACTTAATGAAGAGAATGACAGAGTTAAATATTTTGACACTATTACATCAAAACTTCTTCTTCACTGGAAACAGGTTATTTTGACTTTTTAATCTTAACCAGGAACCAAAAATTTCAAAAACCCAACTCAGTGTTGACACATCCAAATTTCCTTCAGGCTGGCAGGTCTATTTTCTAACCACCCCTTCTTAAATGAAGACGGAAATACTAAGCTTCAGCTCATATTTCTCCAGGCTTATTTTCTTTAGCTCCCATCTTTAAAAACTGGAGACCATAAATAGCCTGGGTTTTTTCCTCCAGACTGCAACACAGACTTTTAAACCAAACATTTGCAATCATCACAGCTGTAATAAGTACAACGTTTCTTCAAAGGGATTACATTGGACTGTGGTTTTCAGTATTGCCTTGTTGTCTGTTGTGAAATCTCCCCATCATAAATTAATTTGATTCTATTATCTTTCTGATACAATCTGCATTCTGACAGATCAGTTTTAATCTTGGTTGATTCCTGTTTCTTATTGACAGCTCGGAGCACTGTTGAAGAGATGCAAGTTATTAATGTTGACAGGGTTTGTAATGGAATATCTTTTATCCAGCAACATATCCTTTGTAATGTTTTTATTCCCCCTTCTCTGGCTACTTTAAGAGGCTAAACAGAAAAATCAAACAAGCCATACAACTTGACTTTCCTGGAACCCTTTCCAGTTCTTTCTGGAACTTCTTTCTACATCCACTGAGGATGTTATGGTATAAGGTGTTATTCATGTTGGACAAAACTACTAAAACAATAACATACTGAAGGTTAAGCACAGTGCAATCCAGTTGGAAATCCAAACTGGATCAAACAACTTAGAAGAATTTCATATTTATGCAAAATTATGTAAGTCTACAATGCCAACCAACAAGAGAAAGAAGGAGGAAAATCAGCAAGACAGCTGATGCATGACTCAAGCTTGAGATACCTCCCCATGCACCACCAAAAACGACAGAAAAGAAACAAAGATTTGACCCACTGAGTCAGAGGCACTTGGCTGGCTCACTGGAAATTAGGCTTCTATCTGCCTTCTGTAGTCCTGATCCCTAGGGCAAAGTAAGGAATGTGAATCTCCTCCATCCTGCAGTACCAACTATCCTCAAAACACCCTTCCATTTCACACATGATTCATTTAGCCTTAAACGCCTATTAAATATTTTCTTGAAAACATTATAACTGTGCAAGGAACACAAGAGAAGAATTAAACTGTCACACCTCTCCCTTTGCACCTTCTCTGCTGGAGCAAATAAATTCCAGGCACCAAAACTTCAGCAGCAGCGACTGCAGCCATAGCAGGGACAGCAGACAAAACACCTCTAAATCGGTGTAATTCTCTATTCAGGTTCCCCTGCAAAAGTGTTTTACAGCCACCCTGGGTTCACCAGGCACAAGATACCAGGATTTACAATTGGGATTTTAGCAAATCTGTAACTCCTAATGAATGGGGAAAGGCTTTGTGTGCAGGGAGCATGACCCCCAGCAGCCTCCTCTTGGTTTCCTATCCCTCTTTTCCAAGTGTATTGTGCTGATGCTGCCACAGGCAGCACAGGGACCGAGTGTCCAGGACTGGCCCAAATAGTCCCAGGATAGAGCAGGAATTAATCTTACACACAGGAGGGGAAAAAAATAAAGCCTTGGCAGTCCCAGTCTCCACTCTGAGCTTGGTATCTTCCCATTGGTCTCTTAAAAGTGGCACCATTGGGAATGCATCTCCCAGCAGCACGGCAGGAGGGGATCTCACCTCCTGCCTCACTCACAGGAACTCACTAGACCAAGGGCTGCCTCAGTCTGACATGTCCCTACACTGACATTTACTGACAGAATGTTTTCTCTGGGTCTGTAGGTTTACTTTGACCAGCTTCCACGTTCTTATCTTTCCTCCAAACTGATCAGGCCCTATTTCTTGGTATCTTTAGCAGTAGGCTCTCACAGCTCAGCTGGCTTGCCTTCCAGTAAAATTAATAGTACCTTTCCCCAATTATCTGGAGCCCTTGAGAGCCCCCTGTTATTACTGGAGTGTTTTTCATTAGCTGTGCTGGTTCAGGGCTGGAGGAGGATGGAGCTCAGCACAGAAGTCAAACTGTTCTGGACAGAATGAACTAGAAAGCTCGTAACACAATTAGAAGTACCCACAGGGTAACATATAACTTTACTGTAGAGCCCTGAAATAACATGGCTAGTTAATGAAATAAAATAAACTTTGTTTTAATTAAAATTAAAAACATTTTATCTCTCTCATTTCGGTCTTAAAACAGGGGCAGTTCAAAAGTCACCATGGAGCAAATGAAAAAAACATTTGCAAAGTGAGGGGCAGGGACGAGGGTAACATCACCGGGTTTGGAGTGACCTGCACCACAAACCCCTGGCAGGATCTTTGTCTGAAAACAGCCTGCAAGAGATGTTTGTGAAACAGATTCCTAATGAAGACTTAAACCTAAAAAACACAGGAATGTTCTCGTGGACTCACCCTACCCCTAGATTCCAACTGAGCAGGGGATATTCCCCCAAACCAGGAAGCAACTCAAGCAATGGGATATGAACTGCTCAGGAGCCATTTGGATACAAGTGTGACCCAAACACAGGGAATCCTATTCTCTGCCTTGTAGCTCTCTGGGCCCTCATGCCCAGGAACAGCAGGTCTGCTCCCTGAAGAGAGTTTCATTCCACTTTGTCTTCACCCATGGGCAGAAATTTCCTGGCAGATCTTACAGCACGTGGCTTTGCTGCAGCTGCCATGGTCAAAGGCAAACTCTACCCCCACTATTCTCATTTCTCCTTGCCTCTTCCTCTTGCAGCTGATTTCTTCTTAACTGTTCTCCAAATCCTTGGAGGGGCACGGAGTTACTCTGCAAGAGGGACACCCCTGCTTTCCTCTCACTTTCCATGGTTATGCAGCCCAGGAATGAGCCTGCCTAGAGATATCCTAGCTGAACATGGTGTGTTCTAGAAGCTTTATGCACTCAAAGGGAAAAAAGGGAGAGCTGTTAAAAATAACAATCAGCTTTCCCTTTTTTTTTTACATATATGTATAAACAGAAATTTTGGCAAAAGGTATTGGGGTAAAAAATATTCCATGCTTGCCCAGTTTGATGAACAATGGAGGTATGTGGAGAGCTAGACTGCATGATCAGAGTCTGATGAAAACCAGAAATTACCCATGGGAACCAAATCCTCTCCACTGAAATCCCAGTTTTCTGTCAGAAACTCTTCAACAGCTTTTCAACAGTTTCAGTGTAACGTTCTTTAAAACCAGCTTGGTACCTAGTCCTGCTGTAAATTAGATTTGAGGAATTTTCTGATCTCTTAATGCTCTGTCAACATGTATGCCACACCAGCACATCCACTATAAGTATGGGTGAGTACTTCCACATAGGACAAGGAGTAGTGGAATTCCAGAATGAAAAGGTTTATTTTATATATATATATATATATATACACACACACACACACATATATATATATATTTCTGTCTTACTCTTATCTCTGTCTCTTACTCTAAAATTCAGTGTAACCTCTGGACCATTTGTTCATTGACTCCAGTGCTCCCTAGCCATTCCTGCTTGCATACGGTGAGCTGGGAAAGACAGATCACTACTAGTCTGGAAGGGATTTAGGGCAGGGCTGATGTGTTGGCTGGGTTTTTCCCACTCACAGACTGGTCTCCCCCATCCTGAGTCCAGTGGAAGCACAGGTAAATAATAAACCATACTACATCCTCATTCCCACAGCTCGTTAAGGGTCAACAATACTGGGGGGTGCTCTGTAGGGAGCACTAGAAGATGTTCTGAAGGCAGATAGATCCTCAGCTCATCCAGAAGATCAGGCCCCTTGAAGCCCAAATTAAGCACCCAAGCCCTGATTTCACAGAAAGTGGGTCTGAAATCACCTGCCCAAGCCCAACAGCTGGTTCCCTGCTTTGAGATATATCCACCAGTTCCCAGAGAAACTGGCAGGATCTGTATCTTGTTCTGGCCACCAAATGCAAAGCATGGAAAAAAATAAGATCCCATACCAAAGAGGAAGTAATATCCAAAGCCAAGGAGTATTAAATCAGTTGAAATAGCCTCCCTTGCTAACTGTGAGAGAGCTCTCTTGCTCTGGAAGGGATCCAGTAGATGGGCAGCTTTCTTCTATCCAAAGTTTAATTAAATTCTTGACCTCAACCATTAGATTCAAGAGCCAAAACCTTGAAGTTACAGGGAAATCTGTCAGCAACCAGGCAGGACTGTGGCATGCGATTGTGGTGGGGACTCTGCCAGACTCAGCATTGCAGATGAATTTGCTCTTTCTACCAGATCTAATTGCCAAGATGACCTGAGCTCCACAGCAAGCGCAAGGCAATGAAGGACACTGCTGCAGCGGTCAATGTATCTGCTGCAAACCACAGCACAAGCAAAGCTCTTTAGGGCTCTTTGATGTCGTGGTTACGTTGCTTTCTGATTAAAACCAGCTCAAGTTTGCTTACATGTGCTGTAATCACACCTAGAGACCTGCTTCGTGCAAAGCGTGTGCTCTCTATGACAAATACTAGATATCCTTTAAAAGCAAACAGGCTTCCAAAGCCAGAGCAGGAAAGATTAAGGGAAGAGGTGTGAAAGGAAAAGAGCAGAGGAATAGGAACAAAAGTCTCAGAAGCAAACTCAGGATGTAGAGAAATAAGAAGTGATGTAAAAATAACACAGGAGGTCAATCACAAGTGATATAGTTCACTGTTCAAAACATGTATATCTTAAAAACAATCTGAACTTATTCAGTCCAATAAAAGCACCAGTTCTCATTATACACTTACTATAGGGAAGTATTATTTCTGTGTTGGCTTACAAATTGTCTCCCTCACTCTTTCTCAAACTCATCGCAATCTTAACTAATACAAGTAAATCTCTGCACATGAAATATGAGCCACTGGCAGCTCTCAGGCTCGCTTTTCATCCCAAGCCTAATGGGCAAAGCGCTGTGATTTCATTTCACAAGCTTTTCCAACTGAGCTCAGAGTCGATCATTTGCCAGAGTTTGACTCTTGCAAACAGCCTGCTGGAGCCACTGAACTCACAGGGTCAAATCCATCAATGGTGCAACCCCAGCTAACCTGAGACACTTCAGGCCTGAGGCTGGTTTGTTCCAAAGCATTAAATGTCTCTGGAGACCTGTGATCACAGAACATTGTCATAACACTTAAGCAGCTATGGTAGGTTAATTTAAAGTTGTCAAAATACGCATACAGCCCTGCCTGTGCTTCACTTGGATGCGCACAAGAGGCCACAAAGTCCATTTATAATATGGAGAATGTCCCCAGAGTGCTGCAGCTCCACGAGATAGCAAAGGGGCTGTTCTGCAGAGTGGAGCAAGCTTTCAGGGGAAACTCTGCCTCTCCAGTACAAGGCTCTTGTTCCTTGAGCAGTGCTCAGGCACTCCTTTAAATGCCTAGAGCAAAAAACCATGTATTTCCCATTTTAAGTATCACTGGCGCTTAGTGCTCCTCTCCAGAAGGAGAGCTCTGGTAGCTTAAAGAAATTTTAAAAACCTCTAACTCTCAGGCAAAAAGTAGGCAAAGAGCCTATAAAGCTTGCTAGATAGTGGGGTTCCCCTACAGCCAAGGGAAATGGAAAGATGCCACATGTATTCAGACACATTTGCAGCTGACTGGCTTCAAGTGTGGCAAGGATGAGGTGCAAACACCTCCTGATAGAATTAAAGGCTGCCCAGAAGAGGGGAGCAGGTCAGACCTCAGAGCAGTGGGGTCCCATGACTGACAATTAAGCCTGTGATTACACACCAGAGCTGGATCTCCAGTCAATTTCCCAGCTCACGCATATTCTTTTTCACGTATTGGAAATTTCCTCCTGTGACAAACACGGGAAGAGCCAAGGCCACAGGACAAGAGTTGTGCCAGCCCTTGGCCACTCTGCACGGGGGCCAACAAGCGGATCCTGGCTCCGTGGCATTCTCAAACACCAGTCTAGGAACACTGTGGATAAGCCCATGGTGGAGAGCCCCAGGACCACTGCTGAGGGAACCAGAGCTGTGTGCTAGGATCCAATGCATATCAAACCTGGAGCACTGCCTTTCACACTCCATCCAGGGGCAGAAGGACTCGGTGTTACAGCCCTGCTCAACCCACTCCTGTGCTCTTCAGAAAGCCCTGAACAGCCCGAACCGAGGCTTGCAAGAGAACCAGATCCCCAACTCCTACCTACTGGAGACTGCTCTGCTCCCAGGGGTGCCTTGGCCAAAATCCTACACCTCTCCCAGCACAGCAAAGTCTGGAGCCACCCCCATGCCCCACTTTTATGTCTCTACCAAAAGGCTGCTGGGAGGAATCACTTCCCACAGAAAACACAAGGAAAGCAGGAACTTTCTGTTAAAATTTTCATTTTTGACAAAGGCTTCAGTTTCCAAACAGGGGTTAGGGGACAGCAAGGGGGAAATGAGTTGTCAAAGAATTCTCATAGTGCTTTCTTTAAGTGCTTTGTTGGACCTGGATACAAAGAAATAGGAAAATGGATAAAAAGCACGGACAACATGCTACAAAACATATTAGAATCATTTCAATCCTTGGCAAAAGTATTTTGGTTCCCATTGCTATTAATTATATATCATAAAATGTCAGGAAAAGCATTGTGGCTACAGCCTGTAAAAATAACATCATCTTACAACAAAATACTTCATTATGGCTTTCTGCTTAACTGCCCTAGAAGAGCGAGCTACAAGAAAGTGGAAATTTCCAGGAAATGCATTAATTGGAACAGAAGGACGTGTTGGATTTCTCATCAGAGAAAAAGGCACTTTTATTGAGCAAAGATGATTATTAAAATTCAAGTCATGCAGCTCACACTCTGAATCCAACAGGCAAGAACTTTCCATAGTTACTTACAGTACATTTTCATAGCATTAAGATGATACACAGTTAGTTCTTTTTAAGCCAATTACGCAGAACAAACAACATGATTTGGGTGGATCTAGGAAAGCAAATAATATTTGTTTCCAAAAGAGCTACATGGAGCATTCGTTGAGTATTCTGCTAGGTAGCTCTCCAGTTATTCACTTTTCAGTGGAGCTGGCAGGAGCTAGCACTGAAGTGAGGCAGCCTGACTTGTGGCTAGGTCCCTGTTATACTGAATAATGGGAGAAGGGAAAGTTAAGTCCAGAATAAAACCAATACAAGTTTAAAAAAGTCAGAAGCCTTAAATTATGTTAGTGTTTCCACTTCAGATGGTCTCAGTCAAAAGAGCAGTGTTCCCTCCACCACGTACCCTGTTTGTTCTGCAGTAACTGCAATGGGTGTAAGCCCAGGAGAAGAGAGGAGGGACAGAGAGCACCTCACATCCTTTGGACTCAGTGATACCAAAACCAGCTCTGGAGGCAAGTTTGAACTGCCCAAGAGGGGCTCTATTTTACAATTATTCAGGGGCCTAGCAGCTCTCTACCAACAGCCACTCAGGGAGGATCACTAGAAGAAAGAGGATAAAATCCTAAGCACAGCAGGTCCTTCATAGCTGTAGGTTTTGTGCCATGAGCACCAGCAGGACAGCAAACAGGAGAAAAAAAAATTCAACTTATCCTCAACTTTGGCACACCTGAGCTACCAATTATTCTTGCTTCTCCCAGGTTATTTCACCTAAATTCCTAATCCTGTTCTTGAAACACCATAAGAGAAAAAAGCAAAAGTAACTGAAATGCACATTTTACAAAGCTCTGCTGAACTTGGCAGTAGGCTCTGGATGTCCTCAGAGAGCTCAAAATTTAGGGCCTGAATCAATTCCTACTGGAGCTTTTCCATTCATTCAACAGCAGAGAAGCCTGGATTGTCAGTAAGAAGACAGACAGGGGAGGCAACTGTGCAGGAAAGATGACAGCCAGGATGCCTGGGTTGTTTTCTCATCTCCCTTCCCCAAACTCATAGCCCAACAAGCCCCTGCACCTCCCCACAACTGTTCCCCCTTCACCCCACCTTTGCAGACAGCATTAGGCCATTTCAGCTTCTGCAGCTCTGCCCAAAAAATTTTCACCCTTTTCAAAAGAGTTTCCTTCCCCATGATTCATGAGCTCACAGACCAGAGGTGAAGCCTGGGAAAGTCCAGCCCAGAAGGGAACATTTTGGATAGGCATGAATATGTAAAAGCAGGGTGTGGAGACTGCATGTGCTTTGCCAAACCCAGGCTGCCCGGGTGCTAGAAAAACCTCTTCCCTTCCCTGGGATACTTGAGCAGAGCAGGGAGGTGGGAGGTAGCTAAGCATTAACAGCTTGTGCTACAGGATCAGGGCCTCCATCGAGGTCAAAGACGCTCTTCATTCCTGGAACATCCCCAGTCCCTGGCCTCCCTTGAAACCTGGGAACACAGCCACCTTTGCCCCACCTTCCCTGGCTGTGCCAGGCCCGTGCTGGCCACCACCCAGATTTGGGGCCACTAATTCTCATTTTTGAAGTTAAAAAAGAGGGAAAGGGAAGAGGAGAGGAACCAAGACATGGAAAGGTCAAGTGCCTTCGCCAAGGCAAAATGGCACATCAGTGCTGGAGCTGGCATTCGAGCACAGGAGCGCCTGTTTTCTACACCAGTGCTAAAACATCCAGACCACCCTGCTGCCTCCCAGACCACACCGCCTCTGTGAAATGTGTGGAAATTTGCAGGCATTTTCTCTGATTTTTACAGGGATTTTTTTTTGTTGTTGTTCCACACTTGGCTCACAGCTGTTTGCCAAAATCAAATTGCTGAGGTGTTTCTGTCTCTTTAAAACTTCATGAACAGACACTTGGACAAAACCCATCAGTGAATTGCAGCTGCGGTGGGGGGGATTTGATTTAGGCATGGCAGGCTGAAAGCAAGAAACCCAAACTGAGATCCAGCCCAGTCCCTCTGCCACTCCAGGCTGCTCACAGCACACAATCCCCTCAGCATCACCCACACCTCCTTCACTTGTTGTGAAAGGTGCTGGTATCTGGAGAACCAGACTGCTCTTTGATTCCCCCCAAGACATTAAGCAGCATTTTCTGCAATAACTGTTTTACTCCACACTTCCAAAGGAAAATAACCAAGAAAATATTCAGGTGACCTCCTGCTCCAGTGCTACCAGGCTCTGCTGCAGCTTGCCATCCATATTTCTGGAGGATGATGACAATTTGCTCAGTTAAGCATCTGCGCCTCACCATATTTCCCCAGCTTGTCACCACTCTGCTCTGCTTGTGAGACACGCACAGCCCCAGCATTCTGAAAGCCAGGCAGAATCCCCTCCTGTCCCTTCTCAGCACTCATTCCTGATGGATGTGCCACCGATAAGACTTCATTCCTGCCCTCAAGGTTGCTGCCAATCCCAGAGCCTCCCCCTGGACCATGCACCTCCCTACAGAGCAACCCCCAGGCACATCAGGTGTATCAGAGGAACACAGGAAGATATCTAAGGCTTGCCCCAGGCAGAGGCAATGCTGCAGGCAAAGCACATGGAGATGATCTGACTATTTTTTCCTCCTTAAAAAAAACCCAGTGTAAGACACCAACACATCTGCAACCAAACCACATTCTGCAACTTGCCACCAAGGTTCTGAACAGCAAACAAAAGGTTAAACAAACAAACCCCGAGCAATATCTCAGGCTTGACAGATGCAAAAAAAAAAAAAAAACCCAAAACAAAACAAAAAAACCTTTCAGCTAGTAACATTTCTCCTTCCCCAGCTGTAGGTTCATATTTTTAATGTCGGATTGCAAAAATAATAAAAAGCGGGGGGAGAAGACAAAAAAAAAGCAAACATTTAGCTCACAACTGGATGGGAAATGAACTGGAAGCTCACATTTGTGTGTATTTTTCCCTGGCGAAGAGAAGCCAGCTGGTATGTTGGAAGGTCCTGAAAACCTGTCCTGACATCAGCAGAAGTGTGAGCAGCAATACCTCTCCCATGCTGGCTCATGCGTTTTCTCCTATCTCACTTCATCTCTCACTAAGCTCGAGCGAGCCCACACTATTGCAGATTTATCGCCATCTGAAAAACATTAAATATCTCAGGGTTTCAAATATTTGCAGACAGCTGAAGAAGTGGCTGTGATGGAACTGTCTCTTTCTGGCATAAAGCTATCAATTTTCCATGAAAGTTGAGGCCTGGATTTTTCTTTTTTTTTTTTGTTTTATTTTTTTACCCCTGGTAAAACACTGTAACAAGCGGCTTACTCCCCTTTTAGCGAGCGCGAGGAAAGCAGACAGTCATTATTACCAAATGTGTGCACGCACAAGTAACTAAGGGAAAATAAATCCCATTTGAAGGTTAATTAACTAAGGCAGGGTCACAGCTTGACAATCTGCCCTCAGCAAAGGGGAAGCACAACATCGGAGGTTCTATGAAGCAGAGCCATAATGAATTGTGACTTGAGGCTTGTCTATACAGGGAAATTACCAGTCAGCCAGCTCGAAGCTGGATTTATAGTGCTCGCTCCACATTTATAGCATTAGGCCCTTTGTGCAGACTAATTAGGAACTAGTTTACCTCATTTACCTTCTGACAAATGCTACTTTGCACAGAAGCCCAGAAAAGCAAATTGAGCCCCATCAACTCCTTGGTTTTCAGCCTCACTGCTGGCTTGCCTCAGCGAGTAGCAAGTCCAGGCTGGGGAGCGAGAAGGGGGTGAGGACAGACACGTTCAGCCCCCAGAACATGAGCAAGAGCTTGGGCTTGAGCTCAACACCCTTCAGTGCCCCCAGGTTTGCACACAAACAAGCTTGCAACAATAGTCACATCCATCCCTGTAAGAAAGCTGAAGGTGAAGCACTGGAGGAGTCAGGCTACATTTGTCACCTCAGCATCTCATCCAATCCACTCCTCACTCCATCCCTGAGCTATGGTGCCTCTCACAGCCTCCTGTGCCCAGTGGATCAGGAAGAACCACATAGGTTTAGCACTGGAGGCTGCAGGGAGTCAGAGCAATGCCTCTGAGGAGAGCCACACTTCCAGTGCAAGGCACAAAGGGGTTCTGGTGGAGGAAGCCAGGGCTGAAACCAACCTAGATTTCTTCCAAGGAAATTTCTAAGAACAATCAACTGGCTCACTTTCACTCTGCCTGGCTTCTTGGCCAAGCTGAAGGGCACCAAGCCAACACCAGGCCACCCCAGTGCTGAACAAACACACCCACCACAGAGGTTTTGCACAGGTCATTCTGCTTGCACCCCTCTGCCATGCACCAAGCACAGAGACAGCATGGAGTCAGTGTGCTGCAGAGGGGGGCTGTGCCAGGCACCAGCTGGCACAGGGAAAAAGGGCAGAGCTGGCATGGGCAGCATCAGGCCAGGAAAGGTGACAGGATCAGGCTCCCACACACTGACTGACAGCTAAAGTCAAGTCCTCTAAGGTTGCTTCACAGATGCAGGGTCACACATGTGAAGGTAGTCAAGGCACCAGGTGCCAAAAAGTCCTGGGGAAGGTCAAATACGCCATCAGCAGTTAAAAATAAACACACTTCTTCTGGCATTTTGGCCTTTTGAGGCACCATACAGACAGGGATGTTAACAGATGTCAGGAGGAGGAGGCGTGGGAAGAGCTGTCATGTGGGACCCTACAGAGACCTCAAAGTCAGTTCACCTCCCTGTGCTGCAGTTTCCCTGCAGTAACAGAAGACAAGTTACCCCCTCTGGGGGAAAATTTTCCAAGTCTTAAGGGGTGGCAGAGATCTGATAGAAAGGAACTCAAGCCATGGGTTTTGAGGTGAAACATGGCTGCTTTCACACCTCATTTTCCCCATACCAAAGAGGATGGGCAAGTTTTAGGGGTAACCACAAGGTGCAAAACACACTTTTGTCCAACAGGGTCTCCAACACAGTGAAACAGGCTAGCCAGTGGGGGACACACCATATGGTGGGCTAAAAGCTCCCCCTTTTGGGGAGATCCCTTTGGAGACAACTTCAGCTCAGGGAGGAGGTGTCTGGCAGACACATTTCCGTGCTAAAACCAGAGATAAGAGCAGAAAAGACTGCCTATCTCTCATCTGCTGTGGCAATAATGAAAGGGGTTCAGTATGAACATTCACTCCCGCTCCTCCCTGTGGGGCTTGGAAGTCCACCATCTCCTGTCTGCAGCAAGTTTTTCATTTGTCGCTTTATCTCATTTTTCTTTTCCTGCTTACGAGATGCAGGTTTCACAAAACTTCTGAGAGAGCTGCTTTACTGAAAAGGAAATGCTTAAAGCCAGCTTGACTACAAGGTGAGCCCTGCTGAAGGCTCAAGTCAGCTGGTGAAAAGACTGTCTTTTCCCCACTAGTCCAAAACCCAAAGGATGTGGAGATAAAACCATCAGAGAAACTGTTGAAATGAGAAAGAGGCACGCAGGCCACCGAAAGGCAGAGCAAACCCCGAGAGGCACCATCTAAGCAAAACCATATGGCAATCTCAGCCGAGTCATCAAGAGATGGATTCTTTTCCTACCCGGCTCCTGCCTGTTTGCTCTCTGAGAGTCTCATTGCAGTCCCTTCCAGCATAGAAGCATCCCAAGTGACCTGCCCAAAGCAATAACACCGAGCTAAAACCTCCTACATGACCCTTTTCTTTCCCTGTCCTCTATCTTGCTTCTGTTTCCCTCCCCACCTCCACCCTTTTTTTTTCCTTTCCATGCATAAATATTCTTTCACTAGTCACTCCTAACCCACCATCATCCAAGACCCTTTACTTTCACCTGCGGGATATTGGGAAAAATTTCTTCACTGGAAGGGCGGTCAGGCATAAAACAAGGGAAGTGGTGGAATCATTGTTCCTGGAAGTGTTCAAAAAACACACAGATGTTCAGGAACATGGCTTAGTGGTGAACCTGACAGTGTTATGTTAAAGGTTGGACTCCATGACCTTGAAGGTCTTTTCCAGCCTTAACAATTCTATCATTCTCAATCCAAGCACCAAAGAATCAAGCATCTCACAAGCTTCCACAGTGCTGGCATTACACTACCAGCACCAGCCAGCTCATGAGAAACCAACTAAAAGACGATGTTCCATCATGGCCCATCAGATGAGCTCTTTCACAAGAAATTGAGGGGAAGGAAAAACAGTGAAAAGGGGATTAAAAAAAAAAAAAAATCTGTGGGTATATATAATTTTATTTCCAATGGTCTGTTCCAAAGTAGAGATTCGCATTCACTGCTGGATATACAGATTGCATGCCCATGAAAATATAGATGGCCCCTTCTCCATGAAAAACAGCCTGGGGAATAAAATAGGTAAAAAGCTACATAGTACATATTCTGCAGGCTGGGCCTATGAAGTCACAGCCCACCGATGTGTGCATACTGTCATATATTTACCTAATAAAATATAAATAATATTTTATGTAGGAGTCAGTTTATGAGGCCGTGTGCATGAAGGAATGGGAGGACCTGTTATACAGGAGAGAGGGAAGGTTAAAAGACCTGTGTTGTCACACTGATTTACAGGCTGATTTAACCGGTATTTAAATATGATTATTTTGGGGGATGTGGGTGGTCATTCACAAGGGAATGCCAATATCATTATTCAAGGGGCTTTCATTTATTTCTTGGGCTCTTGTAGTTGTATGAAATCTAAATACATGAAACTGCCAAAAACTGCAAACATCCATTTCGGGTGCATTTGTATGGCACCTTTACCCAAAACACCACAAAAACCGGGTAAGAATCTTTATTCCTCAACCTCTAAGAACAAGGCTGTAACATCCATTACACAGACGAACCCTCTGGGGACAAAAGATGTTTAGCAGCACAAGGAATAAGGTGGCTTTCACCAATGCTGTCCTGACCATGAGGCTCATACCCACACCCACCTCGTATTTCTGTGCTCATATAGTCTTATTCTTATTTTAAGAACATGAATATATACATCTGAAAACCTAAACCATTAAAAAGTAGTTGGCTCAGACTTTTACTGGAACACGTGCACAAATATGTTGTTTGGATATTTTTATGGCCATTAACTTTTCCATATATAACCCAGACCTCCCATTAGGTGTTGTGAACTGGATCGCCTCTTTACTTGCCAAGTTATATTTCAATTAAATTAAAGTCACCTTTGGTCCTAATGAACCCCCGTTGTTTGCCTAATGCCATGATTAATTCCAGCTGCAAGAAATGGTATTAGCCTGGGTGGGTACATGGTTGAAGACTCTGATTCTCCTCCAAGATTTATGGGTGCTAGAGAAGGCTCCATAACTCATGTTGCTGAGTCTATAACTTTTCAGGCAGTAAACAGAAGCCTCTGCCACAACAGGCCTCCAACTGGTGGATTCACCCTTAATTTGTTCCTGCACTAGGAACTTGACACAGTTTTTTTGGGCATGGATAAACTCCTTTTTTTCCCCCAAAGCTCAGCAGAAAGAGAGGCATCCCAGACCTTGAGCAGACACTTGGTGGCTGATGCCCTCACCTGCAGAGCTAGGAGGGACTGAAGCCTGTCCTCTCCATCCACACCCTCCAGAAGTGAAGGGTTCAGACCATGCTACCACACCAGACTCATAGGGCCCAGAAGAGAAAAGCAAGCAGGGACCAGATTTTGTCCTTTGGTCTGAGAAGTGCTGAGCTCTGGTTCTAAGGCTAAACATTTATTTTGGATCCAAGACTAGTTATCCAATGACTAGTTAACATGGAAGAGCAGTATTGGAAGTAGAAGCCACAGGCCATCAAAACCCGGGGTCTCGCATGTACATATCCAGCCATTAAGATGCTCAGAAGGAAGAGGATGGCTCTCAACACCCTTGCTCAGTGCCATTACTGTGCTCTTAGACACACCTGGAGCACACCTGCTGCTCTTCCAGGAGATGCAGACATGAGAGACTTAGCTGTGAACCAAAACCCACCCTTGCGATGAGGTCTCAGCTTTGCCAAAAAGGGGCTCCCTGTAGCAGAACCCACACTTTAGGCATCCCAGCACTTAAGAGCAAAGGTCCCTTCAAGTGCAGAACCTCTTTCTGAACAGTTTCCTGTGCAGTAAGGGTTTGCATGATCAACAGCCACTGATGAGCTTCTCCTTCATCAGTGTATCTAATTCCCTTTGATCCCACTTGCATTTACAGTCATCGTGGCACCAAATGGCAGAATCCCACCGCCTCACTGCCTCTGGTGGAGCAAAGGCAGGTGCCTGCCAGGCACAGCACAATGTTGGAGGAGTTGTGCCAGCTCTGGTCACAGCCTCTAAATCCCCACTGTACCAGGAGATCCCAAAGAGAGCATCATAGTGACCTACAAAGCCCTCGAGTTCTTTTATTTTACAGGTGAACTCATTTGTGGCCAGTCCCTTCCCCTCCTCCCCTCTGTATCAAGGCCATAGAAGTTGCTTGAGTATTCAAAAACATGACAAGATTATCAGTCCTTTTATTAGTGCCAGTGGCAATCTGATACCATGTCCCAGCCTGGCCACTTGCTTCACACCTCTCCAGCCAGCATAAGCCTTCCTTATTCATAGTTGCAGAGATTTCCAGAAAAGAGAGGGAACTCAGCAAGTCTGACACCACAAACTCAGAACATAAAGTACTGGTTGGATGGTTCAGAGGTGGAATAGGATAAGAACAGATGGGATATCTCAGCTATATGAAAATTTCTGCCTTCTCCTCAAAAACATCATCGTTACAGAGGAAAAAAAAAAGTGCTCTGTTGCCAGAACCCTGCTTTAGGTTTGTATCTGTGTAAGATGAGACCTGTTGCTCACATCCAAGGCAGTCCTTCCCTGGCAATCAGCCTACAGGATCAAGTCTTTGGAGAATTATCACCTATTTAAACCCAGGTATATCAGAAGTAGCTCAATCTAGATGGAGTTTAAGACATAGATGAGAATAAGGGATATGATTTCAGAGGGGCCAAGGCAGCAGAAGCAAATATCCCCAAGTCCAAGGTTCAGAATTGTCTTAAACCATACAGCAGCTCAATACAAATCACAGCCTGAGCACAACACTACCATATTCAGTTCCCATGACTTCTCTGGCACCCACCTCACCTAGACCAGCACTGCACTTGAGCAAGAGTGAAAAGGCAGAGCCAAACCATGTTACACAACTCCACAAAGAAATAGAGGTTCAATATGCTTCAGACAAACCCAAGAATAACCATTACACTGTGGAAAGTATTTGCCACTAAAGCATTTTTCATTAAAAGTGGCATTTCTGAGAGTTCTATCCTGCTGAAAAGCAATACCAGCCTCACATCAGAAAGTCTTTAAGAAAAATTTCCATTGCTATAATTAACTTCTCTGTTGAGATTGTATTGTTCCTCTTTCACAGAAAAATCTCAGCAAAATTTCCATGGTTTAGACACAGCCAAAAAGGTGGCCTATTCCATTTTTCAGGAAAAACCCGTGGTCACAAGGCATCTAGGAGAACTTCAAGTTATACATGGGGTGCAGAGCAAACACAGGGTAAACATCTACTCCCCTGAAACCCAAATGAAAGGCCTAGCTCATTCTGTGACACTGGAGCAGCTACAGAGTCCTATCCATTGGCCAGCAGTTGCCACAGGACCACAGAAGAGTCAGAAATAATGCAAGATCCAGGTTTGTACAGCACGTTCCTTCTCCCAATACACCTTTTCTTACAAGCCTTATTATCTACTTGCAAACTATGTGAAGAGCCTACAGAATGAAGACAAAACCTTAGCCAAGGAATCTAAAAGGAACCCCAGGCAGCTCAAGCAAACTGCACCCCTCACTGCAGCCAGCTTCTCACCCAGCTTGGCTTCAACCCTGCCAGTGCTCCAGCAGTGAGAGACCCTCATACATGAACTGGTATTAGTCCCAACAAGACCAAATTAACTTTTTCCAGACAGGAACAGCCTTGAACGAGGCCCTGTAATTCCCCTGATCTCTGGTTTTGGGTTGCTTACACGTGCAGATTAATAGACCAGCCACTAAAGGAGCCTGCCCCACGTTACTGCAAAGTCTTCAGGCTTGTGTGTTGCATTTCAGAGATGTGGAGGGGCAGGCAAGACCCTCCAAGGTAACATCTAGAACAGAACTTAACCCAGTTACCTCTGCACTGAGCCCAGCAACTTCCAGATATCTCTGCACAGCTTGCTCCTCACTTCTCAAATAAAATAGGAAAGTGCTTTAATTTTACTTCAAATATCGATCTAGTAATCAGGTGTTGTTTTTATTCACACAGCCCCAAAGGAGATTATTAATTACATGTCCTCCTGGCAATAGCAGTCCACATACTGAAAAATTAATATTCGTTTCATCTTTCTGGTTTGAGAATATTTAACTTTCTTCTCTTAACCTCAAGAGCTAACTCCAAAGACACTGGTGCACTGATTGTTGATTTCTCAACAATCAAAGGCAAAAAGGTCAAAGCCATTCTCCCACTTTTTATACCCCTTGATCAGACTTCACTGAACTTAAATAAAGCTGCTGTGAATTGGGTAGGGAGGAGGCAGAAACAAAGGAGAGAAAGAAAGTCTAGTTTATGTCCATCAAGTCAGAGCAAGCAAAAACTGTTCAACTGTCCAACAAACATGGAAATATGATCAGCTAAACACCACAAAGAGCTCAGAACCAGATGCATCTTATGCATGCTGCTGCCCAGAGAATCATTAGGAGACCAGGGAAACTAGAACGCATTTTGGAAAAAAGAAACCTGAGAGTAAAGGCTGCAACAGTGATTGCATTGGACTCATTGCTCATAAAAGCCTTCTTTTCCTTTGTGACAGAATTTTCTTACATTTCAGGAACAGGATCAGAAACAGCCTTGCTGTTTAAGCTGCACATTTCCAGATTACAGTCTGGAGCTCACACATCAGAGGGAGCAGGTTGAGAGATGGTGAAGCTGCTGATCCCATTCCCAGCAGAAGACATCCTGCCCAAGTACAAGGCATCATCTCAGCTCTCCTGCTCCAAAGCCAAGTGCATCAGGCTGGTGCTCAAACCCTCTCCTCCCACCAGCCCCCACAATACCTGATCTACTGCTGCCTTCCAGCATCCAAGCAAACCCCAGCATTGTCCATTTTTGTGGGTGCTGGTTTCCAGGGTCTGAAGCTGATGTTGCCAAACACAGAGATTCCCTTTATGAAAGCCACATCCTGTTTTGCTACTGAATCTTGGCTCAGGAAAGCTATCTATAACACATCTGCCCTCACTCTGCCACTTAAATACCACTGACAAGTACAATTAACACCAGGTCAAACATACCACTCCACATTTTAGAGACTCTGGTTTCAGCTGTTGTAATGAAGCTCTTTGATTGTGCCAATGAGTGGTAAAAAACACCAGGACACAAAGCAAGGTCAAGAAATATCTGCAGGATTTTTTTCCCCCCACCCCAGTCAATGGGGATTTTAGTCTGTATTTTACTTACTAACAGAAGGAAAAGGGATTTGTTAGGATTAGGTCTCTGTACTAGCTAACATATAAATACCTATTTTATATATAGAATATATATCATACAGGGTTAAATGATACCCCAAACCCTCCAAAAACTCAGCATGAAGTTGAACAGAATTATCTTGACCCTCAGTCAAGGAGGCAAGTCACCTGGTGAAAAACAAAACAAAAAAACCCAACGAAACAACAGAAACAATATAATTCCCAACTTTCTTCCAGGCCTGCTTCAGTCCCACTGATGAAGTCTTACTCCCTATCAAACAAAACTCCCAATGCCTTGTCCAGAGACTCTGAGGAACAACTGAGTGAGGATATTCCAGGATATCTCAGCAGAACATGAAGCTAACAGGAGGAACAGATGTATTCCCCAACATTTAGTAGCTTCAGTTTGAAACTGATCTTCTTGTTGTGCCATTAGATGCTGCTCAATCCCAGGACTTGGTTTCCCATGCAAGGAACACCCTGTGAAGAGTCTGGGTGGAACTGCATGGACAGGAACATTGGATGAGCTCAGTTTCTGCTCCCCTTGTGGTTTAACCCATCCAGAATGAAGAAGTCCCAGAAATCCCAGATGCTGCAAACATCCTTCCCCAAGAGGAAAAGAAATAACTTTAACATGGTTGCACAGAGCCAAAAGGCCTGGTTTGTTGAACTGGTATTTGGTTACACTCCCAGCTACACCTGATCCCCTCCACTGCTCACTCAGCATCCCACGAGGATCACCCGTAGCAAATCATCCCCTTGTCCTAAAACAGCATGTCTGGATAAGGAAAACTGAGAAATGAGACTTCAAAAGCAGGCTCACATCCTATGAAATGCTCCTTCGGCTACCCTGGATCATTGCAAGCAAATCACAGACTCACATGTGTAGCTCAGCTGGTTTATTTGCTGTGAAACCTCAGATTCTGCAGGTGACCTTCTCCCATCCCACCAGCCTTCACTACTACATGGGACAGCTGACAACACAAATGCATCCAGCCCCTTATCTTCAGAAGGCTTCCAAAGACTGCTCATAAAAGGTCTGCACAATGTAACAAAAGAACATTTCTTTGCAGCAAAAAAAGTTCCACATTCCCATCAGATTTTTTTTGCAACACATCCATCAAATCAACTTTTTAACCTTCCCTTTGACAGCATAAATCAAAGTAACTGCCATCCATGTCACACCTCAGTCCTCAAACCTAGAAGAGGATCCCTACTCATCAGACAGGGACAAAGTTGCCCTAAGCAGGACCACAAAGAACTTAGCCAGAATGAGTTTCTGAAACACTAAAGGAGAATTGTGAATAGATATGAATAATAACTGCAATAAGCTCCACATGGGTACAATAAAGAAATAGCAACAAACATATGATGACAATCAGCTTCACCTTTAAACTCATCTCTCCAGGAAAAGCAAATAGTTGTCACCTGTGAGCCCATGGCAGATGGTGACACACAAGGTCACGAGGATAAGGTGGCTGCATAGCTGCTGGGGCTTCTTCCTGTGCAATAAATCTTGTCCTTACCTTGCAACCCAAGTGAAGCAGCCAGGCACTGCTGCCCTGATGGACCACCAATCTCAGCTGCTGGGCAGAAGGCAAAACACAGATCCATCACAAACAGCCAAAATGTTCCTCTCCCTCCATAGCCCAGCCATCCAACTCCAGCTGTCATAAACGTCTTTCCAAAGCAAATCCTGCTGGATACACAGAGCATGGACTGCCCTGCTAATGGAGGCTCAAAAGCTGCAGGCAACATCCCACTGCAAATGGGTAGAAGAATCCAGGGCAGATCCTTCCCTTCCTCAAATGACATCCCAGGTGGAGTCACCTCCTGGAGATGGAGACTCACACTTCAGTCAGACTAAGTTAGCTAACACTTTTCACCTGGGATACTCATAACTAAGACCAAAATGGATTTGCTGGCAGTGTTCACCCCTTGCTGTCATATTGCTGGCACCTGGCCATACCCCTGAGCAATAAAGCAGACAAAAGCACAGAGAAAATTATGGGATGAACTCTTGGAGCAGCCATAGGCTCATCTAGAGTTTCAGACCCTTCATTTGCAAATCAGTCCTGGCTGACACTATGGCAACTGGGCCACAAGAGTCTTCCTTCTCCAAGGGGAGAGACAAACGAGCCCCATTCCCAATGCTTATTTTTTCGTGCTCAGCACTAAAGCTTTATCCAGACTACAATTATTCCATCACTGACTTACAGCACAGGCAGGTTTGGAGGATCATCAGAAAAAAAAAAGGAATGTCTCTTCAGCAGCATCTCTCAACTGCAGTGCCTTAAAAATAAAATATATACACACAGATATCAGAGTTTTCAGAATATAACAGAAGGACTTCTGAGCATTCAAGATGACTGCAATTTAAAATCCTTCAGTTAAACTACAGATATTTTGCCAATATTTCTTTTAAAAAGTGAAAGGTTCATCCCACCACAATACAACTTTTTCCATCCCATGTATTTCAAGAAGAAACAATAATTGTTCTCTAAAAATGTTTTAGAAATACTTTTATCAAAAAGACTAGGGGAGAGGGGCTAACCTTTTTAAATCTATTTTCTCCTCTCCCAGCTCCTTTACCTTTCCCCTATGATTTTAGTATAGAAAAGGAGGAAATGCCACTTAAACACAAAGTTCAGCTCATGCTTTTTAGTTCCATCAAAGTAGATTCAGAAAGTGAGTAAAACACTTATTTCCTCAGAAAAAAGAAGTGAAGATTTTGGAAAAAAAAATTCAAAAACACCTTCAATAAACTTCCCTTACTGAGTTTTAACCTGGTGCTCTCTCCAATTAGGGCTACACATTCAAAGTCCTTCTAACAGAGGCATAACAAACCAACATTAAGCTCGTTTATTGTTACTTGCTAGCTCAAAAGTTTCTGCTTTCCAGCTGAAACACCAACCTGCAGCCACAGCCTCGGAAAGAGCCACATCCGAGGTCAGAATCCCTAATCCCAAAGCCTCCTTTAATTTTACAATCAACAAATCCATCCCTGGTGAATATTCCAGGGATAATTTTGCAAGCAGCAGAGTGAGATTGCCTGCCTAACTGGAGGAGAAGCAGAAAAACCTCGCACAGGATTTGCTGGCAACCTGAACGTGCTATTCTTCCCCTCCAAGCAGGGCACACACCTCCATCACCTTCAGCTCAGCACCTTCTGCTGCACAGCTGAGTGTGCTGTGGGAAGAGGGGTTTATGTCACAGAGGTGTCTTGGGCTGGGCTTGTTGTCACTCAGCGGGGCCTGTTGTTAAGGGGTGGGGCTTGTTCATAGAATCCTGGAATCCTAGAGTCATAGAATCCTAGAATCACAGACTGACAGAATCATAGAATTGTTTGGATTGCAAGGGACCTTAAAGATCACCTTGTTCCAACCCCCTGCCACGGGCAGGGACAGCTCCCACTGAACCGTGTTGCTCCAAGCCCTGTCCAGCCTGGCCTTGAGCACTGCCAGGAATGGGGAATTCACAGCTTCATTGGGCAGCCTGTGCCATGGCCTCACCACCCTCACAACAAAGAATTTCTTCCCAATGTCTAATCTAAATCTCTTCTCGTTTAAAACCATTCCTGCTTGTCCTCTCACTACCTGCCTGTGTAAAAAGTCACTCGCCCTCTTTTTTATAAGCTCCCTTCAACTACTGGAAGGCTGCAATGAGTTCTTCCTGAAGTCTTCTATTCTCCAGGCTCAGCAACCCCATCTCTCTCGCCTGTCTCCATAGCAGAGCTGCTCCATCCCTCTGATCACCTTTGTGGCCTCCTTTGGACCCACTTCAGCAGGTCCAAGACTTTCTTATGCTAAGGACCCCAGAGCTGGATGCAGAGCTCCAGGTGGAGCATCACAAGGGCAGAACAGAGGGGGAGAATCCCCTCCCTTGACCTTCTGGCCCTACTCCTTTGGATGCAGCCCAGGATTTGGTTGTTTTTCTGTGCTGTGTGCGTGTCCAGCCTTTCATCCACCAGAACTCCCAAGTTCTTCTCCACTGGGCTGCTCATAGTGATGTCTTCTCCCACTCCATAGCAATGTCTGGGATTGCCCTGACTCACGTGCAGCCCCTGGCACTTGGACTTGTTGAACTTCATTAGTTTCCCCTGGGCCCACTTCCCCTGGATGATGTCCCATCCTTCAGGAGTGTCAGCTGCCCCACTCAGCTTGGTGTCACCTGCCAGCTTGCTGAGGGTGCCCTCAACCCCACAGTCTTTGGGAGATGGAGATTGATGTCATTGATGGAGATATTAAAGAGTGCCAGTCCCAAGACAGAGCTCTGAGGGACAGCACTGGTCACCAGCCTCCACCTGGACATAGAGCCATTGACTGCCATTGACTGCAGCTCTCCAGTTCCTTATCCACCAAATAGTCCACCTTTCAAATCCATATCTCTCCAATCTGGAGATAAGGATGTCGTGTGTTAAATGTGACGACATAGGGCTAACACACACACACACACACACACACACATACACAGGGTGGCCACCAAGCTGTATTAAATGGCATCAGGGGCATTGCTTCCCCAGCTCCACAGCAGTGCTGTTTTGCAGGGTTTGGGTTCTTTAAATGATCTTTAAGCACGTGGCCCAAAGTGATGGCACCTTCTGGCTCTGTGGAAGGGCACAGCCAGGCTGAGTGCAGCAGGATTCCTCAGTGCTCCACAGCAATGCTTGGCCCTACATGCTGCCTCCAAGTTAGTGGGTGCCTGGGTTGATTCCTTAGCCAGAATATTTGTCTCAGCAGCGTTCAAGAAAAAGAGGACTCCAAGCCAATTCCTACAACAATTAAAGTCTCCAGTATTATGCCCAGTAGAATCCACACTGAAACTTCTGCCAAGCCTCATCCAAGTGCTGGCCTAGGAAAGCAAGAGAGAAATTCCCTTAGACAGTTTGCAAAAGCTCAGTTTTAGTTCCTGAGTGCTGCAGATTTATCAGAAGAGATAGGAAATGTCAAGTATACCTTGACTGGCTCTCCCCTCTGTGCTGAGTTCCATCTCATGCTGGGTTTAAACCAGGTTGGCCACGAGCCTTTTGGATGTGGGTGTGGAAACCACTCCATGACAGCAGAAACCCAGCAAAGCAGGGCTTTGGTAGGTTCTGTGTGGTATTTCTGGGACTTTCCACACAGAAGACATCATTAATACCTGCTTTTCGGCATCTGTGCTAAAATCTGGGAAATACACTATCTCCATGCTGTAATAGCTGGAGTAATAATTTCATGTTCCAAATAACAAGGTTCTTCCTTCTCTGTCCCCAGAAGCAATGATCAGATAGAGAGGTTGAAGGACCAAAAGATCCCATTCAGCTCCTTTTCCTTGAGGTTGTGTTACATACCCCTGGGGGAACAGACCCTGAATTAAATGTTTTTAGTGTCCTAGCACATGGCAACTCAGACACCAATGGGGTTTCTAGGCAACTGCTGCATTCTCCTGAGAAAGCAGCACCTCCAGCCTGCTTTGCCCCTAGAAATATTTCAGTCAAACCATGCACAAGTGGCAGAGATGTATCTGGATGTTCGTAGAATAAATGACACAAACTGGTGCCATAGCTTAAGGTAAAGTCTGTTTTCACTATGGTGAGGTGAAATGCAAAGCTTTATTTACCCACAAAGCAAATATCTATTAGCAATACAGATATAGCTCCTTCCCCTGAATGGTGGGAAAAGTCACTTTGCTCCACAACTCCCTGGTAAGCGTTGTGTCCCTCCAAAATCCATGCCCAGACTAAGTCAGTTAGAGCCAAGTGTTTCCCTTCTATGCAAACCGGACTCTAACAAAGCCAAGAACAGCCCAGTGTTTCCAAAGGCAGGGGAGACCCAGGGTGCCTGTTGGCATTTGGCCTCTGTGTGATCTCAGAGCTGTGAGGATGCCACAGGAGCTGGGAGCCATGTGGAGTGGGACAGGAGGGTGCAGGCAGCAGGGAGATGGGGTTAGGGCAGGCAGAGAACACCAGTGGGTGAGCACACAGCTCCATCTCCAGCTGCCACTGCAGCCCCTTTGCAGGAAGCTCTCTGATTCCTGAGCCAGCCCCGTTTTGTGGGCACAAGGCCTTTGCAATGTTTCAGGCACCATGTGCTAAGGCACAGCAGGCATCCAAAGAGGTTTTTTTACAACCAGATACAAATACACCAAACCCCACAGCACACAGGCACAGATTTCATGGAGGGTGGTGGGGACAGGATTCCTGACTCCCCTCCATATTTCCATTGCTTGATATGGTACCTGTGTGCCACCACTGCATCCACACATCCTTCACCCAGCCCCGACTGCACACTGATGATGGCTCTGCTGGGCTCTGATGGCTTTTGCAGGAGGAGGTCAGAGGGTTCATTTGAGGATATCCAAACATTTCAAACACCCTGCTCCATTCCTTAATGCTACAGTGGCATAGGAAATGCTGCCCCTTCCCCATCAGCACAGCAGATGCAGAGTCAGGAGCTTGAACACAGCTTTAAGCCATTGCTGTAGATTCATCAGCTTTCCCGGCTTCCCTCAGGTCTCTACCTCGTCGTGTCTCACACAGCCCCCAACCAAAGCAGAGGGAAGGATAAACATCTCAGACAGTCTGGAAAGGCTGGGTATTCCTCCCCTTTCTGCATGACCGCCATGGACTTGTCTTCCAGGGTTTCACAGCTCTCCCTGGGCTCGACTGTTCATTTCATTGCTCCATGCTTGGCCTCTCCTCCGTCCTCCCCACGACTCCTCACAGTCGGGGGTCACTGAAGCTCAAGCTGCCGAGCCTCCCCGAGACCCCATCCCTCATTCCCAACCCATGAGTCACTTCCTCTCCTCAAACCTCACCTTTCAACTTCCATTTGTCATTTGCTTATGATTTTCTCTCTATCTCCATAGGGGTTTTTGCTCTACAGCGTTCAGTTGCAGCCCTGTTGGTGCAGGCAGGAGTGCTACCAGTGGTTTCAGCAGCGAATGGAGAGGGGTGAAGACATCACATAAACACACGGGGCTGAACCTTCCCTCCATGCAACACAGTGCCAGCCCCTGTGGGGATGACCTGACTTGCATCAGCTGAAAATCTAAGCTGTGTTGCTGTGATCACTTGAGGTTCTTTTCTCTCAAGAAAACAAATACATTTGAAAAAAAAAAAAAGAGTCCTCCTTTTTTTCACATGATTTAAAACTGGCACCTTTTTGATGATTTTTCATCAGCATTTTGTGTTGCAATTATTGTTATTTTTGGAAACTGTCAGAAATATGGCTTTTGGCAGGAAAATGTAGTGTCTGGCCAATAAAAGAATTACTATCAAGATTTCAAGCAGCATACTGAAAAATCGCCTCTAATTTAACAAAAAGTTTGAAAATATAATTAGTGAAAATTTAGTTTCATAAATTTTCATTTTAAAAGAGCTGTAAAAAAATCCCCTTTTGTCCATGAAGCATCGTAAACTTTTAACTCATCATAAAACCATGCAGGCTGAAGTTTGGGGGTTTTGCCATCCTCAGCCCATGGCAAACAGTAGCAAAGGGACTTCTGAACAGCAGGGGTCTGTCTGGGACTTCTGGCTCAGTGGTCTCTGATGGACACAACCTTTATGGCCCTGTCTCATATAAAGCATTGACTTTTATGGGGTTAAGCAATCCTTATTTTTTTTTCTGCATCAGCTATTAATAGGAGAGTCCTCTGTGGAAGAAGTGGATGTTCAAAATGGCCAGGCCTGGGATTTTAGCATGTACAATAAGCTGTACCTATGGTGAGAGCAAAGAAGATTCAGTAGCCACTGTGGCCCCTTTAAAAGTGTCACTCCTACTTTCTGCATCCTCCTCCTGAGCTCTTCTCCCCTTGCACCCTCAGTGACAGTGAGTGCCATTTCCTCAAGGACTTGCCACCTGAGTACTCTCCCTCCTCACTGAGGTGCTGTAATTGTCCAAACACAGTTCTTCCTCCTGGAGTTTTTTCTGAAGGTCTCCAGCCTCAGCCCAGACTTCTCCAGCCAGTTTTTTCTTCCAAGAAACCACTGGGCAGAGATAACTCTAGGAACTCACAAAACAGGGGTAGTAAATCCAGAACTCACCCCAGGAGAGAAGAGCATCCTTCTTAATTTAGGCCACCTTCTGACAGCAAGCTCAGACCCTGCAAGGGCTCAGCTCTGAGCCTGCCCAAAGCCACCAGTCCTTGCCCTTGACCAAAAAACCCCAGGCTGTGTTGGGGTCTGGACTTGTTTCTCTGGTTTACTGCCAGCTCATGTAAATCCCAGTTTTCTCCTCCTCCTTGTTGCACAGACTTCCCCAAACGCAAAGTCCAACCCTAATTCAAGTCCTAATGCAAAGTCCAGCACTTTGCCAGGGTTTGGTCACTCCAGCCATGCTTGAGCTCTCCCTTGTCACTGCTGGAATAGTGACAGATGCAAACCAGGGAGGGAAGAGTGAACCCTGCCAGGGACAGGGGACTGCCCTCCATGGATGGTCCCCTCAATTCCTGGTGACCATCACCCTGTGAGAAGGGGGGAATGTGGGTGTGCGGGGAACAAGGGACAGACAGGGCTTGGGAGGGTGCTCTGGTGCCTGCACTCACCTCGGGAAAGCCTGGTGGTGCTAGAGGATCTTCCACATCCCCAGATCAGCAAGCCAGAGATGAATTACTGGGGACAGCTGAGGCAGGAGGCAAATGGCATCATACTGAAGCCGAACAGGGCCTGTGACTGTGCGCTGTGGGATCCTAAATATTTGCAGAGCAAAGGTCAGGAGAAGCGGACACTTCTCGGAGATGATTTTCTTCCCACCCCAGGCAGGGACATGGAACTGCTATGCCTGGAATGACCCTGGGCATTAGCTAGAGCCAGCGCCCTTATGGGTCACCCCGAGGTTCAGTGGTACCCGCAGGCAGGTCTGTGTTCTCTGGGTTTTGGCTGCCACCAGAGCCCAGCACGATGCCCTTCCTGTGCCTGGTCAGTGTCTGTGACAGAGCTGGCGTGGTGCAGGCCAAAGGCAGGAGAAAAGTGCCCTCTGGCCAAGCCGCATCCTCGGTGGGGCATGGCAGGAGCAGCCGATGCTCCTTGCCATGAAGGAGGATCATGTCCCCCGTGCCTGCTGGCCAGGCCCCCGGCTGTTTCCAAAATAAACACTGGGGCATGACAACGCTGACATTTGCTTTCCACAAACAGGCACTGGGAGAAGGAGGAGGCCACGTTCCTTTTTGAAGGCTGGTCACAAGGCAGGGGACAACCTGCTCAGAGCAGGGAGTTTGGGATCATGTGCCACACGCCATCTATCCCTCCCCCAGAAAGAGCATCCCTCCACCCAGGGGCCACAGCTCTTCCTGATGTCCCACGCTTGGCTGGTGGCTATCGCTGGGGCGTAGGCAGGGGAGGTGAGCTGGGATTTCACCTGCTGGCTCTTTTCATGCTGGAAGAGTTTAAAAAGTCATCTGGAGGGAGGTTAGAAGGGCGGAGAAGCTGAGGCAAGGATCCTGCCGTAGATGTGCACATAGAGGATCCCAAGGGTCACCACAGCCCAGCCCACCCACAGGAACAAGCATCTGTCAGAGCCCTGATGGAGAAGGGTCCAGTGGGACACTCACAGGTGACAGGGAGAGGTTTCTATAAGAACAGCCACCCCAGGCTGCCCTCTGACGCTTCACCCTTTCTCACCTGTCTCAATTCCTATTCCCACTGAGGAATCAGGTGAGAGCGGCTGACGGAGTGCTGGCATCCCTGGGATTTCCCCTGGAGGGAGGGCTGGGGACAGAGGGCAGTCCCTGGGAATGTGGTGCCAGTCAGTTTTATTCTGGGAGAGATGCCAAAGCTGAGCACAGCTGCCGAAACAGGGGCTTTCCTCACGAGCAGGCTGCTTTCCCACTGCCCCTGCCCTTGGCTGAACACAGCGGGAAAAGTGGGGAGAGGTTCTACATCCCTCTCCTGCACCCCAGACACCCCCTGCAGGGGGGAGAGGCACCAACATCCCCCTCCCCAGCCATGATCCCAAACTCCCACACTGGAGCTGTGTGAGCACTGCTGTCACGCTCACTAATTACCCAGATAATTCAGCTCAGTGAGAAATTAAGGGATTTATTTTTCTGGTTATTGCTCCAGCCAGGTTAAGGCATCTGGAAACAACTCCCACATCTTCAAGCTGAAGTGAATATTGAAGGACAAGTTGCAGCAACAAAAGGTCAGGCTGTTAAACCTCATGTCTATAATTAACACTCCCAGCACATTACAAAAATGGTCAGGAATCACAAGGCTGACCAGGGAAACTGAGGCACAGAGCAGCAAAGCAGCATTCCCCAGGCGCAAATCATAGTTCTGCCTCATCCTCAGCACCATCCTGATCTCCCCCTTGGTGGAAAGGCCGGGCAGAATCCTTGCTGAGCCAGAACCAGGTCCTGTCCCCTGGGGAGCAGCAGGCACAGCAGTTTCGGAGGGTACAGCCCTCAGGGCCCGTGCTGATGGTGTGGGTGAACTCCTTCAAGCCGCTGGATGCTTCTCGCAGCTGCAGAACAAATTCAATAACAATACTCTGAGCAATGCCTTTTTAATAGGCACGAGGTGAAAAGAACCCGACGAGTCAATATTTGCGGATGAAAACAAAATAAGCCGAGCTGTTAGCACAGAGGAATGCGAGGGAGGCCGGAGGCGGCTGGGGTAATTATTATTTCATCTGCCAGACAGCCGTGGTCCTGCCCGCTGCCTCCTTCCCCCACTGGCTGTGCCAGAGGGAGGGCAGGGGGAGGTGGGGACGGGGCAGAAAAAAGCAAATTTGGCTGCGGCAGCAGCGGCGTGTGGCTGGGGCTGGCTCAGCGCTGCGTCCGCCGGAGGCTGAGCACTGCCCTGGCCCAAGTATTTAATGTCAGCGCCTGGAATGTGCTTAACACAACATTTTACAAGGGAACATTAGTCAAGCATCTGCACTGACAGAGCGGGTCAGCGATAAGGAGCCAGTGCATGGGAGCTGCAGGGAGACGGCTCTTGTTTCAGGCTGAGGAGGGCAAGTCTTGCAGAGGTGGTGCCAGGGCAGGCTGAGGGGGTCAAAATGAGCCGGGCAGCCCTGCTGTTGGTCTGGCTGTCCTGAGAAGCGTCACACAGGAGTGAAAGTGCCACAGTGACAAGCGGGGTCCTCCTTCCCACGCTCCCCCAGCTATTGCCTGTGGTCTCTGAGAGCCTTCCCCCAAACCTCCTGCAAGGTGGGATTTGGGAAACCTGCCCAAAAGCCACTGCCTGCCACATGCCCTTGTTTGCAGGAGTGCTGGTGTTTGTCTGTCCGTGGGTGGGAGCTTTCCCATGACACATCTCAGGCTTTGCTCCCTTACTGCAGGGTCTCTGGAGAGAGCAGCTTCCCCCTGAGCCAGCACAGTACGGCCATGGCAAGAGGCATCCACCCCTAATCAGCAGGAGCAAGATGTGCCTGGAAATCACCCAGAAATCAGGTCAGTGAAACATTAGTCAGCTTTGCCTGTGACCTGAAAACAGCACTTCCCTCCATCTATTCCTGGAGCTATCCCTGTTCATTAGCCTTCTTGGCCCCCAGGCTTAAAAAAATCGCCCAGTGTCATGACTCCTTAATAAGATGTCATCTTCAGCCATGACAAACACGAGCACTCAGTAAATAATAGCCCTGCCATGTAATGTCATGCCTCTGCCATCTGTTGTAGCAATGACTGTGCCTCGCTCACCTGCCACCCTCTCCCGGCTGCTCTGTGTGAGCAGCGAGAGAGCCAGGCCAGGGCTTGGCCATCCAGCCCCTCCTACAGCTGCCAGGCTTAGCTCTGGGGTGGGCAGGGCAGCCACCACTTCTGTGGGGCAGGGAACATGCTGGGACACAGGTGGAGATGTGTGATCCAGGGCGGGAGAGAGGGAGCATGGCCCTCAGGGGCTGTCTGCCATGGGAGATGCAAAGGGGTTTCCTCGCTTTCCTCCCTTATTCTCACCTTTTTTCTCATTTCATTATTCTTTTTTTCTTAATATCTTTCTCCTTCTGTCCATTTTCCTTTCCCCCCCCCCCCCCCCCCCCCCCCCCCCCCCCCCCCTTTCCTTTTCCTTTTCCTTTTCTATTTCCTTTCATCTCTGCCACAGTCCTGCATCTCTCTGCTGGCTGGTTTGAGCACAGTCTCTCTGCTCTTGCAGCAAACCCACTTCCACAAAGCTCTCCAGGCACTGTTCAGGGGACAGACCAAAGCTGAAGGCATTTGAAAACTCACCTCAAGATTTTTGGAGCAGAGTTCCCCTTGTCCTCCCCATCCTCTACCACTACTGAGCATTAACCCCTTTGTGCCTCAGTTTACCCATCTGCAGATATGGGATTCATGACCCGGAGCAAACCTGTTGCCATGGGGTGGGTTTTTCACACTGGTTGGCTGTGGACACTTTGCTCCCCACTAAAACACCTCCTCTCTGAGCCATGGAGACTGCACTACAGAGCAGCTGTTGCTTCTCACTGCTCAAGCAGCTCCTGTTTCCCTTCTCCACACCCCATGCCCATTCCTGCCCCTTGGTACAGCCCCTTCCCGGGGCTGGAGGAATACAGGCATCAGGTGGGAGCTGCAGAGCCAGGAGGTAATTGTTGGTAGCAATTTTTTAAAAAACTGAAACAATTTTTAAAATGGTATGGATTAATGAAAGCTGTTTCAGGGGGCAACTCAAGTGTGCAATGCCATCGGTCTGCAGGGAAGGAGAAGGACACTGCCTTTCAAGATGCCTTTTTTGCCCCCTCCCTTTCCTGTGAAACTTGGGTTACACCGAGTGCGTAAAGGATCTCAGGACGTGGCAGTGCTGTTTGCCATGAAAACTAATAGGGCCAAGCCTGCTTTCATCAGGAGTGTAACCAGAGCCACGGATAATGTTTTAAAAGGCACAGCAGCTTCAAGTGCAAGCAGGGATTTATTAATGAAATCGAAACCACGCTCGAGGCTTTGCGAGTCTTATTTTAAGAGTCTGAAGGAGAAAGGAGCGGGCTGCCTGGCTGGGTGGGCAGGGAGGCAAGGTGGCCAGAGCTGTGACACTGAGCAGCGGTGACAAGAGCTCACAGCACCGCCGGGCTGCCGTTCTTGCTCTGCCACCAGTTATCTGCACAGCCCTGCTCGTGTCACTCAGCCTCACTGTGCTTCAGCTCTCAGCCTGCATGGGGGGACACAAATCACTCCCCTACAACACCTTTAAAGGGAGATTATACTTCTGTATAAGTAAGGAGCATGCTCCAAGGATGCTTCCAGTCTTTGCTGTTTCTTCGGACCCCTAAAGGACTTAAGTCCGTAGTCAAAGGTTCCCAAATGATCCTACAGGTTCAGAGAGCAGCTCTGGGACCTTTTCCCACTGTGGCACTGCTGTGTGCATGTGAGGACAGGATGAGACAGGTTAAAAAAGTCCCAGGAGGAGGTTAGATCGAGCAAATACATGCCCACACTCCGAGGGTCTCTGGTTCTGCTACAAAGTCCATTCATGTTTGAGGTTCCCGGTTTCTGCTGCTTTGAAACAGAGGCAGAGCAGTGGCCGCTGCTGGAAGGTTGAATTCCCAGTTTTGGCCAGCTCTCAGTGCTCCTGATGCTACTCCATAGATTCAAATAACTCCTGTGTGCTGGTGGATGTATTAGCAGTCCTCAATTAGGCTGCAGGAGGCAGCAAACACAGTCTGCTCCTTCTGATTCAGGGGAGAGCTGAATATGACTTATTCAGTGTCATTCAGGTGCATTTGAAAGCTGAATTTGGTGCTAGGGGCAAAAGAGACTGTGCCCCTGAGAGCATGCCTTGGTTTAACCCCAGCAGACAACTAAGTACCATGGAGATTCTTGCCCAGTCCCCCTCACCTCACTGGGGTAGGGACAAGAATTCGAAAAAAAGTAAAACCCATGGGCTGAGAACAGTTTAATGATTGAAATTAGTTACAATATAATATTAATTAATTAATAATAGTAAGGGAGATTACAGAAAGAGAGGGAGAGAGAGAGGACTAAAACCCAAGAAAAACAAGTGATGCACAATATAAATGCTCACCATCCCATCCCCAAGCAGTGATAAGTGGCTCCTGGCCAACTCCCCCAGTTTATATACCCAGCATGATTATGTGGGGTATGGATTATCCCTCCAGCCACTTCGGGTCAGCTGTCCTGGCCCTGCTCCCTCACAGCTTCTCGTGCACCTCCACACAGGCAGAGCATGGGAAACTGAAAAGTCCTTGACTTAGGGTAAGCACTACTTAGCAACAGCTAAAACAGCAGTGTGTAATCAACATTATTCTCATATGAAATCCAAAACACAGCACTGTACCAGCTACTAGGAACAAAATTAACTCCATCTCATCTGAACCCAGGACAGAGCACGCTATGGGTTTAGGGTCTGTTTCTCCATCCCGAGGATAGTGTGGTTGGTTAGCCAGTGTGAATTGTGCAGAATAGATACTCCTCCATCTATTTCTCCCTTTTTAAAAGAGGGGAAACCCTGTAAAGTAAGCCCTTCTGTTTGGAAAAGGCCTGTTGGAAAGGCTCTCTTAGCCTCAGATGCCCTTGCCTTCTGCACACATATGAAACCCTTCATACGGTTCTCATTTCCTCTTTACCTTTTTTATATAGCCCATAATAAGATCCCTAATTTTAATAGACTGTATGGATCTCACTAGCAGGGAATGGCTCTAACAGAGAGGTTTTAACCCTCTGTTTCAACAGGATCAGCAATGGAGCTTTTGGTCTCCTGCTGGACTCCACTGCAGGCGTTGGTAGGATTTCTGCAGCTGCCTCCACCAAACCCTCCCGCCCTGCTGGGAGATGCTCAGATGGCCACGACCCACAGAGTGTTTTTGGGAACTTGCCCCTCTCCCTCAAATGCTTATGAAGCTGTACAAGGAAAATTAGCAGTACTTTGCCAAGCTGGAAGATGTGGAGAGAGATGGGTTTGTTCAGTCAGAGAAGAAGGAGACAATGGAGCCACCACCCTCCTGGAAGCGCATGGGAGGCAATGGACACAAGGCACAGCAAGGGAAATTCTATCTAAATATTCAGAAAATAATTCCTAGTGAGACGAATGACAAGAGAGTTAGAAAAGCACATGGAAGGGTGACTTCTCTGGGCTGATCCTCTAGAGAAAAAAAAGACCCTAAAGACAGAACCCCAGGGGAGTGCAAATGATCACAGCACATACCTGGTCTGGGTCTGTGTTAAAACCTTCTTAATGGCTTGAGTGAGATACAGGGCAGAGTATGACCCAGCCCAAAAGATATTTTGGTATCCTTTGCTCAGGGCACAGCTCCACTTGGGTGCCAGCAGCCTGGCTGGGATCTGGTCTGGGAAAAGCAGTGCATGGGAGCTGATGGAGCTGTGGCAGCAGATGGGTGAAGGCAGCACAGGGCAGAAGGAGTCCAGAGCACGTGTCAGCAGATCTGGGCTGCTTCCTGGGTTTCTGACAGCTCCTTTCTCCCAGAGCTCCTGGACAGGAGACAAAATGTGATTTCTTGCTCCTTCCACTCAAAGATGGCTGTGAAAGTCTGATTTATGCTGAACACTCTGGAAAAGAAGAAAGCTTGGCTGTGGAACCAAGTCCAGCTCCCAGCCAGGAGAACCTTGTATGGGATCAGCAAGTTTTAACCATGCAAATCGAATTTGAGGCCAAACAGAGCCCTGTTTCATGACTTCTGCCTCTCCCTTTCTCACTGCACAGGGTCAGGCTACCTTTTCCCTGAACAAGCCCTCACATCTATTCCCAGGATCAGGGAGAGGCTGGGATGTTGTAGACAGCTTTTTTCCTTTTTTCTCTTTTATTTTCTCTCTTTTTTTTTATTTTTCTAATTTTTTCTTCTCTTCTGCGAGGCACAGCCAAACATGTCACAGCTCTGTCTTTCACTGAGATGATTCCCAGCTGCCAAAATGTACTGGAAGAGGTCCACCTGCCTGTGAGCCTGTCACCAAAAGCCGTGTCTGAGCACAGCCTCATGCTGTGTGACCCCAGGCAGTCTGGAGGAGTGCTCAGGGCACTGGGGAGAAGGAATTTCTTGGCTCAGTTGTCAGCAATGAAGGTGAACAGGTGACCTTTATTATCCATGCCTTTGTTTCCCCAGGTGGATGCAGCAGGCCAAAGGCCACCATATGTCCTTTTTCTCCAGACCCACCAGCTCCTGGATGATCCTGAATTTGGGTTGTGGCAGTGATGTTTGGATGCTGCTCGGGATATCTCCAGTCACAGTAACAGCAAATCCTCATTCTGTTACACAGGTGAGAGCGATTCACAGGCAGCACTGATGCACCATGGAGAGGTGAGACCTCCCATCCAGGCCTGCTCCCACTGGGACAATCCAAGGTGTTCAGGAGAACCCTCTGGGGTGGGACCATCTCTGAAACTCGTGCCCTGCAATCTGGTTTACAAGGGATGTACAACAGGCCCTGACTGGGTCCTGATGAACCTGGACATCTCCCCAGTGGACACACAGATGTGGAAGGAGAGGCAATGAATGCAAGTAGCAGAGGGGAAAGCTTGGATTAGATATTGGGGAAATATTTACCCTGAAGATGATTAAACACAGAGGACCAGAGGTGTGGGGTAATCTCCATCCTCCAACTTCACTGGACAAAGCCCTGGGCAATCTGATCTAAGATGACTTTGCTTTGGGGCTGTTGGACCAGAGATCTTCAGAGGTTCCCAGCAACTTGAATTATCCTGTGACCTACATCCAAAGCACTACCCAAGACTTTCTTGCATCATCTAGAGTTCAATGAGCCCATCTGCTTTTCTGCTTCTAAATCAGCAGGATCCTAATTCTGCCTTATGGTTTAATCCCTTAATTCATTTGCCGTAATCCTGCAGTATGTGGCTGGAGGAAAAGGAAACAGCGCAGCAAAGAAAAGAGAGAAACGAAACAAGTGCCCCTGAGATTAGTATATTACTCCTCTTCTTTCCTGTTTGCCTTCCTGCTGTTCTGCTTCCATGAAAATTTGTGGGATCTCATCCAAAGCTCCAGAATCTCCTCTCCAGCAGTGTCTGGGGCTGGATGCTTAGAAGGAAAATAAAAGAAACTGTGAGCACAAAATGATTCTCTCCCTGCTACTCTCTGCCAACCTCTGACAACTGAAGCCTGAAGGACACCTGAAGTTAAAGGCCACATCCAGCCTTGAGCACTTGGTAGTTACCATCTGAGAACCTGCCAGCAGAATGAGAGCCATGACAGAGTGAGTTTTACAGGACGACCCAGGGAAAAGTATTTCCTCTTCTTCATGTGAAACAGGCTGTCCAAATCTCTCACTGGACACCTCCCTGTGCCCTCTCACCTCATCAGTGCTGCCTTGGCAGAGTCCATCTGGAACGTGGCTATCTGGGGAGCTGCATGGCGTGTCCAATACCCCTTGTTTCTTCAGGGGTGTGAGTGAACTGAAGCACAGCTTTATGGAGGAAAAAATCCACACACGTACTCACCGCTCTTGTCTACTAACGAAGAACACGGTGCTGGTAGGAATTCCTCCTCCACGGAGTTTTGGGGTACTCAAAGTTCATACAGCTGCAAAAGGAGACAGAGGGGATGCCTTGCCTTCCCCCATGCTGACAGGCAGGGCTGGCTTCGAAAAGATGTCAGTGGAGTTTGGAAAAGAAGCAGAAATATGTATTTCCCTAATAAGCTGAAAACTTCAATAAATGTTTTCCCTCAGTAGGATGTAGCTGAGGAATCTGGGGACCATTGCTGGAGCCAGCCTTTCTGAGAGGAGAAAGTGAAAAGCCAGTCCAAGTGCAACAAATGCCTGGACAATAAAGGGATCTGAAGGGGTTCAAGGGTAGGAGGGATTTTTTTGTCTCTTTGTTGTTGTTTCTTGATTAATATTTACATGTCAGAACCAGCAAAGCACACCTCCAGATCACACACAGGATCTTTTTCTCCTTACTTGGGCAACAGAACGTATAGGCAGGACAATTGTGCAAACAAAGATGTGTGCCAAGCCTACCGCACCGAAGGGAAGAAATAAAAATACCAGTTATTTAAAACACGTGTATTAACAGAGGGGTTGACCTCTCCCCTGCCTTCGTGCTCTGCTGACATCGAGGAGGGAGATAAAAAACCTCTCTGGAGCGTCAGACTGGCCCCAGCCCCCGAGGGATGGAGGGGCTTTGCTGCACTGGCCCGTGGGCTCGCTGGGTCACCCACTGCCACCTGCTCCATCCCTCACCATCACCCGTGATGTCACACCCACCTCTCCACCCCAGCAAGGTCCTGGTGAGCAGAACACAGCTGCAGGAGTAGCTGGTTGAAATTCCCAGCCCTTCCCTAGCAGGGAGAAGTACAGCTGTGGTTCAAACAGAGGGGCAAGGCAAGCGGCTGCAGGGTTGTGACACCTGCGGGATGCATCTCACACGCATGAGCCTCATCTGGGGTGGTTTGCAGCAAATCCTGGGTACAGTGACAGAGGACAGCCACAAAGTGACAGGATTCGGACAAATCAACTTCACGCCAGCAAGGCTGTACCTCTTTCTCCTTCTCATGTCCCTCTCTGCACCCTTCTTCCCTGTCTCCCCTCTTCAAATGCATCCAAAAAATTCCAGCCCAAATGTTCCAAATCGAGGGCTGAACAGTATTCCCAGCATTTTGGCTTTGGAAGGGGGATGGAGGGATACAGGATAGCAAGGGGCTGGTGTCATCCAGCCCCTTCCCACTGCCCGGCTTTGCACCAGGTTTCCAAACCCTGAAGAGAAGTGCCAGGTCCTGCCTGGGGGTCCTCCACTCCCGAGCAATTACAGCGACCTGATCTGGGTGCTCCAGCACCGTCAGGAGGGCGATGCAGGGCCCTCGGGGAGATAATGGAAGTCGGAAGGCCAGAATGTCTTATCAACTTCTTTGAAAGCAGAGTCAAGCCCTTCAAATGAAAGCCCTTGAGGGAGAGAAGATGATCTTCCCTCAAGTGTCAGGCACATTTCAGCAGTTTATAAATACTACTGTCCTCCCTGCACCACACTCAGCCTTGCAGCACTGCAACATCAGCCCTGGACCTGGTCCTGAAAGAGATGAGCTTGGCTCAGACAGGGAGCCAGGATCAGGCCTCAGGTGTGTGTTTGGCTCAGACAGGGAGCCAGGATCAAGCCTCAGGTGTGTGTTTCCAGAGGCACTTTCAGCTGCTGTTTCTTGGTTCAGCCTTCCCAGGTTTGAGCTACATGTTTTTCTTTATGCAGACCAAAGAAGGGGTTAAACTGAGCTTACCTCTTCAGGATCAGGACAAGACAGTCACTTGGCTGGAAAGGGAGCAAGATCCAGCCCCTTTCTCTCCCTCCTCCACCCCATTCCTCTTGCCACCCTGTTTCTCTCCTGCACATCCCACTGCAAAGCTGCTGCGGGTTCTCAATGATGAGCTGTGAGCCCTAATGACAGGAGAGAGGACGACATCCTGTTGTCCTGCTCATCCCTCCCGGATCCTGACACCTGCCAAGGGCAGGAAGGTGATGAGGGAAGGAACCGAACACAGCTGATTTCTCCCCGCCCTGCTGCAAGGCACCTAGGGGTGATGTCCCTGGCTTTCAGTGAGATTCCAGGTCTGCTTTTCCCCTGTATCCACCTCCTGGTTAAAGTCGAGGGGGAATTGCCCCAAGAGGTGTGCGAAGTTGCTGGTTTTGTTCTTCCGGTCCTGAGAACAAAAGGAGCATCCTGAGACAGAGCCTCGAGTCTGCTAAGACAGTCAAATCCCAGCTGGCGATCATGTTTTATCCACGGGATGAGTTTTGGGATGGGCTCAGCAGAGACACCCAAAGCTACACAAGGGCCGGTGTTGTGGCTGGGCTCTCGGGAAAGCGGCTGGAAGGGGTGAGACGGGAGAATGGATTTGCCAGCTCTGCCTTCTCTCAGGACTCCGGCCAGCCCGCCCCGCGCCGGTTCCTGCCTCTGCCCCCGGCTTCTTCCTAACGAGGTTTCCAGCTCGGCTGAAGCCCCGCGTTGCTTTCAGGACCGCAGCCGTCCAGGGCTGAACGGCACTGGGGAGGGAGGTGGGGACCGCCCGTCCCATCCCCCGATTTCTCTCCTGCACGATATTATGGAGGGTTCGGGTTACACCAAACAAACGCCAAAGAGGGGCAAAACTGAGGAGGGGGTGCAGAAAATAACGTCACTGACGCACGGAAAGACGGGCGAGTGGGTTATAAACCCTGCGCCGGTGATACCTTTGAGAGGGGCGGCTTGGGGTTGCTTTCGGCGGTGGTCCCCGCGCCCTGTGCAGGGGTTTGTGATGGAAAGTCTGCAAAAGCCATTAGGACTTTTGTGCTGGGGCACTAGAAAAGCAACGCAGACACCACTCACTTTTCTAAATAAACATTAGTCTTAAAAAGTTTGCACTGCTGACCCCCGCAGCTCTGATTACTTGTAATTCTCTGAACCATATTTTAAGGCTTCTAACTATTTTTTTTTTTTTTTCGGGGTGGGGGCGGGTTTCGTTCTTTCCTCCCTGCAGCCGTGCCACAGATGTGCCGACGTACCGTGTGCTCCGGGGCCGGGGGGGTCTCTGCCCACCCCTCAAGGCAGGTCCTTATTCCACAGCCCCGCAGGCACAGCATATTCAACTCTCTCCAAGTTCCCCCGAAGAAGCTTTTTCTTTTTCTTTTTTTTCCTTTTTTTTTTTTCCTTTTTTCTTATAGTGGTTGGGACCACATTCGCGATCCCGATGAAAGAGATGCTGTTCCCCTCTCAGGGCAGAGGCGGTGCGGGCTGCGGCCCCATCCCCACCGGGCTGTGCCCTGAAACAGCCCCGGGAACCCTCCGCAAACCCCCCACAAAGAGCCACATCTTCCCGGCACGGCGGAGGCAGCTGCACCGAGGTATCATCAGCATAATTGGAAGGGTCACATGTTAAACCCTCGCTGTTGTTCGCGGTAATGTAGCTGTGTCCCCCGGTTGCACATTTACCGATTTCTCGCAAACCAACCATTGTCACAAGGTTCATTCCAGGAGGAGTGATCCAATGGGTTGCCACGGCAACTATAATGACATTAAAATAGAGGCGGCAGCCACAGTCCCCCACCCCCCCCCCCAGCCCCCCTCCCCTCTTCTCCCTCTTTTAAAAACCGGTAGCAACCCGGCAAAATTCCGCACCTTCTCGTCGGGTCAGCCCGGGAAATAACGCGGGGATGCAGCTGAAAACAAAGTGTGGTGGGCGGGAGGTTGTTTTATATAAAACCTTCCCAGGGAAAGCCACTGAGGGAAGCCCCGAAAGGTGGTGGAGTCCCCGCGCCCGCGCGAGGCGAAAATGACCAAAATGCGCAAATTCCAGGCGGGAGCGGCGCGCGGAGCCCGGAGCTGGGAAGCGGGACCGAGCCGGGATCCATCCCTGCCCCGAGCACCCGGCGGGAGCAGGGAAAAGGGTACAAACCTAAGGGTTCTAAACCCCCGCAGAGGCACCTGCGGGCTGGGCAGTGAGAGCCTCTCCCTCGGCCCGGCCCCGCGCTGGAAATCCGCTTCGCACCACTTGGTTTTCCGGGAAACGTTCGTTTCCGATTAATTTGCGTTTATTATTTCTCATCCGTGCTGCTACGGTGCTTTTACGCATTTTTTATTTTTTGCCCTCGAATTTTGGAGCCAGAAGAGATGTTTAAAAAAAGGACCCCTGTTTCCGATAATCACAAGATGCCCTTCCCTCTCGATTAATATTTCTCTTCTGTCTGTCCCAGGCACATAAATAAGTGAGACCAAGGAACACTGTGCAAAGCAGAAGGGAAATTCTGGGAATATCGACTATAATATTATCTGGATCTGGCGGGAGGGTTCAGTATGTTTATTTTCCATATAGGAGCGTGTACTGCCCGTCTTTCGTCGTCGACAGCTGATAGCAGCGCCTGAAATCGAGCCCTGCAGGATTTCAGTGACGCTTTCTGGAATATTTTTCCCGATCTCTCAGTGAGGCCGGGAAACAAATAGATTCCACCAATTTCTCGCCATTTTTTTTCCCATGCGAGCCCGTGGGCGAGAGTTTGCCGCGCAAGGGCAGAGTGGAAAGACCTGACAGATACACTCAGAGCCGTGGTTTCATTACCTCCACCGAAATGTGCCCAACGCCTGCCTGCGGCTGGGGTAAATCCCCAGTCCGGGAGGAAAGGGGAACGTGCCCACGGCTGGCAGCGCCGAAAAAATAAAAAAGGAAAAATAAAGGAGGTGTGTGGGGGAAAGAATTCCGCGCAACCCGAAGCGGCGCCGCCCGCAGCCGGTTCACACGCGGTTTGCGGCGGTGGAGCGGCTTCCTCCGGCCGGCCCCGACGGCGGAGCTGCGGCACCGGCACTCGCACCGCGCCGAATGTCCGCCCAGAGACAAGGCCACACCGCGGGATGCTCCGAATTCCCCCCTCGGAGCGCCCGTGGCCGGTGGGGAAGGGGCCGAGGAGCCCGGGGCCGCAGGGTCTGAGGGCACCGCTTGGCCCCGGCCCGCTGAGGGCTGCCCGAGCCTCCGGAGCTGCCTCCCTCCCCCGCACACAGCCTCCGCAGCTGCCGTGCTGCCCCCGGGAGCGGGGCCGTCCTGCTCCTGCTGCCCCCCACATCCCAGCAGACGTGGTGAGGGTGGGATGCCGAGACCACCCCGCATCTCGGCCAGAGGTTCCCCACCCCTGGCTGCTGCTGGAAACCCCACTCGGGCTGGATTTTGGGTCACCCAGGGTGGGCGGTTGTTGCCAGTCGCCGTTCCCGGGGGGACCCGAGGGTGCGGTCTCCCCACAGGAGCTGGGGTGGGGAAAAGCCGCCCTGATGGTGAGAAAGGACCGGCCGGAGCCGCGGGACAGACGGGGAGGCGGCCAGGGGTGGGTGTCCCCCACCGCAGGGCCAAAGGGGGCCCTGTCACCAGACAGATACCCAGCTCTGGGTGTGGGAGCCTCCGCCGGGCGGCAGAGAGCATAGGTTGCCAGGGACACAGCCTGGGCTCAGCTCGCCCCAGCTCCAGGGAGGCCAGAAATGTTCTTTTTGACGATCTCCTGAGCTCAAGAGCCGTCAAAAACGTCCCGCAGAAGTGACTCTCTTGGCAGGGGCTTGTTGAAAGACGTACAGAGCAGGAGCATGCCCGAGGGGAGATGGGAGCCTCGTGGGACAGGGGGAGAAAACGAAATTAAAACCGAGTTAAAAAGAAGGAGAAAAGAAAGAGAAAGGTGGGAAACCGAAATTATCCTCCTTGTGCAACGTGTCGGGCTTCTCCAGAGCAACTGCAGAATGGAGGCCTTTCCACTAGGGTGGATAAATTTACTCGTGTCCCACATGACCGAGGGTGGGGGACCCGGGGCGGGGGGGGGAAGAGAAAGGTCATGGGACTGGGATTTGGGTTGTAAGTCACAGAGGAGACGTGGATTTCAGTGCCGCGTTAGGTGGCAGCGGCCTCTGGTTTTGCAAGAGAAGTAATTAAATTGAGAGAAAAAAAAAATTAAAATTGGGGGGGGGGGGTAGGAAGAGGAAAGAGCATTTTAGAAATAACACGGGTAAAATCTCAGGGGTTTAGGGGTGGGAAAGTGCGCTGGGGGGAGCGTCTCTGGGAGACCCTGCTCGCCTGGGGTAGGGATTGTCCCCCACATGTGCCAGGGCCCGCGGTGGGTGCTCGGCTCTGCATCCTGCCCGGCCCCGGCTCTCTCGGCCGAGCCCTGCGCGCTCCTTTTGTTGCCTTTATTTTGTGGCCACGTTTCTCTCCTGGAAAGGGGTGATCGCAGGGGCACTGCAGGCCGAAGCAGGGGGGAGCACCAGCTGATTCCTACCTCCCTCCCTTCACCCCTACACGCCCCACCGAGACCTGCCGCGGAAGGGAACCTGCGGTCCGGGGCGAGGGGGACCCGTCTGGCTGGACCCTGAAATTTTTCGGCCCCATGACCAGAGGGGGGAAGTTTTTCCTTCTCTGTTTAGTTTGTTAAAATTTCAAGGGTAAGCGGCGGCACCTCCATCCCCGGCCCGCCGGGGTCCGACCCCCAGCACAGCTCCGCTCCCACCTGGTTCCCTCACACCCGAGGTCTTGTCCTCTGTCCCCCCTTCTCCCTCTGGCGAGGGCTGATGAGTGGACATTGTGGGGGCCCCCCCAGCTAATCTCGTCCGGGTGAGGGGAAAAATTCCCACGGACTTTGCAGGGAGTGCAGCTGGAATGAAAGGCGATCGTGTGCCCCGCAGAAGGCTCTCAGTGCTGAAGAGTGATTTGCGAGGGCGGGGGGCGAGCGGGGGCTCATCCACGGGGCTTTCCGAGTGCTCTCCGCTCGTCTCCGTGCCGGGGAGAAATGAAGTATCTGGGAATTTTTGTGAGAGTGAAAGGAATCGCCGGTGTTGTTTCAAGCCGTTTCAAACCCGCTGTACTGACGAAAGAGGAATCTAATTTCACTTAAAAGGAGAGTTAAAGCAGGGAAAACGAAATATGAATGAAACGGATAAAGATGCCCCCGAAAAGCGCTTCTCTGCCACCCTGTGTCATGGAGACTGAGCCTCGGTAACGAGAAAGCATCGAGGGTGGGAGAAACATCCCTAAACCGGTCATTAGACAGATCCCAAGGCACCGACACGAAGCCTCCCACGGAGAAAGTGACAAACTCATTACACCCCTTGGGTCTCCCTCCCGCCCTCCCATCGCGGGGATTGTATCCCTTGCAGGTTTTCATCCCGCAGTGGCAGGGGAGGATGCGAATGGTTCACGCCATACCCACACACCTAATTCACCGGGGTCCCAGGGCGAGGGATGCGGGCAGAAAGGGAGGTTGGGAAGCGAGGAATCCCGGCTGCCCGCGGCCGGGAAAGGCCGCCGGGCTCCGGGCTGCTCGGTGCCGGCTGCCCAGTGGGGCTGAGCCCCTTCCCGGGCCGCGGGCGGGCGCATCCCGGTTCTGCTCACCCGAGGGTATCATTAGCATCTGAATGATGAGGAAGGATTGGAAACGAGGGGACAAAACCCCGCCGCGAGTAGGTTTGGTCCCGTCCTGCATCTCAGCGTCACCTGTTGCTGCCACGGGCTCGGGGTGCCAATGTGCATCTCATTTAAGGGAATAATAAAGTGCGAATTGGTCCTGCAAGGCTCCCCCGAGCCCGGGGGCAGCGGGCACCGCCACACACACGCTGAGCCCCGCAACCCCGCACGGGCCGCCGCGATCCGCAGCAACCTCCCCGGTAAATGCCCCGGCGAGCCGGGGGAAAGGGGTGTAGGGCGTGTGCTCCGGGGTCCCCGGCTCCAAAAACTCGCCCTGAGCTGCCCCGCAGCCCACCGGGCACAGGCAGGGGGAAGCGCTGAGCCCGGAGCAGCGCCCGCCGGAATCGCTCCTGGTTCAAAGGAGGGGAGGTCCCCTCCTCGCTGCGGCCAAGCGAGAGATTCCCGGGGGTGGACACAGCTGGAAATCTCCTGGACAGAGTGGGAAAGCGGCCCTCGATGAGCCCCAGATGAAGCGGGTGAGACAGAAGAGACAGATAGCGAGAGAAAGAGGGAGGAAGAAAGAAAGTGAGAAAGATGAGAAGAGGAAGAAAGAGAGTGGAAACAAAAGAAATAGAAAAATAAAAAGGAAAATTGTTAGAGTAAGAGCAAAGGAGAGGAAAAGAAAATGAGAAAAGGGAGAAAGACGAAAAAGAAGAGAGAGAGAAAGAGAGAAAAACAAACCAAAATAAATTAAAATGGTTAAAGAGGGGGAAAGAGGGAAAAACCAAAACACAAAGAAATTTAATGGGGTGGGGAAATAAATTTTATAAAAAGAGAAAAAGAAAAGGGAAAGGGAAAGAAAGAGAGGGAGAGAGAAATAGAGAGAGAAATAGAGAGAGAAAAATAGAGAAGAAAGAAAGAAAGAAAGAAAGAAAGAAAGAAAGAAAGAAAGAAAGAAAGAAAGAAAGAAAGAAAGAAAGAAAGAAAGAAAGAAAGAAAGAAAGAAAGAAAGAAAGAAAGAAAATGAATTAGAGGAGTGTAAGAGGGAAAAGGTGAAAGAAAGATAACGAAAGGAAGAGAAAAATAATTACGGAAAGAAGGAAAGAAGGGAAGCAAGAAAGAAGAGGGGAAATGACAAAGGAGAAATGAGAAGTGAAAAAAGAACGGATGAGAAATAAAAGGCGACGCAGAGGAGGAAGGACAGACGAGCCGGAGTCCGGGATGTGAGGGGAGAGCGCCGAGCCCCTGCCCCTCTCCTCGCCTGACAGACACAGGGGCGAGCACAGGTCCCTGACCCACCGCGAACATCTCGAGGAGCTTTCAAAAGCACAAACTAATTTCCAAAGCAATTTTCCCGCGGCTGAGCCGGCTCTGACAGCTCTTCCTGCCCTCTCCAGATAGGAAAACGGGATTTATTAAAAAAAAAAAAAAAAAAAATCTCATTTCTCTACGTTCTGCTCGGGGAAAGAAAGAAACGAAAGAGAGATGGGGAGGGAAAGAAGGTGCTGGAGGGCAGTGTTTTCAGGTCGGGCACCGGGGCACAGAGAGATGGACGTTATTATTAAATCCTAAATTCACCGTGAAAAGAGGAGTTTCTGCACAGTCACAAGGAAAGGCCAGGCCAGTCCTGGAGGAAGGATCAAACTATTGGAAAAGATGTTCTTGATGTCTAAAGGTGGTTTTTATAATCCAGGATGATTTATTTTTGTTCGGGGCTGCGAGAAACTAGAAAGAGAAAACAAAAAAACTACCGGAGAGAGGAATAAGATCTTGACCTTTCCTAATTCTCCAAATCAGCAGTAATGGGAAGCAGAAGGTGCCAGGGGAAGAGGAGGGAGGTGAGGGCCGAGCGGGAGGCGCAGCGGGCCCGGCCGGACCGGGGTCCCGCACCCGCAGCCCGCAGCGGGTTCCCTCCTCGGGATCCTCACCACTTAACACGGGCTTAGTTAAACGAAAGCAGAGAAAGAAATCGCACACACAGAGCCCTCCCGCTGTGGTCCCGACGGGGATATTCCGGGGCAGGATCGTTTTATCCCGCCCCGACAAACTCGAGGAGAATCCCCCGTTTTCCGCCTCTCCCGGGCTGCGCACACACGGAAATCCGCTGCGGAGTAACTGCGCAGAGAGCGTCGCGGTTTTGCTCCAAGACTTTCATCTGACATATAGAAAGCAGAGGAGTGGGGGCACATTAAAAAAAAAAAAAAAAAAAAAAGAACCAGAATCAAAAACATCTCCACGAATGCGTGACCAAAGCCAAAGCAAGGCAGGGAAATCCGCATCCCCACGCTCCCACTCGGAAACAGCCGCCGATCCGAAAGGGAGAAGGGAATTAAAAAAAAAAAAAAAAAAAAAAAGCCCAAACCTGCAGAAAAGGATCGGGCTCTTGGAGGGTTTTACCCGGGGTTTAGCACTGACAACCCCCGAAAGCAGCCCCGAGAAGCTGGGCTACGGAGCCTACGCACGGGAGGGGAGGGAAAGGGAAATGCCAAGTCGCCTTTTTGGCCAGGGACTCCCAAGCAGCGACTGCAACAGCTAATTATTTTCCTTTCAGTGCTCGGTTATTGCTGGTGTCCTCCTCGCCTCCCCTCCAATAAATAAATAAAACCCTCCTTTAGGCAGCGAGGCGTGAAAAATGATCCTCGCTGAACGCTTAAAAATAATGTCCCGTGAAGATCGGGGCCGCGGAGCCAGCCAGCCCCGTAATTAGGGGCCATTATCCGTCCTGCCTCGCCGAGGCAAAATTTCTCGTGAAACCCACGAACCGAGCCTGGCCAGGGCATTCCAGACCCAGGGGAGACCCCCGGGTCCTCCCCCGCCGCCCCCCGCTCGGGCGGATGAGGGAGAGCCGGTTCCCGGAGGGCTCCCCGAGCCACACAGACACTCGCAGGCGGCCTGAGTCTGAGCGGGGCACGGAGCGAGCTGCGGTGCTCCGGGGAAATTCAGGGAATGGGGAAAATTCTAATTTTAGAGACGCTTGGGGGTCCTTCCCCCCAAAATAAAACCTCGACGGCGCTTGCACTCGCAGCCCCCGCAGGTCGGTGGGAGCCGAGCCCGACCCTTCCTGCGTGGGTACCACGGCTCCCGGTTAAGGGGGGGAATCCCCCCGCTCCCAAGTCAGTTCAGCTTCAATCCTGTCCGGCGACCGCGGCTTAAAAACCCACAATGACTCCGCAAGGCAAAAGGAGATGAACGGAGTAGGGGAAAGGTGTCCCAGTCCCAGACACCCCCCCTCCCCCGAGCCCCCTCTCCTGAGCGTGTGGGGGCGGGGGGCTCTCCAGGGAAACGCTGCTTCCCTGCAGAGGACCCCCCTCCATCCCTTCAAACCCTGAGACCACCAACTTGGAGAACCCATTGCACCAGCGGGACTGCAGGGGCCACACGCCTCCTTCATCCCTACGGCCATCGACTGCCATTTCTTATCCGCTTCTGGCACCCTTGGCTCCTTTTCCTCCTGCGCTTCGCAAACAAACAAGCCGAAAATTATTAAAAAATCGCTACTTTATATTAAAATAACCGGCCCCCCTTCTGCCAGGCGCGCAACCACCACCCAGCCTCGCTGCACATCGCTTTCTTCCCTCGGATCCCGTCTCCTCAAAGCAGGCTCGGTTATTAACAGAGGCTGAACAAAGATAGCCCCGAGAGCAGCTATCAGCGCATTTTAACTTCATCAAAGACTTCGGGGGAGAGGGAGAGGAGGGGTCTGGCACCTTCTAGTAATGAGCTTGTCAGGAACACCCCTGCCAGAGCAATTGAACAATTTGCACACAAGCAAAAGAAAAGGAGAGGGGAGGGAGGGAGGAAGGGGAAATGCTACAAAAGCCCCTTCAATTTCCAACCATGTGCTTGGCAATCTGGAAAATAGATTCATTGGCCTCCTCTTTTCTCCCATGTCGAGTCTTGTAGCCCCTTTTGTAGGAGCTGGACATGAAAGGGAGACAACCAAGTGCCGGACACGAAGATCGCTTTTCAAAAGCAAATGTGTGTGAAGGCGAGATGTGAGACCGCTCGCTGCGGGGAGGCGGCACGTTCAGGAACAACATCAACAAACTGCGCGGAGGTTCGAGGTGGCACAGACAGGGGCAGAGGAGTGGGATAAAAAAGGGATGGGTGGGGGGAGAGAAAAGAAAAGCCGGATCCCCCCCCCGCCGCTCCCCGGCGCACACCGCCCGGCTCCTGCTCCTGCCTGAGCCCCGGAGGGCCCCGCACAAAGCCCCGCTGCCCGGGGACCGGCTCCGATCCCTGCTCCCTGCCTCGGACGGCTCAGCTTTTTTTTCCTTTTTCTCCTTCTCCTTCAGCTGGCTGCCCGGTCAGAAAGGCCTCGATTCTTTCGATCAGGGTCCCTGCCAACAAACAAACCAAAGAGCCACGTTTGGTCCCTGAAATAAATAAATTGGGGATGGGGGGGTAGGGGGGGAAGAAGTTTGGAAGAGAAGGGAGCGCTTTAAGATGTTTATTTACTTTGTAAGTTGTTGCAAAATTTAAGCAGAGATCAAGTTTCATTCGGTCATTCAAATACTGCAGGCCCAAGGGGGACGTGTGTGCGGGGGGGAAACCCTCCAACTTATTTTCTCATGTGTCAACTTTTCCAAACAAAATAAAAGGAGGTGGGGGGGGAAGGGGGGTGAAGCAGGGAGAACCTTTTTCCCGGCCCCCACCTCCTTCCCCCTGAAAACACGCGGGGTATTTTTTGGTTTGGGGTTGTTTTGGTTTGGGTTTTTTTTTTTTTTTTCGGTGGGAAACACCAAAATCCAAGAAATAAAAAATAAAATTAACAACAACAACAACTAAAAAAATTATCCGGGGATCTTTTCTCTTTTGCCGGCCCGCGGACCCGCAGCGGGGACGGCCACCGTGGCCCGCAGCGCTGGGCACGGGGGCGGCGCGGAGCAGCCCCGCGCAGGCTGCGCCCTCACCCGCGGAGGGGCCGCTCAGCCCCTGCCGAACGCCCGAGAGCCGCCGGCCCCAGGTTGGGAGCTTCTCGCTTCCCCGAGGCCCGAGCGGGGCTCTTGGCTCTCAGCGTGACAAAGGACATCGCAAAGAACGATTTGGATTGTTATTTTTTTTTTAACCAGGTCACAAACATTTATTAATTTACACCAACGGTGGACAAAATTCTGTTGCCTTTTCCACATCAAATTATTCACAGATTCTCTCAATAAAATAGATATGACGGATGCACAACCAGTGAAGAGTTAACTGGACTCCGCTCATTAGCTCCCGAATAATCTATATACAAATAATTACCAATACACCAAAAAACCCACGCACGGAGGGGGTGGGAAAACGGGGATTAAAAAAAAAATAGTATGGGAATTCTCCAAACTTTCTGACGGATCCGATTTTCTTTTAAACGTGCATTTGAATGTCTAATTGGAAAAAAAAAAAAAAAAAGGAAAAAGAAAATAAAAAATAAATCACAGTCCTGAGTTTCACCGACTTTTCTTCTTCTTAAAAACAAAGAAACCTTAAACAGTGCCTTTTAAAACCAAACCCGAAGCTTCAAAGAAACTAAAAATAAGATCGGACCATTAAAACATTTTCTTTGAGAGCAGGGGAGAGACAGACACACATGGCAAAACCACCCGGCAGAGAGACTTGCAGGAACGAACACGGGCTCGCTGCGACCGGGGGCGTCCGCAGCTCCCCAGGCCGCTTTCCCAGGCGATCTGGGGGACCCCCGCGGAAAGCCCGCACCTCTCAAAGGAAACATTTCCGACCCTAAGACCGCTTCGTTCTTCACATGCCCCCCCTCCGCCCCTCACAAGACGTTGCGTGTTCAACCAGCCCAGGTCCCAGCTTACGCTACGGCCGCTTTATAAATACGCTTTGGCGCTTGTAGGACCAAATCGTGTTATTCTTTCCCTCCTCCCGCCCTCCCGATTTATTGAATTACTTTTTTTTTTTTTTTTTCCGAGTAAAGAGAGACAAACAGATCTGGATGCCACTGAGCCTGGAAATAAAGTAAAAATTTAAAAAAAAAAAAAAAAAAAAAAAGGAAATATTTCCTACCTTAAAACACAACAGGAGGAGATGGGGGGGGACACGGGGAGAGGGAAGGGGAGCAGTTTCGGAGGAGTGGGGGAGAGCTGGAAAGGGGCCGTTTGCTTCGCGACTCTCCCCCCCATCCCCCTCCCCTTCCCCAGTCCCCAGCACACTTTAAAAATGACAGCTGCTGAGGGTTGTGATTTTACTGGAAAAGTTCTGGGCCGGCTGGAGGAGCGGCTCGTGTGCCAGGCTGACCTGGGGCTGTGCCGGGGCCAAGGCGGGGCTGAGCACGGCCAGGACCTGCGCCGGGGGGCCCGCCTGGCCGGCGGGGTAGGGCGCGGCGGGCGCGACGCTGGGGTTGGTGCTGGGCGGCGGGGGCACGGCCCCCCCGATGATGTTGTCTATGGAAAAAGAGGGCCGGGAGGGGTGGTTGGTGCCGCCGCTGCCGCCGCCGCCGCCGCCGGCGGGCGAGGGGTCCGGCTTGAGGGTCTGGAGGAGGGCGGCGGGCAGGGCGGTGGGGCTCAGCTGGGGGTGGTAGAAGGACTTCCTGCAGTTCAGCTCGCCGCCCAGGAAGGAGGGCAGCCCCGAGGCGGCGGAGAAGACGGAGGCGGCGGCGGGAGGCGGCGGAGCCGGTAACGGGCAGTGCGGCGCCGGGAAGGGGAAGGCGCCCGCGGCGCCGCCGCCTCCGCCACCGGGATGGTGGTGGTGGTGGTGGGGGTAACCCTGGAGCTGCAGGCCGTAGTTGTAGCCGTAGGGTCCGTAGGCGAAGCCGGGCAGGAAGGCGGCGGGGTCGGCGGCCCCGGCCCGCAGCAGCAGCTCGGGGTGCGGCGGGTGCAGCTGCTGCTGCCGCTTGAAGCGCTTCCTCCGGCGCAGGAAGCTCCCGTTGTCGAACATGTCGGCGGACTCGGGGTCCAGCGTCCAGTAGTTGCCTTTGCCCGGGTTGCCGGGCTCCCGGGGGATCTTGACGAAGCAGTCGTTGAGGGAGAGGTTGTGGCGGATGCTGTTCTGCCAGGCGGGGAACTTCTCCCGGTAGTACGGGAAGCGCCCGCTGATGAACTCGCAGATCTCGCTCAGCGTCAGCCGCTTCTTGGGGCTCTGAAGGATGGCCATGGTGATGAGGGCGATGTAGGAGTAGGGCGGCTTCACCAGCGGGTTCTTCCCCCCCGCGCCGCCGCCGCCGCCGCCCGCGGGCGCCTTCTCCCCGGGCGCGGCGCCGCGGGCGCAGGCGGGCTCCGAGCCGCCGGCGGGGGACAGCCGCTCCGGGGACCCCCCCATGCGCGCCTTGGCGGCCCCGCTCCGCGGCAGCGCCAGCCCCAGCGGATCGCCGCCGTCCTCCTCGTCCTCCTCCTCCTCGTCCTCGTCCTCCTCCTCCTCGCTGTACTTGCCCCCATCCTGGGGCGGGCCCACCACGTCGATATCCGCGTCCTCCACCTCGGAGAGCGGCTCTTCCTCCGGGGAGCGCTCGGACATGATCCCGCAGCCGCCGCCGCCGCTGCTGCCCAAAGTCATTGTTGTGCGGCCGGGGCGGCCGGGGCCGGGCTCCCCCCCCCACCTAGCGGCGGCTCCCGGGATGGGCCCGGGGCCGTGCCGGAGGGCTGCGGCCGCCGCTGGGACTCCGCGCCCCGGCGCCGCCGCTCTGCTCCGCGCCCCGCTCGCCGCGCCGCTGCTGGCGGGGCCGCGGTGGTGGCTGCGGGGTGGTGGCTGCGGAGGGAGGGGCGGCGGAGGGGGCGCGGGGCGGGGGCGGGGGGACGGGGCGCCCGTGGGCTGGGCAGGGAGCTTGGGAGCAGCGATAATAAATAATGGCGATAATGATAATAAAAGGAGAGAAACAGGGGGGAAAAAAAAAAAACGAGAGGGGGGAAAAAATAAAGGTTTAAAAAAAAAGGAAAAGTGGGGTTTGCGACGGCTCCTTTTCTGGTTGGGGGGAGGGAGGGGGAGGGGGAAGGGAGGGGCAGGGGAAGAGGGAGGGGGGAGGGCAGAAGTGGGGAAGGCGGCTCCCCCCTCCCCACCCCTCCCGAGCTGGGACCCGGTGGAAAGGCTCCCACACTGCGCCTGCTGCCAGCGCTCCCCAGGCCTTTATACGGCCGCCCCGGCATCACGTGGCGCCCGCCGCAGCCCCCACGGGGCACGGCGAGGGACTGCCCGGCCCGGCCCGGTCCCCGGGGAGCGTGTCCCCCTCCCGGGATGCTTTCGAGGAAAGCCGCTGCCCGCTCCCCTGGCTCTCGGATGCCCCCGGCTTCGTCTGGAGCCGGCTGCTGCAGGAGGGGGGTGATCGACGCTGGATAAAGCCCCTCCCTGCCCCAAGCGTCCCGCGGTGCTGGAGGCTCTCAGACCCCATCCCTGCGCGATGCGACGGTCGCCTTTCTCGGCGCGGGGTTCCGCGGAGGGTCCCTTCTCCCCCCGAGGGCTGCCCATCCGCGAAGCTGGGGGATGAGCTACAGACCTCCCGCAATCTCGCCGACAGGGACCCTCACTCCGCCAGGACCGAGCCTCCGGCCCCCTTGAGGGGTCGTGTGAATTTGGGGATCCCCGCTCCCCTTCTCCTCGCGCTTTCGTCACCGACACGTCACCGAGGCCGGAGCACCCTGCCTGGAAACCCGCCTCCTCCGAGGGCTCCCATGGAAGGGATGCTGCGCCCGGCAGGTGCGGCCCGGAGGGCGAGGAGCAACTCTCTGCCGAGCCTAGCGTCCCGGGAGAAATAGCCAAAGCAAAGGCTGCGCGTGTCCGCGGGGCGCTGGGACCGCACCCGAGCCCTGCATCTCCGCCCGACGCGGCTGGCCCGGCCGGGTACCACCTTCCAAGGCGGCCCACCCACAGCCCGGCCAGGCCCCAGGAACCCTTCGGGAAGGGGAATATCCTGCGGCCTCGGGATCTCCTGTCTGCCGCTCTCCTGCCTCCGCTTCCCTGAGGGCTGGCAGGAGGAGGAGGTGGTGGGCAGCAGACACCCACCTTGTCGCGGGCTGCAGGCGAAGCGGGAGAATTTTCTTCTAAACAGAGGCACACAAGGTCCCCGGGAGGCACCGCGGTGTCCCCGCGGGTGGCAGAGCCCCGCAGCCCCGCTTGCAGCTGCCCTGGCGCGGTCCGGGAAACACGTCCGTGGCTGAAGCTGCCCAGCTCATGTCCCGTAGGTGGCTGTGACAGCAGGTTGTCCCTGTCTCTACCTCGGACACTTCGAACCACGCTCGCACCGTTAGGTTTTGGGTTGGTTTGGTTTTTTCCCTTGGAGGCTCTGCAAAGACGTATCTGCCTTCCCGTGGGAGGATGCTTGGGGAGGGAGGAAGGGATGGGTTCCTCCAAGGGGGTACCACGAGGAGATGTCCCCCCGCCAGGGCCACGCTCAGCAGTGTGAGAATCCGCGGTGATGAATTGCCAGTCTCTGCCGTTAACAGGTGCGAGCATTTGGTGATAAAATCTCCAGCACTAATACCGGGGAGCCGGGCCAAACAGCTGCGCGGCCCCGCTTCCAAATGCCGGTCACAATTACTCAAGCCCTAACGACTCGGTGCACAGGCTCGGAGAATTCGGGGGGACCCCGAGGAGAGGGCAGAAGCGGACGGCTCCGTGCGAATATCTCCAGTGGAAGAAGCGATTACCGAGCCAGAGCCTCTGCGCGGAGTCGGTCGCATCCTCCTCCCTCGCCGCCAGCGCGGACATCGGGGAGAATTTCTCGATCGGAGCGGGAAAATAGAGGGGAAAAGCGTGCTGAGAGTTTCTCAGGAAGGTGGGAAGCCTGTCCCGCGGGCGCGTGTCAGCTCTGGGGGAGCTTTCCTGAGCTTTCACTTTTATACTTCTTCGATGCTCCTAAGCTGTGTTCACAACACATGCTCATATATCTCCCTCTCATATGTTTGCGTATATATATATATATATATTCAACTATACCTATATTTATATTCTTTCCTTTCCTGATATATATTTTTTCGTATATACATGTATATATAATTGTCCAACACGGAGAAGCGCCTCGGAGAAGCAGCATCTTTCCTACCGACATTGTTTAAACTCTCCGTTCATCAGCCCGGTGGAAAAGCGATGGGAAGAACAAATGGAAGAGAGCGGAGAGGGAAAAGACCCGAGCCGCTTTCCATTTTTATTAAGTAAAATAATAGTTATGCCTCCCCTACATAAACGAAAGTGTCATAAAAAATTCCGAAGCAGCTGCCAGAGATTTCGACCACACACACAACGGGGCGATTGAATTTCCACTTGGTGCATTTCATGGCAGCGAGGAACCGCCGGGAGCTGCGCCTTGTGCCTCTGCAGGGCGGCGAAGGGGAGGGCGAGGGGGGGCAGCAAAATGACGCTCTGCGAGCGCACGGGGGCAGAGGACACGGCCCGGGGGATGCTCCGGGGGAGGGAGAAGATGCTCGGCCGCCCCCCGCGCCCCCGCGGCTCCCCGTCGCAGGGACGCTGCCTCCCGATCGCTCCGTCTGGAGGCTGGTCCCGCACGGCTCCAAGTGAAACAGATGTGGGCGTCTGCTCCTTTGCCCACCCCTGCCCTGCCCCGGCTGCAGGCTCTCCCCCTCTCTGGAGAGGTGGGCAGACCTCGGAGGGAGCCCCTGGGAACGGAGAACTCGGGTGGAGCCGCTCGCTGCTGTACTCGGGGTCATGGGGACCCCGATGAGGCCGAAAATGTACGGGGGAGGCGAGAAGGGTTGATCCGAGGCGCTGCTGATGGGATGCGGCCGGTGCCTTGTCCTGCTCCAGCCCGGACCTGGCTCTGCCCCTCGGCATCGCGCACCCAGAGCGCCGCAGCTCGAGAAACGGCGTGTCCCGATCACCCACCACCGACTGCACCATTTCTGCCTGTTTCGAGGCACAATATTGTCCCCGTTGGAGTCGGGAATGACCCACAATGAAACGGCAGTGAATGAATCCCGCTCCCTCCGTCTCCGAACGGCTTCTGTTCGCCGAGTCGGTCTCAGCCTCGGCTTTGCCACGCAAGATCGGCTGCAGAAACAAATCAAAACGAGAAAAAGTACCTAAACTACACCCGTCCCGAGATGATTTAGCAAAGGGAAACCCTGGACTGAAACAAACCAGATGGTGGGACCCCAGACACGGTGCACACACACTCGCACACACACTCACACACACACTCCCGGCCGTGCATCCACACGCGGAGCCACGGGCGCGTTTTCATGTGCGCCGGGGTAAGAAATGATGTGGTCTCCCGAAAGAAAAACCCTATTGATCTACCCGAAAAGATTGCCCCTTGTCATCGCCCCGCCGAGCCCTGGCGTGCTGGGCTGGGAGGGAAGCATTTTTCCTTGGGCAGATTTTTAATTTTTCTGCTTTCCTCTCTGCAATATTTCCTTACAGACAGCCTCGCTTCCCGTTTGAACCCAACTCTGCTTTACATTTCACGTTAAATTGTAGAATCAAACGTGCATAGGGATGAGTGGAGAGAGTCTCCAAAAAGTCTCAAAAGTAGAGGGAAAAAAAAAAATAAAGGCCATCAGCCGATCATGATGATTTTTTTTTTTTTTCCCCTCCTTTAAATTGATTTCACTTTCCCGCCTGTCTTAATGAGGCGTTTGATCCAGGCGTGTGGGGTCGGTGTTTGATGTCCTGCTGACGGCTTCGGCAGGTGGATCCTCACGGCCGAGGTTTTCCCCTCGGGTCTGCCGGTGCCACCGCCCGCGTCGGAGCTCCTGAAAGCTGCAGAACTGGCCGCAACCACCAGGCACTTTTTAATTTTTTTTTTTTTTTTTTTTTCCCCCCCACAGGGAAAAACTCTTTCCCAGACCGTTATTTGGTGGGGGTGTAGTCGGAGGGCAGAACACGAGCCCCGGAGCACTGCAGGGTGCGATCGCTGCTCCTGCCCTAACGCTGGTCATGCCCACACCTAAGGGAGCTGCTCCTGCCCGGAGCATCTCCCGGAGCGGGGTTTTAGCGGGGGGGAAAGCCCCGGGAAGTGAATCCCTTGGGAAATGCGGAAAGTTCAGCTCCAGCCCAGCCGACGTTGCTCCCAGACCATTCCAGATGATCTGCTGGGTCTGTGACCCATAATCGTTCTTGTTGCTTCTGCTGAGCAGCATCTAAATTCGTTTATTCTGATGAGAACCGCATCTACAAGTCCCCCAAGGCTCAGTGATGGATTTTTCTTTATTACCTCGTTATCAAGCTTGGCTGACCTCTAACTTCTCTGAAAACATGAACAAGACAGACCTGCTGCTGCCTGGGCTGCCCCAGGGGGCTCTTTTTCCACTTATGTGATTTCCTTTGATATTATTTCTCTTCTTTCCATATCCAAGGCTCAGACCTTCAGTGCTCCCTGCAGTTCAACCCTTTTTCCAGCCTCGCACTGCCAGCTCCCAGCTTGCAAAGATCAGTTTGCAGCCTGCACACCACGAGCTCCCAGCACAGGGAGGTCAGTGGGAATGGTGGCGACAGATAGTGAGAGATACATGAAATTCCCAGGTTGGAAACCACCGGAGCCAAGTGCCAATATCCATCCCTGCAGCGTTCAGATGTTGGACAGCTCGGGTTTGTTGACTTGACTTTTCAAATGCAGGTGTCTCAAAATCCACACCAAAAAAGGCCTGGATTCCAATGAAGGCTTTTCCCAGGAACCCCATGTTCAGGGCTAAGTCCCCATGAAACTTTAGAGCACAATTATCCCTGTCTTTTCTGCTCCTCAGAGGAGTGGGAAACATCCTAAAATCACATTTATTTAAGGGCTATGATCTGACTTTAGGACCTTAGTTTTGGGCTTGTGGTTCCAGAACTTTGCCTCCTGCTCTCTCTTCATGACTGATCCCATCCCATGTGGGTTTGAAGCCCACTAGGCAAGCTCATACACAGCTTAACACACAACTGATTAACTCTGACTTGCTCTAAGCCCTTTTTTCATACCATTCTTCAGCAATCTGACATGAAAAGAGATGCATGCACTTCCATGACTCAGAGGAAAGCAGCATTTTCAAGCCATAAACGACCAGGTGCACTTTTGAGACTCACCAAAGCCAGCTCTCCTGGTTGCCATAAAAAACACATTAGCCAAAGGCCGATGCATGTGGAAGGCAATTATGCTCTGGCACATGGCAATGTGTATAGAACAGCCTGGTAACTGTGCCTACCACACAAGGAAAAATATCCCTGTGAAAACAAGCCTGCTAAATCACTTCATTCTTTCCAAAAACCCCTGAAAATAGAAGGAAGGATTTTTAGGGGTTTTTTGGGAGGTGAGAGATACATGTGGGAGGGAATCAGATTTTCCAAATGTGGGTGAACCAGTGCAAGAACCTAAATAAATGGCCAGATCCACAAGGATTTAGAAACTCATGATGAGGTTTTTGAGTCCAGGTTTTCCTTGTTAGCATCTGATCATGCCAAACTTGTCCAGAAACTCCCTGATGCTGAGTTTTCTGCATTCAGCAGCTCAACAGCTCATGCCCACCTCACTCACTGAGATCACAAAAGTCCACTTCTGCCAGAAGTGCCAGTTGAGGACCTTCAACTTGGGTGCCAGAAGCAATACAGAGAGGGCCTTCAAAGGAGGAAATGACAGAGAAGGTGGAAAATTACTGGAATATAGCTTGATCAGTAGAAAAATTGGTTTTAAATTGCTTTTTTCATGTAGAAAAAGGCTCAGGTTAGGAGTCTTTATGGAAGTATCCAGCAATCTCCAGCTAGGGATCAGATCTGGGTCCATCTGCTGTATTCTTCTGAAAAATCAGCCCTGTGTGTACATGCTGATATCTATGGAGCTGCCTGGCAAAGAGCTTCATAAACATATTTTGCCTCTTGACCTTACATAAGATTGCACAGAAACATAGCACAGGGCTCCTTTTCCTTGTTCCCATCTCGGGAAGGAGTTGAAAAAACAGAGAGAAAAATGTGCAGCCTGAAATAGGGGGAGGGAGGTGAGGCATCTCACACGTGTGGAGAAGCAGAGGCAGAACCAAACCCCTTAACCCTCTCCCCTTAGGTAGTGAAGGACTGTCAGGTGGAAAAATTATTAAACTAGGCACCACTTTAATGTCTGTGGCTGAATCTGCACAGAAGGGTGAATCTCAGCTCCAGACTGGTGTGACATTCTACTCCTTTCTTAAAACCACCAGAAGAAATTGTTACCCTGAGCTGCAGAGGGGCAAGAGAAGGGAAACCTGTCAACACACAGATTAAAACTAATCCAGCCATTCTGGGGGTGTTGAGGCTTCACATGCACACACATCCCCACTTCTTGCACTTACTTCAGGTAAGCCTCTGCTTATTCTTGCTGGGAAGAGGAAACTGGATCACTCTCATGGAAGAAACGACACTGAGGGCTGACAAAGGGAAGATGTTTCACATCTGGCTGTATGTTACTTGGAAAGACCAGATTTCTTCAAGATGGATACTCAGCATCACCCAGCTAACTGGATCCCAGCAGTGCTCACTATGAAATGCCTTTTTCTTATTACCATTTCCCAGGCTTTTGTACAGTCTAGATATTGAGCATTCAAATTTTGATATAAGAGGACCTAAGTTATCCGTTCCCTGAAAATACGAGGCTGGGGTCCTGCGGGGGATGCAGGCTGGTGGGCTTCCCTCCCAGTGCAGAGATAAGCGTGCCATCTAGAGGAAATCCCTTTTATTGCCAGCGCTGGCAGCTGAAAATTATCCAATAAGGCATAATTAACCTCTGGCTTCAGAGAAAATCCTCCACCCGTGCCCCGCTGCTCTGAGCTGCTGCACAGGCACGCTGTGGCAGGCTGGCGATGCACTGAGGCATCGGGGTGGTTTGGGAAGGTCCCGAGTGCATGAGGGACATCCCAGCTCACACGGGCACCAGCGGGGCCGACCCTTCCCCAGAGGCGATGTCAGCTCCCCAGCCCGTATGGAAATGGCAATGGGGGTGTTTCCATAGCAAGTGTCCGTGCCTGGGAAAGGCAGGGAGACTGCACTCATGGCCCGAGAAGGAGCCTGTAGGGATCATATCATGCCCTCCAGGGGCTGCCAGCAGCAGTCCTGGACCCGTGGTGCCGATGCCCAAGCCACAGCTGAGGTCCCAGGTGCACTAAGGGAGGCAGTGCTGGGGCCGCCTCCTCCAGCAGCAGCTCCCACCCTGTGGAGCACATCCCTGTAGGGCCCCTGGGGGGCTGATAGTGGGGTGCAGAGTACAGCCAAGAGTGGGGAGGGGGGCCTGACCTCCTGTGAGGGAGATCCACATATCCACTCATTTTTCCTAAAGCAAAATCTCCTCCACAGCTACCACCCCAGGCCGGGCTGCTCTCACTCGCTGCAGCAGGCAGGGTTGTAGGTGTGGGACGTGGGACATCCATGGGATAGCAAGTACCACAGCTCCTGTGGGCAGCCAGCCCACTGAAGCTCACAGCATCTGTATCCCACACCCTCCACTTTTTCTACCACCACCACCACCCCTAGAGCACATCTGCAGTCACCAGCACAAGGCTGCTGTCCCACTAACAAAAACAAATCCTTCCAGCCCCAAAGACAATTGAAAAACAGTGACCTAAGTTCAAACAGAGGGACAAGTGCTACTGCCCAGCAGGCAGCTGTTGTGTAAAAATGGGAAGCCTTGCAAAAAGCAAAACCTTCAGAGATGGAGAAAGAGCAGGGAAGATCTCACACAAGAGAAACCTTATTCTGCAGAAAAAGCAGGTGCATGCCTAATCAGGGGTTATTTGGAGAGGATCTGCTATTGCATTGATTTGCTCATATTCTGTGGGAATTTTTTTATATTTTCACCAATTTTTTTGGAAAATTATTCTCATTTTCCACACCATCGCAGAAGCTCTCCAAGACATTGCTTTCTGGTGCTCTCAAGCAAGGCTGAACTCCAGTAACACCCACAGCACTTTTTAGGTTTTAATGGTGATCTTTTTTCCATTTTGCAATCTCCTCACCTTCTCACCCACACCTGTGGACTCTGAGGCTCCACTCATGACTTGGAGATGCTGCTCTCATCACTGCACAGTTGTTGTTCTCTCCCCCAGCTCCATGGCAGGCAGGGAAGGTGTGGATGTTGCCGTGGCTCACAGCAGGTTCTTGTCACTCACATGGAGCAAAGGGTTTCATGGCACTGCCCAGGGAGCTTGTGCACTTTATACATCGCTTATTTCCTGTCATTACTGAGAAGAGCCTTGTTGCAATAAAAATTTGGGCTCCAATCCTACAAACACTTATGCCTGAGCTTAACTCTAAGCACGTGAGCCGTCAAAGGGGACTATTCATGTGCTTAAAATTTAAGCATGTTCTTAAGCGCCTGTAGGCCTGGAGTCTGTCAGTGGAGGGATTTGTGCCTTAAGCCCATATTCTGGGTCATTATCCTTTTCTTGTCTCCTCTGCCATCTCAGAAGATGCTTCAACAGGGAATTTTCAAGTTCTTCAATAAACTTTGTCTTCCAGAGCAGGCTGGATTCTTGCCTATTCTATGGGGCAATTCTCCTCTGTTGCCTCCCCTCCCCCTGAGAGCGATAATCCTGTGCTATTTCATGCTTGGCCAGACAATTAAGCCCTCTTGCTGCTTGGCTCTGTCTTTGTTATGTATAATTGTTCCAAATAATTAGCCACTATTGCACGCTATTCTGAAACGACTTTGTATTGCAATTATACTTAGAGGGTGAGCATCAGCTCGGGGAGAATCCAAGCAGCAGACAGCCTGGAAAGAAAGGGCTTCGAGCTGGGGGAGGACGGATACGTGCTTAAACCAACACTCTGGAAAACCTAACAATAAGTAACCAGGGAGAAGAAAAGTCTGCTTGGAGAGGGTCTGCGGCCGGTGGGGTCCGGGCAGGAGAGCTGAGGGTGGGCCACAGGGCCTGGCCAGGGTGTCACCTGGCTGCCACCTCGTGGGTGCTGCCTACAGTGCAGGAGGCAAAGCCATCCGCACTTCCATCACTTCCATGGTGACCCGAAGCGAGCATCTTGACCAAGTGGCCACTTTTGCCATCTCTAGGGAACACAAAGCTCTGCTGGGATGCATTTGGGGTCTGGCAAGAAAATGTTCCCTAATTGTGTCTTTGGGATGGCAAAACTTGTGAATTCCTGAGGGTGAAGGCTCCAAAGGATGAGATTGGTTTGGCAGCTTCCTGCTTTCCCATGGGTAAACACGTCTCTGTTACAGAGGAGTGCTGGATGGGATGTTCTCAGGAGGGAGTTACAGCTCCATAGAAGCATCTTTCTGATGAAACTGAAAATACTGAGGCACAGCAGAGTCCCCTGAGCTTTACTCGGCCTCCTGTCTTTCAAGCAGAGAACATCTGAAAAGGGTACAACCAAGACCTGGCTTGGCCTGATCTGCACAGGTGGACTAATTCCTCTGCTGAAACCCATGGCCAGCTCTGAGCGAAGAGCCAGGGCGGCCAGTGAGCTTGGACAATTTTGTGCTTTTTGAGGTCCATTTGCTCCAGCCAGATTAGGTCACTTGAAACCCCTTGAAAATGGGTCTACAGATTTGATTTGGTTTCCAACACCTGATTAGCAGGGGAAATTTAAAACCAAGATGAGATGACTCTGGTGCAGATGGAAAGCACCCAAAACATCTGAGACCATTGGGCCCACTCCCTGCAGAGGTCACACCCTGCTGCCTTTGGCTTAGCAGTGCTGATGCAAATGGAAAACAAACTTTTCCCAGACACACATGTAAGTGGCTCAGGTGCACCTCTTCTCCATGCAGCACCCCGAGCTGCCACAAGCCAGAGATGCCTGCTGGTGTTGGGATGGCACAGTTCATTCATTACATTCATAAACCCAATTGCTGCAGAGTAACCCCTTCAGCAACCACGGAACAGAGGCTGTGAAGTGGCTGCAGCCTGGATCTCTCCAAAAAGCTTGTAGGTGTTGTGCTGCCAATGCTCAGGCTCTGCTGCTTTGCCCAGCACTTTGGGTGCTGTTAAGAGCCAGGCCAGCCCCCAGCTCTGCAGCACATTTCAAACACAAAGTCAGGCTGCCAATGAGTGGCTGCTGCAGAGGAGGGATCTGTCACCACCGACCCCTCCCCTTCCATCAAGGGCACACATTCTCAGTGTGCTTCCACACGTTTCCCTGTTTTCACTCTAGGGAGAAGAGCTGCAGGGTACAGCCAACACAGCCCAATCCTGTATCCTGTGCCCAGCAATGGCTTAGGAAAAGGGTAAAAGAAGCTATAGCCAGAGGAAACCTTCCCCTCTGAAAACTCCCCAGAGTGAGTAACTGGTGTTTTAAGCCTGGAGGTTGTATCCAGGTCGCTGCATTTCATAGCGACCCTCCCTGAACAAACCTCACTGTGTCTCATCCTCACCGTATCCCAAAACTCCCCGATGTCCTGATCCCCCGCAGCCGCCAACCGGACCCCAAAGGCCGGGATGCTGCCGCTGCATGCTGAGCATCCCCCCGGGAGCCGGGAGCGGCTTCCCAGGGCTTTCCACTGGAGGTCAGTGTTGGCCTGAGCACGCCGCCGGTCCCTCTGGGCCACCTCGCCCCTGCCACCCCCTCGCCGCGGCGTTACACCCCTGGAGTGAAGCAGCGGAGGGCAGCGCAGCACAAACACAGCAGCTGCACCACCATTCCTGTCCTTATAGCAACTTTCCGAACTTAAAGGATCTAAACATAACGTAGCACAAGTGGTGATGGATCCCCAATAATCCGAGATGCAGCTCAGAGCTTGGGCAGTGCTGACTGCCAGCTGCTAATTTGTTAAAAACTTATTATTACCTGGCAAAGCCGATCTCAGCCAGCCCCACTGCACCCACTGCCCATCTCCCCATCACTGTCTGACTTTACCGACTCAATCTTGGCCTCCAAGGAACACCACTGAATGTCTTCAAACTGTGTATTTGCAAAGGGCAAAGCACCGCATAGAATAACCGCGAGTTACGGTGTAACACTGCCAGCACTGAGACTGTGAGCAGTGACTGTGCCCTTTGCACAGTGAACAGCTGGCAGCATCCAGACAAAACCCAACGCTACCAGAGGGACTGGTAAGTTCTTCAGGAAACGTGTTTCAACTAAAATTTCAGCAAGTGCCGTGTTTGCTTGCAGCAGGATGGAAAACACTATTTATAGCCTGGGAATATAATCTGGAAAGGGCATTTCTTACTGCTTGTTTGAACCTGTAGGAAGCAGCAGGAAGGTGGTACAAGCACAAAATGTGCAGAATGCTGTTGTATGCAGGCAGACGCTGCAGCTCAGTCGGTCCTCTGTGGGTATCCAGTGTTACCCAGTGAAAAACAAACATCTTTTCAAAGCGGCAGCTCGTTTTGGCTGGGTGTTTCTGAACGTGCAGCCTGAGTTATCTGAAATCGGCCTCATGTGCAAAGAGTTGTTCCCTGAGGAGTCAGAGAAGAGAGCCCAGATCACCACTAGATCTCTTTGGTGCTCAGAATCAGTTCCACCGCCCCCATTGGCATCTCACGGGCTCGGGACAGGGCTCTCCCCACCACGGGAAGTCCAGAGTACCTCTCGCCATCACCCTGAGGTATGACATTCCTTCCACAATCTCAGAGAGCACAGAAAGTTTTGCCTCTGTCTTTTGTGTGAGCTCGAGATTGTTACAACTGTCACTACATAATATTCCCTAAACTCCCTAAAAAGAGAGGGGAGGATTTCAAAGGAGACTTGGTTTCACAACTGAAATCCGTGTGATAATTACTCCTGTTTCATTCAAATCCCTCTTATTCACTAAACAGGGACATCGAGAAGGCACTAAAACAGATGAAGGGCTCAGGTATAAACTTTACAAAGCTTAAAACTACTCTGTCCCAGCAAGGCTCATGCTTTACATGACACCTTAATCCTACTCATTTGCTAGATTCACCCTAACTGTAAACAAAGCTTTGAAATGGAAGCTTAAAAGCCTCGTTGGGATACATTAACTTAACCAAGAAGACACTCTTAAGGCATTACTTTAATGACAATCACAATACAAGTTGCCAGAGTTTTGTGCACGTGAGGATTAATATCTACAGGAAAAAGAAGAAAAGGGGTTTGTTCCCCCTGTTTTCCAGCTGTTTGGCAGTGTAAGGCCCACGGTGAGGGTGGTTTATTGATGCTTGCAGGGGGCTCTGGGCCACGGCTGTCTGGCAGACAGGGGATATATAGGGTCCTGGGAAGATGTGCAACCCAGTGCTGCACACCAGGGGCTGTCCCAACACACCAGGATAGGGTTATCTGCTCTCCCCAGGCAAGGTTTTCGGGGATTCAGTCCCCTGTGGTGACTCCTGCTTCACACCAGAGCCACCTTAGCTGAAGAGATCCCCTCTTGTACAGGCATGAGGGTGGGGTGGGTCTCTTGCAGACACATCCCTAAATCTGAAGCTGGATGCCACTCTCCAGAGAGCCCTGTAGCAGGAGGGCAGAGGTGGCTGGGGAACAGGAGCAAGTCACAGCCCAGCCCGCCTTCAGCTCAGCCCTTATGGCTCCACCAGCACCTGAATTAACACACAGAGATAGCAGGAACTTGGAAAGCCCTTTGCAACATCAGCTCCCTGCTGCTGCAGGTCTCCAAGGTGATTGGGGACGAGCCAGCTCAGCTTGATCTGAGTTGTCACGGTTTGGCCAACCCTTCCCAGTGCATCCCACCCGTGCAGAACCACAGCATCTCCTGCCCACCCCCTCCACCCAACACTGTTTTTATTTCAAGTCAGTACCTGGCTCTCCCCTCCTCAGCAGCCCTCCTGCTCGGGCTGCAAACCCAGCGGGGTCACAGCCCCATCAGCTGGCAGACCCAGTGCTTCCGGCACATGTCTGGCTCTGACACCCTGGGTACTTAGGCAATATTTCAAAAGTTCTTTCGTTAGCAAAACATTGCAGGATCGGGCCCTGGGAATGAATGTGAGCTATGACAAATGTCCTTTCTGCTGACTCTCCTTGCAAGTGATTATTTCAGCACCCCCCCCAAGCCATCTCTGCAGGCAGTATGTCACAGGCAGGCATGGCACGTTGCAAATTTCCATTAGACAGAAGATGTCTGCCTATAGATATTGTGTGGAGAGAGCCAAAGTGTTTTGAGGGATAAGTTCTTTCACAATGCCCTTTCTGAGCAGGGTTACTGCTGGGGGAACAGCGCAGAAGCTGCTGCTGAGACCAGGGTGATAGCTGAAAGGGTGAAGCTGGAAGGACCAGAGAGGAGACTCGGCACTCTAACTCAGCTGAAGGCAGCAGACCACAGGTAGGCCAGTTTTTAGAGACAGATGGAGGACAAATTTTAAGCCAAGAAAAAAGCATTTTCTTCCCTCCACTCTCATATTAACCCTACTCTCTGTTTCTGTGGAGCACATACAATGAAAGAATGAAAAGCCACAAGGTCCCAAGCTGTGGACAAAAGCTGACTCCGTGGGTACCTGCTCGTATGCCAGCTTTTGGTCACGCCCAGCAGCTGAGGAATGAGATGCTGTTTTACACCAAAGCTCAGATGACTTCCAACTCCTTAGAAAGAAAAATGCAATAGGGACTCTGCTTCAGAAGATACCCTTGAAAAGCAGGAGAGAAATCCTAGCTTGGCACTTTTACACAAAGGATGTTTAAATTTTAAAAAATCTAAATTTGGGCATGGGGAATTCTCCCTTCAAACCTTGTCAGGTGGTCTGGCTGGGAGTCCTGTAAATAAATAGCAGCAGCCCAGCCAGTGAACAGGTCAGAATTTTAATTGATTTTGTTGCTAGGAAGAAAAACTACGATCTCCTTATTTGATGTGCTAAGTCAGAATTTACCCTGCAAGGGATTCCTTGAAGGGAAGACACAATCTCTCTATGCAAATGGAAACTATAAATTCCAGTAAAGGCTACATGGGCAAGCCTTGCAGGAGTTACCATTTGGTTTTAAGAAAATCATAATAAAATAGAGAGCTTTAGGAAGTGTCACTAAAAATGTAAAGATGTGGTAGTGTCACAACAGCGGCACGAATCCGTCTCCCACCAGTTACAAGACTATAATTTCTTCTTGGCAAGATCCACCTGGAGCCAGAGGAACAGCAGCACTGGTCATGTTGGAAGAAAAAGCTTTATTTTAAAAATGTCCTTTCTAACAATAAAAGTAGATTTTAAAAATAGTAAAAAGAAGTAGTCGAGCTGGGGGTTTCTTTTCCTATAGGAAGAGGAAATGATAAACATCTTAAATATTCATTTAAAATCCAGTGAACTTGTTTAGTGGTTTGGGGTTTGTTTTTGATAACTTTCATTCCAGTTACACGGGGGGCACTCAGGAAAGAGAGGAGAAAGCCCATTCGAGAGAGAGTTCCTGCATGTTACACCATGCACCCACCTCCTGAGTGTGCTCCTGGGAGTGCCCCGGGGTGCAGTGCTGCAGGCGGCATCCCCGGGGCCAGGCTGGGCACAAGGGCGAGCGCGGGAAGCCCTGCCTGGCAGTGCAGCCAGGGCTTTTCCAGGAAGGAATGGAGCAGATAAACAGATCACCTTGCCTCCCGTTCAAAATAAGCTGAGAAAGAGAGGAATTGAGTCCTCCCGCACGTGTGTGTCTGCACAGAGCCAGGGGCAGGAGACCCCTGACTCCAGCCCAGCTGGCCCCCACAGGAGGGAGAAGTCCGCTTGTCCAGAGGCGCTGGTGGGAGCCTGGGGATGTCCAGCCAAGCCCCCTGAGCCCCATCACATGTACCGCTCCAGGCCGGCGGGGAAGTTGGGCTGCCTCATGTAGGTGTTGCTGGAGCCGAACTGGCCCAGGGGTGAGGCGGAGAGCCCCAGGAGCTGCTCGCCGTGCTCGGCGCAGGCCGGAGGCCGCATGGCCGGCAGGGCCAGTCTGTTGGGAGCCCCGTAGAGCTGCGGGCTGCTGGGCGAGTAGCTGCCCTGAGCCACGGGCAGGTGCGGGGGCGAGGCGGCATAGGGGTACGCCAGGGAGTTGGGGCCGGCCCGGCCCAGCAAGCCAGGACTGACGGGCTGTGCCTGGAAGCAGGGAGGCTCGGAGCTGCCGGCAGAGCAGGCAGGAGCCAGCTCGGCTCCGGGCAAGCCCAGCGAGGGGTGGCCCAGCTCGGAGGGCGGGGAGGGTTGCAGGGCCTGCTGGCCGCTGATGAGGCTGTCGATGCTGAACATCCTGGGATGCTGCGCCGGCGGGGCTGCCCCGGCTGCGTAGGGGTGGAAGACGGTGCTGGAGAGCTGGGGGCCGTAGCCGGGCGAGCAGAGGGCATTGGGGTAGGGCGCTGTGGGTGCCGCGGGGCGGCCGGCGGGCGGGGGCGTGAAGGCGCTGGAGTTCTGCATGTAGCCGGGGTAGGTGGTGATGTCGGTGCGCTTGAAGCGCTTCCTCCGGCGCAGGAAGCTCCCGTTGTCAAACATGTCCTCTGCAGCCGGATCCAGTGTCCAGTAGTTGCCCTTGCCGGGATGTCCGGGCTCCCGGGGGATCTTGACGAAGCAGTCGTTGAGGGTGAGGTTGTGGCGGATGCTGTTCTGCCACTTCTTTGGGTTCTCCCGGTAGAAGGGGAAGCGCTCGGTGATGAACTTGTAGATGCCCCCCAAGGTGAGCTTCCTCTCGGCGGCGTTGGCGATGGCCATGGCGATGAGGGCGATGTAGGAGTACGGGGGCTTGCCCCGCTGCACCGGCCGCTTCCTCCGGCGGCCCCCGGCGGGAGGCGGCGGCTCCTCGGGCGGCGGCGGCGGGGCCGGGCTGCTCCCAGCGCCCCGGGGCTCCGGCTTCACCGGCGCTGCTTGCGGAGACCCCCGCGGCGGCCCGGGGGAGCCGGGGCTGGCCGCGGCCGCGGGGCTGGGCGCCGGCAGCGTGCACATGCCTCGCAGGCAGGGGAAGCCGGCCGCGTTCATATACGGCCCTCGCCTGCCTCCTCCTCGGAGGATGGGGGGGAGCGGCGGGAGAAAGAGCCCCCCCGAGGGGAGGGGAAGGGGAGAGGGAGGGGAAGGGGAAGGGGGCAGGCTCGGCGGCAGCTGCCTGCGATGGGGAGGTCGGTCCCGAGCCGCTGGGCAATATATAGAGCGGTCGCCCCCCCGGAGGGGCGTGCGGTGCCGGCCCGCCCGGCCCCTCTCCCCCGGCGGGAGGAGGAGGCCCCCGGGGAGGGGTCCCGACTCTCAGGACTAAATCCCCTAGCCTCTCCTGGGGTTCTTGCCGTAGCCATGCCCCCGAGCGGTCCCTCCCCCGGGGGTCCCGGGGCCAGCGCTGCGGCCGGCTCTCCTCCCGGCCCTGCTCCGCCGCGCTTCGCTTCGCTCGGAACTGGTGCTTCCTCCCCGGAGAAAAACCAAACAAAACGAGTCCCGACGGCCAGCCCGGGGCGAGTTTGGTGCCGCCGCCAGCCCGCAGCAGTAGAGCAGGTAACCTCTCGCCGGGACGCCTTCTGCGCTTGGATTTCGTTGTCTTTTTCCCCGTGAAAAGCGCTCTGAGGTGGCCCCAGCTGAGCGCCGCCAAGAGCCGGGGGCTCTCCCCGAAACCAAGCCCGTCGGTTTAGTTACTTTGCAGCTTGGTGAGACCTCCTAGGTAAGGAAATGCTGGGAAAAGGTTTTTTCTTTTTCCCGAGGGAAAGGGAAATGGTCCGCAGAGCTCAGGGCTGCCCGGAGGTAGCTCCCGCAGTGTGGGCAAGGGATGAGGGACAGGGTCGGCACTTTGGAGATGGATAGAGAAAATGAGGGTTTCTTTATCACTGCAGAGAGTATGAAGGTGAAGGAAGACACCAGTCTCAGAATTCTCTACTGGGTTTCAGGAAAACCTCTTCAGCTCTCCAGAGTGAGGTTGGCTGGGCAGAACTGCAGACTCCCATCCCCAGCATACACCGACACCGGAGCTGATGGGGGCTGCTGGCTGCTTTAGCAAAAAGCTAGGAGCTTTCACATTGTCCTCACCCATTGCTCCTGAAAGTCACCTCTAAGCCCAATGCCTGCTCAAGGAGAGCCCAGCCCAGAACAGGGAAGGGAGCCTCTGCTTAAGGGTGGGCTGAACAAGCCGAGGGAACTTTTATAACCAGATCAGAGCTTTAGGTGTATCTACACATCCCGGTCCTGGGGAGACAAATGGAAAAGTCTACCATGAATGCAGTGGCGGATCCCTTCATATGTCCTGCTGGAGTAAAACTTGAAGCCTTCAGGTTTGTAACTTGTTGGAAAGTATTTCCAATAGCAAAGCACAATGAAAGGCTTTTCCACTGAGGCACGCAGGTGAGCTTGACCCGGTCCTATCAGCCTTCTCCCTTCCTTTTTAAACTAAAAAGCCACCCAGCCTTTTGGAGAAGAGGCTTCAGCCCTTTCCTTTAAGCATTTGCTAGTGGTTTTAAATTCACCATCCAGGTTATCTCCCACCAATGCTCATTCCTCTTCTTGTGCCTGTGTGTGGTTTTGTTCATGCTTTATTTTTCCTGGAGATATTTGTGGCTCTTCTTCCACTCTCCAGGGCTCAGGGAATCATGGGTCTAGTCCTGGTCTGACACAGACCAGGGCTGTTGCAGAAAACTGCTTCAGTTTCCATTCTGCCAAATGAGGATAACAGGAATGTAGGTGCTGCCTGGAGGACAGAGAACAGGTGAAAAAGGGTGAAACACAGGCACCTTTCTCCAAGGCTTTCTCCGGACACAGATCTTCAGGGAAGAAAGCAAATGAAAGGCACGGCTGGGACCATTCCTTCACCTTTTAAAAGCCAAGGGAAAAAGAACAGAAAATTCATATTTCTCGTGAAGCACGCATTTAAATCAAGCAAATATCTGAATGGAGGTGGTTAATTTCAGCCAGAGGATCTGACTTTTCCACTCACTGGAGAGGGCGGCGGGACAAATAGCCAAGAAGGGAGTCACTAAAGATCACTCCAGACTGCACAAAGAAAGTTACCCACCTGGGGGAGATGGAAACCTTCAGCTTTGCAAACATTAGCTGGTGAGATTTTCATGCTGATGGAAGGATTTTAATGTATTCTGATCTGGCAAGAATGGGTTTGGGAGGGAAAAGGGTATGGAGAGCAAAAGAGGAATAGCTTTTCTCAATCATGGCAAACAGTCCTTATTTATCACTCACTTTCTCCTTCTTTTTTTTTTTTTTTTTTTAATTAGTCTTAACAACTGAAAATTAGCTGAAAAAGAAAACCCAGCAGTATGGCTGGATCTGGAGTTGCCTGCACCTGAGGTCAGATCTAGCAAAGGATGAGACATCTCATCTGGACAATGGGCTATGAAGACCCAACTGCTTTATGTGTTTATAGTCCCAGGCCCTGATCTCATGTCATTTTACACACAGAGGGAGAAGCCCTGGCCCTGTCTGGGGCTGTGGGCTGGCTCCCACTCCAGCAGGTGAGTAGTCACTTTGAAGCTGATGAGACCATTCAAACTGCTCTCAACTTCAGTGGGTTAAGACCCAGATGTGAAAATAGCTCTGACAGACAGATAAAACAGCAGGACAGAGGTGGGCAGGAGCACAGACAGGAAACTGTGTTTTACCATGGAATAAGGAAGGCCAGAACACACAGACTCTGATTCCCACATATGCTTTCTCACTCAGGGTGCTCTTTGGCCCAGATCTATTATTAAAAAGTGGAAGAAAATAATAAAGGTGGCTACCAAACAAACGTGGTCTGGAACTCTCTTTAAAATGAGGTGATGATAAGGGAATAAATCACATTTACTAAGCAAGTGTAAGTTTTGCCAGCATCTGTTGCCTTCTGCATCAGTTCATCCTGAGTACACAGAGTGATTTCAGCCTCCAGCTCCTGAACTGTTTTGTACTGGAGCTGCAGCCTCCTCTAGAAATGTTGCACACAAAAATCACTTTACAGCACAGGTGAACTTGCTTCACTGCACAGGAATGGGGCTGTACACCCTCAGCCAGCTTCTGGTCTAAGCCCAGAACCAAACAATCTTCTGTTAAACCACATGCAGGATGGGGGTACCTGGGCAGCAGGTTCATGATATTTAACGTAGCCATGCTGAGACACCAGTGGCTTTGTCCTGGCCTAAGTAAAACAGCAGCCTGGATGTCTGCACTGAGCACAGTTGCATTTGGATCATCCCTGTGTTTCCAGAGCCCTCGGATTACCTATGAAGCAGTCAACTGTTTCTTGGTCCCCCTGGGATGTGCAAGGAAAAAGAGGGTGGGAGCCCTGAGAGCAAAGGCTTCTTCCTGTTCCTCTCCCTAGAAATTCCACAGTGAGCAGTGCAAAAGCACCCTCCAGCCTCAGAGCCAGCAGTGGCCCCTGGGGGATGCTCCAGTGACACAAATCCTGCTGATGGTGCTCTTAGGATGGCCCCATCACTTTCCAACAACCACATGTTCAGGTGCTTCCTTGGCTGAAAGCTGTAGGTGCACCACTGCCCTGACATAACCCTTGAGCCCATTCCCAGCCACCGTGTATCCGTGTCTGGATCCATCCATGCTCCAAACTCCCAGATGGAGACCCTCAGAAGAGCCTTGAGAGAGCCTCCCACCACAGCTGCCCTGTGCAGGGGGGAAGGCTTTGCCACCAGAAGGTGAATCACATTGCCCACAGAATCATGGAATGGGTCAGGCTGGAAGGGACCACAGTGGTCACCTGGTCCCACCTCCCTGCCCAAGCAGAATCATCCCAGAGCACAGGACTGCATCCAGACAGTGTTTGAATATCTCCAGTGAGGGAGACTCCATCTCTGGGCAGCCTGTTCCAGTGCCCAGTCACTCACCCAGTAAAGAAGTTCTTGCTCATGTTCAGGTGGAACCCTCTGCATCATTTTCTGCTCATTGCCTCTTGCCCTATTGCTTGGCAGCACCAAGGAGAGCCACGTAAGAGCTCAGCACATTTGAATGAGGTGACTACAGGCTTGAGGGTGTGTGAGAAATCCTTTCCTCCTGGGACATTTCCCTCATGGGGTGCCACTCTCAGGGGAGGAACTTCTGGTGGAGAACAGCAGTGAGAGCAAAGAGCAGACCTGGAGGGTCCACGCTGTGGCTTGTGACCATGGCCAGCACATGTGCAGGAGTGGGGCCACCACACTGCTCAGGACCAGCAGCCATGCAAAAACCAGCCCAGGACACCAGGCAACAGCTGGGGTCAGAGGAGCCACGATTCAACAGCCTTCCTGGGCTATTCCATTTCTTCAAGATGCAGGAAACTGATAACTAAAGCAAATTCTTCCTGAGAACTAACTCTTCGAGTCACTTATGTGTTTGTAGGCAACTGTGCAGTAAGGTCCAGACAAAATCACTTCTTCACAAAAAGTATAGGTAAAAGCATGTACAAAAACTGTGGGACAGCAGGGGAAAAATTCTCAAGAAAAGAACTTCTGAACTGTTCTTCACCTTTGTGGGCAAGTTTTGGGGTTTTTTCTCACTACAACAGCTCAGATTTTCTTCCCCAAATTAATTTCGATATAATATTTTTAAAGTTTGCTTTTATTCCTATAGAAAAAATAGGGGATGGGAGGAAATTTTTTTTTTATCTGTTTATCAAATATTCCTAACAGAAGCATATCTTTGTTTAAATTTGAAAGAAAACAAAAGAGATTCCAAGGGACTTCAGCTGTTTAAAGCCAGCAGGGGCCAAGGTTTGGTATGGAGTTTGAAAGACTTTGCTTCTACAAACTTTGTTGCTTTTTTATTTGCTCAAGACAAACCTCAGTATCTGGGATGAATAAATATTTCATTTTCCCTCTTTCTGGAGCAAGATACTCCTTAAATTTCTGCCCCAGATCCATACCTCATGGCCAGAACCCAAGCCTAAGGAAAGGCCAAGCACAAGGGCCAGGCTGAGCTGGTCCCTCTCGCTGGTTTCTCAGCCATCCTGCCTGGTGGCTTCAACACACTGAGAACAGCAACGTGGGGGTCATGCATGGGGTTAGTAAATAAATTTAATTATTTAGCTTCATAAAGCAGTATAAACCCATGGTCTCCTGCTTTCCAGCTACCTCCAATTCTCCTTAAAATTTGTCCCTTCCCAACAAAATGCTGATGCCCACTGACCAAGTTTCCCAGGTTTTATTTAGAGGATATCAGGTAGGCAGTTAAAGCTCTAGGTCCTGCAAGGGTCATTCTAAAGGGCTGTTTCTGATCCCTCCCCAAAATTTTGATGCTTTCACTATAGAAATAGGTGGCCAGGTCCACGGGAGAAGCTGGCACACTGGGCATGCCTGAAGCCACTACAAACCCATCTGAGGATCACAAGAACGCACAGAAATTGTCAGGAAAACTTAGCTGGACAGGGCCAGTGCAGCAGGACTGGTTTGTGCATTGCCACACTGTTTCCCTCCCCCTGATCCTATCCATTATTCCAAGCCTTTCCCACACTGGGATGTTCTACCTCTTCCCAGTGCTTCCTAGCTGCCATGTGAAAGGCTTTCCTGCTGCCCAAACCCTGTCTCCAGCCAGCTCCCCAAGCCTGCTGAGGCTCAGGTTTGTCAAGGAAATCAAGGAACTGAAGCCCAGCTGCTCCAGATACTGCACACCAGAGTTCCCAGGCAAGGACTCCAGTGCAAAACTTTCACTTTTCCTTGCGGATTTGCTACTCCCTTAAAACCACCAGACCAATTAGCTGCAAGCCTGGGCAGATGGTTAAAATCCCACCTTGCTGGCTCACGACCTGCTCCCTTTTTCCTCTGCTTAATGCTCCTGCCAGCAGTGATTTCATTGACTCCAGCCATGACAGCCTTTTCCCTCCCTTCAGGCTAGGAGCACACCTCTGTCATGAAAATTTCCCTCCCCTCTTGTACCTTCAGCCTGATCTGCCTGCAGCCCGAGCTGCAGGTTGTTTTTCTTCTCACCACTTAAAATGCTTTTGAAACAAAGACTCCCTAATCCCCTCAGCCCAGCCAGGCACCTCTGAGAAGGAACACTAACCTCAGCAGGAGGTACAGGGTACCCCGTAAGCTGGTGGGACCAGGTGAATGGAGGCTGCGCAAGAATTAGGGTCTCATGAGGTGGTGGGGATGGAGCAGGACACAGAGGTGAAGCCATGAGATGGTGATCTGGGGAGAAGAAGAACACAGATCCTCACACCTGGCCACTGCCCAGTCCTTTAGTCCCAAATGGAGAGAGCTCAACTTGTGTGTTGGTGGAGAAGTTGGCTGAGGTTGTGACAACCTCATCTGCCTTTGAGACCACTCCACAAAATCTAAGATTCTGTGCAATTCAGAACTTCACATGACTTCAAAGTGCACGTGGTGCAGGAAAAGAGTCTCCAGCCATGACAGGCTGGTGTTCATCACATCATTTCCTAGTGATGAATCTCTCACTTCCATAGTGAGAAGGAAGAGAGAGATGATTCAGACTCAAATCAGACTGGGCAAGTATGAATCACAGCATTTCCCTCACATTCCTTCCAGCCAAAACCATCCCTGCCTGGTGCTGCTTGGGGCTGGGAGAATCAATACAGTCATTTCTTTAATTTGGGCATCCACAGAGATTCAGTGAATTCATTTCCATCTGCCACTGCTGAAAAGCTGTGGGTGCTGAAGTCCTCCAGCTGAGATGGGAATCTCCATCTCACAGGCAGTATTTGATGCAGGGAGGCAGCAGCACCCAGGTGGTGGTCTCAGGGTCCATTTAGAAGGTCAGCAAGGAAGGCAGCTCCACCTGCTAGTGCCACCTTGAGTATAAACAATGAGGGAGATGGATTAGGATTTGAGACCTGGCTTGGATCGTGGTTAACCCAGAGGATAGGTGCAAAACCAGATAATGACCTCCCTTATCAGCAGAGTAACTCTGCCTTCACATCATCTCAGTCTCAAGGAGGGCCCATGAGCAAGGATTGGAGACCTCATGGTATCAGAAACAAGAACTCTTCTTTAAAAATGTCCAGCACAGTAAACCCTTCAGGAAAGGTCAGAAATTATTTAGCCCATTTCTAAATGCAAGTAGAGCTTGAAGGACTGACTCATCTGGAGCAAAGCAGCAAGGCAGTGACATCTTCACAACCACCATCCAAATACTCTCTGATGGAACCAAAAATCTTACGTTTACTTTGCAGATGCATCTAATTGGCATCTCTGGAAGCTTTTCCCCCATACGTAGTGTTATATATCACATCCATTTAGTTTTTGTTTGTATGAAAAAGATTTTTGTAATTCTGTAGGATAGAGCTGCTGGCTTAACCTTCATAATCTAGCTTTTGAATAAGAATGGGTGGACAACAGCCTGTGGTCAAGTTTTCTGAATGAAAAACCTGTGGTAAATGAGCAGATCTCTATTTTCCCACTGCAGCCAGAACTTCAGTATTTACCTCACATTTTTCTCTGCCTGCTCCATTTGATGGGCTTAAGCAGAAGTGTCAGAGTTGAGGAGGCCATCTGTGATGTATGGCTGAGACCTGAGATGCTGACATGCCAGGGGAAGGGAGGGATTTCTCTCCCAGGAATGACCAAGAGAATGCTTTGTCTTTGCAGAGTAAGTGCTCAATTAAACACTTGAGCAGAGCCTCGTGGTGAGGGCCAGGCTGGGAGGGAGGTGCCATCCCTTAGTGCTATGGGAAGAAATCCTCTTCCATATAACATGAAATCATCAACTAGAAAACAACATCTGGAGGTCTCCAGGACACAACAGGGCAGATAAAGATGCTGATACGTATTTATGGATGCCCAGGACAAGTCAGGAGACAAAATTTGGCCTCAACTGCTTCCTTTCCCTCTCTCAGTCAGTTTGCTGCACTACACACTCTTCCTTGGAAGACAATCAGATAATTTAATATCATCTATTTTCTTTACACCAAACTTAGAGTGTACAATCTTTGCACAAATTTCCTTGCCTTGTGTTTTTCTCAGCAGGCATGGCAAATCTTTGTAGACCTAAAAGATTAAAAAGGGGCAGCTTGCCCCCCACCACAGAGGGAGGGAAACTGAGGCAGAGGGAGACACAGGAAACCTGGGCCAGATCTGGAACTGGGTCAAGAGAGAAAAAAAAAAATAGGATCTGGTCATCATTTTCCCAGCCTAAAGAGTCTGGGAGAGGTTTGCGGAAGCAAGTTAGGAATCCAGCTTCCACCCAAACCAGAGGTACAACAGAGGCACATCAACACAGAGGTATTTGAGATATGTACTTATCCATAGGGATGGAGGAGTTATGGGGTGCCAGGGTGGGCAGCCAGCACCATGGCACATCCCACCAGAGGGTTCAGCAGCTTACACCACAGAAATAGCTGGTGTCAAACAGGTCCTAACAGCTTTGCCTTGTAGACCCACAAAATCCAGAGGCTGGTGTCTGCTGTGGGCTTGTTCTTCCACTGCTTAGTCTGCTGCTACGGAAAAGGGACTCAGACACATCCTTCAGCCATCAACATAATCCCAGAGGATAAAAGATGAGCAGAGAACAGAAGGCTGCTCCAACAGTGGGGTGTGTGTGCTGTAAATGTCCTGTGGGACCAAGGCTGGCCTCCTTCCCAGGGCTGCCAACCCTTGTATTTTCATCACAGATTTCTCAGAGTAGGAAGGATTTGCTCCCATTTAATTGTTTTGGTTTCTTTACTCCTTACACAAGTGAGGAATCCAGATTGCAAAGGACAACATGAGAACTGTGGTCCTTTGCACACCCCTCCAGAGGTCAAAGGAAGATCCTCTGTTGTTGATGGTGGCAAGAGCTGGAAAATGGGGTAAATTGCTCTTTTTACCTTTTAACCCAGTCTCCAGAATCTGGCTGGCCTAAGAGCTAAGCCTGAAGTGCCTCGGGTCCCCCATCATCAGCTGCATCATCAGCACACCCCAGTGCTGAGCAGTCCCCACAGAAGGGATGTCAGCACTGGCTGGACAATGGTCCTTGGCCTCTGGGGACAGGAAGTCACTTTTCCCTCACAGAGCAATCAAGAAGCTCCCCAGGGAGCAAATCAGAGCACACGCCCTCTGTCAGCAGGAGCCATTGCCAGCTGCTGTCGTGGGGCCACCAGCCGAGAGCTGGGCTTGGGCTTACTGCATCAAAATCCATTAACCTAATTAGTGCTTGTGTTCCCGGCTGGGTGGAGAGGGACGGCAGCAAGGAGAACAAATATGCCACAACAGCAGGAGGTACCTCTGCACAGCCGGTGCCAGGACTCCAAAGGAGGTGCTGCCTCTTCTCTTTTTCCCCAGCACACACTCGAATTACAAACCTGCCAGCCCCCTGCTCGGCAAATGCCTCCTTCTGCAAACAGAAACTCGATGCCCCAGAGAGTCTCACAGGCCTTGTTCAGGTTGATGCTTGTGAAGAAACTCCCCCATTCCTACCCATTCCAGGGAAAAACAGCGGCAACAACGGCCGCAGGTTAAGCCTGCCATGGGATGCTCTGTGCAGGATCCAGACCTCAGCCCTGCACAGCACACATTCCAAAGGGGCAGGAACAGAGCAGCCTGGTGTCCTTGACCACCTTCAGAGCCTCACTGCACAGAAGGATATGACAGGAATTTCTCCCTGATGGCCTTCACTGGATGTCCCCACAGCAGATATTGTGGCCATCACAGCCAGGGTGATTGCCATGGGCTCAATGAGAGAGAGCAGGCTACATCCCACCTCCCTTCTCATTCAGACCAAATGTCTTCCAGATAATCCAGAGAGCAACCAAAATCCCAGACAAAGGCAGGACATGCTAGAAGGACCAGGACAATCAGTTTACCCATATGTGGCAGTGGCATAACAGGCAGGTTTCAACTTTCTGGTTGAGGTAAGGGAGATTTGAGGTGGATTTAACAGCTCTCAGCAGTGCTTTGGTCTGTTGGCTCGAGCAAGAGAAGAATCATACCAGTGCTGAGCACGTCCCACACCCTCCTTCCCAGGGTACGACCCAACATGGACACAAAGCCATCATTCCCTTTATGCATCTGCAGAGCTCCCCCCACCAGACCATTTAAGCAACAGGGTAGAAAAGATTCTTGGGATGCAGGAAACCAATGGAGGGTCATCTCTCCCATAGGAGATCTTTGCATAACTGCACCTATAAAACCACACTACCAACAGATAGCTGCTGGCCATGGCTCAGCAGTTACCTCGAGATGAGGGGTCAGTAACACCAAAGGTTGGATTTAGACCTGTGGAACGATGTGTCTGCTCCCACCAACCCACTGCAGTTTCCCCACACTGAAAACAGAGAAAGTCCATCACCTCAGAGGTGTGTACAAGGGTTATCTCATGAACCTGTCCATGTAAAACAGCACACGAAGATGCCTGATGTCAGCACTGTTTACCAAATCACACCCAAACTCCTGGGCCAGGACTCTGGGAAGCAACAGGAAAACACAGCAAGGTACCACTGCCAGCCTCCTACACCAACAGCAGCAGAGCAGGGAGCAGCGGTCACATCCCCACTGGCCCTGGGCTTCACGTGTCACTGATTGACTCAAGTTTTAATTATGCCCCAATATCTCCACGTCTCCCAAAACACAAAGCTTTCAGCCAGGCAGTTCCTGCCAGCCGAAATTTCATAAAGAGCAGCGAGTGACTAAGACAGCCCAACCTTCAAGTCAGATGCTAACAGCTTTGGACAAGTGTGGGATTTTTACACCCCTATCTGCAGGAAAATCTGATGTTTAGTGCCCTGACTGTGAGCAGGTCACTCTTAAACCCCTGAACATCCCAGGCAAAAAAAAAAAAAAAAAAAAAAGGCAGAAAAAGAAAAAAAAAGCGCCGGAGGGGAATTGTACTGGCTCTAATCCCTTCTGCCATTCTGCATATTCATGGAACATTGTCATAACACATCAGCAGGACAAAAGGTCTGTCGGCACCTCCTCCTCATTCCTTTGATAAACCACGAGACAAATGCTGAGTAAACACTTGGAATCCATTCACTGCACTATTCTCATCGGGATGAGAAAGGGCTCCTCTTTCTTGCAGGCCCAGAGCTGCTCAGCCTAATAAAGTACGGCCCACGGCCCGTGAAAAGAGAGGCCTATGGATGATGAAAACATGGATTATCTCATTTCACCCTCCTTGTATCAGACCCTGCTCACATTGAGTGCACTTGGTCTGACACGCAATTACACACATAAAAAAAATAATAAAATAAAATAAAAAATAAAAAGCTGAGTGAAGGGGGTGTTTAACAAGTGGGGGGGACTGTCCATGAAATTTCACAGATGACCTTTTCCTAGTGGGAAAGTAATTTGTTTCTGTCCCAGCCATCACCAAGTGTTTTCTCATTGATATCATCATTTCCCCTGAATATTGCAGTTGATGGGAGAAGAGATAATGCTTAGGACAAGGCTGTGCAGGTCACTCTGGCCTGATTCACGCTGCCACTGACCACCCCAGGAATGGCTCCCTGGCTGTGCTGCTGCCTCAGCTCTCTGCCTGGCAGTGGGAGCAGGCAAAGCCTCATTCTCCCCACACAACTGGAAATCAAGAGTCCTGAGGTCAGACAAGCACCTGGAGAAGGAGGAATGACTTCTGTGCCCGAGGAAGGATCAAAGCACCTCAGTGGATCGGGATCTCCAGGTGAAAACCACAGTGCCAGCCAGGCAGGTTGGGGTGTGAGATCTCCTGTGATGGAGGTCAATTAACTCCAGTCTGGAGTCCCTTCAGTCAGGCTTGGACCCCACCAGAGTCAAGAGCAGGCTGGTGAGGCTGGGAGAAGCACAGCAAATTCAGCTTTTCTTCACACCCCACAGGTAGGCAGAGACACCAGAGACACGTTGCCAGATAACTGATAATCCCCTCCAAATCAGCAATAAAAGCCTCCTTACCTTTAGGCATTCAGTGGCTTGACCCAGTTACACAGGACATCGATGACCAAAGTTGACCCCAAGTGCTTTCCAACACCTACAGCCGCCTCCTCTCTTGCCCAAGTTTCTGGAGGCTGAGCTAAAAAAGCCTGCAATAAAACAAACAAAATCATTTAATAACTCGAAACAGGGCAAGGAACTGGTTCTTTTGAAAGCAATCATCTGAAATAAATATTTTCCATTTAAATATTGTCCTTTATTTAAGAATATGAGCAGTTTTCAAAGGGAAAATAGATTTCAGAGATGGTACATGGGGAGCAAGCACACTTAGTGCAATTGTGCCCATAATGAAAAACAAGACATAGTTACGAATTACTGCCAAATGATGAAGAAACAATAAATAGACTGCTGATTAACTAGGGTCTCTTTGTTAAATAAATGGCTCATAATCCTCTCCACTAACTGCAGGATGAGTATGTAAATAGTGTATTCAATGCTTTTGTCTCTGGAAAATCCTTACGTTCACCCTTTAAGTTTCAAACAACTAGCAAAAAGCATAAACAGTTGCTCCTCGACCTGGCACATTGGCCGTGAACGTCGCTATTCAAATATTTGTGTTTTACAAGGTGTTTGTTACAAAACCTCCCGCAGGACTCGGCGCGGTCTCACGGCAGCTCCAGGCGCTCGCTGCAGCCCCAGCCAGGCAGGCGATGCTGGCTCTTTGCTTTCCCTGAGAGGCTGTCTCCTCTCCCCGGGCAACCAAGAAGCAAATGCAAGTGTGAAACTTGCAGGGCTTCCAAGAGGCTGCTTGCTCTGCTGCCCGAGAGCAATTTCTGGGCTAAACTGCATTTGCACGTGTGACGGCCACATTTCTGTGCCCCAGGATGGGTGATGAGCAGGCTGCTGCCTGCCACCTACCAACACCTACACCTGACCTGCAGAGCAGTACAGCACAGTGCTTCATTAAAATATTGCACCGATGCAATTATTTCCTTCCTTAGATCATGCCTTTATTTCCCCAGTTGCTACATTATATAAAAAGAAAAGAAATAAAAAAAAAAGAAATTCAGCAATGCTGTTAAACCCAGATCCTCTGAGATTACTTAGGCACATAACTCCCATTCACATCCAAATGATCTCAGGCGTCTTTGGGATACGAGCCTCAGAGAACTCATCACTTGATATTTCTCACAGACACAAGTCTCCGTGCAGTTTCTCTGGCTGCCCAGCAGCGGCTCCAGCCTGCAGGGCTTTGGGGCTCTGAACTCAATCCCGTGGGATAAACACTGATTCCAAGCACACAAAGATGCTGAGCAGTCTCCCTCTGCTCACGCAGCCACAGGTACCAGACACCCTCAGCTCCCTTCTCCACAAGCTGGGACTGAGCTGGGGGACAGGTCAGTTCTGAAGGGGAGCAAAAACAACCCTTAGCCCTTTCTGGGCAGCTTTCCAGGAGCTCTCCTGTGCTTTGCACCAGGTCCCTTTGCACCATTCCCTAGGACTGGGATGCAGGCAGCTGTGCTGCAAACAGGGCTTATTTAAGCCCAGCCCAGTGATGCTCTGTACTTTGCAGAGTAGGAGGCTTCATACATCTTGTTCCAACCCATTGTTTTTTGGGGCTGACTCTGATACCCCTGAGAACTGCTGGGCCCTGGGGAAGGGCCAGAATTTGGCCCCAAAGATTGACGGGGAGTTTTTCCATCTATTCCTGCAGAAAGAGCTTTGGTACCTATGGCATCCTGTCAGCAGCACTCAGGTTAGAGCATCCAGCCTTAAATCGACAACGTTCCTCTCCAAACCCAATAAGTAATTGTGGGATTCGCTAATAGGGCTTGTCAAAATCAATTGGGGTTAAACACCTTTAGCTACAATAACAGTCATCTGACCCTGGGCTCCAGAAACCGCCGGGCTCAGAGGAACCCCGAGGGGTTATTCCTGGCTTCCCATTGCTTTGAGACAGATAAAAGAGCAGACGATGCAGAGCTGGGTAATCCGTTCAGCCCATCCCAGCCATGCACTGAAGTGACAGCTCCCAGAGTTTCTGCAGAGCTGGCTCCTCCTGGGAATTGTGTGTGCAGGGACCAATTTGTTCAACAAAACCTGGGCAACCAGAGTTTTCTTAAATTCAATTGCCTGAAGGAGAAGGCAAATAGCATTTAAGCGGAGGAAAGTGCATTAAAACCACATCTTTGATACAATGGCTGATACACCCCATGCTGCCAACGCCTGAAATGATAATATTTTTTTTCTTAAATAAATAGCTCAGTGGCAGGATCCCAGCCTCCCCCAGCACAGGGAGGCTTCACGCTGCAGCAGCCACATTTCCAGCCCTCCAGGCCAAACTGCTGCAATGCTTCCCCTCTTTGCTGGGCTCGTTACTGAGGGTGGACTGGTTCAGGAGGGACCCACAGTGATGCTCATGCTACGCTGAGGATCGACACATCCAGAGGGCACTTTCAGCTTATGTTTCCCCACCAACTCCCAGGAGCAATGTGTAGGAACACCAGTTAGTATGGACATCCTTCCCAGGTTGGTATAAAGGGCTTTTCCTGCCCAGGTGAACTCACTGCCTTTAAAGACCTGCCAGACCTTGATGCAGAGGAAGGCAAAGCAGGATGGGTCAGGAAGAGAAACAAATATTCAGGATTTGGGGCACTTGCATAACCCAGTGAGCTTTTCGCTTTTTCTCCAGTATGGGATGCACCACCACATTCTACTCCTCCTTGGCAGCCTTTCAACTGTGCCTTCCTCCCTTCTCTACCTGGGGACATCAGGAGAGGCTCCTTGGGGACCTGAGACCCTGGGTTAGACAGAAACTGTGCAGAGGAAAGGGACACAGCTCTGGTGTGGGGCACAGACAGGAGGCTCCGTGGCTGGATGCTGGCTGTCCCTCAGCAGAGCAGCAGCTAACTTTGTACTTCAGCACATCATGTGATATTTGAATGAAGTCAAGCCTATAACAAGGGATTTCAAATTCTCCTATCTGGTCTCAAAATTTTTGTGGAACTCTGACAGCCTTCCTCCCTGAAGATTTCAGTTTCTGCTGCTCATGGGCAATCCTGACAAGGTTGTCTTCTCTCACACTAGACAGGCATTTTAACTTCTCACCTTGGCTGGGGTCCAAAAATCCAGTGCCAAGGTGGAAATATGCAATCCAGTGAGCAAACAATTACCCCAACATTCCCAAACAAGCATATGTGAGGGGAGAGGGAGGGCTGAGATGAAACCTGAGCAGAAGAAATGCAGGAGGTGATACCAGGGAATATCAGCACGGAAAAATGGGAAAGAAATAACTAAATAAAATCTTCCCTACAACACCAAGGAATGGTTCCATCTGCAAGGGATGTCACACCATGGACGTCTGTGTTGTTACTAGATTTCCCCCAAGCCACTCTGCCATGAGCCCAACCCCACCCAGCACAGACCAGACACCCACGTGTGGGATGCCACACGTGAAACCCTCACTCTTAAAAAGTTATTATGGTAGGAGGGAAAAAAACTTGTCAGAGGATTCTGAAAAGGAGGAATTGGTTGTGATTCATCATAAAAATCAAGAGAGGGAAACCTGGAGAATCCCAGCAGTGAAGGTGCCTGCCTGACCCCGGGGAACAGCAATGCTCTGGCCTCCTGAGGGGTGGGACAGAGCCAGGACCACCCGTGCACTCATTCACACATCGAGGGCTGTTAGTTGCCTGCAAGCCCAAAGAAATAACTTCAAAAAATTTAAATCCCAAGACCTCCCTGCACCCATAATCATCTCCCCTGCACCGAGAGATGCTGCAGGAGGGCTGTATCACCTGCCCAGAGCAGGTGTGTGCTGCTGGAAATCAAAGGCTGCAGCCAACCACACAGCAGATGGAATCATTCTGCTGGGATGGCTTAGGTGCCCAGGTGACATCAGCACAGGTCAGGCTTCAGGCAGCACCCCTTGGATGCTCCCAAATGTGTAGCTAGGGGCAGACAGGCCGAGCATCATCTACAGGGCGCCTCTCTTCTGCCCATCCTCGGGGTGCAGGAGGAGGGCAGCTCCAGGGCTTGGTCCTCAGTTCTTCAGTGGACCTCAGGGTCCACACAAGGATGAAGAACTGCTGGTCCTTAGCCTTTTCCTGAGTCACTGCAGCAGGGGAAGTACATCCCACTGCATGGGAAGCAAGGACCTGGTAGGTACCAGGTAAAGGGGACACTAACCACAAGTTGGGACTGGTATCAGCTCACATGTGTCATATTTTATAAAACAAAAGTGAGTCCACCTGATCCAATGCACTTCTGGTGCCAGAAGCAAGATTCCTTTGCCGGAAGATCAATCTGCCCCTTCACCTGAGCTCCATTTAAGCAAAACCCCAAAAATATTAGATGTGAAGGGACATTCAGAGCAAGTTGAAGGGCTCTGCGTTGCTCCACTCAAAGGAGACTCCACTTTCTAAAGAAAGCCTAAACCGACTGTCATCGGCCAGGGGGCACAGTGACCCTCAGAGCAGTGGCTGGTGCCACATAGGAGGTATTCAGTCTAAATTAACTCCCCCCCTAATACCTGAGCAAACATTTTCAGCTTGAGACTTAATATCCCTGGACATGTCTGCTGTCTCCCAGGTGAATCCCCAGATAAACAAGGTCAGCTCAACCCTAATGCAACTGTAAAAAGCTGTCAGTCAGCCCAGGAGATCTGGTTGCAAGGTCAAAACAGTTCTGAAGGTTGCTGGGGCCAAACCTGGCCTGTCACTCATTTTAAGTGCAGAAAGGTTTGTTTTCTCATTACCATGTCAGGTATCCCAAATTTAGGATTAGCTGTCGGCTGCCACAACATTGTTCTTTCAAAAAGAAAAATAAAATAAACACATGCACGCACACATCCCTGGCCCCAAATAAATCTGTGTGCTGAGCCTGCCTGCAGCTGGGAGGTGAAAAGAAACCTGTCCTTCAGGAAAAGGGGACTTTCCCACACATTGTGTGACAGTTTCTGGCACAGAAGAACACCCAAAGCACAGAGCAACATCCTTCAGTTAAAATACTCAGATGAATTAAGGCATCTCCACTGCTGAAAAGCCTCTTTGTCCAGCAGATGAGGAGAAGGACAGGGCACCCTCCATTTCAAGGGGGAACGTATGGAAGCTGTCCCAGGCAGCTGCAAGCAGAACAGTTTTGCATGGGATGAGTCCTTGGTGCCATGCATGAAATGAACACATCATTTCCCCAAATACTTCCAGCTATTTAAGAGCGGGGAGCAGTTTGCATCTCTGCATCCTTTCTCTCAGCTACACACATCACTTGTGACCAGATGAAGCTCTGGGAACAAGATCCAAACCAAACAAGCTGCCAGAGTCCAATCCGAGCTGGGCTTGTTCCTCCCACTGCCCTTGGGGTAGCAGCAGCACAGCACGGGGACAACACTCCCAGTCTGGGGGATGAAAGGGAATGTACAGACCTGGTAATGAGGAAAAAAAGCCTCCCTGGCTCTCCTCTACCCACAACACTGTTTAAGGGGGCAAGTAGTCTGTGTGGGGCAGATATTATGGAAAAAAATTCCACAGGGAAAGATATGTTAAAGAGGCTCTCAAGGCAACTTGTCCCTTTCAGAAAAACTCATTTGAGTTTTTGCCTCTCACCAAATCCTACATTATTTGGCTTCAGCCCTTCACCTTCTGATGCTTAAAGCATAAGCTGATCCATGGCCAGTTTATCCCTTGCTGGGGGAGCCAACAGGCCTCCTGAACAGCCCTCCTTCTTCCCCTTGGTGTTCAGCCATGGCATTGCTCCTGCTGGTGCTTAAACAAGCTTTTTCTGCTGGTGCAGGGACTGCCCAGGACAGCCCAAGGCATGTGCCAGGGACCCTGTCTGCAGCTGAAGAAAAGAGTGATTTTTCAGGCTGTGCCTCAGGAGAGGAGGATGGGGAGCAGGGAGTTGCTGCAGCCTCCCAGAAAGAAAAAGCAAAGACAAATATACTCCTCGGAGGAGGAATTACCAGACTGTGCACAAAGAGGCAAACCTGAAGAGACTTGTGCCAGGAATGCCTGGAGTGAGACAGGCTGATGACTGACAACAGCACCCTCCCTCTGCAGCAGGCTGTGGCAAAGAATGGGAAAGGTGGGTTCATCTCAGCCCCTGGTGCCTCCACACATCAGTGGAGGTTTGATGTCTCAGTCCTCAGCTTGTGTTTTCATGCTCCAGCCATGCATGAAGACTAAAGGACCAGGTGGACTTGGATGTGATACCACAAAGAGAGAGATCAACCCTCACCCCCACACCAGACAGATGCAGCAGAGGTGCCCCAAACCCCACTGAGAACCCAACCTATGGATACTGAAAAAGCTTCAGCAGAGAATCTCTTCAGCTCTCTGCAGCATTTTGTGAGAGTTCTGTCTTTCCCATGCAGATTATCTTAAACAAGGTTACAGTATTGTAAACTTCTTGCACCTGCAGGTTGCTCTGCAGTATTGTTATGGTTTTAACTAGAAAAATATTTAGAAATGGATGTCTTAGAACTTGGCCAATCCCCTCAAGGGGTGGATGGCCAAAAGACCAATTACCTGATGCCATTTAACACACTCTTGTGAACTAACAGATAAAAGCCATTTGAAAAATTATTAAATCGCTTCCATTTATCCCTGAGCCTGGATTTTGTGTCATTTCTCGCAGTAAGAACAGCAACACCAACCAGTGCCCCCAGGGCAAGAGAGGGCAGGTAACAATTGCCTCTTTGGGGCACACATCTTTGCTCCCCCCAAGGCTGTCAAAAGACCCTCTTCACCTCTAGTTTTGCTAGTCAGTACCTGTGTCAGCACATCCATCACTGAGGAAGCGATTGGCCATCGGGATGATTTCTGGAGAGAGATCGTCTGGATGAGGGAATATTCACGTACAGCTCTGCAAAGCCTTGGCTCCCAAAGCAGAGCCAGACTGAGTAGTTACCATCCCAAATGCCTGCAGCTCCAGGCTACAGTTCACTGCCACACCTCCAAAAGGGATTAGTTTTTAACCCAGACCATTTGGGTATCCAGCTAAGCACTCGGCCTTATAAAACACTTACAGCCACACAACATAAGGGATGGGGAACCAGGGCATAGCTGGAAGAGCAACTGGGCCAGGAAAAGCTCATTTTCAGCCAAAGTGAGTGAATCATCTGTGACTTCAGCAAAATTGAGTTGACACCATCTGCTGCCCATCCTGGAGCTAACTTCTAAAATGGTATCTCATGGTGAAGGAAACCTCCAGAAAACAAAGACAACAAAAGCCTGTGGAATGCCAAGGGTGATCATCCATCACCTGCAGGGCCATGGCATTTCCCCAAGAAACTTCTCTTCCATGCTGCCCCTCACAGGGACATCCCACAGCCAGTTAACAATATCCTAAATTGAAATTTTTATGTTCTTTCCGTTTTCAAGGCACGTTAATTTTAAAACAAAGACACAAGACACTGTCCTTAAACATCCCCAATATTTCAAGTTCAACTTTGTTTCAACATCCCTAAAATTGCATTTTTTCAACAATTAAACAATTCATCTATTTCAGATCCACTCAGGACCTCATCTAGATACACATTAATCTTCCCGGTCTCAAAGCCAAGGAGAAAAGAGGCATTTCTTTCCTCTGGTCCTACAAAACAATACTGCCACAGTATTTGCTGCCACTTCCAACCCAAGCTATCAATGCATTCAGACATGAGGGTTTCCTCATGTTGCAATTCAAACTAAAATATCTGATTCTCAGTCCCGTCCCATTACATCAAGCTCTCAACATCCTAAAAAAAAAAAAAAAACAAACCCCAAAAAAATCCCCAAACCAACCCAAACTCAGCCACCTAATCAAAAATCTACTTCTTGCTGAAGGCCCCAGAGAGCTTTCGGGAGCTGCTGTCTCTGCTGGAGATCAATGCATCCACTGAAGAAGGGGAATATTCCATTCATTCACCCATTCCTCAACCTAACTTCTCACCATTTGACCTTACTCATTCCTACATCATCTTGCATGTAGGTGCTGCTCCTTCCTCTTCTTTCCTCACCTCTCCACTCTTCAGGGGTTGCAGCTGAATCAAGATCCACTTTCCAGCAATTGCTGGAGCTGGTCCTGATATGCTGCAGTGGTAGAGAAGTTTTGGCCAAGTACCAGATCTCTTCCCTTTCCCAAAAGATGTCATTCCCATCCTGGAGCAGAGCATGAGGGGTGTTTTCACCACCCAAAAGATGTCATTCCCATCCTGGAGCAGAGCATGAGGGGTGTTTTCACCACTATCAGCACACACAACACTATACAACACAAATACTTTCACAGTTTACAAAGCAGGTTCCTTCCCTCTCCTCCTGCCTTGCCTGCTTGAATTCAGAGATGGCCAACAACTATTAAACACATCAATGTAAATGTTAGTAGATTGCTTCTAATAGGAAACAAAAATGTTTTGAGCAAAGCTAATTGCCGGGAAATAAGGTCGTTCCAATATTTCAGCAGGGGGTTATAAATCTCTTGGTTCTTGCCTCCTTCCAACATTAAGGTTTTACAGATGTTGTTGTCAGAAGGAGAAGAATGATTTCAGACGCTCGTTTCCACTGTACATTAAAAAAAAAAAGCATAAATGTGTGCAGCAAATTGCTGGGCGAGTTTTCTTTCTACAATAGAAAAACCACACAAATCTCAGACAACAAAATACAGAAAATCTGCATTGGAACTCCTAAAATCTTATAATGATACAAAATGCTCAACACAACTGGCAAAACTTTAACACGTAATTCAAGCCAGCCAGTTGCACTGACTGCCAAATTGCTTCTTCCAGTCCTCTGCTGCTTTTTTACTCTTCTGTACCACCAAATATTCACTGTACATGGAAGGACCCTCTAGACGCACAAGAAGAACATGAACCATTCCAGTTTTTCCTGAGCTGGAAGAGGAGGATGAGAAGGGCTTAAGCAGCCAATAGAGAGGAGAGCTATTTTCTTGAAAACTAAACCTAGATCCAAATTCAAATGCTAAGAGGGTGTGGCGAAAGAAGAAAGCTTATATTAAGTATAAGATGATGATTAGAGAAGAGAATAAGACTTGGTGGCTGTCTCCAAGTTGTCTTGCCAAGGTAGTTCATCATTTGCATGGGAAATATCCATGAAAAGGGCTGGCTCAGCTCCTTTCCCCTGGCACAGAGTGGCTGATGAGCTCTTGGGAGCACCCAGACAACTCCAGGACTGGGGTGAAGTTCTCCACCCCAGCCCCAAGCTACACGCTGTACCTGGACACAGAGTGTGCCCTCTTAGGAAACCATTCCCCAAGCAGCAAGATCTTGGTAATTAAAAAGAAAGTGAAACCTACAAAAATAATGCTCTCAGCTGCACAACCAATTTTCTTTCTGGAAAAACAGGAGGGGACCAAAGGCAAATCACCACAGACCAGAGGTCAGTCCCTGCAGGAAGGTGCCCATCGAGTTCCTCATCATTGCTTTAGTTGGGATAATGTAGGCATTACAGAGGACAGAGATATGGCTCCTGCCTAGCAGCACCACAAGATCTGAGTCACCTCCCCAACTGAGCAGGTGCCCACACTGCCAGCAGTGCCTGCACCCAGCATCCAAACCAGGCACCAGCAAAAGGAGGACCTGAGTGGGCTCTGGATGCCCACGTCCAAAAGTGCCACCACAAAAGCCAAGGTAGCTAAAATGCTGATGGGGACAAGTACACAAATGCACACAGCTTTGCTCAGCTTTAACTCAATGAGCCAATTTAACTTTCACAGGTGTCATTGTCACACATTGCAGTGTGCTAAAGTGACCTTTTTTCCCAGCAAAGCACAATCCACTCATTCTCCTTCAGCTTCACTTCCTTTTACTCCTCAGCACCATCCAAAGGAGGGGAGGGCTCTGCATCCCCCCATGCCCAGCATCCCCAGTGATTTCCTTGGGGCTCAGTGGCTTCCTCTTCAAGGCATCGGGTTTGCTCCAAACACGCCTGAATCGAGCCAAGGGGCCAGGACCTCTCATGAGAGGCATTTGAGCTGCTTTATTTTTCCAATTCAGCAGAAACTGTGACTCTCCTGCTAAGAAGCCTGGAGCCCACTCTGAAGACTATGAGCCTGTTCCAGATTTACACTGTTTTTCCTTAAGCTCAGAGATCATCACTGAGCTGTCTCTCATTCTGCTTTTGGCACTTCCTTTCATTTTAAACTGCAATCATACTCCCTCCCCCAAAATAAACCAACAAAAACAACATATCCAGACAAGGGACCATCCAGTTCAGCTCCTTTAACATTCCCAGGACAGCAGTACAACTTCTCCAGCTGGGGTTACACTTCGGATATGATTTCCACTAGACACAAGTGGCACCACTTAAAAAAATAGTCCAAGCCAGAAATAACCCACAGGGACAGAAGAACAGAAGTCCAACCTCTCTCTTACTCAAGAAGAGGGATTCATTCTTCTCTCAGAAACTGGACAACCACCACATATGAAGAAGCAGCTATGTGTCCATCCCAAATCTCTCGATGCTCACACATGGGTGGATCCCACTGACCGTATTCATGTTCTCATTTCCCATCTCATGGCTTCTCTGCAGGACACATGAGCGGGGTTATATTTTGGCCAGCTGGACCCGGGACTGATACCTGCAGTTGGAGAAAACAAGGGTGCTGGGATGGCCCATTTCATCATCAGCCTGTTAAATCACAGAGCTCAGTGTGGCATCCCTGTGCAGCAGGTCAGCACCTCCCGAGCTGTGGGCTCAGGAACCCCAGAGAGAAGGAGATACCCCAGCACTTCCCCGCAGGACACGGCCCCAGCCCCGAGCAGGGGGGTGGCACAGCTGCCAGGTGTGCACTCCGGGGTGCCCATTTCGGGAAGGCTCCTCCGCCCCGGCTGTAAATACCAGCCCTGACCGCAGGATCCCAGCGGCTCCCTGCGTTCTTCCAGCAGATGTGCCAAGACAAGCCGATGTGAGGCTCCGTAACCGGAGGTTTGTTGGTCTCCTGGGACCAGTGAAAGCCCAGGCTGGGGACTGAACCGCTGACTCAAGCGCACAAGCAACTGAGCTCTGTGAGGGCCACGAGCAACTGTGGAATGATTTAGGAGATGAGACCTTGAATTTGCCAATTATTTATCTAGTTGATGACTCAGACAAGCAGTTTTACTGTCCAATCCTTAGGGGAAAACATGTGGAACTAATCAGGCTACACCAAAATAAAAAAACATCAAATTAATATAAAATAAATTGAACGATGCACACAATACCAAACCTGAGTTTGCCTTCCAAATAGGCACTGCATCTGAGATGCTTGTTCTTGCTCATTTATTATTCTTTAGCCTTTAAAGGGCAACACATGGCAGCAGAAGTTATTTCTGCAAGCACAACAAAACATAATCTCTTCACAAAGAAAGGTAATAGCTGTTTATTCAGCAGGTCCCTCCTATTCATGATGTTGCCATCTGAAAATAAAAATATCATCAAAAATAATAATAAATGAAGACATTTTTGTGATTAACTTAGAAAGACACCAATTTCAGTACTAAACCAGCCAATATGAACAAGGTTTTGTGCTAATAGGTACCATGAGTTTGTTGCCTGTTAATACAGACTAAGGAGGAGACAGGATGCCTTGGTGCTTTAATGCTGGCCGAGACATTTGGAAACGTTTACCTTTTGTGCCCCAGAACTTTGGGATAGTCACTTCAGCTCCATTTATCAGGACCTAGATGCCCAGTTCCCACAGAGATCCACATTTTGGGATCTTATGGGATTTGGGACCACCTCACTGCACATTGAAGTCCAGAGCCTCGCCCTTGCCCAGCCAGGATCTATGCTATGTTAAGCTCTAGTTTCAAAGGTGTGCATGCAGATAATAACTAAAAATTTTCTTTAAAATTACAGATTTTGATGAAATTTCATTTTGAGGGAGGGAGATTCAAGTTACCAACCACATTAAAACAACATGCTTAGAAACAGAACTGAAAACTATTGCACCCAGCATCAGAAAGGACAGAGAAAAAGTGGAGCCAGCTTAAAGCAGACTCAGCCCAGTCAGCTCCTCCAATGCCTTGCATCCTTCCCCCAGCACAGGGGACTCAAATCCCCTCTCCCACCAGCACCACCCCTCCCTGGGACCTCAAGTCTTGACTTTGAGCCAGAGGCTCTTGCTCATTTCGCTGCCTCCTCCTCAACAAGGCCTCCCAGATAACATCAGCCCAAGGTGATTATGTCCTTCCCAGGCCAGCAAACCAGATTTTCTGAATGACCTGCCCAGATCACTTCTCATCAGCCTCATGCACCCAGAGCTCTTCCTCTACAAAAGTCACCAGATATTGTCCTGGAGCCAGACAGTTTTTCTTCCTCACGTTCACTGAAAGACTGGGCATTTCACTGCTGGAGCCATTAATTTCACCCACGCTCCAATGATTTGTGTCCCCACCCCATCATCAGGGCACTCAAACTTGCCCTTCCACTGTGCTCTTCCTGTTTGCCTTCTCTTCTCCACTGCACTTTGACTGACACCGTTAAAGATGTCCCTGTCAAGTAGGCTGTGGTCTGGGGCCAGAAAGGGAAAAGACCACAGTCAGCAGGGAAAGGTACCTGCTGTGAGAGCTTATTTCATCCCTGGCAGAGGGATTGTGTTTCACCTGAGTGTCATGGTTTAACTCCAGACAGCAACTGGTTTTGATTGGTATTGAGTTATTTTTCTTCCTAGTAGCTGGTACAGTTCTGTGTTTTGTATTTAGTAATTTAGAGAATAACGTTGATAACACACTGATATTTAATTGCTGCTAAGTGGGGCTTACTCTGAGTCAAGGACTTTTCCATCTCTCATACTCTTCCAGTGAGGAGAGGCAAGGGAAAGTGGGCAGAAGCATGGCCAGAACAGCTGAGCCAAACTGGCATTTTGTATCACAGAACATCATGTTTATCTTCTCTTTCCCACCACCCTTTGACTGACTTGCTTCAAGATGTCCCTACCAAGCAGGCTTTGGTCTGGGGCCAAAAAAGGAAAAGACCCCAGTCAGCAGGGAAAGATACCTGCTGAGAGAGTTTATTTCATCCCTGTCAGAGGGATTGTATTTCACCTGGGATATATCATCTCCCCATGGAAGCAGCCCAATGCTCTCAAGCCAGGGCTCAGCAGAGAACATCCCAATGCTGGTCCATCCCCAAAAGCTTCCTGGCAGCTGCTGGTGGGCTTGTAACTTATGATGGGTATTTCAAGCAGTTTCATGGTTGTGTTTTCTATCAGGGGCAGCAAGAGCCCAGTTTCTGCCTGCCTCACCCTCACCTACCCCACAGCCATGCTCTCACCCATGAGGACAGTGGTGACACCCCAGAGCTCCTCTCACTCACAGAGCACAGAAGACCTGCAGCCACCCTGGGTGCCTCTCCTTCCTCCCCTCCCTGCCAACAGCTGCCCACTCCAAGAGACTACAGTGGCCTCAACAACAGGACCTGCAGGCCCTGCCATCTGCCCCACTTTCACTAAAACAAACCTTTCGTCAGGAATGCACCTTCACTGGAGCCACACGGCAAAGAAAACCAGGCAAGTACCAAAGAGAAGTGAGAGCACACCTCAAAGAAGAGCCACAGCCTCATGTAGCATCCCAGACTCTTGCTTTTTAGTAAAGAGAGACAATCAGCATTCAGGCCGACTTAAAAGATTGAGCAGGATGATGACAGCTCCCATTTCAGGGAGAAAGGCAGAGGGAGAGGGGATTTGGTTTCAGACTAAACCCTTGCGGCAGGCTCCCATCAACACACACCCCAAGGTCACATGTGGGAGGCAGCTTCTTTAAAATAAGAGGAGAGCTTGGGGCTTTATTTACCTCCAGAAAGGCTTTCTAACTCTTCTGGTGGTGACTTCACCCCCAGGAACCTCGTGGGAAGCTGGTAACATCAACCCTAAAGCAGCAGAGGACCAGTGTCTGCTGTGTGTGTAGGGATGAGGTGAGCAGAGGCCAGATGGGGGCCCTATGTCCCCATGGGTGGCCACCTGGTGAACCCATCCCACAGCCATGTTTTAATGGGCACCCGGTTTTAGGCACACAAAGAACCCACTTCCTCTACTCACACCATCACAGACTTAACAGCACAAAGGATCAAGGCTGGGAGTTTGCTGGGGAGCAGAGGGTCCGTCACTGCAGCCAGGCACAGCAGCAGCCAGCAGGTCCACAGCAGCATCTCAGCACTGGGAAAAACTGTCCTCATTTTGCTTATGCCTCTCAGGTATTAAAAACACCCTTTTGCAGCAGAAAAGGGAAAATAGAATCAGCTGTACATGGCACAGAGGACAGGGCTGGCAGGTCATGGTCGCTCTGTCTCACCTCTGTCAGCTGCAGAGGAGGGGTCAGGGTTTATTCATTTGCCCACTGCTTAGAGCTAGCTCTGTATTAAAACCGAGCCAAGAACAGCCCAGCTCCTCAGCATCACACAAGCTGATGATCTGTGGGCAGGGCAGAGCCCTGGCAGGCAGCTCTTGCTGCCAGTCTGATAAAGCAGGGCAGCTCCTCCAGAAACAAGGTTCACTGACTTGCTACAGCTGCGTGATCACTCATTTAACCTTCAGCATTCCTTTCACCTGTTATCCTTTACCCATTTTCTCCATTTAAATTTAAAGCCTGCAGTACAGAGCAAGGGAAGTTTTCCCACTGAATAGAGCTAGCAATGCTTCCTTAAAGCTTTCAATACTGGAGTCGGAGGGAGTTGGGTAGGAATTTTTTTTCCTTTAAATAAAGCTCCAAGAGATGATACAGAAATCTGAGTCCACTTAAAAAGAGGAAAAAAACCCAAACCATCTTTCCTACTCCTTGTGGTTATTGGACAAAACAAACCAAAAACATGGAAACAAAGGAAGAAGAAAATAAAGACAAAAAACAACCAAAACCAAGCTTCAGATTATTTCTAACTGGATTTCATGCTCTCTGAGTGCCTGGCAGGCTTTCCAGTCACGAAGGTTTTGGGGCACCGAAGTCCCTCCCCTTAAGTAACTCCTCAGTTATCAAACTCCTCAGCAACTCGGGAGTTTTGGGGCATTTACTGGCAGGGAAAAGGGACCAGGAGCACAGAAAAGACCTGAGCCTGACGGAGACCTCTACCTAAAGGATCCCAAGGTTTTGGGCTCCAGTCCCCACTCTGCCTCCAAGAATACCCCGTGAAATACAACAGAGCTCCTCAGCCAAATGTCCTTGGGACTGGTCAAAAAAAAACCCCCGGTACCTTCCCCTCACCCAGCCCAGCCCCTCTCAGACAGCCCAAAGGCTCCAGCAACTTCTCCCCTGAACAAACCAATGCAACAACAACTAAACCCAGAGCTCTCACCTCTGCTCCTTCCCTGGGATCCCAAACTGGGGCTGCAGGACCGGTACTTTCTTCGCTGAGTGTGATATCCTGTCAGCAATTCCACGCTGACTTCTGGGGACCAGTAGGAGCCCAGTTAGCAAATGCCTGTCCTCACCCATCTGGGCTGGGTTCCCTGCTGGAACCAATTACAACAATTAGCAGCACATCAGTGTTTGTGCTAAGGACTCTCACATGAGTGTATTTGCCAAAGACCTGACCCGGTTCCTCGCCCTTCAGCATTTCCTCTGCTGTTTGTGGGGGCTCTCATCCCCCCACTTTTCCCCTTTTCCCCTAGAGCATATATCGTTAAGGGACTGTGCAGCTCAGGGAGGGAACGGTAGCGTAGATAAGGCAGGAGCTAATGAATTCCTCATTATGGAAGAATAACAACCAAACTAATTAAGGGTCTTCATGTGCCTCCTCCAACCTTCATCAGCTGCTGTGGTGACCCTGTGCCTATTCAGACAGCGGAAGCCTACTTGCTCTCCCAAAGAGACTCAAACTCTCCCTTCTCCAGAGCAATCTCTATCGCAGTGTCAGTTAATGGATGCATCGTTTTGCCCCTAATTTTCAAAATTAAGGCTATGACTTTTAATTATTATTATTATTAATGATAATGTCACTTGCGCCTTATCATTTTCATTAACTGACATTCTTAACTTTTAGAAACACATGTTATCCAAAACATAATTACCTACTCTTTTATTCTGCAGTGCAGATGGGCTTTAGCAGGTTGGACATGACTGCTGAGAGATGTCACATCCTGCACGGAGGACTGGACTTCCAAGCCTGTTTTGGTTCTCAGACTCTGCCCACATTTAACTCGTTCTTGAGGCACTTCTCTACCAGCTTCAGTAGGTGCCTTAATAAATTGTATTGATGAGTTTCCCTGAAAAAAACCCCTCTTCTCTCAGTCCTTTAGAAAAACATCAGAATTAACATCTTGACTTAAACACCTGGACTAACTCTGGGAGCAAATGACTCCTGGTTCCTTGAAGAGATGCAGTGAATTCTCTTAAATCCCAGTAAACCTGCCCTTCCTAAGGGACCTTGTCCTACAAACTGCAGAGAGTTAGGAGCCAATTTGGTTAAATTTAAGCAGCTGCTCTTTACAAAGGCTATTTCTCCTTTTGCCAGCCATGTAGGATGTATCTCTGCCAAATTTGAGAGTCCCTTTGTACACTGATCTCCCCGTCTGTAATACAGGCTGCTTAGAAAAGGGGAACATATCTAAAGGGAGAGGAACAGATCTGCTGCAAAGGGGCTGCAAATTCATTAGTGCTGAGCCCCCGGCAGTGCTGCCCTGCTGTCTCTCTGGGAAGTGCCACAAGACCCAGATGTCCCTGGAATAGCAGAGATGCTCAGCCTGCCCAGGGGATGGCTGCTGGTACCAGTCCTGCTCATGCCCCATGGTCAGAATTACTGGCTGTGCCCCAGCACAAAGTGTTGTCAAAACAAAGTCTAACCCTGCTGGCACCTCCACACTTCTCATCTCTGCCCTGCACCAGCCAAGATGCCAACCCCATTCTGTCTTTTCCCATTCCCCTACCATGAGGTCCTTTTGGGAAAGCATAGGCTTGTTCTTGCTGAAGGATACTCAGGGGGCATCTGCACAGCCATGCCTGACAGAGTAAACTGGTCCATGCTTTTCCATCAGAGCCATTTGGAAGGAATAATAGAATGGAAGGGCAATTAGAAGATTTTGACAAAAAACATCAATCAACAGACAAAGCAGTTAAGGTTTTGACTGTGTTGCTACAGAATTTTGTCTCTAAAATTTCCCTGTGGAAGGGAATCAGATGCAATGCACCCGTGAAAGGAAATCGGGTGCTTACCACTCAGCTCTTCCCAGCAGCTTCACTTTTAGTGCTCCCTCTGCCAGTCCAGCCTAGACCTCACTTCTCCATGGGATGGAGAGACACCAGGAATACTTCTCTGGCATGGTCCCATGTATCAAACTCCTTCACTCGTGGAGAGCTCTCACTCAAGATTATCTCAGAATGCTCCCTTTTGGTCCCTGTGGTCCATGCTGTCACGAATGTAGTTGCACAGAACAGCCACAATAATGAAGTGGGCCCCATCTAGCTGTTCCCATTAGATACAATTAAATAAACTGACTAAAAAAAAAAAAAAAAAGGGAGAGGCATGACAATGACTGCTGTCAAGTAACCAACATAGCAGACCGATCTCAGTGCAACAAAAAACTCATTAAAAATACTTCTTTACGTGGATATTTTTTTTTTTTTTTTTTTTTTTTTTGGTTGCTGTTAAGTTGCACCGTTAAAAATAGTCAGGCTTTTTAACTATAAATCGAGTCTTTCAATATAGGGGCAGTACTGTACATCCCATGAATGCCACTTCCAAGCTGCGTCCTGCTCTCCGCGAGCCTTGCACCCCTCCTTGTGGTGCATCGAAGCAACTGCCGTGTGAGTAAAATCCCCTCTGCTGGGCTTTGGCTCCCAAAAAAGAGCACAGAGACATCCATCATCTCTGGCACCACCTTCTCCATGTTGTGAACGTCTCCGAGCTAGAGACATAAACAACTTCTGCTTCTAGGAGTCAACTCTAAGCACACGTTTCAAACTTCATTAAACTGGAGGGAGTAGACGTGTGACACATTGAAACAGTTACACTCCTCAATCTTAATGTTTGTTTAAAGGTTACTTTTGGATGAAAGCTGGTTAGAGAATAAATAACAGATGCTGAAAGCATCCATTATGTATTTTTGCAATTAGCAGAAAATCTTGGTTCTTTTCTTAAAGAACATACATAATTTTGTGGGATGTTTATTGCTGGAAGCAATCTGGGCTCTCGCTGGCAAGAGCAGCGTCCAAGAGCCCAGGGAAGCTTCACAAGGAGTCACACATAGTAAGCCAAAAGCAATGCTTGCTTCAGGAACAGCCCTTAAAACCCTGTGCTTGCTGTTGCAAGGAAGTGATCAAATGCACTTTCTTTCCACAGAAAGTTTTAAATTAGAAAGAACATGGTGAAATCACCCCTGTTCCTTTTCCATGGGCATTTTGATTACCCAGCAAAAGAGTGACTCCTGATCATTTGAAAAATGCACGCAGGATGTTGCAGGCTATTGTTGTCTTCTCTGCCCAAGGGTTTCTTCCATGGCCCAGCTATCACCTTCCCTCTTGGGGTATGGAGATACTGCTCTACCTTGGGAACTCCTGTGCATCCAGCATGCATGGCCTGGAAGGGAAAGTGGAGGTAAGGAAGCCACTACAGCCCCCAGAAAGTATCTCCTCTCGTAGAAGTCTGTGTGCAGAATATGAGGTGGAGCAGCAGTTTAACTGTGCCAGTCCTCTCCCAGATGATTTCCATCCCATCCAAACGCAGCTGGAGGGGATGTTCAGGCAGAACATAGGTATTTGAGTTAGAATAAAATACAGAGCTCAGCATACTTGGTGACCATAGCTGGGAACTTCAGCTGCTTCTGGTTGAAGAAGGCAACAGTAGTAATGCCCTGAATAGAAGCCTAAAGAGCTGCCCCGTGCTCAGTCAGGAGAGAGGATATTATATCCTCCATATACCCTGACAGATCCTGAGAGCTCCTGAAGACCCCCATGACAGATTAAGCCTTACCCTAAGACTTGATCTAATTCTATCCCCAAATCTCTTTTTATACCTCGTGGCACTAAATGGAAACGCATGCTGAGAACAGAAGTTGTCCAAGATACCATTTTCATGTACCATACCCAGCCCATCACACTTTGGTAGTCACACAGCAATCTTTGCCATTTCTTACCACACAGAAACAGCATTGTGCTAAAAAGCCCTCCAGAGGAAAGCAGATAATATCTTTTGGGATGGTGCCTTGTATTTTCCAAGAGTCGTCTCGCTGCAGCACTTATTACAAGAAACTAAACCAAACCCTCCTATTTGTAAATTGGATAGAAAAAGTACAACTCAAACTGGTACTTGGTTTAGGACTGAATGGTTCACACAGTGCTTAAGAAGCATTTTAGACAAAAGCAAGCTTTCTGCCAAACATTTGAGGGGTAAGAGAAAATTTCTGCTTTGCTGTCTGAATGCAGTTATAAGCCAGGATGACAAAACAGCCTGGCACTGCTGCCCACAGTGAAATACACTGTGCATCTCATGCTTCACATGCAGGGCTCACACTGCCTTCACTCTGCCTAGTTTAGTTTCTACAGTGTTATCCTGAAGAAAAATTCCTGTCTCCACAACCCCCGGCATTAAAGGTGGAAGAGTCAACGAGCGGAGATGAGGAACTTGTAGGCAGGGATTGCTTTTGCATTAATTTCCAGGCAGCACAATCATGAAATAGCTGCACCCCACAAGCATCGCTGCCCTGTGGAACAGGTATTTATCTAAAGCTGAAGTCTGATGAGTGAAGCAGAATTGTCTGAGCTTCTCTAAGCATCTTCCCTCCCCTCCTCAACCATCTCACTTGCCTCCATTGATGCATAACTGGTCACTGCTGGTTTAACATCTAGTGACTGAGGAGGTTTTCTCATGCAACTGCTGCTAAGCGCTGTGCTGAAGCAAGGCAGACACAGATGATCTGACTCACAGGAGAAAAGAGCAGAGGTACTACACTGAGATTTCCTGTAGCTGGAAAAAAAGAGTGCAATGTGCTTTGTCGGGTTTGTAACAGCTTATGTACTGAGTTCATGTCAGAGACAGGTTCAGATTGCTCCAGAGGAAGGTTTAAATGTTTTCTTTATTTAGCAAGGCACACAGAGAATGGCAAGCGCACCCCCCTTCCCTATCCCAAAGAGCATCTGCAATTCAGAAAGGTAAGGAAAAGGCATTAAAAGGCAGAAAGCAAAGAGGATAGAGCCTACCTCAGCTGAGCAGATTAGAAGACTCAATAAAGACGCCTATTGTTACCAACAGAAATACTCTACAAATACACAGGCTGAAACCCACCATCTTAAACTAAGCAATCCATGAAAAATAGCAGACAGATGCAAGATTAAATTCTTCCATGCTCCTCTATCTCTATGGAAGGCTTACAAAGGTCTGCAGATCAAGAGTGTGCACACGGCTGCTATATGAAACCACATATTAATATTTTTATATTATTTAATATTTACTGTCTCCTTTGTTACCTGATCAGGCAGATCCTCTTCACATCGTCTCGCAGTTTTCATTATCAGCCGTTAACCCTGGGATGTTTGGACTGTGGCAAGGGCACAGCCCCAGGGCTCCAAGTCCTGCTGCACCACGGCTTGAAGAAATAACCTGATTGTGCCAAGAAGCCAACTGTTGCCCCCCAGAGCAAAGGCCAGCAGAGCTGCCACACATCGTAGCCTTCAGAGACATCTGTGCCACAACAGGGACCGCACTGGTACTGAACCTCACACCAGAGGAGGAAAGTAATCCCCTAAGCTGCAAGTTTCCTAAATGCTGGCAGCCAGAAACTGCCAACCGGTAACAACAGCTGGCAGCTCTGCTCTGAACTGAGCTTTTTTCCATTTAACTCTCCCCTTCTCCCCAGTCCAGCCTGGGCAGCAGCACACAGATGTCCCCACTGTTATAAGACACAGAATTTTCCACAAGACCTTGGAACTCCCTCATGAGCCAGCTCTTCTTACTAAGGACAAATTGTTGGTGGTGGGGGATATCCTACAATGAGGCAATCCTCAAGTGCATGCTTATGGTCATCTCTGCCTGCCCCTACTCCCATAGTGAGACTTAACCCAAAATCTCTGTCCAAAATGTGCAAATTTGATGGGCAGCTTTGCCCCTGTCAGCACGTCCCTGAGGAGATGCTACAACTTCAGGGTGAGGTTTCAGCAAAAGTTTGATCTCTGCAGTTTTACCAGCAGAAAGGGACCTACCACTGCTGAAAAATCCCCTGCTTTCCCCACCCCTTTCAGACCAGCTCTGCACGTCTTTCCAGAGTGAAGTTTCAAGTTGGATTCGCTGATCTTAGAGGTCTTTTCCAACCCAAATGATTCTATGATTCTAAGTTCAACACATTGTTTAACAGAAAGCTAGATGTGACAAAACAACCTCTTTTGTAACAAACCTTTACATAAAATGGGTTATTTTAAAATGGGCCTGGCAGCCTCTCAGTTTCTTTTATAGAGAATATTATGCTGTGCCAATCTCCTTTAAGAACAGCCTGGAGTACAGCACGTAGGCATGGGCTGCAGAGCCAGCAGAATGGCAGGCAGGAGATTAGCTGCTGATTGAGCAAGGAATCATGAGAAATCCACACAAAAAGTGTCTCCAACAGCAGGTGGACAATAGGTTTGTGTTTCCTAGACCACTCCAAGTCCCTTTTCTTTCACACATGTCAAATGAATTATCACTTTACTACATGAATAGAGTCATTTGATAAACTGTATAATCAAAAAGAAGTACCAGTTCCACAGGCAAGGGGCCTGATCTTATCCTGTGCCTAAAGGGAACTTCAGGACTTCACTTTTGATGGTGAAAACTGAACTTTCATACACATACCTGTGCATGTGGCCACATCAAGCATCTAACTCTAACAATATAGATGGATATATATGAAAAATATGCCTTGTGACAGAAAACTGTAATCCAGGCACTCATTAAGCCACAGAACAAAGTTTATTGGATCTCCTCAAATTCTTTATACAGTTTTGCTGCTAAATGGACACAACACGTTGGCATATTGCCTTTAATCTTTATTTCAATCATAAATCCATCCTGAAAGAAGTGGTAACACATTTAATGGCATCTTCAATAAATAAAATGACAAAAAATCTAGTCCTTGCACAGACACATTACAATCCACTCCAAATTCAATATTGCTGAAACATTGTTGGGTGTTTTTCTAAAACTTGCTCCAGAGGTTGTTTGTTTTTTGTTTCAGCACTTAAATACACAGAAAAGTATATGATGAGAGAAAATGGATACTCTATTCTGAAGAGAACTTGTTAAAACCAATAACTTAGAAACAAGAGTGAATTAAATCTCTCTAATTGAATAAAAGAATCCAGTTTGAAGTATTTTTTGAAAAACCCTGATTCTAACCTTCATATTAAAAGATGCAGTTTTTCTGGATCCTATCCATGTCAGCATACTTATACATTAAGAATTAAATTCCAAGTTTTCTTTTTTTATTTTTTTTTTTAAGGAGAAATTCATAAAGTGAGAGCATTGGCCTCCCAACACTCACAGAAGCAGTCATGGTCCATACATGCTGCAGTAGTAAACAGCTCTTTGTGGCCAGTCCATTGCCTGAACTCCTATCAGACTGGAAAAGCTACTGCAGTTTACCCTTGTTTCTGTACTCATCTCTTCCCCAGTCCAGCAGCCTCTACAACCTCAGCGAGATGAGAATTCCTGAAAATACAAATCTGACTGCAGGATAAGGACCAACACATCTGATTCTAATTAAAAGCTAAGCTTAATTTAAACTTTTTCCTAAGCAGAGAAAGTCATGACTAAAGAAAAGCTGAGCATCAAGATTTCCAAACTGCAGTTCTGTGTAATTAGCATGTCACTAACCAATTATAGCGTCAGTTAATGTGGGAACAACCACTCTTATCACTACAATCAGTTAAAACTCTCATCTTCAGGCCTTCAGTGGAAGCTTAGGGCATGCAAGGAATGCATGGTTGGGCCCCCCCAGACCTATGCATACTATATAGGGGACAAAAAAGCTTAAACAAAGACAAAATTGCACCACATATGTGCAAACCAGGTTGTTTCAACCAGTTCTCTGCTCACCCCAGCTCTTGCTGCTGACTGCACTTGTCTAATTCAAGAGAACATGGTGAAGCAGGACTCTGTTTCAGGGAATGAAACTTCTTCCTGCAGTTATCTTCCCCTCAGCTGACCACATCGTAACAAAAGTGCAATAATTTACAAACTTCTCAAACAAACAGCTATTAAAATTACACGTTTTTAGGGAAACAAATTCACTAGTTTAACCATAAAAATATTTCCCCAGGTAACAAACCTTAAAGCATTTGGTAACACAGTATTTCAATAACAATAAGGAAAAACCCTTCCACTTGTTACAAAAGACAGAACTGTTAGAAGATTTTGCTTACTGTACACTATTTAAGAGCTTTGCCATCTTGTGAAGGCCATGCTGTAGTTAAGAACATAACTATGATATAAGATAAACGAGTATTGAAATACTAAACTGACTTTCTTAATCTTTTGCAGATGAAAACAAGGAAAAATCCAGGGCTGTGTCATCCAAGAACTTGCAAGACAGTTTACATCCAGAGTCATAAGGAAGCACCACTTTCCATGAAGTACTTTGTATGTCTATTCCTGAAAAGCATATTTCATAGCTTTGTGAGAACTGCTAAAACAGATTCTCATACTAACTGCAGCTTGACTTAGAGAATTCAGGTTTGGGGATATAAGGGAATTTTGGATGAAATTATACTTTGGAAAAAAAAAAAAAAACAAAACCTGCTAAACTTGGTCCAAGCATCCAAAAAACAAACAAGGGAACATGGGTCCTTCATTGCTTAATGCTGCTGCTCAGTTGATCCTTAAAAAAAGGTAGGTGTATGGCAATAAGGAAGAAGAAGGACTGCCCATGACAGGCACAGAACTGTGACAGAATAAACAGTTTCTTCAGCAAGATGTATTAACTGTGATTCTGCCACATGAGTAACTGAACTTGCACTAATGGAGAACCCTGAAACTTGTATACGATAGCCACAAAAAATGATTTCCTATTTAAAAAACAGATCCATTTCTAATCGACTGCTTTTCCAATCATCATTAGATATGTGAAAAAAAAATAAAAAAATCTTTTAAAATAATTACAAAGAGTGGACTGCAGTAGCAGCTATTCAAGCAAGATTCAAGCACAAGTTTAAATGACATTTCAAGCTGGGAATTAGCCTTCTTTGTCGAAAATTTGTACAACTTTTTCAAAAACCTAAAAAGATAAAGAAGAATTTTATGAAGCATTCATCAAACAGTTACTTCAAGTTGAACCAACATAAACAGTACTTGAAAATATTTTTAAAAATATATAGGGTTTTTTTAGAACATTCACAGTAATTCTTTAACAGTGAAATTGGCATCAATTTTGAGAAGCACACTGAAGAGGAACACTACTTCAGAAGAGCAAAAACTCATGAAAATGAAAAAGGCAAGACCCTGTTAAACACAGAAACACTGGAAATGTGTTTAGTCCAGCTCACACTCAAGCAGAACTAATCAATTTCCTCAAGTTATTCACATCTTACTCGGTCCTTCAAGAGTCAAATGAAGAGTTCCACAACCTCTCCCAGTACTAACATCAGTGCTTAATTACCAGACTAACCACACACACACACACATCTCAAAAGAATGCCAAAAATATGTACCCTGCCACTGCCATCCCCATGGCTTTTTTGCTTATATACTTACTTCATCAACAGATTTGGAGGCATCCACTTTTCTGACTTTTCCCATTCTCTCATACAGATCTATGATAGGCCTAGTAGACTGCAGATATGTATGAATTCTAAGAGAAAGCACAGGGAGAAAAAAAGCCACATTACATAGTGAAATATAAAGAGAAGGGGAGTGAGAAGTTTTGAAGACAGTACCTCTTTTCCAGGCTCTCCCGATTGTCATCACTCCTACCACTGCTCTTGCCTCTTTCAAGACAGCGGCCGATACAGATCTAGGAAAAGACATCAAAAGGATAACTACAACCAGGAACACAAGCTGTCATCATCCTAAGGGCAGGAATGAGCAAAAATCCTGAAAATCTAAATTGGCCTGGCACACAAAATACAGTCCAGATCCGGTGGATGTAAGCAGAACTCACAAGGCAAGTTAGGTTCTTCCAGAGAAGGAGAATAATGGTTTACACTTCAGTTTATTAAAATGGGATTGGGGTCAGAGGAAGTAAAAGCAGCATCAAGCTCTGTGGTTTGATCTCCAACCTGAGGCATTTAAAAAAGAAAATAACCTGATTTTCAAGGATGTGTTCAGGCTTTCTGAAAAGCAGCATGTCAAATGGGACTATTAATATATGCCTGCAATAAAGGAAAGTCACTGTATGTTCTCTCAAGAATTTTGTAAGGCACACTGACAATACTAAGTTATTGTCAGTTAAAATGTTCTTACTTGGTATTTCTGTAATGAAGACTTCAAAAATCTAAAAAATTAAGAACTAACCATAGCTAGAAGTGTCCCAATAAACTTTTTTAAAACCTTTAGTTAAATAAGCAAAGCTGACCCATGTACACTCCATGAATACATTTATCCTACTCATGCAAGAGGTACAATGGTTAAAAATTGTTCTTTCCTACATAGTACAATCATGGTAAGGATTATTTAGGCATTGTCTATTTTTAGATCTAGTAAAAAAAATCAGAATTCCAAAATAAAAGCCCTATCAAGTGAAAGAATTAATTTACTCTTATTCAAGGTTTTAACAGAAAAATAGTAATCCCTCACATGCTCTTTAGGATTACAAAACAATTGCAAATAAGTAAAAAAGAAAAGTAACAAAATCTCAGGAAGTTTGGGGAAAGAGGTAAAAGGAAAACATTCAGCTTAAGGTGCTGGGATATTCATATCAGTTTTTATGCTCAAGGGCACTGACATTTTATTAAAGAGACAGCACATCATGGCACTTGTTAAATGAATGTAATGCATCACTGTCAAAATGCCCTTGTAATCTAATGACTTGCTGAGTAAAATGTTGATTACTGATTATCCTATAGCACAGCTCCTAACTATGAAAATAAAGATTGCTGCTGCACTTCAGAATTAAAGCAGACACTGTACCAAGTTCATTTTGGACTAAACAACCAATTACTAAGAGTAAACAGAGTAGTATTTTCTGAAAAGTAACCAAATAATTTTGTAAAATGTATTTAAAGTTTTGATAAATTTTCTTTAGGAATGCAATTGCCTGGAGTACTTCCTCAATATAATTTATTCACATATGATTATACCGAGTGTCATTAGCTGTCTATTTCAATAAACATGCAGCTTTTCATCTGCTAAAACAAGTTGCCAAAAAACCCTTCAAACTCACAGGCCAAGTTTTCCTTCAATTCTTGCATTAGTTCATTCTCCCTAACAGAGTTTAATTGTTCTTCTTGAATGATTCTCACAATATTGCAAGAAAGGAAGTTACAGAATTACACACTTCATTACCTCATTGTCACAATCAAAAAAGAGAACAAAGGAAACATCCGCCTTTCCATCCATAGTCTTATTCCAGCCTTGCAGATTATCTTCATTCCTGGGAAATCCATCAATCAAAAACTTGTTCTTCTGGGAATTGGCAGCCATTGTTTGATCCATAGCCTGATAAAAGATAATTCAGTTCACAAATCTCCTGCCCATACACTGATTTATCTACTTATTAATTTACCCCCAAAATGTTGACATGGGAAGTTGAGAAGCATTTATTTCAGGATTATTGCAGATTTACAAAATGTGCTTTTGTTTCACTTTCAATGCGTGCTGGTTAATTCACTGTTGCACCAACGCAGCTATTGTTCAAACTGAATTCATTATTTCACAAAGCTCAAAATCTCATAACACAATCCCAGCTTTAAATCTGATTTTCTACAAGATACTGGGAAGTGTCTTTACACAATAAGACATCAAAACATTCTTGATCTGGAGTTAATTCTATGGGAAAAGCTCCAGATAAATTTAGTGCATTGAACAGCAGCCTTTTTTTGACTTAAAAGAGATACTCCCATTGTTTTCATGGACATCCAATAAGGATAAAGGCTGGAGCTTTTCCTTCCACAAGAACATCAATAGGTGCTCTTCTCCTTCACCTGACTAATTATTTTGTGATTAAACTTACAAATCTTAGTGCCTTTAAGGCCTCTAACCTACAATCAAATATGACTGAGTGGATCAAGCAGTCTAAAAGCCAGTGCAGGGAAATAAGAAATACAGTTTCACTGATTTTCCTAGAGCTACTAAAAAATAAAGGAAAATAAAAATAATCCATTTTCACAGATGCCCATGTAGGAGAGGCCATCAGCTCTCCAGCAGTCAGATAGAAACACAAGTGATTACTGAGAGAAGCACCTCCTTGTCTGCCCATTCACACCGCTCACACTGGAGGAAAGGCAGCTCTGTCAGAACACAGCCACTGCTCTGCTGCTTAGCCTGCAAGAGTGACCCTGCAAGGAAATAGCCCTTTCCTTACCCTCTTCAGCAAGCTGATTGTTATTTCAACCGGCACAATTTCCCCCTCCTTAATGTAGTTCTCAATGAGTTCTCCATACTGGGAGCCCGGCCTTTTCCGCTCATCCCGGAGGAGGTCACCGGCAGAAAGGTGCGTGTAGCCGTATTTCTGCAACGGCAAAACAAACACAGGCTCCCTTCAGCCAGAGCACTTGTGCAAACCCAGCATCAGTCAACAGTGTCAGCCCCATTCATCCTTGCATTGCAACAGAAAATCCCAGGGAATTGCATCGTTAGTGACAGATCTGTTCCATCTTCAGTGTGCAATCTCACGATACAGCACACTCTGCACAGAGCACGCACAGAACAATCAGAGAGTCATGAAAGATGGAAAAGACCTCCAAGATCACTGAGTCCAGCCTTTGGCCAAACACTACTGTGACAAGGAAACCAAAGTTTTAAGTGCCACGTGCAGTTGTTTCTTGAATGCTTCCATGAATGGTGACTCCACCGCCTCCCTGGGCAGCCTGTTCCAGTGTCTGACAACGATTTCAAGGATTAAATTCTTCCAGATGTCCAACCTGAACCTCCCCTGGTGCAGCTTCAGGCCATTTCCTCTTGTCCTGCTCCTGATTGCCCGGGAGAAGAGGCTGACTCTTATCTTAGTAAAACTCCTTTCAGGGAGTTGTGAACGACAAGGTTTCCCCCAAGCCTCCTTTTCTTCAGGCTAAACACCCCCAGCTCCCTCAGCTGCTGCTCACAGGGTTCACTCTCCAGACCCTTCCCCAGCTCCATTACCCTTCTCTGGACACACTCCAGCACATCAATGTCTTTTTGAAGTGAGGGGACCAGAACTGGACATCCTTGGGTAAAATGCTCAACAGGGCTTTGGTCAGGTATTTGTGTACAGTTTTCAAAGGCAATTTTGTTATGTTTGGAAACAAAACAAAACAGACAAGAATTTTGTTTAATTACCCACTTAAAGAAAACAAATAAGGTGATTGCAAGTCCTTTGGAACTGGAGGAATGTCCCAAGCACAAGGTAAGTCAGAAATCCCTATGTTCATGTGTTTCTGGAACCAACATCCTCTCCTACCTTGGGGAAATCACCTGTAACTCGGCAGCTGCACAGTCCTCCTGCCCCTGCTACCTCCTTCCCTGGGATGACCATGACAAACTCAGAGAGCAGCCCTTGGAGAAAACCAGTGACTTCTAAGGATAACATGGCAGATGAAGGTAAATAGCTACACTGGTGCCACCCTCTGTCACACCACGTAGAGTAAACAGAGAGAGCAGAGAGATCAGGTTCAGATCTATCAATCTGATAGCAGTTTGCAGGAAAACAGCACACACCATTGCCCTTTCACCTCAAACTACAGCTAAAACAGTCACAAATTAAAAATACTGATGCAAAGTATTGATTACACTTGAATTTCTCAGGCATTTATCATTGTAAATAGATCCTAGTGCAAGCATACACATACACTCCTACCTCAGAGAAATGCATTGTTACAGAGGAAATTTCACAGCACAAAATAATCATTTTCTCAGCTCATTTAACACCGCAAGAAAAGTAACAAAGTGCACTATGCTCCTCAGCCAAATATAGTCCATAAAAACAGGCAATGAAGACATCTCCTTGGTGAGTGCCTAAGCTAGCTATACATCCAAACCAGAGCACACATATACATTCTCATCTGAAAGTTTTGACACAAAACAAAAGCAACATCAAAAAACGTCAGGGTTATCAGCTTGGCTGCAGCAACATCCAAAGCAAATTTCAAACCAGGTGTCTGAGAGGCATAATAATGTGACTACACACTTGGTGAGGCTGTGAACTTAGGATTTAAAAACTTGGCTACCAAACTAAGTGCAACAGAAATATTACACAACCCACTAAGTGACTTTAAAACATTTCAGTTGCTTTCCAATTTCACCCACAAAAGCATGGAAAGTTAGCTCTGCCATAGTCATAATTTAAGAAGGGATATAATTACCTAAATCTCCAAAACTGTACACAGTTGGCAAAAAACAGAAGCAGGATTTTGCTGTAAGTAACTGTGAAGGAAAAGCTCCACGGACACCCTCTGTAAGCTCACTGTACTCTTACTTAATGTACATTGCATTTGGATATGCCTAACTAATTGCAAATCTAAATATTTATAACCTACAGAAGCCATAAACCAGAATAAATTGTTCCTTATAAGCAACAAACATTACTCTGCTGAATGCTAAATTAACACGTAGTTCTTCTTGCTAAAGTTATAGAATGATGATTTTTTTTTTTAACATCAGGTTTCTACAAAGGAGAAAACAGGAGGAAAATATAATCCCTTAGGTTTTAGAGGATTACCAAACCATTTAATTTTCCTTGGCATTTCCCTTTTCATGCATGAAAATGAAATTGAGTCAGACAATTTTTGGAATTCTCCATCTTTTGCAACAGCAAACTAAAGTAGTTTTTAACAGCTGAACTGGAAAGTAAAAGACAGAAGCATTTTAAAGTGCTGTTGTACAAACAGACTTGTTTGAGATAATAATAAATTATATTCAAGACTAACCCTCAGAATGGCTTAACCAGGCAATAAGAAAAACAAACCTCTCCTTCAGGGGCAAAACATCTATTTGTTAACTGTACTGAGGCATGAGCCAAAGAAAACACATCGCTTTAAACAATGCAAACAAGGGGGGAGAGCAGCTTGGCTGCTGCTCCACACACAGAAGGCTTCAGAGATGTGGTGCTCACACTACCCTTGCCAGTTTTAATCAAGGCATTCAGGAAACAAAGTTTTCTTTCATTTTAGGTGAGAGAAACCCTCAGCAAGAGTCCTGAACTGGAGCAAACCATCGCAGCGCCAAGGGCTCGCAGAAGAGGCTGTGATATAACTGCACAAAACACGGGTCAGAACACTCTCATGTCTTGACAAGATCTGCCCTGTGCCAGCAGGACTTTCCAGCAGTGCCAAGCACATCTTGATGCAATCCCCAGAATGGGACTCGTTGCCCCTCCTGCTCCTGCCTAATCCTTCTCCTCTGCAATCAAAAAGGGAGCAGGATTGTGGCTGCCAAACAATGAAAAAGAAGTTTCCCCAGCTCTTACTAGACACATAATGTCAGATTGAAAGGATGACTTGAAAAGAAAATTAGGTCAAAAAATAATTTCCAAACACTTGAGTGTCAAGCACCTAAAATCTGGAGAGATTCTGATATTACAGAGAAGAAAAAAGAAAATATAGAATTAACTATCCTAAAATGTATTTCAGAGATAACGTTTTCTGCTATGCTGTCAGGCTGGTGTGATCTAGGAAAAGAAAAAAAGATTAAATTGGTAAGTTACTATTACACAAGTTCGCATTATTATACAAGTAGTGCAAGCCCTTCATGCTGCAATGATTTGCTCCAATTCAGGACACTTGCTGAGGGTTTCTCTCACCTAAAATAAAATAAAATTTTGTGCCCTGAACACCTTGATTAAAACTGGCAAGAGTAGTGCAAGCTCTACTTATTACACAAGTTCTCATTATCTTTATTTTTCTGAATTATGGGTCTCCAAATATAACCTACAAAAACCAATTGTGAATGAAACAGTGCTGTCTTCAGCACCACTCTAGACATCCTCCTCTTTTGCTTTTAAAAAATTACAACATAAAAATAATAATAATAAAAAACCCCAGTGAAATGAAAAGGCAAGCTCAAGTTTCCATCAATGCCAGCACAGCAGCAGTGGATAGATCAGATCAGAACACCACTTGCTGTTTGCCTCTCTCTGCCTGGTCAGTCACCCCCACGCAGCAGGACAAACTGGGACACACAAGCCGTGTGCTCCACATCTCCAAATTCCAGCCCGAGACTGCAGCCTCCCCGGGATGCCCTTCCCTCCCCTGCCCTCCAGCCCTCCCAGCTTCCTTCTGTCAGCCGGGATTTGCAACTTTCACTCTGCACACAGAACTCGCTTTGTTTCCCGTAAACACAATAAACAGATGATTAGAACTGGAAATCCATGAGTCACATCTGTGCCACGCTGGAACCAGGCGGAGCCTGCTGCAGCAATCTCGGGCGGTCAGGAAGGATCAGAGGTGGCAGGAAGGATCGGGGCTGTGCTGCAGCTGCCGCCGGGACTCCTTCCCCAGCCCCTTCCGAGGGGCACGGGGTTTATTTCTGGTTCAGCCCTGGGTGGTCCTGCAACACATCTCCCCACTAAACACACAGCTTGAGACTTCCTTAAGGGAGCAGAAGCCAAGAAGCAAGCGAAACACAAATTACTGCTTTGACCTTGACTCCTATCTTGGCTTATCATTGTTAGTTTGAAAATGAAAGTCACAGGGCTTAAGATTTAAACAAATAAAATACAAACTTTTATTGCCCGAGTTCTGACCTGTCATATCTTGGGCAACCTTAATAAACAACCAAAACTTGCTACATACACCATTCAAGAACTAGTCAAAATAAAAATAGGACTGTGTAAAGCCTGCAGCATTCGGGGTTTTTTTAACCTAGAAAGCTTTTGTCTGTCCTATTAACATGTGGAATTAAACCTTTGGGGTACCAACTATAATGCAGTAATAGACTTTGTCTGCTTATTCCAATTTAAAAAATGGAAGAAATTTTCTTAGTTTGAAATATGTTCTTGTCTCTGGGAAAGAAAAACAAACAAAAACACACATTAACAAACCAAAACACACAACACTGACAGTGCCTCCAAGGGAGAGGGGGGCAAACAGAGCACCCCAGTGCTTCAGGAGCATTGACTCAATACAAGGCACCCCCAGTATGTTCAGGAAAGTCCAAAATTTAATGCCCAGTGTTCTGCAAAATGGAAATGTTCAGGGCTAAATCTTCAGGAGGTAGATTTAAATACTCACCATGCTTTTAAAAAAAAAGCTGCGAAGTTCAGAAATAAAAATTTATATTCTAAAAATCAACTATGAGAACTTAAGGCTAAGTAGAATACTAATACTTGACACTATTAAAGTGATTTCGGAAGCTGAATTTAAAGCAAACAATTTAAACCCCATTTTTATTTCAAGGAAGTTAACACTGTCTCTCAGCAGACGTCTAGAAGACAATTAACTCATGACAGGAAAACCTAAATCCTCTTCTACTTTCAGAGGAGCATTTCTGATACAATGAATTCTTCTTTGCATTGTTTCCTTCACCCTAGGAAATCTCCTTATCATATATCCCAAAGCAACTTAACAGCTTTTTCCACTTGGATATTAACTTATGCTCTTATAAAAATGAGAAGGCTCAGCATCCCACCTTGTGGAATTAATTTTAGATTTAACCACAAACATACAGGATAGGGCTGTGGCAGAGGTGAATTATATTTCAGGTACACTAAGAGCAATGTCTTGCATACCCCAAATCTCTACAGATCACCTCGCCAAAACAAACACACAAAAAAGTACAACTCAAATCTTGCTTGGAATAAAGACAAGTGATTTAGTTATTATTCTTCCCACCAACCAAAGAGCTTTGCATCTCAGGCAGAGGTTGTAAGGATTTAAAATTTAAGCACAAGAAAGCATATTTTGTGCAGATTTGCTGAATGCATTTTTTTTTCCTTGACTTTACTGTAATGATTTTATAAGCAAAGTTCAGAAGTCAGCAATAAAGCACATTTCATTATCTCACAGTCACAGAAGATACACTGTGGAAAGCATGAAGGTTATTGCAAGAACCTGCATTCAAATGACATCATTCAACTATAGCTCAAATATTCTGCCTCACATGACAGCCACGCAACAGCCCCAGATGATGGCAAGCTCCACCTAACGAAGCTGTGCAAGGTTTCAGGAGTTAATCTGAAGAGCTGGAAGGGAGAGGATAAGAACTTAAGAGGGAATTCTGCTTCATCCCTCTCTAAATAGGAGGAACTGCTCCAGAACAGCAGCAGTTCTGCTGCATTTGCATTTCCCTGACAATTCTGTGTGTCTGTGGAACACACAGCAGTTGAGTCTTCCCTCTGTATCAGAGAAAACCAGCCTGGTTCAGCTGTCTCATCCAACCTTATCTGTGGAGATAAAGAATCCTAATCACCTACCCACTGTTCCCTTTCTTACATTGTGTCAATATCCATTTCCACTTGTTATTAGGTCTTCTTCCCTCAAATAATTTCTCAATTTGTGTCCAAATTTGGCACGAATGCATGCCTTCTCCACATTCAGGGACTCCAGCCCACATATACTAAGCACTTATGATTTAGGCTAGTACTTAACAAACACATTTTTCACCTACAACATGGGACACCCATCTCCCTTTTCTGGGAACGTAAAGCACAGTCAGCAAAAAAATTACAACACTTCTTTGAGAAATCGTTCCCAGGTAGTAAGTACATAATATCCCCTTTACTCTACAAAACACAGACGCCCTTGGTTCTTAATAAAAATGGTTTGATGCTAAAATCATACAAGATCTCACCTCAGCCAAATGAGACTTCTTCCACATGTGATGTGCTCTGTCCCAAATCTCCAGTATGAATAGCAACCAAGACATATTTATAGCTCATACTGACTTTTTGTTCAGCACAACCTTCAGCTCTACAGCAAGATACTGGGTCAGATTCATTCCAAATGTAAACTAATATTATTCAGTCCATTTACAACAAGGATGAATGAGGTTTATTATTACTCAGCTACAGCCCCCTTTTCTCTGTGGCAAACTGCCAACAGGGCTTAAAATACAAATAAAAATACACTTCCTACCTAAAGGCAGCATTGACTGCACACAGGCTGCTCACTTGCCTGCAGCAGGGCTCTCTGGGGGCTGCCAGGGGCCAGGCTGAGGATTTGTGCTCAGAAAAGCTGCTGCTTTCCAGTACCTCTGCTGTTTCACCCACACACCTCTGTCCATGTGCCCTTTTTCTAAAGTTTTCCAGCACACTTGCATCAGTCCAACAGTTTCTTAAACTACCTCAGACCCTTTGTGCCTCCCAGTTTAGCCAGTGACTCTCCTGGAGGTGTCTGAGCCAGTAGGAAGGTTGTCCTTTGCATTCAACAGGTCTGAGAGCTTTCTACTGTCAGCCCCACTGACTTCAATAAACTTCTTTCCATGTGGTGAACAGGATTAGCAGAATTAAAGCAAATTTGCATTTATTTGAATTTGGATTTCCCTTTCCAGGATTAGAGAAGAAAATAAATACAGCACAAGCAAGGTTTTTCTTCTTTCCTTTCTAGCTGGAAATACAATTTGAGTAGCAATGGCTCATTTGAACTCCTCCTAATAAAGTGGTCTTTATCCAATTATATCAGCCTATCCAGCCATAGGCATTTATCCTCCTAAACACAGGCCAGCAGCCACACAAGGTACTTCAGCCCCGAGGCTACACTAATGGTTTAGTGAAAGCCATTTACGACAGCCTACAAGGTTCCCCTATAGTTTAAGCTCATTTGTTTGCTACATGCCAGGGGCTGAATTTGACCTTACCAAAAACACTTTATGAGCACTATGAACCTTCCATCCCACAATTTAATTTAATGAATATGCTGGTTTGAATGCAAGTCTGTAATTTGAGGTTTAAATCCTTCAGAACTAAAGTCATAACGGCATTTTTTAGTCTGGACCAAATTCGCTTAACTTAGTTATACAACACTGAGGTCTGGGATGTAACAGCAGCGTGGATAAACTGTAACAGTACTCCCAGGGCACCATCAGCATAGAGGACACACACAATGTGTCTGTTCCAGGAGTTTTGGGGTTCTTTCCCACCGATAGTTTCAGGAACATGGACATCACAGTTTTTAACCATTTCTTTCGGTGAGGGTATGGATAAGCTTTGATCCTATACAGCTTTTAATAAGAAAAGTACATACAACTGCTCAGAAAAAAAAAAAAAATCAGAAAAAAAAAGATAAAAGAGCTGTTTCAAATCCAACATACACACACAGTTTGGAAGCATTCAGCCCTAACTACTTCCGTAATTATCCACCTGGATACAGTGTAATTACTCCTGCGGTTTTTGGTGTTTAAAAGGACAGTACTACACCATGTATCATCCACCGTTCTTTCTTAGGTATTTGTTGTGTCAAAAGGCCGGAAAAAATGTATTTGGAAAACTGAAAATTTGATAATATAACTGAAAGTTTAGTCAAATTGGACTGTCAGTCTTAGGCTCCTTAAAAAGAAAGAATAAGATGGACCATCTATGGGATCAGGATATCCTTTGACCTCTATCATATTGTGTCACAGAAAAAAAAAAAATTTAGTCCTATTTTTAACGTATTACTTCCACAACTTATTGAAACGGCACTGGGTCAAAATTCCAACATCCTGTACCAGCTGTAACATTTATGGGACAGGCCTCAGAAGACACGGACCTTGATCCACTTGAAGTGCACGTATTCCCAATGGCTGTAAGCCACTTCACGCCCTCTCGCAGGCCACATCCCCGGCTGCCTCAGCATCCGGGTGGCAGCCCCGCAGCCACCTACGTGGCCATGCAGACGTGTCCGGAGCCACCCACTCGGGACGGGCGGCAGGACCGGCCCGACAGGGCAGCACCGCCCGGGAGCTTCTGCGGGGCCGCTGTGCTGCCCCTCCGCCGAGGCACCGCGGGCAGTCGGAAACCGGGGCAGCCTCCAGACCCCAACCGGGTGTCCCCAAAGTGCATCCAAAACCCCCAGTGGTGTCCCCAGCGCGGATGCCAGCGCAGGCAGACCCACCAGGGCGGTGTGATCCCGCGGGGCCGAGGGAAAAGGCAGGAGAAGGGAAAAGGCAGGAGAAGGGAAAAGGCCAGGCGGCTTGACAGGGCCTGCAAGGGAACGGAGGGGCTGTCCCACCGCCTCACCCACTAAGCGGGAGATGTGGGTCAGTTATTTTTATTTATCGCCTCGAAGGGGCGAGGAATGGACGGGGGCTCGACAAGAGAGCAGAACGAAAGGCAGATGAGGGTCCCTCCACCGAGCAGAGCGGGACACGACCCCCGAGCAACCAGCCCGAAGAGGGTCACGGGCCCCAGGGAGGGCCCCTACAACTCCCCGGGCCCCCGCGGGTCTCCAGGCCGCGCCGTCCCGCACCCCTTCCACCTCACCTCCACGATGCGAGCGCACTGCGTCCCCTTGCCCGCCCCGGGCCCGCCGAGGACGAAGACGACGACGGGCTTCATGAGGAGAAGGAGGCGGCGGCGTTGCAGCAGCAGGACAGCGGCGGCGGGGCGGCGGCCGTGGGGCGGCCGAGGGGCGGGCGGGGAGCAGCGGGGAGCAGCGGGGCCGAGGCCGGGGCTGTGACCGGGGCTGTGACCGGGGCTGTGGCTGTAGCACCGCCGCCGCCGCCGTCCCCGCGGAGGGAAAGTGCTTCCGGGTCCCGGGCGGGGCGGGGCGGGCACGTGGGCGCGGGGCTGGCGGCGGCGGCTCTGCCGGGACTCACGGTCCCGGACCTCGGCTGGGGAGGGCCAAGGCCGGCGCGGCGCTGCAGCGGGGCCGGGCGTGTCGGTTCACTGCTCACCCCGCCACAGCCCGGCCCGGCATGGCACAGCCCGGCCCGGCCCAGCGGCAGCGGCGGCGCCCCCGCTGCCATGGCAACGCCGCCGCATCGCCGCACTGCGCCTGCGCGCTCCCCGCCCACTCGCATTTTTAAACCCCCTGCGCGCGCGCTGGCGGTTGGTTTCCCCGGGGTGCGCTCTGATTGGCTGAGCGCGTCGTTGCCCGCCGGGCTCCGATTGGGTCTCGGCGGGAGGAGGGGGCGGGACCTGGGCTCTGATTGGGCGGCGCCGAGCGAGGGCCGGCCCGGGGCGCAGAAGGCGCCGGGGCGGGCGGGAGCGGCGGGGCCGCGGTTCGAGTCTGTGGGGCGCTGGTGCCTCTCCTCTGGCACAGCCGCTGCTCCTCCGTCACGGCCGAGCCGGGGGCCGCAGCGGGCAGGCCCCGCGGCCGGCAGAGGGAGAAGAGGACAGTGCAGAGCTGCGGCCCTGCCCGGACCCCGTTCCGCCCTGCCCGGACCTGAGGTACCCGCTCGGCACCGGGAGGGCCCGCAGCGCCCTCGCCCCGCCGGGCACACCGCGCCCGGTGCCCCTCTGCGAGTGCGGCTCTGGGTGTAAAGAGCTAGAGAGGCGGGGGGGAGTGGGTTTCTGCTTCGTGCTTGTCAACAGTGGGGCTTTAAAAAATTTCCTCTTTTACAGACTGAAGTTTGAGGCTTATTTGGGTATTTGCCTATTAATGAGAATTAATTAACTACCGCTGGCAACATGAGAGGGGGCTGAGTTCCTTAGAGGGCTGCCTTAAAAATAAAGTTCTTTCCTGGCAAGTGGAAACGCAGAGGAAACACCTTTGCTTGGCAAAGTTTCATGCTTGAGATAACTACAAAGAGACTTCTTGCTTATTTGTTAAAAGGTATTGGGGTGTTTGCCAAATGATATGGGCTGTTAATTGTTTTGCATGTTACTTTGTTTAGGCACCTCAGAAAAAATCTAATTCTGCTCGTGTAAATAAGTTAATATGATTACATGCTAATATCTTCAGGGCTCTTTGAAGTCTAACTGCAAGTTTTGCACTGTATTATTTGAGTTAAGCCAGAGCTTTATTTCAGAAGTCTTCAAAGTTTAAGTGGTTTGAATGCTCACTTGAAATCCAAAGACTGAAACAGGGCTTTGGGAAGCTGATCTAGTGTTATATTTGCTAAATCAGGTTTTGTGTGCCATGGGAGTTTCTAATTAGTGATAACTCCTTTTTTTCCCTAAACTATATCCAGAGCAGCTTTTCCTTAAGCTTTATCTGCAAACTTGTATTTTGGCCTATACATCTTCTAAGGTTCCACAAAGTAACTGTCAGGTGGACAATAAAAGTTTTGTGTTGACTTTGTAACTCCGACAACTTCATAGGATGAAGTTTCTGCTTTGTTGGCCTGGACTGAAACAAAAAAAGTACCAACAGTTCATGTATCCTGAGCTTGGTTTTCTTACTGTGTCATGCTTTCATTCCTTCTTTTAAACATTGTAAGATAACTGTCTACCTTAATCCTTTTTTTTTTTTTTTTTGTCTCTGTGATATTCCCAGGTTTGTTCCCAAAAGGATGGTCCCTTTCAGTTTCCCTCTGTCCAAGTGTGCACTTTGGGACCCAGTCCCCATGGGCGATGTCATTGGAGCACACATCATCTATTACAGGTATCAATCACCTTTCGGGGAAGCTAAAGGTTAAAATAAATTATGGGTTGTGTGATGCAAAGCCTCACTTTATCCTTTGATTCTGTTGCATGACAAGGCCCAAAGGAAAAGGAAGCAGTGTGTTTGCTATAAGCATATAGGGATTTTCACTGGAGAGATTTGAGTTTCCTTTGCTTTGTGTAACACAGTCCAGTGGCTTGAAGATGCATCAGTCTAAAGTAACTTAAAATTTCTTTCCTTTTTCTTCCCATATGGATAAGTGATTTTTTTAAAAAGAAGCATTAAAAAGATTTTGTGACTTAAACTTGCTTCTTATCTCCATTTAGAAACCCCAGACTATCTCTGGTGGAGAAAACCTTACGCCTTGCCTATCGCCATGCTAAGCAGAATGAAAAGAAATCATTTTCCTGCTTTTTGCTTGGGACCCTGGCAGTAGATGAAGGTAATTCCAAACATGAGGTAGACAGGCAATATTGTTTGGTTGGTTAAGCTGTCATTAAGGAGCCTGAGTTGTTGCCCTTGGACTCTAACTTTATTTATTTATTTTGCAGATGGGGAAGGCATAACGCTAACAATAGACCGCTTTGATCCTGGCCGAGAGGTTGCTGGTGTATCGGGCAAAATTCCAACTGCATCCCTTCCTGGAGACTTTTTGATTCCATGTACAGTTAATGCCTGGGGACCTTGTTCAGATAATATTATAGTGCACAGTGTTGACGATATCAGCTTGGCTTTCAAGGTAGGCAGCTCTTAGGAACTTTTGGGTATCTTAAACAGTGAACTGTCTGCTAGGTGGGATGCTGGAGGATGTACAGGGCTTGATTTCCAATGCAGCAAGGTTATGGCTGAAGCAAGACTGTGTAATTGTGTGAAATGAGCTGCTTGAGTGTCATTGCAAAGTGTATTGGAAACTGTTGAAATCAGTTAGTCCTCACAGGTGTTTAAGGATCACACAGTCTTTAATCTTGGACTACAATCTCGCTGACTGGCAAAAGTTTTTCAGCTGGTCTAACCACCAGAACCAGCAAAACAAAAGTGATAGCAGCAGAGTTACTTTGAGAAAAGAGCTTTCTTTCTTTTTTCCCTCAAAACTGTCATTGATGAGTTGCAGTATTTGGGCAGTTATGGCTGAAGTGTTGCTAGGCAAGTGACTCACTCAAAACGTGTGTAAGTTAGCAGCCATAGCTGAAATGTGTGCCTGTTGCTTCTGTGCTCTGCTGTAGACATGCAATCTACTAAAGACACTTCATATTCCTGTAAACTTTTCACTGTAGCTGTTGTAGTGTGTAGTGTTTTATAATACAAATTAAGCTTGCTTCACATCTGAACTTTCTCATGATGATACATCCAGATGTTAAATTACAAATTTCTTGAATGCAAGTAAGAAAACTTTTACAAATCAGCTTGAGCCTTTTACTTGTCTGTTATTATATTAATTTTTATACAATTGAAGTAACCCCAGGTTTTCTAATACATCATAAGACAATGCTAAGGTGTGCATAGCTAATTTTCAAGTGTGTTCTGCATCATTAATTATATTCAGTAGAGCAGTGAGCTTTGGAGACCTGGGTTAATGGCTTTTTGCATAGTACCTATTGCAATAGTAGCTGTGGTGAATGATCTGAGTTCCTAGTGTAATACATCTCGAATCATGGTAATCATGTGAAAATAATTTAGTGTATTTAACTTTTTTTTTCTCCTTCCTTCTAGGGTCTGCAGCAGAGTCTGTGCAGTAAAGAATCTCTGGATCTTTCTAAACTGCTCACTGTTAGAGCTCACATTGTTTTCACAGAAAACCTGGATAATCTGCATTTTAATTTTCACTGGGCTTCTCTTACTGTGGCGAATATTTTGGAATATGCTCCTGTGAAGTCTGTCCCAATTATTCCAACAGCCTTAGCAAGGAATTTGAACAGTCCTATGAATATTGCACAAGTTCAAGGAACTTACAAATGTGGGTGAGTAACAGGTGGTGCTAAAACTGTCAAACTTGCCTGTCAGTTTGTTGCCTTTCCTAAAGGAGGTAGGTAGGAGAGATCTCAACTTTACTTTGCTTTTTAGTAAAATAACTGGCATAAAAATAACACGTTTTCTGGCCTTGGAAATATATTAAAAGTTATGCACAAGAAACAGGAAATGAGGTGGAGCAAAAGCATTAACTGGTTCAGTAGGGAGTTCTTGCTTTGGCTTCAGTGAAAGGATCTTCCTGCTGGGGCAGGGGAACACACCTCTAATTAACATAATAAATATAAACAGCTTCCAGCTTTTTAAACATCAGTGCTTGCCCTACAATGAAAATCAGATGAATGCAAACCAAAGCTTTTTTTCATTAATTGTGCTACTGAGATGGTATTGGGGAGTCATCATTCTGACTGGTAACTAATTCAGTGGGATGAACTAAGGAGAGATCAGGGAAATAATTTGAAGCAACTGAATGTCATTTTTTTTGGAGAGGGACTTTATGAATGCCTCTCTAAAGGTTACTCTTCAAATTTAACATGATTTGTACTTCTGGGTTTGTTCTGAATACTAATTCTAGTATTCAGTAAAATACTACAAATAGTACTAAATAAATTTTGTCCACGATAACTCTGATACACAGGGAATTGTTGAAAAGCTGGGGAGTTGCTGTAAGTGTGTGGAGTAAGAGCAGTTTTGATTTTTAATTTTTTCTCCTCAAACTTCTTTTCTTACACTATTTTCTAAACCTGTACTTACTTCTTCAGGATTTTTTCTTAAAAACTGCCTTCCAAAATACTAAAAAAACCCCCAACTTTTGCTTTCTTTCAGTTACCTTACTATGGACCAAACACGGAAATTGCTTTTGCTTCTTGAGTCTGATCCCAAGGCTTATGCTCTGCCATTAGTTGGAGTGTAAGTGTTTGTCCAGATTAATACACACATTGATTTAAGATGTATCTGAGGGATTACATAGCAAAAACTTGGCAACAGAACTGTCTCTAATTAGATTTTTTTCTTATTTCTAGTTGGCTGAGTGGAGTTACTCATGTCTGTAGTCCCCAAGTCTGGGCCTGTTGCTTGCGATATTTGTTCAGTTCTTCAATTCAAGAAAGGCAAGTCACTTTTATGGGTGAAACATAGAAGCTATTGGCTCCCTAAAAAAGTGTTCCACAGAAATGCATGACAACATGGGCTCTGCTCAAAGATATTTGAGGAAATTCTGTGATTTATAGGTTGTATAGAGGTAAGGCTGTCTGGCTTGAATATTCTTTTCGGTTTTGGCTTCTGCACAATAATTTTCTGTGACTGAAGTGTTGGAAAGCTGAGCTGATATCTCAAAGTCAGAAGAGGGTAAACATTAATATCATTAAGGTCACTGCATTTTAGTTTAAATAAGAAGCCACAAGCAGGAAACAGTAGTTTAAACAGTGGCAGGGTTTTGGTTTTGAACTTTTCTTAGGGGTATTTTCTTTGAGATAAGTTTTCTTCCTGGTTGTGGCTGACCAACATATTGAAGCATATTGATTTGCAGCCTCTGCTGTCCTGTTATGACTTCCTGTTAAATGTTCAGTTTTTGTAAGTGTGTTTGCATTCTGGGGTATTTTTTCATTGTGATGTTAGTGGGTAATCATTCCTCATTGGCTACATTTTTTCACTTGTAATATTTGCCAAGTTCTATGTGTATGGAAGCTGGGAGAGAGTTCAGGTGTTTTTAGTTTAAAGCTGCAGCTCAGGTAAATGAGACTTTTGAAATATGCTGTGTGCATAAGCACTTCTGATTGACCACACTTGTTTTTTAAATTATGAAATACAACCACGTTTGGTGAACAGATGTGTCTGCAATTACAAAATAGACTTCTTTCCCTTAACAACTGAAATATGTCCAAACACAGATAAGAGACCAATTAGATTATTAGATAGGCAAGTTAGATGCTTGACTCTCATTAACTTTCACTGATTCCATCATGGATTAGGGAGATTTGATGAACCATGCAAACAGCATTGACCTCTGCAGGCTAACTGCCTCATCTGTGCATCATACATTTTTAACTCTTTAAACTGTAAGTATAATTTTGAAGTTGTATGAATGTGCTTTTCAAGCATCCTGTTTCTACTGCTTTTTCTATCACATATATTACTTAATGGGAAAAAAAAAAAACCAAATAAAAAACCCCACAAACAAGCATGTTACAAGTGCTATAAAAACTGTTCTGAAAGTAGTTCTACCTTTTCCTGGAAACACACATTATTGTCATTATCCTTGGACTTGTTTTAAGTGCTGGTTGTTACTCACTATTCTCAACATGCAGAAAAAGACCTTCAATATAATTTTCCTTTAAAAAAAAAAAAAATCTGTTTGCTAATTAATGTTTTTTGAATGTTTAGGGGTAACCGAGTCATGTAGTGTCTTTATAATGCATCTTCAATTAAAAGCTAAAAAGGAAATAAAACATGATATCCTTCTTACAGATGTTTTCTTTTGTGTTATGCTTGAAGACTTCCAGGAATTCATTTAAAGTACTAATTGATCGTAAAGGTTTGGAATCCAAAGGAGATGAATTATTCCCATTTCTCTACTTTTCTTTGGTTCATGCGTCATAAATCCATACAGTCATAAATCCATCTGCACTGTCTGTAGCTCAGCACCACTCAAAATGTGATCCACCAGTTTGCTAATCTGTGTGAAAATCTGCTCACTGTGTTGAAAATCTAAGGGTCTTCTTCCTGTTTAACTTATTTAAAGAGGTGATTTTCTTCTGTTTTAGGGTTTTTTCAGAATCTGGACGTTTTCTTATTGTGCTTTATTCTTTGACACACAAGGAACCAGAGTTTTATGAGTGTGCTCCATGCAGTGGGCAGACTGAGCTGGGGTTTCAGATCTTAACTTGCCATGAAACAGTTCACCTCTTCAAAGTAAGTGTCTTGCTTTCCTACTCACCCAAAACCAAAACAAAACCCAAAAACAAAAAAAGCTCTATAAAGCTGCTTTTTCCCAGTGATTATTGAAAATTCAGTTTGCCCCTCAAATTGAAAAGTTACTTCCAGCACTGCTCACTTTTCTAATAGCATTAAAGATCTGTCTTTTAAATGTTCTGTGCTGTGTTGTGCTTGGTTAGTGTTCCTTCCTGCTAGTGACCTTCTGGCCTTCTGAGCAGAGACTCAGACTTCCTGTAGCATTTGTTAGTCTGGTGTGCTGTGTGCACCTTGGCCACCTCTGACAGCTGCTGTGGGTGATGTTTGCTGGAGAGCAAAGCTGAGTGTCGTGCTTTGCTTGAAGTCGAAAAGGAATTCAGTGGTTACTAATTTCATCAAATTTTATCAATTGCAAATTTTGTCTTTGTACAGAGTAACTCTTTGAAAGAATTTGATGCCATGTCTGGAAGATGGCTAGTAAGGTTTGAAGAAGTTCTAGGAAATCTCAGTTCCTTATGTGTCTTCCAAGGCTTGTGCAGAACCTGAAGTTGAGTTGTTAATTTGCTCAATAAATGCTGCTATGCTCTGTCAGAGCAGCAGTGAGTATAATGTGTGTCCTGTGCTGCCTACACAGTTCTCTTCCCAATTGAATTTCCTTGTTTTCGGGGCTGCCTTCTACCTTTAGCCTAGGGACAGCTTAGCTTTCTGAAGATGACAGATCTCTCCACAGAAGCTCACTGCTGTCTCCAGGAGTTGCCCAGCTGTGGTGTGTGAAACAGTACAGGAACGTTTGCTGTTTCCTGTAGTGGTGGCAGCCCTGGAGGAGTATCTGAGCAGTTACAGTGAGGAAGCATCTGCTCATGGCTATAATTAGCACAACTACTTTACAGAGTAGCAGGGGAGCAGTGTTGAGCAGGAAGGGAAGCTGCCTGCTTCCTTGTAGTGGTTAAAAATTTGAAAGTAGAGCGCAAGCAGCAAATAATCACATAAATGTCCTTAAAGCTGTTTCTGTGGGAGTAGTGCCTCAGTGATTGAAAGTTTGAAGGTTTCGTGCTTCACGAATATGGAACACTTCATTCCAGAATGTTGAACCATCAGACAAGAGCCCTATCCAGTTTGAGTTGAGTGCAGAAAACCAAAATGCAGAAACTGAGTTCTTCAGCAGAATTTGCAAGAAACTACCCATCAAAAGGTAAATCTTTCAGATGCCCTTTATATGCAAAAATGAAGTATTTATTGGATGAAGTTTCTGCTCTCTGTGCTATGTGTCAGTTTAGCTGTGCATACATTTTATTGCATTAAAATGTGTATGTGCTTTTTTTTATTCCTAGAGTTAATTGTTTTTAAGTAAGATGACTGTATTCCAAGAAAAACTACTTGGTACTGGTGGTTGTAATTTATACAGTGGATATTTCTAAAAAGGCTTCCTCACTGATGAAGCTCAGTTCACTTTATAAAGCTTTAAGTGCGATCTGTCCTTTGAAGCAAATCTCTAATTGAAATCTACTTAGGTTGGTAAAAATTCCTTTTTTTCTTCCCACTTTTTAGAGCTCCAAGGCCTGGCTAGGTTGAACCTTAGTGAATTCTAAGAACCTCAGTCAAATCCATCAAATTTTATCTATAAGATAGCCTTTATTTTCCTTCAAATAATGTTACAATCTTCACTGTAGCACCTCCTATCTTTTAAATACAAATCAGTGCTTTGCTGTTAAAATGTCACTTAAAAGGTGTGTTTGTGTGAGGCTGTGAGGAGAAGAGGGTTTGTAGCTCCTTACCCAAAAGCAGCATTTGTATTTTCATTGTTTGATCTTAGAACTGTTTGCTGGGTGAGCTCCTCAGCTAACCAGGGAGAAGATGGATGGTAGCTGCTCCTTGGAAAAATGATGCATTGTAGATGGCACATTGAAAAACATGAAGCTTCATGTTACTGCTGCCAAATCTGACAAGCAAACCTTTTTGCTTTTATTTATTTTGGTTTTAGTTCTCCCCAAGGCTCTTCACCCAGCAAGCTGTCAGCAAGTGATCATGACTCTGGTGTGGAAGATGAGGATTTATCCCCCAGACCAATTCCAAGTCCTCACCCAGTGAGTCAACAGGTAACTAAATGAGTAGTTAGTTGTTCTGGGTATCTCAGATGTGACACTTAGAGCAGCAAAACTCATTGTAAGGGAACTGGACAGTGTAAAGCTTCTCTCTCAAAGTGCTAGCAGGGTAAAACAGTGAAGAAATGCACCATAAGCCCCAACTCCTGCTCTAGTTAACCTGCCATTTTTCCAGGATTCAAGATACTTTAGTTCCTGTACATGCTATGGTTTGGGAACAGAGAGAGTAGTTTCTACTTAGGAATCTCACTGTTGTTGAATGGAAGAGCTGGGGTGTCTGAGACAGAGACAGCAAGCTCTTGTGGTTTTTTATTTCATTTACCCAAAAGATCTGCTGCTCTGTCCTTTTTTTATTGAAGTGTGTACAAATACAATAAATACCAGCCCTTGTAGAGCATAGGTCTAGACGGATGTGATAGTTGTGTATAAAATATGTTCTGTTGCCGCCATCTCCCAGGTCTAAGAATAGTGAGAGGGAACTTATAGTCCATTTCTAGAAGGGGAGTATCCATATTCTGAAATGTGCTCCTGAATTACATGGAGCATTCGTTTGGCAGGCATGGCTGTTGCACTGTATGAAAGCAGTTTTGTCCTCTAAGAATGATTGTAGAGCTCTTGCTGCTTTTTCTGTACCTGGATTCTCCAATCTTTTAGAAATGTGTTTAACGTGTACTTGGTTTGGGGCTGATAATCATCATATATTGATTTTAAATGAAAACATTTATTTTGAGGAAATTCTGCATTCAAAGAGCAGACAATGTTTTAAATTATCATACATGTGTGTAATTGTCCCTTCAGGTTACCAGAATTTTTCCTTCAGTGCCAGAGCTGTCACTTATTTTGGATGGGAGTTTCATAGAATCAGGACAACCATCTAAGCCTGTGGGGACTTCAAATGCTAAAAGTCTACCCACAGGGCCAAATCAGCCTATTAGAAAGAAGTGGTGCATGAGATCTACATGTCACCCCAGCCAGCGCTCTGAAGACAAGCAGAACTTTCCTGCTAATATGGGAAATATGGGAGATCCCTCTTTGAGACGATTACCAAATCCTATAAACCAGAAAATTCCAGCTTCAGTGCCTTGTAGAGGAAATCAAGCTCTACTACAGCAGCAGGTGCAGTGTAAGAAGGTTTGCCCTCAATCAAGAAAAAGTTCAGGATCATCTTCTCCTTCAACACCTTGTAGTGGGCCTTCCCCAGATACATCTGTGCACCACCCTAGAAAGCCATTGGAAAAACTTGTGTTAAATCCTGAAAGTGTCACAGCACAGGGAGAGCCTCCAGTGAGGAGAACATCAATATCTGGTTCCAATCAGCTTCCTGCTGTCACACAGCCAGTCCTCCACAACTCTGCTTTGTCCCCACAGAGCTGCAGTCAACCACCAGACCTGCAGGTGCCGGTTCAAGTGCCACCTTGTTGTCCAGCATGCAGCTGTCAGTGCCCTGCTTCTCTCCACTATAATCCCATAAACTCCTGGCAAGGAGTTGGTAAAATGAGCCCCAAATATGGAGTGGAAATCCAATCGGAGATGGCTCAGCAAAATCCTTGTGCAGTTTTCCATCAAAATATCATTTGCCCAAATGTTTGCTGCAACCCAGGATATGCCACAAGCAGCCCTATAAACATGAAATATCCTGGGAAAACAGGGAGCTGTTCTCTTGACAATGGCTTATCACCTGGAATAAGGATGGCATCAAGTGCAAGCCCCTCAAGTCCGCAGTGCTGTGCAGCCCACTCCCCGTGCCTGCACACGCCTGCTCCTGCAGCAGGATCAGATAATGGAATGATGGGATTATCTCCAGATGCATACAGGCTTCTTACTGAGCAAGACAGACAACTCAAATTACTTCAAGCTCAGGTTTGTGGAAATGTCAGCTTTCTGCTCTCCCCTCTTAGTGAGTATGTTTTGATAGTTCCCTTGCCAAAGGAATTAAATTAACTGTTGTCTATCCATGTTGGAACAAGGGAGCCTGTCATACCAGCTGCAGTCTGGGCATGGAGAGGGGACTCAATTAGCTCTACCAATTGGTGTCCCTTAAAGAAAAATTACTTGACTCACATCTAATTAAATTTTGCATTTATTTTTATGATATTTCCATAACATGAAGGTTTCTTTTTAGTTGACTGTTTGTAATGCAAGCTGATACACTTCCTGTATAAATGTTTTTCTATATACATGCTTGTCTGTGTAAAAAAAAAAAATACTGCATAGGCTATAGGCTTTGGAATTGTTGCAAAGCATACAGATGAAGTATAGGATGTCCTTATATGTTGCTTTTTCCACCTTCAAGCCTGCAGCTTCCTGAGCTGTTGCTTTGAAAACTTCAGTTGTCTGCATCAATTCCTGATTCATCAGGTTTTTGTTGCTGTGCTAGAAAACTGGACTCTGGGGGTCTTGCTGAGTTCTGTTGCCTTACCAGGTTAAGTTTCTTCAAAATACCAGCCCCTTGATTCACCTGCTGGCCCTGTATTTTGCAGGGTGTGATTTGGGGCTGAAGAGTCCAAGTCTAAATTTTGCTGCTAGTGATGAACAATACAAACAGGGAAGCTTGTAGTACTTAAACCAGAAAATTACAACTGGAATATGCTTTTGGTATAGTTCCTGTGTGTAAAATCAAGCTCCCAAAGCATGGCTTGTGCGTGAGGGAAACCCCTCCTTACTGCAGCTTTCACTGTTACTGTATTTCTCCCTGGAGCTGCAAACTAATTGGTGAACAGGGTGGATGAAAATCCTAGAGAGAAGATTGCCTGGCAACCTTAATTTTATCATTTGATTGCTTAGCTTTGTAATTAATACAAAGTTGGTGTAGGGACAGTTGGCATATAAATGCGTGGCTGGTAAATCAGTTAATAGGCTTTGTATGTGAATGAAAGGGGAGGAACACTTCCAGCAAGTGTGGTGCAAATAAGCTTTACCCAAGTTGTCTTGGTGCTGCCTCTGCCAATGTGCTTAAAGATCTTCTGTGCTAGCTCTGCCAGCATCAAAATTGGTGTTTTGATTTATGCTGTGTGCACTGCTGAGACCTGGAAGGTGTTCAGACTGCTGTGGCAGTGCAGCTTGGATCTGAATCCAGATCTCAGCAGAAGCAGATGAATTCACTTTTGCCTGTTAGGGCTCCTATTTGATTGTCCATCCCCTAACTTTGTGCTGCTGTTCCAGATCCAACGCTTGCTGGAAGCGCAGGCTCGCCGGGCGGGTTCCTCGGAGCTGGGAGCCGCCAGCCAGGCTGTGCAGCCCGAGAAGCCAGGGGACCTTGTTTCCATGGAAACACAGACCTCACCGCGATCACACAAGAGCAGAAGTGTGAGCGTTGCCGTGAGCACAGGTAACGCTGCATTCTTTTAAAACTGACTGCCTGGCACCACTTTTTCTGGACGTTTCTGTGGTTTGTTTGGGCATGGAGGAAGTGTGTTGCAGAAATACTGGGCAAACGTGCACCTAGATCCAAAAAAACACCTAAGTTGTTGAGGTGTTATTTGCAAGTTTAGGCTGAAGTTACTTTTGTCTTGGATTGCCATCACTGAAAGAATTCTTTTTCTGATAGCTTTGGAAAGGTGTTCTATTTAAAATCTTGTCTTATTGGAACATAACATAAAAGAAACACATCTTTTTTGATTGAATACACTGTTCTGAAAAGTAATAGCTTCCATGCCAAATAGTGTTCCAATAAATATATTATTGATGTTGTTTGTAAATCATGCACGAAGAGGAGATTGTATTTGCTTTAAGTTAGGCAAGTTATGCAGCTGTATCTGTACAGCTGCATATTAACATATTGGTTCCTGTTAAATCCATGGAAATGTTGTGGTTAGTCTGGAGGAAACTTCGAAACAGGCTCAAGGTCAATGCATTAAAATGATTTAATACAACCATTTCTTTTCATCAAGTATGCTTTGGAAGAAATTATTTGAATGATGTTTTGAATGATGTTTTGGCAACTTTCAGCTGATTTAAATGGTAAATCACTTTTCAAATAGTGAAAGAAACATGAACGGGAGAAAATTATTCCTCTAGCTATATTAAGCCCAAGGGTCTCAGAAGAAAGTAATGACTTTTCCTAAATAGTTAAATGTCTAATTTTGTCCTAGGTGCTAGTTTATTTTGGAATACAGCCTCAGAAAAACAAGGCAACTCCATACCACGAGGGAAAAAAGAAGATGGAGAGATTTCTAAGGAGGACATAAGTATTTCCATTAATGCTGAACAAGATGGAAGTAATACAAGTATTGCTTCTTCCTTAAGGGTGGTTGACATGCCCAGCTTTGTAGAGAGTATTCACCTTGTGGAAGAAGGAACTAATCAGAACACTCCCCAGTAAGTAACCAGAAACACCCTGTGCTCACATAATGGGCTGAAGTACCTTATGTAAGTTATTTCTTCTGTAATATTTTTTTCTTCAGGAGTTATAAATAGTCTGACTTCAGTTGTTGTGTTCTCTCCCTTCTTGATTTTTTAAATTATGCTTTGAATTGTACAGCTCACCAAACACAGTTGCCCTTAGAGTCTGCATTTATCAGCCATGCAGACGTAGCTCCCCTACCTATCAGCAGCAGCTGATGGCAAAAGCCTTGGACTTGCAAAAGCATGCACTGTGCTGGCAGCATTCCTTTTCTTACCTTAAATCCTGAGTGGAAAAGGAGATGCTGCTACAGTCAGTTGTTTTCCTACAGTGGCTTTTCCTTGTCAGCATTCAGAGCCCTTCCAGTTCTGAGGGGCTTGGGATGAGGAGTTCGATTATGTGGCTATTCCCTGAGTTTCTCTTTATTTTATGCCTAATTACTTTGTGTGCAGTGCATGCAGGTACTGACTTCACTGCTGTTAATTGAATTATTTTTAAGCTCAGATTCTTTATAGTGCAGTGACGAATCTCAGACTAATTTGGGAAGTGATTTTAAAAATATTTTTAATTATCTCCATGGATGCTATTTCTACATAGGAATAGCTCAACAATTTAGCACTTTAGTGATATAATATTGTCTTAAGTATAAAAAGCTAGAAGAGAGGGAATACCCTTCCAGTTAAATTAGGTTTCTAAAATATTCATATTGAGAAAGATTATGGCAATTAAGCTATAACTTAACTATTCATAGTCCTTGATTAAAATACTATCTGCAAACATATACTGCTGCCACAAACATGGATCCAGGTCAATCTTACGAATATTGTGTTTTAGGACAATGCCATCTTAAGATTCTCTTCAACTTGGATTCATAAACCTGTAAAATAGCTGTAAAGTATCTTAGAGTAAGAATGTAGAGCATCGCCCAGATTTCTTGGAGGAGGAGGAGGAGGGGAACATTTTTGGGAATGATGAATAATTGCTAGTGTAACAGTAGCTGATAACCTACATTGACTATCTGGTATGTCACGTGGTTTAAATCTTATCGCTTTCAACACAGGCAATTGATCAGTTGAGTTTTGAAATTCCCTTATCTTACACTTGTCTCCTCAGGAGGAGCAGGAAGGAGGGAGGAGGGTCGCTTAAGGATCTTCTTGGGATGATAGTAGCATTGATATGTCTGGTCTCCAAAGGCTTATGCCATGCACACACCAACTGAGGGGGGTGCAGAGCATTGTGTTGTAACTCATTCAGAGTATTTACCCTTTTTACCCTTTATAGCTCTTCTTTCACATCTCTTATTGAAAAATATTTCAACCAGGTGCTTGTTCTCAGTTTGTGGTACTCAGTGTGCATGTGTGTACTTGTAACTGTCTTTGAGAAGTTTTTAAACTGCCACAGGAATCCCATGATAAGTTTTGTACCTTGGTAAAAGCTGCTTTTTCAATGTCATGTGACAGAGAATATGGAAGGTATTTTTTCCTAAAGGCTTGTAACTTTCTTTTCATCTGGTTTAATGTTAAGTCATAGAGTGTCACTGAGTTTTGACTGGTCCAGAGGTGCCATTGCCACCTTCAGATCATCTTTTGAAAAACTAGTCAGGCTGTTGTAGTTGCACACCTGGAGGTGTATTTCCTCAGTCCTCAAATGACTTTTGAAAGAAAGTGACTGCAGAAAGGAGCAAAGCCTCAAGCAGCAAGCAAACTAAACCCTGTTAGGATCTGTTTGCAGTACTTGATTGTTCTCCTTCTCTGATGTTCATGAAAAAATAAAATTACATGTAGTGGTAATGATGCTTTTGCTGTTTCAAGGAAGTATGTAGCTATCTTGGTGTTCTCTTCCAGAACTGGAAACGTTTCCCAAGCACTTGTTGGTGGTTCATCGTTGGAAGAAAGTGTCAGTGTGTCTTTACAGAAAGAGCCATCGGAGGGAGCCAGGAGCCAGGTGGTGGTAACAAGTGAGCAGAGCTCTGAGCCACCCGCCTCGCTGCTGCCTCGGCAGCCCTCAGAGGAGCAGAAGCTTTACCAGGACTTACTGGTAATTCATGCACATTTTATATTCTGCACTGAATGCAAGGCAGAACAGCACCCTGCTGAAGTTGTGATGTGGTATTGGCATGAATGAAAACTGCGTGTGGTTTTCAGATTCACATTGTGCTCTACAGAAGGCTCCAAGTTTGTGGTTCTTCAGGTTTTTTTAAATGTTTAAGTGGTTGTTTTGTACTTCTCTTTCATGCATACACAAAGTACTGTCTATTATCTAATAAATAATAATGCTTTAATTCAAAGACATCAGCTGATAACTTCCCAAATTAGTGGCCTTTAAAATAACACAGCATTTTACCTTCAAGTCCCTTAAAGGGCAGATATTTTAATCTTGAAGAGTATCAGTATGTGATGTGTTTAAATTCAGAACAGACTCTTATAGAAAGCTTGAAGTGTAAGATGTTCCAGTGTTTGACTACACTGCTGTGAGTTTAAGTGATTGCATCTGAACTGAATCTGAATTTTCATTCTTTATCAGAATAAGCTATTAATCCATCAAGTTGTATTTGAAGTTATGTAAGAATAAGTCAGGATTTTGGTATTTGACAGTTCCTGCATGTCATGATGTTTTTGCCATGTGATCTTTTCCGTGCTCCCTTTTTCTGTAGGGCCAAGTAAACCAGCTCTTGAAGTCCTCAGAAGAGCAAGATCCCTTGCCTTTAAAATCAGGATTTGTTAGTGATGATGGTCCTAAGTATCAGGATATTGATGATACAGCAGAAGTGGCTTCGGAGACTGACACAGGAGGGGTGGACAAAGAGACTGTCATTGGTGCCACACTCAAACAGCTGAGGAGTCTTGGAGTGACAGTGGATTCACCTGGCAATATGAAGGAAAATACACACAAAGTGGAGAGTGCCAGGTAAAATACTGGTGGTTTTGAATAGTAATGTGTAGATCCAACTGCAAATGAGGATTTGGGTCACTGAGTCAAGAGAAGACTCTGTTCACTGCCACTGGGATTCGGGTGCAACTTGACCTACATTTCCTGAAAAATTGAAATGCTGGCTCATGGTATGGGCATTTAAAGTGGTTTAAGAGCTCTGCTAGCAAAACTCTGATTATTTAAATATAACACAAGTAGCTCTAGCTGTTAGAGCATCTGGTGATTCTTAAAGCATTGTGCATGCAGTAGCATGCAGTTCCCTAGTATAACAAGGAAGCTTTGGGCAGTTCTTTGGTCTGTGTCAAAGTATTCTGGAGAAACTGGGCTTGGGAGACTGAATATTAAGCAGCTGTGTATTTTGTTGTTGCTTCTTAACCTTTGTCCTGCACTTTACCAGAATATGTGAAATTGTTATTGTGGCTTTGGTATCTAATCAAAACTGGTTCTGTCCTAATTGCTTGTTACTGTGGGGGCTGTGCCTTGAGCAGAGAAAGTGCTGGGGAGGGAAACAGCCTTGTTGAAACAGAGGAAGGAACAGAGAAGTAACTTCTGAAGGAGGGGTTTCAGGCACAGGAATTTACTTGTGTAGCTGTGTAGGCACAGGCTGACTGCCTGGTACAGCTTCACTTTCATCCTTATTGTCTTCTTGATCCTAGGATGTAGCTGTTATGTAAACAAAAAATCTAACCACCTCCTAATTAATCTTCTCTTCAGCCATGTGTCAAAAGCTGTTTCCAGTCATACAGTTTCTAACCTCTCTTCTCTCCTTTTTACTTGTATTTTATTGGGTGTTTTTCTGGAATTTCTGGGCTACCTTCCTGGCTGGATGGTCTATCAGTGTTCTTTTAATGTCAATAACATGCTAATGTGTGAGGCCACAAGGCAAAACTGGAACTCTTGGGGTTTTTTTCTTCAAACTTGGGGAGTGGGGTGGAGTTCTTCCTTCTGCCACTTTCAAGACTGATAAACAATTCTGAGAAAAGGTCCACAGCTCAGCAGAGAAGGAAACAACAGTGCAGCTCCATAGCATAATAAGTAGTTGTTGTTGTTCTGAGCCAGTTTATTCTCCCTTGGCAAACTTCAGAATTTGTGCTCAGTGAAATAGGAAGCCTCTTAATTCTTAATATGAGGAGCTTGGGTTGTGAACTAGTATGTGATGTGTGAACTAAATGCAGTGGTTTACAACTATTACTGGTGTACCAGAGCTTGTTCTTTCAGTCTTTAAACATTTGAGATACATATACAAGAAATTGCTGTCCCAGGCAACAGAACAAATGAACATTTCCCATTTGAAGATACTTCAAAAACTGGAACCTTGTAGGCTTCTGGAAACAGATGCTATGTCAGAGTTTCTGTGAAAATCCTGGAATTACCATGCATTGGGAAAGATGTTCTTGGTCTCAGTCACTGGGCTTGTATTTCTAGCTATAAAGTTTGGGTTGGATGGTAGAATTCAGAGTTGTAGGATCAGACACACATAATGTCACATTCACTGGTGAGAAAAGACCAAGAGCTCAAACCTGCTTTAAAAGCAAAACCAAAACTCTGTAACCTGCTAGAGATGGGTGGCTCTTCATATGAGGGTGCTGTGTGTTGAAGGAGAAGGGAATACCATCCATCCTCTGGCAGGTTTGGATACTGTGGGGGTGAGTAGCTGCTTTTCAGTATGTGCAGATAACATGATCTCAGTCTTGATGGAGCTGTGGTCTTCAGAAGAAAGGAGAAATCAGTACACTGAGCAAAATTGTGAAATTCATGCTTTTCCTGTAATGCTAAGCTCACTTTTTGATGCTTTATTGCAGCATTTTGGCGTGCATAAGTCCGGAAGCAGTGGTGCCTGGATTAAATTCCATGTCACTTGCCAGTGTCAGCATGTGTCCCAACGTTGTTGATCTGAGCATGGAAGCAAATGCTATAGCACTCAAATATCTCAGTGAGAATCAGTTATCCCGACTGTCTCTCAGCCGCTCAGGCCAAAATCCTCCTGCAGATTTCTCCTTCCAAGACATCTTGCAAACAAATATGGACAAGAGCATGGTGGGTCTGAGTTTAATTTCACCCAACAACATGTCCTTTGCAACCAAGAAGTACATGAAGCGATATGGGCTGATACAGGGCAATGACAGCAGTGAAGATGAAGAGGAACTGCAGGCTCAAGATGGCAATTTTGGCACTGGCAAAAGCATGCCAGACAAAAACTGTACCCCTGTGTTGGACAGCTTCAGCCACCAGACTGAATTATCCAAAAGAATGGATGGAAAACCTCCCATTCACCTAAAAAGTCACAGCAGAGAGTTGGCTACTAATGCTTCTCCACCAGAATTAAACAGCCCAGTGTTAAGAAATACTACAAATGAAATTTTTCCTCCCAAAACAGATCAAGCAGATGAAAACTCATTTCAGTTCCTAAAGGATTTAAAATCAAAAACCAGATTGTTACCTGGGAGGGTTGAATTCACTGAACAGCCTGTCAAGAAAGATGAAGGAGATACTCAGGCCTTCTGTGGAAATCTACATACTCCAACTCTTGAAATGTTAAACCAGTCAAACAGCATAAATTCTGTTGGCACCATTCTTGATGTGAAACAGCTCAGGCAATTACCAAAGCTGTTCTGAACATCCCCTGAGATGGCTGCAACCACTGCTTCAAATCAGAGGGACCTCTCTGTAAAAGACTACAGGAAACCACAGATTGAGCTCTCTTTGAAGAGGTCACTCTGTTGTAGCAATGTAAAACTTGCAGAACTGAGTTTTCAGCCCAGCTCAGGGACAGCCACCTCAAAGTGCCTGGCTGAGGCAGTGCTGATCAGCACTGACATATGTGTGCACTTTTGTTTACAAAACTGAAGGTGTGATTTTAAAGCATATTGAAGGTGAATCAACCTGAGCCCAAGATGTACTTTTAATATCATTTTAACAGTGATGATTTCTTATGTGTTCTTCTGTTGACTTTTTAAAAACAGTCTTTTCTGTGTTTGTGCCAACCATGAGCCACTGATAATGTGTGTGGCAGAGCAGGAGTAGCAGAGCTAAAGCACTGATTTCTAGAAGTTTGTTGAAATGGTTGGATTACTGTGTGGGGGTTGTGTCTCTGGGGAAAGGGAAGTATAACTTTGGCTTTACTTTGCATAAAATTATTTTGAATTCAGCCAAATTGGCACATGTAACTGTATCATGAAATCTTTGAAGGAAAGGGGGGAAAGCTGGCACTTTTAAAACTTTTGTGATTGTTTTTTTTCACCTCTGTGTTTTCTATTTATTTAAAATTGCATACTGCTCATAAAGGTCAAAGGTTCCATTAAAAAAATTAATCTTCAGTTGTCTGATGCTGCCTTTATTTAAGACACATGTGGCTTCCCAGTCATTGTTAGAATGGTTAACCTGAAGTTCACTGGTTCAGCTGCTACTGAACTCCTCAAGGATCTGATACTGGGTGGTGGGGTATGCAGAAATAATAATTTACTTTGTTCTGAATTAACACGGAAATATTCTGTCACCAAGCACTAGAGTCTGTTAATGAAGCAGCTCTTTTCCATAACCTTGTGCTGATAATATTGAACAAGGTGAAGAATTTGGCTGGAAGTGGTGATTCATTCCCATTCCTGGTGGGAGGACAGTGGAATGATGGTGGAGCTGTGTGTTTTCTCAGTGGCCTTTTAGTGCATCAGCGTTCTCTAACAGGCTTTGGAACAAACTTTGTTTTAGTGATGGCATTGTCTCAACAGCAGTGCAGCCGGTGCTGCTGACCTTGCCTTTCCTGTTCTGAGTGTTAAACTGGAGATTAAAACACCCCCCACTGAAATCCTGGGCCTTTCCCAGTCAAATCCTAAGGGCTGCAGTGTTAGTTTGTGGTATGTTTAAGTGGGCACTAATTGCTAATTAATTTTTTACAGAATTAGGCTGTGATAAGCCATTTGCCATTTTGAAGCCAGTACAGAGAGAGGAAGGCAGCAGCTGCCTTTAAGCCATGTCAGAATTTCTCTTCTCACGCAGCCTCTTCCATCAACAAGGATATTTGCTTCCTTTCAGGAAAGGTGCTACTTTGCTGTGCTGAAAAATAAAACCTTTCTCAGTCCCTGAATCTCCCCTGGATCAGGCATGAGCTTATTATCTGCCAGCACATTTTCTGCTGAATCAGTCAAAAAATAGTTAATGTTTTTGAACATTCCAGTGAGATGAATGAGGCAATTCATACCTCTGAGCTATTGTTGCAGGGTTTTGTTCTTTGTTTCCTATTGTAAAATGTCTGGAAACACAGGAAGATGACAGTCGTATTGGTTAATATTTTAAAGACTTTCTTCAAATGCTCAAGGGCTAGAAACAATTTGAAAACAAAAGCCAAACTACTTGCACACAGCTCAGGACAAGGGTGTGGTGTTATAATGAGTTACACAAATCGTATACTCCTGGACAGCAACCTCCAAGCAAGCAAAATGTTAATTTACTGGACCGAAACACCAAAAAACACCCTTCCCTTTAAGCAGAATTTTCTTTTCATAGTGTGATGCTGAGTAATTTCAAAATGTCTGGATTTTTTTTTTTTTCCTTGAAGCATCTGCTGCAATTTCAGGCAAAAAAACACAGGGAACTCCAGGTCTGGCTTTATTAACTGAGCACTGGGGCCCAAGCTCTGGAACTGACTCATCAGGCAATGACATGGCTAATGGGGCAACATTAAGGCTTTATTGATTTGGGTTTTCTTTGTTTTATTTTTTTTTTCTTCTATTGTTTCTAGCTATTTTTTATTGTAATTAAGGGAAGGTATTAATAGTGCTAGTTGAAAAGGTGCTGGGCCTGCTCGGAGCATCACTGACCGCTTTACTTTGGATCATTTTGGTTCTCCCCACCCTGACTGAAGGCTTTGATCCCTCTTCACCTGAAGACGTAACAATGCGGGCCGGCGGTGGTTTGAGCACGGCTGGGAATGGCCCCGCCGCGGCCCTGGGTGCTCAGAAGATGCTCGGCTTCCTAATCTCCCCCGCCCAGCCCCGGCTGTTCTATCTTTAACGCTTCCTGTTGGTGAGAGGAGCCGGCTCGAAAATGGTCGTGTTTCCTGGCGGGAGGCACGGCGGGCTCTGCGGCGCGGCGTGACCGTCCCTGCCCCGCCGCCCCACGCAGGCCGCCGGCATCGTGCGGGCTCCTGCCGCCCGGGGACACGGCCCCGGCCCCGGTGGAAACCTCTCCCACGGCCGCCTCCAGAGCGGGAGGCTGAGGGGAAGGAGTGAAAGGAAGAATAACAGCTCCGGCATTTCCCCCTGCGGGAGGGCGCGCAGGTGGCGGGCAGACAATGGCGACCCCCGCGCCCCGGCCCCGCCGCCGCTCCCCTCACGCACGGCAGGTGCGGCCGGGCCCCGCCGCCGCTCCACCCCGGGCCCCGCGCAGGCCCGCGGTGGCCGCCGGGCCCAAGCCCCGCAGAGGGGACCGGGGGTGTCCCGGGAGGGGCTCAGCCCGGCTCCTTTTCCCCCCGCTCCGCGCCGGGGGTGATTTCGTTGATTTTCGGGTTCCCGCGCAGGCCGGGCCCGAGCTGTCCAACACCGCTCCTCACCGCTGCCTTGAGGGCCGCGCTACCTGTGGGTGTCCGGAGGAGCGGATCTGGGACCCTCCAGCCGCTCCTGCCTTCCCCCTCTCCATGCCGGGAGCCTCCGGCATTTCGGAGAGGCTTCCACCCGTCCCGTTGCTTTGCGAGCGCATCGCAGGGTACCGCGACCGCCGCATCGCCCTCCTCCCGTCCCCCGGAGCCGCTCCGGGGCACGGCGGCTCTGGCCAGGCCCGAGGCTCCCGGTCCGCCCGGCCCGAGGGTCCCGGTCCGCCCGGCCCGAGCTCGCCGCAGCCCGGCTGAGCCCCTTCCCCGACGGGGAGCGCAGCCGGCCCCGGGCTCCGGCCCCCACGGCGTTCCCAGCCCCGCTGGATGTCCCGCGCTGCTGCGGCACGACCCAGGTCCCTTTTCTCCCTTCCCCAAGCCCCTGTCCTCCAGGGTCCTCCGCTCGCATCCCAGATTCCTCGAGGGCGAGAGGTGCCGGCTCGGTACCCGCTCGGCTCACAGTCCCCAGCATCCCCCAGCTCGGCAAGGATGCTCGGCCTCTTCCCACCCCAGAACGGGAGACGAGACAGGGAGCTCGCCACAATTCAGCCCTTCAGCAAAAATGCACGGTGTGGGGGGAGGAAGGCTGGGGGATAGGGCCGCTTTTCACCAAAACATCTCCTCTCGATGTGCTTTATTTACCTCCTCTTGTCCCAAAGCAGCCCACACCCCTTCCCCCTCTCTCAACATCTCCAACAATTTATTTTGGCTCATTAAATTTAATTAAGAACGGAGTAGGTGTTCCACATTCAAAAATTAAAAAAAAAAAAAAAAACACCAAACCAGGGGCATAATAACCTCCAAGAGGACTAAAATAAAGAATCGCTATTCAAATGCGGGCAGCCACAGTGCAATTTTTTATTACTCTTTTTTTTTTTTTTTTTTTTTTCCTTTTTTTTTTTTTTTTTTTTTTTTGCAGTGTCTTTTTAAGAGCATCTAAGCACACACACATAAAAAGCTAGAAGGCATGCATTCCGGAGTTATTCCTATGCATATCCCTGCAATAATTTTCCGCTTTCCTTCGATAAAATTGCCAAATAATAATGAATCATTTCATAAATAATGGGTTTAGAAGCTTATCAGGGCAGGCGGGCCACTGCTGGGGTTTTATCTCTCTCGGCCACATTGCAGTAGTGTTCCGCTCTCCATACTAAATAGGAAACTGGACGTGATGTGGAATTAGAGCCTACCCAGCTGAAGCCACCCAACACTTACTACAAATATAGCCGCGATGCGTAGGCCACAAAATGGCTCCACTCACTTTTCCCAATGAAAAGCAAATGGTGAGTAAAGAGGAATCGGCTCTGCAGAGGGCTGGGCACTGGGGGCGGCTGGATGCGATTTTGGGGGGCTCCGGAGGGCAGCGAGTGGGCTTTGGGGGGCTTCTGTCCCCCAAAGAGAGACAGGCGAGCAGGGAAAAAAACACAGAATCTTTTCCGCAGTTGGGTTTAATCTTTTTTATTCTTTGATGCGGGGTGGGTGAGGAGGAGAATACGCTTTCCCCTTTGAAACTGTGGGGTGCGGCACCCCCACCGCCCCGGGACCCTCGGGCTGCGGCTGCGACTGGGACGGGCTGGGGGGCGCTGGGGGCGAAGCGCCGTCAGGGCCGGGATCCCCCAGCCTCTCCCCAGGGACAAACACCAGGACACGGCCCGGCCGACGGCCAGAACCTGAGCGCTTCTCCCCGAGAGGGGGGTCCCCGATATCCCGCTGCCTCCCGCCCCTTCTCTTTGGGGCGATTTCCCTACAAAGAGCCGGCGGGAGAGGTGCGCTTTTGGGTTGGAAATTTCCTGCCGATCGGCTGCTGGAAAACAAAAGGATTTTTCGGAGCAGAAAGCGGCGGGCGGGGATTTAATGCCCCCCTCCATTTTTTTCTAAACGAAACCACCCTAATTTAAGGCAAAATACTGCTGCTATCTTTGCGGTTTTGTATATTTCGTTTTTTAACGAATGCGGGAACAGACGCCATCGGGATTATTTCTTTTTTTACGAAGGCGAAAACCTAATTTTTCGTAATTTCGTTGGCGGGGTGAACCGGCCTCGCCTTCCTGTCGCTGGGCGGCGGGGAGCGGGCTCCCTCCGCCGCCGGCCCGGTGCCGGCTGTCGCGGTTCCTCGGCCGGGAGCGCGGCCGGTTACCGGCACCTTGAGGAATTTAATTTGCCCCTTTAGGAATTAAATTTTCCAGCCAGACGTGGGAGAAACGCCGCCGCCGCTTCGTGCGAGCCCATCGGGAGAAAAACAACCCCGCGTCCGGCCCCGTCTGTGATTTCCTCCCGGGAAGACCGGGCTTGCAATGTGTCCAAAAAACCGCCCAATTCGCCCCAAATGTAGGGCGCTTTTTTTCACGCCTTTTTTTCTCTGTTTATTTTTTTTTCCACGCCAGGCCATGGCCGTCGCTCGCTGTGGCCCCGTGTGAGAGGCGGCGGCTCCCGGTGGCGGCGGGGGGGACCCGGGGGTGGCCGCTGTCCCCTATCACAGGGGCCTCCCCGGGGTGCTGTCCCCTCCTTCCCTCTCCCCTGCACATTTTTCCCTCCACTGATCTCTGGCAATCCGGACCCACGAGATCCACCCTCTCCTTTTTTTTTTTTTTCTCCCCCCCTTCTCTTCCTCCCAGGATTTAGCAGTTTTATCCCGATGCGGGTGTCCTTCCTCTCTGTAAAGTCGTAAGTACCTTGAGGTGGGAGGAGTAAATTCAGCCTGACACTGAGAGCGCTTTTGTTGAAACAGGAGAGACTTGCGGTGTCCCTACTTAAATATGACACATGTGAGTAATCTCTTCCTATACAATATCGGAATAGGCAATTAGATTTTTCTTTCTAGAGGGCTGGCGGTAAGGGGGTTGGAGGGAAGGCAGAGAACTTGTGCTTTAGGTTGGGTGGTCGTATTCTTTTTTATTTTATTTTCCAGCGAGATAGTGAGATATGGCCAAAAAAAAAAGGGGGGGGGGGGTGGTTTCCTCGCGACTCAGCCTATCAGAAACGAAAAAAAAATTACCCGAGGCAAAGGAGCGAGAAGGGTGGGTGGCAGCTCTCTGCTCCGTGAAGCTCCTTATTTATATGGAAAAGAATAACCAATCAACCAAACAAAAATAATCTAAAAACGAACGAGGGGATATGTGGGAGATAAAGCGTAGAAATAACCGCGATATCGCCGTCTGCCCTCGGGGCGAGGTGCCCTGTCGCGACAGCATTTGTTCTGTGGGAGAAGGGGGACAATGCTGTGTGCGGCCGCGGCCGGGCCCCTTCCTCCTTCCTGCGGCAGCGAATGCGCGGGGGGATTGGCTCCGTTAGGGGCTGGTTTAACCCCCTCGCCCCCAAAAAGTGGTTTCAGGTATTATTTCGATAGTTTATAAATAAAAATAAAAAATAACCATGGGAGGAGATGCGAGGCTAAGGTCTCTGCAGGCAGGCCGGGCCGCGACTGGGCTGTCTCCGCAGGGCAGCAAACATCTCCGGGGACCCCAAAATGGGGAGAAATACCCCCCAAAAAAGCAGGCGTGCTTGCTGAGCCTTTCCGTAATTTGGCCGCATAATTTAACCCTCAGCCTTGGCGGCGCTCCGGGCGCTGCCCCAGCCCCGCTCGCCGCTCCGGCCGCCCCGACGGTGCCGATGTGAATCCCCGCGGGGCGCCGGGAGCCTCGGGGGAGCGCGGCCCGTCCCCGCCGTGGGCACCGGGGAGCTGCCAGACGTCAAAGCGCGGCTCCGCCAGGCCCCCTGACGTCACGGCAGGGCCGGGGTGGACCCACAGACCCCCCCACCCCGGCCCGCCAGCAAACTCGGAACGATTTGGGGTGATCAGCAACTCCCCCGTTCCTCACCGACGAGGTCTAAGCCCCGAAGCGGCTCCCTCCCGTCGGGGCGGCGGAGGGGTGAAGCCCCCCCGGGGGGCCGCCCCTGAGCGCTGCCTCTCTCCGCAGGACGATGGACAGGCCGCCCGCCCCGCCGCCCCCCAGTGACCCCCGCGATGCCCGCCCCGCCCGGCGGCACGACTCGGAAGCGGAGACCACGAGCGAGCCGGAGAGCAGCCGCGGGGGCATGGAGGCGCCGGCGGACCCCCAGCTGCTGCTCAACGGGGCGGCCAAGGAGGCGGGCCGGCCCTCCCCCGGGCCCCCCGCCGCCCCTGTGCCCGTCATCGAGCTGGTGCGCCGGGGGGGCTCCCTGGACATAAAAAGCCGTGAGGCGGCGGGGGAGGCGATGCAGAGAGCGCCGGGAGCCGAGCCGTGCCGCGCCGCCGAGGCCGCCTGCGAGGCCCGCATGGTGCAGCTGAGCCCCCCCGCGCTCCCGCTGCAGCCCCACGGCAGGGCCATGCTCTACAACCTGGGCCAGCCGCTGGCCACCATCAACAGGTCCGTGTCTCCCCTGTCCCACCCCATCCCGTCCCATCCCATCCCGGAGCGGCTCTCCCGGGGGATCCCGCTCGGTGGCGGGGCGGCGGGAGGCGCGGGGTGGAGATGCGGGGGCAGAAGCAGCAGCATCCCTTCCTCCGTGCGGGGCTCGTGGCTTAGGCAGCGCGGGTTTGGGCGCAACTTTGCAAAGAGAGAAAGGGAAAAGGTGGGGGGAAAGGTAAAAAAAGAAATGAAAACTCGTTCCTCGAAGGTAAAATATTTACGGTGGTGAAGTCCCGGGCAGAGAGAAGGGGTCCGTCAGTAAACGGACGAGAACCCGTTTAGCCCTTCGGAGCTCCCAGGGCTCTCTCTGTTCTCCGACGAGTCCCGCAAATTAGAGAAAGGCACAGCAGACGCTCTGACAGGGGCTGAGCCGGCCCGGGGCTGCGCGGGGACGGACCCCCGTCCCTTCCGAGGGGATGCTGCGGTGCGAACCCGGCCCGGCTGGACGTGCGTGTCCGCCTGCGGGGGAGCGCAAAGCCGCTGGAATGGGGTGGATTTTGCCCTAAGCCGCAGGCCTGGACTCCCCACTCCTCTGACATCCCCCTGCCCACGCCGGGCTGCCGTCCCTCTCTGCGTGTCCCCGGCTGGCCGCGTGTGGTGTCACCGCACGACCCCGGGCTCGGCTTCGTGAGCCGTGAGCTCGCCCGGAGGTCACGGAGCAGCTCCGCTTCCCGCCGGCCCCGAACGCTCCCCCCACCGCGGGGCCGGGCCGGGGGGATGTCGGTGTGTCCTCACGGCCTCTCTGCCTTTCTTTGCAGCGGCTTTTTCGGCGAACCGGATTCCTTCTCCATGTACGGCAGCAACCGGGTGAAGCGGAGACCCTCTCCATACGAGATGGAGATCACCGACGGTGAGAGAATTTCGCCCCTGCGCCGCCTCCTGGGGGGGTGGGGGTGTCTCCATCTGCTGAGGGGGGCAAGTCCCTGCACTACGCCACACTCCGGCACTAAACCCCCAAATAATAAAAGGGCTGAACCCCCAAAGCCCCCAAGACTCGAGTAGCGTGCCCAGGGAGTCAGGGTGGCTCTCCGGTAAGAGTAGCCCACAGCGGACCCCAGCAGCGTGCTCGGTGAGTTTGCCTTCACCCAGCACCCAGCGGAGCAGTTCAGCCTGTGGCTAGTTACATCTCTATTCTGCAAATCGCTTAGAGATTAAATCCGAAAGAAGACAATAAATTTACGTCTTTGTTGAAGTGCAGATCAGGGCCATCGCAGTGAGATGTTGCGTCCGTAAACCCTTCCAGCCAGGAGACGTTCGCACTGCAGACCACAGCCTTGGGCAGAAAGGACAACCTGCCTTTAAAGCGCAGGGGCAGAGAGCTAACACCGTGCTGAGGTCTGCAGAGGCGCAGTCCCTTAATCCGGTGTACATCCACACACTGCTCCCGTCTGCCGTGGAGAAACAGCCCGTGGCAGAGCCTGGGAGGAGATGTGGAAGGAGACATTCTGGTGTTTCAGCAGAGATCCCGGGTGCAGGCATCCCTGCTGGAGCTGCAGGATGATTTCAGAGAATGGAAGGCAGGGAGAGGGCAGGGCAGGATCTGTGGGATGCTGCGTGCAAGGGGATGTTTGCCCCCAGGATGCTGCCCACGCACAGGGATACTTGCAAGAATAATTTACACGTGGAAGGCCACCCTGTTTATCTCTGGAGTTATTAGCCCGTACGCATGAGGGTCATTGAAATGGGTTTTCTCTTTAGCAATTGTAAACACTGTATTTCAATTGCTGGACTATTAATTTTCCTCCTTTCCAGCTAGCTGTCCCTTTTCTTCTACCCAGCTAATCTAAGATCAAATCATAACCCGCATCAGTCTAAAATAATATATCCCAAAATGACGGGCTCAGGGTATTATCTGCATTCATCAGCCCTTCTCTCCCCACTCTCTGCCCTCCCGGTCCTTTCAGACTGCAGCCCCGTGGGACAGGGGCTGTCACAGCCCCAGCACAAGAAGGGCTTTTTGTCTGGGTTTTGATTCCGAGGCTTAGCAGTTACGGGGAGAAGTCCATCAAATCTCGGTGTCTGACTAAATCTTTGCACTTGCTATTAAATTAGGTATTAAGGATTACAGAAATACTTGGTTGTAAACCAAGTTTTTGAGCAGCAGCGAGTTTTTGAGTTTTGGTTTGATGCAGGTGTACAGATTGGGCCCGATCCTGCAGGTCTTGGTTCATGTTAATTTCCAAGACTGGACTCAACATTTTTTTGGGGAAAAAAAGGTATCAGGTTGTGTTGTCTAAACAGGAGCAATTTGTAGGGATGTACATCCCATGCTGAGGTATCTGTGTGGTTTGAGAGGCTTTGCTTATTGCTCTGATTGTCACCTGCTGGGTGACATCCACAGCACACAGGAGCTTCACTCTTGAGGGTCCTCAGCCCTTGGGATCTGCAGAAGGGCAGGACAGTTTTGCCAGACTTTGTGCTTGTGGTTTTTTTCTTTAAGAAAATGAGTGGTGTGGTTTTTGCAAGTGTTTCTTTATCTATTTTATGGATTTTTTTTTCCATTTAATATGTCCTTTAAAACTAGCCAGAAGTGAAGATAAAAATGCAAAAAAGTATCTCTAAAAAAGTATATCCTGGAACTTTGGAAGATCATCTTTTTATTAATTTTCCTCAGATTTCTCATTACAATTAAAAAAGCATCAGTCAATCCATTAGAACAAAATCCAGGCAAAAATTCTCATCTGATTGCTTGAATTAATTATGAGGCAAGTTTCTTTATGAGAAATACATTTTCTATTATAATACAGCTATGGGGCATTTTAATTTTCTCCATTGCTTGACACATTCTGGCCAAAACCTGATCTCTTTCTAAAAGATATGTTTAATTCAGTTGGTGCAGGAATCAAGAATTTGAGAGGTGTCAGAATTTGTTTTATATACTGAAGCTTGATTTGGGTGCCCCTGGATGAAAATGAACTGGGTTTTTTTTTTTTTATGATTTCTGACCTATTTATGAACAGATGTCTTTTAGTCATCAACTTTCAGTGAACAGAGACACACATTTGAAGCCTGTGAAGACTGAAAGTCTCTTAAGTTTTGGTTTTTTTTAATGAGCAGTATCCAAGATGGGGTTATTTCTCATACCCTTATGGGAGGAAATAATTTTTAAGCTGCATTTCTCTCTGGATTCAACACCAGTTACTTTGTCTTGTCTGGAAAGAGCAGTGAAGTGTTAAAAATGTCATATTATTGTAGTAGGATGTAGCACATTCTTCACTGCTTAATTAGTAGTGCTGCTGAGGTCCCTCTGGTCCCTGCCACCTTCCCCACAATCCTGTGGCATGGCAGGCTGTGCACATCAGGGGCAAGAAACCTTCCCTTTGCATGAGCTCTTGCACATTAATTCCTACAAAGGCATTAGGTGCTGTTTGGGGGTGAAGACTGCCTTTATTAAAGCATCACACTGGAGTCTTAGAGGTCATAGAGGTGTTTGTCATTTCTACATCCCCACCTTATCCCAGGGACTCTTTGTGATTTTGGGGGACTCCCAGCTCTGAGCACACCGTGAGGAGGAGTGAGTTGAGTGGCTGCTCACACGCTGCAGAAGGTGGCAGCTTTAATCTGGCTGCTTGGGAGTGTGTCCCCATGCAAACCCTGCAGTGCAGGGTATCCTGTGTGATGTGCTGGGTGTGATGAAGGAACTCAGTTTCCCCTGAACAGAGGAAAGTGTGACAAGCTGGAACAAGGGATTCCACTTCTCCTGTTGTGCCAGGTGGGACCTGGAGGTACAGCCTGTCTAGGATACTTATAAAAAGTCACACCTGACTGGGTCCTCTGCCACAGTCAAGGCAGTCAGGAGTTTTACTAGATAAGAATAAAGGTGTTTAAATGTGCCCCGGGGCTCTGGTTTCACTGGGTGATGTCAGAGCTGTGGCTTAAACTGCTCACCAAGGCCAGGGACTTGTTCCCACCAGGAGGGAGAAGTTAAGGAGGTGTCTCAGAGTGGGAATACACTCTATGGGGATGGGAATTCCACAGTTCTTGGGTGTAAGACTCACTGAAGTGTTACCTGCAAGTCTTTGCTTCCCACTCTGTGATGATTTTCATTGTATGTGATGCTTCCTATCCCACGGGAGTTTCTGCTGGGGTCATTCTTCCAGATTTTCATGAGATTGATGTGACCTTCCATCGTTGATGTCTCCTGGAGGAGATGATGGAAAGGATGTAATTATGAAAGCATCTTAGGGTAGTGTCCCTTATGTAAGCTGGTTTCCATGGACCCAAGGACCTGGAATCCTGATTTACATCCCTGCTGCTCCTGCAGCCCTGTACTTTTCAGTGGATGTGCTTTTGGGTCCCTTCTAGCACAGAGGCAAAGCTTTTCTCATGCCACCAGGAGTTACGCTGATGTGCTGAAAGGAGAATTGGTGTGTTTTGTGCCTTCATCCTGTGTAGCATCCCCTGTCAGAAACATGGCTGTAAAATTTTAGGGGTTTAATTAGAGGTTACATGTAATTAGGCCAAATGGACACCTCCAGCAATTTGGAGTCCCTTCTCCAATTAGCGTCAGAGGGAGTTTTTGCCCTGTGGCAGAGATGTGTGGAGAGAGCAGGCAGCCCTCAGGTCAGCTGTGGAACTGTTCCATCGTCACCTGTGGTCACCCTTCTGGCAGGACACTGCCTTCACTCTGTGGCTCACATTGCTACCAGTCCTCATTGCTCACGTGTGTGTGTGAAGAACAGATTGTATCTGTTTTGAGATACCTGTATTAAACAGGCTGAACTGAGCCAGCTGGGAAATTCATCATTGGATTGTTTCCATTTATTTCAGTGCATTTTGAATACCTGACAAGCCAGATTGACACAGTTCTTGATTCATTTGCTAGAGGAAGAGGCAGGAGTGTTTGGAAGTATTGGCCATCTGACTTCAAGGCCAATCCCATTGCCCTGTTTCCCTCAGAGGGCTGCTGGCAACCCTGTGGTCTCTGTCAGCAGGGAAGACCTCTGGATCTCAGAGCTGTCAAAGCCTCTGCTCAAGTTAACTCCCTCCTGTCCCAGTGGTGTGCCCTTTAGACAATTTTTGGGATAGAAAATAAAGCCATCTAGTGATAGAAACTTTTAATAGGACCATTGTTGCTGAATTACCCTTACTGATCAGTTGAGATACCCTAAAATTATAGCAGCCTTCTTCACACGTATCATGACCTTGGAGAGGTAAATTTAGATATTTGAGGATCCAAAGAGATGCAACTCAATTTTTGCCTTTCAGTGGATTGAACAGAAGCTATGGCTTTCTCAACTCTTGGGGTCAGCTTCCAGCTAGCTGGAAACCCTTGTTTCACTGCCCAGCTGATTAAACCTCACTAAAATTAATCCGTTAGTTAATTTACAAAACAGGGACCTTTTCAGCAAAGCAATACCTGGCCTGTTGAGCCCTGCTCCTAATTCTGTGTGCTTGGAATTGCAGGTCCTCACACGAAAGTGGTCCGTCGCATTTTCACCAACAGCCGGGAGAGATGGAGACAGCAGAACGTCAACGGGGCCTTCGCAGAGCTGCGCAAGCTCATCCCCACCCACCCGCCCGACAAAAAACTCAGCAAGAACGAGATTTTGCGCCTGGCTATGAAATACATCAACTTCCTGGCCAAGCTGCTCAACGACCAGGAGGAAGAAGGAAACCAAAGGGGCAAAGTGAACAAAGACTCGGGGATAGTCCAGGAAGACCTCCTGCAGGACATGTTGTCTCCCAACTCTAGCTGTGGCAGCTCTTTGGACGGAGCGGCGAGCCCGGACAGCTTCACGGAAGAGCACGAGGCGCTGGATTCCAAGCACACGCGGAGCCTGCACCACGCCATCCTCCCCGTAGAAGGCAACGCGCAGCGGTGATGACCCTCACACTGCTCCCGAGAGGCCAGGCCTGGCTGTGCAGCTGCTGGAACTTGTGCTTGTGGGATTTGTGACTCTGCCTTTCCCTGGGAGCTCGGGCTGCCCGCTCTCCCCAGCCTGGGGCGGAGCGGCCGGAGCACTGGCTGAGGACAAGACCAACCCAGACGGACGTTCGGGGTTTAGGTACGCGACCGTACAAAGAAGAAAAGCATTGAAGTCATCTTCGTTGTACAGAACTGCTCGGGATGGGACTCCGCAGAGGGGAAGGAGACGTGGCTGGTGCCTCTCCAGCATTTAGAGGGTTTTCAGACCACTTGGTGACCGTCTCTTTTCAAACAATCGTCTGGGGGAGACGTGGAACTCCTCTTTCACCGCCGACGGAGGCCACCGGCGCTTTCCAGCTCCACGTGGTGCTGGAAACTGCTGCATCACGCCAGCGCTGCAGCACTTCTCCAGCCTGTGGCATATCCAGCTGGTCTGAGCAGGAGCTTGGCCACATGTTCCTGTTGTCCGAGAGCTTTTGACTGTATCTTTTTGAAGAGGTGAAAAAATACCCTCAGCAAATGAACTATTAAAAGGATTTAGATGATTTCTTTTTCTCTCCTTTTTGCTTTTCTTTTCTTTCCTTTTTTATTTTTTTCCCTTCCCATTGCTTCCTTTCCCTTCTATCTGATTTTGGATTGTTTGGGCTTGTTGTATTTATGACACGGGATTAGTTCTGTTTAACACTGTCATGCAGTATCCACTGAATGAAAAGGTACATAGGTGTTTTCTGCCACCCTCCCAGTCCCTCATCCTTCTGCTGGTAACACTCAGCAGGTGATTTTCAAGCCTGCTGTGGTCTCCTAGAGTTTTTCCAGTGGTTTCTGTAGGGCCAGAGCTTCTCTCAAGAAAGATGAATTTCAGAGTTGGTAAGGGAAGAAAATATTTACTAGTGAAGTATCTCCTTGGATTGGGGGATTTTTAAATTCAAAAAAGCAAAAAAAAAAAAAAAAAGGGGCAAAAGGAGTCAATGTTGTATCAACAGTGTGCGTGTACATAGGGTTATAAAAAGGTTTTTTAATGGTATGCTTTGAATTTTTGGTTTTATTGTGTGAAAATGGTGGTTCAGATGTGCCAATGCCCACAGTGTGGACAACAATGCTGGATTTATTCTAGTGTTAGGAGGGTCCTCGCCTGTTGAGGCTGGAAGGAGTCTACAGCCTCTCTGAATCTTGTGGGGAAGCAGTAAAAGCAGTGCTGGGATTAGCCCCCATTCCTGAGTGCTCAAATTGCTGCAGAACTGGGCTCTATGACTGAGCTGATCCTCTGATTCTGCTGCCCCCCAGGAGGATATTTGGGAAACAGGGGAGCAGGAGGCTGCTGCTCTGGTGGCTGGGAGCTGAGAACCCCCTGTCCCATCACCGCTGCATCAGGCCCATCCCTCACCAACCCATCTCCTGATGGGGCATTTGCCCCAAACCCATCCTTTCCCCCTCTGCAGAGATGTCAAGGCACAGAAATCTCTACCATATACAGTAGAAAAAAAAACCCCAAACCCACACACAAACATCCTTTGGAAGGGAATAAATCTTTTTGAGTGGGGACGTCTTCCACCACACTCGTGACTTCCCAAGGATGCTGAGGTACAAGGGAACACAGAGAATTTGAGTGGGTGTCTGCAAGCCCATCCAGGCTTAATTCAGAGCCGTGTCATTTCCATCCCTGCTTGGTTTTGATACCTCTTTGTAAATAATAGGTAAAGTCTGGAGTGTGGCTTGGCACGTTAGGCAGAATTAATTGCCTGGGAAGGGATCCTGGCCCATGCATGGATTTCCAGCATAGCCCCCAAATTCTTGGAAAGCACCATTGGGAAATGGTCTTAAATTGGGTAAAAGGAGGAAAACCCTCAGGTCTGGATTGTGCATGGGGGTTTTTACTAGAGGGGGTTACCTGCAGGGCTGGACCAGGGAAGGTTCTGGTGCATGAGGAAGCGGCACTGAGGAAGAGGTTTGGACTGGTACTGGTGCCAGGGGTAGGACAGGCAAGCAGGGCTGGGCTGCCAGGGGGCCCTCGGGGAAGGGAGGGGGATGCTGTCACACAGATAAAGCCGTTCCTGGTTCCCAAATAACCCTGGGTGGGCTATGTGGGGGTTTTACACAAGAAAAAAAAAAATTCACCAATACTCAGAAATCCCTCATTCCACACAAATCCATCACTTCTTGTTTATATCTTCTCGGTAGCTGAGCAGTCGGGAAAATGGTACAACCTTGGCAGCACCCCCAAACGCCCCCAGGCACACGTGCTCCTGCAGGGAGTGCCCTAGGTCTCCCGGGGTATGTACAGTTGTACTTTAATTGTGATTTGAATGGTACATTTCCTCTGCCCACCTCTCCTCCTGCCTGCTTCACCTCTCACTGTGAGGGCCATCACCCCCCATCCCCGTTGGAAACAGCGCTCTGGGGCAGTGTCGTACTGTGTGAGTGAATTCCTGCCTTACGAATTTTGGTTTTTTCAGCTCCGCCCCTTTCTCTGCCACCCTCCCCTTGGATTTCTGCATTTTTTCTGCAGAAATGAAGTAACCAGACCTGGTACCCTGAGTCTCAACCCACTGTGGATGTGCTACTTAGAAAACACATTTGTTGTAATGTGTGTGTATATATAAATATATATATATAATGAATATATCAAGAATATTTCTAAATAAAGTTTTACAAAGCAGCCTCCACTCGCTGTCTGCCTCTGTCCCACCTCGCCACTTGAACCCATCACTACACTGGCATTTCATCCCTGAGTGTTGCAGGGTGACGATGCCAGGGTGGCCCATTCCCAGACAGCCCAAGACCTAAACAGGCAGCAAAAAACGTTGCAAAAGGATCTGCTTTTTTTTTTTTTTTTTTTTTCTCTTGCTTGACTCACACCGTCCCGCCTGGGCTGGGCTTCTGCAGAGAGAGCGGGCGGGAGGAAGAGCACGCAGGGCCGGCAGGAAGGAAGGCGGGCGATGAAGCAATGCCCCGCCGCAGCCGAGCGTTACCAGCCGCCCCCACCTTACCCCCAGCGTCCCCCAAAGCCTCCAGTGGCCTTTTCCCTTCTTTTGGCGAGGCTGACTGTGCAAGGAAGGGGCTGTTGGGGGCCACTCTACTTCCCTTCGCACCATGGCAGGCATTCGGCCATGATTTAACGGGCAGTGAGACTAATTCCTCTTTTTTTTTTGGAGAGAAATTATCACAGCCACGTGCACGAGTGCTTTTAAAAATATACAGCATTAATTAGGGAGTGTTTGCAGGCTAAGTGGTCCATTGAACACGTGTGCTTACATATATATATATATTTTATATCCATACCCACAGCACCATGCTGCTGATGGTGGCTGATGCCGCACTGAGCACGGAGCAGATGAGCAGGAACGGTACCACAAATATTTTCTTGTCTTTAATTTCCATGAATCCCCGAGCTGCCTATTTAAACAAACACTTTAGAGCATCCCTTGCTTTTTTAAAGCCTGCGCCCCCAAAAGCTTAGCTGCTAACCCCTCCTCCCCAGCAGCCAGGTAGCCAACGCTTGCTTTGAAGGTTTCTGGGTGAAATTTCCCCCCAGATGGAAGAGGGGACCCTTTATCAGGCTCCAGCCTGGGGGTGTAGGGAGCCCTATCCAGGCACAGCTGCAGATGAGGGACATGGGGGTCCCCTCCACGGCCAGGCTGAGCAAAGCCCCTGCAGCCAGGACTGGGCTGGTTCCACCCCAGGCACTGGGACAAGGCGTGGGGCAGGTGTGGGGCAGTGTGTGGATGCTGGAGTTTATCTGGAGCTGGGAGATCATGGCTGTACATCTGGCTTAAGCCCTGTCTCCCATCCTGCTGCCAGCCCAGCAAGAGCTGATAGCTCACCCCCCAGTTATCTCTGCCTCCCACCTCCTGCCTCTCTCCCTCCCTCCTTTCACTGCCAGGACAATTCTCCTTTCACCTCCCCCTTCTGCTTTTTTGCTTTCTACAAACAAAACGTCCTCAATGGCCACAAGTCTTTTGCAACCAGCAAAGGAAAGAACGTCCTTAAGGGAAAAGCACCTGCCAGGTGAAGGTTTCAAACCACTCCATGTATATTCAGAGGTTCTGTACCCTATGGGATGGGCTGAGAGGCTCCCAATGCCACCTGCTCCATGGTGGGAGGGTCAATGTGCTTCACTCCTGACTGATCTTGCTGGTGGGTAGACCCTGGGTGCTGATGTGATGGGACAGGCTCCAGGGGTTGCGTCCCTAGGTAGTGGCTTCATGCTGGCCATGGTGTAAAGAGCATCCTTCTTCCAGCATCTTCTTCTCCAGGGCACCTGGACCTTGATGCTGCTTGGCCACCAAGATGCAAATGTCACAGAAGGTATCAAACATTCACCTGCCTTTGTGTTTCTTTTTAAAAAGTAATTTTTGAAAGCCCTTCCCATTCTTGTCTTCCAAAGGAAAGTTTAATTAATTTCTCATCAAATGGTAGTTTCTTTTTAAAGTCGTGTTGCAAATGGTGATGTGCACTGCTCTGTGGATTCGAATAGATGGGGAAAAAACACCAACCCAAGCTGTTTTTTCTCTGTTTATACAAAACAGAAAAGAAAGTTGGGAAAAGCCCCCTAAAGTCCTGGTTTCCACGGCACAGAAGGGTTTGGTGCAGCAGGAGGGCAATGGCCTGGGTGTTGTGGGTGGCATTGCCCTCAACAGGGTCAGTGCTGGGCTTCACCTCCCACTGGTGGCACCACAAGGTGATGGGCGTTCTGGTCTGTAGAGCAGGAAATTTTCTGGGAAATAGTGTTTTTTTCACAAAATTGAAACAGGTGCATATAAAGGTGTTTTGTTCATCCAGTTTTCTAGTGTGTCCCAGGAACTCGGTGACATTCAGGCTTCCAGTGGCAGAAAATTCCCCTTAGCAGTGCATGGATGACACTGGGGAGGGAGAACAGAGGGGGCCTGGCATTGAGATCAAATTGAGTTAAAAACCAGAGAGAAGGTGGGAGGAATGCATATGAAACAAGAAACACAAAACCCCAAAATCACCCCAAATTTGGGCAGCTTCTATTTTCAAGCCTCGTTATCTATTTTTAATTACATCCTTTTTGGCCAAGCCACGTTGAGGGCAGCCTGCAGTGGCAGCCCTGCCTGGGAACGCCGCCGAAGCCAGGAGCAAGGACCTGCTTCATTAAGGGCATTCCCGCATAATTGAATCAAACATGCTCACGGAAACGACAGGACCCAAACATTCCCACCCCGGCAGCCGATGAGAAAGCTTCCCCTCTTCGCTGTGACAGGCCAGTGACAACAGCAGGAGTAATTTATGGCTCTCTGGGACTGCTCGATCTGCTCTGCATCCCGGGGCTCATCCCTGACATTCCCACCGCCACACAAAGGCTGCAGCCGGCCAGTGGTGCCCAGGGGACACCGCGCTGTCACACGCAGCGAGGAGATGAGCAGCCAGCAGGATCCTCTCTCTCCTCTCAGCCTTATTCTTTCTCTATGGTCTTCCTGCCTCTCCTTTCACCTTATTTCTCACTCCTTTTTTTTTTTTTTTTAGTTTCCATCCCAAAATTGGGATGGGAGAGCAGGGCTAGGGGTGGGTGGGAGAGGATGGGGACGTTTTGAGACCGCCGGGGCTCATGAGGGGGGACCTGCACCACTGATGGGGATGCAGGAAACCTCCTGGGGGTGGGTCCAACAGGCACTTTCAAACTTGTCCCCCCGGTAGACGTTCCTTTTCCCCTGCTCTTGGAGCTATTCTCAGCCGCCCCAGTGACCTTTCCGGGGAACAATTTACTATTGTGTTTTGGTGAAGCCCAGCCTCTATTTTTACACTCTGTTTTGCTGATGCGGGCGCAGGGAGCGAGACGGGAATCCAGCAGGAAATGGGAGGGAGCGTCTGGAGCATGGCTAGAACTGCCCCGGCGCTTTGATGTGCCGTGGCCGAACCCGTCCGGCAGCACGTGGTGGGGCCGGGGGCTTCTCTCCCTGACCATGCCTCTGGCAAATCCCGCATGGCACCAGCTTAATCCGGCCGTGCCAAGGTGGGAATGGGCCCTGCAGCAAAGGGCTTTAGCAAAGCCGCGGCGGTACCGTGCTCCTCAGTGCAGGCACCGCAAAACGAGAGGCAGCTTTCTGCTGGCATTGTGTAGCTCAAGGAATGCTGGAAAGAAGGGAAGGGGGTGACTGGGCCAGGAGAGGTTTGGGGACATGGCCAAGGGTGTCCAGGAATGGTGTGGCAGAGCATCCTGGCTCGCATCATGTGAAACGAGCAGGCTGGAAGCGGCCGGTCTTTGGTGTGAGGTGCTGTCAAGCCGCGGTCCGTCCTGATGTGGGACCTGCAGCCAGGCTTGCCGGGAGTGAACGGCTCCAAAAATGCCAAGCATCACAGCCTGGAGTGACTAGGGAAGTGTGGTTGCCTGCACGCCCGGCTGACCCAGTGCTTGTGGCGGGGAACAAGAGTCCCACTCCAGATGTGGATCTGGGAAGGTGGCCAAAGCCCAGGGAAGGGAAGGGAATGTGGCCAGTCCTGCAGCTGTTCTGCTTCCACCACTGTCACCACCAGCAGCACAGCCCCTGAGGTAGAAATAGGTCTCTGCTGCCCAGAGCTTGCCCAGAGCCCACGGAAAGCAGAGGTAAGGTTATCCTGCATGTCTGAAGGGTCCAGCCATGGTCTCACCCACTGCCCATCCAAGGCTGCCTGGGGGGGATTGGGAGCAAGGGGGTGCTTTACAGCAGCTGTCCCATCTCCAGAGCACTTTGCTTGCTGTGATATATCCCTTCACACGACACTGTGGCTGAAACCAAACACATCAACACCGTCCCAGTTGTGTTTTGCAACCATCCAGCACCACAGCACCGCTGCTCTGAGCACCCAGCCAGCTCCATCCCTAGGAATGGCACTGAAACAGGAGCTGGAGGTGGTGTCCTGGGGGGTGGATGGGATCAGCAGTGCGCCATTGTGGATGCCGTGGGTGGGAAGTGCCTGCTCGGAGTGGGGAAGGCTCTGTGCTTGCCGGGTGTGCAGCTGGTGAACTGGTGCCCTGTGCATGCTGGGCCAGGGAGCAGGCGAGGAACAAGCCCGGGTGGGGCATGGCTGAGGCGTGTTAGCAGTGACACATGGGCACAGCCACCTGTGTGACAAGGAGTCACAAACACGCCCTGCACAAAATCCTGTCCATGCACACGGCCGGTGAGTGTGCACGGACCTGCTCCCCCATGCACAGCCCTGCAGCCCTGCAGCCCTGCGCTCCTGCACTGCAATGCACAAGCACAAACACTCCTTTCTGCACGTCCCACTCCTGCGGGCACGTCCGTGGGTGCCCATTTGCAGATGGACAGTCCTAAAGACACGTTTGGATGGATGTGGACATGCAGTCCTGCACACGTCTTCAAGCCACACAAACCCATGACAGGCTCACACGTGTGTCCCCTGCCCCGTGCACGCTGCCCTGCTAGCTGTCCCCACCAGACAAAACACCAAGGTGGTTTTGCTTTCGGCTGTCACCAGCAGAAATCACTCACAAGCTGCTCCCTGCCTCACCCTAGCAAACCCTGAGCTGCTTTTTCCCTTCTGAGTCAGGTAGCACCAAATCACCCCGAGCAGGTACTGGATGTTTTTCCCGGGTGTTCCCAGGGCTGCAGGAGGGCTGAGCTGAGCCTTGGCCGCCGTTGCTGCTATCTCGGCTCTCTGCCCGTGCCTGGGACCACCCTCCAGCGGGCTCCATCCTGCTCCGAGCCGCTCCCCTCTATCGCTGCGTGCAGGTGCCGCGGGATGGGGATAAGGCCCTACATCCACCATACACACACCCCAAGGGACGGGTGGTGTGAGCGGGAGCGTGTCTGTCCCCTCCGGCGGGGCCACTGCCCCCTCTCTGGCAATGCCACTGCCCTGCCCGCTGCTCCGCTCTCCACAACAGCTCGCCGTCCTCGCCTTCCCACCGCCGTGTCCCGGGTCCCGCAGCGGGGCCGTCCCACGCGGGGTCCCACCCCAGCCCCTCACCGAGCCCGGGCAGCCGCTGCTCTCCCCGGGCCGCCGCCTCCTTTGAACAGGTCTGGGGGAAGCCCCGCCGGCAGATAAAGGGCACATCAAACCCACCGCAGCACCAGCGCTTCCTGCCCGCGGGGCCAGCCCGAGCCCGGGCGGAACCGGAGCGGAGCCAACGCGGAGCAGCTCCCAAGAGGGGCCGGAGCGGTTCTGAGGCGGGGCCGGAGCGGTTCGGAAGCGGGGCCGGAGCGGTTCGGAAGCGGGGCCGGGGCAGAACCGGAGCCGGGGCGGACCCAGCCCGGCCGCGGCCGCCAGAGGGCGCCGCCCCCCGCCCCGAGCGGCCCCGCGGGAGCGCAGTGCCCGCACCGGGGCTGGTAATGCCGGGGCTCGAGTTTTCTGGGTGTTTTCCAAATAAAGTGTGTTACAGACTGCCCTTTTTCCTCTTTCCTCTTCCCTCTCCTCTTCCCTCCCCTCCCCTCCCCTCCCCTCCCCTCCTCTCCTCTCCTCTCCTCTCCTCTCCTCTCCTCTCCTCTCCTCTCCTCTCCTCTCCTCTCCTCTCCCTCTCCCTCTCCCTCTCCCTCTCCCTTTCTCCCTTTCTCCCTTTCTCCCTTTCTCCCTTTCTCCCCTTCTCCATTCCCCTCTCTCCTTTTCCCCTCTTACACCCTCCACAGGTTTTCCTGGGGTTACCGCAGACAGATAATCACTGTGTTAAACCCACTCTGTTTTACCACTGCGGCTGTTTCCCTGCAGAATTTTGTATTCTGGGGTAGAAAGGTGGTGACGCAGTTTGGGGCAAATGGTGTTGCCCCCAGCTCAGCCAGGCTCTGGAGGTCTCCGTGCTGTCTGCAGGTCCCCACTCCCCGGAACGTGAGCGCAGTGGGTTCTGTGTCTGTGGTCACCAGCTCCCTGCTGGCTCTGCCAGAGGAGCGAAGGCGGCCGAGCCTCCTGGGATTTCAGCAGAGCTGAGGTGACCCTGGGAAGGCTCACACTTCCCAGTGGGAGCGCCGGAGGCTGCGCCAATGCCCTGCTATTTATTGAGTTCTAATTAATGTCCCGCCCAGTCCTGGAAACAGCCTCTCCTCCTCAGTCCCAGGCAAAGGCATCTCTCAGGGGTCTTCACCTTTTGTCCTCAAAACCTGTTCGGGGTTGGATCCAAGAGCAGCCTGTTCTGAGCTGCTGTGGCACAACGGCACACATTGGCACTGTTCAGCCCTTTGCTATCAATCCAGTCCCTCCTGCAGGAGCCCTGGATCCCCGTCCCCATCTCACGGTATTTAGCCTGCCTGCAGCAGCATCCTGGGAGGGGGCAGCAGCCTCCAAAGCTTCAGGAATGGGTTAAGCTTCCCAAAAAGCTCTCCTAACTTCAATATACCCTGAGAAACGCCTTTTTCAGGTCTTGGACTCACATGAAATCCCTCTGGCTTTTCCATGTCCCTCCCACTCCCTTCCCCAGCAACAGAAGCCACCTCTCTGAGGAGATGACGACCGTGATTTTCCCCATCTCCCCCGTTACCTGCATCTGTTTGCTTGGGTGGCAGCCAGAAAAGTGACTTCATGCATTCAATCTTTTTTTCCCTGCCCTTTATTTTTCATTTTATTTTTCTACCAGCCCGGGGCTCCCGCCTGTTGTAGAGTCGAGGGGGAAGCATCCCGGCCAAATCCTGCCCCTGTGTTATGGTAATCGCGGCTGCCACCCAGCAGATGCAGCTCGCTGAAATAAAAAAAGCTGTTTAACAGGCACGGAGAAGGAGAGGGCGGCTTTTGTTTTGCACTCGCCAGGGCTGGAGTACACTTGTAAAGCAACAACTGGAGCTCGTTGAAAAGAAGTGGAGGTTATTAGATACATTTCACTTGCTGCCGATGGCTCTGTTATTTTTTCCCCTCATATTCCAAGCAAAAACCCAGGTGCTGAGAAGCAAGAGGAGAGAGATGCCACCTGAAAACCTGCTGACCATGGACATAGATAGGGCTGGTGCCTGCTGGCAGGGTCCTGGCTGATTGGAGCCCAGAGTTCAAGGATGCTCAGGCTGGTCTCCTGTACTGGGGATTCCTTTGCCCCAGTAAGGCTGCAGGGCTGGAGGAAGGAAATCACCTTCCTCAGATGGTGCTGAGCAGGGGTGCCCTGCTGAATGCAGGCTCAGTTTCCCCCATTGGGGACCTAGACAGTCATGCAGGGGTATCCTCCTCACAGGACATGGCCTTTCCTGATGCTCCTCTACCTTCCAGGGCGCTTGGTCCAGGACAGCAAAGTTAAGAAGACTCAAGGGCGCACTTAATTGTGCTTGGAGCTATCAAAACACAGGGCTTGTCAACAGTAAAGGAAGTCCAGAATTTGTCAGAGCTTGGACAGAAATAGGTTGCTGATGGGGAGGAAACAAATTCAAGTGACTGCAGAAGATGGGATGACATAAACCTGCATCCTTGGGGGTTATAGTCTCATTTTGAAGTGTTGCAGTTTTGGATGGGAGAATGACAGAAAATAGAGCCATGGAGTTTTTATCTTCCCCCAGCTAGGTGGGGACAAGAAAATGATTAGGTGGCTTGAAATTCTGTCCCTGGCTCCCTCTACCTACCTATCTATCCCTCTGTCTCAATGCATCCCTCACCAGCCCTCTTTGCTCTGAAAAACAACAGCAATCCCCTTCAGCAGCCAGGAATAAAATCAATACATTCCAATTCAGGTAGCTGTCCATAAATCTTCCCAGCTTCAGGCTGGTCTCCTGGGACTCCCACATCAGTTGGGAACATATTTAATCAGCTGAGATGATCAGTGCTGTTTGTTGCCCAAAGGCCCTTTGAACTCTTTGTCTCCTCGCTGAATGATGCTTGGATCCCGTGAGGGTTTAGCCAGACTGGCCCATTCTGTGTGACAAGTCTCAGGTGAATAATGCCGGGAGCTGGCAGTGCCCAGGGAAGTCCGGCTGTGAGCCCAGGGTGCTGGGAAGAGTCACAGCCCCTCTGGCAAGGCTTTATCACCACATCTTCCCATGGCCCCTCGCTTGGCTCTCTGCAAAGCTCCATAAACCCACACTGGCATGAAGAGCACCCAGCCTGGTGCCAGGGGAAGAGAATTACAGCTCTTTTTGGGAAGGCTTGACAAGGGCTGGAGGGGGTGTATGAAATCACAGCCTCCCCCTCCTGGGGCTGCAGGCTTGATTTTCGGCATATTTTAGTGCATTTTGGGTTGTAGCTGGTCCCATGCAGTGGCTTTGCTGAGAGACTTCTGGGAGGGGTTTTTCACACCAGTCCAGCCCTTGGAAACACAGGACTCAGCATTGCTTAGGATCTCACCTCCACGAAACCAAACTGCCCCAACACAGCAGGACTCTTGGATCAGTTTTCAACCAGGGAAACGCTGAAGTGCCACCTTCAAAAGCTGAGATTCTCTTCCAGGCTGTGTTGAAGTTGTGCTGGAGGTGGCTTCCCCTGATTCCCCAACAGCCTCCAAGCAACCCAGCCTGGTGAGAGCCAGCCAGGTCCTCGCCCCAAGCCCATCCAGCTCCAGCCCAAGGGGTCAGTGTTTCCAAAGGCTTCTGCACTCCATAAACCACAACTTAGCCTGGACCACCATCAAGACAGGCAAAGCAACCTAATCTGCCCACACATTAGGGTGTTGGAAAACAATAATCCAAGAAGGAAACACATTATCTGGCCTTGTTACTTTACAAAGTAATTTAAATTAATTTTTCCCCAGAGTGGTTAGGGAGCACTGCAACTTGCCCTTGTCTATTCTCTCCGGCTAATGAAGCTTTACCAGAGACTGCTCGTGAATTCCTATTAAGACCTCATCTTAGAGGTTACAGGGCAAAGCAATTTCTGCTCCTGGGAAAAATGCCTATGAATTTGTAATTGTAAGTCCATGTTTGATAGGGATTAGCATCTGAAAGGGGTAGAGTGGTGGGTAGCAGAGAAAACATTATTTCAATTAGCTGAAGAAAAGCAACTTAACATCTGATTACAGTTTACACTTTTAGTTTTCTTCTATTCTGGCATCTGAGATAATTATTCTGAAAACTTTCTACCCTCACCAAGCCAGCCACCTTTCCCTTCTCCTTTTGTCCATCGTGGTTGAGATTCACATGTAAATGGTTGGTGAGTCGGGTTTTTTCCTTTCCCTTCTTCTCTCCAGATTCACTGAATTTGGGGCTGGTATAGAGGATGCTGTATCAAATCACACTGAAATGGGATGTGATATTTCTCTCCACGCCAAGGAGGTGAAAGATGAGGAGGAGGAGGCTTTGCTCCACATCCAGGCTCATGGTTAGGCTTGTGCCCAGCAGCCTGACACAGTGCCAGTGCCTGGCTCCCCCAGGCAGAGCCCCAATGCCTAAAGATTCTCTCTGTGCTCAGAAATTACTTCCAATTCCCTCTTTTCCTCCCACCCCTTGGCCTTAGCCTTGAGCTCAGCTGTGCTCCATCTATTTTTTCCTGGCTTCTTGGTCTCCTATTTCCTAATGACGATGCAATCAGTTTTCGGGTGGGAGATTCCTCATGAGAAGCCTTGTTGTTATTTAAGGAAGATCATGAAATCCATCCTTAATGAAAGGACAGGAGAAAACCCTTCCACCAAGTTACACTGAAGCCTGAGATTATCATTTTTATGGGCTTCCAATCTTTCCTGCCTCATGTCTTATCAGCAAATGCAGCTGGAGGCTTCAAAAACCCTCCCAGCTTGCTGCTGATTTTATGGGATGAAGATTAGAGATGATCGGATAGCAAATTATTCATTCCATTCGATATCCCTGGGCAGGAGGGAATATCCAGAGAAAAGTCAGCTCCTTTCTCCCTTTCTGAGCATCACACATTGGGATCCTTCCTATCTGCAGCTCCAGCAGCGCCTTCCCCCACACTCAGAGGTGATTAGGGGTGCAATATTCCCTCTGAACAGATGGAAGAGCCAGGGGGAATCCCAGACCAGGCTCATCCCCCAGCAATAAGGCAGAGCAGAGGTGGGTGGGGTTTCTTCTCGTTTCAGGGATTTTTGGTTTGGTTCCTCCCAGCCCAGGGCAAGGCAGGGCAGAGCAGGTAGGTGCTTTCTCAGCCTTAATTTTCCAAGGCTGTGGGCCCCGGGGCTGATGTGAACGTGCTGTCAGAGCCCTGGCAGCTCTTGATGTTAGGGGCAGAGGAGCAGGGAGCTCAGAGGGGACAATGGATCGAGGAGAGAGCCCAGTGCTGCCCTTAGATGCAGGGAGCAGCAGCATCAGGCCCCAGCAAAGACAGCAGAGGGCGTGAATGGTGCCCAGAGATCCGTCCCAAAATCAACTGGTGTGAAAAATATCATCCAGAACGTCCCATGAAATACTCACGGGCCACAGTGGTGCTGCTGAGCAGGTCTTGAGGGCAAATGAAGGCCATGCCAGGCTGAGGCCAGTGTGGGACGATGCCCTTTTGCCACACCATTGACACTGGGGTTGTCAACAGCACATAAATAAGAAAATATATTGCAGTTTAAAGGCATTTTTAAAGAGGAGAAGTGGGGTGCAGAGCTGTGATAGATGGAAACCCCGAGCAGGAGCTGCCTTTTTCTACTGCCTTTTACCCACACTGGCACACTGAGCCAAGAAAATGCCCTTTTCACAGTGGTTGTGGCTCCTGGTTCTCTCCTGGCAGCATCCATAGCAGGCAGGATTTGAAAGACAAGTGTCAATGGGAAATGAGAGAACTCATACACAAGCAAGAAATATTTGGTTTGGATGGTAAATGTCAAAAGAAACAAATTATAAATTGGGTTTGTGGGGTTTTTTATTTTTTGTGTTTTTTTTTTTTTTTTTTTTTGTAGCAGCTATTGAAATGTAATAAGTTTATAATTACTTTTCTAGGAAAAATACAATCCCTTCTTTAGTGGATGTTCAGGTTTGCTCTCATATAGTATTCTTTTATTTTTATGGTTCTCTCTGGGAGACAGGGAGGAAATGGAGAGGATGAAAAGAGGGAAGGAAGGAGGGAGGAAGGAAGGAAGTGAAGGAGAAAGAAAAACAATTTTCATTAAAACACAGAGTCCCACAATGCTTTTCAAACAGGAGCTGGCATCTGTGCTTTGTGATGTATCATCCAGGAATGCTTCTTTGAGCAAATACTAATTTTTCCTAAAAGTTATGTATTTTTTAGAGGAAATAATCACCAATTCTTGGAAGATATCAGTGTAAAGCCTGAAATTCCAATCCCTTCTTTGTGCAAGGTCTCTTGTACAGGCAGCTGCTCACATGGGTCCTTGAGAGACCATTGAGCTGGCTCTGGCTCCACTTGGCTTTGACTAAATGCTGTCAGGGTGATCTGTCCTGCTGTGCCTCGCTTTCCCTCAGCTCTAAAATGGGCCTGTAGGGCTTTGACTCACCATGGCTGGGTGATGCTGAAGGCTTAAATGAGAGAAGCAGCAAGACCCCCCACACGCTGAGGCAGAAACACACAGTTATTTGTCATTGCAGGTCCCAAGCCACGGCCAGGATGACAAAAGCAAAACCCTGCTGGCAAATAATTTGTTGAAATTTCAGACTTTGCCCCTGCAGTGAGGCCACTACAGTGACTTGCAGCTTCTCTTCCCCCCGGGCCAGACCCAGGGGTATGCAACCAGGGAGGTGCCACGGGAGCTCTGTCACAAAGGCACGTCCTTTCCTAATAGCTGCAGGGGCTAAACATGCTTTGGAGCACAAGGGAGCTCTGAGATAAGCACTGAGTGATTCCCTGGCCTCATCAGGGAGCCCAAAATGATTAAACCATTGAATTGTCTTAAATTTCATATAAACGTGAGAAAAAGCACTTGGTAAAGCGTTACTTGCTCCTCAGGGTGGAGCTGACAGCAAGACCCCTGTCTGGAAGGCACAGAGCCCTGCCTTCATCCCAGGGTCTGGTCTGTCATGTCCTATCACCCCAACACACCATGGCATGGGAGGGGATCCTTGAGACATCCCTGTCTTCGGGAAATCAGCCCAGAGTCCCTGGAGCTGTGCTGGGCAGAGCCCTGGGGTGATAACACAACCCGGAGTACACGTGGAGGACAAGGAACCTCAGCACCCAGCCCCAGGCGTGACAGGGGAGTGGACAGCAGCAGCAGAATGCCTCAGACCTTGAATTTCCCAGGGGCAGCAGCAGGACCGGCTTCTCTAGGACTTCTGATCTGCTGATAAAGCCTTCTGCTCCAAACACCAGGCTGCTTTTGCTGGGCTTTGGCAAAGAGGCAAGCAGCAGGCAGGCAGTGACGATGGCCAGCTCTGCTCTCCTTCCCAGATCATGTGGAAGCAAGTCATGGGGAACCCAAAGTTCACTCTCATTTTAACTTATTCACAAGCCATTCCTTTTCCTCTGCAATATGATTAGATTGTTTTACAGGGCCTAATTACGGGCCAGCCCCTGTTGTGACACTTCCTTGCTGGGTGCAGCAGGGAAGTCTCTGCCCCACAGAGTTTGCAAGCAAAAATTAGTGGGGTTGGAAGTGGAGTCATCCCACACTGCAGCTGGGGACCTGGCTGTGGAAAGGAATTTGGGAAAGACCTGGGAACTGGCCTTTGATCTTGTACAGCTCAAGTCAGATCTGGCTTGTCTTCAGGATAAATGATATCATTGTAAATGCAGGGTAGAGAGTTGAGATGAAGGAGGGCAGTCCTTCTCCCTTGGGTGTGTATTCCTGAGGGTGCTGCTCATTCCTGAACATGGGTCCCATGTGGATAAACTGTTATTTGCTCCTCAGGATGGGGCACCATGCAGGGTCCCTGGAGGGGGAATCACCAGGCACAGAGGCTGGGGGCTCAGATGCTGCTGAGGGTTTACAGAGATGCTGTGACACACCACAAGAAGAGTGACAATGAAAACTCTGGCTCACAATTTTATAGTTTCCTTCAGAAGCAACTGAGGTTTCAAATATCTTTTATTCTTCCTGTGGGGGGTGGTTTGCCAGTCATCCAAAGCTGACATGGGCTGGAAAACTGCTTAATTCGGGGCCTGCAATATTCTCTGCCCTACAGCATCTGTGCAGCTTTTGTGAGGGGCAAGCCTTGCTGCCTGCTGCAGCTCTTTGGCTGTTTCTACCTCTTCTGGTATTGAAGAAATTTTGGAGACAGTCCTGATGACTCAATAAAATGAGGGCAGGGTTTGCTCTGTTTACTAGTGTCACCATTAAACAAGGTGTGGGAGGTGAGAGGCAGTACCCAGCACCGAGTCTGGTTTATTAATTTCATGTTTTCAAGTCGCAGATGTGTTTTGCTGGGTTGTTAGTGACACTTGCTGAAAAGAAAAGAGCAAGGAAGTGGGTGGGGGTCCCAGAGGGTGGGAAGGGATGTCAGAGCTGGGGCATTGCTGGACTCCCCCTGCAGGGAGGAGACTTGGGGGACACTGCGCTCCCCAAGGGCCACAGCTTCACTGGGGAAGAGTTTTACCCATCTGGGTGTCACTTTTTCCTCCTGGGCCATCGCAAATATTTTGTGCCTGAGTTCCCTTCCATGCCCTACCGAAGGGGACTGTCAGGTTCAAGTCACCGTGCCCCAAATTCCCCGCCGGCTTCCACGGAAGAAGGCAGAGAGACACCTCCCGCCCCTTCCCAGCAGGATTTGAATAAGCAGGTGAGAGCCTCCCTCGTTAAGGTGTTTGATAATTGACCAGGCGCTCATTCCTGCGGGAGGGCGCCGTGCCCAAGTGCAGCGCCCGGCTCTTCCTGCGCCTCCCGGGAGCCCGCTCCTGCTGCCACCATGCCTGCCCGCTGCCTGCTGCTCCTGGCACTGCTCCTCCAGCTGCAACCTGCCTTCTGCCAGGAAGGTGAGTGCTGGCAGCTGCCTGGCATCCCGGGGAAACCGAGGCAGGAAGGGTGGGAGCACCGGGCAGGTGGGAGCTGCTGGTGGGGGACAAGGGACAACCTTGGGAAAGGGAAATACATCCCAGCTCCTGCCTGAGCTTTGGCTCTGGCTTCATGTCAGGATGGGTGAGTGTCCTGTGGGTTGAGAGGTTTTGCCGGAGCTGGGACATAGAGGCTTTCTACCTGTTTTGCTGAAGGCTGAAACTGCCACCTGAGGTTTATCTGAGCTGCTTGCACAGAGATAAACTGCTCTGATTTACCTCTGCCAGGACTGTGCACCGGGATGAGTAATCTGTTTTCTTAAGGCTTTTTTTTTTCTTTCTTTTTTGTCACTCTTATCCTTGAGCGAGTGTTGTTCTGGGTCGCTCTCTGAGCTCCCAGATCCTCCTGTTAATCTGTAATTTTGATCATTGCTGAGGAGAGGAAGCAAATATTTTCCTCAGCAAATTGTCTTCTTCTTCCCAAAGACTTAACAGAGAAACTTCCTATGGCTATGGTATTATTTTTAGGAAACTCACTGAAGGACTTCTCTAATGCTAGAAATAATGAGGAGTAATTAAAACTCATCTGGTGCTGCCAAAGTCCCGGAAAATTCCCTCCCCCTTTCTACTCCTGATGCCCCAGCCCTGACCGCTCTTCCTGTGTTTGTTTACCAACTTGCTGAGGATTTAACAGTCTGGGGTGTCCATTGTCAGCAAGGTTAAAAGTTTTGCTGTTGCTTGGAAAGAGTAAAAAAAAAAAGAAATCCTTTAATGAGGATTCAAAGCCTGGAACAGCTTCCTTAGAGAGTGGAAAAGACAGGCCAGCCAAAGCTGTCCAAACACTCAGGGAAGAGGTGTTAAAAAGCAGGTCTGTGTCCTCAAATTAGCTGTTGAGTATGGAAATGGAATTGCAACAAGTGCACAGGCTTGTTTTGGCACCAGCACTTCCCTTGGTCTGGTTGGTAGCTGCAGATGTGTGGAGACACATCTGCCAGGGCTGCAGATTCCATGTTGCTTGGTTTGGCTTAGGAGATCTTGTTTGTGAGGGAAAACCCCATCATCACTGTGGGGTGAAACAGGGAGGAGGTGGCAGAGCCTGAGGGATGGGCTGACCCAGGAGGGGCATCCCCAGCAAAGCGTTTTCCAGGAACACAGTCCTGTTTCCACAGGTAAAACTCATCCTGTCAGCCATCCCTCCTGGCAGGGCAGCAAGGTCCCAAACATTTACTCCCTGGATAGATCCTATCAAGCTCTTGCTTCTGCCTGATCCCCATTCCTCCTTTCTTTCGCCCATGCAAGTTTCCCCATGGGTGTTTCAGTCCAATACAGAGGCATTTGTCATTCCCCTAGCACCCTTATCTCCCCTTGCAGTCAGGCTCTGCATGGTCTCTCGAAGCCAGAACCTCTTGATTTTGGTTTGGTGTTTTCCCTTTTGGCTTCGGATGCTCTGGAATCTGGTGGAAATAGCCACATGAGTGAGATTTCACTTGCAGAAACATCCACTGCCTGCTGAGCATGGTTGCTCCAAGGAGGTTTCCTACCACTTTTCTTCCCCCCGCCTCCTTTCCTGGAAGATCACGAGATGCGAATTTGGCAGTTTAAATCATTGCTGACTTCATTCCCCACTTGACCTTGAACTCCCTTAACCCCAGCAGAAACCTCACGAAGGGCTGGACCTGACCACCCCCTTTTAGGCTTAGGCTGGAAACCCTGGGTCTGGCAGGAAAAATAAACTACAATTAATTAATTAATTAATTAATTAATTAATTAATGTGGCCAACAGCCAAGGGCAAAGCAAGGGAGGATGCAAAGTGAGCCAAAATTCAGCCAGGAGGCAGTAAATGTGCAGGGGTGCTGGGCAGCAGGGCAGGAGCATCCTTGCCCACCAGTAGGGCAGGAGGGGACCAACCCCTGCTCTTCCCCACTGTCCCCACCCCCGGGTGCCCTCACTGCCTGCTGCCAGCACCAGCAGCCTGCTGACACAGGGGTATTTCAGTCAAAACACGCTGATACAAGAGGGAATTTCCGTCTCAATTCCTCCTGCTTCAGTTTCTGCCCTGGGACCTTGCAGTAAGCACGGCAAATGTCTCTGTGGGGGAGAGGGGGCTGAGAGATGCTACTCAAGGCTGTTCTCACAGTCCCTTGCCCAGGGGTACTACTGCTTTCTAGACTGGCACTACTGGCGAGTCAGCTGGCCAAGCTGATTTCACTTCCAAGAGGAAAAAAGAGCTCAGTTTTGGGGTTTGAGATTTTGTTGTTGTTGTTTTATTATTTTTTAAATAAAAGTCTCTTGCAGTAAAGACTAAGGAGCTGGGAGTGTTACCACAGGGAAGTCCCCCTCCCCAAAATCAGAGGAAGGAGGGGAGAGCTGTCAGCAGCAGAGCCAGTGTGAAGCTGGCTGTGGGTTAGGAGTTTGCACGTGTGCAGCAAGCAGCCTACTCTTACTACTGCTAGTAAAGATAATTTTCTGTTTATAGCAGAGGTTTGACCCCTGTGAGACAGAGGAAGTGTTCAGTGTCAAGTTCCTAAGGGAGCTGCTTGTCCTGGGGCAGCTCAGCCCTGCAGGTGTCCCTGGCTGGGTCTGGGTCTGAGCATCCTGAGGCTGATGCTGGGGCTGGCAGGAATCACCCTCCACCTGCCCAAGCAGAGGAACCACGTTGTGTGCGAGGGTTGGTGTTTTCCTCAGCAGATGAGGAAAAGCCAGGGCTGAGTAAATAGTAATTAAATCTCACAGGGATGTGGCTGTATGGACAAGGTGTCCTTTGGTGCTGATGTGACAGCACGTAAGGATGGTTTTGATATGTCTGAATACTCCATTGTCCGAAATCGAGTGGGAGGCAAGGAGCAGTCATCCCAGCGAGGGCTGGTACGAGGTTTCCTCTTCTCACTGCCCTGCCCTTGCATCCTTCCCACATCCAGGAATGTGTCTCACAGCCTTCCCACCTGTGGCTGGATTCCTGCTCAGGTCTGGATAGGGAAAAATGAACTTGTGAATCCATTCCATCCCTGGGGGAAATGGGGATACAGCTCCCAATGCCCCATCACCACCCCAATGCTGCTTGGGTGCCCTGCCAGCCCTGCCTGGCCTTTGTGCTGAGGTTATTCTTCTGAATGCACCAAGGTTATTCCTCTGAATGCATCAGCCTTCAGCTTCTGTCATAAATTATTAGCTGTCCTGGAAACTTGTTGAATGGTGCATTTTACCAAAATCCACAACGACAACTTTTTGTTGTGAGAGTGTCAACCAAATTTTACACTCTCCTTGTTATGGAGTCCTTATTTTACCAGTCAGTATTTGGAAAATATCCTGGGAATGCTGTCTGTGGCATCTGGGGATGGACAATAAGCAGTTCACTGAATCCCCTCTGCCTTCTTTCCTTTGGCAAACATTCTCCCTCCCTCCCTTCCTCCGTGTCCCCCAGCCCTTTTTCTTTTCCCCAGCACAGAGTCACCAGCCCCTCAAGGTGCACGTAGATGTATTTGTATGTGCGTGTCAGGGTATATGGGACCCCAAAGCTGCAAGGCACAACATTTCACAGGCAAACACCAGCAAAATCACTGTTATTTGCACTTGGTTTCATCGCTATCGCCCAGGTAAACCTGCCTGAATTGACAGCAACACCTTCTGCTCAGCGCTGTAGGACCAAGCTCTCATCTGGAGCTTGCTGAAGCTGGATGGGAGAAGCTCGGCAGACAAAGCCTGAGGATGAATTTCTAACGCCTGTTCTCCTTTCCCTGCAGCCCGGGGCAGCCTCCAGCCGTGGTCACAGGGTGTCATCGCAGTGGTTGTGTTTCTAGTCCTGGTGGCCATCGCTTTCGTGGTCAACAGGTTCTGGTGCAAGGATAAAGTGTAAGTGTGGGAGTCGCTTTGGGTTGGGCTTAAGTGCCTCGGCACGTGTCACTTCCAGCAGCCTCTGGGCTTGTGCCAGGGCTTGGGAACACCGTGCTTGCTGTGCCGGGAGCTGGGCGGGGAGAGCAAAGACTCCCTGTCCTCACCTCCCTGTCCTCTTCTGCCTGTCCTGGTCTCTGATCCCTGTTACTGATTGCCAGCTGTGAGCTCGCACCGTACAAACGCTGCCATGGAATGGGAAGGCCGCAGCACTGGGGCTGGGTTACATGGGAGCGTGTTCAGGGGGCTGGCCCAGCCTGGTTTTCTATGGCTTTGGGGGCTCCCATGAGCCTTCTACCCATGGGATAATAAGCCCAAACCAGCTTTGTTTGCAAAGCAGACAGAGCCAAGTCGTGAGAACACACAGAGAGGAGCTGGGAGAAGAGGGAGGTAGACAAAGCATGGCAGTGCTCTCCACCTGGAGCCCATGGCACAGGCAGATGAGGTGTCTTTATTCATCCGAGAAAGGCTCTGTGGGATGGGTCACCTCTTGCCTGATGCTGGCCAAGCAGAGTCGCAGGCTGCTGCTCCTGCTCAGCCGAGCAAGGCCAACTGGCTAAGTTGCAGTAACCTGATAGTGAATCTGAGCCCAAAGGCAGCAGGGGATGAAGACCAAAAGCACCCCATACCTGTTTACTGGTTCTTCTGCACTTGTGTGGCCACTTTTGGCTTTCCATCCTAAGGTGCTGGACTCTTCTTGTACCTGTGCATTCCTGCAGCCTCTCCAGGCTGAGGAATTGGGGAGTTCAGGTGTATTCTGATGCTCAGCAGGTTGGCTTTAGCCCCGAACGTATTTAAAACAGGTCCCTTTGGGATGCATTCCAGGCCAATGCATAACACAATGTGTATATATATATATTTATATGATCTGATTTGCCACGGCAGTCTTTGTTTCCCAAAGAGGAGCCTTTGTCCTCAAACTGAATGAACCCCCAGCCCATGGAGTGGCAGGCAGGGATGGTGTTTCCCACTGCTGCCCGTGCCTGGCTGCCTTTTCCCAGCCTGGAGGCAGAGGATGCTGAGGAGGCCTTGAGGAGGGATGGTGCCTTGTTTTAATTAATCTGGCCTTTCTTCAGAAGAGCGGGAGCGAGGCTCGGCAGCCTGGAGCCCTGCCAGCTCTGCACTGTCACTGTGACAGCAACTATCAGCTCCAGCCTGTTTATGCCAGGCTGTTCCTTGGAGAAGCCTCTGAAATTGCCCTTGGGCAAGTGCTGGAGGAGGCAGGGACGTGCATGCAGGGTGGAACTGCACCCACCCTCTGCAGCTAAATCCCCCTAGCGTTGCTCAGGCCACAGGCTTGCTCCAGAGCTGAGTTTCTGGAGCCTGGCTGAGGTTGAACACCCCAACCCTGCCCAGTGGCACCTTCTGCAAGGGATCCAGACTCGCTTTTGAGAGAGAGGAGCTCGGCTGTGCTCACATGGAAGTGCACAAGGACAGCCCTCCTGCGCCGGGGCTGCAGCACCAGCAGAGCCTTGACTGCTCTCTCCGTGTCTGTCGGGATCCACAGGGGACTATTCTGCAACAGATTACATAGAAGTAGACTGGAAAAACCAGTTAGTGGGAGAAAACCATCCCACGTATTGACAATGAGTCCTGCTGACTGCCAGCACGGTGCTGGGAGCCACAGCCACAGAGACAGGGGCTGGCACTTGGCACAGCCTCTGCAAACCTGCAGTGAGGGTGTTTCTCCTTGTCCTTGTCCTTGTCCTGCCGGGAAGGGAGCTGAGCAGGGTGTCCGGGAACAGAATCACATTCAGGTCCCTTATTGTCTCTCTAGTGTCAACACCACTAAGAGGCTGCTCCCCTGCGCGGCTCCTTTGTTGCTCTGTCTCAGCTCCTCTCTTCTCTCCCTCCAGGGAAAATGCCGAGAACGTGGTGAGTGTGGAGGACAAGCCAGATGCTGTCACATCCAATGGCCATGAAGGGAGATATGTATCAGCTGCAGCTGACTTCAGGTGAAGGACCTGCTCAGACCTCTTCTCCATGGCTCCCAGGCTCTGTTCTGGCCCTCTTGGGGACAGCTCAGACATGCAGAGCTGTGGTCTTGCCTACTCAGGGTCTTACACGTCCCATGCACCTGCTTTTGGGACTTTTAACCTTTCCAGGGGCTAAGCAGAAGGCAGTGAGGGAGTATCCCCTTCTCCCTCATCTCTTCCCATCCCTGCAGCTGAGCCCCACAATCCACCCACCACCTCACAACCTGCTGTGCCACATTTTTCTTATGCTACATCACACCTTTCTCAACAGAGGAAACAAGCAGAAGTGACAGTAGGTCACCACGTAGATGATGACAGTCAAAAGAGCCCTCACTAAAAATTAGAGCAATTCCCACCCCACATTTGGCTTCCTTCGTGTCAGGGTGACCCCTGTGGTCCCCACCTCACCCCTCACTCAGTGCACAGTGGGCACCAGCAAGGTCAGGACCTTTGGGGTGTCTTTGGGGACGCTGCTCTTGCCAAGACTGAGCTCAGCCCTGCGCTTGTCCCTCTTGATGCAGGTCCAAAGAGAACCAGCACGCCTATGAGAACACCGTGGAGCCCGAGGAGAAGGTGATCACCACGGCCATGTAGCAGCACCCACCAGCTGCCCTCCTCTTCCTCTCGATCTGCTTCCCGCTATGGCCATGGGCAGTTCCACAGAGACCCTCTGCACTGGCACCCCCGTGAGCCATGGGGCCCTGACCTCTCCACGGCACCACCACCTCCTGATCTTCTCCTTGCCCACCCTTGGGACATGCTGTTCTCCCCCAGGGCTGGTGTCCACATGGGCATCGACCCCCAGGAGAGGTCTGGAGGTGCCACCTCTCCTGCCTGGTGGCCACCCCACCTGGTTGGTGAGGTTGATGTCCTGAGTCCCAGGAGGGTGTTGATCTGTTCAAGACACAGAGGGGATCCTGCTGGGTGCCTGGGACCTCCCCACACCCCCAGCTGCCCTCCAGGGAGCTGCTGATGGAAAACCTGCTCTTTTCTCCCCAGTTCACCCTCCTTTTTATGACCTACACCATGCATTTTAATGTCAGAACAAACCTCCCCCTCTGTACATATCTTCCCAGTGAGCAATAAAGAGAATTGTTGCCTATGACAGCAAAGAGGGTCGTTCTGCTAATCAGCCAAAGGACTTTCTGGCATCCCACAGCTCTCCCAGCCTTCAGGCAGTTGGGAGAATGAAGGACATCAAGGAATGCTCAGCATTTGGACTGCCCCAGAGCCTCAAAGGGATGTATAGGGAGGTGAGAGCATCATTCCCCTCCATGAGCCAGGTGGGGTTACTGAGCCACAGGAACAATCCAGCACTTCCCATCACTGCTTAATGGGTGAAAGGCAGCACTCCCTGAATCCCACTGACCACAACGTGCAGCCCTCCAGCCAGCTGGCAGCCATTTCCAGGGCTGGAGGCTGTGAATGGCAGTCACTTACCAATGCTGCCAGGAAGTGGCCAGGGGCTGCTCCGGGCAGCCCTGGCTATCCTGGGACAGCTGGCCATAGTGCAGCCTGCTCCTGCCAGGCTGTTCATTAACCAAGGGCTGTCTTTTGCTGTGGTGGGGACAGCACTAGGACCACCACGGGAACAACAAGCATTTCAAAGCTGCAGCACTTGTAGATTGAATCGAGAGACCTCTGATGCCTTGGCCACTCCTGGAACATGAGTTACTCCTGTGGCATGCAGGGTCCTCTTCCTGACCAGTGAGGAAAGGATTAAGGAACTTTGCAGTCAAGGGCAGCCCAGCTTGAGCAGCACTGGGATGGGAGGTTTGTAAGAGGGGCATTTTTGGCAGCCCCTGGTTTCAAGGGGAGCAGGGGTTTTTTTAGGGTTCTGCTGTGCACTTCCCAGAGGTGAAGCTGCTGGTGTCCCTAGCAGGTGGTGACACAAAAAGTCAGGCGGGAGCCTTCCAGTACCAGACCCACCTCAAAAGGCATTTTCCCTAGAGCCTGAGGTAGGTGAGTATTTCAAAAATGCCCTCAAAGACTTGGCATTGAGAAATCACAGCTCCTGTTGAGAAATCGCATGGGAGTAGAAGAAAACAGGCAGAAGGGTTAGAGGGGTCAAGCCCTCAGATGTGGAGGCAGGATGGCTGCATCCGCAGCATCACGTCAGAGCTGTTTCCATCTACCACCCTCCCTTGGGCAGCTGGAGGCTGAGCCAGCCCCAGGCTGGGCGCTGGACCACCCCACTCGTGCCCCTGATGGAGGCTGCTCCCCTGATTTTCCTCTGGCAGGTGCCAAACGTCACATGGGTTTGGAAAAAACAAGCTCCCCAAGGTTCAGTGGTGCTGCTGCACTCAGCAGGGTTTAAGGATTAGTCATTGCCTGTTCCTGCAGTGTCAGCACCTGGACTGGGGGTGTGGCAAGAGGAAGGGAACCCATTAATTTTTTACCTCTGAGTTGCAAAAGAAGTGAGCAAAGACACCCTTATAATGAGTAACAGCAGGAGTTTATTCCCTGCCCTGTGCATAGGGTGAATGTGTGACAGATGCCCGAGCTGTTCACCCTGCAATGCCTGGACATGGCACCCTGCTGAAGGCTCAGTGGGTCTCAGTGTCCCTTTCCCCACGGAGCCCTGCCATGGCTGTGAGTCTGAGCAAGGACAAGGATGAGGCTTTACTGCTGGGCTTGCCCAGGAGCTTCCGTGCTCGGTCTTATCACCACCAGCGCCCCTTTGGAGGTCACTTCCCTGGGGAAAACACCTGATGCAGGAGCCAGTGCTATGTCCTAGCGGGATCTCACCTCTGCCCTGTCCAGGGGGCTGTCCTGCCTCAGTTTCCCTTGCCTGTGAAGCACAAGCCGAGGCTGACTGAAGCTGCCTTCCGCGAGCTGTGCAGCCGCTTGCAGATGCTTCTCGGTGTGATCCTAAAAAGAACAAAATGGAGCGAGCATAAATGAAATTTATTGTTGGAAAATCTTAATTAGATTTTAAGCCCCAAAGGGAGAAAAGTGAGGTATTATCTGACACAGCTAATGAGTGTTAAGGGTCCATTGTTATATTTCTTGTTTACCTTTCTGTACTGGCTGATACAGCCCAGATCCTCGCCTGTACTGCCATAATTAGGATATCTCATCTCTTGCTGATAGGGTCGGGATGCTCTTTAAAGCACAATGCTGTCTCATCCCTCCCTGGCAGGATGAGCGTGATTGGGAAGACAACTTCTGGCGTGCCAGTGCTCGTGCCTTCCACACCGCCCCTGTGAGCTGGAGAATGTCCTCCAGAGCCAGGGCTCTACCTGAGAGCCTCCACGTGAGGGGCACCTCCCACAGCCTCAGTGACCTCTCTGAAGGGCCCTAAGCCACCTTGCCTGGGGGCCAAATCCTCCCCAACACCTCTCTCCATGCAGTACAGGGGGCCGAAGCTGTCCTTCACAAGCCTCTCCATGCCCACCAGTGAAGGGGAAGGACACCATGGGTGCTCCATCCTACCTCCCCACTCCATAATGCCATTCTCTCTGAAGCTTTGGGCTTCAGGAAGACGTCCAGGGTTGCGTTCTGCTGCAGAAAGGATAGATTTCTTTTGAGCAGAAGATATTCAGGGTGGGGTTTTCTGCATTCCCAATTTGTTACAAGGTGTATCACAGCTTCTCTTTGTGACCTAGGAGGATGCAACACATCTCTTGGACCCCCAGATAATGGAGTATCATGTTGAAAGCCACCTTTACTCTGATGTTCCCCCTATCTCTCCTGAGGCTCTTTAGCTAGGAGGGTTTGAGATGTTTCTGTTCCAGCTGTAACTACAGCCCTGGAGCAGCTTGGGCAGGTGGACACTTAGCATATAAGTTATCCCAAGGTAGTTTAATTAAAGACTTGCTGTATTCAGGTAAATTGCAGCTGGAAGCAGCACCAGCTCTAGCCCTGCACCTGAGCAGTGTAGCCTGGGGTTTGTCTCCTGGCATTGGGCACCTTGACACCCAGGAGGTGTAATTTGGACCTCCAGAGGGAAAAAGGGCGCCCATCCCACCATGGTGGCCCTTTGGGTGGGGAAGAAGCCCAGCCACCCAGGTAGAAGCCAGGAGCATGGCATGGAGGGGTGGCTGTGTGTGGGCAAGGGGGCTGCAAAGTTTTTGGTCTCGATTCAAGCCACTGAAAGCCAGGAGTAAAATACCATCCATTGTTGGTTTATACACCCGTAGTAGCCAAACAAACATCCCCGGAGCCTGTCCTTATCACTTTATTACACCTGCTAGAGTGAATAGATTAAAGAGGATGGGGGAGGGGGGAGAAAGCTGAAGAATCCAGCAGAAAAACTGGGTTTTGGGATTGTTAATTATTCTCTGGGGTCTCTAATCTTTAACTGGCAAACAGCATCACTAACTGTCTTAAAGCCCCTCCTGGAACATCCTGATAATAAGCCATCTGCATGAAGGCACCCCGTTATCTGCCCTCCTCCAGCCGCCTGTGACATGGCTGGAGTGGGAGATAATGAATGTGTGGTGTGTAATAACGACACGTCATTCATGATTATCGGCCTGATACCCAACCTTTTAGCTCCATTGTTTGTGCTTCAAAAAGAAGAAAAAAAAAAGGGGGAAAAAAAAGAGAGAAAATAAAAAGGAGAGGGGGGAAAAAAGAAAAGGGGGAATTTTTGGTGCTGTGGATTGTCCCGGGGTCTCCAAAGTGTCTCCCTGCCAAAGGGGCTGGCTCTTGTAGCATCTCCCAGAGGGTTTGTTGGTACTCGGGGAGGGCTCGCCTGTGGATTGGCGGCTGCTGTAGCCATGGTGATGGAGGAGCGAGCTGAGACAGCACAGAAATGTCACTGCCTGGCAGGGAGACATTTGGGGCAAATGTGCGGGCGATTAGATCTGTGTCACTGGCTGCTGCCCGGCTCCTCGTACAGCTCCTCTGCTGCTCTCCAACCGTTTGGTGGTGGCTTGGCAGAGGAGGTTATCTTGTACACGCTGCTGTCCAGAAACTGCCACCGTTTGAAGGTGGGGGGGATGTTTGTGCTGCTCAGTTTGACCCGGCTGAGCTGAAAACTGGAGGAATTTTCTCCTGGTTGCTGCTGCATTTGGGCTCCACGGTGCATCAGTGCTGCGAGAGCTTTCCTCAAAAGCTTTGGCCCTTCAAACTGCAAACCTGGTGTAAGCTGATTCTTAACAGGAAGAGATTTTAGTGTTTGGCTCAGGGTACCTCAATTACTGTCAGAGCTGCCTGGAATAACAATCCATTTTTTGGTCAGAAATGGCAGCAGTTTCTCCTCTCTTTCCCAAGCAGATTTCCAAGAGCAGTTTCCCTGGAGAAAGTCTCTGCTGGAAGTGGTTGTGGTTTGGCCATTCATAACAATCTGGCAATCAGAAGGACCTTGGGAAACCAAATGGGCAGCATTGGTGGTGGCAGTGAATAGGGTGATGGCCCCAAAACACAGGGCACCATACAGGCCATGGGGTGGGCAGCAGCTTGGGGTCCTACCCCACCATTCCCCAACCAGAAGATGCTGTGGTCACACCTTTGGGTGGCACCTGGTTTCCTTCGCAGCCCACAACCAAGGAGGCTGGGCTGGCTGTTTGTGGCCAAGTGCACCCAAAACTCATTTCTTGGACTACCTGCTGGAGAGCAGATGAGCAGAGTTTCAAGGGGGTTTGCCTGTTCCCAGATGGGTGGCTGAAGTGTCTGACAAATAGGATTTTTTGGTAATGAAAAGGTGTTATCAAATTACTGCCCTCTGAAGGCCTTGATGTGCTGGAGCTGGGGAGGAGGACAGCAGGAGTCTGACCTTTCAGACCTCAGTCCAACAGCAGTGCCAGGGTGGTGGCACTGGCATCCACACACAGCCTGCACCCAGTCTCCTTCTGTGGCTGAGAAGGGGAGGGTTGGGAGAACAGGTGCCTTGCAAAATAAACATGAGCTGCACCTTGCTGGTTAATCTCAGCATCCCTGTCCATTTTGGTACCCAGACAGCCAAAACAAAGGTCTGGATGCAGCCTGAGGAGAGTTTTGTTTCTCCATCTGAGGATACAGTAGGCAGCAGAGATGGGGAGCAGGAGGGCTGCAGGGGTTCAGTCAGATGGGGAGATGCTCTGGTTTGGCTGTCCTGATGTGGCAGAGAGCTGCCCAGACAGACAGACAGACATGGTTTGGATATGTTGGTGCCCGCAGTGATTCTGATGATGCCACTGCTGTGGGTGAAAGCTGCACAGTCTGTCACTGTGGTGTGGCACAAAGGCAGGCCTTCATGCCTTCGTTTCCCCTGATGCCCCATGGGTGCCCAGGCCCTCGCAGTGACAAACTTCCCCTGGGCTCTGGGTAATGCCACCCACGTGCCAGGGACTGTGACAGAGCAGTGGCTGCTCCGCTGAGGGTGGGCACAGGGCACAGCAGTTGCCTTCCTGGGCCTGGCTGTGCTGCCTGCCAAGCCCAGGGGATTTTACCAGGGACTAGGGAGGACTTTTTCTGGGTCTCCCACTGCCACCTAGTGATCCATTTCACACCCCGGACTTGCAGCTCATCCAGATGGTCCGCCTTGACTGGTGCCCGGGAAAGGCTCTCTATGCCCCAATCCCAACAACAAGCCCAATCCCAGGTCCAGCGCTCACCTGCACCCCTTGGACAGGCCATTCATGAACTGAGCTGGCAGTTCTCAGCCTCTGCGGAACAGGGGTGGAGGCAGATTCATGTTTCCTCTTCTTTTATTTTGCAAGCTGATTTGTTCTTACCACCAGCCCTTTTGTGTGTGCGGAGTGTATTCCTGTTTTGCTTTGTTTGACCACACATCATTTCAGTTGTTTCCTTACCAGGGAAACTCCTGGAGTCAAAGGTGAGGTGATGGATGGTGTGGGATGTGTGGAAACAGGTTCCTCAGGCTCAACAAGGTGCATGGAAACAGTGCTTGTGGCTTGACAAAACACTGACAGGGCTGCACCCTCGGGCACAGCCTTGCCTGTGGCCTGCTGCACCCCCAAATGCAAAGGAAGCCAAAGCCGTGCATGGAGATCATCCCCACAAGGCTTTATTCTCATTTCGGAGAGGAGAACAAGGCTGATCACAGGCTGTTTCCAGCGTGCCAAGTGTTTCCTCCAGGTTAGCTGGTGGCAGGTTTCTGTGTTGGCTCCTGAGCACCCTCAGCCCAAGGAAGTTCAGAGCTGGGGCAGCAAACAACCGCAGGCATTCATCTCCATAATGGTGGGCACAGTGCCAGCCCCAGAGCGGGAATGGTTTGGAGGGTGGTTTGTGGGGATGCAGTGAGGCTGCAGGGAGGAGCCCTCCTGCCCCAGCACAGCCAGGCTGGAGGCAGGGCAGGGCCTCTGTGCTGGGGCAGCGCCCAGGCTTTAGGCATCCGTGCAAACCATGCCCAGCATTGTTCACTGCCAAGCCCAAGCGGGGAACTGACAGTGGGACAAATCCACAGGCGGGTGACAGAAGTCCTGTCAGGGAGCATGTGGGGGCAGGTTGGAGGTGAGGAGATGAGCAGGATGTGGACGATGCCCGTGGAGGTGAGGGATGAGCCACAGCCATGCTGTGGAACCCCCTTAGCAGTGCTGTTCCCCCTGCAAGGAGGGGACCTGCACCTGCTGGGTTTGGTGTTTGCGGGCTCAGCGAGCCCCTCTGGACAGCAGCAGGAAAAGTGTTAATATGGGAGAGGTCCAATATGGCCACTGTGGGTCTGTTTGGCGTTCCCCTCTTAAACCTCTGGGTGAGGGTCTCCCCTGGGAGAGCTCTCGCCCCCCCTGCCACGGTACCCCACGGGATCAGAAAATCTTCTTCAAATGCAGGTGTATCCCGTTGCTGGACCTGAGGACGATCTGTGGTATCATTATGGGAAGCTTGGATGGGTCCGGACGGAGCTCGAAGCGGAGCAGGGTCAAGGCCAGGGCCACCTTCATCTCATTCATGGCAAACTGCTGCCCGATGCAGTTCCTGGGGAGGGTGTGACAAATGCTCCCATTGCTGCCTTCGTCCCTGGCCACCCCCAAGCTGGACTCACCCCAAGTGTGAGCTGAGGGACTTCTAGCTGCTGCGAGGATGACACCACAGTTTATCTAGTAAGCCCCTGATGCACCCAGTTCTGTGGTGAGGTATTGCTATTTTTCTTATTAATAAGCATTGAAAAAAGATACGAGATTGAGAGAACAGGGGCTTACTTCACTAGGAAGTGCAGCCAGGATCCAGACACATCCAAAAGGTTATTTCTGGCTCTGTGTGGTGATCCTCCTGCAAGTTACTGAGACCTCAGTATCCTGCCTCTGTCTATCGATACAGCAGGGGAACCACAGAGAGGTGGGCCCAGCTTGGCTTGGAGATGCACTGGGATTCACCCCTAAACAAGGGAGCTGTGTTCCCACTGCAGGCAAGAGAAAATGTAAACATCTCCACAAAGCCACACGAAAAATGTGTGAAATCCTACAGCGACCACAGAGCTTGGGGTGTGGGAAGTGCTCTGGAGCTGACAGAGCATGGAAATCCTATTACAGGAGATGCTGTAATAGGAGATCCTGTTACAGAAAGCCTGCTTGAGTTGGCCAAGCCAGTTTGGCTTGTGGAGACTGAGGGAGGATTAACTTCAGGGGCTTGACTCTGAGCTAGGTCTCACATGCAAGGCAGCCTGACAGGAAGGAGAGGGATGAAGGATCTCCCACCTGGATCCAGCGGAGAAAGGCAGGAAAGCATGGGAGTGCCTCTGTGTTGAGTTGTCTGGAGAAAACCTCAGGGGATCATAAACCTGTGGGAGAAACAAAGACCATTGGGTCAGCGTTTGGTCTGATCTGAGCAGCACCAGGTTCTTCCCCAGTCCCCATCTTAGGGCTGGACATGGCCTCTGCTCTTCCTGAGAGAGCTGCAGATAGAAGTCATCTCTCTGCAAAGCCACTGAGCGGACCTTCCCCTGCGAGATATCTAAGTCATCCACCACGATGCCCAAGATGCCTGCAGGTGTTTCCTCATCCATGGCAGCAATGACCAAGTCAGGATCCCTCTGTTCCAGAGATGTCTGATCCTTGTTCTCCAGTCGGCCACTGGAGAGAGGCAGCTGTGCACCCTCTTTCAAATTTTCCAGTTATTTCTTGAAGCCTCTAAAATATCATCTTCAAATCACACCCTGCCTGCAGGGCTTGGGGACTTCTCAAACCATGCTAAGTGGGCAGCTGAAAGCAGTCTGGGTGTCTCTGTGTCACCATGCATGAAGAGAGACTATTGAACACCCTTTCCCAGCACTTTGTCATGTTCAAAACATTTGGGGTGTTTGGTAACTCGATTGAACTTTGCATTTAGATGTGGACTGTTGGAATGACAAGGGGAAAAACCATAGCAGGGAGGCACAGGCTGCCTGGTTCAAGGGGAATGGATGTCTGGGCTCAGAGATCATCTTGCCTTTCCTGTTATAAAGGTGAAATACCTCGGGGTCCTCCCAGACATCCCGGTTCCTGTGAATAGCAAAGATGTTCAGTCCAATCTGGCAGCCTGGAAAAGAAAAGGGAGAAAAAGCTGATGGCACCTCAGAGTGAAGATGCAAGAGAGGCGTTTTTGGGATTCTTTCCCTCCCTGGACTCTGCAGGGGCTGTTGCAGGAGATCTGGCAGGGATCTCCTGGAAACCTCACACAGACAAAACAATGGTCTTAGAGCTGGGCCCCTTTCTCTCATGAGTGTATCACTTTGATTTGGGCAGGAACAACACTCCACAAGTCCCCTCCGAGCTCTGTGAACACCCCACGGCTCTGGAGCATGTCACTGGACTCTGTCTGGCCACCCTTTACAGGCTCACTGTGGTGGCAAAGCTGTGCTAGCTCTGTACAGCTCTTGGGAAAAAGAAAGGAGTCTGGAAGACCCTTCAGCCTCTCCACACATAGCAAGGAAGCCCCGCTTGTCATGGACAGCAGCATGAAGGATGAACAAACTCAACAGACCTGCTGGCAAGCTGCGTCCATCAGGAAATGTGACGGGTTTGGAGAGCTGTCGGGACACACCAGGAACTGGCGGGAACAGGCGCAAGCTCTCCTTGATGCACATCGTGGTGTAGGTCATCTTCCCAAGGTCCTCCCTGAAAGCAGACTTGCTGAGGGTGCACTCAATCGCTTTGTCTGTGTCACTGATGAAGATAATGAACAGTACTGGCCCCAGTATGGACCCCTGAGGGACACCACTTGTCACTGATCTGGACATTCAGACATTGACCACTGCCTGCTGGATGACACCTTCGGAACAATTCCTCAACCACTGAACAGTCCACCCATACCTCTCCAATTTAGAGAGAAGGATGTTGTAGGAGACCATGTCAAAAGCCCTAAAGGGTAAGGGAAAGAGTTCAAGAAAAAGGAATAAGCACTCCTAGCTCACCACTCAATGGTATCTCGGTCTCCCAGGATTCCCTGGATCTCCTCCCTGCACCGTTGCTGGTGCTCAGGGTGCAGTGACATGCAGTAGAAGAGCCAGGAGATCCCACTGGCCGTGGTATCGTGACCCTCAAACATGAAGGTGTCCACCTCAGCACGCAGGTCCTCATCAGACAGTCCAACTCCATTTGCATCCTAATAAGGAGGAGAGCATATAATGCCTAAGCACACAGGTCTTTTATTTTTATACCCAAAGGGCTTGCATGATTTGGTGTCTCTTGTGCTTCCTTCCTTGTGCTGATGCACCCTCGGTGCCACACAGTTCTGTTCTTTGGCATTTGGTACAATCATTTCAAACATTCACCTTGCTACAAAGAAGAATGTCCAGAAAATCCAGGTGCCTCTTCTTCTGGATCTTGTCAAGTTCTTTCTCATTGGAGAGCAGCATCTTTCTTTCTTGTATTACCTGATCTGCACAGAAGGGAGATCAGTTTGGTGCATCCTGCCCCTCCAGAGTACCCTCATGTACTTGACCACTCGGTCATCAGCTTGGACTCTGTTTAATGTGTAACCCTCTGTCCAGTCCATGCTGCAGCCCTGCTCTGAGCCACTCCAGAGACAAGTGGGGCAGAGGTTCAGCTTGGGGACAGGACAGGGGAGAAAGGGGCAGGAATACCTGTGTGGGTATGGGCCAGCTTGCAGGCATCCTGAAACTCACGGCCTTTGTGAGTCAGGTCGTAGAAGACATCATTGAAGGAAAAAGTCTGGATTCTATTGCTCAGGAGGTAGCTCAGGTCATAAACAGCTCTAATATAATAGTGGGAGTTGCTGTAAGGAGGCCGAGGTTAAAGCTGGTGTTAGCAAAATGAGTGGTGAAACAGGAGGACTTGCTTTGCCAGGGTTTGGAAATTCAGGCACTGACCTCTGGGTCTGACAGTTGGAATTAAAGCTGAAGGCACATTTCAAGATGCTGTCTAATGTCATCAAGCTGACATCTTGAAAGAGCTCCACTGACTTCCTCTCCATTATTCTCTTGTCCCATTTATCCTAGAGGGAGAGACAGGGGTAAGGAGAAACAGACTACCATCTGTGGTCAGGCCATGTTTTCCTGTGCCTCTCCCCAGACCCACAGTGCTAATTGCTTTCTTTTCTGGAAGAAGAGGCCCTAGTTCATGATACATTCCATGAATCTAATCTAACTCTTCTGTGCATTTCTTTTTCCAGGTATATCTCATCAAGGTATGAAAGGATATTCTTTCAGTGGTTGATTTTATTGGCAAAAAAAAAAGAAAGAATAAGTGGAGTGTCCAAAGGGACACTGAAGGTGAAGGGAGAAATTGCAGAACTTCAAAACTACTCCAAAAGTTCAATGAAACTCTAGAAATTATCTAAGCGCAGTCTCTTTCTGTCACTCATTCCCAGATCTGATTATTTTCACTGTTTCACAGCTGAAAGGTAAAAGTAGCAGGAGTGGGAATTCTTACCAGCATCACTTTGACTGAGTCTGACATCAGGGTCACATAAGACTTCAGCACATCATAATGAAAGGCTGGGGTGAGCATCTTCCGGTGCTGGAACCATTTGCTTCCTTCCAAGATCAGCAGCCCCCTCCCTGAAGGCACAAACAGCAAAGGCACGATCAGCTCCTGCAGGCTCTGATCATAGCTCTGACATCCTTACTGCTTCTTCTGACTTACCAATCCAGGGAAGTAGGAATTTGTAGGGTACACTAGCCTTGGGATCTGTAAAACAGAACAGGTATCAGAAATGTATGAATAATGAACTCAGCACAACAAAAGAGGAAATTCAGGATAAATTGGCATCGAATTTCACCCTCTAAATCACAAGATGGAATTAATCTCATTTCAAGACATAAAATACTGTACCACCAGAGGTAGGGCTTAAAAGTGGTCATCTGTTATGACCACAGTGGACTTGAAAAAACAGAGAAAGTTAGAACAAAAAAATGTGCGTGGAAAAGAAACAGCCATGGCATATTCCAAAACTGAGAACAATGGATGGGAGTTACTGGGGATGGCCCTGTACGTAACACTCACATGCTCCACAGAAGGGAGCAGAGGAGAAGACCTAAGATGCCTTCTGAGAGCCATTGCCATGCCAGCTCACCCTTTTTACTGGGTTCACTGGGAAGCACAAATATTGCGGTGGTAGAACCCATAGAAGACAATAAGACAGATGACCCTCAAACAGGGAACTGACAGGAAACTGGAAGGAACAGGCACCTGGTCACTGTTCTGCACAAGAATACAAACTGCTCCATAAAACCTGGGGCAGGCTGGGAGTTCAGGAAGAGGAGCAAAAGAATTGCAATAGCTGTGAAGGAAGCTGGCAGAGGGGATGATTCCAGGCAAGTTTCCCAGTGCTTGCTTGGTAGGAAAGCATCAAAGACTTCTCAAAACCAGATGTAGAGACTCACCTGTTCGGCCAAGTATGCTTTTGGCATATTCAGGATGGTGGACAATTAGAGAAGGGAAGACTGGTCCAAACCATCTGGGAAAGGCATAGGGATATTCTTCTGCCCATGACACTACCTGATGTAATAATTTTTCAGATTTTATCTGCAATGAGAATTAATCAGGGATTAATAAAGGCAAAATAAAAAGAGGGACATGGCAGGGAGAGCAGAGGTTAAACTTGCACTCTCCTGGAAAGCACGTGCAAGACATTCTCTCTTGGGAAATGAAGGAAGAGTGGGCGGATTTGCCACACAGGGGCTTTAGTGCTGCAGGTGGAGGAGAGGATGAGCATTGCAAAGGGACTGTGCACAGGAGGCAAAGCTGCTTGAGCCACCAGATCCCTGCAGCACAAGACAACTCCAGGGAGCATCCCTTGCTGGGCTGGCTGCAGCTGAGCCCCCTTCAGATGGCCTGGGCTCAGAGCAGCTCCATGTTGCACTTGGGAGCTACAGCTAGCATAGGCTGTGCTGGGATGCCTGGTGGACAGGCCAGGAGGACCAAGGCTGTCACACCCCTGTTCCCTAATTTCAGCAGTGCAAGGTGGGCATGCAGGGTGAGAGCAAAACATCTTCACCACAGAATGATGGAAATGGCTGCATTAAAATGCCCTGCTTTTGTGGCCATGTCTTCTTCAGTGGCCATGTCTTCTTCAGTGGCTATAGGGAAAGACACTCCTACTGGTAGGAGGTTTCATGTAACAAAGAGACGTTTTATGGTTGCTCATACTTAAAGAACTTCACAGAAGTCCCATAACTCTATGTTTAAGGACATGATTGAAAAGAGCATGACTCTTTTGTGCCAAATGATGCACACCTCATATCCAGCACCCTTTCCTCCTGCCCTGCAGAAATCTTGGCACTCCCCATGCAGAGGTCCTCTCCTGAAGGAAGACACAGGAGCTGGGGACATACAAACCCCATGCAGTCCTTCTCATCCTGACTGATACCTTGTACAGTTGGGACAAACCCACCCTGGCTGAGCCCATCTCACTCCTTACCAGGTGATTGTGGCCATAGAGCCAGTGTTTTGGGGGGCCAGGGAATGACTCCAGAGCTTTGATGAGTTTCTTCCTCTCCCGGTAGAACTGGAGCACCTTCAGCAGCACAAAGATTACACCAAGCAGCACAGACAGCTGCAGGACAACAGCAGAAGGTCTGGCTAAGTTGTCCAGCAGAGATGCCATGCTGGTCCGGGGCACTGCCTTCTCCTGCCTGTTTCTCACCTGCTCCTCTCACACCTGAGCCAGGTGGGGAGCTCAGTGCAGGTAAAAATCCTCTCCCTCCTCCTCTGCAGGAGCTGAGCCCGGCGGAATGGAGCTGACAGCAATTTATAGCTGCTGGAACATCGCGGCAAACACTGCGTCAGCTCAGCCAGCAGCCTGTGCTCCCACTCACCCTTTGACCTGCTTTCTGCTGCCTGCCCCTGCAACCTGGATAACAAACAGCCTCTGAATATTTCCCGCTTTGTCTGAAGTCCCAGCAGCACTGTCACACACACTCACAGTCCTCCATGCCCAGGTGGACAAAGCCAGAGGAGGGAGGAGGTGAGATGTGGGCAGGCTGGAGCTCTAGCTGAGCTCCATGCTGTCTCAGGCAGTTCAGGTATAGAAGCCATCCGTCTGCCCACATGAGGTGAGGAGCACACAGGCCACCTCTTCCCAGTGAGTGAGCTGCATGGATTCAGCCACCTTCATCTGTAAAGGCAGCGCTCTGGGTGACTGCAGCACCACCCAGCTCTGCCAGGCTGTGATCGAGAGAATGGACATAACTCCTGCAGCACACAAGGGATGTGGCCCTGTTCCCCCAGGGCTCCTACCACAGACAAAACTGCTGTCCAGAGGAATCATCATGGCCAGTGAGACAAGGAGAGGAAATGCTCCAGAGCACTGAAGCGAGCGGCATTAAGGTGGAGAGCACATGATGGGGAGGTGTGATGGGAGGTCATGTTCCCTCTACAGTGCTGGTGAGCCCTCCTTCCTCTGTCCACATGGCCTCTCACCTTCTCCAAAAAAGGCTCTGTATCACTGCATTACCTCTCTAATGGCAGTGATTGGTTAGGGCCCAGGTAGGACCCTCCTAGGAATCCCTGTGCAGATCCTGCTGGTTACCCGGACTCACATCCCATAAGCCCTGAAACCTGGAATGACAATGTGGAGTTGGTGGAGAACTGGGACTGGAAGCCTGACGTGTGTGGGTGACTTCCAGGCGTATTGTGAAAAGGAGGATCACCAAATAGGCAGAAGTAATGTCCCATTTGTATCTTGGGATACTATGAGGATAAATGGGTTATCAGCTGTGGAGACTGATAGTCTGATAGGATACAATGTAGGGGCTGCCGAACTTTGTGAGCATTTCTCTTCAATGTAACATCTCTGAGACACAGGACTTCTGATGTTTGGGCACTTTCCTTTAGTTTTTAGTCTAAAATATGCCAAGTCCCGTGTTTTCTGCTTGTAGAGTCATTTTGTTGAAAAAATGTACTGTTTATTTGAAGTTCAATGTCATTGCCTTGGAGAACATCCCTGGTAGGCACTACACTGAGCAGCATTACCTTTTCACACACTTGGCCCTCTTCATGAAAATTAGTGTTTCGTGTTATACTGAGCCAGCTGGACCTGTGTGAGAGTTCAGGGGAGAGTTAAAGGTTGATCTTTAGGAGGCAGAAAGCTGCAATCTGTCGGGTTAGGCATTTCTAAGGGAGGGCTTTGGCTGTAGCTAGAGCATGAGGGACCCAGTTTGCTATGAAAAACTCTCATGTGAAGACCTGCAGCAAATTCCTGAATCTATTGGTGTTGTGTGGCTGGGTCTCTCACAAGGTCTGCACAAGGAAAACAGGGAGGTCTGATGGTTGAGCCTTTGTTCATTGCCAATGGAGCTGTCTGGAATTTCCTGTGGCACCTACCTCATAACCAGACTGACCAACCTGGATTTGGCTGGCAACTTTCAGCAATCACGTAAAAAATAAGTCATAAATACCCCCGAACCCACAGGTGGAGGGGACAGGCCAGTGGATGGAGTTTCTGGTGCAGCCACAGATGAAACTTTTATAACAACCCAGAAATTCTCAGTGGTGACAAAGTCCCTGGACAGTGGGTTTGACCATGAACAGGGTCAATTTTTACCAAACTGGTTATAAAATAACCAATAACAACTGTTGAGCACGAAGCCAAGGGAGATGGGTTGTCTTGAAGGTCAAGTGAGGTGTCAAGTGCTGAGATGATATGGAGGGAACATAAGGAACAGAGTGGCTAAACCCACATTTATAGGGATTTGTAGCAAGAATCTGAGCTTGGGTGGTAGCAAAACTGGGTACTTAATCCAGCTTCCAGCCTCTGCATTCTGTATTTCACTGGTGGAGGGGAGAGAAAAGCCTTTCTCATGTATTTCAGAGGTTTCACAGCGAGAGAGGCCATGAACGCTCACAGCCTGGGGAAGACAACTCAGGAGGTTTTGCAGGGGAAGAAACCATGAAAGTTCAGAAGGGAAAGTGAAGTTGCTGCAGAGCTGCAAGTGGAGAAAAGTGAAAAGGGACAGTAGTGGTTTGGTCATTGTAAGGGCCTGGGACAAGGCCAGAACAATCTGTTAGCACCAGGAGAATCTACAGCTCTGGTGCTGGAGGAATCCAGAAGAGCTCAGCATGAAAAAGCAGGTACAAGGGTCTTCTGATAGCCACAGCAGTCTGGGGGGGCTGGCAGGGGGAGCAGAAGCTTGGCTTGACCTTCTGGACATTTGAGACTGGTGAAACTGCAGTTGGGTGTTAAAGGACACTTGGAAGGCTGTCAAACATTTGCAGAGAGCCTCTGGAGGGTTGGCTCAATGCTGTGGATGTCCACGTGATGGCAGTAGGGCCACAATAGGTCAGGCCACCAACACAAAACAGCCCACTTACACTAAAAAATTTCCATCCCATACCACCACCATGGACACAGCAGGCTGTGGAGTTTGGGATTTTTTTTTCTTCCTGGGTTTTGGGAATTTCTCCACTTGCTTTAGACACTTAAGCAGAAGAAGGAGAGGTTCTTCATCATTGATTTAACTCACACTGTTGGAATTCATTGCAAAAGAACTGGTTTACTGAGCAGGTGAAATCTAGGTGGCAAATGGGTACTTTGCCCCAGAGCGTGACCTTGCAGCAGCTGCTTTCCCTGGTTGTGCCTGTGTTTATTCAGATAGGAAGAAGAGCCCAGGCCCATCTGTCCCTGTGTGTTCCTGCAGCACTTAGTGATGACAGATGAAATGTAGCAGTAATGCCAAAAAAAATAATAACATTTCAAGCTTCCAAACACACGATAGATGAGAAAATCATGGCAAGAGCCCAGCAAGTGTTGCAGAGTAATGCAAGCTGCCTGGATCCCATCTGACCACACATGTCTCGAGGATGAATGTATATCTGGAAGCATTTAATACAGCTGTCTTACAAATATGTTGCAATACTTATTTAATTTACAGGCTGCTTCCAGTGTGAAATCCCAGCGGAGTTTAGATGGAAATTGCTGGTGCCATCTGACAGCGAATATTCCTGGAGAGTGGCGTGGGTCCTGTGCAGGGACAGAATTCCTGGTGCTGCGAGCCAGCTGCTCTCCCTGCTGGTCCTGCTGCTTCCAACAAGCCTGGCAGCATCCAAAAAAGTGCCACCACCGAACTGAGATGGACTGACACCCTTCAGGTGACTGGGATGTGGCTGCACAGCACCGGTGACAATCCGTGGGGAAAGGAATAACTTTGCAGGAGCAGGTGGCATCTTTGCCCTGCTGCTGTCGAAAAACCAAGCCGTGAGGAGAGAAATCCAGGATGTTTTTAACTGAAACAAAGACTTACCCTTGTTGCACCTCACATAGCCCCTCCCGTGAGTTCTTGTTAAAATAGTTGTCTGAAGGTCTGAACGAGGCAGTCCAAGGTCAGCCCATCATCTCTGCAATTACCCTTTCTGCAGAAAGCAGGGAAGGATTAAAGAATGAGGCAAGCTCTCTGCAGCTGGTCCATGACTGTCGTTATTGCTGTGAGCTGTACCTCCCATGTGACCCGGTCTTTCTATTATTACCATGTCTCTAATACCCAGGAGGGGAAAGGCAGCTGGGGGGAATTGCTGTCAGGAACCACATTCTGGAAAGATCTGGCTCACTCTGGCTCTGGGGCACAGCAGCTCCTGTTGAAGCCTCAGGCCTGCTCTCCAGTTCAGAAGCAGAGCAGAGGTGGAAGATCTGTGATGCAGGACATGAGATGATGCAGGATGTGGGATGATGCAGGATGCAGGATATGGGATGTGGGATGCAGGATGCGGGATGCAGGCTGGCTGGCCTGGCAGGGAGAGCTGGCCTGGCATGCAGTGCTGGCCCGTGTGGCTCAGGGAAGGTGGGAGCTGGGCTGCCATGGGTGCTGTTATTTGGAAGAGTGTCTCCAGTTCCTGGCCTCGGGGGGTGACAGCACCAAGGAGAGATTTGTGAACAGGTTTATGCTGGGTTTGGGTGGCTACAAGGGGAACCAGGCTCTGCTCCCTTCTCATGCAAAGAAGCCACATGCACAACACAGAGAGGATGGTGAGAATGTTGCAGGGCATCTTCCCTTTTCCACTTCAGATTTGAAGAGGCAGATCTTTAGTGAATCTAAATGTCACAACGGGGACAATGACTGAACAGGCTGAAGACAGGAGCAGTCAGGCTTTTCCATCCCAGGGCCCAGAACATTCATGTGTTGGGTGATCCAGTTGGGAAAGCAGCAGTGCAGCTTTTCCTGTACCCCCAATTCAGTCCACTCACCAAAACCAAACCAGAGGTAACCTGCCCCAGCCTTACACCACATCCATTACCTCCTTTGGGATTCTGGAGTATTCAGTAAAACCAGTCACCAACTTTTAAAACTTCTGCAGATTCCCCAAATAACCTGTGTCCGGGCTTTAGAAATCTTAGGGAGCGCTTGATGTTATGTAATCTGTATCCACCCAAATGCAATTTAGCAGCTGCCATTTATTTACATGAGGACAGTTATGTCAAATTCCCCTAGTCTGATCCCCTTTAACCTGCTCTTTTCAGTGGGTACACCACAATTTCAGCCTTTGCTCTTGCTCATTAGATGCTCGTGCTTTAATCTTTCACATTGGAATGCCAAGGTTCATCCACTCCTCTTTAGATGGCATTTTTTTTCAAATCTTGTCTTTAAAAGAAAATTGCATCCAATACAGAGATGTATGTAATTTATTCTGGTAACTTCAGTTATTTTGATTAAAAATTTTCTCATTTTGCACTTTAGAGTACGTAAGCTTGGAGTAGATGCTGTTGCTTTTATACTTAAATCTCCAAACAGGGTTGAAGGACACTGTCTCATTTCATTTGCTGAAAGAGAAGCAAGTGAAAAATTTTTGAGAAACATTTGTGTTTGAGAAACATTTGTGTTTATGCATCCAAGTACGATGTTTGCTGTGACTGCAACGGCAGGATATTATTGATTCATATTACCTTTTCTGTCTCTCTGTGTACAGAATACAGAATACTGGAAAGATTGCTGCCTGTCAGTCATCTCCTCTCTTGGCTTTGTGCAATGTCTGTGCCTGCTCTTGAACTTTGGACTCGCATCCCATTCAGGGCAGCAGTTTTTCCATTTATCAAGATAATTTTGCATCCTGATATGGCCCTCCAAAGAGCTTGTGGTGTCTCATAGTTTTGTAAGTTTTTACATTTTGATAAGCATACTCTGCCTCTCTCCATTGTGGAGTTGTGGTTCCAGCTCGAGAGCTGCACCTCATGTCTCAAGAGAGGACAGGCAGCTGGAGAAAGTGGATTTTCTCCTGGGCTGCCCCAGCATATCCTTGCAAACCAGCCTCTGCAGGTGGGAGCTGTATGAAGTCAGCTGCTGTCGTACAGCACAGCAGCCTTCTCACAATCCTGGAACCCCAGCTGGCATCACTGTGATGGTAATTGCAACAGCAGCTTTTGGGATTTCACATTTGATGTGTGATATTCTAACCCAATAATGATCCCTGCAGAGGCAGAGGACAGCTCACTAGTGTCCTCCAGTGCACCAACTCTCATAACCTTACCAGCTTAAGAAAATAAAATTATTTTTATTTTCTTAAATAAAAGGTTTATATGAAATAAAAAATAAAATTTCCCTAAAAAAAACAGGGAACCCACCCCCACACTTTCTAACTATCAGAACTTTGACTGAAGATTGCTTATTGGACCCTTGTTAAAGAGGTGCCCATGGAGGGAGATGCTGTGTTGGCTGTGCCTAGAGATCCACAGGAAGTTTCCAGGCCTGTCCAGGGTCATCTCTTGCTGCTCATGGGCTTCCTCTCCATCTTCCATTTCTAAAGGGGTTTCACACTGCATTTGTGATGAAGCAGACTAGCACCAGCAATATACAACAATACAGCTGCTGTTGCAGGAAAAATTATTGGTTTATTAAGACAAAAATCACAGAATATTTTGCAGTTTAGGCACAATTTCAGAGCCCAAACTGGAATCAGTGCTTTCAACAAAACAGAGACCCAGTGAGTGTGAGAAGTGAGACAGAGGCCTGCCACAGGCTGTCTCCACTGCAGGAGAGGAAGGCTGACCTCGAGGCACTGAGGAAGGTGCTGATGATGGAGCAGGGCTGGAAATGGTCACGGATTTGGCCAGGACACGAGTGTGTAGGCAGGATTTGGTAAGAAGGAAGCCGGTGGGACCCACAGATGTTCCCAGGCCAGGCCAGCCCTTATGGCAGTGCAAGGGGACAGACAGCGTGGCCATGCCTGGATGCTCCAAGATCAGTGCCCTGGAGCAGATGCCAGGGGGTCTGTGCAATGTCATCCCAGCTACCTGGGCCTAGCCTGAAAAGGCCTTTCAGCTAGTGGATGAAACACAGAAATCAGGAATCCTCATCCCCAAATCCTGCCCTGCACTTCTGCCCCAGAGAAAGAAACATTGTCCCATCATCTGCTTGGTCCCTCCCTCTGGTAAAGGCAGGAAGTTTTCCAGCATCAGCGGATTTTCTTTAAATACAGGTGAATCCCATTCTGGGAGCGAAGGATGAGCCGAGGTATTTTGAGGGGAGGCTTGGCAGGGTCAGGCAAGAGCTCGAAGCGCAGCAGGGTCAGAGCCAGTGCCACCTTCATCTCGTTCATGGCAAACTGCTGCCCGATGCAATTCCTGTGGAGAAACAGAGCAGCTCAGCCAACTCCACGGCAGTGCTGGGCACAGCAAACCCCCACAGCCCATCCCAGCCCTCCCACACCAGCACATGTCCTTCCCTCTGCAGCTCAGGGGCCCCAGACAGTGCTTTGGGCAGCGGAACCAGGGGAATGGGCTGAGCAGGAGGAATTTAGAGGAATATTGAGAGCTCAGGAATGTGTGTTCAATGAGCACGGAGAAGGAGGGAGATGGGGAAGCCAAAGGAGAGGCCAGCAGGGATGAGGTGGTGGGTCCCCAAGCAGGGAAGGCCTGCAAGGTGTTTGCCTTGAAGCAGTGAGCACAGGGCAAAGGGAAGGCTTGAGGGGAGGGGAGAAGGGGGAATCACAGGGCAGGAGTGTGGGATGGGGTCTTTGCATCAAGGAGAGGAGAGCAGGTGAGCTTGGAATGCTGCAGGCTCCCTGCAGGATGCCAACAGGATGTTCCACAGCTTTGGCACCCAGTTCCCTGTCCCCAGAAGGGGCTTGGCAATGCTGCCTTCCCATTTTGCCTGCTGCTATCAGAACCCCTCTGTTGCACAAACACTTATATCCTCATTTAACTATTCAGTGCTGCAGGTGGTGGTTTCTGCCCACTACACCTTCATTGTTCAATTCCCTTTACCTCATTCCAGCAGAAAAAGGCAGAAAGGCGTGAGAGTGCCTGCCAGAGACATTCTCCGGGGAAAAACGCAAAGGGTCAAACACCTGGAAATGAAGAATATGCAGCAAGAAAAAGCAATTATTTAAAGAACACAGTACTGACTGGTATCTTGAGAAATGTGACACCCCTTAATTTATGAAGAACCCCATAGGAGAGAGAGAATTCTTCTCTCCTGCTAACAGGTGAAGGGCACGTGGGAAGAGGCACATCATAAAGGGAAAAAATTACTAGGAGATCAAAAGAAAGCTCACCAAAGGATCTTTCCATACTTTAGGGTTTCTGTGAATGAGGTAAATGCTTATTGCAGTGATGCTGCCTGGAAAACAATTGAGGAGTAGAAGAGGGCTCACTGACAAAGAAACAAGCCAACATCTGCACAGCCCAGCCTGAACATCTGTGCCAGCGAGGATGCAGCTGGTGCCTGAGAGCAGAGCTTTGTGCAGCAGGAATGGGATTTACAGACCTTCTGGCAAAGTGCGTCCATTGGGGAAGGTGATGGGCTTGCTGAGCTGCCGGGACACACCAGGCACGGGGGGGTAAAGGCGCAGGCTCTCCTTGATGCACATGGTGCTGTAAGTCATCTTGCCCAGGTCCTCCCTGTTGGGACAGGCAGGCTGAGCCCCACACACCCCCACTGCCTGTGCTGGGAGCTCCCTTCACCCACAGACATCCACCCCCCTGGGCAGATCCCCCTGCAACAGAACAGAGGGACCCACAGTGTCCAGCCACGGGCTGCTGGAGGCTGGGGATGCCAGGACACCTCTGAACAACCTGGACAACCACTGAACAAGCTCAAGTGCAGAGTGACAGCAAAAGGTGAAAAGCACATCTATGATGTCCTGTGGTGAGAAAACAGGAGAGCAAAGAGCAATGCTGGTGGCTCAGGACTTGTATGGCATGCAGAATGTCCCTTCCAGGGTGGCAGACTTAGCTGAAGGATCTGCTCCACCCTGTGAAGTCCCTGGGCATGCAGCAGCCTTTGGCACCCCAGCTTTTGAGCCTTGAAGACATTGCTCACTTAGAAGTGGCAGCGATAGGAAAAGAGTTACCGGCAGAGGAAATGGTGCAACTTTACCACTGGATTGTGTCCCGATCCCCCAGGATGCCCTGGATCTCCTCCCTGCACCGTTGCTGGTGCTCAGGGTGTATTGCCAGGCAGTACAAGAGCCAGGAGATGCCACTGGCTGTTGTGTCGTGGCCCTCAAACATGAACGTGTCCACCTCAGCACGCAGGTCTTCATCAGACAGTGCAGCTCCATTCTCATCCTAACAGTCCAGAGACGCCCTCAGTGGCCCATACATATAAAATTTATGCATATATATTACAGTGACACACACACATGTACAAAAATATATAAATATCCCAGTAGGGGCCATTATATTCTTTCAGCTATTGCAAAAGGGTTGTGATGCTGCCTGTGGGATACATATAAACAAAATCAATGCCTGTTTACACTGAATTCAGGGCCCCTTTCCCTTCACTTTTAAATCTCTTTATCCCCCCATATTAAACCACCAGGACTACGAAATCCCTCTGCAGGTTGCATGCCCAAAAAGACACCGCCAACATTTCATCAATGGAAAACTGGATCACCTTGGCTTCTCTTCAACTGGATGGGACTGGGCTAATTTTTTTTTAATGGACTGATTTTTTTTTAATGGACCCTGAGGGTCGCTGGGGGTTTGTGGCATCCCTGCAAAAACTGACTGGCATGTGCCCTGCCACACACACACACACACTCCTTGCCGCTCACTTTGGCACACAGCAGAATGTCCAAGAAGTCCAAATGTCTCTTCTTCTGGATCTTTTCAAATTCCCGTTCATCTTTAAGGGATTCCTTTCGCTCATGGATCACTTTGTCTGGGGGAGAAAGGATTAAAGGTTCAGCAGGGCCAGGAGATGCCAAGCTGCAAAACTGTCCTGCTTTTGAATGCAAAGCTCACCCAAGGGCAGGGCGAGCACTGCTCAGTCCATGGTGCATTTGACCTGTGCTGCTGCAAACCAGGCACTTCAGCTTTTTCAGCAACAAATGCCATGGATATTGCCATTATTTTCTGCAAACTTCTTTGTCCACCACAGACTTCTCAGCCTGTTTTACACACCCCTCATGCATTAAAATCACACCTGGCTTGGAAAATAAAATCATTACTTGCATTGGTGTTGCCTGCAGTGCCCATCCCTTGTCTCACCAGCCTCTGGCCATTTTACAGGAGCATTTCCAGAGGGCAAGTCCTCCATTAGTCCAGTTTCATAACCAGGTAGCTGTGAGACCCCTTTGCTTCGTGCCCAGATCAGATCACTACTGCAAGCTGATGCTCTGCTTGGATCTCAGCTCTGAGCCTCTGGGCAGGATCACCGCATAGGCAAGGAGATAACCTGACTGCCTCCGTCCAAAGTTTGGGGAGAGGATGACAGCAGGGAATACCTGTGTGGTCATGAGCGATCCTGCAGGCCTTCCTGAACTGAAATCCATGGGGGCTGAGCCAGTAAATGATGTCATTGTGGTAGGGGAAGATGCGGAGGCGCTGGTGCACCATGTGGCAGAGGTCATAGACAGCCTGGATGTAAGTGTTTTTCCTGGAGAGTGGGAAATAGGAAGCTTGTAAATTTGGGAGCACAGTGACAAGCAATTTGCCCATTTCCCTTCTGAGCTGCAAACTTCCTGCCAGGGTTTGGGGCAGCCAGCACTGACCTGTTGGTCTGGCAGTTGCTGTGACAACTGAAGGCACATTTCATGATGCTATCCAGAGTCATCAAGCTGACGTGCTCAAAGAGCTCCACTGGCTTCCCGTCTGCTGTCAGCTTTTCCCACTTATCCTAGGCCACAAAGGAGACAGAAATGAGAAGGCAAAGGTCAGTCCTGCATGGATCTGCAGTAATACCCTGGTTAAATAAGTGCTCAGATAGGGATACATCCCTGAGAAATGGATAAAAAAGAAGGGTATCTCTTAGACACCATCAAAATCCCAGAGAAGAGAAGCCAAGAGTGGGATGGTTAATATGAGATTTGCCTCAGGCAGCTGCAAATCTTGGATCCTGGTGCTGGTGAGCCCTGCTACACCCTGTCCTGAGGCAAGGGTGCCCTGGAGAAGCCCACAGGTGCATTTCTGGGTGATGGGGAGTTCCCTAAGTCTTTCTTAGGATGCAGTGTGTTCTCTGCACAGGAGCAGCATGTGCTGGCATTGGGCTTCACTGGGTCTGCTCCTCAGCACATATGAGCTTGGTGCCCAAGATGCAAACTTTGGAGCAAGGTCTTTTCTCTGTCACACGATCCCTGTGCCAGTGTTTTCCCAGCATGTAATACAGGAGCTCTTGCTTCACTCTGATCCCTAGAGAAACTATAAACCCTGTCCCTCTTCCCCAGCAGACATGAAGTGATGACGAATCCTCTATCCTCTTGTAGCGGTAAGGAACGAGTTTACTTAAAAGCTGGGAAAGGGAGGAGAGGAAGGAGCACGGTCACATCTGAGCTCCCACAGCACCAAACCAGGCTTCCAGGGACAGATTCATGTCCGTAGCACATACAACGATTGCCACCTGGTGGCACAGGCTCACACAATTGGCGTTTGCGTTGTGCACAAGGAATTCCAAATTCCCAGGCACTTGCGAGCCTTGCAAAAGTTATTCTGGCTCTCCAGCCCTCAGCTCCTGGCTGCTCCCTGGGCCTGCAGAAGGAATCCAGCCAGAATCCATTTGAAGCTGCTGGGGAGGCTGGAGTGAGGGTGGTGAAAGAGAAGGAATAGATCCAGCATCCAGACTCCTCCAGTTCATGTGCACAAAGCCTGGTGCTCTTTGCCTCTAATTCCTACTGGTTTCCATCCTGCCCAGCACCAGTGGATTGAAGAACAATGCATTTTCACTGTTTATCAGGCATGGCAGGGATTGCAGTCCAGTCATGGGTATGTCGACAGCAAATGATACCCTTTAACCCTAGGTCACAGTATAGCTCTGCTCCAACCTTTGTTTTTGGGGGATTTATTATGAACCTTTATTTACTTCAATTCTTCATTTAGACAAACACCTTATAACAAGGTGCTGTTGGAACTGAGATCATGTAGGGTTTGGGGATGGCAGTAACATTCACCCTTTAATCTCAGCCACAGATCCCAAGGCAGTACCAGAGACATCATCCCTGCAGGGAGGCTCAACCTGCTCACCCCTTCCAGCTCAAGGGCAGGAATTTGGGGAGACTCAGAAAGACTGACCACCAGGACCTTGCAGTTACCAGGTAAAGAAAACCCTGCTCCAGCATTTAGCTCCTAACCAGACAGGATGGGGAAAAGAAAACAGGGCAGAGAGAGGAGCACCATGAGTCCTACCAGCATCACGTTCGTAGACTCTGCCATCAGGCCCACGTATGGTTTCAAGACGTCGTAATGGAACCCTGGAGTCAGGAGTTTTCGGTGCTGGTGCCACTTGGGCCCGTGTAAGATCAGCAACCCATTCCCTGGGGAAACAAAGGCAAGGCACGTTTTGCTGGGCACAAGCAGCAGGCTGCTCTCACCTGCCTGCAGACACAGCATCAGCCTGCAAGGAGCATGGTTAAATCTGCTGTCTGAGCTGCTGTGAGAGAGTCTTTCCAAACGTTGCCATCAGCTCCAGGACTCCCAGAGCTGAGCAAAGACCTCCTCATCGAAATGGCACAACAGTGCCTCTGAAAAGAAACACCAACACTGCTGCAACAGAGAAGTTCAGAACAGCTGATGTATTTTTCACCAGTCCTCCACTAAATCTAAGCTCCTCCCATCACCAGCCTTTGCTATCTGTGAACATGTAAGTATGTGTACATATGTTATGTCTGAACTTTCCTTTCTTCAAAATAAATAGAACTACTTAGCACCTTTTTCAATAAATGTAATAATTGCAGGAAGCTTTTAGCTATAACTCCATCAAGGAACAAGTACAATGCTGTTTATTTATACCATGCTTTTGACTAACTTCAGAAGAATTCCTGGCAGGCAAAGCCCTGGGAATACATACCAATCCATGGGACAAGGTGTTTATAGCTGATATTATCCTTGGGATCTGTAAAAAAAAAAACAAAAACAAAACAAAAAAAACCATAAAAAAGAGAAAATAAAATGGTATTTGCAATATTTTCAATAGCATGAACCCACTGGTTTGCAGCTGAAAGCTCCCTCTGGGCTCTCACTTTTGGTTGGGTATGAAGCAAAATCAGTGGCATCCCTGCAGAACTCCCAGTATTTCACAACAAAACAACTTTGTCTCTTCCAGCTGCAATAAGTACATATAAAAGCAGATGCTCACACTGGAAAAAACAAGAATATTGGTAGTCCAAAGTCTGTGCAGTGTGATAAATGATTAACCATCTCAGACACCGCTGTTCAGCACCTTTTCTTCTCGATACACTAAAGATCCTTCTCTGCAGTAGGAGCCAGAGCTCTGAGCCTAGAAAAAAGCTCCCAGGTGTCTTCTCCTTGCTGGGATCAGGCACTGAGTAGTTAACTTTCAAGGAGCATTTGAGGAAGTCTGATTTTCCAGCAATGGACTTGGAGTCAGGTCAGCCCTGCAGCCCTGTGCCTGAAGCACCAAGGGCACAGCATGAAGGAGGGGTCTCTCTCCATGCCTTGAGATGATTTCTGCAAGAAAACCTCTCTGTGAAACCCTGCCCTGCTGTAACTTTTGAGGCTGGCATGGGAAATCTGCAGGCTGGGGTTGCTGCTCCACAGCTGAAGCCATAATCTCTCACCTCCTCTGGCCAGCAGAACCTTGGCATAGTCAGGATCAGAGACAACCAGGAATGCTGAGAAACTCCCAAACCAGACAGGGTGAGCATGTGAGTACTTCTGTGCCCAGATCTCTGCCTTGTCCAGCACCTCTTCCTCCTTGAGAAACTAGTTGTGGAGAAGAAAAAAGAGAAAGACTACATAGATTTGGAGAAAAAAAAATTTAAATAATCTCCCAATACTCTGTCTTAAAAGTTCAAGGTCTTTCTGATCACAAAACCAGGTAAGGGCAAACAAGGTGTTGTTCCTCTGTGTTTGCAGAGCATGGGAAGTAGAGATGTTTGCTACTTTTAAAGCTCATATAAAATAATTCTTCCTTATCACTTGACCTTAAGATAGAGAACATCCTTAGGCACTGAGGTGGTGCCTATAAGCTCATACACGTTATCTGCTCTTTTTCCATGGCCACCCCACAGAAGACTCAGATTTGTCCCAGGCAGCATCTGCACTTTGTGGCATGCAAATACATTCTCACTTGCACATGGCTGAGCAATCAGCACCCTGCAGCTGGGAGAAAACACAGCAGCACTTTTACAGCAGCCAACAGCATCACTGCTGGGTCTGCCCCAGTGCAGCAATGCCTCCTGACTGGGAAATCACAGCTTCCTCCAGACATTTAAGTGGAGAAGGCCAGTGTCCAGGCAAAATTCAACAGAATGAGTCCAAAGTCACCAATGGAGTGAAGAGAACACTGGTTCCTATCATTACAATAAGAATTCATTGATTTCTGTGAATTGAATTTTATGGGCAATGAAGAGCTGGTGCTCTTAGAAAGATTCACCTCCTCTCCTTGGAAGCTGCAATCTGAGGAGCAGCATGAGCACCAGCGTTCATATCAGCAGCAGTGGCAGGTTCACTCCAAAGTGATCACTGCTTTATTGCTTTTATAGTCTGTTAGCCTTTTATAGCTGTTATGTACAGGCAACAGACAAAGAACAAGTGGGAAGACAGGTGGAAAGCTCCACAGTCACAGGAAAAGAAAAAAAATCAGAGACAAAACCTTGTCTTGTAAGATTCTTTTTTCTCTGAACAGAAACTACTCTGGGCCAATATGCAAAGGGAAGGATTTTGGTAAGCTAGGTCTGCCATAGCTGCTGCTGCTTTGATTTGAAGCTTGAAGATTAATTAAATCAGCGTACTGGTGCAGAAATCAGCCTCAAAGTCACCCTATTGACTGTATCAAGTGAATATTTGCTCAGTCGCTTTCGTGCTGAGCTCTCTCAGCTCAGCCTTTAGTCTGGCTGGTGTTTCTCAACCCAGGACATGGTTTGTACTCAAATAATCACAGACATCAAATAATCAGCCATGTGTGGCCTGTGTCAGAGAGGATACTCAGGTGTCATGGGGTGTCTGCCAGGGGGCTGCACAGGCTGTGTGGGGGCACATCCAGGTTCAGCTTCAAGGCTGAGCATCCCCTTTCTCACGAGCTGGAGAGGTCCCTGCAGCACGTCCCCTGGGTCTCCCATACTCACCAGAATTATGAACTTCATCCCTTTATTACTTATTACAGAAAGCTCAGCTTCAACTTCACCTACTCGAGTTCAAGGCTTTGAACTTAATAAACAGAACCATCAATTTCTCTGATTTCAGGCATCAAGTTTTGGGGCAAAAGGAGGCAGCCCTCCTCAGCGCCCACCTCTTCAGCAACGCCAGCAGAAGCAGGGCTTGGCACGGTGCCTTTAGCTAAGTGACACTTGAACATGTGGAAGTCCCTTTGATACAGCTGCTTGTGCTTCTCCTGCCATGAATCACAAAAAGCATAATGGAAGTAACTGGGAGATGCTGAGCAAGTCTCATTGGCCGAAGTCCTAATCTTAGAAACTTTTGCATCCAGCCTTGTTTTGGAGCACCAGCCTTGGTTTGTGCTGTCAAGAACCATCACTGTGCTGGCCAGAGGGTTGAATGGGTTTATTTGAGAGGAGAGGTTACCCTCCAGGTGAGTAACCTGCTGCACTGAGCACTCCTGGAGCAGAGGGTGTAAAGTTTTGTGAGCTGCAGAGGAACAGAAAGCTCCCACTTCTTAATCAGGGCTCCAGCTACCCAGCTCTGCATGAAAGACCATTACTTCTACTTCTTCCTCCCTTGGGGGCTTGAAAAGAAAAGCACAAACCCCACTCGGGTCTAAGAATGAAAGGTAATTGCCTGATCTCACGCTGAAATGCAAGTTTTGAAATGGATCCAAGACTAAAAGCATCTGGGAAGAGGCTTAAGGGCACTTTTAATGACTACACACTGATAGCAAATGAAAGACAAAACACAGGAGCTGAAACCTGAGCGTGAGGCTGTCCTGTGTTCAGCCAGAGCCGGGCTGGCTCCTCCCCACACAGGGCAGAAGTGGGCAAAGGGCTGCTGAGGGACTGACACCCTGTGCCAGGGGGGCAGTGACCCTGCTCTCCTCTGCTTCCCACCAACCCTGGCTGTGGGGAGCCACTTTGGTCAACTCAGGGCTGGCACTCTGGGTTTTAACTGAGTCGTGCTGCTGCAGTGAGACCAAACAGCTCCACACAACCTCTTCCTGACATTTTAATGTCATTTCTACTGAGTGATTTGGATAAGCAGAGACTAATACCCAGAGAATGCTTCAAAACAAAGTGATCTATTCCCAGGAGATACACCCAGAGCATGACAAATACATTTGAGATTCCAAACTGGCCTGGATGAAAACTGGCAAATAATCAGTTAAACCAACAGAACAGGAAATGTCAGTGCTCTCCCTGAATACAGCTCGAAGGTCCCACTCGAGGTGTGTGCAAACTTTGTATTCAGCGTGTGCCCAGAGCATTGCCGGTTTCTTTGCTGGCTCAATGAACTGTTAGGCTTTGGGCAATTCAGCAGCATTAATCAGCAAATTATTAAATCTTCAAAAAGGAATTCTCAAACAAACATTGTCTGAGGTAAAAGTCGAGCCACAAACAACCTAGCCATGATGACAGCAACTGATTGGCACAAATTCCCGTCCAGGACAAATAGGCACAACTAAAAAAGAGGAGAACATACTTTCTTTAATAGCAGTTTTAAAGTCTAACTGGCAGTGTAACAAAGCCTTGAACTGGCCCATCTTCATGCTTACATTGCCAAAAGACTGCTTGTCCCGTCCAGCACAGCAAAACTGGTGGTGCCCCAGCACAGAGACAAGCCCTGGAAGGTCTCCTCCTGATTTCCCAGACACTTTTCAGGGTGCCAGTTTTGTCGTGCCACAGATTTGGCCACGACAGGACAACAGCAGAGCCCAGCAGAGGACAAGGTGGTTTTAAGCAGCCTTTAGCATCAGGCAAACTCAGTTACACCTCGTGAGGCTGCTGATGAGTTGTGAAAATCTGTTTGCCAAGGCAGCCATGGTGATCTGTGTGGGCAAGCGCATACCTCGGGGAAGAGTCACTCCTACCACCAGTGATGAGAACAAGGCTAACCTATGCACGTGGGTTTAGTTCCTCATGGCCTTAATGCAACTTAAGAACATCCACGGCCCCTGTGCTGGATGCAAAGCCTGTGATGTTTTTTGTGGCTTAAACGCGGCTCAGAATGATCAATTCTCTGGTTCACCTGGCCGTGAGGCCGATGCAAGCTGGCAGGGGAGAGAAAGCGCCTCTGGATGCCGGGAGCAGCGAGCATCTGCTCAGCATCTGATCAGCTCAGCGCCGCAGGAGAGCTGCAGCGGCCCTGCCCTGGCTGTCAGAGGATCAGAGAGGCGGCAGTGGAGCCTGCCCGGGACCGAGCAGCGCGGCTCTGCTGCCTCCAGCACCGGCTCATACCCCGAGATGACCTTGCCTATGCCACACGGTATTACCGCTCTCTTTACTAGCGAGCCAGCCACCACCCTTTTCCACCGCGCAGTCTGCAGCAGCCTGCGGGAGCTCTGCGTGAGCCACGCTCTCTCTAAGCATCACGGGCAGCGAAAGCACATTGCTCTGGCGGAGAAAAGGGATGCCCACCTCTCACCTACCCCGCGGACTGGGAGCAGCGCTTCTCCCGTACCACGGGGACAGAGTCCCACTGGCATCACTCCCACAGGCCCCTCGGGAAAGCTGCTCCCCGCACTCCCCCTCGCTCCCGGCAGCGCAGACCCGGCTTTCCCCCACCTCGTGGACGTGGCCGAAGAGCCAGTGCGTCGGGTGCCCGGGAAAGTCGGCCAGCGCCCGGAGCAGCTCACGCCGCCGGTGGAAGAGCTGGATGGCTTTCAGCAGCACGCAGGTCAGGCAGAACACGGTAGCCAGGTGCAGCACCCGGGAGACATCCACGCCCAGCCACAGGAGCTTCATCGTCCCGCTGAGAGCCGCCGGCGGCTGCCTCCGGTGTGCCCCAGCGCCCCGGCGCCACCGGCCGCGGTAGCCAATGCGGGGCGGAGAGGCAGGTCCAGAGTCCGAGCGGCTGCCAAATCACGGCAGCGCTTGTTGGGAGGGACGGGAATGGCAAGGAAGGGAAGGGGAGCATCCCGCGGGAACGCTCCGCTCGCTGCCGCACCGGCTGGGAGCTGCTGCCCGCCCCGAGTCCCTGCCGCCGGCACCGGATGGCTCCGCGCCGGGACCGCAGGCGGAGGACAGAGGGAAAGACCGCACCCCGGGATTCCTCCTCCCGAGGTCTTCATCACGGATTCCTGCCTTCACGGGGTTTCACCCTCATCTCCACCCATTCCCATCCCGCATCCCGGCTGACGGCTCCCGCCCACCTTCCCTGTCTCCCTCCCCGCTGCCGGCACTGTGAGCCGCATCCCAGCGCCGACCGGGACAGCATCTCCCCAGCAGGAGTGCGGGGAATCCGGCACCGCGCCGGGCTGGCGATGCCGGGTGTCAGCCGAGGGCCGGCTGCCGTGGCAGCTTTGGCACGGCTTGGCAGGTGAAGGGCAGGTGGCTGCCGGGCCACAACGATTCCCTGCCACCGCTCTGCCTGCCAGCAGCAGCCCCCGCCGAGCCTGGCGGACACCCTGGACAGAGCGGACCCGCGGCGGGCGGCACCAAACCGGGCCGTGCCGGGCCGTGCCCCGCCGCGCCTCGCCGCCGCCTTCCCCGCCCGTCCCACCCGTCGGGGGCGGGCCTCGAACCCGCGGTGCTGCCCGCGCTCGGCGGCCCGCGCGGGGCGGTCCCGCGGCGGCCAGTGGGAGCGCGGCTTGCTGGCAGGCGGGCGCGGCGCGGCCCGAGCGGCCATGGCGCGGGCGGGGCGGGCGGCGGCCGCGGGGCCGGGCGAGCCGCCGCGGGGCCGGCGGGGGAGCAACAGCCGCGGCCCCGCGGAGCGCCTGTAGCCGCCGCCGGGCCGCAGGCTGGCGAGCCGGGGCGCGCTGGCGGCGGCGGCGGCCGAGGAGAAGGAGGAGGAGGAGGCAGGCGGGAGCCAGCCGCCGGCCGCGCCGCCGCCCCACAAGAGGATGAAGAAGCGGAAGGAGCTGAACGCCCTCATCGGCCTGGCCGCCGACGGCCGCAGGAAGAAGCCCGCCAAGAAGGGCTCGGGCCACCGGCTGCTGCGCACCGAGCCGCCCGCCTCCGACTCCGAGTCCAGCTCCGACGAGGACGAGTTCGCAGGGGCGCGGGGCCGCTGCGGAAAGTGAGTGCCGGGCCCCGGCTCGGACGGGTCCTGCCCCGGCTCCGCGGCGGGGCTGCGCTGCCTTCAGCGGGTCGGGTTCGCGGCCGGGGGGCTGAAGGGGGTGTGTGAGGCTGGGGGCTGCCAGGGGACACCCGGAGCTGCGCTGAGCGTGTCCGACCCCGCAGGTCGCCTGTCTGGGGATAGAAGTATCATCGAGTCACAGATTAGCTTGAGTTGGAAGGGACCTTAGAGATGAGTAGTTCCAACCCCCGGCCATGGCCAGGGACAGCTCCCACTGGACCATCCCCTGGCTTTTTTTTTTTCTTTTTTTTGTTTTTTTTTTCTGTTTTGTGCTCACCGCAGCACGAGTCCTTGTGGATTTGTGGGCTAAGCTTGGGGGCAGCCCCTGGAGATGCTGAGCGCAGTTACCCGTGTTGTGTGTGCTCAGCGTGGCACAGTCCTGCGAGCTGGCGCAGTGCTGGCTTTCTCGGGGACGTGCTGTGCTCCTGCCAGTAAATAAGCTTTTCGGTTAAGTAACAGCATTAATAATGGGCCTCTGTGCATACCTGAAAGTAGGCATGTCTCAGGGAAACTTGGGCTTTCACAATTTAGAACGCTCTAGAAGTACTTGTCGTAACATTATGGTAATACCTTGTCTTGAAGCGTGTTTTCCAAGCTATCAAGCAGATGTGCCTGACATAAGTTTATGTCAGCAGAGCGTGATATTTTAGTAACAGAAACCTGACAGCTGCATTTAAATACGATGGCTGTGCCTCCTGAGGATAAACCGAATAGAGTAACAGCCCTGACCTGACTTTCTAGCCTTATTTATTCCTGAAAACACTCTTTGTTAGTCCTGTCAGCCAAAATGTGTGCTGTTAAAACGCTGTCCCTTACTTTGCTAGAACAGCGTTTAAAATAAAACTTTTGTAGGCACTGTTGTATATTCACAAGCTGTTACTTTGTTTTCTGCAGGGGAGACTACCTGCGATGCTGCAGGTTCTGTTACCCTTTATGTACGTTTGTCATTCTTGCTGCTTGCGTGGTCGCGTGTGTTGGCTTAGTCTGGATGCAGGTGGCTCTCAAGGAGGATTTGGATGCAATAAAGGAGAAGTTTCGAACTAGTAAGTATGACTGTAGCTACTATTGCACATTTTCTTTGGGCAGTTTGAAGAGCTTTAGTTGCTTGCCTGCTCAGTCAAAGTCTGGAAGTAGTAGAGTAGACAAATCACTTCTGAATCAAGGAGTGCTCTGAGCCAAGAACACTGAGAATTGGTGAATCCAAGGTGAATATTATCTATTCTTGCCTGCTCTGTATCTTCTGAGGAGCAGGCACACTGGACTGGGTGGGCCTGTAGTTGCTTGCATATACATTTCTAAAATTCCTGACTTTGGTCTTTAAAGTGGCTCTCTTCCAAAGAAAAACCCTATTAAAAATTTTCTGATCAGCTCTGTCAAACCAGTCTAGGGAATTCTAGAAAAAAAAAAAAGAGAAATTATGTTCTTGTCTTGAGCTCTTTTAAAAACGTCTGATACTTGCTATGGAGTTACTGCAATTTGAATGTTGCTTCAGTACAATATTTTCTCTCTGTATCCTCTGAATGTTCATCTTGCTTGCATTGACCTGTTCTTGTTCAACTTTTACGTCAGGTCAAGTGTAGCGTAGAGTTAATATGTTTAATACCTTGAAGTGGAGTTAAGGTGAAGTGTTTTGCTTGTAGGGCTCAGGTTTTCTCTCTCCATATCAAGATTCCCATGCCAAGATTTCAATATAATAACTTCTGTAGAGCTGGGGTATAACAAATGGTGATATGTGCACATAAGGTATGCTCTTGGTTCTCTGTACCTCCCCTCTGGGCACAAGGTTTGTTTTGCTGCCATATGTTGGTAGTGTTTAAAATCCTGTGTATATTGAAAAAGGTAAGCAAAGGTGTTGTTCTGCTTGTGGTAAAAGAGGCATTGAGGAAGTGTGTGTAGAAATTCGTTGCTGTTGGTGTTTAGGTGTTCCTGTTCAGGCGTGGGAGGTGGGGAGGTGTCTGCCAAGGTGGAACAGGCTGGCTGGGTGTGAGACAATTGCTGGTAGATGTGCTTTTGTATTAACTGATAATGAACTCTAAAAGTTGGCTGTAGTTGCTGTCCACCAGTTCTGGGCCTTCAGTTCCAGGTGTTGCTTTGTGGCTGAGTGTTCCCAGCAGCTCTGCTGTGGCTGTTTCTGTGTTCTGGGTCAGCAACTGCTGCTCTTCGTGGGCTGCTCCCCTTTAAGGGTGTGCTGATGGTAAAAGTTTTGCACGACAACATTTGTTGGCTTTGGTGTAGTTAAGTTTCATCATTCCTGTTCAACACAGACCTCTTTGTTAAAGCAGCTGTTCTCCCTGAGCGTGTTCTCCCTGTCTGGCAATTACAGATGGGCTTGTTTTCTTCTTAATAGCTCTGACAGAAAAGCTGTGCATTTAATGCTTTGTCTGGTGATAATCGTGTCAGATTTCCTTGCCACCATAATAGCATGCCTAGGAGGTGGATGGCAGCCTCATAATGAGGCACAGCATTTAAATACAACAACAAAAAAAGCAGGCAGCAAGAACAACCTGGTTCTAAAAGGTAACATTTCGCCTTGGTGAGATGTGTGGGTGAACAGAGAAAGGCAGGTGACCCATCTGTCATACAACAAGTTTGGAAAAGGAACCTTTCTGTGAATCTTCATCCCGACTTTTTTCCCCATAAGAACAGATGTTTGTGGCAGTATTTGTTATGTTCTGCCGTCCTTTGCACCAAGTCAGTATGGTAGGAGTGCTTTTTATAAACAAGACATCTTTGCATCAAGTATGTTTGGAATAGGAGGAAGTCATGTAGTGTTTTCCCTTCAGCTGTCAGTAATGATGCTAAGAACACGTGGCATTTAACCTTCCTAGTGCTGCAAAAAACTCTTCAAGCAGAGTCTCACTGTGTACAGTGAGAGTGGCAAAATAGAAAATAATTTGTCTACAGGAGCCTGTGAAAATGAGATTTAGTGTGAACTGCTTGTGTCAAATGCACGATTAGCTCTCAGTCTGTTTTGGCTAAAATAAACCTTTCAGGGTCTTACCCCAAAGTGTTGTTTGTACCTTGAGTGAACCAGTGCAGATTACTTTGCACCTAAAATGTACTTTTAGAACTTGCTTCAAGAGAAGTGAGGTGGGTTTTGGAAGATGCACAGCTTTCCAGTTTTGTGTGTTTAGGCATCCACTCCACAGGCTTCTCCTTTTGACTGGAAGGGTCACACATGGAGATTTGTTGTGCTAGCTACAATTCACACAGGTCCCACTGCTCTTGGCAGTCTGCTCTGAGTGATGGCTGTTCTGGAGCTTTCCAGTGCTGCCTTACAGGTTGGAGGTGCAGATTTTGGAGAACTCTGTCATCTCCATCTCAAAACCTTTGTTTATTTGTTTCTCAGACCTAGGGATTTAGGATTGCCTCACAGCACAGCTAAACAGCTTAGTCACTGCAGATCTGGAAGAGCTGCATTTCTGAGGCTCACTGGAATTGCTATGAGCTGCATGTTTCCCCTTTCCTGTAGTATTAATTGTAGTAATAACTGACTATTTCCAAGGACCTTGTTAACTGATTTGTTTAGCAGCAGGCATTAATATATAAGCTTATACATTATTTTTTCAGTTGTCTTTCTGTCACACAGAGCAACTAATTACATTTATCTCCTTGGAATTCACTTCCATTGTCAGCAGCCCCTCTGCAGGCTTGAAAAGGGCACAGAGGTTCATTTCACCTGCCTCCTTTGCCCTGGGACTGTTGGCAGTTCTTGTTCACAGGCCCATTACTATTTCATGTTCCCCTGTGGAGGTAATGCAAAATAACTGCACTAAATAAAGACCTACTGAGGCTGCCAGAATGACAGGACTATGCAAAGTGTTAAATTTAGTACAGTCTCTCTGGGTTCTCTCTGCAGATACTGGTACTCTTAAAACAAAAAAGAGCTGTCATTCTGAGCAAACACTGAATCCAGAATCGGCAATAAACCTGTATGTAGGAACTGTTATTGCCTTCTGTCGCTGCTGTAGATGTTGCTGTTTGTAATTTGTTTTCTGCCTTTCAGTGTTGTTTACATGAATTTTTGTTTTGTTTTGGTTTTTAAGCATATTTAATTATTTTTTCATTCTTTTAGTGGAATCTAATCAAAAGACATCATTCCAAGAAATTCCTAAACTGAATGAAGATTTGGTGCAGAACCAAAAGCAGCTAGAACAAATTGAGACTGGAGAACTGGGGCTGAGTAAAATTTGGATAAATATCACAGAGATCAATAAACAGGTGAGAGGGGATCAGTCCTTGGTTTTGAAAACTAATAAAATATTCCATTCAAATTTTTTTAAGTGGAAATAATTTTATCCAAGGACTTCTGTGACCATATATGTGGCTTTTATTTATAAAGTTAAAATAGAGTATAAACCTCACTATAAACAAACAAAAACCAGCTTGAGCATCCAGCTGGGCTGGAGATTGATCACAAGAGGAGCAATTGCATAACTGGTGGAAAGAGTTCAGGCAGAATTTAAAAGAACCCGAGAACTGTGCAGTTCTTCATTTTCCTGCCAAATAGTTCTGATGTTTATGATGAGAAATTTGACATCTCAAATTTCTGAGACCGTTTTGTAAGAGTGGAAAAGAGTTACCTGACTCAGAGCAAGCTCCTGTTGCTGCAAACAAAGGCCTGGTGCCTGTGAATATAAAACGTGCTAACACACACTCAGCCTCTGAGCTGGTGTAAATCTTGGCACTGTTGATGGGGCTAGAGCTAAGCCACTTACCAGAGAGCTCTTTGCTCAGCTGCTCTATTAACTCACACTTCAAGTGAAGCATCCAGCAAGGCTTTTACTGAAATTTCTGCCCTGGAGGGTAAAAGTTGAGAGCTGCTCACAGTGAATGGGGTGGAGAGGTGTGTGTGGGGAGCTCTGCTTGACACAGGTGCTCTGGTTTAATTTGTTAGAGTACTGAGGTGCCTGCTCAGATTGATTTTTCTTCAGTCCCATGTGGTGGTTAAGTGCTTACTGGGGCACATCTGAGAATTTGATTTGCTTTCTTTAGCATCTCACTGTTTTAGCCACAGTTGTTTAGGCTCTTCATGAGACTTTTAAAATGCTCTTATCTGCACCTGGGTGTTAAAGATACTTGCACGTGGTTCTTGCAGGCCCTCAAGTTACTTCAGGGTCTGGTTACAGTCTGAGCCAGATCTTCTGGGGATCAAAATTTTCTCTGTTCTTTTATCCATGAATTGTTGGGATGTGCTGCTGGGAATAATCTCAGCCAGTGTTCACAGCTGTAGAGCTGGAGAGTCTGCATGCCAGCTGGTAAGCACTGACCTAATGTAAAATGAGGATCTTTTCCTCAACTTGTGAAACAACTTTGTTTTTTAACCAGAAGAAAGTGAATTTTAGTCTCTGTTCCAGTTGTGTAGCAGAGGGTTGGGGTGGTAGGTGCAACTTCTTTGCCCATCCCTCAGCTGGAGAGGTTGCACGGCTTTGCTGGGTTTTGCCAGGCAGGTTTCATTGCTAAATACAGAAGTGGGTGATGGTTTCCTCCACGTGAGGACTTCTTACACAATTTTTTAAGTCTTTCTTGGGCAACAGCCTCTCTCTAAGAGGATGAATGTAAAACTGGCAGAGGGTACCTTATTGAAAAGAAGGGTCTTCTATGGCTTTCATTCAGTTTTAGAAAAATAAATAAAAACCTGCTCTTTTTCAAGAGGCAGAATATTTTTAATGCAGCCTGGGCAGGACTTCTAACGTAGAGACAGGGATGTTCTCTGTGTGTACATGTATCATTTTGTATTGCCTTATGTTTTAATGTTGCACATTAAGCCATCTCTATTGGGGAAGGTCAGAATCAGGATTATGTCACCTAATTCTAAGTGTTCTTTTTTGGTTTTAGATATCACTATTGACCTCAACAGTAAATCATCTCAAAAACAATATAAAATCTGCTGCTGACCTGATTTCTCTTCCCCTCACAGTAGAGAAACTTCAGAAGGTAAGTACTGTAAGTGTGGCTATCACTAAATATGTTCTGTGTGTTAAGCTGCAGCTGGACTCTTGGGGACAGCAGTGACAACAGGAGTTGCCTGAGTTACAAGGAATATTTGCTTCTCTTGTCTTTAAAATTTGACTTCATATATTGTATGGTCCTGTGATAATGTGTGGCAGGTAAAAAATTTAAAGGCCTTTGTATATCCCTTTTGGAGATGCATTTGTTTGTATTATACTGTCCCATGTGTACCTTGGAGCTGATCTTTCTGGTTACTTTCCTTCAAATTGCTAATTTTAATATCATGTAAGACACTTGAAAAAAGCCTGTCTGCAGTTTTATAACTGCATGCAAATAGGTGGTCTATTTAGCTTTTTTAATTGGAAAAGGAAATGCATTGCTTTCTGTTAATACAACGTCTTACTGTGTGCCTTAGCTGAGCATCCTTTACCAAAGAACTGTCCTGTTTGTTTTGGTGAAAAGAATAGCTTGTTGAAACTTGCAGAGCTCTTCCATGGCAGTTCTGTTTATTTAGCAATAAACATTTATATTGGGCTAACACCTAATGTTAGTCCAGTCTTTGTGGCATTATGGGTTTCCACATCTCATTTCCTATCCCTACAAAATTAATGTATAATCAACAAGCTAGTGATATGCAAAGCAGTTAGTGTGGTTTGGCTAATGGGGCTGCCAGGATTTCTTTTTCTGGGAGGAGTACAAAGCTGTTTCCTAAGCTCCTTATTTGCTGCTGCAAGCAGGCTGCATTTTCACTGTGTCCTGCCAGAAGCAGTTTTAAGGCATGTTGTTATCAGGAGTAGTGTGGCCAGCAGGAGCAGGGCAGCGATGGTCCCCCTGTACTGGGCACTGTTGAGGCCACACCTCAAATTCTGTGTCCAGTTCTGGGCCCCTCAATTCAGGAAGGACATTGAGGTGCTGGAGCGTGTCCAGAGACAGGCAGTGGAGCTGGGGAAGGGTCTGGAGCACAAGTCTGATTAGGAGAACCTGGGGGTGTTTGGACTGGAGAAAAGGAGGTTCAGGGGAGACCTTATCACTCTCTACAACTCCCTGAAAGGAGGTTGGATCCAGGTTCGGAGTCAGGCTGTTCTCTCAAGTGGCAAGTGATAGGACAACAGGAAGTGACCTAAAGATGTGCCAGTGGAGGTTTAGATGGGATAATAGGAAAGATTTCTTCACTGAAGGGGTTGTCAGACAGTGGAGCAGGCTGTACAGGGAGGTGCTGGAGCTGCTGTCGCTGGAGGTATTTAAAGGACGTGGGTAGGAGCTCAGGGACATTGCATTAAGGGTGGACTTGGCAGTGCTGAGTTAACAGCTGGACTCAGTCTTAGAGGTCCTTGCCAACCTAAGTGATCCTATGACAAGGCTGCGTTTCTTATGTGGGACTTGGTTTTCTTGAGCCTTTTTCCTTGTAGGTACCATTCCTGAAAATAAGGGCTGCCTGCTGGTGTTAGAGTCCTGAAGGATTACTGAGAGAGTTCCTCTTGGGCAGTGGCTTTTGGTCATACTGGTGAAGGGTGCTGAAGGTGTCCTGAGGTCCTCCAGGGCAGAGATTGCTTTGGGTATAATTTGCAGTTTGGAGTGCAAAGAAAGTTCCAAATTCTTGAAACTCCTGTGCATATTTTTGTGGCAGTCTTCCTGCAGTTTCACTAACAAAAAATTATGTTTAGCTGATTGGTACTTTGGGACAGTGCAGTTGGAGGAAGGCTGAGATTTCTGTCATCTTTTTTATTGCAGACTGTAGCCAACATAGGTAGCACCCTTACCAGCGTGGCTCACGATGTTGAAAATATACAGACATCTATTGAGGAATACAAGAAATCCATAGAAATGCTCCAGAATGATGTGGTAAGAAAAATGCACTGCTTTCACACTGCCTAATATGAAGCAAGTTAAATGCTTGGAGTTCTGCCTTTTGCCTTTGAAATACTTCTGAGGTTTCAGAAGGCTGGTACATTAATTAGTTAATCTTGTAATCCCTGTGTTACATCTCCTATGTAGTACCAAGTTCGTATTTCTCCAGAGCCAGAATTGTTCCTTTCTGTACTTCTTATCCTGCATATTTTTGCTTCCTACTGCACAGATATGGGGGCTTGAGAAATGCTTCTGTGTGATGCAGGGTACTGCTTATGGTAACTGTCTGTACTGTTTCAGGTTTGGGGATGTGAGAAAATTGAGATAGTTTGTTGGTTGAATTAAGAATCCATGTCAGGATGAAATTACTGACTGTCTTTGCCAGACACTACTCACTGTATTTATCCTGACCCCTCACTTGGAGTTAACAAACAGAGCTGATAATTACAGTTTTACAGCTAAACTGCAATTCAAGAATTCTTGCAGATTAAATTAGACACGTAATAAAGCTTGATTCAGTCAGTGAGTGCTCTGAAAACATTGCAGATATGGCAGTATCTATGGTAGCAGTGAAATGTGTATCATAATACTTCATTAAATGGAGAATAGTTAATTAGGAGGGTTTAATGAAAATAAATTTGGACCTTATGTGTTTGAAAGAGAAAACTGTTAGCCTAGTTAACATACTGCATGCACAGCAGCCCTGAGTGACTGTAATTGTAGCAAAACATCCTTAGCTACAGTCTGCCAGTTATTAAACACTTATTCACAGGGATTTTGTAACACAGTTTTCTGCTTCTTTCCTTAGAAGGAATTAAAACAGCTGCCTTCACTTCCCTCCACTGTTGTGCCAAGGACTGAGGGAAATGAGACAGAATACTGCAAAAAGGTATTTTTCTTCCCTGCATAAGGAATTTTGGTACAAGTGTCATGGATATGTAACTTACCCATGTGTTTTGCAGTACTGTAGTGTGCAAAAAGTATGGTTTTTATCAATACAATGCAGATAGCACACTTTAAAGCAAAGCATGAGATTATTTTGCTGTAGTTTGTTCCTGTGTATGTGTAAACAGGAAAGTGCCCTGATCTGAGAGTGGGTTGTTTTTTTGTGTTCTGGCTGGGTGAGGAGTAAAAAGAGTGAAACCAATGTCTGACAAATTATAGGTGTGCTTTGCTAAAGTAAATGAAAATAAGTTAAAAGCTTTTAACGGAGTGGATTTTTATAGCAGGTACTTGCTAATCTGAGCAAACTTGGGAGTGGCATGTACTGAGTCACCCTCAATGTAATCAGGTGTGGAAAGCAGTAATTCAGCAACAACAAAAAAAGGTTAATGTGTAGGTGTTCAGCTGAATGGGTTGGAACAGAATGACTGCACTTACTTACATCTAATACAGTCAATATCTTCCTCAAAAATGAATCCTGTATATAAATATGCTTTCTTGGGAAAAATCATTGTTGTGCTTACAAAGCTTGACCTGGAAAATGAGATGAATAGGCTTTCTGTGTTCACTGGCACAGCTGAAGTGATTACATTAGCAACAAAGAGGTTAGCCCTGGGGGAGAATCTCAATTTCAAACTTTTAGAAGGTTGGAATAACTTTCTGGAAGCTTCCAGTTGGATGTTTTCAGTGGTGTCAGTGGAGAGGCAGTCAGAAGTCTGCCCAGTTAAACTGGGTCAGTTATGTTGTTAGTAGCAGGAGTTGCTGCAGAGGTTGGGTAAACTGACACGTGCTCTGTCCATATTTCAGGAAAGCCAGGCACTGCATGCAGCTTTGGGACAGCTAAATAATACTGTAGTGGTGTACCAAAAGTTGAATGACATCAAGCTTCTAAATGTGGAGTCAGCCCTTGGCAACCTCAGCCGGAAAGTTACGCTGTTGGAAAACTCTCCCCTTGTTGTGAAAAATCTGGACAAAAGAGAGAACTCGTCTGCCATCGTGGTAAGTGGTGGCTCAGGGTGTCTACTCAGGCTGCTACTTGCACTGCAGATACAGCTTTTCAGACCTGACTAAAGAAAGTGTCAGAGTGAAACTTGAGATACTTAGGAGTTCATTATAAAAGGCTGGAATTTGTTCCTGAACAGATAACGAGCATTAGGAGTGTCTCAGAAGCAGTATTTTATTTCTTTTCTGCAGTATCTACAGGAAAATGTCCAAAACACTGTGACATTTAAGAGTTGGGTGGTTGCTTTATGAGGCAGGATCACAAACTGTGCTATGTTTTAGGAATCATTCTGGCATAGATCTGTTAAGACCCCTGAGGAGCTAAGTGGGACTCTGCATTTGTTCAACAGTGCTTAAATTCTAAAAGAAAAACAATAATAAAAAAACCTCCTAAATAAGTTCATAAATTCTTCCAGTGTTTTCTGTTTGCCACACTGGGGCCAGTCTGTGAGAACATGTTCTGTATGTTTAGCAGTAAAGGAACATGCTGACGTTGCTGTGGTAAATTATATAACCCATTTTATGACTTCATGTTTATTCTACAGTGCATCTGCCCTGGTCTATCTTTGCTTCATGTCTGCCAAATTTGAAGGAAAGAAACTCTGTTGTAGAAAATAAAAAGCACATGAATAAACTCTGCTCTGTTTTTTCTATAGGGGAATGATGCAACTATCTCTCTAAAAGTGGAAAATGAAGATCAACTAGATAGTGAAACTGAGTCAAATAAAGAACTGAAGGTAAAGTAAGGAAATACAAATTACACTGGATTAGTAGAGCATGTAATTGTCTTTCTAAAGATGTTTTAAATTGACCTTAATTGAGCCAAGTTCTGCAAAGAGGCGCTAGTGGAGTCAAGGACTTGCTGAAAGCCCCTCTCAGTAATGGTCTTTCACTGGCTGGGAGTGAGTTGTAACTGAATGGCCAAATTGTGGGCTGGGGATAGGAGGGAGTGCTGCTGAGTTTAGTTTCCATCTGCTGGAAGGAAGGTGGGTGAGTGAACAGGCTGCACTGTCAATTCTGGGCTTGCATTGATGTGAACTCAACCTGTCATCTGGAATGTACTAATGAAAAGAGTAAGGGAGCTGCAGATTAAAAAATGTGGGGATTTTACTTTAACAGAGATACAGTGGCTCCTGCATGAAGGTAGTCATTACTGCAGACAAACCTTTGAAACAGTTAAGCACTTTAATTAATGTGTAAGTGTTCACTCCAAGTGGGCTTGACTGTTTTACGTTACAGTTTTTCAGTGTCTTGCTCTTTTCTGTAGGAAATACAGAAAGTAAACATCAGATTCTTTTGAAATGGGTGTATGCAAAATAATTGAGGTCCTGATTCTGTTGTTTACCTACAGACCATGAGAATTTATTCATTACATCTTCCCATAGATTTTTGTATTTATTTGTTGTTTTTAAATCTTGTTTATAACTTTAAGCTTGATCAGCCTGGATACCTCTTAGTCAGTCAAAACTGCTTACACATTTTAAATTATTACTTTTTTTTGATCTTCTGCATCTACTGAAGGGGTGCATTTTAAGGTATCTTTTCTGTACATATGCAGGAAACAGAAACTAGAGATTCTCAGGTATCAAAACTAAAAGAGACTCTTCAACTGATCAGTGCTCTCACAAGCAAGCCAGAAAATGACAGACCTATTGAGGCATCAAAGAATGGTAAGAATGTCTTTTAACAGTAATCCATAAACCTGGAGGTTCCCTGCGTAATTCAAAGAATAACTAATAAAGGTGAATAATTTAGACTATTCCTTAAGATTCTGATGAAGGTTTTTTAGTTAAAGCAGTAGGAAACTGATGTTTCTAAACCAGAAAGCTGTGTATGACTCCAAAAGTTTGAAGGTGACCTAAAATGTGTATGGCAGGATTCCTGTGGATCAATAGCTGGTGGTTGAAGGCATGCAGTGATTGACTGTAGAACTTTATACCCAGGAACATCTGGCTTTGCTTTTTCATAATGTAAATGTATCACAGAGGAAAGGTCTCTGCCTCTGCTGACTTCAGTTCTGCAGTCTGCTGAACATCAGATTTTTAAATACTTCATTACAGTAGAACTGTGCTGCTTGTTCATTCCAAGCAGGAGCTTGGAAGTTTAGACCTTGCTTTTAGGGAATGTTGATATTGATAAGGTGAAAGCAACCCAGGTGGGCAGATGTTGCTCAATGAAGCTTTTTCAGCATGCTCAGAGTGGGGAGCAGAGGACGCTGCCAAGTCATTCTTTGTATGGGAGTTTACAAATACACACCTCCCAATACAGAATGGAATATTAAAGCTGTGTGACTGTCCTTTCAGTTATTGGTAAAAGGGGACAACGCTGCTCCATTCTGAAATACTGCAGCATTCTTATCCCATACAGCTACTGTGATTAAAAAAAACTTAAAATGTAATCAGTTTTACTGTATTTTTGTTCAGTTTTGCTAGCTGTAATTCTGTGGAATTAGTAAGACTAATAGAAATTGTTTTGTAACAGTTGAAAGTAGTCAGAGTACTACAGCAAAGCCCACAGAGCTATCAAGGGTGGCTTCAAGGTCAGCTGGTGACAACACAGAGAGGAACGGGCAGCTGGGCCATCTGTCCTTACCAGGAATTTCCAGCATTGAAGGTATGTCCTTTCCAGGCTGACCTTTTCTTCTGACTATTTCATGTAAATGTTTAGGAGAGGATAAGTATAAACGTTCTGGGAGATGTGAGGTCAGTTTTAACAGCTTGAGGACTATGGGCTTTAAAAAAAAAAACCAAGCAATTAAGAAAAAAAACTGAAGGGAAAGAATAGCATGTAAAAGAAAAGAAACTGAGATTTAAGCAGGATTGTGCATTGTTAGTGAATTATAATTGTTTTGAGTATTACATCACAACTGTGATCACAGTTGAGTAATACAACACCGAAGTATTACATTGAGTGCCCCAGAGAGTGGGAGAGAAGTCCAGGGCAGAATTAACATGCTGAAGGAAAAAGAAGTAGCTATGAATGTGTATGTTCTGGGGCTTTTTTCTTTTCTGTAATTTTTTTTCCAAGAGAACACTGCCTGGTCAGATGAATGGTTTCTGGATCTTGCTGTTCAGTCTCTTCAGCTCCTGAAAGGGCGACTCTTTGCATCAGGAAGTGAATAGACACTTTTCCCTTTATGTCATCTGTCCTGTTGGTATAGCAACTGTCATTCAGAGCTGGCTTTTGTGGGGGACAACTGCATCTGCATGCAGCTAGTGGCTGTAAAATGGGCTGTTAGCTGTGGCCAGAAATAGGGATTACTTTCTTCAGATTTAGTGTAGTTTAATCCAGAAATGTTCATGCTTTTTTCTCCTAAACTGTTATCAGCAGCTTGTGACAACATAGGAGGCAAACTCCCCACTCAGGGATGCTGTATGTAATTACTGGGTAGTAAGAGACAGTGCTGTAAAACTGGGAAAGCAGCTTACAGGATATTCCTGTGTGCTTAAAGGAGCTGTTTCCTCAATCCTTGTTGTCTTTGCAGATCTTCAGAAACTGTTTAAAAAAGCACCTGCGGATGCTGATGGAAAACTCTCATACCAAGATCTTCAAAAGCTGCTTGGCTCCACAGCCCAAGAATCCCAGAGCTTTAAGGAGTTTGACACAGATGGAGATGAGAAATACACGCTAACAGAACTGAGATTAGCACTAGGTGTATAGGGTATATGTTTAGAAATGTGATATTGGTGGATGTTACTGTAGCTAAAGGAAGCTACAGGACATGAAAAACTATGGCTGCACTTTCCCAGTGTTTTACTGATCTTGGGAGCTAAATTACTGTACACATTGCCACCTCTTTTCTTCAGTTGCATTTATTGAAAAGAAATTTACAAATTTATATGTCGATAGGACATAATATTGGGACTTTGTTAAAATCCAGAAAATTCCCAAACTTGGAAACATTTTCCTCTCATTATTTCCTATTCAAGGGAGTTATTGGTTATAGCTTAAAATGTGTACATACTAAAATAAAACTATGGTTTTATATTTCACTGAAATTTGCCTTAAATTAGAGAGCTGCACTTTATGTAGAGCAGAAGGAAAATCTGTCTTGTGAAGATGGGCTGCTTCTGCTTGTAAATATTTGAGATAGAGTAAATTATGCATATTTAAGGAGAAGTTTTGTCAGGGGCTGTGTTGGTAGTAAGCTGTTTATAATGAGAGACTGAGCCTGGAATGGGGGTTTAAGAGCTTCAGCTAAATTTCTGATTTTGACTAAGTATGTCCATGAATAAATTTGGCCTCAGTCAGAGGAAAGCTGGAGGGGTAAGTCATGCCCATCTATAGAAGAATGTATTTTTGAAGGGAAGAGTTGAAAATGTTTTTATATCATGAGCCTACAGGAGCAATTAACTTGCCAAGTGCTTGGGTTTTCACTTCAGTGTTCTTTAGGCTTTGCTGTGTTGCATTCAGATTATATTTTGTGAGATGAGCCTGTCTATTTATTTTTTTTAAATGAACATATTGAATAGCTTTAATAGTTGCTTAAGAGGTAAAAGCCTGCAGTGCAGCCTGCTGAGCAGCACCTGAGCAGTTCATGCCTCAGCAGTGCTCTGATACACTCCAGGAGTGTGAGCGGGTGGGAAGGCTCAGAGGAGACTTGTGAGCTCTTTCCTGACTATTGTGACAGTGATCTCTTCTTGGTACCTTTATTTTTTGTCTTCTTGCCAACAGAAGGATGTAAAAAGCTGTGTAGGCATGTGCCATGGCATCATCATTCTGTTCTGACACATGGTTTGTCAGTGAGGTTTCCTTACTACAGAGGAACTTAAAGATCTGTTCATAGTAGTGGATTTAAACACAGTGTATTTATTACCTTCTGGAACATAGAAAAACGACTTTTGCAGAGGGGCTTCTCTCTTGCAGGCTAGATCAGGGCCAAGTTGGGTGATTTTGCTCACAAATATCACTGATCTTGTTAAGAGTTTTTTGCATGATTAGTGAGTTGAAGTTGCCCACCTCGCTGAAACATCAGCTTATGAGGAAGTCAGTTCATAATTGTTGACTTTTGTATAAATTTAGATTGGATGTTTTATCAATAATTGTATTTTGAAAGTACGAATCAGCAAAGGAATGTACAAAATGGAGCCCTGTTACCCATTTCCTAGACTTCTTTCACTGTTGCTCTTCTATCTTGTTTGGGTAATGCAGATGCCACCCAGTACCAAAATGCTTTTAATGTGACATTTGAAAACGCTGTATTTAAAAACAAAACAAAACCAACCAACCTTGGCTTTAGAGAGGACAAGAAGCCAACACTTGCTTCTTGCCACTTCCCATACCCTTTTATACACTACTGTATGATTCCTTAACCAAATAAAGAAAAAAAGCAATAAAATGTAACCATTCTGATATTTTATTTGTACATACTGTATCATAGCCATATGCCAGAGTTTGCAAAATATTTTTGGAAGTTTATTTGTATGAAATTTAACTTTACCTTAAAATTTAAAAGATTATAGTACTGCCTTGTGAATCTTTTAGTGTTTTGTTTTGTTGCAGTCTGCTTTACTTTTAGAAGGCTCTTCAGCAGCAGTAGTGAAAATGCCAGCTAGACCTGATGTGTGCTGCTTGGCTGCCCAGGGCTGTTTCTTAACTTGCATGTCGAGGGCACAGTCGATGGCTAATTGCTGTGGTCACTTGTAGGATGGGCTTGTGCTGTCAATTAGACAAAATCCGAGCATCCCTAAGTACAGTGGTCTCTCTGTGCTGCAGGCTGGGAGCACCAGTCCCATCCCTGCGAGGTTTCTGCTACGCCACCGCTCTCCATCCCGCATGCTTCCCGAAGCCCTGACGCCAGGTGTGCGCAGGGTTTCTCTCCCGTGTTTGATGAAAAGCCATGAGTGTAATAAATACACTCATCCAAATCAGTTCCTCCCCCTAACTCGTGCAGCTGCTGGTGGGGTACCAGAGGGGCGGCTGGATGCTCTGGGCAGCGAGTCCTTCAGAAAAAAACTATGTCTGTGTGAAATCAAAAGCAATGAAGCGATGAGAGCGAGCTGTAGCAGGAACAGAGCTATGACCCGCCGAGCCTTGCTGTTGTGCCGTGATTCCTGGTCCAGCTTTCGGGCCGTACCTGTGTGTTTGGGTGACCACTCTGTACCTCCCCCTGCGGTTACCGACCTGCGCGGGGAGCGGGGCCGTGCTCACCGCGCTTGTTCGCTCCGCGCCGCTCCATCATGTAACGCGACTTTTATTTGTCTCAATAAAAGCTCCTTTCCAGCCTGCGGCTCCGGGTGGTTCCTGGCAGGAGAGGTGGAACGGGGTGAGCCGGGGCGGGCTGAGGGGAGCGGGCTAAAGGGAGCGGGAGGAGCGCGGGGCGGGCTGAGGGGAGCGAGCTGAGGGGAGCGGGAGGAGCGCGGGGCGGGCTGAGGGGAGCGGGCTGAAGGGAGCGGGAGGAGCGTGGGGCGGGCTGAGGGGAGCGGGCGGAGCGCGGGGCGGGCTGAGTGGAGCGGGAGCCATGGCGGGACCGCTGTGCCAGGGCTGGGGCCTGGGGGCGGCCCTGCGGAGCCGCGCCGCACTCCGGCCGCTCGGGCTGCTGGCACCGCCGGCACGGGGGGTGCTAGGGCCGGCAGCGGGAACGGGAACGAGATCGGGATCGGGAGAGGCGGCGCTGGAGGAGAACCCCTTCTACGGGAAGTACCGGCACAAGATCCAGGAGCTGCGGAGGTGGGCCCTGAGGGAGGCGGTACAGGAAGGGGGTGGGCGGGCTGTGTTTTGGGATAAGGGCGTGCTGCGGAAGCTCTTCCTTGAAGGAGAGGTGTCGTTCTATTTTAGCTTTTCGCCCTCATGAGAAACGCGATTAGTTTAGGCCAGTTGCCTTGAAATTCACATGTGGTCGGCACCAGGTCAGTGAGGGTCGTCTCCCAACGTGGTCAGCTTGCTAAGAAATAGTTTTGCGAAGATGAAATTAAAATTTTATGTTAACATGAATCAGTACGATAGTAAACATTTTAAAAGGCCAAATGATGTTAATCACCCAGCACTGCTCTCCACCTTTGGGAACCACTGGAGCAGGTAAAGAGTATTCCAACTTCTAGTCTTTTGTTGTATTATAAAGGAGGATTTGAACAGAAAAGGAGTAGGCAGAAGTTGGTCTTATTTTAGGTGTAAGTCCATCCGCTGGCAAGGCGACAATCGGAACAGCCCTGAGAGGAATCATGGTTTTGAATTATCCTGATAAAGGTGGGTCACCTTACTCAGCAATAGAAGTAAATGAAGCAAAAGACTTCATAGACACTCACAGAACCATGGAAGGCCTTGGGTTGGAAAACGCCTTAGAGATCAACTGTTTCCAACCCTCCTGCTATGGGCAGGGACAATTTCCATTATGAGAGGTTGCTCAGAGCCCCATCCAACCTGGTCTTGTTGGAATCCAGTGCCAAAAACAAATCCAAAGCCTTGTGTCATAGGATATATTGTGCAACAGCTTTCACAGTTTCTTAACTCTGCATTGATTTTTCCTGTTTATTGTCATAATTAAAACCTTAAGATTATTTAAAAGCAAACTGGAATGTTTTAGTTATATGAATTTATGTCCAGTTGGACAAGGAGCAGGGAGTTGGACTTGGATGATCCTTATGGGTCCCTTCCAACTCGAGCTGTTCTATCGTTCCGTTGTACTGTTAATAGTCCCTTTGCCAATTCAGGTCCAATCCAGATGTGTTTGAATCCCGTATGGAAAAAAGAAGTGAAGTGAAAAAGCAGCCCGTGGGACATTCCAAACAAGGAGAGTTTATCAGATGCATGGAGGAAAAGGCAAGGCCAGTTTTCTTTGTAAATCACATACATTAAAGCTATAATGTTATTTATATGGGATCAGCACAGTGTTATAAACTTGAAGCATCCCTATTAGTAAGAGTCCTGGAATTTCACTGTCTGATGGCTAAAAGCATTGTTCTGTATTCCTCTGTATTATTTTTTAGTCTGTAGATTCCCTGCTTGAAACCTTGTTCAAGTTTAATTAGTTCCAGATTAGTTTGGCCAGAGGAGTGACACAATCCTGCATTTATCATTTTTTAGTGAATACAAGAGAACTGTTCAATTATATTGTATCCAAAATGCATAACAGTTTCCTTTTGACTAATCCTTTCTGGCCTTGAAATTCATAATTCACACTAATCTTATTTACTTCAGCCAATCAATCACTTATTTTATTAAAAATACACTGCAGTGATCTTTAAGTATCTTGAGTTCCCACTCAGGAGTTTTTGTCAGCAGCAGGTTATGTGTGGCAGGGAAGGCAAATAAATGGTATTAAAGCATTAGCTGTGAAACTAAAGAAGGATGTTTTCTTGCAGGCAGAAGGCTTGGGCAGCAAGACATCAAAGGGAGGATTCACAAAGGATAAGGTGAGGGAAATGAACCGAGGTGTTAGGAGGGGACACTGTGGCAAGCCAAGGGTGTAGATTGACTTGTATTGCCACAGTCATTGCTTCAGTCAAGAATGCTTTGATACAATCCTGGTGTTCCTTGTGCTGCATTTCAGTGTAAGACTGTAGTTTACTGTTGGGATCATGTTCAACCTCAAAACTCCTGGCATTCTGGGTTTTTATCATCCTGTCCTTTCTCTGTGACACCCTGGAAGTTCCTTCCAGTTGGGGGATTTGTTCTGAACAATGAACAGAAAGGGTTAAGCTTTTACAGCATGGAAATACATTTGCAGTGATCAGCCAGCCCAGGGACAGGGGAATTCTCTTTCACATTCTTTTATTTTGGTAAATTCTCAGTGTAAATCTGCCAAAGAGCACGTGTTTGAGATGGCTGAAGGCAAAAGGCTGCAGCTCCTCTTGCAGCTTCAGTAGGGATCTGCACAACTGGAGCAAAGCATGTGCTGTATCCTGAAAGAATCTACTCTGCCTCTGTGTGAGTTCACATCTCAGTGTGTTGCTTGCAATTAAAGGGACTAAGTAACACTATAAATTGAATTAAGTTCCTTTAGGTTGATTTTGTTCTCTGTAATTGCATCCATTCATTCTGGATTCTTACACGATCAGAGAACTGCCATCATGCCAGATTCTTTATGCTTTCTCTTGCAGACACTTGATTCAATTCTTAACGTTGAGATGGTGAAAGAAAAATCAGCAGAGGAGATAACACAGGTGATGGATTTAAATGGAATAAACTTTGCTTCACATCTGTGCTTAACAGTAATCTATGTGTAAGGATGGAAATTTTACTTAGTCTGAAAAATAAAACACAACTGTGGATGTTTATTTATAAAAAGCACGTTCATATGGGTATCCATTGGAGAAGATAAAGTTTTCTCCATCTGGGTAAGTCCTCCTAGGATGTACTAGGAGGTACAGGTGCACTAGGGCATTGCCATCCTGCTGTAGTAAAGAAAAAGACTGTCAACACAGAGGAGCATTATGCAAAGACTGCAGTTGCAAATGTTTTGTATGTTCTTTATTAAAAAAAACATCACCACCAACACCACCACCACCAAAAAAAACAACCAAAAGTCATGAGTGTGATTGTTGGGAAAATTGTAAGAAGCACTTCTGATGGTTAATAAATACTGAGCCACCTCTGAGCCCACTGCAGATTTCTGTTACCTGGTTGGAATCTCTCATTTGGCACTAGTACTCTGGAACCTTAGGAGAAGTGTGTTGCATTAGCAGGAAAGTCAGGCTTGATTGAAAAATGACTCCTCAGAGTGCTTACAAAGGTTAGTTGACATTTCAAAGCATTTAACATTACTGCTAAATACTGAACTTTAACTGTATCTCATCTTCTTTGTTTCCTACAGATTTGGAATCAGTATTTTTCTGCAAAAGACACGGTTTATGCTGTTATTCCTGTAAGTAGTTCCCCTGTAGTTCTGCACTTGAAAAGCCAGCACGCAAAGCTTTCCAGCTGTGATACTGCTGCTTTTAAAATCAGTCATTAAAGAAAAATGAGGTTTCAAGAAAAAATTTACTTTCTGGGTTAAGGGATTTTATTGCCCCAAACAAAGGCTTTTGTTTCCAGAAATGCATGTCACTTTTTTTCTCACTCAGAGGAGTTTCAATAAATCAAGGATCTTTTTCTGCACACCTGGCTGGAATTGCCAGGTTTATTTTAATACAAGCATCCAATACTCTTCGCAGGGCCCTAGTGTTTATTAAGCAGCATTTGTATTTTTATTTACATTTCTCAGAGTTGCTTGTTTCTTTGCCCTCCTCGCTGCAGCACTGGCAGCTGCCTCAAGGTTAATGTGGCAGTCCTAGAGCACTTGGCTGGTAACTTGCATGTGGCTAATCGCTTATGACTTACTTTCATACATTTACAATTATTGGCAGCACTGTCCTTTGTTGAGATTGCAGGGTGTTTCCTGAGATAAGATCATATTTCTTACTCCTGATAACTTTTCCAGATGTTAATTGTTCTTAGTTTGCATTAGGCTGAAGGAGACTTTTTTCACTTTGAGGATTTCTCTTTATTCTTTTCTTCAGGGTCATTCTGTGATTGCGATCTCTTAAATCTGTCTTTTCACAACTGTGTGTTCCTTGAGTTCTTGAAACCTCATTTAGATCTGGGGTCTGATTTTTAATTGTATTTGGCCCTTTGAGCTGCAACTGAACTCAGTGGGAGGCAGGATTCTAAATGTGTGATGTGCTGTATGCTCTGAAAATGGAAGTGTGGGATTTGAAGTCAAGCAGCTTCTTGTTTCAGTTTCCCCAACATGTGGATGTTGTGAAAATAGTTTGACTTGCATATTTACTGTAGCAGAGGGCCAGAGCCAGGGACTCCAGTTAAAATGATGTAGGTCTTTCATTAGTGGGGCTGGCACTGTGCTTTGGTGCACTGCTTTAGGAGGAGTGTTGGAAGCTTTCTAAGACTTCAATGCAAACCAGATCCCAGGCACATTAGGAAGCAGTTCATGGTGTCATCGAGGGGAAAAAAACCCTTTGTCTTTTGCCAGAGGCTTTCCGTTGGCTGGAAGAAAGGCCTTGCATAATTCTTCAGCGCTTAAAAGTACACACGAAGGAATTTCTTGTTGATGAATGGCATATGTTTTCTTTCCTGAACACCTAAGAGTAGACATTAATATAGTGCTGGGAAGCAAAAAAAAAATTAGGCAAAAGATTTGGGGAAACACAGAGAACATGTGAATGAGATTGCCAGGTTTCATCAGGACTGAGCAAATAGGGTTGTGGTTTTAATTTAAACCTAAGCAGTAAGTATGTTATTGTGTGTATATATGGGCTGCACTTTTATATAGAAGAACAGATGACAATGATGTAAATCCACAATTTGGAGCCAGGGTTGTGTTGTCTCACTCAGCTGTTGACACTTCATGATGCAGTGGAGCAATTACTGAAAGAGGATGTAACGTAAGCCTCAGGCTTGGGGCCCCACATCCAAGGAATAAAGCTCTGGATCCAAGGACTTTGCTGTTGCATCTTAGAGACCTCCTTGTTAAATTGGGATACTGATGACTTTTGGGTAAAAAAGAATAAAATGCTGCTTTCCACGCACTCATTGCCATCTGTCCCTGCAGCGGGACCTTCTCCAGATGGAAGCTGTACCCTCTAAAGGTTAATGTGGTGATTGTGAACAACTCTGCATCCATGTTTGTGTTATGAAAATTGAACTTCTCTTTCTCCTTCCCCAAAGGCAGACAAGTTTGATTTGATCTGGAAGAGAGCCCAGAACTGTCCATCGGTACGTACGGCAGTGCGTGGTTGTGGAGCTGTAATGCCTCTCCTCTTCAAACCTAACCCATCAACTTTTGACCCTCCTGTGTTCATACCCATTGTATCAGCCTGATTAGTAAAATCCAGGTGTTCAGACACTTGTCCTAGTGCTCAGATAAATAATGGCTATTCATATGTGTTGAACATTTTGATCTAGACAAGAGATGGAGGGTTGAGAGAACAGCAGCACAGAATCTCCCAGGGAATGGAGACTTCACTGGGTTGATGGATTAGTCCTACCTACTTCACTCGCCAAGAGCAAGATCAAATGTATCTGGCTTCCCCAGCTACTGGGAGATTGGGAGGTTATTTATAGCCTGAAGTGCATTTCTGCACAGTGCACTGGCATTCAGTCAGGTGCCCTGCATGATTTTCTGCTCCCATGTTGTCCTTCCCTTGGTGTGGGACAACAAGCCAGTCTGTAGCCTGTGGAGCTGGATAGGCAGTAAATCTCTAGAGAGAAGATGCTTGCTGCCACTTCTGGAGCAGCTGATAAAATCACAGGATTAAATGCTCTGAATGCTCCTTACCTTATATTTGACCATTTCTGCTGTTAGTTTTCTAGGTGAGAACAAAAAGGTCAGAGTCTGAATGTTCTCCACTTTCCTTTTTATGTCTCCGAATACTGATAAAAGGATTTGCCAACATATTTGGTAATGAAATAACAGTGATAGGGTAATTCTGCTTTATCGTGTGCTTTGAAGTCTGGTTCTTGCTGTTCTCTCACTTCTGGTGGGGCAAAGAAACCCTTTTTTCTGTTGTGGTTCTGTCGCTAAAGCAATAATGCTGGAGGCCAGTGTGACACAGGCCTCATTTTGTTCTGTGAAAGGCAAAATTGGTTTGGTTTTTTTATCATGTCTCTGCAGTTTCTGTATGCTTTGCCAAGGAAAGAAGGCTATGAGTTCTTCGTGGGGCAGTGGTCTGGAACAGAATTACACTTCACTTCCCTGATAAATGTTCAGGTGAGTGTTTGAGATAAAAAGTTCAAAGTTGACTTAGGATCCAGAAATAGATAATATCAGCATATTGCAATGTATGGTATTTGCTAAATAGGTTAGCCAACAGGTTGTCTAGCTTAACTTGAAAATAATTATCATTACAAAAGCAGTTATTAATTATGGTTTAATTGTACATTAGTTACAGGTAAAATTATGGGTATTAAGTGTCCCTCTAGTGTAGAAGAGAATGAGGTAGAAATTCAGTAGTCTCAAAACACAAGCAAGAGCCAAGCTTTTTAGAACTGTTTGTGCAATCTACTTAAAATAGCAGTAGATGCTGTGAGATGAAATATCTTTCTAAAAATTGTGGGTTCTTTTAAATGCAAAGTGGTCTTTAGTCAAGGAAAAAACCAACCTAACTCTACAAATCCCTTGTTTTCTGTAAATACCAATAATAATGAACTTCTAATTAGAACTGAGCCTTAAGCCCTAGGAATTAACTGCGTCTATGGCAGTTAATGCTCAAATTTTGTAATCAAGCACCCAGATCTGCAGTGGAGGGGAGGATTTTATGGGATACTGACAGGTTTCTTTCTCTCTTTCAGACCCAAGGTGAAACTGCTCCAAGCCAGTTGGTCTTGTACCATTATCCTGATCTGCAGAAGGACAAAGGGATAGTACTAATGACAGCAGAAATGGACTCCAAGTTCTTGGTAAGAGAAGTCTGCTCACTGGCTTCCTTCATTTTATGCTGCAGCTCCTCCTACAGTTTTGCATTAAAACCAAATTACAGTGAAGCCTTTCAAAGACCCTTTGCCAAAGAATGGTCTTCCTGTCTTTCTTTAACCTAATGTACTTAAGGCTAGGGAAAGCTAGAAAGGAATCATCAGTCTTTGGTGATTTCAGTTCATGCATTCTTTTTTTTAATTTGGGTATGACAGTTGATTGTTGTAAAAGAACAAAGCTTCTGTTTTTCTTACTAACAGAAGTAAATTTAAATGAAAGCTGTTGCTAACTGCAAAGAAGTTAAAACAGTGTTTTGAAGCTTATTCCTATTTGTCAAAGCAGGAGGCTCCAGAGTTGCGTGTTCAGTTTGTGCACACCTCTGTGTGGGCACACCATTACTGGCACATCTGTACCAGTGCCTGGACTGGTGGCACTGGGCACTGTAGTGGTGGAACAGGATGATTAAGATATCCCTCCTCTAACTGACCTCCTGAAACCCCTTCTGAAACAATAACTGGAGTAACTGGTAATGCTTTCCTTTTGCCCTGTTGGGTCTCAGAGCAAACAATCAATCTTTGCAAGTAGGTCAGCAGTAAGAAGGGAGAAAGGAGGACTTGGTGCATCTTAGACTGGACAGGGATCACAAAAGACACACTTGACCTCTAAGGCAGATGCACAGCAGGAGAGCTGCTAAAACACGTGGTGCTGAAGTGTTTAAGTAGGTCAGGAGCCACAGGGAGGTGGTTTGTTAAGAGATTTGCTAAACTGTGGTGGCTTGGAGTTGAGCCATATGGTGAGCAGGACTGTGGCCTTTCTTTTGCAGTGGGACATTGGCACAGCCCCACCCTGATGGTAACAGCTCTGTTCTCACTCCCAGGTGGTCCAGGATGCCCAGTGCTTGGCCAGCCAGGTGCAGCTGTTCTATGCCACGGATCGCTCCGAGACCTACGGATTAGTGGAGACCTTCAACCACAGATCCAGTGAATTTAAATACATGTCAGTTATAGCAGAGCTGGAGCAAAGCGGGCTTGGAAGAGAACTGAGACCTGGGCAGGTTTCTGACAAGTCATAGAGCCTGGCCTGTGGTGGAAGGAGCCAGCAGCAGGCAGGGGGTCCTAGGAGGGGTGGTCCTGTGTCTTCTGTTTTACAACTTGGATTTGGCCACAGAAGGAATCTGCAGGCATCCTGGGAGAGTGACAGTCAAGCACTGATGTAAGACGAGGACTTGGGCTATTTGAACAACAGTAACTAATTGCCAAAAAATGGAGCCCAGTACTTCAGTGTAACTTCATCAGAATAAGTCATTTTCCCTGTCCTGTAACTTCTGCTGCCTGCTGGATTGTGGAAATCTGAAATAAAGTGGCAGAAAGGGAACTATGTAACGGGCTGTACTGACATCAGGACAGAGATGACAACCAGTGTTTCTTCTCAGTAAATGCATTTTGAATGCCCTCCACCATTATAATTGCATGGTTCAGTGCTTTTTAATCTGTGTGGAATTCATACAGGCTTGTCCATCAAGAAGAAAGAATAAGAGCAATGCTTTAAGACAGACATCTCTTTGTTCCTTTGTGAGGTGTCTTACACAGATGTGTATTGTGGTCTGAGTTTTTCTCAGGATTAAAAAAACAGTCACTAGATTTGTTCTGGGAATTTTCTGCTTCTTAACTGATACATTAATTGTATCCTGTTGCTATGTTTCTGTCTTTGAGATGTTATTTTTGAGCAGTATGAACATGTTTTATTTTTTTAGTATGTTTTTAATAGTGTGGAGGAATCATTGCCTGTTTTACAGGATTATTTTTTCTCAGACTGGCATCTAGTCAGCCAGCTCACAAATGGTATTTGAAGGGACAGAAAATAACTCTTGCTCCCACTTCAGGAAAGGCACTATCCATAATAAAGGAAAGATGGACTGGCATAGTGACAGAGAGAGTCACCAGCCAGCTTCTTGTTTGTCAAGTGACAGCTCATGAAGAAGAACGTGTTGCTATGAACATGCAGAGCTACTTCAACACAGCAGCGTTGGTAAGAGCCTGGCTTTACAGACTGCAGCAGGTTGGTGGTTTTAAACCTGCCCCCAGCTACAGAATCTCAAAAGATGCCCACTTTGAGCTTCTGTCGTGTTCATTCCCAGCAGAGGCAGGCAGCACATCCATGGACAAGGACACACTGCAGCAGTGTGATGTGCAGCCTCGGGGGGCTACCAGCACTGCCACCACTGCACAGGGGGACAAGTAAACACAGGACAGCCAGGAGCTTCCAGGAGCAGCACTGAAATACTTCCCGTGTCTGCATCCAACCCCCAGCACTAACTCATCCTTAGCACTAAGTAACTCTGGGCCACATTGCTGCCTGTCAGGCTGCTGGAGCTGGCAAGCATTCCCTCCTTTGTCAAAGAAAGTGGGGCAAGAAAGGTGAGCAGTTTGTCTCTCTGTTGGAGGGCATGGCTGCTATCAATTCTCCTTGTTAACCACAAGCTGATACGGAGCTGTGGTGAGTTATAAAGGTTCCTTGCACCATCTGTTTGCTGTGTAGTTGCAGGACCCCCTTGCTGTAATGCCCACTGTCACTCCATACTTTCTCAGCCCATCCTTTGCACTACCCTGCCTTTGAAAGGTCCCTTCCAGCCCAGCCCATTCTCTGATTTTATGACATGAACACTTAAGCTGAGCACTACGGTTACACACAGTGCAGTTTTATGTTGGGGTCTATTTGATCATGAACTCTTGGGTGTGAACTCCTGTCCATCCAGGAAATTGCAGGATGTTTCTAGAAGAGGCACATCTTTTGGGGCTTTGCTGAAAGGAGATGGTCTGGCTCCCAGGTAATGCCTTTTGGTTTCTGTTCATTAAGTGTGTTCAGAGCAGTCTGCATAGCAGGGGAGTAATCAGTCAGAGGAGGTGTGGATAGGGCTGTGATAATCTGAACAGCAAAACACCTTTATTAAAAAGCATTTCTGCTTCTGGTTTATAGTGTTCGTGCTCCATTTATCATTTTTCCTTAGCTGATAGAAGGGCTGTTGTGATTAATTATCCACTTCCTGCTTTGAAGAAGTCGAAGTTGCTGCATTCATTTTTAATGTAGCTATAATGTAACATCTCTTGGAATGAAATCCAAGGCTTTCAAATCTACACCTCAGCCTCTTTCTGAGCACAAAATATCAAATTCTCAGGTATAAGGCTGTAGTGATCATTAGCTGCCATTTTGAGTGGGGTTTTTTTTCAACCCATCATGTGATTTTTCCTAAAATAAGAACTTCTCCGGGGCTTTAAAAAAGGCAGAAAAGGCCAATGGTGAGCCTCAAACTGGGATGACGACCCGTAATAAAAAGGTCCAACAGAATCTCTAGGTCTGATCCTCTGCCCCAGTGAATGACTGCTGCAAGGGGGAGAAACCCAGCTGAAGAACTGGCCCTACAAACTACCCATGCTGCAGAAACCAGCGGTGATTCGCGGCTATGTGGCTTCTCCAGTGCCTGGAATGCACTTGTGCATGGACTGTGCTGCCTGGCACAGCGTCGGCGTGGGCTGACCATGGCCATGGATGGACACTACAAGCTGCAGAGTGGACACAGACCCCCGGGACTGCCTGGCTTTGTGCAAATCAGCAGCTGCGCCAGTTCTAAGCCACTAAAAACTCGCACAGAATTCGTAAGATTTGATGGCCTTAGGATCAGCGCTGAACCTAAGGGCTGGTGAAAACGGCGTTAGGCTTGGCATGGGGAGAGAGGTAACAACAGAGAGAGAAGGCGGCTGTGGGACTCATGTGCCATCCAGCCACTAGAGGGAAGGTTTGTCTCCTGATTCTGAGCTCTGGGCACACACACAGCTTGCCTGAGCCTGTCTGCTCAGCTCTGTGAACTTCATGAGTTGCGTGCTGAGAATGCTTTAGACGTCCCGGCTGCTCCTGTATGGTCCATAAAGAGCTGTGCTGCGCTGAGTTCAGCCCACAGTTCTGCCAGTCCCCTGTCCTAGATCCCACCTGAGCTGCCTCGGGGACGGCAAACATCTTGCAGTAGTTTCCCAGCATGTTTTGCTGATTGCCAGTCATTTTTGGGCCAGGATCTTCCCAAGATGGATGTGTCTGGTTTTAGTAGCCCTCAAATGGGCACGTTCCGGGAGAAGAAGCCCAAGACTCCCAGTGGTCCCACGTAAACTTCAGCCCCTGCGGCATCATGCAGCAAGGATTTGCTGGCAGAACCAGGTACTGTAGGAGCCCCCTCAGTGCTGGCTGTGGTCTGTCTCCAGCTGCAGGAGAGCCCAGGGCCGGGATGTGGCAGGAATTCCCGCTAGGAGCGGTGAAGCAAGTTTTACAGGCAGGGAGGCTCATTGTTACCAGCATCTCAAACCTCTGGCTTGCCCACCCGCCCCTGTCACCCTGGGGAGATAAACGCAGAGCCCATCCTGCTCCCAGGGCAGGAATGTGGCAGTTGAAGCAATCAAGGAAGTGCAGATTGACGGGCAACGTTCTCACCCTCACTTTAAATGATGACTCCAGTGCTTTTCCATCTGCGCCTGGCTTTTTTCCCCTGTGCCGTAGAAAATGGCAAGACTCCAGTGCCTTCTGATCCACGGCTGAAGTTCTCACTCCCTGGCTCTGAGTTTGTGCAGGACATGATGGAGCAGAGCAGGGGAACTCACTGTTCCTGACGCTGCATTAGCTGAGGCCAACTTTTCTGGGCACGTCCTTGTCCCCTCTGGGAATAACCAGAGCAAACCCACTGCTTCCTTTGCAGAGTCTTCTGGTGTGCACAGGCATTCAGAGCCTCCAAGCCCTGCCTGGGAGCAAGCATCTCCCGGCTGCTGAAGGGGCTGTGCCCATGGGGTGCCGTGCAGGGCATCGTGTGAGAGCCCAGCGCAGTGGCGGGGGCTGGCAGGGGGCTCCCCCAGCCTCCCCCAGTGCAGCCATGTCCCAACAAAGCCTTGCGAAGCTGCTTCGCTGCCCTGGGCCTCTTCCCGTGACTGCCCCTGAGCTCCGATGGAGCCGCCCAGTGCTCCGGGCTCGCTTCCGTCCCTGCTTCCTTCCCCCCGATAAATTCAGCCATGCACCTGCCTTCGGGAGCGAGGCCAGCATCCCCTCTTCCTTCCTCCAGGGCAGACAAATGCCCTCTTCACAATAACACATCCCTCCTCCCCCAAATCTGTCCCTCGGACCTTTTCCTCTCTCCCAAGTAATTCCTGCTTCCCTCCCCACAGCTGGGGCACCGAGTGGCTCCGGGACCGTGGGCTCTCTGCTCTGTGACTTTTTCAAAATATCGTGCAAGGGGGTAACTCCTGAGCAGGAGGTGCTGCTCACCCCTGTGGACTTGTGGGGCTGCAGCTGATGTAACCCCAGCCCTCGTGCTGTTCTCCTGGCCCCTCTCCTTTGGCACCAGACTGCTGAGGGTGGGAGGACCCCATCTCTCCTCCAAGTATTTTGGCTCCATCTCGCCTGGATGTAAATCCTGGCTATGAGTTGCCTTTGGGATCTTTGCTATTCGGCCAAGCCTCCTCACTTTTGGATTTCTGCCCATTTTTTGCTGAGATTTCAAATGAAAGTTTCCTCCTGGCTTGGCATTTGCTGTTGGGAGTTACATCTGCTCCACATACCTCCACCTCCAGCTCACAAGATCTGAGGACATTCTGTTGTTTGCTGCATCCCTTGGAGAGGAGCATGAGCACGGGTCCCCAGGATGGAGGACAGCAGAGTTCCTCAGCCCTTGGTGAGACTTGGGGTGGCTGTAATGTGCAAGCAGGGAGCATCCAGCATTTGGGATGAAGAAAGGCTTCGCCTGAACCTGCTGGAGCCAGGAATGGGGCTGATTTGCCAGTGACCAGGAAGAGTCTGCTGGATTACTTGAGCTTGATCCTGATTTTAGGGGTGTTACTTTGACCCGAGGATACCTGCAATGATGGTGAGAGATTCACTCATGAGCAGGGCAAGGCTGACCAGGAAAAGGCTCAGCCTGCAGGTCCTGGAGAGGATGCACACACAGAGTGGAGTTCTGAGGTTATGGCTGTGGTACTGCGTTAGCTGATGATGGTGGTGGTGGGAAGTACCTGGGCAGATGAGTTTGATAGCTTGTGCTTCCCTCCTGCCTCAGGAGCTGTGCAGGGCACTTCACCTCAAGGTTTTACCTTTTCTGCAGGTGTGAGACACCTCAGCTATCTCATGCTATAGTGGATGCAGAGCACAGGTGAATCCTGCATGTCCTTGGTGTGTCCTTCTCCCATCACCTGGTTCAGGACCTGCCCTTCAGCCAGATGGGGAAAGGCAGAAAAGCACGGGGTGTCTGGGGTGTGCAAGTTCCGATTCCTTTCAGCTCCAGTCAAAAGTGATCCACCCGTGGCTGCTGCCCAGTGAAATGGGCCCTACTTTCCTTCTTCACTTCTAATAAGATGCTGCTGCAGATGCCGAAGAGTTTCTGTTGCACCTGCACCAAACAAACTTCAAAGAGAGAGGGAGGAAAGGAGAGCAAATGCCTTGCAGGGCTGGGCTGAGCTCCCTCGTGGCTGTCTGGTCTGGGAGGCTGCTGGATGAACTTATTTTTAAAGACTGCCTCTGAACATTGTGCCTCGAGATCAAACCCTGGCATCACCTGCAGCTGAGAAGCTGCGTTATGGGGGAAGGAGTCTGGATCCTGCACAGACACATCCTGCTGGATGCACAGGCTGCATGGGGTCAGTAGGGGATGCCAGGCAGGGTTCAGGGAATCAAACCCTCATCCTAAACCCTCCAGCTTTATGCAAACGTGCCTGGCAGCCACATCCTTCTGCCGTCTCAGGCTGCTGGGCTTGTGGTTTCCTTTCTCACACTGCTGCTGATCCTTACCCCACCTTGCCCTGTGCCCCACTCCCCAGCTCGCCCCATCACCTGCAAACGCTTGGCTTGACCTGAGTTTAACACACAAGTAAGAAAGCCCAGAATCATTTCCCTCACTAGAACTGTCCCCGTGCCAAACAACTTGCAGACGTTTCAGCAAGGCCAGAGCATCCCATCTCATCCCCTGGGAGCGACATGTCACCGTGCTAGGAAGGGAACCGTGAGTGCCAGGGCCATGCTCGGCCTCCCCCTGCTGCGACACCCACCAGCATCACCCGCGGGGCGCACACCGGTGTTACAGCCCCGCCCGGGAGGCTGACCCCGAGCAGAGCCCGGCTCCTGCCAAGCCATCCCACGCTGGCTGGCCGCTCCTGCCGGCGCCGAGCGTGCTGGCTCGGGCTTGCCTTTGCTGAGCAGGATTTAAACACCGCAACGCGCTTCAGAACTCACCCCACCTCCGACAGAGACGGAAAGTAAGTGCTCTGTGCAGAGAAAGTTTTTCTCTTTCTTTCTTTTCCTCTCTCTCCGGCTTTTCTGTTTTGGATGGCATCCAGCTTGGCCTGGCATGGAAACCCCCGGCTGTTTGTTGTGTGCGTGCGGAGCGGGGAAGGATGAAGGGAGAGGGACTGTGTAAAGATGGGGGGAGGAGGGGGAAACACTCCGGGATTTCATCTCCTTTCCCCAGCTCCCTGCTGTCCTGTGAAAGCCGGAGCCAGCCAGCGGCACGGGACAGCACGCCAAGAAGGATCTCAGCAAGCAGGAATGGTGCGGGGGTGTGGGTGTGTGTCAGTGCCCACCCATGAGTCCCACGGCGGCGGATGGAGGGGGCCGCTTCCAAGCGGGTTTTCCAGGGACAGCTGGAGCTGCCGGCAGGGTCAGGATGTGACATCACTGACCGGAGAAAAACCCTCGGCCCCCGGTTTCTCTAAAGAAACCCCCGAGAGCGCTGGAGCGAGGCAGTTCTCCCTGCTGCTGCTGCTGCGATCCCCGAACTGCCAGCAGTCCCGAAAGAGAGCCTGGCTTGGACTTTTATCTTTTTAATATTTTTTTCCCCCTTTTCCCGAATAAGAGCAGAAAGTGCAGCGGAGGGATTTGAGACTGGAAGCCGCCGTGCCGGGGGATGAGGTGAGTCCTGGGGATGTAAAAAGCCGGCACCGCACCCCTGAGGATGCTCCTGGGATGCTTTTAAGCAGGAGATAGGCAAGACCTGGGCTGGCATTAGCCTGGGAAAGAGCATTTTTTCACCCAGACGGGCCACGGAAGCCTGCAGAAGGCTCTTCCCCTTCCTCTAGGGCGTCCCAGCTCAGCTGCCAGTGTGTAAATACCAGGGAGCCTGTTTGGGGATGCTGGGCAGGGACCGATGCAAATGGCCGGCGAGGAAAGGGGGTCCCTCGGGGGCAGGGGGACAAGCAGGGGAAGGGGGACAGGCAGGGGAAGGCAACACACGCTGTTCCCGAACGGGACAGCCCCGGCAGCGGCTTTGCCGGTGTCGGAGGGAGGGTGGAAAGTTGTGGGTGGAGAAACTGGATGAGAGCAAGCGGTGGAGATGGGTTTTCAGCAGCTGGCTTATCTCGTCTCGTCTTCTTCCCTGGGCTCACAGGCCTGGAGCTCCCGGTGTTTGGAATTACGGCTCTGACAACAGAGTAATCACCCTTGGGACTGAACCGGAGCTGTTGGACACCACTGAGGCCATCGGACACTTCCTTGCAGGGCTTGCAGCAAGTTACTGGTAGCAGCAGCGAGATCTCAGCCCCCGGGAATGAGGTACCCCAAAAAGCCCCCAGGCCCAGTGGGTATCGCGCCTAAAATGAACGGGACATGCTGCCTCTGACCTGGAGAGATGGTGCTTTGCTTTTCTGCTTGGAGGTGTCTTGTGTGACTCGGGGAGAACTGTTTGGGTGCCTTTGGGTCAGGGAGCTGCTGCTCTGCTGGTGGTGTGGCAGGGAGGCAGGGCAAGGAGCAGGGCAGAGCAGGGGGACGGTGGGGACAGCTGTGGGGCGGGCGTCAGCGGTCCCGTTCCTGGAAGCTGTCCAGGTCCGTTTCTCACGAGCTGGGGATTTCCAAGCACCATGTGAGTTGGGGGAAGCACCAGCACAGCTTCCTGCCGGCAGCTGTCCCCAGCTGGAGTGGGGGGGTCTGAGTCTGCTCTGCTCTAGGGATTTGTGCTCGTGGATGCTCTCATGGGTCTCTGTGGCACCAGGGGAGTTTGCACAAGGTGGGTTTGGCAGCAGGGAGATGCTGCTGAGAGCCCAGGGCTTCTCTGAAGCTCCCCCAGCCCGTGTGCTGGGCCTTGATCCCCCTCCCGGCATCTTGTCTTGGCTCATTTCCTGGAATTTTCTATCATTTGGGTTATATTTGGGATCAGCAGCCAATAACCCGGTTTCTCATGCACAGCCCAGCTGGGCCTTGGCTCCAGTGGGAAGCACAGAAAGAGTGGGGCCAATGCCCCAGCACTCTGCTCCCAGCACCCTCCTTCTGCAGCCCTCCCTTCCTTAGTCGATTACAAGGCTGGAAAGGCTGGAAATGAGGGAATACGCTCCCTCCCCTGGAAGCACCATTTGCCCACAGTCCCTCCCTGGGTCAGGGCTGCAGTGGCTGCAGTTCAAGGGCTGCTTGGGAGAGGCAGCCTCGGTCTTTGGGGCACGAGTCCCAAGAAGTAGCCCTGGTTGCAGAGATGCTCTAGGACAGGCTGAAGACCAAACTGTGTCTGGACTTCTTTGGGGCTTGAAGGGAAGCTCAGAGGGCTGGTGGCTGCTGACTCCTCAGCCAGGCAGTGAGGCTTCCTCGAGCAGTGAAAAGCCAGCTGGGGCCAGCAGGTTTCTGGGCAGACTCTCCATCTGGAGGCTGTCTGTCTGTCTGGCTCAGGGCTCTGGCACATGGTGGCTTAGCTGATGCTGTCGTGCTCCTCCATCTGGGTTGGGCTGGGTGGGACTTTCACACTTCCTTTGGTGGGGAGAAGGGAATCCCCTAAAGCAGAGAAGCAGTAGATACACGGGTGCCCCAAAGGCAAGATCCCTCGGGGAAGCCCGAGGGGATGTGCAAGGCTGGTGGTAATTAACCTACACTTTGCTCTAAGGTGCCTGGAGCTGGACAGGGCTGTGCTCTGCCTCCTTGGCCTCTTCCCAAAGGAGCTGGAGTCTCCCTGCAGGCTGCCCACAGCGCTGGACCCCTCGTTGTGCTCCCAAGGGTCGCACTGCCCACGAGGGTTGGAGCGTGCTGCTAAGGCAGGAGCCTCCAGGCAGATGCTTCTGCAAGCATGCCACTGTCCCGGGATGGATCCAGGGAGGATGCACTTGGCACTGGAGCCATGGGAGGTGCTGGTGTTGGAGCTTTCCTCTCTCCTTACCCTTCACGGTCATTAGTGCTTCCCAGGGATGCTTGCAAAGCACTTCTCCCCTGAAGCCTTTGCTTTTGCAGCCCTGAATATAAAAGGAGCTCGGGGAGGGAGATGAGTTTTGAAACAGGGGACACGGAGGCAGGGAGCCAGGGACCATCACTGTGACCATCATCCAGCAGCCTGGCAGTGCATCTGTCTGATCCTTCCTGCTGGGTTTCTGACTAAAGCTTATTTGGGGTCAAAACCTGAGGTTTTCTTTGGTGACCTTGTCTCCATGCCTGCAGCACTGGGGGGAGGACCTCCCCTCCCACAGCTCTGCCTGCTCACCCCTTTTGTTTTGTCGTTTCTAAAGAGACCTTTCAGGGTTGTTTTTAATTTGCAACAAAGCCATCGCCTTGATGTGTTCCTCTGTGGTTTTCAAATGATAAGAAAGAAAGAAAGAAAGAAAGAAAGAAAGAAAGAAAGCAAGCTAGTTTAGATAAAAAACAAAACCAACCCTCAAATCTGAAATTAGTGGCTAAGTCTGACCCTGAACTTGCATCCCTCTCATACAGTTTGTTTCCTTTCATCTCTGCACTTGCCAGCAGTCTAGGACATCAGTTTTTCACATGTCTGTGCCTGCCACCTCCCCAGCAGTGGCTCTGCCTTGTCCTTGCACAGCTTAACCCTATGCTCGTTTGGTTCTTGCTAAACCCCACTGAATTCTGCTTCTGCTGCTGCTTTTGAAACCAGCAGGACTGCAGCCAGCAGCAAAAACAGGGGCAGGACTGAAGCCCAGCAGCCTTCATGGGCAGGGATGGGATTTTGTGGCCACTCAGCTGGGTTTGTAGCCAAGCTCCTCAAAGCCATGGCTATTTTTGGAGTGTGGATGGGGGTAAGCACTGAGGACGCCATGGCGTGGATGTCCCATGGGAAATGGCAGTCTCTTTCCTCCCAGAAGCTTCGCTCATCCTCTTCCAGCCATCCTCTGTGGGGACACAGGGTGACAGCACGGAAAGTCTCCAGCTCTACCTGCTTCACTCCTTGTCCTCTCCCCAGCATAGGATGAGGTTTGATTTGGGGGTTTGCAGATACTTCCGGGAGTGATTTTTGCACCCCCGGAGTGCCAGCACCGCCCCGTGATGGGAACTGTGGCGTGGGGAAGGGGATTTGCAGCCTTTGCCAAGGTTCCTCTTGGAAAAGCTTTGATTTTTGCGTGTGGGAACTGAAGGCAGAGACCTGCAGGCTGCTGCCGTGGCGCTGGCCCAGGCCCTGCCCACGCTGGCTGGGGCGGGATCTGTACGGTCATGTTGTAGGAAGCTGCTGTCTGAGCTTGTCGGATGGCAGCTCGCCCTTAGGATTTCCCAAAACGGGCAGTGAGAGCAGCGATTAGGACTTGGACGGGTCTCCTGCCCCACCCCAAGCCCCAGTGGACCACGGCATGATTTCCAGGAACACGACAGCCCTGAACATCAGACTCAGCTGAACTTTGCACCATAAACCTTGGAAGGTCTCCCATTTTCCGTCTCTTTACATAGATCTGCCCCAAATACTTGGTCAGTGATGGAAGAGCACTGGTCGGATCGGATGCCTAAAGGTGAAAACTGGGAAAATCTGATTTTGCATTGGCTGAGGCCCTTTTCCACCAGTTAGACTCAGGATGTGTCCAGGTCCATTCACAGAGGATTTTGCTTTTCTTCCCAGAAAACAGGTGGGTGCGGAGTCTCTGCCTGAGGGGAATTTGAGGCGTTGCTGACTTTGCAAAGCCTGTTTGCTCTGAGCTGGTGCATCCCATCTCAGTGCCCCATCTGCAAGGGCTAGAGCTGGGATCTCATGTCCTGGTCCCAGCCACCACTGCTCCCATCATTCCCTCTACATCAATCTTTCTGGGCACTGAAAGCTCTGGAGCGAGGTAGAGAACAAATCTGTTCTTTGGCTCAGTGCCTCTCTCTGCTTCTTCAGGTCATAAATCCCAGGATGTATTTTTGGCTATGTATTAAATGTAATTTCTGGAGAACATTTTTCTCCAGTAAAGATTAACAAGGTCTTTTAACGACTTGGTGATTTGGTAGTGGTGATGACGAGGATCCTGAAAGGAAAACCGCTGCCTGGGGAGCAGAGAGGCTGCAGTGCCATGCTGGCATCCTGCTGGCTCGGGGACAGGTCAGCTCCCAGCTCTTGGGCAGCACTGGGTTTTGCTCCCCATTCCCACTGTAACAGCTGCGTGATAGGAAAACATCTGGCAGATGTTTAGTAGGTCTGTTGCTCTTTTTTTTTGTTCTGATGGTGCTGAACCACGAAGTGCGTTCCCACCTGCCTGATGAGTGAGAGCAGCTTGCAGGGTAACACAGAGATCCAGCTGTAGATGATGCAGGGATGCAGTTGTAGATGAGTTACAGGTCTGGCTTCAGCAGATGAGGTGTTTATTTCCCAGTCAGCGGCTCAGTATTTGCAGAGGACTTGCAGTGTGAGGCACCAAAAGAGAACTGATTTCACTGCTGTCAGCCCCTGCAAGTGACACGTTCGATGGGATGGCATCTGCCAGGGTGGCTGCTCATCACCATGGAACAACCCAGTCTCTGCATGGCAGAGTCTGCAGACAGCAGCAGCTCCTGAAGCAGAGCAGATGGAGCCGAGGCCAGCAGGAATGGTGACACAGAGAAATGTCTGTTGGCATGACTTCCCTTGCTGAAATTCCAGGGAAACCTGGCTCCAGGGCCAGGCACTGCTCAGCCCCATCATTCCTGCTTTGCACTACAGGCAAAGCCTGCTGAGTGCCTCATCCCAAGGGTATCCCAGCACTTCCTATATTACTAGATTAGGATCCCTGTTGCAGTAGTTATATATATCTATATATGTATGTATGCATACATATTTTTGAAAGTGTTATATGTTAGCAAACTCCCCAGAAGGCTTTTTTAAGAGGTGTTATCAACAGGATGTGCTTGAATATGTGGAATCCAGGAAGTCCTGGATAAGGGCTTTTCTTTACAGCCTCACTGTGCCCAGAGACCCCTGGCCTCGCGTGGGATCCATAAGGACTGCTGTAGCACAGGCCATTCCCTAGGGACAGATAGGAGCCATGACATCATGCTGGCTTCATTGGCTGGCATTTTGGAGAGATTGTGCTCTTTTTTTGAAGCTCTTTGCCATGGGTGGAGCCAGTTGCTTGGAGCAGGGCAAGAAAAAGCATCCAAGAAACATCCCCCTGAGGCAATACATGAGGGTGACAGGGATGTGGCCATTAAAATCCCACCCAGCCACATGAGATGGGGAAGGTCTGCCAATACCCTGGTTTTGAAGTCATACTGCATAACATTGTGTGATGGCTGTGACCCCCTCCGTGGGGCAGAAAGCACCTAAAACCATGTTTTCAGGTCTGAGTTTAGAAAACAGAGTTTAAATAGAAGATTTTGGCTAAAGTTCTCTTTTTAATGGTGAATGTGCATCCAAGGTTTGCACCGTTCCCTCTTGTTTGTAACTTTGGGTCATTCACTTCCCTTTTCCATAAATATTTTCTTTCCTTTTTCTTAACTGCTTCTCCATCTCCTCTTGTCAGGGGGAGGCTGTTGGAGGACTTTCTCTTCCCTAAGCCTCAGCAAGGCATTTAGCACAAGGAGATCTTGATCTCACATTAACACCACTGGCAATTAGTGCAGGTAACGAAATGCACAATTCCAGCCTGTCCAGGACAGCCTGGGGCGATGGGATTTCCACTGGATTTCAGGGAGGAAAAGGAAAATACTTCAGCCCTCATCTGTGCTGCTAATCTTGGGCAGGAAGGGGTGAGCTCAGCACTTTGCTGAGCCCTGGAGTCACCCGGAGCATCAGCTCCACCACCCCAAGGGCTGCCGTGTGCATTGTGTGCATGGCTGGAGAGCTGGCGGCATCCTGGCAATGTTGTTCTGCTGTGCTGGGCTGCGTTTCCCTTCTTCGGATGTGGGTTTTGTTCTTTTGGACAAACACACCGGGCAGAACAACAAAAATAATCCCCCCCTTTCCCACTGATCCTGGCGCTGGGGCTGTGTGAACCAGCAGCCAGCTGCGGTCGCAGCGTGGTCCCCGGGGCCTCGCCTGCCAGCCGCTGCTGCAGGGTCAGGGGTTATTTGTACTGACAAGTCCCTGGGAAAGAGATGCCTCCCCTTTGCCAGGAGAGGAGGAGGCCACCAGGGTGGGACTGCCCCAGCTGGTGAACTCTGCTGATATCACAGCTCTCACTTTATTGCAGTAGTTTTTACCTCCAGGTAAAAGCCTGGAGGGAAGAGGATGGCGGGAGCCTGGTGAGATCCTGAGGTGCTCAGGAGGGAGCAAGGGCTGTCTGCCATCAAGCCTGGCAGGGCTCACCCTCTCCACTGCCAGGAGCTGCTGTGGGGTGGCAGCAGCTGCTCTAGCTCACCTTGATGGGTGTGGAGGGGCCAGAAGCTCACTCCAAATCTCTGTCCTGATGTCAGAGCAGTGGGGTCAGCCAGCATTGTGGTGTGAAGCCCTGCGCGTGTGTCCACACGTGCAGCTCTCTTCATGTGTGACTGAAATATGTCTCTTTCTCCTCCCAGAAGCCTCCACCCCTGAAGACCCCAGCCTTGGGTTTCATGTTGCTCTGAGCCTCTGCCCTCACCCTGGCTGCCCCTGCCCGCAATGGCCCTGTGTCTCAAGCAAGTCTTCAACAAAGACAAAACATTCCGCCCCCGAAAGAAGTTTGAGCCGGGCACGCAGCGCTTTGAGCTGTACAAGAAAGCCCAGGCCTCGCTCAAGTCCGGGCTGGACCTGAAGGCAGTGGTGCAGCTCCCTCCTGGCGAGAGCATCAACGACTGGATCGCCGTGCACGTGGTGGACTTCTTCAACCGCATCAACCTCATCTACGGCACCATGTCGGAATTCTGCACGGAGAGAAGCTGCCCCATCATGTCCGGGGGGCTCAAGTACGAGTACAGGTGGCAGGACGACAGCAAGTACAAGAAGCCGACCAAGCTGTCGGCTCCACAGTACATGTGCATGCTGATGGACTGGATCGAGATGCTCATTAACAACGAGGACATCTTCCCCACCAGGATAGGTGAGTGTGCTCTGGGTCCCCGCAGGAAGGCTGGGTTGTAACTGGTGCAGGTTCCCAAGCTGCTGGTGCACCTCAGGGTTGGTACTGATGAACTTTGCGATTCCAAGTAATGTGGGCTTTCCTGCTCCAGGTGTTCCTCGGTGTCTGTCCCACAGCCTTTTGCTGCAAACTGAATTTGGGATTTCTCATCCTGCTGCTAGGGGATGTGGAACACAATGTTCTCCTTTCCTGTGCTTGAACTTATTCTGTGTTTGTGAGAAATGAAGGCTGGTAGGTCATTAGCTTCCTTGCCTTTCCTCAAGAAGTTGAGCTGCAGAGCTGGTTAGAGGTGGTCATCACACCCCTGCTCTTCTCTCAGCTAATCAACTCCATTTCTTTCTGGTTTTCCATGTAGGTTCATGGTCCCAAGGTCCAACCCTTGTCCAGTCTTGCTGCTTCACTACTCAGCCCCTTTCCATCTCACCCCTGATCATACATCACACCTTGCTATGTAGCTGAGGCACAGCTTGAGCAGAGATGCCCATCCCCAGGATGTGGCCTTTCCACTGCCAAGGCCCAGGGTGTGTAATACACCTCTTCAAAAAGTTTGGCCTTAGGAGCTTGCAGCAGCTGCCAAAGGCAACAGAGGTTGCAAACTCATCCCTCTGCCGCTGACCTGCAATGCTCAGCAGCTGCCAAGGCTGATGTTAGCTGCTACTTAGCTGCTTTTTTGTCATTTGGGGAGATGAGTTCAAGGGTTGGAGCTGATGGGGCTTCCAGAGTCTCAGGTCGTGCCTTGGAGTGGTTGTTTTTCAGATGGAACATGAAGCTACTTGAAAGTGAAAAAAGATTTAAGGGGTTTGGGGGGAAAAAGGCATAGCCTTGCAAGTCTGCTTGACCTTTTTTGTTTGCCAAGCAGACAGAGCTGTATGAAATCAGTGCAGCTTATGATCAAGATTTTCATTACTATGCTGGGAAACATTGAAGGAAATGTTCTGTGTGGGATTGCTGGCATTACTCACTGTTGTAGCCCCATTTGGCTGTGCTGTACATGTAGCTGTGTGTCTTTTTAAGGAAAGTCTCTGGCCCTTGGAGTCTGAGAGGGGTCGTGGGTCTCTGCAAGCAAGAGGGGAGGCAGTGCCTGCAGCCTGGTTGTGCCAGACTGTTTTGGCTTTGGGATGGGGTGACCCCCCCCAGACCACTGATCTCATCTGGCTGCTCTGGCTTTGCCTGGAGTTAGGGTGGGACAACTGCCTGAAACCAAGACCTGCAGGCACTCCCTGCCTTATTCCCCTCGCTGGCAGTCTGGGGCAGACAGGGTAGCACAGTGCCAGATCCTCATGCTGGAGGACAGGCTTTGGGGTACGTGAGAGGTGGCTTGTCCCCAAGGAGAAGATCTGCATGCCATTTAGAAGCAGAGGCACAGCTGTGGATTTACTCTGTTTTCCCTCCAGACAGAAACGAGAGTGTCCTGATCCAATTCCATGCCTTTCAGGTGGGATTTAGGAGGTGATGCTGCTTAACACTGCTCTGGGGAGTGAAGGTGTACAGGGGGTCTTAACACTGCAGAAAGCAGGCAGCCATGGGGGGGACATTGCAGCACCCTCTGCTCTCCCACATCTCTCTCTGAGGTACAAAAGCCTAATACAGTCATGGTCCTGCTGGATTTCAACTAATTTCTGGCACTTCTCCCTCTGAATTGTAGCACATCCTGATGTGGATAGGGATGGCTGGTGACTCTGGTTTCCACTTCTCCTTTCGTTTCAGTGTGGGGGCAGTTCTGGCTGAGATCTAGGCTGACTGTAGGTGAACGTGGGTAAAATCCACTTTTTTTCTCTTTTAGGGCTGTTCCTGGGGTTCCTTTTCCAAGCCCCTTTGTTGTGGGGACCCTTGAATGACTTCAGTCTCTGTATCAGCATGTCTTGGTGGTTTTGGCCTCACACGTGAAAGGGAGCTTAGGCTGAGGTTGCACTCTAAAACACATGAAAAGCTGCTGGGGGAGGCAGGAGGAGGGGGGAGCTGGTGGCACTTTGTCATCAGTGTGTCCCCAATTATCTGCCTTTCACTGGCCTGTCTTGTTCCGTGGGAAATTGCTTGGCAGCTCTGGCATTTCAGAAGATGGAGTGTTTGGCTGAAGGGAAGTGCACTGGATGACAGAGGAGGCTGGGCGGGATGTGGGGCTCAGGGACAGTGGCCAGGGTGACCAAACAGAGGTGCTTAACCTCTCTCCTAAAGAGCAAGCCCTTGGGAAAAGGCCCAGGGCAAGAGGAGTAAGGCACTGAGAGGACACAGAGGAGATGTGAGCTGTTTCAAGGAGGAGAAAGGAGCTTGATGAGGTGATGAGGGGAAATTACAAATGTCATGCTTTGGAGTTGTGGTGAGACTCCTGGATGTTAGCAGCAGAGATGGGATTTAGCATGAAGGTTTGCTTCAGTCCTGCTTGTGCTGGAGAAGTCCCTGGGCACAGCTGCCCACCACCTCAGCGGGTGTTTCATGAGCTTTGTGTATCTCAGCTTTCCCTGCTGGCCCCTCTTTGCCATGTGCAGTAAAGCTGCCCCAGCACAAAGATTTCCCTGGCTGAGGCCACCTGACCGCAGACAAAACAGACCTTTCTCTTCCTGAAATTTGTTTTTCTTAGAAACAGCAAGTGTTCCCCAAACTCACAAACGTTGCCTGAGGCTAAGCTCAGCATCCAAGAGCTACATAGCCTGAAGCAGCACACGATTCAGCAGGGCTTGCTCGTAGGCTCCTAGCAGTTGAGAGGCATCTCATGGGTCAGAGGGGGGAAATCTTTCACCCCAGGGTGAGAGGCTCAGCTGGAAATGAGCAGAGAGGTTCACTGACTTGTGGGTTCACAGGGTCCTTAGGCATCACAGGGGAGGCCTTGGCTGGGGTAAATGGTCACAGCTCCAGTGACCAGAGCAGAGCTGGGCTGATTTGCACATTGAAGCATCTGCTCCTTCAGTACAGTCAGAGGTGGGAGGGGAGCAGAGTGACAAACACCTTTGGTTTAGCCAATCTTTGTGATGCAGAGCTGTTGCCCAGCTCTGCAGTGAGGCCAGAGGGACAGCTGGCATCCGACATGGCAGGAAGGGAGCCCGACACCAGCAGACAGTTTGTGACCTGGCAGAGTTAACCAGCAGCACCGCAGCCCTCGGATGGCACCAGTGGAAAATCCCTATGGTGGGGATTATTAACAGGTCTGGGGGGGCTGCCAAGCCCCCTGCATACCACAGCAAAGGTTGGGGGAGATACTGTGTCTTCCCCATGCCCAGGGAAATCCACCTCCAGGGCTTCATCCCACTGTCTACTCATTTCTCTGGGGTGGGAACCTTTTTGTCAGACAGTTAAGATGAGACAAATCCCTCCATGGGGTGAGCTATGTCTATGTTTATGATGGCTATAAATCTACAGAAGCAGCAGCTTTCCCAGACAACCCATATCATTTTGTGTGTGCTAGTGCTTTGTTTCCACTCTTCCAACCGATGTGGCTGTCCTGAAAAATACATTTAAATGGAGAGTAAGCATTTTTCCCATGCAGGGAGAAGAATAAATGATTCTACAGGTGTACTTTCACCAGCTGGTAAAACCATATCAGTAGATTTATTCAGCAAGTGGCCACATGAACAAATTATCACCTGGAAAATATCATCTCCTCCCAGTAATCATTCTGCCCTGTGGTGCCTGGTCTGAGGGGGCTGCTGCTGGGCAGTGCCCTGCTGAGGAGAAGGTTGGCCTGATGGGGTTTCCAGGGTCCATGGGCTGTTTCCAGGGTCATCAGGCTGCTGGTTGCACAGGGCCAGGTGTCCTCTCTCAGCACCATGGTGGCTGCTGAAACCTCCCTGTTGTTAAACGAGTGCAGACGCAGGGTTTGGAGCAGCCCCAGCGCCGGAAACACCCCGCGCTCTCTGCCAGGTTTGCCTGCGGCTCGACAGAGCACCGGCCACAGGAGGTTTTGTAACAGTTCTTGGAAAGCTTTTCAAAACTCGAGCCTGTCATTCAAGCACAGTCCTAAAACAATTATAAAAACCAGAGAAAACCTGGTGCGAAACTATCTGATACTTTCTCGCCATAACAACAGGAGAAGAATGTTCAGAATTCAGCTAATTATTCGTGTTCTCTCAGCTGGCTCTTTTTTTACATAACTCGGGGGTTTTTTTCCCTGTTTTTTTCCTTCTAAAATTAATACCACACCAGCTTGCAGCTGCCATCATGCCATTAGTTTTAAACAGGGCTTTAAAGACTTATTTTTAGGAAAAATGAATCACCGAACACCACAGTGGCCAAAATGAAATTGAGAAATAACAGCAACAATTCATCACGAAGTTCACTGAATTTGCATTTGCAGAGGAAAGAAATACAATTGCCAAGAAGCAAAATAGCTTCCCAGCACTGATTCATCATGAAAAAATGAAATTGGCTGGTGCACGAGTGTTAGGGATAGGAGATGGCAGGAAGGATCCAGGACCCATTGGCAGTCCCTTACTGTAACTTTGTTACCTCTCATTTTCATTTCCTTTTTACACATGGTTTCCTTATGTTTTGAAGCAATCGGCACAGAGTGAGGAAAACAGATTCCTTGGAGCTTTAAATCATATCTTGGGATTTTCAAGCAAAACGTCCAAGACAAACTAAAGGTGCCAATTCATTTCAGGGCTGTGAGTCACTCTGCTTGGAGTGAAATTGTACCTGCTGTACTTACAGCTTTTGCCTTGGCTTGGAGCAGGGGTAAAGTTCTCCCTTTTCCTCTGCTGTGGATGGCTGCTTTGCTCCCACTCCGGCTGGGACTGGCTGTCTCTGCTCTGGGACAGGTGATGCTCCCAGATGAGGGCTGGTCTGTGTGCAGCCTGTGATCACTGATGGAAGAGAAGAGCTGATCTTGCATATAAATCTTTTTCCAGGCATTTGAGCAAGCTCACATTGCATCCTGTGATCCCCTGCTCATCACTCACAGAACCACAGAATCATTAAGGTTGGAAAAGACCTCTAAGATCATTGAGTCTAGCACTAAAACATATCCACAAGTCCCATATCCACATGACTTTTGAACACTTCCAGGGATGATAATTCCACCACTTCCCTGGGCAGTCTATTCCAGTGCCTGACCACCTTTTCAATGGTGATTTTTTTCCTAATGTGTAAACTAAACTTTATGCAGGAAGAGTCAGAGGGTGGCTACCACCTGGCAGACTGTGGGGTCGCTGCTGCTTTCTCCAAGGTTGCTGGATGGTGAGCACCAGGGAATTAAATGTAAAGGTAATTTCAATGCTTTTAAATAAGCCCAGGTGGGTTTTGTGGTGTTCTGCTGTCCCCCTGGGGCAGTTAGAATGGGATGAACTAGGATGGTGTTTGTTGGTCACTGCAGGTGTGTAGGACTGGGGAGGGTCAAGCAAACTCAAGCAGCATCACGCTGTTGGGGTGGTTTGTCAAAGCTTGGGGCTCCATCCTGGCTTCCCCCTGGCCTGCTGTGTTTCTGCTAAGAGGACATCTCAGCCATGAAGGGTCTGTCCACCAGCCTCATCCCTCTGTCTCATCCATCTGCTACTGTTCCTGGTTTGTGCCATGAGATAGAGCAAGTCCCCTAAGCGAGGGCCACCACTGCCCCACTCTCAAATGCCATTTATGGGTGCATTGGCCATTGATGGGGTCTCTCTGTGCTGGCTGTAGGGCGGATCTGCCTGGCCCAGCCCGGCAGGGAGGTGGGAGCCCTGAGGGGAGCAGCTGCCCCCTCCATGCGTGGGGAATGCTCCCCATCGCCCCACACTCGCTGCTGCAGTGACCCCACCCTGCAGCCAGAGCAGCTCCGGTGGGAATGGCAGCGAGCTGGGCTGCTCAGCCTAGAGCTGAACACCTGCAAGGGCAGGGCAGGGCAGTGCAGAGATCCCTGTCCCACGGCCTTCCCCTGGCTGGGACGTGCTGGCTGCAGAGTGCCTGGCTGCAGGGAGGAGGCACAGCCTGCCCTGGCCGTGTCCCCTCGCGTGCTGCAGAGGATGTCACATGTGGTGTCTGCGGGACATCCGCTGCGCCAGCAGCGCTGACCCAGGGCAGGCTGATCCTTGGGCTGCTCTCAGATGCAGCCTTTACTGCAGAGCCCTCTTCTTTCAGCTCTGGGCAAGGGGATGGGGGATTTGTCCAGCTCCCCACCAGCATGGCCAGTGTCTGCTGGGGCTGCCGTGGGTTGCTTTCCAAGTGACTGGAGATCAGCAGCGAGGCACCACTGCTGGCAGAGGCAATCTGCATATCAGATATCCGCCCTGCTTCCTTCCCGAGGGGAAGTGCTTTGATCAGCTGGCACAGAGCCCTGTGCCAGATGCAGGGTCCAGTCAAGCATCTCTAGCCTCTATCGAGGGTCCTGGCACAGGAGACAGACATGGCTGCAGTGTGGGGGGAAGAAGCAGGACCCTGCTGTGCCTCCCTGGGCAGGTGAGAGTGTTGCAGGGAGAAAGAGTCAGAGCCGGACCCGAGTGATCCCTGGTCCCAAAGGAGCACAGCGAGGGATGTGTCCTGACTTGGGACCTGTAGAAATCCATTAGTGACAGGCAGCCACCGCTACGGCCTGGCCATGTCTGGAGGGGACGGCCACACACTGACACCTGGTGATGGACACAAAGAAGGGCAGCTCAGCTTCAGCTCCCCGGAGCGTCCCGTGTTCCTGGTTCACGTGAAACACACTGGTCGAGTAGTCCAGAAGTGTGCTTGGAGGTCCTGGCAGCTTGATGGTATCTTTCCATATATCATTAGGTGTAGGAGTTCAGCAGCTCCTGTAATTGCTGATGACCATGAGATTTTAATTAGATAATATTTAAAGATTCTCTGTAACGCAAACTATTCTTTGATTCTGTGATTTATGCTAAATCTGTTCCCTGATGCAAAAGCTACTTTTGGGAACTCAGAATGTAGCTGGAGGTGTCTCCCCTCTAAGTCTCTCAGCTGCCAGAATGTCCATGAGGACTTGCTGGTGACAGATGTATAAGACAAGAGAATTCCTGGCTAACCTCAGGACAAAAGCCGTGGAAAGCCACTTGTCACCATCTGCCATGTCTGGAGGTGGCTCATCTGACAGCAGGATCTGCACCATGGATGCTGTCAGCCCTGGGAGCCTGAGATCTGTTTGGTCTGCTGCTCACTCTCTGATCTTATTTCCTTCTCAGCTCAGGACTGGGTTGAGGGTTGCTGCTTTCCTTCACTATCACTCTTTGCAGTTTGGCAATAAATACCCAGTGATGATCAGGTCTGATTTCTCCCTCACTGCCTGCTTTGACTGGGAAGACAGTTGGTGACTGAGATGGGTGACAAACTGGAGGCAGCAAATGCATTTGTGCCTGCTCCTGGGCACTTGCTGAGATCCCAGCTGCTCGCCTCTGGTCCCAGGGAGATGTCAGGCTGTCCAGAACAGTAGATATTCCCCAGTCACTGCCCAGAAATGTGCATTCACCAGAAATTATTTGCTGTGATGAGCTTCATTAAAAAAAAAAAGTTTCTTGACCAGTTCTTCAAAGCTGGTCTGCAGGGGCCACCTTAATGGCACATCTGAGTCCCCAGCTGGGTGATTCCAGTTTTGATTTGCTCAGCAAATCCTCACTCCGTGCAGAAGGCTCAGATGAAGCCATTGTAAAGAACCTGACTGCAGGGGAACCTGGAAATCTCTCTGATCCCTGCCTGTGTCAGACTGGCAGGCAAGGAGAGCTCTGTAGCCAAGGGTGCTGGGCAGAAGCAGATTTCCAGTCACATCTCTAAGGTGTTGGCATAGGGACAGCCTGGTTGTGCTTTGCCAGATGTGAACACCTTTCCTGGAAAGTCCTAATGCTTGAGCTAGCAGTGAAAAAGGTTATGCCCTGGGGCTGTGGTGTGCTCGTGGTTATGCAGAGCAGTGGCCACAAGTCAGTCCCAAAACCACCTCTCTGTGTGATGCTGAGCCAAGATCTGTGTCCTTCTCTAAGCAGTGGCTGGGACATCCAGCTGTGGCATGAGCACAGATGCTTCAGCCCTGCCCAACGCTCCAACACTGTGCATGCAGGAAAGGGAGACCGGGCTGTGCTCAGGGTGACTCTGCTTCACACCAAAAATAATTTTCTTTTATGAGTTCCAAACCCAACATCTGCCCAACCCCTGGCAATTGAAAACAGGCTCCACACGTGATGTCGGAAGGACGGAACCTTTGCGTTTGCCACCCACGGAGGAGAGGGGCTCGGCACTGCTGCTGGGAAACAAAACTGCCAGGAGCCTTTGGGAAAAAACAGTTTTAATTGCTTAGCAAGGCTGATGAGAAAGATTCAAAGATAAAATTACCATTTAAAATTTTTCAGCTAAGAGATTTGCTGATGCTTTCCCGGGTGCAAAATGTGTGAGCTGGCCATGGTTGAGCAGAGTTTGTTTGGAAGGATTTTCAAGAGGTTATGTGCTGCATTAATAAGAAGCTCAGGGAGGAGGCTGGTACAACCGTGGGAAGGGAGGTTTTCATTTTGTTCTTTGTGTATTTGCATTGAATTGCTCGGGGGAGAGGAAGAAGCTTCAGGAAAACAAATATCAGTTGTTTCATTCTCCTCCTCACTAAAAAGAAACAACAGCCAAAAAGTTTAGTGTTTCAAAGCCATGTTTCCTTTAGAGATTTACCCCAAGGTTGCTGGCACCGATGGTATCACGCCCTGAGATTTTCACTGTGATAGCGGCACATTTTGACAAGGATGGAAATATCCCACACTGTGTCCTTGTGTGGGACAATGCTGGAAGTATAGAGCCAGGTGTGGTGGGTCCATCCTATGAGGATATCTCAGGATCATACAGGCCAAATGAAATCACAACCCAAACATCATTAAGATGGGTGGTTTTCTTCCTGATTTAATGAAACATTGTATTGAAACACGGATCAGGAAAAAGGGAGAAATGCCACCCATTTCTGTTGATGCATCAGAAGTGATGTTTGAGGGTGTGAGGAGGAAGGAAAACAGTAAAAGCCATGCTTTTGGGTTCAGAGGAAGGTGTCTTTTCTGCTGGGAGATGGTTTGGCTTTGTTCATGGACCTGGGTAAATACAATTTGACTTCTGCTGTGCCTGCACAGGCTTGTAGGGAAAAGGCAGGCAGAGAGGGCAGAAGGATCTTCTGCCAGATTGCTCTGGATTGAGCCAGATGTGGATGAGAAATTTTGTCTTCTAGGGCAACTCTCCACATCCTAAGCCCATGCCTGTGTGAAATTGCTCGTTGGGCAATGAGGGAATATGTGGGAAGAGCTCGATGACGGAGGCCAAGGGTGTTCTTCCATGTCATCTGTGACTGCCTGTCAAGCATAACAGAGGCATTTAAATGCTAACTGGGGTTTTTTTGGAAACATTCAAATGGCTTCCAATTTGCTTCTGCTTTGCAGGTGTTCCCTTCCCCAAGCAGTTCCAGCAAGTTTGCACCAAGATCCTCACCCGCCTCTTCCGTGTCTTTGTCCACGTCTACATCCACCACTTTGACAGCATCATCAACATGGGTGCTGAGGCTCACGTCAACACCTGCTACAAGCACTTTTACTACTTCATCAGGGAGTTCAGCCTCATTGACCACCGCGAGCTGGAGCCTCTGGTAAGGATGGCCCCAGCTGGGGAGGTGCAGGGTGAGAGTGGCGTGGGCTGGACACAGCACTCGGGTTGGGGCTGGACTCTGAGCAGTGCTGACCCTCTCTGGACTCTTTTGGCCACCCTGCCTCAGACACGCAGTCACATTTTCTGTCCTGGGACTGTCAGCCCTAGTGCTCTAAGAGAGAAATTCCCAGCAGCACCAGGGAAACCACTGACCCTTTCTTAACCTTTGCCTGTGCTGTCGGTCTGTGAATCACTCCTCAGTACCCTCAGGGCCCCCACAGGGTAGCGTCCCCATCCTGACTTGGTAGCTCTAATGCAATTTGCACATCCAAGTGTTTCCAGCCAGTTCTGCCCACATGGCTTTCAGGAGTCAGATCTGAGCCGAAGTCTCTTCTCCACAGTTTTTCTTTTAGCATTCCCTGCTTGAGATCCTGGTGTGAATTACACCGAGGCTGCAGGGAAGGCAAGCCCTGATAGGACACACAGCTTCAGACAACAGCTATCAAGGCCATGCTGGAGAGGCCTCGCTGGAGCTCCCAGTTTCCCTACAGCCTCCCTTAGGGAGCAATTAGCCAGGCAGAAGGTGAGAGTCCTTGAGAACAGCAGGATTGATGGGAAGCAGAGGCCAGACAGCCCAGGGCACATAAACTAGAAAATGCACAGTTAGTTTTGTAAGAGAAGCAAGTTTGTCACAGACAAGGTTGAGTGTAGTCTGACCTAGGGAGGACATGTTGCAGTGGGGAGAAGAATTAATAGGAAATCCAGTAGTCTGCATGTTGTGATATGGGCTGGGTTGCAGAAAAGGCCATATCCAGCAGCAGAGAGTCAGGGAAGACCAAGAGCATATAATCCAAGAAAGAGCTGAGAAGAGTCCCAGCTGCTTGCTTAGGATATGGAGGTGGGGGAGATGCCCCTGCCCCTTTCATTTGTCTCAGTTTGCTGCCTGTCTGCTCTAATCAGGATTTTGGGGGATGGAGGATGATGATCTAATCAGGGGAGACTTGAATGACAGCAGTATTGACTTTAATTATTTTGTAGAATTTGATTCTGACATATATTATCACAATGGCCCTCAGCTCCTGAAAATGGCAGCTCAGCATCAGTATGTCCTCCAGCAGTGCTCCTCATGACAAACCTCTTCAGCCTGGCTATACAGTCCATAAAAGTGTCATCCCCTGGGACTGCTGCTTGCTAATGTCAATAATTAACACCTGGTAGCCAAAGCAGAGGCTGACATTGCTAAATGGGCTTTCAATGCCAGTGACTCACATGCAGCACGAGATGATTGATGGGTCTGCATAAATTTAAGGTGAACAGATGCTTTCCCTGTGATGCAACCACTGTTGAACTACAAGGAAATGAGACACGTTTGCCCTTGGTCTATCTGTGTCTCATTGCCTGCCATCCAAGCCTCAAGCAGACCCAACCACAGGCTTGAGAGGAAGAACCAGGGAGGAGGAAGGGCCTCCTTCCCTCAGGCAGTGAGTTGCTTTAGGTGTATATGAGAGTGTCCTGCAACCAGGCTGCCTCATGAGCCCAGACCGCTGTCCTAACTTTGCATTTAGTTAGTCTCCATGAATCCCATGGCAGACTTCTAAGCTTTCCTCTGGCTGAATCTCCCTTTGCTGCTTCAATTTCCCTTTTGTCCAGCTCCTGTGGGATGTGATTTCTTAGCAGCAAATCTTGGGAACTGCAATTGAGATCCTTTGTAGGGCAGAACTAGCAAAAGGCAGTGAATCACTCAGTAAATCACAGATCATGGGGGCAGAGAGAAGCCATGCACTTGCTTCCTTGACAAGGGCAGCTCGTGCTGCAGCACTGGCAGGGGTCCAGCTGCTTATGCACTACAGCAGAGCTGTGGGGTTTTCCTGAATGTGAGGAATGCCTTGGACATTTGGGGCCGGTCTGAGGAGCTCACTGGTGACTTTATCAGCCCACTAGTCACTGCAATCCCTCCTGTTCATGGCTGCTTTTGTGCCTGCTGTTGTGCTAGTGGTGGGGGCTCAATGCTGTTGCAAGAGGATGTTCACAGTCCTCTCACCCTCTTCCTTCCAAGATGTTTGCAAACATTTCCTGTTTGCAATGTGATTTTGTGGCAGAGCATCAACTTTTCATTTGGTGGCCAGGTTCTGCACTTGAGTGCTTTTGCATGTTACTCCTACAGGAAAACCCTCTCTTTGCCACTGTCCCTGATGGATTTGAAAAACAAAGTTCTCAGCACTGAAGATCAGAGCTTGCTGCTTCTGTTTCCCTTGGTTTTATAACTAAAGGAACTTTTATAGGGTTATTAAAGGGTCATCCTCCTTTCCTAGTTCTTCTTTTTTTCAGAGTTGCATTTTTCCTTCTCCACGGACCAGTTCTACTTCCAGTCTATTTTAGGAGTACACTTTAATGTGCAAACCTTCCTCTGGGGTGCATGAGGGGACCCGTGGGCACACACAGTTTGCAGGATTTAAAAGCTTTTGGTTGAGCTTTCTAAGGCAAGGACAAATACCATCTTCCACCAGCTGAAAGCTGGACACCTTCCTAATGTAGCTGGCGTGATGCCATTGTGGCTAAAGAAAAGTCTGTTATCCTAAACAGAGCTTGGTCTCGCTGGAGGTTTCCTGTGGCCTCTGTTATTAGCACTAATTTGCATTGCAGTGTGACTGTGGGATCCCTTGCTGAAACCACAGGTCCTCTGTGTGAGCTGTGGTCAGCTCCTGGAGCGAGCACTGGGAGCAGCTCCATGTCCCATCTCCCAAGGCAGCTGCAAAGAGAGGCTCTGAGAGTGGCATCACCTTGCCTGGCTGCTCTGCAGCTGAGCCAGGAGCAGGACCTTCATCTTTCAACATCGCAGCCAAAGCTCTTTCCTTGGACTGCTCTCAAGGCTAGGACACAGCCAGAATAACCTTGTGCCACAGAGACTGGGGAGAGTGCCAGCATGGAGCTGCTGAGGCAGCTGAGTTCCCAGGAGGGCTGCCATGGGAAATAGAAAAAGGCTCCCTGAGACTCCCACAGTTGCTTCCCTGGGTTGGTTTTGGACACCTCCCAAACTGCCTGACACGTCATGCTACTCAAACCTGTCTTTTGCACTTACTGTTCCTTTCTTTTCTCTCCCCCTTCAATGCAGAAGGAAATGACAGAACGGATTTGCCACTGAAGTCTTCTGGCAGGCAAACTCAGCTGGCTCACTCAGAGTCTGGTGGGACAAGACACCCCGTGGTGGGAAACCTCTTCCCAAGGACTTGCTCTGGGCATTCCAACCCACTGACCTCTGAACACTGCAGAAGAGCCTCTTCAGGCCAGGGCTGAATCCTAAGTTTTCCAAGAACCTCTGGACTGATTTTTCTTCTTTTAATAGTTCCCAATCTCTGTTGTATGGTTCCTGTTTTAGAAAGCCACTGACTTACTGGAGAATGAGGCAAGTCTGGTTTACTTTTGCACACTCTGATTTCTAAGACTTGATCCCATGTCTGACGTCAAAATTTCAGCAACCTTTCCTCTTGTTTTGTCCTCAGCTATATTGATGTCCAAATATTTTATTGGCAATTCCTGCCCTTGAGCAGGTCTGACCTTGGCTACCAAGTCATGCCTGTTACCTTTCCCACATGCAGTGGGTTTGTGATAACACCTGAGATCAGCTCTGCAAAGCTGGTGGCATTTCATCCCTCTGCCTTCACGTGCCTGGTTGTTGATGTGCTGGTTTTAACCATGAGCTATAAATGCACTCTTCTGCCCGAATTCATGCGTTACCAAAGGGACCATTTTTCCCTTCAAGGGATTTTTCACATTTGGAAGAGGGGACTTGATGATGTTCTAAGATGCATCCAACACTGCTTGGACTAAGGTGGCCCCATGACCGAGGTGGTGAACTAGGTCACGATTCAGTGTGATCAGCACAATCTACCTGAGAAAGTCTCAGAAGATGATGAAAAGAAGTGGTTGCCAGAAAACAACATTTTCAACGTCAGCATTTCCTGATGTGTTGTCTTGGCTCAAGATGGGCAGATGCTGGCTGTAGAAATTGTTGGTTTTCCATTACCCAACCTTACAGCAGGTGAAGAAGGACTCCTAAGAGACATCTCCTCTGCTCTGTTCTTGAGGTCTCCTTCCAACCCAATATTATTCTGTGATTCTTAAACCTTTTTGACCATCTGCAAGCATACTACTGCTACCTGGTCTGTGCCATTACTCTCCTGAAAGGTATCATGTCTCAAAATTTTCTCCCCTACTGCTTGCAGTGCCTGATAATTAATGTTGTGTTCCCTGTGCCATTTTAATTTTGACAAAGATATTTTTATTTTTCCTTTTTTACTCTTTTGGGGGCATGAAAATCAATTTGTCTGAGCCACAGGACTGTTATGTTTGTGTTTCCTGTTCTTTTTCTGGGAAAGTTTTCTATATCTGACACAGATAATATTTATAGTCTGGGGTTTGCCCACTTTTGGGGTAGGGAGGGGATGTGGCTAGAAAATGTATATGTTTAGGCCAGCATTAAAGTGCACAAGTGAATTTTTAGTGCTCAAAGCACTTAATTTGTTGTGAAAATCTATTTTTTTTTAAATCTTGTGTACCAGATGTATATTTTTACATGGAAATAAAACAGAGCAAAATGGGACACAAAACCACCTGATACATCATTCCAATATTCTCTTTGTAAAATAATCAAAGTCCAGACATACTTGCTCTGTTACTAATTAAAGAAACATTAATAAGCTTGGTGTACTTCATTCTTCCCTGATTCACCTGTATTAAGACAGGCCCAATGAACAAGGATAGAAGAGTGGTTTTCCCCTGAGAGCTGCGGTACTGATGGATCCCAGTGCCATGCTGAGACCTCGGCTTGCATCTCAGAGAGCAGCTTAACAGAGGCCAGTGTTGCTGGTCCCCATCCTCCCCCTGCAGGCTTTCCACCAGAATTCCCCCTGCAGGCATTTTCCCAGCAATTCATGGTGGTGAGCTTTACTCACTATTTTTTGCAAAGGCATGTAGGTCCTGGGATCCGTGTTCCTGCCTCTTCTCATCAATCAGAACCACAGGCACAAATTGTTTGTGGAGCAGAGGAAGGAGTTGACAACAGCTCTGTCAAGGAACTTCTTTCCAGCTACTTATGAGGAGTGAAGCCTGGCTGGACACAATGCACAGCACCCTCTGGGAGCTGGGATGATTGGGAATTATAGGGAAGTTGCCCCAACAGTGGGGTCTAAGGAGCGAGCTGATAGCAGGCTACAGCTACTTCAAGCTGAGTTACAAGGATGACAAAGTCAAGCTCTTCTCAGCAGTGGAAGATGATGAGACTGTGACCAAGAGCAACAATTTGGAGCTTGGGAGTTTCAACTTAGACGAGGGAAAACAAAATCCAAGGGAATGGTGCAGTCAGTGAACAGGTACCCAGAGAAAAATCATTAACCTTCCTTGGTGTGCCGGTTTGGCTAAAATCTAGCAATATATCCTCTGAGAGAAAAACAGGTTACAACCACCCTTCCCCCCAACCAAGTTCAGGAAAAAGAAATCATCCTCTAAGGAAAGTGAAAGAGATAAAAACTATTTATTTAACAAACACACAGGAAAAGAATAATAATGCTAAATAATAAAATCTCTCGCTGTGGAGAGAAACCTGGGAAGATTTCAGAGTCTGTCTGTAGGTGTGGTCCCTCCTTCTTGGACCTGGTGTGGGGGTGGGCTCCCCCCACAGTGGGGAATTCTCCTGATGTGTTCTGATGTTGTTGGAACAGTCCAGAAGAGAAGGAGGGAAAAACCAAAGTCCCAAGAAAACAAAATTCAGCTCTCACGCTGGAGAAAAAGGAAAAAAACCCGAAAAGCTGGCTGAAGAAACAGGCAGGGTGCTTCCTCTGTGCTACCACTGCCGGAGAATGCAGAGGAGTGTGTATCTCTGTGTCCTTGAGAAACTGCTTTGAAAAGTTCATTCGTTTTTTTTTTTTCCTCCCCTCTCAAGCTCAGTTTAAAGGCACAGAAAAGGCACAAAATTAATTTTTTGGGATAGAGCCGTGATAGGGGATACACACCATAGAGTCACCCCTAGTGTCTAACCAAGTTAGCCAAGACTTGGTGTAAATAATTTCCATAAATAAATGAAGCACAGAAGCCTGCTTTTATTTTTGTCCTCCTCATAGTCCTGGGGCCATGAGTTCCAACAAGTAATTTTATGCACTATGAATTGCAAAAGGGAAGTGTACTTCAAACCCATGCCTGAGGATTTCAACCCTGCTGCTTTGGGAGTGCTTCCTGTTTATCTCCTCCACACCATGGAGCTCCTATAGATTCCTGTGGAACAGAAAACACAGTTTTTGAAAGATCAACTCACAGGCTCATCTCAAGCACCAATTTACAAGGAATTTCAAATGTCTTGTTTTTTTTTTTTTTTCATTTCTCTCCCTTTTTAATCTGGTTTCCCCAAGGAAATAAAGCTCATGACTGTGCTGTGACAACAGGGATAGCACTGCTGCTGAGGCAATACCCATCGGATACTATGTGAGTACAGCAGCTCCACAACTGCTGCTTTTAAATGTATTTGGCACTTGTTCTCCCAAATCATGTATTTTGTGGAAAACTTGAAGTCTTTATTAATTCTTGAAGCAGTTTAGGAAGGAGACAGGGAGATCATTCACTGCCAGAAAGGTCTTTCTGTTTCTCTCCAAGACACTGAGCTATTCCCCAGGTCCTCATCCATCTGAGTGCCTCCCAGCCTGGAGACTTTCATGCCTGAGATACTTATGAAGCAGAAAGTGCTGAAATAAGTATCTGAGTCAGACTTCTCCTTTTAGGAGGCTCAAGTGTGCCTGTGAGGCTCCAACATCCCCAGACCTTCAACAAACATCCCTGAGCAATTTGAACACAGACAGGAATCCTGGGATACATTAAATATGTGTCGCCCTGGTTTTCACAGTGCTCCATGTTTTTGCTTTTGTAACTTTGTGATACGAATATCCACGTTCTCATCTTCTAAATACTTAGTGAGAACCCCTAATGCCAGGGAGTCATAAAAGGACATCTGCCTACAGATTCCCATATTTTCTATAAAATTTTACCTGCTATTTTTACCTATACCTGCAGTTCCCCGTACGGGCCACCACGTGTGTCTGTCTCGGACACGAACACGCAGATTCAAACAGCAGGTAGCCGCAGGTCAGATCCAAGTCGAGGCCAAAAGAGAGGCCTCCCACCTTTATTCTCTCACTTTTATACCTCTTCTAAAACAATCATACATTGGTGGATGAGGTTAACCCCTCTAGCATTTTACAGGATAGGAATACAGTCTATCACCTTTCTCCGCCTTGGAGAAAGGTATGAACACTATCAGAACATTCAGTAAACAATCTTAGCCGGTTAGGAAAACAAGAGCTATGTTTATAGAAAGTGCATGAGAACTTCTACTACAAAAGCAAAAACATGGAGCACTGTGAAAACCAGGGCGACAAATATGCACATATCACTTGTTAGCCCCAGCTCCTCCAGTGACTCATCTGCTCAGCTGCCTGCCAAGTGCTTGGGACTCATCTGTCCCTATGCAGAATTCCTTGGTTCTTCTGATAAAGGGCAGATGTGCTACTGCCAGGATTTTGTTTTTCGTCTCTGCAGCCAGCATTTCCTTTGAGACTGAACAAAAGGTTCTGGTGCTGGTGGTCACCAGGTCAGATAGAGGCTGGCATAGGACAGACTGTGCTAGGCAATATCTGCAGACATTGAGGAATTTAGGAATAGGTTTGGATGGGAGAAAAAGGGCTTTGTGGAACGTAATGGCTGCTGTCCCAGTGCCACAGGGATGTGACATGGAGAGGGCTTGGGCTCAGTGAAACAAACTGCCTTTGGCCAGGCATAGGCAGGGATCAAGGCTGACCTACCCTGGCAGAAGCCCCACGGGCAGCCCAGTGGAGTTAGGACACTGGGGTGGTGGTGGAAAGTTTACTGGTCTGAGTGGTAGCTCCCGGGTTTAAAGCTGCCCAAGCTAAGGATGGACAGCTGTGGGTAAATGCTCACAATAACCATGACACAATCTGGGTTGAGATACTCCTCCTCTCCTGGTAAAAGTTTATAAAATGTAAGAGAAGTCTTGGGAAGAGCAAAAAAGGAGACAGTTAGAATCTGTTGTTTGCACAGGTTCAAAATCTGTCCATGCTGGAAGATGACCATGAATCCACTCAGGGATGAGTGGGTTAGTAACACTAGGTAAGGTTAATACCACTGAACACTGACAATTCCTTGTTCACTCTTTTGGAACTGAGCTAACGTGATTCAAAAGACTTCCACAACTAGCAACAAGTGTTTCTCTTGAATGTGTGCAGCTTTTACTTTCTGGGGAGTGATGGCTTTGCTAACACAGCCTGGTCAGCCAGGTTCCCTCACGCAGGTCAGGGAAGGACAAATGACTCACAAATGTCAAGAAAACCCCAAAGCAAGAGTGGAGCATTCAGGTCCCTGTTGTAAAGAGACCCTGAAATGCCCTGTCTGCATGGAGAACAGAGCACCATGAAGTCTGTCACACAACAGAATTTCTTGCTGTAGATGTGGCTGGGAGGGAAACAAAAGCATGGTCTGCCTGCAAATTTCTTGAAGGTTTCAGTGGCACAGAATCCATTCATGTCCAATGAGGCACCTTAGGTTTATGCTCTGGGGATTCCAGGGATGTCATCTGCTGCTGACACCCACAGGGCAGGACTCACTGCCTGTGTAGCCACTCGGTGCTGGCCACTCTTTGACTGCCCCATCATCTCCAGTCTCTCCCAGTGCCTGAGCTCACCCAACCTTTCACCCATCCAGGCTGCTCACCAACGGGGCCAGCCACGGGTTCCCTGGCAGCAACAAGGATAACAGGGAATCTGTTATCTGTTATCTAAATAACTGCTGAGGCAATACCCATCAAATACTATGTGAGTACAGCAGCTCCACAACTGCTGCTGTTAAATGTATTTGGCACTTGTTCTCCCAAATCATGTATTTTGGGGAAAACTTGAAGGAATTGTGGGACTTTTTAGGAATCCTGGATTGTAGGGCTTTTCTAACAGAGTCCAGGTGCTGTCTGCTGGACACAGGTTATTCCACATTTAGCAAGTGGGTGGAATGCATTTAACAATCTGCCGCCAGGAATGATAATCATGAGGAAAGAGTATGCATATTTTCAGGATTCTTCAATGTGTACAACTCTTAAGCCTGTGTTAGAAGGAGAAGCTTCACTGCCATTTGGGTAATCCTCCAGCAGCAATCTGCTGGGTATTACTGCTCTCTGATGCAAAAATAAATACCTAAATAGATCAGGAACATGAGCTGAAACTGGGATTCTGCATTCAAAAATGTCACCACTCAGAGGGAAAATCATCTTCCCACTTCTGTTTCCAGCAGTGACAACAATCTTCTCCCCAAGACACCCTTTTTGTGCTATGACTTACAAATTCATTAAAACTCACAGACACTTTTATATTACACTGTCTTGTAACAAGCTCATAGCAATATGGATTAAAGGAGGATTAAAGAAGCTCCTTCTCCTGCAAAACCACGAAAAAGAAGACTCTCAGAGCCTCCCTCTTTGGTGCTGATCACTTGTACAGCAGCATCTCTCATGTCTGAGGAACCCACATGGCTAGGATGAAGTGATCAACCCTCACTTACCAAATGGACTTTCTGAACTGTTGGTCATCCTTGGCCCCAAGACTTTTATCTATGTACAAATACTACCTAAACCTCTGGACAGCTCAGAGAGATGTGGCATGTACAGTGTCATGGGATAAAACTGCAGCCTCCTAAAAACTGGCCAAAGAGGTTGTTACTCATCTGGGTAATATCCCAGGGAACCCAAGGGCATGAGACAGCTCCTGTTCATTCTAATAGGAATATATCATCAAACACCACATGTAACATCACTGGGTCTCAGCCCTTTTGTCCAGTGAGGAACTGTTGAGGATGAAATTCAATCTGGACTGGCAGAAGTCGCTGCTGCAGCTGAGGAGCTGCTGGGGGTAGATGGGGCAGCTCATGGCTGCACTGTAACAGCCTCCAGTGACCAGCTTGTTCAGTGAACACAAGCATTTTGCTGCTGGTTTCCAGAAGGTTTGGTCTGTTGCTCTCCAGAAGGCCACATTTTCCAGGTCCCTCATTAGTCTCCGTTAAAACAGAGTCAGTTTAGGATCTCTGTCCCAGAGGGCAGTGGGATGGCACTGTGTGAAGCTGTGAGTACTCCTCATGGATCTGGCTACTTGGAAAAGCAAGTTTCAGCCTGGCATTCACATCCAGACAGATATTTTAACGCCCATTTTGAGAATTTTTTCGCAGCCCCCTGATGGGAACAGCTTTGCCAGATGGAACACTGAAACATGGTCTCTAGGGGTAGAGCTATCCCACGCTACTGACACACTACACGTGAATCCTAAGGTTTCCTGCAAGAAACAGTGCTTTCTCTTTTTTTTTCTGGTGTGTTTTAGGGGGTGGGGTGGGGGTGAAGAAGGGACATTCACAACAAAGGAATGACACAGAAGCTCGATCCTGGCAAATGTGATTGCATAAGCCCCTCTCTGGGTTTAACTGCCTAAATTTTCAGAGAAGCTGAGCCTGTACAGGTTCCTTGAACAGCAGAGGGAACAGTACATGCTGTGTGTCCTGAAAATCAGAATAGATTGCAGGTGCTTAAATATAGATTCAGGTGCTTGGCTGTGGGCAGATAAGAGCAGAGTAATTCTAGTCAAGGCTTGAAATAATTTCAGCAGTAAAACATAGGTCAAAGTACTGTGATCCATTTGTAACACTGCTAAATCAAAACTAGCTTTGGTAATTACTTCTTATTTTGCCTAACAGCCAACACAAATGGCTCCTTCTCTTCTCTGCTGCATGCTGCATGGGTAAAAAGCAGCCATGCACTTGAAAAGCTATTAAAAAATAAAAGGAAAAGTCATGTGGAAGAACAATTTATTGTAGCTAATAAGCTAATTATACTGTTTGAGGAGGTGCTTTCTTCTTCACTTTACATGGGACCTACCCCATAAATATTAGAATAAATATTTCCCAGAAATACCATGCCTATTTTATTAAAAACCAACAAAATGAAAATCAAAATATGTTTTTTTAGATTTATTTTATTTTCCCCTCCTGCTTCATAGAAGACTAGATTGAAACAAGATTTGCCCTCTGGTTAAGTGTGTTGTGCAGCTGGGTCATCTTGCAAGGAACAAAAGGGACAGAAAAACAACTCAAGTATATACACCTTGCTTTGAGATCAGACATCTGCTCCCACAGTAAGAAGATGCTGTTTTGTGTAAGAGCCCCTTAACCCAGAAGAAAAAGGTGGAACAAAAAGCAATGGATGGGAATTAAAAACCACAATGAATTCAATTTGAAAACACTCTACTGAAGTTTGACATGACCTCCCCTGAATCTATACTGTTCTAGAATGTTGAGAGTCTGAATGTGGTTGTGTGGATTGGAGCTACTCCCACACTCTACCCTTTACTTCTGTTCAAGTGGAGATTTACATGGGAAGTTGTACAGACTTGAGTCCCGAACCATTCAAGGACAGAAGGTTTTGATGTGTTGTGGAAATAGGTGGGCAGCTAGTGGAGAGCAAAGACTGCTAATACCTTCCCTGAGGGGAGAGAGGGAAACAGGAGCATCCTCAACCTGGATGGGCTACCAGAGATTCCTGTGGGGAACAGCTGCTGGGACTGGCTTTGCTGTGGAGAAATATACCTGGGTTTGCACCTTGTTAGAGATCAGATGCTGCACCAACTTGCACGAGTGCATCCCTCAGAAACCAGGCTTCAATGCTTCTGCTGTTTATACTGCCAGCTTGGTGGCAAGAACAAAGCCTGCTTTCATCCTGGGGGAGGACACCACAGAGAAACCACTGATGTTCAGTAACCCCATCCCATCCCAGGACCTGCGGGCTTCAGCTGTCTCGGGCACTGCTCTGCTTCTGAGCTGTGTCCTTTGAACCCAGGTGAGGAACTGGCAGCTCTCTCTAACTGTGGTGCATCTTCCTGGCCCCTTGGCAGAGAAGGCAGCAAGAGTAGGTAAAATACGTCTTGACTTGCCTTGGATTTGCTGAGCTTGTGGCTTTGAGAGTTGTGGATATCACACTGTGTGTCCAAACCGAAACTGCACAGTGCTGGGATGCTCATGGGTTAAAGCTGTAATTCATTAACGAAGCTGAATTTTGTGTTTCAACCTGAGCCATTTCAATGACAGCGAACACTGCTGGAATTGAACAGCTTTGGGTGAAAAATACTGTTACCAACAAGTTACTGAGCCTATATGTGGCAGCAGAGTTGAAAGGTTTGGGCCAGTATAGCTAAAAGAGGTTGTTCTCACTTCATGGCAGCTTGAAGATGGTTCCTGGTGCTCTGTAGGTGGAAAGGGCTATTTCCCTTTGCCATTTGGCAGTTTCCATCTCCCAGGTGAAATGGGGTAACATTGTTTGAAAATTCCCAGATCTTCACACATTCAAACTAAAATGAGCTAGAACATCTCTACGTGATTTCTGAAGTCCTGATAACTTGCTAACTTGCAATTGACTTTGATTTTTTTCCAGGCATGTTCAGGTTCTGCTTCAAAGTCTCCCATTATTGCTCTGATACCTGCAGCCACACAGTGCAATGCTTGCAGTCTCTAGGCATCAACATCTCCCACTTCCCAGCAAAGCCAGCATCTCCATGGATGCTTGAAACCCTTATGGAAAAGATACTATATCGCAAACGAGGCAGGGAGTAGAATCTCACAGGAGTTCATCTATGCTTTTTTTCTTAATACAAACTCTGAATTTACCAAGTTTATATATTTTCATTTATTCTGCTAAAATGAGAGAGCTAAAATGTCACCCAAACTGAGAATAACCTCATAAAATGCCAATCTGAGTTAATATGGAAATGAGCTGTTTCTTGCCACCCTCTCCACAAATGAATCCACCTTCTTGCTCAGCCTTACAGTGGGAAATAGCTCTGGCAGCTGTCTCTTCCTGAGCCTTTTTAACACCTGTGAAGTAGATCAGAACTTTTCTTTGTAAAACTGAAAGAAGGGACTCATCTGCAAACTCCAAAGCAAGGTTTCTGCTATTATTAGATCTCTTGGAGATCTTGTACAAAGCAGGTGCCTTGTGTCTCTGCTGAGAAGAAAACCTGATTGTTTTTCCAATCAAATATATTTTCAGGCAATATAACCAACCTAAAAAGGGATAAAACTGACAAAAGCCTAATTCAATCATAATTGTTAAAAAATATTTTTAATAGTACTTGAGTGGCATGTTTGTCTTTTCCCCACTTCTCTTACACTGCTGCCTCTCTTCTGTAGCTGTACTGGCCACAAAAGGGACATAAGTTTCCCTGCTAATATAAAAATAGAGATCAATTCCAGGGAGGTAAGGAATTAGCTGCAGTAAAATAGGCTGCATCTAAATTATTCAAGCAAGAGTAGAAAAAATACAGAAGGACTTTGATTATCCCAAAGGGGCTAGGAGCAAGTGAGGCTGGGATACAGAGCTGCTGCTGAGGAGGAGGAGGAGGTTTTCAGCACCACCTTCTCAGAGTCCTTTGGGCACTTTGTCCAACAGCAAGCTTTCCATGCTGTGCCTCCCGAGGTTTATCCAAGCTCTTGGTTGTTGTTACTTTATTTTTCCCTTCCGTTCTTAGTCTGTCCTGCCTGAAGGAACACCTGGCATACTGAATGCGAGGCATTTTAAGGAAAGACTGGGCGTGTGTTATAAATGAGACAATCAAGATTATAATTAAAGAGAATTTATTAATAATCAAAGTATAAAATACGGAAAGAGCCACAAAGCAAAGCAACACCGAGCCAGGCGATCGGCGTTGGGTGAACTGAGTTCCGACCTCTATTGGTTTGAATCTCGCTGGTTCCCAACTGTGGTTTCTCTGAGGTGTCTTTTTATACCTTTTTTCTTCTTTGTTTAGCTTTATCTTTTCAATGCAACAATATGATTTTCCTGTTTTTTCCACCACACGTGACAACAGTTCCTGAAATCAATATTCGATTTTTGCTGTTGAAATCAGTTTCTGGTGCAAGTATATTATTGTTGCTTACACATACATCCTGGGACTCCATTTCTGTACAAAACATACACATCCTGGAGCTCTGCCAGACAAGGAAATCCCACGAAATGCTTATCTCTGGAATGTACCTTCTCAGGGCTTATTCAGACAGAGATCCTTGAACCGCACATTTTTTGCAGCCACCTGTTTTGCTTTTCTCAGCCTCAGCAAAATGCTGTAATCTTTAAAATTTTAGCACGAATTATTTTGCACCATATACTACAACGTGGCACTCGGATGACACCGCGGTGTTCAGTCATAGACCGGACTCGATCTTCGATTCTCCAACCCAAGTGATTCTGCAGCATCGCTCATGGGGGAAGGAGAAGATTGAACGCAGCCAGCCCAGCCTGGGGAGCAAGGCTTGCTCCCCGCTGTCCCCCACTTGAGACACTGAGTCTCTTTGAAATATTTAAAATAAGTTTCTTTTAAGCATTTAGATTGAGTTTTTCTTAAAACATTTAAACATTAAGAATTTAGTTAAAAGATTAGAATGGGTTTTGGAAGCAAACACAGCAGAATTTAAACTAAGATTAAGCGTTTGATGATTGAGCAAAGAAACTGAAGCCGGAATAAACTCCTCGGGTCTGGGAACTGATTATTGGTTATCTGATGTTGTTCAGCTGGGCTGGGCCAGGCAATTATTGATGACCCCATTCAAAACCTGTTTTGGGAAAGGAACTGGGAGTTCTCCAAGGCCATATGTATTGTTAAAAACTAAGAAGGTAAAAAGGTCATAGCGAAGAAGAAGAGTTACTTAATCCAATGAGGGACCCCTCCCATAATTATGAGACCACTGACCCATTTCATAGAGAGAACTACACATGCTTAACGACTTTTTAGCTAATTTCCATACGAAGCGGGGAATGGGAGGTGTCTATGTCACAAATATATATTTGTATTTTGAATATTTAAAACTTTCATGGATAAATAGACGTTGGATTGCTTTGCAATCTCGGAGCTGCGCTTTTGGAGCGATCCTCACAGCTTCCCAGCGCTGGAATTAAAACAGACCCTTTCTAACCCGAACGAGTTAGAGAGCCTTTGTCCGTTCCAGGTGGATATCGATATTAGATCTATAGCCATATTTTAATAAATCACACTGACATTCCCGGTCCCCTCGGAGGAGCCGCGGCCCCGCCGGGCGCGCTCCCGGCCATGAGGGGGTGGGGGGGGGTGCGTAGGGGGCGGTGCCGCGCGCAGGCGCGCTCCCGCCGCGCCTCAGGCACGCGCACGGGTGGGGGCGGGCAGGGCCTCCCCGCCCCGCCGCGCTGAGGAGGGACCCGCGGCCGCCATGGAGGTGAGGGCGGGGGCTTGCGGGCACGGCGCTCCCCGGCTCGCCCGGCTGAGGGGAGGAGAGGCAGGGGAGCCACCAGGGCCGCGATCCGTGCCCGCAGGAAGCGCTGGGCTCCCGCGGCTCGTCCGGCAGTGCGGCGGGCGCAGCGCTCGGACGGTGCTGTGGGACGGCTGGAAGGTGCCTCAGCCCTCCGGCCGGCAGCTTTGGGTCCGGGGGCCCTCCCCAAGGCGTGCGGGAGCTTCCTCGTGTCTGGAGCTGGGAGTTTTATTCCCCGAAGGTTTAAAGTGCTGTGTTTCGTACGTAGTGCGTTTTTCAATAAAGAGTGGTAAGTCTCTACACTCCTACGGCTGCTGCTTTCTGTTGAGGACATTGCTGGAGTGGGAGAAGAGCAGAGGCGAATGAACCGGTTCTTAGGTGTGATCACGAGAAATCTTTTAGTTCTTGTGTTTTTCAACTGGCATCAGTCGGGGAGAGCTGTGAACCCCGAGGAGCACTGAAAATCTGCCTAATGTGTACTTCGTGGCGTTAGTTTGAGCAGGGTGACCTTCTGAGGCAGGAGAAGCAGCGGGACAGCCCTGGGTGACAGCTCGGCTGCTGGCATCAGCAGGACTTGTGATAGCCAAAAATCAGCCCATTCCCTGACACCACTGGCACTTGTCTGTGAAGTGTCAGGTTTGTTTAGAAATAAGCCACTGCTTTTTTTTTTTTTTTAAATCATTTACATTTTTTTAATCATTTACAAGCTGACGGCTTCTAAAAGCCTCTTTATCATACAATGTTATGCCTCACAATTGGCTTGGGAAGATTGGTGTATATTCTGATAACTTCAAAGAACTGTAGTTTGCCTTTTTTTTTTTTTTTTTTTAACTAAACAGAGCTCTTCTTCATGCCTGCCAGGTGCTGGATGGAAGCAAGGCAAAACACTCCCACAGAGCTGAACCTCTTTCACTGCAGTTCTAGAGGTGTTTGGGTTTGGCAGCCTTCCAGGTAAAGTGGGGTGCCTTGTGCATTTGAACATTTCTTGGTTCTTTTTAAAGGTCCTTTTTCAACCAAAATGCTTCTATGACATTATTTCATTGTATGGCTGCTATACCAGTACTCTCTAAAGCTTTCAGAAAAAGTATTTACTGCTATGAGGAATTTCCTCTCTCCTTCCAGTACCTTCCTGGTAATAAATGTTAAAACACTGGTACAAATCTTACGTGATATCAAATGTGACAATGCAGTGAAGGTTAATGACTTAATTTTAGAGTTGGAAGCAAAGGGGAGGGGAAAATAAAGAAAAATCATTCTTCCTTCAAAGTTCAAAAAAACCCCATTAAGTTAGATTAGCTTCTCCTAACAACACTGCTTTCTGATATGGGTGTATGTTGTGTAGCTTTTTTTTTTCCAGTGAGAAATGTGATTATCTCATTGATCGTTTGTGGGGTGTGGAGCAAGAGCAGGAAATGTTTATCTTGTATCTGTATGAAATGAAAAGTTGTCTTCTGAGAAGTTTTTCTCTTTGTTTTCCACTAGCAAGGGAGCTGAGGGGAATTAGAGGAGCTAATTGGTGATGCAGAGACAGTCTTGTGAGAGTTGTTGATGCCATCAGATGTAGAAGAGAGTAGACAGCTTGCTGTTTTGTAAGTGGCCCTCAGAACCTGCTTACATTGTATATCTCCTTAATTTAAAAGTTCTCTTGGGGTTAGAGAAGTTTAAGTAGTTGAGCCAATGTACTATTGCCAGCAGTTTTCTCATTTAGAATGTGTGTGATGGAGTTTAAAATAACTTTGCTACTAAGTTCTTACTGCGCTGTGATGGTAAGTCTTAAATATGAACTGCCAGTGGTCAGTAGCACTGAATATCCTGTGTGTTCTGCTGGGTGTGGAAGGAGAGAGGATGTTCTTTAGGGCAGGGACCAGTGTGTGTGCCATGTTGTTCCCGACAGGCCTCACTGTTCACAGCTGTTTGTTAGCCCTATGAAATACACCCTGTTATATCCTCCCATCCCACATGGCTGCCTTGGAGACACGTTGTCCTTGAATAAGAAATAAAAAAGATTGCAGAGTGTTTTTAAGCCACCTTCAGGCTAATTTGTAGTACTTACTTGTTAACCCATGGCCGGGTCAGGACACTTGTCTTGTTTGCCTTTGGCTTTGCAGTGGGGATGATAACAGTTCTTTTGCTGTCATTCTGAATGATAACTAATGATTTTAAAGAAGTGCATGTGTGCCTGGGTAAACACAGGCCGATTTCAGGAGCTCTCATGTCTGCAGCACGTGTGTCAAAATGTGCTGTTTTCTCCAACACGAGAGGGAAAGAAATGCTGTGTGCTCTCCTCTCCGTTAAGGTTCTCCCTGCTTCCCCAGGAGTAACCCTAGTGAAGTAAGAAACTGGGGTGGGAGGAATCTATTTGAAATAACTCGATGCGTTATCCTGAAAAGTGAGATCCACTCACTGCCGGAGGGTTTGACTTGGAACTTCAGAAAACCCCCACTTAGTTTGCGAGGGAAGTGTTAGCTGGAAGTTACTCTGCAGACTGCACAAGCAGGGGATAATGCGACACTGATCTGAAAGTGTGACAGAGGGGGGAAGTATGGAGGCAAAGAGAAAGGTTGCTGTAACCTTTTCCCCAGCATGAGGGGTTTCAGACAGGTGGTGTCAGCTGTGACACTCTGTGGGTTGTTACAGTAATGCTGTGATAAGGCTGGATCAATAATTTTTGTCAGACTTGCTCTTTCCTGAAATTGGATTGCTTGGGTTTCCTGTGAACTTTCGGGTGTTCATTTGAAAATGTTAATGGTCATGTATATTGAGAAGATGTTGGAATGTTTTTAAGTTCCTCTCCCTTCATGGATAACTCGAATTAAATGAAACTAAAAGTTTTATTGTAAGTGGAATGAGAAGGTAACTTTTGACAGCTAAGAATGAATTGTGGCAAACTAGTGCAAAAATCAAGTATGAGTATTCACTTCTTAGAATTTGAAATTAATATACTTAATACAGAATGAGTGTAAAATAATGTCTCTGATTTGACACAGGACTGTCATACAACACTGCACATTCTTCCTCTTCAAACTGTATCTCCCTTGATGTGTAACATTACAAACACAGTTAATCACTATGTAGTTGCTTTATAAAGGTAGCTTGGGTTATTCTGAGCTTCCTGCAACTACATGATTTTTGTAGAATCAGCACCTGCTGAGTGTGTCCAGTTTCCTTATGAGCCACATCTACAGGAATCAGAGTTGATGGAGAAGGGAGGGTCCAGGAACAATGTGAGACACTGAGCTGGGAGGAAAACTGGACTGAAGTGTGTTTTCATCTTGTTCCATTGAAATTGCAGGGGTGTGCTTTCGCTGTGTGTGCATGTGAAGCCCAGCACAGCCCTTGCAATGCCTTTAGGCTCTGGGCACTACCCGAATATAGGTAGCAATGTTCTTGTGATTTCTGACTGGTAATGTGCTGGTGTTTCTTTTCAGCTCCAGAACAACTTGGCTCAGGCAAGACTCAGTTTTGAAGCAGTGGTAGTACCTGGACTTCGCTTTTTTCCACTGAGTTCAAACACACAAACAAGGTATTTTCTTCTTAATAGAAAAAGGCATCTCACTATGTTCTCCAAGTGCTTCCTGTTACACATGTGCTTGTTTTCCAAATATACCCTTCCTTCCTTTGGGCAGCAGATTAGAATGAGAGGGGAGTTAGGTCTGGGTAGTGGATTTTGGCATGTTCATATATGGAGCGTTATGAAGTGAGATGAAAGGCAACTTAAGGTCTGAATGAAGTAAAACTTGTGGTAATTGTTCCCTTTCTTCTTCTCTTGGCTTTGTTTGGCAGTTTTCTTTACAGCAAAAGGGAAAGGCTGTGACTGCTGTCCCACACAGGCTCTGATTAATGCATGTGTTAAATATTGCCTCAATGCTGAGTTATGATGATGATAATAAAATTCAGGGGCTTCAACAAAACCACAGCTAAGACAGAAACTTGCTCTCATTTTACTTACAGTGTGGCTTCTACTGGTTCCATTACCCTGTGAGTAAGAATCCTAACCTGACTGGAGGAGGACAGATCAGAATTTGAAGACATTAATCTTGGACCTGATGTGTCCATGGGCCATTCCCCTCCAGAGCAGTCCATCCTGTCCCTGATCTCTGTGTCTGGCAGGGTGAGCTGCCTCAGAGCCCACAGTGTCCCTGTCACCAGAAGCACTCCTGCAGGACGCAGAACACCTCAGCAGTGTTTGAATGCTTGAGGCACACTGTCCTTCAATGTGACCAGAAACTCTTCAGTTATACAGTTGCAGAAAAACAGCATTTCTTTGAAAGCTTGAAAAGCCTCTTTGGCTGGACTAAAGTTATTTGCTTGTAGTACCAGCTGTTACTTAAGTATTGTTCATTATAACACAGTGAGTAATGAGAGTGAAGCTGGGATACCTTTAAAGGATAAGCTGTGTTGACAGAAATGAGCTACACAATGATGTGAAATAGCAGACCAGAGCAGTAATAAGAATCTAATGCAGCAGTCTGATGGCAAATTTAGTCAAGACTGCAGGTTAAAAATACCAACTTTTCAGCAATTTGGTTTCTGTATACATGACTAGTGAACTTCCTGTTTTCAGGGAAGCAATTCTCTGTAATTTAGGAATTGAGTCAGACTAAAGGGAATTGAAATAATGTAGTGAGTTATTAAACAGCTGACTGTAAATATCAGAGCCAGGTAGAGTGCAGGAGCTGGTTGTGAAGAAATATGTCAGCTGTGCTAAGATAGGGGTTCACATCCTGGGGTTTTTTCTAATTTTTAGTCTGTTACAAGCTCTGAAACTGTGATACTTGAAATGGAATAGAACCCGTCTAACTATGACATGTCGGAGGGCAGGGCATTAAAGTTGTTTGACACCTTGTGGCAATCACGCACCTCCTTCAAGCAGAGCAGCCCTCTCTCTGAGCAGTTTCATGTGTGTCATTTCAGTCCCAATTCTGAATAATTCCTGATGCAGGTTGAATTGAAAAAGAGGAGAGCTGGAATTAGCTATCAAAGGCTCACCTTCTCTTTATGTTAAAATTTGAAGCTGTATGTGTGTCAGTTTGAGTTCAAAAGAAGCTGTTTCTTCAGAAGTTGGTAAAATGTGCTTTATATTACTGTATTTAAGAAGTCACATATGTCATCCATCAGGATGATTTCTGAACACATTCTGCCTAAGACTTGAAAATGAGGATTTACTCTTGTCTTGAGGCTTTGGGTGATACATTTTTAAGTGTTTTACTAAGTTGTTAAGGAGAAAGGACTTTCAAAATAACGTGTCCTAAATTTTCAGACATGTGGGTTCTAAATGACACTCACAGTAGCTATTACTGACAGATAGGAACAAGAAAAATGTAATGGAGAAAAAGTATTTAATGTATTGGTAGATTGTTGTGGAATGTTTTCTGCCTTGGAGCTTCTCCCATGTTTTGAGTACTTTAGAAACAGTGAAAGGCAGAAAAACTGCTATTCACAACCTCTGTTAAAAAGAGGATTGACAGAATTTTTGGGACTTGCTCTTTCATTGTCAGTGTTGTCATAATTACACTATTTCTGTGGATTTAGCTATTTCTCTAGTACAAGATCTTTAAAACTGAATTTTATCAGAATTCCTCCTGGCTGTAAAATGTCTTAGCTGTACTTTGCTACTGCCCTGAAGGCTTTGAGCTGAGATTTTAAACTGTTGAGGCAAACTTGACTGGGTGTGACTGGTGTGAAGTGCTCCCTCCTAAAACCTCAGTGTGGAATCATTTAACCTTTTTGGAGATAAGTTATCAGTACAAATATGGCAGTGTTTTTATTTAGTAACAATATGCAGATGTTTGTTTCTGCCATATTATCTTGCATCAGTGAATTGTTATCTCTGACTAAGCTCTTGTAGTATCTACAGCTAGTAATGTAGGAAAAAAATCTAAATGCCATAAACACTTCTTGCTTTGGAGCATAAATTACCCACTGATCTGTGGTTTAGAAAGATACATTATGGTTCTGTGAGAAATGGTTTTCTTTCTGGCCTTGGGGCAGAATAAACTGACCTAGATTGCTCCTCTGATCTTTTAACTCCTGCGGTTGCTTTGTTTCACTGAGTAGTTTGAAACTTCCCCACACCTTCCTGCTGTTTTGGAGGCTCATTTTCTTGAGCTGATTGGAAAAAAAATCTATTTGTAAAATAGTAGAATAGCTCAGAGAAGAGTGCCCTTGTGAGGGCTGTAAGTGCTGTCTGGTATCAGGGCATGTGTTCTGTTGTGGGTTATTTTTGTGCTTTGGCTGTGAGATCAGGATTCAGTATAGATGCATTATTGTTTCCTCCTGTTTTTACATTTGTTTATCAAATCTCCCCAGAACTATTAATTGGCACCTGAGAATTGCCTTTTTAGATTTCATCTGATACTTGGAAAAGAGGTGGCAGCCTGTGATGAAGAAAAGCAGAGAAACTTTTGGATAGATGAGAAACTAAACACACAAGAGCACGCGCATTTTCTCCTAAAGTAATTGGTTGTTAAAGTCACCTCTATGTTCTGCCACACAGAGATGGTCAGCAGTCAGCCTGTCCCCATAGCAGACAGTGGGAAAAGGAAAAAGAAAAAAAGAACCAGAGCCACAGATCAGGTCCCTGGGAAGTTTGAAGGTTGGTGACAATTTAAAAGCTTTTAATTGTTATGGTCTGCTTTGCTTCTGCTGTTTTTCTCAGTTTTCTTAGCTAAACATTGATTTTTTTTGGTAGGAGCAGTGCTGATGTCATAATGTTTTGACTGAGTAGATGTGAGCATAAACACTGTGAAGCTTCGTAAGTGAAATACAGTTCAGTGAGAAAACTGAGCAGTATAAAACTTCTTAGTGGGCAAGTGCAAATAAAGGTGGTAGTAGCCTTCTAGCTTTAAATTTGTTATGCTTAAAACACTTATCTCTGCAAGCAGATTATGTGTGGTAGGCATTTTCTGAGCAAGGAGTGAATTGTTTTCCACCTGAAAAAATTGTTCCTGAGTTTTACACGAAGACAGGGAAGGTGGCTGAGGTCTTAGATATTGCTGAGGTATAAAACATTTCTAGTGTGAAAAAATGTGTCATTTTGATGCTGTAATGAAGTTTAATTTTTCTGGAACTTGAAAGAGGGAGGTGAAAAATGAAGCGTAGTTAAGACTGGCATGTCTGCTTTAATACTGCGTGAATCTGAGGGATGCTTATTAGATGAAGAGCTTGTCTTGATGTTACTCACTAAAATAACTTTCACTTTCAAAATTCACTTTGATGGATGTGTCCTTTCTTCTGGATTTCTTTGGCAGACTTGTACAAGCTGACTGCTGAGCTGCTTGGTGAGGGAGCATATGCTAAAGTTCAGGGTGCTGTCAGTCTCCAAACTGGGAAAGAATATGCAGTGAAAGTAAGTATAGAGTAAAAGGAGCATCGCTCCTGTCTGTGATGTGTCTTCTCCCTCTGAGTATCTCCGTGAAAACCTGCAATAGAGTGGGTAATAGCAAAACCTTCTAGGAGATTTTTGATGCTTGAAATGAGCCTGTTTTGTAACTGTGGAGAAAACCTGTCATCTTAAGTGTTGTGCATCCAGAGTGATCTGGTGTATCAGCTGCAGATAGAAGTCACAAACAGTAAATCACTGGGGTGGTTGGATCTCAGGGCAAGCTTTCCTCTCATGCCCTGGTTTGGTTGTAGTCCTACCTTTGCCTCTTCTTATGAAAGGAGAGGCTCAGTCATTATACAGCATGGCCTACCAGATAGTGCAAGCTTTTGGGTGCTGCTGCGAGTTCAGAGAGCATCAGGTACTGCCAGGGGTTCATGGAAAGCTGTCTCTTTATTTTTAGATAGAGGCCAATCTTCTGTAATATGAGTGTCAAGTGTTAGGGCTCATTTACAGACTTGTTATCCTGAGTCCCCGTTTAATTACAAACACAAATAATACCAATAGGGAAGCTTTATGTTTGATTCTGTTCAAAAATAGGCACAAAATTTTAAGCCTCTTGAAAAATGTACCTCTACAGATGCTAGAATTTTGTCTGCACTTTGTAAAATTGTTGAAGTTGAAAGTTTGAAATAAACAAAGCTCTGCATAAGGAATTTGATGTGATCAGATGCTGAGTCCTGTAGTACTGGTGAATGGTAGCCTGTTCTGCACCAGAGAACTCGGGCTGCAGAAATAAGAAACCAGTCGTGGATACAGATGGTGGTGATATTTGTGGTAATTTCAGTTTATGCAGCAATCATTCAGGCTCAGCCTCTGTGGAAAGCTCTTGTACTCGTCCTTTTTCAGCCAGAGGACTGTGTGAAGGAAGGTGACTTCTGATGGCTCTGAGATTGAATGTATGTTTTCTTTAGGTTCTATTATTGGGTCTCCATGAAGTTTACACTATGAACTAAACTCTCATTTTGTGGTGAATTTGGTACTTTTTGCTTAAATGCCTATAATGACAAATCTCTTCTTTTTGACTGTTCAGTGTCTGATGTGACTCAAATCTATTTTTAGTAGAACTCAAGAGGATATCCTGTTCTGCACATTGCAAAGTTAAAATGATGCAAGATAAAGCTTGTGGTAACTGGTCACTGGCTGTGTAAGGTGTGGATTTAGTTCCTTTCTTCTCTTCCTGCCCTAATTTCTCTTGTCCTCTGAATGCCTTCCTGAGCTCTGCTGACAGTGCTCTGCTCTATAAACAAATGCCAGAAGAGAAATTAAACAAACAAACAAAGGTGGAGTGTTCTTCTCTAGTGGACATGCCCTAGATTCAAACCTTGGAACAGTTACCTAATTCCAGAGCAACATGCGTAGTTCTCACAGTAATTTTTCAAATATGAGGTCTTAACTCTTTTTCACAGATCATTGAAAAAAACGCTGGGCATAGTCGGAGTCGGGTTTTTCGTGAAATAGAAACTCTGTACCAGTGTCAGGGTAACAAGTAAGTATAAGCTTGTCTTTGTTTATTTAAAGTGTTTTGATTATTTGTTCTCAAAGTTTTATATGTGACAAGGTTAGAAGCTTTGCAGTCGTTTCCTTAAAACCAGTTGAAATTTAGACTTGACCTCTTCAGAATAAGGATTTCCCCTTCTCTTACCTGTGAAATTTAGGAGAACTATTTACAGATTAAAAGTTACATCACTCAATTAGCAGCCAGGTCAGTGTAGCTTGATTGTGCTTCAGTGATGCATGGCTTTTGTCAAGATGAGAAATTAATGTTTTGACACTCTCCCTTGTGATTTCACCATCAGCAAAAGCTGACCTGATACCAGCTGCTGTGGAAAGGAAGTCTTACCATTGTTTTTCCTGACATGTGGTTTGTCCTCCTCCTTGTGTCAGCCTTCCTGCTTTTGCACTGGAACTCTTAGATCAGCAAAAAGCTAATTTAGTTCTCATTTGGATGTGTACTGACTTTGTGTAGCCACAGGATGAAGCAATTGTGAAGCTGCTGCTGATGCCTGAAGAGGAAGGAAAGCTGTGCAGGCACTGACAGCGTGCTCTGGGAGCTCTGTGATGGCTTTGATCCTGTTCTGAAGTTACTTTTAGATGTCTCTGTTAATCTAGAATGTATATACAGCAACTGTTCTTTATATTGCAGTTGTGCAGCTTATATTGACCTTTTTCAAACAAATAATAAAAGATACAGAAATAATTTTAAAACCAACTTTTTTACCAATCCCACGGGCTTATGTTGTGCTGTAGAGGAGCAGACCATGTCTTCTTTTGTGAGATTAAGAGCACATGGTCATCCAGTACCCAACTGATGAAAAACTCAAGCTCACACAACCACGTGCAGAATTTGGGGGTTTGAATGTACCATTAAATGGAAAAACTTCTGACTTACACATTTGACATTCTCAAAGTAACCTGGGGTGTTTGTGCTGCAAAGAATTTAGATGAGCTGAATAGGAGTTAGTCTAAAAATGGCAACTAAGGGAGCTGGATGTAATATCCTGCTGACAGATGCCTGTCTCCTTTGGGCCCTGTGTGTTTTGCTTTGTGATTTCCAGAGAGAAAGAATGCCAATTTAATTATTTTTTCTTTATTTCTGCCTTCAGCACAAATGCAATGTGTTAAATTATTAAATATAACCCACTACCAGTAATCTTCCTGTCAGTTGAGCAGTAGCAGAGCTCCCACAATCCAGTCTGAGTTAGGTGTTTGGCCTATTTCCTGTGCTTAAATTCCATGTGAGCTGGAAATGTGGTTTTAATGCCACAGGCAACCAAAGCAACTTGTTTAACTAGAACTTGTATTTTTGGTTGCTTCTGGCACTTCCTAGTTATCCGTGCTGAAACTCTTCATTGCTATGTGTACACTTCATGCTTGTTCCTTTAATTTCTATTCTTTTTTGCTTCTTTTTTTAAAGGAACATTTTGGAGCTAATAGAATTTTTTGAAGATGACTCAAGATACTACCTGGTCTTTGAGAAGCTGCGAGGAGGTACAGTGCAGAAACTGTGCCTTTGCTCATTCAATCATTTTGGTTCCTGTTTGTCTCAGTGTTTTAAAGTAGTAATTGAAGAACTTCCTTTAAATATTGAGGATTTCAAGACAAGAAGTAGAGGAAGTATTATACACAGCTTGAAATATGGTTATTCTTGAGTATTGGTGGGTTTGGTCATGATGGAAATGTCAGCTCTCTTAAAGTGGAAGGTTTGAAGTGAAGGTCACAGTACCTTCAGGCAAGAGGAGACACAGGATGTCAGGTGTTATGCATGATCCTAGTGCAGCATCTCTATACTCTGGCAGAGTTTTCTCTTGGTGTAGGATTGACTTCATTTCCTGAAACTCGTGGAACTCTGTTAGGAAAATCATCTTCCCTGTGCCTGGGGTTGCCATGATTGAGAACCAGTTGTGCTTGTGGGTTTGAGAGTTTGAGAGCCCATCAAGTGAGCCTGAGTGGTCACTGGGCTCCAGCACTTCCCAGTCACCTGGGGAGTGAGAAAGCTGCAGCAAGAACTTTGTGGACTTTCTCACATTGTCTGCGCTGAGTATAATTACAGTACCCACTAATTGCATGGCTGTGCAAAACCATGAGTTAATGTGGCCAACCCTTCAAAGGAAAACTGAGCTTCTGGAGTATCCTGCTGCCCAGAGAACATCATCTATTGTCTCTGGTCAGGAAGGTTTCCAGGAGCAAACTGTATGTGCAAGAAATACAAATCCTTTCTGCATAGATGCAGAACTATTTTTAAAAGAGATGAATGTGTGTTTGTCTTGAGTAAAAGCTTTTGTTTAGCTTTGCTCAAAATTGCTGCATCTTTTAATTGTTTTCCCATAACACTTTGTCTTAATGCTGAGACTTCTCTGACAAATTAGCTGTAAGAGGGCTTGATTGAGATGAATCTGCATTTGTCTCTTTTCTAATTTCCCATTCTTCCATTAGTTAACCCTCTTCTTTGTGAGTCTGTGGTTGTCAGTGTACCTGCATGGCTGCTGAGAGCATGATAATGCTACTCATTCCCTCTTAGCTGCTGTTTTTACAGGGTCAGCTAGGGCTGAGGCTAATTTTCTCTTAAAAAAATCAGTATTTGAATCAGTATGTGGGGTTCAAGAAAGAATTAATGGGAGTTAGGGGTCAGATCTGATGCCCTGCAGATTCTGATGTGAGTGGCATGGCTGGCAAGAATGAGAACATTAATCTTCAATGCAAGCCTTGCTTCAGTAGCTCCAGTCTCAGAGGCTGCTGTTACTTAGTGTTGGAGCGTAATTTGGGCTTTCCATTCTCAACTTTGCCATCCAATAGCTGTGGTAACTGAAGGAGCTCTTCTCCTGTTTTATCTGTGTTCAGTTCACTGTGATGTGCAGAATCCCTTTAACAACCTTGTCTGACAGCATGTTATAATTGAAAGAGTTAAGATCCAGCTGATTATACTGAATTTGCATGATTTAAGAAGCTTTTCCTCTTTTTCTTCCCATCTGAAATGCATTTTGAGAGGTGCCATATGATGCTTTCTCTCTGATGAGTACTGGAGAGGTAGGAACAACTGTGGCAGGAGTGCCCTGCTATTCTTTTTTTATGAGAATTCTCTTTGTGAGCTGAATATAAAGTCAGTAGAGTATGTTTTCATTGATATTGATGTAATTCTTATCTGAGAGAGTTTGAACATCGGCTCTATTCAGAAACATAATTTCAAATAAACCTGCTGAGTGAAACGAGCACTTCAGGTGGCTCAATGTTGTTTCCTGCAAAGTGTAGGGTCTTTTCCCTGCAAAGTGTAGGGATGCAAACATTGAAGAACTGTTACTGCTTTCTAAAGGTGCAAAGAACAGCTATACCAGGGAACCCCTTTGAACTCTGTGCACTCAGGAAATCTGTAGCAAACTGGAAGGTGTTGGTTTTGGCAAGGGAAAATGTCTGTGTTTGAAATCTAATAACCTGGTCCAAAGTGGCCTTCCTCTGCTCATCTGACACATCATGGCCATGCATATCTGAGCAGTCTTTTGTTCATCTCTCCTCTTTTTAAATGTTCTTCCTCTTCCCTCTCTGAATGCTCACTGGAGAGGAGTGGCAATAGCATTGATGGTATGAGAATAGGAATTACCCAGTAGGAGATTTCCTTCCACGTCTAGAACTGAAGAAAAGAAGTGAAATCACCTGAGACAGAAAATGTTGAGTGTACTGGGGCTAATGACAAATGGCAGTTACTTCTTGAATTTCAGTGCCTGATTGCTTTTACAAGTACACATCTCTAAATAAGAAAATAGAAGGCAGTAGTAAGGCTGCTTATGGGGCTTGGATCTCTGTGGGCTACATGGAATTGTTTTTTTAAAGACATTTTTAATCTTTTGAGAGGTTTGATTGAATTCAGTTTAAGAAGATGAGGAATCAAACCTCCCTTTATTCTTTGTTAAAGTGAGGCTCTGCCTGCAAGCCACCAGCCCTTCAGTATGTTTTAATTTAGAGGTCTTTTGTCAGATTTTATATCCCTGGGCAAATTCTGCCTTACGTCTGTGTAGAAGCCTTGCCTTGATGCCTGTGGGAAATTTGATGTGTATTTAAAGGTCAGATCTCTTTTTACTTTGATGGTGTTGAGGCACAAAACGTGTATCCTTGACTTTCAGTGCAGGATTTCAGTGGTGGCATTATGGAAAATGAGCAGAGTGTGAGCATGACCACCCATGACCTGGGGTTGGTTGGGTTTTGCTGAAGTGTTTATGTATCTCCATAGCTGTGTTTGAGTTTTACTGGTACTATTGGCAAATGTCTGTTGTCACAGTGTGTGGAAAAAAGACCAGTCATGTCCTGGGGCAATAAAAAGTGATTGCTTCTCATGCTGTGCTTAAACTAGAGAGCTGCACTGTTTGAAAATTATGTTCTAGCACACTTAAGTGTTGAAGCTGCTCAGTTATGCCTTTTTCTTCTTAGTCATTCCCCTCTTTGCTCCACAGAAGTTGCCTGCTGTGACAGGCTGTTATAGAATGTGAAAATAAGGTTATGGATTCATGGTACTTGGAACTAGTTCAGCATTCATACTGAGGTTTTTGCCTTTCCCCTGTTACCCTGACAGGTTCAATCCTGGCCCATATACAAAAGAGGAAGCACTTCAATGAACGAGAAGCAAGCAAAGTGGTGAGAGACATTGCCTCTGCTCTGGATTTTCTTCACACAAAAGGTGAGAGAAGGCTGCCTCCGTCTTTACTAGTTGATACTGTACACTCAGGTTATGAAGCACATTTATCTGTAAGTAGCCAGCTTTTGCTAGTGTTTCTATTTACAGCAATACCAGATGACTTAAGCTGCTTTCCTGTATGGTATTATTTTCATATTGTAGTATTCTAAGTAACTGGGTGTGTTAAGATGGTACAGGCTTTTCAAGAAGAAAACTTAAATCAGCATCCAGGGAGAGCTAACATTAGGGTTGAGTCTGTTTGTTCCTGTTACAGAAGCCACCATATAAAGTTTACTCAAAAGGGATCTAATATGGTATTAATTTCCTTGTCTTTCAGGTCAACAGGGTTACTTTGTTGTTACTCAGAATTTCTGCTGGTTACAAGACCTGATGGTTTTTAGTAGATTTTGGCCCCCACATTTAGACTCTCACTGTTAAATTGAGAGACCTAAGTGAACCATAGCATTTATCTGAAGGTGTCCTCAATTCATTTGGAGTTTGCTTAGATTTAAAAGCAGTTATGTTTGTAGAGGCTTTTTTTTTATCTTAAAGTGTTTTTCTGCTGCTTTTTTCATTTGGGAATACTTTTGTTCAAATTCCAAAATTGATGTGCATTATGGTCATCCCAGAGTATATTTATGAGCTGAATGTGATGGAGACTTTTGAAATCTTTCCTGTGTCGTGATTATCTGGCCTTGCAGCTTCAGTTAACTATTACAGTGACTACCTCTGAATAGAATGGCATGGAATTGGAGACTGTTAATTGGTTATTTATTTAGATACATTTTTTCTCTTCCATTTTGCCATTCTGATTAGCCTGGTAGATCTCAGCAGAGTTGCATTGCTGCCTAAGTTGCTTGGTACTGGCCCTGGTTCAATAAATGTTGAGTTGTAGTCTGTACTTTTAGGTCACAGGACTGTTTATATGCTGAGTTGGAATCACAGCACTGATACCTCAACAGGCTGAACCCATTAAAAAGAAAATTGTAGCAATGCATAGGGATGAAAGTGGTAAACCTGAGGAATATGGATCTTGTCCTGTGTTGTGACTGTTACAAGAAATTAATTTGAATGTGAAACCAAACTGAGTTTGGATTAAGAGTTTTTGTAACCTTCACAGCCTATCTATGTGGTAACTCAGCTTTAAATCTTCAGAGAAGGTACTTCTTGAATACCTGTGTTTAGAAGATTTTAACTTTGAGATATGGGACATATAAGAAACAGGAAACTTAGGCTGAATATGTGGGAAAATTATTTTTTTGATGTGCAGGTCTATAGTAGTGGCTTTTTTAACAGCTGAAAGTCCTGGTACCCCATTCAAGAGGTTTAACATTGACTCAGCTAATACCTTCCTGTAGTTCTCTCTCAGCTTTTAGTTTTAATTTCCCTTTCCCCAAACAAGAGCAGGGTGATTGATTAAAATGGCTGTAGAGCAGCAATCTGCTTTCTTGTTGTTTGCGCTGAACTGGGACAGTGGGAACGTGGCTTGCAGAATCAGCTACAGCACCATCCATCCATCCTCTCTTCATTTTATTGTTCTCTTTATGGTTCTTCCGTGTGACATTAAAATAATTAGTAAGTAGGATACAGAACACTAAAGTAAACAGGAAATTAAAGCAGTTTTATTGCATAGCTTAATGGTGAAGTGCTGTAGCTAAATGCTTTTAAGAAAATTTGAACAAGGACAACTAATGCTTTTGCCAGGAGTAGTTTAAAACTCAGCTGGATGATAATCCTGCCTTACACCCACTTGGGATGTGTGTGCTTTATTGCTAATAACCTACTGGAGGGGTGCATAAAGGCAGTTGTTTTCTCAGTGCTCTGTGCAACTGCAAAATCAAATGTTACATAATCAGACATTTGAATTCAAACAGTAATACAAAGAAGACACTGCTGGCTTTCCCACTGCAGGCCAAGCCAGCTGTTGGGAGATTGGTCAGCCTTGTAAACTTCAGCACAGGGCACCACGGTGGGTTCACTGTGCCATCTTTTGTGCCAAAGCCATGTGCACTGTGTCAGTGTGAACACTCTGATTCCTTTACATCGGGGCTCTGCTGTTATGTTATATTTTAAGCCACGTCTTGTGGAGTGTGATGAAGTAAAAACATTAACAACTCCCTTGCCTAGAGTTTGGTGGGATTTTCCTTTCTGTATTCTGAAGTAGTATCAGGTGTCCTTGGAGTGTAAGTTTCTAAATCAAGGCTAGTTTCCAGTTAAATTACAGCCGAGTTGCTCATTTGATTTGATTTTTTTGCCTCTCATTTTCTACCTTCCAGTTTAGTTTGATCATATTGAATGGAGAACTTCCAGAAATTGTGTATTTAGGCTTTTGAAGAATTTCTTTGACAACACAGAAGCACCTTGCATGTGGATTACACAGATAACTTTGTGCCTCCCTGTTAGGTTTGCCTATTCTGATAGGAGTCAAATGAAGAAGCCCTTTGGTTGTTTTCCTTCAGCTTTTCTTCTGTATCTCTAACTGAACCTTTAATTTTTCATTTGCTTCGGCAATGAGTATGTACCTCAAGGGGATATTTTCATCTGGGAACTTGGGGGATTTTGGGCAGGGGAGAGTGCCTCAAGTACTGTCTGTGCTGGTAGGAGTTCAGCAAGCCAGTTGATCCATCTGGAAAGAAGAACTTTACCATAAAAGGCACAAAAATAATTTCATTAAACTGTGTAAAGAATTAAACATTCCTGAAGGTCAGTCATCTCAATAAGCTGGCTTTAAGGAAAGTAATTAATTTGGGCTAACAAAAAGTTCTGGTGTTACCAGGTTCTTATTTGCTTGACAGACTCTCCTGTACAGTTAAGGAGGATGGAGGTATAGTATAGCAGGATACAACAGTGACTTTTAACAGTTATACTTTACAATTAAATTATTGTATTTAAGAGGGGCAGGTGTGTGCAACATGCTCAGACCTAGAGTATTTCCAAGGCCACCTTCTAATAAGGAGAAGCTATGAGAAATAAAACAGAGGAGTATCCTTTCTAATGAACATTTGTACTTTCTGTTCAGGTATTGCTCACCGGGACCTGAAGCCTGAAAACATCCTGTGTGAATCTCCAGAAAAGGTGCTGCTCTGGTCTCTTAGCCTTCTGAACTGTAATTTTTTTTAACTTGGCTCCCAAAAACAGTCCTTGTGTTTTTTCTCTCCTTGAAAACTTTTGAACCCATTAGTGAACTTCAACTAAATTTAACAGAACTGAAGCTTTAAAGAGACTAAATTCTTCTTTGAGCTGTGAAAATGTGAACATCTGGCTAAGAGAGAAAAAGCCAACTGGCCTTAGAGAGGGCACAGCAATGACACCCTAGTGCCTCATCTGTTCTGAGCCAGTACCCAGATGGACAAGCAGCATTTAGAAGCCAGCTGGTCACATTAAATGACTTGTTTCCAAAGTGCCCTGATGTGTACTGGCACTTGCCTAACCAAACAAAAAAGCAATGTAGGAGGATCAGATGCTGGTGGTGTGGGTGCAGCTGGGGCAGGGCAGGTGAATGCTAGGAGTGGAAGGTGGCTGTAAGAGATTGGGTCTCACTAGGGACTCTTCTTCTGTCCTGGGGTTTTCTACTTCACATATGTACATACTAATATATTTTGCCTTAATCCCAGTCTTCCTGACCTCTTTTTTTTTTTTTTTAGATATCACCAGTAAAAATCTGTGACTTTGATCTTGGCAGTGGGGTGAAGCTGAACAGTGCATGTACTCCCATAACCACTCCCGAATTAACAACGCCGGTGAGAGACCTGTTGTGGCTTTGTGCTTTTTTTTTGGTTCTACTGTAGACCAATTTTTCTTATCTCCAGAGGAGACCTTCCAAAGAGCTTACTGCCACTACACCCAGTGCTGGATAGTTCATTTCAAGCATGTGTATATTTGTGATAAATACTGTCTTGCTTTCCCAGTCACAGAACAAATAGGCTAAAAGCACAGGAGCTCACAGTGTTAATTCTCTTGTTGGCCAGCAAGTGACACATAGGTCCTGCTTATCTCTTACACAATCAAATGGGGAAACTTTTTGTGCACATTTTTTGTGTGCTTATGGGCAGATTTTGAACCTTAGTTTTGTGTTCATTTCCCCATGTTTTGGTTCTGTAGCTAAGCCAATGAGCTAAGGAGTATGCAAGCTCTCTAATCAGTGTGTGACTTCATAGTACACGTTAGTTTGAAAAACTACAGTCCTATACTTTTGCCTTTTACTGTGAAAGAAGAATCTGACAGTGTTGTAGAAGTCTTGCAGAAATCTATTCCCCTGATACACTTGTCTGATAACTAATAGATTAGATTTAAGAACCTGGAAGATGTAAATTAATATTTTGACCTTGGATTTAAGGTTCACAGTCATGTGGAACAGCTTATGGTGCTACTAAAGAACTATAGGAACTTCAGTAGTCACTGATGCCTGATTTCTGCTTTTGCACCAAGCTGCTTGGCATAAAGAGTGGAAAATGATAAACCTGAGACTTGTTTTGATGTGACCCTCCCTTTGAAAACTTGCTTGAATTTGGTTTCTTAGTGTGGCTCTGCAGAATACATGGCACCCGAAGTGGTGGAAGTCTTCATGGAGGAGGCCACGTTCTATGACAAGAGGTGTGATCTGTGGAGCCTGGGAGTGATTCTTTACATCATGCTCAGTGGGTATCCCCCTTTTGTGGGCAACTGTGGCACGGACTGTGGCTGGGACAGAGGAGAAGTCTGCAGAGTTTGCCAGGCGAGTGAGCATGTCCTGGGCATGTGGGGAGTGCAGCGTTCTCCCCTGAGCTTTGGGTGTAGGACTTGCTGTCATGTTGATGCCTTAGGTTTTAACTTTCATGTTTCTCAAATTCTGTACTGCTTAGAGTGTAACTCTGAAATTCCTCGTAGCCTGTAATTCCTGCTCTCTTGTGCTAGGTAGACATAACAAAGCCTCTCCAGGCTTTGCCTTCAAGGACAGCCAGGCCGTTCTGGGCCCAAAATGTGTAAACCAAAGACTCTGAGGGGGGAGCAAGCTGAGGGGAATTACATCATTAAACTGGGGCTTTAATTGGAGAATTAACCCTGATATGCAAATGAACCAAACCTATAAAAGTGTGAAGAACTGGTGACCTGTTGTCCATCTTGGGGTCCATCTTGGCAATAGCCTCTGGCTCCCCAGGGAGCCTTGAAGGCCCTTCAAATAAATACCTACATTATTCCCTTACTCTTTTCTAGTCTCTGTTTCTGGGAGGCCTCTTAAGGCATCAGTGTCAGCAGTGGAGAGCTGTGCCTGACCCTGGCAGGTAGCTGGGAGGATGATCTGTCACTGAGAAGTGAGGGTGGCAGTATCGAAGTTGAGTGATAGCAGTTTCTAAAGTAAGGTTGGGCAACTGCCTCTCCTTCTTCCTGTTGTGAGATCTCAGAGCTTCTCCTCATCCTCTTGCCCACCCTGCCATCCTCCCTTGTTTTGTAGTCCTTGATCTGGTTTATGGTAGTCACTGCAATTCCTCAGATAAAAGTCGAGGGGAGGGTTGCCATGCAGAGCCTGAATTTATTCTTTATAAAAACTGAGTATTTTAGCTGCCCTCTTAGGGGTGGGAGGAAGTGTTCTCAGCAGACAGTGTATTGTGTCCATTTTAGGATGCACTGAACCACTCTGTGGAGCTGCCTGTCACTCTCCATTGACTCCATAAGGAGACTGGATGGTTTCAGTTGTTGCCCTCCACATTAGGTGGATAAAAGAAAGCAAGAAGTGTCACCTGAGAAACCTTCTGGTTGCAGTGTAATTAAATTGAGTAATTTTTCTTTCACTAGAACAAGCTTTTTGAGAGCATTCAGGAAGGCAAATATGAATTTCCAGACAAGGACTGGTCACATATTTCCTCTGAGGCCAAAGATCTCATCTCAAAGCTGCTGGTTTGTGATGCCAAAGAACGACTTAGTGCTGCTCAAGTTCTGCAACATTCGTGGGTTCAAGGAGTATGTATCCCCCTTAATATAATTTTAAGGGTTATTCTTCTTCCAAAGTGTCAAACAAGCTGTTCCCTGTCACTGAACTTTTTGTTAGAGTCCTTGTGTGTTTCAGTGCTTGTATCTTGATTAATTAAATGATACACAGTAGCTTTATTTTTTCTGCATGGTAAATATTTGGATGAGTATGTCATCCTTTAAGTGTTTGTTTTGTTTTGTTTAATTATTGCTTTGTGCATTTTAAATGGCTTTCTTGTGAATAGCAAGCACTGCAGTACACAAATTATTGTGTTAATACAGTAATGCAGAATACTGGTAAATATGGTTATGAAAGAACAGCAGTGTCCTTTTTTGCTTCAGTTCCCAGTTCAGGAAAGAAGGAATAGACCCTCTGGAGAGCTTCCAAAGCTGTAGTCTTATACCTGCAAGCTGTGAAATCTTCTTGTGAGGGGAGACAGATTATGAAATACGCTTTGCAAACAGTGATTTGTAAGCTCACAGTGAATGAATTTATACACAATATCTGTTAGTTGTAAAGATTTGGGGGAGCCACTTGGTTTTTGTCACTCTTGGGAAAGCTTAGTTCCCAGCTGCTAATATGTAACTAACTTCTCTTCACTGCTTCTTCTAGCAGGCTCCTGAAAGGGGATTGCCCACCCCTCAAGTTCTTCAAAGGTAGGGTTTATTTTCTAAACATCTGTAAACTTGGCCAAGAGTAATTACTGAAAGAATGTGTGAGAGAGAGGAGTTGACAAATTAGGAGGTGACATCCTTGGCTGAGAATGGAACTTCATAAATGTACAGCACTAATTTTGTTAAGAACATCAGAAGTATTAAAACTCTGAATTTTCTTTATGATCTAATCTTGCTTGTTTGTTGGAAAAGCATTAGAGGGAATTCCTGCAGTGCAGTGTTAATCTTAGACAGGAACTAATGAGGGTTTTGTCAGCTTGCTGCCCAGGAGGGGGAGAAAAAGGCATAAAGGCGTGCATTACCCGAAGAGTCTGATTTCTGATGGGTGAATAATCACCATAAACACAGACTTGGATCTGGCTTTTGTTGCAGTTGGTGGTACTCACAGTATCCATTTGCTGTGAGCAGGGCAAGCCTCATTGGAGGTGATTTGATGGGAGATTCTGTATGCCAGAGAGCCTGAGTCACACATCTGTTTCCATCTCCATGTTTGCTGCTGGCAGTTCCAGGTGGTTCTTCCCATCAGGAATGTATTTCCTTAAGCCAGGTGCAGTTACAGTGGAACTGCAGTTCTCTGGAGAAGGACAGCAGTATGGCCCCATGTGCCCATCCTTGGAGAACAGCTAGGGATGTTCTCATTCTCCCTCAATTTAGGGATGACATCTCAGGTGGCTTCCTGGGTTTACATCAGAAGTCCTTGCCAGAAGGAGGAGTAGAGCTGTGGCTGTTGCCAAAATCCCGGAGTGTTTTTTGTCATGTATTGCTGATCCTCTGAGTGTGGACAGATACAAGTATTAACTGGTCATTTTGCCTGCTGTATCAATGAGTTGGTAGAAGAACTAAACATGCCTGGAAGCAGATACTCTGCTGTGAGGGCAAGTGGGTGAAGTGCCTGGATTGACCCTGCTTCCTGCTTTTGTTTCCCTGGACAGGAACAGCAGCACGAAGGAGCTGACCCTGTTTGCTGCCGAGGCCATAGCCCTGAACCGGCAGCTGTCGCAGCACGAGAGCGAGCTGAGCGCCGAGCAGGAGAGCGCCGCCCACGCCGTGTGCTCCATGAAACTGTCCCCTCCCTCCAAATCCCGCCTGGCCAGGCGCAGGGCCATGGCACAGGCCACCAAAGCCAGCGACTTCCAGCCAGTCCCCCATAAAGCTTTCTAAAGCTCTTTCCTGCTGTGCGGGGCGGGATCAGTCTGTGTTCTTACTTGGGTTTTTAACGCTGATAAAAGCTGCTCTGCTTCTGACACTTTGATTAGGAGCTTGCTCTTGTGATGTGAGTTGTAGCTTTGAGGGGACAGACTTTTATGGGAATGTTTTTTGCCTGTCAGATTTAGTGCATTAAGATAATTCAACTGATGTTTTTAAACTGCAGATGATGAGTTTGCTGCTGTTTTATCTGAGGTGATAAATCACTAAGTTTTCCGCATTTCCCTCCTAGAAGAGCACAGTTTAAAATGCAAACTTGAAAACGTCAGGAAAAACCCACACTTTGCCTAGCAGAGCATCAAGCCTCTCCCTGCCAGTGGCTGCTCTCCTTGATGGAACATTTTGAAGGTGCTGCTGTTATTGTCAGCAGTAGGGACTGTTCCCAACCAGTGCCCTCCTCCCTTTCTGTAGACTCAGGAATGACGATGATGACTGGATGGATCTCTGTCTCCGTTACGTTCATTGGGCTGGAGTGGAATGAAGATGGTACTGTAATGGTGCAAGGATTGCTCAGACTTCTAGAGATGGAAAGAGCTGTGTAGTTTTTTTATGTTGTTGATAATTTGTGTGTCAGCACGTGGGGTGAAAACTGGGAGGGGTGGGGTTTTTATCTGGCATATCTTTGCCCTTAACTATAATGTACTCCACAGCATCTCTTTTTTAGTTTTCTGGAGTTTAATGTCTATTATGTCCCCTTGGAACAGCTATGTTCTTAAATCTGGTAACCACAGATGTACCAGACTGTTTATGTAACAGTTTATATTTACTATTAAGTAGGGTTTTTATTATTGATTTGAGGTTTTATTGTATTAATGCTATCTTCAGCTAAACCTTCCTTTCTGTAAAATTGTATTTCTCCATGACCTTTTGTGTGTCCTACCTGGAGTTCCTAATGTGAATGGACAGACATCAGTGAATTTTGGTGTGTGAATAATTTAGAAATGCCAAAAGCAGAGGTACAACTGTTCAAAAATGGTGCTGCAGCCATTGAATTCTGCCTCCTGCAGTAATCTCAGGCTGGGTGTCCAGATTTTTGCTTCCAGTTTCAATACTGTGGTACAATAGAGCCAAGAATAATTTGGAAGAGTTTTGGCTGAAGAGCTGAAGATTTTAAGTGACCAAAGGGAGGTCCATGGAGAAGGGCATGGATGTTGAGCACTTTCTGAAACATAAGCTGTGAAAACTGGGCGTTAAGATGCCCATGATGCACCTTAACTTGTCAGCCCTTTCTGAAACCTTTTGCCAGGGCTTTGTGTCCAGGGGGGCAGGAAGAGGCCCCCAGGTTCCAGCACAAAACCCTCCCGAGCAGAGTGAGAAGGAATAAAGTAGCAGATGCAGCAAGCACTTGGAAATTGACAGGTCAAAGCTGAATGTCTTTGCATGGCCTATTCAGAGTGGTTTTACATTATCAGTAATATCAGTGCATACAGCTGTTTTTATAAAACATGCTGTATTTTGTGACTAATATTAAAGTTGTTATTTAAAAGTTTTTATACGTCGTGCCAGCCGATGAATGATGAAATGTATTTTGCTTTTTTAATTAAAATGCCCTAAGTTATGTATTTAACACATTTGGCAGTTCTTTGTGATTTTTTCCTCTTCATTTTTGGTGACACAGAAAAGAGAATTACTTCTTTGTGTGACACTGGATTTAAGACAGTTGAAGTCTCTGAGGACTAGGCATACCTCCCTCTTCTATTGATTTATTTTATTTATCAGTCTCTGATCTCAGATTTCTTTCTGGGAACTGAGAAGAGCACCCCAGGCAGGGAGGAGGTGTTAACTTAAGCCAGTTGTTCTGCTCTCGTATGTAGTCTGAGTGCCTCTTGCAGAGTCATTTTTTAGTTTCTTTGGAGGTCTGTGGCTCTGGGGTGGGGAAGGTTGTTTTCCCAGAGGGGTGGGATGCAGCACTCCCCAGTGCTCTGTGCAGCTCATGGCTGGAGTGAAACCTGAACAGAGCAGGAATTCCAAAACAGGGGCCAGGCCCTTTATTTGTACCTGCCTTTCTTTCAAAGGAAATCTGCCATATTCACATCAAATGCTTTCAGTTGCACTGTGCTTTAGGATGATCTGCTTCTCCCTCCCTTTTCCTCCTCGGCAAGAGAGGTACCAGAGAGCACATGAAACCTTGTGGCAGGGGTACAGGAGTGATGTTTCAGTGGGGCCAAAGGTCTTGGACCTTCCTTTGCCTTGAAATGAGAAGTCAGATTCAGCTGATGATCCAACAGGTGCCTCTTTCCCTCTGATCTTTTCCTTTCACTGGGAGTTCAGCTTTCTTCAGGTGTGTTATCCCCAGAGGGCCTAATTTGGAAGGCCTTCACTATGCTTTTTTCATGTCAGTGAGGAAGAGGCTCTTGCTTCTGGGTGGGAAGTCACTGAATCAGGGACTCTGAGCTGTGCTTTTGAGGTGATGCTGGGTTTGTTTGTGTCTCCTGCGAGTCTTGTTTGGCAGCCTGTGTGTGCTGGTTTTGGCCAAAATCTAGCAATATATCCTTTGGAAGGAAACCAGGTTACAACCGCCCTTCCCCCCACCAGGTTCAGGAAAAAAATTCCTCGAAAGAAAGTGAAAGAGATAAAACCTATTTATTAACAAACACACAGGAAAAGGATAATAATGCTAAATAGTAAAACCCCTCACTCTAACGAGAAAACCTGGGAAGAAATTAGAGTCCTCTCGTAAGTGTGGTCCCTCCTTCTCGGAGCTGCCGTGGGGGGTGGCCTTCGGCCCCCTCCGGGCCTGAAGAAAAGTTCTCCTGATGTGTTCTGATGTTGTTGAAACAGTCCAGACAGGAAAAAAAGGAAAAAAAACCCACCAAAGTCCCAGGAAACACTCTGGAGAAAAAGGGAAGGAGAAAAAAACAAAAAAAAAGCTGGCTGAAGAGACAGGCAAGGTGCTCCCTCCTTGCTACCGCCGCCGGGGAACGCAGAGGAGTCTCTCTCTCTGTGTCCTTGGGAACTTGCTCTGAAAAGTCCGTTTGCTTTTTTTTTTTTTCCTCCCCTCTCAAGCTCAGTTTAAAGGCACAAAATTAAGGGGATACACATCACAGAGTCACCCCAAGACACTGTGGGACATGACTGCTTCATCACTGAATCCCAGTGCCTCCCCTCTGGGAAGGGCTGAATCTGTGCCATGCTTTTCCAGTTCCCTGTGACAAAACCACACCAGGCAGCTTATGTGAGCTCCCTGGCTTCTGAAAAAATGATGGGAAAGTGTCTTCTTGGTGAGGAAATGGGGTTGGCAAGGCAAAAGGTGGCTTTCAAGAATTCCAAAAGATATTCTGACCAGCAAGGAGAGCATCGAAGCAGTTAAGCTGATCTTTAGTGTTTTTAGAAATTTCTGCTTTCCCTCCCCAAGGTTTTCCTGGGAGGTGAGTGAGCAAACCGAGGAAGAGCCATCAGTATGATTTATGGGGAACTAATATCAAACAAATGGCAACCAAGCAGCTCCAGTCTCAAAGCTCCCCCCTTCAGTCCCCTTGAGAGCCAGTGACAGAGGATGTTCTGTAGGATTTTGCTGACCTTTATGTGCAATATTTCACGAAGTGCACTCAGCCTTGTGCTTACAAATGTGGTTTCTGCATTGTTGGTTGCATAAAAGGAAGCTCCTATTTCTCATTGTGTGGTATTTTTTCTGCTCTCTCCTCCTTTCCCCCATGTTTATTAAATCCTTTATCAGGGATGCAAAGATGCCTTTGTTATTTGGAGGGCTGTGGGTGGGCTGGCTTTCAAGGTAGTGAGTAGCTTCGTTAATTTTCAAAACTAATAATTTTCTTCGGGCCACACCAGTGGCAGCAACAGGCTTCAAATTTGGCTTCCATGGAAACATACTGCCATGGTAACTGAAAGACCTGACAACCAACCTTCCTTCCTTCCTTCCCTTCCTTCCCTTCCTTCCTTCCTTCCTTCCTTCCTTCCTTCCTTCCTTCCTTCCTTCCTTCCTTCCTTCCTTCCTTCCTTCCTTCCTTCCTTCCTTCCTTCCTTTCCTTCCTTCCCTCCCTTCTTGCTTCCTCCTGCCAGATTCAGCACATTAAAAATTCTCCAACCATAGAAATTAATTTCTCTGGGAAGAAAAAAAAAGGCTGTAAAACCAATGGTGCCATTTCACTGCCATTGTTTGGAAAAAAAAAAGCTCTTTCAAGTCTGGAGGGAGATGTCACTGAGACACAAATTCCCTTCCAATGTGGAAAAAAAAAGCCCAACTCTAAAAGAAGTGCTTCATCTTTAGATTGTTCTGTGGGGACTTGCTGTCATGGGCTGGTGTGGGAAATTGGACTCTGCCCCCAGCCCAACATCTGTAATACTGAGGAGGGTGAGAATTGACTCATCCAGTGGTTGTGAGCTGCAGTACCAGTGCTGTGCTGGGTCCCTTCCAGCTAATTAATTTGACACCAGATTTTCTGTTGCTGCCTGTCACAGCTGCTTTCACACTAAGATTGGTTAGCAAAGTTTGGCAGGCTGACAAACAGCCCCAGTTCAGCAACTTTGCTCTGATTCAGCCTGGAGTGGGAGGGAAGGGAGAATTGGGCCTCCTGAAATGTTTTGCTCAGCAAGAAGCAGGGTGAGGGCAAAGACTCTGCAGGGCACAGGGCACAGAGGAGCTTGGAGTCAGATGCTTTGTTTTTGCTTTCTCTTCAACCCAGAACAAAGCTCATTACCTAACTGGCACCACATCTGTTAAGAGTCGTATGGCCAGTTCTGAGGCAGCGCCGTGTGTGTGTATGGGTGTGAATCTTGCTTCCTTCATTGTTCCCTTGCCCAAAATCATCACCCTCAGGACTTGAGAGCTTTTCTTGTCAGCTGCCTTAAGAATTGTAATGCCTGCACCCAGCTCCAGGCTGCTTGTGGGAAAAGCAGAGCTGCCTCATCTATTTCCTGCTCCTTTTTTCATTCTCTTGTTTCACCCTGTTTCTCATCCTGATGTTCTTGCAGCAGCTCTAGATCCACTTGCTTAGCCAGGGGATGCTCCTGCAGCCTGCTGTGGAATGAAGAGGAGAAACAGTTCCTGGAGCTCCATAGCTGTTTGCTGGAGACCTGTGCAGCTGGTCCTGCTTGTCACTAAGCTTTGCCAAGGGATTTTGTTGGTGACAGTAACAATCCAGGGACTCCTGGTGGTGGTGGATGAAGCAGATTGGCTTTTCTACTCCAGCAGAGGAGTTGAGACAAATGATGATGGAGAGGGGTGAGCAGAACTGGCTGCACTCAGCAGTGCTGGGATGATCCAGGAGTGGATTCCATTCGGTAACTGACAAGTGAGAGTTGTGTTCTGTGTGACATTATCCGTGGGGACGTGCTGCTTTCAGAGAAAACCCTGTATCCCTGCCATGGAAAACTCCTGTGAAGCAAATGCTTTCTGTGCTCATCCTCAGCACCAAGCTGTGGTACAAAGCTTCCAACTGACTTCAGCGAGTGTTGCTCCCACTCTGGCTGATTTCCTCTTATGTTAAGCTGTGTCATATCCTTGCTGCTCTACAAAGAACTCTTAACCTGGTTTGGGTCTTTTCAAGCTGAGTTTACAGCAATCTGCTAATTCTCTACAAGCTAAGTGGAGTATGGCATCCAGAACTTCTTGTTGTGTTCTGTGAAAAGACCATGTCACCGCTGGCTTGGGAAGGTCCTGTTTATCCCCAACATGTTCTTCCAGCAGCATCAGGATGCAGCTTTTCCTCATGACTGGCCTTAAACTGCCTCCCAGTGCCATGATGTCCTGCAAAGCCAGTTTTGGGGGGCTTTGTCAGCACAGAGTGTGTTCCCTCCCATCTCTACACCTGCTCTCAGATCCATTGCAATGCAGGAAAGGACGGCTGTCAAACTGCCCTGTTCTGAGCAATTTAGACTTTAAATTTTCTTGAAACTGGAGCAGGCTCCCACTCCTGCAGGAAATACCATGAGGGTCCTAAAGGTTTAACTATCCCACTTCTTTTTATTTTAGGTCTGAACAGCTTGAGCAGCTTTGAAGGCCTTCATCCCACCACTTTTCACCGAACATGGTGCTGGAGCAGCTGATTTCCCCATGCAGTTGCATTGCAGGGGGAAGCCAGCAGTGATATCTGTGCTGGTGGCATGAACACAGTCCTAAGGCTTGGGCTGCAAATGCCAGAACAGTCTGTCTGATCCTAGCTGGAAACCTTGCTGGCATATCAATGAGCTCTGCTGCAGTCACAGGCTGTGGTTGTGAATTTATAGGGGGAGCGATCGGATTAATTGAGCAGCAGTGGGAGTGTTCAATTACACTGGCTTCTGATTAATCACCCTTTGTTGAACCATGTCAGCACACTTCCTACTGCCAAAAGCATTGCCCGAGGTGTGTGGAGCAGCAAGGCCTTTACTTTAATCAATGGCAAAGCCAAACATTCCTTGGCACCAACAGCTCCTCTCCTGCCTTGTTGATTCTGTGTAGGGATTTCTAAAGGTCTCAGACAAGTATTTGAAGCCACTTTGCTTTTGATTCTGAAAAAACTGGGATGATGAGGGAGATCTTTAGGAAATCAGATGGCATCTTGGACTCATCTCTTTGATATGGAGATATCAGCTATCATCAGTGTAACATTGCGAACACTGTCACTTGAAAGTGATCCTACTAATATTGGTGTGCTTTCCTTCCACACACATTATCCCAAAGGATGGTGCTTGTAGGGCATCTCTGGGAAAGTCACTAAGCTGGCACTGGAAATACTCTGAGAAGAGTTGCTCCATCTTCTCAACCTGTTCCTCCTGGCATCCCTTCCCTTCTTTACAGGGCTGGAAGGGATATAAGCCCTCAATTTATGGTCAGGGCTACTTGCCTTTGCCACCTTCACAGCCATGTCCAAATGCCATGAAAGGTTTGGGCTGTTTTGAAAGTTCTATGGCATTTTTGGGCTGTTGTAAAGGTTGGAGGAGAGCCCGAAGGGAACATCTGAACACATCTCTAGCCACTCTCTACCCCTTAGTCCGTGCAATAACCTCGTCTTCCAATCTAAGTATCTCTACTTTCCTGAACGTTACTCCTTGTAATCACATTCCTTCTGAGCCCTTGCATGTCCAGGTAAATATCCTGAGCCCTTTGGGTGGGATCCCCCCCATTCTGGTTCCAGCTGTGTGCACCAAGGCAAGTCACTGCCTTACACACTGCCCTGATGCCTCCCTGCTCCACAGAAATCTCTCAGATTTTTCACCTGGCTCTGATAAGTTTTCTCTGATATCTTGGTATCTGCAGCCACTAGCTTGTTTGTGCTTTCCTCCCCTCTGGGAACATTAGACCAGAGGTCAAGTTTTCACAGCAAAAATTCTAATTGCTCCCTAAGAGCAGGGCTGTCTGCTGTTGACTTCCAGCCCTGTTACATTACTGAGGTGCTCTTTAATATCATGCTTGTGATATTCGTGTCCTCTTCTAAATGAGGGCTCAGTGTCTTCACCAGATCTCACTGCCTGACTTCTCTTTCTGTCTGGGTCATCAGCTAAAGTGATTTAATTGCTTGATGAATTCCATTGTTCCTGCTTTCTCCCCATTTGTTAGATCCTGTCCTGTCAGCACAAGCATGGCACAAAATTCTGGCTTCTGTGCAGATTCCTCTCAGGGGCTCACATCACCAAAGTTACTTTTACACAAAATGCATGTAGGACCAATCTCCTCACAAAAATATACAGGAATATATTTGTACAGTGTTTCTGGGTGAAAGGAAGAACCTGCCTGGGAATGAGTGTGTGGGTGGCAGCCTGCTGCATAAGCAGTGCTGCTCTTTTGGGCTCTGCAGCCGCTAAAGGACGTGCTTTCTTGTCCTCCAGATTCAGGTTTTACCTCCCTAATACCACATGCCAATTAAAATAAGCAGATCTCTATAGCACATGAAGATTCATAAAACTCACTGCCTTTTGCTTTATCACAGGAAATCATATACAGCTGTAAGAAAAGTCAGAGATCTCCTGTGTGTTTTTCCTGTTTTCTTCCCAATATTTGAGTATTTTTGCTTTGACAAGTCCAAATTCCTCCTCCTTTTGCTAACTAGTTGATATCTAAATCACACAGTCCCTGTTAATGCTTTAACTCACACCCTTCTCCCTGTCCATGTTGCTTCTGGAGTACGTGCAGTTGTCCATGCTCTTCTGTGCCATACTGACTTCTCCCAGGGAAGACTTGGTCCTCCTGGAGGCATCTCCAGGTTACCAGCTCTGTTTTACCTCTCAGGTGGAGGAAATCTCTCACCAGAGGCTGTCTGTAGTCATCTCCCTCAGGAGTTAAGACTGAGACCCCAGCTTTGCCCACTTCCATGCAGTTCCCTGGCAACATGAGGATCCTCAGGGTCTTGACCACCCTGCTTAATTCTGTGCCTGAACCAAGCACTTTCTCTTTATAGGTCACACGAGAACAGATGCTGGGCAATCTCGACTTTCCCATCAGAGTTTTTGGTCCAGTTCACAGCTTTGTTGTGGCACAAGCTGCCACATGTCAGCTCCTCTTGCCTTTGGCACATGCGAGGCAACCCCCTCCTCTGCCACGGGTGGTTAAACTCCCCTGAATTACACAGCATTTATTGCACAATAAGAACACACACAGACGGTTACTGTGCCTGCTCATGGTGAGCTGTTTCAATGCTTAAAGCCTGTGGCTGGATGTGGAAGGTTTCCAACACCACCAGTTACTCACAAACTGCACACCAACAGATCTCTTACATTATGGTTTTGGAAATATTCCCCCCTTGGGCTTCCTCATTATCAGTTCAAGACGGTAACAATGCAGCCCTGTATCTGAATTATGAATGCCAGCCTCTGTCTGCTGCCGTGCAGCCATTCAGCCTTGCCGGAGCTCCTTAGATGGGTTTAATCCCAAAATGAGTTTTGAGGAATGCTGCCAAACTTTTACAACAGCACCAAAGTCGATGAACTGCCCTTCCCTCCCTACTCTTGTAGCTTTTCATTATTTTCATTTGTCGTGTGTTTTTTCTTCTGTTGAATAATTCAGCTAATAGGCTGGCACTGGAGTGCTTGAGAGCTGTTCCCTAATGAGGGAAGCAGCTTGCCAGCTTTTTATCTTTCCAGTCTTTTGACTGCAAACCCAACATTATTAACAAATCACCATGGAAGAGCCGTGGCAATACAGAACAAAATGTTGTTGTCTTAACTTAAGCAGGCAAGGAAGAAAAAATAAACAGAATAAAAGAAACCCAAGCCCTGTCTGGGAAAACAAAGTGTGAAAGTGAAGCGTGCGTGGAAGGAAGTGATGGTAATAGAAATCTCTTTGCAACCTCATTCTGTCTCAATATCTGCAAGCAGGGAGAATCTGTATGGGAGAAAGGATGTTAACTTGCTGAAGAGACCTAATTCAGAGGATGAGTGTAGGTGTAGCTGTTGGCAGCTCTGTTTCTTGCCATGTTTTAATGAGTAAAAGTTTGTATAGAAAGATTTTTTCTTTTCTTGGCCAACTTCATTATTTTTTAAAAAGCTGGATGATTTACTGTCCATGTGACAAAGATGGGATTTAAAAAAAATAAGTATGTGACGCCTTTTTGCACGTTGCTGAATCCCCTTTAAAATGGCATTGACATCACTTTTTTCTTGAGTTTGTTCAGATAAAGACCCACACTGACATATTTCAGATGAGCAGTTTAGTCCGTGGTCCTCCCTGCTTTTGTCCTTTCCTGGATGCTCAGGGCTCAGCAGCTCTGGGTGCCTGAGGAATCCCACTAGGGAGGGCATTTGCAAGGTCGCTCATCTCCTTTGCAGGACAATGAGTGGGGAGCAGGCAAAAAGGCTGATGGGGTTCAAACGAGTCCTCCCTCAAGCCAGCAGCTTGCCTGACACCAGAACTCTCATCTCAAACTCCTGCCCAGTGAAATTCTGCAGCTGAACTAAAATTACACCGAGTGCCACATCCAAGTTGGACGTTGTTGACATTGTGATGTTTTCTGCAGCACAGGGAAGATACTCATCTTAGGTGTTGGGGTCAAATTGTCACCCGTGGATGCAGGACGAGATGCTTAATTTGATAAGAGGATTTTATCTCAAACACTGACCTAAAAATGAACATCTAAAAACCTCACACATGGCAAGGTCCCAGTTACACTAGGTACTGTACAGACACGGTCCAAGAGATTGTTCTGATCCCAGGAAGTGTGTTTTCTCATTTCTTTCCTGTTACGTTGCCAGCATTTGCACAAAATACACAACTCTGAGCTGAATGGCACAGCTGGGCAAAATTTGGCGCTTCTGAATTGAGCTAACCTGGCTTGATTGGAAAATAAAATCCCACTCATCTGGCCTGTAATTGCTATTAAAGTGTCCTTTGAAGATACAAGGCTGAGTTAAATCAACCTTGCTATATGGACATCCAGGGAATTGCATCAAATTAGAGCGGTTAAAGATCTGACTTGTTATGTTTGTTTGCACTCAAAGCCTAGAGAAGGGAAATTGAGATGAGCAAAAATGATGATGGTAAGGAAAAATGGGGGAAAACAGACAAAAAGAGTGATTGAGAGCTCATGGAGCATTGTTCAAAAAGGGCCCTCGGGGAATGCAAACTCACAATTGTTGCTTCTGGAAGACAGATCCCCTTTTGTTTGCATGGATGTATTGCTGAGCACGCTCCCTCTGCTTCTTGCTCAGTTATGATCTGTCTCCTGTTTCACATCAGTCTTGCTCCTGTCTTAGTCCATCCTTCAGCTAGTGGCGGCAGGAGATGAAATAGCCTTTGCTTTGCCTGGCAGGGATGTGTGTGATGTGAAGCCAGATGGCTGCCAAGACGAACATTTGAGAGTGTCTCCACATTATTAAATTGCAGCTGCTGTTTTTGCAATCAGAGGTGATGGGAGGGTTCCCAGCAGCAACCAGGAGCAGATGGATGAAGAGGGACATGTCTTGGTGGGGTGTGATTAAAATCCACTGGGACGGGGTGTGCTCAGTCCCACTCTGGGCTTAGGCTTTCTGTGGGACAGTGGGATCAAGGGAATGGGTTTATTCTGCCTGCCCATAAAGGTGGGGACCAGGAGCTTGCTTTGATGCACCGGTGTGATCCCACTGTAGCTAGTTGAAGCCAAACTGATTTCTGTTGCTTCTTGCTCTTTTTTCTTTGTTTTCCTCTTACTGCTGCATTACCTTACTAAAAATACCTGAAATCATATCATTTACTGAGCTGCTTCCTCTGCTTGTTCTTGTTCCAGGCACAAACATCCATCTCTCTCTAAACACCTCTCTCCTCTGCCCAAATTAAGGCATTGCTTCAAAGCAGAACTTCATCTTTAGGGAACTTGTTATTCCGCAGTCCTGACTTGCCTCCTCCTGCGCTAACAGGAGGTTTAGCCCTCAAGATAGGGGTCTGGTTTGGTAATAGCTGAAGGGAAGGTTGATAATGCCATCATCCTCTAAATTGGATGTTGGAACATCCTGGCTTCTTGCTGAGAATTAGAAGGGCTGTTTTGGGTCAAGCTGAATCCTGTGTAACTCTGGATCCTTTTTCAGCCAGAGGCCAGGAGGACATGCTGAAAGAAGACATGTAATTACTGTACCTTCCCTGCTGGTAACCCCCAGCCTTTGGCAATCAGCAGCTTAAGGACTTCATGAGTGCTGTGCAGTCAGGAAAAGGCAGAGATGTTAGTTGCCTTCATGAAATTTAAAGAAGAACCTCCTATTCCATGTTTCCCTCCTGTCTGGCTCACCCACGGCACAACCCTCCTGCAGTCTCATGGCTCAGAAGACAGACTGAATTTTAGCTGATGTTGTTCTTGAATCAGGATGTTTCAGGGTGGGTCCTGTTGGTGATGAGTTTTGCTGTGTGCTGTCTCCTTAAGTTGTAAGTTGGCAAGCTGCCCTCTAGATCTGGGTTGATAGCAGAGGTGTCAGAGTGTGGTGTTCTGGCTGGGAGCTTTTCATGGAAAATCCTGCTCTCCAGGCAAAAGGAAACAACAACAAAACAAAAGCCAGCTCAAGAGTCATTGTAAAAGGACCCTTTGATGGAACAAAGTTAATGTAAAACAACTGAGCTTTGTTGATGATATTATGAAAACTATCTCGGGTCAGAGCAGGAGAGGATCTGGCCTGTCATTTTGGAAGCCTGTGGTGGTGACAGTGGCCGAAGGTGGTGCCTGACTGGTGACCACTGTCATGGTTAAACCCAGGAGGAAACTCAGTCCCACACAGCTGCTCACTTCCCCCATGTGGGATGGGAGAGAGAACTGGAAGAGTAAAAGTGAGGAAACTCATGGGTTGAGATAAAAACACTTTAACAGGCAAAGGAAAAAAAGCCATGAACACAAGCAAAGCAAAACAAGGAATTCATTCACCACATCTCATGGTCTGAGATAAAAACAGTTTAATAGGCAAAGGAAAAAAAGCCATGGACACAAGCAAAGCAAAACAAGGAATTCATTCAGCACATCCCATGGGCAGGCAGGTGCTCAGCCACCCCAGGAGAGCAGGGCTCCATCATGTGTGATGGTAACTGGGAAAGGCAAATGCCATCACCCCAAAAATCCCCCCTTCCTTCTTCTTCCCCCAGCTTTATATGCTGAGCATGACCCCTGAGTATGGTGTGGAACATCCCTCTGGTCACTTGGGGTCAGCTGTCCTGACTGTCCCCTCCCAGCTTCTCACGCATCCCCAGCCTCCTCACTGGTGGAGTGGTAGGGAAAGCAGAAAAGGCCTTGACTTAGTGTAAGCAGTGCTTGGCAACAACTAAAGCATCAGTTAGCAACATTATTCCGGTATTAAATCCAAACCACAGCGCTACGCCAGCTACTTGGAAGGAAATTAACTCTCTGCCAGCTGTGGGATAGTGTCCTGAAACCAGGACACCACCAAGATACCTGGATCCCTGGGAACATGCTTCAGGGATGATACCAGAGCTTTTGCTTTAGGACACAACTGAGTTTTCCCTGTGTTCTTCCACAACAGAAGCCTTGTTTCTGGAGTGGGATGGAGAATGAGCTGACAGGCGGTTTTGGATGGGATAAGGATTTCATCAAAAGGAAGGTATGGAATTTGTACGCTGTCCTTTCCTTAGGATGACAACAGGCTCAGTTACACTGCACATGACAGCTGTGCATGGAGCTATCTCTGTTCTGTGTCTCTGAGACTGAGTGAAATTTGGTTCTATTGCCTCAAGAAGTGTATCCCCCATTTTAAAAGATTTTTTTTTTATGTTAAGTTACAGCCATGTATGCAATTGCATGTTTTCCATGCATGTGTTTGCACACACAGTCGCTCTAATTCTGAGCATAGCTATTCCCTATCTGCTGTGATCTGACCGCAGCAAAATTAAAATAAAGATTAGATTAGTTACCGTGGTAACAGCTACCCCCACTTCATATGACGCACAGATTCTGTGAAGCAAAGGAGCACATATCAATTTGTGCTCTTAATTTTTGGGACACTCAGGGCTCAGCTCTTCCCAGGAGGTCCTCTGATGACAGCAAGTGATATCTTCCCATTCCCAGCAGGCTTATCCTCTTTGACGTTTAGTTCATAAAAGCTTCAGAGATGCTGACACCATCTCTTGGCAAAAAGAATCTCATTTTTGTTTCAATTTATTTCTTAAAACAACAACAACAAAAAGAGCAGGAGGATGAGGAAAAAAGTCTGGTCTAGGGGGATAGTGAGGCTGTGAGAGGTGGATTTGCCCCCTTGGGAAAGGGAAGAGCCAGGATCTCACAGGGCATCAGTGAGGAGGCTGAGTGAATTCTGTGGCTGAGAAGTAATTCCTGATGAGGGAGAGAGTTGTCACATAACATCAGCAGGCATGAATTAGCAAAGTGTGCAAAAGAGGGGAACTGTCAGATGCGCTGGGCACTCGGTTCACTTGTTCTCATGACTGCACATCAAGGTTTTAAATGTTTCTGCTTTGTATTGAAGAAAAATAAACAGCCTTGAGTGGATGTAGCCAGACTAATGATGTCTTGTGGTGAGAGATGTCACTTGTTGCATCTGCCAGCTACGGGATGTTTGAAGGTGTGGGATGAGATGAATTGTCGGGTCTGCAGGAGGAGAGCACATGAAGAGATAATACACTTGGCTGCAGCTAATGATTGCTGCTGCGTGTCTGTGTGCTCCACAGGGATAATGGGTCTCTTTGCTTCTTGCCCATGGGGCACATATCCATGCTGCCTTTCAGTCTGCATCCTTGGTCCTTGCCCAGAATTTATTCCAGAGCTATCAGAGCTCCCCGAGTTGCATCTTGCACTGCACAGCTGTGAGCCTGCTGGTAATGAAAAGGTGAGAAGGGAAGGTCTGGGGGCTGCCTCTGCCTGCACTCTTCCCACATTTCCTATCCACCGTTCCCTGCCATTTTTGTCCCTGTTACCCAAACAAATGTGTTTTAAACCCCCACTTCCAGAAAAAACTGCTACCCTTAGGGACATTAGGTATCTAGTTCAGTCACAGACTGAACAACCCACCAACCTAAAATCCCACGGACCTTGGAAGGGTGTTTTGAAAAGGGGAAGTGGAAAATAAGTTTGATAACACCTCAGCTCTCTGTATCTGGCTTGCTCATAAAAATCAATGCCTGTTGATCTGTCTAGCAATGTGTGAACCTGCCTGATGGCACACCTCAGCCCTCTCAGCTGGAAGCCCAACACAGGATTTCTTGCAGCCTTTTCCAGGGATGCAGACTCTGGCACCGGCTTGTCCACTTCAGGGAGTGGGTAACAGCCTGGGGCTTCTCAGCAGCATGGTCAGGACTGGATCTAACAAGGCTGTTCTAAAGCTGGGATGGGGAACCTGAGGCTCCTGTGAAACGTCAGAGATTCCATTGTCCTGATTTTCCCTTGAAAAACCCATTAGGAAGAACTTCCTTTGGGGCAGTGGCGTAACATGCTGGAAAAGGACAAAACGTCCCAGCTCACACCAGAGAGGCAGCAGTACAGATCGAGGTGTCTGTGCTGCCACAGCTGTAAGAACAGAATATATTATGAGCGCTAATTATATTAATTAAAGTTGTGCTGCTGTTTGTGGGAACATTTCCAGAGAGGAATGCAGATTTTCCCCATTGTTTTATTTCCAGACAGAAGCTGGAGGCCTGACAGGGGCAGAGTCTGTACAGCACAAGAACATACGTGCTGCGATTCCTGAAATATAATAAAACACCCAAAGTATTTTGAAAACGCGGTCACTGAAAGCAGTATTCCTTTCCTTTGGACTGATTCCCTAGAGATTTTCAGGTATGAAGCATTGTTGCTTTCCCTGGCATCCCTAACCTGAGCTGTGTACACAGATGCCTGTCCTGGGAACTGCTTTGTGCCTCAGTTTACCTCCAGCTCCAAGAAAAGAAATGGGATAATTAATCTTCCTCTGTCTCCTTGCTTCATTCGGGACATCTACTCTTCAGGACCTTGGCCTGTGTCTGTACACAGCCTAGCACTGCAGGACTGTCATTTTTCACTCTGACAAAGCGATGTCAGCACCAAAGCGATGCTCCTGTGCGGTGTGGGAGCAGCCTCGGGCTGCGGAGAGCCCTGCTGGCTCCAGGGATGAGCTGTGCTGTTTATTGACCTTGCAGTTCCTCCTCCTTTCAGCCCCGCCGGCTCAGCTCAGACCCCCAGGGCATTTCACGGGGAGCACTGCCGTGGGTTTCACAAAGCTCTCACCGCTCTTTGTTCCTTTTTCCTCCTTCCCAGTCGCCAGGGCCCTGCTGCTGAAGCTAAAACCAGGCAGCGTCTCCAAGGGCCAGCATCTCCTTTATTGCGCAGCGCTCTCGCCTCGGGGAGGAGAGGGCAGCTCTGAGCGGGAGGAATGGGCTGTCTCTCGGCACAAGTGCTCTATTTGTGGGCTCTTAAGGACTCTGGCAGCGATGCGGAGCCCCGAGTGCCTCCTTACGGGGGCTGCAGAACCCATTGTCCCTTCTGCTCGTGGTTCTGCCGCCGGGAGCTGCCGTGCGGCGGCGACTGAGGGATTGCGGGGCACCGGAGCCGGCTCCTGGCTCCCACTGATGCGATCGCCTCGGCTGCCTTAGCACCGAGCCCTTGCACAGCAGCCTCAGTCTGACCTGGCCAAGACCGTCTCGTTTTCCATCTGAATTCCCTTCACAAGTAGCCAACTCTTGCCCTTTCTTCAGCAAGCGCGTTTCTCCCTCTCTGCCTAGCAGCCTGTTTTCTTAAAAACTTGTAAGAGCTCAGCCTCTCTCCCAGACTGGCTGGGAGGGTCTTATGAGCTGTCAGAGAACCTCGTCCTTTTCAGCGCTGAGCATCTGGATAGTTAATGCAAAAGGTGAAACAAATGGAGGGGCAAGATCTAGTAAAACCTTGGGGGAAAAACCAACCCTCTTTAGTTAAATGTCATTTGTAAAACTGGCAAAAGCTGATGCAGGGAGGAAGGTGTGTGTGCTGTGTGCAGGTCAGCAATGCTTGTGCTTGCCTGCTCCCTTCAGCCCCTGGCCTTGTACTGTTCCCTCTTTGTCTCACCAGAATGAGAAAACCTGTTCAGCTCCCTCCCAGCTTCTGACTTAAGGAAGAAGAGTAGAAATAGATTTTGGGACTGGAAAAAAGTGCTTTGTGAAGACTTTCCTGCTGCCCCAAGCTAAGCTTGGTGCACTATTAGGCTCGGCAGATGTACTTTCCTACATGACTAGATGCAATAATGGTTATATATCCTTTCAAGCTGCAGATTCAGATCCATCAGTTGGTATACGGTTTGCTACAGAGACAGAAAATGAGGACAAAGACCTGATCAGTATGATATGGGTGAGGGAGAATGGTTGGAAAAAGAGCAGTTTTAGTCCTCACTCCTACTACAGCTTAGTGACGAGATCCAACACACACCATTTCATCCCAGCATGTAGAACAGGGCCAGGAGGGTTTCTTTCGTGGCACATCCGAGCTGCCTGTCAGCACCTCTGGTAGGGACTGGATCCTGCCCTGAGGAGCAGACAGAGTTGCACTGACCACAGTGGTCGTGCCCACCCCAGGAACCTTTGCAAGGCCCAAATGTGGGACACAGAGCTGGCCTTGCTCATCAGAAGCAAGCGGGCAGGTGGCAAGGGGTTTATGGTATCCTACATGTTACCCCTCACTGCTGCAGCCCCCTTGATTCCACTCCCCCAGCAGCTCTGCTTTAGCAGCATCTAAAAGATGTAGTGCAGCTATGCTTGCTATTACTCTGCCTAATCTTCCCCATTTCCAGGGACCTCCAGCTCTCTCTTTGTCTCCCTGCCGTCTGGTGTACCAAAGATTTGAGCCTTTCCATCTTTCAGCTCGATACCTTTCTGAGCAAACGTCATCTAATGCTTACAGCAGTTTTTCTGAGGCACAATGTGTTGTGCCTCCCAGTACAAGCTGTCTCTGTTGGCTCAAAAGAGCAACAACAATTATCTTCAATAATCTTTCTTGTTCAGCTTGTATAAAGGGAGCTTAACTACAGAAGATGAACTTGAGAATTTTCCTAGCCCATGTCTGACATGATCCTAGGCTGGCTTCTATTTCCTACCCCTTTGTAATAATTAGTTGGTGGTGAAACCTGAGTGGAAGTTGTCTGGGCTCAGAGAGCTGATGTTTGCTTCCTATGACATATGAAAACAGGAGGAGAGTGGGTGAAAAACACCAGGTCACTCTGCTCTCACAAGACTTACAGAGACAAACAGAAGCTCATCTTCATCCTGAGATAATCACTTGCAAAGTTAGAGCTTTACAGGTGGGATGTGTCAGCTGCAGTCTCGGGAAGAGTTCCTGCCTTGTGAGTCAGTGCCCAAACAGGTCAGCTCAGCAGGTGATGAATATCTGTTTCCATCTTCTGCTTTCCAGTGGCAGATCTTCACCTAAACCAGTCACAAAATCTTCCTCTCTCCCTGGTGGCCCCTTTCCCCAGGCAGCCTTGCTCTGCTCCCTCAGCCCAGAGGCCCAGGATGGTGGCATCTGTGTGTGAGGCAGAGGAGGGACACCAGTGTGGGGCTCAAGGAGGCTGCGGGTGGGCAAGAGAGGAGGGAATCACTCTGGTACAAAACGTGATGAGCCCCTGAGAGCTCAGCTCTGGCAGGACAGGGTGGGATTCAGTTCTGGACTGAATGGTCCTGGTAATGCCAGAGCTGCCTTCCCCATTCCCATACCTACAGCCAAAGGGGTTGCTCTGGCTGGAGCTGATGGGAACTGCTGGCCACAAAACTGTCTTGTGTCTTTGGAAATCAGGCAGAAAGAGGAGGCAAACAGCATTTCTCACACATCTGCAAAGTCCAGGCTCTGGGGGTTGCACCTGGTCTATGGGAACATGACAGGATCTTGGTTTTAAAAGAGCTCACAGGCTGACGACAGGTTGCCTTTACTCCTCTGCTTTCTGTGGGTTCACCTGGGGGTGAGCTGAGCTGTGTGTTGACAGAAATTGCTGCTGACACTGTTTATGTCTTTGGCTGGACCTAGGAGACCTGAGTGAGTGCCCACACAGCAGGACTGGGGACACGAATGCAGTGGGGGTGGGAGCCTGCAGTGCTGGAGACATGGGACTGCACTCCAAAAAGCATGAAAAACATCTCAAAATAATGTCTTTAATAGGGTCTAAAATACAGCGGTGCTGCCCAGCCGAGGGAATTTTACAGAAAGCAGAAGGAAAAAAAATGTAAAGTGTGAGCTTGGGCTCATTTTGCAAACTGGCCTGAAGTCAATCTGTGTCCTTCACATCCCAATGAATCGTCCTCAGGCACTGGGTGTCTAACCTGGAACACTCACTGGCTGTCCAGGGGCACTTGGCAGGGAAAATAAGGCTTCAGCAGGTGTCAGGAGCTGATACCTTATTGTGGATTCCTTTTCCAAATGAACTGCTGGCTGCTCTGGTCCCAGCCATTCTACTTTCCTCCCATCACCAAACATCTAAGCAGCCAAACAGATCTTGTTATTTATGTTTGGGGATTGCAGCTCTCCTTGAGAGGCTAAAACAAGCTTAAAAATCCAATTTTTCTTCAGGATAGAAGACTTCAGTTTGGAGTCATGTTTTTGTGTGAGCTTGATGCTCTCAGGCCTGGTATCTGCTTGGGTTGTCTGTGGGTTTCACACTGGCTGGTTTCCTTCAGTAGCTGCTGGAGGCTTTTAGGGATTTCTGTGGCCAGGCTCCAAGGCCTCTGCTGGAAAGCTGGGATCTCTGCCCTGTTTGATCCACATGCCAGCAGGCTGTGGGACCTCGTGCCAGTCCTTGGGCAGTCTAGGAGGAAAGCAGGCATCCAGTCTTTGCAAAATAAAAACCAGCAGAGATTCATGGGATCTAAGATGTTTTGAGTGAAACTTCGCATGGGTTTCTTGGTGCAACAAGGGTGTGAAAGGCTTCTGGTCAGCTCTGCCTGGTTCTGCTACTCACATCTCCACTCGAGGAACCCTGGTACCCAGTGCTGCAAATGCAGAGCAGAGAGACAGCTTCCTGCCTTCAAAATTTGGGACTCTCTGGTGTGGGTTGGGCCTTCTGGGTTCCAGGTGGGTCCTTGTGTGATCTGAGTCCCTGCACGGCTCCTGCCATGTGTTATCTTTGGTCTGTGTATTGTCCTGGCTGCATTGTGACTTTTAATGCCGCTGTTAGCAGCAGGAAGCAGGACACAGGTTATGTTCAGTATTTTCTCAGTGAAATCAGCAGATTTCCTGGCTCTGCCCCAGCCTGGGTGTTGATACTGCTTCTCTCTGCTCCAGGCTAGAAGCAGCACCTGCATAGCAGTCAGCTCTGAGGTGATACCTACTGGGCAGCCCGCTTGACAAATTACAGGTTGAGCAAATTAAAAGCAAATAGAAAAGGAATGATAACAAGCAGAAGGGATGGTTGCTGGCGCTTTCTCAGGGTATTTAATTCTTGGCTGATTCCTGCTATTTTTCTCCATCTTTTACACTGCTGACTTCCTTCACTTTGTTGCAGAGGGATCTCTGGATGCCTGGTGAGGCTGGATGCAGCTCTGGTGTGCTGGGTGGCCCCTGCTCACTGCACAGCGAGGGGGAGGCTCAGAGCATCACCTCTCCTTGTGCCATCCCCACCACACCTGGCTGCCCATGGCCACAGACCTGTGGCTGGTCTGAAATGAGAGCTCTGAAGTGCCTGGGCAGAGGCACATGCCTGTTGCTGCATCCAGCTGGCAAGGGTATGAATAATTAATTTTTTGGCCAGTTTCCCTCAGGACTGAGGCTCACATGGTGCTGTTCATGTTTGTGTCTTTGTGTGTTTCCCTGCTTTGCTTTTGTTTCTCTCTCTGTTCATCCCTGCTCTGTGCTGAGAGTGCCCTGCTCTTGCCCTTCCCTGTCTTGCCTCCTGCTCTCACAAGGACTGGGGGTGTGGTTGGGAGGGATCCAGAAAAATACTCATTTGACTTCTGCTCTGGCAGATGAAAAAGCCACATCAAAACCTGAATCAATGTGTTGGGCAACTCTGTCTGCCTTGGAGGGACCAGCAATCAATTCAAATGCTCTGGTACCTTACTGGAATAATTCCTGCCACCCCAAAACACACTTCTCTCCCCTTATTTTTGTCCTCCTGCCTGGAGAGCAGAGACAGCTTCCAGCCCACCCAAGAGTCTCTCTTCTGGAAATGAGCCCCAGTACTAAGAGTATAAAACTTTGCAGCAAACCCATAAATTCCCATGTAATGTTCCTTATGAATTCTCCTGGATTATACTGCAGGTTTTATTGATGCTTTCTAACAAACCTGCCACTCGTGATATAACAATCCAGTCGAGCACTATCTGGGGGAAGTGTGGTGCGTTAATTTTTTTAAAATTTTTATTTCTCCTGCAGTCAATCCTTCTGCTCCTCCCTCCCCACACAGACACTTCTGCCACTAAAGGGTATCAGAATCAACTCGATGTCTTCTATAAAACCAGGTCATTGTCAGTTCAGTCCCTCTGCAGCTGTTTCTATTCCTCTGGTCATTCAGGTGGCTGCAGACCTGGAGCAAGATGCAGAGCAGGAGAGTTTATGGCTGGATACATGAGCCAGGGAGACTGAGAGCCTCAGAATATAATTAGCCACATGCTGCAGAAGGGGTGAGCAAGGTGCAGAGAGATCATGTCATTCCACAGGTGCCATGGGGGATTCAGGGCAGAGGTAGGAAGAAAAGGCATTCCCGAAGTCACAACAATCTTTTCTCAGTCCCTGTCTGGTGCGGGAATCCCTGTTCTGTGCTGTGGTAATCAACAGGAGCTGAGTAAAATCTCCCATCAGGAAAAACAACCAAAACTCTGTTGCATGATGAACACAGGGAGGGTTCGAGTTTGCACGTGCCTGTTGATCCCTCGGCTGCCCCAGAGCCCCTTGAGAGTTTGCCTGCTGGGAGCTGAGGGCCTCAGGGGCCCTGGTTCTTGGCTCCCTGTCAAGAGTGGGCTGAGGCTGTGCTGGAGGAAGCACGGGGGTGAGTTAGAGGAGAAAAGCATCTCTGTGTGTACTGCACTTGTACATCCCCTGGATCACCTGCTGGATGATCCCTGGAGGCAGCAAACAAGTGAACTGGTCCAAAATGCCAGAAAATGGCATTCTGGCTGAGCCAAGGGCTGAGCTGTTTCCTTAGCAGCGAGGAGGTTGCTGTGTTATGGGGGATAAATAGTTACACCTGAAATAATGCTCATAGATTTCCAGGCATTGATCCAGCTTGGCTTGCAGGTCTTGGACCTGGGAAATAGGCTTGAATGGTTATAAAAGGTATAAATTACTTTAAATTAATCATTGATTTAATCTGTCTCTCCAGAAAGTGGGATCACCACGCTGTTGAATCAGGAATAAGCTGCAGTTGCATAAAGAACTATTTGAAAAATGCACGTACTCAGTACCCTGGCTTTCTGCTCTTTCTGTGAAACACACACCATTTCCCACTGAGATGAGTAGGTGTTGTACAAGCCCCAGCAGCGAGCAGAAAATCTCACAGGGAAGTGCCAGTGCACTTTCAATCCACCCAGCACCAAATTGCAGCCGTTTGAACACGCAGAGGAGCCAGCAGAAGATTCCTCCCCGGTGAGTTAGGGATAGGGAGAGCATTTGTCTTCAGTTTTATAAAATGGGGTTAATTGTGACAAACACCCAGCTGAGCCTGTGATCCTTCTGTGCCTGGGGATGCCCTGCATTTCCTCGTGGGTGATCTGGTGGTAAAAGCGTGGAGACAGAGAAGATGTGGAGCCCTTGGTAAGCTGAAGATTGTCAGGAGGATGGAAGCCTTGGAGAAGATGCTGGAGACTGTCTGATGAGCTTCTTCCCTGCCAAAGCAGTGCTGACTTCTCTTGTGGGCAGCCTGGGAGCTGGGGGAGCAGAGGGGAAAGGTTGGGGGCACACAGAGGACGTCGCCCCCAATAATTTCATTGGAGGAAAGATGACAGCAAGGTGATGGCTAGGCTAGAAAACTTGCTAAGGAAGCAGAAAGAAGCAATAAGGGAAATGCTTAAATATTTAGAGAATTTTGTAAAAATGTGGCAAGACACCGAGCTGCTGCACTTAATGAGGTAGCAGTCATGAGCAGGCTCCTGTCAGCACTCCCTGAGAATGCTCCAGGCCTTTTTCTTGGGTGCAAAGGAAAACGCACATCCCTGATGTGCTGAAAGCTCTCCCAGAGGTACCTAATGAGGTGCCCCTTGTTAGCTGAGTCTCCAGAGCTGCCTCTGTGTGTGCTCCCAGCGTGGGCCATGCACAGTGAAACTGATGCATGCTGCTGCTAACACAGGTCAGCCCCTAATTGGAAAGGGATGGGAGTGTGCAGAGCCAGACCCCGAGAAGGGATGAGGGAAGCAAGTCTGCATGGAAACCAACAGCAGTCATTAAGAAGGGGGTTTCTTCAGTGAAGGAAAACTCTGTGCTGGCTGGGGAGGGGCTGCAGATCAGAACTGCAAATAAGCCCTCAGCAGCAGCTCAGATCCCCATCCCTGTCCCTGAGGAGGCAGGGAACGTTCAGTCCTCATCTTGCCAGAAAGCCAGGGGAATGCTTCCATACCCCCTCTCCTCTTTTAGAGCAATTAATGATCAATTAAAGAGCAGATGTGAAAGAAGAGGGGGAACCTTGTGTTCAGAGGAGACTATTTCACTCCTTCTACATTATCTCAGAAACAGTCTTCCAGTGGCTTTCCATCAGTTGGGTTTATTCACTTTTCTTTCTCTTCCTTTAATCATGTTTGCAGCATCTCAGGCTTTTCAGAAAATGGCTGGCGAGTTCCTCCTGTGTCCAAACACGTTGCAGTATTTTTAGGGCAATCTCTCACTTGCTGGGAGTGAGAAATGGTTGCAATTCCAGCCTAGCTTCATTAGGTCCTGCAGACCTTTCCCCAGCAGTTTGCTTTAGCACTAACCACCTCCCTCAGTCCAGCCAGTGCCCGCCAGGCTTTCTCTCCCAGCTCCAGTTTCTTACTCTCAGCCTGAGCTGCTGTTTTTCTTGTTTCACAGTTTGATCTTCAAGATGTTGGATACATGGGCTACTTTTTTTCCAATTTGATTAAAATGGTGGTGAATAATTCTAGGCACCACTTCTACTGCCCAAGGAATAGATAAACAGCAACTCCTCACAGAGATGGGTTAAGTGTCCTTCCTCTCTTTTTCCACATGATTTAGTGTGAAAAAGTGTGAAACCCTTCATCTTCTGCAGACCTTAGAGAGTGCTCAGCTGGTGGCTGCCAGTCCCCTGGGCAGTAGGGTGGGGTGTTCACAGTATCTTTGCAATTGTGCTGTGTCTCTGGATGATGCACAAACTCTGGGAAGCCTCCGCACCTCAGTTTCCTCCTGTGCCAAACGTGTGCATCACCATTCCCCTGTGCTCTTTGAGACAGAAATCCCTCACATCCGTGTGTGCATGCAGCCCCTGGCACACAAACACACATTTGGTCCCTGAGCTCTGTGGAAGGGCTGAAATGTCAGTGTTACAAAAAGCCGGCTGAAAGGTGATGAGGGAAGGGGTGTGTGGCTGTGACCACATCTGTGCTGCTGGGGAAGTGCTCCTGGAATACCAACATCTGCTTTCAGTAGCACTTCATGGTTTCTCAGCGCCACACATCTTGCTAAAGAGTATGTCAGATTTAATCAGAATTTCACATTATCCTCGGAGTGATGATAGCCGAGCGCCCTTTGTTTAATTCTGGTCTGAGCCAGTCTGCTGGGTGAGGAGTTAGCAGGGTCTCACTGCTGCTCAAGGCAGCTCTGCCCTGCCTGCGCTGTCTGCATGTGGGATGGGAGAGGGAAATAGTGCAATTTCAGCGACCTACAAAATTAAATAGCACTAAGCAATGTCTCCAGAAAGGTGTCCACGTCTGGCTCCTGTCCTGCCCCATCAGTTATTCACTCTGTGAAAAATGAGGTTCACTCTCCTGTTAGGATTGAGAAGTTTAATAAAGGACAATAAGGGACAAAGATAACAAAGCAAAATTCACAGCGCTGGGTGCTTTGGTGCTCAGCCAAGAGCCCACCTGCTATCCTGGGGACTCCCTTTACATACACATCGACTTATTACGCATTCATAAACAATAATGCATATTCAAAACCCTTTCCAGGAACAGTTCAAAATGGAATGCAGTTCTCCCGTCTCGCTGGTAGTTCCTGGAATGAGTGGATTGCTGTGGGGATAAGCCTTTTGGCAACACACATTATCTTATCTGGTGCTGATATGCCGTAGCAGGAGTCCAAGCAAATAGTTCATAAGCATAGCTATTTCTAAGTTTTTGGTTGAATGAAAAAAAGTATTAAAAAAACCCCCCACATCTTCACAACAAAGCTACCTTATGTAGCATCTATTTTGTAATAAAGTTATTTTACATACAGCATCTATTTGTGACAAAGCCACTGTTACAAAAGCTACTTTTAACATCACTTATTTTAACATTTGCAGAAAGCCAATATTATAGCATCTATTTATCACAACTCAGCTGTAGCAGGTGGGCAGCACTTTCCTGTATCTGCTGGCAGAGTTACAGGCTGGTGGTGCTCATCCAGATCCCTCTGGCTCCAAACCCACAGGCACAGCACCTCCTGGGATGTCTCTGGAATGGTGTCACAGGAGAGAGGTACATTTCCTAGCTCACTGCCTTATGGATCACATCACTCTGTAAATGGAGTGGTGAAACTGGAGCCTCTGCTGTGTGCCTGTTGCTTAAAAGAAAAGGTGACTGCTCTTTGCAGGAGCTGGAACTTGTCTGACGTGGGGGACCTCACCTCTCTCTTCAGATACTGTAGACAGATCTCTGCAAGAGTTATAGGATCACAGTGCTGCTTTCTGCTGAGGATCCCATTCCAAAGCCTGCGGAGTTAATCATGTATGAGCTGCCATAGTTTTCAGAGCACATAATTATCATGGGATTTCTTTCCCTGCTCTTGAAGGACCTGTTAGCTGCACATCTACCACATGCAGCAGATCTCAAACCCGTGGGAAGCAGTTGCTCCCCACGGACCAGTGGGTGGTTATGGGGACTTGAGGGGGCTGTGATCCTCTGTGGCTGCTACAGGCAAACACAGGACTTCTGGTCTGTGGTGTCTGAGGGCTGAATCCCTCCTGACAGCAGGGACTTGGGGGGAGAGGAGAAGCTGCTCACTGTGTCCACTGATGGCGCTGGGAGGACGATGTAGGAACGGAGAGGCAGAAAGATTATGTGTATTAGGAGAGAGGCTTTGTGGCAGAGCTAATGAGTTGGAGTCAAGTGTGTTAAACAGATGCTTCCCCAGACTCCGTGTAAAATAAAACTTGTGCAGGCACAATGGTGCTAGGCAGGGTTTGACGTGATGACCTTATAACCACTTCACTGAAGGATGTGATTCATGACCTGTGCTTTGCCATGGTGTAACTTGATACCCCCCACACTGAGGTGGCAGACAGCTGCTCTCTACCAGAGGGTAAATATTCACAGGGCAGCATCCTACAGACCTTGTTCACAGCCTGTTGAAGTCACTGGAAGCACTTCCATGAAGTTCTGTGGGATCTGGATAAGCCACAGAAGGATCCGAACAGTTCTTTATGCACCCCGCAGTTGAGGAGATAAGATACTCATCAAAAAGCTTTTCAGACCTTCATATAAGCGACATTCCAATTCTGATCTTTAACTTTCACTTAATTCTTGCTTATTTTGCAGCCCTGAAGAGTTAAGGATTCACCTTAAGAAGTATTCTGTTATACTATAGATCAAGCCATGGGACACCCAAAAGTTTTTGCAAGCCACAAAAACTTTTAAGAGATCATACCTATGTCCAAGCTGTCAGATATTTAGAAGGGACATGGACTCTATCACCCTGACATTGCTTTTCTGCCTGTATTTCCAGGTCCTAAACATCCTTGTAGACTGTGTGCTGCCTTGTAAAGCCTCAGCCCTTGGGTGAGGATGGTTGGATGAGAACCAAAAGCGTCAGCACCCTAAGCAGTGACAGACTGATCAAGGACATGTCTCCTCTTCAGCCAGAAACACCATCTGTTCATGATACTGAGTCTGACATCCCTCAAAGCTAGATTTTCCAGGAATCCAAACTGGCGACAGTAATGTGATTTGTGCTGCTGGTAATGAGCATCTCTTGTGGTCTGGCATGCTACAAGTTGACCACAGGTGGATATAACAGGCACAAATTAGGTTTCTTTCTGTTGGCTCACAAAGCAGCAGCAGATCTGTTCCAAAGGGGGTTTGGTCTCCATGTCCAGGGACAGGTTGAATGGGGAAAGTCGTAATCCCTCATTTTACTCATAGTATCTTAGCCTGCTTCCACTGGGAAAGAGATTCTGTTGGTCTAAATCACCATGTGGCTGGTTTTCCCCGTGGGGGTGAGAGAAATGAACATATTTGCACCTGAGGCACCTGAGAGCATGTTTGCAGTCAGGCTCTGATGCTGTCCATGGCTCAGCTGGGCAGCAGCACCTTGCTCAAAGGGGTACTGGAGTGCCTGGATGGACAGGAAAGCTCTGTGGGCAGGACAGTGGACCCCTGGGTGGATTTGGCTCCCGAGACTGAACTCATGTGGTCCATCATCCGCAGTCAGAGGGTGGCACAGCTGGCTGGCCTCTCCCTGTGTGTGGGGCTCAGCCCCAAGAATGGTTATCGTTTCCTCTCAGATTCCATCATCTCTGTTTTCCTTCATCCTCAAAATTCCACTGCTGGTTTGTGATGCCACCTGAATCCCACCCTCAGGAGTGTCCTCAAATTCACCTGAGGCACACTCCTAATAGGAGAGCATAAATCCTCTTGGGAGGACAGTTCCTTCTTCACGTGATGCCCCCTGTTTGGGGCCTGACTCTGTTCCCCTGTACACCAGTGGTTCTTGTGGTGGCACCCAAAAGTTGGTGTATTCTTCCTGGAGTAGAAGGGAAAAATAAGGAAAACTATTATAACATGTAATATGTAACACCCAATGTATAATCTCTAACATATAAAGCACACTCTAATTTCAGTTTATGAGGAGCAGTCCTTCAACTAAAATCTCTACCAGCACTTCTTTTGGAGAAGATGTAACACTGAAGTGTGATGAACAACATTTGAAATCATGAAGTAGAGCTTGGGCACGCTGTGTGGTTTTGTCTCTTCCAGATCATCTGCACTTTGGTGTGATCTGGCTGGCAGAGAGAACCACGATGCCACACAGGAGCATGAAGTGGGTGTTTGCCTCCTGGGTGAATAAAACCACGTAACTTCAGGCCTTCTCTTCCAGTGATGCTGCTTGCTAATTAGGCTGTCAGTGGGAACCTTTGAGAATTACACAGAGTAGACATAATGCCCCCTGCAAAGTAATTAAAAATATTTGCCCCTGGCTGATAACTGACCCACTGATTTCCTCCTGTTTTAGAAAGCTTTATAAAAAATTACTGAGCTGTTTGTGTAACAGGACAACCACTGGCACAGATGTTTCCTGTCCACTAACCTTTCAGTGCTGTGAGAAGATGTCATAGGAAGGAGAAACTTGTTTGAAATTCCAGAAGCCTGTTTAGTTTGTCTGTTTGTTCATTTGTTTGTTTGTTCGTTTGTTTGTTTGTGTGATGTGGAAAAATTTATCTCCAGATTCTTTAAAAACCCATAACAAACCACAAAGGTGCTCTGGCAGATCAGCAGATCAGAGGCTAGAGGCAAAGCTTTAGTGATGCTGGATGTCAGGCTGGTGGTACCAGCTGAGATCCCACCTGTCCAGGGCCCAAATCCCAAGCAGTGTGGCATGAAGACAACCCTTTACACCTTTCTCAGGCTGTTTCAGCACTGAGTTTCAGCACTTTTATTTGAGCTCTGGGGGGTTTGATGTACAGCATGAGAAGCTCCGGGCATGGGAACATAGGTTGATGGAATCAGGGACAGCTGGCCCGGATGCTTTAGGTCACAAAGACAGTGCTGCTCATGGTGAGAGAGCTCCCAGGAGGAAAAAAGGAGGCGTCATCCCTGCTGAGATGCACTGAGTCCATCGGATGTTGCATTTGTCCTGAGGGAGACGAGGCACGAGGTGTGGCTGCCAGGTCTCTGTGATCAGAAAAGCCAGTTTGGGTCCATACTCAGAAAAGACAGAAGTTCCACCCCTGATGTGGGAAAAGTCATATGGGACTAGATAAAAAAATCTGCTTTACCTATTATTCTGCCTGAACAGCTTTCAGTATCACAGATTAGGAGGACAGTGGCAAACCTAAAGCAAATTCTCCTCCTCAGGTCATTCCCAGTGCTAACACTGTGTGCCTGGAGCTGCAGCTGGTCTCTTGTGTTTGACAGGTCCAGCTGTGTCTGCGTTCTGGGCCTGAGCACATTAATACTGGTGCTGTCCACAGTAGAGTCCTGGGATTTTAATTACACAGTGTACAAGGAGGTGTGTCCTTCATGGGTTTAAATCTTCTGCATAGTAATTTCACAGCTGCCTCTAGGAATGACAAATATTAATTTTTTTGCCTCCTTTTTGATGTTATAGACACATAAACATTGCAGAACTTGGCCTTTGCCTCTTCTGAATTTCCAGAGACAGCACAGAACACAGAACCATGAGCCAGTGAGGATCCCAGCGTAGTGCAAACTTTCACACAGACGTGGTGCCATTTAGAGCTGGTTTGGTGCAACAGCAGGTTCAGCCTGGCATTTCCTTCCCTTAAGAGGCAATTAAAGTGTAAACTCACAGAGAGGTGCCTGATGTGGAGACCTCATGGAAATCTGCAGGGGGACGTTTCTGCAGTGACCTTTGTCTAATGATCTTGTTAAGGGACACAAACTCCCTGACACTCTGTGTCTCTGATGGGCAAGGTCCAGCAGGCAGCAGCATGGGCTGTGCAGTTCAGTCCTGTTGTGCTGAGGGACTGGGGCTGCTGACCCCATGAATGCTGCTTATGTGCTTTCCCTCAAGTATTAGTCCCAGCCGAAATCCTTTGAAACTTCTACGGAACATCCTCACCCTTCCCACCATTTTTTAGTCATTCTTGCATAGAGAAAAACCTCACATAGCCAGTGTGATGTCTAAGGGCTTCATATTGTGGCAGTCACCATGCTGACCTCCTTCAGGGCAGGAGGAGGTGGCACTGAGGCCCAGCCTTGGTGGGTGCAAGAGTGCCTGAGATAGGTTTCTTAGGGCTGAAACCAGTCAGGAACTGACAGTGGGAAAAGACAAGCAGGCAATGTTGCCTCACATTCAGAAATTTCTGACTTCAGCTGATTTCTGAATTCAGCAAAAGCTGGGAACAAACAGTTTCTCCCAGAGGAATATTATTTCTAGTCAGCACAGGGTTGGGATCTTTCCTCTAAAGAAGGCAGGGCTTCCCAGTTCCTGGCAAGTTTGAAGCTAGAAACCATCAGTCTGGCAGAACCCCCTTGGCGAATCATGAATGCTCATGAGCTATCAAAGCTCAGCAAGGAAATGAATCTGCTCTGATTTATACCAGTGGGAAATCTAGCCTTTAATTTTAGTTCTTGAATTAGCAGTTGTTTTAATCACATGAATGCGGTCTGCCAGTTGTCAGGGCCACATATGTGAAATACAGAATTACTGCTTCAGTGGAGCCCGAAATATGTAACGTTTCAGCAAAGCCTTTTTTGGGGGTTTATGGACCATTAAGGAGAAAGTGTAATGGAGAGTCATGCAACAGCCAAAGGGAAGCAGGAGCAGCCTTCTTCATCACTGCTTTGTGCAATTAGGGAACAACTGACAGGTCATTCAGTATTAATTGGCCCCCTTGGAGCCTGAGCTTTATGAATGCTATTACACAATGTGAGAGCAGTGGGCTCGAATCAATGACCCTGACAGTCTCTCCCTCTCTGACAGCCACTGTTCCTACATAAACATGCCTTATTGGGCTGTTCCCGCTGGACTCTGGGGAGGTACACCCAGAATGAGTTCAGCCACTCTGCTTTTCTACCCAGCAACAGTCAGCAAACACGAAACATCAGTTCTGCCACATGTGGAACTGTCTCTCTCAGAGGTGCCAGGGGGAGATCTCCTCCACAAAATCTTTCTTCGTGCATTCTCTCATCACTTTTCTGGTAGGGTTGAGTACACTGAGCCATTTTGAACTTCATGTTACAGGTCCAGGGAATCCCTAGAGGAGACGCTGCATCTCTGGAAAGGTCTGAAATGAGATTTCACAGTTATGTCTTTCTAGAAGCCCAGGCAGTCAACACATCTGATGAGTGCTGCTTTTCTGATACCCCCCTGCCCTCTTGCTCAAGCCATGCAGTGTGCTGTTGGCATTGCTTAAGCTAGAGGAGAAAAGAGAATTGTCTTCCTCAACAGAGACTGAGCCCCTTTCTGCAAAGTTTGTTTTTGCCTGAATTTCTAGGATGACCTCTAAGGTAAAATGCAATATGGTGCAGTAGAGGATGCTGCTGTATTAAGAATCCTCAGGCTGAAGTGGTGCCTGGAGAATAGAGAGGAGTGTTCATCCCTCCTCAGTGATTTCTCTCCTTGACCTTTGTTTATCACCGCCTCTGTTACCTTTCTCCTCTATCTCTCTCTATCATGAAAGCAACAATCTGAAAGAGAGGGGAGCATGATTGATGTTCAATCAGCTCCAGCCTGGTTCATACAGGATTCTCCAGCAATAAATTGGAGAAGAGCCTGTGTTCAGCTGCCAGCAGCAGCAGCCAGGCTGGTTACATCAGTGTGGTCATGGAGAGCAGATGAGGACATCTGAGTGTCAGCATCTCTCAAGCTTTGGAGGAATTATCTATACTTCATCCAGTGCACAGCTCACAGTTTGCCATGTTCCCTGTGGTCACCAACTCTGCAAACAGACAGAGATTGGCCTCTTAATATGTGATTTAAGATCTGGCTGTGCTTGGAACAGGGTCTAGCATGAGGCGTGGTTTTAGACCAAGCACCTCTAAGTGTACCATAGATCTGATTGCTGGTTTGAAACATTAGTTGTACATCTGGGGACAGGTTTTTTTTTTTTATTTTTCCAGCACCTCCCCACACCCTGGACGTTGCAGCTCTGGAGGTCCTGTCTCAGTACCTCTCACAGCAAAGGCTCCCCCTACACGCATCCCTCCGGCATCCCGCCACCCATCCAAAGGCACCACACACCGGTAGTATATATATATATATTTTTTTTTTTTAATTATTATTATTCATTACGTGCGTTTCAAACCTTTGAGAGATCCGTGCCTCGCAGCAGCATCGGCGAGCCTGCATCCTCTTCCCTGGCATTTAGCGGAGTCTCCCTCTCTCCCCGCGGCCGCCGCGCTCCGTTCTCCGCCCCGGGGCCGCGGGAGCGCGGCTGGGGCTGACCCTCGGAGGAGATGCGCTCCCGGCTTTTTCCACTCCCTGGGGGAAAAAGGGGCTGTTCTGCTCCGGGCACCTCTGTCAGCTGAAGGGGGCGGGAGCTGCAGCCTTGAAGTAGAAAAGGAAGAAGGAAAAGCAGCGGGGAGAGGGTGAGCGGTGCCGGACAGCGGTGGGCGGTGGGCTGAGCCTCCTGGGCACCGCGGGCTCGGGGAGGAGGAGGCAGGAGAGGATGCGGCGGGGCAGGGATGCGGCGGCTGAGCACCCATCTGCCTAAGGAGAACAACATCGTCCTCCGAGGGGAAGGAAGAAAGTGGGGGGAAAGCGGCCGAGCTCGCAGAGAGCCCGCTGAGCTCTCCCCGGGACTGCCCTCCTGACACCCCAGCAAAGTTTCCTGAGCTCGGTGACGAGAGGGGAGGAGAGATGTGAGATCCTTCTCCCCCCAGCGCACAGCTGGGCTTCCAGCCCCGCTTCTGCTGGGACCAGCCGTGGCTTTGTCATCCCCGACTGAAGGGTGAAGGGGAGACCCGGGGCACCCGCTCTCTCCATCACCGTCCCCGTCTCCACGCTCCAGCCCACGTAAGTATCCTCCCCTTCCAGACACCGAGGCTCTCTCTGGCCCTGCCAGAGAGTTTCCCAGCGCTCTGCCCAGGAAAAAAAAAAAAAAGTCTTGATCTTCTCCTGCTAGCTAAACGCTGTGTGCCTGTGTGTTCGTGAGCCTGCCTGTGTGTGGGGTGGTTGTAGCTGTCTGACTGCAATTTCTGTTTGCTGATCACTGTCATTATTGCTCTGTGCCATCGCACTCCTGGAAAGGAGACTCATCTGGGGTCTGCCAAATATTTTGGTTGTGCTGCTGCAATGAGATGGTGTGGAAGGATGACAGCTCAATTTCTCTCCACTACAACTAAGAGGGGAGCGTGCTTAGCTGTACATGCTGCTGCTGCTGCTGCTGCTGCTATGGCTTTAAATGATGCTCCTAAAATGCTGGCTGAAGATGTCAGTATGCCCTTCGAGCTCTAGGAACTCTCACAGATATGGATGAAAGCCTCTCTTTGTCCCCCTGAGAGTATAGGGAGGGGTGGATATTCCCCTGGAAGGAATCATTAGAGCCTCTGGATTTCCATCACATCAGCTTGAGTGTGCAGCTTTTATTTTTGTGTAGCAGTGCTCGCAGAAGTGCATTTCAAGCTGAAATATTGTTCAGAGAAGAAACCTACACTCTAACTGATAAGAAAAGAACCTGTTTCAGACAAAGAGCCCAAAGAGAACTTTTTCCACTCCTGATGGAACAGAAGTAAGTCATTTTGCATAGACTAATTTGTCTGAAAAGTTGGTCATTTATAAGTCATTGATTCCACTGTAGTGAAAGGTAAAGCTGCCCAATATCCTCAGGGAGGTCAGCAGGGGCAGCTGAACCCACATCAGCCCATCCTTATGGCTGAGAAGGGGATGGAGAAGCATCAGCCTGTGCTTTAGGAGATGACAGAAGAGCAAAGATGCCTCTGTTGTACATGACAATCAGAATAAACATGGACTTTATGTTGTTGTGGGGCCTTATTAGGTAGAGGATAGTGTAAGGCAGTCTGTGGCTTTGGTTTGCTTTTTGCTTTATCCTCCACTGCTCTGTTGGCTTTCTCGTCCCCATGTCATCTGGTTTTCTAACAGGAATCCCTTGTGTGTAATCCCTGATGTTTCATATGGAGATCAAGACAAAAGCAACCAGTGATCTGCTTTCTAAATGTTTTCAGTCCAAACACAGTCTTCTACATGCTGTTGGTCACCCTCTGGTGTGTGTGCAGATCATGTCCTAGCCCTGCAGTCATGCTTGACTTCCAAGATCTTCTGCCCCCAAGCTGATGGGAGAGGCAGGAACCTCAAGTGAGTCCATTGCTTTCTGCTGGGAAAGGTCCATTACCCCATGTAGGTGCTCCAAGCAAAGAGGAGGGGAAAGAAGTTTTGCCTTGGACATAGCGTGGCCAGAACACTTATGGTGCAGGTGCAGAGAGGGTGTGACAACCCCCAGAACTGCTCACACAGTTTAGATGAGATCTCAGCCCCGACTCCTTTCTCCCCTTGACACTTGCCAGGAGAAGGCAGGGGCTGTTTCCTGAGCCTGGGCACAACCTGCCAGGTGTCTTAGGGGGGCCCAAGGAGCAGCCAATGCCTCCTCCAGGCAAGCTGCAGTGTGAGAGGTCTCAGCCTTTATGTGCCACATCCCTATTTCTCTACTGTAGATCTGGTTCCCCCTCCTTCTGGGAAGGTGCCAGGAATGCCTGGGAAGCTGATGGCGATTGTACCCACTGTGAGCCCAGCTGGATTATTTATTCTCTTGTGTCACTTATCCTTCTAGAGTGGAGCTGTGGTTCTCTTTTACCTGCTGGGGTGAGCTGTCCTTGGATGAGCTGCCCTGATTTATCATTGCCAATGGTGCCTGAACGAGCCCTTTTGTCCCACTCCTCCCCTTACAACCTGGGGAGGTCCAGCGAGGATTTTGCCCAAGCTTTGGCCCCTGTGCTCGGGGATCTGTAATGATGAACAGAAATTACCAGGCAGAGAAAATGAGCTGTGAGGGACCATGCTGGGTGATATTGCTGCAGCCTGGAAAGCAGCCAGAGACCAGCAGGGTCTCCTTGGAGTGGCTGCAGGTGCCCCCTGACAGATGGGATGGGCAACAGGTTGAAGTTGCTCTTGAAAGTCTCAGTGGCAGCCTGACCTCTGGTGATGCCTTGCCCAAGAGCAGAAGCGGCTGGCTTGGTTTGTGTCCTCCTGGAGCCCAGCTGGCTCTTCCAGGAGGGGTAGCTCTTTCAGGCTGGAAGCAGGTGAGTGCTGAGAAGCCAGGAGGAACAAAGCTGATGGAGTGAATCTGTGGTGTTTTTTAATCCCGAGAAGCCATGCAGTGCCCTGGTGAGCACTTTGCAGTGGGAGAATGTGGGGCTAACCAAGGGGCAGAGCCGTACTGGGGTGTCTGCAGCCTCTGTGTGCCAGAGGTTCGGATGGCATCTGCAGGATCTGGTCTGCAAACAGTTTGTGCATTTATATCTTTAACCAGAAGCTCTCTTGCTGCTGGTCCAGGGCTGGTGAAGGAGGCAGAATCAGGGCTCCTGCTCACACCAGCATGCCAGGGTTCCCAGGCAGAACAAAAGGACACTGCTAGGGAAACATGCACATGTGTTAGCCTGGCTAATGGAGAAAATGCCCTTTCTCTCTCACTCACTCTCAGTATCCTGAAAAATCTTTGCCTGCTGAGAGACCCCTCCCCAGTCAGGCATCCCCAGATGGGGAAGGATTTAATCCTTTGAAGCACCTGTCCCTGTCAGCTCCAGCTGATGTCCCACTGAATAGGAACTCCACTGAAAGTTGACTGCTGCATGCATTCAGGTCTAAACAAAAGCCCAAGCCAAGGAAATGGGATATGACATCCGATAGAGCAGCAGAGAGCTTTGCCTCAGCTGGAGGTGCCAGAAAATTTTATAACCTAGGAAACATGTTGAAAATGCCCGGCTGATCCCACTGGCATGTTTCAGAGTGATGGGTGATGGCTTATTATTTGTTGGTTTGTGGGTTTTTTTTTTTTTAATTTAGTAGCTGCAGAGTGTTGATAGCACAACAGAGATTCTTAGCTCTTGCCATAGAAACTGAGCAGTATCAGTTTTTCACTGACAACACTTTTGAAAGGGATTTGACAGGAGAGGAGAGAAGAAGCTAGGGAGCTAGGCAGGGGAGTAAGGAAGAGCAGACTGCTGTTGTTTGCAATCAGGCTGGGAAGAGAAATGCTCTCCTGCCTGTAAAATCAAAGACATCACCAGCAAACTGCTGACAAATTGGCTGCTGGCAATTTGACTTCCCAGCAAGTACGGCAAACACAAAGCCAGCTCTCATCACATCCAATAATCTCCTCCATGGAGAAGCTGCTACTGTCAGTCAGGGCTAAGTGTTGCTGCCTTGGGTCCTAGACAGACCCCCACACAGGTTCTTTTCAACTTCAGCACCTCAGTTTCCATGGGCCTCCATCCTGGAGCTGATACACTTGTGCTCAAACCTTGCAGAAGTTTGGGTTTGTGGTTGCTGAGGCAAACAAGGTTCCCAGTCCCCTTTCTGTGGGGTCTCCTGTGATCCCACCGAAGATGGTGAGATGCATGGTGGAAAGCATGGTCTAGCTGACAAAACACCCCCATTTGCTCCATTTTATTACAGACTTGTGTGACTGACAGGGTCATTCAGCATCTGTTGATGGCGTTTGTGTCACCAAACATCCACATGTTATCTGCTCGAGTCATCTCCAAGACTGCCTCTGTAGTCAGCTCAGCCCTCTAGTATGGACATCTTTTGGGGATGTTCTGGGTCATCTTCTGGGACCTCTTATTCTCCACTGGCTGGAAAGGCAACCTGGATGACTCATTCCAATTACTGGAAAACTGAGACATGGAAAAAAGTCCCCCTTTCTGTCACAATTGTGGACCATCACCCATTCAAAAATATATCGACCTCATCTTGCAATGAGGGATGTTCAGGGCAGTACTGGATTCTGTTGTCATTTTGGGCAGGTGTTGTGTGGGTGGTGACAAACACTGTGAGACCAGCTATGGCACAGGTTCTGGCCATTGCATGCTCGGATTCACTTGGGCATCATCCACACGGATAGCAAAGCACATGGAGCACACTGGGCTCCGTGCCCCAGCCTGAGGGTGACCACATGTGACCACTACAGCCAGGGAGAGCTCGGCCTTGAAAGCAGGCTTGGATTGGTGCTCAGTTGCTGGCACCAGCAAACCCGGAGAAGATGCTGCTCACCAGGAATGGTGGGGGAAAGGTGCTTTGGTTCAGTGCTCTGACAGCTGCTTCTTCATTCTCCTCCAGGATCTCAAGGTAACAGGAGACTGGAACTGGCCTTCTCAACACAGCATTCACCCTGTGAGGACTGAAGTGACCTCCAAGACTCTTCCCAGCATGTTCAGTGAAAAGAGCAGCGGCTCTTTGTCCCAAAAACCCACCCAGAAAAAGACCCGACCCCAGGGCCTCCCCTCGCCTGCTCTCTGCTGCGCCTGTGGACTCTGCATCATGCTAGCAGGGATCAACATCACTTTAGTGGGAGCATTTGCCTTTGGGACCTTCCTCCCTGTGAACAACCCTCCCATCATCATCGGGCCCATCTTGTTGGTGGTGGCCTTCACGTTCTTCGGTGCCTGCTGCATCTGCAGCCGGAGGCCCCCCGCCCACGGGGCCCGGAAATCCAAGCCAGGTTCTAACATTGGGCTCATCAAACCTGGCAACACAGCCTTTGAGATTGAAACCAGCGAGCACACGGTGCAGGACACCACGGCTGTCCAGCTGAGCCCCACCAATTCCCCCATCTCCTCCAAAAAATCCACACCAGTTCATGAGAATGCCAAGGCCTGCAAGCTCTTCACCATGGAAGGCAACGGGCCAGTGGCCAAATACACCACAGGAGGAGAGGCCATACAGCTCAACCTGCCCAGGGACCTGGCCACCTCCTAAACCCGGGCAAAGCTTTTGTCAGCAGCCAGCCAAAGGCTGCCCTGGGTGAGCTGGAAATGTACCATCAGTCAGAGGTGTGGGGAAGGTGCTTGTGAAAAGCCAGCAGAGAGTCAGGTCTCTCTGAGCCACTTTAAGGGACATGGATGCAACAGCAGAAAAAAAAAAAAAAAGAAAATGCAGATTTTTGCTGAAACATGCCCATTATACAGTTTTAAAAAGAAAACTGATAATGATGCTGCTGTGAAAAGATGACTCTCAGTTCCTGGAAATACGCTGCCATTTTTGGGGAGCAGATAGGAAGAGGGGAATGAATTAATTTGTCTGATATAATGTGGAAATGTGACAGTTGGAAGGAGAGGCTACATGGGACTGACAAATGACAGCTCTTTCTTCTCAGAAGTGAAGCAATTCTTGGACATAAAAGAAGCAGGAATGCAGTAAATTACAGCTTGCTGCCACTCAGTCACAAGAAGATTTCAGCATTTTTAGTGCCAGACTTTTTGGCAGTAGGGACAAAGCAATGTGTTTGCTACTGAAAAAGCAGTGTGAAACCATCTCCCCTCTGCTGAAAATTCTTGCCCCATCTTGCCCTCATTTGGGTGATTTTACTGCCCATTCTAAGAGAAGGAACCACAAGGATCACAATTAGCACTGTTATTTTTCTCTCATGTTAATGAGTTTGAGCTGCAGCTGTGCTACTCCTCACAGTATATTTCTTGGAAGATCAGTCAGGCTGAATCCTTGGGGATAAGCTCCTGGGGTAACCACAGACTAACAGGAGCCTGCAAATTAATTTTTTGGGCCGTGATTATGTATTGAGTACCAGGCAACTTCCTTCCCATGTTTTTGTGGAAGGTTGGCGTGGGACACACCTCGGGGCAGGGGATAAATACCTGTATGGGCTTCAGAATAGCTGTGCTGGAAGGTGGTGACTGTACCTCCTTGCCTGAAGGACTGTGAGATCCACTGCCCAGGAGCAGATCCTTGCTGCAGGAAATGGGCTGCTCAGTGTGCTCACGGGCTTGCAAAGCAGTGGGATGAGTTTGCAGAAGAGAATTTATCAAGAGCTGTTCCAAGCAAAGACACCCCCTCTGCCCCAGAAAGGCCCTGATCTGATGGAATACTGCTGCAAAGGATTTGTGTTCTTCTCTGGGTGACTCTGGCTGGGAGCACAGTGCTGTGCTGATGGGCTTTGGCTCTGACCCCTGTTCTCATGTGGGATCTGGGGCCAGTGTGGGGAAGGACAGCACTGCTAGGCAGGACCTGTGTGTGGGGAGGCAACAGCAGGAGAGTGTGTATCAAGTAGGAATGGCTGCACAGGTCCTCTGTTCATGGCAACTCTATATCTGAAACTAAGTTTTTGGGACTTGGAATGACAAGGAAATCATCTGGACCGTACCAGATCACTACAATGGCCCAGCTAGCCCAGAATCCAGTTCCTGACAAGGCTGAGAGCAAGGTCTGGAGTAGAACATAAAGACAGGGGAAAACCAGGATGTTGCTTGCCCAAAGTGCTTTCCCAGCTTCCAATGTGCTATTGCTTAGGAGCTTCCTGAGCTGGAAGTGGTGCCTGTATGTAGTAGCCCTGAATGGATTTTTTCTCCATGAAATAATCCATTTGCACCTTGACTGTCTGTCAACCCTCATCATTTGTGATCCTGCAGCAGGGAGGTGCACACTTTGGCTCATTTTCATCCTGCATTCCACTACCTCCCTTTGATGCCCCAAATTTCCCAGGTTAGAAAGGTCAGCAAAAAGTCCATGCCCTGGCCACTGCTCAGGTTTCCTGAGATGCGTTTTCCATGCTATGTTCCCTTCAATCACCTCCTTCTTACGGTACTTTACATCTCTTGTAGCCACAGGGAGGCATTTATCCCAGTATCAGCTGCTTGCTTGGCTGAGGACAACACAGCCCTGAGGCTTTAGCCATCAGAAATGCATGTGGAGAGAGGTGGGAGGGCTGAAGGGGGAATGCTGAGGGAGAGAGAGGGGTTGTGGCATGGCCAAGGCTCCCCTGGGCCACCAGCTACCTCTGTGAGGCCAGGCTGTGAGAGCCACATGGATTCTGTGCCATGGATCACATGTGGCCATGAGGGAGCTGGAGAGAAAAGCCACGGTGCTGTTCAGGCCACGCAGGAGGACTCCTGGTTGCTCTGGGGAGCCACTGGGCAGCTGATGCTCCCTGCATGAGCCCAGGGGGGATGAGGCTGACTTGAACTAATTCCTTGACGAAAGGTTAACCAAACACTCAGTCTTAACGTGAGTCCCCGAGTGCTCCAGCTGTTTGCTGCCTTCAACAGCTCCTTCTCCACCAAGGAATTACATCTGTGGTTTTAGCAGGGCTCATTAGCTAATAATACTGATTAGGAGGAGAAGGAGAAGAAGCAGGTTTGGGAGAAGGATGTTTGTGTGGGCTTGAGTAGCTGTGGGCTCAAGTTCCCATGTAAATAGGGTTACTGCAGGACTTCTGTTGGAGCACTTGGAGCCAAAAAATTAGTAAAATCAAGTGATAACCATACAACTCCTTTCTTTGTTCGCTGAAGCCTTGAAAGCCAAGTCTAGAGAGCATCCTGGAATCACTCCTTACCACAGCTGCCCTGTGAAATGCTACCAGAGATGGGTAACACTGTGGCTGACCAAGAGATGACAACCAGCAGAGCTGGTACCTGGGCAGGCAGAGGGGTAGGACCAGTGAGATGCTGATCCCGGCTGTGCTGGTGCCCACCAAGATGTGCCCCCAGCTGCCTGCCTGCCCAGCAAGGTGGCCATGAGAGCATCTGCTGCCTTCCTGCTCTTGCCTTTTTCTGTCTTTTGTAATTTCCATGTCTGTCTGTCTGTTCACCCCCGTGATCAGCCGTGACTAATGTTGTGAATCTTGTGCCTCCTTGTGTAGTAGGAGATAGGGAGAGTTCCTTGTTCTCCAAGTCAGCATTTCTGGTGTGAGTCTTTCTTTTTTTAAAAAAAATTGCTATTCTCGTGTGTGCAATGTGGAATTTGGAAAAGACAGACACATTAAAATAATTGCACTCAGAAAGCATTTGGCCCGCCTGTTTTTTCACTCTAACAACTGCCTTCTCCTTTATCCCCAGACTGTGTGTGCCCCAATCCTGTCCCTGTTCATTTTGCCTCGTGCTCCTCACTCTCCTGCTTGATTTCCCAGACAGTGCAAGCAGCTGCAAGGAAAAAGTGTCCCTAAGAATTCACGTTGCCCCTTGAATGCCACTTTTCCTTGAAGTCCTGGTTGCCTAAACACTAGTCCTGCTGCAAACTCGCACTACCATTGCTTTGACTAACACAGAAATAACCAAATTTCGCCTTTTTTTTTTGTCTGCATGTGTGTGTTTAACCCCCAGCTGGATACCTGCACAGGCCAGATGTGAATTGTGGGCCTCTGGGCTCTCAGGGACACAGGAGGAGCAGGGCTGTGGGTTGGGGTGGGTGAGGACTTGTGGGCTGCTCTGATTCAGACTCTCTGGTGATGGAGGACTGGGCTGGATTATTTCAGCTGATCCTCCCCAGGCCTGGGTAGAGATGATATTTAATTTATGGTGCAGGGAAGGGCTGGGAGCTGTATCTGTGTGTGCCTGTGCGTGTCCAGGATTGGTGCTGTCACCTTCCCGTGCTCGTTCTGGGCTTAGCCCAACATGGTCTCTTGGAGATGAGTCAAGGAGGGATAGCACAGTGAGAATAAAGAGGATTTGAGAGCCTTGCAAATTCACCTCGTCAAAGGGCTTCTCTCCCATGTGCAGCCAAGTGATTGGAGATGAGAGGAAATCTCTCCATTCCAGGCAGCCTGGCTGGTTAAAGACCTGAGAAATGAGCTGGCTAAGAAGGCTCCACTGACAATGTGTGTAAAATGAAAACCTTTTCCCTTCAGAAAGGATTTTTTTTGGCCATTAGGAAAAAGTCCCTGGAAAGGTTTTTCTTTTTTAAAAGTGGGACCAGAGAGAAAAGCACAGAGGAGGGTTTGCTGCCATCCTCCTGGACTTGCAGCCTGTAGCATTCCTGCCACAGCAGCTGCTCTACACTAACCTGAGCTTCTCTTTCCATCTGCAAGAATAAACCAGAAACATTACATGAAATGCAATTAGCTTTTTCTAATTTCCAGCCCAAATTTATCTGTGGCTGGTTTATTTCCTTTTATCCTTGTACCAACAATGGCTTTAAACCAAGATACCTTTTTACCTCCTGGAAATTTTTATCCCTGAAACATTTTAGGTTTGTTGCAGATCTCCTAGAGCTTCCCTTTCATTAGGCTGAGCTGGCTGAGTCCTTCCATCCTTCCCTCCTGTGAAGTGCTCACCTTTGCCCAGGAGCCCTTACTTCTCTCCGGCTTATTCCTCAGATTTTGGCTCAGGAGCTCCATGAATGCCCCTGAGCAGACATTCTTTTGCAGGACCCACAAGTTCACAGCAAAGTACAAACCTTCCAGGTCTGTCTAGTGTGAGAAATTGGGCATTTTTCCTTGGATAAGTCCTGGAAGAGAAAAAAAAAAATCCATGAAAAAGCAAAAATATCCATGAAAATGTGAAATTTCCATTTGCAGAGTCCCTCTGTTAAAAAAAAAATAAAATGAGCTTTTATGTCATTAGTCTCCATTGAGCCCATGGCAAATGTGCTCAATTTAAAGGTTGAAAGGCTGCTTTGCTCCAACTGTCAGATGCTGTCAGCTCAGCTGAGCTTTCAGCAGCCACGGGAGAGACCCTCAGACACCACCAGCATCCCCACCACAACGTGCTTTGGGAGAGGTTTATTTCTTTAAAACTTCCTGGATGTCAGACTGACGACCCCAAGGAGCTCCTCGTTTGGGGTGGCCTCAGAGTGACACCCTGCCAGTGTCCCCAAAGTGATGTGAAACCACAGCAGATGCCCATCCTGTCCAGCAGCACGGCCCTCTGAATGCCTCAGGGATGGGGAGCATCTGCCCGGGGCTGTCTTACACAGTTTTCTCTCACACAGTTCCTAAGGAAGCTGGGAGCTTGACTCCTTTAATTTTAAAATGAATTTAAGGTCTTGGAGGCTGGCTCCATGCAGTGGTGGGAGTCTAGAGGCTTCTGCTGTCCCAGCTGGCCCCACTGCTGACCCAGAGAGCTCCAGCAAGGAGGGGACCACAGCTCACCCAGGCAACCCCCAGGCTGCAGAAGGCAGCTGGGCTAGCAGGGCTGGTCAGCAAGGATTGCTCCACACAGGCTCCTTCCCACAGCTCTGTTCCATCTCATTTATGAAGCCTGTGCAGGAGAGATGTCGCTGTTTCCAGCAGCAGCAGTCTCCTGCTACTCCTCATCACTCTCAGCCTGTCTCTGCAGGACCTGCACACGCTGACATGGCTTTGAATTCTCAGAGCACAGACACTGTCAGGCCTGGGAGGACAGATAAGGTTTTTCAAGGCATCCATCCATGCACACAGAGTCCCCAGGAGTTTTTCCAGGGAGCCCAAAGTCATCTGGAAATTTTGATTTCTTGAAATTGGCCTGTCCTGAGAATACACTGGTTCTCATGATGCTTTTGCCAGGAAATAAACTTCCCAGGTTCCAGATGAAATTTCCGATCCAAACACTTGAGAGTTGCTCTATTACTCAATCCTCCAGGCACCCCTAAAAAAAGATCTTGCTGACCTCTGTCTCCAGGACCAAACTTCCAAGGCAGCTTTGGGACCACAGTTCCTTATCAGACTCCCTGTTTTCAATCAAATCCAAAAAGCCAGATTTCTCTGCAGCAGTGCTTTTAATGAGCCGTGCCTCTGAAGATGTGTGTACCCTTCCCAAACCACCACAGCAGGTCTCTCCTGCTGAAATCTTCGCTGGAGTTTCTCTCATCCATCTGCTGCGACAGCGAATACAACTTCACACACAGTTCCCTGGCCTAATGCCAGATGGATATTTGATGGAGTTATAAAGCCACACAGAAAAATGATTTCTTTTGCTGGCACGTAGGCAGAAAAGATGCTCCTTTTGGAGACAAATCCCTCTCTGTTGTTACCGCGGCATGAGAAATCAGTATGATCTATGGTTCATCTTTTTATCTCCAGCTGAGCCAGGCAAACATGATGCTGTCATTAAGAGCTGATCCTCCTTCTCCCATGGCAAGCAGCTGGTGCTTTATCCTGTTTGCTGTCTCCAGGTCTCTGCACCCTCCATTTGGAGGCAGATTTTACATGTGGGAAGGACGTGCTGCTGGCAAACCCAGGGGCTCTGGCTCCTGCAGCTCACTTAGGGGTGGGCACATTGCTGCTGCCTGCACCCCAAGGCTGCTTGTACACATCAGTAGCCAGATTTGTTGTCTGGGAACCTTTCACAGGGCCATGGAGTTCACTGGAGAAAAATAACCTTTATCTGGCAACTACAGCTGCACCTGGGAGTGGCAGAGCTGTTTGCTCCAGAGAGGTAAACCCAGGCAGCAGAGCATGGAAAGCTCCCCGAGGCTTTCAAATGGCTTTTCTTTCTTATCCTTTGTCTGAAAACACCAACTTGCCGCAAAACTTTTGCTGTATCCTTGCTGGATAAATGGATTTTCATGGCCATAAATCTCTGGAAATCTCTCTGAATGTGGTTCAGACCAACAGTCCCCTCCATGCCCCTGGTGTTCCATTGTGTGGGGGCAAATAGGGCAGTCCCTGCTCTGGGTAAAGAGAAAGACAAAAGGCAAGAAAGGAAAATGAGGCACAGAGCTGAAAAGGGGGGGGGGCTCAGCTTTTCCCAGGAAAAGAATAAAACCACAACTCTCAACATCTGTAACATCCCAGGGCAAGGACTTCCATGCCTTAATCCTGTGTTGTGTGGAGATCCACCTGCTCGTGTGTGCTGGCTTCCTTTGAAGGAGAGCGAGGAAACAGCATCTCTGCTCCTGATTAAACCTGAAAATGCACCTTTGGGCTGGGCCAGATTCAGACACTCAATAAATGCATGTAGATTCCCTTGTTTGGGGCAGCAGTCTCTGAGGGTGAGAAGCAGAGATGGGTTTCTCTGCAGGGAACTGAGGGATGAACTGGCTAAACGATCCTGTTGGATGTTGTTTTCCTGACTTGATGCATTTCTCTGGCACAAGGCTGAATTTCCCAGCAGCTCTGGGCTACATGTATTTTCATAGAGCCTCATTAAATACGTAGCTTCAGTTCTGAAAATCACATTTGTTATAAATAAGAGCTGTCTGCTGGGAGGATTAATTCCTCTGACTTAAGTCACCTCCCTGAAAGTGATGCTGTTGTCTTTGATTTCATGGCTCAGATGATTACACTTTTTCAACACCCAAGAATAACGAGATTAGGGAATTTGTGGCAATGAAGGCAAAGAGGGGGAACTGGCTAAGAAAAAGGGAAAAGAAATTGAATTTTCCTGTTAAAAGAAAAGGAAATGCCTATTTCACAGAAACAGTTTTTCTTTTGGGAGTAAGTCAGGGAAACTCCTTTAGAACCAAAATCTCTTATTAAACCTATCAGGTTTGTTGCCCCATTCAAAAAGCTTTGTGACCATGGAAGTTACCATCCACCCATCAGTGAGGCTGTGGGCAAACCCCTGTCCCTGTGAAACAGGGAGGAAAATCCAGGAGAGTGTTTACCCTGAGGATTTAGGCAAGCTAACAGTGAGCCTGCGGGCTTCTGGCAGGGCGTGGTTGATGGAGAGGCATTCCAGGATGTAGGGGTGGTGGGGAGCTGCAGGACCACGCTTAAGCTGAAGATATCAGGGTTTGCTGGTTGGGAACAAAGGTATTTGTTAGAGCGACTTTTTACACAGGCAGAGAGTGATAGGATGGGGAGAGGTGGTTTTAAAACCTCTTTTAAAACGAAAAGAGGAGAGATTTATAGATTAGGAAGAAATTCCTTACTCAGAAGGCGGTGAGGCACTGGGACAGGTTGCTCAGAGAAGCTGTGGATGCCCCATCCCTGGAAGTGCACGAGGCAAATTTGGATGAGGCCCTGAGCAATCTGGTGGGGGGGGGCATCCCTGCCCAGGGTTGGAGCTTGTGGGAGTTAGGTACTCTGCACAAATGCTGGTTCTTATCTTCACCTCTGGGAAGTTCTACCTGGAGCCCGAACAGATGAGAAACGGCTGCAGATGTTGTTTCAGGTTGTTTATTTCTCCTTATCTCTGCCAGCTCTCAGCTCTCATCTGATGCCAGCCCAGTCTGAGTGGGAACTGCCCAGTCCTGGGCTGTCCCGTCCTTTTTGTGCCCTTTCCATCATCCAACCATTCCTCACAATGGATTTATTATTTACTGTTTTATACCAATTAATTTACACCTATTCTAGACACGTAATTTCTACCTCTTTTTCATTCTACCAATCATTTTGTGCCACCACCACCAGAGAAGATGGAGAAGAAGAAGAAGAAGAACAGGGCAACGCCCAAAATCCTCCATCTTAAACCCTTCATCTTCATATTAAAAACCCTAAAATCTACTTTTTTACCTTGTAAAATACTAAACCACTATACATTTCAAACCCTAGAGGCTTGCAATGATTCTTGCAGTGTTGGTAGCTTTTTCCACGGGCTAAGGTCAAAGACAGTGTCATTCTGGGCTTCTTGCCAGGGTCTGGGACCCCCTTGCCAGGGCTCCTGACCCCCCAGGGCAGCCCGAGGTATGGCCTGACCTCCCAAGGCAGCCAGAGGCATGCCTTGGATTCCAACAGAGCTGGATGATGTTTAATGTCCCTCCCAGCCCAAGAGATCCTCTGATTCTGTTCTGAAATGGGGATGATCACTGCCTGAGCACACGCGGCACACGCGGGCACCCCACACTCCCACTGCCAAAACTCAGAGGAGCAGCCAGCTGACGTCCCTCTGTGACGGCAGGGATGGGGAAAAAATCACCCCCCTGCGAGGGACAACTGCTAAAGGGAAAGGCTCTTCTTTGGTGACACTGGGAACACTTTATCAGGACTAACACTGGCAACATCATTAGGTTTAATGTTTCTGTTATTTTGCTGTCAATTCTCCTAATGGCGCTCCAGCAGCATGGAGTTGAGTGAGTCATAGAAGTAATTATTAACTAGGCTATGGCACTGAAAAGGCATTCAAAGTTCAATTCAGCACCAGCCCCAGCCGATGTGCAGGGTGTACGTTCATTAATGAGCAGGTGCTAAGTGCGTTTGCTGAGGAGAGAAAAGGAGGGAGCCCATTCCATATGAAATATTTTGCCTCATTATTCTCCACAGGGAAAAAGGCAGCAGCAGGTGGAGGCAGTGAATAGGAGTAAGGGTGTACATCGTGATCCTCATGTTTTTAAGGGCATTTGAAAGACAGGCACTCTGGGTTTTACTACATCAGTGCTCAGACTGATGTAGGGACCCAGAGCTGTCGGGATCTGTAGGTACAAAGCATGGCAGGAAGCTCTGCCACCAAAACCTGGGAGTCTGAGTGGAAATAAACAGGTAAAGGGGACCTTTTGGAGGTAGGGAGCTGGATGTACCAGAAGATGAAGTGATGTGACTAAGGTCACATAAGGATTTGGTGGCAGAGGAGAAAATACTGCTTAAGAGTCAGTGCATCTTGTGACTCACCCACCAGACTTCCCTTTTTCCTAGATGTGCTTTGTGCAGGAGCACACAGCCACCCTTCCAGACAGAAAGTAGCTGGGGTGACAGAAGTACATCAACTCTCTGCCAGTCATCTGCTCTTCCTCTGCCCAAGGCTCAGTACCTGCGGGCAAAGGGCAGAGCAAAAGTTCACATCGACAGTGCCACAGTCCAGCTTGGGAGGGTGGGTTTGTGTGAGACTTTTTTATTCTGTTGTTTTCCAAGTTATGGGGAAAAGGTTTTGTTTCAGTTTGGAGAGCAGGAGTGATGAAACACATTTCTGAAGGCAGGAAGGTGATATCTGCTGAGATGAGCAGCAGCCGCCTGGAACAGCAATTACAGATCCTGCAGATGTGCCATGGGTCTGGGCAGGGGGGAGGAGGCAAGGTACATGCATTTTGTGAGCATGGATCTGTGTGAATAAAAGTGAAGAGTCACTCAGAGGAGCTGATGGGCTGTCTGGAGTGAGAACAGCAGCGATCTGTCTTTTATGATGTGTGAAGCAGGGTGACAGTGATGGGAAAGGAGCTTACCTGTATCAAGGCACAAGACTTGAGTCCATCCCCATGACCCCAGGGGTGAGGTGACCAGCTCATGTGTCCCACGGGAGCAGAGCTGTGGCAGACAGCCCATGGCTAGGGCTGGACAGACTTCCCCAGGGCCTTGGGGATGCTGTGCATTCCACCACGGGGCATTTGCACATCCCCTGGCACCCACAGAGGGCCTAAGAGCCTTCTTGCTCCTCCCAGCCCAGGACTGACGTCTGCCTGCCCCTTCACCGTGGCAGCTCAGCCTGTGACTTTGTGTTTGAGGTGTCACCAACACAGGTGGGTTCATGGTGATTCCAGTTCATGTCCACAGATCTCTGATGCTGTCTCTGATGATCTCTAATGCTGTCTGAGCTGAGGAAGCCTTGGGGGAAGGGGATTCACCAAAAGGAAGGATTGAAGGGTTGAACTGGCTTTTTTGTTCTTCGTATGAGTGAGACACAAAAATACCTCAAGCTCATTTGACTCTCACAGTTTCTTCATCATCTTCTAACCTTGCCTTTCCCCTCTGTGCCCAATATCCCAGAGCAATGATACTCTTGCAGAAAAAATGTAGTGGAAACCAAGGACCCTCACCAAATACATGAGTGTCAAGGAGTCAACATATTCTAATGCAACCTACTTTGGTGATGAGTTCTAGACAAGCTCGGAGCAAGGTTTCCCATTTCAACTTCATGGTTTACTGGGACTGCTGTGATAACTCTGCTTCTAAATGAAAGCAAGCCTGTGTGGGCTCCTCAGATTGTTTCCATTCAGACTGATGCCTCCAGCTGCCCCCAAAAGCCAAATTCCACAGCAGCAAAAAGAGCTTTATAGCCTTGGCTCTAATTAACTCCCTACAGCAAGAGACACTTTGGCTGTAACGCACCAGTGGCTTTCAGATATGCCATTTATCAGCTCCCTAAATGCAACCAGAGCCTGTTTGATCCAATTAGGCAGCAGCAGTACAGGATAGCACCCTGCAGCCTGTGTGCAGTGGCACTCAGGACAGGGAAATGCAACGCTGGAAGACTGCAACCTCCCCATCTAGGATGCAGGGTCATCATCCTTCCACGTGATCCCATCAATCCCGTTCTGTGATTAGGGTGAAAGTCCTCAAAACACACTTCAATGTCTGCTAAAGGCTGAGCCTGTTACTCTTGCATGTCATGTAGACAAGCCTGTTTGTCTCTTCTAACCTACAATGAGGTTTATGGTGCCAAGAAACCTCAAGGATCATGCAAATCCAACCTCCTGCCATGGGCAGGGACACCTTCCACCACACCAGGTTGCTCAAAGCCCAGTCCAGCCTGGTCTTGAGCATTTTCAGGGATGGGACAGCCACAACTTCTCTGGGCAACCAGTGCCTGTGCAACCAGTGTCAAGCACCCTTTCCCCATCACCATCTGCCCTTAAAGGTAAAAGGTCTCTCTTCCTCGGATTTATAAGCTCTCTTCAAATACTGGAAGGCTGCAATGAGGTCTCCCCAGAGCCTTCCCTTCTCCAGGCTGAACCACCCCAGCTCTCAGGTATGTCTTCCCAACAGAGTCAGTCTGTCTTCACAACAGAGGTGCTCCAGCCCTCTGAGCATCTTCATGGCCTCCTCTGGATTCACTCCAGCAGGTCCCCATACCTGCCCTTTCTGACCTTGGGGATTTACCTGGGGGACAGTTTGTGGGCTGGGGAGGGCTTTCTCCTCATCAGCCAAGGCTGCAGTGGGCACACAAGAAGTGTTGGAAAGGTCTCGTTGGTGCATGGATTTTTCCTGTTGTGCTTTTTTGATGCTCTGCTAATGGTGCTCATGGAAGGACAAGTGAAGCCGCTGTTTCCCCCATTTTCTGTGTGTTTTTGTCTGCACAGCTCTTTGCTGGTCTCAGTCTGGATCCTGCCCTTTTCCCAGAGCCCAGCCATTTTAGGCCAAACATGTAGGGCCAAACTGCACCCAGAAACACCCAGCATCACCTCAAATGATGGTGTCATCCCTGAGCATCTGTGGTCACCAAAACTGTCAATCCAAAATTTCATATTAAAATATGAAATTGCATTGCACTACCTTAGCGAATATTGTGCAATTTCCCCTCTTCTTACAAAAAAGAAGCCACCACAGATCTTGCTTCTCTCTTTGGTTTTGGCCCTGGAGAGCTGACTCCATCCTACATCATTCTGCTGGACCACTTGCAAGCCCATCCTTCCCCAGAGCCATCTGTTTAATGCTGAATTAATTTACATTTCTTTTAAGTGTTTGTGTTTGCTCCAGCAGACAGGCTATGAGTTATTGCCTGATCTGCTCTTCTGTTCAGGAGGTTACAAGGGCCTTGTTAAAGAGAGCAGAATATGCAAAATGAAAGGTAACCTAGCTGTTGAGCAATACTGGTTTAGAAACACCAGACAGCAAGAAAAGAGCTCTTACATCACTGCCTGCAGAGCTTTTTGCCCTGAGTTCGGTGTTTACATAAAATTATCATCAAGCCATGAATTTAACTGAAAACTGACAGTCTGAATGACTGACTCCCCAGCAGCCAGCACATGAAATAAATCCCATTCAGGTGAGCAACAGCTGAAAGTGGGTTTTATCCAGACTGATTGATGAGGCGGTACCAACATCAGGAGGCGTCTGCTTGAAGGATGAGGCACCTTAAAGCGGTGGCTTGGCTTTGATGGATGCCAGAGATCAGATCCTGAGAAGCAGAGCAGGTCAGGTGGGATCTGAGCAAGGAGACACTTGATGCTGCTGGAGATGCACTGCAAGAAGAGCTGGGAGCCAGCAGCTCTCAATTCCAAGGGGCTGGAATTGGGATTGGGGCTGAGGCTGGGGATTAGACCAGAAGTGTTTTCTGCTGCCTTTGATACATCAGGTGGGGAGTGTACCCAAGAGGACCATTTAGGATGGGTTCTGCCAAGGTTTGCTCTGAGCAGCTTCACCAGAGGTTAAATCAGATGCACAGAGCATCAGGGGGACTGGAGTCATTTTGGCACTGGGTGCAGTGGTTCTTGCAGCAGCAAGTGCAGCTTCCAGTGCCTGAGAGATGCTGTGAAGGCACTGGGGCAGTGAAGGCAAACCAGCGCTGTGCTGGTGTTTGGCCAGAAGAGACAACATTGATTATGAGTCTCTTTTCCCACTGAGTGGTTGCTTTCCACCAGATAAAACCAGATTTAGCATCCTTGGAACCCCTGGGCTATTGGGCTGCTGTCCTGTCAGCCTGGCCAAGCCTGTGCCAGGTCTGCCCCTTCTCTGATGCCCACGACAAGTCCCCAGGTGTCACCTCCTTGCCCTCTGTACCTGCTTTGTTCCCCTTTGCCCACATCTCTGGGGACCTGCAATGAGCTTGTGAACCAGGGAGCTGCTCTCTCCCTCTTTTTTTCTTTTTTTTTTTTTTTCCTTTCTCTTTTATATTCCTCTTTTAGCTTTATCAGGCAGTCTAATAAAATATATTGTCTCTCCCTATAAACCTTGCCTCTAGAGACTTAACCGCACTGAGGTTGCTATAACAACAACCGAGCTCTTTGCCAGCAAGAAATGAAGGAAAAAGGTACAGAGAAAGCCAAGGGAGAGTTCAGCAGAGAGACCTCCCTGCACTGTGTCCCATTATCCCTGCCAGGGGCAGGAGGAGGCAGAAGAACACGAAGGAGAAGCAGCATTTCTGGGGGAAGGAGGCCTTCGAGTCCCAAATCTGCTCGGGGTGTGCTGCAGGACGCTCCCCACGGAGCACACAGAGCACATCTCCCCAGGGAACGTTTGCACAGAAACACTCTGGCTGTGGCACTGCTGCTCCCCAGCCACTGGGCTGCTCCCAGGACTCGTTCACAGAGCAAAATTCCCATCCCAGCCAGGGAGGAGGTACCTGTCAAGGGCTCTGATGGGCAAACCAGGCACTTCCAGAGGATAAATGGATGTCACATCCTCCTGTGACTGCAGCTGGCCAGGAAAGGTTTCCCCTGTCCCTGAGCACAGATGTTTAAGCAGCAGGAGAGGGGCTGCCCTGGTTCCTTGGGCTGAAAAGAGCCAAGGAGGGCTCAGGTGAGGGAGAGGAGGTGGGAACTGCTGGCAATGTCATGCAAATGCTTGTAGAGGATGTTTGTCCTAGGAAGTAGTAGCTTAAAAGCAGGGAAAAAATGGTAGGAGGGCTTATCTGGAGTAGCTATGGATACCTACAGGCAAGGACACTCTTCTCCATCCTTTTCTGTTCTTTTCAGCTGATTGTAAATGCCACAGAGAAGCTCTTCTAACTCCATCAGACAGGGGTTTTTTTTCAAACAAAATCTTAATTTTTCCCTCCCAAATTATGGATTAGGGGCTCTGAATTGTTAAACATCTGAGGATTGCCAAGAATAGAGAGTTTGTTAAGCACCCTGAGAGCTGGGCATTAAAGAAAGTTAAATTATTGTTCTCAGATCCACTGCAGGGATGAATATTTATGGCTCAATCTAATTTTCCAGAGTCTCATCATTTCTTATGTCAACTGTATTTTATAGAAATGTCCACAGGGAAGGAATTGACTTTTGTCCTGGGCCCAAACCAAACAAGCTCAAGCAGTGATTATTTGGGTTTTGAAACAGTGGGATAATTTAATCTCAACATCTATCGATCTCCTTCTGCACTGGAATCCTATGGTTAAACATCTGCAAGGCAGTTAATAGCCTAGAGTACAAATTCATTACAGACTTATCAATAGGTACTGAGTTTTAGACTGAGAAAAAAAATGGTTTATAATCTGCTTACTTTGGAGTGAAAAAAAAAAAGAGATTCAACTTCACACAGCTAAAGGTACATCTAAGGCCATGAGGGAACTGCTCCCTGTTGTTGGCAAGGTTTGAAAGGCAGATCCATACCAAGCCACACGGTTCCCAGTTTGGGACAGACGTGGGTGAATCTTTCAGGAAAATAGTAGGCATTTCCCCCCAAAATCAGATTTTGAAATAATAATTTTAAAAAATAGTTAAAACTTGGGGAAAACAGTGGCAAAGTCTGGTGATGCTGAGCCTGACCCCTTCCCTGACCCTCAGCTGGGGATGAGTTTCATGGGTCCTTCCCTGGCTGTGCTCCCTCCTGGAAGCAGCTGCCTTGGATGGTGAGCAAAGGGATTCCCCTATCAGTTAATTAATTGGTGCAATCTGTTAATGAGGTTTATAATGTACTTTGTGGGCCATCTGGACAAGAGATGATTTCGAGGATGGCTGCAACATGTCCCTGTTTTATTAACTGTAATGGTTGAATATGGGCTAATTAGGGGGGACACACCAACCAGTTAGAAAGGCTGGGGCTCTCACTGATGGATTTATCATCGATGAGTAGGAACTGCAGCTAACAGGGGAATCTATGCCCTTCTCAGCAGGATGGGGGGAATTAATCCATGCTGAGCAGCGTGGCAGGCCAGACCCTGTGGTGGGCCAAAGGCAAAGCTTCAGGCACAGCAAATGCTTCACAATCCTCCCCCTCTGCAGCTTCTCAGGATCCCCCTGCCAACATCTGCCCCACACTTCACTGCTGTGGTTGGAAACCTAAAGGCAGAGGGTTGTCAGTTGTTTTGAGCATTGCAATGCAGTAATACAATAATCACCAGGTGCCTGGGATATTATTCAAATGTACAAAACAAATATTACAGAGAGGGGGTGTAAAAAGAAAACAAACCAAGAAGAAATAGACCCAGGCAAACCCAGAGAAATGTGTTCTCTCTGGCCCCTGCCCTTGTCTCAGCCCCCAAATAAAGTGATGTTCACCTCATCCCCGTTTGTGAGAGCTCATTTCCCTTGCAAGGAAATAAAAAGTGCTCGGCTCTAACATATGCAGCAGGGAGATACGTGAGTGTCTGGAAGGGAATCAGCTCAGTCAATCATGTGCAATGTAAACCCTTTGTGAAAACACCCTGGATCCACTTTGCAAAATGACTCCAATAAATGACAAAACAATATGCGTGCACTCTTAAGGAAGTAAGAGATTAAACAAAGACCTAGAGCTTATAATCATTGCTGCTTTGGGGCAGGAATAATTTACAGTAAAAGACTGATGTGTTGTTTAGCAGTTTTGCAAGTTTTCCCATTTCCCTTTCCCAGCCAATGCTTCAAATTTGTTTGTAACCAGAATAACTTGAAAAAAAACTGGGCCCTTTTTACGTACATCCTCTTCCACTTACCAGTGCATAGATCTGCATCCATAGCCCATTAGAGCAGAAATGGCTGCAGAATGATGACCACCAGAACTAACAACTATTTATGATAATTGTTATCCAAAAACCTCTGAGCTGAGCAGTCTCCACCAGAAGACACCCCTACTTAGGAATTAGATTTAAAAATTGTTTGGATTGGATTTTTAATGTCAATATGCTCCCCTGAAGAGGAAAAGACTCAGCAGCCTGTTGTGAGATTGGGTGTGGGAGCTGGTATTTGTCAGCAATAGGAACATTGACTGACCTGACCCATGATCCTGAAGCCTTTGGATCTGTGAGATTCCTGCCTCTGGGGGCTCATTCCCTCCAGGAACATCAGCTGTGTGATAAACCAGCACCTGCAAGGACTCCAGCAAACACAAGCCTCTCTGCACCCCTCAGGCTCTGCCTTTGCCTGTCCTCACTCACCCGCTGTTCCCAGTCTCCACCTCACAGACTTTTGTTCAGCCCATGAATGACGAGCTGCAAATACAAGTGGCCTTACACCACAGCTCTAAAGCCTGTTTTGATACCTCTGATTCTCACCAGGCTCCCTCTTAAAGCAATAGGGATGCTTAACAGGGGGCTTGATAATTCTTCGAGGGGCTGAGCAATTTGGAATGAGCACCCCTCCCCGTGAAAGCAGCACTTCCAGCTCACCACTGCCTATTCCCACTGTGCTGAGGATGAATGGTGTTTTATTTACAGGCAAGGCACAAAGCTGAAGGCCCAGGATGAAAGCTGCCAGCTCCAGAGACAGAAATAATATCTGTGATTGACCTAAATGTCCAAGGCAACCGCTGGCAGCCTAAACACAGCACAGGAGCGGAGCCTTTAACGAGTAAACGGAAGAAAATTTATACCCAAGGCTGCAAGAGGAGTCCTTGGGAAATAAATCCCCTCAGCCTTTCAGCAGCAATTGCTGGAGGTAGATGGCCAGATCTCACCCTGCTGTTACAGCGACCTCCCCGAGCATGGCAGAGCTTCTAGACCAAAGCCTCTGACCTGACAATTTGCAAACACCAGAAGAGATCCTGAACTGGCATTTTAGTTCTTAAATTTTGCATGGGCCAGCGTGTGCTCAGAAATATCCTGAGACACAGCACTGGGGGGCTGTGACCCTGCAGGGTGGCCCCAGCAGCTGGGCACAGCACAGTGGAGAGCTGCCATCAGCCAGGGGAGTCCTAAGCTCAGCAAAAACTCTCTGGTGAGTGACAGGGGATGCCCGAGCATTTGATGCCTCAGAAACTTCATGCATCAAAGTGAGAGCCAAACACTGCTGGAAGAATCCTCCTGGAGGCAATTTAGCCCAGAGCAATGCAGATCTGGGGATGTCAGGGACTTTCTCGACTCACAGAACAACCCTGGAGGTCATTTATTTCCCATATCCCATCCTCACCCCTAGAATCCTTCCCCAATGTTTGACAAAAAGCAGCCCACCCCCTGACACCCCTAAGCAGAGCAGCCAGAGAGCTTTGCTGCAGTTGTGAGGTGGAAAATACCCTGGGGCTGAACAGGGACCGTCAGACTAAAATAAAACCTTGGCTAAGACCTGATGCAGCATCCTGGGCACGGAGAGCAGTAGGAAACATAAATCCTCCTCAGAGCAGAGGGAAACGTGGCAGTTCTCATTGTCTGTGCTACCAGATGGAGCTGGTAGGTGTCACTAGCAATCAGTACAACCGAAAAAAGAAGAGCAGGAATGTTCCGTTCAGATTTCCCTGTCAAGCCTTCACTGCTGGGTCGGGGCGTGCATTTTTGGCACAGCACAATACTGGGGAAAACACAGATACTGCACCAGCCAGGTTGGCCTCATGATTCAGCGATGGCCAGAGTGCTGTGGTGTCTTTTGTCCCCGAGGGAAGTTACTGCCCACAAAAGATGTTTGCTGGTCGTTGAGAGCACAGTTAAAAGTAAAGGACAGCGGGAATGGGTTCTGGTCACCAGCATTAGCCCAGGATAAGCAGATGTAAGAGTTGCCTTGCAAATTTTGCAGCAAAATGTGAGCATCTGCTGACAGAGTAGTTGAGACAGAAACTCTTTAATCCAGCCCAGCCTGAGCTCAGAGGAGTTGGCCCATGGCCTGACAGTCACTTCCAGCTGGTCCTAGTCCACCCCACATGGCCATGAAGAGGGTCCTGCCTCCACTGTCATAGCTGACCTCTTCTTCCTATCAGTACCAGAAATCTGATCTGGCTGGAAAGTCTCATCTGATCTCCTTTTCTCCTCCAAAAATGATAATTTCCTGCTGGATCCATTCATAGTATCCCAGAATCACAGATTACTCTGAGTCGGAAGGGTCCCAGAAGGATAATTGAGTTCAACCCTTAAATGAAGGCAGCTCCCTGCTCTGCCCCATAATTACTACTGCCAGCGATGAGCAGGGGCAGGAACAGGGGTGCAGCCATGGGAATCCTTCCCACATCAGCACAGGCTTCTTCCCACCTCAGTGCAGGCCTCACTGCTGGCAGCAGCATTGTCTTTCTCAGCCCCCTGCTAAAAACTGATGGGATAATGCAGTTCCTGGCTGGGCAGAGGAATGCTAGAGCTGGGGCAAGGGTGCATGGGTGGCTTTCCTGCTGTCCCTTGCCATGGACATCTACTGAGGAAAACCCCAGCCCTGGGCACCACAGCATCCATCTGGTGTTTCTTATTCCCATTTTTTTTTCCCCTATGCCATCTCACAAGCTTGGACTTCTGGAGCCTGTGCTCTGAGCCGTGGTTATTGCACAGAACTTCCCCCTCAACAGCTCTGACAAGTAATAGAATTATCCTCCTTCCCCAGCTCATCGGCCGGGAGCTCTCCGGCTTTAATGCAGCGATAAATTTCTGCTCCATGGAAGGAGAAGGGCAAGAAAGGGGGAGACGGAGCAGTGTAGCCACAAACAGGGAGCTGATAAATGCTAATGAATTTATAGGGATTACAGCAATCCTTCAGCCAAAGCCAGGGACCCACATAGCTACACAGACCCGTGTGATCTGCCGGCAAGAAATCACTCAAAACACAGGCAATTCACCCTTTTGCTCTAATTAATTATGGCTGGGAGCAACAACAAGAAGACGGGGTAAATATTTCTCTTGGCTGCAGGGGGAAAGACATGCTCTGACCCCAATGTGCGGCGACCCCAACGTGCTATGACCCCAAGACGCTGTCACCCCAATACGCTGTCACCCCAATATGGTGTCACCCCAATACGCTGTGACCTCCCCCACCAGCTTGAAACCTGGGGAGCGTTTTGCCCAGGCCAGGCTGAGCCCTGTATCCCGAGCTCCCCAGGGATGGTGCTGGGGTGCAGCAGGGGCTGGGAGAGAAGGTGCTGGTGGCAGAAGGCTCCCAGTTATGATGGTCAGACCTAGGGATTAAGCTTATGGGATGCAGCGGGTCCTGCTCCGCAGACAACAGGATTTTGCTTTCGAGAGGATGCGGGCAAGAGGCTGCGGCTTTGCATGGATTTGGGCAGCAGATGGAGCTCGCTCCGCTGGGATGAGCAGCTCCTCGCATTTCCCGGCCTGGAGCTGGGATTTGCCTGCTCTGAGGTTGTGGGTGACGAGCTGAGGGCTGCCAGCTCACCCACAGCAGTGCCAGGTGAGCATCACCTGCTGCATCAATTTGGGTAAATCCCGACCACCTCCATTGTCACCATGTTTCCTGCGATGTGGTTGTGCTGCCTACTAAGAGCAGAGAATCCCTGCCCCACTAAGCAAGACCTCAAGGAGATTTGGCTACCAAAATACCTGGCCCAAATGGCAAGCTTGAGCTCAGCAGGTTGAAAGCCAAGCTGCAAATGGTCCCACTGAAGTGTCCCACCTGACAGAGGCACTCTGGTGCTCTGGCCACCCCTTGAGGACAGGAAAGCTGTGGCCATCTGTGATAGATGTGGCAGTGCTGGAGGAGCCCTGGCCTTCTCCTTTGGCCGTGATCTCACTTTACCAGCTCTGAGGTTTTGAATCTAATAACTTCTTTGTGTGTCAGGTCCCCATAAAACGCCTTGAGGTTAAAGGGCAAGTTAATCAGTGATTTTGTCTTTCCATATATCGAAAGGCTTCTTTTTTTCTTTTTATTTTCACACATTTGCATTAACCTCAAAGCTCAAGAAGCATAAACTTTTTTTCTTTCTTCTTCTCTTCAGCTGTGCTGTTTTTTTCTGGGATCGAATTAATTTTCTTCCAAGCAGTTTGGATGGTGCTCTGCTGTGGGTTTGTGACCAGAACTGTGGTGATCAGGGGATGTTGTGGCTATTGCTGAGCGGGGCTTACACAGAGACAAGGGCTTTCCTGCTTGTCCCACCTCCTTGTGAGGAGGCTGGGGGTGCACGAGGGGTTGGGAGGCACCACAGCCAGGACAGCAGTGACCACAGAGGTAACCCAGACCACATGATGTTGTGCTCAGCAATAAAAGGAGTGTGAAGAAGGAGGAAAGAGGGATGTTTGGAGTGATGGTGTTTGTCTTTCCAAGTCACCTTTACACACAACAGAGCCCAGCTGATTTGGGGATGTCTCAGCACCCACTGGCCCATGGGAAGCAGCAAATTAATTCCTTACTTTGCTTTACCTGTGCACACAGCTTTTGCTGTTAAACTGTCTTTATCTCAACCCATGAGTTTCCTCACTTTTACCCTCCCAATTCTCTCTCCCCTATCCCACTGAGGGGTGGTGAGCAAGCAGCTGTGTGGGGCTGAGCTGCCCACTGGGGTTAACCCACATTATCTCACGTTCTTTCGAAAAAAACAACCTCCATTCACATGATTTTCAGTGTTCCTGAGCACATAGTTGAGTTTCTCCCACCCCTACCCACCCACAAACACCTGCATCCAGAATTCCAGGGGAGCTGTTCCTGAGAGCTGCGCTCCTCGGAGCTCAGGCATGGTTTGGTGGCAGTCCCTGGAAGACGCGGTAGATGGCACTCCGGATATGGTGTTCCTGCCTTAAAAACTTCACTCCCGAAGTTAAACTAAAATTAAAAACCTGGAAAAGTTCAGGAGAGCTTTAAGCCTCTTAATTTAAATACAGATGCTGAACGTCTGGAAGAAATTCCTGACACTGGAAGCTGCTTTTCCCACCTTGTTCAATAAGAAAGGTGCCATCCCCGAGTTATCAGCACAGGTTGAGTGTGGGATCCCTGAAGCAGCAGGTAACCAAACAGAGAGATTTGGGGGGAGGCAGGTGGAGAAAAGGGCACGGCTGATTTCATTATCACTAATAATAATGAATCCTTCTCTCAAAAATTTCTCATGGCGGACAGGACCTGATATAAAGCTGGGTGGAGAAATGGCACTGGATGTGGGTGCTTTTCTGTGGGTTTCAGTGGTGGCTTGGCTTTGGAGGGGTGCCACATCCCTGACCCATTTTCTTGGCTGGATGCAGGGGATCTTCTGAACACCTCAGTCCCACATGGCCACTGAGGCTCTGCTCTGTCCCCCCATGGAAATGCAGGAGGAGGCACTGCTGGTGATAGAAGTTTGACAAAAAATAGGCAAATTATGTCTAACTAATTCTTAACTCCTGCTGAGCAGCTGGGTGGATCATACGAGTGTACAAAGTCATCTCAGGTACTGAAACAGCAGGACAGAGTTATTCACTTGAGCCAGGGTGTGGCTGTTGACCCCAGCAAGAAACTGTTCCCCAACAGGAAATTGCAAGTGCTCCTCCAGGTATCCTAACTTTTACTTAACTTCCACTTTCTTTTTCTCAGGAAGTGCAGCAATCTTTGTGTGTGTCCTACAATGTAGGTCAAAAGACTCCGTGTTTTTTGGGATACAAGACTCTGTATTTTTGGGACACAAGAGTTAAAACTACTTATAGATACTCCTTAAAATGTGATACTTGGGGATTTTAAAAAGCAAATAATATGTTTTTAAATAAAACAAAAGGTAACTATATTTTTTAGTCTGTTACTAAATTCTTTCAGGGGAAAAAACCAGAGAAAAATACTGCTATCCTTGTAGCATATTGACTTTTTTCTCTACATTTATTTAGCTTTTCTCTTGTTTGGTGTAACTATAAAATGATAAATACATCAGGCAAAAGGCATAAAATCATCTGATACTAAACTAAAGTCCTCTGAAGGTGAATTTTTACCAGGCAAAGTCCTCCAGGGAAAAGTCTCTTTGACTGTTAAGGCTCTCACTTGTTCCTCACTCAGGCTGTATTTGGGGATCGTTTTCAGCAATGTCTGGTCTGAGATAGCTTTGAGGTTAGAGGCACCCAAATCCCGCAGAAAGCCATGAGAGAAAACCCATGGGGGTAGTTTCTTTGTGGATAAGCAATATCCTGTTTGGGGCGGCCTTCCTTGGGCACCAGAAGAAGAGGAAAGATGATGAGAAACCACAGGACTTGCATGCTGACACCTTTCCTAGCATTGGTGTCTTCAACGCCTCAGCCAGCTGAGATCTTCATGCGCGTGGTTTTCAGGGAGTCATCCAGCAGAACATTCACTGATGCCTTTGTGGGATACACCAAGAAAAAACCCCACATTCCTGCATCTCCATCCGAAACGTGAGCAGCAAAGTCACAGGGAGAACACGGCAGCAACCACGCTGCAAATGTTGTGTACAACCTCCAGCTCTGTGCGTGCCTTAGCAGGTCTGAGGGAGGCTGGGTTAGAAATGTCTGCTCCTCACACCTCTCTGTGCATGTCAGCAGCAAAGGCAAGAACAGGACATTTTATATTCTGCAGGTTATGTCCTATTTCAGCGAGCCAGGTGTGAGAAACCTGATATTAAGTAAGCTGGGGGACTTGTGTTTCTTTCCTAATGGTATTCTGGCTGTCATTAATCCTTCACTGAGATGTGTGTTCCCAGAAGAAGGCATGTGCAGTCGGCAAGGCTGATGTGCTGGGTTCTGGATGAGCTGTGTTCAGTTGCCATGGTGTGGAAGGCCCTGCTGGGTTAATTCACTCTGCAGAGCCAGAGCAAGGAGCCATCCCCAGCTCAGAGGTTGGATGGGGAAGGCAGCATTCCCTCATCCTTTGTCTGGGGGATGGAGGCACAGGCAGATAAAGTGACTGGCCAAAAATGCTGTGCTGCAGTGGGCTCTTCAGTAGCACTACGTGGAGATGTCCCACTGTCTGATTCATTTCTGACAGGCAGGTTTTAGAAAATGAAGATCCCCAGAAGGAAGAAGTGAATATGATTGGGTTTTTTCCCCCTACTGGGCAAAACTCACAGTGAAATTCTTCCTGTAGCGTCGTCAGGACAAGAAGAGCCAGTCAATGTGTGATGAGGGATGGGACCATGGCTCAATCCTGACCTCATGCTGTATCCCACTGTCCCAGGAGGACCCAGGCAGGATTTGGCACCCATGCATGGCCTGCCACAAACCCACCAGGTCCCTTTGTGTCCCTGCACAGCGCCCTATGACTGTGTCCCTCTCCTGCCACATGACCCAGCCTCGTCTCTGGAGAGCAGTTCAGCTCTTCACGCTGGAGTGAAGGGTGCTGGTGGAAACCCAGAGGGAAGAGGGGCGTCCTGCCTCTCCCAGCAGTCACTCAGGTGGCCTCCTCCAGGCTGCATCCATGTAGGATCCCAAATGTCACGCTTGGCCCTGGCGGTGAGCCTGCTGCCATAGGCAAGGTCAGAGGGGAGGCAGGTAGCTTTTGACCTTCACTCCTATTTTCTTTCTGAGCCTTGATTTACTGACAAAATGCTGTGGTTGTTTTTGGAGGAAAAAGGGTCATTTTGCTGAAGACAAATCTGTCCACAGGGATGCAAGCTCTCCAAGACCAGCCTAGCTGGAAAAGAGGGCTCCCACCTGAGTGGGAGGAGGGGAATAACTGGGTTGGGATCTACCTGGGAGCACGGGGCACTTTGTCAGGTGACAGCAAGAGCTGGAGATGGTCCTGGGTGCTGCTCAGGACATGTCTCTGCTTTTTTCCCCTGTATAAAACTGCGAAGTCTTGGGGAACGCAGATATCATTCAAAGCACATAAAGATTTGCAGTGGCAGAAATCTGCTTCACATCCCTTTTATACACATCAGCCTTCTCACAGGGGTTGTTAAGACCTCCCAAAAGCTTCTGTACAGCACAGCAGCTGCTGAAAAAGCGCTGATATCCAGGAGGGTGACATTTGCACTGAGATGTGCTTACCTCTTCATCGTGTACCAGAGCAGAGAATAACTAAATCAAACCCACAGCAAAATTGCCAGTCCCAGGTACACCGTGATCAAGGGGAATTCAGGGGCTTGCTGCACTTCAAGTAAGACAACAAACCTGCATATCCCACATAAAGGTCCTGAATACCAACACAATAATTTGCTGAAATTCTCCTCCAGCACTCTCGTGTTTCAGCCACCGCATGAGCAAATATTTAATAAGTCTGGTGGAAAAAAAAAAAAAAGACAAGAAAAATTAATAGGATTTAAAAAACATCTTTTAAGTACTTAAAGAGCAGCTTACAATCAATTAAAGACCTCATAAACACGAGAACATAAACAACATCAAAAATATTCTGCATATTATAAAATGATTTGCCATAGAGTGGCTTGCGTGAAGAGATTAGATATGCTTTGCAGCATAAAACATTATTCTGTAAAGGCATTATGTTTCAGCAAATACACCACGCTAATTGTATTAGAGGAAGTCCAGGTGAAGCATAATTCCTGGATTAAAAAATTGAAGGCCCAGGTTGAACAATATGTGTTGGTCAGGCTGCTTGAAATTTGCTGGCAGGTCTGAAATGGTATTTTTTTTTTTACATTGATTGAATTACTGATATTTTTTGGTAGTCTCTAAGATTTGTTTTTTAAGGGTACTAAAATTTTAAGCCAATATAATGGAATATATTATGAATATGAAATCAGAAAAAATATATTTTGTTCTTATTTCAGCTATTTAAACAATCCTACTAATTATAGAGTTAGAAACAATTCCTAACATTGCTGTTATTCTAAAAGCATTTTCCCGCTGGCAAACTCTTTTAATCTACTAAATTATTTCTCAGACCTGAAAATAATTAACACTTTCTACAGCGGACTTATGTGGAATACAAACACTACAACCACCCAGAACACATTTTTGGCCAACAATGGATGTGATCCACAGCTCAATCCTGGGGCCAGGCAATGCATTGTCGGTGTCAGTGAATTTTTCAAGCAGTGGTGTGTGGCATTTCACACGTGTGTGCAGAGCAGGTGTTTGCATGTGCTGGCACTCACCCTTAGTGCTTTTAGATGAGCCAGCCTTAGCAAAATGCTTTTTAAATAAAAACTCATCTTCATCTGCCCACCTATGGCCAAACTTGGTCTCAAACTTTCTCAGATGAAAAAGGAATAAAAATCTACAGGCTGAAATAATTTATTTTTGTTAAGTTATGAACACTGACTGCAGGAGCTGTGGGATGCAAAGAAGAAATTCATTAGGGCACCCTCACCCCTGTTTTTTGACAGGGGGCACAAGCACAAAGATGACTTCTCCCTGCAAAAAATTCCCAGACTTTGTCTTGCCAGAACTATCCTGAGTTGGTTTTGTATGACAGGAACCCACAATAAATAAAAAAAGAGATCAAACACAAGAAAGGGAAGAAAAATGGCAGTCACCCTGGGAGGAAGCTTCCTAGCGTATGATAAATTGGAAAATGGACATACAGAACATGCTGACATACATTTTTAATGGCCCAATTGCTCAATTAATTCTTTCCCTTTTCCCTTTTTAATGTGAAAATCGTCATAATTCCTCCCAGATTAGTATAGATACAGGCCGACAGTCTCTCCTGCTCAAGGTATTTGCAGGACATAATTCATTCATAAAGCCGTAATGCACTCATCTATCATCCGAAATATTTCTTTTTTTTTCCTTTCTTTTTTTTTTTTTTTCCTTTTCCTTTCCCTCTCTCCCATTTGTGCTTGGGGCTCTCGCTGAGTCTCTGGGCACTGATGTATTAGCTGGCATATGCAAGCTATGAATTATCAACTGAAAGGAGTCAATTATCCACTCTAAAAATGAGTGTCTGGGCACCAATAGCCTGAGGGGCCTTTTTTGTATTTACGAAATGATTTCATGGCAAGTAGAGGTGTGTGTGGAAGGGGGATTGAGGGCGGGGGGGAGAAAGGAAAGGCTTTTTTTTTTCTCCTTTCCTTTTTTTTCCTTGTGTCCACCCCGAGAAAAAAAAAATTAAAATGAAATAAAAAGAACATTTTGAACTTTTAATGCAGTAATCCATTTTTATAGACTGTGACTTTTAGGAGTGATTTCAGCTGGCTGGAAAGGAGCCTCGCCTGGTGGCCATGTTGCCTGGGCTTCTCCTCCTCTATCTGGTCTCAGCCAAGCCTTCAATCAAACCCGGAGCCCTGGCTGACTTCAGCTGCTAATAGACTGGATGGGAAATGGGATATTGGATAGTTTCTTGGTCCCCAGTCTCTGGCCGTGTGCCTTGTCATCTCCGCAGACATTGATTTCTGCCTCTCTCCCCTCCCACCCCCTGCCCTGCTCAGGGGCTGCGGCCCACCAAGAGGTAACCGCACATCAGCAAACCCTGTGCTGAGTTATGCTTAGGGAAATGAGGTCATTAGATGGAATTACAGCGGGTTTTGATAGCTCGGTAATAGGTTTTAATGATGGAATTTAACATAGGACCCCCACTAGGGACAAGGCTGATATACATCCAGACAGGTCACTTAATAAACCTCCACTCAGCACTTGAGTTGAGGAATTTAGGAGGCTCTGAAAACACAGCCCTTCTTAAGCAAGCCAATACATCACTGGCAAGTAGTCTCTTTGGAAGGCTTTTTATTATTATTTTTGAGGGGTTTGATTGGCTTAAAACATGATGTTCCTTTAAATATGCACATTTATTTCGCCAGACGCATTTTTGGGGAGGATTCTTTCAGGCAGCAGATGTTTTCCTTAGATGTGAACAGACTGTTGTGCTCTTGGATGCTAAAGAGCCCATCTGATGGCACGGTAAATTGTTTGGAAATTTGAAGAGCTTAGCTGGCCTTTTATGTATTTGTTACTGACAGGTAAATTGCAGGTTAAGTGCAAAAGCAGCATTAGCTGAGGAGTCCTGGCTTCCACAAATCTACCTTGGCCTCTAATCTGAATACAAAAGGAAGGAAGGAATTAAATTTGACCCCTCGAATATGCTGTTTGCTCAATCCTAGACTTACTTAGTAAGCTCCTTTAAGGTGCTTTCTGTTTGTTCTGGCCTCATCTCAAGCAGGTACAAGAATGCCCACAAAAGAGGACACTTTACAGGTAGCAGAGTGGATCAAAGGCAGAGCCACTGCTTTGTGTGTCCCAACAATGCCGAAGGAGCAGGCCTGAGGCTCTCCTGAAGGGTAGTTCATTCAATTTGCTCTCCAAAGGCTGTAATGCCACAGTGGCTGCTGCAGGTCCCGTGAGAGCCACCAAACCTCATGGAATCACAGCATGGTTTGTGCTGGAAGGGACATCAAACATCACCTTGTTCCAAGCCCCCTTCCATGGGCAGGGACACCTTCCACCAATCCAGGCTGCTCAAAGCCCTGCCCAACCTGGCCTTGAACGCTTCCAGGGATGAGGCATCCACAACTTCTCTGGGCAACCTGTGCCATGGCCTCACCACCCTCACAGCCAAGAATTTCTTCCTAACCAAAGGGAGCATAGGATGCAGCTGTTGAGCCGTCGTGATGATGCACTTATGGATCAATTTTTCCTTGCTTGTTTTTGAGCTTGAGCTGCAAACCCCTGGTCAGCAGCAAAGTCCTCCACACACTGCAAAGGGGGGTGGTCCCTTAATAGGAGAGCTGAGAAGAAAGGGTTTGGTAACTGGGGACAGTCTGCTGGGATAACAAAGATGGAGGTTTTATTGACTGCTCCACAGGCACCTTTGTCTGTTCCGGATTGCTCTCCTGAGGAATACCTTTGGAAAGCAACAAGGTGAGCTCCCTATATGGTCTTCATAGTTTATGGAAAATGAGAGAGGCTGTTCCAGAAGGTACTCCAGAGCCAAAGTAAATATCTATGCATCAATGTCAATGAGAAATGTGTCCTTCATGGTGTTTGATGTCCAATTTAAACTAATTCCAAGGCTTCCTTAACAACCAAGGAGGAGGGTTTGATGAAAACTGTGATGAACTGATCCAAACTCACCTTGAAGAGTGTCCACACTTCACCAGTGGAAAACTGGTTTATGGTTAGCTGCCAATGGGTCCCACCACCCAGAACCATACTCTCCTTGACTACTTGCCTAGCAGAGCCTTACTTAATGTCTAAGTTACAAGCAGGTCAAGCACTCAAATATTTCCTGGGGGCACCAGCCTGGAGAGCCCAGGCCAAGAAGCTGTGGTGGTTCCCCTCAGAATGTTGAGGGTTAGTGTAGAGGAGGTGCAGATCCCTAAACAATTCCTCAGAAGAGAGGTTGCCCAGCTCTCCTCATGGGCAGTCAAGGATCCAGGAGCAGGAGACCAGGACCATCCTCACTGCTCTTCTTCAGCCTCCAGTAATCCCAACCACAAGAGGATGACGAGTGCTTTCACAGGTATTTGAATTAACCAAATTTGGTTTTGTCTTTCTTGTTGTTACCACCTGCTAGCAGCTCTCCCCCCCAGCCCGCTTTTCTCGAACAGAGGTGCCATAAGTGATTTGCCAGCTCAGATGATATTTGCTCCAAGTGTGAACTATGTGGGCTGTGGAAAGCTGTCTGTTTAATTTTGAAATCCCTGATGAAACTTAGAAACAAGGCCTGGAACAAAGAAGAAACTGCCACTTTTTGGCAAGAGTGTGCTGATTTACAAAGGGCATCCTTCAATTATTTAAGGAGCAGTCAGCAGTGCCATAACTTTAAGTATGAATCAAGTGGCATGACTGAAAAATTTGTCACAGTGTGTTAGATCAATGGTAATTACCTCACTGACATGAGTACTGTTATTATTTTACAGGGCTGCAAACAGGATCATGGACGTGAGGAAACACAAACTGCACTGTGATCAATACTCTCTGAAATATGACTCTCCGCGGCCCAAAATGGAGTTTTCGAGCCAGGCAAACCATTATAGCCTGATTCTCTCTCCCTGCCTTTAGATGGATACCCTGAAGTAAAACACAGCAGCAATTGGTCAACTTGTTTCTGGCTTTGAACAGGCAAATAGTCACTTATTATTTTTAAGGACAACTGTGTGCAAATAAAAAGTCTGTGAGCCAAACTCTGGGTGAGAAGAGAGCTATGGAGGGGGCGTGGGGAAGGAGGGCTCTGGCTCATGCTGTGCCTCTGGTTTAAAGCCTAGGACTAATCTCCCTGCTGCAGCACACATTTGGCATCAAAGGTTTTCAGGTTCTCCCCCAACTGTGATTTCAAAGGGTCGTGAGACTCCTGATCACTTGGCATCCCAGCTGGGGCTTAAGGGGATGTGAAAGCTTTTCTGTGTTTCCTCTCTGACAGCAGCACATGACAAGAGTGTCACACACGTGTGCCGTGTCCATTGGTGCAGTCCTTGCTGCAGTGTCTGGTGGAATGTCCCTGGCCAAGCTGGGCCCCAGGTGGGACATGGGCTGACTGGCTGGCTGAAAAGAGGCAGCAGAGAGTGGAGGCAGGATCTGAAGCTATCACCTCTCCTCAACAAGGCCACTAAGGGTTGCATTTCCACCAACTGAGGACACTGTGCCTGGAATATTTATAAATGTGTACATGGCACAGCCACCTACCACAGGAAGTGTGTACAGGGCTGCCATGTACAACTCCAGGAACATGCTTGGACTCTGGAGTTTATTTGGGATCTTCTCTCCAGGCAAATTCTAGTAGCAGGGATGAACCAGCCAAGCCTGTGTGAGAACTTGCCCAGCAGATGTGAAGGAGATGAAGAGGGATAGACTAGAGACAAAATGGACACGCATCAAGGCAAGGGGATAGCTGGGTAAACCAACCTCCTCTCCAGGGAGGAGAAGGGGTTAAATGAAAGGAAGGAAGAGATTTGTTTGACCTCTGAAGAACGAGCCATTGTCTGTAACTGAGAAAGGAGCTTGCTGAGAGCTCAGCTCTGGAGGTGAGATGGGGAATACAGCTTCAGCCATAGCTGGAACACATCCCAAACACTGTGACAAGGCACTCCCAGAGAGAGGACAGAACAACCAAGACCAATGGCAGACCAGAGCTGAAGAGGTGATGTGGAAATCAAACACCTGGAGATGGCCAAGTGTCTGTGAAGCACTCTTTGTGAAGAGCTGGAGGAAGGGAAGGCCAGTGGTGAAGGTCACCAACAGACCAGGGGAATGTTGCATCTAACCCAGGGCTTTGGAGAGCAATCCTTATGATAAAACATGAGCACATGGGAGTCTGATAAACAATAAAGATGCAATGCTCCCAGCTTCAGTGCTTTTTACAAATCAAAGAGTAAACTGATGAAGGACACAAAGAGAGACTTGTTCTCGTGCTGCCCAACTCAAAGGTCATTTCTAAGAAAACAAAAAAAGAGAAAATAGAGAGGGTTATTTGGGACTACCTGAATTTCTGGCATTATTATTGTTCTTTGGATGCTGCTAGGAAATCTTGGTCTTTATAGCAGGGAGACTAGAGCATGTCCTTGGGTCATTTAGTGCTGCTTTGTCATCTTATTTTCTTGTTAAATTCCAGAGTTCCACAAGGAATCAACTGCGTACAGGAAAGTTTCATGTCATTAATGTTTTAGCCACTTTCCTCTGTGTGTTGAGATGATGAAACAGTTGAATGGCACATGATGCTAGGACACTGTCTGATGAGAAACAAAAATGCAGTAGGAAGCAGCAAAAATGAGCAGTGCCTCTTGTGAGGTGAATAGTTCAGAAGCGGCTATGTATTATTTTGGAAAGGGTCACAAATTAAGGTGTAAATTCATGTACACCTTAAGTTGTGACCTCATAAAAATGATCAATGGTTAATGGTGCAGATAACAGGATTCATAAGGGAAATTTATTGGCCACTTCTGTGAAATAAATATATTTATACCATACCAGTGGGAAATAAAAACACATCAATAAATCATATAATATCTACAACTATACTAATAGCATGAGTAGCTGTTATAACCAACATTTTTAGACCTGCAGACACCCCCTCTGGCATGATACAAATATAATACATGTTAGCAGCAAAATGTGGCTCGGTAAGAGACAGACATGTATATCCCACTTGTGAGTTATCTAGGCAGGCACCCCTCATGAATTATGATCCTTCCTCAAAATATGAGCCATAGAACAGCAAAATAGATACTCCACAACCTTATAAAATGGGCCAAAAAGCACAGTGGAAGAACAGGCTTGTAATCATAGAATCATTGAATATCTCGAGTTGGAAGGCACCCATAAGGATCATCGAGTCCAACTCCTGTCAAGTCCAACAGTTGCACTTATCTGTCCAAAGCAAGGTGAACTCTCTCCCTGCTTGCTCTAATCAGGAGCAGATCTGGGCAACAATACCCATTTCACTGCTGGATTTGTATTCTTTTGGTTTTTTTCAGCTGACTACCAACCAGGATAAAATTTAAGGCAGAATCTTGCATGCTGTCCTACAAAAACATGCCCTGGCTGTGGAGGACTCTCCTGCGGTGTCAGGGAAGAGAAGTTCATATTCCCTGGGAGTCCTCAAAACAATTTTCCCATGTTCCAAGGAGCTGCAAAGTTTGGCTGACCTTGCCTTTAGCTTTGGCAGGGTCTCCCAAAAGAGATGTTCCCATTACAGGAGCAGACCTGAGCTTTCCCTGCTGGCTGCACCCACAAGCCCTATTTGTGCTGAAGACCAGCAAGGGCAGCTTGCACAGTCATGATGCTTTCTCCAGCCACCCAGAAACAGAGACTAGACAAGAGTAAGGGAATAAAAATAGGTATTTATTTGAAGGGCCTTCAAGGTACCCCCTGGGGGAGCCAGAGGCTGCTTCCAAAAAAAATGGACCCCAAGATGGACGACAGGTCACGAGTTCTTCACACTTTTATAGGTTTGGTTCATTTGCATATCAGGGTTAATTCTCCAATTAAAGCCCCAGTTTAATGATGTAATTCCCCTCAGCTTGCCCCCCTTTAGAGTCTTTGGTTTACACATTTTGGGCCCAGAACAGCCTGGCTGTCCTTGAAGGCAAAGCCTGGAGAGGCTTTGTTATGTCTACCTGGCACAAGAGAGCAGGAATTACAGGCTACAAGAAACTTCAGAGTTACACTGTAAGCAGTACAGAATTTGAGAAATATAAAAGTTAAAACCTAAGGCATCAGTCAAACCTCCAATATAAACCCCATCCTGTGGTTTCAGGCTGCAACTTCAGTTTCTTCACGGCTTGTCTACAGAGCCTTCACAAGGTTCCCACCCTGCCTGAAAGCTCCTGAACCTCAACTCAGCCTTGTTTCATCATAGCTTGCTGGCTGGGACCTCTCAGCTGAGACGTAAAAATGTGCAATACCACGTGGCTCCCACATGGCACCTCCTAAGCAAAACTCCACTGAAATCCATGCCAAAAAAAAAAAAAAATCTTGGCTTCAGCAGACTCTGGAACAGACACATCTGGAGAGCTCAGGTGTCCGATGCCACATTGTTGTATCTCTCCCCAGCACCAATTCGCTTGGAATCAGATCAAATCAAACACTTCTTAGGGCTATCTGCGTTTTCCAGCGAGCATCAGCTTTTGCCATGGTGGCAATAAATTCATGCTGTAATGTGATGTGCAGCAATATGCTGCACTGGCAGGGTGGAGACAGGCAGAATTAAAAAAAAAACAACAGCCCCAAATATAGCCAAAATTGTTGGTTTGTGTGAATTTGGGAGGCAATTATTCAAACACCAGCATGGTTGAGTTTATGAAGTGGAAAAAAAAGTCTGTTTTCCACTAGCAGAGAATAATAAATTGTCCTTGTGGCTTTTTTGTGTATTTTCAGCTAAGCTGCCTCCTTTAAAAAAAAGTAGTTATGAATTTTCTTTCCAAATGTATTTTTCATTGTGTATTTTATCATCTCTAGTCCAATAAAATTTTCTTTAGAAACAACACATTATTGTGTCAGAAGGGGAGGAGGATAAGAATACACCAGGGAACCTTTCAAAAATGTTTAAGTATTAATTTATTTCATGATGAATTTTCCACTGTCATTTTCTTAATAGCATGCACATGAAATAATCATGTCTTAAAATGCTCCATAATTGAAGGACATTTTCATTTCCTGATTACTGAGGGAATCCTCCTTTGAACCTTTATGACTAAATGATGTAAGCACCAGGCTTTCTTTCTTTTTTTTTTTCCCCCATCTTTTAATTTATGTGTTTCTTCCCTCTGCCAGTGTGTTGAGACAGTTTCATTCAGTGATAATTTTCACACGCATGGACCTCTCCTTTCAGATGAGAACGAATCCTGGTACGTCCCTCACTGGTACGGAGCGAGGACACGGTGGGAGCTGCCTCTCTTACTGATTGTAGTTTGGTTTACAGGGGATTTTGAGGTCGTTTATAGGTAGCTTGGTAACAGGGACAGATTTAACGACTGGATTTTGGCTGATGTAGACGAAAAGTCTGCCTTGTCCTGATGGGATCTTCATGGTCATTGTGGGAACCTCCATGGAGTTGCGTACGTCAGGGTCCAGCTCAGGAGTCAGAGCCAGGTCAGAGCCTCTTTTCACAGACTATTTCATTTCTCTGTTGCCCCAGACACTGGCCCAGGTGGCTCTCAGCTAGCCCCAGCATGCTCATGGAGCCAAAGAGGGGCCACTCTGAAGTTTTGAGCTGAAAATGCTGAGCACAACCCCCTGAACCATGTCCCCCCTCCCTTCCCAGAGGCTACGGTCCAAACCCCAAATCCTGGGAACGCCTTTGTACCCACAGCTCACCCAGGCTTTGGGAAGTCGATGACCATTGTAACTTGAGGGAGGTGAAACAGAGTCCCCACTCAGCCAGGGGCAGAAGTGGAGGTGGCAGGGCTGGTGGGAGGTTTTGCAAGCCCCCAGTTCAGAGGTTTTTCCCAGCCAGACCCCTGCCCACCCCAAGGCTTGGCTCCCATCCCCATCCAGCTCCCCGCACCCTGAATCCCCCTCTCCTCTGAGAGGAGGAAAGACGCGGGGCTGGGGAGGCAGGGGAAGCGCCACTTGCCATGAAGAAAAGGAAGATTTATTAGTGTTTATCCAGAAATACCAGCTAGCCTGCTGCTGATCCAACTGAGCCCAGCAGGCTGCAGATTGGGGATTTGCACCGAGCCCGTTCCGTGCCAGGCCATCCATCACGGCCGGGCGGAGCTCGGGGTGGGCGCCCCGGGGGCTGCCAGGGGCCGGGGGTGGCGGAGGAGAGGCTGCCCCGGGCCCCGGTGCCCAGGGCTTGTGCCCCTCGAGCATCCTCAGCCGCCGCCTCTCACCCCCCTTCCCCTCGCTCCCCATCTCCAGCTGGCTCCGGCCCGCACCGCACCATCATTTTTCTCCCTTGGACTCGCTGAAGCAAGCGAGACATGTCAGTGCCTGATGAAACCCCATTTTCACTGATTAGCTCCCTTAAAAATATTTCATTTATCAGTGCCAAGATTTAAGTACTTCCCACTTGCAGGCAGCCAAGTGTGTCTTGTTGACTATGTAGCGCGGCCATTTACATAGGCAGTGACAGCGCTACAGCAGCGCTAATGTCCCCTCTCCCCCCGCTCCCCCTCCGCCTCCCCCCGCAGCATCCCCGGCCCGACACAGCTTAGACCTGTTTTATTGCAGACCTGTCCTCCTCATCTGTGGCAAGAAGAGAAAGCAAGGCGGGAGGAGAGGAGGAGGAGGTTGGGGTGGGGGGCGGGGGGTGTGGGATAAAAAGACATCGCTGATGTGTGTCTCTCTTTGCTACAGGAGTCATTTGCAAAGTCATAAATTTCAATTTCCTCCCCTGTTCTATTATTACCTGGGTCTCAAACAAGTTTTACATTCATTTATTCCCAAATAGAAATGCAATTTCCCCAGCAAATGATACCTAGCTAGAACTCCATTTGTGTTCCACCAAGAAGACTTATTTTCTTCTTCTTTATATTTTTCTCTTTATTTTTTTTTCTTTTAACACCTTCATTTGCATGTCGCCCTTTGGGATGGTCCTTCCCAATCCCATCCCCTCCCCTGAGGGCACAAAAAGGAGACAAGGCATTTCAGTCTCTGTCCCAGCATCTCACCTAAGGTTTCCAGTGTTCAGAAACTTCAAGGTCGGATTTGGGACGTATATTTCTGCATGTGAATGACAAAATAGGGTGGAATTTGGGAGAAATAAATAGAATGAAGGACAGCTGTGTGTCTCAGGGTTGCTAGCAGAGCATGTTAAATATTTTTTGAAGCTTCATCTCAGGTGGGAGGCAGCATTTACATCAGGACATCACCTAAATGTTTGTACCTAGCCCCCAAATCCAGCAAGAACAATAAAATGGAAAAAATATTTCACGCTGTGGAAATGACAAAATCCAGGGTGTTGGAAAAATTTAGCAAGAAGGGGACAAGGTGGATGGTTGTAGAAAAATCCCACAGTTTCTGGGAACTGATCCCCGCTCTGGAATAGAATGAGTTTCTCATTGATTTTTGATCCAGCTACAGTTGTTTAAGTATAGGTCAACAGAAATGCAAAATGAAATTTAAAAAGAAAAAAAACAATACCATGGTTGTGAAGGGAGAAAAGGTCTGATAGATAAAGCTCCTTCTTTTGTTTTCTTTGGGCCATGTTCTCATAGCAACCATCATGGCGCAGAGCAGAAGTCACAGAGCACTGGGAACTGGTAGTTGAAATGTTTAAAGAAAGTATTAACTGTGGGACTGATGAGCTGGACATGAACGGTAGGAACCAGAGAGGTGGAGAACCTGCTGGGAACACTGTCAGTGGGTCTCTGCTGTGAATCTCAAGCTTCTTGACAGGAACTTTTGCTGGACAGTCTCTGCCTGTCTTGTTGGAAGAAGGGAGATTGCTGTCTCCAGAATATAATCCCCATGACTCCTTTGAGACCTTGGTGTTCTGGAGGGATTATTCAAGATCTTGTTAGAGTCCACATCCCAGTCTTGAGCTCTCTTTTGCTCCCCTTTAACAGAGCAGTAAGCTCAGCAGTGCACCCTGGACAGCCACACGACCTGCGTGGGGGCTCTTACAGAGTGCAGCACCCAGCTCAAGTGATGCTCCAGACCTTCATGAAACAAGTCCCAGTGTGGCAGTTCCTAACTTCACCCTGAGGCAAAAGGTTCCTGGGCTTGATTGATACGGCACTTACATGACTTTGGAGTCACTTCACTGGTGTCAGGACATTACCCTGGAGTTATTTCAGCACAAACAAGGGCCACATCTGGCTTATTCAGAATATTCCCCGTGGATGACTGACTCGCTGAGGAAGTCTGATTTTGCTGCTAGTGCCAAGGTAGTGGTTTGGCCGTGAATTTGCCTTTGGCTCTGTCTGTGTTTCCTGCTACCCACCAGCTCAGCAAACTTAAACAAGAGCAAAACTTGTTTACTGAAGACTTTCTGAAGCAGTATTTTCCCTATTCATCCCATATTTCACACACTGCTGGAAGGAAGTACAAGAAATATCCAAGCTGAGATCCCACCACACTGACGTTTTCACTGGTTGTGCAAGACCTAAGCCACACTCAGTGCCACTGCCCATAGAAACACCACATACATATTCTCAGGAAGAGAATGAAGAAAACCAGCCATCCTTTTAACTTCCGTCTTCCAGCACTTGATTTCCCATCCCAAGATTAAGAGCCTAGAAACACTAAAGGATAAATGCCAAGGAGATTCCTTTCATTGGCTCATTGGCGTCCTGACATCTCTGCCGAAAACAGAATGCTCTGATAGAAGAGAACAGAAAATGCCCAAGCCAACACAGCAGGGGTCTGAAAACCAATATAGTCTTATGGCTTTTGGCATGTCGCAAGTGACATAGCCAGGCACGTCCCTAATACAGGATGATATTGCTCTATCTATCTGCAACAACACGTGGGGGAAACATTGCGTTCAGTGCTGAATTGGCTTCATGCTGGCTCAGCACGGAGAGGTTTATCTGTACACGGGGATCTCCACCTCAGGAGATCTCCCCGTAAATGGGCTCAGGTTATGTGAGGATTTAACTGTGGAGAAGATCTTTGGCTTCTGAGAGATGAAGCTGCCCTCGCTGCATTCATGTGGAATGTTGGTGAAGAAGGCAGAAAGAGAAGGTGAGCCTTGCAGGTAGCAGTAACACTTTTTATTACACAAATTTTAACTTTATCCGCCTGCTAAGGTGTAATTTTCTTCAGCAATATCAACTGAGCTCACAAACAGGCTGCCCTCATTCTGCAAGGCAGTCTCATTTGACATTTCTGTGATTTGTTTGAATTTTCTGAGCACAGTTGCGTGTGAAGGATTAAACAGCCTCAAAACAAGGCTGGAACAGGGAATAAACAGGCAGGACAAGTGAATACTGGATGTGCTTCTCTGTCTCTGCCTGCAGAACACCAGTCCAAAACAGTCCTCCTGGAAAGTTCTGGAGCTAATCTTCAGGAGTGAGATTTCCACATGTAGGACATGTGGGCTGACGTCCTTCCCATCATCCCAAAAAGGGAGCAGGAGAATGGAGCCAGACTTCATCTTCTCCCCAGGTGCCAGTGACCAACCACAGGCAAAGTGCTCCAGGCAGCATAAAGAATATTGGTTTTGTGCAACAACCTGTGCTTCTCTTCTGGTGCAACTGCTTCCATCTTCTCTTTGAAGATGGCCAAACAGGAGATGTCCATTAATAAAACCCTCTTCAGCAAAGCCTTGAGCATCCTGAGCTCGTGCTCTGGCTCCTTTATTCCTCCGTGGCTCTATTGCATGCAGTACAAGGAGCCTGGCAGACACTGTCCAAACAAATACAGTGGGTGCAAAACTGGGCTAGACCAAGCTGGCCATGCATGGGCAGGCTGGATATCCCTGCCATCAGACTGATTCATTCATCTGGCAAAAAATACCAAAAAATCAACAGCAAACCCCAAACCCATCAGCCTCATCTTCACCACTGGCCCTACCTTGGACTTGAAATATTTCAGAAGGCCCAGAGCAGTGACTCTTTTTTTCCACTTGTCTCCTAACCATGCTCCAGCCTCCACTGGATGAGCACAGTGTTGCTCCACACAGGCAAAGCCACACACCTAAAAAATCTGTTAGCAACATGCAGCTGTGTGCTGGGCCAGCACACTGAGGATTTGGGGCTACCCTCAGAGACATGGGGACCAAATTCAGGGTAGGGGGGACCCCAAGGTTCAGATAGGAAAAGGCTCCATCCCTTCTGTCACTCACAGAACAAGGAGAGGGTGGTATCTTTAATGTAGTTTTGCACCTATTTGCTTGTGCGTTTGTTTTCAAACTCCCTTAGAAGTCATGATGTTTAGTGTGACACATTTATTTACTAAGCTAGTAACCACAAAAATGAGCTGTGTGGCAGCTCCATTGAGCACAATGCTAATAATTGACAGGGCAGTCCAGATGGTGAAATAGAGGTGAACAGAATGGATTTTGCCAGATATTAAACTTGACCACAGATGGAGTTGGCCATTTTTATTAGTAAGCTCTGAAGGGGAAATGCCATGCACCCACATTTACACTACTATAACACTTCTGGTTTTAGCTTCTATGAATCTTATTTTCCTTCCACAGATCTGAAAGGGCTTTATAAAGAAATTGCACCGAGGAGCAGAAACCATGTTGCTTAACTCCTAGATCAACATGCAATCTGTTGAACAACATCTCTCAAACACTTCAGCCTCGATCTTTCTTGGATCACAGGACAGTCTGAATCACAGGTAAATGCTAAGATTTTGCACTGAGAGATCATCCAGGTCCTGCAGGCTTTGGTGAAACATTTAGATAGGTAGATGGAGGGAAAGTTTGGAAAAACTATGTTAGGCTGCATTTCTTGTACTCACGGTTTTCATAGGTTCATACCCTAGGCCTATATTACTTTAATCTCATGTCTCATTTTGAATTTGAATTTGACCTTGGCATAGTCACAAACAAAACCAGGAATCAGCCTGGAGGTGAGAATCCATCCACCTGACAAGGGGGAAAACTGACCCAGGGTGACAGGGCAGTGCCACCCTCGAGTGGGCAGACAGGCTTGCTTGGGGGGGATGCAGAGCTGGTGTCCCTGCCAGCCACTGCATCATCTCAGAGACCCTTTATCTGAGCCAGCTCCGTGCTGTAGGTTGGTGCTGGTCTGGCCACTCTCAAAGCCATGACCTTGCTCCATGGCTGGGAAAGTGGAAAGCTTCCATGTGAGACTTTCCTGTTAGCACAGCTTTGGCTACTATTTCATACTCCTCCTTCTCACCCATATCTTTGAGTGTGCCATTTCTGGGATGTTCAGGGAATGGCAAAGAAGAATCTTCTGGTGCCTCCACCAGCTAGAGGGTCATACTCCCTCCTTGTCCTCCTCCACTCCATGTTCTTCACTCCTAATCCATCCTGAAATACCATTTTTTATTCCAATGACTAAGTAAACCTATTCCCCACGAGTGCTCCAACCTCACCAGGGCATGATGCAACCACCAAAGGAGTGAATCCCTCTGCCAAAAGCACACATGGCTTCACCACCACCACTTCTGGCACAGAAGTCATTAGTTTGGCCAATGACAGCATTGAGAGATCTCAAGCCGTCCCATCTGAAAATTACTAAGTAGCTGCCCATGGCAAGAAAGTTAAAATAAGGTTGGATGGAGCCTTTGAAAATTATAAGAACTGAGATTTAGCTGATCATCACTAAATCCCTGTGGGATCTGGGGAGATGTTATTTCCTTCCTCTATTTTTTTTTTCTTCCTTTAAGCTTAAAACCAAAAATAAATGCTTTCTCTTCTTTTGCTCCCCCTCCTCCTGAAATCCATAATGTTATAATTAAAATGTCAGAGTGAGACCACTCAATATTTATCAAGAGTCGGATGCTGGCAGGTACAGTTTGGGATCCAGATCCAAAGCTAGCATAAACTGGTAGAGCTAATGGGGGCTGCCTAATTTACACTAGAAAACAATTTGGCCCGAGGTTTCACATTTTCTTGTCCATCCCTGAATATATAAATTTCTGGACCAAAACTATGTTTTCAAGAAGTTTCCTGTGAGTATTAATTCGACCAAGAGCAATCAAAAATCCCTGTATTTCATGAGGGCTGCATAGCTGTAGTTTCACACTGCAGGAGGGCAGTACGGTTTCATTTGCAGCATCTGTCCTTTTAAATGCAGGAATAAGACTTGTCTTCATCTGTTTTTATTTATCTCACTGCAGTTGTCAGCCAACACTTGCAGATTGTGGCTCACCATTTATTGTTCACCCAACCATTCCACTTAGGCAAAACGCCTCTTAATATGCTCCATAAAGAAACTTTACCCATTTGGCTCATGGTGCTGTTAATTTGCATATCATTACAATCTCATTAGATTTATGGCTCTGATCGAATACTTCCACCGCCCTGTTACTCTGTGCTGGAAATCTACAGGCTTTTGTTAATGCTCTGTATCTCTGAAATGCCTCTTTTCTTTCTGTTCCTTTTTTTTTTTTTTCTTTTATTATCAGAAGGATTTGTGCAAAAGAAGTATATTCAAGGCTGGGGAAGTCAGCACCGTATGCTCATGGGGACAGGAAAAAGATAAAAGAGTCTGGAAAGACAGACAAAAATAGGTGTCCAATGATGGTGTGTGGCCCCTTTGAGTAGCAATTTAGGAAAGCACCAGCCACATACAAATGTAATCTCCAGGCCCTCATTTGTTTTTAGGCTTGATCCTTCTTCCAGAGATGAACCACACCAAAGGTAATATTTTTGGCTCAGATATCCTTTAAAAAAAATAAGAATACAAAAGTGCAGTGACTGCCACCTCAAAGGAAACACGTCCATGCCAGCCAAGCTTGGCAGCCAATAGTCCCACTAGTGAACATGTGCTCTTATTTAAAATATTTGCAGTCATTTAATTCTTCATGTCTCTGGTGATCACATACAAGTGATTCACACTGCACGCTCTGAAGAGTCCCTGAAGAGCCTGTGATGATCATAATTCAAACAGATCTATTACCTTTTAGCTTTCCAAATGTAATTATAATCCAATTAATTAGGTACTCTCAGTTGATTCTGGGTTTCTTCCTCCAATCTCAGTCTATTGCCATATGAAACTAATGGCTGTGAGTGCTTAAGATCGTTCTCCATTAGTGCTCATTCTGCAGGAGAGGTTAATGATAAAGCCAGGCAGGTGTTTGGCAGTCAGTGGCAGGAAGCATTGTTTCAACATGATGCTCAAACAAATTTTGCATCTCATTTCAACTTTCTGTTATTTGATTCAGTTCTATTTTCTGTGTGAAACGCTTTCTCCAGGAGCTGCAATGTGTTAAGAAGAGAGAAAGGAAGGAAAAAAAAGGCTGTTCCCTTATTCAGCATCAGTTTCTTAACAAAACTCTGTCCCCATTAACCGTGCCTCAAAGACAGAAAGCTCCAAGCTCCACGGGAGGAGCAGCATGTGGAATATCAGGTGAGGGCACAGCAAGGCAGGAGATGGTTTCCACTGCAGCTAGAAGGAAGGAATAAGCCCTCAACCCACCTGGGGAGGTGACCCAATTAAAGTAACCAGGAGGTAAAAATAAATGTTAAAGGAAGGAGTATAGGAAAAAAGATATAAAAATTTTTCATTCCTTCCTTTGTCTTCTATATCAAAAGTTCAAGGCATCCTTGCCAAAATCCAGGATAAACCCAAAACGAAGATCCAGGACTGCTGTGGCTGCAGCCATGGGGAGGTAACCTTGCTCCTCAAAACCAGGATGGTCACAAGCACCCACCATCATCCACGGAGGGTGGATTGTCCCTGGATAAGCTCCCTCCAGGCCCCCATCTCACCAGGCCCTGGACCAGTCCTGAAACATTTCACTCAACAGCTCCAGGCACTGCAACAGGGCCTTGCAGCTCACAGAACCAGCATCAGCCAGAGACCAGGACAAGGGAATATCTGCATGGAGCCATCCCTCCATGGGCTGACAGGATCTAACCCTGCAGCTGCCTAAATGCACATCTGTAACCTTCTCCAGCCTCAGCAACGTGTCTGCAGTCTCTGGGCCCCTGGGAATGGGTCATGCAGCAGCATTCATGCATAAATGGTGTGGGAGTATGAAAGGAGAAGCCACGCATCAGCTCAGCCCTGCCTGTGACATTGGACAGGCCACTTTAGCCCTAATGCTGTACCCATCTCAGGTATCAGTTCTCATTAGATGGGGAAAATTACCAGCCCTGTGGGACTCTGATTTTCACCTGAAAGTTCTGAAGGCTGCAAAACAGAAATTATGAGCATTAGAATGCTCTGGATTTCATTGAGAATGCTCAGTAAGATCACTTGCTAATTATAAAAACACATCATGCACGGACATCAATCCAGCCACAACCTTCTGGACACATAAAGTTTTTAACTGAGACGTGGTGGACCTGGGCTAAAATCATGGACATATTCCAGGCTGTATCTGCATGTGAGAGAATATCTGAATACGGGAAATCTGGCTCATAAATCACACCATGAGGAACAGAGGAAGAAATTTCCAAGTAGAACAGAGGAAGAAATTTCCAAGTAAAACTTCCTTTATAAAAAGCTCTTCTCTTCTCTTCTCTTCTCTTCCCCCCCCCCTTCTCTTCTCTTCTCTTCTCTTCTCTTCTCTTCTCTTCTCTTCTCTTCTCTTCTCTTCTCTTCTCTTCTCTTCTCTTTTCTCTTTTCTTTTCTCCTTTTCCTCTCTTTTCTTTTTGACTCTTGTCTTTTAGACTCTTGTCTTTTTTCACTTCTTGTCTTTTCTTTCCAACTCTTGTCTTCTTTTCCCTTCTTTTTTTCCCTTTATTTTTCCCTTTTTCCTTTCATCTTCAAAATGCTGCACAAAAGACCTTTAAAAAGTGGGCGGAGGAGGAGGGCAGCAAGAGATAGCTCTGAGGTACATTTCAATCTGCATGGTTCAGGAAGGAAGGAATTTTCAATCTCCTCTCTATCATTTTCGATATCATTAATCCTGAACACTCCATTTTCCATGCTCGCCCGCCCAGGCCCGGAGAGTGAGCGACACATAAAGTGACACATATTCATCACTTGGCATTCAGCGCCGTGAAGGCTGTAATATAATATTAGTGTTGTGTTATCACTGTGTCTCTCTCACCAGCCTTGGCTGCGGCGACGGCAGATGACATGAATCGATCACCTGTGACATTTTTGATTTGGTGTCACTTTCCCCATTTCTGCCATTTGTTTTGGCAGTTAAGAAGTAATTGTGTGACATTAGCATGGAAAGACTCGCTTTCCCAACCCCTCTTCTCAAGCAGGAAGAGGGGGATGAATCTCTTTTGTCTTGTTCCGTGGGTTCAGAGAGGCTTGCAAGAGGTACGGTGTTTGCTGAAATCTCATTCCCAGGTGGCTCCTGGAAGCCAGCAGGGGATGCAATGTCTGAGGCAGGGATGTGTCCTGCAGAATGCAGCTGAGCTGCTCTCCTGAAGTGGGGAGCACAGTGGGACAAGGTGGCACTGTAAGACACGAGCAAGCCATGGGTCCCTGCTCTGCCAGAGGCTTCCCCAGGTGATTTTGGGTATGTCACTGAGTCCTCATCAGGGCTGAGACACCATCTCCACAGGGTGCTGCTGCTCAGTGAAGGGCACTGAGAGGATCCCCACTCAGGTCAGGCCTGGGGGCTTTGCTCCACTGGAGTCACAGGACCTCATTCCTCCAGCTGCAGACCTGTTCCACACAAGTGAATAAAATTAGCAAGCACGAGAGGTAAATCAATTAATTTGCACTGCAGCCCTGAAATCTCCAACACCATCACACCTTGGTCATTCCAGCATCAGCCTCCTCCTCCCCCTCATATGTACTCACCCATGGGAAGTCAATCAGTGGTTTCTCAAACGCCATAAAGGTGTCCTGCAAAGGTAAGAGAGAAAGGTATAAACCATAAGAGTCCTGGGAATGGGCTCCTGAAAACAGGAATATGCTGTGCTTGTCCCTCCAGATTTTAATCAACCAGTAATTAGCTGGGACCACTATTATGTAAAGTAAAATGGGGTGGCAATTGGAGGCTTTGCTTTGACAACTGGGGATTCCCAGTGCAGGGAAGCACCATACCTTGGTGCTGAATCAACCAAGCCAGGCTCACAGCAGCACCTTTACAATGATGATTTTCAGAAGCTAATAATTTGCACCAAATCCTTAATTCTTGTATTGGGCAAACCCAAGTGCAGAGAAGCCACAATGTCAGCCAGTAAAACAGTAAGAATCTTGGCATTTTCATGCATTTTGTCCCAGCAGGTAGGGTGGATGTTAATACCCACACACCCAGCAGGGACATTTGGTTAATTTAGAAATTGCTCTCCCTGCAAGGAGAATTTTCGTAATTGTCCACTGGGAGCTTTTTTATAACTTCTGCTAAAGCAGCTTGTACTGGCTGCAGCCAGAGACCAAAACCTGCTCAGAACCAGCTGATCTGGTCCCAGGTGATGGCTTCACGCTGGTGTGCTCCCTGTGCCCTGGGTCCCTCCCTGCTCTCGGGGCCAAGCTGGGGTCGCATCGTGGCAATTTCACACCCGGCTGCTTTTCAGCTGCTGGGGCAGAAGCTGAGGGTGGAGGCTGGAGGACATCAAGTGTTGGGGAAACCCCTGGCTGGTCCCCCCCACATGGCTTTGGTGATAACCCCCTCCCCACAGGAGCCTCCTGCCAGCTGGGCCCGTTAACCCAGTCAGGAGACAAATTGTTCCACGTGTCAATTTTCCATTTAAAATGCAAACTAGATTTGACAGAGTAAACTGAATAAAGATTTGGATCGGATAATCCAGTAAAAGCTAATTACTAAAACAAAATGAGACACTGAGACGCAATCTCCCTCCTCCCCTCTCTAACGAGGTGCATTTGATGAGTTCTCTGCCTCGAGTATTAGCACTTTCTACCAAGAAACACAAGCTATTAACTCCTTTTAACAATTTATGATGTTCAATAAACTGATTAGGAGCCCATGGTACATAATTTAAAACCATTTGGATGTCCTATGGCCATTAAAGAGAAAGCAATGAGTCTGAACAACCCTGCTAATTATAGGTCTTGATGACTCCTGATTAGAAATCCTAATTAGGTGTCCTAACTAAATCTTTTCTTGTTTTTAAATTTATTGTCTTCATCTCCTCACCTTGTTTACCAGATGATTTAGGAAAGTTAAAAACAGACCTTCCCTAAACTAAAAATTCATTAGCCAAACAGAGAAAGCTTGACAGCATCACCAATTAAAAATGCCTTAACACAAGCACCTAAATATTCTGAGTTTGGTCTTATTCTGAAGTGTAAAGCTGGTTACAGAGTTTGGTGGGCTGGCTTTCTTTCTGTCTTTTATTCTTCCATTTATTGCATATTACTGAAAGACCCCAAAAAGTGAAATGTCAAAAATTGCTTTTCGTTCCCTCTCTTTTTCATCTAATGTGAAGCTTCCCTAGAAGAAGGAAAAAAAAAAGGACAAATTTCTCCTCTTTACTATTGGTTCAAACTACAAACATTTTTTTCTTTGAACTTTTGATTTTCTTTTACAGGTTATGTTTATTGCTGACTCAAAAATCTACCATTTTTCATATTAATTTTCATAATCAGTTCCACTGTGATAAAATTATTTGAAAACCTATAATCAAAAGTGTATTTCTGATGCAAAGTTTAGGAATAACTGTCATCTGAATCTGGCAGCTCAGTTTTCACATCCAGCCTCTCCAGGCCTAATTCTGTGCACTGGGATGATCTGCAGGGAAGGAAGCACCCGTGGAAAGATGAGCTCGTGCAAACAGAGGTATGGTGTGGAAGGAAACCAAAAACGGTTTCATCCTTCCACAAAGTCCTGTTAAAACCTGTTTTTCCAGGATTCAGGTCTGCGCAAACAGAAAGTCGGTGCCACCAAGAAGGGAAAAGCAGAGAACCCAATACCCTTTGGAAAGGTTCATTAATGGATAATCCTTCTTCCTCCCAAAAATCTGTCCCTCATTTCTGTTCTAAATTCATCTGCTTTATCTTCTAACCACTGGGCTTTGTTCAGCTTTTGTCTGCTAGATTAAAAAGCTGTCTGGTACCAGAACTTGGCTTCCTGGGAAAGTATTTATAGATGAAAATCAAGTCACCATTTAACCTTCTCTTTGTTAACTCAAACAGCTGAGCTTAATCTAGCTGGAACACTTTTATGCAATAGCAGAATGATGAGTGTGGGTGATGATTTCCTCCCTGGCATTCAAGAACTGATCTGTGTAGAGGCTTTTCCTACAATTTCAACCTATGGAGTACCAACGTTAAAACAACAGGAACACCAATGGTTTTCCAATGACCAGAAAAAAACAAGGGTACAACACTTCCAGCAAACCTGGGAGATGGATTCCAGCCCTATCTCCATGCATGCCTCTCACCCACCCTGTGCAAACACAGTCTAGGGACAGCTTTAGCCCATCTTTCTGCGGTGGAGAAGCCCAAATTTAGCACAGATGAGGTGCTCTTGCTTAGGTTATCTGGAGAGACTAAGACAAGACAGGACTTGGCATCTGGTACCTCAGTGCCCAAGGAGATATCCTGTGCTCAAATCCTAAAAAAAACATGGAAGCTTTAAATGATTTGATAAACACTGGACAACAGGACAGCAAACACAAGATATCAACTTAGCTGGACTGGTCATTTTCTTTGATTCCTGGCAAGCACCCTGTTGATTGTAGGCATAGATAGATACAAGAGTTCATGAAAAGACCACACAGAACCCTTGTCCGTATAAATTTGACAGCCTTATGGAAAAGCATAGATCCACCCTCTGGGAAAACTGATGATCAATCAACAGTTTTTGCAGTTACTGCAAATTTTGTGCTTACACTTGCATTTTTTTAAAGCAATTGACAGCTGACAAAGAAGCAAAGTTTTTGCTGAAGTTTAAAAAGGGGAGGAAGTATTTCAAGTTTGAAAATAAAAAAAGAAGCAAGTAAGGGAGGATTGAGAAGAGATATTCTGGGAGAGAAAGAGCTGTGAGAAAGGTTATTAGACAATTACAGAAATTTCAGATCAAATGTGCACTGCCTGCACACCAGGCCTGCTGTGAGCCACCCCATCTGCTTTCCAAACCAGGATACTTCTCCTCATGGATCTACATCTCATGGCAAGAAGCAGCAGCCTGTACCTGGTGACAACCAGCAGAATGGCCACCCCAAACACAGCCCAGGAGAAAGCATGATTAGGAAGGCAAAATCTTCTTTTAGGATATGATGTTCCATCCTGTACAAAGCCATCACATGAGTTTTAATCTGAAACTTTGCCCTTTGGTTGTGTTTGACACGAATTTCACTTTCAGTAATACTTACTTAGCATGCAAAAGCCATAGGTGTTATCTACATGATCTCTTTTTTGGGTGATCTACATGGGGAATATGTGACCTTTAACTCTTTTTAATACCCAGCAGAAAGAGGCTGCCTTTCTCCCAGCAAGCTGAGCTCGTCATTTGTTATCTCAATCTGGGATTTAGCAGGATTCAAAGCTGATTAGTTTAGAAAGCATATGGGCGATGAAAGACATTTTACGTAATGGGTTTACACGTCCCGTTTGGTAAACAAGCAACCACACTATTCACTCTGAAGAGTTAATATTTTCATGCTTTTTTGTTTTTAGAGTTGAGTTTTTCCACTGTGGGATATTTTCTCACCCAAAGTGCTCATGATGTAGGACTCCAACCAATGCATCTCTCCAGGCAAAGCAGCATCAAAGAGATTTTCCTTTCTCTGGTAGAGAGAAACAAAAGAGTTTCATTGGGAACAATGACCAGTTGTGAATCACTGAAGTGAAATGTTCCTGTCTTCCCCTTTTATCAATTTATCAAGCAGTTTGACAAAACCGATACGATTTTCTACTCTCATGTTCCACCAAATCTGTATTTTCTTAGAGAAAAAAAAAACCACAAACAACCAGCAAAAAACATCCCTCTTGATTTAGATTCTAGACTTGATGATTGCAATAGAAGTAATTCAGTATTGACGGCAAATTGACAAATTCAGTTCTCTTAATCATCTACAGGATGAAGTTCCTCACAACCAGTGAGGCTGGAGGCATATGGCTAAAACAATCCTATTCCTTAGCTCCTAGCCTTGTCCTTTAACAGGTGTGGGTATGATTTTTGTTCTCTGTAAAACACCGGGGTCAAGGTGACGAGTGCAGAATCACTGAGACGTGTGTGGAACAATTGCTCTTTCAGACACATGATTTATGAAGTATCTGACTAATGTGGTCATGGGAGCCTGAGAGGAAGGCGAGGAAGCTGGTTAAGAAGCACTTAGCTCCCCTCTCCAGGCCCACATTTGCATCCCACACCCACAGTAGCATTCATCTCACTTGATGGTAGCTGTTTAAAATTTAGGCATTTCATTTAAGCCAGTAGTCAAAGTTCCTTCTCCATCCATGGGGAGATCAGCAGCTGCAGCTGATGCTTCATTCCTCCTCCACCAGGCATTACAGACACCCTATCCCAACATCCTAGTAAATGCCTGGACACCTGATTTCTAAACAGATGAGACAAAACCCCAAGTACCCATTTAACCTTGGGCCCAAACACACCTGACATTCACATTTCCATGCAGCTCAGCTCACCATGGTATATCTGAGATGGGACAGGAGAAGGAGGGCTGACCTCACACCAGGGATATTTTGCCTCTCACCCAGCCTTCTAACACACCCCTGAGATCAGCCCCTTCTGAGACATCCCTAAGGACAATGGCTCTATGTCCAGGTGGACGCTGGTGACCAGTGCTGTCCCTCAGAGCTCTGTCTTGGGACTAGCACTCTTTAATATCTCCATCAATGACATCAATCTCCATCTCCCAATGACTGTGGGATTGAGGGCACCCTCAGCAAGCTGGCAGGTGACACCAAGCTGAGTGGGGCAGCTGACACTCCTGAAGGGTGGGACATCACCCAGGGGGACTTGGACAAGCTTGGGAAGTGGGCCCAGGGGAAACTAATGAAGTTCAACAAGTCCAAGTGCCAGGGGCTGCACCTGCGTCAGGACAACCCCAGACATGGGGATGGACTGGGAGAAGACATCACTGAGAGCAGCCTGGTGGAAAAAGGCTTGGGGGTTCTCATAGATGAAAAGCTGAATGTGATCCAATGACACATTCTTGCAGCCCAAAACAACAGGACTGTCCCAGCCTTTCTACCTGTCACTGGGATGAAGATATTGACTGTTCCTGCCAGGTACTGAAATCACCAGGCTACACCCTTAACCCCTGACTTAGGGGAAAATTGCCCTTGCTATAGCTACGACAAAATAGGAATAATGGCCTTTAATTAGCACTCAGAGCTAACCTCTTTCTGCCTAAAAAATGGCCATTGTTTTTAATTAGACACCCAGGGCACTATCCTGCCATCCTGGTCCCAAACCCTACTGCTGCCACAAGTACAATACAAAGAAAGATCTAAGCAGGTCCCATTCTCTGCATGCAGCTCAATAGCTCTCCCTGTCATATTCTCCATCTCCACCAAGTTCTGATTCTTTTTTTTTTTTTTTTTTTGACGTACCTAAGATGAATATTCAAGGTTTTAGCCCAATTTACACTTCTGTAATCCGGCAGTGAGAATAAAAGGTTGTCAGACAAAATAAATGTGTGTCTCAAGGTCAGACCAGGTTGAAACCGATAATGGTGCTTAACAGCCTCTGCCATGCTTCCGCAATGATCAGCATTGCTCTAATTGACAAATTAGCTGTCCATATGGGCTCAGAGGCAATCATACATCCATAAATCCCAATAAATACAAACATAATCTGATCTAAGTTGGATCAGCCAAATAAGTTAAAGCAAGATTTAACACCTTAAAGGATTGCATTTAAGGAAAATCACTGTTAGACAAAGATTCATGTAGCCAGCCATATGGTCAGAACCCAGGCCACCAGGGCTCATCCCTACTCTGGCTCTCCTTGTCTCCTGCCAGACTGTGCGGAACCAGCCATGGACCAACCAGTCTGCACTTGCCAGAGGCCAATGGGATGGGGGGTTCCACCCCCAGAAATTTGCATGGGAGGTGGCTTTTGGGCAGGAGAAGAGCTGGCCCTGGATTGGTCACTGCTTCCCCAGTGGGCTGGCAGTGTCCAGGGGTGGCTGGAGCCTCATGGGCCTGCGGGCAGCACTGTTGGTAGGGGATTAACTGAGGGGAGCAGCAAAACTGGAAGAAATATGAGATTATCCGTGTTTGTTTCCTCTCATCTGCAAGCAGGTGGGGCTCCGAGGGATGCCCATGGAAGCTCTTGTGTTGCTGCAGTCATGCCTTCCCAGGATTTCCTGAAAAAGAAATTGATGCAATCAGCCAATGTGTGTGTGTGTGTATGTGTGTGTGTGTGTGTATCCATCTGTGCTCTTCTCAGCCTCTTCCCCACTATCTCTTCTGAATCTCTCCGAAATGTCAGCCACTGAGGCCTCCAAGAGGTGCTTTTCCTAGGCAGCTGGGAAGTTTCTGCAAATTTCAGGAAAACAGCCTGGTAGAGCAGAAGGACTTGGGAAGTTCTTGTGGGAGAGAGAGGCTGGGACCATATTCAACATCCCAGACCCCACACAGGTGAGTGGCACAGCAGCGATCTCACCTGCTAAACAGGCTTCAGAAGTCATGGTGTGACAGGGGCTCCCAGCACTGTTAGGTCCAGGCAGATTCCTAAAGTCCCATCCTGGAAGAAGTAAGGCTGCTGGCTACCCTTTTCTAGGACCAAAACGTGTGGTTCCCCTGAGAGCTGAGGATGTTGCCAAAGGTATTGAGAAGAACATCAAACCCTTCATGGTAACAAAACCTTTCTGCATACTTGTCCTGGCTGTTCTGCGAAAAACAGCTTGTCTTTGTCCAAGGACACCATCAGGAGCTCCCAGGTCTTCGTTGCTTTGTCTCTCCCACTCAGGATAACCTCCTGGTGCTGTCTGGGGCCCTGAAGTGCTGGGGGTTTGTTCATAGCTTGGAGCGTCTGACCTCAGAGACAAGATAGAAAAATGGACCTTGAATTACCCCAGCAGCTGGGGAAGGGTGTGGCAAACTGAGATTGGGTGGCCTAATCGTTGACACCGCTCAGTGGGCAGAAGGATGGATATTAAAGACAACGGCTGTAATGAGATCCCCCACTTGGGTAGGAAATGTAGTTGAAACCTTGGATCTTCCTCAGGCCAGATTCAGCTCAAGTCAGCTTCAGCAGGAGGAGAATATCCCCTATCCACCTCACCCGTTCCTGTGGGCACTTCCTGCCGGTCCATCCCCTCTCTCATGGGACAACAAAAACTTTGACATTGAGTGCTTTGCAGAAATTAGTGTCACGGTAGAGATCAGAACTCCAGGAGGTGGGATAGGAGAGAGAAACACAGAGACATAGATCAAAATAAAAAATAGTGAAAAAAGGGCAACAGAAGGTTCATGTCTATAGTCCCTCCTTCAGTAAGTCCTGCTTAAACAGCCTTAGGGGCTGAACTTCTTGGTGTCAACCTCCTGACTCCAATTGACTTTGGATCGAGTTCTGAATTAAGCAGTAAATCACAATGCTCATCCCAGGCACTGGATGGGTGATGCAAGAGTTAGATGGTGATTTATGAGGGCCAGTATGCTCACCTTCAAATAGAGCCTTCACCTTTCTGGACTGTCTCATGAAAAAAATCTGAAGCCTCCAGCTTTGCTGCCAGAATGGTTCTTCAGAGGACTTTATCAGCAAAAAGAGGTTATCAGAAACATTTGTGGATGGGTGCAGACAGTTTTGGAGGTTCTTTTTCTGCTCTGTTGTGTCTGCTCAAAAAAGTCTGCCAAGTGTCCAATGGTTTAACTGGAAATTTACTTCAGCACTCTGCCACCTCTCCTTTGACATGCACACAAACATGTTATCCACACATCAAAATGCATCAAGGTTTACACTATTTCAAAAGTGAATTCAAATGATTGCACCATTTTTACACCATTTTTTACTTAGGTGTCTTGATTGCAAGCTCACCATTTAAGCCTTTCAAGGAGATGGAAACAAAATTATGTGAGATTCAGGGAATTCTTGGTATTCCTTGTGCTCATATATTCCTGGGAAGGCATCTGAAATTGCACTTGTATATCCACAAAGTGACAGGAAGCTCAGAGACAGCAAATAAAGGATGTTTGTTCACTGTCTCTTCCAGTACAAGAAGTAGACATAATCTAATGACACTAACAGTGATCCAAACTAAACACAGTCAGAGCTTGCAAATAAGGAACTCCACAATAAGTGATGGTTTGGATGTTAAGATTTTATTTCACTTCAAAAGGCAACTGAACAAATCCACGAATTAAAAAAGAGATGTTCCATTCCCAGATAGCACTGCTGGCTCTCTAGGTCTAAACAGCGAAGTGACAGAGAGTATTCTGGAAAAGTGTTCCCCATTCTTCCCTGTACACTCCCTTTTGGGTGCTTCCAGAAATAGGGTCAATCCTGTTTCCAGCAGGTGTTTGGCCTAATACTGTACATCCATTCTGGTGCATTTAGATCCTTTTGTCCCTGGGGAAATCCCACAACGTGGTTGGTTGTTCTGTTGAGGCTCCTTTGGTGACAAAAAGTCTCCTCCTACGCTTCCAAGGTGCCTGCACACTTGGCCTTGTCCTGGATACAGCCACAACTCAACAGCTGCTATTGGGTAACCCCACAGCTCTCTTCTGTTGCTTACTGCTTGCATCCAATAGGGTCATTCCAGTGCAGCAGCTTCCTATATTTTGCGATTAGATTAAGGGATTATTGATGATGATTCCCTAAGCAAACACAGGCCGCAGCTCTCCTAGCAACAGGCCGATAAACCTTGGTTCCATGTTTTAATTCCTCAAATTCCATTAGAAGACGTTCTTACAGTTTAAGGCATAATATGTTTGTTTTTCCAGCTCTAATGAGGATTATTAAGTCCAGGGGCTGCAGTAAATATGCTTGTCATTAGCAGCCTTTATATATACTTTCCTAGGCTCACTATCACTTATTTCCTACCCTTTAGATCTTTCAGTCTAAAAGAGAAACACAAAGATAAGAAATGAAAAAATAAATCTCTGTATGTATGTCCAGGCACATATAAAGCTCTTTTCCCTAGACTTATCTTTTTTCTCTGTTTCCATGTGGGGCAGATTCGTTGTCAGATGGAGTTTGAAGGCCTAGTCTATGGCTCCCATTGACAAAAACGGGCTTTAGCTGAGGCTGGCTGAGAATACAAAGAAAGAGAGCTCTGCAATTGATGGGGTGGAAGATGAGAACAGAAAAAGTAGCAAAGAGACATATGGCAAGAGCACAAAGAGACACAGAGACAAGACAAAGCTACAGGGTTTAAGCAAGGCTTCAAGCTTGCCTATCATACACATCTCTTATGAAATGACCCATTTAAATTACCCATTAGCTAATCCTCCCAGCCACTTTCAGGCTTTCAGTGAGCATTAGGGCAGAGCATTGTATGAAGGGATGTGCAGCCCAGGTAGAAATCCCCCTTAAATCAGATCAATCTCAGGTTTAACTGAGCGCCTTTGGAGCATAGTGGATATTTTTGTTGTTGCAAGAAGACTTTAGGAAACAACACTGGAAACATCCTCATGGCAGAAGGGCTACCAGTCCTCTAATACCGTGGGGGAGCCCACTAGAATCAGTAGGCAAACACAGGTTAAAAGCCAGAGCCAGGAATATTGGCCCTGTGTTGGTCTGGATGCTTTGAAGACCTCCGAGCTACAGCAAAAGGAGGTGGCAGATGCTGTAGTTGGGGAAACACTCCCCAAAAACAACTGGAGGCACCTCTCCATAAAGGATGGCCTTGCTATGAGAGCAGATTCCATTCGGTAGCTGTCTCACACATTCACACAGTGCTTCGGTTCAGTCAGTCCCACCCCTGAGCTCACATAAACCACAAATCCAGGTCCCCGTGTGCAGGTAAGGGCAGGCAGAACCCAGATCTACACTGAGCCCACCTGCAGGCACAGAAAGTACTGAAGTACTCCTGGCAAAGAGAGGGACTGGGGCTCTTCCACATCCTCTTGGTCAGGGTCAGTCCTCTGCACACTCAGGGTGCACAGACAGCAGCCAGGGGTGCTCATTGCAAACACTCCTGCTAGGACACAGATTTCACTGTAGGCCATCACTATTTTCATGTCGTGGCTTCTGTATTTCTCTTCTGACCACACAGTGCATGGGGAAGGGGCAAGGGACAAGAAAAAATATAAAGCCCATAGGAACTGTAAGTCATAAAAGGCTGCAGCAGATTTGTCACACTATTTCACTTCTTATTAAATGGAATGGTCTCAGTAGAGAGAGACATAAAAGAAAACACAGATTCAAATGCCTCTGAACTCTGGAAATACTCAGAGATAGCTCTAATTCTTCATTTATCATTATTATATCTACTAAGGGAAGAGATGTATTTTTTAATTCACATCCCAAATTATTTTTGGAATACTTACGTTAAACAAACAGAGCTGCTCCAAAACAATTTTGATTTTCTACAACCATCTTTTCATATTGTCCCTATTAATTCTATTTAAAAAATAAAATCATCCAGAATAAATATTTTATTACAATTTTTTTGACCTGTGAACATCAAAACCTTTAGGTGCTGAAGCTCCCCATGCAGCACAGCTGTACTGATTCTCAAGGTTATGTGCATTTTTTGTGATAGAAGGCCAGAGTTTAACTGAGTAAGAATTAGAGGAAATTCAGAGGCTTTTTTTATATTAAACTCAAAGCCTTTCCCAGAGCTGAGTGTTTCACTTCAGCTGGAATTTGCCTGAACTCATTTCTGGATTTGAAAGTGATTTTAGAAACCAAAGCCTAAGTGGGGAGTGATTTACCAAAGAAATACTCACTTCTCTGAAATATTCTTAGCAATAAAAAGAACTATTTTCTTTTCTTTTTAAAATGCCATTAGAAGTCAGATTCCTTATTACTTGTAGTTTCTCCATGCCCCAGGATCAACCCCATGCAACCAGCTGTGCTTACAGCCAGCAGGAGAAACCAGAGAGTGGTATGTTGCAAAAAAAAAAAAGTGTGATGTTCCCCAAAACCAAGACTGATAGTCCTGTGTAAGGTAGCTGAGCTTGGGCAAGTAAACAGCAAACATTAAAACCATATAAAAACTCCACCAAACCTGAAAAAGCAAAAGAGGTAGAGAAAGATCTACAAAAAAACCCTGAGAAACTATATGGGATTCTCAAAAATGGTTTCTTTCCACAATCATGACGTTGGTGTTGGCTGCAATTTGTGCAAAAACCCTTTCCACCTGAGTCTTGTGCATACAGAGAGGTGCTGCCACTTCACGAGGTGTTGGGCAAACAAATAAGCCTGATCCTGACTCCAGGGGAGTCGTTTGGGTGGGGAGTGGGTGGATCAGCAGGCAGATGCTCGGCGGATGTGACCGATCGCCCTTCGCTTGAGAAGCAAATAAACAAAGTTTCCTTTATTTACTCAAGGTCTTAAATAAAAGCTTGATTTTCATGGCGCCACAGCTGAAAAGAAAATCTTCTGAAATATTTTATTTTTCTACAGGAAAGCACAAGGAATGTGCTTATTTAGCTGAGATAAAATGATAATTCCTAAGAAATCATTGTGGATTAGGGAGCGAAGCGATTAGAGAGAGATGGTATATTTATGAATGTGTGCATAGCCCCGCTGGTTAAAGGGGTATTAATCCCTCTTAGTCTGCAAAAGGACCTTCAGACTGCTCAAGCAAGCAGGGCTTAGGCACTGCAAGCTTCCTAGAAAGTCCTAAATCTTCACATTAGCTCCCTGCGTTTCCTCATCTTAAAGTCTAAGCCGTTTTCTAAAGGATACTTCCATAAACAAGCCCCCTCAGAATCTGCAAGGATTTGGAAATCCGGATTGGTGAAATTTTTTAAATCCAAGGTCCAAGTGGATAGAAGAAGATTAGGTTGCAGTTAAAAAGGCCACCTTTAAAGAGACAGTGCTGTCCTAGATCATTATTTAGGCTGAACTGAAAAAGAAAAAGAAAGAGAAGGGGAAGAAAAGAAGACAAAAAGAAAAGAAAGGAGAAAGTGTTGTATCTCTGATCCAGTTGACTCGGTGTCCTGCATGGTCCCAGAGCCTTTTCGGAGGAGAAAACGTGTGTATCTGCCAGAAACAACACCATATTTATCATTGAGTATTCAAATTACTGCTGCCTGCTCCGCCAGCCCTTCCCCAGGGGCTTCAGTGGGACTCTGTGTCCTCCTTTTTGTGAGGTGTCCCTGGCTGCCACCAAATTGCATCTGGCTTTCTCTGCCGAAGGTGTACAGCACACGCAGCATTTCACATTTGTGAATTCTTAGGGGATTCCTCAGGAAAGCCGGGGGCATCCTGCAGGGACATATTGGGTCATTCTGGATAAGCTTCACTTGTTCTCAAGCTGGCTGCTTCATGAGAGACTCGTGAGGTTGTCCTGTCTCTGCCTCCCATAAAAGTGTTTGCAGCCACAGTCTCTGCTGCAAGGGAGGAGGGACAGTGAATCTGCAGGGGAGCCAGGTTCAGCAGAAGACAATGAACTCTGGCTCCATCTTCTTACACATCAGGACTGATGGCCACCAGATTTCCAGTGGATTTAACTCACAATCCTGGTTATTCCACCAGAACAGCCAAAAGGCATAGAAACCCTTTCATGCCTGCCCACTTTGTGTTAACCAGGAAAAAAAATCAAGCAGATATTTAGGGGAAAAGGAAACAGATTACATATGATGATGACTACAGAAGTAAGACTGACACTTGACATCAATTTGTGGTCCTGGCCAAGTCCTAGCTATGGTTATATTTAGGAATATATAGATAATCTCATTTTAACTAAAAAAACGGAAGTGTCCTGACAGCAAAACAGGGCTCTCCATTGTGCCTGCAGCATTCAGAGGTGATCAGAGTGCTGACAGAAAACACAGGTCTGGGCACTGTTTCCTATTTTCTTAGCAGCTGGTTAAGGTGAATTGTACAGGCCACTGCAGAAGAGGCTCTGAAGGTGGAAATTTGGCAAAGTGTCTCTATAATGCTGCCAGTGTCTCAGAAATGAAGAGCAGCTCAGCACATGATGGGATGTGTCATCAGTATGTGATGAGACCTCAAAGTGGGAGGATTGGCAGTAAATCCAGGAGAAAAAGTCCTGTGGATGCTTCTGTAAAAGGTGAGGAAGCTCTTGGAGGTTTGGAGACCTCTGCTTCACAACATGACCTGGCTGCAGTCAATTGTCTGCAAGTCAGAGATGCCAGGGGTGAGATCTGGCAAAAGATCAATCCCTCTGCTCTTTCACAGAACAGTGGAGTAGCCATGGAGCAAAGGTTGAGGGTGGCAAAGCAGCACAGTACATTACACTCCACAGTATGACACCTCCTTGGCTGTTCTCAGGCTTGTGAGATGTTCAGCAGGCTCCTGAGATGAATGGTGAGAGTCCACTGGAGAGCAGTCGTGGCAGGGGTGATTCCCAGAAGGAGATTTTTTATTTTTCCCAGTCTTTTTTCAGACTTCCTAATGTGCTCCTCTTTCAACCCAAGGTAGGAAGTCCTGGTTTTGTTCCACACCTTTCATCTGGTTTGTGAATTTATACTGGGACGTGCCAGGCCATTGCTGAGGGTTAAACAATCTCCTCTTTCCAGAGCCTTCTTCCGTGGACATCTCTACTGTCTCTTCCTATTGGTTTCTAGCCTGGCTTTCCATTTAATCTGCTCCTCACTTCTTAAGGTACATTGATAACACTTATAAACCATCTACTTCCAGTGTGTTTCAGGCACAACCACTCCCCTTTTGAGATGCATTGTCCTTGTTACGAGCTTTGTGTGGAGTCCACATGTGACATATCCAAAGATGAAAAGACAAATGTAAAGTCTGTCAGTATGATGCAACCCCTCCTCCATCAAATCAGAATAACACAACATATGAAATGAGATTGTTTAGCATATTTGTGACTCTTGTAATTAGGAAGATGAATGGATTTGTTATGAAGACTAGAGAAAAGGACTCAAGAGGTTCAGTTCATGTTCCAGCTTGTCTGTAGGGTTTCTGTGGGATCCCAGACATATATCTGAAAGGGATTTGTTGTCCAAAACTCAGAATGAACATGGCAGTATTCTTTCCTCACATTTTCAGGAATCACTCTGAAGGCTGAACTTTCCAGGGCAGCAGTTTACCTACAAGCTTGCCTCCACCCTTTCCCCAAAAAGCAGATTCTGAATGTTCCCCTCTTGCAAGCAGAGCCCTTGCCTTAAAAAGGACTGGTGTAGGATTTTGTGAGTTTAAGCCCTGACACCTCCTTCTCCCAGACAAAGTTGCAGAGCCATGAAATCTTTAAAGTATTCCAGCATGTCTGGTATCACTTTACAGACAAATGCTAATGAGATCATAAGCAATTGACCAGAAACAAATAAATAATTCAAAATCTACTGCAAGTGTGAAAAGTATTTAAATGCTATTGATAAACTAATCTACAGACTCCATTAGCAATTCAGTCACACAGCACCTGTATTGATCAGGGAATTTAAGCACACGCACAAAAACAAACCCCAAAAATACAGCAAGCAAAAGCTAGTTTGTTTGGCAGTTCTTTAGCGAGCAACTTCATTAACATTTAGCAGTTTACTGTGTCATTTACTCCGGGAGTTTTCTTGCCTTGCTATTTTATAGACTGCAGTGATAGCCTGAATGCTGTATCTATGGGGTCATTTAAACAAAGTTTTTATATTTAGCTGCAATATGGATTAAAAATCATACAGTCATTGCTCCTTTTGAGGCACCTACACATTGCTGAAGTAGCTAATGCCACGTGCCTACCCTCCAGAGTCTGTGTTTGGGTTACAGACAGTGCTGCTGCCTGATACGCTGGGTTGTTCAGCCTTTTCCCTCACTGCTGGGAGCGAAATGTTGAATTTCCTGCTAAAATACCTCGTCTGGGTGGACCCTACAGCATCGGCATGGCCTTGCTGCAGGTCTGTGTATGGATGGATTCTGCATGCCGTGGTGGCAGGTGGAGCCCTTGGGAAGGGCTCAGCACATGGGACACAGCCACGCGGAGCTGCTCAGGGACCCAAACTTCTTCCATCTGTCTCAGGCAGCATGAAATGTCCCACGTGGCACAGCACAGCCTCACCTGGCCCTGGGTCCCTTGTCCTCAGCCTTTCCCAGCCACGAGGCACAGTGAGACAGTCACTTGGCCACCACAGAGGAGGTGAGGGCTGGTGGCCCACCCGCACAGCAGAGGTGGGGGCAGGACAACCAGCAGACCCTCCAAGGGAGGGGGTCTCTTTTCTCCCCCCTTTCCCAGTTGCCAAACACACCAATGTCTTTAACTCGAGGAGCATTTTGCAGTGTCGGCTTCATTCCTGAAGACATAGTTGAAGGCTGGAAAAAAGCATCGGGCTCAGCAGTGGTCCTGACAGATGATATTTGCAGCTAGGTCTCCGTCTCCTCAATCCACCCTTAGGCTCAGCCAGACCTGCCAAAGCTCCCTTCTTTGCTCTTTCCCGCTGTCACCCAGCAGCCTGCATCAGGGCAATTACCAAAACAAATCAATCTTCTCTTGACAGTTCATTTACACTGAATTAATTTGGAATTAGAAACTGTTATTGCAATTGGCAGCTCCTGATATTCCCAATACAACGCGGCATCTGCAGGGAAAACAACTCTAGACCCCGGCGTTTGAATTAAAAAGGACAGTTCTTGTTGATTGAGATATAAAACCAGAAAGGATTTTTTTTTTTTCATTCCAAGTTCCTGTTAGTTTTAGGCTGCTGGCAGCAAATCCGGATCTGCAGTGTCCTAAATAAAACTCTCCTTATGGTGGCACAATTTTTTCCTCACTCAGAGCAGTATTTTTGAGACTGCTGCATAGGGATAAGACACCTGAGTCTTAATTTGCACCTTCCACATCATGTTGGAGCCGACAGTGTAGGGGCACTTTGGAAGAGGCAGTCTAAGCAATCTGGTGCCCATTTCACAGGTAAAGAAACTGAGACACAGAGAGGTTGAGAGGTGAATTTGCCAGATCTGGTTTTCCCCTCTGAGGCTTGCAATTTGAGATGCTCCCATTAACAAAATGTCCTGCTTTCCTTCTTAAAAAAACAACAAACCAAACCAAAAAAAGCCCCACCCAAACCAAAAGAGCTTCACATAAACAAAAAAAACCCAAACCCTCACATTTTTTTTCAGAAAATATTTCAGAATCCTACAGATGATCCCGCAACATCACGTTACACTCCCACATGTTACACTCCCTCAAGGTATTTATTTACACCCCTGACTGAGGGGATTTGACCCAATATCTCCCACCTACAGGCACTCATGTATTAAGCTCTTGGATAACCTTAACTCTAGGCTTTGCTTTAAATTGTAGTCAGCCCTGAAGTGGTCAGACAGTTGGGTTAGATGGTCATTGCAGGTCCCTTCCAAATGAAACATTCTCTTCTCTGTTCTAACCTACGGCACTTGTTAAAATTGTTTGCCAATTTGCCGGACCAGAGCAAAGACACACAAATAAAGCGGATAAAAATTGCAGCCACACGGTTTTCTACCACCTTCTGTGATCCCTACCACCCCCATCACTGTTTGTACTTCGTTTGGCTCTTTGGGAGTTCTCATTAGCTGGACTTCATGTGTGAGGAAGGCTGAGCAACACCTCAAGGAGCAGAGAAGGGGCACTGAGCTGCTCAGCCAAGGCACGGCAGGGGTGCTCCCAGGAGCAACCCATCTCTCAGCACCTGGGAATTTTAGCATTGCAAACCAGCACACCAAAAAGATTTAAGGGGCACCCAGGGTCAAGCAGGAGCTGGGTAGTGGCTCGGAGGCTTTACAGCTGGACTGAAGGGCTTAACATGGTAATTGTGAACCAATGTCCCTTCGTGGGTCTAATCCCTGATCTGTTTCCTGCTCCACCTTTGCTAGGGCTGGGCATGCACCAGATTTCTTGGTTTCAGTGGGTTATTCTGTAATTCCTGTATGTCCCTCTGCTCTGAAGTGGAGCTGGAAAGTGTCCCATGAAGGGAAAGGAGGAGGAAAAATAACTGGGTGGGGTTTCATCTGTTGGTTCCTGCTGCCTTATGTTACCCTATCCCACAGCACATGAGGTGCATGGGAGATATCCTCAACAAATATCCTGGACCTACATCCATCCATCTTGCACAAAATTCTATGCTGTACCCCAAGAGCTCCTCCACCCTGTCAGTCATGGGCTTGTAAATGGGAGTAAACAAAAATGTTAAATGGGAATATCTGGTGCTGAAACCGACTCGTTTTTATGGGGATGAAGTACATGAGCAGGAAGGTGTCAGAAATGCAGACACCTAAATTTCTGTCCTTATTGGAGACTCCCAAACTGGGGAAAAAAAAAAAGAAAAAAGAAAAAAGAAAAAAGAAAAAAGAAAAAAGAAAAAAGAAAAAAGAAAAACCAACAAAGGACCTGTCCAAACCCACCCCCAGATTTTCTAGTAATCCTGCCCTCGGTGGGACTTTTTCACTGAAACTCAGCTCAAGGAACCAGCCTCGGGGATGTTGGTGTGGATGGTGTCACCACGGGCTGCAGGACCTGCACACACAGGTGCTCACAGCTCTCTCTGAGGGCTCCTCTGCCATGTTCAGCCCAACTCTCCCTGCTGCACATCTGCTGAGCAGGGATAACACCGGCATGAATTTTACCCCTGGAAGCATCTGCACTGCAGCCCACCCCATCCCATTGTGCCCTGATAGCACACTACACCCGCTCCTGCCACACGCTGCACATCCATGTTTGCTCCAGGCAGGGAAAGGAGGGCAGGATCAAGCCCTAGAAGCCTATAGAGGCATCCAGCAACATCTCCCTGTGCTTCGGGATCTCGCAGGCAGCCCAGCCTTTTGTGCCAGCACCCAAGAGCTTAGAAATACACGGCAAATTTGGGCGAGGGGCTCATGCCCCAGCTGCAGAATACACTGACTTAAACATCTCCATGTGCCAGAGCAGCTTCCTGGGATGCTGAACTCCCAGTCTTTGTCGGGATCTAAGCACTCACTCACATTTCAGCAGATGCCTAAACGCTGTCTTTAACAGGGGTGCTTTGCTGAATAGGTGGAAAAGCCTCGGCTTTACACCAGCAGAGGATCTGGCCCACAGGCTATCAGGCATATGGCTATCACAACAATGCCGAATTAAGCTATTTAAATTGCCTATGGAATGCCAGAGGGTCCACGTGCTTTTTTTTTTCCCTTGGTAAAAGTCCTCTTTGTTATTATTCTGATGACCAACTTGGGCTGCTTTGCTTTGTCATTTTTAGTCAGTCCACAAATTCCCTGAGCTATACAATTTATGGTTTTATCACCAGTTCCTAAGCTTTTCTACCCCGTCTCTCCTGCATCTCAAATACTTCTCCCCTTTAAATAAACCTGCTTCATTTTTTTTTCATAACTTTCCAAAGCAGATAAAAAATTCTTGAATTTCTGAAACATGCAAACTGATCACTGTGGCATTAAGAAATCTTAAGAAGACTTATTTTAAGGGGTTTTATTAGGGAAATTCCTGCTCTTTAAGATATCTGTACGGTTGTCAAAAGCAGTCACTTTTGCAGATGTTGGGGCTTTTCTTACACTAATCTCCGAGGAAAGCCTGAGCCTCAGAGATCACTTAGCAATTTTTAGATTTAAGGAGATGAGAAGAAAAAGCCAGGGAGCTGGTCCCTCTTAGGGTCAAGTCTTATTTGAATTCAGAGATCTCTTCGTCTAACATGCAACAGTGTCGTTAAGATGACGGCTAATTAATGCAAGATGACTTTGAGATTGCATTGAAAAAAAAAGGAAAAAAAATAAAAAAGGACAAAGAAAAAGTGTAACCTAAAGAAAACTAAGCCTGGCCCCTCCCCGAGGAGAAGCAACGCCACAAAAACTCTGTTTCCCCTGGGTCACCGGTATCAAACCATCAACAAAGCTAAGAGCCAGCAAAAACTAGTCTTTCCTTACCCAGATCAAGACTGGGCTGGGTGTAAAATGTTTTTTGATGTGCCTCAGCTCTCAGCTATTTCTCCCTGGCCAGGCTGCTATCTGCCCATCAATCACAGTAAAGCCACCCTTCATTTTTGTCTCTCAGTGTAAAGGAATTAGGTAACCGTACTTATTTAGGATCTCTATTAGTTCTGTATTTGTAATTTGTCAAGTCTTTAACACCTTTTTAAGCTTGAAGAGCACTAAGCCAGATCTGTTCTTCTCTAATCACATCAGCTTATTTCTGATTTCCAGAAATTACAAGGAACACAGGCAGGGGAAAGGCCAGGGTCTGGTGTAAACACGCAATGCAGAGCTGTCCCTGTCCCTCTCGGTGCCACCAAACGCTCCCTCCGTGCTCCATCGGGAGGCACCTGCCTCCAGCGGGAAGCATCCCGGGGAAGAGAAGGCAGCACCTTGCCCCTCTGATCAAAAGCCATATCCAATGTACTTGATACTCAAGGCACTTGGGAATATCTGCTCCCGACCCAATCCCTGCAAGCAGATGAGCTGCTCAGACTGTCAGATAGCTTACTAACCCCAGCCTCCTCCTCCTCCTCCTCCTTTTTTTCCCTTCTTTTTTAAAGCAACACAGATTAACAGAAGCGTGTTTCCATGTGGTATCCATTTGCAAATTAGCCACAGTTCCCTAACATTAGTGTTATTAGGTATTTAACTCCTGCCTCTTCCTTTTTTCTTCTTATCCTATCCAATCCAGTTGCTTAAAACAGAACAATAATACAGAGATATACACAGTAATTGTATATGTGTGTACATAACATTCAAAACCAACCCCAAACTATGCCCAAATGTGTATTTCTCCCTGTCTCACATGTCCTTTAATATCTGATTAATGTCTATTTTACTCCTTCCCCCGGAGTATTTAATGTGTGCCTCACTGTATAAATCTGCATATATTTTGCAGATCCAGTGGAAGAATTGGGAAAAGCTCCGTTGGTTTAACTGAGGAGACTCACTCAGAGGAGCCAGACCAGATGATGGGAGGAGTTCCGACTGTCTGGGGCGCAACGTAAGAATTAATTAATTATAACCAATTATAATTAATGAGCGCATGAATTTTATGCTGTAACATTAACATATGTATTTTCCTTTCGTTTGGAGCAGTGCAGGATTCAGCACTTCCTAGCGTGGCTGCCACTGTGGTACAATTTGGTAGCTGTGACTTCCCAGGTCAATCCTGATACAGCCTAATGGAATTTGTGCAGAGAGCCAGACTCTTCTACAGGACCCAGTGATTTCGTGGGGAGGTAAAGAGCACTCAGATGGCTGTGCTGACATGTGAAGTAACACACATTTGTGAGTCTGCAGTGCACTGTGGACTGTAAGGAATTGGATTTTCTTGGGAGGTTGCTGCTTTCAGCACAGATTGCAGAAAAAGGAGCTCCAAGATCTTTGCGCTATTGATATTTTCAACCTTCCTTTAAGATTTGTTCCCTTTGATATTCCTGGTTGGATTTTCTTCTGTCTCAGTTTGCAAAGGCCTGATCCAGTGCTCCTGGGTCAGAAGAGAGAGAACAGCTTCTCAGGACCACCCTGGGCATTCACATCTCCAGATGTTCTGCTCAGCCACTCTGTGCTATTGAGAAATGAGTGGCCACATCAAAAACTTCTTGCTCAGTTTGGCCAGGATCTACCTCGGCCCAGACTGTGAGAAAACTCTACTCAATGGCCTGAAATTTCAGCCAGAAATTTGCAGAAAATTGGTGTAAAAAAGCAGATCAGATATGAATCCACGCTTGGGATGGGAGTGTGAAAACAAGCTGAGTCTCTGTTAACATGACTGGTAATAATTACCACTCATCCAGTGACAAGCCAGGGTTTACTGGGAACAATAATTCCTCCTCAAATAACAAAAAATTCTTGGTTGATCTGAGGTTTTTCACTCTCACATCATTGTGATAGGTATCATTTTAAAAGCTTGCCATATGGCAGCTGCCTCAAAATGGGGGATTTTGGAGTAACCACCACTGGGAGTTTGGATGTTCCCAGTGATAAACACTTAGTGATCACTCCACACCACCTTTATTGTTGCTGCTGGATCTGACCTCACTGCAACTACAATGTAGCTTCACATTCCCTTTGTTTTCTGACTGCAGACTCTGCTGAACTTCCAGCCTTTCCCATAGAAATCTGGTGACCAACAGAGGGTTGGGGATTTTTTAATCAGGGCTCAACAGATGTTCAAAACTGATTGTATATGAAAGAAGGAAAAATCCTAGGAGCTCTTGACGAAAGTGTCCAGCTTTTGGAATAAAATTGTCATCAGTCTTAATTACCTCTGGTGCTGTCTGCAGGAAGATCTTCATAAAACTTCCAGGTTCTTCAAACTCTTTCTCCTTTGCCACTGAAGATGAGAGATGAATAAAAATAAGATGGAATTACATAATCTGGAGCTTCCATTGGGGGAGAAATAGCAGTTCAGAGGAGAAATAGTGGTTTGGAGGAGATGTGGGGTCAGTCTTATCCTATAAGAGAAGGTTTGGAAGACTGAAATGAGCTCAGCTCTGGATGGAGCATAACTGATGGAGAAAAACCTTTGGTCCTAGAAAGATGGTGTGTTTGCATGTAAAACCATTCTCCACACAAACTGGTGCTCCACCTGTCCAGTGCAATTTCACACATTGCTAGACCTAATCCTACAGCAATAAATTAGGGAAAATATCTCCAAAATTTTATTGCCAGCAAACTCTTACCTGTGGTCTCCACTGAGGTTACTCACTGCATCAATAAAGGTTGAGGTGAAATCAGTTACTTTGGGTACCTATCCCCTTGTGGGTGGCTTCAGGGACATTCCCCACTCCCACATCATCCTCATGCCTCATGATGGTGGATTATTGATACTGTAGAAGTCACTGGGGAACTCCAGCCAGCTGCAAACATTCCCATTTTTTTCACTCATGTTCTTCATAGCAATTGCAATATTATTTTAGCCATTACAGAGTTTTCAAGCTAGTTTGGACACCTTCTTTCTTGTTTCTTGGCTGTACTTGGCACACACAAAACCAATAGACTCATTTTTACACAAACACAAGCCAGGATCTCAATATATTCATCTGACTCCCAGGCAGGAGGCTTTAAGATAAATACAGATGTTCAACCAGTGTTGGCAGGCATTAATTCCATTCAGAGAAACTTTACTGTTGCCCTTCTCCACTTGTTTGTTCTATACTCCAGAGAGAGAAATTTTGATTGTTTTCCATGACAAATTATGCCTGGCTGTTGTTATTCTGCAGCCACCTCTTCTAAGGACAACACAAACCCTTCAGTGACCTGCATGGTCAGGCTCCAGAATACTGACCATCAGTAGAAGAAAACTCCACCACTCCATGGGTCCTTTTCTTCCAGGACTGAAATAGTGGAAAAAAAATATCTGAAGGGAAAAAAAACCAAAACAAAACAAAAACCAAACAAACAAAAAACAAAACAAAAAAAACCCCGAACCAAACTCTGTGTCTCCATAACCCTTCTGCCAAAAGTCTGCAATCAGCTTTTTAATACTGGGCAAGGACTAGTCTAAGAATTACCTTCAGAACCTCCAAATACCTTTACCACTTATAACTGCTTCTAGACTTACTTAAAATCTTTAGATTTTTAATAAGATAATAAAAATAAACAGAGAAAACAGACCACTGGAGGTGAGAGAGGTGGAGGGTGATGGAGGGTGATTTCACCTGTCACTGCACCAAGTTGGGTGTTGATGAAGTTAAAGCCACACAGAACAGCTGATAGATGTACAGAGATAAAATGAGAGAGGAGAGAACACAATGCTGTCAGTTCATCTCTGAGCCAGGATAAATATTAACATTATCAGACTACTGTGAAAAATCCCAGAGAGGGATTACAACCAGAGATTCCTTAGAAGAAGAACGGGTGAAAAAAGAAAAGAGGGAGATAAATGGACGCCTTTCTGAATGCTCTGAAGGCAGTGAGTATCACTTTCTCTCAACACATTGTCAAGCTCTTTCACAGAGCAAACAGGTCTTTCATTTCACAGCCTCTTCTCCCTACTCAAGGGCCATGGGTAGATCCTGGAAAGAAAGAGGATTTTGGAAACTTGTCAAGTGGCAGCGGGGAGAGGTTTTCAATTGGTGTTTGAAAAAGGACTCAGTGAAACCTGATCCTGTGTTATCACAAGCACCACTTTCCTTTCCATCCCCTGCACTTGCACTCCGGCTTGCTTTCCCCCAAGATCTCGCATCAAAGGGCAGTTCAGGAGAAGAATGTGGGGTGACAGCTTCAGGTGTTGGTACAGTCTCTGGAAAGGAATGAACAAGATGCTCACGGGCTGAGGACACAGATGATGCACCCCAGCAGCTCCAAGAGGCTTTAGCAGGTGCAGTGACACCTTTGCCCAAGGACTGCTGTGTCCTGATCCAGGAGCACCTCAGCTGGAAATCCATGCTCCAGCCTAACCAGCTCCCAAGCTCTAGCCCCGGCTTTAGAGCTGTGCTTTCATCATTTCTGCAGTGAAAGCTGCCTCCCCCTCTATGCCTTGCTGCAGTTCTCTACCATGTAGGGGCTGGGAACCAAGAAATCAAATGGCTACAGGTTAAAAATTAACCCTTCTCCATAACCATGAGTTGTTACTATTAACCTAGATCATATTATGATGGGGAAGAAAAATACGGGTGAGTAGGACAGGTTTTTTTATTGCTCTCACACTGCAGGATAACTCCACAGTTACACAACCAAAAATACAGATTTTTTCATCAAAGCAGCAAACAGAGGCCAGTTGAACATCCAGGAGGTTTATTAGTATTTGAGCCAGCTACCAACAAAGCACAGAATGTGTTCCTGTATAAGGAACAGTTTCAGTGACAGGGTTTTCTTATCTCTGGAAGAGAAATTACTGAGGAGGAAGTGATAAAGATAAAATGGACTGAAAAAAGCAAACAGAGAATAGCTGTTCACCCTTTCTCCCTCTAGAAAAACTGGAAGGCAGCAGCTGAAACTTGCAGGCCAGCTGGAAAAGGAAAAATAATTTTTCACACAAAGCCTGTTTAGTCTGTAGAGCTTCTCACCACTGGATGTTGTGAATGATCAAAGGCAGCTAGAGAAATTAATCAAGGAAAGAATTAATTTTGGTTATATTGGAAAGTCACTCAGCCACAGATCTAGGGCTTGGGAGAGTGTTCTGGTGAAGGATCACTGTGAGTTTGTGGTGTAACATTCCTTCAGCAGTGTTCACTGCTGGCCACAGCTGGAGACAGGATGCTGAGAAGGATCAGCTTTTGCACAGAGTTTGGCTACATTTATTGGCCTTTGAAATGACCACTGGAAATGTCACTGTCATTTAACACAGCACTAGCAGATAACACACCACCCTGCCAGAGCCCAGATTCCTCAGCAATGATTCTGAGTGATACTAAAACTACCAGGTCCAAGTTTTCAGGTCAGTGGTGAAGCTGGGGATGGCCCAGCCAGAGCCCAACTCCCACGTCCTCCAAATCCACCACTGGCAATGCACTCCCCACTGATAAATGAAGATCTGGGCTTCTCGCAGCCGCTGTGCTCACACTGATCGTTAATCTGAGCAAAGACCCAGGGCTGATTTTCATAAGTGCTGAGTACAGACAGCCCAGACTTAAGCCAGAAGGAGCTGTGAGCCTTCAGCATTCAAGGCAATGAGGCTGAACCATCAAAATCTCCTCTGCTCAGAAACTCTGTGGTACTACAGAGTCAGCTCGCAGTGATCTGCTGCCTGGCTGGGACTGGGAAGCTGGGTTGGGCACGGAGCAGGTGCTGGGGATGGGGTGGGGATGCTCCAAGGACTGGCAGGACTGTGCCATGTACCTCCAAAAGTGGTGATGATGCAAAGCTGGTGAAGCCAATTCCAATCAGCGTCTTGGGAAAGAGGGCTCTTAGCAAAGGAGGGCTTGTGGGGGTGTGGGGACTTGCTCTGGGGCCTCACAGCCTCACATCTAGGGAGGGTTGTCATCAGGGTAACGTGATGGAAGTGTTCCCCATGAGTAAGAAAGAAAATATGCCCCTTCCAATTTGTTTAGCCCCGGACTCTGTACAGCATTAACCCCATAACACAGGTTTTTCTCCCTGACCTCCAAGCCTCCCTCACACTCCTCCCAGCAAGAAGGGCTGATGGGTGTTTTGTAAAAATCCCCTCCTTCTGTATTTACTTCCTAACCCAAATGCCAGGAGACGGCCGACAGCTGGCTTAAATCTCTGCAGCTCAGGAGATCAGTCCCGAACCCCCCCACCCCCCTGCTGCCTTTTCTAATAAAAATTAATTTATTATGATCCAGAGAGTTGAAATTAATCTGCCTCCGGAGAGGCTGTGTCTGGCGAGGCCTGGTGAGGAGGAGGCAGAGGGCTCCGGAGGGCACATTAACAGTATTGTTGTGCTTAATGTTGTGTAGCAGCAACATCTGCTAATTTAATGCACGAGCAGCCAGCTGCCTCCGACAGCTCCTAACAAGGAGTGGGCAGTGCAGAGAGGGGAGGCAAGGCGAGCTGAGCAGGAGGGTGAAGGTATGAGGGGCTGGGGCTGCTCTCCAAGGCCCCCTCTCCAGATCCTGTGTAATGGCAGCATCAGCTGATCCTGATCCAGATCAGATCCTCGGGGACCACCCCAGCACGTTCCTGCAGCTGGGATCTAGGTGACATCCAAGCTCTGCAGAGGCAATGGTGAAGGGGACACTGGTGGCTTGAAAGCCCTGTTTCACCCTTCATTTGTTGGGACATTCAGAGCAAGGAGTGAAACAAGTTCTCTGCTTAATCCAGATGTGCCCAGAGCAAATGGAGCGAGGGATGGACATCAAGCCAAAACAACGTGGAGATGGTGCAAGGAAAATCACAGCTGTACTGAGCCTGGTGTTATTCCAAGTTCATCTGAGCAGTGGGTTCTTGTGAGCTACTTTTGCAAAAGTTCTTCTTCTTCTTCTGCTAAATGGAAGAAGCTTAAAAAGGAAAAAAATAATCCCAACCCTCAGACGACAGGAAAGGATTCCCACTTATGGGATCATAATCAATGTAAAGCTGTTCAGTAGCGTCATGGAAGCGATGTCGTCATATGGGATCCATGTGGCTGGCAGGTCTCTGAGCTGGGCACAGTGCATCTGCATAAATAAATAGATATGGAAATTCCCTGGCTGCTCCAGGCTTCGCTCCCTGGATGCCTGGGAGCTCATGGACCCTGCTCAGCACAGGCAAGGACCTCAGAGGCTCACATTGGTCTCAGACTGGTAGATGGCTCAGAGGTTTGGGCAGGACCTAGGACTGAAGCAAGGAGAGCCTCAAGCTGCAAAGTTTAATATGATGGCCCTGCAATGAGCAGGGAGGAGCTTTTCACCCAATATGGCAGTGGAGGAAGGCTGCAAATTTCAATTTCAGATCTTGCTGGGGGGTGGAAGAAAAGGCAGGGGGTAGGTTTTGAATCCTCCCATAAAAAGGGTTGCTCCAAGGGTCAGTCCATGTTCCTTCCCTGATCACACCCAGTGATACCTGTGTCCATTTCACATCTCCATCATCAAGGAAAGGCCCAGGGCCTGACTGCATCCCTCCCAACACCAAAGAATCCAGCACACACAGGAAAGTATTGGTCACTGGGGAAGAAGCCAAGGGTGGACAGCAATTCTGACTTCCACTGGGAAACACAGAAATCCATAGGGGTTTGAAAACCAGAGGTGAACAAGCCATGGTATGTTCTCTGCTACATGGTGTAGTCACAGCAGAGACATGGATAGGCTCTGACCCTCAAAAGAGGAGGTGATAATTCACAGCTGCTTGCTATGTTGTGGAAGAAGAATTGGGCTTCATGTCCAGTACCTGACATAGGAAATAGCCAGTGGTATCTCCATGGGAAGAGTGGCTGGGAGAAACCCGGGCTGTGAGACCCCAAACGCTCACACTGCTCATACCCATATGGAGAACCCCTATAGGAATATGAGGTTCTTGGTCCTAAACTTCTGGGACACCCCAATATCCCTTGGGCAGAACAAATTCGGGGCCATGACAGATCCTGCCTCCAGGCGAAGCAAGAGCAACACAAACAGAATGGGAAGAGATACTGCATTGGGATAAAAGAATATGGTAAACCTCTTAGGGAAGGGAATGAAATGATTTTTTCTCAAATAACCAACATAAGGATTTGAAAATGAACATCTCTTAGTATTAATTTAATTAAAGCAGCATGCTGCCGTTACTTATAAAGCTAGAAGAATCAGTCTGTTTAATGGGTTCTCAGCTAATCAAAAATTAATTAAGCGTTTAGTGGGGATTCCAAATCCCTGAATTGGATTTAAAGAAGCCTGTTTCCATGTCTTTTTCAAGTGTTGCTTGTTTTACTATAACAGGAGACGTGTTTGATTGTGCAGACCTCCCATTATCCCTGGCTTGCAGGTGATCAGCCTTGAAATTCATTCTTGTTAGTTGATAGCTGCTCCGTTCTCCGAAATGACTGTGACAGAGCATCACTAAGTCTCTGCCAGCCCTAAAAGAGGGCTCAGAGCTTTCCTTTGAGTATTGTGCCACGCATCTCCTCACTAGTTCACAAGTGATAAGGAATGAAGAGCAGAGCAGGGCTGAGAATGGGGAAATCTCCCCCTTATTTCTGAGGCTTTTTGGTTATGCATTGGGCAGTGGCGGTGCATTAAATGGGCTCTCTCCCTCCAGAGCTCAGCTTGCAGATGTCCTACTGCCTTTGCCCTCAGTAATTATTACCTATTGCACTCTTCTCCCCTCTCTCAGCCCCTCTGCCAGCACTCTACAAGGCAACATCCAGCACTGAGTGATGGAGGCCACTCACCCGCAGGCAGCAGCTGCCACGGCCCAGTCCTGAGCTGGATGAAAACAACTCCCAGCAGCAACGTGTTTGAGGAATGCCCTTTACCCACACCCATTTCTGCTGCCCCTTCCTTCACCAGCGTGTTGTGCATTCTGTCTCGATGCAGAAAACAACCCCAGGGAGCAGATACGGCTGGAAAACATTGAAAGGCCAAAAAATGAAAATAAAACATATTTTCACTGCTATCAGTTCTCCAATCCCTTTTGCAGTGAGAGCAGCGAGGTGGGCAGCCAGGCCCTGGGAGGGAGTGCTGGTGCACAGGGAGATGTGGTGCTGCTGGAGCTGGCTGCCTGCAATCACTGCTCATCAAACTGCTCCCTGAGATGGAAACCGTGGCCCGAGCCTGCAGCTGGAGACAGCTCCATTTGCCTTTCATCTCTGGAGATCCCTTTTTTTAGCTATTCAGCATGCTGACAATGTAAATAATACCAATAATATTCAAAAAAAAGCAAAAAAAAAATAGCATAAAGTGTCAGGCAGGATGCAAAATTTTTCTGCCTCTTTTTTTGGATGGGGGGTAAGGGGTGGAAACTTAGTAATGCTCTACCTGAACCCCTTAAAGCACAACATCTTTGAAGTAGCAAACTGGCAAATACACTCAATCAATTATAAATGAAATAATCTTCTTAAAATATTAGAGATTTGGGTGCTAAGCAATACTGGAAGATTACGGAGAGAAAATCAGTTTTAGAGCTTCCTAAAGTGACAGAAAGAGAATAATCGGAAGAAATGGTGAGAAGTTTAAAACGATTATGTAGATTTGTGTCAGTGAAAATGTCCCAGCAATCCTTAGCCGATCTCTCGTACGCTGGAAATAGATTACGTTCAATCCTTTCTTAAAGGGGTAGGTTTCTTTCAAGTGTGGGGGTGGTTTAATTTCTATTTTTTTTTACTTTTCTAAGCACCTTTGTGTTATTTTTAACCTTCAAGTGGGGCTGGGCCCAAGGGCACGCCTGTGTTTCTTTGAATGTACTGGAGGTGTGTGCACTGGAGCAGGAGTTGGGGTGCACTGGTGGGCATGGGGGGCCCTGTGCTCACCTTGCAGCTTTACACCCCACGTGGAGCAGCCCCCAGCTGGGAAAGGACACCAAGCCTCAGATATCCACAGGAGCAGGGCACTCAGTCCTCCTCCTGCTTGAACCAGGCAGATACAGAGAGTTTTCATCAAAGCCAGTTGGTTCTCCCCACTGGGAAACCATACTGTCAGGGAAAAAATGTGTCTTGGAAAGGCCGAGGTGCCCAAGTTTTTGAAGAAAACCCACTCCCGACCTTCCTGTGGCATAAGCAGCTCCAAAAGGAGAGAGAGGCAACCTAGGAAGGGAACAGGAGCGCACAAGGGGCAGCTTGACCCTGGTTTTGGTACAAACAGGTTATGGAGAGTCTGTATTGTGTTTTCTTTTGTTGCTGTTGCAATTCAGATCCCACCTGATCCTTTACTGGCTCTGCATTTCACATTTACGGCCTCAGTGCAGATTGTTGGGCTCAGTCAGAGCCTACCCTTCACACAGGTCATACACTTCACATTTTTCACACATCCTCCAGCTATATCCCCAGCAGAAAGGACTACTCGACCTGAAAAACTGCTTGTCCATACAATCAGGCTCCTTGGGTTTCATGAGATTGCTTGAGTTTGGGATACAAACCACAGAGACTTCGTGCCCTCAGGTGTGGTGCTGGCACGAGTGTGGGGAGGAGGCTCCCAGAGCCAAGAGAGGAGGGCAGGAGTTCATCAGTCCCCCAGGATTTCAGTGCTGGTGTCTGCAGTCAGAAGCAACAGAATAAGTCAGAGGGAGAAACTAAAACAGGAGAAAAAGGCACATCAACGTCAGGGCTGCTTTTAAAGATGGTGCAATTAAAGCGAGGGGTTGGTGAGAGCTGTTGTTAATTGATAGCAAAGGAGAGGAAGCTGTCTCCGGGGAGAAGCAGATAATGTAGGTAATCTTCAGAGAGGATTTGCCTAAAGAGGTTTGGGAATGGAAATTCCTGGAGTCAAGTCGGGGTGGAAGAGGAAGATGAAATCTGGTTTGTCAACAGCCGTCAAGGAGATGTGGACCCACCAAAAATCAGCCAGGCTCTCTAAGAAACACTGCTGCCTTCACTTAGGAACCACAAATCAGTTCATCTTCTGAGTCATAGGTGTTTTCAGTAGAGAAAAAAAGCTTTTTTATATTTCTAAATCAGGTAATTTCAACAGCAAAAAAAAAAATTGTCTTTTTGTCAATGTGCATTTTTTCCACTTAAACAAGAAAAATCTTTTTTCTCTTGTTTGTGTCTCCTCCCATCTGCTTATTGGTTTCCCTACCTTTTTTGCCCTTACTTCTTCCTTTCCTGAGGGCCTAAGTGAAAAAAGGAAACAAAGATAGGCAGAAAAGGATTTCCAGATGAAAACCTTTCTTATAGATTCTTGCAAAATGTCAAAATGAAAAACTTCCCTAAAAGTGCTTCAAAAAACTAAAATTGAGCTCAGAACACGGGATTTCTTCAGGGTCCTATTTTTCAGCATCTCTGAGCACTGGCCATGTTTGTCTTTGGGTTTGGAGGAATTTGGGGGTTATTCCAAATTATGGCCACTCTCTGTGCTGCTCATCCCCTGTATGCCCGTGGCTGCTTTGTCCTCATCATCTACAGCAGCTTCCCCAGAACACCTGCATCTAATCCCAGCCCTCCCTGGGGATGCAGACAGTCAGAAATAGCAGCCCTTACCTGTCTCTGATGGAGAGGGTAGGCGGAATGAGCTAATGTTTGTAAAGCTCTTAGCAGATGACAGTGCTGTTGTGTGGTACTACACCCACATTATAGCTGGGTGCTGCTTGATAGTCAGGCATGGAATCAATTTTTGAATAATGGATATTAAAAACGTCAACTATGACACCCAGCCATAATGCCTGCTGCACGCTGAGTGCCTGTATATTGTTTCACACACTTAATATACAGTGGAGGCACTGTAATTACTCCCTGCTAATCCCCACACTTCCTAATCTGCCCGTCCGCATGAAACCTGGCTGCCTCTTCCCACCTCTGCGCAAAGATTTCCCAGAACAAGCTGCACCTAGCTGTCACTGAGCTAAGACACCTCTCTCTCTCTTTTTTTCCCCCAAAATATTGTGAGTTGCCAAGCAAAGATTTGCTAATTGCACTTATCCGGATCCCTCGACCTGCTCTCAGGCTGCATTTATTACCAGCAGTCACTTAGCATCAGTGGTGTGGAACAAGTTGTTTACCCAGGGAAGGGAAAGGCAAAGGCCCCCAAAGAAATACTGCCAGGGATTATGCACAAGAGAAATATGTTTATTTGCAGCATAAACTGTGGGAGGTGTGGGCATAGGGGGCTTGGCCTCACTCAGAGTTAACCATCTGAAAACTGAACACAAGAGTCTAAACAAATCTAGGCAAGATGTCTTTGTTTAGAGTTCCTTGGGCTCTGAGCCAGCTCGTGCTGCCAGTCATTTCTGTCAGGTCAGGGACATTCACCCTGTTTCTGCCAGACCCATCCACCAACACACACGAGGGGTAGGTGACGTTGAGACAGGGACACTGAGTAGCTGGGAAGCAATCACTAATATCCCCAGACTGGGAAAGAGGAACATTTTCACCAACAGAAACACCTCAAACCAGTCTTTCCAGTTGGAGCAGAGGTGCCTGAAACAACCAAACCAAGCTTCGTGAACAGCTTGATAGGATGACAGGAAGGTAACAATCATTTAGATGGGTATGGAGTTTTCCAGCCTCTAGTTCAGTCTCCTGCTCCAAACTGAGATCACTTGGAGGTTAGACCCAACTTTAGCATTATATCAGGTTGCTCAGAGCCTTGTCCAGCTGAGTTTTGAGTGTCTCCAAGGATGGAGAACCCTCAGCCACCCTGGACCCTTTTACAGGGTTAACAACAAACTGCATGACATGGTTTATCGGGGTGGTGGTGAGTGAGAATGGGGGTGGGAAGGGGAGAAAGCCTAAAATATCAGTGTTCATCTGCTTCTGTCCAGCTCACCTGACACCCCCACACACACCCTGCTGCAGGAGAGCAGTTGTGCACATGCCATCCCTTTGGAAAAGTCTTTGGAAAAAGACTTTGGAAAAGTCCCAGTCTGTCATCCCAGTCCGTGTCAGTGCCTGCAGGCAGCAGCACAGGCTGCAGAGGGACTGCTATTAGGGTATATAGATTTATTAATTAGATTCAGGCCCAGTTTCCGCACAGGAGAAGGAAATTACCTGCACTTGAGCTGAGCAGGAAAAGCCTCTTTTCTGCTCTTACTGCACATTTCATGTGCCCATCCACCCATGAGTTTTGTGCTGTGCCAGAACCCCTGTATGTGAAAATCCTGGCTGGGGGCTGGAACTGGGGCACCTTGACACCCCTGAAAATGAGTCAGAAGAGGAAGAGCTTTGCTGGGATGGTGACTGGATTTTACCCCTCAAGCTCCATCTCCAACAACTCCCCACTTCGTGAAACCTTTGGGACTTAAATGAGGTCAGATATGCCACCACAGACCAGGCAGAGCCACCCTGCTGATGACCCGAGGGCTCAGATATAAAAGAAAGGGTCCTTGAGGTAATTTGCTCACAGTCACCTTAGACATAAACCCACTTTGCTTTAGAAAATCAACCTGTGTGTGCCATACACGGAAACACTACAGAGGTGCCACCTCCATCTCAAAGCAGCTCCTTACTTACCATAGAGGTAAACTGAGGCAAGCAGCAGTGGAGGGGGAAACGTAAGTTGGACCTGTCTCCTTCTCTTTTTAGTGGAATTGCTTGGATTTTTGTGTTAAATCACTTGGGGGTAACCCAAATATAGACCAGGGCCCCAGGATGCTGCAGAAAGCCAATCCCTGCCTGAGTGTCTCTCATTCCCCATTCATACTGATGGAGCAGGGGTTAGAGAATGGAAAATCTTTCTGTTTACGAGAAAGTCACAGTTTAAAAATAAAAGCCCACATTTACACGGCTGCACAAAATGTGCTCCTTATTCAGGTGCTCTGCTCTCCATGTTCAGCCTCTGCCTCCTTAGTCACTTATGGGTTTAGCCCAGAGCTGCAGCACACTAACGCCACCAGGTCCTGCTGCTCAGCATCTGAGGATGCAATTTGGTTTATTTTAAACCTAGAGAGTGTTGGGGAAGCAAAAAATTAACAGTACCAGCACCGTGACTCCCTGCACAGCCACGGCAGGGCCGGTGCCAGCCCTCCTCGCAGAGCCCAGCACGGCAGCCCCTGAGCCCTGCACACAGACTGAGACAGGCAGCACGCCAGCCTGAGACGGCTCTGAGCCCAGAACTCGATTATTGCTTAACTTTCCTGCCAAGCCTCCAGCTCCCTCTGTGCTAAATCATTCCCCATCGATCCGTTCCCATTATAAAGCTCCTGTCTCCCCCACGAGCATGCGACTCCATATGACTCGACTTCCAGCACAATTGAGCTCGGACCCTAAAAATCAATACTGCAGCAACCCAAGGATCAGAGGCCAATGAGGTCTTTAACAAACGTGTCTGGTGCTCTTGACTTGAGTAGGCTTCAGCCTACTTTGAGGTCCTTTCTGATCCATCATGGGTTTGTTCAAGTTGTCATAAAGCAAATTTGCAGTCATTGATCCAGGCAGAATGAAGTTGTGAATATCAGATGGGGGATGGAGGGGGGAGAATAACCCTAGAGAAGGAGTTTTAATAGCTTATAGGCAACACATGTCTGAGCCAGAGAAAAGCAAATTAGGAAAATGCAAACGAAATAAGCTTTTTCTATTTTTTTTTTTTTTTTCAGCCTTTCTTCCCTCTGGAGAAGGAAGCTGCCCTGGCTCTTAAGAAAAGCAAAAGGAAACAATAAATATTATTAACGATAATATAGGGCAGGGCTTTTTCTAATGGATGAGGGCTATGGCTACATATACTTGGGATATTAACTGTAGACCACGTCGTATAACGATAACTTATAAATATAGAGAAAATAACAGGCCAGATTCTTCTTTTCCATGAAACCCTGTGGCTCCTCTGAAGCCAATTCAGCTCCTGCCAGCAGACAGGACCCAGGGAAACTCATTTCAAAGCAAAATAACTGAAGAGGGAGGAAAGTTGCTTTCCATAAAGTGCGATTCTGATGACAAATGACCCAACCACCTGCAAAATGTATTAACGAGGCTTCTCTATGCAACAAATTGCACAAAAGCCAATTGAATTTAATATAAGGGTCATTTATCTCCCTGGCTTTTTGTTACTTTTAATTCAGTTCCAAATCTTTTCAAAACTCATTAAATGAAACATAATCAAAATTCACATTTCTGTACATTTTCCTTTATTTCCAAATCAGAACCCTAGATCCCAACACTCCCAGCTTGCTTCAGCTCTGCTTTCAGAACTGCCACCCATCCCCTGCAAGGATAAAACTATTTCAAGTTTCGAAGATCACTGAAGAATGGGGATCCAGGTTGGAATTCTTGTGCAGGAGATGTCCACTTCACTTTCAGGTTACCTAAAACATTGGTGTGTTCAGAGCAAATATGAGATGTTTGCTGAGATTTTAATGGCAGGTGTGGAAAAGGAGAAGTAGCTGGCAAATGAGGAAGCTTCCTAAGCTCTTCTCCCACAGGCCCTGGGAAGAGGAGCAGTCCCTGCCTTCTCCCCGCTGTCTTCCCCCTGACATTTTCAGTATTTGAGACAGTTCCCAGTTAGAACCACACTGAGCTGTCATGGTTTGTCCCCTGCTGTGCCAGGCTGGTGGAGTCCTGGCACCCATCACTCCCAGGATGATGATGCAGCAGCAGAGCTTCAACAGGCACTGCCCTGGGTCACCTGTCCTCTCCCTGTCAACAGCTCTCCCTCCCCTCCCTCTCCATCCCTCTGAATGGCTCAGGGGATGGGCAGCCTTCTCCAGATGGGACAGAGGCAGGGCCAGGTGAGCAGCTTCCATCCATCCATCCATCCATCCATCCTTTGCTCCATCCATCCATCCATCCATCCATCCATCCATCCATCCATCCATCCATCCATCCATCCATCCATCCATCCATCCTTTGCTCCATCCATCCATCCATCCATCCATCCATCCATCCATCCATCCATCCGTCTGTCCATCCCTCCATCCCTCCATCCATTGCTCCATCCATCCATCCATCCATCCATTGCCCCATCCATTGCTCCATCCATCCATTGCGCCATCCATCCATTGCTCCATCCATCCATTGCTCCATCCATCCATCCATCCATCCATCCATCCATCCATCCATCCATCCATCCGTCCATCACTCCATCCATCCGTCCATCCATCCATCCCTCCCTCCCTCCATCCATCCGTCCATCCATCCATCCCTCCCTCCACCCATTGCTCCATCCGTCCATCCATCCATCAATCCATCATCCTGGTGTTGGTGGGAGCCACTGAGTACTGAAAGAACCACAGCTGGGTCCTATGAAGTGGAGGGGGTGTTAGGAAGGGAAGCCAGGAAGTGTCTCAGAGAGTAGGGGCTCCCCAAAACATTCAGCAGTGATGTCACCCAGTGTGCACCATCAGTAATTCCATTGCCCAGGTCCAGCTCTATGGCAGCGTGGGGATATTGCCTCTGTGCAAACCAGTTGTGTTCTTTAGCTCTTGGCTCCCTGCTCCCTTCCTGCTGAGATGTGAACCTGTTTGGTACCACACAGTGTCATGAGCCTGCTCCATCTTCTTGCCTGGTCTCTGAGCAGCAGCCTCTGACTGCACACAGCCTTCCCTGTCACTCAAGATTTATCCCTTAAGAAGTCCCAGTGAAACTACCCTTGGGTTCAGTCATCACTAGTTAGGCCCAGAAATCCCAGTCCAAGAAAGATTTTCAACTTTTCTCCTGTCACTCACTGTGGCTGAGGTGACAGGAGTGTCCCTTTTACGGGAAAACCGATGATTTCATTTTCTCTGCCAGTCCAAACTGTAATGAAAACAAAAAGTGCTGCCATTTCTCATGCTGCTCTTCCCTGCCGAGTAAAAGGGACATGAGGTGGATGAAATTAAGTTTCCTTTTCAATGTCGTTTACATTTATCACCAAAGCGTTTTGTGTTTATGTTTATTTTTAACCAACACCTGTCCTGTCACAGTCTGTCCTGTCACTCCTGTGTTAATAAGACTGAAACAGTTTCCCCTTCTGGCCGGTTCTTCTCCTCTAAAACCTTTTGCGCTTCTCATATCAACATTATCTGTTGAAAACAGGCTCAGAGAGAAATTTCCAGCTGGGTGCATTTGCGTCTTTGCACACTTGGCCATTTCCAAGGAAGTCAATAGGGCAACGCAGCAATTTCAGCACTTGTGTGGAGTGCAGCCACAGTACCTACACCATCCCCATCCCTGTTTCATATCACAGCGATGGAGGAGCAAACAAGGCTTCCATTCCTGATGAACAGAGAGAATCAAGGATTGCTTTCACTGCCTTTGATCCATTCGGCTGAGAACATCCCTCCCTCAAATTCATTCCTTTTTAGAGCCATCTTTCTTCAATCGAAATTACTCCTTAATTCCTCCTTTTCGCTCACACCTGCCTGCTTGCTTCCCTTCATATCCATCAGCCCTTGTGCTCACCATAAATAGTCTGCGTGAATGTTTGCTCATATTACTGCTGCTTCCAAGTGATGCAGCCTCCACCTTGCACTCTCTGCTCCATCTCCATCTATTGCTTTACCCCGCTGCCTGTCTGAGAGCGGCCGCACACACTCCTGCAAAGCGTTATCTCATTATTTCAATTCTATCTGCTAAAGCATTTGGAGAGACAGTGTATTAAAGACACTATATAAAAATAAATTGAATCGAGAGGAAATCTATATACCTAAAGTTGTAAAAAGGAATAGTCTCCAGTGATGACTCCATTTCCAGCAACGGCGTTATAACAAGCCGGAGCCCATCTCCCAGCTGAATTTTAAATAGGTCTGCTCAAATTGAGCAGAGCTGCCCAGGCTCTCGAGGCTGGGGCTGTGTCCTGGGGAGCAGGGGCTCAGGGAGGCCTGGGACAGGGGTGCACGGAGCAGGGGAGGTGCTGCAGCCCAACCTGCCCCCTTCCTGGGCTCCTCCAGACCAACAACCCACCAGCATGACTTGCCCAGCTCAGCTGGGAGTTGCAAAGATGAACAGACTTCCTTTCCCTCAGCTGCTCCCCTGGGCATCATTCCCCCCATTCAGCATTCCCCCCCATCACCCCAAACCCTGGCAGCTGCTCCTGTGCTGGTACAGGGGGCTGACACTGCCCAGATGTCAGACAACCACCCAAGCCTCTCTCTCACTGCCCTCCACAGCTGGACAGGGGAGAAAAAACATAACAGAGGGTTCCTGAGCTGAGATATGGACCAGGAGAGATCATTCAGCAAATACCCTCATGGGCAGGGTATTTGCTCTAATTCGAGCAAAACAGGCTTGAATTAGAGATGTTGATTGAATTTAATGCTAACAGAATCAGATCATGAGAAGTGAAATAAAACCTTGAAAACACCTTCTCCTCCACCGCTCCCCCTTTCCCAGCTCCACCTCCTACCCCGGCAGCACAGGGAGATGGAGTGGGGGTTATGGTCAGCTCATCACCTGTGGTTTCTCCTGCTGCTCAGGAAGAGGAGTCGTTCCCCTGCTGCACCGTGGGGTCCCTCCCACGGGAGACCGTTCTCCGTGAACTTCCCCAGCATGAGACCATCTCACAAGCAACAGTTCTCCATCAACCTCTCCAACATGAGTCCATCCCCCTCAAAGTGCTGCAGCGTGGGCCATTCTTCCATCAAGGACAGGCTGCTCCAGAGTGGGCTTCTCTCTCCACGGGTCTCCCACGGGCTCACAGCCTCCTCTCAGGCATCCACCTACTCCGGCGTGGGTCTCCTCCACAAGCTGCAGGGGCACAGCCGCTTCACCATGGTCATCACCACGGGCTGCGGAGGAATCCCAGCTCTGGTGCCTGGAGCACCTCCTCCCCCTCCTTCTCCACTGACCTTGGTCTCTGCAGACTTGTTCATCTCACACATTCTGCCTCCGCTCTCCTCCGGCCGTAATTACCACTGCAGAGTAACTTTTTTTCTTTCCTCTCAAATCTGTTACCACAGAGGCGTTACCACCACTCCTAATTGGCCCAGCCTTGGCCAGCGACACGTCCATCTTGTGGAGCCACCAGGGATTGGCTCTGCTGGACATGGAGGAAGCTTCTGGCTTCTCACAGAAGCCACCCCTGTCATCCCCGTGCTACCAAAGCTTGGCACAGCCAGCACAGCTGGTCAGGGAAGCACAGCCCAGTCTTCCTCCCTTTGCAGTCTGCCTCAGCCAAGGGGTCAGGCACAGTTCTTACACATGGAAAAACAAGACAAAGTGACTTTGGATCCCACTAAAACCAAAACTAAAATGGGTACTAAAATGGGGTTGCTGCTTGGGTCAGTGGCTGTGAGACAAGAACTTGGGTGGGACAAGGGGAAGGTGCAGGTTTCTGGGCCACACTGGCAACCCAGAACCAAAAGAGACTGATTCATGTCTCAAAATAATTATTCCCAGCTGGAAGAAATATTCCCCCAGCCTTGCACAGTGACCACCAGCACCCACACAAGGCTGTTGCAAAGAGGAGGGACCTGCAGCAACCACAGGGTGCTTTCAGCCCGTCCCTGCTCCCTGCAGCCCTGAGGAGAAATAACTTGAAAAGGTGTCCCCAGCATAATTTTCTCTCTCTGTCTTCCCAGGACCTGAACTGTGGTGCCAAAAATGTTTTCCATTCTTTGACTCTTTCAGGGAGCAACCTGCATCCCAGTATTTAATGAATCAATTCCATGGCTTTTTTTAGGTGGTGAAATTCAGACCACTCAATTGCTCAAGACTCCTGTATTTTAATAGAGATCAAATCTTCCAAAGGGCAGCAAGTGAACCAGTGGAGCAAGCTATAAGGTGGCAAAACATCTCCCCTAGAAAAGCAACCTTTGCAAGTCTTGATCACAGCTACAGCAAAAAAAAACCCAAAAAAACCCCCAAAAACCCCAAACCAAACCAAACAAAGCAATAAAACCTCCAAATGTCTGGAGTTGGAATTTCTCCTCCATTTCTTCCTCTCTTTCCAGCTCATTATTTCTTTATAAGGCTCATTACTAGCAGGTCTGAGACTCGGCCACTGACCCACGAAGGCCTGGAGGGAGGAAAGCTTTCCAACACTGTCAGACCCTGTTGGACTGATTGAAGAGAGATACAGAGAGGCAAGTGAGGTGACAACCAAAGGGCTGGGTTTCCTGGGGCCCTGAGTTGGAAGTGGCAGGATCAGGCTCCACTAGCACCTGCTCAGCTCTGCACAGCTTCAGCATTTCAGCTTCACCAGGAAAAATGATTTTCCAGTATAGCAGACCCTGAATCCAAAAGGGATTTACTGAAATCCCAGTGGAAAAACTTTAAATGAACAAGGGCCAACAAACAGTTTTGTCTTTTCTGTGAGCATTCACCAGTTCAGGAGAGGGTTCTGCCCCAGCTGAAGCCTCCTTTTATCAGGACTGCTGTGCTCTGCTCCCTTCCCATACTACAGTTCTGTGTATTCCTGTTGCCTTCCTTGTCCCTCCTTGAGAAGTTGTGTCAGTTCAAGGACTCGGTGTGGCTGAAAACTAGAGGAGTAGGAGGGGGTGAGAAGGCAGGAAGAGAGAGAGAAAAACTTAAGCATTTTTCCTAAGCAAAACACATTTCCTCTGGGAAATATCACCATGTTAAACCACCTTGTTTGTTGTTTGGGTTCCTCCTGAGCAGGCAAACCCAGGGATGGAGCTCAAGCCCTTGCTTTGGTACAGTACTGACACGGAGGCTGAATGGCTCTGCAGGACCACTTCTCTACCCTGACTTGGGATGCTGGGATTTTAAGTCCTTTTGGGGAGACTTGAAACCTTCCAGAGAGCCTCAGTGATGGTAGCCTATTTGCTTTCATACTCCTGTGAGAGCTGGAAAGATTCTTTTCCTCATTTTTACTGTATAGCTGTAGTGGTTTTAAGTCAAATTATGCATTACCCCCTGATTTCCTTTTTGTGAGATAAGCATTAGGAGAAAAGCAAAGCAGGCACAAAACTTAAAGACTAAACTTTAAAAACTTAAAGAGTATAAAGAGGTTTATTAACAGACCTAAAAGAGGCCCCTGCCTCCGTCCCGTCACCCAGGTGGAATGGAAAAAACCCCCAAAAATCCCGCATTTCCACAGGGTTTAAATATGTAAAATTGAGAGAAGCGTGATTGGTCCAAAAAGCTGTCTGTCAATTTAGGATCAACCCACTACATTAGCCCGAGATTTTCTGCTGGAGCCTCTACTTCTTTCCCCAGTTTCTCTCTAGGCCCGTTCCCCTATTTCCTTGGCTGAATTTTCTCTTTGCTATGCTTCCCTAGCAGCTCATTTCAACCTGTGGTGTTGATTCTCCCTGCAGTGGAGGCTGCATCTGCCTTTTTGCATTTACTAGCACACCACAGCCCTTCTTGAATCTGAATTTTGGTTTTCCTAGCAGGTGAGGGGCAGCACTTAACTGAGTTTGCAGCTGAGTAAGCCTTTCTGCTGCAAACTCTTCGGAGGTAACATCATCTCCTACTGGTGAGCAAAATGCCTCGGAGAAGGGACTGCAACAGGTCGGTGGAAAAATGCTGCAATAAATAACATGTCTGATGGCCATACCAGGCAAGTGAGGACACAGGACATAATCAGGGGATAATAAAGAGTCTCACCAGGCTTTCAGGAGCATGAGGCTCAGAGGGAGACACAGAGCAACAAGACAGTGCCACTGCCGGGCTCATTCCTCGCTGACAGGAGTGAAACAACTTCATTCCAGCCTCTGAGAAGTGTTCTCTGGGAGTCTCAGATATATTCACCAGGGAGAAAATTACCTGTCAAAAGAATGATAAAGCCACGGTCTGCTTTGCTGCTGGAACCCATTTGTTCTCACTGGTGATGGGGAAGAACTCAGGCTGCTTCGTGTTCCTCTACTCAGTCTTTTGCTGCAGAATGGATGGATGCAGGGTAAAGTATTAAACAGTAGCGTCCACATTTACATCATGGTGAGATGCACTATTGAACAGTACAAATATCCTCTCTATTGCCATACCTAAGGTTAAAGTAATATGCACTTTGCAAGTAATTTGTACTTTGTAAGGACTGACGTGGTTCTTGGTGTGACTGTGAGAGGGAAAATGTGTCACATTCACAAACCAAAACACGAGCAGGCATCACTTCTGCTAGAAAAAATCAGGGCAAATCACACCATTTACGCCATGGAACAGCTCTATGGATGTCCCTATCCAAGTGCTCGTGGGCAGCTGGGATAGTTCCACAGTGTGGGTCTCGTGCTCACAGAAGTTAAGGTGGAAGGCACTTCAAGAGGTCACTTGTGCCCGTGTTTCTAAGCAGGGATCTAATGCTTCTTACAGCTAACTGGGGGTGTTTAGAAAGACAATGTCAGAAGGAGAAATATCCACAAACTGTGGGTTGGGAGGTTCATGCTGGAGAGCAGGAAACCATCACATACCATGCAGGTGGTGCAGCACTCGGACAGGACACCAGAGGTGGGGATCTCCATCCTTAGAGGTGTTCAAGCCCTGCCGCAAGCTTGGCCAACCTGATTCTACAGGGGAAAATAGACAAGGTGAAGATAAAAGCCAAGGCAAAACCCTTTGGAGCAGACAGTAGGAGAGAAAGGAAAATGCTGTTGTCATTCTTCCACACGAGAAGAGTGACAAAGGGAGACCTCCATGCCCACCCTTCTGGATGCTGCCCAGATTTGCCAGCAAGGTCGCAGTAATAAGCAATCAGCTGATTGAAATGCTTCATTTCAGCCAACCAGGAGAATAAGAGGGCTTTCTATCAGGATTCTCCACAACAGAGAACTCCTCATGATAAATGAACTGGAGAACAAGACAAATGAATATAACCTAGTGCTGCGCATGGATTCATCAACCCACAGAAAGCTTCAGGCAGAGGCAGAGGGAAGCAAACGACACTGCATGGGGAGGTCTGGGAGAGGCAGGGGCACAGGAGGGTTGCAATGAGCTCCTAAGAAGCATGTGGGTGGAAAGGGGAGACCTCTGCTACTTGCAGAGGTGACGAGAAGGTTATGGGGGCAAAGTAGGAGTCTGCTGGCCTGTGGTGGCTCAGAACTGGTGCTGGGCAGAGGAAACTGCAGCTCTTACACAACAGCTCCTGGGGGTCTGATCTTGTGTGCACGTGTGTTGGAGCGAGAGCATCTCTGCACTCAGGCCCAGAGGAAAGCCAAAGCACAGGAGTTGAATAAAGCCCTTGGACAAACTGAGATACATAAATCTTACCAAAGTGAAACAGAAATATAGAATCTTTAACTTCTAGTAGAAATATATGCTAAGTGCCTTAAACATTGAAAAGCTGCAGCAGAGTCCTTGAGCATAGTTCTTTTTGCTGTAGCAGTGTTATCCTTTCATAGTTCTTTATTTTAGACAAAATATGGATAGAACTATATTGTTCACATTTTTTAGATATATTATTTTAGACAAAATATAGATAGAATGAAATTGTTCACATTTTTTAGATACAGTGTTCACATGAACAATAATAGCTGATAGAAACTGTATATGCAAATCTATGTAATACCTACGTAATGCTTACAATTGTTAGAATTAGACCAGGATAGGTTAAGAAAAGAAAAACTAGAATAGTGTGTAAATCTCATTGGTTAATTAACAAATATAATCCACACTTCTATAAGAAAAAATTATTCATCATTCATTAGAAAAGATTAGAAGTTGTTTGCTGCCTGCTGTTTTGCTGCTGCTGCTGTTGCTGCTTGGCTTTATCATGTAACCCCCTTAGAACTGTGCCTTCAAGAAGCTATGAGACTGTGAAATAAAGAACTGAGCAGAGCAGCAGCCTCCTCTGCCCTCTTTTACCCTGGTCTGAGAAGGAAGGGTATCCTGTCAAAAGCTCAACACACATGGGCCAGACCAGCAAAGGCAGCGTAGTCCTTGGGCAGGTATAAATAAATGAAAAACCCCAGCAAATTTGCTGTGTGATGCTGCTGTTCTCCAAGGCAGGCTCTGGGATGACAGGACCTCCACCCATGGATATACCCTTCCCATGAACCACAGACACGGTCACAGACTGTGGTTCCTCCACATGGCATAAAGCACTTTTTAATCCAGAGGGCAAAGACCAAATGGCATCCATTGCTGGCAGCTGAAGCCAACAAGGTTCAAAACAGTCAGAGCTTGCAAATCACTGGCAGTCAAGGTAATTAGCCACTGGGATGGATTGCTAGGAGTTGGAAGGAACCCTCCATCACTTACCTTCTTCATGACTGACAGTCAGGAAACCAGGAGCAGAGGCTTTCTGAAAGACACGGCAAAGCATGGCCAAAAAATGCTGGGAGAGATTCAGGAAGGATGGGGAAATGTCTTTCATGGGCTGACCCTAGAAAATTGCAGCAGGCCTTGCTGGCTCTTTAAATGTAATGCTGGTGACTCTCATTATGCCATTCTGCAGTGTCCAGTCAGCAAATGGAGCTAGCAAGGAGTCAGGTTCAGCAGAAGAGTATGAGAAGCCATTGGAGTTGCCTCTGCTTCCAGGATTTTGTCAGATGTCTCTTTTTTTCAAATAAATTTAAATTCATATCATTGTAGGTCTTAGGGTGATTGCCCCCCGCCTCCCTCCTTATGATGCAAAAATAGCCTGCAATGAGACTTTGTTTAAAGCCATGGAGTTAATTTTCTATAATAATTGTTAACAGTTGGAGTTTTCCTTTCTTCAAGCTCAAGGGAGAATCATGGACAGATTTATTAATGGTGTCCCCTATGTGATTGATGGGCTGTCGAACAGGGAAACTTCACACCTGAAAAAACCTGAAACAAGAATACTTATACCAAAAATAACAATGTCTGAGCCTGGTAGCTCTGCAAGTCTCTCCACAGTGACTTGTGGCTGAGCCTTCTGCCATGGCTTAACCCCAGCTGGCAGCTCAGCCCCACGCCACCCCTCGCTCACTCCCTGGGTGAGATGGGAGAGAGAACTGGAAGGGTAAAAGTGAGAAAACTCATGGGTTGAGATAAAGGTGGTTTAATAGGTGACGTGAAAGCCACATGTGCAAGCAGAGCAAAGCAAAGCAAGGAATTCATTCACCACTGCCCATGGACAGCCATCTGCAGGAAAGCTGGGCTCCATCACACTTTGGAAGGCAAAGACAGCACCGCCTCTCGAAACTTCATCCCCTTCCTCCTTCTTCCACCAGCTTTATTTGCTGAGTATGATGTCGTACGGTCCGGAATGTCCCTCTGGTCAGCTGGGCTCAGCTGTCCCAGCATGTGGCATCACAGATACACTGATGGGTGATGGGAAAGAAAGGACATCATCTCTCCAAAAGGGTGAGCAAGCAAAGAATAGATTCCCTCTCTCTTCCCAACAGTGTTTCCTGCCACACAAGTTTCTGTCAGAGCAAAGAGGAATCACACATATGATTTCCATGCATGCACACAGTGAGGCATGGGTAAATCTGAGGTCTCCAGAACATCCCCTTCCCCATCTTTGGTAACAGGGAGCACCTGATATCAGCCACCTGGAGACTTCCCTGTAGAAGAGATTACACGCCTCTGCTCAACAAACCACCCGCAGCTCTGAGGTTAGGCTGGGCAAGTAAAAGTATGAAAGCTCTTGCCTTAGTTGCCTGGCTCAAGCCTTTCCCACTGATCACAACTTCTACTCCAATGGCAAAAATAATCTGTTTTAATAATCTTAATAATCTTTCTCTAGTATCCTTTGTCCATATGGCTGGTAATCTGGCTGCTTAGGAATGAATTATAAAAAAAATCCTCAAATAGGGATCTGACGGCTTAGCTCAGAGAATCAAAGAAATTAGAGGCAGAGGAGCCCTAGCTGGCCACTTAGTCTTCCTTACCCTCCAGGCCTCCTTCCCACAGGATTCTGCCAGCTGGAGTGACAGTACTGGATCAGACTCATGACTGGAAATCACATCCTCTTCCAAGCTCCTCCCCAGCCTCCCATCACTGCAGCCACTTCTGTCGCTGCCTCATTTCTGCTCCCACTTACCAAGACCACGTGTTCTTCAGGACAGTGACTGTCCCTTGCAATGACTTTACACAAATCCCAGCATGCAGGGACCATGATCAGGGGCAGACCCTTCCCATGCTGTGCCAACAGTGACAATGAAGTACAAAATCCTTCTGCGGGAGGATTTTTGTCCTCTTCCAGGGTTTGCCAAGGTCTTAGATGGGATTCCACGAATGTTTCTTCCCATCTTTGTCTTTAGCATAGGATGTGGGCGAGGAGGGAGGTGGTCCAGCTGCCCTATGGTGCAAATCAGCACAGCCAGTGAGTTCACTGGTGTGACCCTGCTCTGATGAGAGGATCTGTCTCAGGCTCTCGGTGTTGCTGGAAGGAGGAAGCTCATATCTCACCTATTTTTACATGTGAAGATTCATCCTGCCCAAACCAGAGCCACTCAGGCAATACTGACACACAGAGTGTGATACCAGCGTGTGGAGCAGACCTTGGGCAGAAAGCAGGGCCTGCTGGTGGTCTGCAATGGGCTTTTAATTTATTTAACCATTGGTAAACAGATGTAATCAACACAACCTTCCCCATGTCCTTTGGCACCACATCAGAGCCACAGCCAAGCTCCGCTGGGGACCGGCCGTCACGTTGGGATGAGGCTGTGAAGCCTTGAGGTTATGAGACCACTGCTGTGAGTTTTGCCCAAATCTTTACATGCCCAGTTGGTCTCAGCAAGACACCATTAACTTACAGAGGAAGAAGAAAGGAGCCCCATCTGGAGCTTAGAAAGCACAAATCTGCCATTCTCTCCTCACAGGCTGGGGCCGTCTGAACAGAAGGTAAAGGTTGCAGGGAGATGCTTTCATAGGGAACAATGCATGGGAAACACAGAGACAATACACTTTGCTCTTTCCAACCCCCCCTCAAACTACTTCTCTTGGGGAGCAGGTACCTAAAACCAAGAGCAAAGAAAACTTCAAGTTAGGAACATCAATTCTGCTTTCAACGATTCTTCCCTTGCTCTTCTCTGAGCTAGTAAATATTTTGCAGATTGTACCAGCGCAGCATTATCGAGCCCTCTGATTGAAGAAAATACAAACCTGCCCACGCTCTGATTTTATGTTGCAGCAGCCAAACCCATAAAACAGACCCCGGCCACAGTCACTGCAGGTAGTGAATTACATCAGCTTGCTCTTAGGGGAGCTCCAGGTGCAGGAATTTAAAGGATTTTAAGGAAGTAGACAGTCAGAAATGATGAAATCTGAGTGGTTTTTTTCCCTTACAGAAGCTGTCCAAACTGACAATAGTGTTATTTGTCTGCTCTGCTCTGAATAAATCAGTAAATGAAGTTACTTCTTATCCCCTTTTTATTTTGGTCCATTCGCATAGGCAACCTCTGCTTTCTGTACTTATTTTTGAAGCATGAAAATTTGTCAGTCACTTTGGAAAACAAATTAGGTGCTACAAGTCCTTTTCTTCCCTTTCAGCATTTCCAAGGGATGATTGTCCAGGATGTGTAACAAGCTGCTTTGATTCCAAATGGCAGAGAAAAATTCCCTGTCCAGAAGATGCCCTGATTTCCTCAGTTGCTCTAAATATGGGAGGCCCAGCCACTCCTTAGGGTTGGTTTAAGAAGTTTCTGCCCCTCCATCCCCTCCACGCTGATCAGCCAATTGATCCAGGATTAAATCTGTCCTCAAAAAAAAAAAAGCAAAGGAGAAGGGCATTTTTAAGCTTCATTGTTTTGGTCACTGAGATAACAGCAGTGCCCCAGCACTGACAGGGCAGGAAAAGACAGCAGAGCAGACAGGGAGGAAGGTGACTGCTTCCCAAGCTGTCACAGTGCTGGAGGACAGATTTTGTTAAACAGTGATGTAACTGATGTAATTAGGAAAATAATTATTTCCTCAAAATATTCCCCTTGTGGCTGCAATTTTAGGGAGCCAGGAGTTGCCACATTCTGGCTCACATCTCCCATCCCAACCAGGAACCAGCACCAGTGACTTTAGCAGGAGGTGCTGTAACAGTGTTTGGTGGCAGACAGACCATGACTACACAGAAATATCCTAACACCTGGAGATCAGTTTAAACCCTGAAGCATGAGGTTTCCTGTCCCTTGCAAACCACTGCCTGTCGTTGACGCCAACCATGAAAATGTCCAGGTATCAGCACCAGAGACATATGAAGCTCTTCCTTTTAATAACACATTGCAAGGAGGGGAAAAACCTGTGCTTCTTATTCTTATTTTTTTTCGTACTTTTTACACCTCCTTCATTGTAATTACAGTTAAAGTCACCCAGTTAAAACCTCACCCCGTGGTTTCCACACAGGTATTGGTGTTCAGACTGCACAGGATGGGCAAAGAGAGGCGAGAGACAGCCATTAAGTTACTCTGAGCTAGCAAGCACATCAACAAATGACACACTGAACAGTGGGCTGTGCTGCTTCTCTCTGCCATAAATAAACCTCAGGAAGACCAATCTAGCAGTAAATAAAAGCTGGACTGCTGTGTGCTGTGATTCACCAAAAGAACAGAGGAATTCACCAGTAATGCACAAAAAAAAAAAAAAAAGGAAAATCCAGTTGCACGTCCAGAAGGGAATAGAGTCCAAAGGGAAAGTGATAATCAGATGGAAGAAAAATCTGAAAGCAAATGCTTTTTAATTATCATAATTTCAAGGAAGAACAGAATGACTCCACATGGTCCCTCATGGTTGTAGAGAAAGACCCAGGTCAGGGCAGAGGGCAAACCCAGGGTCAGTTTCTTATTGAAAGTGAAAATTGTTCTTATTGTGCTTAACACCAGCTTTAGGAATATTAAAGAACAATTTGGGTTTTGTCAGTTAATACACTGTGGCCTGTGGTTAATGTGGCACTAAAATAGATTTTCTTTTTTTTAAAGGCTATTAATCTAGCAAGGTTTTTAAAAGCTCAGCAAATAAAATGTGACTCTAACATACTCCATCTAAAAATTACCACCAGCCCCGTTCACTGGGGCAAACAATAATAGTTCTGATCCAGTCATGTTCACTGACCACAGAGAGCTTACAAAGACTGGAGGCAGGTCAGCATCAGTCCCCCATTTATTTAAAGGCACTCTGGGTTTTTTTCACTTTTACACCACTGGAAGATGCCCAAGGGGTCTTTTGAGAGCCTCCAACTCTCAACTTAGCTCATGTCTAGGCTCATCATCCTGTCATTGCTGTGACAGTGGCAGATGGCCTTGTGAAGGGGGCTGTGCCCATGTCCAGGACACTCATTTCCCTACTAAACACAGCCCTGTCACATGCTGCTAAAAAGCACCATTAAAAGGGTGTGTGAGGTCGTGAACAAACTCATGAAGTTCTGGTCCAAGATTCCTGGACATGAACCACACTGATTCAGTCTCCAGCAGCAGAGCACACAGCTTTGCTTCCATGTGGAAAAAAAAACCCCAAAAAAACCAACGAAACAACAACCCAGCATAACAGTGAATGAAAAAATCTCTAAAACAGAGACAGATTGCCAAAAAGGTGCATTAACAGATGTTTTGGCTTGAAATTTTACCGACCTGTCAGTTCTCAGGAGAGAGGCACCATCAGAGGCTGATCTCAACCATAGAATCCTCCTGGGACTTCTGTGCAGCCCAGCCCAGCCCAGCCCAGCCCAGAATGAATTCAGTTTGTAAAAACATGAAAAGTAAGTTTTTACAAACTGAGCAGGGAACCATGAAGGGCTGCAGAGAATCCCACTGGTGCCTGATGTGCTGGAGACTCATGTCCTGTGGTGGGAAAGGTGCCCATCCTTCTTCCCCTCCAGTGCAAAGTCCCACCTCCTCCCATAAAGGAAGGCAGAGAATGTAGCTGCTGGAGGGCTGAGGGGAAAGGGGATTTGTCTGCAGAGATTTAATTATGAGATTTCCTCCAGTGGCACATTCCTGGCTTCTCCCTGACCCTGTGGAGGCACCTCACACTCCCAAGATGAGAAGGTTCCCCAGGGTGTTTGAAAGCCCCTGAAAAAGACCTGCAAAATGACGTCCATTTTATGATATGAAGTGAGAAATAGAAAAGCCTGGAGGGATCAGCTCCGGCCCCTCTCCCCACTTAGATGGTGTTTGTGCTCTATTTTTTTTCTCTCATAATGTTTCAATTGTGCTCTCTTTCCAGTGGCACCCAATTGCTGGATATAAACTCCCCTGCCCTCTTCCTTAGCTGGGGGAACACACCGAAATTACATGGTTGGTGTTACTGGGATCATCGATCCCTTTCTCCTTCCCATCTGGCTTTACTGCCAGGTTTTTATTGCTACTGCTTTTTGCTGGGTACACACGGCATCCTTATGGCACATCCGAATGGCCTTAGAAATAAAGGAATGAGACCTTTCAGCCAGCAAAAACCTGTAAATAAACAGTTTGGGCTGGCAATCAATGGGCAATCTCTCTAAGCCCTGGGATTGTTCAGTTAGATTAAGCCTTTCTAATGAATTCCTCATTGAGCCACTGAACAGAAATGAAGCCTTGTTAGCTCATTATCTTTCTAATTAACCCATTCTAAACCTGCTCCTTCCTCACCAGGAGGTAGCTGCGCTGTTTGGGTTTCACACTGAGGTTTATCAATGACCCCCTGAGAGCCTTTTGTATCAGTAACTGAGATTTATTTGAAATGACTGGGGAAGGCAGCTTCCAGTTTATTCCCTGTGCCAGATGAAGGTCCGAATACTATGTTATCCTCGGGCTACAATTTCCCAAGGACAAGCCATGTGTTGCGAGCATCTCCAAGCCCTTTTCTGCGGTGATGAATGCTGCTCCCCGCCCGCCCTCGTTTGCATGCAGATGCCGGGCTCGTTAAGCTGATGAAGGGGCCTGCCCTCCCTAATGGGGGCAGGGGGCTTTGCTGGCTCTGCCTGCACAGAGCAGGAGCATCTCACCGCTGCCATGGACTGCTCCCGGCTGGTTTTGTGTTTGTGAGCAGGGTCCAAACGCAGCAACACGTCCGATAGATGGAGAACCCTCTTCCCAAAGGATGACCCCAGCAAACCACTTTGCTCGGGCCGGTTTGGAGGAGAAAGGCCACACAGTGACCTCCAGCAGAGATCAGACAGAAGGATGGAGGGATCGGCCCGATCAGTTCAAGCCTGGTGTCTCCACAGCCCAGCAATCTCTGCTTCTTGTCCTCTCTCTGGAAGGCCCCAGCATGTAGCAGCTTCTGGGATCAGGTTCTCAGACATCCTGACACAGAGCCTGTCCTTACACTCAGACATGGACTCACATCCCACTCCTCCTGATGCTGCTCAGGGGTCTGGCACCTTCTGTCACCTCTCTCCCCAAGCAGTGGGTGGGACTTTCTCCCCTTCCTCCCCACCATTCAGCAGCCCCTCTCCCTCTTGGGCTCTCCCTTGGCCTTGTTCCCACTGCGTTCAGGACCTGCCTGACAACATTTCCTGCTGGGTACCCGTGCTGAGAGCACATTTTTCCACCCCAAAATCCCCAAGGCAGCTCACATTCCCCCTCAGCATCCCTTGGGGGAGCAAGAGAGGCAGAAGGATTCCTACTCTCTCTCAATCCCTTTCTGTATCTCCTCAACACACACACAGGACCAGGATCCCATGTCCAGGCACATCCCACTGCACTCAGCTTTCAACTCAGCTTGGGAGGGACAACCCAAGCCATGAGATTCCCGGAGCATCACCATTCTGCAGCTCAGGGACCAGCATTGCCATCCCTTCCTCCCATACCACCTGTTTTTCCACCCTTGCCTGGATCATCTGCCAAGCAGCCCTGGCACACCAGCCACAGGAACTGAAACACGGATTTCAGTCCCAGGTCCAAGCACGGCACAGTTCGAGGTGCCCAATGCAGGTTTTCTCAGTAGAACAATACCAGCCTACAAACTGCCCTTAGGGCAGCTTTGGAAACCTTTTTTGAAGACAATGAAAAATGTGATTCTTTGGTTTTCCACTCATTTTGTTATTTTCAGTTCCTGTTTCTCCCCTTACCTTACTCCTCCCACCCCTACGCAGCTCAGGGGGAGCCACAACCCCAACCCAGCCTGTGAGATTCAGACTGAGCAACATTTTAATAACCCGACCAGCCAGGGATCTCTAAATCTCTCCTAGGAAAGGAGGCAGTGAGGATATAAACAAAAATATGCTTTGCCTAATTGTTTCTTACGTCGTCACGAGCAATTGAAAACGGCTCCTAGGGCAATATCCATTAGATTTTGTAACAAAGGACTCTAAATGAAGGAAGCCCAGGCGGAACAGCAGAGTCAGAGCTAGAGACAAGCCTGGCATATAAATCTGTGCCAATCTGCCCCCACCACCATCCCAAATGCTCCCACAAGACCTAGAAACTGGCACAGCAAGAAAGAAATTCCAGCACGTGCCATGCCGGGATCTCTGTCCCAGCAGCTGGAGGAGCCCCCTCCTCTCAAGGAAGGCAGCACAGCCACCCATCTGCCCATTCATCCACTGCTTCAGCATCCACATCCCACAGCTTCCCAAAGGGATTTTGCCAGGGCTGCCATCCACCCACAGGGCTGCAGGGCTGGTTCTTGGGGCAGGAGACGGAGTTCTGGCAGGGGTACAAGCTGAGAGGTGAAGGCTAAGCTGAGATAAGCACCTCTCTGGCTGTTAAAAAGAAGGTAATTTAGGCTGCACGGTGTGCCAGATCACAGCCTGTGCCAGATCTCTGAAATTATTTAGATCTGTACTTCATGGAAAATTCACTTTGTATATATTTGTTCATCCTACCACCAGCATCTCCCCCCAGAGAGCGATGAAGTGAGACTCTATTTACTGTCCTACCATATTCTTTTATATATATTGTGTATAGCATCAGCTGAACTTTAAGGAATCTAGTAAGACAGGCAATTTTTAAAAATATTGAAACAGTGAAAACTTCAGCTATGAGCTCTTCTGCTCAAGAGCTTTGTGGAGTTACAGGGAGAAGAAAGCATGGGGGTGTTGAGTGGCCAGACAGAGAGCATCAATCAAATTTTCTATCTAAGATAATTCATTTTTTCAAGAAATGTCTGAGTTTTAAACTGATCATTCTTTTTTTATTATTATTTTTTATCTCTTACTCCAAGTAGTCCAGCTCTGTGTTTTGAGGACAATACCCCTGCACTCCTGCCTGGTGGATTGGTTCCTGCATGCAGCAGTCTTTACATTTCAGAGGCTGCTTCTGGAGGCAGCTTCCCAATTCCAGACACAGGCAGGCTATTGCAAAGCAAAGTGATTTTCATGCTTTTGTGTGCTCTGTCCATCATGGGAACTCAGAGGTTTTTTTCTTGGAAGGACTCTGCTGTGACTAAAAATCTCTGCTGTGAGCTCTTATGATTTGAGTCCTTGTCTCTGATCTCTTCAAACCTCAGCTCCTGTGAGGCAGACAATTCAGCTTGCTTGGGATCTACCCCTTTCTTGTCCCTTCCCCTTCCCTTTCCCCTTCCCCTTCCCCTTCCCCTTCCCCTTCCCCTTCCTCTTTGTTTCACCCATGGTTGTCAAAAAGCCTTGCAAACATGATGTGAACACACAGGACAGAGCCTCTAAGTCAGGTAATAAGGCAGAAGAGACCTCACTACACATTATTTTTATAATCTCAAGATTCATTTTGTGACAACTTCATGTCATCAGCAGCAGCTCTTTCACCAGAAGTTAGTATTACAAGCAGATACAGGTGTTAAACTGCTCTTTGTGCATGGAAAAAAACCACATCAAAACCTCTTAGATCTGCCTTAATATTTTCACTCCCAAACATTTAAAGTCCCATCAATGTCATGAGAGGGATTTCATAAGATTCTTTCATTCTTCAAATGTGGGCTTAGGAGAACAAGGAGATGATCCTGAACCTCCCAAACCAGGAGGAGCTTAGTTCTCCTTGGGCTCCTCCAGCTGCCTTTCCACCATCCCCTGTGGGTGCTTTAGGGTGGATGGAAACAGCATTAAGTCACTTTTTTTTTACCTCAGTCTAATTTTTTGAGAAGTGCTGGTTCAGCCTCTTGCAAAGGCAAACACCCAGGCCAGCATGGCTCCACATGGATCGGAGTTGATGTGTGCCATTGTTCCTGTGCAAGGAATGAGGCAGAGTTAACATCATGCAGCACCACACCCAAATGCTGAGACGGCACAAGGAAATCAGTGCCGTGCTCACTCCTACAGCACTTCCCTCCCTTCTCCTCTTCCCCTGCTCCCTCCTCCTGAAGGTCCCCCCATCCAGCCCCTCCAGACACGTCCAGAGGGATCTTTAAAACTCTATAAAAAACATAAGAAGCTGTTTTCGACTATTAAGAGAGACTGTTGATAACACAGTCCCAATAAAAAAAAGTCTATATATGTGCTTTCTACAGCTTCCCTTGGAAAATAATTCATTTCTCCTTGCATTATATTTCATGGCAACCTAGAGACTCAATATGTTCTGGATTACTGCATCCATTTCTGTTTCTGCTCTAATGGCCCACCAGAGTATGAACCTTCCAACCAGAGTCCCCTAAATCTGGTGACTGGGGAGCGAGTTGTACTTTCTTGTTTTCCACTTGATAACTAGCCCCTTCCAGCATTGCTTTTATGGCAGTAATCTTCCTAGGCTGGTTGCAGATTGCTTGTCCTGGCTTTTTTTCTTGCTTGCTTTTTTTTTTCCCTCTCTTGTCCTCCAGCCACTGGAGCCAGTGGTCACTGTGGACTATCCATCACGTTGTTTTCTATGTCAAACTGGAGTTCCCCAGGTCTGTTTATTCTTACTCTTTTTCTATTTTTTTTTTCTTCCCATCCAAATACCACTGCAGTCTGGCAATTGCTTGTGTCAGTGAACTGCCCCTTCTGTCTCAGGGAAGGATTCTGAGATTGCCAATGCCTATCAATAGGCTAGAGATATCCTGGGTTTAATTTTGTGGCTCCATATTACGAATGATGGGGCAAGCAGAGGAGGCTAAGCAAACACCTCTTTCCCCTTGCTGCTTCGGAAAGTGAAAGGTATTAGAAAAAAACATGAAAAGTATGGAGGAAATAAATTAAATCAAGCCCTGGTTGTCCATGGGTACAGCCTTGCTCAGTGCCAGGAGCTCAGCCACTTTCACGAGTCCTGACTGTGTGGTGCAGTCCAGGTATTGTCCATGGGACAGACTCCATCCTGTCTCCTTTGTGTCTGAGATCCAGGCACAGACACAATGCACATATGGTTCTTTTTCTTCATTGGTCTGAAAAGGCGATAAGATGGGAAGCTTCAGTGTCATGGAGAGGAGTAAATTAGAGTTCAAGAAACCAGCCTTGGTGCAAAGGAAGGGCTCAGCCCATATTTCTCCCTTCAAGCTCAAATATGAATCCATACCTTACATTTAAAACCTATAGGTAAAATGCTTCATCCACAAATATGGGATAAAAGGATGCATAAAGTTTTCAGAAAATTAACTCAAAAGCATGTAGCTTAGCATTTTTTCTCAAAGTCGTTTCTAGGAGAATGAGAACTATTTCTTCTACAGCTCTTTTTAGCCCACAGATGTCACAACCCTTTGTCAATCACCACACAAACACACACACACGCACTCTGTATTTTTTTCACTTTTCTGATCTAGTAAAAATTCAGATCTGCATCAGTTTTACTCAGTTTTAAGGTCACTTCTTGGGCTTGGCTTCTCCAGTCTCCTAACCTGGTGCTTTTCCTCCTCAGGACACTTGCACTGGGAAGTGTTTTCTCTGCCTTGCTGCCATTTAATTGTGCCTGTGAGGGAGCAGCAGAGAATTGGCTGAACTCCTCATAGCCTTGCTCATCTGTCTGCAGATTTGCCTTCAGGTCCTGCCGAGTTAAAGGTGTGAAAAAGGCCTTTGTGCAGCTCTTCCTAAGGCCAATTCCTAAGGTTAGACTGAGCTTAGCATCCATACCATGTTTACAACTTCCATTTTCTAGAACAGGTTGGGTTCATTGGCATTAAAAACTCTCTATAGTGCATCAGTCTTAATCCAATTTTAAAAGGCAAGGCCAGCAACTGTGTTAAAGGGATTAACTCTTATTAAATATAGTGTATTTGAGTAAGCCCTAAGGGAAGGACTCCAGTTGCTCCTGTTTGCATGGATGGAGGCAGTCATACCGAGTTACATCCCAGGGACCTGGCAGCAAGCTCAAGCTATAAATTACATCACATTACAGGAAAGTAATTTGTAAAATATGGGGGGTAATTGGAAAGCCGTGTCCTCGCCAGGCTGTATAAACATTAAGAACCAAAGCCTTCCCCTCCTGTAAATCCACATGGGAGGAAAAAGGCAGGTGAGAAGTTGAAGTGCCATGGCAGAGGAGCTGCTGTCCAGGTCTCACAGCAGACTGGGAGCAGATGCAGTAACATTAGACTGTTGAAGGCAATGGACAGGGATAGATCTACATCCTCCAGACTCTGGACATAGACAATTAACAGCTTTTAAAAAGCATTAGCCAAAGAAAATGGGTTCTAAATGCCTAGATTTGCCTCCTACCTCCCCACAAGGGATTGACTTTAGCTCCAAGGATACTAAGGCAGGCAGCAGTTACATCATCCCACACACAACCCACCAGCAAGCAGACCAGGGAGGCTGAGCCAAAGCCACAGGTCCCGATGGCTCCTTCCCATCCATTCTGCCATTCCCTGCAAGGTCCCAAACCTCCTGTTCAGGAGGTGCCCTGAGCTGGCCCCACAGGCTGCCCCATCTACCTCCAGGTGCCTGTAAGGACTCAAGTAGGGACCAGCCTGAGCACAGGCTGTTCTCAGTTCACAGCCTGGCAGTGAAAAAGAATTTACAGGCCAGACTTGCATTATTTTGGTATGTCCAAGTCTAGGGATGAGAAAAAAAATCATGTTGATTTAAAGACAACCTCACATTGCCTAAGAAAAATTGACTTGGCAAGCTTGAATGTGTGAAAGCCCCTCTTATCCACCCCAGGTGGTGTAAGCAGTACACGGGAACAATCCTTAGTACCTCTAAAACAATGGTGAATTTCAGGCCCACTAACAAATCCTTGCTTATTCATTCCTAACGGGAGCAACAGAAGATACACGGATTTGTAAATATTTTAACCCAGCTGACAACTGCTGCCAGGGAGTTTCCAAAATCAAGGCTTTGGAGAATGACCTTAATTCTGATTCAAAAAAAGATAGCAGATTAAAGAGCAACTTGTCATCAGCTATTCCCCGTAATTAGTTTAATATGATCAGCTTTCCATGATAATGAAAGGCAGCATCAGAGCTGTCCAAAGAGAAACTTCCAGTGGATAATAAATACTGACAGATTTCAACCAGATGGCTTTACCAGACTGCAACTTTGCAAGTGATTTTGAAGCTCAAACATTAGTGCTTATTACTTAGGATCAGCCAATAGCTGAGAGAGATCTGCAAATGGTTCCAGCTGGGGCTTAAGGGCAACTAAAACATATGGATAAAGACTTTGATTAAGGGGTAAAAGATCATTTTTGAAAATTACTTTCAGTGAGCACTCAAAGCCATGCGAGTACAACACTCTCCTCTTCGGATTGGAACTTCCCCTTTGTGGTTGTGCTCTTAACTGAGCACCCCAGTCCACTGCCAAACCCAACAGAGGTGAGACAGCACCCAGCAGCATCAGGGGTGGTGTCAGGGAGCACCAAAATGTTACTTTTAAACACCTTTTCCAGGCTGCTTGGGGTTGCCTTCAGTCCTGGGTAGGACACAAGGATGGGGGGACAGAGCAGGGGACATCTCTGAGAGCCTCTTAGGGCAGAGGTACAGGAGGGAGCACAGTCTGCACAGCGATGCCCTTTGCCTTTGTCCCCACAGAAGGCAACACCATATCACCTTGGGGTTCCTCCAAGGACAGGGTGACCATGAGAAACAGCAGGCAGGTTTGGTGTCAGCAGCAGGAAAAAGGGAGTATAGGGCCATGACTCCAAAAATCAGGGCTATGAGGTGCCAGACACAGCCACTGAGGGCTCAGCATAGCTGGGCCAAGCTCTGGGGCAGGAGAATAGGCTCTGGCAGCCACAGAATAGGCTGAGTGGGAAGGGACCCACAAGGATGATCGAGGCCAACTCCTGGCCCTGCACAGGACCATCCTCAAGAACCACACCACATGGCCAAGAGCATTGTCCAAACACTTCTGGAGCTCTGTCAGGCTGGTGCTGTGACCTCTTCTCTCTTCCAGCGCCCAGCCACCCTCTGGGTGAAGAACCTTTTTCTAATATCCGACCTAAGTCCACCTGGCCCAGCAGGGAGCTGGAGGCCCTGGAAGACCCACACTTAAGAGGAGAGCAGCCGCCTCTCCCTTAGCTCAACCTCAATTTAACACAAACCAATGTTCAAGCCCACAAGGTGCCACAGCCCATGGAGACAGGTACTGGTGACCAGTTTCTGGCCAGGGGAAGTCCAGCTGCCTTCCTTCCACGAAAACCTTTGGAAACACATCTTGCTGAGGTGACCAGAGTGCGGCCATGGGACACCTGCACAACCCACACAATTAAAAAGGACAAAGGCAACACCCCCTGTGCCCTACCAGCACCTCCAGGCCGGATGAAGGAGATCCCTCAGGCAGAGGAGCACCTGGTGGCACCGAGCCCTCCATCCCTGACCGTGCTGTGGGGACAGCCCCGAGCCCCTGGCACACGTGCCAGCAGCACCCGCTGTGCCAGCGTGGGGAGATGGATGTGGGCAGGAGGAGGGACACCACAACAAACTAGTTTTGCCTGCCTGAGTTCAAAGATACATTTCAGCTGTCTACTTACTGCTCCACTCGGGTGAAAGCTCCCGGTGTCTGAAGGGGCTTTCTTGCTTCTCTCGGCATTATGGCCAAAATATCATTAAGACTTCTGTAGCTGGAACTGAGCTGTCAGTAAGAGAGAGAACTTGACTGAAGGCATTTTTGCAACCAAGGGATTTTAATTTTTCCCCCTTCTTTTGCCTTATCCAAGAGAAAGAAATATAACAAAAAACCAAGACAGGGATTTTTCAGCTAAATTTATTTCTTCCAGCATTTGCTGCAATGGGGACATGTTTGGGTTTGCTGCTTGCTCGCTGTTTGCAGGGGGTTTTATGAGCTATTCACATCCCATGCTAAGAAAAGCAATAGAAAGTAGAAAAGGCTGAAGCAGAGAGCTGGATGCTCGAGGCTTCAGATTCAAAACCTGGAGCTGAAAGTCAGCTCCCAGTCAATTTTTTAGGGTGAAAAGTAGGAGTGATATCACAGTAGCAGCAGTACAGTGAACTCCACAGATTTCAGATGGGTTCATCTAGGCAGCAAAGAAGAGGATTTTACAATCTTACAAAATATCTCATCATGTTGAATAATTGCATTAAGCCTCAAAATGTTCCCACCAGGTTGTTCAGTGCCCTTGTCCGTAGCTTGGACTTTAAAGTCAAGAGATAAGAAAGAAAAATAAAGCATAATGTCACACATTTCCTTTCTGGCTTTCAGACTTTACAAATGATACATAGCTCCCTTCCTGCAGCTTGATTAAAAGTCAAAGTGGAGAGTCTAGCACTGTCACATGACTCCTGGACCTGGAGATTTAGGGATGGAGAACAAATGGGGTTGCTCACCAGGCTGTAGGCTTTTGCAACTTTCTTTTCAGTGGACAGATTGATTACCAGCATTGAGCTCGAACTGGGTATTCCCATATCCCATCACTGCCCCCTTGAACAGAGGAAAAATACAGATTCAAATCTAAATCTGGGGAAAAAATATCCCCCACTCCCAGTCACTACCCAACTTTTGAAAATAAAGGAGATGCCCTCAGCCTACCAGATGCTTTTTGGGATAAGATTTACCCAAAGAGCCATCCCTTCTTTTTTTTTTTTTTTTTTTAATACAGATCAAACCCCTAAGACAGAGCCCCAGTGCAAATTCCCTGATGCTTGTTTGACTTCATTAGCACAAAAGCAAATGAAGGCGTTTTCCCCATTGTCCTGCTCCAGTGGAAGAGCGCTGAAAAGGCAAAGTGCCAGTGACCTGTGGAAACTCTCCCAGGCTGCTCCATCAGAGGGACAGAAAACATCCCATTACCTCCACAACTCTCACTTGAGCTCTTTAGGGCCCCCCTTACCTGTCAGCTTCCTGTGGCTGTTTTGGGAAAGGCAGAGTCCTCAAGGCTGCATCCTCCATGGCCTGTGAAAATCAGAGTTTTTCCAAAGGCCAACGGGGAGGAAAAGCATACTGGGAGAAAAAAAATCCAGTTAATGCCTTTCAAAAGCTTAGTCCCACCTGACATTTGATCTCCTGGCCCTGACTATGGGCTACAAGACCAAACCCCCTGGCTCATTCTTGTTCTGCAGTGTGGGGCTGGGACAGGGGTAGGGGATGTCTTTTTCTCTGGTCTGGCTGTGTTCTGAGTTTCAAAGTGTTAAAGTTTCCTGCTGATCATCCTTCTCCTCCACTGGGGTTTCCCTATTCCGTGCCTGGTGCTGAATACACAACAGCAGGTGACAGGAGGTGCTATAAAATCAGTCTGTCACTGAGCAGTGCAGTCCCACACTGGCCAAACCAAAGGCAGCTTCCAAAAAATCCCAGCCCTGTGCCACGACACTTTTGCAGGATGACGATTACCTGGTGGAAAACCACTGTTGTGGGAAAACAGGTCCATCAAAGGCTATTTCCATGAGCCAGGATGGGGGCTCCACTCAGCACCCAACAACTCCACTGCCTTCCTTTCCCCTCGGCTGCTCTAAAGAGGGTAGGAAAAACCTCCCACCTTGCTTTGGGAGGAAGAAAAGAAAACAGCTTAGCTGTGGAGGGAAAGACAGCTACTATTTGCTATTCAAATCAGGAGTCACTTCTGGGCACAGGTCAATGAGAAAGGGAAACTTTAAGGCTGAGAGGATATGGACTTTGGAGATTTCTGCCCAGAAATGGTGTTTGCTGGTTTCATATGCTGTCTGTGGGCAAACACAGCCCGCAACGCCGGGCGGACTTCAAAAGGGCCCTTTGAGTGTGGCTGAGCAGAGAAAGGCTGGGGGTCCTGGGGGAGCTTAGGCAAAGATTATACACGTCTCCCTGGCCGAGGACAAAGCTCCCGGGCAGCCGAGAGCCTCGGGGAAACACGCTCCTGTCACAGCTGCACACGGAGTCAAGTGCAGCCAGTGGGTGCAGCGCCAGCACAGGGAACCGGCCGGAACATCTGGGACATCATCAGTGGCCTTCCTCAAAGGTGAAATGGGATCCTCAGCCATTGGTGCAGGCTGGGCTGACCAGCAGCAAGAAGGGGTTTGGGGCTCCCCCATGAGCTGGATTCATGGGGAATGTTCCCAATGAGTCAGGCAGAACCGTTCCCCATCTGATGGCAATCAGACAACACGTGACAAAAAATGTCATGCTCAACAGCCTCTCATAATAACAGAACATCCAAAGAATCCCCCCAGACTTTCTCAGCACACTGAGCACCAAAACTGCTTCATTTCAGCAAGTTTTCACATGGGGGGTAGTTTCCTCACTTTGTTTAGCTTCTACGTTTATGCCATGTCAAAATATTCCTACAACTTCAGTTTTATTTAATACCCTGTTCGTGCTGTATTCGGTGTTTGCTCACATCCTTTGATGTCAGAATGCCAAAATTATCCACAGATAATTTTGAGTTCCCAGTGGTATTTGCACCAAAGCACATTTCAAAGTGCTGGAACTCCCCTGGGCACAGAAATGCTATTTTGGGGGGTTTTTTTGCTGCTCCCCAGCCAGCTTGAAGGAAGGATCCATGATGAGGAAAGGTCCCATCCCCATTTTGGGGCAAGGTCACAGCACTGGAGTAGATGGGTGAGGAACCCCATCCATCCAGCCCTTCCCACCCAGGTGTGCTGAGGGAACAGAGACCTGCTAATGTCCCCCTCCTCACATCAGCGAGGTGATCAGGCTGTATCAGACATGGTGGAAAAACGTGGGTACAGACTTTCCTTGTTCTCTGGGAGCAAAGCATGAGTAAGGATGAAACCATGATGCTGCAACAACCCCGCTCTTCATCCTCCTCATCCTGCGGGCAGAGTGCTGAATGCCAGACTAGATGTGATGGGTAATGAAAACCCTTCACACAAAGTGCTGAGATATAAACCAGAGGAAGAAACCAATGGGTGTAACTGGTTCCCTGCAACACCCAGGGGACACGATGGGACTGAGACAGGCACCTGCTCACTGCAGAGGCTCACACCAGCACAGTTCCCAGGGAACCACAGTGGCTCCCCACGATTCCTCCAAGCCCAGCACTTTCCCACGTCTGAAGCCAAGCAGCGCTAAGCCCCCAAGTCAGTCTGTAACACTTCTACATCCCACAGGGAAGAAAATTTTAAAAAGGAAGAAAAATTCAACATTTGGTTCATGTTTGGAGTGAAAGCTGGGCCTGACTGTTTAAGAGCTTGATTTCTCCTCACTACCATATTTACACACACCCATCCTGAAATTCATGAAGAACTATCTTTAATGCAAAGTGGTTTCAGATGCGAGCCACTTCCACGGCCCATTATCAGCATCGTGTTTGTTTTTCCATATTGACCGTGTGTGTAATATAATCCTTGTTTATGATAATTGATTTTCCTTGGACTGCCTTCCTGGGAATAATATGCACACTTTTTAACTCTCTCTTTAAAGATCAAATGGCATTTGGGCCTGGTGATTTGAATCTGAGTTGGTCAGAGCATTTAATACAATAAAAGTGAGCTTAAAGGAAAGCAGTTAAACCCTGGATATTTTTCTTATTGCATAGCCTGAAAACCCTTGAATTGAGAGGAAAGTTTGCATCTATTTTCTTGTCGTCTATTTTAAAAGCTGTCAGAGTTGGTTAGTCTCTCTTAAAATTAGTCCTTTGGATCATCTTCTTACTAAAAACAAAATCTGAGCTTTTTTTTTTTTTAAAGCGATAGCGGATTAGGGCAAGAAGCTTTGTTTAGCTAAAGCGAGGGATTAGAGGAGATTTGCCCCCATAAAGTTGTGGTTTGATGGTGCTTTTATCCCTGGATGTTGCTAAAGCTGTGTTGCTTCAGGATTAGGAGCATACAAAGAGTCTCCTTGTGCTGTTTCACAGCCAAGAGAAAGACGGGGGGGAGAGGGAGAGACAGGGGAACACATGCAACAGAATTGGGAATTCCTTGGTCACACAAATCTAAAGTTTAAACCCCCTGACACAAACTTTGCAGGACACGTTGTGAATGCAAGATGGCCAGGCCTGCAGTGGGAACGGTGGATGCTGGAGCAGAGGGGGTGAGGCCGCCTGAGCCGCCACGTCCCAGGCTCCTGCCACCAATTCCCCTCCAAAATGAGCAAAGTTCAGCTGGGGCTGGCAGGAGAAGGGTGAGGGGAAGGCAAGGCCTCACCAGGGCTCGGGCAGCATTTCTCCTGAGTGGGACTTGGACCGTCGTCAGCAAAGCCTGGTGAAAAGAAGCCACAGTACTGCTCCAGACATGCTGGAGCCCAGCACTGGGAGAGGAGGGAATCTCGTTTATTCAAACACCAGCCAGCTGTGGAAGGGAATGGTGATCCTCAGCCTTCCCACCTTTGGGAGATGCTTAAATCTTGACATGTGCTGGTGAGATGTCCCCATCAGCCAGATCCAGGTCCTCTGCCATGACTCTGGTAGGAAGCAGAATAAACTGGAAGAGCCTCATATAATGATATAATGATATCCCTGCAAAAAAGCTGTAAGTAAAATAGCAATAAATCAAGAGCAGGCAGGAAGTGATTACAGCACTTCATTTTCCCTGCCAACAGGACTTCCAAGCATTAGAAGACAGACTGTGGGGGTTTCTGGCAGGAGAGAGTGAACCTCTAAAACCCTGAGGTTTTACACTTATGGGAGATTTACCCCTACCCAAACCAAAATACAGAGAGGCGTTGCACTTGTCAACCCCTCCTGCATGACAAGATCATTTCAAAAGCAAGGACAAGGAGCAAGAAAAAAATAAACCTCAGCTTAAATCCAGCAAAACTCCTGAATGACAATTTATTTCCATGCTGTGGCAATTTGTATATGTCTCCAGCTCTTTCTTTATTTTGGGGGACATGGGATCACGCCTTGGTACCCACAGCACTTGTAGCAAAGCTGTGACACTACAGATGTAACACCACATTGGGCTGCAGGGTCTAGAGGATCCTCATCCTCCAAACCCCAGTATGTGTGACCCTGTGCAGCAGTGCCAGGAGGAAAAAAAAAGAAGTTTCCTTCTTTAAATGGAGAGAGGGAATCAAGCTCTTTCCTCCAAAACAGGAAATTACATTTTATTAAAAGACATAATGCCCATTAAAAAGAAACCCTAAAAATCCCTCCTGTCACAAGCAGACAATTATATCAGATTTTTTTTGAAAATTAAGTGGTTCAGAAGACCTTTGACTTTATCAAAGGACATCAAAAGATGATAAATGCTATAGTCTAAAAGCTGTAGGTTGTGCACTTGTGCATGAATTTGAACGTGGGCACACAAATATGTGCAAATGTACTTTTTTAAGCAAGCACCTTTGCCCATTTGATGCCAAATGGCTGATTGAGAAGTTTTGTTGAAACCAAAGGGATGATGAGCAAAATTCTGTTCCGTTTTGCTTTTCCCTTTGCTTTGCTGTAAGAAAAGTCCTTCTCCTGCTTCTGGAAGGGAGAGTGGGCTGGGAGCAGGACCCTGGGTGGCCTGGCTGACACCAAAGTGACCACATGACAGGGTCCCCCTGGACCAGCAGTTTGCAGAGTGGCCAGAGGTGGTGGGATGGGTGGGAAGTGCATCCCAGGGTGGGTGAAAGCTGCTTGGAGAGATGGCTTGGAGAGAAGGGTTTTCCTCATCCTTCTTGCTGGTGCCTGGCTGCTCCTCCCCACCTCTCCACGGGGGAATGCCCTTCTCCTTGGCTCACAGGAGGGTAAATAAAAGCCCAGGCTGATGTGGAGTTCAGATGTTCAACTGTTTCTTGCACATCTCAAGTCTGTGCTTTCAGCCCAGCAGCCCTCACCTCCATGGATGGAGCAATGTCACTTGTTCCCCTCTCCAAGTCCATCCTCCCAAGAGCTGGAATGCCTGGACATTTCAGCCTGAGATTATTTCTTTACTGGCTAAGTGCTCTATCAGCTGCAAGAGGGGCCACAACCTGAAGGATAACAAAGCCTCTGTGGCTGGGGAGAAGAGGAAAAAGCCTCTCTCTCCTCTGCAGCAGCCCAGTAGCATTTTCCTTTCCTTGTGGCAGCTGCAGAGCACTGTGACTCAGGCACAAACCGCCCTAAACAACAAGCATTTCCTCTTCAACATCTTTGCATCATATGACCTTCAAAACAAATCAGAAGGTAAAATAAACACATAAAAGCAGCCGGGGTATTTGGCCTGACTGAACTCCATCAGGGCTGTGGAGCTGGAGGAATGCATTATCAGTTCTGAGCAATTTTTGATTTTTCCCCAGTGTGGGACTGCAGAAGTGGCCTTATTGAAAGGCCAGAATCTGCTTCCATTTCAACCAGTGACAGGTACATTTATATTAAGTTGATTCCCCCTTGAAATTATCCAAGTTTAAAGAATTATCTGTCTGCAAGGGGAAAAAAAAAAAAAGAAAGAAAAGAAAACCGTGCGCCAGCAGTGGCTGTTCAGGATGATGTTCTGGGTTTGGAAATTACCTATTTAAGTCAATAAATGGGTTAGGAGGCAGAGAAGGAAAGGAAGGTAGAGTTTGGGGTTCTTAATCATAGCTTCGCAGGCTTTAGCTGCTCTCCCACTGTTGAAAAATGTTTCAAAAAGCAAAATAAATGATCTTCTAGTTACTAAAGTATTGATTTTGCCTACATCCAGTAATAAAGAGCAAGTCACCTGTAGGTAAAACTCTTGTAAAATATATTTGATACTATAATAGTCTGGAGATAGAGTTACATGCAGCTGAGAGAGGCAGAGGGATGACAAATCATTTCTAATAAGGTGTTTACCTGACATATTTCATGTCATGTGTTACACAAAACTGAGCAGGGCTCATTTTCCTTTCCCCTCCTCTGTCACCCCCTCGGAGAAACCCACTGGGGTGGGGTGGCACAGGAGATGGCATGGCCTTGGCTGGTGCCCGCAGCCAACACATCCCCAAAACCAGGACCAGTGCAGGGAAATTGGGTTCAAACATTTCCTCCAGCTGCTCAAACAACCCCACACAAGGGCTGGAGCCTCTGGTGCACGAGTGCTGGTGGAGGTGGCCACTGGGCCATTGCTCCTGATCCAGGAGGAAAAGTTCCTTTTCCCCAGTCCTCTTATGTCCTTGAAATTTCTGCTGCAGAAAACCCAGCCAGCCTGGCTGTGTGCCTGGGAGATGGATTTTATCCCCCAGGAAACGTATCTGTCATTTTGCTCAGAGGCAGGTACAAAATAAATGCAGTCATGCATTTGAGCATCCGTTACCGAAGGACCGAACTTAGTGCTAAATGATGTAAATCTAGATAAATATAATCGCTTTTGAATAAATTACTTGGGGTTTACACCAGCAAAATAGCACTGAGCTGCATCCAGCCTCACTGGCAGGACAGGCAGAGCCTGCACTGGTGTCCAAGAGATCAACATTTGGGCTTCTTCCTGAAAAGATGGTTAGGGAGATCCAGCTCCAGGTCTGATCTGCTGCTGAGGGACAAATCCTTGGTCTGAGTGGCAAAGGCCTCCTCTGGTTTTGGTGACGGGAAGTTGGGATAAGCCAGCTCTCAGCATAAATCAAGCCTGAGTGCACACTTAGCTGCAAGAGCAATGTCTCTCCTGAGGGTAAGGAGGAGCAGCTCTCTGGGGGATAAACCACAGCAGAAAGTGATGTTGGATTCAGAACACAGTGCAGAGCTGGACCTCAGCTGATTGGAACACAAGCCTTAAGGGTTCAGAAACATCAGGGTCAAAAACACCTTCGTTGCCCCGAACTTGTTCCACGACTTGTGCCCACACAGGCAGGAGCGTCGTGCTGTTCCCAGAGGATGCAGGTCCTCTTGTGGATTTACCTTGTGCTCTTAAAACAAATAAAAAATGCCCCCAGCTGCTGACAGCTGCCCAAATTATGGGGTGCTGCAAAGGGAAGCCAAGCAGAGGCTGACTTGCTACTTAACTGCTTTTGCTGCTCATGTGGGAAGGATCTCAAGCTGGAAAATTCACAGTCACTCCATTCCAAGCCCATGGGGAGGGCCTGAATTTAGGCAACTTCCTGGAGTTTCTGTTCAGCTTGGATAACACTTCCAGCCCTCCAGGAGCTGGAGAACCAGCTCCAGGAGCTGTAACATCCCAATCACAGCCTTCCTCCACATTCACATTTCTTTCCACAAGTTCCATCAGGGTGTGAATAACAAACCAGAGCGCAGTGGCCACATGGAGAGCTCTTCACCTCTCAAACAACCAAGGAAAGGCTTTTCTGGCAAGGAAGTGCCTGTCAGAGGAGAGGCAGCATCCCACCGTGCATCCCCTGAGTGTGGAGAATATTAAAATTCAGGCAGACCCGAGCCATGAAGGATGTCTGTGAAGCTGCGTGGGTGGATATGTTCATGCCAGGTTTCAGTATGGCCATTGTAAAACCCCAAAGGAGCATTTCCCCCTAAATTAATCCATGGGTGAGACAGACACCAAAAAAACCCTCCCACCTTTCACAAAGTGGTTGGGCAGGAGGCTTCCACAGTGCCTCCTCCAGCAGCAGCAGATGGGCTGAACCTTCAGCCTGTGCTGAAGCCCTCCTGAACTACGGGCCTGACTGAAAAGTGGCTTGTTTTCAGATGTTTCACTGCCTTTTGTCTGTAAAATACAGAAAAATGTAAAAGAGGAAAAAAAATCAGTAAAATACAAAGGATGAAGGGTCTGCATTGACTTTAGGTTGTCTTTTCTCCAGTCTCATGGGGAGGAAGACCTTTTTTCTCAGAAGATCTCAAAACCAAGGAGCTACCAGGCCATGTGGTGGCTGCTGGACAAACCTCCCACCCATGCCATGTCCCCCACATGACCTGGGTGATGTCACCTGCCCCCAGCACTCATCCTCAAACAACAAGAGACATTTCATACCCAAACTACAGCTGCAACACACCACAGCAGCAGGGTCAACTCAGAACCACCCACATTTCTTCCCTGGTTGGATTTTTTTCCCAGGCTATTGAGTTACTTGGGAGAGTGCCTTCAAATTCCCAATAAAAACTCAAATCTTCCATAAGTGGCATGTTTTTTAAATCACCTCCACTCATTTACATAACCTTTTTCAAGCAAATAATGACATTTATCTACAGGCTGTAGACTGATGGATAAAAATTGCATGAGGATAAGGAGTAGCTTGGGCACTGGATGGCCCCAGACACATAAAGCCACAGATAAAGGGCTCTGAATCCAACCCAGGCATTAACACAAAGGGAATTTTTGGTGCCTCAAGTCAGAAAATAAAATTCATAACATTTTAAATTAAATAGGAACCCTTCTGATATATTATTGCAAAATTTCAGTTTTGCTGGTTCTTTCTAGGCAGTCTGGAAAGACAGGAGGAGAGACACCTGTGCCTTTGTGACAGAGCAGAGCAGAACAGGAGTGTCCCCAAGGGAAGATGGACCCTGAAATCCATTTCTCCCAGGAGGGCAGGGACTCGGCTGAGGGAGGCCTCTCCTCCTGACTCTGCCTCTGCTGGGCACATCGCTCCTCTATTTATTTGCCTTTTCTCATCACCTTTCCTGCTTATCTCTTTTGCCCTGGATGCCCTCCTTCATCTGCAGCTCCTGGGCTGGAAAGGGCCCCCTGTTTGGCAGGAGCCTCTGAACACAGCTGGGATTCACTGAATAAATAAATAAGTAGATCTGCCTGTCATAACTATACTTTAAATTCCCTGCACGGGAGAGACTTCCCCTTTACATTCTCTCAGCTAACACTTTTACCAGGAACCACAGGCTGAAAAAATTGATCTTTTTGGCTGTTTTCACCTAATGCTCTTGGTAGATTTGATTCCTTACAGGTATTTTTTGAAAAATAGGCTAAACTGAGGAATGGCTTATTACAGTTACAAACTGCAGTTAATAGCAAGCAAAAAAAAAAAAAATCCTTGGCTGCATTTGAGAGAAGGTTGAGACCAAGGAGGGAATATGAAGCATTTTTTACTCAAAAACATAAAACTTGTTATCATCCCAATTAAGAAAAAGTGGAAATGGGAGGAGGAGCTGAGCTCGCTCTACATTTTGTAGTATTCAGCTCGCATTCTCCTTGAGGGGCAAAATTATAAACTCACATGCCTCTGCAGCCAAGGTATAAACTTTAGGTCTAGATGGAAGTGTTCTCTAACTCTTGTCAGAGGAATGAAGGGCTGGATGAAGAATTGGAGGAAGTGCTAGGAAGCAAGCAGGAGCGAGAAGGTGTTGGGTTCCCTTTAAAGCAGGTACCTAAATCTGAGGATTTTTTTTTAAACCCTCTTTAAGATGAAGGCTCTGCTAATAACATGTCCAGAAGATGGCTCCTGGCAAATTGCTTTGTTATTCTTGTCAAAAAAAAAAGTCCCTTGGAAGCAGTCAATTTTAAACCATATATCAAAATGATTAATTGCCCTTAAATGAGCAGATGTTGAAGTACCCTTGAATGGGGCTAACGCTTTTCGGATTGTAAACATAATGTATTCATGGACTTGGAAAAATATCATTAGGGCTATTAATTAGCTATAAGCACCAAAACCTTTGGTGACTCTAAGGTGTTCACTTTCTTCTTTTTTTTTTTTTTCTTCCTCTTTTTAAGACTTAAGGGGGAACAACTGGTTTTTCTGGAATAAGGTTAGCAGGTATTTTTTTTTTAATGCAGTGCAGAAAACCTTGTCAAGTAGCTCGAATTGGAAAAACTGTAAGAAATACTGGCTGACCTCTAAATATGGGTAGGAACCAGCCCCAGCAGCCAGGACTTAAGGAGGGAGCACTGGTGGGGCAAAGAAAGAGAAAGGAAGGAATAAAAGAAAGAAACCTGACGTTGCAGGAGGCTGCTCAGAATATAATTCTGCCCTCAGCCGAAGGAAAATGGGCTAAACTGCAAATATTGCATGAAGGTTTGAGTCGATTTGGGGGGGGAAAGGTGCTTTGTGTCCTCTTAATTTGGGGAGAAAGAAACTTTTATTGCATACTTGACCCCAGAGGAAAAAAATATAAATTCCTCTTCCCACTAATCTCACTTTCCTCCAAACCTCCAAGAGCAAAAGGAGAAATGTAGCAAGCTGTGGCTTGAGACTTTTTAGTAACAGAAAATCCTTAACTGTGAGCCAACTGTGAGCCTGTTTTGGTCTCTTTTCAAATACTGCATCAAATATATTTTCAATGAATTCATGGAAAAAAAAAAAAAAGGAGGCAGAGAAGAGAAAAAAAAACTTTTTAAATCTGTTTAAGTTTATAAACAAGATTAAAGAAACAATGTCAAGGGTCTTATGGAAATGGTGATAGTGCCCCTTTAAATAAGAGCAAGTGGAGATTTTCTATATCACTGTGCAGTTTAAATCTTTCTTGATGGACCGGACACTAGTCCTCCTTAAATCCTTCAGAAAGCTGCTTTAAGGAAAAAGGCTGCGAGGAATTTCTTCTCGCTTTAATTGCTTAAGAAACGGTTCCCACAATGAGCTGTGGCCTAGATTTGCCTCTCATTTAAGTTCTGATTTTTAAAAGTTCACAAGTTAATCCCCTTTCGGTCTCACACGAATGCGGTTGGCGTCGGGGACAAAGTACTGGACAATGTCTGGAACATTTCAAACCCCCAAAAGATGCCCCATACCGAAAAAAAAAAAAAAAAAAAGAGGGTGAGAGAGAGAGAGGTGGGGGGGTCGGGGGGGGGACCCCCAAAACAATCCAAAACAAAACCAAGCAGCGAAGTGGCCTTGATTTAGTTAAGTAGCTATTTTAAGACCTTGTTGCCATTATAATTTGAGGCCAGTAGAAATGTCTTGCCCTGTATTTGCCATAAATCCAGGGGTAAGGAGGTTTGTCAGTGTTCTGAGTTTTCTTCCTTGTTCATCTTCCAAAGATGGAGCTTTATTTCTCTTTATTCAACCTAAAATTAAATTTTCACTTCTCTAACAAGAGTTTACTGTCCTGGCAAGAGGTGTTAAAAATTTCACAAAAAAAAAAAAAAAGCAAACAAAAAGGACCCACCCCAAACAACCAAAAAAAAAAAAAACCTACAAAGAGGGAGAAGGCGGGAGTTAATGCATTGGCTGTTTAAAACATAACCAGCCTGGCTTTGATTTTAGTTGTTCTGGAGGAAACGACCACGATTTCTGTGCAAATGCAAACACATTATTCTGTGGGGATGGGGATGGAGGGGTGTGTGTTCAATACCCGAGATAGGGAAATCACACTTAATTCTAAATAAAATGAGAAAACCACATTTTTCTTCCAACATTATACCCTGATCGTTCCGCTGTTTTGTTATTTGGTTAGGTTTTTGTTTGTGTTGTTTTTCCCCACCCAAAAAAAAAAACAAAAAAAAACCAAAAAAACAGTTTTTCAAATTAAAAGTAGCAGCTGTCCTTCTCCTCACGCAGGTGAAGGGGCTTAGAGCCTACATGGAAACCTGAAATTCACGGTTTACTTGGGAGAGACATTAAAAATGGTCTTTGAAGGGGATTTTTTGGTACATGTATCGACCTAGACAGTTTGCCAAAAATATTACCATTAATATCACGGAAACTTAAAATGCCCTTTCTACATGGAGAACTAATAAATTCCTCCCACCCCATCTCGAAGTGCAGGATCGAGTCTGGGTGGCAGATTTATTTATTTCCATATTTCATGTTGTTCTGTGAGACAAAACTCACTGAGAAAAAATTGCCCGATTTCTACCTTCGTGTCGCCCGATTATTATTATTATTATTATTATTATTATTATTATTATTATTATTATTATTATTGATTTGTTTATTTTGGCAGGGGTGAAAAGAACCATTTCTCGCCCAGCCGAGCCGAGGTTTTGTATCGGAGCCGGTGCCGGACACAAGTTTGAGGAGCCCGGCGTGGAGGAGGAGGCTCCTGGGGGGAGCAGGGGGCTCCTGGGGGTCCCCCCGCTGCCAGCAGCCCCTTCCCGGGGCTCCCTTCCCTCCTCCTGCGCATCCCGCATCCCTCCCTCGCTCCCCCGCGTTTTGGAGAAGAAACCCCCGCAATCTGGGCACGACTGGTGCCGATTCCCTGATGCTTTGCCCCATCGATACCTCGGGGCGGGGGGGAGATGCGATAAATCAGTTCCGCAGACAAACTGGGGTCACTTTTCCGAGCTGCGCTAAATGCCCTGTTTACTCGTTTCTGCGAAGAAGAGCTGAATTAAACGCAATTATTTATTTATAGGGGCTGGTTAAACGGCGGAAATCCCGTCGCTGGAGAGCTCGGGAAGAAATTCCGAAGACAGAGGGAAACTCTAATTATTTCTTCGAGGGGAAGGGGGCAACTAAAACAGGCTTTTTCGTCGAAGTCATCACAAAATCTCCCGTGCTCTCAGCGAGCAGGGAGTCGAGACAATGGTGACATCGCGGTCGGAGGGGTTGGGAATTGGTGCCTGGCTGCAAGCGACAATTCAGAAACAACTGAGAAGAGGCGCTGCCCCCAGCCCGGGCAGGCGCAGCCCCCCCGGCACACGGGGAGCCCTTCCCCGCCGCACGGAGCGCAGCAGCCCCGCAAACTTTGCCGCGTCTGGAGCAGATTTTTGCCCCCCGGGGTTGATGTTTGTGCCCCAGACAGCGAGAGCTACAGGTCCGCGGGGCTGCTCCCAACCAGGTTTTGAGGGGCCAGGAGGGGATTCCGGGGGGGCCGCTGAATTTTGGGAAGCGTCGCCTGCCGGCTCCCCGCCGTCCCCCGTTCCAAGTCGTTGTGATCAGCGCAGAAGGGAAGGTGCCGGTGGCAAACTCGGGGGGCGGTGGCAGGGATGGTGATCTCTGCAGAGTCACCTCAAAAAAAAAGCAAGAAGGGCCACTCTGGGTTGGTTTTGCGGGGTGGTGCCCAGGCCAGCCCGGGTTCGGGTCCCCGGAAAACGTCCCCGAAAAGCGATCACGGCGATCAAAGCGCCGAGTTTCGCCCAATCGGTTTCCTGGCCAAAAGCGGGTGATTGGTTTCGAGGGTGCGGGGGGAAAGCACAGGACGAGGGGTTCTCCTGGCTCCTGGGGGCGAGAGGGACGTCGGCGGAGCGAGGGCAGGAATAGGTTGGAATAGATTTCAATAGGTTCACCCCCTCCCTCTCTTTCCCGAGACGATCACTTGGTACCCCATAACCTCTGGGTAAAAAAAAAGAATAAATATATACAATAAAAATAAATACAAGAAAGTGGCACTTAGAGCCTTCTGGTGTCCCGAGCCAGACCGATCCCTTCTTTTTTTTCTTTTGGTCAGAATTTGTACAAAATATCAAGCTCAAATTAAAAGGTCCTCTCCCCCCCTCTTATTCTTTCTTGTTCCCTTAATTCCTGTCTAAACGGTTTTGCTCTGGGAGAAGAAATCTTTTCTATAGGAGGGAGAGAGGAAAAAAAAACCTTCAAGAAGAGAAGGGTATTATTGTTTTAATCCTCTTACCCGCAGTCATTTTAAAACAGGGTGTTTTGGAGCCTGAAATGGCGTCTCGTCTCCCAATCCCATCCTAAATCCTCCTGGGCTGGGAGAGAATCTAAAGGCAAGGAACTGGCATCTATTAGCAATCTCTCTAAAGGCTTTAAACTGCTCTTTCTGCTGCGAAGGCATGGCAAAGCTGAAAAGCAAACACAACCACCGCTCCAGTTAGTGAGCTCTGCCAGATCACCAGCCCGGCCGCTGGACGGGAAGGTACCTGCGAAAATCCCGCCGAGAGAGTAAAGAGGGAAAGAAAAGGAAATACAAGAAAAGGAAAAGCTGGTTTCCCACTTTTTACATACCGATGGAAACAAACAAAAAAAAAACCAACCTATTTCGGGGAAAAGTATTTTAAAAAAAAAATCACGAGCGGGGAGATGCGTTAAGTGCTCCTTCCTTCCCCGTCGATGCTCCGCGGGGTCCCCCCGTGCCCGCTGTCCCTCCCTCCGCCTTGCCCGGCTCCCCCGGCCCGGCAGGGCCGTCCGTGCGCTCCCGGCTGCCGCAGCGGAGCTTCCCCGACGGGGCGGGCGGCGAATCCGTCGCCCAACGCTCCTCTGGGTTCCTTCCACGTCTCCTATTTTATCTCTCCGAGTTGTGACCGTGCCCGTTCCCCCAACCCCCCATTTTAAAGAGTAGTCGAGGGGTGCAGCCGGTTAAGCTGGGACAGCGAGACGGCCACGAGGAGGGTGGGGGACCGCGGTCGCTCTATAATTAAGGTTGGGAGATTATCCCCCACCAGCATCACCACCCAGGGGCCGTCGGGGGAGAGGGAAACTTCGGGGTCTGATCCAGCGTGGTGCTAAGCGGGGGGCGCGGAGAGAGGCACGGCTTCCCTCCCCTGTGCCTTACGGACCCCACAGCCCCCCCGGTGCTGGCTCTAGCCCTCCTCCCTCCACCGGCATCCCGTCCGCGTCCAGGGATTTAATTAGGCGTTTACACCTCGGCTTGGAGTAAATGACTAGTAAGAAGCGGTGGGGGGGGGGGTGGCGGGGTGTATCAGCAGCCCCGCTTTGATTGACAGGGTGGAGGACCATTGAAAATCTTGCTGGGTAGCTCCCGGGTCGCTATGAAGCTCCTTTTAAAAATCCTTCTCCAATGCTGGCTCCCGGTAGATGGCAGCTCGGCCGGGCGCGCAGGCGGCGCGCAGGCAGCGCGGGCGGATGGAGTAGGGCGGGCCGGGGCGCAGCGCCGCGCTCCCACGCGTGTCCCCGCTGCCGCGGAGGGCCGAGAGGCTGCCCCGCCGCCCCAGGTAGGAACCCCCCGGGTGGGCTGCGGGTGCCGGCGGGGAAAGGAGAGGACTTTGGGGAATGGCTCGCGAGAAGGGGGAAGCTGTCCGTGGGGGGAATGCGCGGCCGGCGGAGGGACCGCTGGCAGGGATGCGCGCACCGCCGAGGAGGAGAAGCCTAGCCCGTGCTCCAGCGCGAATTCTGTGTCCTCCTGTCCTTCTTTCTTTTTTTTTTTTTCTTTTCCTTTTTTTTTTTCTTGTTTATTTGGGGGATACCACGCTTAAAAAGAAAAAAAATCCAAACCACCGCGAAGAAAACAAAAATGCAAACCCCCACTACCAGCTCGGGGTTTCGTTCCCTACTGACTCCAACTCCGAGTTGTGGGTTTAGGCAGCTGGTGGGGATGCGAGGGTTGTAACCCGGCTCAGGGAATGGTGGGGGACGCGCATCCCTCCGTCAGCCGCGCTCCGCGGGAGGAGAGCGCAACTTTCCCTCCATTTACATAATGATGTTTTAGTAAGCTGCGCAGCCCGGGGAGAGCTGCCGAGGGCAGAAACATCCCCGAGCGGGGCCGAGAGCAGGGGACGGTGGCGATGGTCCCGCTGGGGATGGCTCCGGGATTGTTTATTCTTTCTGGTGTGGCTGGAAGTTGAGTGCGGAAGCGAGGGCAAGATGCTGGCAGCGCTAGGAAGCCTCTTTAGGACAAATCACACCCCCACATCACCCCGTTGCAAGGTTAGACGGCAAAACGGACGGGGACCCCCCTGTGAGGAGCTGGCAGGCCGGTCTTTGCGGCCCCCCCTCCGCGTTCTCCCTCTTTAAGGGGTGTATAAATTCCGGACCTGCGCTGTCAGCCCTTCTTGATAAATTAAGGGCTTCGCAGTCGAAACCTATTTACACCTCCATTATAGGGCTAACCAAATGGGGATCCGCATGCATATTTTTACCGCGAGAGATCTCATACATCTCCGCCAGAGCCGCCCCTCGGGCCATGGGATAACAGATAGCGGAGGGGGTGGGCTGTGCTCCGCCGCGGCCAGCACTTGAGCGGAAAGAAGTCCGCGTCCCCCCTCGGTGCTGGATGCCCGGGGCACCCGGACCCGTCCCCCTCGCAGGGGGCGAGGGTGTGTGACCTCCCCGGAAGCCTCGCTGGGGACCGGACACACGGGCTCCTCTAGGCCAAAGCAAAGCCCTCGGGGAAGTTTCTCCTCCGACGGAGATGGGGTTTGACTGCGCCGCTTGCCCTGCCGGTGCCTTTATTTGGGGAGGGAAGGGGCGAGAAGCGCCCCATTCGGAGCCGTTCCGTCCCCGCGGTCGGCGGCTTCCCCGGCTCTGCTCTCCATTCATTTCCAGGCGACGACCTGGGGCTGCTGTGGGGACCCGGGACAGGTCCTTGGTGTCCCCGAGGGTCGCCTCGGCGAGGCCGACAGCAGACAGGAGGGAAGGGATAAAATCCCCCGTTTCCCGGTGGGAATCCCGCACCGAGCGCTGCCCGCTCCCTTTCGAAACGAAACGCGGCTGGAGCGAGGTGGCAGCGGAGCCCCAGAGCCGGGGAAGGCTCGGCCCAGCACCGCTGCCCCTGGCTGGGGGCTTTGCGGGGTGTCCCTGCACCCTCTGCTCCAGCCGGCCGCGCTCCGGCTGTGTCCCGCATTCCGGTTCCGCTTTCAGCGCCGGGGAAAAAGAAATGTCCCCGCTCCGCCTCATCCCGTCCCCTCCGGCGGCCCCCTCCAGTTCCACTTGGTTAGCTCAAGTTTTCCATGTAAATGACAGTAATAAATATCTAATCATGTCCCGCAGCTATCGGCGGCTCGCCGAGCAGCCGGCATTAATGAGACATCCAAGGGAAGTGGAGGAAAGGAGTGGGGAAAAAAATAAAATAGAAAGGAAAGTTTTTCCGGTCTCCTCCGGAATGGTTTCTAGAGGCGAGGCCCGGCCGAGGTGCCGGGGGGATGCGAGGCGTGGAGCCCCTCGCTCTTCCCGAGCGATCCCAACTGTGGGGTCGCGCTCAGGTTCAAACCCGTCCCCTCTAATTAACCCCCTCCCCAAAATCCCAGCAATTCCCTCGAGGGAGTGGCGAGTCCGGTCGCATCCCCGTGCTGGGGGCTGCTGTCCCCAGAGCCCCGCGGAGATGCGTGTGCCCATCCCCGCCGTGATTCCCAAACAATTAACGGAGCTGCAATGAGCTTTGAATGCTGATGGTGGGCCGAGGGGGGAAGGCTGCGGCTGAAATTAAACCATGAGAGTTGGATTTGTTCGCCTAACGCTAAACAAATGGACTGATTACCTTCTTTCCAAACGCATCAGTCATACTACATTAAGTAGCAGAGAGCTAATTATCCCAATTAGGAGGCTGATTTATAATTAATGGCTTGGACCAAGTGATAATTGGATGTTAATGGATAACAGTTTTGTCTGAAGTAGCCTCTCGCTTCCCCAAAGGCAGGGCTGCAGGGTTTGGGGTTTATTTACCCGCTCTCCCTCACCTCTGCACGGAACACAAAGCAAAAGAGAAGAGAAATCTGCTCTTAGCTGGGTCGGGCGGGACTCTCCTCGGGCTGGGGGAGCCGCTGGCCTCTTCCCGGCCTGCCCGGAGCTCGGCAAGGAGGGCTGCAGGGGTAACCTTCAGCACCCACCTTCCCCACCAACAAACCACCCAGCTTTTCAAGCAATATCTGCAGCTTTTTTTCCTCTCCTCCCCGAGTTTCCAAGCCTTGGACAGCTGATCCTGCTGGGCACCTCATCCACCTACAGGACATGGGTCGTGTTCTCGATGAAGGGCAAAGGCTGAGCCCCGCGGGGTGCCCCAGTGTGGGTGAGGCTGTTCCTGTGTCCTGCCTCTCCTAGGGGGAGCAGGATGCGACTCACCTTAAAGATGAGAGCTTTTACACCCTCCCTGGCCCACACTCCCCATGCAAGGGCGGGCAGAGAGTAAATCTGCAGTTTCTCACTGCTCTTTTTCCTGACCACATCTCAGAACTGTTCTGAACATCGCTGACTGTTCAGCTTCTCCCTTCCCTGTTCACTTTTCAGCCATGAGTAAGTTGATGCAAGTCAATCCCTCTTCCTTGTTTGCCCCAGCCCAAGAGACTTGGACCTACAACCCTTTGGCTTTTGGATTCTGCTTCTAAGCTGAGTTTTCCCCATTCTAACTAAGAACTGTAATGGGAACAAAATTCCTGAAGGGGTAAGAGTGACTTCAGCCCTGAGTTACCCCATGACTGATGAGTTGTATTAAATTGCGCCAACATTGTCAATGCAAAAATACACCCAAAATTGTACTGTCAGTGCACAGAAAGCCACTTTGGATGAGTTTTCCTGCTAATTTAGAGATCTTGATGTCTAAATGGGAGATTCTCCTCATGCTCACACACATGAGCAGGGATCTTACTGCCGTATCAGAAGGCACAGCTCTGTTCCACGGAGCTGGTGCAGATGTTGCTTTTCCTTAGTGCCAGTGTCGCTGCCTGCACCAAAGAAACCTCCCACAAATCAGAGAGAAGGACAGGCTGGCCAAGCAACTTTTGCACAATATAGTTGTAGAGGGAGTGACTGCAGTGGGTTTTGTTCCCAGTGTCTTTATCGTTTAAAAAGAATGTTTTGCTGAGAAAGAGGGAAATCGAATGAAAAGAAGCCGGAGCAAACAGTTTCTTTTTCCTCTGTTATTTTCACAACCAGCCCTGACAAAACAAAGGTGCTGCAGAGAAGGGCCAGGACCAAGCTCTTCTGATATAGCTACCTACTGGTTTTACTGGTGATGCTGTGGGTAAACTCCTTAGCTAGAGGTAGTCAATGCTTTCTAAAATTCCAGTGGTTTTTCAGGGACATCACAAAATTTAGCTCTTCAAGCTGAAAATGCTTCTACTGAAGCACTGATGAACGTCAGTTGGCCTTAAACCCTTTCAAAAGGTTGAGAGCTGATTTCCACAACTTGTGTCTGAACAGAACATTTATAGCTACCTTGCTTCATTTGGAAAAACACAGGAGTAGGGAGAATGCTGAAGAACATGGATTCAATAAATCCCAAATTTTCCAATCCTATACAGCTAGTAATAAACTAACCTACTTCGGGGGAATTTCCATCAAAATATGCTGGTTGTGAAGAGGGTGGAGAATTCAGAAATGTAGCCAAATAGGAATTAATTCCTGGTGCACCGGGGTTAGCCAAACTCTGGGACCTTTCTCACCAGTTTATTTCACTCTAAGAGTTACTGAAATTGATTTAAAAAAAAAAATCCTTTTAACTTCATTAGGTTTTGGATCAGACTTCTTCTGTTTCCTAAAGCAGGTCTGGTGGAATTACAGCTCATGGGAAGGAGAGAGTCTCTGAGGGAGGGCTGGGAGCAGGGCTGGGAGCAGGATGGACCAGCAGCTCTCTGAAGGGAGGGAAATGGGTATTTACACCAGGAGCCGTGGGTAGCTGGCACAGCTCTCTCAGGACCAGCTGTAGCTCTGTATGGCCAGAGCAGATACTGACTTGAGAAACGGGGCTGTAAAACTGAAAGCGTGAGTGCCATGCTTGGGAACTCCACCTGGATCTTCCAGAGAAAGAGAAGCAGTTGCACGGGGGGAGATGAGCTGATGGATCTCACCAGGGAGAAGATGCTCTTCCCGAGGGAGCTGTGGAAATTTGATGTCTCCAGCCGAGCTGAGCAGCGGCTGGAGCGAGCAGGGAGCAGCTCTGCGAGCTCTCTCTCGGTGTGTGCTAGCCCGAGGTGGGTGAGTGTGCCTCTGCTGAGGGACTCCACATCTCCCCACAAAACCCAGCAGAGGTTTAGCAGCTCTGCCTGCTTCACAGCACACATCACCTGCTGGTGGCCAAAATACATTGCTTGCCTTGGCAGCCGCACTTCATTCTGTGTAGGGATCCAAAGGCTTACGGGAAAGGAAGCCTTGCATGTACCCGTGGTCCTCCCCAGCCCCTGGCGCTGCTGCCACTAACTCCAGTTCGTGGCCCTGTTTTAAGGTGGCACAAGTCTTTCCCTCACCCCAGCCCCTCCTTGTAAAAGCCACTGAGCTCAAGCATCTTTTTTTAGTGCTAGGATGAAAATTGGTGTTACCACTTGCAAAGGAGAAAAAACTTCTGGTTTATTCTTATAAGGTATTAGAAATCCCCCACAATTGCATGGCTTGTGGAGCTGCCTTTCAGGATTTTTTTCCCTCACTTTTTGACCCAGGTAGGATTGTCTGTCATTTTGTCTGATAGCTGATTTAAGTCTGAGCTGGAGCAGTTGGCATAGTGTGTTTTGTGACTGTTGTTTTGAATGCTGTAAGAATCAGCAGCGGCAGAGGCAGGGTCCAGCTGAACTTGCAGGAAAATCCTGAGCTCAGGCTCTCAGCTTCTGTTACTTTTGAATTTTGCTTGCCCTTTATATCTCTCAAAATCACCTTCGAACAGAATTGCACTTGGCATCGTAACCTCACAGCCTTCCATCTAATCAGCTCAAAGAGCCCCTAGGAAGGTCCTTTTGTGCCAGTGGGGTTAAACTCCAGCAGTGTGGCAGGAGCCACTGCATTTCACAAAGCCACACTGCTCCCCTCCTCGTGTGGGTACCAAATTCTCCAGCTTAACACCCAGAACTCACAGCTTCAACTTCTTACTTTCTACTTGATCAGTAGTGGTGGTGGTGAGTGGAGAAATCACCCTCCTTGCCCGTGGAGCCCAGCATTTGGTCTGAGGATTGCATTGGGAGTGCCTGGAGCAAACCTGCATTTCCCTCTTCCAGACTTGCAGCACCTGGGAGCAGCAGGAGTGGAACTGGGAATGTCTTAAACTGCCCCAGCAGATCATTGCAAAGCTTATCTGTGCACTTCTGCAGTGTTTGATCTCCCTTGTTAGGGCTCAGTGCTAGATTGTCAGATCAGTGTCGTGGTTGTGGTGCTCAGGACAGACACAGGACCTCGTCACTAAAGGTCACAGGCTTAAAAACATATTTTGACACGGAACTGTAGATCCTTGTCTTCTTAATGAGACTGTCATGGGTAAAATCTTCCAGGATATTGCTCCATCTTCCAGGGATGGGAGATTCCTGAACCAGAAGCCCCGAGAGGCTGCCTTCAAGATGGTCAGTTTGCTCATGGGAACAATCTGCAATCAAATATGCCGCAGGCAAAAGCTGTTTTGGGGGCAGAGAGCAAGCAGCGAGCCATCCTCATGCTTCCAGCAGCCCTGGGGAAGGGCAGAACGTGGGGAGTCTGGTTTGGAAAATTCCCTTTGCCAGCATTAGGGAAAACAAAATGCTTCTCAAGAAAGCCTTTTCCACAGAAGTGAAGCAAAGGCCTGAACAGGTACTTTGGGGTTTTTTCATACAAACACCAAAGACAAACCCTTTAAGCAGCTCGTGAATTCAGTAGTTTGATTGCAGGGTACTTTAAGGTTACTCCAAGTTCTGAATTCAGGGCTGTCCAGAGGCAGAGATGCTGTAGGGTCTGGGGAGGGGAGGCAGGTGGGCAGCACAGGGGCGTGCAAGCTCGGCTAAAGCGGGATGTGATCGCATTCCATGTCCACGGATGTGGAGCGTGCAGCAGCAGTGCTGGCAGAGCTGGGCTGTCGGGTTCAGTTTCCATTCCGGTGTTAATGATAAGAGATCTTAAATGCAGGATTTTGTTTTGTTGTTGTTGCTGACTGATGTGGAAGCAGAATGAGATGAGAAACTAGAGTCAAAGTGATCTTCGCTTTTACCCAGGAAAATGCTCCACTTTGATATAAATTCCGAGAGCTTCTACTGAGGCTTGAGTGCTGCTCCGAAGGGGAGAAGGGAGGTTTGTCCTGGTTTGATCCGTAAGCACTGATTGTCTCGTGTGAATTACGACAAGTGAGGGATTTAGCACCCCAGTGATGTTTAGTGATGCCACTCCTGGCTCTACACTGCAAGCTGCTGGGCTCCAAGCCCTAAAACTTATCCCTCACTCAAAAGCAGAGACTTGCAGGATGTCTTTATTTAATTTTCTTTATTTTCAGCCTAGCAAGCCTGCCCTCTGAAGAATGTCTCTGCAAAGAGGCATTGGGAAGTCTTTTGCCAGGAAGCATCTAATCAATCGCTTGGTTCTGTTATCTGGGGCTTTTGGGTGAAAAATGATGATTTCACAAAAGCCTTAAATGAAAATCACAGTAGCTGGTGTGAGTTACTCCTGTCAGCCAGGGCCTGTTACCTCAGCCATTCACAGCCTGGTGTCGAGAATTCATAGAGTCCTGCAACAAAACTTCCTTGTCTCAGCAGGATGCTCTGAGGTTTGTTTTATAAAAATTATGAGCCCTCTCGCATCCTATTATGTTTCCACTATGAATAGATGAGCATTGCAAACACAGTTGCTGTGCTCATCATCAGCAACTCAGAGTCAATTATTTGACAAGGTCTACCCAAAAAATGGTGACGCTGTCCCTAACTGGAGGTATTTCCAGATTTCAGCTGCTAGCAGTCTCCTGGTTTTAAGAAAAAGATCTCTTTATTTATACCAAGGTCACTAGGAGTAGCTGAGTGTGAGCTGCAAGAATTGGTGTAATGGGTCAGGTTTTGCTTTCAGTGAGTTGTGATTTGTTTAACTAGATTCTCTTTAATTAAGATCTCTCTCTCCACTTAGAAATTAACTTTATTTAAATACAGGGATTTTGAAAGGTGTAAAAATATTTCAGGAAGATCAAAAATGCGGAATCCTGAGGGGTTTTTTTGGGAGCTGTTCTCAATTCCTCGTTTCAGTTATAAGGAAAGTCTTTTGGAAGCCTGTTTTTATGGCTCGTGCTGCTCTCAGACTTTGACATTTGAATGAGAAACTATGATGTGTTGCAGTATTTCAAATTATTTATATTTCATCCACTACAAAGGTGAAATTGTTTCCTTAGACATTCGGTAATCTCACGTGAGGAACAAAATTGATTTATAACGTGTTGGTTATTATCTTACGTGATTTTGGGCCTTTATATATCTAAAAGATTTAGGGATATATTACCAAAAAAAAAAAAAAAGAAAGATTGAAGAAAACCTCTTGCTAGGATCATTTATTCATAACCCCCAGGTATGTAATTGATTTAGTACCAAATACATATAAACCCAATGTCTGTCTATAGAGTGAGCCCGTTTTCCTAGAATGTGAGTTACACAGAGTAAGAGATTTGTTATTTATCTTTCTGATTTGAAGTGTTTCTGAATAAGGAATTAAAGCATAAAATCATAATGCAGAACAGCTCCAGGGGAGGCAAGGGGGGATATTCTGTTGTGGTTTTATTTTCAGTGGTGCTTATTGCCAGTGGTAATAACGGGGAGAGGATGTTGCAGCACAAACCATTTGCTGTTATTCCCTGTCAGTAATGAACAGTGGGTTCCTGTGCTTTGCATGAACACCAGCAGTGATTTGTAGCACCTTTGCAGGTGCTCAGGCTGAGGACCACAACTTTTCTTTTACCTGACAGGGCTACTCTTTATTTTCTTCTGTCACCTGCAGAACCCTGAACACCAATCAAGTGCACCAGACTTCTGTTTCATGCTTGGTTTTTTTAACTGATCCTTTCCTTGTGCTCAAGCTGTGCCTTGCATCAGGACACACACCCGAGGCTGTGCCGAGCTCTTCCAAACTTCAAATGCATCTGTGGTGAATCTCTTCATAAGCATTGAACTATAGTGTTGAAATTCCCTTCTGAAAGTGACTTTCCAAAGTCCAGATTTGAGGGGTTTTTGCACAGCTTATTTCCCACGTAAAGAAGGCCTCTGCACCATCACCAACCCTCCTGAGCTTTGATGAAGTGATAAAGAAACGCCCCACAGTGCCCACCAGTCAAAAGCAGACTCTGGTATCCTCTTCTTGGAACATCTAGGAATAGTTCAGTATTTTTAACTCACAGGTTTTATCACCCCATTCTTCATGATGGCACCTGAGTGTCTTGTGTAGATCAGTGAATTTACTCTCAGTACTTCTTTGAGTTTGGGATGGCTCACTGTTTGGAGTCAAAAAAGAAAATGGTCCAAAGCCCCTGCAAAGCTGCATGTCCTACATCCAGCCTCAGCCTCATCTCACCTGACAGTCTTTGCTTGAGAAGGGCAAATGTCTTGTCCTAGGCATTTTTTTGCTTCTACCTGGGAAAACTGGCCGTAATAAGCTATTGAAGAAAATCCCTCCATCTCATCTCAGTTTAGATTCGGGGAGCAAAAGCAGTGTTTTGGTTTAAAGCTCCGTTCCTCCAGAGCAGTGCTGGCACAGGGAGCTGATGTGGATGCCCTACTTCAGGAGAGCTTGGGATGAGGACAAACCTGCCATCCATGGCAGGAGCTCTGTGGCCAGCACAAGGGACCCTTGAGTTTGCAGGATGAAGGGATAGAGCCACTTCTCCATGAATGAGTTTTGTCAGTTCTGTAATTTTGCTGAAGACTTTGCGTGTGACTGGCAGGTGAAGCCAGGTGCAGATTGATGATGTTTTGATGGGGGGAGTAAAGTGATGAAATGAGGACAGAAAATTGCCCTTATTTCAAATTGTTGGGTGCACTTAATTTAGCTCGAGGATCCACGGTGAATTTTGTGATTTTGCTTTGGTGGTTTATTGTTTTGGGGTTTTTTCTCTGATAGAAGGGAAATTATGTATGTTTTCTTGCCACGTACTTTTCAGAAAACTTCAATACCTCATTTTTTAAATTGTTCTCAGATCTGTTTCAATTCCACATACATAAGCCACTAGGAACAGGAGTTTTCACCTGGTGAGGAAATGCATGGGTCTCTCTTCGTGTCTTCTCTCAGGACAGAATTACATGCAAAATTTTATGAAATTAATTACCAGTTAAATTGGGAAACTTAAAGCCTTGTACAAAGCTGAGAATATTAAAACCCAGGGTCAGATCTGCCCTGTATGCCATGCTGTTAGGTGGTGCACGATAAATGGCACCACCCTTGTGCTGTATGACTTGATGGGAACCTGAGGTTTTCAAGGCCAGTGTTGGGAAGGGATGGATGGGAGCCAGGCTGGTTGGAGCAGTGCAGCTCTGCTCTGGGGTAACGGGGTTCCCGTTTCTGGCTGGTAAACGTGCAAATTCTTCTGCATCAGATTGAAGAGCAGCAGCTCAATACAGCGTGGTGAGGTCCGTGGATTAGTCTGGGATGGGCAGAATACTGCATTGCCTGGCCTCAAAGAAATGCAGGAATGGAGGAAGCTGGATTTCCCATAGACAGCAGCAGTTAAAGCTAAGGGGAACCCCATGTCCTCTCTGTGAGGCTGGATCCTGGCAGGACACAGCCCCTGCAATCTGAGAAGTTGCAGGCTTGGGAAGAAAAATAGGCACAGCATCCATGAGTCTTCCATAGCAAAAAATTAAGTGAGAGGTAAAAGCCATGGAAGGGTTTTTGATGCTGAGGAAGCAAGGCCAGGACTGTAAAGACAGGAGTGGGAACCTCAGCAGGGTCTGGTGCAGGGCATGGTGAGGAGACCTGACAGCCTGGTGCTGAGAAATGTGGGAAGTGGGAGAGAGCCGGACTTGTGATGCTGGGGCTGGGAGAGTCACTGCTGCTGCCCTGAGGGGCCATGGTGTAGGGACCCCCTGCCCCAGGAGGTGCCAGCCCAGGCACTGCCTGGCAGCATCCACCCCCTGTGCTGAGCAAACGCTGCAGGATCAGCCCACAGGCTCCCAGCAGGGGCATTCTTCCCTCACCTGCTGTTTTCCTGCACCTTTCCTCAGCTTCCATCTCCTCTCTCTGCTGCTCCTAACTCTTCAATGACCTCTGACGCACAAAATCAGGACAAGGCATCCCCTTTCTTTCAGGATAGACCCTACTTTAACCTCCCAGTTTATCCACAGCTGCTCAAGCCCATACCCTTCCATAAAGCAGGAGTTCAAACTTTGCTCTCATCCTCCTCCTGGCTGTGGCTGTTCCTGAGGCCCTCCAGCCACGCAGAGACATAAAAGATGCATTTGCAGATTTTGAAAATTAAAACCATCTATACAGCCAGTGGGAAGGGATCAGCTTATTTGGTTGCTTAATGAAATATAAAGATTATTTTAACCAGTGTAAGCACTATTCGACAGCTTGTGAAACACAGCGGTGGCTTGATGAATGGCTTTCTCCATTAAAAAAAAATTGCTGCATGATGTCTTTTAAATATTTAATTTATTGGGGTTGGAGTGAGCTCGGAGCTGACAGTTAAACAGGAGCTATTTGTGGTCTCAGTTAACTTTGCTTACCCGGCTGAACCGTCTCGCTCAGTAAATTCCCTCATTTTTTACACCGAATCTGGGATGATACATTTGCTGCACAAGTGAGTAGGAAGTTCTGCCTGTTGTCTGCACTGCAGCCTAAAATGCAGTTATCACCAAAGCTGTGATGGGCATTGACTCCCATCCTGAGTCCACTCCCATGAAGTCCTTCTCTTTTTTCTTTTTTTTTTTCTTTTTGATGCACTTTCCCCTAGGCCACCCAAAAATGTACACATAAAGTCATCTTTTAAAAATCAAATATGCTGCAATATTCCTGGAGCAAGTGTTTCAGTGGAAATGCTGGGCTCCAGACACACCACGACTGGCAATGTCCTTGGAAGACTGTAGAGTATGGGAAAATTCCCCTCCTCTCCCTCTTCATTTTTCCTCTAATGTGCCAGCTTGCTGCACAGCTGACCACATGCAAGGGGGATTAGAAAAGAAAAACAGGCGTTTCTGTAAGGTGGGAGTCAAAGACACTTGGCCTCCCACGTATCTTCTGGCAAGGCTGAGCCCCGGTGTGGATTCTCCAGCGTCGGTTAAGGACAGAGGTCTGGCAGCAGCCCAGGGCAGTTAATAGGTTCTGTGGCATCAAATGGTTTTCACGAAACACGCAGGAACTTAATGAGCTTTGAGACCTCCACCCCGCTGGCCAAAGCTGGTGCAACCAGCCAGCTGGTTCACAAGTGAGCTGGGAGGGGAGGAGGCAGAATGAAGCTGCAAATCTCTGGTTTTCTGCCTGTGTTGGCCAGAAAAACCAGTCCTGCCCTTGTCTGTGACACAGAGGCAGTGAACAACTTTATTGGGTGGGATGATGCTCTTGGGAAATGAACCACACCGAGGATGGGGTGAGGCTGCCCCACAGATCAGCCTTTCCCAGGTGATGGGAGATGTCCTCTGTGGCCATGTCAGTGGTACACGTCACTGGGCCATGTCCCTTAACACGTGCCACCAGCAGCAAAACTTTGCAGCCCAGGAAAGCAACATCATGGCTGTAATTCCACTGTGACCCTTATTGTGAGGAAAATAAATATACATGCCAAAAATCTGTTGGTGTGTGACATCCCTCCTCTTGAGCAGAGAACCAGCAAACAATTTTGTCATTGCTTTGGTCTTCCCTAAGCTCCATTAGAACAGAGCTGCGGTGTTCTTGCATTTCGGTTGGCACCTGAACTAAAAATGTCCATTTTCCCAGTTCAGCATGGAGTAGTGAGGAGTGAATGCAGAGTGGGTGAACAGGCAGACACAAAGCAGATGAAGTTGCCATCAGAGTGTGTGTCAGAACTTTGGGGTGTAACCTGGGCCTGTCACCCTTCGTCAGCTCTCAGTGCTGAAACGACGCAGTGGCAGAGCACAAGGGACTTGGGGAAACAGCAGTGAGGCTGAGCGCTGAATTCCCAAATAAGGGATTTATAGTTACTGCAGCCTCTTTGAGAAGACAATCCCAAAACCAGAACTCGCATTCCTGAGGGCCATCCCTGAGTTGGCAGCATGTTTGACCAAGCTCCAGCTGTGTGTTTCCCTCCCCTGTTCCTGGGCACCACAACAGAGAGATGCTTGAGAGGGTGAAGCCACAAGATGCCCCACACCCTATGCTACAAAATTCAGCTTTTTTTCCAAGGAACTCCAGCTTGGTCTCTGGCTATTGCACGAGGTCACTTCATGTTTGTGCTTCTTACATCAAGGTGGAGAGAACAGGAGTTCAGAGCAGGAGGGGCAGCGGGGCAGCTCATTTCCCTCTTTACCATGAGTCTGAACCTCCACGGTATAAATCATTTACGGGAAAATATAAAGGTCGTTTCTCAGTACAGAAAATACAGCAGATAATTGTTCTTCCAAGTTTTCACTATTCAGTGCATCAAGTTCCTCCTAAAACCATGGGCATTTCTCCTAAAATCGTCACCTGCCTCCAGTGTTCAAATTGATTTTCTAAGAGGCTGCCTGAGAAGACATCTGCTTTCCTTAAGTTAGTCCAGCTGACCCTCTTTCCCTGAACGTTTGTTCATTGCACTGACTTTCCAGACGGTGACTTGCTGATGTAAACTGTGCTTTAAAAAATTTATTTTGTGGCTAATGTTTCACAACTTCCTTTCTGATGTCTTACAAACTGCAGAAACGACATCCTGGAGGCCCTCAGTCATTTACAACAGGGATGAATGAAGCATTGCTCGGCTTTTGAGATCAATATTAGCTCAGTTTTACAGATGGTCTGTGAGGAAAAAGAGCTTGAAGTTTCATGCAGAGCCCACACTAGGAAAAAAAGCCATTAGTTTTCTGAAATAATTTCCTTGCTATTGAGCTATGAAATGTCGGTATTTATTGCAAACCTTATTCCCTCTTTAGCCATAACATTTTTGGTGCTATTATGCTGCAGATTTATTTTCTTTAACACCACGTGCTCTTTTTTTGGGGTTTTTTTTTTTTCACTGTACCATTTGTGTTTTCTTAAGAAGACCTGTAGGAAAAACGCATAATGAATGGAAACAAATTATAAATGAATTCAGATGAGAAACATTATTTGACATTCCAGCAATGGGATTACAAAAGAGTCTACTGTAGGAAATGATAGGGACAAAATCCCAGCTAGCCCTGGGATAGAGCTAGGACAATGCATTAAAAGTCACTGTAATATGATAAAATGCTTTGTGGTATGCAAAAAAAAATAATTTCCCATATTTTGATCAGCATGAGTGGGATGTATTCACATTCTGGGCTTGAAGTTTGGAAGCCAGACTGGTGTTGATGGTGCTTTAGGTGTACAGGAGATATTTGCATTCCCATCCCAAAACCTGTCGGAGCTGCGAGGTCGGACATAAGCCTTGCATGCAGCACTTTAATTTTGAGCTCAGCATTTCCAAAGCTGACCTGAGACTCCAGGATGCTGGAGCAGCGCGTCCCTAAGCCCGTCTCTCCTGTGGGTGATGTTTTTCAGGTTTATGTCACCATGCAGCACTATGGAGTGAACGGCTACTCCCTGCACGCCATGAACTCGCTGAGTGCCATGTACAACCTCCACCAGCAGGCAGCTCAGCAGGCCCAGCACGCCCCCGACTACCGGCCCTCGGTGCACGCCCTCACCCTGGCTGAGAGACTGGCTGGTAAGAACAACTCATGGCTTTTGCCCTTCCCTGGCACTCAAAAACCCACCCAAACAAACGAAAAACCTACCAAAAAAAAAAAAATCCCTCGTTGCTTGCGTTGAGTGAAACTCTCCTGGAGTGTGGCAGAGCCAAGGGCATGGTGTGCTCTTCTTGGCCCTGTGGCCAAGCTCTGCAGGTGACACCTGCCCTCCAGTGTTTGCTGGCACCTTGCTGCAGACTGGTCCCCGATGGCTGAGGGGAGAGATGAGATGTGGCCCCACTATGTGGGGTTGAGAAGAGAGAATAAAAAGACACTGAAAGGTGTTTTAACAAGAGAACAGAAAGTAGCAAAGAATTTTACTGTCTTGTCAGTAAATAAGGGCAAAATAAACGTGATCACGAAGTAAATTGGATTCCCCAGCTCAGGCACCCAGCTCTTGCATTCCCTATCAGCCACCTCCTGCCAGCCCAGACCGTATCTTGCCTCTCCACATTGTCCCTTCATGCAACCAGAATTTTCAGGAAGGTCTTCCCAGGTGGGCAGTCCACAAAGGCCTTGGACTCTTTGGATCAGTGAGCCACAGCTGGCTGTGAAATCTTCATGTGAGCAATATTCCCTTATCCAACTGCTAATTGTGACCTTCTTAACGTGGTTCTCCATGGCCTGTGGGATCTTCGGGGTGGCGCAGGTCCAGCAGGAGTCACTGTCCTCATCGATAAACAACCAAAGTGGAATCAAGGAGACCTGGACTCTTCTCCTGGCTCTGCTGCTGGGCTGCAGAGTGATGACAAGAGAGCACTGTCCTTGTCCTGGTCATCCACCCCCTGTTCCCTGCCCCTCTCAGTGTGCAGGTGGTCAGATGGGAGCAGATGGCCCTGAACTCTGCAATGTACTTTGCAAACCCTGGGTCTCAAGGTGCCCCTTTTCTCCCTGCAAGGATCTCTTGAAAGATGTTTGTGATCTCCTGTATCTTTCAGACTAGAGCATGGAGGACTTAATGTCTTTGGCCCTAACTAGAGTAAAGCAGAGGAAGATAAAAAAAGAATAAAAAAGCTATTCTCATATTCTTGACCGGAAGATTCAATTGGTTTCCTGACCTCTTATCTTTAAAATTAATAACCCACCTGGAAGACTTTCCAAATTAAATCCCACAGTCCCCTTGTCTGCTTATCATTGGCTGGGTAGGCATTATACACCTACAAGCTGTTTCCTTTGCAGTTGCCTCACATTCTGTTACTTCTGAATATCTTTCAGTGCAGGTTATAGATCTCATTTGCCTTCCAGGGACAGCCAGAATAAAGCAGCACAAAAGCAAATGACCTTAAGTCAGAAAACAGAGGTTTCTGATTGTAAGTGCAAAGGCTCACCTGCAATTTATATTCTCCTTCTTGCACAAAGCCTGAAAACATAGTTAAAACATTAAAATAATTGCTGGTTGCCTCTCGCTGGAGTGGCCAAACTTAATGCATGAGCTGCTGCCTCTGGGGAGCTGGTAGGTCTAACCTCTACTCTAGAAATTTGGGAATATTCCAGCCTGCAGGTAGGGTGTTTAACCAGTGCCCTTTCTCCTGTTTTCGTGTACTTGAAACACAAATGTTAGCTCGTTAAAACATTTTGGGGGCAGCTTCAATTTCATTTCTCATGCTGGGATGTCCCTTCTCCTCTCCTGGCTGCACTGTGAGCTGTGCCTGGGTGCATCAAGGATGGTCCCTCTGCCTCCAAAGGGGCAGCTTTATCACCAGCGTTTCAGCTCCCCAAGGAGCTCCGATACCTCAAACACAAAAGTCTCTCGTATGCAACCAGCACTGTATTTTTGAAGACCTTTAGCCTGATCCCATCTTTGCCTGGTTGCCAAAACCACGCAGCTCTGGCACTCCCCCAGAAGGGCGCTGCGAGTGCTGACCTAGAATGGAACAGCTGGAAGTTTTGGAAGAGGAATGCTTGAGCGGTGCAAAGCTGATTTGCTACGCTCGTTAGCCAGTGGATCTGAGACCTGGCTGCGTGGTGCTGGGGGTGGCCCCGACAGCAGGTTTTGGTTTATTGTTTAGATTCATGTCACGATGCTCGTGACAAAAGCGCAAATAAACAGCAGCCAGAGCCTTCATCGGGCTCCGTGCGCTGATAGTGCCAGCTTTTCTCCCCGTTCCGTTGTTTTCTCGTGTGTTCATTCCTCCCTTCTACTGGAAGTCACATTCTTCACCGAATTAAAAATTATACCAGACACTGCTCTTTCTGCATTTCCTCTTTGAGAGCAAACCTCTTGCCAGACTGCTTCATTCCAGGGCTGTAGCACAGCATGTCCCAACTTGCATAATAAAGGGTGGGTTTTTTTCATTTTCAAGTAACTTATTTTCATTGATTTAAGATCTTTCTACTCCCACTAACTGTTGTGCAATAATAACGCCCCTGGTAAAATAATAAGCCCTTTACTGTTGGCCTCAGATTTTCCCCAGTCTGAATTTCTTCTCTGCCCTCAGTTTTCCAAGCTCTGTTTGCGAAGTCTGACCTTGTGAGTAGGTGCTCTGCGGAGAAGAGCTCAGCACATGAGCTCTGGGCTTGCAACCAGCAGGGCTGGACATGGCCCTGGCTGGAGTTTCCACCCCAGATGCTGGAGAGTGTCTGTGCTCGGTAGAGGATGTGCTTTGGAGCTAAATGCACAAAAGCACATGAGCTTAAACGCTCTCTGAACTGGAGCCCAGAACAGCTCTCCAGTATCATGCCTTGAGGACTGCAGTGAGATACACATGAGACATTAAAGAAGTACAACAGTGAATGTCCCCACATCGTTTTTATTTGTATTTCTTAATGAAAGATGCCTGTGCCATGGTGGGGTCTGGGCATCTGCATGTCCTGCTCCGCTGATGTTGAAGCAGATTGAGTTATTTCAACCAAATTCAGCACTGGAGTCTCAACAGCTTCCACAGCTGTCACAGAAAGAGGTTCTTTCTCCAGAACGGGCTTTTAGAGTCATAGAATGGTTTGGGCTGGAAGTGATCTCAAAGGTCATCTAGTTTTAACCCCTCTGCTATGATTCTATCTCTTTGGACACATCAATTAGCCAGTAAAATCCATATGTATGTGGTTTTGTAGCACTAAAGCAATGGAAAAAACATTCCGTAGTTTTTCCTGCTGTTAGCAAGTGCTTTGTTCGACTGTCGGCGTACAAATTCCAATAATTAAATTGGCCACTTTCCTTGTCTTCCAACGGCTGTACATTTCAAGACATCATTTTGGAGGCACGTTATGGATCCCAGCACCGCAAACAAAGGCGAAGTCGCACGGCCTTCACTGCCCAGCAGCTGGAGGCGCTGGAGAAGACCTTCCAGAAGACTCACTACCCTGACGTGGTGATGAGAGAGCGGCTGGCCATGTGCACAAACCTGCCCGAAGCCAGAGTCCAGGTACTGATGTTCTGTGGGTTTGCGAGTGGGGGATGTTTAAAAGAACATAACGGGGTCCCCAGAGGGCTGACAACTCCCTTGACCTTTCAGGATTCTTGCAGTGGAACCAAAGATTTTGGGGCAGCGAAGTTGTCAAAGGTGGGGGCGGGGAGGATAAAATCATCCGAAGTCACACATCTGCTTAAGAAACTTCAAATCCACGCACACATTTTTTAAATTTAGGATTGTCTGAAGTGCACACTGGTTTTCATTTGTCCTTTCACATTTCTTTGGGGGAAATTTTAGAAACAGCAACAGAAGTCTATTTATTTATTTATTTGCAAGGCTTTTCTGGCTTTCTCAAAAAAGTGGAGACCCAAGTAATTCCAGCTGCTCGTTTCCACCAGTGTCAATATTTGTAATGTCTCAGGCCAAGGTTTGGATTTGCTTTTTGTTTTTGTTTGCTTTTTTTGTTTTGTTTCAATTAGTGAAATGGGCTAGTTCATAAGCTGCTGATGTAGAGGTTCTTGTCTTTTAAAAGGCAAATATTCTTCACCACAAAGAAAGAGAAACACTAGTACAAAAAAATTAGTTCTTTGATATAAATATCAAGACGTTCTGATCAAAAAATGGTTTGTTTCCTTATCTAACCAACCAAAGAACATGAACAAGATTTGCAAATACATTTCTTCTAATCCCTGTCTATTGATTTAGGTTAAAAAATACATGGATTCTCTCCTCCTTTCCTAAATGCAGTCCCCATTCAACAGCCTATGTCAGGAATGACTTGCTTTGAGTGTTGCCATCATAGTTTTGATACACTTGTAACCAAATGGTGTTAGAAACTTAACAGACTGTAAGCCAATGTCATGTCATCAGGCCTTACAGCTGCAAGACATTCTTTCTGGATGCAGCTGCCGAACCAATTAAGAGGAAAAAAAGCTGACAAACCCCAAAAAGCACCAGCAGTGGAGTGTCTTAAAGAATCAACATAGAGGTTAGGTATTTTTTAAAGCCTGACTGATATGTTATTTGTAGATGCACTGAAAACAGTAGAGCTCTAAGGTCCAGCAAAGTGGAATAGCCTTTGGGCACAGTGGGCTTGCAGTACCTCATTACTTGGGGTTCCCCTGAAGGTCCCAGGCTGAATGATGCTGAATTTGGCACTAAGCAAGATTCTCACTGGTTTTTCTCCCCTGCTGTTTGTGGCACTGAAGGTTTGGTTCAAGAACCGGAGAGCCAAATTCCGGAAGAAGCAGCGTAGCCTGCAGAAAGAGCAGCTGCAGAAGCAGAAGGACTGTGAGGGGAGCCACAGTGAGGGAAAGATGGACCCACCCGTGCTGGAGACCCAGGCTCCCACCCCGGACACCGAGAAAGTCCAGAGCCTCCCCAGCGAGGTTGGCACAGACCTCAACCTGACCCTGTCGGAGCAGTCCGCCAGCGAGTCAGCGCCCGAGGACCAGACCGACAGAGAGGAGGAGTTCAAGAGCACCTTGGATGAGGGCAAAGTGGACAAGAGCCCTGGTGTGGACAGCAAGGCTTTGAACTGCAAGAGAGCAAGCCCAAAAGCAGGTGAGGGGCAGCATCTTGATGCGGGTTGGCGTCGGGACCTGCCAGGTTGGTGGTTGGGTGTAGTCCCATATTCCCTGTGGAGTGGGGACTCGCAGACAGGCTGCCCACGCTTGTCCTCTTGTCCTCAGCACTGAGCAGGCCCCACAGAGGGCAGCACGTCCATTGCTGGAGCACTGAAAGAGCAAAGCTTTCTGCCCCAGTTAGATCTTTGGGAGAGCAGTGCCCAGCAGCAGCAGAGAGCTCAGCCCCATTTCTGCACTCTGAGCTGCCAAGTATGGGAAAGGCTCACATTTAGCTCTCGTGGGCTGTCACACCCCCTCTCATTTGCCCTCCAAAGCAAGAGACAAGCCCATGCTGCTGCCCAAACCTTTCTGGGGTGTGAATGAGCACCTGCATGCAGCCTGTAGCAGTAACCCCCATCCCCTCTGTCTCCTGCTACAGAGTCCCCGATCAGCGCGACTGTGACGCCTTCATCCAGCAGTGGCCTGGCTCAGACTCACTCCTACTCCTCCTCGCCCCTGAGCCTCTTCCGCCTGCAGGAGCAGTTCCGCCAGCACATGGCAGCCACCAACAACTTGGTCCATTACTCCTCCTTTGAAATGGGGACACCGTCTGCCATGCCCTACTTGGGCATGAACGTCAACATGGCCCCGCTAAGCTCCCTGCACTGTCAGTCCTATTACCAGTCGCTGTCCCACGCTCAGCAGGTCTGGTCCTCCCCCATCCTGCAGGCCTCCAGCTCCCTGCCAAGCCTGAACAGTAAAACCACGAGCATTGAGAACCTGAGGCTCCGGGCGAAGCAGCACGCGGCGTCCCTGGGGCTGGACACCCTCCCCAACTGACTGCCCGTGAGAAGATGCACCAGAGGTTGGCACTACACAGGGCACTCCTCGAATCCCCACGCGCCCCCACCTCTTCCTGGAGTAAGGTGCTCCCTTGCAGGGAAAACTTTGCATTTATTAACATCTTACTAGCACCACGGTTGCGTCAGACACTGCTACTGGCCTGGTCTTCACTAAATATTTAATGAGGAAGGGGGAAAGGATCTATGTTTAGACAGATGAACTGTCCTCTGGACTGCCATGAGTTAAGCCTGTGACGTTGAGGAGGAGCCCCCTGTCCTCATCCCCTCGATAAGGTGCCAACTGTGTTATATTCACCTTTTTTTTGTTGTTGTTGTTGCTTTCTTCGGGGGCAGAAAGAGCCCTGCTTTGTCTTGTATATAGTTTATAATGTTGACAGCACCCATCACCTGTGTGTTACTGTCAGTGTTACAGAACCGTGACCTCTTTTGCTTTTATTCCCCTTTCCTTTTCAATTTTAGTAGCTAGTATCAGTTACAAACCAGCCATCCTCCCGACCTCAGCTGGTAGCTAGTTGCTCTTCTTGGGTCAGCATCCTAAAGGTGTTCATAGGGAAGAGAAATGATTGTGCACTTCACCTCTCCACTTCTCCCTTCTCTGCTGAAGATAAGTTTTTAACAACTGGGAAATGACCTGAAGGTGAATTTCCTGTTTAAACACTTCCTATAAGGCAAGCATTTTTGGTTTTCTTTTTAATAGCACTTGCTCAAAGAGGACAAAATACTGGCCAAATGCTGCTGGCTGGGAGAAAATGAAGGCCAAATTTGCAGGATTATTTTTGATCTATATTATTTCCTCTTTGATCTTCAGTGAAATGTGAACTTTATTTACAAATTACAGATTTGGAGAGCATTTTGGTCTTACTTTGACAATAGATAATAATAAAAATTTCGTATGGACTCCTGGTGTGTTCATACACCATGAATTTTATGGTTCTTTGACAAAAAACTTGATTAATGCAAGCTATATCTAGAAAAACTCTGATCACCAAATTCTATCCTCAAGCCCTCAGTTCAGAAAGTGGTTATCAAGTGAAAATGTAACAAGTGAAAAATGCTGGAGGCAAAGCAGGTGTGAGCAGGGGCTTTATGTTCCCTGTGGAGCTGAGGGGGGGTAGATGAACTTGCCAAAAATGTAGGGTCTGCACGTAACCAAAATTCACCAGCTTCAGAACTATTGCCTTGAACACTTTCAGTCTCCTTTCATTGGAATGATCTATCATTCACCCTTGGGTGGTTTTCCTTGTTGAGAAGGAATGATTCTGCCAGTTTCAATCACTTTTTTTTTTCTTTTGCCTAACCAAATAAACATTTTGGACGCACTGCTATTACTCTGAGCATTAGGGAGGGATGACATCCAGATCTAATCTCTGATATTGCCTAGGACCAAAAAATCCAGAATGACTCCGGGGCAGGTGGTCTGTTTGTATCCCAGGAGGGTCGACTGGGTGTGTCACTAACAGACTGGGCAGAGCTGTGCTATCTCTCTGCAAATAATCATAATTGATTTAACATGAGGTGTAGACCCATAGCCTGTGGCCCCTCTCACTCCCACCTTGCTTCACGCTGGGGCAGCAGCCAGGGGTCAAATTACTTCTTTATACATGGAAGAAAAGAGTGTTTTCAGCTACATCCATGCTTCTTGAAAAAGCGTCTAACTCCTGCAAATAGAGATGCAAGAATAGCCAAGTTTGATGGGAAATAATTCTTTATCCCTCATAAAGCTGTAGCAGGAGCAGACCTCTGGGTGGGGGCAGCTCATCAACCCTTGCACCAGCTTCCAAGGAAAATGGAGTGTCTTCCATAAATATTTCCATTGTGCCAAACACTTCCATTTGGGCCTTTTCTCTCATGCTTTAGTTTTCCTGACTGTGTCAAATCAGCCCCCGTGACCAGCAGAATTCTCCACTTTGCCAAAACCAAATGTATTTGTAGGAAGCAGATTTTTGGCTGCCGCTTTCAAAGGAGTCTGAATAAATTAAAACCACCAAAGCACGTTTACTCTGTCCAAAAAGAAAGTCCTGGCTTTCATTTTTTGCAGCCTATCACCCAAACGAGGGACACCCAAACAAAGCTTTAATTTTCCTCCTTCTTCCTCTATTCTCCTATATTTTTTCTGTGCCTCTGCACCTTTATAGGCCGTGGAGTTGCTTTACCAGAGCAGATCAAACACAAATTGAATTAACTCCCCTTCTGATGTTGTTCCCTGGTGCCAGTGAACAAGTGAGGCAGTTGGGCGTGAGATCAGATCTGCACTTCAGCCCTGTTTTAATTGATAAAAGATGCCCATGAAACTGCAGCTGACACCAGTGGGTGTTTCAGGCAGAGAGCAGAGGGTTGCAGTTGCTCTTGTACCATCCCAGGTAAGAGAGGCATCCCTTCTCTGCCCATGGGGCTGGAGCAGGAGGCAGCAGCTCACAGCAGGGCAGGCACAGCCTTACCATAGTTCATGATGGATACCACAGCATCTGCCACAGGAAGGTCAGAACACATGGATTTATGGCCTGCTCCTGCAAGGTGAGGACAGGGAGCACAGAAGATAAGCTCGCTTGATCCAGCACTAGATTTGCCATGATCCTCTGGGGGGAGACGAGACCTTCCCCACTGAGCCAAGGAGGGAAACTCTTCCCTGTGCCTCGGTGCAAAAATTCATTTTAACATTCACAGCCTTCACACATCTCGACTGACCCTGGAGCCTGACCCCCTTCATCCCCCTGTTATTGCTGATCTCCTTCCTCACAGAGGCTTGGAGCTGCTACCGGGAGCTTCCCCACTGGAACATCTCTCACACCATTAAAAACCAGCATCGGGATGAGGCCAGCACAGCTCAGGAAGCGAACTGGGAGAGGAGACTTTGGGATCTCCCTCAGTCCATAGGGCTGTCAGTTCAGTGCCATCCTCAGCTGCCTCTGTGAGGAGCAGCAGCTGACAGAGGTGCAGCGGGTCCTGGACCAGGGCATGTGAATAATTCCCCCCTGCAGATTAGCTCTCCCATTCTGAATCAGGATGAAAATGTCTAAAATGTAAAAATAAACGGGAAAAAAAAGGAGATTGTCTTAAATACGGATGAGCCCCTGAAGTGTTTTATGCAACGTTTGGGGTTTACCTTCTTACAGTCAAGCTCAAACATCCAGGAGGGGAGTGAGCTGACATGAAAAGCCAAAATTGATCTGGAAATGCAAAAATGCAAGAATTTAGGTTCACAGCTTGCAAAAGTTTAGTAGTTAATTATCTGTCAAAACTCTGACTCTTTCCTGCCTATTGTTTTAAGGTTTCTGAGCTCTTGGGCTATTTCTGACCAAAAGAAAATTATGACAAAACAGAGGGAGAAACTCCCCATTCAATTTAATCCTGTGTACGTACTGGGAAGACTGAAGGGATGGATTCTGCATCATTCCTCTTTGAACATTGCAAAGCTGGATGTTTCTCCAGGTGGGAAGAACTGCAAATGTCCCAGTTTGTGATGTGAGATCTGCTTGTCCCCTGCCCCTCCACCAGCCCCAGCTATTTAGGAAAACAAAGTTACGGATGAGTCTCAGAATCAAAACAGATTGAGGTTCCCCTCTCCTCCCTTGCAGACACAGAGGTCTGACACTTCTTAACAAACATTTTAACTGCATAAAACACAGCTTCTTCCATCACAGGCACAAAATGCTTGGAGTGTAACAGAGATCCTACCTCACCAGACAGATGAACAATTAGAGGGGAGAAAAAGAGCTACCCATGGATGCTGTGCCAGCCTGGTGCCAGGGCATTCCTGGGACAGCTTCAGCCACAGGGAGGTTAAATGTAAAAAGGGAAGCAACGTTTTGTGTTCTGTGAGGCAGGTGTAAAAGTTGATTTTTTAATGTATGGAAGGAATGCCAAACCAATGCACAGCATGGCACAGAGGCTGGGAAAAGAATATGCCCAATCCTTTAAAAACAGTGATGGAAACTCTGGACAAAGTCTCCCTAGTTCCTATTTGGAAACAGGTTACAGATCTGGAGATTTCCTCTGCCAGTCTTTTCCCCTTCCTATGATTTTGTTTACTTTGCCTCTGCTTGGTGAACCAGCTCCAGCTCCAAACCCTCCTTAGCGAATTCGTAAAGGTTTTATACATGGTCCTTGCAGGATTAAGGCCCAGGAGAAAACCAGTCACAATATTCAGGGCAAAAGTTTGCAGTTAAATTTCTTCTACTCTGCAAGAGAAGTCTAATAAGTATTAATTAAAAAAAAAAAAAGAAGGAGATATTTAAACAGTGCAGGAGAAATGCTAAATGAGAAAATACCCAGTAATGATGCTGGGAGACTGGAAGGAAACATCTTTTTTTCTTTTTTCTTTTTTTTTTCTTTTTTTTTTTTTTTTTGTCTTTTTTTAATTTTTTTGGCTAAGAAGGGGAAACGTCCTTGATGGTGAATATGGGAATAAAGAGAGGTATTTTTTTTCCTATATTTCCTCCACAAAAAAAAATCATCATTTGCTGTGTAGGAAACACCAAAAATGCTGCCAAATAGGAAAATAACCATCAGCAAGCAGATGCCTCCACATCTCCTTTCTCATTTAGGTATTTCACCATGTGAAGAATTTTACTGAGTTCTAGGTATGTGCTGCCACTGCAGCCAGCCAAAGAGATGCTCGGCTTTGCTGAAGAAACACCAAAGTGGGTGGACACGGAGGAGGAAACTGTAATTATTTCTGGCCCTGTGTTCCACGTGTGGTATTTCCATTGACATGACAATTCTGAGCAACATCAGGATATTTCTGAAGAGTTCATACGTAAAGGATTAAAAAAACCTCTCTAAAAAAGGAATGCAATCCTAAAATCCACCATATTCTATTAGTTTAATTACAGTAGCTATGAAACATAATTCAATTAAGCTTGAAAAAAGTCAATTACAGAACTTTCCTGCTGGTTTTTACAAGCTGTGTTGATTTTTCTTTTCCTCCCTTCTTAGCCCTCCATGTGCCCCTTGCTGGTTTTTTATGATCTGTTCTAGAGCAGCATAATACATCTCCAGGGTTTATTTTTCCTTTTGAGTGGAAAAAAAAGCTATTTCTCTGCGTAGGTCTGCTCTCAGCCCAAATCCATAGTGGAAGGATGAGAAGAGGCTGGTGCAATAAACAGCAAAAAGACAAACCCCCAAAAATTTCAACAATGGAAGATCAAACAAACAAAAAAATCCCCTGCTCTGCCGGGTGGCTGCGACTTTCCCACTGTGTTACACAAGAGCCCAGCAATGATTAAGGTTCCCTGTTTTCCACGGACTTTGCAGATGCTCTTTCCTTCCCAGCTGCCCGGGCAGCAGCATCCACAGCATCCCTGGCTTTGCTGGGCTCCTGGGGAGGAGATGCAGAGGCTGAGGTGCCTCCTCTGCACGTGGCTGCCTCCCCTTACCTCAGGCTGTCATTAATGCCCACGCTGAGCTCGGCCCCAGCACCTTGTACAGAGGTCAGGATGTGTCCCAAGCCTTGCTGGCTCCAGAGGAACCTGCTGGGGTTTGTGCAGTGAGACCCAGACACGGCACAAAGACAGAGCCCCATCACTGCTGTGGTGCCACAGTGGAATTCCTGCCCCAGCTGCAGTGGAGCAATGCCACGGCTGAGGACAGCACTTAACCCCCACGTTCATTTGTAAAGAATATACAATTTTTCATATACTAACAACAACAAAAATTCATTTATATTTTTAATGGTCTGGCTTCCAGGCTGGAAGGCCTCTTCAAAATCTCTTTAAGACACACGTTAAACCCATAGCATGTTAAATGGTGCAGCTGGTGCCCTGTGAATGGCCAAAGCCTTTTCTAACTGCTCTGGCAATTGAGTGGGGCCATCTCATAAGGCAGAATTTCAGATGTGTCTGTGTGACGGAAAATAACTTTTTGGTTTATTTTCTCATGCCAGGAGGCAATCAATTTATTCTTTTTTTTCCCAGGTTCTGACCCAAGGTGTACAGTTAGCTGCAAAGTGTATCTGTGTTTGTATGTCAAACCCATCTTGCAAAGGAACAAAGGCTTTTAAATTGCAAAAAGGAAATCAAAGTAATATACTGTACAGATCGCTGTAAAATTGAGCTGTAGTGTAAGACCTTGTGCTTTAGAATTCACTATTGAGGAACTCAAATGTGTATCATATTTATTTATTCTGGTAGGTAAAAGAAGAAGAAAAAGAAGAAAACAAAAAGAGTTTATATTCATTTCTGAAAAGCTGCAGCATGATGCTATGTACCAATTGTGCCAGTCCTGCTTTCTGTAAGATTATTGCCTGTTTTCATACTCCGCTAATAAAAAGGGAAAAAAAAATCAAGGAAAATGCATTTTGCCAATCATTCATTAACCTGAGGCTGCGACAACATGGAAAAAGCTGCACAAAAAGGTGCTGAATAACTGCTTCTTGCTGTTGGGGTCAGCATCTGCAGCTGGGGTGGCAAGTGAAAAGTCCCTGTTGGCCACAAGACACCAAAGCAGTGGCTGCAGATTCTTTTGTCACCTTCCAGCACAACCCAGGGAAAAATTCCTGCCTGCTGAGATGAGGATAGGAAAGACCTGACCAGGGAGTGCACCTTTAGGCAGTGGTGCAGGGTAAGCTTGGTCACTCTCAAGCACAACTGGGCTTCCATGTGATTTTGAGGATGTTTCTGTGATTTTGGTGGAAGACCTGTCCCCTTTTCTACACGCAGCCATGGTGGGCTGTGCTCCAGGAGGTGGCAGAGAAGCTTCTGCAAACTTGTTCCTCTACCTCCTGTTCCTTCAGGGCTAGTTCGAACCTAAAAGATGAAACTACTCCTTGGGCCAGAAGTTGGTAGTGATTTCATGGGCTTTTTACTTTGGCTACAGGCCAAATTTGATGCCCGATGAAGCTGATGGAAAAAAACAAAAATTCTGAATTTATCAGTATTTTCCTGAAGTCATCTGATAATGAAGCTCTTTAAAAAAAAAAAAATCAAACTATTCAATTTCAGAATGTCATCCCCCATTAATACAATTACCTAATTTCTTTTCCCAAATGTAGAAACATTGTAGAGAAAAACACATAGAAATTAAAAGGGAAAAGTAATCTGGCAGGAAATGCATTTGTAACAATGATTAATAACTTTTCAGACATTCTCAAGAAAAGTGACTTTTTCTTAAACCAGGCAGAGAACCAGAACAGTGGGAATGTGGGCAGAGACTGGGAACACCCCTGCCTGCAAAAATTTTAGTGCTAATAGTTTTGACCCAGTTCCATCAGTGCCTTTGAAGACTGTTTGATCACATGCACCCAAAATATCAGCCAGCCACAACTGTCCTACACTGCAGCCATTGCTATTTTTTTTACCCACAATAAGGGAAATATTAATCATTAGATCTCCTTTTTCACTGCAGTTACAGGTCTGCTTTGGATTTTAAAAACCCTGTGGGTAAGGAGTGTCTGTGGCCATCAAGGACACCAAATAGCTCAGTAAATTCCTGCCTTCACAAAGAGGGAAATAAATGGATGAACTATGATCACCTCCTTGCATGTGGTTATCTTCAATTAATAACTCAATTCTTCCCTCACACAAGGTTGATGAGGTAAAGTCAACCACCAGCTAAAGCTGGAACCCAAACTTGCAGGAAGTTTAAGGTGGTGTTTTAGCCCTGAAGACCATGTCCTGAAGTTATCAGGAGGTTTGTTCCAGAAAAATACAATGTGAGGGGGAAAATAAGATTTGAAAGAGCTCCAGAGCTCAGTATTAACTGCACATGTGGCATTTTGATCCATTTCCATAAGGCATAACATAATATTTGCTAAAGAAGGAGGAGGAGGAAGGGGAAAAAAAAGACCACAGTTAATATTCTCCTTCGGATTCCCCATTTGCTGATTACTCTGCAAGCTGTGTAATTGGGTGTCTCTGGCAATATGATGAAATGTGCCACAAACATCAAAAAACGGTGCTATATTAAATCTGCTTTTCATAATCTCTTCTCATTTCCCAGACCTGAGACATTTTATTCAATTTTTCCTGACTAAGTTGATATGTAAAGCCATATAAACATATCAATGCAAATAAATACATATATATTTTTCAAATGCTCATCGAAATGCACTCATTACAAAGATGTGCATCAAGGCTCTCTCACATGACTGGTAGCCAAAGAAACCAATTTTTTTTTAACATTGCATTATTTTTAAGAATAGTTTACAGAGGTGTAGGCTACTTCTTTGTACTTCATTAACAAACCAAGCTCCATCTATCATGTTTCAGCCTTATCTTACCTGATTAGAAAATCATTTCCCTATTTGCATTAAGGGCAAAAATCTATGCAAAGTCACCATAATGTTATTCAAGCCCCAGAACAGCAGCGAAGATCCTATTATACACTGGGGCTGCCTCTGTTTTCAGGAGCTGCAAGTCCAGCAGGGACCATGCTGGTGTTTTATTTTAACCTGCTGCAAGGCACACGACAGAGAAACCCATCTATTAATAATGCCTAAGTGACTTCAGTACCTGCAGCTTTTGTCTGTGTATCACTTGGGGCTTTTGCTTGCATTTTACCTGGTGTCTCCACGATTTGTAGCCCTTTTTTGGATGAAAGCCGCCTTTTAGCTCATCCCTGGGAAATTCTTCAGCTCCAACCCTCCAGGCTCTGCCACCAGCAGGGATGGTCAGAGCAGCACTCCCAGGTGAGGATGGGGGATGATGGGATGGGGATGATGAATCCCAGCCTCTCCACTGTCAGCCTGTTCTTTGCCTTTTGCAGCTGATGGAGGAGAATATTTCCATTCCCATCGTGGCAGGAGTGTCCCGCTGCAGAAATGGTGGGATTGCAACTCGCCTGCACCAGGCTCACCAGATTAGACACAGAGCCTGGAAGGTGTTTAACTGTCTGACTTCCATACAAATCAGCAGATGTCAGGGAAACAGTTTTCTCCAAGCCCTGATTTACCCAGGACTCATCCAGGTGGCTCAGCCAAGGCCGGTTAGTCTCAGACTCTCATCCGTGTTGCAGGAATTGGAGCAGGATGGCCCTATTGCCCCCTTGAAGCCCTAATCCCGCTCCTCTTTCACAAACTGGCACCCCAAGTTGTTTTCCCACTGGGAGCAGGGCAGTGCTGGGACAGGCCAAGTCCATTTCTCAACTGTGCTTTTCCTGGAAGCCACCAGAACAGAGCCCATGCTTACAGACCTTTGAGCTTCCAGCAGCATCCACCCCTCAGGGTTTTCCAACTCCCCTTCCCAACAAGTGCTGAGCAGGGAATGCAGAGGCCTAAAGCAAAGTGAGTTCACTCACAGACAGATGCAAAAAGCAAAGTTTCCTTCAGCTCGGCTTTCCTTCCAGCACATTCTCTCTGCAGTAGTAAGGTGAAATATCAGTGTTGGACTGCACCGTGTCCACAAGGAAACACAAGGGCAAACTGATGCATGGGAGCATGAGGTTATTTCAGCAGAACACCCCCCTGTCAGGATGCTCAGATGAGGCTATTCCCAGGCTGACTTTTTAACTATCATTTTTGTACAGTAAACTTCACACCAGCCCTTATTTCAAAGGCAGTTTCGTCTGACATGCAATACTTATGCTAATTTTCCAATTATTTCTTCCTTACGGAGTCAATGAATAGGTCACGAGCATCACAAAGGCTCTGTGAGTTAGGCCAAGTGTCCACCTTGGTGGTTTGGTGGCCATGGCCAGTGTGGCTGTTGGGGACAGGAGACCATCTCTCCAATGACACCACGAAAAGAAGCAGAGAAACCCAAAGCAGTTCCAAAGCCACCTTAAAATCTCCATTCAGGTCTCCACAGCTGCCCTGGGAAACATGAGGAAAACTGAAATACGCTGTGTTACCCTGGAAAAACCTATGCTGATGGATTTTCTTGTGTACGCTCTCATTCCTTAGTTAAAAAATGAACTTTCCTATAACAAGATAAATCACTTGCCTGGTGGAAGCAGCTCAGCTCCCTTCAGCTTGGCCTTGTTGAAGGGAAAAAAAATACTCAGAAGTTATTTGTCAGCTTCAGTTTTGCTTCATGTCACCAAAAAAAAAATCTTGTCTGATGTTTTTTCATATAGTCCAGTCCTCTCTTCCCCAAGGAGAACTGGGAGCTGTTTAGTAAAAACTTGGGATTGCTCTGTGGAGACCACCAGAGGTGAAACTCTTCCCCCAGGAGATTACCTGCTGTAGAGGGATCCACATGTGGAATTAAGGACATGTTTACTGCCGTGTCAAGAGAAGAGAGAAGCATCACATCTTTCTGAGCACCAGCCCTGCCTCACCCCAGCCCTCCCACCCCAGAAACCGTATTTGCCTCACCTCCCTGTAACAGGCACCTTAAAGGAGGAGAAAAAAGGCCTCTGATCCACTCTGAAACATGAGATATCTCTCAAACCCTCAATAACATCTTAATTTCCTCTCCTCGCTCTCTGTGCTGGAGATGATTACACAGGCAGGAATGTTTCTGAAGACAAAAAAAAAATTACATTAGTGGGGAACAATAGAGGGGAGACCTGGTGGAGCAAAAGTGAATTAGTTTTGCCTTCAGAGACACCCACGGAGAAAAGAAAGGTGTCTGAGTCACCTCAAAGTAATTCCTCTGCACACAGAGCTCCTCTAAACAGCTTAAGCAAAGAGAGACGAGAGATGTGCTTTTGATTTCAGCCCCATTTCCCAATTTTGTTTGTTTGCTTTTCTTCCACCTGCGTTTTTAAGTGCCTGCACCTCCCAGGACGTTTGCAGGGCTGTTACCTGCAGGAATGTGTCGTGTCTCCATCAGGTCCCAGCACAGCAGTCAGGGGTGGGAGGGGGCTTCACCTCTGCCCATGTTCCTGCAGCTTTCAGCCAGAACAATTGCGTTTTCTGCATAAAACTTAAGGACAAATTGACCTGGGGTATCCAAAAACAGCAGGGAGGACTGCAGGATAAGCAAGGGAAAACAGGAGAGCAAGGAAAGGAGAAGAGCTAGAGCCTTTCACACAGGGAATCTGGAAGGGCTGAAATCCCAAATAGTTACAATTTTATCTAAATGCCTTTTAGGTCCAAACACATTACTACTTATTTTTCCCCATTTAGCTTCATTTTTAACTTTAAAAAATCCCAAACACTTCTTTTTTGCCACTAAGTAGAATATTGCTAGTGGATTAATTTTTTTTTTTGTTGTTGTTTTAATTTCCTGACAATATCTGCAAAAATCTCTGGGAAAGAAAAAACCAAACCCAAAACATAACAACTTGCTTTTCATTTATCTTTACTTGAAAAAAATGCTGAGGTTAAGCCCTCAAAGCCTGAATCGGGACCTCAGCCTAGGCCTTCCAGTTGGCCTTTAAAACACTGCTTTTTGGCTCATTTCTGGGGGCACGAGGGGTTCCTACCTCTGAACTTTCAGGCTGTCAGGCCAGACAAAAGTGAGCACCGCTCTCTTTTTCTTGAGGGTGAAGTGGAACACGCACCAGTAGCCAGGGTTCAGCATTGAGCACTGGAACACTGTACATTGAAAAATCCCTGTGCTGTCACACTTAACGAATAAATTACCGAGCTGTGCAAACAGGGCCAGGGATGCTCTTTATTTATTTATTTGTTTGTTTAAAAGCAGGGGGGAAATAAAAAGTAGCTTGTCCATAGGTTGCTTGCAAAATGCAAGTGTCAAGCAGCGGGGGGAGGAAAAATCAACAACAAAGGAGCTTAAAGACAAAATATTAAGAACCCCAAATTGGGTGAAAATTGCTTTCTGACAGATATCACCTATTGCAAATGAGACAGAAATACAAGTAATCTTGTAAAATGAAAGCCAAGGACAGACTTGTACCTGCCTTAGATGAATAAGTATCCCATTATCTTGAAGAATGAGGGCCCCAGGCTGTGATTATGCCACTATTGTATTCTAAACAGCATGGTTTGTCAAATGGAATAAATCCTAGCAAAATCAAATAAAATAAAAAAAAAAGGGGATCCAATTTGAGGGCCAGCACACGATTTATTATTTTGTTTAATGTCGCCCTCTCGATGTTACTGATTATTGGGCAAAAGGCGCCGTGTTTAAGCATGTGTTTAGAGTCTCCTGTCCCCCTGGCAGGCTCCCAGGTGTCCTCCTGAATGTCACCCAGTGCTGGCCAGCTGTTTGCTGCTGCTGGTTGCCACCACCCGGCTCAAAAGCCTTAGAACAGCTCCAGATAGCCATGGCCCAGGCCAGCACCTTGGGGAAAGAAACTCCATATTTGGGTTTCCGCTTGGATGAGGCTCGTGGTGCCACTGAGGGATGGGGTGAAGAGCACTTTGTGCTGTGCTGGCAGTGGCAAAGCAAGCAGGAGCTAAAGGCAGGCAGCTGCATCAAAAATTGATAAGGTGAAAGGAAATTTCCCACTGATCTTCTTGTCCTTTATGGATTTGGGATAACAGTCCGTCACCCAGTGTACCTTGAAAAGGTTTCTCCTCTTCCCAAAGTGCCACTTCTTGTTTCATGATGTCTCAAGCTTGATTTAAAAAAAAAAAAGAAAGGTGGTTAAGAGGACCAAACGGATTATATTTGTTAGGAGGTGTTCTATGAAATACTTGATGTTGTTTTACCTGCTTGAGTCACAGGGTGGGACTGGACATGAACCTGCCTCTGCACAAGGTAGAGGCATTGCTGTACCACTGGCATGATGAGTATTAAGGAGACAGATCCAGAATCACAGGATCATTTATGCTGGAAAAGGCCTCTAAGATCATTTGGACCAACCATTAACCAAATACTAAGTCCAGCCCTGCTTTGCATTCAGCTGACTCCCAAAAGCTGGAAAATTCCTCGGGAATCTGACCCTGACATCTCCCAGTCGCACTCAGAAGTGGATGTTCAGGAGAAGCTGGTACAACCACAGGCAAATGAAAACAGGAGGGAAGCTCTTGGAAATATTTCAGGACAGCAGTTTGCTGAGGAAGGAGCATTCCTGTACCCTGGCTCACCTCAGGGAGTTACTGCAATTCCTTGACTTTTCTTTGACGGGGCTCTGATTTCCTCAGCTGTGAGAGGAAGGTAACGCTGCCTTTAACTGGCATAATCTGTTCCCTGTGCATAAACCCTCCAGTTCCCTAAAAAACACTGAGCCGGGAGCAGAATGGGAGATGGAACATGTAAATAATCCCTGTGGACATGGACCTCAGAGCACCTTTTGCCCAAACAGCCCTTGTGATGATCCCTCCCCCTCCCATAAACCCTGTCTCCTTGAGTTCTCCATGGATGAGCAGTGGTTGTTCATATTGTGGCTCTTCAAAGGACCAAGGGTTTTTGGAAATGTAAGTTTTAAGTGCAAAAATGCAGCAGTTTGTCAGGTCCTCGGGGCAGGAGCTCTTAGGGCTTGAAAGCAGATTGCCCTCACACAACAAGGGCTGATTCTAGCAATGAGTGAGCTGACAAAGTCTAGGAGTAACAGCAAGAAATGATGGATTTAAAGAGTCAAAAATAAAGTGGGTATATTTTATTTAGGCAAAGTTACAATTGAAATCAATAAGAACTAGGGAATGTAGCCTTGTAATTTGACTTGAAAACATTATTTGTTAAGGACTATGAAAAACAGAGGAATTTCAACAGTCTAGTTAATTTTACATCATTTTGTGCAGGCTATTTAACTCTCCTGAACCTCTTTGCTTCTGGACATGGGAATGTCACTCAGTCTCTGTTTCTCTCAAGTTTCATAGTACTGCCAGCCACAAGCATAAAGAAAGTTACTCTCGAGTTTCTAAAATAATTAATGAGATTTTGTCATGTAGATAAAGGACAACTTGACTTCTGTAGTCAATTGTCAAATTTCTGTAAACCACAAAAGGGAAAAAAACTCATTTAAAAGCAGAGGTGTTTTCATATTCACAGGTCTGCAGGAGCTGGATTTTAACTCCTTGGGCTTTCTCCCCCTCACTCCCCAAACAGTGCAAATTCTGGGCAGAGAGTTCCTCTTGCTGGATGTCTACAGCTTCTGCAGTGTTCTTGTTCATTAGCAGGTCTCTTGATAAAGTTCTCCTGGTGCTTTTAATCAGGCATGGGCTCTAGAAAACACAAACCCTCATTATAGAATAGCTACAGGTGGTCCAGAAAGTAAAAAAGACAGAAGTTGTTCCTTTCCCCAGCCACTCTGAGCAGCCCAGAAATGACATTACCTGCAGGACTTCCTTTTCCAACACAAACCAGAAACGATGGCAAGGTTTCTGTTTGCTTTGTGCAGAACAAGAGAAAAACATTCCACACCCACAGAGTCAAACGAGACCCAGATTTTCCTAAATGAATCTGAATATTTTACCAGAAATGCTTACTTTCTATTGAACAATACGGATTTGAGAGGGCTCACACAGGTCCATCCATCATGTTTCAGGTTGGGAAAGGTGAAGAAGACACTGGCCTCTTCAAAATCTTCTCTATCACAGGTCCTAACCTGCAAAAAGACAAAAGCATCTTCCAGGTGGAAACATCAAAAGCCTGCATCTCCTTAGCCTTCTGAAATGAGCACACAGGGGAATTTAATACTACTTGATTCCATTTCCCAGGAAAGCTCAGGGTGTTTGTGTTCTTGTTTTACATGAAAGTAGCTTCAAAACTTTCCAAATTTCTTTCTCTTTCGCAACTATTTTTGCCTCTTGGTTTCCAAAACACGCTTTGAGTTTTCAAAATACACTTTCTGGTTTTTTATTCCCCCCGTCCTTATTTCAAAATTCTTCTGCTTTTCTGGAGCTTCTGTTTCCTATCACCTGGAATGTTCAGAAGCAAGCCCCAAATATTTCCAATTAAGTTCCTACCAGGACTCCAATTCCACCTTAAGAAAAGAAGGAGAAAAAGCAAAAAAACCCAACAACTAAAATGCCCAGTGAGAGCCATGAAATCCCACGCCAGAAAAAAAAAAAAAAAAAAATCAAGAAACTGGGACTTTCAAAAGCGAATATTCTCCCTGTAATATGGAGATTTGCACCTAAAAAATCCTCCAGCAGCCATTTCAGCATTAACCACCACTGCTTTTTTTTTTTTTTAATTTATTTTTTCTTATTTTTCCCAGGCCATGGTGCTGGCTGCCCACGAGCCCCACAGCAATGCCCTGACCCCCTCTCCCAGCTCCTGTGCCGTGGGGCGATGCTCCCCAGAGCCCACCTCCCCATTCAGGGCCGTGATTATGCTTTCCCCACCACGCTGAAAGCCCTGTGCAGAGGGGAGGGAAAGAGGGGAGAAGAATCCAAAGGCATTCTGGCACCCCGGCCCGATAAGAAACTTTAGCCCTATTCAGCGACTGACAGCCGCTTGTAGAATATGATCTTAATCCTGTTTCGAACATTCTCTCGCCCTTCGGCCGCCCTATTCCAGGCTGTATTCTTCCAACCGTCGCTCCAGCAAATCCCCCAAAGAGAATTACTGGGGGGAGATAAACATCAAAGGGAAATTCAAGAAATCTACAGTAGGTTCACACAGTGGGGGAAAGAGGGGCAGGTGGGGGCTGGTGGAGAGGGCTGTCTCTCCCCTCGCCCTGGTTGCATTCCTCAGGGCTGGCTCTCTGCAGAGCAGCCCCCCCAAACCTGCTCAGCAGAGTGCCATTTTTAGGATTTTGGGGGTTTTTATCCTGTTTTAGGCTTTTTTTTTTTTCCCTTGGGATTAAGAGATCCTGGTCAGGCAAAGCTCTGAACACAACCACTGTGTGTAAAAATCCACCCCTTCCCCAGAGAGGTGCATCACCTAAACGGAGAAAACAGAGGTGGGAGAAGTGGTGGATGTTTTCCTGGTAGGAAGCACAAATGGGGAGAACCCATGGGTTTGCCCAGCAGCACAGGAGAAGAAGTCTGCTGTAGAAATGAAATGAGTGAACATCATTTGGGAGCTCCCAGTAATTCCCAGCAGGTGCAGGAGCCTTCAGCACTCAGAGACTCAGTCCCGTGGTGCTCCCTGAAGAGCTCCCAGCAGGTTGCCAATGGCTTGGAAGGAGCCTCCATGTGAGCCCATGGGAAGCCATTCATATTTGTCACAAAATTGTGGCTCTCCTCTGGGATGTAACCTCCAGGACCAAGGGAAAGGTAGGGTTCTGAGGACAGTGCCGGTCTTTCCATCCTGTCTCACTTCAGTCCTCCAGAGATCAGGGCCCTGCTCTCTGCTTTCTGTGCAGCTGGTGAAGAAGGATGAGCTCCTGCCACCCCCCAGCTTCACATGACCAAGGTGACACCTGGACCAGACATCCTCCAAAGACCCCTTCTAACCCAAATTACTGCTGTAAACACTGTGATTCAAGAGGAACTGACTTACAACAGGGCACAAAACATCTGGTCTTTAAAGACAGTGAAGAAAATTGAGACAGCTAAGTTATCCTCAGCACTGCAGAAGCGCCCCTTACTAACTCCCCTGGGATCTTTCCTTCCTGCTGGCCCTAATTCACAGATATGTTCACACCAACTCCATCAGCACTTTCTTCCCAGCCCTTTCCAGCAGCTGTGAAACTTGGGTAAACACAGCCTTGACCTGGTGCTGGCAACAGCCTGGCTCCAGGCCGGAGATGGGTTTGAAATGCTCAGAGGTGCCCTAACCCCACCCAAGCCTGCTCCTCAGTTCCCAAATGTTTGAAAAGAGGTTTTATTCTGGGGGAAAAAGAAAAAAAAAAAAAAAAAAAAAGCTGTTGCAATAAGAGCACTCCGAGACTGTGCAGCAGCTTCCAGGAGGTGAAAATCTGATGAGCTATAAAAGAATAGAGAGACCTAAAAATAGAGCTCCCACCACCCACACGAAAGGATTAACTTTCTGCTAGGAAACAGGACAGCCTTGACCTTGAGCAAGGCAGAGATGCCTGGCTTGCTACTGTCCTCTCTGCTGCCCCATTACTTGTGGTTTGGAGAAGCAGCTTCACATTCTTGGTTCTGGTTTTCCTGTTTGTCAAAGGAGGCTGAATGCCCTTGTATGTTTATTGATGCTGGAGGTTCACATCTTGTCAGATTTATCCCAGATCTCAGGGGCCTACCTGGACTGCAAGGAATCATCACCAGTTAACAGGGCAGGAGCTACGGTGGACTCCTTTCAACCCTTTTCTCTTGCAATTCTATGTCAAAACCTGTTTTATTTGATGCAGATAACCTTTAAATACAGACCAGCGATGAAGGCATCCACCTTACAATAGTTATTTTGCTTTCTTTTAACTCATTTTGTGGTTTTGGCATTTCACCTTTGCAGAGAAAGTTGAGGGCGGGGGTAGGTGGGAGGAGACATATTCCTCATTTCCATCACATTCAGCAAGAAAGAAAAAGTCACAAAAGAGAGTTCCCTTTCCAGCCTACACAACCCCTGTCACAGATTTTTGGTGTAACTGCTTGATTAAAGCCATACAACCCCCACAAGGCACTCTTACAACCATGGACAACCCTGAGAGAGGCCAGAGGATATGGGAAAGCATCTTCTTTCTGCTCATCTTTAGTTAAACCTGAGATGGAAAAACATGTCTGGTTTTGAGAACCAGTTCAAGAAAGATACGTATTGGCTGGAGAGAGTCCAGAGAAAAATAATGAGAATAACTGGAAAACAGCCTCCATAAAGAAAAATTAAGATTATTGACGTTGTGTAACCTGGAAAGAGAAAGCAAAGGGAGTTTCAGACACATGGGTGCAGTAACTACAGAAAGGCCTTTTAGGGGCCAGAACTAGTCCCTTTACTGTGTTCTCAAAGAACAGCACAAGACCCAGGCTTAGAAATACAATCTTTGAATTTTGCTGATCAGAATACATCTAGGGCTTTCTGCCCTGTTAGCATTTCCTAGGTCTCCTGTCTCCCTGGGATGCTCTCTCTCTCTCCCACGTCATTTGATATGTTGGGAATTGTTATTTACTTCTAACACTTTGTGTGGCCTGAGGACTCAGCTATTGCTAGGCTGGTCCCCAAACCTCTGGTTCAGCTTCACAACCTCGTCTGTCACTGCACATCACAAGCCAAAGGACTTCAGTGAACTGACTCCCCCTCAAAACAGGGAATCCATCCTCCAGTCTAAAGTCTGCCAACAAGGAGGTACCCCCCACCTCACCTTCAGCAAATAATTACTGTGCTTAATTACCCTCTCAGCCCATGTTAATCTCACTATGAGGTCCTGTCTCATCCTAAGGCTCATACCTCCTTCTCGGGTTGCTTGAGATTTCACCCCTGATTGCTGATGGCATCCATGGTCCTGATGGATATGAAAAGCTCGGATAGATCAGTTGCACAGGGAGGCTTAAGTGTTGCCAAGACCATAATGAAAATTCCTTTCTGTAGAAACTCTGACCCAGACATGAAACCCAACCCTCAGTGGGAGACCTCTGATTTCACAGAAGACAAAAGCCAAGCATGCTAAAAAAATTATCATTCTCTTGGAGAATGGGAATTTATCATTCAGGTGGGAAGTGCTCCATTAGCCTCCACGCATTGGTTTATTAAGGGCTGTTTTTCTTGGGATTTATTTTAAATCAACAGAATGGGTTTGGGAATACTTTGTGTTTGGTTTCTGTGGACAACAGAACAACCAAAACATCGAGCACTTTTCAGCATCCAAGGCTCCTTTCTTGCATCATCCCAGAAGTGTTTATTTGGACTTGAGGACTAGTTTGATGAATGTTTGGGAGATGGAGCAGTGACAACACATCACTCACTGAGATGGTGCCACTAGGCAGAGGAAACGATGTGGGGAAGCTCATCCTGTCCATAGGGATGGGATATCCATCCACCTCGGCCTTGAACGCCGTGTGGTCTTTGTCCAGTGGTAACTGCATTCACCAGTCTGCTCGACATGTCCAAGAATCACATCCATGCCTGGCTTGGTGTCCAGGTGTAGAAATCCAGATCCAGAACGTCCATCATGTGGAAAAGAGTAAAGGTATCTGGGTATATACATTGTTATTTGATTTCACTCATGACAACGTTAGATTGATTTAGAGTTAATATTCCCACAAAATCTGTGCTTAAGGAAAAAAGAGCCCATAGAAATCCTCATCTCCACCCCCAAGGGTTACCACAGTTTTAACAGAGAGAAGAAGAAACCAGTCAAGGGGCACGGTGGTGCTGTCCCATATTGGTACAGCAGCTTTGCGTTTTAGAGTCCCAATTCACTTAATTTCCTTGAATTTGTCTTGTGACCTCTCTGCTTTATCCCTCCTCAAGCGGGGCAAGCAGGAATGTGCCCACATTCAAAGTGCCGTAGAAATGGGTTACAAATTTGGTCATTCCCTGTGTCCAGAACAAGAGATGTTTCTGGATGGCCCAGCTCAGGACTGATCCTACACGTTCAGGCTGAGCACCGCGTCCATGGCCAGATGAGTCCCAGGATCCCAGCATATCCCTGCTCCCCTTTCCCAGGGAACACAGCTGAGGAGGAGAGCTGGAGGAGCAGGATTTGTGAGCTGCAAAGTGCCCACATGCCACACAATGTGATCACAGCCACAAGGATGTGCTCATGCTGGGGAGGCTCTTGCCCTTTCTCCATGCCAGACCATTGCAAAACCAGCTTCTGGGAGGATTCTGCTTCTCATTTATTTCTCCTGGGTCTGTCCATGCTTCCCCCCATCAGCTTTGCCAAGTTTTAGCTCATTCTGCATTCTGAAAACAGTTCCAATTAAATGGCTTTTCAATCAGTTTGATCACAAGTGCACTTGCCAGAAGTGTGGCATGTCCATGAAATCAGGAATTTCCTGCAGGACAGCTACTCTCTAAAAAAAAATATTTGGATTTTTTCTTGGAAAATGATCAGTTCAAAAACTATTCAGCCTTGTAGCCAACATTTTTCTTTTTATTTCTTCCAGAATTTGGAGTAGATTCTCCCCCTCCCCTTAAAATTTTGTTCTCAACAAAATATTTCATGGATAAAAAACCAAAAGCACTCTGTCCTGGCTCAGAGTTCAAACAGGCAGGAATTTTCACACAGCCCAGACCTGGGGCTTGGAAATACTCTGGCTTCTTGACAAAGCCCATTTGGTAAAGTAGCTGAGAGTGCCCATGTTTGTCTAAGGCACACCTCCAACCAGTTTAACGCTGGAGTGGCAAACCCAGTTTGAATAATTCCTAATACAGCCCTGCTGAGACTTCCCCTTCCAGTAAATATTTATTTTTGTTAGCAGCAACTATGCAAGAGACATACTTTTGGGGTTGGCTCTTTCCCCTTTTCTCAGCTTCTTGAGGACCAAGTCATGATTTTATGTGGTTTTTTCCCTCGCTCCACACTCAGCAGTCCAGAGGATCACTGCGATTTATCCGAGCAACGAGGGTGCACCTGGTGGTTACTCCCCAGACCAGATTGCTGTGAGATAGAAGAGCTGGGCTGTGCTCCCCCACTGCTCCTGATGAGGAGAGATTAGACGGGGAAGCCTGATAGCCTGGCCCTGGAAGGGAGCAAATGAGCAACCCTAAATACCTTCCTAGACCCGGTGACCGTAAGTCCTTGGCGGTGACTGGTCCTTGTGGGATAATGCCAGGAATAGGCATATTAAGCACATGAATGTCAAGTCCTAATTCATCTCTCTAATGTTGTACAGTAGCAGGACTGTACCCCCCTGCTGTGGTGTAATTTCACGCTGAGGAGTCTGATGGGGCTTCCTGCAGACTGATCCTTTATGGATCAGAAAACTCACTTTCTCTTTGTGTTGGAGGGTCCGGAGATTATCTTATTAACCACATCCACGCCAGCTCTTATAAAACACTGGGCTCTGCCTCTTCTGAGGACTCCCTTTCGTGCTGCTTTTCCCCTCCTGTGGGTTCACACTGCAGAGGTGAAGAACATTAAACCCAAGTTTCACACTTGCATGAGCGAATGGAATATTTTGCATTTTCTTGGCACAGGTACAACACTGATCCAGCTTGAACCCTAAATCAGTTTAAGGAGCTTGGTGCATCCACATTAGGGCTCCTGTATCCCCTTTCCAGGTTCTTTTCACCTCTCCCTTCCCCAAAAAATCAATGTTTAAGCTACTTCAGGGTGATGCCCTGCAGGTACCACCCGCCCCAGAACAGCAAGTTTGAATGAAGGAGTGGGTTCACCTCAAGTGCTGCCCTCTGTAGGACCTGGCCACCTGGAGGAAGGGTTTCTTCTTTTCCACCATCTCAGTCCACCAGACTGCCTCTTCACAAACCTCTCCAGACCACGCCATGGGCACAGTGAGACGCGGCAGTGAGCAGTTAGGGTGTTCTTGTGGCCTCCAAAGGTGTCAGGCTCTGCACACAGGTCAGGAAAAGGCTGCAGGAGGGAAGGCAGAGCTGCACACATTCTCAGACACTCCTCAGGATGTGGGCTTTTCCAATCTGACAAGACAAAAGACTTCTGCTTTCAACACCAGACCACGGCTGCCTCCCCGAATGATGCCAGAGGGCCACCCTGTAGCCACGTCCCAGCGTGTAACAGGGGATGATAGTTTATAATCTCATTTTCTGGGCTGGCTGCCCTTCTGGTGCCCCTCATGCTCCATGTAAATCATCTGGAGTCTGATTTCTTTGGCTCGCAGGGCTGTTCTTTCCTTGTCTGCTTCCAACAGGCTCCTGGCTCAGCAGGGACCTTGTCAGTGAAGACAGTACCAGGACAGTCCCACCAGAAAAACTTCAGTCTTTCTTGGACAAAACTCTGCAGCCTGGGCCAGGCTCCCATCCACATGTAGTTCCAGCAGATCGGGGGTGGCTCTGGCATGCTCACATCTCCCGTTCAATGTGTCTGCACTTCCCCATCCATTGGCACCATTTCTCGAATCAGGGTTATCCCACTCCTTTTTGTTTCACCTGATGCCCTTTAAAAGGCAGTTCAACAGAGCCCTCAGTGTATTTCAGTGATTTTTATGATATTGTTCCTATCTGCTTCTGTTGTGTCGAGCTACAGACCTGGTGGCAAGCTTTGGCACCACCAACAGCCTTTTGCAGCTAATGAAAAATAACCTGCATTTTAACTGCAGAAAATAGCATCGCCTGGGTCTTGCCATGGCAAATTATTCAACGGGTCTCCAAGCAAAAAAGTCCTTCCTTGTCTGTTGGGCTGTGTAAGTCACCTTCCAGCTGTTATCTTGCTGCATTGCTGAACTTGCAAAGCAGAGCCACAAACTGTCCCATCTTCTAGTCAGGGAGGCAGAGTTCCACTTGTTTGTAGAGAAAGGAAAGCCACTGATGCCTCCCCAGCACCCTGCACACAGCCAGAGCATCCTCAGGAGAGCCCAGAGCAGGAGCCCAGCCTGCAGCTGCCTCTGCCACAGGGGTCTGGTCAGAAAAAAGGGATCTGTCAGTGGGATGTTGATAAATCAGGGGATGGTTTTAAGAATTTGATCATTAGTAGGGTGGTTGGGTTTTCTTTTCTAATGCAGGGAGAGTAGTGAAGGATGTGATGTTTTAATTGCAATATTCTTCTTGTTCTTATTTTATTTTCCATAAGGGGAAAAAAAAAACCCTTCTGTTCTACCCCAGCTTCCCTTCACAGCAATATGGCAAATGGACAGCAGCAAGAAACATCATCAAATTCTCCAGGAAGACTGAACTATTCTTTTTTTCTTTTTTTTCTTTTTTTTCTTTTTTTTCTTTTTTTTTCTTTTTTCTGGTTTTTTTTTGCGAACAACCTACTTAAGAAACACCCTGAGGAAAATATGTCACTTGCTGGAACCCTCTGTTTCTACTTTAACAATCTGGCAACTCTCTCCTTTGCCCACATGAGCTGGGTCAGGTTTGGCTTGGGCTTGGCACATTTATGCTCTTTCCAGCTAAACCTATAAAAGTGATGGGGAAAGGCTTATGAAGGCAACAGGGAGAGGCTTGGGAAGGTGATGGGAGAAGGCTTATGAGGATGATGGAGGAAGGTGTTTGAGGCTGTGTGGGTCCTGAGATCCCACTGGACAGGAAGCAGCCAGCAGCCACGAGGAAGGCTCTGCAGCCACACAAGCAGAGCTGAGGCCAGCAGAGATCACTGCAGGTCACAGGTGGAGCCAGAAGGGAAGACCCCAAAGGACGTGTCAGAGTGATCTGGCACATGCTGAGCTGCCCACTTGCTGTGGGACCGGAGCAAAAGCCATGGGAGAATTTTTGCCACCCTGTGCTGCTGCTGCCCACAGAGCTGCAGGCAGAGCTAAGGGGACAAGCAGGGATGGGGCATGTCTGTGGCACAGAGCAGGGAGAGCCTTCATCCTGCACAGGGGAAGATTTTCAGCCTAAATAAATGCAAAGCCCCCTATTCTGCCTGGCACAGTGGGTTTCCCTGAGACTCAGCCCATGCCTTACCAAAGGACCTTTCCCAATCCACAAGCCGACAGATCCCAGAGCAGAAGGGAGGCCTGTTTGTTTAGACCTATGTGGGTTAGGCAGCTCAGACTTTATTCTTGCACTTTGATAGGTTCCTAAATGAAAATCCAATAATATTTTAAGCAGAACGAGTTCCCATGAAAGTCATTTCTAAATCGCCCGGCTCATCCTACCTGTCGGCTGGATTCTCCATCCATCCCCACTGGCCTAAGCCCGGTGTAACGTCACTGCTGCCAGCACTCTTACTCCAGGAGCTGAGTCCGGCCCTGCCGCAGAGAGCAGCGCTGCTGCTGCCTTTAATGAACATGTAAATAGACAGGAGGCTTCGGAGCACAGCAACCCTGCAGTCAGGAAGTTCTCCAAAGCAGCTCGGGAGAAATAATACTTTATTCCTGGCGGTGCAAATAACTGATAGGGACTGGCTAAGAAGGGTTCATGCAAATACTCCTGAATTAAGCTCCGTCTGAAGTTAGAAAGGAAAGATGATAAACACACCCGGCTTTAAAACTGCAAAATATGCTTTGCAGGCATGAAACCGGAGGAGTAACAAAACTATCTGACATCACATTTAACAGCAAAGCATTTCTTATTCTCAGGGATGCAGTTACCTAGAGTCCCACTAAAGAGTCCTACCTATTATTTACATTTCTAAATCTTAAAACCATTAACAAAAGCCACTTAATTCAATTACTTTCCCTGAGCACCGATGTTATTACATTATTGTCACGAAGCCGAGTTTTGGCTCTGGGTTTCTCTTTTTATTCTTTCTTTAAATTCATTCCTCTTTTCTCCACGCAGAGTGCCTCCCCGCCACCTCCCCGTCTTTCTCTCCCCCGATGTCATTGTGTAGAACTAATGGGGTAAACTGAAATGGTATCTGTCCTCATTGACAGGTTTATGAGAATTTAATAAAGCGTGGCGCGGATAAAATGAGATATTACAAGGCCACACAAAGCTGATTGACTTCTCCACGTCAGCATTTTTATTTGGTTATTTATTTATTTATTTATTTCCAGCACGGGGGCGATCTCACCAGTCCTTTGGTGGTGCTGGCCCAGGAGAGATGAGAGGGGAAGGGAAGATACAGGCAATGGGAGGGGCTGATCAATCCACTGAGGTGTTTGCTGTGAGCACAGGCCGTGATGCTTTGTGGCTTTCCAATGGCTCTGGGAAGATGGCACAGCAGGAGTCACCAAGGGCCTCCCCGCCGCTGCCCGTGCACATCTCTGCCCCTCGAGCCTCCACGGTGATTGGGTGAACTCGCCAAAACCAGGATGGCATGGGCAGGGGTCCCCACCACTGCCCCATCGGGGGGTCTGATGGAGCTCCTGTTGTACCAGGGGTTGTACAGAGCCTGCAGAGGCACTCGGCATGGATGGGGCTGGGGGTGCACCCCTGCTGTGCACTGAGAGGGGAGGTGACATCTGCGGTGATGCTCAAATGGACCCCCACAGACCACATGAGGACCCACCTCAGAGCACAGGGATGTTTGCACTGATCAGCACAGAGCAATCCCAACCTGCAATCGGGCCCAGGAGGTCATCACGAAGGAAGACACCAACCACATCCCTCCAGGCATGGTCCTGCCCCGTGCCTCAGTTTCCCCTCCTGCCCCATGCCCACCTTGCTTGCATAAATTTAAATTGCAGGCCAGCTGGGAGGGGCTGCACAGGTCAAACCTTCCCCCTGGGAAAACCAGTGTGTATATCTAAAGTGTGCTAGCTTCCATCCCAGGGCAAACAGGAAGAGCTGGAAATCTGAGCTGTGCTGTAACCGGCTGGCTGTCTCCCTCTCCTGGCCTGCTCAGAGAGTAGGGATCTCAAAAAGGAAAGAGAAGAGAAAGGGAAAGAGAGAAAGAGAAAGAGAAAGGGAAAGAGAGAAAGAGAAAGGGAAAGAGAGAAAGAGAAAGAGAAAGGGAAAGGGAAAGGGAAAGGGAAAGGGAAAGAGAAAGAGAAAGAGAAAGAGAAAGAGAAAGAGAAAGAGAAAGAGAAAGAGAAAGAGAAAGAGAAAGAGAAAGAGAAAGAGAAAGAGAAAGAGAAAGAGAAAGAGAAAGAGAAAGAGAAAGAGAAAGAGAAAGAGGGAAAAGGAAGAGGAAGGGGAAAGGGGGGAAGGGAAAGGAAGAGGAAAAGGAAGAGGGAGAGGGAGAGGGAGAGGGAGAGGGAGAGGAAGAGGAAATAAGGAAACCTTCATGTGTGTGTACTTTTTCTGCCAGGCAAGGGAAACCCACAATGCCAGTGGCCAAGGAGGTTTGGATTCAGCCCAGTCACATTCAGAGTCGCACAAGGGCTCAGGACCCTGCTATGACTCAGAACCCATTTGAATCCTGACTCCACACTGTGGATTAACATCAATTTCGGGGAACACTGTCAGGTTTAAACTTGGGGCAGCCCCTCTTAGCCTCAAAACTTGGGCCATGGGGCTTCAAACACAAATAATACCAAGTGTTTCCCCTTCTCTGCAATGTGCATTCAGAGAGGGTGGAGATGCCCTTTCTCATCCAAATCCATTCCAATGTCAAGTGCTGGAACAGGCTGCCCAGGGAAGTGGCTGTGTCACAAAACCTGGAGGCACTTAAGAGATGTGTAGATGTGGCACTTAGGGATGTGGTTTCGTGGTGTACTTGGCAGTGCTGGGTTAAGGTTTGGAGTCAGGGACACCAGAGGTCTTTTCCAACCCAAACGATTCTATGGTTGTCCTCGAAAGGGCAGGCAGCCTGCCAGACTGGAGGCATGACAAATCCTGGCAGCAGCAGAGCCAACAATTTGCAGGATCAAGTTGTGCAGGGATGTTCTTCTTCACAAAAACAACCTGGCCCCGCTGGATCAACAGCAGAACTCCCAGCACTTTATAAGAGCACTTAAAACCACCTGAAATCAAAGCGCTGCTCCCCACAAAAGCTCTGTGTGTCTCATCACCCGAAGAGCCCGGAAAGGGCTTCCTGCTTCGTGCAATACTCCAAGTTCAGAGCACATAATACAGGGTTTAGGATGCTAAAGTCTCCGAGTAGGAGACTCCTGCCAGGCCAGCAGCTCAATCCTGCTCTCTGGTGGCTACACCTGAAAGGCCAAACACATCCAGCAGCGATGTGTCCTCGGTGCAGCAAGGAATGCTCCCGGGTATTCCCCCTTTGCTCTTCATTCCTTTAGCTCAAGGTTCAGCTCAGAAGGCAGCTGTGCACAAGGAGATAGAGATCTCGGAAGGTTTTAGGTCCCCTGCTGGAGCAGAGCGTGGGTCCATCACTGCAGGGGGGCCCATGGGCTCCATAAAGGGGCTGCAACTCATCACAATTCTCTTAAAAGCCCTTCCAGAGCCTTTGCATCATGGACAGCATCCTGCTGCTCTGCACGCCCTGCCCACAACCCCTGCACCAGCCCCTCCTGCAACGCCCCAGCCTGCAAACATCCCCCCAGTGTTGTGTCTCCCTTGAAGGGCCACAGGATGTGGAGCAAGCTGGGGAGCATTTCTTCTGCATTTCCTCACCCCATCCCTGCTGAGACGTGCCCATGCTCCCAGCCCCACGGAAGGGCAGCACAATGGGCTCTCCCAAAGCACGTGGCACGAGCAGATGTCCCGTGGGGACACCTCTGCCATTCCCACCATGACCATCAGTCTCCCAGGGCAATGACTGACCCCAGGACTGGTTTTATCAATTCATCACCCCATAAGGAAGCATCCTACAAAGACTGAACTCATCGGATTCTGAGGAGCATTTAACCACCTTCTCCACACTGGCTTCTCCCTATAAAGTTTGAAGCAGAGATTACCCCCATTCTTCACTCTGTAATGCACAATAAAGAAAAAGGATGGGTGAAATTTGTCCCACTGCTCACCAGCTTTGCTGCCCTGGCTCTGCTCCCCGAAGGCCGAGCTGCTCAGCGTGTAAGTGTATGTAAATCTGTGGCAGTACACACAACACCCCCATCTCCTGCTCTCCTCCTCTGAGCAGATGGAGTAATTACAGTGCAGCAGTGCCAGCACGAGGCATTTCTGCTGATGAATGCACTCAATCTAAGCACAGTTTTATGTATCATTAATTCCTTTAGCGTTCAAAAAAATAACTTTTTTGATGGCAGATAATACTGTAATCACTCACAATTGCCAATAAAATTATCTTCATTGAGCTGTGTAAAACAACTACAGGAGTAATTTTACTCACTTAAAATTTCTTTTTTTTTCTTATTTATATTTTATGCAAAGCTGTTTGGACTCAGATCACTGTAACACAAACACTGCTAGAAATAAGTCCCCACTCCCTCATTTATATACAGAGGAGCTTTTCAGAAGCTGTTGCTTAAGGTGTCTTCAGTGATCTCAGGAATCTCCCAAGGGGTCCCTTCCATCTTAGGGACCCCTCTGCTATGATGTCTTCAGCTTTTCCTTCCAGCTACCAAGAAACAGCTGCTAAGTACACAAGGAGCAAGAGAGTTTGTGCAAGTTGCATGTGCAAGTCATGCTCCTCTCCCAGGGCAGCTCCTCCTCCACTCTGCTGGTGGAGAAAACACGTGAGCACTTCCTAATCTGCTTCAGAACAGAGTCCACAAAGCTGGCACAATGTGTTCAAACTGATTATGGGAACTCATACACCAGCTTGAAGCAGATTTGGGATCAACCAGCCCTTGCACTGACAGAGCTCTGGGGCACAGACAGTGAGGAGCACAAGCATCTTTCCAAGGCAGAAGTGACTACAAAGGGAACAATAAAAGCATCACTGAGTGAGCAACTCGGTTGAAACATGCAGTTTTCTTGCAGGGATGAAAGAAATTGCTCCCACGTGGCACTGCCTCTTGCCCAAGCTGCTGAACAATCTTCTTGCAGGGGTTAAACTGCAGCTCTGAGAGGAGTTGCTTCACCTTCTTGCAGACCATTGACTAACTCCACTTGAGAGTCAAGAACCTACAAGGAGAGGAGAAACAAAGCAAGAAGGCCTGCTGGCAGATGTAAATGTAGCTTGGATCTTCTTCCAGAGAGCCAGATCCCAGGAAGGAGGTGACTGGCAGCTGGTGGCAGGAGCAGGTTTTTAATCTCTGGGAAACAGTCTAAAAGCAGTGAGGTGAAATGGAAGAACGGAAGCATAAAATTCCTGGGTGAATAGTGAACAATCTCTTATTTCCTCCTTAGAAATAAGGAGAGTAAATGAAATCAGGTGTGGGAGGCCAACAGGAGATGCTGCTTCCCTACAGCACACAGATAAAGTGTGGATCTCCCTGCTCCAGGATGCTGGGAGTGCCAGAATCGGATTGCTTCACACGAGAAATATCTGTGTGAGCACACAGCTATTAGTCACTCCAACCTAACCTCTGGCTTGAGGAGCCACAGCATTCCGGATGCCAGGAGACAACACTAAGGAAAACACCGCTGTGTGTTTGCCGTGTTCTTGGCACTGCTCTGGTGTCAGGTGAACAGGAACTAGCTGCTCCTCCAGCCCCAGCCAGTCTGGCTGACCGTGCATGATCTGTCACAGGCAGAAGAAGATGACAACTCTGTGCCCCTCCTTCGGTAACTGCAGGGTTGCAGCAACTCTGGGGTGTGGTGGCACCCACCCAGACACAGCTCTGGCAACACAGGGAGGTGTATGATCAATGGGGAAAGAAGCCTTCACAGATGCAGCAGATCCTTTCGTGCTCCCTCAGCCACAGGCTCCAGCCCTGCCAGGCAGTGGAGGAGGAGCAGGGGTAGGATCAGTCCTCAACTGCAGCACTCCAAGATTCAAGCCCCATTTGCAGTAGCATATGGGTGGCCCTAGGGACATAACAGCAGAAAAATGCCACCTGCTCATCTGACAAGGACACACCAGAGTCCCAAAGGGACATCAGGGCATCACCTGCCTGACAAGCTGCCACCCCAGCCCATGTGGAACAAGACCAGACCACTTTTACCTCTCTTAGCCAGGCCCAGGCACATCCTCCTGGACAGGGCATCCCAGCCACCACCTGCATATGCTGGCACTCCCCGTCCTGTGTCATCTGCTGGCCCATCTCTGCTGGCAGCTGGGTCACAGCACAGACCTGCTGCATTTTGGGATTTCCCACGTCCTGAGTTAACCTCCTGGAACTGGCTGGCCCCAGCAGAGACCCAAGCCTTACCACTGTCCTGCCTGATGCTTCAACCCCACTTATTCACCCCCACACACTTGCCCAAGAAAGGGGAGGAGGAGAATCTCTGGCAGCAACTCCTGCAGGCACAGGTGCTCCAGGCATAACTCTCCTACTTTGTTTTCTTCCCTTTCACAAACTGAACTGCAGAAGGTAAAAATTGTTCCTGCATGAGAGATTTAGAGCAGAATTTAAATTAGGGGGAAGAAAGCTGGAGAAGTAATTGTGTCTAGAACTAGTTTGAACTTCTGCCTCTCCAAAGTTCCCCACCTTTCTTGTTCTCATGTTGAAAGACCTCAGTGCACGTGGTTTTACAGCCTGCAAGGAAACAGCCCCGTCTTGGCACTGTGCTGCCATGGGGTGAGATGAGTGCAGGAGCCTGGAGCCTCCAGGGTGAGAAAGCAGGAAAGGGGAGACAGGGATCCCAGACAGCTCTGCCAGCCTGGAGTTGAGCACATCCTCTTGACTCATGGGCAGGGCATTCCTGCCAACCCGCTCCTCTCTTGCGAATAGACTGCAGTGCCCTTGGGAGTTTGCAACCTTGTATAACTCTCTGAGCCCCACAGCCTGAAAAAGGGCAGGGAGGGGGAAGGAAAAAAAGAAGTATAAGAAAAAAAAACCTGCTGGGAAAACTGCTGCTCTTGCATGTGATTTCCTTGACGCAGAAAACAGGCAGCTGCGTATCCTCAGAGCAAGAAGGCCATCGAGTTCATGCAGGGCTGAGTATTTTTAAGGCTTCAACACCCTTCAGCAAAGAGCCCCAGGACGTGGAGTACATCCAGCACACCCCAGGACATTGTGGATGCACAGCACAGCAGCTCCCTCTGAGGGTGCTGCCAGAGCAGCCCTCAGATCCTGAAGACTGAAATAAATAAAGCCAATGGCCTGAGCAACAATGCCAGGAAAATCGAGTCTGGGTGCGTCTAGCTCCACCACATTTTCTAGCTCAGCATCTGCCCAGGGGTGGCTTAGGAACAGCACATCCTGCTGGGAAGTGAGAAAACATCCCGGATCCTTCCCAACAGGTTTTTCACAATCCTATGGGCAGTATCTAAAATGGATAGCTTGAAATATTTTCTGACAAACTTTTGGAAGTCGTGGAGGGTTTGTTTTTTTTAAGGACAGACCCCTTGTGGGGCTGCTGATGAAGAAACTATTTTGCAGTTTCTCTCCAAACGGAGTGCAAGGCCGCAGCGCAGGGATGCCAGACACCGCTGTTCGGAGCCGCGGCACTTTGCAGAGCGCAGGCACACCCATGCTCTGCCAGTGACAAGTGAACTCCGCCGCGCACAGCCCGCGACATTCATTGTTTCTTTTTCCCCACACGGCCGCTTTCCAGGAAAGCATCCAGGAAACGCAACAGAGTCGGGTACCTTTGGGACTCCCCTCCCGCGCTGCCTTCAACCTCCAAGCCAAGACTGCTCCCAGCGGGGCTGAAAAACCACGGGGAGACCAAACCCCGCCTGGGCGGACGGCAAAACAAATAAACCTTATCAGGCAGAGACCACCCAGCACAGGGAGGGGCGAGCTGTCACCCAGCAGCTTTTCCTGCTCCCGGACCTCCCCCTGGCCGCGGGCGCGGCGCTCGCCCGGCAGCAAACCGGTTAAATCCCTGTCCGGGCCGGAATCCCGCCCGGGTTTTGCCTCGCTCTCCCGGCGGGCGGCGGGCGGGTGCCCTTGGCCGGGCTGTGCCGAGCCGAGCCGGGCAGAGCGGGGTGCGGGGCTCGGGGTGCCGCTGCCGCAGCCCGGCCATGCGGGTGCCGCTGCCCGCCCTGCTGGGCGGCTCGGCGCTGCTGCTGCTGCTGCTGCGATGGCGGCGGCGTCGGGCGCTCTGGAGGAAGGTGGCGGAGGCGCAGGAGCGGCAGGAGCGCAGCCTGGTGCGGATGGAGGCGGTGGCGAGGCGCTTTCGGGAGCAGGTGAGCGCCGGCGGCCGCGGCCCCCGCTGCATCCCCGCGGCGGCAGCTCCTCCCCTGGGCCCCGGCCCTGCGAGGAGCGGCTGTCAGGTGCTCTCCCGGCTCCTTGTGTGGACCCGCGGGGATTTAGTGTCATTGTTTTCCCTAAGTCAGTGCGTGCGCGAACAGCTCAGCGTCGCAGCGATCGGCGCTGCCGCAGGGATGGGGAGGAAAGGCTGGCTGGGGCAGCGGGAGATAGCCCGTTATCCCGGTAACAGGCAGCGAGCAGGGGGAAGCCCCTGTGTGAAAGCTCCCCGGGCCCGCCGCCGGGGTGGAAGGCTCAGGCTGGTTGAGGAGGCGGCAGGAAGAGGCGACAGGCGATGTGTTATCGGCAGAGGCCAAAGTGCAGCCGCGGCGGCGGGCGGGGATGCGGTGGTGCCCCGCTGTCCCGGCAGGCAGCCCGGCCCACTCGCTCGGGTTCAGAGTCCAGCTGGAGGCGTGAGGTTTGATGTGTTTTTCCTGGTGTTTAGTAGGTGGTGAGGAAACCTCTGCTGACCCAGAAATGACTAGCCAAGAGGCTCCCTGGTTATTGCACTTCCCCGTGCAAATATCTTGGTGGTGCGAGGAGAAGAGCTGGCTCCATTTCTGGTTTTATTCCATGATGGAACGATGTCTAGAACCGTGACACCAACTCCCACTGTAATTTAGCAAGAGCCTTGCACTAAGCTGTTCCCCCAGGCCTGGCCATGACCTGTCTGAGCAAGGCTGCATGAAAGGCTTTATTTTATTCAGCAGGTGCTTGGTGTGACTGGTCTGAACAGGAAGAAAGACTGAGAAAGCCCGGGCTAGTACTGGCCCTGAGGGTTTCCCATTGTGCTCACTGGTGTCAGGTAGAGCAGGATGTGGTCTTGAGGCAGATAGCACCTTCAGCGACTAAATGGCAGATATTTTTTGAGTGAGTTACAGAGGGCACCAAGGAGAAAGGAGGAAGCCATCAGCTGAAGTAGAGGTGTGACATTGCCTGTTCAACCTTTCCGGTAGCATCCTTCCGTGAACGTGGTCTCCATCCTCTCTCTGCCATTGCCGGAGCTCGCCAAGAAACTCCGAGATGGCTCCCTCCCTCCAGACCACGTCTTCTATGCCTATGTGGGCAAGGTGAGGAGCAAGGAGGGTGGGGCAGCATCTCACCCACGGTGGGGCTGGCTTTTTTTGGGAGGAGCCCAGCACAAAGTTCAAACCCGGCTCAAATGCTGCTGAGCCGTTGCTGCTCACTGGTACGTGATGGGCCCTTGTGTGGTTTTCTGTGAGTGGTTAGAGAGCTGGGCATCTGGCTGCCATAGCTTTCAGCTTGCTTTGGAGGAAGAAGGACCAGCAAGCAGCATCTGCAGAGCCCACACCTTCCTGGGAGAGCCCACACCTTCCCTAGGGTAGGTGCCTGTAGGGAAGATGCAGAGTGCTGCCGTTGTCACCCCTCCATCTCCGAATGGGTTGTTAAACCTCAAAAAGTCAGTATTTGTGTTCATTCTCTACTTTTGCCATAAAGTTCTGATCACTTCCTGGGTTCCCTCTTTGGGATTATCATTTGTGCCACCCTAGAAGCTCAAACAAGGGAATAGTCCATGGTATTCACCTAAGCTGAGTACCTCCCTTCATCAAGCACAAGCTGGTGCTAAGGCCCCCCTATGTCCAAAAATAATCTTGGGAGTTTGGCATGAAAATGGCTTGAAAAGTAGCAGGTAGGGCTGCCCCGATACCAGCTGCTTAGATGGGGAGGTGGAAAAGGGGGAAGAGGCAGGTGTCCTTGGCAGAACAGAGGTCATTGTGCAGCACCATGGGCTGTGACTCACCTGTGAGCTTTGCCTGCTTTCCCCAAGGCCCTCCAAATCGCCACAGAAACCAACTGCATCACGGAGTTCCTGCAGGAAAGCGAGACCCAGCTCCGGAAAGCCAAGCTGATGGACAGGCAAGGTCTGCTCTATGGGGTGCCAGTCAGCATCAAAGACTCCATCGACTGCCAGGTACGGCCAGCACAGTTCCGCATGTATCCCAAAATCCCTGTGGGCTGAAGTTTGGTGGCAAGGGGAGGTTTGACCTTCAGCATCTGGCTTGACTTTGTCTTAGCTGATGTGGGATGGGCTGCCTGAGCAGGGGAGGGGCTTTGCTGCCTGTCTCCCATGTGAGCCAACAAAGGGTGTTCAGATTTGCCACCAAAATGTGTGTGATGGGTGGGTTGTTGGAGGTGCATGTATGTGCTTAAATGAACAGATAAAAGTACAGGGGCAGGGAGAATTGCAGTCCTCCATCTGAAAACCTCATTGTCCTCTTTTCCCAGGGTCATGATTCCACGTTGGGGTTCATAAAAAACCTCAACAAACCCGCAGCAGAGGACAGTGTGGTGGTGCAGGTGCTCAAGAGACAGGGGGCAATTCCATTTGTCAAAACCAATGTTCCCCAGTCCCTCATCAGGTAGGTGGGTGCTCCATTCCCTCAGCATAGCAGCAGTGCTCCCTTCCCCTTCTCGGGGGAGGGTTTCTATCTGGTCTCATTCTCATTTCCCACTTCTTTTTATATAACAACACCTGGTCCCCATTCTTTGTGTCTATAAGTTTCACTTAAAAGAGTAAACACATTTACACTGAGGATGAAAATTAACTCTAGTTCCACATGAAATAAAGAAGCTGAAGAGGAGGAGGAGAGGAGAGAAACTGTTGCCCTTCTGTCCTGTACTGGGTGTTTTTAAATCACTTTTCTTTTTATCTTTTTTAAATTAACCTGTCAGAGATGATCCTATTAACTCTGGAGTGCAAACACATATTCATGGAAGGGGAAGCTAGTTAAGCTAACAGCCTCAAATTATTCTGCCTCCAAACCTCCTGCTCTGTCTGGCAAGACCACTCTTGGTGTCATTGATACGTGGTGAGCTCACGTGTGCTCTGCTGGACAGCCACAGTGTTCCTGTGTCCTGCCAGGTGAGCTCTGGCAGAGCTCTCTGGGTGACCAGTGCCCAAACCCTATGAAATGCCTTCCTTTAGGTGAAGTGGCAATGACCAACCATAGTTCAAACAAGCCACACAAAGAGGCTGCCCCGAGGATTATCAGATTTTGCACCAGCTCCTGGGGAAGTCCAGTGGTAATTATCTCTGCAGGTGGCATTTGGCCTAGTCTCAGGCAGGGGCTCAGCTTTGGGTGTCCTGTGACACCCAAGACTGCCTCAGCAGGGAGGCTTTCCAAGAGGGTTGTGCTGTCAGAGGTTCTCTCAGGGATAGGTTTAATGACACTGAAATTAGCTGTTAGTGAGTCCAGAGCATGGGACCGCCAGGAAAAGGCTCATGGCCTTCACGACCACAGTAAGTGACGTCAGTGTAACAACTGGTGAGCTACCTGATTACCTCCTCAAGGGCTTCTTGTAGTGACTGGACTCCACAGCAGCAGATACCTGCACTCCTCATTTGCAATCTCTCTCTCTCTTCAGCTATGACTGCAAGAACTTAATCTTTGGTCAGACGCGCAACCCTCTGCTCTACACCAGAACCCCGGGAGGCTCCTCTGGTGGAGAAGGAGCACTTGTAGGAGGTGGTGGGTCCATCTTGGGCATTGGGACAGATGTAGGAGGGAGCCTGCGTTTTCCTGCTGCCTTCTGTGGGATCTGTGCAATCAAACCCACTGGAAACAGACTCAGGTACTGTGAGAAATGCAGCCAGGTCTCCGGGTGACACCCACTCTACCAGCCACTGTACTGGGATGCTCCTACTCCTGTGGGCCAGGGAAACTTGGGAAGAGCTGGGAAGGGCTTGTTTATCCCTGCCTGGGCATTTTCTGGGGCATCTATGAAGGGAAGCACTGGTTCCCAGAACAGAGATGGGGATGCTAAGGGGATGGTTGTTCCTGACTGACAGGGCCTAAATCAATCAGGCCTAGGCTGAGTGTCTCTTGGGCTTCCCCTCGGCTCTTCCTTCTGCCAACCTTCACTTCTGCAGTTCTCATTAATACTTGCTACTGCTTAAAGCCTTTCGCTTCAATGAAAACTCCTCAGCTGCTGTATTTTGTGTGTCTCTTTTCTTTACAGCAAAAGAGGAATAATGGCTGGAGTCGTTGGGCAGAAGGCAGGTAAGAGTTGTGTCTGTCCCCCAGCAGCAGGGTAGGGGTGAGAAGGATCCTCAGCTGGTTATGGAGGACTTTCTCCATCACCTTTAGAGAGAAGCAGGTTCCCTTTCAGGGATTTTTTCAGAGAGCTGCCCCCATACTGTGATTTCTGAGAAACTGAAATGCGCATGAGCTGAGAGGAGCAGTTTGTGTAGCATAAACTGCAGCACAACCTGTTACCCACAGGGTGTGGCCTAGTCTCACTGCTTCATGAGGGTGGGATTAGCAGTCCAGGGGAGTGTCTGATGCTGTCCTTGTGTCATGACTGACAAAGCTTTTTGTTTATTTTTTTTTTTAAATCATGAAATGGAGGCGCTAGGGTGCATATTAATGGATAGCAGCTCTGGGTCCATAACGATGGACCTGCGGGTGGGAAGACACTTGTGGGCATCCCCTGCCCAATTCTTAAAGAGGAGCTGTTGCCAACGCTAAATTAAGATAAAACAATGCCAAGAGGTCCTGATTTTGCAGAACCTACCCTTGAAAGACCCTCAGCCATGAGTGCTCTCTTGTGGTCTCTTGCAGTGGCTGCAGCAGTGGGACCAGTGGCAAAAGATGTGGACAGCCTGGCGCTGTGCCTGCGGGCACTCCTGAGCGAGGACATGTTCAGCCTGGACAGCACCGTGCCACCCCTCCCCTTCAATGAAGAGGTACAGGACCTCCAAGGGGCCAGAGGTCTCTGGGGAGAGCTGCAGGCTGGAAACCCCTGACCCGTGGGTGGGCACGTGGGCGAGGCAAATGCTGCTTTCCAGACTCCCCGTGGCGTGGGGGTGCTGCTGGCTCCGCTGGCACCCTTCCAGCCAGCATCTCCCTCTCCCTGCAGGTGTATTCCAGCACAAAACCCCTCCGCATAGGCTACTATGAAACCGATTTCTTCACCATGCCCAGCCCGGCCATGAGACGCGCCGTCCGCGAGACCAAGCAGCTCTTGGAGGAGGCCGGCCACACGGTAGGGGCCTTGGGGCTGCTTCGACACAGGGGCAGGCCCATCCTGTGTCTTTCGACTCAGCAGTTGTTGCTTAAAGGAAAAACATTGTTTTCAGGGAAGGATGGAGGTTTTCCTGTGGGCTTGTCAGGAAATCCTCAGCCCAGCTCGGCCTGTTTCAAGCCCTCAATGGCTTCTCCCTCACAGTGTCTGTGCCACTGATACCTTCCTCTGTTGTCCTTCCAGCTGGTGCCCTTTGAACTCACAAATGTGGAGTATGTGATCTTTAACTACTGCGTCAGGGGAATGTTTGCAGATGGAGGCAGCTCCTTTGTCAAGAAATTGTAAGTATGGCCTGGAATGGTTTGGTGGGATTGGTGCCTGTCTGTAAAAATCCTCCCTAGGGTCTGGCTGGCATCTGGATACAGGTAGCAGATCTAGTGGATGTAGGTAGTGGCTGGTCGGCACTGGAGGGGGGTTTAACGTTAAGTGATTCAGCTGCACCTTGGTTCTCTTTGGGATTGTTACCAGCCTTGGAAGGAGGCTGGGAGCTGGTATCCTATAAATGTTGTGAGAATCAAGTGTTGCCCAGCAGAATGGAGCAAACCTGTTTTTGTCACCCAGATACGCTGTTCAGAGGGGTTAGCCTGGGAAAAGCTGATCTGCTGTGATTGCTCCCTACCACTGCTCAGCTAAAACCCCCTCTCCCTTTCAGCAAAGGGGAGATGGAGAAAGGCGGCACGGGGATGTTCTTCTGGCTGGCAAAGGCACCACACTGGCTGAAAACGCTCCTCTCCTGGATTTCCAAACCTTTTGTAAGGTCCATTTCTTTCTAGTGTAGACAGAGTTAAGCCATATGTGAATAACTTGTCTCCCGTTGCAGTAAGGCTTTCTCATAGAGAAAGTCTCTGGGCACTGCTTCCTGGCTGTGCTCAGACACTTCTCCAGACTGGAGTGATGCTATTTCTGTTCCTTCTCTCCCCTCTTGGGGGAAAATCCGCAAGTCCTGCCTGAACACTGTTTAAACAGCTTGTATTTGTCACTGAGCGGTCTCAGAGGGCAGAGCTGGGATTCATATAAATTATTTTCCTTTTTTCTTTTTTTTTTAACTTTCTCCTGCTCAGGTGCCTCGATTTTCAAGTATCATAAGAAGTATGAAAGAAAAGTGAGTAAATCTGAGCCTGAGCAGATGTGTGAAGATTTGTTTTGCAGCAGTGTTTGCTACATTATTGGTACTGCTGCAACTGCACGTGTCTGAGAAAATGCAAGGGTGGGAGCAAACTGAGAGCAGTTTGTGTCAACACCGTAACCCTGCTGGGTTTGGAAAACTGTTTGGAAATTGAGAGTGGGAATGAGAGCAGGGGTCACAGCCTTTTGCTTAGGTAGTGGATGAAGCCTGTGGGAGTGAAATACAGTGTTGGCTTCAGCACTGGTTAATGCATCCATCATGCCAAGACGTAGGGACCCCATAAGGCAGAAAGAAGTGTATGCACAGGGAAGGGTGCCTTTCATTGGGTTTGTTTCCTTTTACAGCACAGTGGATGAAGTCTGGAGTCTTCATCGTGAAATCGAGGTAAAGTATTGCAGTTTGGGGTTAAACAGTTTTTGTTTGATTTCTCTTTGGGAAGGGGCAGATCCAGCACTCACCATGGCCAGGAGATGATCGGGTCCCTGGTGATGTAAGGTGGGAACACCTCACTCCTCAACAGATCTCAGCTGGGTGTGCAAGTTCTCAGCACATTTAAAAATTAGGACAACACATAGGCAAGTTGATGATGCTAAATCAGACCGGAAATTTTGACACCTGCATATAAAAATGTAGGTCATCAGACTTGCCTTTATTTCCCTTCTGGTTTTCCAGAGACCCATGCCCATGTCCCAAGTCACCATGTGCCCGTGCACTCAGTCTTTGCCCACCTCCAGTTCATCAGGGAGAGGGTGCTTTGCAAGCTGGGAGGAACATTGTCCAGGCATTGCTGTGTTTTAGCAGGACCAGGCCTGATGTAGCCTGTTGGCTGCTCCCAGGGAAGGGCCAAGAGCCCAGCTGGACACCCTGAGACGGTACATCCACCCCACTGACCACCAGCACATTTTTTCCTCAGGACTATTGCCATCAGTTCATTGCCCAGTGGAAGAAGCTGAACCTGGATGTCATGCTGTGTCCCATGCTGGGCCCAGCTCTCGGCATCGGCTACCCCGCAAAGCTCTCAGGTAGGACACCGACAGGGGACCTTTGCCGTGGCACTGTGCCAGTATCCATGAGCAGCCTTCCGCCTCCCCTCACATCCCCAGGGAGCTGGCCAGCAGTAGGAAGAGCTCAGGTCTCAGCCCAGCCCGTGGGGAGCACCAGGAACACACCCCCAGTGTAGTGGGAGCCAAAATGGGATTTCCAGCCCTCAGCTCCTGAGTTCCCAGTACAAGTGCCCCACTAGCTGGAATCTCGCATGCACGGAGCAGGGGAAGGCTTTCCTTGCACGGGCTGGCGCTGCAAGCTGCCCCTCTCCCCCAGTGGCAGTCAGCTACACCATGCTCTACAACGCCCTGGACTTCCCTGCCGGGGTTGTCCCTGTCACGCTGGCGACGGATGAGGACGAGGAGGAGCTGAAGGGCTACAAGGGATATTATCAGGACTGGTGGGACCGGACCCTGGTGAAGGTGAGTGGTGCCAGCTTCTCCAGGGGCACGAGCTCCCCCGTGCCTTCCCCTGGATGTCCCCATGCCCTCTCCCTCTCTCTGTGCCCCAGGCTTTCCGTGGCAGTGTGGGGATGCCTGTGGCCGTGCAGTGCGTGGCATTGCCGTGGCAGGAGGAGCTGTGCCTGCGCTTCATGAAGGAGGTGGAGACTCTCAGCCTGAAGAAGAATAGTTTCTTCTGAGCCCCGGGCGCTCAGCCGGAGCAGGATCCCAGCTAACACCACCGTGGGCCATCCTTTGGTGTGGCCCACAGGACTCTTGTTCCCCTCAGTGAGGATGCAGTGATGGCTGGGCTGGCTGCTGGCTCTCGGGGCAAGGGGAAAGCAAAGCGAGCTCTGATGTGGTGGAGCTCTTCCAACCATTGTCCTAATATAGTACTTTTTATTATCTGAGTCTGTTATTTCAAGTCTGTGTTTGTGTGTGGGGTTGGGGTGGATTTTAACCACCCCACAGAAACACAAGAACATGATCTTTCTCTTAGAGATGGGGAATCTGGGGCATGGGGACTGGTTCTGTCCGAGATGCTGAGACTACTACTTGGAGTGTTGTAGAAACAGGGATTTTCCCCTCTGGTCTCAGCTCCCTGAAGATGAAATCTGGCATTTTCCCTAGCACAGACCAGCAGCAAGAAGGGAAAGCTGAGCCTGCCTGCAGACTCTGGCAAGCAGGGAGGGAGCTGTGGCCTACTTCCCACAGCACAGGGCTGCTGGCACCCTGCACAGCATGAAGGAGAGATCATGGAATCACAGAACAGTTTAGGTTAGAAGGGCCCCTAGAGATACCTCGTTCCAATCCCCTTCCGTGGGCAAGGACACTTTCCACTAGACCAGGTTGCTCAGAGCCCCACCCAACCAGCTCTTGAACACTGCCGGGAATGAGGCATCCACAGCTTCTCTGGGCAACCTGTGCCAGGACCTCACCACCCCCATGGAAAGAATTTCTTATATCTTATCTAAATCCACCCTGTTTCAGTTTGAAGCCTGTATTGAGCAGCGTGCCAGGGTCAGATGGACCCCAGACAGCCTGCCCTGCACACCTCCTCCTCCTTCCATGTAGCCCATGCCAGGTTTTCCAGCAGGATTTTCCCGCCACTGGCGCTGGGATTGGCAGTGATGGCTGCTCCCGGCAGGTTTCCAAGGGTGTTCCAAAAATGAATACCACAATGCTAAAGTGTTTTCCCAATGCAGGGATGTCAAAAGCAGAAAAAAAAGCTCTGGCAGAATTAATGTTTGGGTTTTTAATGTATTACTGTAGTTTAAACCGGAGCCACGCAAAAGCATGGAGTGTTTTCAAGGGCTGGGATAGTTTATCACAGTCACACAGAAAGCAGCTCCCAAGGACCCCTGTTCTTTATCAGCAGGCTTTGAAAACAGGAGGGAGGGAGCTCCAGGCATCCCATGACCGAATGCTATGTAAAGCCAAGCCCGAAGCACCTGGGTGGGGTTACAGGTGCTTTCTGCCCACACAGAAAATGCTGGATGGGGTTATACGTTGGCGTTAAAAGTTGAGCCTGGAGGACTTTTCCCGGGAAAGGCAGCGCCACCTCCACCCCTGCTCCCAGAGCCAAGCACCACATCCCTGTTAGCTTAACCACTCTCTCCCTGGCACAGAGGTGGGCAGGGTGCAGGACTCCAAACCATGCAGCCCCCAGTGAACCTGCACCTGTAATTATTCCTCACTGGAAGCCCTGAGCAAAGGCCTCCAGCAAGCTCACAGCTGTGGGACAGTGAGCAGGGCAGGAGCTGCTGGGTGGCTTTGGGGGCTTGAGACTGCCACAGGGGCCCAGCTGCAGGCTGCTCCCAGCCCAGCCTGGGCAGCAAGAGGTTGGTGTGAGTGGCAGCACTGAAGCACACAAGGCTGGGATGGGGCAATGAAGACCAGTGAGTGGGGAGAAGTTGGTGACATCCACACTGAGTTGTTTGGCTCATTTTGCTGCCTGCCCTGTCCAAATAGGGAGGACCCTCCTCAGTTTTCCAGTCAGCAGTTTCTCTGCAGGGTCTCACGTCTTCCCCAAGCTTCCTCCCTGCTGCCACAGAGATACCCCCCAGGACGTGTCTGTAGCAGGCAAGAAGGTAACAGGATACAGCAGCACAGCCACTGGCTTCGGTCCCCAAGCACGACCTCTCCATCAGAGAGCAATGGTTACCCTGGACGCTCTCCCCTTACAAGCTGTGCTACCCTGCTGCCTGGAGCAGGGCCAGCGTCTCTCCAGATATAGGGGGGTGGCCTTGCCTCTTGCCAATGAGCTCTCAGAGGCATCCCCTGTCCCTTCCCTGTGGGCTCACAGATGCTTGAGAACTGAGAGAAGCTTAATTTTTTCAGCCCCTCCTTTCAGCATTAAGCCACGGGACAGTCCTGAGCAGGGGGAGCACCCGTGGCAAGGGCCAGCTGATAAGACTGGTCCAGCTCCTTTGCATTCTGCTGGCTGGAGGATGGGTTAGAAACAGCAGAGCAGACTCTGGATACATCAGAGGGGATTTCCCAAAAGTGCTCACCCTCTGATTCAGGCTGGAAAACGACTTTTCGAAGGGGCTGGGCTTGAAAATGATACAGAGCAGTCATACTCCTTGAAGGCATCTCCAGATAGCTCCTTCCACAACATTTCCAGAGTCATTGTTGCGCCTTCATTCTCTTGCTTCTCCTGAGCTCCCACCTCTCCACGGGGGCCATTTCTCTCCCAACATGAGGTTCCCCAGGACAAGCAGAGCTATGATTTTCCAGGCTCATGGGGCTGCAGGTGATGCTGCCTGAGGGACAGGGGTGATGGCTGAGCACCTCTAGTTAATGGGCTGAAGTGTTCATTAATAATTACATGTGGGTATAGCAGGGCTAGCACAGAGCTGGGCTTTGCTGGCACTCAGCTCTGTGCGTAGCCAGGTACAGCCACAGCCTCTGGCTGGGGGAGACACAGCCTTGGGGACACCCCAGCCTTGGGGACACCCCCCAGACTAAGCTGAGCACTCTGCTCTGCAGCCTGACCCACAATGCTGCTCCAGCAGCCAGACCCTTTCAAAGTTCACAGTCTGGAAAGTCCATTCCTGGACTTTGTTAAAGCAACTCTGCTTCAGAGCTGTTCCTGTGCAGCGGGCGAGCGCTGCACTCATCAGCCCTCCAAAGAGAAAGTGGGAGAGCCAGGTGTCTGCAGCTGGACCTGAGAGAGAAGCCATGACCCAAGAGCGACTGTGGCAGGTCCTGGATCAATCCTGGGGAGACTCTCGTGCCCTCTCGGCTCTGCTCTGCAGCTCAGCTGCGGCTGCGGTGCTTCTGAAATGGCTGGGACACAGGCAGGTCCAGCAGAAGATGGATGAGGCAAGGAGGTCTCGGGATCTGGCCCTGGAGAGGATGGAGAAGGCAGCTCGCAGGCTTAAGCAAGAGGTAAGTTTGGAGTATATGCGAGGAAGGGATTATATTTTGGATAACCAAAGACATGGGGGAGCTCTGATCAGTCCCTCTGTGAATGGTGGCTGGGGCATGGGCACATTTTGGAGCATCACCAACCCAATGTTTGGTGAGGGTCATCACCCTCCATCATCTCAAAAGGCCCTCCCATAAAGGACAGTGTAAATTAACTATTCCCCAATACAGATCCATTGAGGAAATGCTGAGGATGAAAGAAAGATTGAACCTTGGGACCTTCACCACTCCAAACCTCCCTGTGTCCTTTCTCCTCATCCATCCCCACTGCCAAGCCTTTCCTTTCCCATCCTCTTTCCTCTGCCCCTCCATAGGGATCTGTCTGCCCCATCATCCTCAAACTGCAAGGGGGTTTCACGTCCCTCCAACATCTGCATATCAGTAACCAAAAGCCATTTCCTCCTGCCCATGCCCAGGTAAAGAAGCACCTGGATTTTAGGAGGTCAGGCCCTTGGAATTGTATTAAACCCCTACGAAATACGTCCTGCTATTCTTTTCTTGGAGGAGAGGTTGCAGACAGCCCACACTTTTTTTTTTTTCCCCATGTTAATGATAAATTTTGTAAAACTTTAGCTGGCTGAACTGCTATTCAGTGAGTTGGAGTTAGAAGTGGAGTGAAGGCCTGTAGGAGAGTAAACAGAGACAGGTCAAACCACTCTTACAGGTTCATGCAACTCTCCAATCAAGGTGCAGTATTCTTCCTGTTTTGGTTTTATGAACTAAGACTCAGCAAATTCTCTGTCAGCAAATTCCCCTCTCCAGCACACACAGTGCTCTGTGGGAGGTCTGCATGCCTACAGGGCATACCTCATATAATTTTCTGCTCAAGGTGATGGCTGGGCAGATGCTAGAATTGGGTATTTGCAGCCTTAACCAACCTCTTCTGTCTTTTTCCTCCCTCTGTACCCAATTTTCCACCCATTGCAGAACTCAGGCACCCAGACCTCACACATCCTCTCGCTGACAATGGTGGAGCTGGCAGAGAAGCTGAAGGAGGGGTCCCTGTCCCCAGAAAGTGTCCTCTACTCCTACATGGACAAAGTGAGTGATACCTCCAGTACAGCAGAGATGCTGCAGGGCTCTCCTACAGTGGGACTTTCAAATTAAAAATCAGCTCGTTTGCTGAGAGAACCAGCAATGCTGGGGATTACAGTTTGTCAGTACTGTGATGTCTGAAGGGTGCTTTACAGGCAAATAAACAGGACAGAGATCCAGGGCAGAAAAATATCTCAGAAATAAACACCTAAAGTTTATAGGTAAGATCTGAATAATAAATGCTGAAGTTTTGAGGAGCTTGAAAATTCAGCTTGAAAACTCAGTATTTAATGTCTCCTTCCATCCATTCATCTGTTTTGCTGCTCTTCTCTGTTCTGGAGAGGCTTTGGAGGTGAATCGGGAAGTGAATTGTGTGACAGACTTCATTCATGGATGTGAGGATCAGCTCCAGAAACTGAAGAAGCAAAAGGAGAAGGGGCTGCTTTATGGCATTCCCATCAGCATCAAGGACCACATTAACTGCAAGGTACATCCCCAATTCCTTTGCCTTTTGCCTTGGGTCTGGGAGCAGGCCAGGATGTCCCATCCTCACCAGGACTGGCTAAGAGTTCCCTCAGACAAGGATGTTTTGGATCCAATATTGTGGACCAGCAAACCTGCCTTTCTTATGAAAATGTTGTTTTCTGCAGACATTTCTAACCTGTTCTGACCTGGTTTTCCCTGGGATAGTCAGGTCCTGTTCTGCCTCTGAGAAAAGTTAGGTGGGAACTTTGTCACAAGAGGCATCACGACTTAGGTCTGTTTTTGTCACAGCTCCAAACAGCATTTCTCCTGCACCTAAAGAGCTTTGTTTCCCATCCCCAAGGGCCACATCTCCTCTGGAGGGATGGTGAAATTCCTGGGCCAAGTGAAGGAAGAAGACAGCGTCATTGTCCAGGTTCTAAAGCACCAGGGGGCAATCCCCTTTGTGAAAACCAACATCCCGCAGACCATGATAAAGTAATGGCATGTTTGCCTTCATGGAACCACTGTGACACGTGCCTCTCGCCATCCAAGCTAATCACGCATGTTAATTGCCTCCTTACTTGGATCTAAAAGGATTTCTCTTGTATTTGATGCCTCTTTCTTCTTAAATTCAGCTGTCTCAACCAATCTATTTCATGCTGATTCTACCTTAATTCCACACCCATCCCTGCACGGGTGCTCTGTGCCTGTATTTATGGTTTGCAGAGGCACAAGTACCTCACTCACCTGCTGATCTTCCTCTCCCCAGCTACGACTGCAGCAACCTCATCTTTGGCCAGACACTGAACCCTCTCAACCACCACAAGAGTCCCGGGGGCTCCTCGGGCGGGGAGGGAGCTCTGATTGCAGGGGGAGGCTCCATCCTGGGCATCGGCTCGGATGTGGCTGGCAGCATCCGCCTGCCCTCCAGCTTCTGCGGCCTCTGTGGCCTCAAACCCACGGGCAACAGGATCAGGTACATGCCAGCTTCTGTCCTCTTCTTCCACAGAAGGCTGCAAGGTGTCCCCCGCAGTGCATCAAACTTTGCAGGAGTGCCCACGGTTTCCCCCAGGGTTAAGTTAGCACTGAACTTGCTCTATTAATGACACAAGATGACGTCAATCTGTATCACAACAAAGACTCGTTAAGTTTTTAATAGCCCTGGCCAAGAAGCTGAAAGCAAATACTACAGGATGATCTCCTTTTCAGATGTTTCCCAGCCCTTGCTTTGCTTGTAAGAGCTTTCTGTTTATCAGAGGCAGATTGCCCATAGATAAGGAATTAGTTGCAGCAGGGTGTTTTATTAAAATATGGATATAGATCTAATATCAATATCCACTTGAGATGGACAAAGACTCTCTAACTTTTTAGGGTTAGAAAGTGTCTGTTTATTTTAGTGCTGGGAAGCTGCAGGGATGGCTCCCAAATGTACAGCCCCAAGGTTATAATACAATACAAAACCTATTTATCTAAAACGATAATGCATATTTAAAATATAGATACATATTTATAGCATAGACACCTCCCATTTCCCACTTCATATGAAAATTAACAAAAAGTCATTAAGCATGCACAATTCTCGCAATGGAATTAAGTCGGTGGTCCTGAAATGAGGAGGGGGCTGTCCTGATGAAGTAAGGCTGGTCTTCCTCACTTTGACCTTTTTGCCTCTCTGGTTTTTAACAATACATCTGACCTTGGAAGAGTCCCAGTTCCCTCCTCTATTGCTTTTGAATAAGTTGCTGATGGAAAAGAGATGATAAATACTGTCCCTAGCAGCTTCCAGACCATGTAAGTCTTCTTCCTAGCCTAGGAAATGTCAAGTCTTTGCAGGAACTTTTGCCCTGCTCGTTTTGACTGAGGGCAAATGGGAAGTTTGCAGCTCAGCAGGGTGACCTGCCTTACAGAGCTGCTGCTAATCTGCTTCTCCCGTTATGTTCCCAGCAAACAGGGAGTCGTTTCCCCTCTCATAGGAATGCAGTCAGGTAAGTCCTCGAGGACACTTTACTGCATCAAACCTCTGCCTCTCACATCTCCTACTACTGAAATGCCAGCTCGCTGTGCTCTGTGCCTCATGGCCAGCCAAAGCAGTGACCTATTAAAGCAGCCTCCCATTATGGCACCTTGCACCATTTGCTCTGTTCTGGGTGGTGGCCAGTGCTGGCTGAACCTCAGCCGGATGAAATCAATGCAGTGATGGAATGGGACCAGGCAGTGCGATGCCTGCCAGGAGAGGTGTGAGATGTGCATCCCAAAGGCCTGGGATGTCTCACTGGAGGGGCTGCCAGGAGGCTCTGGCAGCTTCAGCACTGGCAGGAAGGCTGCAGCCGTCCCTCCTCGTGCCTGCAGAAGCCTGGCCCAGGAGGTCATGAGGCTCATTCAGCTCCCTCTGCTCTGGCAGATCCTCCCTGCTGGAGCTCCTCGCTCGTTACACTCATTCCCCTCATTCCCTACTCCTCTTCCCTGACCTGAAACGCTGGAGCCCTCCCAGTGACTATGAGACAGCAGCAGCCCACCTGGCTGCAGTGACAGCCACTTTGTCCTCGCAGTGACGGGGATGCTGGGGCCCATGGCGAGGGACGTGGACAGCCTGGCCCTGTGCATGAAGGCGCTGCTCTGCCAGGAGATGTTCCAGCTGGACCCCACCGTGCCCCCCATCCCCTTCGATGAGGAGGTAAGGCTCAGAGGCGCTCCCATGGCTCCATCTGCCCAGCAACAGAGAACGATCTCGGCAGATTCCCATCTGGTTTCATGTCCTGAGATAGCAAAGGATCCAGGGAAACACACATCCTTGTGGACAGGGGACACCCAGCATGAGTGACCCCCAAGGAGCAGCCACGCAGCTGGGCTGGCAGGCAGGAGGTGGTGTTGGAAAGACCAAGGACCACTGTGCTCTGGGCAGCCCTTTCACCAGCCCTCCAGCTCCCACCATTCCCCCAGCCCAGGAGAGCTCAGCTGGTGCCTCCCCGAGCCCTGGGAACAATCCAGTCTTGTGCTTCTCATGGGTGCAAGTCATGGCTCCTCTCCTTGCAGGTTTACACCAGCTCAAAGCCGCTTCGCATCGGGTATTACGAAGGAGATGGTTACTTCCAGCCCTCGCCCAGCATGAAACGGGCTGTCCAGCACACGAGGCAGCTCCTCCAGGATGCAGGACACACGGTGGGTTTCCATACCTGTGATTGCCAGGAGCTGTTACCCTGCTCCTCATTAAGTCTGGACAAATCACTTTCCATCTCCACTTCTGCTCCCCGTAAAAGAGAAAGGCAAATGCAACAGCTTGTTTTCCAAACTGGAGTGATCTTGCTTGTATGTCTGGCCTAGCAGATGTGATAATTATGTTCAGATATCTCCAAGTTACCCCAAGCACTGTTTTTTTTTTTTTTTTTTCCATCATGTTTGGTGTTACCATAAACATCAAACTCATAACAATTTCCATGACCCCTCAGCTGTTAAACACAGCTCACGGATTTCTTAGTGGGTGAGTGGGAAGGAGGCTGGAGCAGCTGACCCTCCAGGGATTCCTTTTAGCCTACATTTTTCTGTGGCTCCACCAGTGGAGATTTCTATATGGGAGCTGTTCCAATGATGAAAATTAATTTTAAAAATAATTTTTAAAATGGGTGGTTTGAATTTTCTAAGAATTCTTCTCTAACATGTGGAGGAGTGGAGCCTGCGCCAGGTCCCAAGATGTGTTCATGCCTTGGATGGGACTAATGGGAAAGGACAGCAGGCAGATGAGAATTAGGTCTTGCTGTCCTGGAGCAGCAAAGGAGGGTGTACCTTTCCCACTGACCTCTGGTGACCACTGGTGAGGCAGGGAGGCTCACAGAGAGCTCTGTGAGTCCTTCCCCTTTGCTGCCACTTGGACAGGGATGATTTTCTTGCAGCTCGTTCCCTTTGCCCCACCCAAGATCGACTACGTGGTGGATGAGCTGTTCACCAGAGGGATTTTCTCGGATGGGGCCGCCCACCTGGTGGACTGCTTGTGAGTAAACCCCCACTGCAATGTGGGCTGTGAAACCTGGAACTGTGAGGCCAGTGGCTGCACCCAGAGTGTTTGTGTCGTGGGTGCAAACTGAGGAATGAGCAGCAGAGGAGCAGTTTCTGGCAGGATGAGTTTAGCATGAGCAGCAGCCAGTTCTGGTGCACAGGTAACATGGTGGGTGCCCACCCAGCCACTCTCTCACCTCAGCATGCCCAGGGCTGTGCTTTGCACCACGGCAAAGCTCTCCAGAACTCTTATGGCCCTGATGACACAGGCAGTAAAATACTGATTTATCAGTAACTTCTGCAGTGAGCATTTCCACCTCAGCGTCTCTTGTTCAGTGTTTTCCATTGAAACAGGCAGATTTTGTCTCCCAGCACCTCCCCTCCAAGACAAACCCTGCCTTGGGAGCAGCTCTGCTGTTGCTGTTGCTGTTGCTCTGGTACAGGTGACTTGTCCTGACTTTTTCACTCTCTGCCCTTCCAGCAAAGGAGACATCGTGGATCCCAACCTGAAATCCCAGTTCAACACTTACAGGCTTCCTGCTCTGGTGAAAAGGACCTTGGCTCTCATTCTGAAACCCATAGTAAGTGTGTGGGCGTGTCTCACCTGTGTTACACAAAATCTGCAGGGTGGGGAGGTTCCTTGTGCAGGGAGGTGAATTGTACCACCCAGGAAGGTTTGGCTGCTTCATGTTAAGTGCCTGGTGGGCTTCCTAGGGAAATACATTTAATCCCTAAACCCAGGCTGAATTTATCAAGTGAGTCTGACAGCCTTTTGTGGGAGTTTTGCTTGGGGAGGTTGAAATAGGATCCTTTCTCAGGAAACCTGTGAGCATACAGCTCATCCAGCAGTGAGCTCCAGGAGAATGGGTATCACTAGCAAGGATCTAAACAGCTTTCCCACATCCAGAAGATGCTCTCCAGGACTAGCAATGTGGTCTAGAGCCTTATTTGTATGGGTTGCTATGATTAAACGTGTAAATTAATGTGCGAGTAAACCCACTTCGTTGGAACTGGCCTGTTCTTCAGAGCCACTTGTGCTAGGACAAGCCAGATGCCCAAAATGCAGTGGCAGGGTAGCCAGCTATTCCAGCTGCATTCTTGGTGACTAATCCCAAGTTTTTCCTCTTCCCTCCTAAAGTACCCACGGATTGCCCGGGATCTCAGCGCTCTCTGTGGAGTGGGGTAAGACACCCTGAGGTAGCTCTGGAGGAATGGGATGTGCTTGGCTGTGCCCATGGGTGCCCGCAGGTCGATGCCAGCTGGCTGTGTGTGCAAAGCCCTGCCCCGGGGCTGTGTGGCACAGGCTGAGCCAGGGGAGTGTGTGCTGCCTCTGCACCACCCGGGCTCAGCACGGCCTTACCCAGGGTTGCTCAGCCAGAGCTTGTTCTAAGGGCTTAAGGATCCTCAGAGTGACAGAGCTGGGATGGCTCCATGGAGATCAGCACAGGGAGATGGGGACTGTTTTCCCTATCAGGGGGTACCCACTGCATCAAGGGCTGAGTTAATGCAGGGGTCTCTGCCTGCACGTGCAGTGTGGTGTGAGGTACCTGCACCTCCAGAAGAGGCACAGACATGCCAAACTGGCAGCAAACAAATTGACATGACTGATTTTTATCCAGGTCTTCTGGCACGCTTTAACAAAAGCTCTTTTGATGTACCCATAAGCACGTGTGCACCAGGGGAATCAGCTGGGTGGTGCCATTGCTTGTTGCCAGAAGGGTCATGCAGTTACCATAAAAATGGACTGTGTGGGCATTTTCTTAATGGTTTTCTGTTGCCACAGTCACAAAGCTCATTAATTCTGCCACCTTTCCAGATCTGCCAAAAACCTCTGGGATCAGCATGGAGCAGTGGCGGTAGGGTGATTTTTATTTTATTTTCCTTACTATAGTGAGAGGTCTACAAAGTTTCTAAGCAATTGTTTTGCACTCTGTGATGGACTTGGGGTTGGAAATTATTCATCATCCTTTGGCCTGCATTGTCTAAGCAAAAATAGAATAGGAACAGCCACTAAAGATGAGGCTTTATTTTGGTATTTTCTGTCTCTTGGTGTGAATTCTTCATTTCAGGTATTAGGTGTTATTGTTGTGAGCTAAGATCATGCTTGAACTATCAAGCAGAGATATTAGGAGTCCAAAATTGTGTTTTTGAACTTTGTGACTTAGGTGGTTTTCTTATGAACTCATTCGAGATCAGGAACCTCAGACAGGAAGCTTTTTCCTGGACAACTGCATCCAGTGCTGCCACAAACTGACCAGGTTCCTCTTTTAAACCAATTGAGTTTTGTGCTTGTATTTGGTTTTATTGACTGGCTCCTCTCCTCCCTGCTCCAATGGTTGGAAACCTTCATGTTTCCTGTGCTCTGTATTCCCTTCCAGTTTATCCTCATTTTATTTTTGTCCTTCAGTTTAAATAGCACCTCTCCTCTCTGGTATTTTCCGCTGCCTCCGTCTATTTATAGAGAGTATCCTCTTTCAGCTGCTGTTTTGCAATGCTGAAGAGGCTGTTTGGGTGTCCTCCCACAAGCAGGATCTGTGTTCCCTGGGACACCCTCACAACCCTCCCCGAGGAGAAACCTCCCCCCAGGGCTGCAGCACCAGCCTCTATCAGTGCCAGTCACTCCATGGATGTGCACTCTGGTCTGACAAATTATAGGGCAGAGGAAAAACTCCTAAAAAGCTGCCTGGTCACTGGTGGGAGTGTTTGAAATGAAATGGGCATGGGGTTTTTTTTTTGAAGGTGAAAACAGATTCCCCTCCCACTCCCAAAAATCCCCCACAGAAAACCAAACCTAACAAATAAACATAAAAAAACCCAAGATAGACAAATCAACAAAAAACACACAAAAAAGAGCCACCACAAAAAAAAACCCAAAAACAAAAACCTCCCAAAAGAAGCCAAAAAGAAAACACTTTACGAGGTTTGAAGGCTTCAAAAATATTTTTGTAGTATAATTGTTGTAGTGCAGTGAAACCATATTCACATGTTTTCATCTACTGCAAACAAGAGCTGATTCAAAACTTTTGGCTAGTGACCAGCTCTTCTCTCAGGAAAAAAAAAAAAAAAAAAAAGAATCAGGTTAGCTGCAGTGACTGCATTTCCTGGAAACACATCTCATTTGTTGAACTTTCAGCAGGAAGGATCTCAGACTGCAGGTGGAAATTGACGTCAGACTAAAGAATAGCCCCAAGGCCAGGTCTTTTGTGAGAGAGCTGGAAGATTCTTGTACAGAAAACTTGCTGTGACAGGGTTGTGCAGGACAGGGGCTGGGCCATGATGGGATGGATGTGTTCCTGTGGCCAGGAAATGGCTGCAGAAACATCTGTACTGTGGTTCCATCCGTGTCTGTTTGCTGAGACAAAGTGGGACATCTCTTTGGGGGTGGATTCATTCACTGCCTGATGTTCAGCACAGCTGGGCTAAACCAGGCTACAAATCTGGGTGTCTCTTGGAGCTGCAGTACAATCCTGAAGCTGTGCCTCCTGCACTGTGGGGGATGTCCTGGGGCTTGTCCCTTGCTGCTTCCTTTCCTTAGCTGTATCCTCATGCAGAGTGAAAGAAGGTTTTGTGGAAGTATTTTGGATTCATGTCTTCTAATACTTCTACCAGAATAACCAAAGCTTTTAGGAAATGTGACTTTTTAGTCATCTAAACAAACTGCTGTTGATCTCCATTCAATATAATTCTAAAACAAAGCTGTTCATGGAAAGGACTGGGTTAATACTCAAAGAAATCAGGTCTGAAACGCACACCTAGCATTAATGTCTAGGTCTGGGCAGCACATGGTATTCTGACAGGAAACCTAAAAGTGGAAGAACAAAATCATTGACCCTTTCAAAGCACAGCTCAGATTTTATCTTGATTTTTTTTTTTTTTTTTTATTGTATCCAGGAAGGCTTTCTCCCTCCTCTTCCCCTCTGTCAGCACTGATCCACCACTGCTGTCCAGCAGACACCTCTGTCATGTCCTGTGCCTTTCCTTCCAGGCTTACCGCAGCGAGTTCATTGCCAAGTGGAGGGAGCTAAGGCTGGATGTGCTCCTCTGTCCCGCGCTGGGGCCAGCCTTCAACCACGGCTACGCTGGGAAGCTCTTTGGTAACATCCCCTGAGGGGGCCCTGCACGGTGCTGCCTGTGGGCAGAGCTGCAGCACGATGCTTGGGTCCCTTGGGCATTCCCCAAACCACACACGCTGCTCGCTCTTCCCTCTGTGGAAGAAAGCAAAGGAGAGGCCTCTGGGTGGGTCTTCTCACACCCACCCCTCATCTGAGCTGCAGATGTCTGGGTTATTATGGGCAGCAATTAGTGGTCCCTCTGTCCCTCAGTTGTTCAGTGGCGAGTTTTGCCTGGTTTTCTGCTGCAGCAAGCCCCAGAGCTACTCCTGCAGCAGAGAGTGGCAGTGAGGACAGCTCTGTGACCAGGTTCTTGTGGATGCAAGAACCTCACTTTCCCCAAGACTCTGCAAACAGCAGGAAGGCTCATTGCATGTGACTTGCAGAAAAAAGGTGTTTTTTTATAGCTTCCAGCAAACAGTCAGGGTCCTCCATCCCTCTAGCAATGACCTTTTGGGATCCAAAATCCCCACGGTGGTGTTACATAACTGGGAATCAGGAATATCTTGAAGAGATAGCTGGGATTTTTCCCCAGGGATGGATGCAGACTCTGAACTGGTCCCTCCCAGAGTACATCTAATCTCCACACGAGTGACAGGTGAAGGCACAGGTCACTCTCTGCTCCCTGGCACCCAAACCTCTCCACCAAAAGTCCCTTTTGAGGCAGCACATTTTCAGGCCCTCCTCAGCACCAGCAACTCCTGCCTGCAATTCCTGCAACTCAAGTTATCTCCTGAAGGTCATTGCTGACCCAGCACATTAAATTTTGCCATTCTGCATGCTCTGTGTTCCAGCTGCGACCTCGTACACCAATTTGTACAACGTGTTAAACTTCCCTGCTGGGGTGGTGCCGGTCAGCACGGTCACGAGAGCCGACGAGGAAGAACTGAAGCATTACCGAGGGCACTATGGAGACCCTTGGGACAGGAGGCTGAAAGAGGTCAGCAGGAAAAGAGCTTAAGCCTTAGCAGAAGATTGTGACTGGCAGAGTGGCACCTCTGGGACATTGTCCCATGGCGTGTCTACATCTCCTAATGGGAGCTGGAGCTTGCTGAGCAGCACAGTTCACAGCCTGTGCTCTGTGTTCCAGCAGCCTGTGGTGCAGCAGGGCTGGTGTTTGTCAGCCTGGCAGCTGTGCCCTCGCTGGTCTTCCTCTGCCCTCCCTTCCTGCAATGTCCCGTGGTGCCCTGACTCAGCACAGTCCTTAACTTTTGCAGGCTGTGTCAGGAGCCGTGGGGATGCCCGTGGCCGCGCAGTGCGTGGCTCTGCCCTGGCAGGAGGAGCTGTGCCTGCGCTTCATGAAGGAGGTGGAGACCCTTGCCCACGGCAGGAAGAGAAATGTGTGATTTCTGGGAGCCAGCCTCCAACGTGATAGCTCTTCATTCCCTGCCCTTCCCTCCGGCCACCTTCTACCTGATGTGAAGCAAAGTAGATAGTGAGCTGGAGACTCTGAACCAATGTTTCAATAAACGGGCACTAGATTTGGTTTAAAAAGTCAGCAAAAATCTCATCTCTGTCTGAATTGTCCTTCATTGTTAGAGTTAAACTGAGTCAAAAAAACAAAAGAAAGGACTGAGAGTTAATGCTGGACCAAAGGGACCCAATAACAGCAGTTTTATGATATCTGTTGTATGCTGTGAGACCAAAGGGCTTTTTACTGCAATATTTTACTTCCAGCTGTGGGCAGGAGCAGATATTTGCAGGAAACTATAACCTGGTAAGTGCAGGATTCCCTCCCTGGCTGTGCCATTGTTTGGCCAAGAGACTTTTTGGCAAAGACTTGCAGTCAGCCCATGGGTTTAAATAGCTGCCAAGAGAGCTCTCCTCCACAAACTTGTCCCCTTCCTGAACTCATTTGCTGTCTAGATCTCCACACCATCCAGCAGTTCAGCAGTGCAGGGAGTAGTGCAACGCTCAATATTCTCTGTTTCACCGTAAGCTGTGAGAACTGTTAACTGGTCTGTCACCACTGCTGTTCCTCATAATTTCTTCCAGTTAAGCAATGGGAAGAGATGGGGGTTTATTGCCAGCAAACACTTAGGGAAAACTGAGAAAGAATTTCTGTGGCTACACTTAGGCCATTCCACTGCTGGGTGCTTCCAACAACACTGTGACAATTGTGTGCTGTTTCTTGGCCCATCCTTCACTCTCAAGAGGCTGGAGGAGAAAGTGGGAGTGATGAACGAGATGCTTTGAATAAGCAAGTGTGTGTTGAAACAAGGCGTGATCATTAGCCATGATCATTAGGGTGATTCTTCCCCAAGCCTGCAGGCAAAGGGAGAGAGGCAAGGGGTGACAGTGCCCTTGGCGTTCATCTGCCTCACCAGAGCTGCTCGGGGATGCTGCAGTCACCCGGGTGCCTCCCGTGGCCACCAGGGCTGCCTCCCGTGGCCACCAGCACTGAGTCACACAGTGAGCGTGACACTCACACAGCCTGACTCACCCCCTCTGACCCGGGAGAAGCTCCATGGCACACCCTGCTCCCAGGAGATGGATGCCCTGCTCCCAGGAGAGAGATGCCCTGCCTCTGCAGGATTGCTGCTGGGGGCACCAGCCACGGAGCCCCTGCCTGGGGGCAGCCTGTGGAATGACTGTGACCCTCTCAGGCCAGGAGCAAAGGGTCTTTAGCTGAACTCTCTCAAAGGGAAGATGGGAGCTCTCCCTTAAACAGGTGATCTGCCCAGGTAGCACTCTTGGCTAGACCTGAGCATGCACAGACCTTATTTTGCAAGGAAAGGACCGTGTCCTTCACTCCTGTATCCCTCCATATCTTTGCAAGGCTGAACCAAGTGAAAAAGCCCTGTTTCTGAAAGGAATTTCCCCAGGCATACTTGTGCTCTGCATTCCAGCTGCTCCTTGTGGATGACTCTAGCAGGGATTTGCTGCTCCTCCCTCTCTCCTCTCTCCTGCCTCCAGCCAGCCACCAGATCTCAGGATCCTGCAGTGCTTGCTCCCAGACCCAGCAGCCAAAGGGAATTTCTCCCTGTGATCCAGTAGATGCTGAAGTAGAGTCCATGGATGCTCCAATAAAGCTCTCCTGGCACTGAAGTGGATGAGGTAGAGAAGACATGTCCAGAAGAAGGTTGAAAAAGTGTGAGGGAAATAAGATACCTGTTTGGACCTGATTTAGGACAGATTTAGGAGCCTGCCCAGGAATTCAGAGATCAGGTAAGCGCCTCAGCTGGGCAGAGAGCAAAGCACCTTCCTGGGTAAAACTCAGGGCCCTTCTCCAGCCAGGTTGTCCATGACATCAGTTGTCATTGCTGCATAAATGTCCGGGAAAGTGGGCAGAGTGATGCTGAGAGCAGTCTGGTGAGCTCAGAGGCTGAAACACTAGCAGAGCAAGGCCTTCAGCAGGGCATAACCTGAAGTTTTTAGTCAAGTTCTTCCTCCAGACCTCCTCCAGGCTGGAGAAGGAATGTCAGCCCCTTCCACACCCACCAGCACAGTGCTGCTGTTTCCAGCCCTGCTGCAGCTCCTTCACCAAGAGCTGTGCAGCCCTTGCAGACCTGCACAGGCTGTTTGCAGAGTGCTTGTCCAGCTGCCTGGCACTGACCAAAGTCCAGGCTTTGCTCTCAGAGAATTATGTACAAATGCTGCTGCTTGGGCCAAAAGGGCTTTGTTTTTACTAGTTTCTTTCATCTTCAGCACAATATCCTGGCTGTGGTCTTTGATCATTTTTCCTCCTCCCTCTTTATTTGAATAGTTTACATCTGCCCTCCTTAATCCACCTTTCATTCTGTGGCCAGATAAATAACCAAGCAAGGTTGAGAGATTGAGGCATCAGGAAATCCAGGGGTTTTATTTGATTTTACTTTATTTTTCAGGATTTTTTCTTTAGTTTGCAGTTCACATTGGTGCATAGTCACAACACCAGGAGCAAATAAAACTCTCTAGAAGGACTTACACCAGCAGAACATGAGTGGTTAGAACAGGTCAGTTGTCCCCTTACAGCATCCAAAGCACACAGAGCTCTCTGTGTAGCAGGCAGTGGCAGAGAAAATTAGGGACACAAACATTCCCAGGATCCCAGACGTTCACTTCAAACAAGTTTCAAGGAAGGTGGAAGTTGAAGAAGCTTAAAGCAAAAGTTTAAAAAGCGGGTGAAATCAAACACCTGAACATAACAAAGCTCACCCTCGAAACACAAAAAAAGCAAGAATTAGGGTTGGAACATCTTTCCCTCTGAATCTGCTGTTTGCTGCACAAATCCTCACCCCTCCAAGCATGGTCTCAGTCTGCTCTTTCTTCCTTTCCTGTCACTGTTCTCCAGCTTCCTACACTCCCTGCTTGCCCATGGCAGACCAGGGAAAGCCCAGCTTGCTGCTGTAAGCTCTGTGCTCAGTCATGAAGCAGCTGGGAACATCCCAGTCCCTCACCCTCAGGGCACTGGAGTCTCAGCCATCACTCAGTGGGGACAGACCTGTGCAAGGCACCAGACATGATGGAAGAAGTAGGGATGCTCCCGGACTTGTGGTGAAGAACTAGCAGGTTTTTGCAGCACCCTTTCTGATCATGTCTCTGCCTCGCTGGACAAGTTCTAAGTAGGATTCATAGAGCCCACTTGGCTATGGAAAGGCTGAAGGAAAATAGTGCAATACCCACAAAAGCAGGAAAAATGTGGGAATGGTCAGGAGAGAAAGCAGCCCCTGCTGTCAGAGGTCTGAGGGTTGCTACAGGAGTTCTCTGGTCCCATCCTATCACAGTTTATTCAGGAAAAGCCAACAGGGTCCTGGCTGAGCAAGGTGAAAAAGAGCTGATAGAGACAGACCCTCACTCAAACTGATGCTCTTGGTATTTGGAAAGGTGCAGCTTAGGCAGTGGCAAGTTTCTTAGCAGCTGTTATGTTCTGTGAGTGCTGGTGGAGTTGGACTGGAACTGAGGAAAGTGTTATGCTTCCAGTGGATATTCCAGGCTGAAATGAGTCAGAAACTGGAGAGTTCCCAGAAAACATTTATTCAGCCCTCTGAGCCAGCTTGAACAAGTCCCCCAGAGGGGTCCAACCCATTTCACTATGATTTCAGTATTTTGTAAAATGTTTTTAGGATTCTTTCAGAGCAGCATAGTTAACATGCCTCATTCTGTAAATCATTTTATAAAGAGCATCAGAATGTTTGGTTACAAATATATGAACACAAGACACAGCTGTCAGGATTCATCCTTTGTCGTTTTAATCAAAGCTGACTACAAAATATTTCTTACCAAATTAGAGAGAAAAACAGTTCAGTTATAAAAATTTATGACAAGACCCAGCCTGCTGCTGAGCTGAACCTGCTGACAGTGAATAAATGCAGTTTTGCTCTTGCAAGCAAGGATGGTGCAGCTTTTGCTGGGGACAGGAGGGGACTCTCTGACTAGAGCGACTGCCTTTTTTTGGGATGGTCCAAAGGGAAGGACATGTTGTGGATGCCACAATGAAATCCCAGATCAGAAATCCCACAGGCTGACTCTCCCTGTGAAAGGGGTCGTGGCTGTCATCTGAACTCCACTAGTGGGTTTGACCTTGGACCTGGATCAGCTCAGGTGACAAAATCAACATGGAGGAGTGAATGTCGACCTGCAAGTCAGGCAGGTCTGTCTCCTCTGCTACAGACTTGAGATTTGACTCAGGACATCCCTCTACTTCCCTCCTGTAGGTTCCCTTGGATTTGTGGCCTTGTGGTGGCAGGAGGAGCCATACCTCGGATTCATGAAGGATGTGGAGATGCTGGCACGTTGATAGGAAAAGGGTTTTCCCCAGCAGCATCCAGCCATCTGGAAATGCAGCTGTGCCTGCTGAAAAAGCTGTCCTTTGAAATGCCAAGGCAGCCCGGACACAGCTGTGTCTGTCTCTGTTAAACATTTACCAAGTGTCTAAAGGGCAGGATCAGGGCACAGATCCCAGTGCACAGGCGGGTGTGGGAGGCCAATGCCCCGACACTTCCCAGCACAGGGAGGAAACCCTCCCTCATCTGCTCAGCCCATCACAGAGGTTGTGGTGCTGTCACACAGGCAAAGAACCCACCTCTGCCTCAGGAAGGGCTTGCATGGATTCCTGGAGGCTGGATTAGGACTGGGAGAGGGCTGGGCATTGCTTCATGCTGACTCTGCTGACATGCAGCTTCTGGAAGCTCCTGCTGCAGCCAGCACCGTGGAGCAGGAGCAGGATGAGCTGCAGACGTGTCCCCAAGCTGCAGCTCTTGTCACACCAGCAGTGCCATAGCTCAGGGAGCATCTCCCAGGGAACGGAAGATGGAAGGGACACAGGAAAAGGCCAGCTCAATCTGTTGCCACGTTGCTGCCAGCTCCAGAATGTTTCCTTCAGGGCGCCAAAGCCAATTTTGTTCAGACTCCATAAATTTCTCTAGTTGAGAATTAAGATAAGAACATTCCCAGCTGACACAGATTGTGACAGAAAGCAGCAGTGAACTCTTAAAACTGCTAAGAACGGACGTGACAATGGGAAACTGAGCACTAGAGGACCATGTAGCCCTGAAGGGAGAAGGCTCTTCAGCCTCCTTCCCATATCCATCTCCACACACTGCTGGAAGCTTGCAAAGTTTTGTAATGCACAATCCAAAGCTGCCCAAACTCTTTTCCCAAGGAGGGGACCCATAGGGAGGACCCACCATCCAAAAGCAACAGAGGAGATTGCAGACAGACCGTGGCTGATGTTGGCTGGATTGCTGCCTTCAGCTCAGTGCATGGCTCTTGGTGCTTGTGGTGAGAGGCGTCTGTGCTGGGAAGATGTCAGACACCGGCCATTCCAATGTCTGGTGGAAATACTTTGCTTCTGGCCTGCAAGCCTGTGGGATTTTCCACTCCTGAGGCAATACCAGCTTGCTTTGTCACAGGGTGGAACAGCCCCTCCTTCTGGTGCACGAGGACACCACAGCAGTCCCAAAACAGCCTCTGGCCACCAAGGCAGCAGCAGAAGGGGCTTGGTGAGCCCAGGGTACCCCACAGACGTGCATCCCCTCTGCCTACCACTGCAGGGAAGCTGCCTTATTTCAAACTGGTTTTCCTCTTCTCCCATTGTCCTCTCAGGCTACACAGGAAATAGGAGAGCAGCTATTCCCTTGCTTCATTTGTACAGTCCTCCCCAGCGGACAACTTCCCACAGCCCAGAAAGCCCCTACAAACCCAACACCCCAATGAACACAAGGTTCATTGGCCAAACTTTGCATTCTCCGTTTCATGGTTAATCATTTTCACTGCATGCTCCACCTGCAGTAGCTTTGCAGGGGTCAGCTTTGGGCTGAACTATCTGAACTATTTGCTGACCCAGGATAGTGGTGCTGGGGGGAGGGATGGGCCTGGGGAGTCAGGGAAGGTCTCCTGCACCTGCCTTGCTTTTCTTACTCACTCCATCCCTGTAGACCAGAAACACACACGATGGTCCAGCAGCAGCTGAGACAGCTCCTGCCAGAGAGGAAGGTGGACACTTCTGCTGCCCTCGCCCTCCTTGGCGGCTCCGTGGCAGCCCTGGTGGTGTGGAAATGGCTGGGCAAAAAGATGATCCAGAAGAAAATGGAAGAGGCTCGGAGGACCCGAGATGAGGGTATGAAGAAAATGGCAAAGGCTGTCCAGCAGTTCAGGGAGCAGGTAACCCGTCCTTCTGGGGGGTCTGAGTCCCACTGGGGTGGCTGCTGATGTTGTCCTTCAGCTCCTCCTTCCAGCTCATGGCCCCATAGCTTTTATAAGGAGGAGATGTCCCAGCAGCCCTCAACAAGAGGAAAGGGTGCCTTGGGAGAAAGGGAGATCACTACCCTCCTCAAGCTGGGTGAGATGTGGTGGGAGTCTACAGCTTGGGGAATATGAATTACTCACTGAGAAGAGGTTTTTGAACAACACAGGTGATCATGCACCAGATCTTCATTGAGCTAAGCTCCAATTCTTTCACGATCTGCAAATAGCTCTTGCTGATAATGGGTAGAAATAAGAAAGACTTTTCCTCTACTTAACTCTATGTTTGCACATCTGTTCACAGCCCTATACCTTTGTCTCTAAAACCTGGCTTCTGGACGGCTCTTGGGGTGTCTCCAAAAGAACTTTTGCAGTGCTCCCAGTCAGTGGCACCTCCCATCAGGCTGCCCAGAGGGTGCCTGGTCTAACTTAACACTAATAAGGCACAGGGTTTTCAGTGTCCCCTGGGAGCAGCCAGGACGTGACACGGGGGTGACTGAGCCTGGCATGCAACCAGCACAGCCCTGAATTCCTACTGCAACTCTCATTTCTAACCACCTTTCCTTTCTGCTCCCTTCACTTCTGAATACATACTGGGTAAACCAGCTCATGTTTACACAGGTGACCTACCTGGAGATAAAGCCTACAAGTGATATGTATCTCTACAGCCTTTTCTCTTAAATATATATCTATATACATATAAATATATAAAATCTCTAAAAACCTGGTGGCACTAAGAACTGCCAGTCTTCTTGACCTGAGTAGACCACCTGTGAGTCCCTGCTGACTTCCTTGCAGTTTGATGGGCTTGAGCTACTAAATGTTTGTTCTCAGCCTGGGCTGTCCTGCACTGCCTGTACCTGTTCTGAGGGATGAAAGGACAGCCTGAGACTTGTGTGCAAGGACTTTGGTACCTCCTGCCCTGGGCAGTGTTTGTTCAGCTGAGGTTATGTCTTGGTCAGTGGGTAAGTCCCACTGTGCCAGGAGGAAGGCATTGCCATGTCCTCTGCTGCAGTGGATGGACAAAGCCCTTCTACACCTGGGTTCCTGTGTTTGCATCCTGTTTGTGATTCCCAAACTCAGGATAAAACACTTGGCAGCTCAAGGTTTGAACCCTCACATGCAGGATCTGCCTTTCCAGCAAGCTCTGTTGATAATGTTGACAAAGCTTAACAGCCTTATCCCCTGAGCCAAAGGGTAACTGGAGCTGCTGCCCTGGATCCCCCTCATCTTCCCTCTCTCTGCAGGTCCCCAGTGACCAGACAGATGCCATCCTGTCTCTGCCCCTGCTGGAACTCACTGGAAGGCTCCGGGAAGGGTCTCTGTCCCCCAGGACTGTCCTCTACACCTACTTAGAGAAGGTGAGTATCCATCCACCATGAGATGGACAAAGCAAATCTCTTACATTCTCCGTGCCATGGTGTGCGTGTGCTGGTGGCTGAAAAGGCTCGCTGGAGCTGGATTGTGAGCAGCCTTTACTACAGCAGCTATTTAGAGAAAAACACGCTGTGTCTCCTGGGTCAGATCCATCACTGGGACAGTCCTTTGAGATGGCTTGAGCTGGCATCACCTGGGGATAGGGTTATTTATGCCACATTTTGCAGATCAAGGTAGCTACTGAATGCAGCTGTGTAATAATGCTGTTCTTACCTAATACCTGTTCCTCCACACGTCCAACGAAGGCCCTGGAAGTGACCCAGCAGACAAACTGCTTGCGACACTTTATCCCAGAGTGTGAGGAGCAGCTCCAGGAGATACGACGGCACAAGGAGAAAGGGCTGCTCTACGGCATCCCCGTCAGCATCAAGGATCACATCGGCCACAAGGTTCTTCCCTTTGTGCTTGTGGAGCCTCCCATCGTGGGCTGGGCTGGGTGCTGAAGTGGTGGGACACAGGGAATGGGGAAGGGGCCCAATCCCTCCCTGCCTGTGCCACAGGAAACCCGGCTGTGTCTGAGGCAGCTGCAAACCAGGGGGAGGGCACTCACTCACTCACTCACTCACTCACTCACTCACTCACTCACTCACTCACTCACTCACTCACTCACTCACTCACTCACTCACTTCCCCCACACCCAGTGGGATGGGGGAAGAGAGAATAGAAAGGGTAAAAGTGAGAAAACTTGAGGATTGGGATAAAGACAGTTTATTATGTAATCTGCACACACAAGCAAAGCAAAACAAGGAATTAATTCGCCACATCCCATGGGCAGGCAGGTGCTCAGCCACCCCCAGGAGAGCAGGGCTCCATCATGTGTGATGGTAACTGGGAAAGGCAAATGCCATCACCCCAAAAATCTCCACGAAATCTCCCCTTCCTTCTTCTTCCCCCAGATGAGAGGAATATATGCTCAGCATATATGCTCAGCATGACTCCATATGGTATGGAATGTCCCTCTGGCCACTTGGGATCAGCTACTCTGGCTGACCCCTCCCAGTTCCTTGTGCACCCCCAGCCTGCTCACTGGTGAGGCGATACAAGAAGCCCTGGGCAAGCCCTGCTCAGTGATAACAATAACATCTCTGTGTTGTCAGCACTGTTTACAGCACACTGTTTACAGCCCTGAAGTTGCTAATGTGAAGAAAATTAACTCTACCCTGGCCAAAAGCAGCACAAACTTCCATCAGCAGGAAAAAAACAGGGGTAAATAGTTACAGACACAAATGATTTCTCCTCTGATATGTGACACAGTGCAGGCTGCACTAAGGTTGAGGGCTCTAAGCCCAAAGCAAGGCCCCAATACCAGGGCTAACTGAAAAAGGGTCACTCTCTGTTTACCTGGGATTATCCCTTCCCTGAACATCCACTGGTGGATTCACTTGGACAGCAGGACGCTGGGTTTGGTCCTGAGCTAGTGCACCTATGGAGTATGGAGCTTCATTTGGGTCAGGGGAGAAAAGGAGCATGGAAAAGAGCAAGGACAGTGTTGGGAGAAGCTTTAACCCAGCCCTCTGCCAAGGATGGAAGGAGAGGGAGTCCTTGGCCCTTTGAGCAAGGGCTCGCAAGGGAGTGGGTTGGTACCAAACACACACCCCCTGAAGGAACACCGGATCCTTCCAAAAGAGCCACGGAACTGCACTGACCGTGTCCCTTGTCACTTCTCCTCTCTGCAGGGGCACTTGGCAACCTGTGGGCTTGTGCAGTGCCTGGCCACTCCGATGGAGGAGGACAGTGTCCTGGTCAAGGTCCTGAAGAGACAAGGGGCCATCCCATTTGCAATGACCAACGTGCCACAATCCCTCTTCAGGTAACTCCCATCGTTAAAAATCTTCCCTCTGGTTGTGCTTCTGAAGGAAAAACCCAGCCTGTAGGTCCCTGGACAAGCTCCTCCCTGGCTCCTGAGATGCGGCCTGGAGAGTCCCTCTTCCATGATCTGGCAACAATCTCAACTGAAAGAGCTGTTAGATAAGATTTAGAGGGGAAAAAACCTACCATGGGTTAAGAGAAATCAAGTGCACTTGTGCATGGGAGGGAGAGCAGAGGCTCGTGGGAATGAACTGTGTCCTGAGGGATTTACGGGATGGAAGGATGGGGTTGGCTCTGCCACACCAGCCCTCTGCAAGGGAAAGCAAACAGACCCAAGGCATTCAGCTGTCCCTCACAGCCTGTCCCTGGCTTTTTTCTCTCCAGCTACGACTGCAGCAACCCCATCTTCGGCCAGACCTTGAACCCCTTCAACCCCCAGAAGAGCCCCGGGGGCTCCTCGGGCGGGGAGGGAGCTCTGATTGCAGGGGGAGGCTCCATCCTGGGCATCGGCTCCGACATCGGCGGCAGCATCCGCCTGCCCTCCAGCTTCTGCGGCCTCTGTGGCCTCAAACCCACGGCTGAGAGGCTCAGGTGGGTGCTGGGTCTGCCCTTCCAGCCCTGCTCATGGTCAAGCTTGGCCGAAGGGGCAAAGTGCTGGGCCAGTACTTGGAGGGAGGAGAGAGGGTGGCTCTTAAGGGGTGGCTCGCTTTGCTCAAAACCTCTCCCAGGAGACAGCAGGGTTAGATTTTGTGGGAAATGGGCATATTTTCATTGTAAATCTAGCCTGGAGTTAAAAGTAAAAGAGGGTTAAAGTGGTTAAATAATGCCAAAAGGGAACAGTTTGTGTTAAAGCAAAACTAAGATTTGTCGGGGTTTAGGTTGGTTGGTTTGTTTGTTTGTTTTATTCTGGCCAAAATTTCCTGTTTCGTACTACTCAATTTAAATTTTTGAAGTAAGTCCTTTCTGTTTCTGGTCCTGAGCTGGAGACCCCACTATGCTATTCAAACATACTGGGAATATTTCCCCATTACTGAAATGACAATATACTTCTTTTTCTCTTCCCACAGCCTGTCTGGAGTGACTGGCCCTATCAATGGCATCCTGGCAGGTACATGAATTATAAATTCATTTTCCCTATATCCTGTGGAGAGCCTGATGTTCTCCTGCAGGCCAGAAGAAAACCTGAGACAACAAAGGCCTGTCTGGAGCCCATCTGAAGCACCCCTCATTGCCTGCTCACCCCAAGGTGGCTGTGCAGAGGGGTGGGACGGTGTTTGGCACATCCCTCTGCTCAGTGTGGGTGTTTGCTCTCCTCCCATCCAGTCCCTTGTGCAGTGGGGCCCATGGCGAGGGACGTGGACAGCCTGGCCCTGTGCATGAAGGCGCTGCTCTGCCAGGAGATGTTCCAGCTGGACCCCACCGTGCCCCCCATCCCCTTCGATGAGGAGGTGAGGCCTTCAGTCAGCCAGCCCTGGCTCCTCCCAGGGTGCTGCACACCTTCCTGAAGGGTCCAGTTATCTCTACAGTACTGGTTTTCAGTAAAATAGCTCTCTTTGAGGGCACAATTCATAATTCTCATCAAAAAAAATATAGGCAAATCGGTAGTTATCCTGTCTTGTCTTCTCAGCTGGAATGCAGCTTGTTGAATTGAGAGAATCCAGGAAAGAGTGAGGAAGAAGGCAGCACTGGGAGCAAATAGCTGGAGATCTTTTGGGGAACAGCACTGGGAGCAAATAGCTGGAGATCTTTTGGGGAAGATGAGACAGGATCAGAAACTGCTGCAGAGAATCTCTTAGCTGAGGGCATTTACTTTCCCTCTGCAGCAGAGCAGCTTCAGGAGGTTTTCCCACCTCCATCCTTTGCAGCAGTCATTGAATCGACTGATTTGGAGTAGCTGGGCTCTTTCTGAAGGGTGGGATGAAGGGGGGGTCTGGAGGAAAAAAAAAAAAAAGGGCAGGGGTAGACATTTGTAAAGGGTACCTATAATTAGCAAACCAGAAAATTAGTCACTCCTTAACGTTTGGAGCTCTTGCCCCCCTTCTGCAGGGGGTGTCAGCGTGGGAGCAGACCCACCCCCAGCAGGGTGGGTGTCACGAATGAATGATTTAGGTCACCTAAAGAATCACCGGCAAAGGCATTGGAATAATCAGGTTTAAACATAAATTGCCAGAAGGGTGACAAAGTTCGATGACAGGGTTCACTCTGTTACTCATTACGAAGATGGAGCATCCAGAGGAAAATCGACTCTGGAATGATTTGCATGGAGCCTGGGGATGCAAAGGACAAGGGTGCAAAGGGCAGGGAAGACCCTCCCATTGAACCACGAGGTTCAGAAAGGACCCCCTTGCTTTCTAAACTCCTGACAGAGTGCAGGTGCAGCTGAGTCCAATCCTAGTCCCAGACCGGCCAATAGTTCATATCTAAGAGTTTAATAGGGAAATACAAGGAATAGGGGAGACCCTCCCACTGCATCACAAGGTTCAGAGAGGCCCCCCTTGCTTTCTTGATGGAGCGTGGGTGTGGCTGGATCCAGTCTTGGTCCCAGACCCGGTCCATGATGTATGTCTGAAGAATTTTCCCGGCAATCCCATTAGGAATAGGAACACTAAAGTGGTGTTTCTTTGCTCCAGGTGTACTCCAGCTCCACTCCCCTGCGGGTCGGGTACTACGACACCGACGGCTACTTCCCGCTGCCCCCCTGCATGAGGAGGGCAGTGAAGGAAACCAGGCGTGCCCTGCAGGCAGCCGGGCACCAGGTGAGCCCCACCACCCCCTGCTCTGCTCCCCAGGGTGTCCCCAGCCTCGCTCCTTGCTGAGGAAATCACCCTTCAGAAACCAGAGGCAGCTCCCAAGCCCAGCTATGGGAAAAAGCAGAGGTATGGGATTAGATTACCCCAGCCACGTAACACCAGGCAGAGACACCCCTGCCCGGGGGAGCCGTGCATCTCGTGGGCAACCAGCAGGAATAATCTCATGGGGAGAGGGCTGGATGGAAAAGGGTTGAAGCAGGGCTTCTCTTGGCACATGGAGCCCAGGGAGGTGCTTCTCCGCCTCTGAGGAATATCCACTGTTGGGTCTTGGAAACTATTCACATCCCCAGGCCGCAACATAATCTTGTGTTTTGGTGCAGCTGGTGCCCTTCTCTCCTCCTCGGATCCCCTATGTCATGACTGAACTGTTTGTGAAGACGTTTTTTGCTGATGGAGGCCGTGCCTGGTTGGATGTGTTGTAAGTAGGAGCCCTCTGGCAGCAGTGCTGCCGACGCCTGCAGCCCCACGCCGTGAGCACGGCACGGGCACAACGAGCCCAGCTCTCCCACCCCAAACAGGCAACACCCAGGCCTCTGAGAAAGGGCAAACAGCTTCTGTGGCATGACCCCATCCTCCTGTCATCTCTCAGCACAGGAGATGTTGTAGATCCACGCTTGAAACCGCAGGTGAACTCCTGCAAGATGCCGAGGCTAGTGAAGAAGCTGCTGGCTCTGCTTCTTAAGCCTCTGGTGAGTCCCTGTCCCTCAGGATAGGAATGGGGGCTTCCCAAGGTGACACAAGTTACTGCACCCCCACGACACGTCCCTAAGGAACCTCCTGCCTTTCCAGTTTCCCCGCCTGGCTGCCTACCTGAGTGCCTTGGCTGGAATGAGGTAAGATGGCGTTGTCCCTGTGGATGTCCATGGAAATGGGTGGTACCTTCTCCTCTAGGTGTCCATGACTGGGAGGGGACTGGCTTCACGACAGGCTGTGATCAGCTCTCTGCAGGGGTTGTCCTTCATTCCTGGACATGGCTACACTGCCCCTAGTGATATCCTGACAGGAATGAGGCACTTGAATGGATCAGGTTGTTACAGGAAGCCTGTGGAAGAGATGAGTATGAAATCCAGGCCCATCAGGGAAACCTTCTCTCCAGCACTTCCAGACATTTGCTGCTTAATTGCTTGGCCAGATGCCAAAAAACTTTAGGAAGATTGTGAAACCTGTATTGTTTTAAAACAGTTGCCAAAATCAGCAGGGCTTATCAACCCAGAGGACTATTTAAGCAATTCCTCATCCTTTTAAAGCTTAAAGATGTTGCTATAATTTCCACTTGCAGGTCAGTGAAGGAGATGTGGAATCATCACCATCAAATACAGGTGTGTTTTGAGGACTTTCCTCTTTGGCATCATGCCACAAGTAGAGGCTTTGTGGCAAGCACCAGGTCGGAAAGTCATCGGTTTGGAAAGGGATTGTGCAGGGGAGGGATTGCTGGGGAGGAGACAGGATGGAGGGAAAGGCACAAAGAAGGATGGGAATGGGGTAGATGGACTTTTGAGCCAGCCCAGACAGGACTTCATTGGTTGCCTGCAGGGCTCATGCCCAGGCACAGTGAAGGCTGACCTGGGAGCGGGGATGGCTGAAGTGGGACCTTTCAAATTCCTGGCCACGGTCTGGCCACATGCTGTGGAGGCAAACCCAGGCTCCTCTGCCTCATCCCACAAGCACTGCTGCCTGCTGCTGCCTCCTCAGCTGTGGCTGGAGAGGCTGAGATGCTCCAGGCATGGACATGGCTCCGTGGCATCCCGCTCTCCTCCCCCAGGTGTACCGCTCCCAGTTCATCGCCCGGTGGAAGGAACTCCAGCTGGATGTTGTGCTGTGCCCAGTCCTGGGGCCGGCCTTCACCGCAGGATACCCCGGGAAACTCCTCAGTAAGTGAGTCTGGGGCCTTCCCAGGAGGGCGGAGAGCCATGGTGGCTGAGACTGGAGGGAAACATCCACCACCACCACTGCCCACCCAAGCATTTTATGGGAATTAGGAAGGAGAAGTAACTACAAAGAGCTCTCTGAGCAGGTTACACATAGTTCTCAGGGCCTTCAGTGAACATGGAATGTGTAAGTTTGAAGTAAGACAGGAGGCTGTGACTGCCTGCATCCTCTCCTGCTTTTCTCAGCTGCCATCTCCTCCACGATGCTGTACAACGTCTTGAACTTCCCCGCCGGGGTTGTTCCAGTCAGCACCGTGACAGAGGCTGATGAGGAAGAGCTAAAGCTTTACCAAGGATGCTGTGATGACCCCTGGGACCGGACACTGAAACAGGTATGGCAAGTGGTGGGGCAGAGACTGCTGATGGGTGTTCAGGTAACAGTTTCAATGATATCAAGGGCTCCTAAACATCTCCATTGGCATGGGCACAGTGCAAAAAAATCCGTATCTTTTTTATACGCCCCTTGCTAATCCCCAAATGCACCTTGAATATACCCCTTGCTTTTCTGCCAAGCCCCCAAAAGGTAAGTCACTAAGCTTTGGGGGGACTAAAGGATCTCCCCCAGGCTGGGTAGGCTGAAGCCAGCAAGGAACCACGCAGCAAAGCTTCTGGGAGCAGGTCCTTGCAACAGCCACAGCCCACAGCACTGCACTGCACTTTCCTCCTGCTCCATGATGCCTTCAACCAGGCCCAGGCTGTCAGTGGAGCATGGATCAGGAATGAGGATGCTGAAGGAAAAGGGATCTGCCTACAAGACAGCTCAAAGCAGAGCTGGCTGGGGTGCATGGGGGGGAAGGTGTCTCAAAGATGTTACCCAAGATTTGGCAACCATTTCTATCATGGAAGAGCAAGAGCCTTCCCTCTGCCCAGCACATTAACAGGGCTCAAACTCCAACCTCCCCACTCTGTGGGATGAGCCACAGGCCTAAACCAAGTCCCCAAAATCTGCTGGAGGTCTGACCCCCCAGATGACCCCTCACTGCTTGTGCACCTGCTGCAGGCTGTGTCAGGAGCCGTGGGGATGCCCGTGGCCGTGCAGTGCGTGGCCTTGCCATGGCAGGAGGAGCTGTGCCTGCGCTTCATGAAGGAGGTGGAGACCCTCAGCCATGCCAAGAGAGTGGCATAGTCACCATGGTCCTCAAGGAGAAGGGACCAGCAGTGCAGAGACTCCACTGAGGAGGGGAGGAGCAAGGAAACGCCACCTCCTGACCCCTCTCCTTGCCAGTAAGCACAGAGCCTGTAAGGAACCAAGATGCCCTGCAGGACTGGCTTAAGATAGGTTCAGTGATCAATCTAGGAGCTGCACCTTCCTGCAAGGATGGCCATGGATGTGGGTTCAGCCCTTCACCCCCATCTCCATCAGTGCTGCCTCTCCAGAAGCAGGGCGGTGCTGAGAGGGAAGGGTTACAGAAGTTCAATAGGATTTTCTTGCAGGCACAGGAGTAACTTCATAGGGATGTAACTATGGGCTGCCCCACGAGGAATACAGCCATGTCCATCACTTCCCATCACTGTATTTTGCTCACAAAAATAAAAATGTAACTATTAAGCAGCTCTTATCATGAACTCCAGTAATCCTTCACTGATGGTGATGATTCTATAAACAAAGCCACTACTCAAAATCATACAAACACCTGCCCACTGGACATTAAATGGCATCTAGCATGGGAACATTCACACTTATCCACAGCCTTGCTAGCTGTGAGGGACAGCAACAGTCACTGGCCTCTCCACAGCACCAGATCTCCAGCATCCCAAGCACATTTCCAACCCCACAGGAGGGGCACTCTTAGGAACCTCTGATGTCAGGACCCCAGGCTGCTCTCTCTGAAGGCAGGAGATAAGCAGAGACAGATGCAACTCATTTATGCAGATGGTGAGATCCGGGACAGAAAGGCTGAGATCCCCAGATGGTGTTTGTTAACCCAAACCTGCTCACGTAGGATCAAAGCAGTCAGACAGGAGGGAGAGAGCAGGCCCATTTATCCTGTCCCACACAGACAGATAACACACTCCCTCTGATAAGAACTCTCTTTCTCTTCCCTAGATTAAACACCTCAGTCTCAAACAGACAAATATTCAGGAAACACCACAGCAGGTCTTCCTCATTTATTCCCCACGTCTGCAGTAAAAATGCAGACTTCCTTTGGGACATCTTAGAAAGAAAATTAAATATAAAGCAGTTCTGCTTTCCCTTAAAGATCGGGGTATTTCCTGACAGCAGATGGACAGAGTCTGTTGCCCCTTCTACATCCGACGTAATTTGCAGAAATACATCGGCCCGAAGTTGGCTGTGAGGTGAGGCAGCACAAGCTCCCCGAGCCGGCAGTCTGAGAAGAAGGAAAACGTGTCCTGGAAGAGCGTCCGGAAGTGGCTCAAGTCCTCAACGTGGATACCGATGTCGAACTGGGCTCCTGCAATGTCCAGCGCCCTCTCCACCACACACTCGTTCTGCAGCGGGGACAGGGAGCACGTGGAATACACCACCTCTCCTCCTCCCGGCTTCGCAGCGAGGATCCCAGCCCTGCAGGCAAGGTGAGCACACGCACGGTCACAGGATGAGGAGGATTCTGTGGGACATGGGCATTCCCACCCACCGAAACTGGGAAGCCAACAGGGAACTCACAGGAAGTGACAGACAAACCCCCCTGAACTCCACAGGCTCAGCAGTCTGGGTCACTGCAACATGAGGAGTGTTTTGTGCCAGGGCAATGAGTCCAACAGATACTTAAATTGATAAAAGAATTTAACGTGGGAGAGATGCTGCTGGAGAGCAGCTGGAAGGTGTAATCCTGCAGTCATATCCAAAGAAAGGGGTTTTTGTACAGGGGAAGAGATTCTTGCAGTTCAAGCGCTGCCATGGGGCTCATAATCTGTTTCCTCATTGCCACAGCAAACAGTGACAAGCTGTGGAACTTTCCAGCAGCCCCCGTGTGCTGGCAGAGGTCGGCACTCAGGAATCCTCCAGGGTGGACTGACAGGACCCAGGAGATCACCACCCAAAATAACTGCACCCATCCTGTTCCTTAGAACCTTCTCCCTACATCCTACGGCTACTGCTGGGGATAGAGGGACCCATGATCTGACCAACAACACTTGCACTTTCTTACACTTACTGTGATTTGACGTGTTCCAACTATTGCCAGAAAACTACACGTGGTTTCCACATTTCCCACTTGGGGACAGACAGAATAAAAAGAGCTCACGACCAAGCTCACTCACATCAGCAGCTGCAGCTGCAGCATGGGCAGCATCTGACGCTCCTTGGTTCGTCTCTTGTGGAAGATGTTGTTGTCCTCCTCCATGGCAGAGTGTCTGTCTGTCGTGCAGGGCACATCCACCAGCACCTGCAGCAGCACAGGTCCCACCTCAGACCCCTGCCCAGGTCCCCACATGCAGCCAGCCCCGTGCCCACCTCCTTCACCCCTGCCAGCAGCTCTCAGTGCCCGAGCAGAGGTGTGCACCACACTGAACTGAAATCACCTGGCTGCTTTGGCTTTTTGGGAATGTGCAAAAATGGTGGAAAACATCCTGCACTGACTCGTGTCCTCATTTAATGCCCCTGCTCTGTGTGTGTCCCTGGCAATGCTCCTGCAGCACACATGGGCAGCACTGCTGCAGGACACCTCCCGGAGTACCCAACCCAGCCCCCAGAACACCAAACCCAGCCCCTGTGGCTGCACACGGCTGAGAAGCCAAAATTATCTGATCTTCACATTTAACCCCTTCCAGGTGATGGACAAGAACAGGATTTCTATGGGGGATTACACAGGCAAATAAAGGTACAAGTCTAGATGCACACAATCCTGCAGAAAGGGATAGCAGGAGGAAATACTACTCCTTATGTGGCTTGGCCTTCTCTCTTTCTCTGCATTTAAGATTATGGAAAACTACACAATTATACAGAAAGATAAGCTGCTGTCTTCCTCAAAAAGAGGAGGGAAGTGAACTTGATGGGTTTATCTTCACTGGTTCCCAAACACCTACCTTATTGAAAGTGCCACCTTTCAGCTGGTCCCAGTCCCTTCCATCGTAGGACGTGACACTCACAGAATCCCTGACTTCTCTGGGGACGTAGCTCTGGAGAATCTGGTACAGCCTCTTTGTTCGGGAAACGGAGACGTCGTTGGCTGCCAGGTGCCCTGACAGGACAGAACAGGCACACTGGGAATGTCACTTTTGCAAAAACACACCTGATTCCCAACTCTCGCACCCAGAAATTATTAATGATCAGATATGAATGGGCACAGCACACTGCTCCAGCCCTGTTTTACACACGGGAACAAGGGAACGCCCATCCGCACTCACCGCAAAACCCAGTCTGCAGCAGAGCCAGAGTCTTCCCACCCGGAGCAGCACAGAGGTCGAGGACAAAGTCATCTGGCTGCACGCTGAGCGCCAGCACAGGCAGGAGAGATGCTGCATCCATGAGGTAATAGTCGAGGAGCCCCAGAGCATCTGGCCTGGAAATCATCAGTTTGCGTAACAAAAGCAAATGTTGGAGGAGAGGAGAGGAGAGGAGAGGAGAGGAGAGGAGAGGAGAGGAGAGGAGAGGAGAGGAGAGGAGAGGAGAGGAGAGGAGATGAGAGGAGAGGAGAGGAGAGGAGAGGAGAGGAGAGGAGAGGAGAGGAGAGGAGAGGAGAGGAGAGGAGAGGAGAGGAGAGGAGAGGAGAGGAGAGGAGAGGAGGAGAGGAGAGGAGAGGAGAGAAGAGGAAGAGGAGAAGAGAGGAGAAGAGAAGAGAAGAGAAGAGAAGAGAAGAGAAGAGAAGAGAGAAGAGAAGAGAAGAGAAGAGAAGAGAAGAGAAGAGAAGAGAAGAGAAGAGAAGAGAAGAGAAGAGAAGAGAAGAGAAGAGAAGAGAAGGAAGTGAGGATGGGGACACATGGAAGGAGCCCCTGAGGCTGGCAAAGACAGGCCAGTCTGTCCAGGGGTGTCTCACCGTGCAGGGCGAAAGCGCGTGATGTCGCCCCTGGGGAAGGTGTAACACTTGATTTTGGAGCTGATGGAGGCACTAAGCAGTGGCGATGTCTCTGCCTGTGCCATTATTTCTGCCGGCATCACAGTCCTGCCCTCACCAGAGCCCTCCTGGCACCCTCTGGCCGCTTCCCCTGCAGCTACATCCCGCTGCCATTGCTGCACCTTTTGGGAGGCCTCAGAAATGAAATTGGTGGCGTTGAGCAGCTCCAGCTCTTGGGGAACGTGGTCAGCAGCAGCGAAGTTGTTGAGAAGGGCCCCGTATTTCTGCTCGCAGAGCAGCCCAGCACGGACCGAGGGCCACAGGGCCCCCAGGTGCAGGCTGTAGCTGGTGTCGAAGTGGTGCAGGGCCAGCCGCGTGGACGGGATGCGCGGGGCCGTGGTAGCCTTGTGGGGAAAAATAAGAGGTGTTAAAAGACAAAATACCTTGATACCCCAGCCCCTCCACCCAGCCTTCGTGTTTTTCTGGGAGAATCCAGCACTGGGCTCTGCGCTGCCACAAGTTCATGGGGCCTTTCCGGAGTGTGAGTGTGACGGGACCAGAGGGAATGGCATGAAGCTGTGACAGGGGGGCTTAAGTGGGGTAACAGGAAAAGGCTTTTCACCCACGGGGTGGCTGGGCACTGAAAGAAGCTCCCCAGGGAAGCAGTGACAGCATCGAGCCTGTCTGAGTTCAGGAAGCATTTGGACAATGCTCTCAGGCACTGGGTGGGATTGCTGGGGTGTCCTGCGCAGAGCCAGGAGTTGCACACGATGATCCCGATGCATCCCTTCCAACCCAGCACATTCAGTGATTCCAGCATTCTGGGAATGGCCGAATGGGCTCGGGATGGGCAGGGCTGCACACAGAGCGGCGGCACGGGGGTGCAGCGAGAGGTGCAATGGGGGGCTTAGAGGGGGATTTGCAGTGGGGTGTGAGAGGGTTAGTGGGGACAAAAGCGGGGTGCGAGCAGCGCCGTGGGGCGCGGGTGCTCTGATCCCGGCCCGGCCCCGCTCACCCATTTCTCCTTGTGCCGGTGCCGGCGCGGCCCCGCTCCCAATATCGCTCCTGGAATCGCTCCCGGTGCCGCTCCCGGTGCCGCTCCCCGCCGCAGCAGCGCGGCCGCCGCCCGCCCGTGCCCGCCCAGCGCCGCCATGGCCGCGGCGCCTTCCGGGGCGGGGCTGCCCAGGGCTCCGGAGGGCTCCGGGCCGCCGAGGGCTCCGAGCTGCCCAGGGCTCCGGGGTGCTCCCGGGCTGCCCAGGGCTCCGAGCTACCGGGGCTCGGGCAACGTGTCCGTGCCTGCGGCAAGGGGCATGAACTAAATGGTCTTTAAGGCCCTTTCCAACCTAAACGTGCTGCGATTGCTGAGCTGGGTTTGGGCATCAGCCGCTGAAAAGGGTCCGGCGACGAACGCGCTTTGTAGAGGAAGCGCTCAGGCACGGCTGGACCCTGCCCTGTGGCACGGTAGGAAAAAAAACACACACACACACGCCAAAACCTGATGGAATTTACAGGGTACGCTTACCCTAATAAAAGTCTGAAATCCACCAGCAAAAGGACCGTGAACCACTACATGGATAAAGAACAGCCAAATTTATAAGGTGGTGGCTTTCATTCCACTTTGAAGAGTAGCCGAGAAATTCTCTACCCCGTGAGATACCTTTGTTTGTCCACTACCAAACATTCTCTCACGAAAGGAGCAGGCAGAGCACAGGACAGTCCCAGGCGAGCAGAACGGGCATGAAACTCATACAGAAAGGCTTCAGCTCCCCCCGGTGACCCTGACCGGGCTTTGAGCAGCTGAACGATCCCCATGCGCCTCCACAGCCCCGGGATTGGTTTCCTGGGCAAGAGGGCAGAGCTGGCTGGAGCCAGGAGGCTCTTCAGCTGCAGCATGGGACAGTGAGTGACAGCTTTCCGCTGAGGGTGAGGAGGAACTTTCCTCTCCTAGAAAAGGGCCACTCCCTTCAGTCTAACCTAGAACATACTGTTTGAACAACTGGTCTGGAGGGGCTTGCAAATAACCTTGTGGCTCCAACAGACAAATTCTTCCCCCTGGGACTGGGCTGCAGCAGCTGTCCATCATGGCAGCACAAAAAGGATATTCCCCTAGGTGAGGAAAACTCTCCTGCCCTTAACTGGGTTCTGACACCCAGCGATTTCACCGTAACCCAGTACAAGCCAGAAGCACGAGAACTAGGAAATAAACACAGGGCACTTCCACAGGAACTCTCAACGTTTAATATGGAAAATTACAGAACATGAACACGTTTTTTTTTTTCACAGCTGCACATCTTCCAGGAGCACAGAGGCAGTGACAGGCTGCCAGGAAGCCGTTTCATTCATGCTGAGCATGGAGGATGGACTACAGGAAGCAGAACTGTGATCCAGGAACCGCTGGCACCGGCTGTGGAAGCAGATGGACAACCATGCCCCCTTCACTTCAGCTTACTGAAAAGCTTGTGAGCAACCTGCAAAGAGAAAGAGAGCCCTCAGTAACTTATGGTTCAGGGATGGAGATCAGCAGGGTGTCACCACCAGCCTCTTGGTTTTCTGGGCCACCAATGCACACCAATACCCCTGGCTCTTGTTGTTCTGCAACAAGTCATTCAAGAAAGTTATTGAGATGCCTTACAATGCTTCAGCTCAGGCTGAAAAGGTTTGACCGTAGAATGGCAAAGACAAGACTGAAATAGCCAAGTGCTATTTACAGGGCACGAACAATGGGTTTGAGTTTTTAATTGTTGAATAACGTACAGAATCCCAGCTAGATCTGTTGCAACAAGGAGGAACCCTACGTTAAACAAGAAAAAGCGACTGAACAGCTCCCACAGCTCCCACTCGACCTGACAGCAGTGTCAGCAGCACGGCTGAAGGGCAGCTCTGCTCAGAGCCGCAGCAGGGACGCTGCACTTACACAGTGGTCCCTGGCGTGCAGGAAGTCGAAGAGCTCCTCTGTGCACTGCTCCTCAGTCTCGGAGCGGGAGGACACCCGCGCGTCGCACAGCTCCAGCCGCTCCCGCGCCTTCACGCATTTCTCCGTCTGCTCGCAGTGCTCCCGCACCGTGGTCAGGGGATCCTGCGGGCGCGGGGCTGCGCTGAGCACAGGGACACCCGCGCCCGCCGCTGCCCCCCGAGCCCCGCCGCTTTAACGGGGAGCCGCGCATCGGCCCCACAGCCCGGCCTCCCCACGGAGCTCCGCATCCGCCCCACAGCCCGGCCTCCCCACGGAGCTCCGCACCGCCGGCACAGCCCGGCCTCCCCACGGAGCTCCGCACCGCCGGCACAGCCCGGCCTCCCCACGGAGCTCCGCACCGCCGGCACAGCCCGGCCTCCCCACGGAGCTCCGCACCGCCGGCACAGCCCGGCCTCCCCACGGAGCTCCGCACCGCCGGCACAGCCCGGCCTCCCCACGGAGCTCCGCACCGCCGGCACAGCCCGGCCTCCCCACGGAGCTCCGCACCGCCGGCACAGCCCGGCCTCCCCACGGAGCTCCGCATCGCCGGCACAGCGCGGCCCGCCCCGACCGCCCCGAGCTCCCCGGGCCCCCCGAGCCTCTTTGTCGGCGCTGGCGGCCCCGGGAAGCCGCTGCCGGCAGCTGCGAGTCCCCGCCGCGGCTCCCCGCCTTACCACGAGCTCTTCCTCTTCCTCCTGCGGAAAGAAAAGAGAGCACAGCGTTACCGCCCGCCTGCCCATCCCGGCGGTGCCGTGCGGCCGGGGCTGCCCCATGGCGCTCACCTCGGGCTCCCCGCGCTGCCCCATGGCGCTGCCGCCGCGCAGAAGGACTCGCCAGGGTCACCCGCCGGAAGCGCCGCTGCCCGCGCCGGAGGCGGAAGCGCCCCTCCGCAGGGCGGTGCTTGGGCCCGGGCCGCGGCCCTTCCCAACATGGCAGCCCGCAGTGACCGTGCGTGTGGCCGCGCCAGGATGGGCACTGCCGCGCTCCCTGCCTTTCCTCCCCCTTCTTCCTGCGTGTCTCGGCCTCGCGGCCGGCTCGGCCTGGCTGTCGCCGCCGGCCCGTCCGGCCCCGCTGCTGGACGCGACCTCCCCAGCATGGCCGCCCGCTCCCGCCGCCTCCCAAGATGGCGCTGCGGCGCGGGCGGTGCGGGCCCGGGCGCGGGGCGGCGATGGCGGCGGAGCGGCCCCGCAGCCTGTTCGCGCTGAGCGCGGCCGCCGTGAGCCGCAGCATGGCCGCCCTGGAGCGCGATGTCTGGGGTAAGGCGCGGGCGGCGCGGGGCGGCGGGGCGCGGGGCCCGGGCCTGCCCGCACCCTGCCGCCCTCTCCCTCTGGCTCTCCGCAGCGCTGCCCGGGCACCTCCTGCGGGGGCTCCTGCCGCTCCTCACCGTCTTCCATCTCGAGCGGGCCGAGGACGCCGCGCGGAGAGCAGGTGACACCGGCGGGGACACCCCTGGGAGGGAGGGAGGGACGAGCCCCTCAAAGTGATGGGGTGAGAGAATGGGGAGATGCCCCCAAACCTGGCGGGAGGAGCCCCACGCCCCAGGGACCCTCGGCTGGAGAGAGGAGCTCCTTCCTCTAGGCTGGAAATGGGAGCCCTTAGCCCGAGGGGCCCCAGGGACACCGCCCTGCATCCCGCACCCGGGCAGGGTCTGGGGCTGTGCCTCCGGCACCCCATCAAGCCCCGGAGCAGGACACTGGGAGGGGGAGAGGGGTGAAAGCGCCCAGTTGATGATTCTTCCCCCCAGGCGTCTCGACACAGCCCGTCTGGCGCAAGCTGTGGGACGATGTGATGAAAACAAGGCCGCCCAACTCGGAGGTGAGGAAACGCTCTGGTGGGAGAAGGGGTTCAACACAGGTGCCCTGTTTCTGCTGTTTTCCATGAGGTTTTCTTTCTGGCTGCCTCCAGGCAATTCCTGGCACCTGTTTAAAAGCGTTTGTAGAGCTCTGGACCAAGGTGTGATCCTAGTAATACAAATATTTTGGGAAGCGGGGTTCATAAAGGAAGTGTAGTGCACAGCCACATCTTCATCTCCAAACAGTGAGTTTGTGAAAAGAGCAAGTCTCTGTATTCAGAGATTCTCAGTGAAACAGAAGATAAAAACAGTCTCTTATATCATCTTTACACCTATGCTGGCAAAAAAAAATATGGTGCTATCTTAGAAAGCATGAGAAAAATAAAGAAGACAGTGAGTATGGAGAATGTTTTATGTAAAAAAAATGAAGCAGCTTCATTGCTTCATCATCATAAAAGAATTATTAACAGACAGCTTAATGACAGCTTGTAAATAGATGGTCTGGAAGAAAATTGCTGGTGACGTGGTTTTTAATAGGCAAAAAAAAAAGGCCCAGCTCCAAACCAGTCAGTGTTTAAATTAGGCCAGAAGGAGGATGAAGAGAGCAATGGGATTCACTCAGGTTTTCAAGGAATACACTGGGGAAGGATGCTGAGAACTAGAGAGGTGGTCCCAGTGGAGCTAGCAGGAGGGGTGCCACCAGGTTAGCATGCAGCAATACTTTTACTTAAAAAGAGTGAGAAAAATGGATGCTTTTTCTTCCTACACCCTGTTGTTCAACTGCAGAGCATAACCTGCTGGAGGAAGAAGTTCCTTGAAACATTCTTCTCCAACGTCCTCCATGGTGTCTTGGACGTTTCCTCTGACTGGCGCCTCAACGACCGTCACTTTTCACCACTGCTCCACAGCTCCCCACACGTTTCCCAGCTCACCCTCTGCAACATGCTCCAGGGGGCTGTGGAACTCACTGCCGAGCACAACCACAAGGTGCTTGAAAACCTGGCTGGCTCCCTGCAGATCCTGAAGTTCCAGCACCTCCTCTCCTGCGACCAGTCTGTCAGGCGCTCGCTGGTTTTGCTCCTTCACCGGCTGATCCACCACGGCTCCGTCAGCCAGGTGTCCATGTGCTCCTGGCCCGTTCCCGACACGCTTCTTCTCGTTCTCATCTTGAGCATGAGCGCTGGGTTTTGGCGCTCGGGAAATGCCCTCGCCCATCACGGCAGCCCGTGTGGCCTTTGCAGAGAGGAAGGCAAAGCCCAGAGCCAGGAGCCAGCACAGGAGGGAGCAGAGAGGGGCTGTACTGCTGAGCGGGAGGGGAGCAGTGGTGAGAACCAGAAGGGATCCCCAGAAGGGGCTGAAGCTCGCATGAACTCTGTCCTCTCTGGCCCCAAAAGTCCTCCGCTGCGAAACCCAGCGTGTGAGGAGACAAGCAGCGAGATGCCCTGTGAGCACACCAGCATTCAGGGGGGATCTTCCCCTCATTCCAGCTCAGAGCAGCTGTCCTGTCACCCCGTTCCTCGAAAGACACGCAGACGGCTGAAACCTGCAGCGGGGAGGAAACGTCGCTGCCTGCGACGGAGCAGGGGACACTATGCTGACCCAGAAGATCTGTACGATTTTGTTTTTACTGTTGCTAGAGAGGATAATTCAGGATTACTGGACAAAACCAGGACCACAGAGGGAGAGAACACTGAGAACTGGACTAGTTCCTCCCCAGGCTCTCCATGCACTGGCCATGCAGGCTGTAAGAAAAGAGGAGGAGCTGCTGGCATCTTTCCTCTGAAAGCTGCTCACCGCTTCCGAAGTGTCTCCACATTGGAATTGTTCTCCATTCCTTTGAATGGGGAGACATGTCGGGCTCTGAGTAACCTGCTGAGCTCCTGGGTGTCTTTAGAAAACCTCGTTCTGTCTTACAATGGTAAGTGCTGTGAATAGGGCACTTCCTTCCAGCCCTGCTCTAATGGTCTGCCTTACTGCTCGGGTTTACCCTGGGTTAATTTTCACTGGAAGGGGATTTGTAGAAGTATTGGTGCCCCATCTTGAGAAAGGTGTTGGGCAAGATGTTTAATGAGTGTGAGGACTTGAGGGAGAGAATGGGATCCCTCTGCCCCAGAACAGCCCCTGGCTTTGTGCTTGAACACCCTTCAGAGCGGGCAAAGGGATGAGAGCCAGATCTCCATCTCCCACACACACAGCATAGCTTAGGGATGCGTGGATAAAGAGGTCTGAGAGTTTAGCCTCAGCCTGGGGCTGCCATCGCTGCAGCTCCAGCTCTGCCTGTCGGCGTCTGCACACACACAGCTGACACTTTTCTGTACAAATGCTGTTGCAGGCCTGCATGCCAACATCTCCTGCATCCTCTCTGGGCTCCGGGCCCTGTCCTGCCACCCGCAGTGCCGCTTCCGCGTGCTGCGCGTGAGCGACATGTTCTCCCACATGCCCTGCATGGAGCTCGTCCGCTGCGTCCTGAGCGCCCTTCCCCAGCTCCACACACTCTCCGTCAGCTTTGACCTCAAAAACCATCTGGAGGGCAGCAGGCCAGAGGAGAATCCAAGCTGCAGCGAGGCAGAAATCCCAGGTAGGAGTCATCGTTCTGAGTGATGGCCAGGACTTGGCAGGCAGCTAGAGCTGTAAAGGCTTGGGACATGCTTCACTCTACACTATTATGGTGGTTTGTTGTTAGGCAATTACAGCCTCACCCTTCTGATTTAGATGTTGTTACAGTTGGTCACTTCCAGTCTGAGGTGTTCTGTAGAGCTGGAATCTTGGAGAAAATGTTTTATTGCTGTATCCCAGCCTGCTGCAACATCAGCTTTGTACAGGGCCAGTCATAACCTGCTACCTGTGACTGTCCATGGGGAGTGTATCCCACCAGATCTGTAAATTGATTGGGAGCTTCCACTTTGTCCATCCCATTGACTGTAAGGCTGTAAGCCTTAGACACACCCTTAAGCAGAGGGAAAGCATCCTTTGATCATCACAGTACCACAGGAGATAGCAAAGCACTGCCCAAGCCTTTGGATTACAGCCTGGGAGCTACAGCAGTGTGTGCTTAGCTCACAGGTCTCCCATCACCTTTACTAGCCCTTGAATTGCCAGAAAAGCAGTGAGCAAAGCCTGAGCGAGTTTGGAGTGGGGTCAGGAAAGACCTGTGCTCTTGGAAGACACTGACTGGTTTGTGCATTAAAGGGTGACCTTTTCTCAAGCACTGTTGAGCACAGTACAAATTGGTGGCCCTGTGGTCTGGCAGGAATCCTGAATGAGCTGTAAGTGACTGACATTACCTCAGGTCTGAGCTGCCAGAGCTCCTCAGGGCAGGGCATGTTGCATAGGCAATTTCTACCAACCTAAAGGACAGTGGTGTTCGGCATACAGGCTTTCCGCTTGCTTTAGGACCACCTACACTGAAGACAGGCACTCCAGAGCAAACACTTTCACTGTTTTTCTTCCCTTAGAAAGCTGCCTGGAGGTGCTGGAGATCCGATTCCCCAGGGAACCTCTGCACACCGCGTTCCTGCTGCCAGTGCTCAAGGCGTCCAAGTCCCTCCAGCAGCTGTCCCTTGACAGTGCCACACTGCCCTGCCCCCAGGAGCTCGGGCTCCTTTTGGAGGTGCTCAGAGGTACTCTGCTAACCCGTGGGCAGCATCACTGGGGCACACACAGTGTAGCTTCCATGCTGTAGTGTTCCATCCTCTAGCGCAAAGCCAGCTTAGGTGGGTCCATTTCTTCAGTGCGGACATCCCTGAAGTCTCCCAAGAAAAGGAAATGGGTGTCAGCCATCCCACATGCCGTGCTTATGTGGATGATCCTGCACAGCACAATGGTTCCTTTTTAATGATCCACAATCCAGCAAAAATTACCCACAGTCTAAGCCAGTTTCTGGGTGTTAGCAGGTACCTGGGTCAGGGTCTTTTTATCCCAAGGATGTGCAGTACTTTACCTGAGAACTTGTTTTGCTTTTAGAGTGTACTCCCAATTTGAAGAAACTGAGCTTTCATGATGTGAACCTGGCCGAGCACCAGAAAGAAGTTCTGCTTTTGCTTCAGGATCCTGGCCTGCAAGGTACAGCCAACTCCTGGGTGCTGTTGCTTGCAAAGGTGCTGCAAGTGGCTGCTTTTGGCTGGCTGACTCTTAAGGGGGGGATCTTTGGATGTGTAAGGTTTAGCCAAATGTCACAGTCCCTGGAGCAGATCTGCAGGTGTTGTCAGAGTGGGAACGTGCCTGGTTCTTTGTGCCAGTGGAGCAGAGGAGCTGCTGGGCGGCTGGCAAATGCTGCAGGGAAGAGTCTGTAGCCTCAGCTATAAAACAAAGATTTTTAACCTGCAGAGCACATCAGCCTGTAACTGGGTGAGCTGGCAGAGCCACTGGCCTGGGTGTGATCTCTGCTCTCTTCCTGACACAGCAGAAGTGCTGTTCTACGCAATCCACTGCTGGGGGAGCTTTGTTCTTGCATGTGGATTAGGGGCTGGAGCTGCCTGCAGAATGTAATTATTGAATAATGAAGCACAGGGAGTACTCATGTACTGTAAATCCATTTCCTCACAGAAATCACGTTTTCCTTCTGCCGGCTGTTTGAAAGCTCTACTGCTGAGTTTTTGTCAGAAATAATCAATACAGTGAAGAGAAATTCATCGCTGAAGAGCCTCAAACTGCCCGGGAACCGCCTTGGTGCGTACTGGGAGTGCTGCTGAGGGGCCTCAGAGCTCTCTTGGAGGGAACTTCGGGGCTGGAGTCGGGACCATTGAGAGCTGCTGACCACAGTGCTGAACTTACCACATGCAGGGTTTAGTTCAGAAAATAAGGAGCACTGGATCCATTTTTAAAGGCAGAATTTCAGTTGCATTCCGCAATGTACCAAGGGCCCAGGCACTGTGCAGGAATTATGGCTGCTTTTCTCTGCAGCAAAAGCAAGTTCCAGCAGGTCTCCAGATTTGACTGAACACTGATCTGCTTCAGACTGTAACTGGAACAGATGCAGCAGCACGTGCACTGCCTCTGATTCAGAGGCACAGATTTTGCCCAAGTTTGGGCAATTTGTGTCTTAACAGCTGTTGGCAGCCACTGGAGGGATGAGAACAAGTAAAGAAGGAGTTTGTGTCAAAGAAGTGGAACTGAATTTATAGAAATGATAGGCTTTTTGGATCACAGGCCAAGTAGAAATGTTTGAGAAATTAATTTCAGATAAATCCAGAATATTGTGTCCTGTTCTTTTAACAAAGTGAAACAGGAAAGCTTGGGATAACCTGAATATATGTAATTTCTAAAAAAAAGCTGCATCTGGACTTCTCAAAACCAGGATTTTTCTAGGGAAACAAACTGCCCTATCAGCAGATGCTTTCAGTGCCTCGAACACTGCTCAGCGGGATGAACTCACTTGATGCCACTGAGGGGGACAAACTGAGGGTGCAGAGGTGGCCCCTTTGTGTTGCAATCACATGTTTACAGACTCCTTTTCAGCACTACAGTCCCAGCCCCATGGCCACTTAAAATTTAAGACAGTTTCCTATTTGCATCTAATAGGTGCATTTCTCCCCTTTCAGGGAATCACAGGCTGGTTGCCCTTGCAGACATTTTCTCTGAAGACTCCTCCTCTAATCTCTGCCAGCTGGATGTCAGGTATTCTGCTGCTCTAAACACTGAATTTCTTGTTATTGGAGGGAGAGAGCTGAACTGGGCTCTGACAGCAGGAGAATCTGAGCATGGCTTTGTTCCTTCCTTGAGGGAATGCGTGCCCAAGAAAAGGTGAGAGAATACTGCAGTGGGCACATAGAACCTCAGGGAGCTCCAGGATCTCTGAGACATTTCACCTTAATAAGGAGTCAGGCTTCATCTTTAAAGCAGCTTTGGTTTGCTGCTTCCTTGGGCTTCTCCTGCAGGCCTTCCCTGAGCTGTAGTTAGGACTAACCTCCCTACATACTTTTATTCTTGGGCACCCACGTGAACAGCTCTGTTCCCACTGCCCCTTCATAGCAAGGGAATGCTGTCACTGTTCTGGCAGATCCTGGAAGTGCCTCTGCATTCCTTTCCTCATCTTTCCGCTTCAGTCAGAACTGCTGCCCTCTGCTTGACCCTGAATGGCCTTACAGATAGGCAGTAACCTTCACAAAGCACACGGGGGTGGCATTTCTGCAATGCTAACAACTGCTTTGCTTGATTCTGCCCCTTCTTTACATCCTAATGGCTCAGGTTGCTCAGAGTACACAGGCTTGACAATTTATTTAACCATGGCTGCACTCCTTCAGCAGGCTTGAAGCTTGATTGTTACTGTGCCTCTGACAGGATTTACATCCAGCATGCAACTTGATATTTACTTACACGTCTCTGCATGGGAATTGACCTTTTAATCTCCTAGAAATACTGGGAACTGACACATGCCCTTCAGATTTTCTCAGCAGGAAGAGATAAATGATCACTTACTGCTGAGTCTTGCACTGGGACCTGTAGGTTGGGCCAGGCCTCTTGGTTCTGGCAGTTGACAGCTGCCATGAGACTGAAATGCTCCTGGCACTGCATAGGCAGCAGCTTGGGTGCAGCAACATTTAAAGGCCACAGTTAGGTCTACTTAAGTGAGTAGTAAGAGGTCTGGATAATGAGTTTAACTTGGCAGTTGTTACCACCTTGGTCTAAAAAAATTTCCAGCCCTTCATACTGAGTTTTGTTTTTCGTGAGAAACACTCACACTTTGTACTGCTGAAGGAAGGTGCATTTTGCCTTGAAACATCCTCAGGTACCTGCACAGGCAGTTACTAGAAGGAACAGTAATTTAAACTGCTCAAATTATAGCCTAGACTTTTAACGGCTTTATTTTTCTTCTTCTTTCTCTGGAAGCTCAAATTGCATCAAACCCGATGGGCTGCTGGAGTTCACAAAGAAGCTGGAAGGCCACATCCAGCAGAGAGGGGGACAGATTCCATTCACACACCTCCGCCTCTTCCAGAACTGGCTGGACCAGGATGCAGAAACAGCCCAGGAGGCGCTGCGGCGTCTCAAAGCCGTGTGCAGTGTAGTCAACGACTCGTGGGACTCCTCCCAGGCCTTCGCTGACTACATCAGTGTCATGTGAGGGACACAGGAGCAGGAGAAACCCAACGAAGCAATTCTCATTTCACAGCACAGGTGGAGGTTTCTTCCCCAGTTCAAGCAGTACAGAGTTGTTCTTTTCACTTTGGTGTTCATTTGAAGAAGGGGTGTGACGCTGACATGCCCCACCAGACCAACAGCTGTATTTGCAGGTGATCTAACCCTGACCATCTTTTCCAGTATTTTAAGTGGGACATTGATCAAATGAGCTTCTGAACAAATAGTTATGTCACTGGGTGTTGTGACAAATTTCATGTTATTTCAGCCAATGCCTCACCAATAACCATCTCCAGTGTGGGAGAGACTCAAAAGCCATCGGGTTGTGGTCCTTGGCAACCAGGTCTAGGTGATGTTGTTTTTGAGGAGGGGTATTGGACAGTATCACCTGACATCCCTTCCACCTTCATCATTCTGTGATCTGTGAAGTAAGAACTCCTTCCTCTACTTAAAGGGAGTAGAAAACAAGCTAACAAAGCCCCCAGTACTTGACCTTTTCCATTTGGAAAGTTGTACTTTATACTAAAAAAGTTCTTTATGTACCAAGTAGCTTGCTGTTTATTTGCAATCACACTGCCCTTTTCCAGTGTCTGCAGTCATTTTACAGAGGTTTTGAATAGTTTGTTGTTTTGTAACATTTTTATAATAAAATTATAATTAAGACCCATAATGTATCAGACTGTGAATTTTATTACTGTCATGTAATGTGACCTCATTAAAACACTGCTAAGAGCAGGGGATCCTGCCCATAACAAAGCAAGTGGTTTTAGAAATTGAGTTACTGGAATAGAGCCTGATTTCCTACTGCTTGCATGATCTTTCAGGCCAGATGTTCAACATACAAGCTAAAAATTTTTTTCCCTTGTACAAAATCCTCTTGTTCCCAAGTAACCAGCAAGGTTCGCACGTCACAACAAAAATGGATCCTGCAAGTTTTCATCAGCAGCTGTAAGCCAGAGCTGTCAAAGAAAAAAACCTGACTGCACATCAAATGCTATAAAACTCCTGGCTCAACTTAAACCTGAAGACAAAACCTGGCTGAGTAAAAGGCACAGACACCAAAGGCAAGAGAACCAGTGCTAAATCTGATCAAGCACGCAAGGTCCCGTTATTCCCAGTTCCCAAGGGGGTGTTTTTCAGGCACACAAAACAACAGCAGAGAAAAAACCATGGACTCCTTGCCACTGAGGTAGATTGAACACTGCCAAGGGCCTTCCAGCCACTCTGAAGCCACGCTGTTCTGCTGTCCCACAGCCACACAAAGCCCAACATGCACAGCTACCCACTGCCCCTTTCCTTGAAAGGGATCAAAGCGGGGCAGGCTGCCACAGAGCCTGCCCTTGCCCCCACAGGGGACAGTAACCTCTTAGGGAATCCCTCGCTGCTCCTCATGGGAGTGATGATGGAAAGTGAAGGTGACAGCAGCGTCCCACGCAGCCCTCAGCACGGAGTCCTGCAGGCCCCGCTTGTCCGCGCAGTGCTGCCACTGGGACAGGTCCGAGGTGCAGTCGGAGCCGTCGGGAGGGGGCCGGACCTGGTGCCCGTTCACACAGCGGCGACACTTGATCCTGCAACGAGGTCAGTGCAAGCTCAGAGCAAGGCTCCTCTGCTGCTGCAGCAAATGGGCTGTTTAAAACTGCAGCCCAGTAACATTGGGATTAACTCCACTGGAGCTGGCTTGTCAGTTTCTGAGTTACTACTGTATTTCATTTAAACACACAAACAGCTTCGGGGTGTGTGACAGATAAGGAGTGACTCACAATTTGAAAACCCAGGGCTCTGTTTCTAATGGCAGGTCCTCTTCATGTTTAACCATGTGGGAATCGTCCAGCAGGACCCCAGAGGAAGTTCAGGAGTTTCTCTTGAAAGGTGTGGGACGTTGCTTAAGGCAGATCTCAAGTGACTGCTGCCAACACCTTACTAGCATTGCATCAGGACTCCTGAATTCAGAAGAGCACACCATGCTCCAAAACACTCCATGCTGGCTCCCACCACAGCCACCACGTACTGAGGCTGTTTTGGAGATGCCCTACTGAGCTGTCACTTCAGGAGACAAAGAGCAGCAGCAGCCCTGACAGCAAGGGCTGTTGCCATGCAGAATGGATACCTACACCGAGCTAAGCTTTGAGTCAGCTTAAAACTAATCCTCTTCACTTCTTGCCTCAACTAAGAGTCTTAATTTTCACAGTGAAGCATTTTTCCTGCACTCCCTGTCCTCTTTCTGGTGGCTATAATACCACAGGTCATGGGCTGGGGGAGAAGGGCAGACAATGGAGAAGAGGATTCTTATAGTTCCCAGAAGAGCACTTGGGTTGGCTTTATAAATTCTTAGCCGGTGGAGAAGGCCTGGTATGAAAGCAGTTCAGCTGTTGGAGACCACAGATCACCAGGAAGAGAGCAGCAAGGAAGGACCAATAGGCTTCACCAATTTGAACAGTTCTGATCAGTTTTTTCATTAGCTGCAGTATTTCAGTCTCCAAAACAGGCAGCTACAAGATAATTTGCTCACTTGTCCAGCCACCTTTTGTTGTTTCTAGACAACAAAAGAGGAGGACAGCAAGGAAGTGCTCATGTCTAGGTGGTTAACAGCTTCAGAAGCAGAAACACTTGAGGCTCACTCTCTGGACTTCCTCCTGGTGCCTGGGAAACCCCTGAGTTACAGGACCAAACTTTTGTTATCCCAGCCATTAGTCACTCAGAATACTCACTTGTCATGGGTGTCACTGGTGGTGTTCTCATTCAGCGTGAAGAGCTCCTTCAGCTCCCCAAGTGAGAAATGCCTTTCTACATCCTGCTCTTCATCCACCACGCAGCTGCTCAAGGCCTTCTTGTGTGTCTGGCGCTGGAATATCTTCTCCTCTATGGTCCCTGTCTGCAGGCAAGTCAGAGATGAAGCACAGTTGGAACACCGGTGTTAAAGGAGCACTGGGAAAGTGACACAGATCAAAGGGCACTAAGATGTCAGGACCACTCAGTGCCTCACCAGTACAGGTGACAGGCAAGTTTTAGTAGCTGCACTCCAACCACGTCTGTTTTGTTGCAGATCTAACCCAACTCTGCTTGTCTTTCTCTGTGGCTACAGAAGTGGATGTGGTGGAGATAGGGATGAGGTGGAACTGTCACTCATGGCCAAAGCTCACACACTGCACCAGGCTGTGCTGACAAGAAGGAAGGGAGAGGAGCTGAGCAGCTACAGCTGCTCCCTGACAAAAAATCCCAACCACAACCTCCCCAAGAAGCAGCAACAAGGTCTAGCCCTGGGTGACACCCTCAGCACTATTTGCTGGTTCACCCACACACAGATCAATCACATCCTGTCTGGAGTGAGATGTCTGCTTCCAGAGCAGATGTGCAGAAAGCTCAGCATGCTACATTTCTAAGGCAAAAATCTAAGAGCAAAATGTCTGTTTTGCAAACGAATGTGGACCAAGGAGGGGGGTGATTAGTCATTATTTGCAGACTGATTTCCTGTTTCTAAAAGCAAAGGAGCTCCCTGCTTCCAAGTGCAGCCAGGTCCAAGAAGAACTCCATTAAGAAAAGATGGGCAAAGAATGTCTGTTTTCTCATAGTAAAAATAATAATTGACCAAGGAACCCAAGCTTACACAAAAAAACCACCAAAACCAAAAACCACATACAAAAAAACCCCACCCAACAACTTCCCCCTGCCAAACAAAACAAAACAATCCCACAGTCTGAACTAAAGAGAAAGAGGTGAACAAGGGCAGAGAGGGGACACTTCTAAGCAGTAATCACTACTGGCACTGCTGGACAAGGTGTTCAAGTAGCCTGAAAAGATTAGTATCCTTCATGGTTTTCCTCTACAGAGCAGCTACCCCACCTGCTCACTGGCAGCTCCATCCCAAATGCTGCTGGTAATTCCAGGAACGTACTTGCTGTTTCTTAAGTACACATACACTCAACTGAAACAGACTGCAGCCTGACTGAAAAACAGCAACTTCTGCATCAGCCACCCCATGAAATTAAAGAAGTCAGATGCCTAAATGACTTCAAAGGAACATCTTATCTGCAAAGCCACAGTTGTTTCTATTTCTCAGAAGCCAGCCACTGCTAGAAACCAAGGGCTGCAGTAATGACCCTCCAGCTAGAACCTTCATGGTTTTCCATGGCAACACATCTAAGGGTAGGAAGCAATTAAGTTCCAATCAATTCTGGTCACCAACACAAAAGAGTTCTTTCCCTTCTGGCCCCCGTGAGAGCAGCTGCAGTCTGGGCTGGCACCCAGAGCTCCGTGCTGAGGAGGGGACAGGAGTTTGCCTCACCGAGAGCAGGCGGTAGATGTAGCACATCTTCTTCTGCCCGTCCCGCCACACGCGAGCCATGGCCTGCTCGTCGTTGGCTGGGTTCCAGTCGGGGTCAAACATCACCAGTCTGTTGGCCCCGATCAGGTTCAAACCACAGCCACCTGCTTTGCTGCTCAACATGAAGATGAACTCAGGGCTCTGCAAAAAGGCAGGCTTGGATTAGAGCCCGAAGGCAGCCGTGCTTTTGCTCACAGCACTCAGAAGTGGCAGGAGAGCTGCTCACATCTGGCAGGTTCTGCTCACCGAGGGGCTGTTGAATCGCTCCACGATCTTTGCTCTCTTTTTAATGGACATGGTGCCGTCCAGCCGGACATACAAATACCTGGAACAGAGCATTTACTACAATCAGACTGCTGCCATCTTTAGAGCATCCCACTTAAAACAGAAAAATCTGTCACCATCGGCCTTACAACAACAGAATGGGCTCTAGAAACGTCAGCAAAGGGCCAGAGATTTTCTGCTGAGCGACCCCAGGAGACAAAGCACAAGCCACATTAGTTCCAATTCAGGAACAGCTGAGCTAAAAGACAGATCACAAGTTCCTGCTGATAGAAAGTGTAGAAATAGCCAGCTCTTTTACAGCATAGACTACAAGTAAAGTCTAGCAGGATTAAACCAGCAAAACCCAAAGACAAACCTTCTGCTCCTGCAGAGCTTTTCAAATAGATCCAGTGTCTGAGTGTAGTTAGACACTAAAACCACCTTGTCATTACTGGTGCTTTTGGTAACAGCAAGGATGTAATCCAAAACCAGCATCTTGCCTGGATAAAAAGGAAAGAAAGAAAAAGCTAGAGCAGAATTCCCAAATTCCAGACCTTGGAGGGGCACTTGGTAGGATGCTAAATACAGTCCCATCGTTGCCTGTGTTCGGCAGCACATCTGTACTGCTGAGCTCCACAGTACCTGAAAGCTGGGGCTCCACAGATTTGGTGCTGTAGCCAGCAGGGAACAAGTCCAGGGCTCCCATAAATCCTTCTTCCTCTTCCACACACTTATCATAGATAAGAGCAGGATCTGGAGAATAAACAGAGCTCAGAGACTGTGGCATGCACAAGGAGACCCAAAACAATTCCACCAACAGTGCAAAACCCAAACCCAAGTGAACAACTCACGATTACAGAGCTTCTTCAAGGAAGTGATGGAAGAGAGAGATGAAACACTGATTTTGCCCTCCTTGAGCTCCTCCACTGGCTTGGCTTGCTTCAGGAAGTTCTTGTACAGCTCAGTCTGCAAAGGCGTCAGTCTGAAACACAACAAGAGCTCTGTGGTCCCAGCCTGCAGCCAAACAAAAACCCATCCTGCTCAATCCACACAGAGTGTTCCTTTCAGCTCAGTTTTTTTAGCTGCAGCACAGACAGCCTAGAACTGCCCCCAAGGCTGCTGGTAGAGCACTGTTCTTTGCCAGAGCTGGAAGAGAAGCTTGCAGAGACTGCACAGCCCAGGGCTCTGCTCTACACGGCCACCCAGAGCTCACGAGCTGGCTGGCAGAACCACCAGTTGTGGGCTGTGGCTTCAGGAGGAAAAGCAACATTGCCAATGGCTACAACATCATTCCTAGAGGGAAGCAGTCACCACAAGAACGAAAGAGCTTTTTGCAATTTTTCAGTGCTTCCTATTGCTTCCACTATTTCCCAGACACAGCAGATGCTTTTTGGTACCTGCAGCAGACCACCTGTTCAATCTTCACTGGCAGGTATTTGGACAGGATGTCTGAAGTTCTCCGAATTAAACACCTGCAGGGAGAGAAATTACCATCAGATGCTTGGATGACTCTGTTTTATCTATTTTATGACTTGGATGACTCTATTTTATCTATTATACTATTCCTCAAGTGGTCAACACACAGTCCCTTTGATGTCTTCTCTCCAAAGGTCTGTGACAGTCCAACACATGGCAGAGGCCAGACAGCCACCACCCACATGATGTGTATTACAGACCCCATATAACCCATTGTCTTTGCAGGGCTTCCAAATGTGGTTCATGAGATTTGGAGGGATCAGACGTGATTCCACCTACACAGAGAGAGCTCAGTCACAAGAGAATCTCTGCTCTTCCTCAGACTACCAACAGCATTTGCAATTTGAGCTACAACAGACCAGCAGCACAGACAGCAAACAAGGACAGGAATCAACCAAATCAACGCAAAGTACAGGCAGGTAAGTCCCCATTTAATAACTCAGTAGCCATTCTTGGCCAAGATGGGCTCATTGCCTGGCCCAAGATTCCAGAAAAGGACATATCCATTGGGGCTCTGCAAATGCCCCATGGAGCAGTTTTGCCACACTTTGAGAAGGTGGAATGGTCTAGAAAAAGTGCTGAGCTGAGACAGAGTGAAAGGTGCAGAAACCCAGTTCTGCCAGGAAGCATCAAAAATACGTTACAAAACCTACAGAAGAAAGACAGCAGGGATATATGACAACCCCAAAATCAGTAAAAGGCTGGTAAATAAAGGAATAATCTGGTCTCCGAACCCATAAGCAGCAGGATGAAAAGTAATAGGCTTAAACTGCAGTAAGGAAGATTTATGTTACACATTAAGAGCATTTTCTAACTGCAAAGACAGCGATGCCCTGGAAAAGGTGTCCTAGGAAAACTGCAAGGTCTTCAGTGCTGGGTGGGGGTTAAGAGATGGTCTAGGTCTAACACCTTCTACCTTAGGACAGCAAGACTGATTAGATGCCTTCTCCAGCACCCTTCCAGCCTTACATCCATGATTCCACATGTCTTTGCATCACTGTCCCATTTGCAATTCCTACTGAATTCAACAGATGCCATCTGCTACTACTGTTGTGCCTTGTCTTCCCTATTTGTGTATCATGACTGTTGCACAGTAAAGGAAAGGACACAGACCTCAACAGAGCCAGGCACAGGTATTCCTGAACACACTTTTACACCCATTTTCCATCAACTATAAAAAGAAATAAATGCACCTCAACAAGGAATAAGCTTTTCTCCTCCCAACCTTTCATTTTTCTTAGGCTTCTGCAAGCTGATCTGAGTCAAAGTCAGGACTGTCTCTATGGAGTGACTCTACTTAGTGTGAAATTTAATTTACCTTGACTATGAACTGCAAGAGATCAGATTAAAAAAAACCAAAACCAAACCAAACAAAACTCACTGAACAAAACCCACAAACAAAAAAATCAGAAGAAGAACTGAACACACCAGCAGTGCTGAGAATTCAAGTCTTTTCTAGAAAGTTCTTAGAGAGAACCAAGCAATTGCCAGCAGACGTGGATAAATTGGTTGTATTCATGAAGAAAAAACACATTTAAACAAATACCACAAATCAACCAAAGATAAGTAAGACAGCACTTCACATCACAGAGGTGCTTCTTGGGATCAGAAGTCCCATCTCTGACACTTGTAGTCTCCTATCAGCCCTACAGAGCCAACACAACTATTTAAGTGTGAGCTGGAGTCTTTTGTGACTTGGGCAATCAACAGCAGAACTGAGTGACATTCCTTATACTCCTTGTGCTACTCAGCATCTGGGCTGGATGGATCTCAAGTCTGAGCCAGCCCAAACCTGTAGTTATCTTAGCATAAATAAAAGGATGCTGCCTGATTATTCAGATCCCAGGAGAAAACAGAAACATAGGAGTCAAATAATAATTCAGTACCTGAGAGTACTGCAGCTGACTGTGCCATGTCAGTACCATTTATCAGACTAAAGCTCCATGCTATGTGGATTTCTTAGGCAAAAATACTTGCACAATCACTTGCTGAATAGATGTAACAGGCAAGAGAATTCATTACAGCTACAACTGTAATTTGGAAAGATAGCAGGGCTTATGCAAAGGGCTTATGCAAAAGCTCTGCAAAGAGAAGAGGGATGAAGTTCACCTGTTCACAATACTGATCAGCTCTTTAAGCCTCTCTTCTCCCTTGTGTCGCTCAGCTTCACTTGCATCTGCATCTCTTCCTTTCAAGATGGGCATTTCAAAATGTCTTTTAAATTCCTGTGCAGTTCCTGTATAAAACAGAAGTGAAAAGGTGACAGCTACTACCAAAGAACCTTTGATCAGCATCCCACAGCCCCAGTTATCACACCCCAAGCACAGAGTCCAGCAGATGAAACAAACCCTCATCCCATCCATAAGATTGTTTTTCTTTCTGCCAAACAAGGCAGGCAAATCAGTACAACAGAAAATCATTTTGTACTCCAACAACAGTGCAAAGCCAAAGGTCATACGATTTTACTTCAACAGTCAGGCACATACTGCTTTTGCTCACATTCCAGTTATACTTTTATTCCCAGATTTTGTCCTTGCAAACAACAGCACGGGCATTATCTGTGCCTACTCCAAAATTATCTGTAATCAGTTGCTTATTACTGGCCACAGGCTGAAAGTGGGAAAAACACCTACTGAGTGCATGCAGCTTTGCTGCAGTAGTTACACCATTAACCTCATCTCAGAAAGAACGAACTGCAAGCACAGGGAGAGTCATCTTGCCCAAAGTACAGCTCAAGGGGGGCAGGTGAAATCCCATCAGCTCCCTGTAATAACTACCCAAAATTGAAGCACATGGGAAAAGCAGATTTAGAACATCCACCATCCCATTTCATCCTTTCCTTGAGAACTCCGGGGGACAGAACAGCTGAATGGAAAAAGATTAAGCCCAAATTCTGCTTGCAAGACTAAGAATTTGATGAATTGTGTTTAACTAGAGTTGTGCATGCACTAGAATTAATGAGGAGCCTCTTGGACTGGATGCCCAACAACCTGAGACAATCATGGGTGACTAGTTACAGCAACAAAGAAATCATTTACAGCAGTACTCAGTTTCACATATTTATTTTACCCTAACTGATTCCCCTTCCAAAATACCTGGTGTACTTTGCTTTACAATCTTGTTGAAACAGCTCAGATGATACCCAGACTCTAGAACAGGGGACCCTGACCTAGGCTTTCCAGATACAAAGAGGAAGAGACTAAGTCTCATAGAATCACAGAATGGTTTGAGGTGGAAAAGACCTTGGAGATCATCTAGCTCCAAGCCCCTGACATGACTTTTCACCAATGTCTCAGTTGTTGGTTTTGCTGGCATTCAGAGAAGCCTGGCCAGCACCTTCCCCTCCCTCACACCTCCCACACACTGATCTCTTACCCAGGATGCCCGAATTGACAAAGTGCACCAGGCTGAAATACTCCAGCAGGTCGTTCTGAATGGGGGTGCCCGAGATAAGGACTCGTCGAGGTGTGTTTAAGCTGTTGAGAGCCTGGTAAGTTTGGTTTTCAGAGTTCTTCAGTCTATGGCCCTTTAAAAAACAGAGAAAAGGAGTGAGGCTGATAAATCCAGTGGCCCTGTTAGGAAGCAGCTTGGAGAGCCTTATCAGCACCAATAAAAAACATCTCACCACTTTTCCCATTCCTGGTAGTGGATTAAGTCTTGCAACAGACTTGTTTCAAAGACAAGGATCTAGTGAAAAGCCTGAAGCCATTATGTGAGGAAACAAGACATTACAAGCTTTCAAGACCAGGAATATCTGAGCTCCACCCAGGCAAGAAAGTCTACCATGAAAATAACAACTATCATGCAGTAAAACTCTAAAAACTGTTTCCTGTTCAAAGATGGGAATGTTTTCAGCTATCAACACAAACACTGAACTCTGGACCAGTAAAACTGCTTCAGTCAAGGTCAAGATCACAAGCTTCTCAGACCACCTATGTAGAGGATTGCCAGACCTTTGCACACTAATAAAGAGAGGTTCTTCACCTCTTACAGGGGTAATCTGAATACAGGACCATTTCTCATGCCTGGGAAAAGCAACTTTATTATTATCTGAGTGCTGTGTGGGACAAAGCACAAGTGATAAGATGCTTTTTACAAGTGCCAGACCACAGCAGAGGGGAGTATTTATTGGAAATGTACAGAAGCCACAAGGCCAAGGACGGGGGTTCCCAGACTCCCTAGGTGCTGGCCCCATCCCAGGGGCACTGAGAGGTGCGGGCAGTCATGGACTGGCAGATAAAAGGTTTATGGGAGCTACATTTCTGAGGACACTCACTCCTTTTAAGCCTCTCTCGGCACTGCTCTGGCAATTACAAAGCCACACCACTGGGTGGCACCGCTATTTAATTAATCCCCTCTACTCAGCAGCTGAGGACACCTCAACCCCTGCCAGGCCCCAGCCTGATGGTTTCAAGAAGGCAGAGGACACTTGTTTTATTTTGTCCTTCCAAAGCATCTCTGGCTCTCACTACCTATAACCGCAAATAGAGAATGACAAATGAAAAAACAACTCAATTTCAGCCACGTGAAAGCAGAGCTTCACAACAAAACCTTGGCAAAACTTGATCAGTGTGCAGGGAGTCAAGCCAGCTCTGCCTCCTCTTGAACAAGCAGTATGAGGTAACTCCTCACCCAGCTCTCCCACCTCTGCTCCAGGCATGAGACTACAGAGAGAGTAAGAAGGTCCTGCCATGGGAGCATCCTTCAAACTCACCCACAAGCAGAGAATGCCAGATATAATGGCTGACAGCAGCCAACATTACTCACAAGAGCATGCTGAATCACAGAATTCAGCAGGTTGGGAGAGACCTTAGAAGCCTCCATCCAGTCCAACCTCTTGCTCCAAAAAGTCAAGTTAAAAATTACTATGCAGAACATGACGCCAGGCCAAACAGAAAGTAATTCTCACTTTAACAAAGACACACACCAATGAATGAAAACCAGTAAGCCAGGGCACTACCCAACAGAGTCAGAGGCAGGCATGGACCTCATTTCTAGTACATATTTCACATGGAGAGGGCCCTAGTAGGACCCATCAGGGACCTACAAGTGGACACAGTTACCACCAGCTGGATTTTCTTCATATCTGGGCTCATAAAGACGTATCTCCTGTTCAGGCTCACACAGTATGGTTGATCTTATTACTTCAAGCCTCTGAAACAGCAGAATGGGTGCTGTCCACAACCAGAGTTTCCCACTGTCCACTTCATGCCTTACGTTTTAACTTTTATATTTTTCAAATTCTGTACTGCTTACAGTGTAACTCTGAAGTTCCTTGTAGCCTGTAATTTCTGCTCTCTTGTGCTAGGTAGACATAACAAAGCCTCTCCAGGCTTTGCCTTCAAGGACACCAAGGTTGTTCTAGGCCCAAAATGTGTAAACCAAAGACTCTAAAGGGGGGGTAAGCTGAGAGGAATTACATCATTAAACTGAAGCTTTAATTGGAGAATTAACCCTGATATGCAAATGAACCAAACTTATAAAAGTGTGAAGAACTCGTGACCTGTCATCCATCTTGGGGTCCATCTTGGCAATAGCCTCTGGCTCCCCAGGGGGTACCTCTGAAGGCCCTTCAAATAAATACCTACATTATTCCCTTACTCCTGTCTAGTCTCTGTTTCTAGGAGGCCTCTTAAGGCATCACACTCTCCTTTTAAGAAAGCAAATTCAGTTTCACCTTGATGTTGAGAAAATACCAGGAACGGATTCTCCTTAGAGGTGCCCCCATACCTCATCACATATGACCAGCCCAACACTGCCCTTCTGCAGCACCTCGGCGTGGAGTCGGAAGGTTTCATAGGAGATAATCAGGATGGGTGAAGGCACTCGCAGGCCACGCTGGCTCATAAAGCCAACTGCAGATGGAATGGGAAAAGGAAAAAAAAAAAAAGGATGAGGAAAACTAACAGAAAACAGGTCAAATAGTCAAATTTTTTGCCTTAAAAATCTAGGAAAACCCTTCCACCCACATATATCCATTCTCCTTTCCTCACAACTGTTCCCATTTCCACGGCCCTTCTGCCTCCTTTCCTGCCTTCTGGATGGAGCAAAATAAGAGCACCAGGACTACTGTAATACCTGACTGATTTGGATCATGCCAAAAGAACCAACTATTACCAAACATGCAACTGTCTGATCTAAACATGTAAGTGGAGAGACAGCCATCAGTGTGCAGAGATCCAGTGACTGCACAGAGATGTTCACATGAGCTGCTGCAGGCTTCTTCCAATGCAAGATTTTGACCTCAACCAGCTGAACGCACAGATTGCAAACATTTCTGTACCTAGTTTACGGTCAATCTCTTCTTTGGAGCCTCCATCAATGGCCAGCGGCTGGATCCTTCCCCCCAGCCATTTCTCTACTTCATTGTACCAGTTTCTCACCAGGCTGGAGGGAGACACCACCAGAGCTTTCTCGATTTCGGGCTTGCAGTCCGGGCTTTGCCGGAGAAGAGTCCACATGAGTGTGATGCACTGGAGAGTTTTGCCCAGCCCCATTTCGTCTGCCATGATACAGCCATGGCTCCCAGGGATCCGCCGGCTCGTCACACAGTCCCAGAGGAATTTCACCCCCTGCCAAAAAATTGTTCTCTCAGAGCAGGATGGGGACATCAGCAGAGTGACAATTTCATTACCACAAGGCACAGGACTGATTGCACAACAAACAGCAGATCTGTGTAGCACACACATCCCTGGGGACATGCAGTGTTCTAATGAGACAGAGGGAAATCACCCGAGGCACAGCTAAAATGCTGCCACATCTGGAGTGGAACAGCATCACTGGTGCCAACATGTACCTCATAACATGCACAAAATCTCAGTACATTTTACTTGTACAATCATAACAAGCTTCCTAACATGAATTCCCAGAAATTTCTACCCTTGGCTGCATTAGACAGGACCTGGCCATGAACTAACACGCATCAATCATTTCAAAGAGGTTTATCATCTTAACAACACCCAATCAGGTAATTTTAAAGAATCAGAGTGAGTAGAGTTGTTTCTGCTGCCCGATTAATTCCCAGAATACCATCATCAGCCTTCATCACTTCTGCTTAGAAGCAGTGACTCACCTGGGGGCTCAAGGTCCAAAGCAGATTTAGCTTTAGAGAAGACACAGGGCTGAGGTTATAACCCACGTCACATGGTGGGAGAAGAGCTCAGCCCTGCATTAGGCTCTGACACATCACTGAGACAGATAAAGGGAGGGGGGAAGGAAAAAAAAAAAAAGGAGAGAGACAAACTGCAAAATGTTCCTCTAGCATGTGATGACAAGAGAGTCAAAGAAAACCAGGGCATTGTGCTGGGAAGGTACAAGCTACCGGTGTTGTGCCAACAGAGCAGAGAGTGAGGGACACAAGCTAAACACACCTGCAAGGATTCACTCCTCTCTACTCCACTGCTCAGCACTTGAAGATGGAGCACCTTGACTCGCACTTTCAAGTTCTTTTCTTTCTCTCTTTCTTAGGCCTTTAGTTACAGGTTAATGGAATTTATTTGAAACATATATGAAGTTCATTACGGACTACATGACTGCATTTGGCTGCAGAACCAGCACCTGGGCAAAAGTCACAATAAAGCTGGAGCAGAGCTGTACTACCACTTAGGAGCATCGGCTGAATAAAGCAGCATAGGAATCTTAACAGGCAGAGACTTATTAATCAGACTACAGTAGAAACTGCTTTATCATTGATATTTACCTGCCAAAAAAAAGCGTGCCTAGGAAACCAACATAACTTTGATTACTTGACAGAAGCACCAGCAGGAAGTAGCTTACCCAAAACCAGAGTGCCTCCAGCTATGTAGCCAGACATGAGCATTACACTGGGACACAGGTTCAGTAGCAGATCCAAGATAAAACTACAAGCCATGAGCAGCCTGCAATGCTATCAGAGCCATCTGAAGATCTCCCGTGCAGGGAGACATCCAGCTTGACCTGCTTAGCCTGCAAGATCAGCAATCACAGCTTCCATCTGTGCTGCCTCCAGGCTTAAATGATAATATACTGCATCTGGGATGAACTTCGAGCTGCCCAGAAGCCTGTATCAGATATTTGGAGAGTTGTACCCACTGCTGCCATACTATGATATTGCACACATTTACAACATCAAATGCTTTTTGGCAGTCTCCACTGTCAAATTTCAAGGCTGCAGAGGTCAGGGACAGCTCACACCTACCAAGAGCAGCCTCCAAGTAAAGCACACTGAAGTAGGAACCTACTCTACACTTCGTTGGGAACCATGGTACCAGAAATTGGAGCCTCAGTGTTTCCTGGCTCAGGGACTGCAGATCCAATTCTGCTGAGCAGTAAAACAGTGGTGGGACAGTCTGCTCTGCCTGACTCAAGACTGGGCTGCAAAATAGTTTATTGCAACTATGTCCCATCACCTTCCACACCGAATTCCACCCAGCAGAGCTACATCTCCAGACTTCAAGGTAAGTAAAGGCAGCACTTTCAGCCCTTCCTTGAAAAGGGACAGGGAGTATCAGCACCATTGAGGCCTCTCAGAGGATGCTTAAAACAAATGTTTCACTTTGTATTTGCAACAGACTGGAGTCTGTTACTGTAAGTCTGTGAGGTCTGTGCAGACCTGTAACAACTCCAGCAGAAGAACTGAGGCTTTTTGAAATGGACCAAATCCTCCAGCCACCCTCAGGTCCCAATGGAAAACTTACTTCTCTCTGATGGGGTCGTAAAACACGGCTGAGGACAGGGTCCACCACAACATGGACAGGTGCCTTGTCCCTGCAGGAGGCAGTCAAGAAAGAAGAAAGTGTGATTAAGGAATTCAGCACATGTTTAGGTTTTGTTAAATCTCACTGTTATACTGAGGACTCCCCTATGGCACAAGGGAAGCAACTTCAAACAAGAAAGTGAAAAATGGACTAATTCAGCTTTGAGAATCAAGTTAGAGACCTACCCAAAGGCTAAGACATCAGTGAAACCATGTATGTGGGCTATGGTTAAAACAAGGGCAGAATGTGGTTCAGAAACACGGTTAAAAAGCCAGTATTATTTTTCTTGTTTCTGTAACAATATCGTAACTGCATTTCCGAAGAGAGAAACCCCCCTCTCTGTCCATGAAGATCCCACTGACAGCCTTTTTAAGTTATAACAATAGCACAGAAGAAACTACCTCAGAATGAAAACCAGTAGGCAGCCTAACATTTGTCAGTCATCTCCCTTTTGCTTCTCCTTAGATGCTGATGTTTCCTGACAAATGACTAAGCCGTAAGATTTTCTAAGTAACTTCTCCATGTGTGTATGCTCATTCCCTGCAATAGGTTTAAATTTTCGATGCATGAGCGATGGAACAGTCAGTGAAAGAACACAAACAATCCAGCATGGGTACATTCCTTCTTTGATTGTAACCACACCTGAATCAATCCAGGCAGAATACTTGGAATTGAACTCCCCCTGATGTTCAGACCCCAGCTCAAACACATTTGGGAGAAAAGCACATAAACCTACACCCAGAAAGAAGTCAGAGCTGCAGCATTCATGCCAGGGGATGACTCACTTGTCTATTTTCAGCTGGTCATGGGCACTCAGCACCGGGGGCTCGTACAGAACCAGAGCTCCTTCCTCAAATGGGTCATGGAGAGGACTCCTCACTCCTGCCCGTTTGACACCCAGGGAGCGCAAGCCCAGGGGCCCTGAAAGCAAACAAAGGCACAACTCAAACAACAACATCTTCCTGGAAGCAAGCAGAGCTTTGCAGCAGAGTCTGATTACACTTAGGAACAGTGAATTAATTGGGTGCTGGAGTGGAGGTGCACGCACAGCTGCTGCAGACAGCAAACCTAAGCAGGGCCATTGTTTGGCAGCACTCTGGCAGCACACAGTGGGAAGCTCAGCAGCAGGAGAAAACAGAACGAAGGAACAGAGGCAAAGATGGAGCAATGGCACTGGTTGTTCTAGATTTTTGAAAGCCAAGGAGGATTCCAGAATGTACATCTCAGCAGCTCAACAAATACACTCCTACATATAGAACATGCTGGGTGAAAGCCTCTTTTGGGGTCACCTAACCCAGACTTAGCCAGAGTTGTATCTTTGATGCAAGGTCAGGAATTGATCTTTAACAGTGGCAAAGTTCTACAGTATCACAGTCAGCATCATATTGTCACTACCTGCTCTGGGGTATTATTTTCTCTCTGCTGAGCAATAGTAGATGTTTGGCCTTGGAGCCAATTTCTGTGAAAAGCAGAAACCAAGCATGAGTCCCTTTCCCTTGTACTGTATTTTGATGTCACAGTTTTGAAATGGAGATGAATACAAGAACCTACATAGAAATCCCTTTTCCCATCAAAACTCAGGCAACTGTGCTCCCAGAATTGATTTTACTTGAAAAAGATTTCAGTCTGTTTGTCCACTGTTTCCTAAAGCTCCTTGCAAAACAGAAGTGTATCACAAGCTGAGGCAGCAGTGCACACACAAGAAAGAAAGCACAAGAAACAGCCACTTTTCCCAAATAAGAGAGAGAGGTAACAGCCACAGAAAGCAGCTTTGCCAGTTACAGTTCTGTTTGAGCCTCCTGACAAATCTGCTTCTCCAGAAGCAAGCTTTGCCAAACTCTTCTGGGGTTTGTCATTCCATATTCAGTGGCTGCTTACAGACATTTTTATAACTAAAGTTTGAGTGAAACTGGTTGATCTGCATTCGGGTTTTTCAGCTGGAGGGTGAAGGGGAAGCAGGGGACATGAACAGGCCCATTTGTTTCCGAGATCTTATGTTTCACTGATTCAAACCAGCTGAGGCTTTGAACTTCAAAACGATCTTGTTTTGAAGATCACCTTGAGGCTCCACACACCAGGCCAAGCAGAAATAAAACTGGCACATACAAATCTTTTTCACCTCAGCCTTCTGTCTGTTAGCATCATTATTTAAATGATAAACCTTCGTGGCTTGGAATTCATTCTGCTTTTGTATTTGTGATACGGTGTAAAATCTCCTGGCAGTACATCAAATACATAGCAGTAAGACTACAAAATCCAATTCTGAAATGTAGGATTATCCAAACTAAACACTAGTAAGAAATATGAAGACTTTGCTAATATGCCAGTATTTTTCTTTCAAAATTAAGTCAGGATTTCTGGAACATACGCATCAGTGCAAAAAAATAACAATAATCCCCACAGATACATTTGACAGGCCTAAGCATCATCTGTTTTACCCAAGTTAGCCAACATAGACAATCCCTAAACCTCATCTTACCTTTATAATTTGGAATGGGGACTTTGAAGGGTTTGGACAAAATGCTGCGGATAAAAGCCTCCTAGGAATTCAGAAAGAAAACACATTTCAGAAGTCTGAAATCAGCGATTGCTCAAGAAAGCAAGTCCAGGACATTTTTTGAGAACTCAGTTTTGCCAAGTACTTGGAGTCCCTCTAATCTACTCAAGCTCCAACTACTTTCAAGACTATCCAAAAGGAAGAAAGTAACAATTCAGCACAATTTCCTCCACCAGTTCTGCTTTTCAAAACTGTTTTCCTTTGGGTTTTCTAATACATGAAATTGATTTTTCATAGCTCCCATCTTCCTAAATCCACTGGTTTTATTCACTTCTTTAAAAGCTATTGCTTTCCCCTGCCTTGGTAATTCAGTCAGGCAACTCATTTCCTGTAAAGGAGCTGGGTTACCACTGCAGGAACATCCATGCTGGATCAGCAAGCACCCAGCCAGTCCAGCATCTGGTCTCCAGTAGTGGAAGCCCAGAGAGAACCAGGCAGGCACACAGCATTTGACCCACCTGGATAGAAAGCAACTCACATCTCTGGGCACTGTCCTTCACCAGGGCCCCATGGAACAACCTCAATGAGGATTTCCACTATAGGAAGTTCTCCCCCCACACCTCCTTCAACATTAAAGGGTTGGAGCAGGCAAAAAGCCTCTCCAAAAGACTTTGGGCGTGCGTGGCACTTCCATAACACCTCTGATTAAACAGGGCCGTGGAGGCACTTGGACTTGGTTGCTGAGTGAGCTCTGTGTGTGCCAGCAGCAACCCCCACTCACGTGCTGACTGCTGTCCAGGCAGTGGGGTCTGTTGGTCAGCTGAGCCAAGGGTTTGCGGAAGGGTGACCTGTAGCATTCTCCACTCTCTGTCTCACCAGCTGCCTTCTGCCTCTTCCGGCTCTGGAAAACAGAAGCACACCTGAACAACTCCGGGGCAGCTGGGGAGAGCAGAAGTGTGCTCTGCTGTCACACTCAGTAAGCACCAAAGCACACAGCCCATGGCCCAGGCAGCAGAGCAGCTCTGAGCCCACACAGCCATCCCTCACCCCCCCTGCCAAAGGGGGTCACACAGCAGCACCGCCAAGGTCACTGTGCCCCAAAGTTTAATTTACGTGAAGCTTGAAATATTCTCCTAGTTAAGAAAATTACTACCACTTTCTAACCTGTAAAAGGTTGTCCACGCTAAGATTTGTCCTTTCACCCCAAAAAAGCAGAATTAAGAAAAGGAAAGGTCAGTAGCATGGAACAATCTACATCAAAGTCCCCAGAGGCTCCATGGCACCTGGTGTTATGCGGGTGAAAGGCCTCACACTGAACCCTACATTTCAAACACTTAGAAAAGCATGAAAATAAATAAGTCATTCATCTGTCTCCTGATTTAACACAGTCCTCTTCAGCATGAAGCATGGTTCCAACCACCTGCTAGCACAGAAAAATGGATTTGACACAGAAAACATTAGGTGAGACTCTTTGACCTGAGTGACATAGGACATAACTGTAAATTAGGATTAGGGCTGGGACTAGTGTCATTATGAATGGCTAAACGAGGTGTTTATTGTCTCTTACAGATAATCGGTGAAATTGATCCTCCCGTGCCCTGTTACAAAAAGATGCAACAGTCTGCCTTAAACATTGACCCATTCCTAGTTACCCAGGTACCCTTCCTTTCACACAGCACTCGGAAGCTATCACAGGGATCAGCTTTTCCCTAACCACGACGCACCAGCTGTACACGATGAAGTTCTTCCACCACCCACCCACCCCCCCACCGAGACACGAAGTTTTACGGCAGCACAAACCGGGGCCTGATGCCCAGAGGATGGGGGAGGCACCAGGGAGCGGCTTGGATGCAGCGCCCAGGGCTGCGGGGCCACACGGGGCCGGGAACACGCACACACCGAGCCACGTCCCGGGGCCCCTCGCTCACCGTCGGGGGGTGCCAGTCCTCCTCCTCCTCCTCCTCATCTTCATCGCCCGCCTTCCTCTTGGCCAGCTGGCTGGGGGCCAGGCTCCTCCTCTGCAACAGAGGCACAGCACACACACAGAGTGAGGGGCCGGGATGTTCCCGGCACAGACCCCCGGCACAGACCCCCATCCCGGTCCGGTGCCCCGCACCCACCATCGCCTCACGGGAGCGCGCGCCCGCGCTAACGGCCCGCGGGAACGGCCCGCGCGCGCCGCTGGCGGGAAAAGCGCCGCGCCCGCCCCGCCCCGCCCCGCCGCCACAGGCGTGGCCAAGCGAGCGCCGAGCCGCACCGAGCCCCATCGACCCGCTCGGGGCTCCGCGGAGGGAGGGGAGGGAGAGAGGGAAGGAAAGGAGGGGAGAGAGGGAGGGAAAGGAGGGGAGAGAGGGAAGGAAAGGAGGGGAGAGGGAAGGAAAGGAGGGGAGAGAGGGAAGGAAAGGAGGGGAGAGGGGGAAGGAAAGGAGGGGAGAGGGAAGGAAAGGAGGGAGAGAGGGAAGGAAAGGAGGGGAGAGAGGGAAGGAAAGGAAAGGAAGGGTGAGAGGGAAGGAAAGGAGGGGGAGAGGGAAGGAAGGGAGGAGAGGAGAGGAGAGGAGAGGAGAGGAGAGGAGAGGAGAGGAGAGGAGAGGAGAGGAGAGGAGAGGAGAAAGGGACGGGGAGAAGGAAGGAAGATGGGATAGAGGGAAGGAAGGAGGAAGGGGAAAAAAAGGGAGGAAAGGGGTCACGGCAAAGAAATGCAATCCACTGCTTTAGATATATATATAGACATAGATATGAATACAGATATAGATATGGATATTGATATAGTGGTAAGAGGACTTGAGATTTATCATGAATTTCTGTGTCAAGTCTCTACTTGTTCTCTCCCCTGTTCAAAGGGGGACTGGGAGAGAAAAAGGGGGGGAAAAAAAAAAGAGAAAAAGTGGATTTTTTTTTTTTTTTTAATTTCCAAAGAAAGATCCTGCCAGGTCTGGTCTCTTCAAGCAAGGGTAGTGCTGGCCTACAGAAGTTGTGCCACAAAAGAGTCAGGGTGGAAGACTGTAGGAGGGAAATCAGCCCAAAGGAATATGCAATTAAGGCGTTTCTGTCGGCTCTTCAGCAGCTCGGGTGCTGGCAGGGAGATGAAGGGAGCCATCTCCATGCAAAGGTGTGAAGATGGGAGTGTGGGCAGGGCTGCAGAGGATCCTGGCAGCAGAAATTACAGCCCTGGGCGCTGTGATGAGCAGGCAGGTGACCCTTGGCACCTGGGAAAGAGCAGTGCAGAGGGAGAAGCTGTCCCTTTACAATTTTGTCTCAATTTGGCACAGTCTTAGGATATTTTGTGAGCTTACCTGTTCTGACAGGTTTGGCTTTACCTATATTTTATAAGACATTATGGCTGAGCCAAAATCTCTGGATATGAGCCAGCATTGTTTTTTGCACTCATGGAACAAAGAGAAAAGCCCTCTGGAGCACCTTAAAGGGTATTTGTGAGGCTTCAGGGCAAAAAAGCAAACTCAGGGCAGCAGCAATTTCAGCGAGGATTTGTTTTCCTTCAAAGAGAAGGGCGAGCCAGTCCCCAGGAAAGAGCGAGGCTGCTGCTGTTCCATGGATCACAGCTGACATGATAAATGAGGGCTGGTGCTCACCAAGCAATTTAAAGGACAGGCGTTTTACAGGGTGCAAAACCGCAGCATTTTGAAGACACACAGCTAAATTATCCTTCTGGCTACACAGGGAAAACCCCAAACAAGTCGGTGAAACGAGCCAAGTCCTCTGACACGTGCAGTTAACCCTTCCATTGTCGGGAAGGAAAGGCCTCCTCATCAGGATGAGATTCCCACACAGCTTGTGGGGAAGAGGTGCTGCTCACGGGCCTCAGAGCACATCCCCCAGAGCCTGGGGGTCCCTGGAGGCCTCAGCAGCTGACAGCATTAATAAATCTTGAGAAACCTGACAAATCTCTAGACGCTGTCCACAGAGCACCTGGGGACAGGCAGGGAGTGAAATGAGGCCTTCAGTCCATCAGAGCAAACGTATTCAACGCCCTGCAGCTCTTGAAAGGACTTTGTCTTCTCTTCCTCCTCCAAGGAGGAAAAGGATAAAGGGGAGGATGGGTTTCCCCTTTGTTGGTTGTTTCCCTGGTAAACTTGGGAAATAAATGCAAGAAGTTGCACAGCTGACCACCTTAAACATCAAGAAAGCCCCTTTGGCAGTATCCCCACCTCAGTTACATCCTATTTTACTATGCCATTCATTAAACATCTACATTAATACAGTTATGGACCTTTAAAACATAAAATAGAGTGGGTATAAGGCAAAGCCAAATCCCTGCCCCTGCAGGACTTGAGGTGTAAGTGGGCATGGATTCCCTGCAGCCATTTTACACCCCCTGAATATCCTGTGCCTTAACTTCACTTTTTCCCCCCCGTCTTTTCCAAGTCCATCCATTTGCCAGTATTTTATTCCCGAAGCGCTTTCAGAGCTCCGTGATGGATGTTAGATGTTGCAATTACTGGCTCACTGGGCAGAGAGTGGCTCTATAGGAAGGTAATTGGCTATTTTTCCTGGCATGAATAATATTCACATTAATAGCCTCCCTCTCCATGGCTCTGAGAGCAGTTCTGCTCTGTGCTTGTTTTCCCTGTAAGGGGAACAGACACACTTTATGGCCCAGGCCAGGCTGGGTCAATAATAAAGGGAAGGGGAGGCAAAATTCCTGCTCCACATAGAGCAGCAGGAAAGATCTTAGTCATCATGCACCCAACACAGAACTGCTGTGGGTTCCATCCTGCAACGGCTCTTCTCTTCTAACCATTCATGGCAAGTCCTAGAGGGAAATTTGGGGTGATGGCCAATGCCTGAGTACAGCCAGTCCACTCGTAAGGCAACCACACTGCAGGCCTGGGGCAAGGTGGACATGCACGAGGGACTTTCTTCGCAAAGAAACTGGCCAAGAGTCCCAGCAGAAAGAAATATTTTGTTCTTTCTCCAAAAGGGAAGATCAAAGGGCTCGCCCAAAGCAACAGGAGCAGCCAGGGACCAGGTCATCTCTTTCCAGGGCTGTGGGGCCCAGCACAGACACTGCTCCAGTGTTCTCTTGTCCTCTCTTCTCTCCAAACCAGCACCTTCAGGCAGAGGTTAAGTCCTCCCCTCTTCCCCCTCTCTAATTACACAATTTACTCCTTTTCTGCTGTAATCAGCTCCCATTTATACAGCCCTGAGAGATCACAGGATAATCACCATGGGGAATAATCCTGTCATTTCCCTTGCTGTCTCTGCAGGATACTGAGTCCCTCCAGTACAAGCAAGGAGAGGGGAGGATACCAAACATCTTCCTCAGGGACTCTGGAATTAAGCAAAAAAGCAGTCCAAAAAGATTTCTCGTTTATATTATTTGTCCACATCAAACAGAGCCTGTCTTCCAGTCACCACCATGGTGTGAGCTCGTGGCACTCCCTGGGTGTTAACCACCACCACATCCCCCTGGGACCACTGCTGCACTCAGACCCTGTGGACGCTGTGGCTCTCCACTGACCTCCCTGAGCTGTGGGATCTCCCTTCTTTTACACCCTCCCCGTTTTTTTCTTTTCTTTTTGAGGGTCCTTCCTTTTCTGTGGAAATCAGGCCTTCCCCAGTTCCCCATGGAAACTTTTAAGAAATGTTTTGGAAGAACTGGGGCTTCTTATCCAGCTCTTCACAGGCAGGAATAAGGACAGGTCCTATGCAAGAGAACTTGTGACCTTTGTAGCAGGCAGAAAACAGCATGAGGGAGAGATAAAGTAAGAAAATATCTCCTAATGAAAGGACACCTCAGGCCGTGTCTAACAGCTCCAGCCAATCTGCAATGGAAAGCAGAGGCGAAAATCTGTAATTATGACCAGAAGGGCAGAGCTACAGCTTTAACAAAATTCAGCAGTGCCACCTGCATCTTCTCCAGTGAAACTCTGAAGGGACCAGGACTGCAGGATGCACCAGCATAGGTTGACCATATTCTCCTGAGAAAGTAATTAAATATCCTTCCAGTTAATTCCTTTGCAAACCACGAGAGGGAAACTGAGTATGATCATACTAAGTTACTGCCAGCTGGAGTTGTGTTCCTGTCTCATCACCACCAGAGACAGCTCATCTGCCCTTCCAACACAGCCACTTACTGAGAGGGGGGAAACATTGAGTGCTTTGAAAATATTAACTTCAGGCAGAAAAAAAGTCCTTTTCCTTTCTGGAGGCCTGGTGCCATGCTACACCCAGACAGGCCACAGGCTGGAAGGAGGCCGGAGATGGGCAGCAAGGATCCCAGCAGTGCTGCAGTTGGCACGTTTGTGTGATTACCACCCAAAGGAAGCCAGTCACGAGCCCAGAGCGATGTGAGTCAGGCGCTGATCCACATCCCACCCCCGGCCGTCTGGATGCTGAGCTGGCACAGCCTCCAGCTCTTACAGCTGTGCCTGGCAGGGAAGGGCTGAGGGGGCTCATCCCAGCCTCCATCACCCACTGCAGCCTGAGCACAGCCAGGGCACAGCTCGGTGTCCCTCGGCAGGGTGGCACAGCTGGGTGACCCTGAGTCACTCTGGGGGCCCTTCGCCTTCAAACATTACATACCAGATCTCACTGTTTCTTTTGGTTCGTTTGACTGCTGTCCCTTTGGCTCCAGTGGTATCTAATCCTTCTTACTGTTAGAAGAGAAAAAAAAATAAATCTTTGCTAATCGTGTTTATTTACAAAAAAAAAAAAAAAGAAAAGAAAGAAAAGAGACACACAAAATCCTATTTCCTTAAAGCAGCAAAGGCAAAAGGAGCAAGGGAAAATCTCCACAGCCACTGCTCCAGTGAGCTCTGAGCCCCAGAAATGCTGCAAGCTCACTTTCTTCCTCATGGATTTGCTGCATCCTTCTCCAAATACCTCCTTGCCCCTGTGCTGGAAATCAGTCTGGAGGACAGAGACCTCCACACCGTGCTGAGCTTGAGAGGCACACAGGCCATGGCTTGAGAGTCATGAGATGGAGAAGGGACCAGTGGCACAGAGACAGAGGAGGATGTGGCATCGGCAGGATAGCAGGAAGAGGGATGGCCTCCAGGTAATGCAACAACCTCCTCCAGAGACTAAACCAGGAGCTTTCTCCTTCTGTGTCGTTGCTGCATCCAGCATTAATCACAGTCTGTGGCACTAATTTCACATTAATCAGCTCTTCAGGCTCATGGCACTGGCTGAAAAGTACCTGTGAAGAGAGGCTCACCCACCAAGTGATATCCCCCCACTCTGAGAAAAGCCATCAGCAGCTCGAGTGCTTCAGGCGTTTTCCCACTTGTCAGGACTGCTTGCAGGAGGCAGCCCTTCATTCAAGAGGAAGGCAATCCCCACAGGGTGTTTTCCCCTGCACCACCTTTGCGTCTAATTTAATTTTTTTGCCAAAATGTTTTTAAACATGCATAAGTCTGACTCAGCAACGCAAAATATTTCATTTGATGCAAAGCAAAATGTTCTATTTTGTTTACAAGCTAATTAGCCAGTCTTACCTCGCTCACCTTTATAAGCACATGCAAGCCAACAACACAACCTGTGAATATGAAAAAGCCAGGACTTAGGAAACATCAGAGTCAAGCTATATTGGCACTTCCAAAAACACATCCCTCATTTCTTATGGGGAGGATGGGAGGCTGAAATGACTTCCCAAATTCAGCTTGATTTTGCAAATTGGCCTAGCCCTGCTGAAGGTCCGTTTTTGCAAGAAATTTACAATCAGTTACAATTTTCCTTGCCAAGCTCAGATACTTACTGAGCACTCAGAGAGCTGCAGAGCAAATCCAAGGGCAGATCTCAGCCTTATGGACCATGCACCGCCCCTGATCCTGCTGGGTGCTCACCAGGTAATAAGGGATATGTCTCCTCTAACCACGTGGGACTGCTCTCCCTAATCCCTTTGTCTTTGCTTAGAGAAGTCCTCCCTCTGGCAGGAGGCAAAATATTATTCTCTCTGTCCTGATTAAATCTAAAAATTTATTAATTAAATATAAAAATTATTAAATATAAAAATAAAAAACCTGGCTTCTATAAGTAATGGCTCAGGACAGAGGAAACATCATTTCATTGGGGCAATTACAGCAGTCTAATTAAACCCAAGTCTTCCGATCAGGCTCTGCTGATTAAGTGGGTTACAGGCACTCTGGATTATATTAACGAAATGAATCAGTTAATTATATGACAATCAATAAGAAGCAAAAAGTAGGACAAGCGATTTGCTTTTAAATGACCATCTAAATTCATCAACATGATAGATGTTTGTAAGTGTTAAGGGAAGGGGCAGATCTCTTAGGCACTAAGACAATCATTTCTGATAGCTGCAATTCCTAAAAAGCAAAGAATTTACAGCATCTCCCTAAAAAAAAAAAATTGATTTTTTTTCATAATAGCTTGCAAAACAAACAGGGCACCAGTGAGAAAAGCTACTGGGGGGAAAAAAAACCACCTTCAAACTCAGGGCTTTAATAAACTGAGAGTTTTAGTTTCGAGTTGTGAGCTCAAATGGTCAGCAGTGCTTTGAACCAGACATTGTGGTCTTGAATGATTATCTGACTTAGAGCTCCCATCCAAATTGAAAACCCTGGTGAAGTGGGAGCTGGAAAATGACATTGTTAAAGAGGCAATTTTTGCCCTGAAAAGCTCACAGCCTGAATGGAAAGACTTAAAAAAAAATGAAGGAGAAGAACTATTTCGTGAAAAATACGGAACTATCTGTTGTTCTCATTTTGCTGGGTTCAAAACAGGCAGACTGTGAGGGATTTTTCAGCATTTGTAATGAGGGCTTTTAATCATTTGGGGTTTTTAAAAAAACAACAGAAAACGTTATCAAAATGGCTATTGAGAAGTTCTCTCTGAAAGCAGGGTTTTCAGTCAAGCTAAAAAGCAATAACATTTTCAGGAAAAAAAAAATCAGTGAAAATGTCATAAAAAATGAAATGTCTGACAAGCACAACAATCTTTCCAGGCTTGAAAAAAAGGATTGGGTATTTTATTTTTGACTTTCCGCTTTATGATTTCAGCTGGATGGGTAATGCAGAATCAGGAAGGTGACTTTCCCTTCTACCGGAGATGGAGGCCTCAGGACCAGAAAGATGAGTTTTACCCCAAACCGTGCCTGCAATCACAGACTCATTTAGGTAATGAGGGACCTCTGGCCTAAATTCATCTGGTCTAAATTCATGTTAGAGCTTCCAAGGACCAGCTTCAAAGATTAAATCAGTTTGCTCTGGGCATTTTCTGTTTGAGCTTGGAGGATCTCTGAGGATGGGCACCCCTACCCCTTTACCCACTCACACTAACTCAAGTTTTCAGCCTTCTGGTTCAGTGCCCCAGTGAAAAATGTCCTAATGCCTCTCACTGCCCTGGGACTGTCACAGAAGGAGATCTGGGATGTGCAGTGGCATCTGCAGTCATGGGGGAAGTAGCTTTTAAAAGGAAGAGATGTGGGCCAGAACTTTTGAAACCTTCAGGCTCTGTCCACATCAGGGACGTGAATAATTGAATGTGGATGTTCTCCCAGCCAGCCTCATCCAAAGCAGCCATGCTGGACACACTGAGCCCCACCACAACACAGACTTCAACATGTACTCTAAAGCTGGGACACCTTGTTTGTCATCCTTGTTTCCTCCTCCTGTACGAGAATGTTTATGAGTCTCCGCAGGAAAAAATTAAAAAGGAAGAACCTCAATGCCATAGCCTGGATTGCCAGGCAAGGAATTGTCTTGCCATGTGTGGGCAAGCACTTGCCACCTTGCACAGAAAGTGGATCAAGCTATTGAGGGACTTTCAGCTCAAAAATAACCCCACTGTAAAAAAGCTGAAACTGCCAGGAAGCAGAGGAAAGCGGATTGCAGTGAGACAGCTCCGCTGTCCCAGCGGCAGGTTTTACTGACAGTAAGAGCTCCGGGCTCCTGGAATTGCTTTCCCAAATTCTCTCCAGCTGGCTCCCGAGTTAGAGCCTACAGAGAGTGAAGGCAAATACCTTTCATCTTTTTTAAGCTTTATTTTTGAAGGAAGCAGAATTATGCTGCTGTTCCCTTTTTTTTTTTTTTTTTTTCCCTTAATAACTTTTAAATCCTTTGGCTGCTTGCACCAAATTTTTCACAGGGGAACCAGACATGCAGTTCTGACAGGTCTGGAGTAAACAGGCAGCTGGGGAGAGGAGGGAGAAACTCTGCTGGTGCAAAATGCCTCTCGACAGTGACACAGGAGCATGAAACATCTCATTTACAGGACACCATGGACTCCAAGCAGAACTCAGCCTCCAGGAATAACTCCATGGGAAACGGGCTGTGCTTGCTTCAGCCCACATGTCTCCCAAGTAACTTGTCCAGCTTTCCAGCAGGCTTTTGCAGTTTGCTCTGAGCAGTGCTTGTGTGCAAGCAGCAATAATTTCTAGCATGGATGGAGGTTGTGCTCAGGGCTCCTTTAAGTCTTCGGCTGCTGGAGCCACCACATGTGCAGCTCTTAAGGAGCTCTGCTGCATCCTGGACTGTGTCATCAGGCATGAACCATCAGATGCCACACAGCATCTTTCCCTCAATGCTGCAATTCTGTGCCCAGTGTTGGGTATCCAGTCTCAGTGTGTTAGGAGGTGAGAAGAGTGACCAGCATCATCAAAATCCTTGAAAATAGGAAGTGCAGAGGGAGACTGAAAAGGCTGTGATTGTTTTAGTCTTGGGAAATGGAAATATGAGAGCAATCTGCAAATTTATAAGAAGTTCTTGTGAAGTAGGGCATCTTCTCAGTGGTGACAAGTAGGAAAGGAAGTGATAGGCTTCAGTTGTGGCTCAAGAGGGTATGTATGGGTCAGAAATTAAGGAAAACCTTGTCTGGATAGGGATGGCCTTCCACCTCTGCAGTTTTTAAGAGCAGGCAGTACACCCTTCAGCTGGGTTTATGCTTTGGGTGGAAGTGACCCTTAGACCTCCCTCCTGACTTAATTTCCAGTTTTCTGTAAGAAACCACCATCTCTGAGGAGACCACCAGCAGCTTAATGCTCTGCTTGACATAGATGGGCAGGATACAAACCTTGGAAGGGAGGATGTAGTTTTTTCAGCTTGCCTGGTGTGCTCGGTGCTGCACAAAGCCCAAGGACAACTCCTGCCCCATTGCTGCAGACAATAAGGATGCTGCAAATTCCAGATTATCATTCACCCCTAAATGTCCTATCTGTATTCAGGAAAACCTTAGGATTTTCCTCCATGCCACAACTAAACAACAGTGAACTGGCATTTTAAAAGCTCCACTGAATCCATATTCAGTAAGAACAATGTGATTGTTGCCAGTTTAAGCTCAAACCACTGTCCCACTAGATAATGGAGAATTTCCATCTGGATCTGGACTTGGGCATTTCCATCCAGGACATTTAACTCTCTGCAGTAAATCAACCCTTGCAGCTTGAATTGCAAAACGTCACTCACGTAGGAGGCACCTATCACACAGCCCCCAAATCTCTCTGCTTGCCAGAGCAAAGGAGCCATGGCGCTCGTCCAGGAAATAGTGCAGTGCATGTGGATGCTCATGCTGGACACTGCTGATGCCCCTCTGAAGATTAGGAAGAAGGCTTTTCCCCTTCAAAGGCCACTTACTAACTTGTTCTTCTTGGAGGGTCTCTTTGAAGGCACAAGGGCTCTGATTGTGCCACACACAGTCTAATCAGCAAACCTGGCACGTCTGTGTGCAGGAAAGGAAATAAAAACCACCTTGATCACTACTTGCCTTTTACCTTAACCAAGCCTGCCTTGATCTCAGAAAACCCAGGGTGCTTGGAGTACAGAGGCACAAGTTCAAAGAGACAGCAAGAAGTTAATCTGAAAGCAAAAGGTGCTCTTCAGGCAGGTGGGAAGAAGTAATTAGAAAGCACAGCTATTCCAAAGCTTCAATAAATGACATCAAGGCAGCCATTATACACTCACTAAAGCACGAGGGTCCTTCACTCTTGTCAATCAGGGAAAGAAAATGCACAAGACTGTAGACATACGGGCCAGACTGCAAAGGCAGGAGCTCTAGGGCTCCTCATCACCCTGCTCTGCTCAAGGCAGAGACTCTGCAGGAAACAAGCACCTTCAGGAGGCCCATATCAAAAAAGTCAAGACTATTTTTTTGTTTAGTTGTGCTTCTCCTATCCCCTCCACCATCAATATTTACTCTGCTCCATAAGCACTGTGGAGCTCCACAAGGTTCAGCTTTCCATGGGCAATGTCCCATTTTGGTGTTACCCAACAAAATGTATTGTTTTTTACTTCAGCATTTTAGTTATTATTTCATTCACCTTCAGAAACTGTAGCCTGTCCCTCTCTGAAGCCTGGTGGCAAATCAAAGGGCAACTTATACTTCTGAGTCTCCCAGCCCCAGGCAAAGGTAGCCCTGGATTCAGGATCCTGTTGCTTCAAAACTGCAGTTGCAGAGGGAGATTCCTTCCTTCAGAGTTCTTCCATCTCTCGCTCCTTGTCTGTAAAACAGAGCAGATCACTGCACAGCTTTCCTCCTTGTAGGCTGTGAGCTCCTGGGGGCTGTCCAAGGACACCGCAGGCGAGCAGCCCCTCTGTCAGACAACAGAACACAGGCAGGTTGGCAGAGAGAGAGATTGCATCTTTTATCAGAAAAATTGTTTCACAAAAGTCGAGAGGAGCAGTTTTCTCTCTGTGAGCAACATCAATACACACATATGGATCCAGAGTTAGTGTTTTTCCCACAGCGTTTCACCGCCCCGTTCCAACATCCCTTTCTACCCCTGACTGACATTCAGACAGCTGCTTCCCGACTCAAGCTTTTCACTCTCCACAGCTAGGCCTGCATCCCACGTGGCAGTGGTGCAGACCCAAACCTCTGTCCTACACCAGATGTGTGCCAGCTGCAGCAGAGCAGCATCGGCTGCCATCCCCTGCTCAGCTGCCTCTGGCTGAAGGAGCAGGCAGAGGTTGTGGTACCCAGCTGCTGCCAACGGGGAGCGGTGCCACTGGGCACAGCCCATCCCTGCTGCAGGCCAGCAGCTCCTCCCTCCTTCTCCCCCAAGCCCAGGAGGCACCAGCCACATTGTACAGCGTGATGCTGCTTCTGATCCTGGCAGGCTCAGGGAATCGCCTGGACACTGAGTCCTGCTGGACTTGGGAAGGTGCCCGTGTGAGTCTGTGATTCCACCCTCTGCTGTCAGCTCTGCTCACAGGCACATCCCTCTAAGCCACCCAAGCCGCTGTGGAGCTGGGGCTGCCGGCAACAGTAGGAGCCCTTTCCCGTGCTGTAAGCACTGATCCCTCCTAAAACCTGAAGCGATCGCATTAATCAGTTTGCTTCGAAGTAGGCCATGCGAAATGTGTTTGAGCCTGGCTGATAAAATGGGGAGAGGAAGAAGTTCAAGGAGATTAGAAAGGAATCGTGCTTAATTTGGGAACATCTCTGAAGATTTATTCCAAAGCATGAAAGCCATGGAGAACGCTCCCGCCCAGAGATTAAAGATGCTGTGACTCACATCTCTGAGGCCTGACAATAGCTTATTCAGGAGAGCTGCCTGTAGCCACGAGACAGAGGATACAGTTTTCCCAAAGCATTTCAATTTTCAAGAGGAAAAAAAAAGATTAGACTTCATTAATTTCACCAAGTAACATGAGACACCATTGGCCTCATCTCTCCTAAATGGGCTCTAGATCTCCATGCTTTTGTCAGCCTGAAAAAAACCAGGGCCACCAGCTGGAGAAAACTTCCACCTTCTGGCATTTCCTATTGCATTTGACCTCCAAACAAAAGCAGAGAGAAGCAGCCAGTGCAAGGCCCTTGCCACTCGGGGATAATGCAGCAACCATTGCATGCCTGTGTCTCCTTCTTCCACGGAAATGAAATCCAGGGGCCAAAGGTGTTCAGCTGTTTTGTCACGTTCTACCTGCTGCACATCCAACTGAGTGAGGATCACACAACTCCTGAGCAGGTGTCCCCATTCTATGGGGTGGCCCACTGAGCACTGGCTGAGTGGATGGTGCCAGGACTTCAGCATCTCTTTCCCCACAGGCTCATGATGGTCCCGCTGTCCATGCCAACTCCAGGTGAGCCTTCGAAGGAAATGAGGTGGCACCTGCAAGAGGGTGTGTGTAGGAATTAGTCTTGTGTTTCCTGCTTTGCTTCTCTCATTAGGTGCAGAAGGGAAGGGGATGGTGAGTTTGGGAGGGGGGGATGGCAGGTAGAGGGAAGAGCAGCAGAGCAGCCATGGCACTGCGTTGCTGATGCACAAGAGGTTCCCCTGCATCACTGTGCAGCAGATCATCTTTGGTACTGCATTACAGATGGTCCCTGCTGAGCAGCTGCCACTGGTGCTCCTTGTTCTGGTCTCCAAGGCAGCTGGAGCACATACAAGCCCAGCCCCATAAGAGGCTCTGCAGACTTTGTTTTGATCTTCCCGCTGATGGGGAAGGACAGCCAGAGTCTGCTGAACCTAAAAGGCTGTGTACCAGCTCTAGGCATGCGGGTAATTCTCCTCATCTCCCATACATCATCCTAGGAACAGCAGCCTCTCTTGCCAGATCTAATGCCCTTTATGCAATTTCTTTCATGGAACCAGCTTGAAATTGATTTTGAAACAGAAGCAAGAGGCTGTATCAGTTTTCCCCATGGAGGTGTGACAGCCTGCCTGCTTTCTGCCAGATTAGGTTATTTCTGTTCTGTGCTCTATGTGTGTGTGTTCCCCTGGCTCTGTCCACTGAGACAGGTAGAAAGAATCCCATCTTTCCCAAGTCGGGCTGGTGGGGAGAGGAGATGACTGATGCTGACGTGATGTAGCAGAATGACAGCCACCCCCACACTTCATGCTGTGTCCATCTCCTGCATTTTGTTTGACAGGAGAAGGGGTCAAGGCAGAGATCTGAGGTGCATCCATTCTCTCCAGCTTACTCAGACCTTTCCAAATCATGAAATCCATCTGCCAAGCTGTAGAAGAAAACTGAGCTTAAAGGCTAATGCACAAGGTTGCCTCACCTGTGGCAAGAGGATGCCATCAAAAGGCATCCCCAGATTTCTAAGCAGTGCAAGGTCATAGGATTGCTTTTTGATGTCTTTTTTTTTGAGATTCCTGCTTTAGAATTTGTCTCTCTAGCTCACACCTGTAGCACCAAAGAGGTGACAGCCATGCCCACAGGTGCCCCTCTTCTCCTGTAGCTGTGCAACAACATTACGATCTTCTCACTGGAGATGGAGTTGCAAAAGAAAACCCAAAATCAGAAAGAGTGTGGAGTGTGGGTTTTTTTTTTTTCCACACAGCTTTCAGTTTAAATATTAACAAAGCAATCAAGATTTCCCCCATTCTTAAGCAAAAATCTTCTAGCACCATCTGTTCTCGAAGATTCCTGTTAACAGCACAGTGTCACCGAGCAAACGCAGCTGCTAGATCTGGTCCGGAGGCAGACTGAGACTCTGCCAGACCTGGTGTGAAGATACTCCTCTGAACCCCAGCCAGAACCCAGGCAGGACTGGGGGAGCCTTCACCAGGTTAGTCCATCCTCCTAAAAGAGTCTGAACATGTATTTGTTCAACCTCCCCTTTAAAACCTCCTCAGAATCACAGAACTACAGAGTGGTTGAGGCTGGCAGGGACTGAAGGTCAGCCGGTCTGCACAGCTTGAGCAGGGCCACCTCAGGCTGTTTGCCCAGGACCATGTCCAGTCAGCTTTTGAATATCTCCAAGGATGGAGACTCTACAGCCTCTCTGGGCAACCTGTACCAGTGCTTGGTCACCACAGTGGACTGGTGGTGCCTGGGGCAGTTCCTCAGGTGCAGGACTTTTCACTCTTGCTGAACTTCACAAGGTTCCTGTCAGCCCATTTGTCCAGCATGTCAAAGTCTCTCTGGATGGCAGCACGACCCTCAGGTGTCTCAGCCACTCCTCCTAGTTTTGTATCATCAGCAAACTTGCTGAGGGTACACTCTTGTCCCCTCATCCAGACCATTAATAAAGATGTTGAACAGGACTGGGTGCAGTACTGACCCCTGGGACATGCTGTTACCTGCTGGACTCCAACTAGACCTCTTGCTGATGGTCATCACCCTCTGGAATGGCCCTCCAGACACCTTTCAATGCATTTCACTCTCTGTTCAACACAGAGGCCTTGCTTTTGTCTGCAGATCTGTCCTCATGCTTCACTATTCTCCTTCCTGGGACGTTTTTCCTTCCTCAATGCCTTTTGAAGCTGACTTTCAAACAGTCCCTCCTTGCACGCAGCTAAGCCTTGGTGCCACACACGGGCAGGTGGGAGAGATGCTGCTCTTCACAATGTGCTCTGTCACTGGAGTGGCCCTGGTTTGTAGCACAGGCTCATCCAGCAGTGTTTCATGTCTGTGCATCTGAGCCTCTTGTTTTCAGATTACTCCGGGGCTGGTTTTATTAGTGGTTGACTGAGTGGTCTCAGCATGGCTCTTGTGGAATACCCACATTTTCCGCTCACCATGGAGCAGATGGAAATGTTCTCAGTGGGACACTCATGCATGTGCATTATCTACAGAGGAAATATCCACATCTCGGGTCTTAGTGCTGCTGCCACCCCCTGTCAGCTTCTGGGGAAATTTGACTGATATTTATTTGGGCACTATCAGAACGGAGCACTGGCAGAAAATTCCCCGAGTCATGTAAAAATCCCATTGATTCTCCTGGTAGAAAATCTTCAAATGCTGTAAATACCCTATTGAAATTGCTTTTTTTTTGTCACTGTGTGTTGAAATCTTGACAAAAAACCTGGGAAAAAAAAAGTTCCTTATGAATGTTTTGACCACCTTTTCAAAAAGAGTGTGATTAATAAACACAATGGGCTTTTTTTTTCCACTTGAGCAGCCCTTTATACCTGCTGGAGTCTTCTGGGTGAATGAGATTAAGGTATGAAAGACTTCAGGAAGCAAAACCACCAACAGATCTGGAAAAGACAGAGCATTAAAAAGGAGCACCAGACACCCCCATTTAGGGATATTCTGGAACTGACATTAAGCCATTTTTGCGCTGCCCAGGGGTTATACGGCTATAAAAGGACATACAAAGCAGTCCCATGACTGGAGTGGCAATTTTGGACCCTCATGTTAGGAGGAACAAGGGAGCAAGGAAACAAGTGGAACTGTGCTCTCAGCAGCTGGCAATGGATGCTGTGGTTGATGCACCTGCACAGCACAAACACATTTATGTTGATATGTTGATATGGCTGAGTGAGTTATGATCCTGCATGTTCCTGTTTGTCTGCAGTACAACAGACCAGCTTCCCTCTCCCACCTACCATTCTTAATTATTGTTGGTTTGGGATTTTTAATGTTAAAAAAGTCATGTTTTCCATCAGTCATGTCCATTCTCTAACCATCGTCCTGGATCCAGACTGCTCCTCCACTGCCCACAAATACCCCGCAGTCAAAACTCCAATTGAGTTCTCAACAAGACTCAAAAGGTATAAATGTTTCATATTAGTAGAAGCTGAGTTTTTCTTGATCTCTCACATGTAGACACAGGTCTCTGTAAATCCTGTTCTGAATCCTGTGAAATGCTGAGTGGCAAAACAAAAAATGCTGAGGCACCAGGCTCAGGCCATGCTTGCATCGATTGGCTGAGCCCCGACTGATGTGTGGATGTTTTATGCTTTGTTCACTAATGTACCTTCAGCAGCACTAATAAAATTTCCTTTGAACAAGCAGGAACAGGTGATCACACAATTATGTGTGTCTTGTCTGTCTGGATGATTCAGCCTCATGTTGTTGTCATAGCAGCATGTCCCCATCGTGGGCTCACACATCGAGGTAGGTCTGGTTTGCAATTTCCAAATAATAAACAAAACCTGGTGCCCTGATTTGATAGAAGAGAATGTGTTGTGTTGTCTTGTTGGGATTGTGACTGTGGGAGGAAAAATGGAGCTGATTGTCAACACCCGTAGGACACGCCTGTAAGGAGTTGCAAGGATGCAAACTCACCCCCAGCAGGGACACGGCACCAGGCTGGGACAGTGCATGTGAAGGACTTAAGTGAGTGTCACACACACATCCTGAGAGCCAGCAGCTCCTTGGGGGTCACAGGGAGAGCACCTCTGCTAGGCAAGTCTCTTTTGAAAGGGCAGCTCTCCTTGCAGCTGATCCCTGCAAGTTCAAAGCGACAAAAACGGAGGCAGATTCTCAGTCAGGCCAGATCACCATCTGACTAATTCAGCTTGTTCCATATGGAGAGGGCCTGAGCCACTGCAAGCTCATTTGAGGTTGATTTCAACCGGTTGTGGTTTGGGGCGTGTGTTAAAACATCACAAAAAGCCAACACATTTGCACATAAAATGGGTAAGGAAGCGGAGAGTAGAGATCCTGAAAGAGCCCTACTTAGGACCGGTCTAAACACCACTAATTTTCCTTCTTTTTTTTTCCCCTCTGGCAGACAGAGCACAACACGCTTCAAGTGTCTAAGGAAATTTTCAATCATACTGAGAGAGAGAGGAAACTACAAAATGGGATGGGATTGCACTGCGATGCTGTGACCCGTGTGCACCCAGAGCTCTGCCTCAAATTGGAAGAAAAGTGCCAATTAATCTGACACTGAGGAAGGCATAGGCAACAAAATCATTTCATGTCTGCTCATTTCCCCCCATGACATGTAGTCCTCTCCACCTTGCTAATTGGAGAAAGCTTGCTAACAGCAATCTGATGTGGGTTTAATTAAATATCTTTTGAATGCCTCTGAGCGGTGGGAAAAGCTGGTGGAGTCATTCCAAGTCTGACACACTTCGGAAGGGCTTCAAATCCAGGGCTCGTTGCTTCACCGATGGAAAAATGCAGAGGCTGTGGGAGCACTGGAGGCTCTCTAATAAAAACAGTGCTGGAAACTAAAGGCTGACAACATCTGGCTGCAAAAAGCAGGATCTTCCATATCCTGCAGTTCTTATAATACTGCAGAGAAGATGCTTGGTCATCCTGCGGCAAAGGAAGGGCACTGAGGGAGGGAGACACCTCTGCAAGGGACATGTGCAGGGTGAGGATGCTGCTGTTGTGTCCTGAGGAGAAGGGCTGCAGGCCCATAAAGGGGCTGAAGCAGTGAAGGGTGGAGGAGAAGAGAGGAAGAAGGGGACAGCTGGGGAGAGCAGCACCAGCTGTGATGGGGCACAGCTCTGTCCCAAGTCCACAAGAAACACTTTGGCAGGTCTGTTCAGTGGGTGTTGAGTGCTCCAGGTGGACAGAAGGATTCCTGCCTGGGGATTGGGGCTGACATGTGCTGAGACCATTTGTGCCCTAAACAGGAGAATTCATTTTATGAAGGGTGAGTTGGGCACGTGTAGATAAAGGAGAAACATGCCATGGGTATCAGGTAGGCTGTGGGCAGGTAGATGCCCCTGTAGAAAAGTCAGACCCTAAGCCAAAGCCTCAGCTATGCCACAACTCTTCCCATTTCTTTAAAAAAACCATATTCCACATCCCCATCCTAGGAGGAGGCCGGGAGCGCTGAGCACAGGCTGAGTGCTGCAGGAGAGAGCTTGCAAATAATCTGAGAGCGCCAGAAAATACTTCAACAAGACCTTGAAAGAGTCTATTTAGCTTATCAGAAAGGAGGTCAAGAGGTGATTTGATTACAGTGCCTAAGTGCCGTCAGCAGAAGAAAACACCAGTTTCTAAAGAGCTTTTTAATCTATCAGAGAAAGCCGGACCAAGACCCAATGGCTGAGAGATGAAGGCAGACAAATGCAAATAAGACACGGGGAGCATATCTTTAGCAGAGGGGAGATAAAGGGGAAGAGCAAACTCAAGGAGAATGGCCTCAGTAACTCTGGGTGCCTTCAAGTGGGAGCTGGAGAACGTGCTCAAGCCAGAGAGGAGCTGGGTTGGTTCCAAGGTGGCATTTCAAAGCCTGTGGTACGTGGGTACAGGTATAAAGTGCTCTGGCACTTCTTTGTCTCCTAATTGCAAGAAAATCCAAGTTCCTTGGTCTTGTCAGAAAAGTGTTTGAGCACAGGCTTTGGGCAAAGCCTGGTTCAGTCACCAGGAAGAATTCAGCTCGGTGTTCATGGTTTCGAAGTCAAAACTGAATCCTGGGGCCTTCCAAAGGCTTGGTGGGCTGAGCCTGTTCCTCCTGGCACTGGACCGGCCACACGCTGGTGAAAAATTCCAGTCTAGTGGAAGGAAAAGCTGTCATGGGTAGGAATTAAGGCATTGCCAGTGAAAAGCATAAACCAAAAAAGATTACCAGAAGTCCATCTGATCCTGCACCATTATTTGGCACTGGTAGGGAACTCTAGCAGGGGGTTGTTTAAAATAAAAAACCTCAAGTCTGGAGTGATTTTTCCTTGGAATTTCTTCCTTCTTTCAAGCAGTTTGTGACTGATGGACTCCCGAAGTGGACATTGACACACAGCTATTAACAGGCCCTTGTGCTTGTCCCATGAAAACTTCAGGCTGGTTTTGGATCTATTACATTTTTGCCTGGGGCAATAACATTAATCACTTAATAATTCAGTGTGGGGAAAAGAATACTTTTTTTGCTTGTTGCAAATCCTCTGATCCTCACTGGTAGCCTTTATTTTTTTTGTGTGAGGAGCATGATATATTTACTAATTGCCATTTCTTTGTGTTATTCAAGATTCTTGAGGCTTCTCTCCCACCATTTTGTATATACAAATAGGATGTGAGAAAATGCTATTATTTTGGATTTGCCTTATCTTGGATTGGCCAGGAAAATTCTTATTTTTTCATTTTAATTTGACCTATTTCTTACTCAAACATCTTTGTGCATCTCTGGAGAACAGACACTAAGCTCAAGCAAAAAGAACTTCTAAGCACTAATTTCTGTGTTTCTCATCTGAATCCCCCCTGTTTGGTGATAAGAGAAGGTTTCTAAGTCTGGATTCTCCTGGGATGTCTGGGCAGCTCCCTCGTTAGTATTGCTGTGTTTTCTCCTTTTTTCCTCTGTACAACTGTGTTCAATGAAAGAAAACTATTAACAAATAAACCAAACAAGACCTCTATGGCCTAGGGGCTGTTTGCTGGGGAAATCAGTATTTAAATATTTGCCACTTGAACATGAAGGAATTTCCTGGGCTGTGCTGTCTGGCAAATAAGGCAGATTATTCAGCATACAGATAGAGTTCTGGTGAAGTGTAGGAAATAATTTCCTGTCAGTAATGGGTGTTTACCAGCGAGTGAGTGAATCCTACTGTGACTGGACCCATCTTCTTTCTCCTTAACTCCATGAACTCCATGAACTCCATGGTCCATCTACAGGTGGGAGAAATAGGCCAAAGATGGGTCACCCTGCCAAATGTTTGCCAAACCATGCTGAAGGCAGCTATTTTGTCTGAAACGAGCAAACAAAAAAACCCAACCAGTCAACCAACCAACCAAAAAAAAAACCCCAAAAAAACCAACCAAAAAACCCCCAAAACCAAATTTAAAAAGCACTCTGATTCATTCCACATTCTTTCTTTATATGGCTACAGAAATAAAAAAAATCTGGTTTCAGACATCAGCTTTTTTAAAGTTACTAATCTTTTCAATTTAATTAATTTAATTTATAAAATAAAAGTTCAAATAAAGTTTAACTATCAGAAAAAGAAAAGAAAATATATCAGAGTATCTAAAAGAAATATATTACTTGACCCATGCTGAGGGTTAAGTAGTTTGGGAGTGGAACAAATGTCAATGTTCAGCTTTCCAATCCAGCCCATGCTTGGAAAGTGTTTTTCAACTCTTGAAAGGTATTTTATTTGTGACAGCTGTTTCCTCCGTTTGTTTGGGTGGGAAACCTGAGTGAACAATCCTGCCTATTGGAGTCCTTAGGGACATAGGGGAATTCTCTTCACTGTGTGCTACAAAACAGCATGTGCCCGGTTTCCATCTGAAAATTAGACCAACAATTCCCAGCTGGACAAGCCAGGAGGTAATCTTGATGTGGAAGTGTTTGCAGTGTAAATACACAAACCACAGATTGTTAGGCCTGCTTTACCAAGTCCATAATAAAGGCCAGAGCCTTAAAATCTGGAATTTGATTGCTCCAGTAAGGGCTAGAGAGTCTGCACAGAACTTAGCTTTGATTTTCTGAATCTGTTCCTTGTTTTGAGTAGATCACCCTTCCCAAGAGGAAAAAAACTTGCCCAAAACATCCCTTAACAGCATGAACTTTTTTTTCTCAAGTACCTAGTTAGGGATGAGGGAAACACACTATTAAATGTGGCTTTTCCAGTTGTGTTTAATCACTCTTATTGCTTGGAAGCCACGTGAGGATACAAACATGTGAGAGTGGCCATCTGCAGACCATCCTGGTCCAGCCAGACTGTCCCTGTTGTCACTCAGAGCTGTGCCACCCATCCCAAGAGTGTGGCAGGGATGCCATGGGGTCCTGAGCACATGCTGGAGTCATTCTTTTTGGGATGCACATCAGGCTGTTTGCTCAGCACCACCAGTGCTGAAAGCAGGAGTGACAAATTCTGGCTTCAAATACATTCATGGCATCCCAGCCCCATGGCACTCCTTCCATGGACACCATCCCAGACTGTGGCAGAATGATTAAATAAACAATATGTTGTATTAAAGCCCCCAAGGTACAGGCTTGTCCTGCTCTGGGTAAAGGAATGACCAGTCCTGAGTTCACCCCCTTTCCTCACCCCAGACAGTAAATTTCAAAGGTTCAAAAAGCACATGCATGGCTTCAAAACATTATAATCCACTTTGCTCAATTTTTTTTTTCCCCTGAGCCTTTTGGGGCCATCTGCCCACATTTCTTCAATTTGGGATTTCATCCCATCACTGTGACGCGCTAAAAACCCAAGTAGAAAGGCCAGGTGTGATCCTCAGCTCACCCTGTGGCTCCTCAAGGCTTTACCCCGAGCACTGGTTTTTATGAGGCTCATGCTACAGCTCCCAAGGAAGACAAGGCCAGCAGCCACAACATGCCAGCATCCAAATGCCATTCATCAAGCCAGCATGGTTTGCTTTCAGCTGCTTTTAATCCTTCCCAGTCTCTCAGAGGGAGCAGCTTGGATCCTCCTGTGAGTTGGAGAGTGCAGTCTCCCTCAGCAGACCCCAGACACAGGCAGTTAGCAGCGACAGGCTTTTCAGCAGCCACAAAGTAAAGGGCTGGATTCTTTTTTTTTTTTTTAATGGATGCTATTAGTGTTCTGGGAAGAGCCTGGACTCATGCTCATTAAGTCAGCAGTTTCCAAAGAATTTCTAGAGAGGAAGAGAGCATAACTGGTTGAAATTCTTATTGTTGTAGCAAATGATCAATGCACTCACAGGGCCTCAGTGGCTGTGATTAATTCATAGCCAGAAATAACAGTGGAGGGCCTGCTGCGATGCCATTACCTTATCTCTGCCTCACTGGTCGATTCTCAGGTACAAGTGAAAACAACCCTTAATTACTTGGTTAAAAACCTGTTGGCCACTGGGGAACAAATGAACTGATACAGCCACCTCTGCCATCACATTTCAGAGCTCCCAGAGATAATTGAATGGAAGGAAATGCACTTCAAAGTCCTCCAAGAGCCAGCACAGCGAGGAAATGCCTGGATGTGCCCAGTGGAACAGCCAGTGACCAGGGAATGGCGAGCTGTGGGGATGGCCTGCACTGGGAGCACACTTCCTGCTGCTGGAGGGGTGGCTCCTTCCTACGGTGCTTTCAGGAGGAGCACCTTCACCATCCCATTCAGGTGCCTCTCACCAGTTTTACAGTCATCAGTGCCGTTCCCTTTTTCAGAGAGAGGTTGATGCCTTCCGACCTGTAACCCAGCCAGCAAAGCTCAAAGGTGGCCAGCCAGCACCCCTCTGGTACTGGCCAGGGACAGCTTTGTCCAGTCAAAGCTTGAATATCTCTAAGGACTGAGACTCACCACCTTCGTGGGCCCCTGTGCCAGTGTCTCACCATCCCAAGGGTGAATTTCTCTCCTAATGTCTAACTGGAATTTCACTGGCCACAAATTGCATCCATTGCTCTCTCATTTGGGATCTCCAAGAAGAGTCTTGCTCCACCTTCTCACCCCAATCAGTGGCCCTGTTCTCAAAATTGATTTTTATCCTCTTTCCCCTGCTGCCTTGCTGGCTATGCCAGCAGCAGAAGAGCCATCTCATATGGAGATGTGCCTGCACAGAGCTTCTTCAGGTGGATCAGGGCATCCTCTTAGAGTCCAGGCTTCCAGGGCTGTGTAAATATGGAGCAGGCATTCAGCTGCCCTTGAAGGGGCGAGCAGCCAGGCTTGTTCCTGCTGCAGTAGGATGGATGTCATTGCTTCTGAGCCGCTCTCTTTAAGGACACGGGGAAATAAAAATGCAGGAGAAAATCCACCACTTTACATGGTGATGCTTTTAATTGCCTCGGCTAAATGGGAAATTAAACGCTGGAAACTTCAAGTCCTGTTTGATGTTTAGCATCCCTGCTCCAAGAGCATGGGTTCTCCAGGCACGGCTTTGGTCCGCCCAGGGAGCGTGAAATCACTCCCAAATTGCTCGGCGTGTGAGGTAATTGGCCTCCATTGCCTGGAACACTCCGGCTGCAGGCTCGGGGAGCAGGCACCACCTCCCAGGGGGAACAAACTCAGAGATCCCTCACAGCCTGTGGACGTGGCATCGAGAGCTCCCCATGCAACTGCTGCAGAGAACACCTTCTGCTTCTCTGGAGGAGCTCGGTGCATGGCAAGGTTGGGGAAATCAGTCCCCAGAGACAGGGCAAGAGAGACTCCTATCATCAGCCCTGTGCTATGCATTTTCCATCTTCTCCTTGTTTCAAGGCACATTTGATTTCATATTAGGAGCATCGGGAAAGAGAAAATATCCCAGGTTAAAGCATGTTTCTGCTCCAAGACCAAACAGTCCTGTCCCCTTCGTCCTCTGCACAGGCACCTCACACACTGGTGGCCATCCTCGCTGCCTCTCCCAGTCCTGCCATGCCTTTGGAGTTGAGGACTTTGGGTGCGGGGTGAAACCCAGTCTTCAAGATTCACGCTCATAGACTTGTACAGTGGCTCAGAGACATTCCCTGCTCTCTTTTGTCCTTTCCTAATAACTCCTTGCAGCAACAGGAGAGGTCACAAGCGTGCTTTGCAAACCTGTGCAACTCTCTGTCGCACTTGGACACGAAAGAACCATGCAGACCCAGCTTAGTCAGGACAGAAAAGATGCCTGAAAAAGCCCCAGCTGTTTATTTTACTTCATATATGTATATGTTTCTAGGAATGACCGTGGATTGGAGGATGAGGTCACCACCTCTCCAACCACACTGGTCAAGCGAAAAGTCCATCAAACTTCTCCGCCTCAGGAGAAGGAATGAAAACAAAAAGGAACGGTGAGCCAAACATAGCTGTGTTTACAGAAAGTGCGTGGGAACTCCATCACAGAAATGGAAAACATCAAAAGACTGCAAAACTCAGGGCGACAACTCTCTAGGACCATGCAGTGGGGCTGAGATCCAGTTCCAAGCTCATGACCAAGCTGCAGAAGAAATCCCACCCTCACCTTTCAGGACCTTCTCCCCACAGCTTCTGTAATCTCCAGAAGCCCAGACACCCCCCAGGGAAGGTGCAGGAACTCCCAGCCTTCCACACTTCTAAAAGCTGTTTCATTAGCAATATTCCTGGGCATGATCTGCTGCCAGACTGCAGGAAATCTTGGCAGGCTCATGGGATGTCAGGGCTTGGGAATCAGCACAAAAGTTCCTTTCCACACACATCATCCCTGTGGCATCATGCTGCTGGCCTCTCCTCTTCACTCTCCGTATGTTTACTTAGATGTTAGGAGCAGACAACAACCTGCGAGGTTCATGTACAGCTGTGAGTCTTTTGGCAGAGAAAGGGGCTAGTGGTCTTGAGAGGAGTTGTTCTCCTCCAACTGAAGGAAAGAAAAAAAATTGCAATCTTGGTTCTTTTATTTTTTTTTTAATCTTCCCCCCCCTTCAGATACAAAAGGCCAGACCGGTGTAAATAGCTGAAGCTATGTTAAAACCTATTTATAGCTGCTGAAAAATTTCATGTCTTCATGTTTTTAATGGTTGATCATTGGTCATTGGGGGAACACGGGAAAGATCTTCGTATCAGTACACTGAAGAAGTCGACAGGGGAAAACATCCTGAGACATCACCTGACCAAAACCAAGTTCCAAAAGTTTAGAGAAGGCATTTCCACCTCTTCCCCCAAAAGATACGAGTCATCAGTATCTCAATGCTGGTGGGAAAATACAGGTTAACAGGGAAAAATACAACCCTGCTGCCAAGGGAGGGGGACAGCCATCGGCAGAACGAGGGAGGTACCAGGAGCAGAGATGCTCCTCCGGACACCGCACACTCCGTGTGTAAATTGCTTTTGCTGGCCAGCAGGAGAGACAGGAGGGAGGCAGCAGGGTTTGCCCAGTTTTTCTCCTCCACGAGGGATAGACCCAGCTGATTTCAGCACTGATAAGGATCGCCTCATTATCTCCGACACAGACCACACAATTACAGCGCATCTCTGATGGGCGCGGTGATAAACACCAGCATGAGCTCACCTCCTCCATTCGCTCACTTGTTTGTTTGGGAGGTTTCTTAATATGCCAAGAGGCAGTGGAACCACTGCTAATCCACCCCCCAGAAGGATCTTGGCCAGGAAAGAGGAGCTGTCAGCACCACCACATCCTTTCAGCCAGACACCAGAGATCAACAGCGGCGATACTGCACGGAAACTCCCAACAGCGGCTCCTGGCATCGGTGTCTCCTCCCTGCAGCGCTGGTCCTTGCCCGGCCCCCTGTAACCAAACCGTCCCAGTCCCTTCCTGTCAGCCGAGGGCCAGGAGCATCCTCAAGGACTGGCAGGTCCTGGAAGGGCTCTGGTGACACCAGTGCTTGGTGCTGTCCTCTCCACCCACTCTGCTCTGTCTTCCCAACCTGACTCAAGAACAGGTGGGTGGATCTTCTCAAAGCCCCCAGGATTTATACAGCTGATCCAGCACACAGCTGGCAGGGAGCACATCCATCACACATTTCCAAAAGCCCACGGAGCTTTACTTCTCCCTGCTTTCTTCCTCCTCTTCCTTTTATTTTTTATATTCTCGTGTGAACACAGAATATTTCAAAGCGATCTCTGCCAGCACTGAAGCTTTGAAGCCAGCTGGTGGAGCAACCTCAGGTGACATGGAGAAGAAGCTGGGCCCAGCTGGGTGTCTTCCCAGGAGAACTGAATCAAAGCCAGAAGAAATGACAGCACAAGCTGATCCGACTCAGTCTGTCTGGGCTTTCTCCCTCCCTCTGTTACTGAGCCCAGCCCAATAGACCTTCCAGGTTTAAAATTAGCAAAACCTTTGCTAAGCTTCAGATTAAGTTCCTGGGTCACCAGCAGAGATGGCCTGTAGCAAAGCCCTGGATTTTATCTTTAATTATCAGCTGAAATATTATATTCTTGCAGAAACTGAGCTGAGAAAAAGCCAGCATCTGTGATCCCTGCTGCAGAGCTGAGCATCTGCTCGAGGGAGGGCTGGTAATCAGGAGGAGAGGGGTCAAGAGAAGATGATCTTCTAAGTCTTCCTCTATAGACTGAATCTCTAATATGTTTACTTAGCCACATGCAAATCCTTTTCTCAAACTCATGGCACTGCTGAGTACAAGCACGCACAGGAAATTAACAAAGCTGGAGCATCAATTCCTCGCCTATCGCCAGTGTGAGACTCCTGGTGACTACGTGGGAGGAAGGAAAATGTGCTCTTTCCAGTGTCCAGGGAAACAAAGCTGTGTTTCCAGTGGTGTTCTCCAATTCTTAACCAAGAATTCCTGTCCAGCACCTCACAGCTTTCCCCTCTCTCCTGGGCTGCTCCTTCCCTGGGTCCCCACGGGTTGGGTCTTGCCCTTGTCCACACCCAGCAGCAGAGTTTGCCCATGGCCAGTGAATTAAGCCAGGAGAGCCTCCAAACACAGGAATGGCATGAAGTGCAAAACCATTGCAGGGCCAGCAGTTGGACTTTGGTGATTTTTGTGGGTCCCTTTCAGCTCAGGATGTTCTGTGGTTATATGGTCTCCAAGTGTGCTCAGCAGCAGAAAGAGTACTACAGCAGCCTGGGATATAGACCCTACACCTGGGCATCCTGTGACTGTGGGAGACAATCCTGCTTCCTTTTGCCCGCTGGTTGGAGGTTATTGTCCTTGATGGGAACTAGAGAAGCATCCTAGTGACCACTCTGCTGGAGTAGAAAGCTCTCATGGCCACCTTATTTCTTAGTGGGGCAAGGACAAAGTGTCACTTGGACAGTGGGGACACTGACTACATTTATCTGTTCACATATGTCTGATCTGTGATGGAGCAGGAGGAACTGGAGGCCAAACTTTGAATTATTACATGGCTGTGGAGCCACCAGAAATTCCCTGTGTAGCATCCTGGACTGGAAAGGATGCTCTGGCTGGAGAGGAGGCATGGGCAGGAAAGGACAGGAAGGCAGCACAGCATGGGCTGAGCTACTCGCAGCATGGCTGGCCCTGGCTTGGGGCAGGTCAGCGTATCTGGAGCTCATCTTTTCACGGTTCCTTCTTCCCTCTGCTCTTAACAAAACACGCTCAGATGTATGTGAGGTGTGCCTAAGGTTCAAGGTCACCTTGTATCCAGCCCAGCACAATGAAATCTTAAAGGAATGGGGTATAACAAAAGAGCTGGGTGGCTTTGAGCCTCTCAAGGAGTGAAGGGACTTGAAATAGATCACAGCTACCTGGAGCTTAGAAAGCCCTCTGTCCACTGCCTTCGCTGGCCGCTTCGTGAGACACCCTGCTCCTGTAGTGCAGAGGTCTGGGGATCCCCTCTGAGCTGATGGTGACAGCTGAGGAGGAATGAGGCTGGCTGAAGCAGAGCCTGTGTAATGCCATTCCAACCCAGCCAGCCAGGTCAATTAAAAAATAAAGACAAAGGCTCTTGGTGCGGGTCTGCAGTCCCTATCAAATTCATTATCTCCCCCCACCAACAGAAAGAGGGCAACTGTTCACGTAAGACACAGCTAATAATATCTGAGTACAGGACATTGCTGCTAAATTATAGGGAGGGCTTGGGAAGGGAAATTAGTGTCATTTGCAAGCCCAATAATAGGGGCTGTGCAGCATGAATGCCGATGCGGGAGCGGGCTGGAGGACAGAGAGTGGCTTATGCAACCGTCCCCGTCCTCCCGCGGCGGCACAGCCGGGCTGCCAGGAGGCACGGTGTGGGGCTGGCAGAGGGAGAGCACAGCACAAGTGGGCTTGAAAGCCAAAGGCAGGCAAAAACAGAGGGCACAGCAGATGCCTCTGTGTGAGGCTGAAGGCATCGGAAGCTTCTCTTAGGGAAGAAGGCTCAGCCCTTCCCTCCCAGCTGAGCTTGGGCACAAAAGACCCGCAGCACAGTGTAGGGGCCTCACAGTTTAGGGTTCCCCCCCCCCGAGGGCAGCAGCTACAAGGGGTGGGAGGTCTGGTGATTTCAACTGAAGGGGCACTTTCTGGGCAACTTCTAGGAGCAATCAAATCCAGTGGGGAAACTGAGGCACAGAGAGACTGCACTGTCTGTGCTGTGGCTTGAACCCTGAGGCAATTCTTGAGCACTTCTCAGTGATGTGAAATGTCATGCTGCTCCCTGGGACAGTTGCATTGCTGCAGCAGGCAAAGCATTTCCCATTTCTGACTACAGACACATCTTGAGCAAAAATCATAGAATCATTGAAAGGTTTGGGTTAGAAGGGACCTTAAAAATCATCTAGTTCAAACTCCCATGCCATGGGCAGGAACACGTCCCACTAGACCAGGTTGCTCAGAGCCCCATGCAGCCCAGCCTTGAACACTTCCAGGGATGGGGAATCCACAACTTCTCTGGGCAATCTGTTCCAGTGCCTCCCCACCCTCACAATAAAGAACTTCTTAATATCCACTCTAAACCTACTCTGTCAGTTTGAAGCCATTCCCCCTTGTCCTGTCACTACAGGCTCTTGTAAATAGTCCCTCTCCATCTTCCTTGTAGGTTTCTTCAGGTACTGAAAGGCTGCAGTTAGGTCACCCTGAACCCCTCTCCAAGCCGAAGAACCCCAATTCTCTCAGCCTTTCCTCATAGCAGAGGTTCTCATCCATCAACACCCCCAAACCCTTCTCAGCAGGGCTGCTCTCGATCTGTCCATCCCCCAGCCTGGACTGATACCAGGGCTTGCCCCAACCCTCATGCAGCACCTTGCACTTGGTCTTGCTAAACCTCAAGAGATTCCCATGGTCCCTGTGGATGGCATCCCATCCTTCAGGTGTGTCACCCACACCACTCAGCCTGGTGTCACCTGCAAACTTGCTGAGGGTGCACTCAACCCCTTCATCTACATCATTAATGAAGATATTAAATAACATTGGCCCCTGGGGGACACCACTTGTCACTGATGTCCGTCATGACTCTGAGACATCAAGCAAAGAGCAGAAGTGCTCTCTGACCAAATGCTCTCAGGTTGCTACCAGCAGGGTACCTAAACAAAACCTAAAGGATACCTAAACAAAAACAACAACAACAAAAGGAAATGGAACTGTGTCCAACACCTGCAAAGACCACTGTCCCCTTCCTGCCTGCTGAGTTATTTTTCCAATTCCTTGACCTTGGACCCCTCTCAGGGCCCCTCCTGTGGCTGATTAGGAAATGCTCCATTCCTGATGAACAGGTGAAGCTGTGATTATACTAATCAGCTGCTCATTAGGGTTGCTTGGCTTCAGCTGATAAAACACCAGCCCCATGGTGTATGGCCAACTCTGTCAGCTGGGGATGTCAAAGATCCTCAGCTCTGTTGTTGTCCCCACTTGGTTTTGCTCACAGATGGGGAAGGACTCTCCAGGACACAGCTGGGATCTGGCAAGCAAATCTCATCCCAGCAGATATGAGCCTCTTTCAGGTTGTAGATTGATTGGTGATCAATCTACAACCTGAGCTGTGCCTCTGACTCTCAGACAGGGAATTTTGGACACTGAGAGACCTGACCCCTCAGGTGGAGGTCGCAGGGACCCTCAGTGGTAGAGCCAGCCGAGGCTGGTTCAAATTCCTTTCCATGTTCCTATGGATGTGGCAGCTCCACGGGTCAGGCCCTGGGCAGGCAGAAGAGTCACCACTGATCTCATCCTGCCTCCTTCACAGCTGTGACATGGGACAGAAATCCCCCTGGGCTACCTGCAGTCTCTGGAGACTTCCTAAAGAAGCTACTGCTCTTCCTTTTGGGTCTGTCATCCTGACAGCTGTCCCCAAGGAGATCTCAACACCAAGACCCCAGCACAGCAAAGTGCCAGAGACACACACACACCGTGCTCTGGCAAATCTCAGCCTCCTGCAGCCCTCCTCACCAAAAGCCTGGGACACGGCCGTGCTCTTCCCGTTCTCTTTCTTCCTTTGTTCCATCCTCTCAATCAGGCTCTGGCTCAGAAAGGTTTCATTGCACAACAGCTACACTGGCTTTAGAAAGATGCAATTAAGATGAAACCCACTTATTTAAAGCAGCTCCTCTCCCAGCACTGCTCTAATGTCACCTTTGATCACTGAAACCGACCCAGCTCACAGACTGCCAGGGACATGTCCTTTCATTTATCCCTTTCCTCCTCGTTCCATTCAGACAAAACTGGTTTCTTTCTTCCTGCTGGTGCTCCAAGCATTTTGCAGAGCAAAGGACGGTCATTTTTGCATTGGCCAGCAGGAAAAAAAAGAGTGAAACGCCCTGGCTGTGGGCCATGAAGGTTGGAAAGGTCACAGAGATCATGCTGCATTTTGGGCTAAGACAGCTTGGCCCAGGCACAGCACTCCCCTGGGGCTGTGCTGCAAATAAAAGTGGGCTTGGGATGGGCAGGGACCCCTCTACTAATGAATCTGAAAGGAAGCATCCTGAATTTATTGGGGAAGGCTGGACCATTTCCCCCACTTACAAGAGTCAGTTCAGCTCAAGCCATCATTTAGGCATGGCTTAGCTTTAAACCCCCAGCAGATCCTGCTTTCACCTGCACACAGGAGCTGCTGGATCAGGATTCTGCTCAGCAGCCTCCATCCATCCACACACACACACACTTGATTGTCAGGCACTGAAACCCCAGGTTTCCTTGTCATTAAATGCATCCATCAGGTAGCATTTTCTATTAGACTGGAGGTTTCCCGGTTGTCAGCGCTTCCACCCACACAGGCAGGGCGCTTCTGAACTCCATCTCTGCCTCCAAACCTCACTGCATCGCATCTTCTTTGGAAATGGAGAGCAAATACATGTGTATCCCTCTGTTCTCTCAGGGAGATGGCAGAGCAATTTGCAGGGTTCCCTGGGTGGACAGGTTCCTTCATCTGAACTGTTGCTTCAATCTGTTTTGTTCTGATCTGCAGGAGAGATATCTCTTCCTGCGGGTGGAGAGAAGAGCAAGAAGCTGTCCTGTTACAAAACACCAGTGATTTGCAATTCATCACCAGCCCAGGGCCAGGTGCACTCCCCACTGCCATCTCAGGGAGACTTTTTTTTCTAATTCTTAGAAGTGGACATTGTCATGCCAAAAGTCTCAGCACTGGCATTACAGATTCCTTCTGATCTCTCCCAGTATCTCTGATTTTGCAGCTTCTGAGGATTTCTGAGCACAGAGCAGATTTCCACCCTACCCAGGTGACAGCCCATGGGCCACATTCTGTGTATCAGTGAGTGTTGGAGTGACACTACAGTGAAGGATGCCAGCCCCTCACTCAGCCAAATCATTTGGTCACCCCTGACGGGGGGAATCTGTCAACTCTCAGCAAAAGATACCATTTTAGAGGCATCCTACTCCATCAGACTGCTGGGGGGACTGCACCCTGCATTCCTGCTTTGATTAGGAGCTGGGGTTAGCAGGGGTTAAATGCACCCTCTCCCCCTCCCGACCTACGATGCCAGCTGAGCTGGAGCTGGCTCCCAAGATCCTGGTGCTTCAAGAGAGAGGTGCCAACGATGGCTCTGGGGAGGACAGCGAAGAAACCAGCCCAGGTGCTCCTTCTGCCAGTGAATCAGTCCAGATGGGCCATGGCTGCCCTGCTGAGAGCCGAGTGCTCTTCCAGGCAGCTTGGACACAGATGGGGAATCGAGCATGGCAGGGCTCCCGCAGCACACCCTGCTCAGAGCAGCCAGGGAGGGTGAAGCACAAAGCAAGTGGTTTCTTGGGAACACTGAGATGTCCACAGCACATCCTGCTCTGCCCACAGTCACGGGGCCGAAAGAGCCGCTGCCTGAGAGGCTGTGCCTGTGCCTGCCTCCTCCAGGTCTCTCCTCCTGCCTTCCCCCTCCATGGAGACCGGCTTTTGTCTCTTAAAGGTGTGATCAGGAAATGGAGGGCTTTTAAAAACACTGCTGTTAAGAGCAATAAAAATAATAGAGCAGGAACATATGTCTCTCCACAGGCCCATCACCTTCTGCTCACTTAGATTGAAGTGTTTTACCATCAGAGCCTGACAGCATGCTGATACCTCACCAGAGCAACAAAGCTGAAGGCTTTATTACTGTTATTAACCTGGTTTTCTGAAGAAAGCAACAGAACACCACGTGTACCCATCAGTGGGTCAGCCCACCCTGGTAACTCCTTAATCGGTCAGCTTATTTCACCCTACAGGGCTCGAGAGGTGGAGGCTGCCAGAAGCCTCAGGCTGTGCTTGTGCCACCAAACAGGCAGAGGGACAGGCAGAGCCCCAGTGAACACCCAGCTGGACAGCCCCTGGGGACAGATCAGCGTCTTACCAGACCCAAGAGAGCACCCTGGGAAAGCATGCAATCCCCACCTCGTACCTTTTAGACCCCAGGGAAACAGAAAGACAGGGTGTGGGCTTTTTTAAGCCCTTGTTGGCTCCCTGGTCCAGGATGGAGCCAGCACCAAGCTACAGGAGCCAGGGGAGGCTGGGCCTGAGCTCTTTGTCCCTGTGTGTCTTGTCACAGCACTGCCAGCAGGCAGTTCCCAAAGCCTTGGTTTGGTACAAGCACTGACACATCCCATGTCCCAGAGAGACTCCCAGGCCCTCCAGGCCGGGCTGAACAGGGATAACTGGTCACCCCAGCCCAAGCTCTGCAGCTGCACAGGACTCCTCTCAAGGGACCCAGAGCTGGTTTGAGCAATCGACCATCCCTCTTCATGGTCATTCCTCCAACACACCCAACTCAGCCCCGCTGCTAACACCGCGCTTCCCAGTCACACCTGTTTGGGCACTGGCTCTCAAAGGCTTTCCATTTCATCCCTCCATACTCTTCAAATAATTGTTCCTAGGGCTGCTGGTTTTCCACGGGCTGCTCAGGGAAGCACATGAACTCTCCTCCAGGGAGGTCAGAGCCACGGGGAAGAGCAGGGAATATGAGTCTCCACGCACAGGCACAGGCAGTGCCGCATGTCCAGGAGCACATCACCAAGGTTTTGTTGCCTGGGTGACATCCAAACCACCATCCATCACCCAGGCACCGACCCAGGCAAGCAGCCAGGCTGGCAAGGACAGGGAGGGTTTCCCATGGAAAGCTGAATTCAGTCCAAGCCACGGGCATGATTCAGCCAAGAGTCCTCACTCCTCACGCTCCCTGAGGAGCAGGGAGAGCTCTCCATCCATTACCTGGAGCTCACATGTTTTGGTCTGTCACTTGAGCCCCCTCCCACTCAGCTGTGACCAGGCTTCTCGCTCAGTTTAGCAACACGTGCACAGGCTAAACAGCGGGTCTGGAGCAGTTTGTTGTTGCTCACATTTTCTTCCTTTATTACTGAGGCAAATAATCTGTTTTAGTAGGCAGAGGGGCATTGCTCTTGCTACTTTACATGCTGCTTGTTGAAAGCAAGGTTGCCCTGATGCCAGTCTGTGTGAGGCAGATTAAGGCCTCCATAACTGCCCTTTCTCTAGTAAAATCTCAGTTGTTGCTGCCATGATTGAGGTTCCCCTGTCCCCTCAGTGGTGGCAGGAAGGAACAATTTCACCCTGCCCAGCAGTTTAATCCCTGACCCACACCAAATTGCTGAGTCTTGTGCATGAATGACACTGATCAAGGGTTGAGCAACTTCCTCATGGTGAGAAACCCCAAGGGCCTAAATCAGCTCTGGGGTGAAGCAGGTCTCAGCACCAGGCTATTTGGACTGGCAGTAGGCAACTATAAAGAAGAAGGAGCGGGAACTAAAGATCAATGTACACCAAGGGCTTAAAATTGAGCTGAACTTCTGGCCAGGGTTTAAGCTGCACAGCAGCACACCCTCGGAGTAAAGCAGCAAAATAAATGAAGTCACCGAAACAATCACACTCCCTTTAAGGTCAGGATTTTCACGCCATTCTCTCTCCTGTGTTTTGGCTTTCAGAGTCTGTTCTTCACAGGTACAGAGAGTCACAAGTCTGCAAGGGGGAAAGAAAACACAACAAAACCAACAAACCAGGGAAGTGACTTTTACCGTTGTCATTTTCCCTGTCTCCCAGCAACAACCGTGTCTTCTCCACCTTGCTCTCCTCCCAGCACCTCACAGCTGGCAGAGATCTTACGAACAAACAAGGCTCCCTGCAGTGAGGGCTGCCTGGCAAGGGCTGAGGCTTCAGTCTAGCATGAGGACGATCTTTTCACCTGCAGAGGTGACAGCTCTTGGTTTATGTCTAACCATCAGCTCTCAGCCCCCATCTGCAAAGACTCCCAACCCCATTCCAAGGCTGAACAGATGGTGACAGTGTCTGGGCTGATGCCCAAGTGTCAACAAGACAGCTTCTTGTTTCCACACAGACGTATCCCTGGGAAGGGAAGTGGAAAAAAAAGCATGTGATAAGACACTGCCACCTCACCCTGTCTAAACAGTCACAGTAACCCCAGGACAAGTTCTCTGGGCTTCTGTTATTAATGTTCCCTCTCTTAGGCTGAGGGAGGGCTTCCCAGGGGGTGGACTTTGCTCCAAGAGACCTTTCTGTGCCTGTCTCAGGAGGGGAATTTGCAATCGGAGCCACCTCCAGAGCTTGTCTTTTTTCCAATTAATACATGAATAATCAGCATAATTTCATGCCAATTGTTTTGTGTTTTGACACCACAGATATTGTGCTCCTCTGCTACCCAACTCCTCTGCTCCTTTTAATGGCATCGATTAAGTGCTGAACCACGACTTCCACATCCTCAGAATCATTCACACAATTGGTGATGTGACCGAGCTGGGCACAGGCAGAAGCACATTCCCAGAAGGATGTACCATTGGCATATCAAAGTCAAGCACAGTCAGTGTTTGAGGACAAAGGGCAAAGCTGTTGAGAAGAGATTGTGGCTGGGTGGCTCTGAAAGGATTCCATCAGCTTACCCACATGTGTGGTCAACCATGCCTGACTGGGGACAGCAGAATTTGACACCTCCATAGATGTGTCTTCCTGACGTTTTCATCATCAAACACTTATTTCAGCTTCCAGATGGCTTGGAATGCCGGCATGCTGGGGAAAATCCATTGCTCTGTACTGCCTCACGAAACCCATTCTGGAAACATGTCGTGGGTGTCCATCCACTGCCTACTGGTCCTAGTGGTGATGGGAGACCAGAAAGCTTTTCTTCAGAGCACTCACGTGGAATTTATGCCACCCCTTTATCTATGCCAGGCAGGAAGACGTGCTCTCTATGCCATGAGATTTCCTCTAGAAAATTTCAGGACAAAAATCCACAGGCAAGGGTAGAAAAATGTCCCTGAGCAGTTAAAGTGCATAGGGCCACTGAGGAGCTCAAGGATGCCAGTATGGCCAAAGGCAAGATGAACCTCAGTATCCCTGAGGGCAGCCCTGTCTGATCTGCTGTTCATACTGCCACCACCCTCGGTGCCTTTGTGTGCCATCACAGACAAATTAAAAACAGTAACTAGGAGCAAGTGCATTCAGCACACGCTGGTCAGGCACTGTCTCAGCCAGATTCAGGATCACTGAGGAGCAGGGGAGAACCAGAAAAGTTGTATTCAAAGAAATTGTGATCCGTGCTGGATTTAACCAGGAGTGCAACAAGGATTTGTGGTCCATCACAAATATAGGACCATATTTGAGTTCATTAACCCTGATTGCATTCCAGTGGCACATTGGGCTTGGATTCACAATCTCTCAGGCCAAGCAGGCTGGGCCCTGCTCATACCACATGTGAGCCATCCCTATTAAACTCAAAGGAATCTCTTTTTTGCTGTCCAGGGGGGCTGGATCAAGGCTTCCTTACATGCAGGGCTGCCAGGAGGAGGCCAAGGGCTGTGAGCCATGAAGGTCCTTTGGTAGCCCAGAGCCACAGCCACTTACAGGCACCACAGGCCCTCTCCTGACCCTTTTCCTGTGAGTGCAGAACAGCAGCAGAGTTATTAAAACACCAGCTGGGCTGGCAGAAATAAATCTCTCCAATCTGCCTGCAAAACCAGAGTGGCACAAGATGACTCTCGACTTCCTCTTGGGTGCCCCTCTGGGCCGTGGGGCACCTGCCATCCTCCTTCCTGCATGTGTTTGTGGGCATATCCTCAAGCTGTGTTTACAAAGGGATTTCAGGCTCCTTTAGGATAAGACGTTGCTATGGAAAAAGCAGAAAGGAGACTGAGCTCCCTGGGAGAAGGCCTGGACTCTGTTGGCTTCAACAACGGGAAAGCCCATGAGGGGAATACAATTGTCTGGAGACTGAGCAGGGAGCACAGTCTGTTTTAATGAACACATTCTCCTTTTGGGGAACATAGGGAACTGAGTTTCTACAGCCCTCTACAAGACCAAAAAGTTTCCACTGCAAGTAGAAGGTGCCCGACACAGAGAAAACCAAGAAATATTTTCCAGCCTTGAGGTGGGATCCTGAGCTCAACCACTCTGCCAGAAAACTTCTACCCAGCTGGAGCTTGAGCTCATACCTCATCACTGTGTGGTGCCTCTGCATGGCACATGGGGGTATGACTGGCCACAGAAAATGCAGAGGACTGGAGTACAGATGCAGCTGGATAATTGAAACCTCTTACAACAGATGAGCTCTGAGTAAACCTGCAACAGGATCATTAAGAAGGTGACCAACTCCGATCCACGTGAGAGCCGTTTCAAAATGCAAACTACAAACCAAGAGAATAATAAGTCAGCCCCAGGGTCGGGTCACATCCTCCAACAGGAGGAATCTGACCATGGAAGTCAAGCTAAGATGTTTGGCTGCAGGTTGATGCTGACCCCATTTCTTGTTTCCTCCTGCAGCCTCAGACAGGAGGGGGAACAGAACACACACACAAAAAAAAACCCAATCCACGCCACCTGGAATTAAAACCTTCCAAAGAAAAACCTCTGTGCAAAGCTGAGCCAGAGCTCATCAGCAAAGGGCCATGATTAACTGCTGAAGTAGCAGGGCGTTTCCTTTTCCAAAGGCAGAGCTACCACACAGCCCTGAGAACACCTCTTCACAATCAGCCTGTGTTGAAACAAACCCAATCAGTGAGACACTGAGAATGAGTGTCCCTCCATGGATCCCTGCGGGGAGCTGATCTGATTACAGAGTGAGCTGGGGAGGGACCAGAAAGCGCCCAGTCGGGGGTGGTGGAGAGGAAAAATCAGAGTGAAATCTCCGACCTGAGAGCCTGTGAGCAATAAACTCCACTGGGTGCAAATAAGAGACACTGGGGGAAGAGTCTGCCTTGAAAAAGCTGCAGCTCCACAGCTGCACCAGCCTGTACTGAAGTGGTCAGCTGGGAACAGGAGAGCACAGAGTCGGATCTCCACAGTGGCCTCAACAGCTGAGAACCCAAGGGAGGAAAGCTGCAGCCCTGTTAAAGCCTGGTGACGAGGAAGAGAGTCCTTCTGCAGCTGCAAGCCGCACCACAAAGGCTGCAGAGCCTTCCCACAGCCCGGAGGGAGCCTTGGCGTGGGCACAGGGGGCATTTGACACTTCCTCACCCTCCTGAGCAGGCAGGGTAGGGCTAACAGATGTTCCCTGAGGACTCTGTCCCCAGTCAGGCCGGGTTCTCATCCCACTTTCAGGCGGGTGCCAGGGTTCAGATGTACTGTCAGCAGTCCGTGCCTCCTGAGCATCTCTAATGTCAGCTCCAAGGAGATGCTTTCAGAATGAATTTGACCCTACGATGCACAGGAACTAACGTGCCGCCAGCTGCCCCTAAGATGAACACCCTGGCACTTCTTGTATGCTGTCATTTGTCATTGGCCTCTCCCCGGGACTGTTTCCCAGAATTTGCCTTCCCCAACAGCCGAGTCACCCAAACCCTGCCAAAAGTCCTATTTCCCCTCCCCCCAAAAAAGAGGCAGAACTTGTGCCCCCAAATCAAAAACGTGCTGACAGGTTTGAACTCAAACACAACTTCCAGGAGACACCTAGGTCTCCTCAAAAGCTTTTGGATCCACTGCCTAGAGCTAAGCCTGTGAGTGGGACTGGTGCTTAGGATCAAGTCCTCTCTTTCCCTGTGTCAGACGTTCCAAACAGCAGAAAGGGCCTGGAGCTGGTGATGCTGAGCCCCCTGACTGTTGTGTGGCACCACACAGTGCACAGTCCCTCCTGTCACGCTGCAAGCTGGGAGCTATGAAGAACCTTATGAGACAGGCACCAGAGGGAAGATGTGCAAAATCATCTGCAAACCAGATGCAAATCTAATAATACTACCAGCTCCCCAAAGGGAATGAGGAAGTGAAGCAACCTGGAACAACTGTCAGAATAATACACTCCCCAGTGTGGATGGGAATGGGTTTCTCACTAGGTGCCAGAGTCACTGGTTTAACCTTTCTGTTCACCCCTGTCTTCTCACTTTAAAGTAAAATGCTTATTTAGCACCAAGAAAAAGGAAAAAAAAAGAAGAAGAAGAGCAGAAAACAGAGTCAGAGCATCCCCTGGAAGTGGGGATGAAAGGACACCAGAGAACAGAAATAGACCTGAGAGAAAGGCAGGTGCTTTGGGGAGGAATGTGTGCTCTGCTCAGGGTCAGAACACCCTCCCCTTGGCCAGATCCTATTACAGGCAGCAGGGTGTGGGTATACACAGAGAAATACAGAGATACAGTGATGGTAGCTGAACAAATCCCTCTGTAGTCAGGCAGGAGCTTTTCCCCCCATGACTGCTGAAGGCTTAGACAAGGTCCCAGCTGACAGACCCTGAAGTGGAACAAGAGACCCTGAACACACTGAAAGGCTTTGGTCTGTCTACACCACGCTCGTCTTTCTATTGATGCATCCACCCCTTCATTCATCTTTCAACTCCTTTATTCCTACCCACACCTCTCTGATTTACACACCCATGCATTCAGAGCAGCATTGGAGCTGTTTGGCACAGTAACATCAAAACTCAGGAAAAATTCCTGTCTGAGCTAGGAGGACCCATCCATTCCCCAAACATTCAGGGAACAAAGCATTCCAATTTCTCAAGTCCTGCATTTGGAAAAAAACAACTTTCCCATAGGAAGGAATGTCAGGACCCTTGGAGAAGGTGAGGCCTGTAGCCTTCCCTCAGATCATCCATCTGCAGGCCATGGGAGCATGATCCTGATGTAATTAAGAATATTTTTCAATGCTAATGGCACCAGCAGGACACAGATGCAAGAAGCTCTGTTATACTGACACCAGTCCACCAGGAGAATCTCTTGGCTGGGACCAGCTCAATTTGGTTTTCACATAGGGGACAGTTTGGGAAGTTTTATTTGAGGAAAAAGACAATTCAGGTTTGTATCAGGAGGAAGATAAAAACACACTTGTTCTCTCAGCTCCCAAAGGAGACAAACCAGCTTTGGAGGTCAAGGTCCAGGTCCTGCTCTCAGGTGAGGGGCAGGAAAGCTCCCATTTAACTGGCAAAAGGGGCTTAACTGGAGCTATATCAGGTAATGGGATAGAAGTAACCAAAAAAAGAGGAGGTGGAAGGGCACTTAATCCCTTCAGTAAATAGTCACGCTAACATCTATATTTGTGCATTTGCTGATCACAGTTCAGTTGGAAACAAAAGCAGGCTGGTGGCAGAGAGCTCCAAGAGCCCAGATGCTCCAGAGGGAAAGCGAGCTGGGAGCAGAGGTGGAGGGAGCCCCAGCACCTGAACAGGAGGAGCAGAGCAGCTGCTGATATCAGGCCCATTGACCCAGCCATGGCAAAATGATCAATCAGGCCCAGAGAGACAAGTAAAAATAAATCTGAAGTAGCAAGGGGCGTTTCCAGATTTTTTTTTTTTCCTCATATCTTATTGCCTGCCAGAAATAAGAGTGAGAGAAGAATTCACTTCTTATCATACCTTCTCAGAGGTGCTGAATAGGGTAATGGAATAGAAAATCTCTTTCCAAGGCAAATTCAGCCCTGAAACATGAACATATTTCTGTGGATGGTTGGAAAGGAAAAAAAAAAAAATTATAACTGTGGTGTCCCAAAGTCATGGCAGAAATTGAAGTGTTCATCAAAAAAAAAAAAAAAAAAAAAAAAGGAGAGGATGTGTTTCTGGAAGAATATGTCTACAGAACTGGTCATTCTGATATTTGCCAGGCAAATTCAGCCCAGGGCATGCCATGGCAATGAGTAACTAGAGGTTCACTGTGACTTAGCCACTGTTTGAAACAAAACTCTGGAATTTGGGATTCAGGGCAACACTTTCTTTCAGCTGCATTAAAAGCCAATGTTCAGATGCTCCCCATGGGCCATATCTTGGACAGCCTGTATAGACAAAACACTGCTTATCTGCTGAGCTGGAGCATGGAACAAGCAGCAAACACAGCACCTGTCTGGGAGTATCTGGGGAGCTTTGCCTTCACAGTCCTCTTGCCTTACACCTCACATCCGAGGCTATGGATTAGGGAAGCAGGCACAGACCCTGGGAATAGCACCTTGCACTGCACTGCAAGGACAGTTCAGAACTGGAGCTTGGGATGCAGGATCCTCAAAGCCACCCAGAGCTGCAGACTGGAACAAAGCTCCCAAAGGAGCACCCAAAGATAAGGAAGGTATTACTGAGCCCACGTGGGGGTGAGTTAATCCCAGTCCTTTTACTGGCTATGTAAAAAAGGTCCCAGTAGCAAGAAACCAAGATCTAAGTGAGCAGATCTTCGCATTCTGAAAATCCCCTCCTGCTACCCCTGCCCCCAAAGAGGGCAGGGAGGCTGTGTACCCCTGCTCACAAACACTGTCCAAACACCCTTCTTACACAAACCTAGCTAAAATTTGTAATTATTTGGGCCCCATCCAGCCCAATTCCTATCAGTCTCTTCATAAAAAGAGATCAAACAATCTCTTTGAGCCCCCATTGACTGCAGGGACACTGTGCTGCCCTGTCTGCCTCGGACAGGTCTTCAACCTTTGGTGCTTCTCTCCCCTTTCATGCCATATTGCAGGTTACTCTCCTGATGAAAAGTGCTGAAAAGCCCATCTGTCTGCCTGCAGGACAGGCAGCTCCTGACAGATGTGTTGCCAGTGTCCACACTTTTCCATCACTTTCCTGTCTGCCATCGCCTCTTGGATATTAAAAATCACCTGGAGCGATGATTCCTCATTGCTCTGCGCTCCCTCCCCCAGTCTGTCACCATGTAAGCCACTTGACAGGTGATTATTCGGTCACTGAAGCCAGGGAAGCCGGGCCGAAGGAAATGAGTGTCTCCTTAAATAAACACGCCGGCCGATTTGGAGAGGCTGTCTCGCTGGACAAGCAGGCTATTCTGGGCTCGCACCACTAAGCTGCATTATGGCTTTGTGGTCAGGCTGGCTCGGAGCAGCTGCCCTGCTGGCCTTTTGCACCCCTCGTTCCTCCCCTGAGGCACTGCTTAGCCCGAGCCATGGCCCATGTCCATGGTTTTTGGTCAGGCTGGGCTCTTCTCCCTGCACAGTCACGGACTTGGTGTCCCCCTTCCAGGAAACACCGCTGTCCCCTCCGTTATGTAAGATGAATAAGAAGCAGCGTAATTTCCTTGGACGTGCACTGTGCTGTTGTGATTAAGGCAATGCACTTTTTGGCTTTATGAACTGATTTGAGCAGCATTAGTCTCTGGTGGTCTGCCATCCCAGCTGGAGACGTCTTCTCTTCCAGAAGATCCCTAGATCCAAACTAGTGTGGAACCATCCCTGTGCCTGGTGAGTGCATCACCATCTTCAAAACGGCCACAAGAAACCGTGCAAAAGTCATGTCTCCCTCCAGTGCTTTGCTTAATGACCCCTCCAAACTAGGTTTCAGTGGGAGACAAATACTGATGATGCTTCATACAAGCTCCTCTACATTCCTGCCTGTGCTTGCTGTGGGGTACGACACCCTCTTCATCACCATCCCTCAGAAAACCAGTGGGATGAAAGTGAAAAGATCACTTGTAAGACTGTCCACAGGCTGATTGGGTCTAAATTATCATCTCCTTTTGCATTCAGTTTCCATCCATACTTTCATTTGGTGGTTGGAGAACCGGCCTACACTTTTCACTAGCTGAACCTCCCACTTCATTAGGCTCCCATATGCTGAGAGTACCTGGCACAAGTTGAGGCATCTCCTCTCATTCTATCACTCATTACTTGGAAAGAGAGATCAACACCCACCTCACCCTCATTCAGGAAAAAAAGGAGGATATTTTACATGGCATGAGCGTTAGAGCCAGGGGTTGATTTTCTTGCTTACTGACACCACCCCATAAATTTTCCTGAGACCAAACCTCCCAGGAACTGCTGGGAGATAATCTCTGTCCTTCAGCATGTGCATAAAGCAAAGCCTGGGTGTGGTCAGAGCCCTGCAAGCCCCTTTTGAGCGCTGTTGACTGTTTAATCCCTGCCCACCATGGCTTCTCTACTAGGTGAGCACTCGCCACGTCAAATCTTAGACTGTCATGGCCCAGCTTCTGGAATCACACGTGTGTCAGCTTTCCCACCAAACATGTGGAACACCTTCAACTGGGCCCTGAGTAATTTTGTATTTTCCCTCATATTTGCATCTTGAGTATTTGTCTCATGAGCAGTTCAAAGGGAATTTGCTCTGGCTACAGGAGCTGCTCTGTGGATGGAGTCAGGATGGATTTTTACTCTGCCCTGAGCTGCCATTTCTGCAAAAATATATTAAAAATTACATGAAAGTGAGCTTCTGATTTGAAAACCCTTTCCACAGAGGCACCGTGGTGTGCCACCAGAGTTCAGATCAAATGTGATCTATTTTGAAGTGGAAAAGATGGCTCTTTTGCCCATATTGCTGATCACACCAGGCTCCTCGTGGTTCGGGTGTCACTGAATTCTGCTCACTGCCATGACCCAAATGTTTCCATTGTTTGTAAATGAAAGCAGACACTGGCTCTGCACCTGAAACTTCTTGAAGAACCGAGCTGAACATTTCCACAGCAGTCACAGACAACAACCAGTTGCTTTTCACTCACCATCTGCCTGCTGTCAACCAAGGTGAAATAGAAACAAGCCCACCCCCAGTCATCACCTTAAAAAAACCCACCACTTAACATCATCCCTGACACAAAGATCTCCTCATCCCCAGAGCTGATGCACCAGTCTCCACGCAAGCTGCCAGAGCAATGCTAGCAGTAGCACCAGTGGGAGGTTCTGCTGTTGGATGTGAGCTGGACATCCAGGCATGAAGCACAGCAGCAAGTCCCCTGAACTCACTCTGTGTCACATCACTCCCCAATACTCCCAGCCTGCTTGAACCTGATGAGTTGGTTCCACTGTTTTCTGTGCTGTTGGTTGTTTTCTCTTCTCATGACCGATTCCCTGTTTGATGAAAATGTTTTGCTCCTTTCCAAATGACTGGGGTTTCTGGAAATAATCATCTGTGACCCAGACAGAAGAACTAATAGCCAGGATTAAGGAACAGGGAGGGGAAAAAAAACAAGGTCATTCACAGTTTGATACTCTGACCTGCTTCTCCTCAGCTGTCTGTCTGTCAGCCTCCTCCTGCCCCCCTGAGTTAGATAAACTTTGCCCTGCTGCTGCTATGCAGCCAAAAAAAGTCTTTATTTCCTCTGTCAAATTTGCTTTCTTGAAAATGGGTAGAAATCAGCCAGGAAAGCAGAGGGAAGTGGAGTAATCAGCACTGTTTTTCAGGCCAGGGAAATCAAGGCTCAGAAAAAGGATAGTGAGTTTCCAGGGGTCACAGGGACGGTCAGTGGCAGAGAGTGAAGGATCTGTGGGACTGTGTCCTTCTAACACCTTGGCTGTACCTCACAGCCTCCAGAGACAGAGCATGACATATTTCTCTGGCCCTCTTACAAAGCATTTGCCTGCCATCAGCTCTCTTCTCAGCAAGGGAGTCCTAGAGATGGACCCACAGCAGCACTGGGAAGCTGAGTGACAGCAGGGCTGGTTTGCTGTCCCGAGGTGCAGCCAGTCCCTGGGGACAGGCTCCCCTCGGACAGCAGACAGCCCTCCCTCTCCCCCTTCACTCCTGCTCTGATCTTCACCGTTCCCACTCATCTTCCCTCTCCCTCTTCATCCCCAGATAATCCCATTACTTAAGCTGATGTCAAGCTTCTGCTAAGCACTGTCACCTCTGCCCTTGGCTGGGCTACAAAGCTGCCCCGAGCACGGACACACTCAAGAGGATGCTCCTACTGGCATGGGCATTGCTGGAGTCAATCATTTGGCTTGGAAGCTTCCCTCTGGGGCCATGAGGGTTTGAAAACACGACCTTGAGTTGTCACGTCACAGAGAGATCCCAAAAATTTGAAAGAAATTATCTGAAAGCAGCCAATGAAATACAAAGGTCTGCTTCAAGGAGAAAACCCTCTGGGGTAAGGGCAGTTTGGTCTCAGGTGAAGAGCAGATTCATGAGGACCACTAGTTTTTAATGACACAGGGATCCTGTGCCAGGTTTGTGGCTGTGAGCTCCTGGCTCACATGCTGCCCACAGCCCCTCCCCAGCCTGCTGCACATCCCCAGGCCAGTGCCAGTTGCCTGATGAGCAGACCTGGAAGAGAAGAGGCACTACATAAAAGGCAAAAAGGGCTACAGGGGGAGAACATTAAAATGAAACATTTAGAGCTGCCTCTCTCTGTTGTGTCTTCCCCCACTCTGTCAGCCTGGCATTTCCTTGCTCAGTGCTGAGGGGGTGACTGGCTCTGATCAATTGCCCTTTATTTCCATATTAAGTGAAGCAGTTGGGGGATGAGTGTCTGCCTCTGCCATGCAGCCCCGTGCAAAATTTTTGTTAAAAGGTTGTTAACTTGCCCTTTTTATTATTATTATTATGATTTCCTCCTTCCAAAGTCTTTGTTTCTACATGCCATTTACAGAACCATAGGAAAGAATTTTAAGAGTTATGAAATGCCAAATTATGCTAAATAGTTTCTGGATGACCTTAGCAGAAAGCTGGCACGTTGACAGACCTGCTGTACCACCCACTGTGTCCAATATCAAGTCAAAGTCCTATTTGGATCTCCTCCATGAGTGCCACATGGAATCCCACCAGCTCAAGGAATGGTCCCACCTGATGTTCCCCAGTGAATATCCCAGTGCACTGCTAAGATCAGCTGCTCAAAGAACCAGAAACCTCCCTGCTGCAGTCACCCAGCTCTGCTGACACTCCAGCACAGGACATCTGCACCAGACCTGCTCCACAGACCTGACTCTCATCAGTCAGGTGTCTGTCCACATGCTGGGGCTGGTGAGCTTTCCCTCCCGAGTATTAGGCATCTTCCCTCCCTGGAAAGAGCTGCATCTTGTACCACCCCATGGCAGAGGAGTGCAGGACAGCACAGAGCTCGTGCGACTGCTTCTAGGGAAGATCCCTCCACCGCCGTCTCCCCAGCTAATTGGAAAGCTCAGGAGGTGCTGTGGAAAACAAATATCTGCCCCTCAGCATGCCTGAGCACTCTCCCTCATCAGGGAAGGCTCAGCATTCAGATGAGCTGCGTGTTTACATCTGCCACGCTCGCCCCGAGAGCTGCACTGCACACACTTGGATGAGTACGACAAAAGGTCATCTGGTTCCACTGCACGGGGACTCTGCACTCCCTCATGCGTGAGCCTGCCAGGGAGCTGGGCAGGCACCTTCAGGGGGAAGGGCAAGACAGGCTTTTATCTCTTTTTTCCCACAAACAACAACAGCAACCTTAGAAATCCAGGTTAGGAACCTTTCAGGGGAAAACTCAGCCTCTTCCGCATACCTGCCTGCTACACTGGGACGTGTCACCTGCCAACAGAGCAGCTGAAAGAGGTGTGCACAGGCTTCATTCAGGTCACCTCTGAGTGTCTTTGCTTGCAGAACAGCCAGCTGAGAGCTGTTCTTACTTAGCTGCAAGAGAGGCAGCTTTAGTGAGCCCAGCAACAGGCAAAGACACAAAGACAGGAGGCTTTCTTCCGTGTACTAGTGATAAGAGCAGGCTGGGAAAAGGGTTTACTTCACAAAGCTTCTGGAGATTTCTTTTTTCCTCTCCTGGTCAAGCTGAAGATCAAAATCCCAAGCTCCTGTGAAACTGAATGAAAATAAAGCCACCTGGTTTGGACCAATTAAAATGTTTTGTTTCAGTAGCTTCTGAACATGCTGTTAATAATCAGCTTAAATTGCAGAACAAGGGTGTTTCAAATCAGAAAACTAAAAATCTTGGTTGTCAAAGGGTGACTTTTCAAGAATTTGAGGGCTCTTTTTTTAAACTGAGATATTTGTCAAAGCTGTTCTTTTTTTACACACACAAAAAAAGCTTCCACTTTAATAGATTTGCTACCTTTTTGACACAAACAGAGACAAGGAAAGAGAAAGGTAAGGCCCAAAGCTGGTTGGAAACCAGGGTCATAACCAAGATCACTCACTAAATCACCATCACATCAAAGGTTTGAAACTATAGGATGCGTTCTGGATTCCTCACTGGCATCTGCTATTGCCTTTCATAACACCAGGATTTCACTAAGGACTGAAAATCTCCAGCCCATCTTTCATGCTCAGGCATTACCTGGAAGCCACATTACCTCCTTACGAGATTAATGGGACCATATTGCACAGGAACTGGAGGTTCCCTCATCATCCACACTGCTGATCCAGCATGTTTTATCAGTACTCTGCCTGGGCAACTTGGACATGACCAAAGTGATAAATAACCACCTCTGCCTGCAAGAAGAGAGTCCCCCTCAGCACTGGTTCTGTTGCTAAGGCAGAGCAGAAGACGATGTTGCTCCTCACAGCATCAGCTTGGAACCCCAAGAACCACATCAAAAATGATGCTTTGTCACCTGAGTTACTGCCAGTGGCTTCAGGCATTGTCAGATTCCCGAGCAAGCAGCAGATCTGTGTTCACTTAGGAGCAGGAGGGAGGCTCGAAGGCAGCAGTGACAGAAGGAAACGTGCATCTCTTGCATCTCTGAGGACTCCACAAAGGCAGTGATGACAAGAACGCAGCCAGGAAATAGTTCCCAGTGTGTTGTGACAAGCACACTTCCACACAAGAGTTAGCAGAGGGGAAAAAAAAGGAAAGATGGCTCCATGGAGCCACCTCAGCCACTTCCCCATGCCAATATTGGGAAAACAGCCTCAAAAAGATGTGTGAAGGAAGAAGGGATCGAGTAAAACAAAAAGGGATTTTTAGAATTCCTAGAAAGCATCCAGGCAAAATCCTGCAAAGGGACATAAAATTCCTAGAAAGAAAAGAACTTCCTAGAAAACACTTTTTTTTTTTTTTCTACAGAGAATCCTGGAAGAAACTGAGAAAGTATTTGCAAAGTTTGTGATAAGCACGCTAGGACATTTCTAGAAAGCAACACAAGAAATGGCTTGAAAACAACATTGACATGGAAAAGCAAAGGGGAGATTTCTAACAAGAAATGTGGAAATTTCTGGGAAGAAACTTAAGAAGTCCTGTAAAGTACTCTGAGAATTTCTAGAAATCATATGGAGATATTCCTTGGAAGGAACCCAAAAAATTCCTTGGAAGCATCCTGATAAAATTCAAAAGAAATCAAAGGAGAAATTTCAGAAAAATTAAAATTATTGGAAAACATCCTGGGACATTTCTAGAAAGCAGAGGAGAGATTTCTGGAAAGTAACTCCTGTGGTAAAATGACTAGAAAACATCAGGGAAGTTTCTAGAAATCAAATCTGAAATTCCTGAAAAGCATCTGGGGACAGTCCTAGAAGGCTAGGGGAAAATTCCTGGGAAACAACCTGAGAAATTTCCAGAAAGCAACATGGAGCTTCCTAGAAAGAACTCTGGAAAATTCAGAGAAAACTTATGATGTATTCCCAAAAAGCACTGCAGAACATTCAGAAAAAACAAAGCAGAAACGCCTAGAAAGAAAAAACTGGTTTTGAAATTGCTTCCAAATTGGTAGAAATCAATGGGGCATCCCTGGAAGATGTGCTGGGACATTCCTAGAAAGCAATGTGGAAATTCCTGAAAAGAAATGAGGAAAATTCCAGAAAAGAACCAGGATAATGTCAAGAAAGGAAATGGAGATTCCTACTAAGCACTGGGAATGTTGCTAGAAAGCACTGCCAATGCTGGTTTTGAAGGGCAAGTACAGGTGAGGGTGGCAGCAGAAGGTCAGGTGAGGTTGAGAAAGGCATGATGCCCCCAAGATCCCAAGAGTACTGAAGGTGAAAGGCAGAGGAGCAGCACTCAACCTCAGGAAGGTCCAGCTCGGTGCTGGAATGCCAGGAGACCAGGAATGTCACCTCAGAGACCAAGGCTCACACTTGAAGGCCACACAAGGTCACATTAAGTCTGCCCACATGGTCCTGGTCCATATGCATCTAGTCTGTTCTTAGAAATTTCCAGTGATGAATAAACTCCCCTTTCCATGTCAAGGCATCCCTGTATTTACCTCCCCATATTTCTGGAAGGGCTTTCTTTGGTGTACAGCTTCAGTCTCTGAACCTCCTCTCTCCCTGTCCCCTCAGGCACTGAGAAGGATGTGTTCCTAGGGCCATAGGATAATTCAAGTGAAAAGGGAGCTCAGGAGGTCTTTATGTCTGACTTCCTGCCCAAAGCAAGGTCAGCTCTTGAGCTGAGACCAGGTTGTTCAGGGCTTTGTCCGCTCGGGGCTTAAAATCCTCCAAAGGCCGAGACTGCACAGCCCTTCTGGGCATCTGTCCCACTGCTGGACAACCCTCACACAAAAAGTTCGTGTTGTATAAGGAGGATGTGTATATAAGCAGCCTGAACCTCGCTTGTTCCACAGGATGTCCATTGCTGCTCATTCTCCTGCTGTGTTCCACTGCAAAGAGACCGACTTTGACTTCCCCATCAATTCCTTTCAAAAGCCTCCTGAGCACATCCATGGCTGCCCACACTGCCCAGAGAGCCCTCCCTTCCTCTCTGGCAGATGATGGGCCCATCTGCCCAACTCCCTTAAGACCAGCTTCGTTTTTTTCCCATGGCTTCTTCAGAAGCTGTTTTTCAGACCATTTCTGCTCAGGAAGAAGAAGAGATCACAGAGGAACTGGTGACATCACTTCTATGATGTTCCTCTCCCCAGCTGACTCAGCTGTCTGGGAGAGAGCCTAGCAATTATCTCCAGTAGGCCTCTGCACATCTGATTGACTTGCCTTTGCTTTCATGCCTGGCACTTCAAACATCGGGGACAGCAAGGCAGGGGGAGAATTTTCCTAATGGAATGAAACAAGGGCTCCAAAACTTGTAGCTACCTCATCTGGAAAGCAGAGCATGTCTCGGCCTCCCCACTGCACTCAGCCTCCAGGTTATCACCCACACGCCCAGGCTCAACAGCACTGACAGTAATCTTTTGTAAACAATTAATTATGGAAGTGGAAGAGATAGCACCCACATCGCTCGCTGAAAGGCGGCATGGAATACAACCTCAGAACATGAAATCTACTCTTGGAGGCTCCTGTCAGGTGTGGAGAGGGATGTGACACATTCTAAAAAGCCTGAGCTCCTACCTCTGCCACTGACTCCAGACAAGCCCTTTAACTGGTTTGTGCCTCAGTTTCTCCACTGTTTCGCCTGGGAATGGCTCCCACTATGCAGGAGGAGAGTATCCAGCACTACAGCCCCTTGATCTGCAGCAACCCAAATAAAACAGGCCCGGTTCTGGTCGCAGGCCAGTGGCCATGGTACAGTGCACACCTGAGGGTCAAGCCCAAAGCTCTCCTCAGAGCCAGATGAGGCTTCATCCATATTGTCACAAGGGAAGGGCTCCTGGCCTGTCCCTGCAGCTGGGCCGAGTCACTGGCCAGGGGATGTTAGCTGGGAGCGTGTTGATGGTGGAAGAGGGCTGATGGTGGGACAGGGCCCTGCTCTCTCAGGCCTGGTGTAGATACGGCCACCACAGCCCCTCTGGGGCAGTTTCTACACCCTGGGGGCAAAAGGAGATTCCTTTCTGTCCCTGCTGTTCAACTGCAGCTCAGGTTGCAGGTGTCCAACTTGGGCTCAGGAAGAGCAGAGTTGAAAGCATCTCTGAGGGAAATGGTTTCAGCATCGCTGTGTTCAGCCTCTCCCACACCACCTGGGCATCTCTGTGGGGTGGTGGCTGCTCTCCAAGGGAATTCCTGCTCTAGCAGAGTGCGGGTACTGCCTATGAGATGACAGCTGCTGCTGGGGCAGAGCCACACACCCACATGCTGTCTGAATAATGAAAACAAAAATGCCATGCTCCCACTGGATGCTGTTTTATTGCCTGACTGGTGGTTGCTGCCATGTGAGTCACTTCCAGGGGAGGCCACAAGGCACTTCTGTTGCAAAAAGAAGAAATGATGCAGAGCCTGAGCTGCTGTGCACTTGGGGAAGCAGATCAATACATGATCAGCAGATCAATCACTGTCTTGGGCAAGGGAATTCTAGCTGGAAAGGCTCTCCTGCTTTTTCTGGGTCATTAGTAGAGCCCCCTATTCTAAAGCAGGGCCTCCATCTAACAACAGTGCTCTACTTGATTAATGCTGATTAGCCCTGCTTTGCTTGGTACGTTGATTAAAAAGCAAGGTTCATTTCCCAGGTTTCCTTCCCAATCACATTCCCTAATTTCTTTTGGCACTGCCACAACCTCTTAATTCTTCAGTCCTTCAAGAAGCTCATCAGACAAGGACAATGCTGAGGCAGTAGCAGACAAAGGTCAGGTGTGGATTATATCCAAAGGGAAGCTCTCTCCTGGGTTGTGTTACTCTGTGTAGTGGGCTGGCCAGTGGCACTCTCACCTTAAAATGTTCATGGCAACTTTGAAGGCAGCTAAAAACCCATCATCACTTCCTACAAACTGGCCTCCTCAGACCCATCTACTTGATTTCCAGCAACTGTAGAAGCATAGGGCCCCGTATGGCCTTTTCTTCAAATTATCAGCTAAATTGCCATAGAAATGGCTTTATGGTTTAGACCAGTGGCCCACCCGGCTTATTCAGTGGCTGCAGCAGATGCAAAGAAAGCAAGGGAAACAGGGCACGTACAAAGTGGTCTTGGCCCACTCTTCCCATCTTCGGTGGCCTGTGGTTCAAGGGTCTCTATCAGTTTGAAGCCATACTCAGCTTATGGGGTTTAACATCCACCAATGCTTTGTTAAATCCCATGTGGACTTGCGTGGCACCAGGATGGGCAATGCAGTCGCACTACATGGGAATGCAAGAGGGACTCGCTTCTGTCTGTATCAAATCTACTGCTTGCCTGCTTTCAGAAACACCTAGTTATGAGGAAAGGGCAGCAGTCCTTCCCTCACAGCTCCCTGCTGTCCATGATATGAGAGGTCTCTGTCGTTGTCCCTTTAGGCACCTCTTGTTCTAGCCAGGGAGTCATCCCTTCACACAGACCCAATTTTGCAGCTCATTGAAAGTTGTTTCAATGAAACAACCAGGGCTGAAGAAAGCAAACATCCCATTACTGCCTCTTTCACAATAAGGAAGTGGAAATCCAGAGTATCTTTAAAACACAACCAAGTAAATAGCAATTTGAAGCAGAGCGCAATGAGTTAATCTTACATCTGAATATTCACTGCTATTAAGATGAAGACTTGCCTCCTTCAGCTCTTATGTAAATAGAACTCATCTGCGATGCAGATTTTATTAATTAACTGGCAAATCGAGAAAACCCCAATAGGCTGTAATTGAACTTCATGTTGATGATAGATGAGGAGACACTTACAGGCCATCCGCTGTGTCTGCACAGTCACTCCTGGATCTGCTGCCATCCCTACCCATCCTCACAGTAGAGGGGCTGCCCCATCCTGAGCAAAATCAAGACTATCTGAGGGGCAAATGCCTGGAGCTGATGGGATGCCTGGAGCTGATGAGATACCTGGCACATATTCTTCCTGAAGCACCCTCTGGCTCATCACATTGTTTTTGTTCATATTTTCTGCAGCTCCCAGACGTTCTCAGGAGGCAGGCACTAGCTGCTGAAGCTCTAACAGAAGCGAGGATGTCCATAGCTTTGAGGGGACATAATCACCCCTAGCATGAAGAGGGGACACTTGTTCATGCTGTCGAGAGCTGGGCTACTCAGATGTCCCCAGGGGTGCCAGGTAACCTGGGAAATGTAAGATTTCCCTATACCTGGGGATAGTATACCCCAGTGATGATATGCCCTATAGAAACACCCCCCAAACCAAGACCTTAGGTGACGCACAGACCAGTCAGATTTATGTGTGTCCCAGTGGTGACTCCCTACTGGGTGACACGGATAGTGGCAGAGCAGCCTGTGTGCCTTCAGGCAGCCCTGAAGCCCTGCAGGAGCACCATGCTGCCCTTCTCTGTTGAGGCAGCACGCGGCAGAGCCCAGCGGGAAGGAGATTAAGGCATTATTGATGTAGGAGGAGAAGGGATGAATGAAACAACCCCCTGCACGGGTGCTTTGCAGCTCTTGGAGGGGAACTAATTTTGCTTTTATTTTGCTAGAGAAACAGCAAGGCAGCAGCAAGGAGCCCACCCTCGGAGCTGCTGAAGCCTGGGTTCCTCTCAGCGCGGGAAGAGGAAGTGGCATTTGAAGCACTGAGATGTGAGAAGAGTTTCATTATTGCTCTGGATGGCCCCTTCATTAGAGGAAAACACAGTATTTAATGAAGGGGAAAGAAAACAGGAGCTCCCTGCTGCCTCCAGAAAGCCGTCTCTTTTCAGCTTTGCTTCTTTCCCTTTATTTAAGGGAATGAGGGAGGCTGGACCTATCCATCCCCGTAGCAGCCCATCCCTGGGTCTCATGAGGGATGCTCCAAGGCCACCCCAAATGAAGATCTCCCTGCACAGACCCACGAGCACAGTCCCTGCTGGACTCCCCAGCTTTGGGTAACTCCAAGTGGGCAGAGGCTGCTGGCTGTGGGTGCAGATATGGGATACCAAGATCTAGCCCCCCCTCCAATCACACCCACACCCCCCAGGAGCTCTACACCAGAAATTCAGTGCCATCAAGGGGAAGCTGAGGCACAGGGGATGTGTTACACACACCTGTGAAGATCATGCTTGATTAAAAGGCACAGGGAATGCTCTCCCCATGGCTTCCTTGCAAAGTGCCTTCAGAGTACCAGGGAAGGACTTGGTTTCTCATGACTGGCTTAACAAACCCAACATGGGATTCACACATCAAGCTAATTCTTCCCAGCTGGCACCAATTATTTGCCAAGGTAGTTTTGATCTCTCAATTACACCCCACCAAGTTTTCAGCATGGAAAAGCAAAATATCTTTTCTTTCTCTTCCTCCTCTCCTAATAATTGGGGTTTTTTATAGCAACATGTCAACAGACTTCAGGAGTAGAACAGGCTCACATTCCCTTTGCTGGGACAACTCTAGCTCTGCTAGGAATTGAGATAAAAGGAAGCTTGCTTTCATCCCAGCATAAGCAGGCAAGAAGTGGAGCATGAACAGAGAGAAGACAAGCAGAGAAGCGAGCACTGTGATTTTATTCTGAGTCTCTGCACCTAAAGCTGTCCTTAATCACCACTCATGACTCACAGCCATTTCTTTCACTGGGAGCTCCAGACAGGGTAATTTGGTTTCAGAGGCTCAGAGGCACATTGGCTGCAAGGGACCTCTGGATGTCTCCCATTCAACCACTCAGAATTTGCTCTCAGAATTTGCTTGGGTTCCCTCATGACCTGTCCTGTTCCCAAAGTGATGAGCTTTGAATGCGTCCTGAGGTGAGAAAGCTTCATGCAGCAGAGAACATGTGGGAAGAAGAAGAGTAGTTTCAACAGTTGCCTGCTCTCTTGGCTGCTCTGGAAAACTCTCTAGCCCTGGTCAGCAAGTCAGCTGCCCCAGGAGATGGACTCTGGGACCTGTGTGGATCAGGGTTCATGGAAGACAGCAGGAGGAGGGGATCCATAGGATCTCAGGAGACTGAGAAAAACATAGGACAGGGGACACAGCTTGCAGGAAGCAGTGAGGCTCAGGATAAGGTCAGGACCTGGAGAGGGGCTGTGTGTGTGAAGGTTGGGTAACCACAGACTCGGACCATCAAACCCAGCCATCATCTGACATTAATCATTTTTTCCCGCTTGATTCTCAGCTGCAGCTGGAAGCTGGACTGAGGGTTGACTGGAGCCAGAATCAGAATCTGCCTGCTCTGCCTGCTTCAGAGACAAAACCCTTCATCCTGTGCCTTCCTGCATTATTTACAGAGACCACAGCCCCTTTTCAGTACCATCACCAGGACATTCCAGTGATTTCCAAGCAAAGGAGCAAGTTTCCTGTAAATTACATTTCCAGCAAGCATCTCTGCTAATTAAAGATTATGAAATGAATTTACCATTGCGTCAATTAAAATCCATTCACATTTAATACCTTCCTCTTTTCCAACGTCATTTATTTATTGAGGGTGGGGAAGGAAGGAACCGTGCTCGGAGTCTCCAGAAGTTCTCTGGATTTGGAACAGACTTGGCTCTGCCTCGTTACATGGAATAGGTCCCTGGAGAATGCAGACTGATTGCAATCTAATTTATGGCATTCATCAACATATGAATTAATGCTGGGGTCTCAGATATGAGATCTCTCTATTTGCCCCTCCCTCCTTGCACAGGCTCAGCAGCTCAGTTCCACTGCCATGCTTCCTTCCCTCCCTGTACTGCCACTTTCCTGCATTAAAGAAACAGCCTTGGCTTTGGTTAGGACAGCTTGTTTATCATGAACAAACCAGGCATCTCACCTAAATTTCTGGGAACTGAAGTCAACTGAAACCAAGGAGAATCTGATCCCTGTCTTGAATGAGTTTGGGATCTGGTGCTCAGCTGCCATGCACCTCAGCTTCCCTGTCTGTGACACAGGGACGCTGTTCCCAGCTTCCCTCTGAAAGCCACAGGGAGAATAAAAATACACTTGTGCTTTGGAGCCCTGCAGAGAAGTTTGCAGAGGGCTTTTGTGTGTTTTACTATTGCTTCTCTGTATTGTTCTTGGCTTTGACCTTGGACTGAGCTGAACCAAAGAATAATCAAACAAAGCACTTACATTTCAGGTGCATGTTGGACACTTGTTAAGGAAAGCCTAAAACTGCCAAGTCTTCTGGTAGCAGCCATTAACCCATGTGGTGACTGGAAGCCCTGGAGGTGCTGGCAGGGTTATAAATCATGCAAGTGGTGGATGAAGGGCCGCTTGTTTGCTCTCTGCCGAGAGGCTGCCACAGACAAAACACGACAGCAAAACAATCTGAGGACAGAAAGTCGGTGTGCAGGATGCCTCAGGGCAGACAAGGCAGGTCAGGGAATAGGAGGAGATGTGCAGAGGAGCAGAGTGCATTCAGCTATGGAAAGAGGAGGCTTCTGCTTCGTTGGCATGAGCAAGCAGCTGCACAGGGTAACTGAAAGCAGGCATAGCCTGGGATGGGAACTATAGGATGTCTGTCTGCTGGGGTCAGGTTTCCTTTCCTTGGGGCAAAACTGCACAGATAGGACTGGTTTTGAGACAGAAATCTCAGCATTTGGGCTCTCTCACTGCTCAGATCCCAAGGTCACCTTCATCAGAGTTCAGTTCTGGAGGAAAGGTCTCTGTGCAATGTCATTGAAGCTCGGCATCACCCTGAACACAGAGGCTGCTGTTCCATCACTCACCTGCTCTTCCTGAATTGTCTGAATGTGCAAGGGCTTAAAGCATGCGGCTTAGTTTTTTGCTCTTCTCTCTGATGAAAGAAATAAAGCAAGTAAAGTAATTTTTAGACTTACCTAAAGATCACTCTGTCCATCAAAAGCATCAAAGAGTGCTCCAGGGAAGAAGGAAATATGAAGCTCCCTGTGCTTGATGGCACAGAGAGGAAGTGGATTCCAGCTGCAGTGAGGAAGACTCAAGCTGGAGTCACCAGGAAAAGCCATAAGTCAAAACTGAAGGACAGGAACCGACTGCAAAGCTCCTATCTGGTGGGAGACCTCCTTCATCTGGGGAGCAGCAGGTTCAGCCAGAAGAACACAAAATGCAACCAACATTTTAAAAACCAAGGGCTTTAGTGAGCTGTGGACAATTTGATGTAGCGTTAGTAGACATTTAATACCTTCATAGCAGTAAAGTGCAGGAGTCAAAGGATTCGTTCTCTGTATGGTAAACAGCTTATGCCAAAAAAATCCTGCCCTGCTCATTAGGAAGGTCACCTTCACTCTTAATTTCAGACTTCTCCTGGGGCTTCAACTCAAACTTCAAGAGAACATTTCCCTGGCTAAATTACTTTTTGGTAGCAGTAGGCAGGCATATGGGTAAAAAAAAAACAACATGCAGCCCTTCCATCACAAAATAAAAAGATGGAAGGGATGCAATCCCACCTCTGGCTGCACATGGGTTAAAAGTGGTTTCCATACTTGTTGAAAACATTTTTTTCTTTTCCTGGTTCCGCTCCTGAGTTTATCCTATCCCAAAGTAATCAAGCGTTTTGCTGCCACTGCCAATCACAGCTGCCTGCTGCTGACAAGAGAAGCGTTGCCGCTAGAGCTGGAGCACCACGGGATGCTCGAGGCAATGCCCCTGCTGGGATGCAGCAGAGCTCAGGCCAGGCTGCTGTTTCATGCTCCTGTCACTCAGAGCAGGGCTCCTACAGTTCACCAGGAGTTGGCTGACCTTGCCAAACGGGGAAAAGGGACCCATTGTCAGCCTTCAATCCAGGAGGGCTGTGCCCACTCCTTTCCTCTTTCCAGCACCCACAGCAGCTGGATGTTCCTGTCCGGGATCCACCATCTGCACACATTGCTTTGCTTTGGGGCATAGGAAAGGGAGTGTTATCCACTCCTATTCAGGACACAGGCAAATGTTCCTGTCCCCCTCTGCAATCAGTTCCTTTAATGTGAGCGTGCCTGGTGTGGCAGGGATGGCCAGGACGTGGCCCCAGGGGCTGTTCTCCTACCTGTGAGGTTGGGATCAGTCTGCAGCCACAGTCACAGCCTGGGCAGGCAACAACACGGCTCAGGCATGCAATGAATGCGCTGTGAGATGCTGAATGAGTGCCTGGGAAATAGCAGGTGAGGGTTCTGAAAGGTGGTGGGGAAAGGGCACGGTGGGAGCACAATCTGCAATGCAGAAGAGAGCACTGCATCACCTCTCGTGTGAGGTGGCAGATTAATCAGGAGGCACAGAGTGCATTTGTAACCTGCCTGGCAACCCAGCAGCACTCCTCAACCCTACCCACCCCTCCCTCCACACCTGAAACACCAGCAAAACTTTACAGGTCCCTCGTTAGAAAGGGGTCCTGCTCTGGGGAGAGAAAACACCAGAGCAAGGACTTTGTGAGGGACAGGGAGCAGAGCCCCTCCTGGGTGTGTCTGTAGGGAATGAGGACTGGCATCTGGGGAGGTCTCTGCTCCTGTACCTCTGCCTGCAATGAGGGGGATATTTCAGGGAAGGAGGTAAGTTTTCCTGTTTGCCTTGCTCAATTCCTTCATTTCTTCCTTTCCTCTGCCATTGTTGATACTTAAAGTTTCCTTCCGAAGCCCAGACATCAGCAGGTGGACAGGCACCTCAGTCCTGCCCTTTCAAGCTCTCTGAAAACTCCAACAGGTTGCCATCCATAGAGTTTTTTCCTCCATTTTGCTTGAAAGAAACAGCAGGTGAGGGATTTTTTTTTGGATCTACATATCCAGCTTAGATGGCAGAAAAGATAGGAAATGTAGAGACTGCCAGCTTGTCCCTCCAGATCCCTCTGAGAGGCTTTGGGAGGTGTTGGATGCACACAGCCTGGCTCACCTTCTCACTGGATTTCAGGATAGCAAAGCGAGTGAAAAGAGACGTGGAAAAACAGTACTTTCCCACCTGTTGGGATGAGGCCTTCCTGTTCTCCTTTGTGTCACACTTAGCCGCAGATAACCCCACAAATGCTTTTCAGCTATTTTTACCTATTTTCTGGCCAAGCAGCACTTTCTAGAGATGCAAACAAAACATGTAATTCATTCTTCCCACGTCACCTCCACTGCAACTACTCCTGTTGCCCTGGTTTTGTTTATTTGGAAAATGTTCCCCTTTCTTTCATGAAGCCAGCTTTTCATGCTGGATAATTTTGTGTTTGCCTTCAGCCTCTCAAGTCCTTTATATAATCCAGGCTGTCCATGAGATGGTGCCACACGCAGAGTTAAAACCCTGCTTTGCTTACCAGAGACAGCAGACCAGGAACAGTCTTCCTAGGCATTGCACTTAATATGGCATGTTTATTATGCCTATTATTATTATAATCTGGACTTCTTCAGCTTTGGGAACATGAATAATACAGCATCAAAAAAGAAAAGAGTTTTTAAAAAGGTGTTTTTATATATAGATAGATAAAGATAGCTTGCTCTGATTCATCTGCTAAAAATTGCTGCTGCTCCTTGTTTGTTTGTTTTGTTCAAGCAGAAATCGCTGGGCAAGATGAATGCCAGGAATGGGAATACAGGATAAGCCTATATTTCACAACTTCTTGTCATGCAGGAAGGTTGCTGTCAAAACTTTGGTACAGGTCTGGAATTTGCTTAGAGATGAAGTCGTTGCTCCTGGGTGTAGTGCAGCAGCCGAGCACAGCCAGGCAGAGAGGCAGGAAAGAGCATCTGGCCCATGCAGGGGTGAATGAAGGTCAGCATGCCTCATCCAGGGGAAGGCTCCAGGGACTGGAACAGGAGCTGTGCAGCCCCCACGCACCAGAACCTGGATAGTAGTGTGGATGTCACCCTGCACAGCTAAAATTCGAGTGGTTTGAGGAACTCCTGTGATGACTGTTTTACCTTGTGTCATATGAGGGTGTAAATTGTTGTGCCTGATCTTCTGCAGTGGTTTCTCTGGTGGGGATCGGGGTTTGGAGTCGGCAGCCAGCGCAGAAAAGAGACACAAAAAACCCCTTCAGGCTGTAAAAATGACCCTTGGGCACACAAATATCTCACTCAGAAGTACAGATGGAGGTATTGCTGCTGGAGCTGCACGTCCTGACTGCATAGCTCTGAGCCAGGGAGAGACACGAAGCCTTCCCAAGCCACAGCACAGTGCACAGCAATAAACTCCAGCTCTGCTCTCCACCCCTACAGCTCTGTTTGCACCTGACAAATGCTGCCACATCCGCAGCCTGTGGCCTCCTCGTCCCTCACGTGTCACAAAGGAGGACACGCAGCCAGCACTGGAGCTGGGAGCAGCATCAGATCTCCAGGTATGGTGTAGAACCTGGGCTTCACCTTCTGCAGAGACCCTGGGATCTGGTGCCAGTCACAGACAGGAATCCAGACTGTCTGCTCTGGGCAGTGCTAGTGATGTGTCAGGGTGGTTTTTCAGCTCTGCATGGACACAACCATTATCAGAGTCGTGTCCCAGTAGTCAGTTGGATTCTGCCTTGGTGGAAATAAAGCACCACTGCTTTGACTGTAGCTGCACAGAGGGTAAGCCATAAAATAAAAATACTAAGGAAATAGCTGAAACAAACACTTGACATCCATCATGAGGGACAAGGTCTGTCTTGACCCACTAAAACATTATTTGTTCTTTTTCCCAGGGGCCAAAACACTGCTCTTCTGCATGAGATATGTGTGTCATTGGATATGTGTGTATCCCTAAATTTAATTTGTCCAATTGCATTAGGACAAGCAGCTAATTCCAAAATTCATTTTGTTCCCATAATCAACCCCTCTGCCAAATGGCATTTGGGTGGAATTGTGGAGATTGTGATTTTTATTTAAAGTGATTTATTGAAATCATTAGCAATGTTCCCTAAGTGGAATCCATGACAATCCTTTTAATCTTCCCCCCATCACAGTAAATGCAAACATTTTTTTTAATAACAGAGAGTTTGAAATATAAGGTTATTAAAATCCACACTTGTATATTTCTCCATGCTCTCTCCCTCTGTAATGGGTTGGAAACCATAATTGTGGAAATAAAGGCTCCCTTTCAGACCGGAGATGCAGAGAGTGTATAATGAACAGTTAAGCATCTATTTAGTCACTGTGAATTGATAAGGGTGTTAATGAAACTGAAAGGAGCCAACTTCATTTCCGCTGCAGGGAAATACAGATGGTAGGGGGGTATTTTTTTGGTATTGCCCTAAGCCCCTTTAATGGAGTCAATGTCTGCAGCAGAGCTCAGAGCTTCCCCAAGTGCTCTTCCAGCCTCTTCCCAGATGTACTCAATGGAGGTCTGGCAAACTGAAGGGGTTTGCCCTGTGTCCCACTGGAGCGAGGCCTGGGCTGTTGTCACCAGCTGTCCCCAGGCACACAGAGAGCTGCCCCTGTTACCCTCAGCTCTGATTAATCTCCCCAAATTGCAAACCATTTGCCCCCAATCACTCAGCCCCATCCCCTCCTGCGAATGAAGGGGCACAGCACGGTGGGAGCCCGCCTGGGACAGTCACGGCTGGAGCCAGGCACAGGGATGGGTCAGCCTGGACCAGATTCTCTCCTGTTCCCTCTGGTTGATGCACTGGTGCCATGGCAACTGCTAACACCAAACAGCAGTGGGGAAAGTAGAGCTTCAGAGCAGCTTCGGTCCCCAACGACCAGTGGGCATGTCCTGGGGTTGTCCTTTCTTCCTGAGAACCCCAGCAAAAGAATGTGCCTCTGAGCAGGGCAAAGCCAGACTGGACTGTGCCGCCCCTTCACACAGCCCAAAACTCACTTCACTTTGAAAAGTTCTTATAAAAAAATAATCTTGCTGTATTTTCCATCTTGGAAGATTAAAATCCAGTGTGGGAGGACTGAGAATCTGACAGATGAGCCATTTGCCCTTAACTACTCACTCCTGCTCTGGCCCTCAAAGTACTTTGCAGCTTCATGCTCTGCAGGCAGAGCAGCAGCTCCAACACCAGGCATCAAGATGCTGGGGCATGAGGACACAGGACCTATCCCACTGCAGGATATGTATCCATGCAGCTGCCCAGACATCCTGATGTAACTAGTCCCAGCTCCATCACTGGCAAGAAGAAATTTTAAGATGCTGTTAAATGGTCCTGGGCACCAGAAGTGGCTGTGACATGGTCCATGCACATTCTAGGGAGGGCAGAAAAGCTTTTTCCTCCACATTTTCTTTGCTCCTGGGGCTGCACAATCTGCCCATCACCAACCCAAACCCTGGTGATACTGTATGGGAGAGATGTTGCCATTTTATTCTATACTCTTCCAACTCCCAGGCAGCTGGCAGGATTGCTGCTGGCTGGTAACACACACACACACACACACACACACACACACACAAAGTTAATCTTTTGCTATTATTGCTCAGAAGCTCCATTTGGCTGCTTTCAGGAGTAATGTGGTGATTTCCTTGCCCTTGTGGCAGCTGTTTCTTACATGGGGGAGCAGCACCAAAAAAAAAAAAAAAGGTGAAAAATGGAGCTGTGATTTATTTTCACTATTTTCACCTCCAAATATAGAAAGACAATTTCCCCCTCTCTAAGATTTCCTCTTCCTCCTCTTTAAATATGTCCCACTGCCTTCGAACCAAGCCAGCATCCCAGCGATCCCAGAGATCCCAGAGATCCCACCACCAAGGCAGATGAAATGTATTTGAAGGGAACACGAACCAGTTTAAGACCATTATCAAGGTGACCAAGGACAGGCTGGCTCTTACCACTTGGCACAGCCACCTTACCAGGGAGGGGAGATGCTGAGGGAGCTCAGCCTCAAACCCTCCGTTCTTTTTGCAAACCAGGCATCCCTCCGATGCCAAAACTTTGCTGGGTGGAGGCTGCCGGGGAGGCAGCGGGGCTGTGGGGAGCATCACTCCTCCGGGATGCTGGCGCTGGGATGATGTCCTCCCCGCTCCCGGCAGCGCCCGCGATGTGATTCCTCCCTGCCGGCGGCACCGCTCCCAGACAAAGGCTGAGCTCAGCGCCCGCGGGCGGCTGGACCTGGGCTACCCAAGCGCACCCACGCGAGCGCTCCGGCTGCTCCCCATCTCCCCCTGCACCTCCCCGGGAACATCCAGCAGACGGATCAAAGCTCATCTTTTGTCATCGAGAGGATTAACTCCGCGGGGAGCAGCGGCGGAGGCTGAGCCTACGCTGCCGGCACGCATCGCCTGCTTCGCAGCACGCTCAGGAGTTGTGGAGCCAACCTCCCGGCAGCTAATCCCCCTCGCTGCTGGAGCCGGGGAGGCTGGGAAGAGCCGGCAGAGCTGCGGGGTGAAGGGACGGGAGGGAAGAGGACGGGGAGGAGTGTCCGCACACAAACGCAACACGCGTGCACCAGCAGCACCCCGCACACGGCATCGGGCAGCGGCACCGGCTCGGCGGCTGCTTGCGGGGAGCTCCGCAGGGAGCCCAGCCCTGAATAAAACAAGCTGGAGCAGCAGGCGAGAGGATCTGTTCGCTTGGAAAAGTCTTTAAGGTAAAACCCGAGACCGGCCGCCTCGGGGCTGGGCTGGGAGCCGGGTGCTGGGCTCTCTGCCGGTGTGCTCGGTGTCTCTGACTTGGTTCTGGTTTTAAAGGAATCGATCGGGAGATGCCGGTAAAAGAAGTTGCTGAAAGACGAGCAGGAATGGCCAGGAGCTGCGCGCCGCCGGCCCCGTTACACACCGGGAGCAGCTGAACTTTGTGGGGTCGGAACATTTTTCTCCTCCGCGAACGCTCTGGGCAGCGCTGACAGGAGAGTCAGGACAGCCCCGCACACCTTGTGCCTGCCCGAGCCTGGGGCAGAGCCACGGGGGGATTGCTGTCTCTCCAAGGACCATCGCCGCTGGAAAAAAAAAAAAAAAAAAAAAAGCTGGAGAAGGGCAATTTATCTTTCTTTTCCAGATGACTGAAAATATCTACAGGATCCTGTCTCTCCGGTTTTCATCAGTGAGTAGCATAAGGGAGAGGCGGCTGAGGAACAAAAATGATATCGGTCAAAATCGTTCCAGCACCTACTTTTTCCTAAGGAACTTCATGCCCATAGGGGTTTTCTGTGGGCATTTCCAGGAGTGAGACCGAGGTACCACAGATGCATCCCACCTGGATCATGTAAGAATTTGCAAATGAGAAACCTACCCCATCCAGACCTTCTCTGCCCGCTTTGCAGTATATGGTTTGGTGTAAGCACAGCAATTCTCACCTCTTTCTGTCCTTTTTAAGTCTCTTGAGCTTGGAGACCTCTTTCCTCGTTGCAATTATGATTATTTGCAACATCAGTGCCATCAAAGATTGGAGCACTTTCCTTTCCCAAATCCTCCCCAGCGTTAACAAGACTCTGAACTTGGTACAGCAAGTGGAAGCCACCACCAGCTCGGTGGTAAGTGTCCTCCAGGACCCCGAACAGGACAGCTACCTGTCCAATAGCCAATCCATGAACTCCAGCAACTTCACAGCTGGCCTGGACCACTTGTTCCAGTACTCATACTCGGACAATGACCAGCTCTACAAGGAGTACAAACCCCCTCCTCGAGATGCCATTCCTCTGCCCAAGGCTGTCCTCTACCTTCTCATGGCAGCCCTGGTGGTGGTGGCAGTGGCATACGCCATCGTCGGGCATCTCATCAAGGACCTCATTTACGACTTTGTAGGTGAGTGTGGGCTTCACGCGTCGTGTGCTTGTGGCCAAAAAGAGCCTGGTGCCAAGCCTGGACATGCTGGCTTGTGTCTCTCCTTTGGTTTGTGTGGGGTTTAGACCAAGCCTTGACCCTTTCACATTTGCAAGAGCGTTAGATTGTTTAAGGCGCTGGGTTCTCCAAACTGAGCTCTGTGTTGACCATCTTCCCAGAGAAAATCCTTGGGTTTAGCCCCCTTCCCGAAGGAGCAGATCTTGTGCCTGTGTGCGTGTGTATAAATGTGTGTGCGTGAGTCTGTGCTGCCAAATGACTGTAAAATCCCTTGGCCAGTTTCAACTGAGCTTGGATTAGAGGTCTCCAACATGAAAAGTTTCATGGCAACAGATACCAGAGCACAGGATAACAACCCACCAGTGCATTGCGAAAGAAAAGCTGCCATATGAGCTTAACCCCTTTTTAGACACCAGTGAATCCACAAACTCCTAGGAAACACAGCTCAGCATCTGGTTCCCTTGTTGCCTTAGAACAGCCATCACAGCCCCTGCAATAAATCCATGTAATGACAGCCCAAAGAGGGTGCCTTTTTTTGAGGTTTGGCTTCCCAGCTCTTTGGTTTCATCCTGTTGCTGATGAGTGCTGTCCCTTGCCATCGAGGCCGAGCACAAACACTGCTGGCTGCTGTGGGCAGGCAGCACGGCAGGCAGAGGTGCTTGGCTGCTTATGGCAAGCCCTCAGTGACGCTCTTGCTCTTTGCCCCATAATTTGTAAGGCTGGTTGTGCTGGGGAGTGCGAATGTGCCCAATTCCCATCTGAATCGCGGGTACTTTTGGCCCCCACACACTGACAGCCAGTTCACGGTGTCCTTTTGGGTGTCAGGGCCTTGCTTCAGGGTGCTGGCGACAGTTTTCCAGCTTGGATAGGGAGCCAGAAAGGACCCCCAGAGGGATTTAAGCTCCTGGTTCCTGCAGATGTGCATATTCCCCAAAAGCTGTGGGGAGCAATGCCCTGCACAGGGGAACGGGGCTGAAATCCCTTTGCACACCTTTGCTCTGAGCCTGACCCCCAGTCAGGGTTGAAGCCCTGCAGGCTCCATCTCTGCAGGGGGAGGGAGATCACACTCATCTGGAACAAAATCCACGTGTTCATTCATGATTCCGCTTTATGTCCCTGCTCCTGGGACACAGCAGACACACACCCGCCAAAACTCAGCCCGGTGCCTGCGGCTGGGCAGCAGCCCTGCCTCGCTGAGGGGAGGGCAAGCCAAGTCCTTTGGGCAGAGGGTCACAACCGGGCAAGGGCCAGCAGATGCAGGACACAGGGATTTAGAGAGAACTTACTTGGGAAAAGAAAGGTCAAACCTCCTGGCAGGGAGCAGTACGTGGGGGCTCACATGAGGCTGAGCCAGGAAAACGGCAGGGAGCTGCTGCTGAGGAGTCTTTCTTTGCCTCAGATGGAAGGGAACGGATATATTGTCTTAAAGTGTTACATTTAACACTTAATCAGCAGCTGGCGGGGGGGCTGTAACATCACCCGGCTCTGCCGCTCATCTGATTTAGTGTTGCCTTCCCCACAAAGGTAGGCAGTGGGGATAGCACCTAAAAATACACATGCTGCTGCCCCAAGATGCTCAAAGGACCGGGTCGGGCCAGCTTAGAAACTGCCCCGAGGCAGGGGCCGGTCCAGTCCCAGTGCCCCCGCAGAGCAGACACCCCTGCCCCCATTGCTGGGGTCCATAATGCAGGAGAGCACAGATGTGGGTGCTCAAAACCACCCTTTGCGTGGGTACTGCAAAGCAGGGCCAAAATCCAGAGAAATGCCGTGGCCCTCCAGGCAGGGACGGAGGCTGCAGCCTCGGGGGGCACCTGTGCCCCTGATGTGCTGCTTCCAGCTCAGCACCAAGGCTCCCTGGTGACCTTCAACTTTAGCCTCTGCGTGGGGCGGGCTCAGCCGGGTGCCCCTTCTCTTGCAAAGACCTTTGCAAAGGGACTTCCACGGCCTTGCACAGCACCGCGGCCATCCCAGGGGCTGGACAAGCTCAGGGACAGCGCTGGGGTCTGCCCGCTTCCTGCCACTTGGGAAGGAGCCTTTTCCCAGTTCAACAGCCCTTGCTGACGGCACAGCATCCTCCCTGCCCCGGGCGGAGGCAATATCTCTCCGAGTTAGGGGCAGAAATCCAAATGTGAGCTTCTTCCCCCTCCAGGCAGAGAGGAAAAGGCATTTCCGAAACTCCAGCAGCACCCCTCAGTGCCGAAGGCTGCCTCCAGCTCACCCTAGGTAGCACTCCGGGCCCATCTTCCCAGTTTATACACTTAAAATGAGCCAGTCCTCGAAGGAGAGTGGACGAGACCGTGTTTGTTAACACTGCCAAGGAACAGCCTTTAAAGAGAAGGTTTCATTTGAATGAGTTTGCATAAAATTACTTTAGGGACAGGACAGAGAGACCAAGAGATAGTAAATAAGAAGCTGCTCTATTAACTGCCTTAACACAATGCCTGGATTTATATACTCGGCAGCAGCTCCAGCCTCTGCTATCAGCGTTTCTGCACTAATCATGTTCAGAAATATACAGGGAGAGATGGAAATAAGATGCCAAAGGGCTGGAGCCTGTTTCAGGGAGATTAAAGTGTGAATAGTTAATCGCTGCCTTAAACAGTCACTCAGAGGCATCAGGGATGATTATGACTCCTCAATAACAGCTTGTTGGACACGGATTGGGGAGTCAAAGCATCACCCAGCCCCCTGCACTCAGAGGAAGAATGACAAGCAGGTGCTGGGCTCACTTTCGGATGGTGAAGGGGTCCTCGGGATGCTGCCAAGGTTTTTTCCCTGCGAAATCTAAACGGGTATTTGAGACACCGACACCTCTCTTGCAGATGCTTCTTAAAAAATCAATTAGAGCTTGCCCAGGCATCTCCAGGGGGAGATGAACACTGCTGCGATGCCCAGCGGGCTGGGGAGCAGTGGAAAATGGGAGGCTGCACTGGAGAAGGAGGAAAGATGCACTGTCGGGGAGAGGGAAGGCAGAGCACCTGGATATGGATATGGATAAGAGGGCTCTGAAAGAGCCCCTCTTCAGCTCTTCCTGGAGACACCTGGCCAAGGAGAGCCCCAAACCCCTTCATTTCTCTCCAGTCCCTTCCGCTTGCTCTGAGCTGACCAAGTCTCACGTTTAGCTTTCCCAAAAAACTCATCAGATGTCTCTGCTCGGGGTCGGACGCGAGCCCCGCGAGGAGGGTGGGAGGGAGGCGTGAGCACAGCTCAGACCCCACCACCCGTTAAGGCAAATTGGGTCGAAGCATTTGGAAAGCTGCTTAAGTCGGGAGCGCTGGAGAGCTGCCAGAGCCGGCGCTGCGGCGAGGAGCTGGCTCGGCAAATGACAAGCCTGTCACCAGCGTACGAGGCGCCTAATTACTGCAATCCTTGGGAATCAGCCCGCCCTCCCTCCTCCGTCCCCAGCAGCTCGCTGAATATCGCTCTTATTTAAACATTAAAAAAAAAAATAGGAAAAAAAAAAGGTGGAAGAAGGGGAAAAAATGAAAAGTTTGACTGGAAACAAAGCTGTTGCCATGGAGACTGCACGCGTGTGGTAGCCGGGAAAGGGGAAAGCATCTCGCTCCTGCACGGGAACCACACGGGAAGGGTCTGATGGTCTGCGTGGGAGCAGTGCCTGGCAGGGAGACCTTGGCTGGTGTCAGCCGGTTCAGCCAAGGTCTCCTCTGAGCTGCTCATCTCCAGAGGAGACCTTGGAGGAAACTTTTCACCCGGGAATGGGCCCAAGGCAGATGCCCAGCTGGGGCAAGGCAGAGCAGGCTCACCGACACTGGCAGGACTGTGCTGGTCGATGGCTTTGGGACTGCTCAAAACCCTGCGCCATCCTTGGAGTGGGGTCTTTCTTTTCTTTGCCCTTTTGACCCACCAGCCATATTTTTATTTTTCAGCCTTATCTCCAACTGCCACATTTCAGGCTTCTTTAGGAAACGGTCTCCTTGAACAAAGAAACTGTGCATAAATGTAGCATTGCCGAAAATAGCTGCTGGGTGATCCTGCAGGGACACGGGATCCACTTTTAATTGCTCCACACAGAACCACAGGGCTCTAAGATAATTCAGCCCACGGCAGGGATTGTAGACAGCATCTTAGACCCATCAGAGAGGACTTAAATGTCTTCTTTTCAATCTCTGTTTTGAGGATGATTCCTTTGCCTCCCAAAGTTGTGGGAAGAAACCACATCAGGTTTCCTTCTGCTTTCCCATCTCGGTGCTAACCCACCTCTGACACTAAGCCCCTGCCTGTTTCCCTTCTGCTGAATGAGGGTGCATCAGGAGCTCCTGAGCTGCTGTTGAGGGAAGCAGTGATTGCTGTAGGATGGCTTTCACCAGGACAATTCCCACTCACAGGCTGGACACTCAGCCACAGTGGTCTGGCCCTGCAAAAAGAGCCCACTCCAGGACAGCTGCATTTGCAGCCAAACCTCTGGAGCTCAGAGCCAGAGGACAGGGATGGCTTCCAGCACACAGTGCTGGTCATCGGCCGAGGCCTCAGGGATACAACATCCCACAGCTGCCTTCCCATTCCTGCCGTCGTGTGGTCAAGGGATGAGCTGTGTCAGCTCCTTGGGGTGACGGCTGTGTTTCTCTACTGCCCTGCAAGCGCTGGTCTTCCTTGAGCTGAGACCGAGCACGACTCCTCACTCTCTGGTCACCTCCACTCTGCCCCTGGAAGATCTGGATAGCAAACATCCACCCCCAGGAGCATGCCTGCCTCCCACCTACCACACCTGAGCCACCACCTCTCAGAGACCCACTCTCTGGAGCAGCAGTGCTGCCTGATGGATGGGACTGGGATCAAATGCAGGCTTGCTCCGCGGGTGCTCTGGTGCAGAGAAGCTGTTTTTAAGAGAAAATTGTAATTAATTGAATGCCTTTTCTATGCCACCCCTTTCCCCACCAGATGCTTCATGCTGGTGACAGCTCTGCAGGGGAACAGTGTCCTTACCTGTCCATCAGCCAAGCAGAATGGTCATGCTGTTTGGGGTGCAGGACAATTTTGACTCAGCCAGCACAGCAGAGCTGACAAATTTTTGCAAAACAGGCAAGGAAGAACAAACCTCAAGATCAAATTAATTTAGAAAGAAGTGAATCTGAGTGGGAAAGGGGGATTTCTAACAAATTACTGTTGCCAGGGGTAGATGTAGATTTTCCATCAGAACAAACCTGGGAGTTATCTGCTGATTTTGTTAATGAAGAAATAGAGTCTGTCCTGCAAATGAGACAGATACAATGTCCAGCTGCGACTGCTGCATCATGTCAAAGACATGAGGGATACCCTTGAACTCGTGTCCATCGGGAATGCTCCGGCCAGAGCTGGCCCTGCCTTGCTGCAGAGCACAATGTGACTGCTGGGTCAGTACTTGTTTCAAAGAAAGAGGTGCTTCTGCTCCTGCTGATGGGAAAAGAGCTTTTTTAGCAGCTGCTTTCACACCCAGCTCCATTTAAAGCAAAACTAGAGCACGAGTTTGATTGTTCATCGAACATGTTGCCCCTTCCTTTGCTTGTTTCCATCTCTACAGAGACTGTGAATGTCTCACTCACCAGGCTGCATTTAAATTCCAGCCCTTTCTCCCACCTCCTTCTGCTCTTCTGCTTGGGATATCTCTTTTCCAGTGGCTGAAGTGCCTCGTGGACATTGCACCCTGCCACCAGTGAATGCAGGAGACCTGGCCACCCCCCTGGGCATAGGGCAATCCTGCACCCCTCTGCACAGAGACAACAGGAGGCTGCTCCCTGCTGCCTGCACTGTCAGGGATTTCTGAGCAAGGACCAGCCCTCATGCTGCTGCTACAAGGGCACACTGTGACACCTGGGCAACCCCAGTGTTTTTCTGTCCCCAAAACTACAGCAAATCCCAAGGGTCCTGCTTCCAGGGGCACTGTCAAAGACTCGGACAGAGCCAGGGAGATGCAGGGGCATTTTGTGCCACATCACTCTGCTACTTGGGTATAATAATAACAACAGATTTGCTATTCCACAGCTCCTGATTTTCCCAGTCTGCTCTATCTCCTCTCTCCAGCTGCTTTGGATCAATCGCTCCGTATCGATCTCACCCCACCTCAGCACTTCCCACCTCTCCGTTGGCCCTGCAGACCCCAGCAGGCACACTGAGCCTCGGCAGCGCCTGGCGAGCGGGAAGAGCTGTCTCTGGGTTAGATGCTGCTCCCCCAGCCTGGCTGAGAAAGCCACTTTGTCCCTCTCTTTTATCCAAGACATTCACACACACGCCCGTGTGCATGCCCTGGACTTTGCAGTATGTGTTACGAGCTCCTTCCAGTGGCTGGGTAGGGGCAGGCAATGCTTTTTCTTATCTCCAAAGTGTGACTGTCCTGGGTGTGGACGTGCCACTGCCCCAGGAGCACACTGCGTGATCCCTGCTCCCCCCAGCTCTGCCCTCGGCTGTCCCAGGTCCATTGGGTGTCCTGGTTCAGCCTGACTTTGCTCGCCCTTTGGCTGGAGATTGTGTGAACCCATGTGTGGATTTTGTTTTCCTCTCGGTGGCAGTTATGTCTCTTTTTTGTGGCTCATGCATCCCCCCTGCCAGCTGTAAGGGATGGAGAGAGAAATACCCGACAGGGTGATGAGGGCTGCAGCTCCCTTGGGCCGGTCACCACCACCCCTGGGCTCCCAGCCCTTGGCCACCCCCATCACCTGATTACACCCCCCTGCAGGGTTCATTATCCGAGGTTTCCAGCCTGTGCTTGCGCATGACGTGAGGTTGTGCCTCCCATCCCCTGCAAAGTTCCTTCCGCATCAGAGCAAGGTTTAATCCCACTGATGCCAAAGATGTGCAGGTCTCCTCTCTCTTCTCCCTTATCCCTCCCCAGACAGGGGAGACCCTGGTTTCTCACCCACAAACTAAGAGGAGCCAGATGGAGAAACCGGGGAGGATCGTGCATGGCTGTGATGGAGCTGGTGGCGGCTGGCAGGGGACCTGAGGGCGCTGACATTTTTATGGTTGTTTCTCCAGGGTCCTGCTGGCAGGAGATCCTCTGCCAGCTCCATGGGGCCTCGCTCCCCTCTTCCACACATGGCAACACGCTGAAGTTACAGGCCATAAATGGCCACAAATAACATGTAATTGTGTAATTACTTCACTCCTTACTTACACAGTCAAATCATAAAGGCATCGCAGTAAATACCCTCTAATGACAGCCTAATTACATCTTCCTGCAGATTACTGGGTAATTAGATCCAGCAGGCTCCAGAAATAATTCCCAGGGAAGCAGTGGTTGGGATTAGCGCGTACAATCCAGCCTGCTCTTACCCAGGAATTAGACTGCGGCAGCCTCACACGAGCCACCTTCCCCGGGCACCCTGGCCAGCCACATCCCCTTCGGTGACAGTGCACTGTGACACTTTTCCCATGCAAATGGCTCTTGCTGGTGCCCTTGGCGCTCTCCCAAAACACCCATCCCCTACACTTCTGCCTTTACCACAGTGCCTCATCCAGCTCTTGCTTCTTCTTCTGCCCACAAATGTCACCAAGGGTTCATCAGCAGGCCACCAAATGCCACTTACCCCTACTCGCAGACACGCAGCGCTCTGCGCTTCCTGTTGCACGCAGCAATCCTCATCCACTGGCTCCCGGGATATTTGAGGACCCATCACCCCTTTTCCTACAGGTTATTCCCCTTCTTCCCTGCTGCTCCCACTGGAGTTTTGCGGCTGACGTCAAGGAAGGCAAACTGAGAACTTTAATAGTATTTGTAGGAGGCAATCTCGTTACTGCCTTCGGATTCTCCTCACGGCAAGCAGCTGTGCGGGGGCTGGAGGAGTCTGCAAGGTCTTGGGGGCAAGAGGCTCTGTCTGGGATGGACCAGACAGAGCCAGACCAGGAAGAAGGTGGTGGAGTGTTTGGCCTTTAGTCTGAACCCAGTAAAGCCAAGCAAAATCAAAGTTAAAAAGGATAAAAAGGCCTAAATGAGCCTTCTAGGTTTTGCTGATTTCCTTGGGGAAGGGTTGTGATGGGGAGCCCAGTCTCTGGTGGAGGCTCTGAGTTATGCAGGTGAAAGCTAAACATCCTGGCTGGGACTTGGGGCAGACATAGGGCTCCCCAAAAACCTTTGGACCATTTCTTTGTGACCATTCAGCACAACTCTTGCTGAGTTTCCCAATCACTCTTGCCAGCACTGTGGTGGCTGAGGGAACTGTGGTGGTTCTTCTCCTGCCTTTCCTGTTGGAAACCCTGCTAGAGCAGTGATGAAGGTAAAGAAAAGAGGAAAATCAAGGAAAAACTCTCCAGGCAATTTGCCTGTGCCTACAGTGGTGGGAGCTCTATCCTCCTTGGAGACAGCTCCCTCCTCCAGCCAGCCGATGCTGGCAGTGGGGTACAACCCTCTCCACTCCCTGACCAGTTCCCCTGGAAGGGTGGACACCTACCCTGCCTCCACAGCATGAGCATCATCCTGAAAGTCATGTTCCACTCTCTTGGGGGTGGTGTGGCCAAATGGCTTCAGGCCGGAGAGAAAATTGAAATACTGCATTGCAAAAACAACAAAACTTGTGGCTTTTTTTTTTTTTTTAATTAAAAAAAAAAATAGGAGAAGCTCTGGGGCTCTCCAAAAATCCCAAAATTTGACCTACAGTGCACACACTGAGCACAGGGAGGCCCACAGGTCATTCCTGTCTCTCTATTCACACCTGATGAAATGTCTGGACACCACTGGTGAGCTGAGAAATGAGATCTTCCATTCCCTTCACATCTGGCATCCCACCCTGGCATTTGCTGTCATTCAGCCCCAGTTTTGCTGCAAAACTTTTTTCTGCAGCCCATGAGAAAGACATCATCTCACTGGGATTGCATTTCAGTGTCCCTGCTCCATCAGGAAGCCTGTGTCCTCCACTGAAGAGCTGTAATTGGAATGCCCTGTGGGGACAGAAAATACCCCATGCCGCAAAGGAGAGAAATGGTATTCCTTGAGATCCAGTGGCAAATAAGCAGAGTTCCTCAGGAACAGCAAAAGCAGGCTGCTCCTTTTGTCTGCCTCCTGAAAGCCACCTCTGCTTTATTTTGGTAGCAGAGCTAAAGCAAAGGGGTGCTGGTGCTCCGCTGCCCACCACCACCAGGTCCTGGGGCTACTCTCCCCTCACCTGGGTTTCCCCAGCTTTGGTATCCTCACTGCTGGTGCCTTCCCATCTCGGCTGGGCATGGCCTCTCACTGCCCAAACAGCCGAATTTTTTTAAAGACAGCTGTTTGGAAAGCAGCACCAACTGCTTTCACTGAGCTGCAGCCCCTTGTGCTGCAGGGGATGTTTCAGTCATGCTGTCATCCAGCAGTGACACTGTATTTTGGAGGGGGATCAGTCACCCCCAGCGTTGTGGCAGTGGCTGGATCAGCTCAGAGCCAGGTCCTGGTGCCCTGGTGACCAGCAAGAAGCACAGCCCCAAAGCTGCCATGGAGGGTTTGAGGCTCTGGCATGGCTGTAATATACTCTCAGGGCAGAAAAGCCATGTCCCCAGCCATGTCTCCAGCCCCGTCTCCAGCCCCATTTGAATGTCACATTGTTATTTAATCATTCACTCTGCCTGACAGCAAAAACCTACTGCAGGAAATAGATTGCTAGAGACCCCAGATGCACACTTCACTTTGGAGGCACTTCACTCTCATTTGTGGGATTAACAGGGTGATTTCATCTGCCTAAGCCGGGAGGGCTTCCAGAAACCAGCAGCCTGAAAACCAGCCCGGAGCTGGGAAGAGCAGAGATCCCAGGACCAGGGGAGTGGAGGGAGCCGAAGGGGCAGGTGTGGGCAAGGAACACTCCTGGAGGGGAAAGCACCCAAAGCTAGAGGTAGGATGTAGCAGGAGGCAGCAATTTTGGAGCCACCTTGAACTCTGGGAACATCTGGAGGTAACCAGGCGCTTGTTTTGTGCTTTTCCCTCCTCCAGAATGGATCTTTGGCCCCAACCCGGATGACAACAGCAACAAGAGCGACATCAACTGCATCAGCAACAGCGTCAACGAGATGAGTGAGATGCCCGAGGCGCCGCGGCACCGGGACCGGCAGCCCCAGGACGTGGTCATTGCCATCGGCGAGACTTGTCACTTGCCACAGCAGACGTGACCAGTGCCACGCCCGGGCCAGGCAGGATGGAGCAGCGGGATGGAGCAGCAGGATGGAGAGGAGGGATGGAGTAGAGGGATGGAGCAGAAGGATGGAGCAGTGAAAGTGCGGCAGCCACCTTGCAGGACCAGGCAGGGAGAGGAAGGGATGGGCAGAGCCGGCACCGTGGAGCAAAGCCCTTCTCCCCCTGATTTTACCAGCCTCTAAGGACCTTGCCGGGGTGGGTGGCTTCACCCCTTCTCCCAGGCTTGTCAGCCCTATCCTGACGTCTGCCCTTGGGTTTGTGAGCCCCTCTTTGTTCCCTGTGAATAGCAAAAAAGAAAAAGCAAATGCAAAATACACCCACCAAACAAAGCTTGCAAGAGAAATGAGCCGGAGAGAGGCCGGGCGGTCCTTTGGCGTGCGGCTGTCCGGTGGCGTGGGAATGGGGTGGTGAAAAGGGCAAAGAAGACAAGGAGGCTGCAGAGAAATGGGGGTGTTTGCATTTCTGGGGACAGGCCCAGGACACAGCAGGGAACTGGGAGCTGCAGAAAGGCACTGAAAGGTCAGTAGGGGCCAAATCCCCCGTACATTGGTGACCTGCCTGGGCCACCACTCCTGCCTTTTGTTTTGCAGCTCCAGCTCACAGCCCGTTTCAGCAGATGTGTCCTGTGCCTCTGGGACAGCAGGGTGACAGCCCAAACTCCCCAGGGAGCCTTATTCCTCCACACCTGAGCCAGGCCAGGGCCATCACATTCCCTCTACCACAGCTCTGCCTGAGCCCAGCACTCCCTGATGGGAGCAGCCCTGTTGGGACCGGGCACAGCCCCTTTTTCTGAGGAATGTTGCTGGAGACAAGGACAGGGACCCACCTGCATGAAATCCCAATTCTTCAAGGGCAAAAATAGCCCTTATATGTCTGCATCCTTCAGACTCATCCCAGTGTGATCTCCTCCTACATCAGCCCCAAAATTTCTGCCACCCCGAGGGGTGCTGGCTCTGTACTGGGGTCAGCCCCATGTGCATTGATGGAGCGGGGAGACCTCCCTCTTCTCCCTGGATGCCTTCCTCTTCCCTGCTAGGCACCACCGACCAAAACTGCCCTTCTCTCTGCCCAAAGACATTCTTTGCCATTCCTAACTCCAGGTAGATCCCTGCTCCTCGCTTTTTAAGGGGCTCAGAGGGGAAAATGTGGGGGCAAGCTCCCAAACCATGCAGGAAAAGGAGCATTCTGATGGCTTCATTGCTATTTTAAGGTCAGCTCTTATCCCACTCAGGGTTTTAAACCAGGATCCATAATTTCTCTGGATAGCAGAGTAGAGGCACTGGGACCAAGCTCATTCCTTGTGCCTCTCCCTGATGAAGATCGCTTTACTCTGCACATCTTTCCTCAACTTTAAAAAAGGGGTTATACTGATGTGCCACAGACCCAGTCCTGAGAAAAGGCCATGGTCCAGACTTCTGCCTCTGCATTCAGGGAGACAAGCCCTGCCTTTTCCCAGCCTGCAGTACCCAGCACACCACAAATAGCAGGGGCCAGAACAGCATTTTCCCCTTCTGAAAGTGGTTGAGGAAAATGGATGTGGTTCCAAACTCCTGCTCCAAGGGCTTTAATGACAGCCATTACCAGCAGTCCCACGCTGGGGCTTTGTCGGCTTTTCAGCGAGCAAAGGCAGAGGACAGTACCTCGGACCTCCCCCCCCCGTAATTAACCATTTCCGATCAGACACAGTGTCCTGCCACCATCATTTGTCTCCGTGTTTTTGGCCCTGGGTTTGTAGCGTGGCTGCCCTGGCAGCTGCCAGGCTTCTCCTGTGCTGCTGGGGCTGCGGAGGGGAGCTGGACAGCGATGCCCTGGCAGCACGAGGGGGATGCTGGGGCATGATCCCACCAGTAACTCCCAGCTATTTGGAATAGGGTTGCAGCCCCAGAGCTGGAAACTGGGAAGGTCCAGATTCCTGGGGGACAGGAGGTTGTACAGCGAGGGGCTGCTTTCCTTGCTCCCCTGCTCTTTCAGCATCAGCAGGCTGCACATCGGGGTCACCCAGGTGCCTCTGGCCACTGCTCGGGAGGGACAGTGGGACACTGTGTCCCACACTGGCACTGGTCACAGAGGGACTGATCCCTGCCATGGGGACGTGCAACTCACTGGGCACAACTGGTTCCCCCCAGCGACAGCCCAGCCACTCACCTGCACTGCGGACCCATTGCCCACCAACTGCTGGAAACAAGGTGGAGGCTTCCCTGAGCATGGAGGCAGCCACCTCCCCTCCAGCCGGGCTCTTGCTCCCTTCCTGAGACATCTGGGGTCCCACATGACGTGGTTTGGCCCCAGGAGATGCTCCTGCACCAAGCAGCAGCTCTCAGGCAGGGCCGGCGTGGCTGTCACCCACCCGCGGCCACTGTCCTCGGAGCAGGAGCAGAAGGAAGGAGCCCAGCTCCCTCCTGTGGCCACCTGCACCGGGGTCCGCCAGCCTGCGCGATCTGGGAAGGGGCTGGCGAGGAAGTGCCCTCAGCCCCCTCGCCTCAGCCTCTTTGAAGCCACTCATTCGCAGAGGTGCCAGGAGGGATCCTGGTGCTGTGTCCATCTCCAGGACGATGTGACCAAGCACTGGGTGATATCAGGGCAGTGTCCATGGTGAGGTGAAACACCCAACTCCTCCCCGAGCTGCGGGGTCACGCCTGGTCAATGCCAGGAGCCAGGGCTGGCACAGGAGCCCCGCAGGACCCCGTGGCTGTGGCTGCTTTCGGAACTGACCCCACTGGAACCTGCCACGGACGGGGGAACACCACGGAGGAGAGCAGTTTCCCACACCCCCTTCCTCCACATCCCCCCATCCCTGCATCACTGCCATCATCTGGCACCTGCCTTCCCCCTAATTTGTCCCCAATCATGTCACCAGACCCCACACCAGTGCTGAGCTCTGAAGATGGTTGTGAGCCTGTCAGAGAGCCCCAAGACCACGGAGCCATTTTGCATCCAGACACTGGAGGCAGAGCGTAGCTTTTGGCTGCCTCAACCCCTGTCCCTCCAAAGATTCAGTGTTTTCCTGTCCAGCCATGCACCCGTGCAGCTGGCTGCATTCTGGAGGACATCTCCAGTACCCTCAGAGGACCTTTGAAGTGGGATGGCAGGACAGGACCAGGCAGATGAGTGAGGCTGTGAGGATGGGGAAGGGAGAGCTCCATGCTTTTGTTAGGGGTGTGCAAATGGTACAGCACGCTCGTGTGCCCTTCCATCAGCACCCTCTCTCCAGGCTCAGCTGCCCCCCTCAGCCCTCTCCTTGCCTCCCACAACCTCTGAGCAGGGGACAAGTGTCTGGTCATACAACAGCAAGGACCAGGAAGAGCGTGGGAGGGAGGGGAGGGCTTCTTTGTGGATTTTTGGGGATGCTGATGGGGAAGGGGTCTGATGAGTGTGCCAGGCTATTCCAACTGCTCCCATCCCTGCACCTCTTCAGTGCAGGACGTTGCTCTTTAATTCCCTCTTTCCTCCCCTAAGCGCCTTAGAGAGCAGAGACGAGAGATGCTGGTGCTTTTTATAGCAGCCATAATCCCTGCTGCTTGCGCTGCCGGCACCTCCTGCCCCGAGACACAGGGATGAGCCTCCAAAATGGGGGCTGCTGCCCAAAAACTGCCTCGAACCCCTTGGGCTCCCAGCACTGCCTCTCTCCCAGCACTCAGATCCCAGCTGAGGCTGGTTCTGGACTCCAGACCCCTTTGCAGAAAGCGTTGGATGGCCACAGGTGCTGCACTCTGACAAGGAGGGAAGGGCAGACAGACGTACAGAGACACATGGATGAGCACCAGAACTACTGCCAGGCCTCCCTGCTCTCCTCCAAGACTTGTGGAACTGGAACCAACCCTACAGCACAGCACAGCCACAAGAAAGTCCTCAGGCACAAGAAGAGACCGGGAGTTTCTTCCCTTTCTATCTCCCCCAGCTTTACAAAAGGGAAACTGAGGCAGGGAGGGAGCAGGGAAGGGGCTCCTGGCCCTTCATCCCGGGAGCTGAGTCCTTTGCAGGGCAGCTGATGAGCTTTAAAGACTGAGGAAGCCTTTACTTGGATGCAACCTCCAGGACATGAGCTCCAGCATCTTATCAGGATCATTTTGCTGCTGGGGGGGCTGGTTTCCCTCACCCAGCCTGTGCCTGCAGAGCCACGAGTGGCATTTGGGCCATCCAGGCTTCATCCCTGGGAATGAAAGGGACTGAGGGAAAGGGACGTGAAATGGGGCAGTGGGAGGTTGGTGGGGCAGGAGCAGGTCCTGGGAGAGGCAGATTTCACCTCGTGTCCCTGTCCTGGTGGTCAGTGCTGTCCTTCCACCCAGCCCCAGTCCCTGTCACCACCCCTGGACTGCAGCTACCGAGGGAGGGCACAGGCACTGCTGCTGCTTTGTTCCCCTTGCCATTTCTCTCTCCAGCAGCTCAGCTTCTACTTCTCTCCAGCCAAAAGTCCCCCTGACTCTGCACCCTGCCAGAAGGAGCCTAGCACAGCTCTCAGCCTTTCACTGTTTCTGTTTCACTGCCCACGGTTGGGCCGAAGAAATTTCCTCTGCCCACCCAGCCCAGACCAGAGGGAGGAGAGGGCAGCCTGGCAAATCCTGCCTAAAACCATTCCAGCCCTGCCTGCCCACTTTGCCCTGCTGTAGGTCTGGCCCTTGTCTCCCACAGATTCTTTACAACACATTTGCTGTAATTTTCCCTTTAAACACCCCACAGGGGAAAAAAAAACAACCCGAAGGGGGGTGGTTCTTCTAGGTCAGGCTGAGCTAAGACAGGGAAAGAAGATTAATTTCTCAGAGGAGCAATTCAGATTTCTCTTCTGCTTCTCGCTGGGGACCAGGGCAGAGCTGGTGGCAGGACCACACTCCTGGGCATACACGGGTTTTGTTGTCACCCCTGTGGTGGCACTGAGCAGGACATCCCCAGATCCAAGTCCTGTGTGGGAGGCACTGGGGGATTCCTCCCAAGCAATGGGTGATGTAAGTGGGAAGAAGGTGGCGTATCAGGGATGCTGATGGGCCAGGGTGGGTGCCCAGCACCCAGGGAGCTGTGCCACCACTCGTCCCTGGCCCCCTGGCTGGGCTGGAACAGGGCACAGGCAGGGAATGAAGCCCTGAGCCTGTCTTTGTCACCCACCCGTGCCCACACCCCCACGAGGCCCTGAACAGCCACACTTGTTTTTCACTCCCAAGGAGTGCTGGGAAGCTCTAAAGCCAGCGGATTATTCTCCAAAGCAAAGGCCTGGCCTGCTGCCAGCCCCTCGCAGGGAACAAATAGGCTGGGGAGGCATTTCCCAAAGGCTCAGCTTGTTCCTGGTTCATGCTCTGACTTTGTACCCCCATTCAGCAGCCTCTCAGTCACCCAGCTGCGGACACCAAGAATCTCAGGAAGGGGCTCCCAAAGGTGGGGAGGAGGCAGGAGGTTACCAGGAGACCCCACTTGGTGTCTGAGCTTCCCTGGGCAGAGCATCGCCTGTCCAGAGTGGCTTCCCCAGAGGTTCTGCAGAAGACAGGCGCAGGGAGGGGGATGTCTCTCCCTTCTCCCCTTTGCACAAAACCTGTAGGAGGTTCCCACCTTTGGAGACCTGTGACCCTGGGGCAGTGGGAAGGAAAACCTGGAAGCCACCTGGAAACTCAGGACACAAGAATCCCACACGGGGCCCATTTAACCCAGCACTGGGAGGTCCTGGGCACAGTGTGGGGAGCAGGCTGGGTGAGGGGTGCTGGCTGGAGGAGAGCTGGATGATGGGGCCAGCCTGGGTACTGTGTCCCAAAGGAGGTGACTGAATTCAATTGTCCTAAATTGGAGGCATCATGGAGCTCTTCCTGGGCATCTGGGGATCACCACTTTGCTGCAACCAGCACCAACACTTCAGCCTTGCCCAGGAGACCATCAGAACATCCCCACTGCCCAAACAGGGTGGGCTGGAGGAAAGTTGGGGGCTACATTTAGTCTCTCCTGTCCCATTTGTTGACTTGTCCTGCCCCACGCTGTCTGCAGTGGGTCAGGCAGCACAAAACCAGAGCTCTGCTCACAGCACTGCTCCCCGGAAAGGGTTACGGATAACCGGGGTGTGTGGGAGCTGCGCAGGGAACAGCACAAGGGTCAACAGGGAGCATCGACCTCCAGATAAGAGGAGGGTGGGGGTGCTGTGATCCAGCCCCACAGGCTGTGCTTGCACCCACACATCCCCTGCACTCGCTCCCAGGGTCACCCCACAGTGATGCTCCCCACACCAGTGAGCCCACGGGGCAGTGTGGGGCCAGAGGGCTGCCAGACCAAAGGCCACTGAGTTTGGCCACCTCCCTTCCGACCATGGGGACCATGCTCTTTTTCCCCTGGGAAAAGGATATTTTCATGCTTCCTCCCCACAGGAACTAACAGAAATCGCTTAAATGGCTGCATTGCTCTGGGGACAGGCCCTTTCGGAGCTGAGCTGCACGCAGGGAAGGGAAAGCCCAAGGGACATTTTAATAATAAGCAAGGAGAGCTATTGAAGTGTTTTACTGCCTCGTTAAGGCAGTCTAATCTCTGTGTATATCTGGAAAAAAAAATTGGCTTGCTGGTGTTTTTATTGTAACAGAGGTGGGTGTTTTCTGGCACGGCTGGGATCCCGCCTGCTTTATCTGCTTGTTTTCTTACCTGATACTGGCACCGAACAGCCCAAGACCAGCTCAAGGGCAGCAGCAGGCGGGGTCAGGGCCAGGCAGATCAGGAGGGAGGCTGTGGATCCGTGCTGTGGGCTGTTCCCCACCAACGGGTGCTCGGCACCCCCCTTTCAGCAAGACACAGGTGCCCAGGGTGTTTCCCCAGGGAAGGTTTGGGACATTTGGCTCTGCACGTGCCTGGGCAAAACCCAAAGGTGGGTGATCCCTCATCCAGGCAGCCCAGAGACAGAGCAGGGAGAAAACCATGAGGTCCCATCCATCCCTCCAGCTCCAAGGGCTGGGATTTGGGGGATACACAGATTTCAGGGCTATGGGCACCTTGGGCTGATGTAACCCAGGCTGAAGAGTCCATGCCCCAGGGAGCCCCAGCAAAATTTCTTCTGCAGCAATACAGGGTTATCTGACTGCTGAGGTCTAGATTTGGAAGAGGAATAGGCTAGGCATTTTATTTCTAAGGTTTTCTTCATGATTCTATTTTTTACCTCAGCCCAGCAGAAAGTGGGGAAATCCTGCTGAGTCCTGCTGGCTCCGGCATCCAATTCCCCATTTGCAAAGCTCACAGTGTCAAAGCCGTGAGCCGGAAGGGATGCTGAGGCTGGGATGGCAGGGCTGGATAAGCCGATTGCATTTGCTTTGGAAAAGCTGATGTTTGCATGAGCACCGGCTCTAGTGGTTTTAAAGAGATCCACCCAGGAGCAAATCCCAACAGCCTGATATCAGAGCTGGGCTGCTCCCACTCCGGCTGGCCTGGGGAAGTCTCTGCTCTACACCCAGATCCACGCTGCACCTCCTGGGTGGAGGAAGCCACGGGAGCCAAAGCTGCCACTGCAGACCATGGGAAGCAAACAAAGACTCCAGCACAGCTAACAAGGCTGGCAAACACCTAAAATGATCTTCCTTGGAAATCTGGAGGAGGGAAGGGTGAGGCTGCTGTTTGACACATAGTTCAGCCGGGATCAATACAGTCGCCCTTGCTCCCAGCAAATGTGCACTGGTACCCAGCTGCTTCAGGGAAAGTGACTTTTATGTGCCACCACGCTGATGTGAGAAGGGACAGATCCCCAGACACTTGGTATGTGCCTGTTTCAGGGCTGGGGCTAAACCTGCCCTTCTGCAGAGCTGCCAGAGGCTCCTCTCCCCTTCCCCTAGAAACACCGGTGAGCCCAGCAAAGCACCGACAGCGTGGCCTGGGAGAAACACCAACATTTATTGAGCCAGCCATTTTTTGTTGAGAATGATTTGAACAGTGCCAAAGGACTAACCCTGTCTCCCCCAGGGACCCTCAGCTGATTCAATGCATGCAGGGTTAGCAGCAAAGCAGGGGACAGCCAGCCTTGGGGACATGGTGGCTCAGTGTCAGCGGCACAGCTACACAGGGAGCCACAAGCTACTCGCAGGCAAAGGCAAGCCAAGCACAGCTGCTCCAGGGCAGGCAGAGGGATGCTTGCATAGGGCAACTCAGTCCCAGTGTGCTGGGATTCCCCCAGGTCCTCAGCAGGTGCTGTCTCTGAGAAATCTGGGTGTTGTCCTGCTCTCCAAATCCATCCAGGGAAGTCCTGAGGTCTGCAGGGGAAGGGAGGGTGCTCGGGGCTCTCAGAACAGAGGGCAATTTCCACTGAAGGAGTTGCTTCAGACAGCAAGCTGAACCTGTTGTGCACCCAACCACCTTCCTAACCACAGCCACCTCACATCCCACATCTGGAAGGTCACAGCCTGTCAGTTTCCTCTCTCTTAGTTTCCCACTGACATCACGAGACGATATCCTCACTCCTACCATCCCAGCAAGGACAGATCCAAGCTGTGACCCATGCAGGCAAGGGAACAATGGCACAATGGTGAGAGCAAAGCCGTCACCGCACTTGGCTGGAGACAGATGTACCCATGGGTTCTGAAGTCAGGACACTCCAGGCTTATCCACAAATGTGGAAGAGCTTGGCTCCTTGAAGCAGCATGCTCAGGTCCTTCCCTGCATCATCTGGTGAAGGCAGCAGGTCCTGCCCAAGCTCTCACACAGCTCCAGCTGCAAGCCATGCTCTACAGGCCAGCGAGGGGCGTGCTGGGAGGCGTGGTGGGGACGGCGAAAGGCACGGGCAGAAGCCAAGGCTAAAAAGACAGAGATGTCTCCAGGGCAGAGTCACTGCAAATCCACCCTGCGGGAGCAACCTCATGTTTCTGGTTGCTGGTAGGAGGCAGAGACCTGGCACCATTCATGACACAGACAGAGAAACCCTTCACCACCATCACACCATGTCAGGGGAGAGCAGGAGCCTCTCCGAGTCTGAGCCCTGCAGGCTCTGCCAGGCTGCCCGTGCCCTGCCGCATCCCGGGGACTCTGCAGGACTGCTCCCAAGGTGGAAGACAGTCCAGGAACAAACTGGGAGAACTGGATTTCCATTTCCCACTCAGTGCTTTGCTGTTCTCGTGTCATCACACCCAGAAGTCTGCACCATCATCCTTCCTCCACAGGGCACAGACAGAGGCTCCCCAGCCCCGCCTCAGATTGGCTTCACAGAGGCATCGAAACCAGGCAGGGAAGGGGCTTTTAGCATCCAACATATGCTGGGGCCAAACCTCAGGTCAGCTCTGCCCTGGATGGACACTGGCCTTGAAGACAATGATGGAAATGAGCAGATCCAACAGGGATGCCCTGCTGATGGTCCCGCCCCACACTGAGCATGCTGGTGCCACTGAGCTGTGGATGCATGGCAGTGCCTCCTATCCTCTCTGGGTAGTCATTCTGGGGGAAGGGTCCCCAGTTTTTGCACACAGGAAAGTGAGGATTAGAGGGAGAGATCCCAGGAGCTCCACTGTCCCAGGTTTCCCTACCACCACCACCAAGGACAACAGAGGGGAGTCCAGCCACCTGCAAGCACCACCCTAGAGCAAATGATTAAATCTCCCAGGACCCACCTCGTCCCTCCTCTCCCAGAAATGTGCTGCAGAGCAGGCACCCAGTCCCTCATGGCTGCATCACCAAAGGCTGTTGGGGCCATCAGAGGAACAGTGCAACACCACCAAGCCAGCCTGGCCCCGCTTTCCAGCCACCCCAACTCTCCCAAGCACAGACAGGTGAAGCAGAGTGGGCAGCTGGGAGAGCTGGACTGGGAAGGCGAAGCCACGGGCTATAGGAATGTCACATCGTCCTGTGACTGGAGCCAGCGCCAGTGGGCATCATACTCCAGGTGCAGTTTGCTGTTGAGTTTGCAGTTCTCAAGGTCAGCCTCAGCTTTCCAAGCCTTCCCATCTGGATTTCCCTTCCCCAGCCATTCCCCAGCCCCCGGTGGTGATTTGGTGTCTCTGTCTGGTTCCAGACAGGGGGACTGCTGGCCCAAATACCCATTGGCCACCTGGGGCTCCTTAGCAAAGCGGTGATCCTGAGGCAACCCCGGTGGGGAGAGGTCCACGTGGGGCCACTCATGCTCCTCTTTGTCCTTCTCTTGCTTTGCAAGACCCCTCTCAGGGTCGATCCTGACCCAATCCTGCTCTGCCCTCGCCAGGGCTCTGCCCGATGTGGACGCAGCGGCAGTTTCAGCGGCGTTCTGGGAGTACTCATCCATGTCATCGGCCAAGGTGTCCAGGTAGCTGCCGACAGAGATGCTGTCCAGCCTGTCGTTGGGGTCCTGCAGGCTGTCCCAGCTGCCCCGCCGCGAGGCCTCCTGGCTCTCCACCAGGCTGTACTGGCTGCTGGCCAGGCTGCTGCAGCGGCTGGTCAGCGTGCTCCGCTCCTCCAGCAGCCACTTCACCGCCTCGATGCCCTCGTTCACCACCACCAGCTGCTGCAGGATCTTCACGTCCACCGCTCGCAGGTAAGCCTGGAGGGACACAGAGAGCACAGCGGGGTTGAGCTGACCCGAGGGCCCCATGTCCCAGCCCAGCCTGGCAGAGGTGCCACCACGGTAGCCACAGGTCTCCTAAGCTGCTTGATGAAGCGCACGGTGTGGGAGAACACCCTGCAGGGAACCATCCCAGGGGGCCCTGTCCAGGACGTGGGGACATGGCCATCAGTGACCAACAACTTGTGGGTCCCACCAGCCACCAACTCCCTCAGGGAAATAAATCCAGGGCACTTCTGTTGCTATCTTCTATGGGAACAAGGAGTAAGCAAGGAACTGGAGGTACTGGATATAGATCTGATCCCAGAGCATCCTCCAAGACCTGGGAGGCTGCTGGCAGTGCAAGGGGATCAGGCATTGCTCAGTGCAAGTGCCTGGCTGGACCCTTCATGCCTTTACTTCTCCCCTTCTAGGGTCTGAACCAAGCCTGGTGACAATGTCACATGGCAAAATCTGGAGACCCAAATCACTCCCAAAATGGGAGGACAAGGAGGACAGGCATCACCGATCACACCACTCGCCTCACTGATTCCTGCCCCTCCAAGCCTGGGGAAGCTCTTTGCAAACCTCAGTTGCTGCAGAAACATCTGTTTTCCTAATGGAAAGCCCTGTGTGCCAAGACATTCCTGTCTGCATGATACTGGCCGCCAAAAGCCACTGGATTTCCCCTGCACAGGACACAAATATTTTGCCAGGAAAGGAAATAAGGCCACTATGGCGGGGGAAAGGGAGAAAACCCACTGCAGGGCAGTTCCAGGCATCTTGAGGGCTGCAGATGCCCATGGACTCCTTCACAAACACATCCTGTGCCCAGCACCAGCAAGCTGTGACAGAAATCCATGCGATCCCTGGGGATCATTTCTAAGCACAGCGCCCAATCGTCAGCATCCGGTGCCCTGGGAGTCACTCGCCCGCCCACGGGTGACCCCACAGTCCCCCGAGACCCCTGTCTCCGGTCCCACAGCCAGCACAGCAACAGAAGCATCCGAGGAAGGAGCCTGGGAAAACTCCAGCCAGGATTTCAGCACGTAACACCTCTCACTCCAGACGACACCAAAAAAAGGGTCAAAGATTTGTAAAGACCCAACACCAGCCCTCCCACTCACTCCTCACGCTCCTCGAGCTGGATTTAAATAAAAAATAGCAGCGATGTGCCCGGACTGGGGCAGGAGCCAGCTTCCAAGTGCAGAAATTTCCTTTCTAGGCAAGTTATTTAAAAAACTGCCTACAATGGACTTTTCTGCACGCACTGCTAAAGCATCTGGCCTTGGCAGAGAGACCACGAAGGAGGAGGAGGGCTGGAAATCCCTGGTGGGGGGTTCCCCATTTTTCTCTGCCTCGTTGCAGAACTGCAGCTGTCAGAGATGCCAGGGGAGCCACCCCAAAAGCAGAGGGTGGGATAACACTCCCCACTTTCCACAGTGCTTGCTGGAAGGAGTTGGCCATCAGTTTGCTGCTAGTTCAGGCCAGCCTGACCTCCCCATGGCACTCCAAGAACCCCTCTCTCCAGCAAGGCAAGGTTATTGTGGGAGGAGACCCAGCACAGGCTGCTCTCTGTACTCCTCCAGATGCACTGAAGTTCACTGCACGACCTCGCACCAAGGACAGCTGTACAAGGGACTGTCACACTCCTCCTCACGCTCTCCAGGGGCAGATACAGCCCTGTTCCCCTCCCCAGCACGCAAGAAACCTCAGGCGCCTTCTCCTTTCAAGATATCTAGCCCTAGGGATAAATCTTCCTCCTCAGATCAGGAGGCGAGAATGGGAGTTTGCTAAATTCTCCTCCCACCGCCCACTCCCAGGCCAGCTTATCCTCTGAGCATTGGGTTTGCTGGTTTTCTGCTGCTCGGGGAAGCGGCGGGGGGGGGATTCTGCTCCCTGTTCATGGGGATGGAGAGATGAGGGGAGCCCCGTGTTGGGTTTTGGCATCTGGGTCCCAATCCCAAGCTGCTGATCTGGGTGTGAGGTGCCCCCAGTTCTTCCCTAGCCAGCAAGAACAGGCAGGACAGGGCAAGGAAACGCCTTTCTGAGCCAAGGTGAATAACTATGCCCGGCCCAAGCCAGGCCTTGCTGGCCGTAAGCTGAGCCTGCTTGCACCTGGGCAGGGCAAACACCACGCTGCCCCAGAGACCTTTCTCCTCCGGTCAGGGTGCAGCCGGGAAGCCGGTGCGGAGGGAGGATGAAAGCAGAGGGAGGATGAAAGCTCCCGCACCGAGGGGAATATTGAATCAGCCACAAGCGGAGGGCTCGCGTTGGGTGGTGCTGAGCTCCCCGGGGGCACGCAGGGATGCGGGCGCACTGAGCCTGTTTCCCTATGGAAACAATGCTCATTCCCACCCGCTCGGCATGTTCGTGCGTGGGAGCGTCCCTTCCCCCAGCCGCACTTGAACCCATTGCCCAATCTCGCCACGTTTCCCGGAGGCGCAGGCATCGCCGGTATTTGCTCCCTCCACGAACGAGGGAGGCGAGGAAGCTTCCATCGGCACTCCCACGGGCCCCGGGAAGCGCCGCCACCGCAGCCCAACCCTGTACGAGCCACCCGAGAAGCCCCAGCAGGAACCGACGCCAGGGAAAGCTCCCGGCGATGCTTGTGCCTTGTCAGCCTGGGGGTCACAGCCGGGGGAGAGAAGATCCACCACCATGCCCTTGGCGAAGGTCCCTGCCCTAAATTCTGATCTCGGACACCGCGATCCCGGACGGAGCCGGCGTCTGGGGCTGCGCGGGGCGAGGAGGGCAGGACGGAGGCGGCAGAGGGGCATCCCGGGGGTGGATGCTGCGTGGGCCGAGGGCAGAGGGAGGCCGGGGAAGGGATCTGAGCTGGTTTAACCCGCACACGGAGGAGCAAGGGGGTTCCCCAAAATGCAGGCAGAGCGCGGGCACTATTGGGGACCGTCACCGGGGGTGGCCAGCGGCTCGGCGGGATGGACGCGGTGACGGCGGGATGGCCCGGTCAGCTACCGGCGGCGCTCCCGGTCCCGCGGCACTCACCAGCTCGAGGCGGAGCGTCCGGAGGCGTTCGGCGAGCGGCGGCTGGGCACCGCGGGCCGGCGCGGGCGGCGCGGGCGGCGCGGGCGGCGCGGGGGCCGTGTCGGCCCGCAGCCCCCGGAGCAGCACGGCGGGCGGGCGCCGTCCCACCTTGCCCACCAGGTCCCGCAGGTCGGCGGGCAGCGCCTCCCCGCCGCCCTCCATGCGGGTGGGGCGGCGGCGGCCGCGCTGTCACCGCAGCCCTCACCCGGCCCCGCCCCCCGCGCTAGGCCCCGCCCCCGGCCCCGCCCCCGGCACCACCTGCCCGCGCACCAGCGAGATCCGCCGGGGCGCGCGGAGCGGCGCGGGGGCGGGGCTGGGGGCGGGGCCGGCGCTGGCCACGCCCCCGCGGTGTCGCTGCGGCGCCGGAAGCGGCGCGGAGGGTGCGGGGGGCGGCGGCGGCACCGCCGAGCCGGGACCGGCCCTGCCCAGCCCGGCCCAGCCCGGCCCAGCCCGGCCCGGCCCGGCCCGGCCCTTCCTGGCCCTGCCTCAGCCTCCCCGTGAGTAGCGCGGCCGGCACACGCCTCCCGAGCCTCCCCCCCCGGACTCCCCGCGGTCCCCAATCGCCTGGGTCCCCCTTTCCCCGGCGCCGCTCGCTGCCGCCCTCAGGCAGCCGGCTCTCCCGGCCCGCCCGCAGCGCCTGGGTGCCCTCCGCCACCTCCGCCCCCCGAGTGCCTCTGGGCCCCTCAGCGCTTCTCTCCCCGCCCAGCCTGGCCTTGCTGGAGCGCGCTGTGCTCCGGCCGAGTCCCTGGCTCTGCCGGGGCTCCGCAACCCGCCCAGGCCCAGCGGCTCGCTCCCCGCAGGGAGCCCGGCTCCCGCTGGCACAGCTCCTGTGCCCGGGGGTGCCGGCAGCTCCAGCAGGACGCTGGCCCGGTGCTGCAGCCCGTGTGCGGGAAGGGGGCTGTTGGTGGGGAGGGTGTCTCTCCACCAGGAACGCCGCTGGCACATATGGCCAATGACGGCCCGTTCCATAGCACCTCCTGGGCTAGGATCTATTGTCTGCTTGTGACTTTGGGCTGCTTTTCTTCCCCAGAGCGTGGGAGTGGGCCCGTGGCACTGCAGCAGCCTCGCCGAGGGGTTGGCCTGGAGCAGAGGCCGTCACTGGCCAATGAGTTCAGGGGCTTCCCCTCACCGTGCAGCAAAGCCTGGCCTCCTGCACTGCTCCCAGCAGGAGTCCGGGCAGGCAAAGTGGCTCCGAAGTGCTTTTGCTCATGGCTCATCAGTGCCGTCTATGGCCACCTCTTGTGCCAGGCTCTGTCTTTGCTGGGAAGAGGGTTTGAAGGCACCTCCCTCACCCTGCACCCATCCCATCCCGGCAGGGAGCCCCGATGGACATGAGGGTGGAGCAGCACACATCCTGACCCCCGCCCCACACGGCTGCCCCCGTGCCAGTCCCCGGGACTATGGAGGAGTGGAAGCCCAACCCCGCTGTGAAGCCCCACAAAAAGCGGAGCTGGTACCTTGCCTGGAAGTACAAGCTGATGAACCAGCGTGCGCTGAGGAAGCTGTGTCAGGTGAGTCACCCACGGCCCTGCGGTAGATTAGGAAGGATAATCTACAGGATTTACAAGTTTACGGAGCAGCTGCATGGGTGGAAGTGCGTCTGCTGGCAGTCTGGGTGACCTGACATGCTGAGGAAGCATATCTTGTTTTCCAAGAAGCTGCCTCCAAGTGCCTGTGTGTGGAAGGGTCTGCCTTGCATAGCAGCTCCTTTCCAGCAGACCTGTTGAGTGGCTATGGGAGGAGATACAATTATCCAGGTGGCCTTGGGAAGCTTTCAGCTAGAAACCAACTTGATTCCTCCCATCCTGGCTCTGAACCCATGCTGAGTGCTGCAGGGCTCAGCTTTGAGCCGTTTGATTTGCAAACCAAGCCTGGTATAAGGCATGACAGGTGGACAGAGAAAATAGGGCTTGGTAACAGGATCTCATGCCCCAGAGGCAACTGGCGTCTGGGAAAGCCTCGGGCTTGGTTGCTTGTGCTGTAAAATAGCTAATCCTTGGTGGAGACGGCGTCCTGGGGGGTGTCTGGGGCTGTGAGGACAGGAAGGTTTGGCCTCATGGCAGCAAAACACAGAAAAGGGGTCTTTCCTGAGAGGAGTTCATGAGATCTGGCAGTTGGTTGCTGTGTGAGGGAACAGGGAAGAGTTTTTCATGTGCCTGGGAGGACAAAGGCTCATGAGGGCTCCCTGGGCAAGGAGACTGCTCAGTTCTGTGTCTGATGGGGTGTTCAAGGCTTGGGAGTGGGTCTGGGCATTCAGGCAGGCATTGCTCACCATGCTGGGGCAAGGGGCTAGAGCCTGCACACTGTCATCTCTGTACGTCGTGGCACTGCTTAGAACACAGATGAAAATTCGGCTTAGAATAGGTAGACCAGAGTTGCAGATGTGGAGTTGCCAGGTCTACAGCAGCCAAGCATCCATCAGTTAGCTTTGTCTGAGCCAGCTTTGCTAGACTTGGCTGCTGGTCTTCCTTAATTATTATTCCTTCTTGCCGTATTCACTCTGGTCACCAGGGCTGTTTCCTCATGTCCCTGACCAGGGCAGAAGTGCTGACCAGGGCAGAAGGTCTGGGCAGGTTGGTGAGGTGGCCTTGCTGCCTCTCCGTGAGCCCACAGCTCTGTTCGTGCCTAATTAAAAGCTTTCTGTGCACAGATCCCAAAAGGTGCTCATAGTCCTGAGTCAACAGCAAATTAACAAGCCAAAATGCCACGGTGACATTTATACCATCGTGTTGTCTTATTGCTGGTTTTTCATTTTCTTCAGTTACTCCTTGAACCTGCTTGGCAGAGGTAGCAGCAACACAGAGGTTTGAGGCAGTAGCTGGACAGATAGGTCAGGAATCCTCTTAGTGCCTCTCACCGAGGGCAGGACAGTGTGTCAGAGAATCAAGGGCTTGTTCCACAGCCCCTGGACTTTCCCAAGCCCTCTGTGTCAGCATCCATGAGGGTTGCATTGAAGTTTGCTGCAGACAGTAAGGCTGCAGGCTGGTCTCTGCAGCCTGTGGTACAGTGCAGTTTTCTGAAATCAGGCCTCAGCTTCTGCCCTTTGTTTGACTCAGCTGCCCAGGATCTCCTCTCCTCTGAATACCCTGAGTGCATCCTCTGGTTCCAGAGGGACAGATGAGAGTAGTGATGCTGCAGCAGAGGCAGAAGTTAAGGTTACCCTGGGAGCTGTAACTTTGAATTACCAAACTCTTTGCCTGCAGGGACCCTCAGCCTTGATGCAATAATTTAGCAGGAATCTGCTCACAGGTCTGGAAGCAGGGATACGTTGGAAGTGGGTTAATTCTCAGATATCAAGGAGTCAGTGCTCTCCAGCTGACAAATGCATTTCACCATGAAACTCGGTCACCTGTATTTCTTTTTCTTTGCTTTCCTCAGAAAAAAAACGGGAAATGACAGATGCTTGTGATCCCATGCAAGATCTCCTTGGGGTGCCCTGCAGGCCATGCCAAGGTGGGCTGGTCTTGGGGTTGTTACTTATAAATTTCTAACACAAAACATCCTGCATTGCAGACAGGTGCTGTCCTCTTCCTGCTTGTGACTGTTATTGTGAACATCAAGCTGATCTTGGACACCAGGAGAGCGGCTTATGAGGAGGAAGAGGAGTCTGCACAGGACTATGGTGAGGGGCAGCATCCTGTTGTGCTTTGAAAGCAAGGAAACCAGAGGGTCCCTTTAAGTCAGGGCTAACTTGTGACCAGCTACATCATGAAAGACACGTCTGTGCATGTGGGTTTAACAAAAATTTATAGAAAATGCTGCTCCCTTCCTGGTCTGACTACTGAAGGCTTCGGCACATTTGGCTGCAGAGATCTGTGTGGGGTCAGCCAAGGCCAGAGCTGTTGCCATTTGGTATTTCCCCTCACCTACCATCCCTGTAAATTCTGACCCATGTCTCCTTGGGCTGGGATGCATGGTGGGATGCCCTTCTGGAGGTTTATCTGGGCTAGCACAGAGCAGGGACAAGCTAGAGGTGCCATGACTGGTTGAAACTGGGAATTCCTCTGCTTTAGATGATGAGATGCTGAATGTGGAGGTCCCCAGGCACCCTGTCAACAACAAGAAGGTCCTGGATGTCGAGGTGTACTCCAGCCGGTCGAAGGTCTACGTGGCCGTGGATGGGACAACGGTGAGTGGTGGGTGCTGGCTGTCCCTGTGGGCAGAGGGTGGTCAGAGCTGAACGGGGGAAGCCACAAACAGCAGTGGTGAGAGCACTTCAGAGGCTGGCAAGAAGTTGTGCTTCCAGGACTTCTGCTCTGGCACCCATCACTGCCATGAGCAAAGCCAAAGAGATCTGCCTCTTGCTTGGGGGCTCTGCTGTGCAGAAGGGGCAGGGAATAAGAAGAGGTCTTGGCATATGATTCTCATCATTTATCCACTTTCAGGTCCTGGAAGATGAAGCTCGGGAGCAGGGAAGAGGGATCCATGTCATCGTCTTAAATCAGGCCACGGTAAAACATCCCCATGTCTTTCTTACTGGGCAGTTTGTCCTTGCTCTTGAACTGCTGGGTGTCTGAGGCCAGGGGCAGCCAGGAGGGAAGTCCCTGAATGCTTTTTCTGTGCAGTTTTCAGAGCATGACACGGTCACCTAGAGAGTCCCTGCAGGGTTTCCTTGTGCTGCCTGCTGTCCTTGGGGAGCGGGCAGGGGAGGAGCTGTGAGGTTGGGTGATGCTTCCCATGGGCCCCTGTGCAGGAAGGCCTGAGGGCCGAGCTTGCCTGGGAACTAACTCCCTGGCATACCGGAAAAGCCACTCCCTGTGTTGCTCAGGGAATGAGGCTTCCTGGGCAGATTTCCATAATCCTGTGTGTCCATACCATGTAGTATTTAAGATCCATCTGACGTGTGAATACCAACAGGGTCACGTGATGGCCAAGAGGGTCTTTGACACCTATTCCCCCCACGAAGATGAAGCCATGGTACTTTTCCTCAACATGGTTGCCCGGGGCCGGATCCTGATCTTCACCATTAAGGTATGTGACCCTAATATAAAAAAAAAAGGTTATCTTGAGTCAGGATGTCCTGAAGCTCGTCTAGGCAGTAGCCTCCTGAATGTCATCAGGCATTCCCAGGACTAAATGTCACATCCCCACGGGGCTGTTCCTCCCTCTCTGGATCACCTCCCTTGTCCTCTTGCTCTCCCTTCTTGCTGCAGGTACTGCTGTGCCCAGCAAAGCAGGAGAGCAAAAAGCAGATGTGTTAGAGCCCACAGCACTCTTGCTTAACAAGGGGTTAAGTGGAGAATGGATGTGAGGAAATACAAGGATGTGGTGGGATCCTTCTGGCTCCCAGTTCTAGGGCTTTAGAGGGCCCCTGTGGACTGTGCTGGGCCTGGGCTGCTGTGCACGCAGCACTGTGCTGCCTCAAGGTTTCAGGCTTGTCTGTGAAGTGTTGCTTAACGCATGGCACTGCTTGAGAACAATTTAGTCACAAGGAAACAGGAGTTCTTGGCTCGTCTGACCTCCCTACTGGCAGCTTTAGTGGCACAGAGACCCTGAAGGTTTCTGGCTCAGCTGGTTCAAGGGTAGGAGTGGGCCCTGTACCCCTTTGGTGTTGATGGGAGACTTTCCCTGTCAGGAGCCAGACCTCAGCTGCAGGGTTGTGTTTTCTTCCAGGATGAAGGCTCCTTTCATCTCAAGGAGACAGCCAAGAATGTCCTGAAAAGCCTGGGGAGCCAAGTTGCACCATTCCTGAGCTGGAGAGACATGTGGACATTTGTGGGGAAGAAGGGGGGTGAGTCTTGCACAGCCTGGGAGAGGGTTTGTGGTTCCTTTCTTTAGGAGAAACCAGGTGAAGACAAACCCAGCCCATCCCCAACAGGCTCTATGAGCAGGGAACAAGTCACAGAGAGTGGCAGCTCCATTCCTGTGGGTCAGGGAGGGTATGGAGGCAGAGCATGTTCCTTCAGCAGTTTACCAGAGGCCGGTGGGAAAAGGTGCCAGGCTGTCCCCCAGGCTGAGAGTCCCAGGTCATGCCTTCACACAGCAGGGCTGGGCCCTTCCAGGCAGTCCTGACCCCGTGTTCCTGCTCCAGGGGAAGTATATGGGGAGAAGCATGCCAAGTCACCTGCCCTCTCGACGTGGGGTGACCCCGTTCTGCTGAAGACAGAAGTTCACCTGACATCTGTGGAAGGTAGGAAGTACAGTCTGCTGTGTGGTGTCTGTGGGAGATGTTTGCCTGCTGCCTGGTTTTAAGTCAAAGCCATGGAGCTGTTAGAAAATCCCAGGACGGATTTAAGGCTTTTTGAGATGAAGATGGTAACTTTTAAAATGGGATTAGCTCCCTTTCTTCCTACTTCCATGGCAATTCCAGGCATGGTTGTTGAGAAGGGTGAGGGTGGAGAAGAGGGAACGTGGCCTGGCCAGTTGTCACCTCTCCAAAACAGACCTGGGCTGGTCTTTTCTGAGTATTGGCCTTGAACAACCCACTACTGCTCAGATAGGCCAGAGGTGGGGTTGGGCTCTGAATGGCTCCTGGGTTTGTATCTGGCATTCAAAGTGTTGCTTGTTCACTGCCAAGAACTGGCTTGGTCCATGTGTGTGGTATCCCAGCCTGGAGCACACAAGGTGAGTCTGTGGGGATGACAGGTCTGTTTTCTCTCCTCGCTGCCTCCAGATGCTGAGTGCCATTGGCCCGACACGGAGCTGAACCGGCGCCGCAAGAGGTTCTGCAGCAAAGTGGAAGGTTACGGCAGCGTCTGCAGCTGCAAAGACCCCACACCCATCGAGTTCAACCCTGATCCCGTGAGTGCAGGGCCACAGCGTTCAGGGAAGGCTCTGGGAGGGAGGGCTGGGCTGCACCCGGTGTGTTTTGCACCTCAGATGCAGAGCACTGTCCTTAAGCACCAGCTGAGTGATGCAAACTGCCCCTGGGAAAGCCCTGAGCCCCAGCAAAGGTGAGGTGAATACCTGGGGACAGGTCGTGCTGGGGAAGGGGAATTCCTTTGCTCTGAGTTGCCAGGAATAGTTGCCCTATTCCAGGGATATCAGTGTGAGCAGCAGAACATTAGACATTTAGAGACAGAGCAGCTATTGTGACTTTTGGGCCGTCCTTGGCACGGTGCTGAAGGGTTCAGACACAGGTCTCCGAGTGGATGCAAACTGGGATTTTGGAGCTGAGTCAGAGGTGGGGTGAAGGAGGGAGGCTGGCAGGGTCTCCAGGAGTGCTGAGGGCATCCTGGTTGGTTGGTGTGGCCCTGAGCCAAGAGGTAGGACCATGCAGCTCTCCTGTCTTAGCAGCAGGTCCATACCCCTTGGATCCTGCTCTCAGTGGCATAGAATCATAGCATCATTTTGGTTTGCATGGGCTCTCCCACCCCACTCACACACGTTGTTCTCTTCCAGCTCAAAGACAATAAAGTCTTTGACGTGCCAGTAGCTGTCATTGCAGGGAACCGCCCCAACTACCTGTACAGGTGAGCACTCCCAGAGGGCACAGCTGCTCTGCTCTGTGCCACGAGACCAGGCATGGCCCAGGCCCTTCCCTTTCTCCTGCTGGCAGGATCCAGCCTCCTCCTGGGCTTGCATGAGCACCAAGGGCAGCCCTTGGGGGAGGGGAAGGGGAGGCCTAGGTAGGTCCTGTTCCCTAATCATGCACATTTCCCCCATCCCAAGGGATCCATGCCCCAGTGCTGAAGGGCCTGTGCCCACCGGGGCTGTGCTGCGCTCAGGCCCCTCCGTCTCTCCTCAGGATGCTGCGTTCCTTGCTGTCGGCTCAGGGCGTCAATCCGCAGATGATCACAGTCTTCATCGATGGCTACTATGAGGTGAGAGCATTGCCAGAGATCCCTGTGGCCAGCTCTGTGCTCCCCCAGCCCAGTGCTGGCCCAGTCCTTGGAGCCCTGTCACCTTCCTGCTGCTGTGTGTCACACTGCTCCTACACAAAGTCAGCTTAGCCAAGCCATGGGTGTGGATAAAGCTGCCTTGGCCTTTCCCAAAGCCCAGGGCTGACATCCCCATGTCAGAAGAGGCTTGGTGGGCAGGAATGACACCTGGTGGTCATGCTGGGCTCTCCCCATCCCCTTTTCTCACTTGATGAGCATCACCAGCCCCTTGAGCAGGCTCGGGGTGTAGCACCACCTGTCCAGCTGCTTCACATGGAGAGGAACAAACCAGTCCAGCCGTGTCTGTCCAGCTCCATTCTCACTAGGTGGTGAAGAGACCCAAAACAGTGTTTTCCCAAGGCTCAAAGCTTGGGGTTCAAGAAAGCTGGGGCCAGGTGGAGGCCCTTTAGAGGCAAAGACCTTCCTCTTACTCAACACTGAAAGCCCTGTCTCTCTGGCAGTGGGACAGGCACGTGGGATCTTAGTAGATCTCAGGAGCTTGCTAGGCCTCATCTCTGCAGCATCCAGTGAGGTACTGCCTGGTTGCCCTGGGATGGAGACAGTTGTTCCTTGCAGGCCTCTCCCACCACTGCCACTTTGTGGGGCTGGGGGAGCCGGCTTGTTTATGCAGGCTCTTGCTGCACCACATCAGAGCAGTTAAAGATAGCAGCATCCATTGCCATGGCAACTGGAGCAGCATCCCTTAGCTACGAGGGGGCAGCCTAGATGCTCGAGCTGCCATGGTGGATACCAGGGAAAGGGGGAAGGGTTGGTACAATGGGAGCTCCTTCTCTCTCCTGTGGCTAGGAGGTGGGATGCACAGTAAGGGGATGGAGAAGGCCTTGGTGGGTCCTTCTTGGGGCAGAGATATGTCAGCCCAAATCTGGATTACTTCTGACCCCTGTGCTTGGGCAGAAAGGTCCTTTTCTTGGCAACTGTGAGAGAATGTTGAGTTGATTGTGGTCTTGCCATTAAGCACCTACTAGATGGTCCTGGCTGTACCTGTTTTCTTTCTGCACTGTCTATAGGGGGATTGGGAATGTGGGACCTCTCAGATATTCTTGGATACAACTTCGGGTCTGCAAAAAATGCTAACAAAGTCATGGTGATACTGAAGGGCTGAAGGGTCACGAGGGTTTGGCAAGCTCTGTGCTGCAGGGTCTATACTGAGCCTCACTAGTCCCCAAGAAGACAGCCACCTGCAGGGGATGTTCCTTTTGTCCTGGGGAGCTGACACTGTCAGGGGAGGGGAGAATGACCACACATTTGATGAGCTTTGTACTTTCCCGTTGCAGGAGCCTATGGATGTCGTGGAGCTGTTTGGCCTCTCAGGAATACAGCACACTCCCATCAGCATTAAAAATGCCAGAGTTTCCCAGGTGAGAGAGCTTTCCAAATCCTGGGACAGTTATTTCCAGGGACCTGGGATAGCATTTGAGGGAGGCACGCTTAGCCCCAGATCTGTGCCAGGCTGATGCTAACACAGGCAATGATTGTCTTTTCTTGTAGCACTACAAAGCCAGTCTGACTGCAACCTTCAACCTGTTCCCGGTAAGTGAGATTGCTACAGTGCAGGCTTTCCCTGGCATTTGTGATCCCTGTCTCACAGGAGCTGGGACCAGTCCTCTGGGGCAAGGAACCACACAGGCAGGGGACACTGCTTGTGGCTCTGCTCTGTCCTGTTCATCTCCACGCTTCTGATGTTGTCCTTGCCCTATAGGATGCTAAATTTGCTGTGGTTCTGGAGGAAGATCTCGACATTTCCGTTGACTTCTTCAGGTAAAGTTGTGGGTTCCTGCGTGGGTGGACCATTTCCTGGAAGCTCTCTGCATGCTCAGGAGAGGCCAGATCCCTGCCATACTGTAACTCACTTACCTGAGGCTGAGCAGACTCCAGGCAACAGCCAGAACTGAGCTCTGCTTTCAGAGTCTTGAGGCCACTGTCCTGGCAATCAGTGCAGGGTGACTTCAGGGTTGGGGATCTCTTCCTGGTTTGCTTTTTGGGGACACTGATCCATTCTCTGCACACATGGTTGGGGCTGTCCCATAGCCAGATGACAGGGGCAGCATCTAATGGGGCTCCTGTTTCTTCTTAAGGAGAAGAAACTGATGGCAGGAGACAATGTTGTCCTTTCCCCATGGTGAGATGCAGCTTAGTTTGTTTGGGTGCTCCTTCCCTGGTCTCCCACCAGCATCAGCTGTCTCAGTCCAAAAATTTGGATAAGCGATTCCAGCAGCTGGGGGTGGAGGGTTTGCCTTGCTTTGTGTGGTAGAAGGGTGTTTGACCTGGGTCAACTCTTTCCTCAGCTTTCTGAGCCAGTCAATTCACCTTCTGGAGGAGGATGAGAGCCTGTACTGCATCTCTGCTTGGAATGACCAGGTGGGTCAGGGAAGGGTGGTGGAGCAGGGCCACCTCTGCTCTGCTGTGTTGTTCCCATGTCACACTGGGGTCCAGGTTCCATCTTTAAAGCAGGGTGTGTCCCTCCCCCATCATCCTAAGCGGGTCTGTCTCCCCAGCCCTGGGCTCTTCAGAAATGCCCCTGCAAATCACCATCCTGTCCCTGCCATGTGCTTCCCAGTGGCTGTTCCCTTCTTCCCATGATGAGAAAGTCAATGGAACACGATGGCTCCCTTTTTTTGGTTCAGGGTCCTGAACACTCCCCATAACATTGCAGGGCTATGAGCACACAGCTGAGGACCCCTCACTCCTGTACCGTGTGGAAACCATGCCCGGCCTGGGTTGGGTGCTCCGGAAGAGCCTATACAAGGATGAGCTGGAGCCAAAGTGGCCAACCCCTGAGAAGGTGAGTACCTTGAAGGGACCCTGTCTTCTGCACCCCCATCTCTGCCCTGATCTTCACCCAGTCCCTGGGTGTGCAGCTCCTGGAGGGGCTACCCCTGTGCTTATACTGGGAAGGATGCCCAAGCAGAATGGATTTGGGACAGGCAGTGACTTGACGAGGCACATAACCATCCCCAGAGCTGGGGCCAAAGGGGGTGGACCTGGTGTGGGCACCCAGAAAGGTCCCTGGATGGCCACACTAGCAAACCCTGTCCCCAGACTTGAGTGTGAGTAGCAGTTTCCCCTCCCCAGCTCTGGGACTGGGACATGTGGATGCGGATGCCTGAGCAGCGGAAGGGCCGGGAGTGCATCATCCCGGACATCTCGCGCTCCTACCACTTCGGCATCGTGGGGCTCAACATGAACGGCTACTTCCACGTGAGTGACCTCCTGCAGCCCCCACGCCCTGTCCTGGTGCTGAGCTCTGACTCAGACACCTTCCCAAGTAGTAGGGATGCCTGAGGTCATCTCCAGGTATTGCTGACCCGTGATCAAACTTGGTTTTCCTTCCCCAGGAAGCCTATTTCAAGAAGCACAAGTTCAACACAGTTCCAAATGTCCAGCTTAAAAATGTGGAGAGGTGAGTGTTGGTCACAGTGAGATCTTGATGAAACAGTTGCTTGACCTGACCCTTGTCTCCATGTGCTGGAGTCATCTCCCATCTGGAGCAGCCATAACCTCCCATATCAGCACACTGGCCTCTGCTGGGGAGTCCTGGCAGTGGTTTTTGCAAGGTTGGGTTCAGCTACCCTGTGCTCCAGGGGGACATGCTGAAGGGTCGTGGTTTTGCTGCCACATCTCAAGAATGTGTGGCAGTCCTTGCTCTCCATTTATTGGTTCCAGCTGCCTTTAGTGTTACACTGGGGCAGTCTTAAATTTGGATCAAACTGTCTGACTCTGCCCTGATCTCTGTGTTTCTCTCCTCCAACAGCTTGAGAAAGGATAACTATGAGACAGAAATTCATCGGCTCCTGGGGTGAGTGCCTGCTGGAAGGTGGGGAGACCACAGGGCACACTGGGTGAAGCGGAACAGAAGGAAAGGTGGAGGTGGCCCTGGTGGCCCCAGCCACATTTTGCATGTCTGAAGGACTCTGCATGGGAATGGGGAGAAGGGGAGAGGGCATCCCCTCTCACTCCCTGTTCCATTTCCACAGTGAGGCTGAGGTCTTGGACCACAGCAAGAACCCGTGTGAGGACTCCTTCGTGCCCGACACCGAGGGCAGGGTCTATGTCATGTTCATCAGGATGGAGCAGGAAGCAGATTTCACCACCTGGACTCAACTTGCCAAGGTGAGGCCCCTGACATGGCCTGTCCTCAGCCCTGCACTGGTCTCTGCATCACTGGGAAACACCTGGCTGTTGTTCTTGGGTTTGCCCACAGCAATGACACAGCTCACCAAATGGGTTCTCACTGTCCCTGGGTGTTGTTGAAGCTCTTGGTGTGGCTGTAGGGATGCAGCCCTGTGCCACCCCAGTCTTGGGGTGCAGCCTTCTCTGCTGTGTCTCAGTGAGGGCAGGGGTTGTGCCTCTTCCCATGCCAGGGGATGGCCCTGGTGTCCATCCCCAGGCTCTGATGCCTTTTCCTCCCTCCCCAACATCCTAGTGCCTCCACATCTGGGACCTGGATGTCCGCGGGAACCACAAGGGGCTGTGGCGGCTCTTCCGCAAGAAGAACCATTTCCTTGTGGTGGGGGTCCCTGCCTCCCCCTACTCGTGAGTATCAGGGACACCAGGGTCTGAGTAATGCCCCATCCCTACAGCACTGGCCCCTGCCTGGCACACACCCAGCCCAGTCCTGGGGGCACAGCACCCCCACTTCTTAATCAGCGTGGTGGGAGGGGGGACGGGATGCATTCCCAGGGCTGGAGATTCACAATGGGAAGGAGATCACGCCAGGCAGTGCTGTTGGAAATTGGGGTCCTGAGGGGGACCAGCAGCTCTGCCTGCTCCCATCCAGCCCCCTCACCTGCAGGTCCAAGAAGCCCTCGTCGGTGACACCAATCTACATGGAGCCCCCTGCCAAGGAGGAGGGGGCAGTGGCAGTGCCAGCGGTGGCAGCAGCAGAGCAGACGTGAGGCTGGCAGCTGGAAGCAAAGGGGACCTGGGGAGCACAGAGGCCCCCACGGTGCAGAGAGAGTTGGCAGCAGCTCTCGGAGGCTGGTGACTGGATTCAGACTCCTGCTTTGGGCTGCAAAAGCAGATGTTGGGCTCCCTCCAGCCCCCTGTTGTGGTTTCCCTTGCCCTTGCACAGGACAGGGTCCTTCCCTGTAGATAGGACACCCCCATCCCAGGAACTTGGTTTTTTTAACACAGACACTCTACTAACGCTGCTCCTTTTGCCCCCTGGCTGGGCAAGGCTGGAGGAAGGAGATGCTCAACTGGAGCCTAAAGGGGGCCTCAAGAAACACCTCTGCTCTCCTTTTTGGCCCCAAAGTCCTGAGAAGGCAGCATGGTGCAAGTGCTGCAGCCTGCCAGCTGGGTGTTATTTATTAACTCTCGCCTGCTGGCTTTGTGCCCCATGGTGAACACAGTGTTGAAGAGGGGATATTCCAGCATTTCTCCTGTCACCTGCACAATGGATGCACCTTGAGGACTGTGTGCTGGGCTGGGCATCTTCCTGCACACTGGCTTTGCTCCATGGGCTGCAGGCACTGGTGCAGCCCAGCTCACAGAAAAGGGAATGCTGAAGAGGAGCTGGACTTACACAGCCACGGAGGGGACACCCCACAGCCAGCACGAGCGTGGTCAGTTCTGGGAGCTGGAGGGGATGTAGATGGCAGTGGACCAGGCTGTGTGCTCTGGCTCAGACTGCCCTCACCCACCTTCTCTGTGGGGAGCAGCCCCACCCCTGGGTCGTGGGAGAGGGGGTGAAAGTGCCTTGCAGAGCGAGATGGGAGCAGCCAGCAGGCATCCCCTGGCTGCAGGGGCAGGGGGGTCCTCCAGAACGAGAGATGCTGCACTGTGGTCCTTGCCTGTGGTACTGTACCCTGTCTCTCCATGCTCCCTGCCCAGGTATCCCCTGCTCTTGCTGAAGGCAGTGGGACTTTCTTCTCCTGAATCCCCACCCTTACTGCAGTAAGTCGCTGGCAGGGAAGCTGTGAGCTGGTCTGGGATGGGCAGCCTATGCCTCCCACTGTGGTACATGCCTCGTGCAGAGGGAGAGGGAGGAGGTTCCGTGCCTTAGGAAGGATCCCAGGGCCCCCTCCCATCCCCAACCATTCGGTACTAACGTCCCTGCACCCCGAGGGGGCAGTCCTGGTCCCCGTGCTCAGTACAGCTGCTCTCACCCGTGCAGCAAGAGATCCATTCTCTGCCCATCCCCTGACCTTGGGCAGGGATGCAGTGCTCTGGCTTACCTTTGGGAGAAGGAGTTGCTGCTCAGCCCTTTCCCTGAGGTCACAGGGACTCTTCTCCTTCATTTTCTCACTGTGAACTGAGCATTGGGGTCTACACTACACTAACTTATTTATTTATTGCTTCTGGGAAGGGGCGGATCACAGGAAGCATCATGGAGAGCTGGTAGCCCCCAGCCTGTGCAGGGGCAGTCATGGGAGATTTGTCTCTTGTCCCCCTGGCTCCACCCTCTGTTCCCTGCTTTCCTCCCTTGCCCAGAATAGGAATGAAAACTTGTGAACCAGGCAACTCCTCTTGGCCAAGATGATCCCAGTGTGGATGCAGCACAGCTCTAGCATGACTGCAGGGACTCTGACCCTCAGCAGCAGGGATGGCATGGCATGGATTCAGGAGGGGAACAGGAGCATGCGGAGTGGCACCCTTGAGGCTGCAGTACTGGTCTGGGGCTCAGCCCTGCCCTCCCCAGCCATCCCCAGGTGCTGCCCTTCCGTGGGACTCTGCTCTGGCAGCCAGTGGGCAGGTGGCCCCTGTGCTGGCCCTCAGGGTAAAGCAGGTCTTTTAAGAGGATAGAAAAGGGACTTGTCTTCTGAGAACAAGTAGCTCGCTCCCCATGCCCTGCTTTGGAAAAACTTCCATGGCTCTCCATTGCCCTTTCCTTGGCACCTCTGTTCCCGAGGCTCAGTTTCTCTTCCCCTTGAAACTAAATACACCCTCTTTCCCTTCTCGGGTAGGGTTCAGGCTTGGTTTCCTCCCAGCTCCTCCTGGGGCTGGGGAAGGTGGTCCTAGGGATAGAGGATGGCTAAACATGAGTTCCCCTCTCCTCCCCTGCCAACCAGGGGTCTGTGGCTCCCTGCTGTCAGTGACAGCAGGACTTGACTGGTGGGCTTCAGGCTCCCCCTTCTCCACACAGCACGCCAGGCCCACGGGGTGCTGTTCTCCATCCCTCCCTGTTCCCCCAGCAAGGCTCCGGGGTAGCAGCTGTGGCAGGGCTGGGTGTGTGGCATCACCAGGGTTTGACGCTTTCTGAATTGAATTATTTTTTCAAGAGTAAACATTGCAAAGCTGTTGAGCCTCGTGTGTTTCATAGCTGGCCTTGTGCAGGGTCCAGGGCTGGGGTCCCTGGAAAGGACAGACCCCTCTCTGATGGTGTCTTGCTCTGCCCAGGGTCATGGGGGCCTGGCCATGGGCCCCAGGCCTGTGCCAGCAGAGGTCCTCTGTGTGGTGCCATGCAGTGCCAGCAGGGCTGGCACAGGTTTGAGAGCCGTTTCTTCCTCAAGCTTTATCACTTCTATCTTCAGTTCAGCAAAGGACGGAAACTTTGACGAGCTGCCTGGTGACTCGTCCCCGTCTTCCTCCTGGCACCTCCGGCCGCTGTGTCCTGAGAACTACAGCCTTGTCACCCTCTTGACCATTCCAAATCTCTGCCCCCATGGGGCAGGGAGCCCTGGGAGGGTTGGGGATGCACCCATTTCAGGGGCAGAGACCGACAGGACTGAAATAAAGGGGCAGTGGGAGAGTGTCAGCCACCAGCATGGAGCCGCTGCAACCTGCACCCCTGAGCTGCTGCCTCCTGCTCCCCTGCAGCCAGGCTGGGCTGCCAGCCCCTCCCCTGGACCAAGCACAACTCTCTGGCAGGGCAGAAGTTTCTTGTATGGCCCCAGGTGTGTGGTGAGGCGCTCTCATTTTGGGGGATCTCGCTCACTTCTTGCTGCATCCTGCTGCTGCTGGAGCATTCCCGGCTGTCCCAGGAGCTGGCTGGGCCGCTGGCCTCTCACCTGCCCACCCTGGAGTCCGCTGCAGTGGCTGCCACAGCTCAGCCCCGTGAGGCAGCAGCTGCAGCATGTGCTGCCCGAGCTGCAGTCCTCACCCAGCCCCTGCAGCCCCCCAGCCCGGCCTCCCCGGCTTTGTGCAGCCGTACAAAGGAGAACCTGTCCGGGCTGCTCCACCTCCCAGGAGCTGGCTGATAATTAAACAAAAGCAAAATAGCGTTGGCATGAAACTTGACCTTTCCAGAGCTTGTAGGGGGTGGGGAATTTTGCATAATTTCTGGTGGTGTTTATTTTTACGCATTATGGTTTTTTTGTTGGAGATCTCTGTGCCGGGGAAGCAGGAAGTCCCTGTGCTCCGATGATGGGCTGGCATGTGGGACACAAGGTCCCGGCTGACTCTTCCCATGGCACATCGGTTCCTCTGTGTCCCACAGATGGAGGGAAGCGCCTTCCAGCCAGAGTCCTCTGGGATAACACACCCAGTTCTCTTGAATGGAGAGATCTCAGCACTAGAGGGATGCTGTGTGTGCTGGCCCCATCTCCTTTCCTGCACGGGAAGGAGTCAGTGGTACTGTGTCCAGCCATTTGCATCCCAGCCCAGGGAACTGATCCTAAATTTTCAGCACCCTCTGCTTCATAAAAAGTCATAAATGCCAAAGCATTTATGAATGAAAATTCATAAAGGCCAAGGTGCCCAAACTGCTCCCAGGAATGGGCTCTGCTTGGCTTCTCCCCTTGTTCCCAGCTGTGGTGGGGTCCTTTCCCTGCTCCCAGCCCACTCCTGTCCCTGTTCCCTGCTGTGCCTGCGGACACAAGGCTGCCACCTCCTGTGCCCACATCTAATGTAGGTAGCAATTTAATCTTCAACTGGGTATCCAGGATTGCTGTGATGGTTATTGTGCCATTCCTGCCCAGTGCAGCATTAATGATTAACACGCCAGGCTCAGTATCAGCTCCTGCCTGCTGCCTTTTGAATAGCCCTTGCATCGCCTCCTCTGATATGCCGGCAAGTAATTAGGGCAGGGAGCTGCCTCGAAAGCACCGTTGGGCTTGGGCTGGCACTCAGGATGGTTTATCTCTGAGGAAGACGAGAAGGGGAGGCAAGCAGGAAGTCTGTGCCAGGGAAGGTGTGCATTGGCTCACTTCTTCCCCTGAACCAGCCTGCGCCCATCAAGGATATCCTCTTTCCCCCCAGTCTGGGAACATCCTGGCCCAGCTGCTACGGCAGGCAGGGGAAATTCCCCACAGCGGGCGCTCCTTGGGCAGTTGATGCTGGATGAGTTTGCTTTTGCTTCTTATTTACCCCCTTTATCAGCACAAACCCGAAGAGGTGCAGTTCCTCCTTCTTTTCACGTACCTGTTCCCTCAATGCTAATTCCCAGGAAGGAGGGGGCGGCTCCTTTCCTGAATTGCTGATCACTGCCCACTCCCTGCCAGCACAGCCTGTACCGCACAGAGTTTTGCCTGCTGTGCCCCGGGGCGAGCGATGCCGGTGGAGATCGCACCCTACAAATCTCCAGGAATTTTGGTCTGTGCGCGGCTCCCACCATGGCCCTGCAGGGAGACTTTGCCCTCCTACCTTCCCTCAGCCTGTGTCTCAGGTGGAAAAGAACTCCCACTTTGGCACACACCCAGATGAGCCATCTCCTGCCATCTTCCCTGGGGCAATAAGGAAGTTTTTGTTTGCTGCCACAAGCCCTCGGGGACATTTCCGCCTTGTGCTGTCAGTTTCTGATGGCCCCAGAGTGCCAGTCTGGGAGAAGTCTAAGGGGTACAAGGTGCAGAGGTGCCTGGTGGCACCCACATGGGCTGGTGGGCTGGGATGGGCCGTGGGGCTCGTGGGGAAGCAGCTGGAATGGGATCTCCTTGGCGACCCCAAAGGCTGTGGCAGTGGAGGGCAGGGGCACAGAGGGAGCACAGGGAGGCTGTGCCAGTCCCGTTTACCCCCCCGCTGCTGCTCTGGTTCTGGCTGCCAGGGCATCCAAGAGCCGCGAAGGGCAATTGGGAGGAGTCGCATCCGCGAGGAGAAACTGGTCCTTCAAGTTTTCCCAGCAGGTGGAGGGCAGGAACCAAGCCAGTGTTTGCAGGGTTATTTACAGAGCTCGGTGCCACAGAAACAGCCTGTTCTGCCCCATGGAAACCCCACGGCTGGGAGGAGTTGCAAAGGTGGAGGCCAGCAGCTGGCCAGGCATAACCTGGAGCCTGCTCAACCCTGCAGGGGTGATGGTGAGAGGGTGTGTGCCAGGAGTGGGCTCTGCAAGGCATCCCAAAAACGGGGGCCAGAGGAGGGCACGGCTAGGTGTGTCCAGCTCTGTGCCAGCCAGTTCCTGGGCACCACAACACCTCTAGGAAGGGCTTCCTGGCAGCTCCTGCATCCTTGGAGAGGGAAAAAGAGTCATAAAAGCCCTGACATCACCCATGAGGTGACACCAGTTTACGGTAGAACTTGGACCTACTCACCTGTCCAGAAAAGACAAGGCTATTTTCTGGCAGCTTCCCCCCACACCTTGCCATGAGGCAGGGCTAAATCCCATGGCCCCAGGGCTGAGTAACCCAGGGAGGGGAGTGGGTGCCCATGCCTGTCTCACTGTCCTCTGCCCGCTCCTGCCACTGACAGGTACTGGATGGCACCAGGGAGGTGCCAGACCACGGCAGTGCCTCGGTGCAGCCCCGTACCCACACCAAGAGCTGATAACGGGGTGCCACAGCAGGCATGGAGCAAGGCAGCGTGTGGGGAGGCTGTTTGCACGCTGGCCTCCTGCCACTCACCCCGTCCTTCACCCCCCTGCCCCACAGCCAGAAAGCTTCGTGGCAAAAACAGGGTGAAGGAGCCCTTGGGAGCACCCACCCGAGCTGTGCTGGACAAGCTGAGGCAGAGCAAGCGTATCCTCTCAAGGGCACAGAGGGAGTAGTACTGGGGAAAGAGGGGGTCTGAAAACCCCCCAAGCCCACCCATGACCTCCCACATCCCCACCCATCGAGGGAGGGCAGATGCATCACACACAGGCAGTGCAGGACAATGCTGGAGTGGAGATGTTCAGAAGTGGGGCTGGCAGGATCCATCCCTCCTCACCATCCCATTCCAGGTTCCTGCAGCTGATGGGGATGCAGGAACTCCCCAGCCAGCCCTGCCTTTCCAGCCAAGCTGTTGCTCAGGCCCTGACTGGGTGCTGTGAGCAAGCAGTGCTGTTGCAGAGGGCATGAGGGGTAAGGCTGGTGGCCACCCCCAAGCCGTCTGTTGTGCAAACATGGGGCTGCTCTGTTTCCAAGCACCTGAACAGGTGAGGAGCCACATGCAAGGAGGGCAGGCAGGCTGTGGGCATGGCTGTGCTGCCTGCAAGGACATGGAAGGGAAGGTGGGAGGAAGGCGAGGCAGCCCCCACCCCTGCACAGCCCCTGGCAGAGGGTATTTATTAAAGGCAGCACCGAGAGCAACTCCAGAAAATAATTTGTATCCAAGATGAAAAATTTATTTGCATTTCTTTACAGCATGGAGAGGGGCTCAGGCACAAAATGTCAGGGGGTATAAGGGGCAGCCCCAGCCCCTGCAGAGCCAGGGACCTCCAGGGCTGTCTTCATGCCAGGGCAAGGGCAGAGACCACCCAGCACCCAGCCAGCTCCTCTTTCAGGGGACAACATGGCAACAAGGCCAGGGCTGGCAGAAAATGGGTGCAGGAGTAGATATATCCCCCATGAGGGTGTAGTTACCACCTAAAACTGATGCAGGGGGACACAGTGGGGACAGTGTGAGAGAGGTGCAGCACCCGCCTGCAGGAGTTTATCAAGGCATCGCTGTGCCATTGCCAGATCGACAGCCCTGAAGTGCCCCGTGCTGCTTTATCACCTGCTGGCATCAGCCAAACGGACCAAGCAGCTTCTCCCAACACCCCCCAATCAAAAACCACCCCAAATCTCTATGTACAGCCTCCATATACCATATCAGTACAAAAATATACACAAACTCTACAGATCCCAGCTCAGTAGATCAAAATGCAGCTATAAATCACAGTGCACAGGAGAGCATCAGACCCAGGGAGGGACGGGGTCCCCCCGAGAGCATGGCACACCACAGGTGCACCCCATGGGTGCATGGGGGGGTGGGCAGGTCATCCTCCTGCCTCAGCGGGTCACTTCTCATCCAGGCGACAGTACAGGTACATGGAAACTGCCATGGCCGCGATCTGGGGGCAGCAAGGTGCAAATCAGCCCCCTTGAATGTGCACCTTCCCTCCCCCTCCCCAACACGGGTTTGGGTCACAGCCCAGAAGCCCCAGTGCGCCAAAGGGGGAAGGCTGGATGTGCCCAGGGAACAAACAAGGCTCAGTAGCCTGGAGCTGCAGGTGGTCCATGGAGCTGCACCAGCCCCCTGAACACCCCCAGGGCTAGTCCCAGCCCCAGCTGCAGGCACAAGGAGGAGGCAGCCCAGCAGTGCTCAGGCACTCACCTCCAAGGCAGCGATGCCGGCTGCCACGCCGCCTGCCACGCCTGCGTTGGTCTTGATTTCTTCCAGGATCTGTTTGAAACAGCCCTGCAGGAGGCAACCACGCAGGTGAAGATGAGCAAGAGGTGGTGAAACCCCAACTGCCAGCGCACAGCATCCCCCAGATAGGGAGGTACAGCTTCTCCAACCCAGAGCACACAGCCATGGAGAAGGTCTGGGGGCTTCAGGGGACAACTCAGCCACTTCTCAGATCAAATACTGGGTGGGGAGCAAAGAAAGGAAGGGAAGAAGCAGGGAAATCACCCAGAAAGGCAGAGCAGTGCCTGGGTTCATGCCCAGCACCAGGCATGCCACACTATTCCCTTTAGGACCAGAGCAACAGAACAGCTTCACTTGTCTCTGCCAGGCACAAGCCGAGGCCACCACAGCATCCCCCCAGAACTTAAAGCCCATGGGACCACAATGTGCAGAGCTGGGGCTGGAGCTACAGGAGAGGCCTCCCTCTCTGTGCCCAGGCACACCCCAAGCCAGGCTCTGCCAGAGGACAAGAGCCACCGGCACATCCGTACCTCGACGTCCCTTTCTGCAGCCAGCGTGCTGTTGCAGGGCTCCAGCATGTCACAGCACTGCCTGGGGTAGCTGCCGTGCGTCTCATAAAAGTAGGAGTTGTTGAAGTCTGTGTAGTTATTCAGGCCACAGCAGTTAACCTAAGAGGGAGAGAGAGGAAGGGATGGGAAGAGCATCCTTCAGGTCTCCCTCGGGGCTCCGACACCATCTGCACCCCACTGGCTCATGGAGGGTGGCACCCAGTTCAACCTTGCTTTGGCAAGCTGCTCAGTAGGCACCTTGGGACCAGGATTTCGCCCCACACACCACCACATACAGCTCTCACTCCACTAGGTCCCAAGCAGGTAATTCCCAGGCACCTGGGGAGCTGAGGAGGTGGTGACAGCTCAGCACATCCAGGACTGTGATGTGTCCCCACTCCCATCTCACTGTCCCACCCAGATGTGCACCCCCTAGCCCGTGTTGGGAGGATCCCGACCCACAGGTGAGGGCCCCAGGGCTCAGCACACCTCTGTCATGGTGGCATTCCAGATGTGCGTGAATGTGTCATTCACCCCATACTTCTCCTTCAGGAGAGGGGTCACCAGACCCGTCAGCAACGTCTCTGCCTGGAAGAAAGGGCAGAAAAACACCATCAGAGAAGGTCCTGGGGAGCACCACAGAGCTGAGCACCCCCATACTGGTCTCAGCCTTTGGAGACGAGACCAAAAAGACCCAGCACAGCCAGAAGTCACACCACATCTGTTTGACCCACAGAGTTTTTCCCCTTCCCCACTAACCAGTGCTTTATGGCACCAAGGTCACTTATGCCCAGTGAGTCATCTGATAAGCAGCGTTAAGTGAGGGAGCCAGGAATGACGTTTGCCCTGCGGTTGACTTCTCCAGTGCCTAATGAGGCAGTCCCCTTTCTCCCCAGGTGGTTTCTCAGGTGCCTAATAAGGGGGTGAGTTTGCTCGGCATGAGGCAATAGCGACTTCCTCCCCCAGAGGCTCCAACCCTCAGAGGTGGGGAGGTGTCCAGCCTAAGCTGGTTAGGACTGAGGGGCTCGACAGAAAGAAGTGGGCAAAGCTTGTCCTAAAAAAATGAGGGCTATGATATAACAGGAACCCCCATTCCCACCACCCTCAGGCTACTCCAGCCTGCCCACGTAGCTGGCACCAGCAGTGACCAACATCCCTTCCTCCTGCAGCACTGACCACTGCGCAGCTTCCACACCCATGGGCAGCACTGCCAGCCCGTGTCTCCTGTTTTCCCAAGGGGTAGGACAGGTCCCAGATAAGCCCAACCCAAGACTCAGGCATTGCACTCACAAGACCTGTGAAGACCAGAGCCACCACGGCAGCAGCAACTTCAGCAATGAAGATGATCAGCACCACTGAGAAGAACTAGGACACAGCAAAGGGAGGGAGATCAAACCGACAGCCAGAACCCTCAGGGGCCCCTGGAACTCATCTGCTTCCCCAGGGCTCAAGCCCTCCTGCCTCATTGCCTTCAGCTCTGCTCCTGGGCAGGAGCAGCACAACCTTGGGGTCCTCCAGCCCTCCACCTGCTGGGGCTGAGCTCTCTGGACATGCTCCAAGAGAGACCTCAGCTCAGCACCTCCTCCTGCCTTCTCTCACCCTTTCCTGGAGCAGACTTTGAGTTCAGTGCTGCCTTTCCAAGGGCCACCCAGACTGCCACCACATGGAAACATCCACAGAGAACATCTCCACAGAGAAATCTGCCCATCAGGTCTCCCCCACCACAGACCCAGCTCAAACGAGGCTTGATAAGGAGGTCAGTCAGGTCCATACCATCATCAGGAGACATTTGCTCTCCTTCTGGGCACCGTAGCACCCGAGGAAGCCGATCACCAGCAGGATGGCACCAATGACGATGAGAAGATAGCTCACATTCACAACCTGCAGGACGCTAGAGGAGAGTGCCCCAAATATTTTCAGGAATGACTCTCCATCCACTTTGACCCAGATGCCAACTCCCAGGAGGGTCCCACCACCGAGCTGGGAGGAGAAAGGCAATGTCAGCTTCGAGATAGGCACAAGATTCGCTTTTTGGGGAAGGCCCTGGCACAGGTGTTTCTCTCCTCATCAGTTTTTCGCCACACCAAAGCAAGACTTTATGGCACTGCAGGCAGCTCGGGGCATTGCTAGACGGGTCAGCACTCTGAAACACCCCCCACCACCCTGGGCACATCCCCTGGGCGGTGTCACAGCTGCCCCCCTCCCCAGCCCGAGGGGTTTCAGTGCCAGCAGTGCCACCAGCCTCCCCATGACCCCACAAGGCCAGTTCAGACACTGGCCACCATCACGCTGCCACAAGTTCCTCCATACAGGGCAGCTGCCCGCCCACCCAGAGGAGAAGCTGAGCAGCCCCTGGCCACAGACAGTCGTACGCTCCTGGGCAAGGTGAACTCTGGGCTGCCTGCAGTCTGTGCCAGCCTTCCCCTCTGCCCGCTCAACCTTCCCCACCACACTCAGGTCCTGGCAGGAGCTTTACAGGGGGATTGTTTCACCAGAGCGAGCCTGGAGGCTCTGCATCCCCTCCTTCCCAAGGCTGTATCCCACCATACCCCCTTCCAGGTGGCTCCCGCAGAGCCAGAACAGCTCTTGGGAGCTCCGCTACCCTTTGCCCTGGATGGGAGTAGAGCCCACATGTGCTCTGAATTCCCGACATCCAGGAACCCCAACACCACAGTCACACGTGGGCTGCTCCCCTACAGAGGTAAAGCCTCCAGGCAGGGACCCAGCAAAGCCCCTTTTCTGGGGCACTCAGCGCCCCTTCCCAAGCTTCAGCACAGCGAGGGACAGGGGCAGCTGATGCAACAGCCACCGTCCCCAGAGCACGGCACAGCCCTCTGGGCTTTGCAAGTCCCACCTACACCCACCTGCCCACATTCTCCACCCCATCGCCCACTGAAAGGAACACCGAGGGGCAGGAGAGCCCAGCCAGACCCACCCCACACCCAGCTCCGGGTGCTCCTCAGGACCCCCTCCCGCAGACCCCAGCTCCCGGGGCGCACTTACGAAGATGGCCAGGTTGAAGAGGATCATCATGACCTTAACAAAGGTGAAGCACCCCATCTTTGCACCTGGGGAAGAGTAGAGAGGTTACCGGGGGAACCCCCACCCGGCACAGCTGCCGCCGTCCCGAGAGCCCAGCGCCCCTCCAGGGGAGCCCAAGGGTGCCCACGGGCGGGGAGGGACGGAACCCAACTTACCTGAGCGTGGAGCAGCTCCCAGCACTCCGTCCCGTCCTGAGCCAGCCCGCTCTGCCTCCACCGCCCCGCCGGTGCCGCCCTTTAACGGGGCGCGGCCCCGGGGCCGCCCCCGCCGCCGGAGCCCCCCGCCCCTGCCCGGCCCCGCCGGGGCCGCCCCTCGCTGTCCGGAGAGCCCGGAGCTGCTGCCCTCTGCTGCCGGCAGCCTCCGAGGGCCGGGCCCCTGCCCGTGGGGACACTGCGGGGCAGCCGGATCAGCCCCGGGGGTGATCCAGGCTCTGCCGGAGGCTGCAGCTGAGGGCTGCCGCCCCTCTCCGCAAGCTGGGCTCTGTGCTCGGGGTTCTCCAGCTGCGGGCATCCCCAGCACTCACAGCTCCCCCCGGGTCACGGCCTCCCTCTGCCAGCCAGGGCTGAGGCGTCCCATCTTCGCAGGCTGGTTCTGTGCGTGAGCTGCTGGTGCCCCTTCTCGGCACCACTCAGGCAGGGATCTCCCCAAAACCCAAACCTCCAGCATCCCGGGCCGAAAGAGAAGCAGGCCAAGGAGGGCGCTGGGGAACGGGCACAGGAGCCGGTTCGCAAAGGAAAAGCCAAAGCTGTCCGGGCCGTCCAGCTGCTGCACAGGGAGGTGGATTTTTGCTGGCGGGGACACAACAGGGAGACGGCGGGAGAGGACAGTGACAGCCATGACAGATGCCAGCGCTGGAGCAGTCAGCGGAGACCTGCCATTGCCTAAGGGCTGCCAAAAGTGATTTTCTTTGGAAAGACGCTTTGAAACGGGGCTGCTTTCCCACAGAGCAGGACTGCAAGGGAGCCACACCGCACAGCAGAGGATGCTGCCTCCCCAAACCTGACCCTGGCAGTGGTCCTTGCCCGTCCAGTGCACCTTTGGGGCAGGAGTTAGTGCTGGTCCCCTCCCCAGTACCCACAGTGTGTCCCTCCAGCTTCCAGTTTGTCATCAAACCACAGAGCAATGCAGGAGGCACGGGAGACCCCATCCTGCAGGAAACCAGGCTCTGTGTGCTCAGCACGCTCCACCCCACACCTGGCTCCCCCAAAACCCCACAGCACATTCCCTGCCTGGCTGTAATGATACATTTCAGCAGGATGAAGTCAGCCCCACTGGGCTCCAGCCAAATCCCGATGGTATTTGGGGGAAGCCTCTATCCCTCCCAGGCACCCTGGGTATGAACACAACCCATGCTGCAGCTGGGGGCTGTAGCCCTCGCCCCCTTACTGCCTGTAGCCTCAGCCCTTTTCTGCAGCAGCTGCCAGGAAGCTGCTCAGAGTCGGGGCCAAGCCTTCCTTCCTCTCCCGAAGGGGGACAGCTGCTCCTAAACCCCCTCTCATATTGCCCCTCTCCCAAAAGTTGCCCCATCCCAGCCTGACCCTGTTTGCTGCACACAATCCCTCCACCCCAATGACAATTCTGGCAAATAAGTAAATACTTGCTCTCCTCCCCAGTCATTGCTAGCCACAGGGAAAAACAGAGGACAAGCAATGGACTGGTCCCCTCACCTCCTCCAGCACCTGGTGCCGCAGCCTGGGGTTCGGCCACTCCCCAGCATCACCCACCCGAGCCCCATTAGGGAGCCAGGGCTGGATTTTCTGGTTCTCTGCAAAGGCCTGACCTGACCACAGAAGGACGAGTCCAGTGGCATTCCCGTGTCCCTCCTGCCTAGCAAGGCCACGCCATCTCCCTGCTGTTCCCATCCTCTCAGGCAGGCCAGCTGGATCCTGAGCATCCTCTTCCCTGGAGCATGGGGATGCCTCTCAGGGCACGGGCATCACGACTCCTTCAAGCAACCTGGCCCTGGGAGACTGAGAGCAGGGAAGTGGCCTCAGTTTCCCTCCTGGTAAAGCACGGGGTAAGAAGCCCCAGGCACCGCCAGCCATGGAGACCAGCCAGCTCTGTGATTGACAGGATTTTGGGACATCCCCAGCCAGGTGAGTCCCTTGCAAAGGGCTTTCACATGTCTGTTTGAGGCTGGCAGCATCTACCCAGCTGTCTGTCCAGCGTGCAGACACCTGGGGAGTCGGGATGGATGGACACACTGCAATGTGCCAGCGATGAATCCAACTTCGGATTTGCAGATGGAAGTTACTGAATGTTGCAAATTTGTGCTGAATTCACTTCCCACCTCCTGATGCGGAGAAATAAATACCTACATCAGCCAAAAGTTTTTGATGTCTTGAAATATTCCAGTTCTCAGCTTTGAAAGGACTCAAAGCATTTTGGCTGGAGAGCAGGGGAAATCCCAATTCCCCCACCTTGGGAGGGAGCAGGCAGTGGGACCACACCGATCTCCCTGCGGCTGCAGCTCCTGCTTCCGGAGGAATCCTCCCCATTTCTGTGGCTCTGTGCAAAACTACAGCACGAGTCCCAAAAGCAGGAGCTGCCCCATCTGGTGCTACGATCTCTGCCACGTGGGGCCCGGGCTGTAAATCCAGGGGTGATAAGGGAGGCTGCCAGTGCGTCCCAGCAGTGCGTGGCCCTGGTGCGAGTCTCTCGGGGGGAGGACCTGTCCCTGTGCCTCATGTAGCCGATGTTAATCACGGTGTTAATAAGGCAGCTAACGAGGGGCTCGATGACGACGCCCCTCCTTTGTACCGGGCTGAGTTTCTCCCCCACAGCGAGTCCCCCGAGCCTGCCCTGCTGCTGACTGCCTGCCCACCCCTCCAGATCACATTTCCTTGTTTCTCACGCGTGTCCAGGCCGGCAAATCCCTCCTGAATTAATCACCGAGGGCCACGCCGAGGCGGCAGCTGCCGTCAAGCCCAGCCGGGCGGGTTCGGGGATGCGAAGGGCTGCGCTGCAGGGTCACATCAGGACAGCTCCGTGCCTGCGTGCCGGCGCTCCGGGGGCTGCTGCAGGCAGAGCCGGGCTGGGGGAGCCTCCGCCGCCGTCTCGCCAGCGAGGATGGCCGGGGCTAGGTGGCTGCTGGAGCATCCTCCCCGGGTCGGGTGTGGAGCCCGGCCCGGCTCTGCTCCTGGGGTGCCCGCTGCCCAGGGAGGTGGCACTGAGGGGCGCTGAGGGTCCCCAGCTTTAGCCCTGCAGAAGGGCACAGGAAAGAGCCCCAGCAGCACCTCCTGTCTTCCCTCACGTTCTTCGGGTTTTCTCCAGCCTCTCCCTCCGCAGGCCCGCAGCAACCCAGCCCAGCAGGCAGGTTGTTGTTGGTGGTGGCAGAGCGCGGTTGTGGGACAGGATGTCCGTGGATGCCACACTGGGAGATTGTTCGAAGAAGCACTTGGCTCTCCCTAAACCAAAAGCCACAGAAGCCAGAGCTCAATCCTGGGCACCCTGGAAGAAAACCAAGAGACAGGGAGTTTTCCTGCTTCTAAAGAGAAAGAAAAGCATGGCCCTTTCTGAATTGGGGAAACAGAGGTGATACCAAAAAAGCCAACTCTGAAAAGTCAAAGGAAATCAGAAACCTTTTCTCTCAGTTTTTTCTGGCTGGGCAGGGCTCAGCCCAGTGCTGCAGCCTCACTTTCTCCAGCCGGGCATGTTAACAGCTCTATTTATGCTCTATTTATTCACAGCCATGTGGCCAGCTTCCCTGGACACGAGTGTGACAGCCCCCAAAAGCAAAGAGGGGAGCAGCAGGACCACAGAGCACTTCGGAAAGGCCAGGACAGGCAGCCAAAGTGGATGCTGAGCATCCCCTGGAGATGCTCCCACCAAGGGTTGTCCCTCCAGCCAGGAGAGGAGAGAAGGGCATGGGGACCCCAGTGAGGAGGTGTCACTCTCCTCCCCACAGACCCATCCTGGGCTGCCCAGACAGGGAGCAAAGGACAGCCTGGAGGGGACTGTGGGGTACAGGGAGCAAGGACAGCTCCTCCTGCTCTCTCCACAGAACAGTCAAGGCCAGGCAAGCCAAGGCAAAGCTCTCATTGCCATGAGTGCTGCTCATTAATCCAGCGAGGATGGATTAATCAGGGCCTGACAGGCAGCTCCTCTGGCTCAATCAATAGCAGTGAAGGCCTGAAGCACCTCTTGTGTCTTCACAGGGTGCTCTCTGAGGGTCCTCTGCCCACCTTGGGGGATGTGCCAAACTCTGGGCTGGAGTGCTGTGGGGGTTTAAATTAACCAGGTAGGGGTGACACAGGGTGAGGGGCAGGCCAGGGCACAGAGTTTTGGGAATTATCGTGGTGCAGTGCAGCTGGAATGGGGTGTCAGGGGTGCTCTGAGGGTTCTGGGGACAGGAGCCATCCAGGGAGAGCTGGGGTGATGCTCAGCCCCATCCAGCCGTTGCAGGGTTGGGGCAGTGGAACTTGGCTCCAGCAGGAAGCGTTTGGGGACCCCGAGGGTACATCAGGAGGGAAAGACATCTACTGCTGGGAAGGAGGGATCCCACTCAGCATCCTGGGAAGGGGAGATGATGGGTGTCATGCCAGGTTGTTCCCCTGAGCCACAGGACTGTGTTGATTCCTGGCCTGTATATCGGATTGATCCTAGGATGGGATGGGTGGTGATGAACCCACCAGCCTCCTCAGCTCTGATCCTGTCCCAGGAGGGAAACACCTCCTTGCCTTTCCCCAGGCAGGCCCCAGAGCACTGGCCCTGTGCTCAGCCTCGTTGAATTCACAGCCTCTTGGGACATGCTGGGCAGACCAGGCAGGGCTTTAGAGACTCAGCAAAACCTCTTCACCCCTGGTGGAGCACAGGGAACGTGACTGGGGAAGTGTGGCTGGGGGCAGAGCAGCACCTGGCTGCTCACAGCCAACTCTGACTCTGTCCCAGCAGCAGCAACAGCAGCATGGTGCCAGCAGAAATGGGATGAGGGAGAGAAAAATCCCTTTTAATCCCCAACGACCAGCAGCTGGGCTGGATCCAGCTGGGAGTGGGGCAATGGGGGCTGCGTGCTGCCCATGGAAGTGCAGCTGGGGAGGAATCCAGCTGCCCTGCACCATCAGGCCGTGCGCTGCAGGGAAAGGAGGGGGGGTTTGCTGGAATTACGGATGAGAAGGGCCGTACATCTCCTGCATTGCTCTGCTGGCCTCCGTGTCTGTTTCCTCAGTTTTCCCAGCACTTGGGATTCCTCCTTGGACTTCATGCCACCCCTGCACTGCTGCCTGCAGTGGCTTGGATTCAGCCAGCGTGCATTTCCCAGAGCCCGTGTTTTAGGTACCATCTATTTTTAGGATGTCCAACCTGCAGCAAAGACAAGGAGCCACGACCATTTCAGAGAAGTCAGCGTGAGAAGCAAGGATTTAAAAAAAAAAATACAACCAAAACAAGCCTTTGAGCCTCTGGTAACATCACATCCACCTCTCTGTGCCTCAGACAGACAAATACTGGGATAGCTTGTCCAGGCTCAGGAAGAGAGCGAGGAACCAGAGCATCCCTGAGCTGGGATTCTCCATGACGTCTCCTGCCTGTCCTGTGCATGTTTTGTAGCCTGGCTAAGGGATGGGATTCTGTGTGGGTGCACAGGGAGAGCTGGCTGGCACGAGGGGGGTATCCATGGGGTGCTGGCCCTCTCCTGTCCTTTAGCACCCCTAAGGATGGATGGAGACCCACAGATAGGAAATCTCCATCCTACAGAGGATGCAGTTTGGTAGCAGAGATGCTGCATCTGGGGATGAAGTCATCCACCTACTCCTACAATTCTCCCTCCTCCTGCTCGGTAGCCGGGTGCCCCCCCACCCTCGACGCGCTGCGGCGGGGGGGCCGCCCGGCTACCGAGCAGGAGGAGGAGGAGGAGGAGGAGGGACGCTGACATCACCGCCGGAGCGCGGCTCGGCGGGGCCGGGAGCCGGCTCCGCTCCGCTCCCGTTCTCCGCTCCCGCCGCTGGAGCCACCGCGCCCGGTAAGGCTGGAGGGGCGGCGGGAGGGCTCTGGGAGGCGGGTGGATGGATGGACAGACAGACGGCTGCTGGTCATCATCCCTCCATCCCTCTTCCGCGGGGTCCTGCTGGAAGCTGGGGGGCAGTGGGTCGGCAGCAGCACAGGCTTTCCCCCCAGGGATGATGTCACTCTTGGAGGAATATATAAAAATGCACCAAAAAAAAAAAAAAAAAGAAAGGAAAGGAAAAAAAAAAACCAAACCAAACCCACATGAAAAACCTACATCTTCATCTGCCAGCTCCGTGCAGCAATGCCAGGCTGGAGCTGCCGGAGGGGAGCTGCGTGCGGCAGGAGGTTTCTCAGCACATATGTCTATTTTAAAAACCCGTGGCGTGATCTCTTGCCCTACTTTCCAGACTCTTGCCGGTACTTTCCTTGCGTGCAGTGGCCGAGCCCTGCTGGCGGGAGCTGGCTGGGAAGCAGGAGCCGAGCGAGCCGCTGGGCGCTCCCGGGTGCTGGGATGGGGGGCCGGACACGAGGCTGGGGTCAAGGCAGAGGTTTGGTCACTAACGCGCTGCCTTTCTCTCCGGCACAGGAGGGATGTCCCCAGCACCGTGCGGATGAGGCCAGGCTAAGGAGGACCCACGTTCGTCCCCTTTAGCCTCATTTGCTCCCCTCCGTTTGCCCCGGTGAAGAAACAGCTCCTTACCCACACCTCAGCCAACGCCGACGACTCCCAGTTGTTGGCGTGGCTCCACAGCAATTTCGGGCTCGGAGGGTCAGGAGCCGCTCTCCATCTCGCAGATCTCCCAGCACTGAGGCTCTCCTCCTGCGTGTGCAGGGAAAGGAGCGCTCCCAAGGCCGCGCTGCCCGAGCCCAGCCCCGTGCGGCCGCCCCGGGCCCCCGATGCCCGGCTGCCCGGGGCCGCTGTGAGCCACGCCACGCTGCCGCCATGGCCTCCTCGGACGGGCTGCAGTACCGGGCTCTCTACGAGTACCAGAAGGACCGGGAGGAGGACCTGGCGCTGTGCCCCGGGGACGTGCTGACGGTCAGCAGGGCCGGGCTGCTCAGCAGCCCCAACTACAAGGACGGCGACGAGCGCAACCCCCAGGGTTGGCTGCACGGCGTCAACGAGCGCACCAAGGAGCGCGGAGACTTCCCCGGCACCTACGTGGAGTACCTGGGTCCCGCCCGCATCGCCACCGCCGCCGCCAAGGCCAGGCCGCGGCCCCTGCCCCTGCCGCCCGCCGGGACCCCCACGGCCTGGGGTGAGTGTGAGGGGAGCCCACGGGCCCCTGCAAGGTGGCGAGGGTGGCGTGGAGCCGGGGTGGATGCTGGCAGCTGAGCTGGCTTGGTGGGAATCCACGCTCGGGATGGGGATCCAGACCCAGAAGAAGGAGTTGTCCTGGGAATGATCTGCCCTGGTGTATTGAGGCAGCCTCAGGAGGAGCAGGGGATGCCCAGAGTGTCGCTACCCCCCCAGGCAAGCATGCTGCAGGGATTGCTCCTCACCAGCATCCCAGGCTGGCTGCTGTGCTGGCATGGAGTATCCAAGGGGATCCACAGCCATGAGAGCAGAGCAGAAGATGCAAGGCCCCTTTGGCCCCTCAGAGAGGAGCAGAAAGCCCCATGGTGGTCCCCAGGGACCTTTTTTCCAAGTGCTCCTCTCCCCACCACTGCGGCACCTGATTCAGGCTGCTCTCAGTGCCCGGGCGAGTGCTGGCCCTCGGCCAGCTCCCAACCTCACTGTCACTTTGTGCAAGCTGGGACAGGGGATGATCTTGGCAAGTGGTGTGGTCAGTCCCTGGGAGGTTCCTCTGTCCGTGGGGGCTGCAGCAGAGCGCTGGGGGGAATATTTGGCAGGACCCTTCCTGGCACAGGGGCCTCTGGCCATTTCTCTTCCTGGATCTGCCAAGCTTGTGCAGCCGGCTCTGCCCTCACCACTCACCGTGGCCAAGTGCTTTGGGGCCGGGAGGGATTTCACAGCAGTTGCACAACGTACACAAGCTGAAAAAAAATAAAAGCAAAGTAAGAATCCCCCCCTTCCAGCCAGGCACATCCCGCTGACCCCAGCCAAGGCCATGGTGCTCTCCTGCTCCGGGATGTATGGAGCAGAAATGGCTGCCCGTGTGGGCCTGGGGCTGGGAGAGCAGCATCGCCTTCAGCCATGGCAGGAAAACCTGCCCAGCTGCTGGTCTGGCACCTCAGGCACCCTCCTCACCCAGTTTGGTAGCCAAAGTTACCAGTGTGGTAACCAAAGGGGCAGCCCCTGTGCTGGCTGGGCATTGGATGTGCCTTAGTCTGGGTTTAGAGGGGCACCCACTGACAAGGAGTCCGTCTGTCCATCTCCCTTCAAAATATGGCTCAGGACCCCCTTGCCAGCATGATTTGAGGTGGGGACCCCCTGGCTCCTGGGCTGAGCACAGCACCATCCCTGTCCATGTGTGGGTTTGCCAGGCGGTTCCTGACGTGCAGCCCCACATGGGGAGGACACTGGGGCCCCCCACACCTCCCCTCACCAAAATGCAGGCGCTCCTCCCCGACCAGTGCACCAAGGCAGCCGCAGTCCCAGCAGCACTGGGGAGGCTCCCTGAGCAGCTACGTGCTGGATTTGCAGGAGGGTGGAGGCCACTTTTTGGGGGTGTTTATCCTGCCAGATGAAGGGGTTGAGCCCCCTGCCCAGTCCGGCTCAGTGGTGAGCCCTCTGACTGCTCAGCAGGCAGAGCCCTGGAAAACTCGGGGCCGCGTGCAGGTTTCGGGTCAGACAGGAGCAGACCCCAGGGCTCTCCAGCCCTGCTCACCAGGGAAGGTGAAGCCACCTTCTTGTTTCTGCCTTTGCTGCCCCTCACCATTGTGTCGTGGCTGCTGGACGCAGGGGTGGCACGGGCTCCTCTCCGAGGGAGATGTGCCCAAGGATCCCTGCCCGCAGCCGCTGGGGACGTGGTGATTCCCTACAAATCCAGGAATGTCTGCAGAAGGAAGCACATCCTGGCCGGAGAGCCAGGCCCATGTGGAAGGTCTCAGTGCAGGCACCCCAGCCCTGAGTGCACTCAGGTGAAAGGATAACCAAGTTTTAAAAACATTAAATCCATAGTTTTTAGTAGAGAGAAAAGCCCTGAAGCCAGGTTTTGGGGTAGGCTGGGGAGGGCGCTGCCATCGGCAGAATGTGCTCTGGCCGTGGCCAGGAGTCCATTCCTGCTGTCCAGGGGGACACTGGGTGCTGCCTTCCTGGTGCTGTGCCGTGGGGTGCCCCTCCGAGGGGTGCCTTTCCCGGGGCAATGCCAGGGTGTGCAGGCACCTCAGGAGGGGACATTCTGTCCCACAGCCACGTCCTTCTGCGGCACGGGAGCAGGGTGTGCCATTTTGTGCCAGTTTAAACCCAAACCTGCCAGCTCACAGGATTCCCCTTGGAGTAAAAATTTCCAAAATCCTCCTGGAAGAGAAGGTACTTTTGTTTTGGTTTGGGGTTTTGTTTGTTTGTTTGTTTGTTTAAATTCTTCCCATACTGATTCCATTTCCAGATGGAGGTTTGAGGGACGTATTTTTGGCAAGCCCTAATTTATATTTCTGCGACAGCACCGTAGCCCCCCTGAGCGCACTCAGTTCCCACCGAGCCCTGGTGCCACACAGGGACCCTGAGCTGGCTCAGGCCATGGAGGGAGCCCTGAATGACAGACACTGCATGTCCTAGCCATGCCTTCGAGCCAGGGCTGTCTCTGCAGGGAGGAATGGTCCTTTTTTTAATTAAATAACATCCCGAAAATGGCTCTGCAGCAGATCTGAGTCCCAGGGGACTTCCAAGATCTTGCTGGCTGTTTTGCCCCTGACTCGTTGTCCTGGGCAGCACCATTGCCATGAGGCATCATGTCCACTTCCCCTGGGGCTGGAGTAGAGTGGGGCATCAGGGGTCCAGCCTGGCACAACCTGGGGCTATTCCAGCCATTCCCAGCAAGGAGAAAGTAATTTTTTTGCAGTCACCACCTTTTCCACAAGCCACTGATTTGGAGGAAAAGCCCAGTTTCCCTAATTACAAATCCACTCATGCAGTGGGGACATTTTCACTTGAGCTTCCAACGATGCACTTTGCTTTTAACCCTGACATCTTCCCTGTTCCCACCCAAGGCACCAACACACCCTCACTGGGTGGCAGAGGGGACCCCCTTGCTGTGCTTGGGGGCTGTGGCTGTGCCTGGGGACTGGATCAGGCACCCACACGTGGGAGGTTTGCATCACTCCCTGCTCTCCAGGGAGCACCAGGGCATCACTGTGGTGAGGATCAGAGCCTGGATCTACCTGTTGCAGCCAGGTTGTGTTTTTTGCAAGAGGCTGAAGGCAGTGTGGCCTTGCCCAAAGTCCCTCTTTTATTTTTTTTTTAGCCTTTCCACATGCTGTCCATGCTGCAGCAGCCACACACGGCCCTGGTGGGCTGCAGCCAGTGGCAGCCCCTGCCCTTGCCAGCCCCCTGCCCGCTGCCTTTCTGGGGGTCTAAACGCCACTAAAGAGAGGGCAGGGAGAAATCCCAGCACTGTACTGCCAAAACTCCATCGAGTTTTACCCACACGGGAGCGGTTTATCAGCTGGGATGATAAAGATGGATGGATGGATACAACATGCCCTGGGGCCAGCTGCTCCCCTGCCTGCCAAGGGGTTTGCTCCTCTCTGCCATGGTCTGGAGCGAGGTGTCCTTAGTCTAAAACCCAGCAGCACATGGGGATTTGTGCTGTGGGAAGCCTGTTTGGCTGAAGGGCTCTTCAGGGGCTGAGGGAGGTCTGCACCAGCCGAGGGGAGACTGAGTCCTCGCTGGGCCTGTGCTCAACCCTGCTGTGCACATCAGAGAGCCCAAGCAGGTGAGAGCTGCAGAGAGACACTGTGGCTGTGGTGGGTGCGGATCTGGGTCCCCAGCTCCTGCCTGGTGTCACTGCGGGCTGTGGGTGATGAGAGGGAGCAGTCTCAATGCCGTGGGAAGGGGGGTGGGGAAGGGGTTTTGGCCTGGAGGATGTCCATGCCCAGGATGGGATGCTCCCCACGGGCAGGGCACATGCCTGAGCAGGTCTTTGCATCACAACAAGCAGCTGAGCCCCCAACGGTGACTCTTATTGCAAAAAGAGGATAAAATAAAGGGAGAAGTGCTCCAAAATTAGACACGCATGAGCCAAAACGTTGGTTGTGGCTGTGCCAAAGCAGCAGCTTGATCCTGTCCTGGGGCAGCTGAGGAAAGAGCCTGGAATTCCTGCAGGCAGGAATTTCCAACCCCCTTCTCCCATTCTTTCCACCACAGGACTCCCCGGGCAGGCAGAGCTCACGGAGCACCCCGCCCTCCCCGAGCAGGCGCTGCCCACCGTGGCCAGGCTCATCGAGGCGCTGGAAAAACAAGGTACGGAGAACCACGGCCCCCACCCGCAGGGCACAGCCGGGGGCACTCACAGCCGCCTGCTCTGCCCTGTTCAGAGCGCCCCGAGAGCATCGCTAGAGCCAAAGCTCTCCCCGCGCCCCCCCGCTACCCGCGGGCGAGGGAGCGCCGTGTTCTGAGTCCCTGCCTGCTTCCCCCGTGTCGGAAAGGAGGAATTGGGCTCAGCACTGACCCCTCTCTCCTGTCTGTCCCCCAGGGCTCGACAGCGAGGTGCTCTACAGGTCCGGCCCCGGCGTGCTGGGGGATGCTGAGCTGAAACAGGCCCTCCTGGCTGGTGAGTCCCGGAGCCGCATCCCTCCCCGTATTCCCAGGAGGGAAGGGGGCTGTGGAGGTGGTGCTGCCCTGGCAGGGAGGGGTTACGGCTCCGACATCATTACAGACCTAATCCCAGCTCTGTGAGGTCCTGCCTGCATGCAGCCCCCCCTCTTCTCCCCGTGTGATGCAGCCAAAAGTGATGCAGGTGCAGGGCTCGGGCGCTTCACTAGAACCTCTTTTTTTTTTTGGGGGGGGGGAAGAAAAATTCTTGGGTTTTTAAATCCTCAGGGTTTGTGTCTGAGAAACAGGGCAGAGAGAAAACCTCTTGTGGATTGGCAAAAAGAAAGAGGAAAGGGAAAGCTTATGATTTACAGGAATGGGAAGCTGTTTGCAGGACTTGGGGGCATGAGCGGGGTGGGGAGCAGGGGAAAACCATCTCCCCATATCTGCTTCCAAACCCACGGCTGGGATAGGACGGCACGCGGCGAGAGGCGGGGGGAGGCGATGGATGCGGTGTGCCGCTCAGATCTGGGTATTTTGGGGGGCGGGGGGTGCATCGAGCATCCCCATCCTCCGGCCGCGGTGCCCAGAGGGCGGCACTGTGACACCAGGCACGGGCGGCCCCGCACAGCCCCGGGCCGGCCCCGCATCCCACCGCATCCCGGGCGCTGCCGGCCGGGGGGCGGCGGGAGCCGAGCGGTGTTGCTGGGGAGAAGGGCTGTGATGAAATCGCTATATTAAGCACCATGACCTCATCGCTTCCCGCGCACCGGGAGCCGAGTCCCGCCGGGCGGGGAAGGAGGGATGCAGGAGAGGAGAGCTGGAGCTCCCAGGGATGCTCCTTCCCCACTGCCCGAAGAGGGCTGCGCTCCCCGCCGAGGTGATGGGGGCTCGGGGCACCCCGGCACCCCGCTCTTCTCCCCCCCGGCTGTGGGCTGAGGAAGCACGGAGCAGTGAGTGCTCTTCTTCACAGCCTTGTACCCCGGGCCAGATTTACTGGCTGAGCTCTGGAGGAGGTGAAGGCATCTGAGAGCAACCCCCTGGGCTGCCCGGGCACTGGTGCCTAGGCTGGGCAGGGGCAGCAACAACAGCATGAGAAGGATGCTTTGTTTTCCAAGCACGCAGGACTTACGGGTCCTCCCGTGCAGCTGCTGCAGCTTCCCAGGCAGGTCCATGGCTCCCCACAGGGCAGCACCACAGCAGTTACTGCCACAATCCTGCTCAGCCTTCGGAGATTCTCCCAGTCCTGGGGCAAACCTCACTGGCTTGGTCAGAGCTCTGGGCACTCAGTGGGTCTGTCCAGGTCTGTCCATCTCCCATGGCAGGGCCCAGCACTGGTCAGAGAAATGTCATTGTGGTTTTCAAACCATTTGAAAGCCCTTAAAAATCACCAACAGCCCCAGGAGACTTGATACTCCCAAGCTCACATCTCCTCTGGGACCGAAATCTTTAACTGAGCACCTCAGGGGGCTGCCCCATGTGCTCAGCAACACTGAGCTGGGCAAAATCAGAGCTCCCCAGAGCTGCAGGGGGTAGGACAAGTCTCACACTTATTAGCTCTCAGCTGAATGGGCTGATGCTCAGCCATGCCAGAGGGATGCTCTGCAACAGGATGGGAATGACATTCCTGCCAGGGTCAAGCATCCCAGCAGAGGCCAAGCCTGGCAGCCTGCTCTTACTGCAACCTCCTGCAGACCACAGACCCAGTGGTGCTTCCTCAGGACCGTGCTGGAGTCCGTACTGGGCTGAGCAGGGCAGGAGAGCAGCTCTGCTTTGGCTCCCAGACAAGCCCTTTCATTGCATTTGCTGGAGTAAAACATCCCTGCCCGAATATTGGAGTTTGCTTGCCCCGTGTGTGAGAGGAGAGAGGCAAGAATCACATTTCCCTTCCTCCCGTGCTCGTGGTGTTTGGTCCTTCCAGCATCCCATCTCTGCCAGCAGCCTGCCTGCACAAGCCAAGCTTCATTTTGGGGAATGGGCAGAAATCGGAGCCGGGGTTGGTGGTGGCTGCAACCAAACCACGTCTCACGGGGGAGAAAACCGGGTTCCCACCGGGGGTTTCGGCTTCCCTGTGAATACCCAAATCACGCTGGTGTTTGGCAGTGGTGGCAGGAAAGCTGCTAGAGAGTAAAAGGAAAAAGGAGCAAGGGCTGGAAAAGTTCAGATGTTGGTTCTCTAACCCCCAAATCTCAATGTGTTGGAGAACTCTGCATGTTTCCTGCACTGAAAGAGCATCCAAACTTCCAGTGGGGAGGAAGAGGAGGAGACAAGGAGCTATGCAAGTCAGAGCAGCCCTGGCTGTCCCTAGGAGCCCATGGGCACTGTGTCCCCAGGGCTGGCAGCGCAGGCACTCATCTGAGTTGTGCTGATTGCACCCTTTCCCCATCCCTGGCCCCTTTAGAGCCCTTACCCGCAGGGGATCTCCCCTGTGGGCAGCACCCGAGCCGGACATCAGCCAGCTTTGGGATGAAGGTTTCCCATCCTCATGGCAGCATTGGACAGAGTGGCCCCACACAGCTCTACAGCCTGAGCTGAGCCTGTCCCCACCCTGGCACTGGTCACATTCTGCAGGTCAGTGGCATCTGACTGCTGTCTAGAGCCTGTGCACCAAAATTGGTATTTCCATGATGGATGGTGCAAGAACAATTAAGAGAGGCGAGGGGGGGCATGCACCATCACTGAACATGAGAATCAGAGTCACATGGTGGCACCAAAAAGGGACTTAAAGGAAAGCTGCAGCTCCACGGGGCTCTGAGGGGAGCTCACCAAAGGGTGGGAGGTGATCAGCCAGCCAGGAGCCCTGCTGCAGTGTCAGGGAAAGAGTACGGGCCGAAAAAGAGGAATAAAGCTGTTTTACCCTGCTGCCCCCAACACCCCCTGCAGTGCCTGGCTGGGGGCTGCTTCATGCCCTGGGGTATTTCTGTGGCGTGGGGCCACACACTGAGTGACCCCAAGAGTTTCCAGCTCCCAGCACTCCTGCTGTGCCCTGTGTGCAGCTCAAGGGCTGTTTGGAGCACAAGGGATGGGGCAAATCACCTGCTAAGTCCGCAGCGCCTGGGGACACGAGGTGTATGAGCCCCTTCAGTGCCCAGACCTGATGTCTTCTCCCCGCCAAGCTTGCTCAGGGTTCTGTCCCCACCCCTCTCCCCCTGGGACGTGGCAGGCAGCCTTCTCGCGGCTGCTGCTGGAAACTTGGGACATTCTCTGGGCGATAGCAGCTGAGCTGTGGGTGGGCTGGTGAGTGCTGGAGCCCTTCGAAGCTGAGGGACCCGAGCTGGGGGAGGTTTGGCTTGGGGATGGCTGCAAAGTCCTGTGTGTAATGGCCGGGCAGCGCTTTGCCACCGCTGAGTAGGGAAGGTCTGCACCCTCATCCCTCCTCCGTGCTGGGGGACGGCGCACAGAAACCTTACAGGACCCTCACCCCACAGCTCCGTGCGCGCTCCCCATGGCTCAGACGGGGCTGAGCCCACCCGGGATGGCGGCGAAGCACTGAAACCTCCCCCGCACTTGGGACAGCCCCCGCTCCGATCGCGGCTCTGGAGTCCGGCCGCAGGCGTAAACAGCGAGACCCTTGCCCAGAGACAAGCGCAGCAATGGGAGAAGGCTGCGCTGTTGTCAGGGCCGGGCAGGAGCCGGCTGCGGCTCGGGTGCCAGCGAGAGGCGGATTGGAGCCGGTGTCTCCGGGCGTGCCGGGCTGCGCTGCCACCCTGCGCGCTTTGATCGGCCCGGGCGCGGAGCAGTCTGCCTGGAGACACGCTCACGTGCCCGGGAATTAGGTCAGGTCTCGGTGGGGATTAGCGAGCGATGGAGGGTCCCGGGGCTTCACTGGGGCTGCCAGGAGCTGCTGCTAGGCAGAAAGGGTCGGGGAGCGAGGAGCGGCTCGGGGAGCCTCACGCCGCTCCCCCCGTTACCACGGTGTGGATGCACAGGGAGGCAGCGCATCCCCATCCTCATCCCCGGGATGCCACAGGGGGTCGGAGGGCTTCAGGGGCTCTGGTTTCCCCTGGCCGAGCTCACCCCACCAGGATGACTTTCCTGCCGAGCGTGAGGCGCCCCGGTGCCTGCGGCACTGCTTTTTATTTATACCTGCAGTGGAAATAAACCCCGTGTCGTCAGAGCCTGGCGAGAGGCATGAGCTCATCTCTTATATTTGGTGGTGATGAAAGAAGGGTAAATAAACGGCAGCGGCAGAGACATCCCTGACAGACCCATCAGGGAGAACTGGGGGTGAGTTTTTGCCATCCCCTCCCATAGCCGCCGGGAAAACTGAGGAAGGGGATTGCCTTAGGGAAGGTGAAATGGGGGAAGGCAGCCTCAGTGGGCACCCTCAAAGGGGATCCCAGCGCCCCTACCCTGGCTGAGTGCAAGCCAAGGGTATGGTGAGGTGAAACCCAGCTGGGAAAGTGTTTGGGGCTGCCAGGAGCTCCTGTGCATGGGCTGGGGGTGTCCCGGCAGCTGCCAAGTCCCCAGCACAAGGTAGCAGCAGGCTGGCTGGGAGATGTTACAATGATGCTGAGACAAAGCTGGGAAATATTCCCTGATTTGGCGCACAGCTTCCCTGTAAACCCTCCCTGTGAGATGCCCAGGAGCCTGAATGCCCGGTCAGGTCCTCAGACAGGCAGCATCCGTGTGGATGGGAACGTACAGCCCACGACTGGACAGCAAGGACATCTCGCTAGCACCCACTGACAATTAAAACTAAAAGGTCTGGAAGGAACAGAGAAACTCCCAAGTCAGTATTTCAGTCAGCCCCAGGGTGGTTTGGATGCCCCTCTGTCACAGGGACCACGCACCTGAGAGCATCATCTCACTGCAGCAGCGCTCGGTGGCCAAGGTGCAGCTCAGCCTCTTGGGCTCCCTGCTGGGAGAGGGGCCCTGGGGGCTGGGCAGGGTCCTCACCCTGTCACCCCCGAGCTGCTCATGGGTGCGGGAGCAGCCGTCGCCTGTGGCCGCATGCAGGGGACAGCTCCTTACCGGGGCCCGCTCGAGCCTGTCCTTCAGAACAACCCCCACCTCCCCCACAGCCCCTCCTGGCCAAACATCCTCCTCGTTTACCGAAACCCTGGGCTTACTCACGCCTCCCCGGCTGGCTGCAGCTGCGGGAGAGGTCCTGGAGTTTCCTGCCCAGCCTGACTCAGCCCAAAGCTCCAGCACCTTTCTGCCTCCGCTGGGATGTGGGCTCTGGAATCCCAGTGGGAGGAGGCTGGGAGTCTTTCCCTCTGGGCCAGTGGTCAGCCCACGCACCCTGTCCCCAGTCCCGAATTTATTCCTGCTTTTCACTCCTCCATAGGCAAGGCATGCTCTCCGCTGGTCCCCGGATGCTTGCTCTGCCAGCAGGTCAGCAAGCAGGTTGTGTGCTGGAGGGGGCTGGTATGGGGTCAAGGTTGGGGGTTTGGGGTGTTTTCCTTCTATTTATGGCAGGCAGATGGAATCCCTCCGTCATTCCTCCATCATTCCCCTGGGGGAAGGATGGGAACATCTGGAGAGCAGCAGGAGAGCATTGACTCATCCTGCAGCTTCATTAACTTCTTATAGCTGGTTATCATCTCCCTCAGATAAGAAGAGAGCAGCATCCGTGGGGTCAGGCCGGCGGTAATTGTCTGGGAAGGCTCCGGGGTTAACCCTTCCCCAGCTGCCGGCTGCGCCTTCCTGAGCTGAGCAGCTCGGAGCATCCCCCGGTTGTGCTCTCAGCCTGATGGAGATCCCAGCTCACCGGGGCAGCTCTCGGGGCAGGAGGATGCTGCTGCATTTCCAGGAGGGTGGGGACAACAGGCTAATGGCTATTTCTAGTTGGCGTGCCACAGAGAATGGTGCCATCAGCAATCAGTCCCTGTCAGCGCGGTGTGAATCCCCCTGGTCTCCCCATCACGCCTCTCTCTGGGTGTAAAGATGTTTTTGAGTCTTGCTTTGAAACCGGCTGAGCCTTCCCTTTGAACACCCCCCCAGGCTCATGCCTAACGAGGCAAACAAGCTAATTAGGCCACGGTGGAGCCCGGGGCTGATCGCCTGGGGCCAGCACCCGGCAGCGGCCCCTTCCCTGCACAGGAACAGCTTGTGGCTGCTCTCCTCAATCCGTGCCAGCATCCTTACGGCGACTGACAGGTCCCTGCAGAAACCTTCCTGGCGGGTGGGAAGGGCTTTGGGGTTTGCTCGATGCATTCCACTGATGGGAAAAGCTCTCTGCAATGCAATGAGACCCCAGGACCCCCCAGCAGCATCCCTGGGTTTTAGCCATGCACTGCGAGTATTCAGCCCAAAACAGGCCTTGGAGCATCTTGTGGGATCCCTGACTCCACTGTCCTCCACCTGCCCAGCTTGAGACAACCTGCCAGCTCACATCTCCAGTGCATCCAAGTGCTAGCAAAAATGGGGAACTGACTGTCATCCCCCCAAAACCTGGCAGAAATAACCCTTTTGGCCAGCCAGGAAGGTCCAGAAGTGTGGCTGGAAGATGGGAGCATGAGCACAGATCAGAGTGGGGCCAGGGTGCAGCTGGCACAGCCCTGCCCAGCTCGAGGATGCCGAGGGCAGAGTGGTCCATGGGGCAAGGCTGTGACTTTGCGGGGTGCCAGGAAGGCAGCACCCCATTTGGCCTGGGTCATGTTTGGCCATGCTGGATGGCTGCCTGCCCCAGCGTGGTGGCATCTGCCCTGGCTGTCCCCACTGTGCCCCGGGACACAGTTCCCAGCCGGCCGGGTGCTTGCTCCTGACAATGAGGTAGCGTCTCCCACGGCTGGGTTAAAGGCTTCGCTTCGGGCATTGGCCAATCTGTTTTCTCTCCGTCTGGGAGCCAAATGGAAGGCACTGGCCATAAGGGACCCACTGCAGCTTCGAGTTCCCACGCAGGCAGGCAGGCTCCCAGGCTGCCCGGCCCACAGCAGGGACGCTCCAACCAGAGGAGATCAAGGTCAAGGTGCTCCAAACCAGCTTTTCCCAGCTGTTCCCCATCCCAGCCCTGCTGAGTGCGTGTCTCTAAAGCCTTGTCCTAGGAAATAGTGTTTCTTCCCTCTTTTGGGTTTATTGCCCCAGAAGGAAGCACAACTGGAATGGTTGGAGACTCACAACATTTTCTTTTGGAAAATGCCGGGCTGGGAGATGGAGCATCTCCCAAAATGGCACCAATTTCAGTAAAGCTGCATCTGGAGGTAAAGACCCAGAAAGGGGAGTGGAAGCAGGCTCAGAGCAGGGCAAGCCCACTGTCTTCTCTGTCACTCCAGGCCATTTGGGGCCTGACACAGCATCTTTAAGAAAACGACAAATTTGATTTTCTTTTTTTAAATTAACCATTTCAAACCATCCCAAATATCTTCATCATTTTTATTATTCCCAACCCCCCGTACCCCTCACCCTCCAAATTCTCCTACAAGGAGAATTTCAAAACATTGCATTTGGGTCCAGTTTGAATCAAAGCCAGATTTTGAAACCTTCAGATCTTTGCAAAAGGCACCATCACCATCCAGACAGCCACCACCCAGCCCAGCCAGGATGGGAGACCTCCAAGACAAACACATGAGGCAATACCAAAGGATGCTGAAAGGGTTCTTCCCCCTGGACCATGGTGAAGCAATGTCCCTGTGCTGGCCTGGCCATGGGGCTCAGACAGACACATCCCACCCTCTGTCTCCTGACAGACCATGGGACTTCTCAGCTCCTACCACTGCCTCTGTCCTGAGCCCAGGACCCCTGAGCCCCTGAGCCCAGGCTGTGTGGCCTCAGACCCCCTGTGTGCTTTCCCCCATTCCTGGAGCATCCTTCACCACCTCCCCAGGGCAGCTGCCTCTCAGGGCTGGGAGAAGTGATGCCAATTGGGGCACATTCACAGAATTCCAGGATCACTGAGGGGTCACATGGGCCTTCAGCAACTTGAATTGCCCGAGAACCATAACCCCATTCCATGGATGCATTTTCCAAGCAGTTCCTGCTGGGCTGGGGTTGGCACAGGGCACCTGACCCTGGTAACTGGAAGGTTCCTGGGGCAGTTGCTCAGTCCTTCCCATGTGCCCTAGCCTGCAGTGGGAGCCCAGTGGGATGGTGAGACTGCCATGCACTGGATGTAGAGTTCACACAAAGCAGAGATGCTGCCTCGTGCTCTCCTTGGGCACGTGGAACTCAGGGTCAGTGGAAATTGGGACAGGAATATTTGCCAGGGGAGTGGTGGCAGTGAAATCATGCACTGCCACACTGGGGAGAGGGGGACATGGGCAAAGAAATCCTCCATGTCTGGAGGAAGGCCCACGGGGATGGAAGAGCTCTGAGCTCTGTGCCAGAGGGGAAGAACCACAGGTTCAGGGTTCCTTCTGTCTCTCAGGGTTCCCTCTGTCTCTCTCCCTGCAGATGCCTCAGCTGTGGACATGAACCTGTACGAGGCCCAGACGCTGGCGGATGCCCTCAAGTGGTACCTCCAGGAGCTCCCCACGCCCCTCATCCCTCCAGCTCTCTACAGCGACTTGGTGCACATGGCTCAAGGTAAGCACTCATGGGCTCCCCCCACACTTGGGACCTCTGTGGGGCTGGAGAAGCTTTGGGAAGCCCCTAGAAAGGCTTCCCAGCATCTCCAGGGTGTCTCTGACCCCATCCCCTGACCAGTGCTGCACCAAGGGCAGATCCTGAGAAGGGCCATTGGGAACATCATCTGCGCCAGAGCAGCACAGCAGCGTTTGGGAGATGCTTTCCCTTCTCTGGTAAAGAAGGGGAGATCCAGGAGGCTGCTTTGCCCCCACCACAGTGGGGTCTTCTCCCTCTGCAGTGCCCAGAGGAGGAGGTTCTGCCTGCCAGGACGGGCAGTTGCCAAGCTGGGTGATGCTGGCCCCAGAAGAAAGCGTTATTATAATATTTTGGCTCTGCTGCCTGGGAATTTTCTCCTGTAATCTCATTAACTCCTGGCTTTATATGGGCACAGAAAATTCTCAGCTTTTTCAGCTTAGTGCCATTAGGAAATGTCTTTAGATCCCTGCAAGCTTTTGCACCTCTGTGCAAATGTACGAGACCATCGAGGTTTTGGTTTTATTTGATTTCTTTTCAAATAAACAGAGCAGGGCTCATACCCAGGTCAGCAGAGCCCACGGTCCATCCCAACGGTGAGCCTGGACCAGAACCCATTTCAACTGAGTCCTCACAGATTGTCTCTGCCTCTCCCAGCCTGAGGCCCCATGGGCATCACCAGGCACACATGAAACCCTTGCCCACTGTGTTAGGCAGGACCTGAACCTCCTGCTGCCTGTGAAACCAGGATTTCTTCCCCTTCCACAGCAACTCTCATCTCGCTGCCGGCTGCTGCAGTATCCTCCATGCCTGAGCATCACCGCCCCATCCTAAGCCAGATTAGTGCTTGGGCAGATCATGTTCTTGGCTGCCTTAAGAGGCACTAAAAGATCACCCGTGGCCAGACCAGCGTGGCCTTTTCCTCCCATGTCTTGATAGGAAAAGGCCACGGGCTCTTTGTGGCCTCCGCGAGGCAGGAGGGACGCACGGAGAAGGTGAGGGATAACTCACACCCATCCTCCCTGCCCTGTGCCGAGACACAGAGCCAGAAGAAATACCCCTGGGGCTGATGGCACAGAGAAGCTGCCTTCCCCTCACCCGTCAGAGGAGAAATCAAAGGCTGCCTCCCTTCCAAGGATAAAAATGCAATTAGGAAGCAATTAGCTGGGTTGCCTCGTTAAGCAACTTCAAAGGGAAGCGCCTTTCCCTGCAGCCTGTGCTGCAGCGGGCTCTGCTCCTGGCACAACAGGGGCAGGAGGAGGAGGGGGCAGAACGGAGGAGAAACCAATGGGAAGAGGATTTCTCTGGGGCTTAAAAGAAAAAAATAAAATAAAAGTCTTTGAGGAGACGGTGCTGGGTTTTGGCAGCCTGCCCTGCAAGGTTCCTCTGCCCGGCTTGAGGCTGAGAGCTGGGAAAGCAGCACGATGACCACCTTCAAAAGGAGGGGAAAAACATCCCCAAATTCTCCCTTCGGCTGTGAGCCTTCTCCTTCAGGGTTCTCTACGTGCAAAAAGGTGCAAAAAAAAGCAGGAATTGTGGCAGGGGAGGCCTGGAGCAAAGCTAAACATCCCTCAGGAGCAGCTTGTTGGATACAAGGGCTCACCAACACCCCATTGCCAACACGGCTGGGTTGCAGACCTGCTTTGGAAGGGATCCCAGGCCCCTGCCCCTCCGGCTCTGGTGCACCCTGGCTCCAAGGATGGATGTCGGGAGCTGGCTGGGCATTGGCCAAGCCTCAGTCCTGGTGCAAAGAGCCGCGGGGAGCTGAGTCAGCCCCCGGCCGAGCCGGGCTTTGAAGCCGGCTGAGAGCAACCCAGCCCTGGGGACCTCCCTGTCCCCAGCAGATAAAAGGGCTGGGACAAGGCAGGAATGGAGGATGGCTGGAGAGCGGCTGTTTCCTGTGCCTGGGGCAGGATCGCAGTCCCAGGGCGCTGAGCTCACAGCTCACAAGACCGGGGAGCCCCGGCCAAGGCTGCCAGAGGGCACCGGGGACACGGTGGGAGCTCACAGGCTGCTCGGGGCACCCGTGGCAGTGGCTTTGGCAGCACCTCTGTGATGTGCAGTGCCATTAAGTGCCTGGTTTTATTCATACGGGCAATCCGAGTGTCGCTGGAAGCAGCTGTACCCCAGTCAGCCCTCCCCGTGCTGTGTTTCCCCGTGGTGTGGGGGCTGCAGGACCCTCCTTGCACCCCCACCTGCAGTCCAGGTGCACATTACTTTTTCTTCCTAAAAAGCCTTTTCCCTCTCAGCTTGCTGTTTCTGCAGGGAAGGAAGCCTTTAAACTGAGCTGATCTTCCAGCTGGTGCCCATTTCGCCACCTTTGCTTTTCTCTGCCTTTACCACGGCTTTGCTCGGCACCAGGGCAGGGTTCTCACTCTTCTCCATCTGAGCAGCAGTGAGGGATTTTGAGGTGCAGCCCCTAGCAGCCCTCTGAGCTCCCTCCCTAGGTGTCCTGAGAGGGGGAATGTGCTAAAGGTACCTGACAACTTGATCTGGGGTGGTGTAAGTGGGTAAATTGGCAGGCAAACCCCAGAAAGTAAGTAGCCAAGACCCTGAAGAAATCATCTCTGCACACCGTGGGGTATCTGTGAGTCCCACAGCCTGTCTGGGAAAGGATGGGCTGCAAAGAAATTGTGGTGGCAGAGGCTGAGGTCAGGTTTTTTTGGGTCTCTGGGGGGAGTAGAGAACTGCCACAGCTCATGCCCTGTGTGTTGGTAGATGCTGGGCTCCTATGAGAGGCAAGAGGATGCCCCGACCTCTCAAAGTGACCATTTTTCTCCTGTGTCCCTTCTGCTACAGAGACCCCAGGCCTGGAGGAGTGCGGCCAGCGAGCCAGAGCCCTGCTGGCCCCCCCAGCACTGCCACAGCCGCAGGCGCTGCTCCTGCGCCAGCTCGCCCGCCACTTCTGCCGCCTGTGCCAGGGCAGCCACCGCAGCCGCCTGTCACCCCGGCTGCTCGGGGAGCTCTTCGGGGAGCTGCTGCTCCGCCCTGCGCCGGCCAGGTGAGGGCCCTGCCGTGCACGGGACAGGGCGGGTGATGGGAGGGTGCCCATGGCCTCGCTGGTCCCAACCAGGCTGGTTTTGCTGTGTGACAGCCCCACCAGTGCCCCGGCCACGGGGCTCTCCGAAGGGGGAGGCCAGATGTGGAAGCTTCCATTCCAGCTGTGATCCTCAGACATCACAGCCGTTCCCAAAGTGACCAGACACGATGCACACACGAGGCTGGGACTCACAGCATTGCCTCAGTCCCACAGCAGATCCATTGGGGTAGCTGGCTGCTGTCCTGGGGAGCTGGGGGTCTCCAGGGAGGTTGGACTGCTGGCATCCTCACACACCTCTCCTTCTCCTCACAGCACCGAGGCAGGCCCTGAGCTCCGTGCAAGGATCCTTGAGTCCTTCATCATGGCCAGTGAGGTGGCAGAGCTGCCGACAGCTCCTGGTAAGAGATGTCTGGCTGGTGGCAGAGGGGGGACAGCGAGTGTGACATTCAGGGCAGGGATAGCAGCAGGTCATGGGGCAGTTGTGGTGGCTGGTGCAGTGACAAGAAGGCTCTTGTGTCTCTGTGGCAGTGCCCAGGCTCTGCTGGCTCCCTGTCCCATTTCCCTCTCTCCTTTCTCCTCAGAGACATGGATTTGAGGGCATTTCTTTGCAGCTGTTTTCTGGCTTCTTGTCTCTGCCATTGTGCTCTGGTGCCTGGGTTTGTGATGCAAACAGGTTCTGCTCCCCCATCTTGGGGGCTTGGTACGAGTTGGGGGCTCTTGGTGGGGGGCTCGTGTGCAGCTTGTTTCGGTGAGCAGGGATCTGAATATAATCTGGGAGGAAAAAAATAGCAGCGTGACCGTAAAATGGCAGGATGGTACTTGCTACAGGATCCAGTCAGGGGTTATGATTTTTGACTTGCATTTATTCCCCACGTGTGCAGAATCATGCTGCATCCACTGCTGCTTCCCCTACAGGGCATCCCCAGGGTGGGAATGGGGACAGGCACTTGCCCCCCACCTCTCCATGCATGGACAGCAGCCAGGACAGTGGCTTTTCCTGCAGATGTTAATGAGCCTCACCCCCAGGGCTGCAGTCCTGCCCCTTTCATTACTGGGTGGCAGCTTGTGATCCCATCAGAGTCCAAAACTGAAGCATGTGCTCCTTGTGCCCTCTGCAGCACCCCAAGGATGGGGGGAAGTGGTCCATCCATGCAGGGATGTACATGGGAGGGAGAGAGGGTGCTCAGGGGAGCACAAACTTCAGACCTTGAGGACCACAGAGACCCATCCTTGTGGGATCCCGTCTCCAGGCTGTCACTGAGAGTTCCCCATCTGTTCCCCCACACCAAGCTGCCCAGATGCCTGAGAGGCACAATTGCTTCCAGCCCTCCTGCTTGGAGATATGCTGGCGCTGTCCCCAGTGAATCCTGTTGGTTTGTGATGTCTCTGGGTCCTTGTCACCACCCTGCCTCCCTGGGGGATGGCCAAGCCAGGCAGGATTACGACTCTTAATATTCCTCTTAAATCAGCCCTTTCAGACCTGTCATCTCATTTATTGCTCTCCCCCAAGCTCTCCCCCATGAGTTTGTCAGGATACATCTGTCTCTTCCACCTGCTGATCCAGCTGATGGGCAGCTGCAGCCCAGCAGTCCCCGGGGTCACTGCTGCCATCCCCAGACTTTGTACTGTCGTTGCTTGTCACCACCCCAAACTGAGGAGAGGGTTTGGGCAGGATCCTGAGGGCCTCATCCCCTTTCTGAGTCAAAATCTCCCCTGTGGGCATCCCACTAGTGTGGGGCAGGGCACAGGACACCTGGACTCGCTGTGGGACTTCAGGCAGGTCCTGCCACCTCCCCTCTCTTTGTACCTAAAAGCGAGGATATTATTACTTGGCTGTCATCACATTAGGATGTTGGGAAGCTTAATTAAATGCCTGCAAAGCGATTTGGAGAGCTGCGGATGAAAGGGGCTATATATAAAGTGCAAAGAATTATTATTAGCGGTGCGGCCCATGCCCTGGTCCTGCTCCCATCACCCTGGCCCCACTCCCCTGCATCCCGGCACCGGGATTATTTTGGTGCGTGTGTGGAGTTGTGGTTTTATAATTATACATGTAAAATAGCTATAAATACCCTGCAATAACACGGCGGCTGTGTGCGCATAGCACAGGAATAGGAGTCGGGAGCTGACATAAGGAAACCGTGGTGTGACCTCATTCTGACTCAGATGTAAATATACCTCATGTGAGGGGGCAGCTGGGGGGCTTGGGGCTGCTTGGGGCTGCAGGGACAGTGGCCTCCTCAGCAGGGAAAGGTTTGGGGAGAGATCCGAAGCTGTCTGCTAACTCCAGGGACGCTCCTCCAGGGCCAGGATCCTTCCTCTCCCACACGTCCTGGGACTGATGGGGGACTCTTAGAGTCTTGGATGTTAAAACCTTAAAGAATAAAAATGTAAATTATGGAATTTGTTTCCTGGAGGGGCTTCTCTGGGTGAATTTGCTGTTGTTGAGTGCTGCACCTGGAGGGGTCTCTTTAACTGTGCTGCAAAGGAGAAAATGGGTCTGTGCTGGCTCCTCTAAGTTATTCCTGGGATGCAGCACTGGGATCCTGCTGGAGGCACTGGTTTGCACAGGGCAATGCCACAGATCTGTGCCAAAGCTGGGATGGAGCCTGGGGCCAAGTGACTGCATTCAGGCCACCTTGCTGTGCTCTCCAGCACCCCGAGGGGACAATTCTCAACCCCATGGGGGCCCAGGGGGGCATACAGAGCCCACAGTAGGATCCCAGTGTCTGGGAAGGACTGTTTCCCGAGCAGGGTGAGGGGGCAGGGGAAGGCAAAGGGAAGAAGTGATGCAAATACCAGCTCAGCTGAAGGAAGATGACTTCATCTCCTTTTCCTCTCCTGGTGCTATTTATAGTCACTTTAATTTACTCCCCTTTGCTTTATTATCTCTCCAACAAGCCGTTAGCCCTCAGACAGCAGGATGCCTTTACTCACTATGCAGCCCAAAGTTCTGAAAAAAAAACCTCAACCCACCACCAAAAACACCCGAAAGTGGGGGCAGGAGGCAAGAGTGCTTGGGCAGGAGCATCGCTGTCCTGTGACACAGCTTTCTGGAAAAAATGAGAGGATTTTTGGCTCCTTTTAGAGAAGGAGTGAGAGCTGGGCAAGGAACATGTCCCCTTCCTCCTTCAGAGCAGTGGTGGGACGGGACAGGACCAGCAGTGCTAGGGTCCCCTCCTGTTTTGCTGGACCCTGCTGAGGCAGAGACCCCCTGCTTCCGCCCAGGACCCCCAGCCCTGCCCTGCTTCACGTGGGGCAGTGGTATCATGCCAGGAGATGTGGATCAGCACCACCCCAGGTGCCTGGAAAACACCTTCCCAACAAGCAGGTTTGGCAGCCGGGGGCCGTGGGGAAACTGAGGCACAGCATCCCACGGAATCACCCTTCCAGTGGCTTGAAAATGCAGTCCCTGGGAAGGTTGGTCCCCAGGTGCCCAGCCCTGAGCCCAGCTCCCTGGCACCCCATACCCCAGTGCTGAGCAGGGCTGCAGTGGTGGGTGACAATCCCATGAACATCCTGTGATGTGACACTCTGGTCACCTCCCAGCCCGAGCCCCACACAGGCACCTCGGGGACAGCATCGACGCTGAGCAGGGCTGCTGTGTTAAGCCAAATTAGAAGGATCTGGCTTTGAAGTTTTTAATTAACTTTTTCCCTGTTTGCTTTCTTCTGGATCCAAGGGAAAATCCCAGCCTCCCGCTCTCCCCAGCCTGCGTGACACGGTGGAGGTGGCAGACTCGGATGCACAGGGGGTCAGGAGGGAGCAGGGGGCTCAGTATGTCATACAGCACAGAGGGTGCAGCTGGGGGCTGTGTCCAGGTGCTGCCCTGCCTCCACAGGTGCATCCCTGCACAGCCACGAGCATCCTCCCACCTAGCCTGGCACATCAGCCACAGGGAACCTCAAATTTGCGTTACCCCTTGGTGTTTCATCCCCTTGGAGCTGTCGGTGTGGGTTAAAAATAGCCAGGAAAAAAACCCAACCAAAAGCCCTGCGTGGAGAGCGGCATGAAGAAGCCATGGCTGAGTGGTCCCCTGTGCCAAAACACCTCGTTCTGCCTCCCCGAATCTGCAAATAATACAGAGAAAACAAATTAACGCCAGGGAAGGGGAGGGAGAAGAGCCAGAGCCGAGCTAGAAGCATGAGGTAGGGAGAGCGGCTAAAAATAACAGATCCCTGAAGGCATGGGGAGGAACATGACGGGGATCCACACTCCCGCCATCCCAAAAGGCAGCCTTGTGCCTTCCCAGCTGCTCCTCACAACGCAGCCCTGCCCGGTGAATCCAGAGAGGGAAAAGCCTCCAAGAAGGGCAGCAGCGGGGAGGCGAGAGGTGCAGAGCTGGGCTATGGAGGCAGGAGCGATGCTCCCACCTTCAGCAGAGCATGGGGGTCCCCCAAGCACCCAGGGGGCCCAGCTGGGAGGGAGCTGCTGCCTGACCCACTTGCAGGCAGCCGGCGGGCAGTGGGATGCTGCTGGGAGACCCCAGGGGTGCTGCCTCCGCAGCTAATTTTAGCCTGTGTTCAATTAATCATGGAACGGGAGGGGATCGCAGCAAGCCCAGCCTTTTCCAGCGCCTCCCCCCAGCTCCCCTTTCCGCCCCGGGTGTGCTGCTGCAGGGTTCGGAGGAGCAGGGGCCAGGCATTCCCTGATCCTGTGATTTTGGGCTGAGGAACTAGGAGAGATCCTGTGCCACAGTCGTCTTCGTCCAGTCAGCTTTAAGAGGCTGGGGCAGCCCTGGGAAGCATGTTATCTCCTCGTGCCTCAGTTTCCCCCCGTGGCTGGCAGCAGTGACGTTTGCTGTGGAATTTCTCAGGTTGCCTGTACAGCTCTGAGTGGGCATTTTCCTGGCATGCCAGAGCTCTGGGATGCCCTCCTGGGGTGGGGACCAGTGACCCCCAGCAAGAGATGTCTCAACCAGCCCAGACCTCTGCTGCACGCCCTAAGGGCAGCCCCTTTCCTGGGACTCACCAGCTCTGCTGTGTAAAGCTGGGGCAGGAACAGCTGCATTGCTCGGAGACAGGCAGCTTTCCTGGCACAAGGAGAGACCCTGGCAATGCTTTTGGGGTACAGCATGAGAGCCCTGAGGTCCTGCTCTCCCCACAGCCCACCTTCACGGGACTCAGTGTCAAAAGCACGGCACGATCCAGCCCTCCCCCGTGACAGAGGGAACGGCTCCTGACGGAAACAGGGCTCGGCTGGGATTGAAACCCTTTTCCTGCCCGTGCTGCGTGGCCAGAGCTGATAAGGCCTGGATAACCCCAAGCATTGTGTGTTCCGCCGGCCCATGACCCGCCAGCGTGAGAGGAAGCGCTGCTGCTCGGCCAGCCAGGATCCAGGGGGAGACTTGGTGTGCCGGCAGCGGGGTGCTGGAGGGCCCTGCTGTCTGGGCAGCCTCCTTTCCCTTTGGCCAGCACATGAGGCTTTGGGAGGGCTCTGTCAGACCGTCATCGGTGCCAGCCCAGGTTGCTGTGTCAGCACTCAGCCGGCTCTCGGCTGTATGGTCATGAAAGCTGCCAGCGTGAAAAACCTGGGGGTTCAGGGTGATGGTCTGGCACGGGCAGGGTTTGGTCCTCGGGATCAGCAGGGCTTTTGGGATGGAGCTTTGAACCTGGGACACCTCTGCCTGTTCCAGAGGGCAGCTCCTGGAGGCCAGACTGGCTGAGCAAAACCTCCCCAACCCGGAGGGAGCCACCAGCTTTGCTGTCGCACCCCAGTCGGGGCTGGCTCGCTCCCTGTGCCGGCCGCTCGCCAAGCCGGGCTGCGGGAATGTGTGTGCCAGTGCGCGTGTCCTCCCGGCTCCTGCCCTCAGACACTGTCTGGGCTGGCGTCACCCTTTCTGCTGCAGTGGCTCTGGCTAAACACCACGGGCAGCTTCACAAAAGAAGATGGGGAGGGTGACGAAGCGCCGGCCACACCGCCAGTCCAGCTTGGCACCAAAGCCAGGAGCATCCTCTACTGTGCAGTGGCATTTCCATCCCCTGCTTCCTGCCTGGCAGCGGGTGGGCAGCAGCACGTCCCCCTGCTGCCCTTTTGGCCAGGAGATGCCAGAAAAGGGCAATGCTTCCCATGGGGAATTTCATGCTGGAGTAGGGAAGCTGATCCCTCTGTGATCCCACTGGCACCCCCGGACCCTGCCTCCCTCGAGAGCACCGCCGGCTCTGCTCCAAAGGGCTGGGAGGAGGCAGGCTGCCCGGCACAGACACACGAGCAACTCTGGGGAAAGGCAGGATTTGTGCTTCCAGGAGGGAAAATGAGTCACAGAGGGATGACAGGGCTGTGCCAGCAGCGGAGCGCGGGACTGGGGTAAGCGGTGGCTGTCGGCTGCTATCCGGGAGGTCAGGCAGAAATGCTCTTACAGGCCTTGCCTGGCTTTAAAATCTATTAACGTCATTTTGCTGTTCGAGCCGAGAGCCACACAGGCAGCAGAAACGTTCGGGCATGGCTCAGATCAGAGCAGGATTTCAATTACAGTAATCAAAGGTGACACAGATAAGAAACCCCTGGTCTATGGAGCCGCGACAGCTGTCCTCTGGCTCCAACCGGCACCCATCCAGAGCAGCTCCATCAAAATCAGTGAAGTGGTACTAGGGTAAAATTGGATTGGAATCCATTTTCATCTGCCGTGGTGGAAAATGCTTTCCCTGCACTCCTTGGGGAGCAAAACCACCTTCTCAGGGACAGCAAGGGAGGAAGGTGCCAGGCATGGAGGAGGGGACAATGTTCCCAGCAACAGCACTGATGGCTGCTTTTAGATGATGGAGGCAGCAGAACGAATAGCTGGGATGCTGGAGCATCAAGGCTCTGCCTCCTGTTTTCCCCTCTCCATTTCAGCCTGGCCCCACAGTGACTGTCATGGCTGAGGCAGGGATGTGCTCAGCTTGGTGTCAGGCTCCCTGGATGGATGGGCAGCCCTCTGAGCCCTGTCCATGGCCAGAGCATCCCAGGATGTGCTGCAGGATGGACCCTCAGCCAAGGAAAGTCTGCAGAGAGGGTTGGGAGGTCGGAGGAGAAGAGCCCAAGGGGCAGAAGCTGGCACTCTTCTCTCATCCTTGTAAATGGCAAGGTGGTGCCCAAGGGAAAGCTGCGTCCTGCTCCTGCCTCTGCCACCACTTGCAGCATGTGCCCCTGGTCAATCATCCCCATGTTGCTTTTGTGATTTTTTTGCAAATCTTTTGGATGGCAGCAGGGCATCCCTACCTCTGACTCCCTCACCCCTCTGGGATCCCACTCCACGGAGCCACTGCTGCCCACTGCCACGGCCTCATGGGACCCTGGCTGCAGCCAAGCCGTGGGGGCATCCCTGGGTCCCGTGCACACAAGGGGTCCTTTCTGCCCCTGCCCCAGCATGGCAGGATCCAGCCAAAACACAGCATCTCTTTCTGCACCCGCTGGCCCCGCTCCAGCCTGGCCAGGTGTCAACTGCCCGGCCGCAACGTGTCCCCCCCAGTGCTCCGCCGGGAGCAGGAGCCCTCTCCCAAACACTGGAGGTTTGTGCGGGGCAGCAGGGCTGAATGGTGGGTCTGTGTGCCTGGGAATGCTGGGGGGAGGGAAGCTAAGCCGCTTGTTTCATCTGTTTACCTGGAAGTGGAGATCATGGCCAGGCCCAGCTGCCGCTGCGGCGGCACTTTCATGCCAGCACTAACGGGATGGGGAGTGCCGTGCTGCACCCGTCCCGAGCAGCCTGCAGCACGCCAATGATGGGGACACAGCAGGGACTTGGCAGTGCTTCCCTCTCTCCATGTGCTTGCACAGTCCTGAACCCTCCTGCTAGCTGCAGCTGGAGAGCCGGAGCCTGGGTAGGGATGTGGGGATGACCCCAGGTCATCACAGGGGTGGGTGATACTGCAGCTCATCCTTTGTCCCACAGCATCACTACGCCCCAGGGCTCTATAGGGTTCCCCTGCATGTGTCCCCATGCCAGCTGGGTCCCCATCCTGGCTGTGTTCCTCATGCTGTTGCTGGTCTCCATCCTGGCTGCACATCCCTGCCCCATCCACAGCTCTCTGTACTGGCTGTAGGCTCCCACACTGGCTGTGGAGGCCTGTACCAGCTCTATAACTGTGAAGATTGTGCATCCCTGCACCAGCTGTGTTCCTGTACCAGCAGTGTCCCCATGGGAGTCACTTGGCAGCTCTGGGAGAGAGGGGCCACCCAAGCAAGCACCGGGTTTTGTCCTTGCGTGGCCAGGACTGACAGCCACACATAAGCTGCTGGGGAGGGAAAGGGGATGATAGCATCTTCGTCAGTGCCTGGATGCACGGGGATTAATGAAGCTGGCTCGTCGTCCCCAGGATTCAGGTTGCCTTATCTGTGTCTATCTGTTCTTACCCAGGCACTGCTAGAGCTGCTCCCGATGCACACAGCTAATCCCAGAGGCCAGCAGATAGGGCAGGGACCGCTGCCTCCACCCACACCCTGCCCGTGCCCGCAGGGCCAGGGGCACACAGCTGGGCCATGGCCTGTCCTGCCCCAGGCCTGCTGGTGCTGGAGATAACCAGAGGCATGGGGCAGAGGTGCCATGAATTTGGGAGTCTCAGTCTGGCAGTAGTACGTGCAGGGTTGTGAGGCAGGCACTGGCATTACCTCTGATCCTCATTTTGAGGCTGTGTGATTTTCCAGTTCTCCCAGCAAAGCTGTGTCTGCCCAGTTCATCTCTATTCATCTTTAAACTCAAAAAAGTCACTGCCCCATGGCCAGAGCTACACCAAGTTTCTGGGAACTTGTGGCCGTTCCTTGGTTGAGTAGATTTCTCCATCTTTTGGATACTTCTGGCGTTTGGGGAGGGTTGCAGGTGCTGAAGGGGCTGGGGTACCCAGAGAGGCTGGTGTCTCTCTGAGCAGCCTGGCACTGTGTCATCCTCAGGAGACAGGGAGCAAGGGCTAGATCATTGCAGCTCACACCACACAGATGTGGCTGCATCCTTGGCTCTTCCCAAGTACCTGGAGGACCCACAAGCCCTGTCTGCCCATCCCTGGTGCCATCAGGACGATATCTTCCCTCTGGCTTCTGGCACCTCTTCTTTCCCCATTCTGTGTTGGCTCTTCATACCCTGGGGCAGGAGGAGCATCCGGGGCTGTGTTTCGGCGCCATCCCAAATTTCCGACCTGGCGCGCACAGTGCCATGGCAACGCCTTTATTTTTTCAGCTGCTTCCCTGTTTTCTTTGCAATTGGGCTCTTTCACTGGGTGATGGTGATCACAGGGGCTATTTGGGCAGGGTTCAGCATGCTGCTGAGCAAGCAGCTTGTAGCGTGGTGCCTCATGGTGGCCTGCCCTGCCTCATGCCCCACACCTCACATGGCTCTGATCCTCCCTGGCCACAGCATGGAGGCAAAAGCATCACCCGGGCTTGGGAGTGACTGCTCAGCTCTGCACACCCCAGAGTTGCCCTGGGACCTCGAAGCCACCCATTTCCTATGGGCTGTACAGCTCCATGTACCACAGACACGGACTCCACAGACTGATGTCCCCAAGGTCACCAATGCCACCAGAGCTCTGGGTCTGTGGCAAAATGGTGCTGAGCATGGTGAAGTGGGTGTCCAGCATGGCTGGCACTGTTCTCACTTCCACGACAGCCCTTCCTGCTAGGAAGCATCTTTTCTGTTGCCTCCTGACTCTGCTACAGTGGGGTTTAAAGCTATAAGGAAGGTGGCCTGGAGAAGGCTTCATAAAATGCCAGTGGCGAACCATGGCAAAAGAAGCCATGCCAGGGGGAGAGTGGAGTCAGGAGAGCATGAGCACCCTGGACCCCTGTAAGAACAGGGTTTGGAGGACAACGACAGGAGATTGGGAATGCAAAAAGCACAAGGCAGAGCCGGCCCTGTCCAAACAGCCTCAATGGGCAGTTTCAGGAGCAGTCACAACCACTGAGTGGCTGCACATGTCTGAAGGAAGCTCTGCTCCACAGCTTCTGACAGCTGCTTCTGCAAGAGCCTTAAATTGAAACATTGGGGTGCTTCAGAAAGAGAAACCTGAGTGTTTTGGGGACCAGAACAATTCAAAAGATCCTAGACAAATTCACAAGCCATCAGTCTTGACAGGAATCTGGTCTTTTCAGCAAGAAAGACAAAAGCCCTTGTCCAAGTCATTTCCACCCAGCTTTTAGTGGGATTAGAGCTGCAGTGTCCTGTGCTGGCAGGCATCCCCCGGGCCAAGCACAGCCAGCCCCTGAAATCACTTTGTGTGGGCCCCAGAGTCCATCCCGGCACTTGCTGCTGCCATCACTTCCAATTTAGACCTGCTCATGGCAGAGACCAATATAGAAGCACTTTGCAGGATGGCACTTCCCCTCCCCAGGGAGCCGGTGCTGGCACTTCGCTCTTGCTGCTCACCAGCTCCAAGGAAGACTGAGGAGCTTGAATTACTTTTTTCCAAGAAAGGTGGATTTGGTTTGCAGAAAGATAAGGACTGGGGAACAGTTGTTCTGCTCTGCCAAGCCTTCTGCCATCTGGAACGGCTTTTGGTTTCCTTCTGGATGCCTCTTCCATGAGATGGCAGGACAGGGAGAGGGGCAAGGACATCTCTAGGACCCCCAAGGAGGGGAAGGATGAGGAGATGGAGTCAGGGGACACATGGGTCTGTCCCTGTGTGCCCTCTTCACAGGGATGGGTGAAAATCAGCCCAGGCAAGTGGAGAGCTGGTTTAGGGTAGGGCTTGGAACAAACCTCACTGTGGAAGGCTGTGGAGGCCCCCAGTCAGCCTGTCCATAGCATGTGCCCACTCTGCCTGTCCCCTTGCCAGAGTGGTGGCCATGAACTCCTGCAGCCACTGCTTCTCGTTCCACATTCTCCAGCCCAGGGGTGGGGAAAGCCTCATTGTCTCCATCTTCCCTCTTTTCTTCCTGGGGAAAAACATAAAAGCGAAGTCATCACATCAGGGCTGGATTACTCAGGGACTAAAGTGGGGAAAGCTCTTCCAAGGCAGTGGGCATTGCCAACCCCAGCCCCCAGATGAGGCTTCTGGTGTCTAGTAAGGGATTGGTGCTCCTGCAGCTTTATCCTCAGTAAAGCCATAAAAAATGTCTCCCATTCCTCCAGCTGGTTGTTCCTACAGAAACTGGGAGAGAACTGGATCTCTTGGGCATGGTCATCCTCACAGTTGGAAAACACCCCACAGAGCTCTTGCAGGGGCTGGACACCAGCTCCCATTCGCCCTGCATGGCTCTGAGCTACTCATGTCCGTGCCACATATTGGTGTCCCCTGGTCCCTACCAACAGCTCTGCTCCAAACATTTCCTGCGTGGTGGATTTGATTCGGTGTCCCGAGGCTGACACTTAGCTCAGGACCATGCTGCCACTGCCCAGGCAGCCTGTGCTGTCCTCAGCATCCAGTGCTTGAAACCACAACCTCTTGGTGAGCATCCTCCCTGGAGAGGCCGCTCTCTGCAATTAATCCAGGCATGGTTTATGCTAACAACTCTCCCCACTTTAAATTATAAATGGCCCTTGGCATGTGTGCACACAAACACACGTGTGTGCACAGAGATCCTTTAAGGCCATCATTAGCTGTAATTAGCGGGATCTGTCACTCATCTTTGGCAGTTAACGATGAGCCCTGAGTCAGAGGAATCCAGCGGCAGATAAAATAAACACGATTTCAAACAGTTTGGAAATAACAAGCCCTCATTAATCAGACAAGCCCCAAAGGGAAGCACTTGGAAAGTGGCGGCTTTTTTGCCATTGCCAAGAGTGGGGCTGGGTGGGCTCCAGGCTGGCCCCTGTGCTCCCCAGCCCCTCGCTCCAGTGGGAGTGGGAGACAGGATATTCTCGCTTGGCTGACTTCATGGCAGGACTGAGGTGTCAGAGCCAGTCAGCTCGAGCAAAAAACCTGAAAACTGGCAAAACCCACCCAAAAGCGCTCTGCATGGCCCCTCTCTGGGTGACAGCAGCTGAGGCACGACCTGTCCCCGAGGTGCAGGTGGGGGTGATGCTGGTGCAGGGCTCAGCTCTGGGTAGAGATGAAGCAGCTCTGAGGCAGCACATCCCACAGCCATCACTCACCCCAAGAGTTTAAAGGCTCTGTGGAGGAGCACCCCCAGGATCCAGCAGCACAGGGGAGAGAGGATTTGGGGAAGGGGCTGGTACAAGGCATGTTTCCTAGGGAGCAGGGGGAGCTGGGGAGACTTCTAGCTGTCACAGCTGCAGCTAAATCACAGCAAATAGGAGGGGAATGGGACACATGAGGCTGGTTTATATTACAAAGGAGCAGTCCATCATGGGGTATTTAAAATAATCCGCTTAGATGCACAGTAGCAGATTTGGAGTGCTAAGGGAATTGAAGGCGCTGTGGCTTTGCAAGGCTGGATCAGATCTAGTTAAGATGCCACTTAGGACAGTACATCCCATCCTGCCTCGATGCCCCAGGGGACAGGCACACAGCACCTGCAGCCCCTGCAAGGCCACTCCCATCCCACCAGGGAGGCACCCAAGGTGACACTGGCCACATCGGGATGGGTGACAGTGTCCTGTGGCATCTCCCTGGGACTGGTGGCAGGTTTGGGGAGCATCGAGCCATGGTCTGGATTAGGCACAGGCCAGGGGATTCCCATGAGGGGCCAAGCCTGTGGAGTGGTGGAGGAGGTGGAACTGGTGCTTGAGGTCCAGGAGCACCTTCATGCTGAAGCCAGGGGCCTGGCAGAACAGCTGGGACCAGGAGATGCTCAGGAGAGAGCTGTACCCACATTCCAGGGGGTGGGAACCTCCTCTAAGGGTATCCATGCGACATTACCTGCTCAGCTGGGGCTGGGGACCTGGTGTGGGGTCCTGGCAGGCTGGGACCAGGTGCTTCAGGGGAAGAGCTGGGGCTGGGGCTGATTCTGCACAGCCTTGCAAGTCCCCCAGCACAGCCAGTGGCTACAGAGGAGGGTGGTTCCTAATGCCACAAGCTAGGGGCTCCTCTGCTGGGGTCTGGGCTCAGTCTGGGGTCTGTGTGGGTAGGAACATGGGCTGTCTGAGCATCCCTGAGCATCCTCACACTGCTCCTTTTAGCCAGGCTGAAAGCTCAGCCGCAGGGAAGCCAATTCATCCTGAGAGGGATTTCATCCCAGAGACTTCATTACAGGCAGACATTCCCCCAGAAGAGCATCCTTCCAAGGGCAGATGGTTTCCACCTTGGGCTGGCTCAGGGGGCTCAGCCTGCAGTGGCCCTGCAGAGCCAGAGCAGCAGCAGCCTCTCGGAGCCAGGCAGCATAGCCAGACGTGACCCTGTCACTGAGCTGGGCCTCACACTGCCCATCCCTCTGCTCCCAGAGAGGGCAGGGCCCAGGAACATGCCCACAAAACCTGAGGCTGCACGTCAGGTTAGGCCACAGGACTGCCTGTCCCTCTTCTTGTCCTCAACCTGTGCCCTCTGTCCCGCTCCGACCCCGCTGCAGGGCTGTGCTCAGCGCGAGGGCTCACTCTGGCAGGTTTACACACTGTCCCCAGCTCCCCTAAGCATTAATCCAAGGGAGGATTAAGGTTACCAAGCTCCTGGAGCCACCCAGCTCTCACGTCTCCCACAATGGACCCCTCTGTCCTGGCCCCAGAGAGGGCACAGGGCTGTCTCCCTGGGACTTGCTGCTGTCCCCCCCAAGCCCCCCAAGCTCTCCTTCATCAGCAGGCACCTCACTGGGGCTGGGCAGCACATGTTCACCTCTCCTCGAACTGGGGACCACAGATCATCTCTGGGGCTTTGAGGGGTTCCAAGCCCCTGTAACCACCTTCCCCCTGCTCCCTGCAAGCCCTGGGGTAGGGTTTGGGGTGGGCATGAGCTTCTCCCCCTCTTCTCCCCTGTCCCCTAGGTGCTGTGCTCTGGGTCAGCTCTGGGTTCGTGACAACTAGTTTAAATGCATGGAAAATACCTTAATCCTGGTAAGACCCTGATCCCTGCCTGCTCATGCTTCCCGTGAAAGCCCCCCACTTCAGCCATAATCCCCTGGGAGAGGTCATCTGTGCACCCTGCAGTTGTGGGAGCAAGGGACTCTCTCCATGGCACCCACAAACTCCTGGGGCTGGCACACAGGGTCCTGGCTAGTACTGCCCAGAGAGTCCTGTCACCTGCAGGGGACAGCTGGGACAGGGATGCTCCTGCCACAGGGTGGGATGGCCAGTGGCTCCTGCCACCCTCCTATGCCCCCTTAGTGCTACCAGCTCCAGAAGTTTTCAGAGAGAACCAAGTAACTGTAAACTATTTTTACATAGTTATGATCATTTTTCATTTCTGTTTTGGGTTACTATATACTCCACAGTGAGCAGAACTCCGAGCTTCCCAGTTCCTACCCCTTTGCAACTCTGGCCCCATCCTATCCAGAGGGCTCCCCAGGTCATGGGACTGGGGGAACCCATGGCTTGTGGGGTGAAAGAGGGCTCTGGCTCTGCCCCCAGTCCCATTTCCCCAGTGTCAGGAGCTTCTGCTGCCTTTACCTGCCCTGACCTGTGGCCCCACGAGCTGTAATCCCCCTCCTGCTGCACCCGCAGGATCAGAGGCTGCCAGTGTCCAACCCATCCCAGAGAAAGGAGGGCACTGGGGGGGTGGTAATAAATCCTAATGATAACCTGGGGAGAGGGGTAGGGCAACAGGTTCTCGCCACTCCCTTACGTGGCAATAAGAAAAGTCTGTGTTTGCAGAATTGTCTCTTGTATTTATAAGAAGCAAGGACAATGCTGGGATAGAAGCTGAGCTGAGCTTTTAACCAGCCAGATTACACTTAGCAGGAGCATTTACCTCTGCCTCTAATCCGCCTGCCACAAAGACTTGCTAACTCCTTCCCGGATTTAACTGGAAGGCTTCAAATCTTCCTGCAGAGGAGAGAGTTAAGCCCGAGCTGGTGCTGGAGGGCTGCGCGGGTCAGGGTCAGCGCTCCTCCCCTCAGGCACATCAGGTTTGGGCTGGACATTTGAGTCCCAGACTCAGCTTTTTCTGGCAACAGGTCCTGCAGTCAGGACAGGCAGGGGATGGGAGGGTGCCAGGAGCCCTTCAGTCCTTGGGAGCTCAAAATCAGAGCCTCTGCAGAGCAAAGATTTGGACATTCCTGAGCAAAAATCACCGCTGCTTAAACACAGAGCAGAGGAAAAAGTTCTGGAAGAGCCACCTGGTTGGTACGGTCCCTTGTTTATAGCTGGATTTCTGGTAAGAACACAAAGCATCCATAGCCAGTGCTGGGTGGCTTGGGAAGGCTGGGATGGCTGCTGTAGCATATGGTCATGCTCCTGACACCCAGTGTCCCCTGACACATGGCCGGTGTCCCCTGACTCCCCCATCCCACCCTGGAGCAGCCACATTCTCCACTGCCTGCACAGGGCCAGGCCCATGGATCCTCAGAGCCCAGGACACCTAAGCCCACTGGTGGGCAGCAGCCCTGTGGCTCATGCCAGCAGAATCCCTCCCTTTATGAGAATTCCCTTGCAGGGTGCTTTGCATCCATGCCAGGAAGGGGAGAGACAAAACTCCTGGCCCTTGACCCTGCAGCACACCCCTACAGCACCCCCAGCACAGTCACCCCAACACTGCTGGGGGCTGTGGTGCCTCAATAGGGGATTTTGGTGTGAGGCTTTGGGGCAGGGGGACAGGGATGTGGCAGGTGCTGATGTCAGTGAGCTGGCTGGCATTGGGCAGCTCGTGGTGCTGTGGGAGACCCAGCAGCAAAGATGGTCTGACTGGGAGAGTGGCCAGGAGAAGGGCTGGAACTCTGTGGCTGGCTCCACACAGCCTGGCCCGACGGGTCTCACCCCACACTGCTGGCTCTAAGCCTCGCATGCCAGGGTCACAGGCTGAGCCGGGAGAGACGCGTGAGCTGAGACAGCAGAGCCAGGGACGAAACCTCCCCTGACTTCTGGGAAGCCGGCAGTATCGGAAATTTCCCTCCCGGCGCAGCTGCGTGGGAGGGGACGGCGAGTCCCCTCAGCCAGACCTTGCGTGGTTCTCCCGCCGTCCGGCAGCACCTCTGGGGCTGCAGGGACACGCGAGGCTCCATGGAGGCCTGGGTCGGGATGAGATGATGGCAGCCATCCCACTGCCACCACCCCGCCACTGGCTCCACGCACAAAGGCCGGAAGCTGGGCGCAGCCAGGGGCTTTCCCGGCTCGGCCGTGGCCACAAGTGCCCTAGGGACGAGCTGGCTGCCAGCCAGCAGCACCCAGCCTGGCCTCCGAGTCCCTTTGCTGTGCCGTTCAAGGGGCTTCTGCCACGGTCAGGAATTCCCTGCCTTTCCTCCAGCTGCCCCAGTGGCTACAACAGTGCAGTCAATATGGGGGGCTCTCTCTCAGCTCAGCATCACCCTCTCCTTACACTGGGTGCAGAAAGGACCTGGCAAGAGAAAATCTACCTCCTGTGTTTCTGAGCCAGGCTCTGGGGCCTGCAGCGGGCAGAGGGTGCGGGGCTGAGGGTGCTGTGCTGGGGCAGGGCTGCAGAGCCCCCCCGCTCCCTCCTCCAGCCTGCCGGGCAAGGGGCCAGCTTGGCTTCCGCAGCCCTTTCTGCAGGCAGGGCTGGTATGTTCACCACAAGCTATGGCCGGCCTGGCTGCCTCTTACAGTAAATGTGAGCGCGTTGTTTTGGGCAGGGCGTTCGCAGCCCCGCAGGCAGCAAACCAGCCGTGTCCTCCTGGCACCGCCGCCTGCCGCAGGCGGCTCCTGTTTCCAGCATGCCCCTTGGCTTTCCCAGCACTGACCCACCGCGTGCCAGACCCTGGAACCAGCACAGTGCCGCTGTCCCAGGGCTCCCCCACCTTCCTGGACTTCCCCAGTGTCTAGGGGAGGGGAGAAGCACCTGCCATTACCCCCCTGCTTTGCCTCGAGGTGCGCAAGGAAGCTGGCAAGGAAAGATGCTGGGGCACACCGTGATGCCAGCACTGTCCCACAAACTGCTGCCCAACCACCCTCTTGCTGCTGCTTTCTCCCATCGCTGCCCTCCGGCCATCAGTTCCAGCAGAGGGACGGGATTTTTCTGCTTTCTTGGGACAGTGCGAAGCCTTTGTTCCTGTGGTGGCCAGCAGATGAACCTGAAGCACCACTGAAGATTTTCTTTAGGGCTTAAGTGGGATTTATGGGGTGAAGATGCCTGCTCCAGCCTTCTTCATGGATGGGTAACTTCAAGCATTGGGAAAAGGCAAGATTTGGCTTAACCAACAGAGTTTCCCTGAGCCCTCAGGATCCTATTTTGCATTTCCTTATCCACAAGTATTTTCTCCCTACCCATCTTTTAAGTGAAAATCACTAAGGGGTGCATGTCACCAGAGACTGTGAGGTTTGGGGCTGCAAGGACTGTCCCGCACTTCACCTCACATCTGTACCCCAAGTCCAGAGGAGGGTGAGGTACATGCTAGCAAAATTTCATTCTGCTGAATGACCAAGAAGCAGAAAACAAGCAAGGCACTAAGTCACCCAAGGACAGACCCCCTCCCAGCAGCTAAGCCCTGCCACCCTGACCCACCAGCCTTGGGACAGCTCCAGAGCAGCTTTGCCAGCTCCGTGGTCCCTTCTGCATTTGGCCCAACCTTTCCCAGCATGGGAAAGGATGCACAGCAGACACAGGCAAGGGATTTTCCAGGGTGGAAGCTTGCTCCTAGTCTGGTTCAGAAGCAGACTGCAAGCTTGTGAATCGGAGGTATTTGTCAAGTTGGTTCCTGCAGTGGAAATGATCAAATAATTGTTCATACACCCGTCTGGCCCAATGGCTCATGCTCACAGAGCAGAAACTGGCTGTCAGGCTGCAGGACTGTGGTTCCCTCGTGATGCTGTGGCATGTTTGTAAGAGGAAGATGCTGAGGCTGCAGGTGCCTTTCCAAGGCAGAGCTCTGCCACGCTCCAGGCACGCTGCCAGCCCGTCGCTCGGCCGGATTCGTGCTGCCTTTCTCTCGGAGACTCTCAGGGAGGGCTGTACTTCACAGCAGGGTTTTCCCGTTCTACTTGCCCAACAGAGTGCTTCCAGCATCTTCTCCACCCCTTGTCCTCTCCTTCCTCTTCTCACCAGTTTGCAGTTCCGACAGCCCGTCTTTGGCTCTCCCCACTTCCCCGCGCTCAAGCAGGCTTCCAGAACAACCCTGCTGCTCTGAGTGAGGATGGAGGACATGCATTCCTACGGGAAAGTCAGGCTCTCCCAGCAGCAGCCTCTTCCAGCCCCTAAAGTGACAGTGACCTGAACATTTCTATTCAGGCCAACTATTTTTTCAGGCATTTTTAACCTCCTCTAATGTATTTTTCTTTTTCCTTTGGGGTTGAAATTATTCTGGCTTTGTGCAAAAACCAACTCTGAAGTGCTTGGGGAGTGGAAACCTCCCATTATACTTTTGAAAAATAATATTAATCTTCCCTCTCCTTTTATGAAAAGCTCTCTCCCCAATGGCTCAGGACTGGAGGTAGGCATTTGATGTGGAAATAGCCCTTGCTGGAAGAGCCCTTTGATGTTTGATTTTCACAGGGCCAACTCCTAACCAGCCATGGGGGGCACAGGGTGCTGGCAGGGTTGGGCTCCAAAGGGTGCCCAGCAAGGACACGGAACAAAGGGGAGGTGCTGCCAGACCCTTATCCTGCCTGCCTTGTTTCCCTAAGCAACAGGCAGGTGTTTCCAGGCTTCAAAGACAATAAAACCAGGGGGATTTCCATTCATGAAAACTGCCCTTGGCCTGGTTCAGCTCCAGGACCTAAGGCAGGTGCCCAGCCTGCACTGAGCTGGAGTGATCCTTCACCCAGCGCAAGAAAGACCCGCAATCTCCCATCAACCAAAGAGCCCAGAGGGGATTGCAAGAAGCAGGATTTGGCCTCAGCTGCAGAAATGCAATGGCAGAGGGAAGGAGGACACACTGTCTGATACTGTTACCTGCTGGGTTTCCCAAAATGCCTGTGCTGAAACACACCCACTGCAGAGAGATGGGGCCATACCTTGAGGATGAGATGCCTGAGTTTGGTGTGTGGTGCGCTGGGGGCTGGAGCACCACAGACCTGGGCAGCGTCTGCAAGCAACAGCATCCCCACCCTTGCTGCAGGGACACAAGGAGGGGACAGTGAGGTGGATTCCCGCTTTGGGACTGAGCTATTGTCTTGAAGTGCCTCTAATGGCAGGGAGCCGGGTCACACGCTTGCTTCTTTCAGTCTGACATAGACCCCGGCTCCTTATTTAGTGGGTTTAGCATCCACCGACTTCGCCTCCTGTAGTGCAAGTTTTTCTCCCCTTCCCCTCCCCCTCCCTCTCCTACTGTTTTCACTCATTTAATTCCTCAAAGCACTTTTAAGAGGCCGTTCATCTGGGAGGTATCGCCCAAAACAAAGCTGTATTGTGTACGCTTGGTCAAAGCAAGATAAGAGCTTCCCAGCGACAGGGGAGTAAAGGTGCTTCTTCAGGTGCTGGCAGCTCTCACAGAGTGCAGTGTTTGGGATGTGTCAACTCACCAGCCAGGATTTGCATAGGTACAACATCCCGATTCACTTTCTGGCACCCTGGAAACTGTTGTATTAAACCTTAGTCCAGTGTTTTGGCCTGCTAATCAGCATCACATGATTTACTTTGTTTCTCCCCTTTTTCTTTTTGGAGACAATATGCATTTTATGCTCTGTCAGCAGAAGGCAGGGCAGAGCTCACCCTTCGGAGCATCCCACTCCTGGGAGCTGCGGCAGCCGATGGCTGTGTCTGCTCTGCACAAAGAGCTCACATCCAGCACATTCATGGCACCAGGAAACAAAAGGGTTTTCCACTGAGTTCTCTACTAACCTATGTGATCTGAAAGAGACCTGGCTGCCTTTTTACCCAAAAGCTTTGTCCTTAGTAAAATCTGAAGATGTTGCAAGTTTTGTCTGATCCTTGAGGAACAGATAAACTGCTGGGCATCCGGAAATCCTGGACACAAGCACCATGCTGGCACAACTCAGCCCTAAGGCACAAGCTGAGCAAGACCAGTGATCCCAGCCATACATGTGCTGCACAGTCCCTCCGTGCATAGGCTGGAAAGCTCATGCTTTCCAAAAACTCTGGGTTTGTTGACTGTTTTGAGGACATCTGTGCAGCGTAAGCACTGCTGGGCTCAGGATTCCAGCAAATGGCCCAAAGATTTATCTGGTGTGCTGGGAAGCTGAGCTTCATGCTGCAGTGGCTGATCTGCCAGCCTGTGCCCACCACGTGCTATGCCAGTGTAGTCAGGACTTAGTGAATGTGAGGAATTTTGGGGTTTGATGGATAAAGTCTTGTCTAGTGGCACAAGGTAGTGTGCTGGTTTGCAGGCATAAGGGAGGTGCTTTCCTGCATGTTTTTAGAGGATACCTAGGACTCCACAAGGCAGGCATGGCAGCAGAGACAGAGTGAGTTCTCGGTGCCCTGAAGTCCCACCTGTCCTCCAGGGAAATAATAACTCTTCTCTTGGGAACACAGAATTATTCAACCAAATTGTTTGGAAATCTTCAGCAGGGAAAGAACCTTAATGTAAAGGACAGATAAAAAAAGGTCTTAATGAACCTGACCTGCAAGTTGCCTTTGCTGAAACCCTCCTGCCCATTACCTTGGCTGGACAAGGAAGGCATCGCATCCACATGCTGGATTTTAAATGTTCACCCTACACCACGCTGTTTGTTTTATTTCCCCACTCAGCATTCAGAGGCTCTTCTTCTTATGCTTATTTACTGTAAAGCAGAGAAAGCCAGGGAAAATGATCTCCAAAGCAAATAGAGCCATGTTTCCATTTGGGAAAACTTAGAGGGAAAGCGCGTGTAGCTAAGCAACAATGCATGATGGTAAATGGGTCATTTTCCAAGGCATGAATTGCATGTGGATAACTGCAAGGAAAACAACCCCAGCCAACACACTGCCGACACTTGAATTCTTGGCCTAAGTGATTAATAAGAACTGAGAGGACTTTTCAATACCCCTGAGAGCTCCCTGGGTTGTTATGGGGGTTTTTCTCCTGTTTTCAATCTCCACCCAAAATCTGGGGTGGGAGTCTCCGTTCCTGCAGCTGGGCAGAGATCCGAGTATGGATGTGCTGCAGTGAGGTTCCCTGGACACAGAGCAATCGGTCAGTTCCACCAAATCCCAGGGAAAGGGATGGGGGCAAAGGAGTTGCATGGCAGGACTGGGGACTCAGCCATGAGAAACTTCCTTCTGTTTTGGGCCAGAGGGAAGCCAGCATTCCCTGATGCATTAGGACTGAAGTTTGATCCCAGCCTCCTCCAGCACTGCCCAGAGGTGGCTTTGCTCCCTTTCCCTCCCTGTGAAACCAGATGATCTCTGCTGCAAGGAAAGGGGGGAGGTTCTTACTGAGGGATAACATGTTACAGACTTAGGAGGGTACTACTACCAGGATAACACGAGCAGAGGGATGGTAAAATCGTTTGGGAGGCCAGGAATGGGAGAGTTTGCTGCAAGATAAATAGGTGAGGCCACACTGGGTTGGGGGCATAACGTCCACATCACGTAGCTGCCGCATCATGGGGGACCGTGCCTGGCTCAGCCGCAGGTGAAGGGGTAGGAAACCCTTCAGCTTTGCATCCTAAGGTAGGGAAACTATTGTGCTGGGGTTTTTTTTTCATAATAATAACAAATCGACAGAGTTCAAGCTTTGCTTTTGAGGAAGTGAAAAGTCCCCTGGGCTTTTCAGAATTCCTCGTACCGGGAATGGTGCCACCTTCAAACCCATGCTGGCAACCCAGCCTGAAGGTCACCAAGTGGGATGTCAGCAGAGCAGGGCTGAGACCCCACTTTTCCTAGAGGTGCTGTTGATTTCCTCTTCCTGCTGCTTGCATCACTGGCTGGGATCAAAATATACACTGCCATGTTTATAAAAAAGAGTTACTTCAGGAAGGTATTGGGATTATTTCTTTCCTCCATGAATAAAGTTCTACAGTACCTCTTAAAATCAGACCTGAGGAATTTACAGAGTGGTTATTGTACATTCCTGGGGGGGCAAAAAAAAATCTAAGCAAGTAGTTCCAGTTCATTAAAGCAGTGAATAGAGGAAGTGAAAAATATTTTAAATTCCTATACAGTGTTACCTTTTAAAAGTGTCCTGGTTTAGGACATTAGAATCAGGGAAAGAGCTTTTTTCTCTTTTTTTTTTCCCCTCTAATTTCTCTGAACTTGTTACAAGTCTCCTTCCATTTTGCTCACCATTTCCAAGCAACTAAATAGAGGCCTGGAACGATGACAGAGATGCGAAGTGCACAAAGGGACCAGAGTGTGGTCCGATAATTCTGTAATTGGAGCTGCTCGAGGCAAAATTTTTTTCAAGCCAGCGTAAATGGGGATCGCTGAAACCCTTAACAATCGGTCTGTCAGGCTGCTTCTTTAATGGATTGCTCTGTTTAACTCTCTCTGTTTGTCACTGGCAAGATGACAAGAGAAATTAGTGTACTGGAAAATATAAGGTAACTGGCAGCTCCCCAGCCCGGTTCCACAGCCCCGCAGACCCCGGGGTGCTGCAGCGCCAGAACCCGGCTCACCGGCTGCTCTCCTCCCTCTGTGGAGGAGGAGGGGGGAGCTTAGAACCTCCTGCCCTTCCTAGGGCTAGGAAGACCTGCAAAAATACCCCGTGGCTCTGGGACTGACCTAATGAAGAGCATGTGGAGAGAAGGGGGGCCCCATGGCTGGTGGCAGGCCGGGACCGGGGTGGGGAGAGCACCCAAGTGTCCTCCCAAGTCGCAAACCTTTCATCAGCTGCGAACGGGCTTTGCCGCCTGCTTTTACACCACGGATACCCTTTGTTAAAGCGCTGCGGGTTAGTGTCAGCTTTCTGGGAGCAGTCACCATTAGAGGAGATGCTTCCAGCGTCTGTGAGTGTGCGTGAGCACATGTGAGTGCGTGCAAGGGTGCACTGCTTTGGAGATGCTCCGACACCTCCATTGTTTGCAGCCAGACCCTGAAACTTGGCAGCAACGATGCCCCGAGGCTAGAGATGTACCTTTCACTTTTCCCATGAAATTCCATTCTGGTTTGGCTGAGTTATAAAAAAAAAAAAAAAAAAAAAAGTTTGAAAATCACCATTTCCCTTCTGCTGCCTGCATTCCTCAGGAAAACTTTGGCAGCCTGTCAAAACAATAACTGAACGTGAACTTTCTAAAGAGCTGGCCCGGTGCTGTCTGCCAAAGCAGCAATTCAGCGCAGCTCAGTGCGGTGTGTCCTTTCCCTCACCCCCCCCGTGCCCACCCCCTCACATCCCATCCATGGGCACCCTCCAGGTGCAGATGTGTCCACCCCAGACACCCGTGAGCAGAGCACAGGGCTGGCATCCACTGTCCAGCTGCAAAAGCCACACACACGTCCTCTCCCCTCACAGGAGAGCAGCTTTCTGCTTCCATCCCAGACCGTTACTCCTGCAATTTTTTGGGCAGAAGCCTCTGGAGCAGTGAGGAAAGGCTAGTCCAAGCCTTGCTGAGGAATACCTTAGGTCCAGCTGCAACAACCTACATTGTAGACATTTATTTAAAAGATCTTTTTATTTTTTTAAAAAATGTTATTTCCTATGTTAAAAGAATGTTGTTTACAATGCAAAGCCAAGTGCTTTTAAGCTAGGAAATGCCTAATGTATGATTCCTCGCAAGCTCAGCTCTGTGTGCATGCCTTGTGTTCCGACCTTTATGGACACGAGCCCCTATTTCAAACTCTTTCCTTACTCTGTGGACAGGGGAGGAAAAAGGGCACAAGCTGCTCCCACTGCTGTAAATAAGACACTTCCTAACACTGAAGTGTTTCATTTGAATGTTTTTTGCAGACCGCATATTATTCTTTAATACAGGTTTTTAATGCAATGTATAATTTTCAAACCAAAGCACCCGACTTGGGCACACTTGCCAGAGTTTTTCCTCACCACAGAAATGCGGCTGCATCTGGGGTGGAGTGAGGCAACTGTTTTGCAGCCTGTTAGGACATGAAATGACTCTAAAGCAGAGAGAGGAAGCACAGTCCTTGTTAAAAATGCCCATTACATTTCACATGAAGCTTCTGGAGGATGCGGGAGAGCAAACTGCTGCTGCTTCACCCCTCCAGGGATTAATACTCTTAATCTTGTGGCAAATGCTTTGTGGTCCCTGTGGTACTTTTGGGGCTCAGACTGTACCATTGAAGGGGAAGATGGTGCTTGCACTGTCCCCGTGGTTCAGGAAGGTGGGATGAACCTCTGCCATTCCCAACACCTCTTCTCCTGCCAGCAAGCCCCAAGGTCAGTTTGCAGCGCACTGAGCCACACTGAGACCCGAGCAGCAGGATCTGAGCCAAAGCAGACCAATCCTCCCTCCTTCCCTCATCTCCTCATCTCCAGGAGCTGAGAAACAGGCAGGAAGAATCTGTTAACTAAACCAAACTGCTGTAACTGGTTGTTCTTGTGCTGTTCCTTGCAAGGTGTGGCTGCCCCCATGGGAAACTGGCCACCAGTCACAGCACATTCTCCAAAAATCCCAGTGTCTGTGCAGCAAAAGGGCAGTAATTTCATGTAGCATCTACTGATGGCCAGGGAGTTGTCCTTTCTGATGTTAATGCAGTTCTACCTTCTCCAAGCTCCCCTCCATCAGGCCCTAACCTTGTGCTAACAGTGAAGCTAATATCTGGATCTCGGGAGTGGCCAGGAGTCTCCAGCCTGCCCCAAAAGTCTCTCATCATTTTCGTGCATTTGGCTGGCAGCACTGTGGATTCAGCCCCCCTCCCTCTTCCACCCCTCCAACTATAAAAGCCTGTTGTGGCCCACATTCAGCTGTCGGATATCACATTATCATGGCTCTGCAAAGAGGAAACCAAACAGTTTGGCACAAATGGCTTTTCTGTGTTCAGTCTGTTCCAGCACAGGTCTGTTCAGCTCCTCCTGAAGCACATGGAAGCGCTCAAAACTTCAATATTTAATCTTGCCTTGAAATGTGAATTGTCAGATGCGAGGAAAGGAAAGGGAGCAAATGCACAGCCGTAGACACAGGATGTTGGGAAGGCAGCAGGCACTGGGCTCACTTCTTGTCCTTCAGCCTTAGTGTGGGGTACCAGGTCCCCTTCTCCAGCACTTTGACCCCTGCTCAGGCACTGCCAAACCACCATTATTTTGTTTCAGTGTTTGAATGCAGCTTTTCCTATCTTGGGGTGATGTATTGAGTCTGCATGGCCATTTTTGGCAGTGGGAGTGCTACCACACCTTGAGCATCCCTGAGCCCTCGGCGTGCTCCCGGTTTTGTGTCTGCTCTCCAATGCTCAGACTTTGTGCCTGTGGAGGAGAGGCGCAGGCAGGGGGGGTTTAGCAGGGTGTAAGGCAGTACATGTGCCTCCCTCTCCCCCCCTGGGCACACACATGCACACCATGCTCATCCCTGGTGCAAGGCAGGCAGAGTGGTAGGAAAAGGAGCACCCCATACGTGTGTGTTGGGAGCCAAGCAATCTTGGGTAAATTATAAGCACAGTTTTGAGAAATAAAAACACATTAATATTCTGTTCTCTCAAGGCATTATCCTACTGTTTACCATTACACACAATCCTCTGCCTTAAATTGCATCTTTGATTAAAGCAGCAATGAGAGAAACCAGTGCTAATAACAAAATGTATTCTGCTTTAAATCACTAAAGTGAAAACATCAATAAGCTGTAACCATCAGTGCCGCCATGAAAATAAAGGCAACCACCATGGGAAACAGCAAGGATGAAATCCACTTTGCCAGCATAAAAGCCAAGTAATTAGGTCTTATGTGGGTGGAACTTATAATGAGGTGCAGGAAGGGGGAAAATGAATTTCAACCTGAGTCTGCCTCCTCCCCCCACTCTGCCAGAGCTGCTAATCAAAGTTTGGGGGCGGCCATAGGGACCGCAGCCCCATTTTTTAGCTCTGCAAGGCCTGCAAAGCAGCATCTACCTCTGCACCTCCACCCATGCCCGACCCTTGTGGGGTGCCCCACAGCCTGCCAGTGGGTAGCCGATGGCTTGCACCCAAAGCACCGAGTTAAATTTCACTGGGGGAGCCAGCTGTGCTTCCACAGAGGGCATTTCCCTTTGAAGAAGCTGGAGCTGATACATGGTATCAGCTCAATAATTTAATTTAAAAATTAGAAAAAGGAATCGTATCTGGTTATCGTGGATTAATCAGAGTTTGCAGATGGGTTTATAAAATTAATTTAAATACAGTGAGTGACTTGAATCAAAGCCCTGTGCTCCTTTGCAGCTGTCCGTCCCTCAAGGAGCTCTGTTCTTGGAGCAGGCTGCTGTCAGTTGCTTGCTGTGGAAGTTGTGATCCATCAGCAAACTTCAGATCTTCCCTCATACTCTTCCGTCGGGTACGGCCTTTCAGTTATGCAGTGTCGCAGTCACCCTAAGGTTCAGCCAAGCCAGGAGGGTGTTTTTAGGAGCTGCTACTTAACGCCACAGCAGGACAAATGATTCGTCACTTGCTGTTCCACGCTTTGAAGTGCAAATAAAGCAGACAGCTTCAATGCTGGGTTTTCCAACATTCCCTGGCATCTCCACAGCAGATCAAGGTGTTGTCCATCCTTGTGCCTGTGACACTTGGTTGGGAGTCTCTGGAAAGGACTTTTCCATAATTTCTCAGCAGCAGCCTTTCTCTAAGGATGCTTTGCCGCGCTAAAACCGAGGCTGAGTGCCGAGCTGGCTGCATTTCTGCCTCCCGCCGGTGCCTGCGGGCTGTGGCTGCCCATCGGGATGTGGCTGCCAGGCAGCCTGGGGTTCCATTTCGGGTGTGTTTGCACCTCAGACATATCCCAAACCCCGTGAGAGGCAGACATGCAGTTTGGTGCCTTTTCCTGTGGGTTTCGTTTGTTTTTCCTTTTTTTACCCCCGTCGCTGGTTGTGTAACTAGAAAGCGCGTCGGGTTTTTCCCGGGGGTCACACTCGTTAGTTACGATGCCCTCTGAAATGGTCAGGTTATTACGTGGATTACGTGGCTCACACAGCCCTCAGCTGCCACGGCCCTGGCAGAGGAGGGAGGAGAGCCCATGTTTGTGGTCAGTGGAGCGGGTGAGGGGTCAGCCAGCACAGGCTCCCGCCGGGGATGTGGCCAGCGGCTCCACCTGCACAGGATCCCCTGTGCCCCCCGCAGGCCCATCCCCACAGGGCGGCCGGCCCGGGCTGGAGTGCGGCACGGAGACCCGGCGCTGCGGCGCACCAGCTCGGCGCGGGGGCAGCACCGCCCGCGGTGCGGGCAGGAGGTGTTTCCCCAGGGGCAGCTGGGGCCGGCGGTGTCGGGGAGCTACCGGGCCGGGCAGCGGGGCCGGGCAGCGGGGCCGGGATAGCGGGGCCGGGTCACCCCGCGCCCGCCGAGCTCCGCTCTCGCCTCAGCGCTCCCCTTCCTTTGTCCCGCTTAGTAACGGTGCTGGCGGCCAATCGCCATCGAGCCGGCCGGCCCCGCCGCGCGCTGATTGGCTGGGCCGCCCGCAGCCCTCTGCCAATCGCGGCGCTCGCTGCTCCCTCAGACAAAGGCAGCAGCTCTGGCAACTGCGCTCCGCTCCCCCCGCCCCCCGCGCGTGCTCCGCGGCAGCGGCCCCTTGGCGGCCGGCCAGCCGGGGGACCTACCACCTCCGCTGCCCGCCTCAGAACGGGGGGGGCACTACGAGAAGGCGTCGGGAAAAGTGGCGAAAGCGAGCCGAGTAGAAGTTAGAAAAGGGAGGAAGCAGATTTTTATTGTACGTCAAGCTTTCTGTGCGGGTGTGTCTCGCCGGCGCTAAGAGGGACGTTTGCCCTTTATGTCTCTTTCTTTTTTGCCCACCCCTCCCTCCGCCTGGTGGAAGCGGCCGCTCACACACACCCCCGTTCACCTCCAAGGGGTTAAAAAGCCGGCGCGAAGCCCCGCCCCCATGGCGCCGGGGGGGCGTGGCCCGGTCCCCGGCAAGAGGCGGGTGGCGGCGGCCGGGCCCCTCAGAGCCGCTTAAAATGTCACCGAGCGCGGCCGCCCCGAGCCCGGCCCCGCCGCCCGCCGCCGCCGCCCGCCGCCCCGCGCCGCCAGCAGGGCACGGCGGGCCCCGCCGCGGACCGCCCGCCCGCCGCTGAGCCTCGCGCCCCGCACCGCGGGCACAGCGCCGCCCGCCCCGCTCGGGCTCCGCGCCCGCCCGTATTGTTGCCCGCCGCCGCTGCCTCCTTTCTCGTCCTCCGCCGGCGGAAAGAATTCATCCAGAGACTGAAATCGCCCCTTTTTATCCGCTGCTTGCCACCATCCCCCCCCCGCTTTGCTGTGGGGGGCTTGTTTGGCTGGTGTTTTAAAAATTCCCCGAAAACGGCGATTTTTAGAGATAATTCAGGAAAGTGGCTTTTCTGTGGAAAGGTGTCTCTTTAAACAAAAAGAAGCACTCTCTCTGTATATATTATATATATAACTACCTATCCTTAGTTCCTGTAGGGCAGCTGCTGCGGTGACTTGCGTGGAGGCTTTTTTTTTTCTTTTTTTAAGTTTAATTTTGCGATTTTTAATTTTTTTTTTCTTTTTGCTAAAAGTGTTATTTTAGAGCGAGGTGGATTCTTCTCGGCTTTGTTTTCTTTCTTTTTTTTTTTTTTTTTTTTTTTACCCACCTCTCGATTAAAAGCCGAGCTATCCAGCCTCTTATTTCTAACCCTGCCGGGACTTGGCTGTCGCGATGTACAACACGGTGTGGGATATGGACCGCGATGACACGGACTGGAGGGAAGTGATGATGCCCTATTCCACTGAGCTGATATTTTACATTGAAATGGACCCTCCAGGTAGGCAGCCGAAGCCTGCGAGCTGCCCCCGCACCCCTGGCAGCGGGTCGGGGGCTGCTGTCCATCCCTGCCCTCCCTCCTCCTGCACACTTTTGCCTTTTAAAATAAAAGGAGAGGGGGAGGGGGTGTGGGAAATTAATATCTGTAGTTCAACTTTGTGTAAACTTTCCAGGGACTTGAGCTCGCTGTCTCCTGGGCAAAAGTATTTTAATACTGTTTTTTTTTGTGGGGGAGGTGGGAGGATAAGAGCAATTTATGGTGCCTTTTGGGAGATGGAAGGAGGCAGGAGGAGGAGAGCTGCTCGCAGCCCCTCTCTCGTGTCTCCTTTTTATAAAGCCTTTATTGAAAAGCGTATATTTCGGCTGTATTCGCTCCTAGAGGAGCTCTTTTATTATCCTCTTCACCTGTGTGCCTTTATGTGCCTGTAACACTTTGATGGTGGTGATTTACCCACCTCCATTCAGTTCCAGTTTAATCGCTTTTACAGTCTCCAAGACCCTTTTCTCCCCAGCTCTCTTCCAGCAGTGACAGATGAGGTGGTCGCTGGGTTTTGGTGGAGGGGGGATAATACTTGGGAACAGGCTGGAATCCATCCCTGGAGGCACAGTTACTTTGATAACACTTTAAAACCTTGTTCAAAAGGATTTGATGCACTTTTTCTTCCCTGCCCCCTCCATGGATTGCTAGTGCTGAAAATGGGGAAATGTATTATCCCTCGCTTGCCTGGAGTTTTTGATGGGACAAAAAGTTTCTTTTGTGTCTGAAGAGGGAGGGAAGGCTTGTGAGGAGGAGAGGTTGAGCCTTTCTTTGGTAATGAATTAAAGTAAGCATAGATGGGTACTGGTGAAACTGTATCTATACCTGTAAGAGTCAAACAGGCTGAAGCAGTAAGGTAATTGAAGGGCCTTTATCTTCTCAGGTCTCTGATCTGTACAGCCAGAAGGGACAGTAAAATATGCACCAAAAGTGTTAGCCTGCAGAGAAATTGATAGCAAATAAGTACTTCTAAGTGGTGTCTTTTATGGGGCATGTACTTTCAGAATGTGCTTTTCAACCTGTGCCTGAATCGTGGTATGTATCTGCAAGTGGGGTTTATTCTCTTTGTTTCAGCACAGTGAGCTGTATTTTTCTCTCTGGAGGTATGTGGTACTTTAATTAAAACAGGAGGAGGTGATCATCCTGAGATTTTTGGATCACAAGGACCTGTACTTGCCTCCTTTGGTAACTCGGACGCTTTAAAAATTGGACAGGTCTCTCAGACACACAGTACTGACCACTACTCGTTAAATTCTTGCATACCTGACACTACCTATTTTTAGATGTTACTCCTGAAAGCATAAAGTTCAGTCAAGTTGCTTTGCTTCTGTGAATTTTAAAGGATATCTTTCTTGTAAATGCTTTTGATTTTTTACTATTCATGAGGTAAGTATTTGTGTGTGCTTGTATCAAGTGAACAAAAACCCAAGTCCCATTGTGGGTGACTTAAAGCAATTAGTGTGAGGTTTTTATTTAAAAAAAATAAAGCCCCTTGAATGGCTTAGTACAAGGAGGCTGCTAAAAGGGGCTGGACAAACTGAACTGGTCAGAAAACAACTTTCCAGTGGTCCTGCAGGAATTTGGCCGTGCAAAATTCTTAGGAAGCCTTTCAAAGTTTACATTAAGAAGCAGCTCTTCTATCATTAATAATGCCAGCGCTTCCATCATTGGAGCCCTCTTGTCAGGGATCAAGGCTCTGCACAGTCCAAACACCAGTTAGCAAAAGCACTTCATGTTACAGGCTGATCCCTGAAGTGTTCAGTAACTTTATCTTTCATATTTTTAACCTAGACGAACCAGAGCTGGAAATGATGCATGGGATAATCCTCATGTGGATGTCCTGATTTCGTGGAGCTGCAACTTTTAAACTGCAGGGGGAGGGCGGGAGAGTGTGGCAGAGGGGCTCTGCCTTCTCCCTGTCCAGAGGCAGGGTGAGAAAGCGTTTTCTGGCCTGGGATGATAGGTCATCCCTAAGGGGAGTGCGGAGGAATTCATTTGGAAGGCTGGAACACTCGGCATGCCTTGGGATAAAGTCACTGCGTTTGCACCCGGTAACAACCACAGCTCCATTTGGCCCACTTCCAATGAAAATGTATGCGGGTTTTCGGTGCAGCATTCCCGGCGCGGCGGCCGGAGCTGCCGGGAGGCTGAGCGGTGGCAGCCCCGCTGCCCGGGCAGCAGGAGCGCTCTTTTGTTCCCGCAACTTGAGCGCAGGGATCCCCGCTTGGGTTTTGTGCCGCAGCACCGGGCACTGGCGGATCCCGGGAGCCGAGTGTCTGGGCTCACGCATGACTGGCCCTGATTACATTTTACTGCGTCTAAACTTGAGGCAGAAGACAAAAGCAAGGTGAACATAATGTGCGGTGTCACCCGTAACCTCCGAGCTGAGGGTGGGGATACTGTTTCTCGTTAAGGGCCAGCAGACCTTTAATTTATCTTGGCAGGCCGTCTTAATACCCACCTTAGCGTTGCCCAATAATAATGCAGAAATAAAATCTGGTGATGGCAGGCAGCCTGCAGCGCAGCCGGAGCTTCTGTCAGGCCTCAGTGCACCTGCACCAGCTTATCAGTGTGCTCGTGTTTGCTGTTCAGGGCTGTAGGTGTAAATGGATGTTCAGAGCAGGTCCTGGAGCCTCTCTGCTACATGGTTTGCTCTAAAGTTCAGAAATAAAAATAACAACGCCTCTCTCTCACTTGAGTTTTTTCACAACTCGAGCAGAGGCAGTCAGGTAACAAGGGACTGCAAGCTTTCTGCTAGGCTTTAATCCATCCTAAACGTAGGAGTGGGACAGTGTGGTGGAACTGGGGATTCAGCTCTGCCAGCCTCACAAAGCATAATTTAGAGCAGTACAACTAACACAGGAACCACTGTGGTGACAACCAGCAGGGTGACTCCTGTTACCTCATGCTTTTTCCTTCTGCTTACATTTTATTTTGTATTTATACATGCACCACTGGCATAAGGGAGGATCTCTTTGTGGCAAACAATACTACATGCATCAAATAACTTTCAGTATCTAAAGACACAACTGGGACCATCAGTTGCATATAGCTAACACAGCTTCTCAACTTTCTAATGATGGATTAAGTTAGAGTGCTGTGGCTGTAGCAGCATCATGTGCTGGCTCTGGCATTAGGAAACTGTCAGGGGTTCACTCATATGTTTGTTGTTGCTGGGGTTTTTGCTGTCTGAAAAGACAAGAAAATAGATTCTGGGTTGAATTTAGTTTATTTGACAATACCAGTTCAGGTCTGCAAAAAGTTGTTACTGCCAGAAGGTTTTGAACAGAGGATTTCAAATTGACTGCAAAAGTTACCAGAGTATCTAAAGCACCACTACCTATTGCCTCACTTCTATTTAGTAGGGCTAAGCAGTGTCTTTCTCTCTGTAAATCTGGGATATATTATCAGTTGTGTTGATGATAAAATGTGTAATCACTGAATACATTTTGTCACAGTTGGATGAAAATCAGCAAGAGTGTTCCGCTGGGATTTCTGATACAGATGTCAGCAAAGATATTTGGCTCAACTACAAATTAGAGGTTAGTTTCCTTTGTGTGGGTTATGAAGAAAACCACAAGTTTAAGGTAGGCTTCCTAGTGCAGAATGGGCTCTGTGAACAGATAGTACAATCACTCTTTGACCTAAAGCTATATGGAAGCTGCCTGTTTGAACCCTGAAATATGACCAATTAGGTTTATAGCGTGATTCACCTGTCTTTTTCAAGAACAGTGCTTCGCCTTGCCTCATATGCTGTAACAATGCAGTTGCTACAAAATCTTTTGATCATTAGGTGGGGGGAGCAATAATCTATGGGCTGCTTAGTTTAGTCTGCTATGTGGAAGCAGCACTGCCAGTGTATGAGTGAGACAAGTATTCAAGGGAAAAACTGTATTTATTCATTATAGTTTCTATTTCCTTCTCATATATAATTTGACAACCCTTATTTTAGGGGAGCGATACTATAATTGTAATTTGGAAAACACAGGGTTCCGAGCTCAAGGGCAGTGTTTACTGGGATACCAGGCGTGCTGTATCATTATCAGTGTTACAGTGGAAACTGAATGTGGCTTTTCAAATTGGGTTTGTGGTACACAGTAGCCAGATGTAGGTGAGCACTGCCTGTCTATGCCTGACTAGTTTTCCAGTGGGAGAACAGATGCAAATTTGAATAGCATTGTCAGTGTTGTCCTTCAGCTTATCTGAGCTGACTCCAGAACCTTATCAAAGAAAAGTTCTGTTCTTGCACATCCTTAAAAAAAAAAAGTAGTTCTACTAGGGCATGTATTCAAAACAACAGCACTGTAGCTTCAACTGTATTTTTTGCAAATCTCAGTCTTGCTGGAAATTGTATTTCAAAAAGAGTAGATGTTTGGGATTGAGAGTTGCCTTATTACAGAACTGAAGTTTGTGCAGGCTGATTTGGGGTAGAGCAGGGAATAAATAAGGCTCAGTCACTGTATTCTGCATATCTGGGAAAATGGTTTGGATTGCAGTCTGATTCTGTGAGGACAGTGGTGTGAATTGCTTATACTGTTTTTGTTACACCTAGATTGCTCTACTGTCCTTTTCATTTAATGACTGCTGTAACAGTTTTTTACTTCTGATAGCATTTTTAGGCTTGCTTTTGCATTCCTTGTATTTCGTTTTCATTTTGATGGCTCTAACTGTTAAAGAATATCACTCACCAGCTTTCAATTAAATACATGACCACAGAAAAATAGCATCATTAATAGAAAGTGAAATGCTGTTTTGCTTGAGATGAGAGAGCCTGCTTTAAAAGGCTAACATTTGTGTTTATCACTAGGTTTTCAAATTATGTAGAAGTAGCTGGGGGAGGGAAAGCTTGCCAACAGTTGTTCAGCTTTGTTCTGTAAAGCTATAGGCTCATGCAAACTAAAACATGAGGGGACATTCTGAGAAGAAACCAAGCTCTTCAACATGTGTTCTTGCAGCAAATGTTATTTCTGCAATTGTTGTTCCAAACAATTTTGTGTATTCCATGATTCCTGACAGGAGTTAATCATGGTGTTGCTTCTCTTTCACCTGTTTAAAAGGAGAAAACTCTTCCTGGAGTTTCCTGTGGGGGCTATTGCTTTCTCAAGCAGCAGAGTAGACTTCTGTCTTTGCCATTGCCTGCATGATTATCTTATTCCAGACTGAAGCTATTTGGGCTTATCTTTGCTCTACAGCTTGGGAAAACAGAGGCATAGCTGGTCATACACATCTGCGCCCAGAACTGAACACAGTTGGGTGCCTTACATCACCTCATGTTGGTTGTTTAGTGAGTCACTTTTTGGGCAGAGAGCTGGAGAAGCATAAAGAATACATTTATCAGCATGCCCTGTGTATTTTAAAGCTTAGGCTTTATTATTGTCAGAAAGACTGTTAACTGTGTTGAAACAGGTTGCTGTAAAACTTCAGTCCCATTAAAGCAATAGGTGTGTTCTTGCTGGATTTTTTGGAAAACTCATTTTTGTAAAGTAGGTTGCTGAGTAATGCTTAAGGAACAATCTCTGCTCATGTTCTAAGTGCCGCTATGGAAATGAGTCAGATTGTCTTTTTTTCTTCTGCTTTTTATCTCATTTCTTCTGACAGGTTAAAGTCTGCCTGATAGCTAAGTAAGCAAGAATTTGCTTCTCCACATAATATAAACTACAGCAATGAGCTGGTGCTGGGTCCCCAACCAGTGTGAGTGGATGTGACTTCTTTAGAAGATATTTTCATTGTCCTTCATGTTTGCTCTGTCCTCCACTCAATAGACAAAGATTCTGCAGTGTTCCAGTGAATATATTCTAGTATCTTAAGCTTTTCCAGTTCTGAAGGAAAATATCTATATACAGGGAGCTTTACAAGGATTCATACAATACAAAAAAAGGCAAAGTGCAGGTGGTGCCTCTTGTAGCCCTTTCCAAAAAGGACTCCAGCTGCCCTGCTGAACACCAACCAGCTGCCTGGTGAATCCTGACACTGAAGCACAATGAGCTGTGAAGCTTTCCTGAGGCTGAACAGGATCCAGGATCTTCACTGGCTTTGAGTCCAGCAGCACGCTCAAGATGGATGCCTTCCATCCAGAGCGCTTTTGAAAAAGGAGATGAAGTACTTCAACTGCTTCAGCTTGTGACTGCTTCCAGCATTCACCCAGACTCTACCAGTTTTTGTGATTTTAGTAATAGTTCATAGGAATGTTACTTCTAAAAGCAGATATCCCTGAAGATGACACATAGTTATCTAGAAATGGCTTCAAAAACATCTCTGCACAAAAGTTGGTGGGTTTGGAAGAATTAAAAAAATACCAGTCTGCTCCTTATCCCCTTAATACTGTTTGCTCTTTTGCTACAAAATAACTTGACTTTTGGTTCAGTGTCACTTTGTGACTCTTGTACATCAGGTCAGTTTTCTCCTTCCAAACATAAACCTCCTGTTTCCTTTTATTAACTACTGCTTACCCTCTGATAGTTTGTTCCTCTAACCCTTGAAAGAAGATTATCTACTGGAGCCATTTTTTCAGGTTTTTGCCTTCTGTAGCCTCCTCCTAACTGTCTCGGGAGTCCCTAAAATCTGATGCTGCACATAATCATCTTTTCCTTTGGAGGAATTCTGTCCTTCCTTGCATGCCTCCCCTTAAAAAACCCAAACAAAACCCCTGAAGGCACAGCTACTGCAATGGAGTTCAAGAATATTTGCTGTGATGGGGGATCTTGGCTCACTGTTGACATGTGAGTGGCTTTCTGAGTGTGGGCAGTAGGGCTTGCACTCAACACCCGTCCCAGAAAAATGTCTTAGAGGTAAAATGGATGAGAAGGTCATTGACAATGTTATGCCTGTAAGTTCTGTTGTCTGTTACAACCTGAATTTGTACATTGCAACTGAATTTCCCAGGCTGTCAGTGCTCCTGCTCCTCTGCCCTGTGTAGCTGTCCTGGGGACATTGTCAGAATCTACAGCACTGGCCCTCAAGGAACTGCTTCCAAGTGTCAAATTAGAAATCTCTGGTGGGTTTGGCTTTGTTACCCTGATTCATCTCCTGTCTCCAAGAGTGCCTCTTGAAAGATACAAGGCAGCTTGAATAAATGAGGTGAGCGTTTAAGATCCTTTCAGTTTTGAAGGGTACAGTACAGTCTCACTGATAAGTTTTGGGGCAGTGAGAGAAGTCAAGCTGCTGTTCTGAAATGGATTTCATGAAAATGCTTTGAAGATCACTGTGTACTGAGTAAGGAGATTGAATCTTAGCATGAGCAATGGCCAGGCTTGACTATTCCATGTCTGCTCTGAATTTGCCTTTCTGCTGCAGGCACTGCGTGGGATCCCATGGATTGGGACTTCTGCCTCAGTGGAGCTTCCTTCAAGATCAAGGTTCTTAAAAAAGATGACTCATGACAAAGTGTCCAACAGATTCCCTCTGAATCCTTTTTTACCTTCAAATTTCTTCTGGATTCTTGATTTAGAAATGCACCTTTTGATCTTGATTTAGATGTCTCACTCTTAGCAATTTAGACAGTGTTGAAATAATTGTACTTGGTAACTAGAGAATGGTTTGACATAGCACAAGGACAGGTTCTGTATGAGGAACAGTTTTGCGTACTGCTCTGAAAGATTGGAGCTAGTGGTAAGCTGAAATAAAATACTGCTTAGAGCAGCAAGAATCATGCATTTGCAGCTGTATTATTATTATTTTTAAGTAGCCTCTTGTGCAGCAAACTTCTCAGTAGCACCAATTATTTCTGTGAATTGGATCCCCTGTGAGGTTTGTACTTGACATCTGGACAGATATTTAGTCTTTGAAATACCTGGGGAAAACAGCCCTGAGCTGTTTTTATTTAAATTATTTATTATTTAAAATTAGTTATTTAAAATACTTTTTCTTTTGGCTTTATGTCTCCTAGTCATAGCTGTCATTGCTTGGGCCTGACTTCATTCTCTCTCTTCCACAATGAAAAGCCAGTTCTTCATTCTCGATCACTGTAGTTCTTTGCTTATCCTGAATTTTGTGTTTTCCATGCTCTTACCAAAAAATCTATTCCCACATATTGACCAAAGAGTACTTTTAATAGTGGTTTGAAGACTCTGCCCGTGGAGGAGTAGAAAACATGCTGTGGTGTTTCTTCTGTGAAAGCAGATGAGGAGCTGCTTTAGTTAGAAAGCAAAAAGGAGAAACTCCTTGTACTTTACATTTACTTTTGCTGTATAGTCTTCTAGACCTGACTTTTGATACTGTAAAGTACAATATTCTTGTTGAACATCTGAAATTTTCATGGCAATGAAATGTCTGTCATGGACTTTCATCCAGAGTTGGCAAAAGCCTGGGCCTGCTGTCTGCATGATAAAATTATTCCTTCCTTTTGTGAGCCGGGCATGTGATGCTGGGTAGTGATAATCTTTGAGTGATGAAAAACAGCAAAAGTTCTAAACCCTCTCCAGTTTATTAAGAGTGTGCTAATTATGCCTGGTAGGTGGAAGAGGACTTACCCTTTTTATCCTCCTGATGTTAATTTTGGGACAGTCACCTCAGCCCTGTCGATCATGGAACCTCTGACACTACTGTAGCTTTACAGCAGTTACACTGGGGTCTGGGTTGGAAGGAAAACTGTTTTTCTTTGGGCAGTGAAAATAATTGGGAAGCTGAGGTTTTTTTGGCTTTGCGCCTTCATGCTAAGGCTGGAGTGAAGGGGAGGAGCTGTGTTTTAATACAGAAGTCAAAGATCCCCATGTCATTTATCTGACTGTAAGCATCTTCCATTTCTTATATCTCAGCCCCTGAAGTAATAGGGCTTGTAAAGTAATGAGAGATGCTTTTGAAATGCCCAAAGGAATGCTGAATTTGACCCAACCTCTTCACACACTGTTGCTGTCCCCTGTTCTGCAGGTGTCCCAGAGCAGATAATGTTTTAACATGTGCAGTAGCTGTGGATGCTCATGAGGAGCAGAGTGCAGCAGAAGCCTGGCAGGCTGTAGGAGGTGAAACAGTGATTGGGAGGTGTGGGAGAGGGCTGGATAGCTGGGGAGTTTTCAAACAAAACAGATCTTTATCAAAAAAGCCAATTAATCAAAACTGAAATATTTCTTAAAGGTGTTGTTTTTTATGAAAGTTCATAGAAACACAAGCAAAGCTATAATGGGAGTGTTTTCATTGGAAGCCTGCCTGGCTTTCTGCCAACTTGTCTGCTGTTTTCTGTAATGAGATATTGAAAGACTTCAATTCTTTGAATATGTCTTACTCCTTGGCATCTCGCCTATTTTGGGGGAGGAGAGTGAAAATGTGAGCATGCCTGAGGTTCTGTGGCCAGCAATAATTCCATCAAGGAGCTTCCTTCCCCATTCCCAGAGCAGTTCTCCGTGCACATTAGCTGCCCTTTGAGGAAGGGCAGCTTGGAAGGGCATCGGTGCTCAATGCTCTACAAGAGGGGTCTTGGCAAGAGAACTGAGATGTGGAGCTGCCAAGATAATTTACCTGCCAGTGGTGGGGAATGAGCTGCTGTCAGCAGGTGCTCACGACCCTCCTCCTTGGCAGCTGGAAAACCTCTGCAAAAGCCTGAGCTTTTTTCGCAGATGTCTTTGAGGGGTTCTCGTGCAGCAGGGACAAGTACAGGACTCTCGAGGGAGGGAAAGATTTTGAGGCTTTGCCTGAAATGTGTTAGAGAAATTGAGAGGAGTGCTTGAGATATTGAGTAAGACAGCAGAGAGCAGTTAAAGACTGGGGAGAATTTTTCTCTTCAACAAAGCTAGCCTACATTTTCATTCCAAGTCTTCATCTATATCTCCAAAGGGAAAACCCTTCTCTCCTCAAGGACTATGTCATTAAAATGTTAGCTGGCCTAACCACAGATTACTTGCATGTTTCCATAGCAATGACACTTTGTAGAGCTTTGTATTACAGTTTGCAGGGTATCTACTGTACATCAGCCTTTTTGAAGCTGAGTAACTGTCTTGGAAATCCTCTGATCTGTTTTCTGCTTGTCACAATGTGGAGGGAGAGTAGATTGAGAGCATCAGAAAGAAGGCTAGTAAACAAACCCGTGAAAGTGCTGAGGGACTTCAAATTGACTTTATCAAAATACTTGGTAGTTGTGATTATTTGTAACAGTAAGGTAGGCTTAATGCTGCATTTAAACCTGCCATGGTTTTAAGTATCTGGCTTAAAGCTCTTGGAAAATACTTGGAAGAAGTAAGTTGTGGAGCCATTCTTAGACTAAGTGGCATCTGCCTTAAAACTGAAAACTAGCATTTAATTAACTGGCAGGTTGATTTTGTACACAAATACTGCAGCCAGAGAAGAAACAGGCTGCTGGACTGGATACTGCATGGGATATAGCACTTGGAAAACCCATGCATTCTTCCTGTTTTACTCCTGAATCCGTGCCATTGAAAACCCTCACACATAGGGCTCGGTGGCTCTTAGATCATGTAAACTTGTAAAATTTTTTATTCAGAACCTGACTGGGGAATGTGTGTATCTCATTGAAGTCACGGCCTACTTCGCTGCAGTTAAATTCAGGATTAATATAGCCCAGGATTTTTTACGAGAGACTTTAAAGGAAATACAGTGGCGTCGGACCTGAGACACTTGCCAGCTTTCCTGCTTGCCTTGGTGTTGGAGGCGCTTTGAATTTCAGACAGTCGAGTCAGTTAAAGTCACGAGTCGCCTTTTCAAAAAACAATTCTGCGCAGTCAAGAAAGCATCCCAGAACTACCTTTGGCAGATCCCAGTCCACAGGCTTTCATCTCTGAGGGCCTGCACAGCAGCTCTGGGAGCAGCTCGGCTGAAGATACCTGCTGGAAATGGCACGGCAGCCTTCGGGCCCTGACGTCAGCAACATCCGATCCCACGCCCGGCACACATTGGCTGCCATCCCTCTGCTCCAGCACCAGCTCGTTTTTATTTCCCCCTTCTAAGTGACACTGAGCTGGGATTGGGATTTAGCTCAAGCTGGTCTGCCTGGGAAAGCTAGAAAGAGGGAACTAGAGTTGCTAAAGAAATTAAAACCAGACATGCCCATGAATGCGTGAGGGAGAGCCAGTCTGCTCTCATTGCCAGGCGGTCACTGAGGGCTGAACCTGACCTTTGGAATGTTCTCACGTGGGAGTGGAAGGGTACAACTGAGCTGTCACCTCTTGGGATTTGGAAAGATCTGTGCTCTAAAGTTGTCCTAGAGACATGGTAGAGGAAGGATGCTTGTGTATCTGGTGCTAAGAGACAGTGCTTTATTAGACCAGATAGATCAGTTGTGCTGTTAATCACTTGTGATCAGTGTTCTTTCTCTCCCAGGAAAAAGGAGGCAAGAAACCATCAGGATCATTCACTTTAATCAGAGCTGGTTTTGAGATAAAGTAAAATTGTGCCTGTGGCTAGATCAGAATTGGACTCAGTGACATGGAAAGAAACACGGCTGCTCTTGAAAGCATTTCTGTTGACTTTCAAGCCTGTCTTATTTTACTTCACTCTAGGATTCTAGCTCTCTTAATATTAATTGAGTAAGGTATATAAAACTGGATTATTTTTAATTTAAAATCAAAATCTGTAGACTCTTTGAGGCTCTCTGTAGCTTCTTATAGAAACAGCGCAGGATTTCTCCTAGCAGGGTTGTTTAGTACCATCTAGGTACTAAGCAAAAGCTATTTAAGGATGACTCCTCTACTTACCTATTGGGCCAGTGTTACAAGAGCAGCAGTGTGATGGATGCTGCTCTGTTGCCGTAGACTTGACATGCTGTTACAAAATATTCTCTTTGTGTCATCACAGGGGCTGGGCTGGGAAGTTTTTAAACTACCTTCGTGAGTGTTCTCCATTTGTACAGACTAAAGTCTATGGGCTGAGGGGGTAGCCAAGAAATGCTGAAATGGATGGGCATGTTGGTCTATGGGGTAAAGCAATAGCAAGGGCCTGGTTCTGTATCCAGTACAGGGGAAAATCTATTATGACTCAAAGAGCTCAAAGCATTGAAAGTAAAGAATTAGATACATAGCTCTCTGGAAACAGGATCCACCCTTGCAAATAGTTTTGTATTTTTGAAATGTGCAAGCTATTAAAAAGCATTTTTTTGAAAAGTCTATTGTGTAAAGGACTGGCTTCCATGAGTCAGGTTTTACAGGAACTGGTCCAAGCCTTATTCTTCTCCCTGAAAGAATTTCCTTCCAGTTTTCTCATACAGAATGAAGTTCCGTAGGCAACCTCCTGATAGTGAGAACTGATATCTGCCTATTAAGGGAAAGGAGAAACTGCCACTTGTAGTAGGGACACTTGGTGTAATGTCTAGTGCTCTGTGTCCAAACTCCCATTCCTTACCTTTCTGGTCTTTGTTAGTTTGCTTTTCTGTACCCAGTGCTTTGGAGTGAGCCTAACAAAGCTGCTAAATAATCCCACAGTGTATAAACGAGCAAGACTTAATCTTACAAGGAGGGCTAGAGAAGTATTCAAGTACTCTAGAGAACACTTGAAAGCCTCTTCTGGAAAGCCCCTATTACCAGTATAAAACAGGCTTTTTACACTGTAAAATACGTTGAAGTTTTTGATACATCCAGGCCTTAATTTGAAAGACCCAGTGAAATAATTGCAGGTGCTGGTACAGTTTTCTAAGAACGCTCTGCACTCTTGTATGTTTTTTATGTAAAACTTAATATGCTTTTTGATGACTCAGAGCCTGCAAAAGATTCTGGAGTGGGTAAGAACATCTACAGGTTTTATGAACTCAAATTTACTGTCACTGATGAGACTCAGAACTGCTGTAGCTGTCTTGTCCCAGGTGAGATGTTGGGAGCAGGCAGGACCTGAAGACATTTTTTAATTCAGAAACTTCAAATGGGGGAGATGGAACAGCACAGTGAATACAATTGATTCTGCAGGCTTAGCCTGGGCATGTGTTCCTATGACCCTGGATGGGACTGGGAGCTTCAAGCAAAGTCAGGTTGGAGCCGTGTCTTACTCTCAATGGTGCTTTGTGCAAATACTTGTGTGCTACACAAACAACCGTAGTAGTTGAGCTAGGAATAACTGAAGCTTCCTAACCAGGAAGCTACTTCACTGAATCCGAAGGTTTTCACCTTCCTTTTACAACAAGACCTGTTATTGCCTCACTAGATGTGTGCACACCTGAAAGTTCCCAGCTCACCCCATAAAAAGAACCTGTATGCTACGGTTTAGTGCTCGGTCCCGCAGAATGAATGCTGCTATCTGAATCAGGTGTTTGGTCAGCAACCCCAGGGTGCAAACGTCTGGGTCAAGGTTCAGGTTTAGTTTAGATTGGCTCAATTAAAGCATCTACTGGTTTGTCAGAGAACAGTGAAGTTACTGTGCTGGATATTCAGCATGAAATGGTATTTGGAACTGCTGTTGGAAGACTGTTTTCTCTTCTTTCATGTGGGAGGTGTGGCTCGGAGGTGAGCAGATGGATGGTGCCAAGTAGCACACCTCTCAGTGCTGAGCCATTCCGTGCTGGAGCTGCTGGAGATCAAAATCTTTTTTCTGCTGCCTTTATTTGTGTTTCTGTGTGTACACGGGGACTATGCATCTGAAAGATGGCTCTTGTCACTGTGTCAGGCCTGCTCGCTGGTGCTTGTGTAATCTGATGGCGAGGGCACAGGGCTGGGAGCACAGATGTTCAGGGTCTGACTTAGAAACGTGCTAGCAGCAAATCAATGTGCGTCGCTACTTTCTTACTCTGAATGAGAATGTGACCTGTCCCTCTATAAAACAGTCTCATGAAATGCCTAAAAAATGCTCAGTTTCAGTGGCAATGTTCTTGATGAAGCATCCAGTTTTTGCAAAACAGGGGAGAGCACTCAGGACACCTTTCCCAAAGAAAGTAAGACAGAAAATGTATAATACATTTCTGCTCACAGACCAGTCTCTCCCAGTACATGAATGTGCCTGTGGCTGCTGAATTACTGATTCAGGGCTTACAGTGAGGTTCATGATAAAGTTGTTTGAGCAAAAACTGGCCAAACAGAAAACAGCTTTGGTGTCTTGTATGCCCTTACCTTGTGTAACCTATTTTGAGAATGGAAGTAAAAGCCTGTTTGCCATGAATTCAGGATAGGGGAATTCTGGGCAGGTATGCACCAGGCCTGCAGGTGTGCAGTTCTGCCTGTCTGTTGGGCATCTGTAGCATCCCCTTTCCTATGGTAAACACTTCAGCTATGCAAAGTGGTGCAGCCACTCTAATAGTTATCTAACATCCCCTGTCCCCTTATCACCTCGTGTCCTGTAGTATTCAGAGTCCCAGCCTTTGTTCCAAACAGGAGCCTGAATGACAAACCCAGTGCACACCATGAGCCTCGGGTCTGTGACAGACACAGCCCTGCCCAGCCACCACTGCTCTCCAGCAGTGTTTTTCCCTCTGAAGAGTTCACCTGTTTGCTCTTGTGGGTTGGCTTCAGGACTGGTGATGCCTGAGCAACTGGAGTTGTTCCACAGTGGTGCCCGGTGCTCTCCAGGCCGTGCCTTTCAAACACAATGCACCTTTGTCATTTGTTTGGAGCTTTAGGCGGCACCTGCCCTTGTAGTCGTGCCTGCGCCAGTCTTCTTTTAACAAAAACGCACATTTCCTCATACTCCTTCCTTTTCTCCTCCCTCACACAAGTGCTTGATACTAGAAAATCTGGGATCACAGATTGTGGAACAGTTGACTTCAGACTTCCTTTATGATTGCAAGTTCCATTTGGTTTGAGAGAGCTTGAAAGCTGAGTTCAAGATGCACATTTTTTCTTGGCTTTTTTGCTGTCATATTTCATGAACAGTTTAGTGATTATTTTCTCCTGTTTACCTTTCTTTAATCTGTTTTTCATTTTCAGCTCTTCCTCCAAAGCCCCCCAAACCAATGACTCCAGTCAATACAAATGGAATAAAGGACAATTCCAGTTTCTCTCTGCAGGAAGCAGAGTGGTACTGGGGGGACATCTCAAGGTAAGCAATATTGCTAGAATATATTAATTAAAATATATTAATATATGTTGTTAAAATTAGGATAAGCCTGCTAGAATTCAAGACAAAAAGAACATGCTTATTTCAAGCAGCATTTTACAGGAGGGGAATGCTTTAGGAGTATGCTGGGCAAAGCACCTAAGTGAAAGTATTCAGCTGGATTCAGGATATTTCAGTTGTTGCTTCTCCAGTGCAGATATTGCGAGTCTTGGTGACTGTAATTTCTGAGTTTCTAAATTTGTCCAGATACACAGTCTTTAAAAAGAAGAAAAATGCTTCTGAATCTGATATTTAATAAAGCGTTGTAAACATGCAATCCTGGCATGCATGCAGTTCAGCAGAATTTCAGTATAAAAATAATATTTCAGGATAAAAGGAGCTGCATTCTTATTTTTGGTTTCTTTAACGTTTGTTTAAAATTACATCTGTATTAATTTCTATGACATGGTGATGTGAAAAATAGCTCTTGCAAATGAGCTCTTGCATCACCCAGCTATACTGAGCAGATGATAGAGACACATACCAAACAAATTAAGTTTTGCCTCTTAAGAAAACCCTTTTCTGTGTACTTGAGAAAGTAGGGCTTGCGTTTGGCTCAGAAAATGAAAGGCCTGTTTTTATATACTTAATTGCATAAAAGAACTGAAGTGTTCAGTCATCTCTTACCCTCTTAAGGCACTTCTCAAGAGACTAGAATTTGGAGCTGTAAGAGGACAGGCAAGCGTGCTGGGAGTGTGATCAGGAATTGCTCAAACTTGTGCACATGATACTTTGAAGCACTTTGGCAGACAGAGGCAAGAAGAGCATGTTTGCCACATGAGCTCATTGATGTTCTGAGAAGGGAAATAAGGTTTTCATATCTTTATTGTACCACCCTTATCTTTTTATAAAGTAAACCCTCATAGATCTTGCTTTTGAAGGGCCTTGGCAGAGATATTTTTCTGTTAATTTTAAGTTGATCAGAGTGGCAAAACCTGATTACAAAACCCACTAGGCACAGTTTGTTTAAAACTGCTCAATATTGGTATCAGTTTATTGACTGTGGATTTGTCCCTCAATTAGCAGTGCCCATGATGGCAGGAGCTAATGCACTGCAAATCACATTGGGGTGGCTTTATTAGATTAAAACTTGATACATGCTCATGTAAAGATGGAATTGTTTATGAGCCTGGTTTGGCAGCCAGCAGGTACAGGCTGCATCAGGCTATCAGGACAGGAGCAGTGTTCTGCGGTCAGGAACTTGTGCTGAAAATTCTGTCTTCTTGCAACTTGCAGGCCCAAACCTGTAGGTCATATCTGTCCATTCAAAAAGGAGTTAAGTGGATCCAGTCTGTAAAATGGTCTGTGAGGAGTAAATGGATAAGCATGTGATACTCAGTAGGAGTCAGTTTTACTAACAGAATAGTTTTCAGGTAGCTAAATCAAAGCTAAGGCTATTCTTTTGTTATTCTTTTGAATACTTTTGTTCCTTAGTATTTGAACAAAAAAACCTGCTGTTTATTTTACTTTGTAAGGTTCAACTAGGCTTCCTACAGCACTTTAAGAACGTTGAGGCTGAGAAACTTTAGTTTCCAAATGATTGTATTCAAAAGTGCTTAGGGCTTCCAAAACCTTTGTGGGAGCTGTTATAAAGTGAGATACATAATCTGGGTGAAATGCTCATAAGCAAGATTCATATCTCTTCAGCTTAAAATAATTTTCTTAATGCTTACAGGTACTCACTTTCACTAAAAGATTTCTTAGTTTAGCTTAAAGCTCTGGACTGAGTATCCTTCTGCCCCAGTTGTAAATAAGGAAAAGTTGCACTGAAGCTAGCAAGGTTGTAGTGGTTTAAAAGGGCTGTAAATAAGATCAGCGTTAAGCCAATAATGAGCCTCTTGAGACTAAAACTGCACTAAACTCTAGGCACCTTTGAGCTGTGATTCTAGAGACATGTCTTAAGAGGTCAAGACTGGCTTCTCAAAGGGCACCTGTTCCAGTGTGGACTTTAAAACCTGAGCAGATTAAAGGGAAGGGTTGTGAACTGAGTCACAGCTGCCACTGTTGTTTAAACAGAGACTCCTTCCTAAGTGGCAGTTGACTGTAGCTACTTTTCTTTAGTGCAGCTACACAAGTTGAGACTTGCTTTAGGTGGCCAAAAAACTTGACAGCCAGAGCGTGACAGAAGATTGAACTCTGCAGACGTTGGTCTTGCTGGGTCTGATGTTTCACCTGTGGCAAAGATGATCATGTCCTTAGCACTTCAAAGATGATCATGTCCTTAGCACTTCTAATTTTGCCTTCCTTTCTGTTCTCCAGGGAAGAAGTCAATGACAAATTACGAGACATGCCGGATGGAACATTCCTGGTGCGCGATGCATCCACCAAGATGCAGGGAGACTACACTCTGACACTGCGGTGAGCACTGAGCACTTGTGGTCCCCTCAGCAAAACCCTGAGGAGCTGTTGCCATACCAGTGACAGCCCTGCCTGTGTAAAGCCCGTGTGGCTCAAGCTGAGAGATGTTCCCAGTTCTGCACATCACAGAACAAGCAAATAAAGAGCCAGGTCTGACAGCTCTGCTCTGTGCATTGAGTCCTGTCCCTCGCTAAACATTACCCTAAGGATCTCTGTAGATTAGGTGGGACTCAGGGAGGAGAGCTGCTTCATAGTTTTGGAACTGCAAAGGTAAAAGGTGTTTGTAAACTAGGCCTTTGATTAATGGGAGAGTGTTGAATACCTCATCAGCACGCAGCTCTGGAGAACTGAACGCAATGTCTCGGTAAAAAGAGGACCTTGTGGTTTCTGATCTAAAGTTTAGGAAATACTGACTTGGAGTCATGTTCTTTTCTTCATTAAAATCATCTGCAAGTAGCAGGTTTCCCAGAGCTGCCCCAGCCCTGTCTGCTGCAGTTAGGCAGAGAGCTCCTCATGTGACTGGCTCTGGTGCCTTGCCCAGCCTGCCCAGCCACTTGCCTCTGACAGGCTCCCAAGGCTGGCTGTTAGAGGCAAGTGGGCAAGGCACAGAAGCCACAGCCTTTGTAGCACACCCTTGGGAGTTACTGTGATATGGCAGGTATTTGATCCTGCCGTGAAATTTCCATTGCCTTAATGGTAGGCTTGATCCCAAGGGTGTAGTTAAAATTCTGCTTTAACTTCTGCCTCAAAGTTCACAGCCTGTGTGCTAAGGTTTGGCATGATTTGGTTTTTTTACTGAGTGCAGCTGTGTTTAGGAGGCAAAATTGTAAGTGTGGGAGAAGGACAGGACAGTGTCTAAACAGTCTGTCGTTGGAAAAAAAAAAGAAGAAATAAGCACTGTATTTGGGGAAAGCACTAGAATGCATAAGTCTGGATAACATAAAGTCCTAAATTTACAACCATCTTGTAATCCTCAAAGGATTTTGTTTAGGTTCATGTATCCTGTATTAGCACCCTTAGCTCAAAAAGACTTGTTAATAATTGTATAAATCTGTACTCAGTTATATACCACTAGTGACCCTGAATTGCAGGAAATTATGGGTTTGGGTTTTCTTATGGCTCCTTTATTCAGCCTTCAGCATCCTCCTTTTCCTTTGCAAAACTTCTGGCAAAGCTAGGATTTAAATACCATAAGCTGGCTCCAGAATGAACACATAGAAAGAGATTTACTTTGGGCTTTGCTCCTGTTCAAATAATCAGTTGATAATTCTGTGTGTATTGACTCTTAAACTACTTAATACTGCTGCTGTGTAAAGAATCACAGTGAAGGTGTGCAGTGTGGAAGCCACTTGCCCCGGAATTTCACTGGTGTCTTTGTTAGCAGCCTTAGTTCTGATGAGGGGTGGGAGGGACACAGTAAAACCTCTGAACTACCGTACTTTGCAGGAAGGGTGGCAACAACAAACTGATAAAGATCTACCATCGGGATGGAAAATACGGCTTTTCTGACCCACTGACATTTAATTCAGTTGTGGAGCTCATTAACCACTACCGCAACGAGTCTCTCGCTCAGTACAACCCGAAGCTCGATGTGAAGTTGATGTATCCCGTGTCCCGGTACCAGCAGGTAAGATCTGCATCAGACCCCAACAGCTATTAGTGCAGGCAAGAAAAAAATTGCAGATGTGTATGTAATTCTGGGTTTTCTCTATGAATAGCCTGGTTTGTTTATTTTTTTAACAGGAAAAAAAAGGTGAATTTTCATATTTGGCCTCACTTGGATCTTCCAAATTGTCTAACCGTCTAAACTGCTACATTTTATCAGGCTTCTAGTCTCCATCTGAGTCCAATAGAGAATTGAAACCCTGACATGCAGCAGAGTTGAGCTTCTGAGAAGCCTTTTAATTTCCCCCTGGACCCTTTTGAACCCACTGAGCACTGTTCTAGCCAGTGCTACCCATATGAGTTGTGCAGCTGCTCACTCTGTGTATAGCCATCTAAATTTTTCAAGAACATTTTTTAAACTTTTATTCAGTAGCCCAAGACACATTCTTGCATTAAGGATAAAGAACTGCAGAGCTTCTTGGAAAAAAAAAAGAAACAACTCTGATCTTTAACTTCAGATTCTAAGCAATTTGCTTCCTTCATTCTTGGGTAGGGGATAGCAATCCTGAAAGTAAGGTGTGGTGTCCTTTTGGAAGTTCAGTATTTTGGCACAGCTCTTGGTGTCCCATAGTTCCAGTTCCTACTGTCTGTAAACTGTGGAACATGTTGCACAAAGGATGGGTTTAGACACAGTGTTCTCTAGAAACTGGGTTATAAACATGATGCTGATATCTGTAACATGAAAATGTGCATGAGAGGACAAATGAATACTCTTAAGGAAAAGCTGCTTTGCTTGAGGACTTAATAGCTCTTTGTATGTGCAGGATCAGTTGGTGAAAGAAGATAATATAGATGCAGTAGGTAAAAAGCTTCAAGAATACCATGCTCAGTATCAGGAAAAGAGCAAAGAATACGACAAATTGTATGAAGAATATACCAGAACATCACAGGTTGGTTCTGCTTTGTCTCTATGTAGAGTCTGTTTCTTGTTGTTTAAAAAGCAAAGAAAATTATTTTAACCTGTTAAGGCTAATAAAAGCAATATAAGGAAAACTCTTAGTAAATTGTGGGATAGAGCCAGGAGGTTTCAGATTTGATGAAAACAGTGAATATTGCTCTTTGCTGTAAGTCCTAGAGTTGTAGTGTGGGACAAGGAAGAAAGAGGAGCTGAACTTTCTGGTATAAGGTAAAGCTGTTGAGGGGGCCAACACTACAAGCTTTACACTGCAGGTTTCTGCCTTGGCTGCTGAATATTTCCAGCTGCCACATGCTGCAGTGAGCACTGTAGAGGGGTTTGTCCAGGTTTTTTGTGAAGTTGTGTGCGAGTCAGTTACCAGATATCATGCGTTAAGGAAGCGTGAATATGGTATTTGGACTGCTTCTTGTAAAAAAAGATAGTTCATCTATGGGAAGGAGGTTTGCTGGCAGTCTTCCTGCAAACTAAGATGGAAAATATGACTAAAATATTTGAGGGGTTTGCAGCCTAATAGAGAGCATCGTGTAGGGGAGGAGGAGAGACTTACAGAGAGTAAGTCTGCCTGGTTCTTTCCTGACCCTACTCAGACATTTGACTGAATTTAAAGCTGATTAATCCCATGTTGACTTAGTGGGGGGAGAAAAGATCATCGTCTCGGTCAGTTTAGGGAACATGATTGAGTCTTGTATTATGAACAATGATGAAGGGATCTTTCCTTACATAGGAAATTCAGATGAAGAGGACTGCAATTGAAGCATTTAATGAAACAATTAAGATATTTGAGGAGCAGTGCCACTCACAAGAGCGATACAGCAAAGAATACATCGAGCGATTCCGCAGGGAGGGCAACGACAAAGAAATTGAACGGTGAGCTCTGGGGTTGTGTTTGCTTGCCTGGAAAAACTGGTGCCCACACTGGCACTGCCATTACAGCATCATATAAACCACTTCGGAAGCTCAATGTTTTCTGAGACCTTCCCTCAAGGTATCTCACCTTTCAGTAAAGCTCTCTCCTCTCAAGGAATTGCGGAGCTGGGAAATCTCTGGATTATCCTCTCTTAACTTCAGTAAATCAAGATACTTCTTATCCTCTCTTAACTTCAGTAAATCAGAGGACCAGGAAAGAACGGGAGATAATTTTTTAATTTGCTTATCCCATTTCTATTTGGATTTGCTCAGAATATAATTCAGAGAAATCTTTACTTGCAAACTGTAAAATGTGTATAAATCTGGTCAGTCTCATTGTCCATAGTTGGTTTTAGTCACTTTCAAAGAAGATCAATAGTAGCTGTCATCTAACAAATTCAGTAAGGACCTTGTTTGAAACTGCCCTTCTGAGAGGGCATTAGCAGAAAAAGCTGGATCTAGGCCTTTGAAGAAAGGCCAGGTATAATGCCTAAATTGACACAGTGCTTTATGAGCCAGCTGAAGGGGGTTTTTGGACCAGAAACAGTTACCTGTAACAATCGCACTATGCAATTATGGTGCTTCATTCTTAGTAAAGACAATTAACAAGCAAAAGATTTAATTTTCCTGAATCACACAAAACCTGCAAACTAACCTTGAATGAAGAGACAGGCAGTGCTACTTCCTGGTAGCTCTTGATAGTAATTGAAGTCTGCATTTGAAATCTTGCTATTGCTGGTACCTGTGGTGGGCTCACATAATTGATGTAACAAAAACTGAATCTGACAGTGAAGGAGGAATCTGTTCTAGCTTACCTTCCTACAGAGAATTTCTTCCTGCATCTCTGCCAGCAGGAAATATATTAAGGTAAACTGAAGGTTGCAGGCACTCTGGCAAGAGGTCTTTCCTGTCACTGTTAGAGTAATTTTCATGTAAGGATGAGGTGGTCAAAGGGAGGAGCTGCTGTTATAGTAGTCCTTGTGATACTCTTCTGTAAGTGCTACCAGTAGGTTCAGTCCTTCTGGACTGGTTTGACCTCGTCTCTCATACTCGTTTGCAGGATAATGATGAACTATGAAAAATTAAAATCGCGCCTGGGTGAGATCCATGACAGTAAAATGCGCCTGGAACAAGACTTGAAGAAACAAGCTCTGGACAACAGGGAGACTGATAAGAAAATGAACAGTATCAAGCCTGACCTAATTCAGCTCCGCAAAATCAGAGATCAGTATCTTGTGTAAGTAAGCCTGACCCATACCTCAGAATAGTGTCTCTGATGAATCTGATTAATGGCTGTTTCCATCAGGATAATGAGAATTTAATTTTCTTTTCATAACCAAAGTTCTGTTAGTGCTGAGGTGCTACGGTCTGGCAGGGGATGTCTGAGTGCTGGTTGTTCTCTTCACGACTTCATTATTTAAAGAGCTAGCCACAACTGGGCGCACATTCTGCAACTCCTGTAAGGAAAAAAAATTAAGAAAAATTAGTTACAGACAAAACCTGTGGCTGTTAATACAGCAGATGTTAGTACTTTTTTTTGTTAGATGTCTCAGATGTTGGTTATACCCACACTTGATTTCACCACCACTGTTACCCAGCTCTTAATGTCCCTTGGCTGGACACAGACTGTCTTGTGTCTGAGCTTCAGCTTGCTTACTAAGAAAACCCATACACATGCTCTGAAGTAATGTATTAATGTTCTCTTCTTCTGGCAGATGGCTCAATCACAAGGGGGTGAGACAGAAGCGAATAAACGACTGGCTGGGGATCAAAAATGAAAATATTGATGAGTAAGTGTCACTATACATATGATTTTATTGAGAAGTGTTCCATTAATAAGTGTTTTCTCTTGTGGAGTTGGTAACAAAAACCACCAGTTTCTCAATAAAAGACTGGAGCCACAGTGATGTCATGTGAGGCAGCAACTCTGCTGAAACACGTAGGATTAAAATCAAGATCTAAGTGGAAGCCTTTAATATATGTTTGCTAGCAGCTTGACCTCCCAATTTGGGCAATTCTGGTATTTCTTTGTATGATTTCTGCAAAAATAACTGTCTATTAACTCCTTTGCTAATCGCTGGTTAACAAATTTATCCTCTCAGCACATACTTTGTGAATGAAGAAGATGAAAATCTGCCACATCATGATGAGAAAACTTGGTTTGTTGGGGATCTCAACCGTATCCAAGCAGAAGATTTGCTCTGTGGGAAACCTGATGGAGCATTTTTAATTCGCGAGAGTAGCAAGAAAGGATGTTATGCTTGTTCTGTGGTGTAAGTCTGTTTTCCTTTTTTGTTCTAACTACTCAATTCATAAATCTCTACCAAAGCTCTTTATTTTGGAGAACAAAAGCCAGGCCTAGCTTAGGCCTACCCATTGGAATGTGTTGCATGTTTGCAGGAAGACCGGCATGGTAAAAGCTTTGTAACAAAAATGTGCTTTGAATGTGCAATAACTGTAGTCCTGCAGCCTCTGCAGTTCCCACAGTAGTTAGTACAAAATTCTGAAGTATCCCAGCTTGAAGCTCTGCAGTCTTTAAGTAAGTTAGGGCCTAATTCTCCCCTATTCTTCCCTGCTAAGAGACACATGGGAAGAAATAAAGTGGGGCTGTAAAGGTGTGGCATCCTCCATTCTCACTTTCATGCCCAACTCTAGATCTTTCTCCTGTATTTGTAAGGTGATGGTGATGCTTCACAGGATTATTTGCGAGCAGTAGTTTTGATGACATTCACACAGTCTTGCATTGATTTTTTTGTATTTCACTTCATTTTATGCTGGTGTAAGGAAGGTCAGAAATACTCTGACTCCATTATCTAAAAATCCTTCAAGCCTGTCCTGGAGTCCAAAATGGCTTTCACTGATTTATTTCACATGAGGTTAATTGCTTCTGAGCACAAGTCTGAGAAATGAATATATGAAGGTTTAGCACCTCAAGGTAACCGAAGATTGTAGTATCTGCTGTGTTCAGTGTTCTGTTCATTGCAGTCACTCAAGTGTTGGGTTCATCAGATGCTTCTGTTTGGTTGGGATCATGCGACAGGCTCGCAAAGGAGTGGTGTAAAGTAACCTGTTCCTGCATGTGACTGGGATTGTAACAGGCTCCAGGACAGGGGTTACATAATACCCGATCTTTCTGGCAGATAAGTTTTTCTAGCAGCTTTGGAATTGCTCTGTTCCAGTAGCTGCTTTGCCAAGTTAGAGACTCAGTCGCTATGGCTTCAGATAATGAATCAGCTTGAACCCTTCCCATGCTTAACATTAAAAAATACACGTGGAAAGTTAGCACTGTGTTTCATGGAATACTTTGTAGGTTCTGATAAGTTGTGGGTTTTGGTTTCTTTGCTTAGTGGAAAGGTTTCTAGGTAAGTTGAGCACAAAGTCATTGCTGACTTCGGGTGCTTATCTTCTTGGTTCAGCTCTTGACTTCTTTTCCAAGGAGCATTTGGAGAACAATGCAGTAGGGAATTGTACAGCTGGGATGGAAGAGCCCTCTTATGTGGATTATTATGCAAGAGTGTTTAATCGCATGCCCTGAAGCACTGTTTCTTCACAGACTATATTAATCTCCTCCACTTGCATCTACCGGGTCCTCCATTATGTAATCCAGTGACTGGCAGAGCTGCTGCATTAGTTAATTGTTAATAGACTGTCACTTTGAGTTTGTCCTTTTATGTTCAACTCTCCTCTTTCCTTTCCTTGCAGAGCTGATGGAGAGGTGAAACACTGTGTGATCTACAGCACTCCAAGAGGTTATGGGTTTGCAGAACCGTACAACCTGTACAGCACACTTAAGGATTTGGTTCTTCATTACCAGCAGACATCCCTTGTCCAACACAATGATTCCCTAAATGTCAGGCTTGCCTATCCTGTCTACGCACAGATGCCCCCCTCTCTCTGCAGGTAAATTTTAGGGAGGAGGAAAGCGTTGGCTATCTTGGATTCTTTTCTACGATTTTTATTAGAACTCGGAGGGCATTCTTTCTCCTTAGACTGCTTGTTTTGCACAAGAAGTGATTCTGTGAATGTGAATCAAAAAGAGGCCTAGCAGCAACAAGATGACAACTTGGGTGTAGGTGTCCTGGTGCTACCTTAAAAGCTCAGCTGTGCTTTTACACCGATACTTTTGTTTCCTTATGAGGGGAATAAACTCAACGCAACGCATATGAAAATACTGGAAGCAAAGCATCATTTTATGGAGATGATTTTTTGCCAGGCACCTTCAGTGGAACTTCTAATTGGATTTTGTTTTCTCTTGTTCTAGTAGACACAATTTGAAGCCTCTACCCGAGGCACTGGTAATGTCTTTCAGTCTTAAACTCCCAACAAACTAGGGGGAAACTCTGCCACAGCAATTCTTCTCTGCTAATTTTAGCAGCTTCACTGCGATTCAGCCGGACTTCCAAAAGAGGGCTTGTCTTGAGGTAGCACGAAATTTGGTGAGAGAAGACCAAAGGAATTATGGGAAAGTTTCAGGTTTTTATTTAAATGGAAAAAATGCTTGTAAAAGGAAAGTTGCTTTATTTTTTTGCCAACAGTAACAAAGTTTTGGTTTCAATGGCACTACAGGTCTTCGCTTAAAGGAAACATAACCAAATTGAACACGCCAAAACTTTGTTCGTTGCTAGATCGAGCACTTACAGGGGAGGTTGCATTAGCATCCGCACATACTTTCTGCACCAAAACTTGAAACAAATAAAAGGAAAAGCTAAACATTGTGTGTCTTCAAAACACTAAATTTGTCTGATCTGATGTAATTGCTCACTCTCCTCTTTCTTCACCCCCTCTCCCTCCCATTCCTCAGCTTGGGATTCTGTTTTCAGATTTTTAATGATACTGTGCTTCAGAATGTAAACCAGAATGAAGCTTGCACTCGCCTGCTGCAGGTCTCTTGCTGAACAGTGACAGACTCTTGTAACACTTGATTTTGGTACAGAAGAGGTCGGTGTAATCAAATGCTTCTGGATGGCTTATTGTACCAAACTCTTATGTGGGGTATAGTTGCTTCCAGTTGTAAGAAGTGAGCATGCTAATCCTAGATCTCCTCTGATTTGTTCTTTGCAAGCTGGGTTCTGAACTCTCACACCACTGCAGCCAAGCAAGATTTTACCCTGGTATAATCTAAATTCCCTTGTAGTTATTTTAGACATGATGCAAAACACAGGAGGGGAAGAGAGCCATACTCCTCAGTTATTGGATGTCTGGTACCATCCTTTGGCAAGGGCTGCTGTCAAATACTGGAGTGGGTAGTCCTGGGCTTCATCAACTACAGCAATCATCAAATAAATCCCCTCCCTGGAAAGTGTACAAAGCAGCTTATTTCCATTCCTTAAGCTTCTAAAATGAAAAAGAGCTAAGTTTGGCAAACCGAACCACTTGGCATCAAAGCACAACTGGCAAAGCAATTGTTCAGTGTGCAACCTTGAAAGTTACTTTTGTTCCCATTACTGGAAGCGTTTCCCTTGCAATGCACCCATTGTGCAGGACAGGAAGCAGACAGTCATGCAGGTCTGAGAATGCTGGAGACCCGTTTCTGACCCTGGGGCTGATTTCCTGTTCAAATGGCTTTTTTCTGTAATGCCTGGGCAGTAGTGCCAGGCTTGTTGATGTATAATGTTTACACTAGAAGTATTATTTCACTGAATGTCTTGAATTCACAAGTAGGGAAGTGACAAGGCTGGAGCACTGACAGCCATTGCAGGAAGGGTAGTCTGGTTGCCCGGCATGCCATGACATTTTTTATTTTGCACTACTGACCCTGACGCATCCCAGACACTTCCTAATTGGCCAGAGTGCAATCTTCAGGCAAGGAATTGTGTAGATGCCACTTTTCTCATTTAAATGATACCCTACAAAGCTTAACCAAAACTGTGTGAGAGAAGAATAAAATTCACATAAACTGCTATGTCAAAATGAACCACATCTGCTTGTGTGTCCCTTCTACTTCCCCAGGAAAAAAAGGAAAAATGAGACATAGCCTTTGCTGTTAGTGGAAATCTTGAATGGTTTCCTCAGTGGTCTGTGGACATGGAAATTTTTCGTTATAAAGAAACTTGCCTCTACATCTCAGCTAATTTGCAGTTCTAATCAGCTGCCATTCTCACACCTCTCGGGCATCTAGCATTCCCTTGATGCTGGGCTGCGACCAAATGCCCGAAGAGGGAAATCAGTTCAAAGGCACAAATGATAGCCAGGTGCCTCATGCCTGTGGAAAAGCCGGTGTGAGACGAGTGTCTGATTGTTTTCCCTGCCCTTGTGATCTCTGCACTCTCTTACTGACAGTGTTAACTGGCTGATGAGGCCCATATTTCTGATCCCTGCTTTTGTGACAGAGATAACCTGGCCAAAGTGTTTCACATCTGCCCCAGTTTCAGGTAGGGCTCAGTTTTGTTTTAAACAGGCATAGATCTGCTTCCAGGCTCATAAATCCTGGCACACCCTCACAGTCCTGACAGCAGCAGGATAGAAGAGCAGGGCTGTCTGAAGTCTCTCTGTAGTGGAATCTGATTGATCCTGTGAGGTCTTGGTCCAGGCTGCAGCCCTGGCTCTGCCAAGGTAAATACAGTGTGATTCCATTAGCATCTGTGAAGGTAGCTTGGCTTTGTCGTGGTGTGGGTGAGTTGGGACTCTTGGCCCTTTGCTCCCTGAGGTCTTTTTGCCTATCACAGGTGATGTATTTGCTGTGAATGATGGACCCAGAGCCAATAAGCCATCCTGAAGTGTTCTTTGAAGTTCTGTTTTGCCCAAACCTTCAGACTAGGGCTATGGGCAGACTAAGGCTGCATTCCTTCTACTGGCTCCATTACTCTGAGCAGTCTCCCTGAGGCTGTTTTGCCACAGTATCTGTGTTTGGTTTAGGCACCTGAAGTCCCAGCTGCTGCCATTGTTCCCCATTGACTTGCATGTGCTATTGCACAGATTCTTTTCACAACTATTTTGCACTCACAGAGCAAATGAAAATTGGTATAAAATCAACTGACACAATGTATGTGGTGTGATCTATGGGATAAGGGCTTGGTCCTGCACCTCTCATTGTGCTTGGCCTAATTCTGTTTGCTCAGTAGCATTAGAGCTGTGAGAAAACCCACAGCTTCCAGGAGCTGTTCTATACTTGCATGACTGAGAGCTCAGAAGTGGGCCTGTGAGGTGCAGGATTACACCCCAGGATGAAAAGCAGCTGTTAAGCCTGAAACAAATACAGGAAATGTGAACATGGAGGCAAAACAAAGAAACTCAAGTTCTTTTAAAACAGTAAGATGTGAGAAGGTTTTAATTTTAAGAGTCAGAACATCAGGAGGAAAGGGGGAAGTAACCTCACTGTCGTAGCAGCCATCTGGTACCAGGCTGCAGTTAGAGGAGCATTGATCTCATTGACCCATATTGTATTAAATATATATGTAGAGTTAAATAAATAACTTTTGCACAGTGTTAAATGGGGGAGGGGGGGAGGGGATGCTGAAACTCGAATATGCACAGTTTCTTCTAATCTGTTTTGAAGTATATTTGCAGGGAATTAGGGGTGATTCAGTATTTTGTATTGGTATGGATGGAAATCAGGTCTGCTTCCACAGTTGCCATTGGCCCCATTGTGTCAGCCACCAGTGCCATGTTTTCGAAGTTAGTAAGTTACAAATCTTTTCCCACTGCTTTATTGATTACAAGTAACCTGAGCATGGGAAGAACCAACCTAGAAACAGAGGGGTGTCCTGACAGATGCTCCACTAGTGTGTGGAGCAGTCATGTGTGATTGTCCACCTTCTGATACTGGAGTGCTCTAGTTTTGGGGGTTGTGTTTGGGTTTTTATTTCATTCTCATCAGCAGTGAAGTGAGTTGCTGCTTTGCACCATTGGTAGTTGCGATCTAGAGTTATATCCAGTACAGCCCTCTGTCTTATGCCAAAAATAAAATGCTCTTTCCCCACTCATCTCTCTTGAGGTAGCAGATGTTCAAGAAGTTTTCCATTTAATGTGATGGGCCTGATTCTTTTCTCGCTGACACTAGTGTTAGCAAGCCTTCCACAACCAAAAACAACCATTCCCAGGAAAAAAAGCTTGCATTTAGTCATAGCTGAATTCTAGTCACAGCAGGGCAAAAATCAAAGTTTTTCCCTCACAAAGCCAGGCAACTGTAATGGGACTGTGGAAATGAATGTTGACACTTAGTGCTGTTTTGGGGAGGACAGGAGAAGGAGGAGGGTCTTGGTTGCCCCAAATCCTGGGCTCTCTGCAGGCTTCAGTGGCACCATGTCTGTAACTGAACGCTGTGGCTGTTTAAAACAGCAGAATTGCTAGAGGAGTGTCACACTTTAAGTTTGGAAAAGCCCCTTACTTGGTACTTGAACAATCTCGCTTCTGGTTTTGAATGTGTGTTTATTTTTTATTTTTTTTTACGCTAACAGGGAGTAAAAATCTGAAATGTTAGTGAGTCTTGTATGCTTGCTGCATTGTGCAGACATGAAACAGGTACTGCTTGTGGATCAGGAGGGGTAAGAGACAGGTTCAAAATGCAGTTTTACAAAGCACTATGATGGGTTGGGGGTTGTTTTGTTTAGACCATGTTTAAAATCAGGTTTTCTTATGTGTAGCTTCCTTATAGTTGATTTGCAACCTCTGCTTTTGCAATAGCAAAATCAAAATAACATTCCCGAAGAACAAAAATGCTGTGAGGGGAGGGGGGTCAGGCTTGCTCAAATTCAGCATTCAAAGCAAATAGCTTTAGTGGAGAGGAAGGATCAGCACCCTAAAGCATCCCTCTGGTTGTAGTTTGGTGAAGCAGGACACAGACCATGAAGCAGAAACCTCTGCCCGGAACTACGAAAATAAGAGGAGATGCCAGAGCAGACCCTTCCCTTTGGAATAACCAGTTGTACTCTCCTTCAATGCACATGCGGGAGAGGGTTTAGGGAATTGATGTAAGTCCTTGAGGAGCTGCTGCCCTTTCTGTATGGGAAGGGAACTTGCACTGCTGATCCCCTTGTTTCCCTTGGCACACGAGCAGCCGGGAGGAGGGAAGGACCAGCCCAAAGAAGCGCCGGCCTGTTCGTCAGGCAGCTCGGCCAGTTCAGCCCTGCGTGAGCAGCAGCTTTGGCCGGGGTTATGTGAAGTTTGGCCAACATTTTTGTGAATCTTGCATTCTGTGGGCAGAAATACTTTCCACCGAATGGGAAGGGGAAAAAAAAAAAAAAATCTCTCTTGAAATCTTTTTAGTTCCTTCCTGTTTGTTCAAAGGGGCAGATTGGGAGCTTTAGCTTGTTAACTGTTTAGATGATGGCAGTGCTTGAAGTGCTGGTCTTTGGGGCTGGCTCCATACAATTAATGCAGAATTTGCATTTTTTTAAATTGCTATTGGCACGGACTCGCCGTATTTTATGACTAGACTCACCATTTGTTCTAAAGTTTGCCTTTAAAAAATGTAACATGAGCTTCAGAGGCAAGGGGAAAAAAAAGTGAGACAGGCCCTTTTTGATAGAAAAAAATGCTTCGTTGATCAACCTGTATTAGAGAAAGCAGCTTTAATTTGATGCCCCCCTCCACCACCTTCCCTTGGGATTGCTGCTGTGTGATCGGCATTGGCAAATGAGGGGAAGGATATTTCCCCCTGTATCCAGCAACGCCGTTCCCATGCACTTTCCAAGTGCTTGTAGCAAGAGGCTCGGGATGGTTTGGAGAAAGTTACTGCATCCAAAGACAAAAGGAAAGGTCTCTAAGGGTGACTGTCAGCCCCCAGGAGGGGATTGTAGGATGCTGGGGCCGGCCCCGAGCTGCCCCCGGGTCTCTGTTGGCTGCAGGGCGGGGCTCACGTTCAGCCGGCTGGGTCGGGGTTTTGATCTGTTTTGTTTTCGTGAGTGACTTCTACATCCAGCAAAGATCTGTTTGATGAAAACCTGTTAATTTTGTATATCTGGCTGTTTATTGCACCATGGGATTGTAATGGTCTGCATCATCCGTGTGTGTGTGTGCGCGTGCGTGTGTGTGTATATGTACTGTATGTATATAGATATATGTAAAATATATTCACGTACACATTTATATGCATTAGCTGTAAGTGGCACTGCCCCTTAAAACAAAACTCACCGTTAGCACATTCTGCCACGTGTTCAGGCAGAATTGGGTTGGTTTTTTTTTGTCAAATGAAAAGGAGTTTATTGTGTTCATCTTGCATATGTGCTTCTGAAATGCTGAACTCTGGATTTCCTCGGGGGGGTTGCTACTATATTTGTAAACAGAGTTGTTTTGGGGTGTTACTTACTCTGGGACAAAGCATTCAACCGTGTCCCAAGCAAAGGCTTAGCAAAAGAACCCCTCTTGCTCTCCTGTGAGATGCAGTGATTGTTTGCACGTTTCAGTGGCCCCTCAGTGCCCCCTGTCCAGAGCTGATGTGCAATGGGTGGTGTTGGTGCGTGTCCCTTTGTGAGTGGACTCTTTGTACAAGGTGTGGTTCAATGTAAAGCATGAGTGGGTGTTTGATCTTGTGTCGAGGGCTGAAATAACAGCACACTCCTTTGTACAACCTTTGCATCAATGTTTCTGCTTTTCTTTGACTTCTATTTTCTTTAAGGGAAACTGCATCTGTTAAGAACCTGCTTCTCCAGAAGCTATTGAATTATTTTGTTTTCCAGATGAATTCCAGCATGTAACTTTGGTACTCTTGTTTGTTATTTGTGTAAAATCTGTTCTTCTGTCGTTTATGGTGTAGTCGGGGAGGGGGGTGGGGGGAAGAAAAGAAAAAAAAAAAAGGAATTCATGTAGTTTAACTTTTAAAGAAAAGAAACAAACTGCTTCATAAGGAAACCAAGTGTATGTTAGTGTTTTCTGACAAGTCATCCTGTAGTTTCTAGCTCAGTAATGCAACACTGTACTTGTCACCGGGTGTGTTACAATTTTGCTGTACTTTCTTTTACTAGATGGTTGGGCTTTTAAATCCCAGACACTAAGCATCCTGGGCCTACTTGCTCTAGATCAAAAAAAATGCAATAAAAAAAAAGATTGCAATAAAGCACATTGACATGTAATGTTTTAGAAGGATGTACTGACAGCTGTTTCTAATAAATTTCGAACTGCAGCGTGGTCGGGTTGCCGTGGTGTAGCTGTGTCTGTCTCCCAGCCGAGGCCATGGGCATCATCTTTAACAGAAGCAGAGGTCTTGCAGAGGTCTGATTTCCTCTAGGCTGGAGAGAAAGCCCCTCCTGGGGCTGGGAGGAGGGAGGAATACACGTAGCACACGCGCGTTCCCTAATGGAGCCTTCCCTGCGTTCCTTTCACAGCGTCTTTGAGGGAGCAGGAGCCATCAGCAGTGTTCTTGCATGGCTCACTGCCTCCTCTGCCATCAGGGAAAGCCACCTTTGGTGCTGCCCCTGTTGGTACTGGGGGAGAGGAGGGGATGCACCACTTGAGCAGACTTAGGAGAGACATGGCTCAGCTGCATCCCTTCACCTAGACAGTGCAGGAGTTCAGGAAATCACTGCTTTCCCAATTCCTTCATGAGCACGAGGCACTGGAACCACTGACAAATCAGTGAGTTTGGGGGTGGTGTTGCTGATCCTCTTTCATTCCAAACAGAGGTTATGGCAGGAGAGCAAACCTGGGGGGATGTTTTGCCCCTTGAACTTGGGAGTCAGATGGGATGCCACCCCAGCATCCTCAGAAATTTAGGGCAGGGGCAGTGGCTGTGCGTGGCTCAGTGTTTTTGTGGCCCCATGAGTCGACGTTTCTGCAGACTGACAAGCAACATTTTTCCAACCTCCTGAGTCAACCATTTTTTTTAAAATGCTGCATCAGCATTTTTCACAGGACCAAGTAAGCCTTTTCAGCTACTGAGTCAGCATTCTCTCCATCACCCACACCAGAGGCCCCTCCACCAGCAGGCTGGGAACACCCAACTGGGCAGAAAAGTCCCTGGTCATGGTGCAGGAGATCTGGGAGCACCCAAATGGACCCTGAGGGCTCACTCAGGCATTTGTCATTACACCCAGCAAGGAGCTCACCCCATGTTACAGCACCTCAGGGTGCTCCCTGCTGTCCTGCTCACAGGGAAGGGGCACAGCACGGGAGGGATGCAGCCACTCAGAAACATCACCTGCAACAGCAGGAGCCACGTGGTACCCAATGGATGAGCCATGGGCTTTGTGGGCCAGTAGTCACTGCATTGGCACTACCAGGTGAGAGGAGAGTTGTGGGGAAACATCAGCAAGAAACTGGGAGGACTCTACAAGGTGCTGCAGGGGCCTGGATCTTTTTTATTATTATTTAATTTATTTCTTTTTAATGAGGGCTAATGAGGTAGAATTGCAGGGAAGATGTAAGTCACTAATTGGCGAGTGGTTTTCCAGGGCTTTGCCAGACTGTTCGCTGTGTTATGAAAACATCACAGCCAGAGCCGGCGTAGGAAATTTCCGAGCGGCCGTGCTGACTGGATGGAAAGAAAAACACCTCCCAGCTCAGATGTCTTCTCAGAGAAAGGGCAGATCCCGGGGATTTTTCCATCCTCAGCAATTCCACAGAGCTTCCTGCAGGTCCCCTGGGTTCCCCCCCACTCACACACAGGAGCCTTCCCAGGGGCAGGCAATGGCCTGGCACCCCCAGCCATGGAATCACAGGGCAGGGGTGCAGGATGGAGGGACAGGAGTCCCCAGGCTGATTTCGTGGGGTTTCTGTTCTCCCTCATGCAGGAGCCCACTGTAGTGGGAGATTCATGCAAGGAGTTTGCCCATGGGAAAAAAAATCTGGCGAGAAAAACCCTAACACTTCCAAAAGCCCATCCTCCCCCAAACACCTCCAAAAGCCCATCCTCTCCCAGCCAAAATGCCTTGATGTAAGGGATCAGGGTTTGGTTTGAAACCCAGGGCTTGTTGCAGCAACCAGGCTGCTCCATTTCTCCTCCTTGGTTTCAGCTCTCGAAATAGACTTATTTTAGTCTAATAGTTTAGTTTAATAGACGCCTTGTTGCTGGGCAGCAGGAGCAACACAACCACAGCCATGGCTCCGAGTGCCACAGTCATAAATAAAGGGCAGGGTGGTGAGTGTGCTGCACGGCCCCTTGAGCAGCCCTAAATCCATGAGGGACGTGGTTGCCTGTCCCCTCCATCCCACTCCCAACATGCACAGCCAGAATGTGGGATCCATCAGGTGCCTCTGCCATGAATGAAGCACCTGAGCCTGGAAATGCAGCCGGGGCAGCTGCTTCTCACACCAGTCCCACTGGGGTTGGGGTTGGGGTGGGTGCAAAGGTACCCAGGATGGAGGGTGCTGCCTGAATCCCCTGGGAAGAGGACCCCTCCCAAAGAAGCACAACCTGGCTGAGCCCCAGGGACACACGAGGATGGGGGAGTGTTCACCCTGGTCATGGGCCACAATTTATCCCTGTGAGACAGGTGATGCAGCATTTCCCTCCTTGGAGCATCAGGTCCAAGCTTGGGGCAGCAGTCGGCAGCTTTCAAGTGAGCTGGTGGATTAGGGTTGGCCACAGACCCAGAATCCCCATTTCATGGGCAATCTCATCATCTTGCTCATCAGGCTTCATCCAAATTGGAACAAAATGGTAATGTACAAAATTTGACTCTAGCCAATACTTTTAAAGGGAAAAAACCATCCCACATTGATATTTGTTGAGCTGGCACAGTCCCACACCAGCATTAGCCTTTCTGTACCAATGTTATCCATGAGCCCAGAAGGGTTGGGAGAACAGAGGCTTCACCCTGACCAACATAATTCACTTCCCTGGCTACTATTTTCTCCAGATTTTCTCTTGGCTGCTATTTTCCTCAAATCCGTTCTTTCTGATGGCAAATCTTTCTCCCTGAGCAGATCTAATTGGCTTTGTAGAGAAGTGATGGGTAGGGGACGAAATGCCAGGGCACCATCTGCATGAAGTCTGTGTGCTCCCTGGGCAGAACATGTGGTGGAGCAGGAGGAAAAGGCTGCAGAGCGCTGCCCTGGGTTGCTGCCCACTCTCCTGTCTCCAAACCCATCCTTGGTGGTGATGGTGGCTTCTGAGAAACATCTTGGCCATCTCTGCTCAGTCACTGGCACATTGCAGGGCAAAACCTGCTGCAGGTTCCCCTGGGCTCCAGTTCTCTTGGGCACAGCCATCTGCGCAGAGCCCTCCCTTCCCTGGCCCCACCAGACCCAAGCCATCTCCCCCAGACAAGGGACAGACCCCTGACCTCCCCCTTGGAGCAAACGGAGGCAGCTCCTCACATCCAGCTGGCTCAGCCTCCCAGCCCTGACACAAACTAGAACAACTCAGGGTCTGGCTCCCAGAAGAGGGATAAGGAGGAGGAAGAGGAGCATGAGCTGTCACAAGGCCTCAGGGGCAAGCAAAGGCGTGTCCCATAGTGGAGCATCTTCAGGCAGACCAGGGTGCCAGGAGAGCAGGGGCCAGGATGTGCCCCTCCATCCCAAAAACCTCTCCCTGTGCTCCTGCATGGGCTTCTGGGCAAGATCCCGGCTCTTCCGGCTGCTGCCACAGGTCTGTGCCCAGGACAGGCACTCGATAATCACAAGCCTGCTTCAAGCAGAGCTGTGGCTGGAGCATTTCCCAAACTTTTTCCCTTTGCTCACACTTTCAAGGGAAGGGGCAGGATGGGTGCACTGAGAGCAGAGCCAGCCGCCCTGGGCAGGTGCTGTGCACGCTCCCGCGGCCGCTCTGCCAAAGGAAACACAAACATCCTACCCAAAGAAAGCACTTTTCATCGGCAACACAGGTTCCCATTTTTGCACAGGGCTGGTCTGTTCCGGGCAGCTTTCCCCACCGCACTGCTGGGCCGAGCAAGGGCCCGGCCGAGCTTTCCGGGCTGGGCTCTGGCCAGAGCCGCCCTTCCTGCCCCACGTTAGACCCACAGAAACCAGGCAATGCGACCACGTCCGGCACCTGGAGAGGATTTAGGCTGACCTGATGTGAGACACCTCAGAGTTAAAGGGGCTTAGTCAGCCTCGGAGTCCCTCCTGCGCTTGAGATGTGGCATTTGGGGATGCAGGACCCTGGAGATTGTAGACCTGGGGGCTGTGGGACCTTGCTTCTCCTTATTTCTGGCAAGGGGAATTTTGGCCAAACCTGGCTGTCCCAGCACTGCAGACAGAGGTGGTGAGGCCCCATACCCTAGAAGGAGCTTTGGAAGGGAAATTCCAGTGTCATGGAATGGTGCAGCTCAACACCAAGCCAGGACAACAAACATAGGTTATTAAAAAAAAAAAAAAAAAGAAAAACTAAAAAAATAAAAGGCAAGTGTTACTTTGGCCTAAAAAGCAGGATTTGGGGCAGAAGAGGGGGTGAGGAGGAGTGTAAGGGCACTTGGACACACATCACTCACGGAATAAATAGCTGTGGGTGTTTTATACCTGCCCTCAGTGTCGGGTGGGGAGAGAAGCAGCCGGGGCCCCTCGTCCTGCTCCTCTGTGCCCATCAGAGCACTGCTGCTGTGGCAGAGCCAGCGAGTTCCTGGTCCCAGCACCTGCCCCACCTCACCTGCCCCATCTCACCTGCCCCATCCCACCTATCCCATCTCACCTGCCCCACCTCACCTGCCCCATCTCACCTGCCCCATCCCACCTATCCCACCTCACCTGCCCCATCCCACCTGCCCCATCCCACCTGCCCCATCTCACCTGCCCATCTCACCTGCCCCATCTCACCTGCCCCATCTCACCTGCCCAATTCCACCTCCCCCATTCCACCTGCCCCATCTCACCCACCCTGGCTCACCTGTCCAATTCCACCTCCCCCACCTCACCTGCCCCACCCCACCTGCCCATCTCACCTGCCCCATCTCACCCATCCCAGCTCACCTGCCTCATCTCACCTGCCCAATTCCACCTCCCCCATCTCACCTGCCCCACCCCACCTGCCCATCTCACCTGCCCAATCTCACCCATCCCAGCTCACCTGCCCATCTCACCTGCCCCATCTCACCCATCCCAGCTCACCTGCCCAGCCGCTGGCGGGAGCGAAGTCCGCAGCAGGAAAAGTGAGGCTGAGGCCTTGGGAACAAAGCAGCCTTTCACAGCGGCGGCTTGGCCAAAGGAACTGGGGAATATTCCTGTCCAAGGGCTCCCAAACGGCTCCTAGCTTTGATCCTGGGCACAGGGCGGGTTGTTGGCGTTTTTCCTTTCCTTCTTTGTGTGTTGCTCTTTATTTTTTTTCCTTCCTACTTCATGGCGTAATTTATGTGAGTGTCTACAATTTCTAGGAGAATTTTCTTGCCACTCTGGGAAGAAAAACCTTCTGCTGGGAGCAAGATGCAGACTCTGCACAGCCCTTTCACCTGTCTCCTGAGGGAGAAACACCCCTCCTCCAGGATTCACTGGAGGCACAGGTGTTCATCACCATCGTTTTCAGTTCAGAGGTTGTTTTCTGAACTTGTCTGATAAATCCCGGCCTTGTTCAGGATGGGAAACAGTTGCACACACCTGTGTACTTCTTCCCAAACCACCTCCCTCCAGGGGACTCCATGGCTTGCATGCTCAGGTGGCCTTTCAGACTCCCCAGGTGAAGAGGACAAGCATTTTCCTCCTGAGCAGCCCCGAACCTGCTGGCTTCCAAGCACTTCTTCTGTCACCCGCCTAAAATCTGCTCCCCCACCCCAAATGCAGAGGGAGGGGAGGCACCAACCCACCTTCCCCAGCCAAAGCTGGGCCCAGCCCTAGGCTCTCCCCTCCTGCAGCACAGGGAATGGTTCCCCATGAGCCTCTTCACTCACCCAGTGTGGGGCACACCTGACACCCCTGGCAGGGCAGGCCAAGCCTCCCCTGCCACCTACCCACAGCCCAAATATTTTTAGGCAGTTGGAAACGTGCCTTTGCTGCTGCCAGCCTTCCATGCAGGGATGGGAGGAGACAGAGGGCATGGAGAAATGGAGTCAGCCCTGAGAGGTCACTATGGCAGCCAAGGGAGTAAAACCATCCCCCTCCTCTTCCTCCTCCTCCTTCTCCTCCTGGTCCCACCACCCATCTTCTGACGGATGTTGCCTTTGGACCAGACCTTCTTGCAGCCCAGCTGCCGAAAAAACGCTGTGGTGAGCCCTGTGCGCCCGTGGGCCATCTGGAATCCATCACTGTCTGTGCACAGGGACTCCAGCCAAACCCTGCTGCTGGCAGCTCTTGGCTTTCCAGGGGAGCACCTGCGGGTGCAAAGGGGTCCCCCCACTTCCTGGCACTGGAATCCAGCCGGAGAACCCACTGTACCCCCAGCAGGGGCTGGGAAGGGAAGCAGCCACCCCACAGGAGCCCCAAACCACAGCAGCTGAGGGGGGCCAGCCCCATGCTGGGGGAATGGTGCTTTTTCTCTCCTGCCAAGGTATGGGTTGGTATTCCCGAAGTGTGGAGGTGCCATGGAGGGTGTCCCTTGCCAGCCCAATGTGCTGGGCCGTGCTACAGGGCTCCAGGTGCTATAGGGCATTTTCTGGCTCTGCCACTGCATTCCCAGATCCTCAGGCACATCCTTGCAGCCCTCCCCATGAGGCTCAACACTCTTCAGGGCTCATCCCCCTCTCCCTGAGCAGCAAATGTCCCATCCTGCAAACAGACCCCAAAGGAGCATCAGCCCTCTGTTCCCATGGGTGCAACACCTGCCCAAAATGTTCCTGGCACTCCTTCCTGAGTTATCTGCACTCCTAACAGGATAAGCCACCCCTGGAGCTTCACCAACACCTGGCAACCCTCAGAGGCCTGCAGCAGTTCTGGTGGAGCTCCAGCCTCGCTCCCCTGAGAGCAGGATTTGGGGAAGGATGGGGTGGATTGCCCTGAATTTGGGATGTGCCTGCACACACATCTGCTTGCCCTTCCCCCACGCAGGAAGGCCTCAGCAGGCGGAAAGAAAAAGGAATTCCAGCCCAGCTCCAAATGCAATCTCACACCAGTTCAAGCTGCCAAACCCCAGAGAGCCCCAAAAATTCATATTTGGTCTCCAAATGAACTGATCTGATTCCTGTTCTAGTGCCAGCACCTGCTCCTCCAGCACGAGGACAGAGAAGCAGGGCTGGGATGTGTGTGTCCCACGAGCAGGAGGGGTTCTCCTGGGTGCTGGGTCGGGAGTCTAATAAAAACTAGAAGGTCTCACGGCACTGGCAGCATGGGCAGCACTGGCCTGACTCCCACAGCTGGAGATTTCCTGGGGAAAAGTGGGGCCTTCACCCCCAGCTGCAAAACAGAAGGGAGGGCTTCCCATGCACCACAGTGCAGGCAGGGCAGGGGCTCAGCTGCTCCATGGCACTGCTCCACCACCATTCCCCTGAATTTGGAGGCTCACATCCCCAAACGGGACAGCAGCCACAGCCCCACAGGTTTGTGCTGGATATTGCTGCATCCAGCTGAAGATTTGGGAAAGAGGCAAGGGGGGGAATATTCCTCCTTGCTCAAAGTCCTTCATGGCTAAAGCAACCAGGACAGTAAGCACATGGAAGTGCAGGGAATGGGGGGTCAGGGAGGGGCACAAGGGGCCCTGCTTCCCTCCTCATGCTCTAAACATGCTCGTGTTCCAACAGTGAGCGGGAATGTGAGCAGTGCTGGGGAGCAGCGCAGTCCCCCCATCCCACAGGAGCATCCCCCACTGCTCTGGGAATGTGCATCCCGAGCAGCCCCATGGGCAAACCCAACGGCACCTGCAGGGTTAAGGAGCCCCCTCGTCAGTGACAGCTCCAAAATTAACAAACTGGCTCCACCACCCACATCGACTGCCAAAAAGTCAGGTGAGGGTGGGAGGGAGGCAGCAGGAGCCCATTTTCTTTTAAGATCCCTGGTGAGCAGTCAAGCAGCAAAGTGGCTTGGGGTGTCACACCAGCGACCTGGGGATGGAAATCTCTAAAATCTCATTTTAGTCTTCTCCTTTCCATCTCCAGCAAAGCAACCACGGCTGTCAGGGCATGAGAGGATGAGCATGGGAATTCTTTATTGGGGAATGCCACCTTCTGCTGCTGGTGACTCTGGGAAGTGCCTTTCCCAGAGACCTTCAGGATTAACAGGGGTGCCCAGAGCAAAGCCCAGACTTACTCCCAGAGCAGTGAGACCCCATGTCCTCGCTGCCAGCAGCAGGGATGGCTTGGTCATATGCTCTGAAGGAACCCAAAGGAAAACCCTTCGGGTTGCTGCCCCACTGTGCTGCTCACAGAGCCTCCCAGAAGGCAGTTTTGAGGGAAATCCAGCCTTTTAGTAAAGAATAAGAGCTAGCTACTGACCAGAGAAGAGTTTGCAGCCACGAGGTCCGTAGGTTTAGCCCTGGCTCCCTCCCTGATGGCACCCAGCGCCCTTGCAAAGCAGCAAATCCAGAAACAGATACTTATATGTCTGTATTGGAAATAGAAGGTGCTAAAACCAGCAGCCGTGGTGCAACTCCAACTTCCAAGCCCCTGAAGGACCGCGGAGCTCAAAGAAGCTCCGACAGGTTAAATATTGCCTGACCCACTGCCTCGGGTGAGCACCAGGGAGAGGCAGGGATGCTCCCGGTGAGATCCGGGGGAGGAGGGAACTCTCCCAGCCTGACCCCACCGAGTTCAGCCACAGCCGTGCACAGAGCAGCTCCCCAGGCAGCGCCACGGGCGAGCATCCCCCTGCCAGAGGGATTCCCAGCCCGTGGATGGCATCACCATCCCTGGCGCACCTCAGGACCGGCAGGGCTATGCCCCCGCCTCGCCCCTGACCCTCCTCACGCTGGTTTAACCCCTGTGCCGTGTCACCCTCCCACGCCGGGCCATGCCCCAGGGCCATCCCCAGCAGGCTCCCCTCAGGCCGAGGCCACGGGGAGGCTCGGGGGGGATCAGCCGGCGGGGATGCTCCGAGCCCGGGCCCTTCGGGAGAGCCCCGTGAGGCGGGCGCGGCCCCGCGGCATCAGCGGGCAGACGGACGGACGTGACTGCCGGGCGCTCGCCTGGTGCTAATTAAAGAAGGGATATATTTAGGCACCCGGTTATCCCCTGCATTTCGCTTATTTTTAGCTCGCAGTCTGCCAGGCTGGGGTGGCACACGGGGAAGGGCACGGAGGCCAGGCCGGAGGGATCCATCCCCAGCAGCCGAGGACGCCCCGGCCCCGTGTCCTGGCCAACGCTGAGCCCCTGGGGGAACGAAACCTCTGTCCAAACTGGCTGCGAAGGAAGAGAAAGCTTGCTTTTTTTCCCCAGATAGGCAGGAGAATTGGTTTCAGGGAGCAATAGGAGCATCCCCGCTCAGTCCTTGCCCCAAATCCACCCAGCCTTTGCCATCACCCAGACCCCCATATCCAGGGGTTGAAAACGGCCCCTTTTGGAATCACCCAGCTAAAAGCACAGCTGTGCCCAGGGCAGAGGCAGCTCCCCCATTCTCAGATCCCTCTGCAGTGCCACCGGCCTGGCAGCAATGCCACTGGTCCCATACCTTCCTTCTTTCCAGTAGTGCCCCTCAGCACAGCTGGGGTGTGTCCTTGGCACATGGCTGAGCACCCTGTCCACAAGGGCCATCAGCAGGTGTAGAGCCTCCTCGGGTCATAAGTGCCCTAAAAAGAGTGGAGAAACAGCAGGAAGGACAGAGCCCAGCATCCCTGCAGCCATCCTGGGCCAGGACAGCCCATTCATCCCACTCAGTTCCCCCTTTGCTTCATTCCCATGAGCGCTCTGGGGTTTTATATTTGGGGGCTTGGGGATTTTTCCCCTTTCCGGTGTGAAATATTGATCAGGTCTCTGCTAAGCTTAGCTCCCCCACCACACCTCCTGGCTGCCCTGCTTCCCTCATGGAGGGGAGGGTGGGGTGTGGGAGTAAATCAAAATAATGGGATAATTAATGACCCAGGGAGTCAAAACCCAGCTGAAAGCCAAGCTGCTCTGGCTGGCCTGGGAGGAGGCTTCCCAGCAAGGAAGGTTTGGTTTGAGGATAATTTTGGAGCTGAACAGCATCCAGGGGTGGCCAGATTCTTCCTTAGGTGGCCCATCAGGTAAAGCCTCTCCCAAAACAGTGAGGCTGGAAAGTTTGGACCATAACTCAATAAATTTGAGATGAAAAAAGAAACCCACTCCAATTTCTTTACTTATTGAAATCCTTTGACTCCAGAAGCAGGTGTCCTGCACCCTCCAGTCTGTGGAGAGTGACCAGGGCTGTGTGAGGCCTTGGGCTCCCATAACCTGGGTTGCAGCTTGCCCTGGTTCCCTGCTGCCCATCAGAATTAGGCAGCCCATTTGAGCAGGTTTACGATAATCATCAAATAACTCGTTCATTGACAGCGTGTCAGCCTGAGAAGACTGACTGAGCCCTCGTTTGCTGATTGCTAATTAGCTTAACATTCCTAATCCCTCATTAGTGACTATGAAGTAAGCTCTGAAATATGAGGTCAGCCCTAATCAGCGTTTAAAATATAAAGCCCACTGGCACATGATGGAGGCTGGAGAGGGGGTGGCTGCAGGCCAGCCCTGGGCGCTTCCATGGTCACAGGGAATGGGGCTGCACAGAGCAGAGCTGGATAGGAAGAGTTAAACCCTGTGGAGCCACAGACAGCTGCACATCCCCCCAGAGCTCAGCCCCTGCCCTCAGTGCCCAGCCTGGATCCACACCGGGTGTGGGGAGCGAGCTGGGGTGCAACACAGGAGGGGCCCCACGTTTGTCTAGAGACCTTGGTGCATCCACCAGCAATTCCAGCTGTAGCTTCCATTCAGGGCCGGCTGTCTACAGAATCACAGATGATTCTGAGTTGGAAGGGACCCACAAGGATCATGAGTCCAGCTGCTCAGTGAATGGCCCATATGGGGATCAAACCCACGGGCTCAGTGTTACCAGCACTCTGCTCTGACCAACACTGGGGGGCCAAGCACCTGTGCAGGATGCTCTGGCTTTCCCCCCAGTTCCCATCTCCGAGATTCCAGGTTACCTGCAGGCAGCCAGGCTGCTGGCAGTGGGGTTTTGAGCAGACACTCACCCACACCCTCTGATCCTGGGGGAAGGAGCCAAATCTTGGCGTTGGCAAGCAGGCACTGAAGCCGCACTGGGCTACCACTTCCATGCCATCATCTGGGAGGAAAAAATGGCCCTTAGTTGTTGTGGCTTAATCCTCTGGAAGAATAAACTGTTGTGGACTAAGAGTTACTTATCCTGACTGGGGAAATTTCTACAGGAGGGCTGCGGGTGTTAAACTTAACCATAATTAAACTCCAGCGAGTGAGCCTTAAAGGAGGAGAAAAATATCTCTGTTATTCTATGAAAATGTAATTTGAAAAGCCCTTGCACCACAACTCTGCTCATCCAGGGCGATGCTCCTGCCTCAGGCCCTGCTGGAAATGATGCTCTGGATTTGGGCTGCGGGGCAGGGCCAGGTCCTGCTCCATGCCCGGTCCCTGCACAGAGCCTTTGCCGTGACAGACGGGCTGGTTATTCCAGCACCGGCGTCCTCTCGCTGCGCTGCCGTCCCTCCGGCCCCGCGGTCCCGCTCGGCATGGGCAGGAGCATCACTGTTCCATGGAGCATCACTGTTGAATGAGCGCACGCCAGCGGCTGCCGGCAGAGGCACTGCAAATCTCCTGCGGACGGAGCCGAGCTGCGCCCCCGATTCCCGCTCCGCAGCTTCTCTGGAGCACGGAGACACGGGATATTTTGAGCATCCTTGGCAGCAGCGAATGAGGATCAGTCCAATCCTCCCAGACATGAACGTCTCCCCTGCTCTATTTCCAAGGACAGGAATAGCCTTTGAAGGCTTTTCCATGTGGAGGGCACATACACCTGCAAATGTTAAAAGCAAAGCTCTGTTTCTGGAAAGGTTTTGGGTGGTGCAGCATCAAGGCTGCCTAAAGAAGTGGGTGAGAAAGGGGCCACACAGCACCTGCTGGCTCTTGCCCCTTGGCTAATCCGAGCCAATGCCAAGCCCCTGCCCTTTGGATTTTATTGTGCATCCAATTGCTGAACCCATCAGCCACGGTGTGCACTTGTGGCCAGTCACATCCTCATCCTGCTCAGCCAAGTTTCACATCTGACAGGTTTTCACCCCTTTTGCCCCTTACATGTTTTTACCATCACGAGCCTGCATTAGCAGGGACACAAGACACTATAAACCTACGGACTCGGTGGAGGATGGTAAATTCTGGGCTTGAGTTTCGCAGTGGAAAGCTTTGGCTTAGCCACACACCTGGCCTGTGGAGCAGAAAATCCCAAACAGCCTGGCAGAGGTACTCCAATACCCAGACACTCCATAGGCCATTTTCTGCCCCATCAAGCAGCTGGTTGAGCAGGCAGGTTGGGAGCACAGCCACCCCCAGCGCTGTGGGAAAGTGAGAGGAGACCAACCAAGAGACAAACATGAGTCTGGATTTATGTAAAAAAAAAAAAAATTATTTATTTTGGAGGAGGATTTGAACATCGACATGCAGGTACAACATGAATAAAAATTATTGCACCGCTATTATGTGGCAATTGTTCAAGTTTCTAAAAACACAGAAATTCCACACTTTCTCTTATCTAGCTAAGTGCTGAGTGACATGGCTTGGCAGAGCCCAGCGCAGGAGGTGCTCTCACAGCCACCTGGATATGGTAATCGAACACAACGTAAACACACACTTCTGTCAAATCTTCTACTAGAAGTACAGAATTATCCTTCACATCCAGTAAGAGAAAACCAGAGAAAGACTTTATCCTCCCCTCTTCCGAATAAAAAAAAAAAAATTAAAAAAAAAAAAAATACTCCAAATCACACCTTAATGCAAGTGTGGCAAACAAACCCACTGGTCACTCCTACCCCTTCCCCACAAGCGCTCTTTAGTACAGCAGCAGCCAAAGGCCTCCCACATTCAGACCCAGGAGTGGCCGGTACAATGCTAAAGTCTAATATTTACAATAAATATCATCCATTTCTCTTAGTTTGCAACAGTAAGAGACAAAGGGAAAAATAACACTGAGGCACGGGGCAGGGATGTGCCAGCTGGCTGCAGGAGCAGAGAGGAGCTGCAGAGGCCAGACCAGCTGAGATGCTGCCATCCCAACACAGGTGAGGAGCAGGAGACACATCCAAGCTGACGGAAGGGAAGAGGGAACCAAAGCAGGAAAGCAGCATTTTTGGATGGTGACATGCACGGCTCATTCACCAAACACACACCTCACACTCACAACTTCCACCTTCCGCCTGCCTGACTCGGGATTACCCACAGAGACCAAGGGCTGGGCTGGCCAGGGCTTCCCTTAGGCACTGCGGGTCCGAGTCAGCAATGGGAACCTGCCCCTCAGACACAGCTTTTCCAACATCCTCTTCCTCCCCAACGCATTTTGTAAGCTTTTATTTGAGAAGGTATTTAAGGAATTTGTAGCAGAGCAAGGAATAAGTCTTGGTGTATCTACCTGACTTACCAAGATTTAATAGAAACAGTATTGTTGCAGAAAGTTTTTGCGCCGTGTAAATTTGCCAGAAGGTGGAACAGGGACAATGGGGCACCTGGCACACTGAGGGAAACTGCAGGACTGACCAAGAGCAGGGGATACAAGGCTTCACTACAATGCTTTCCTGGCAATGCTGTTTGGCTTCCAAAAAACCAGGCATTTTTAATTGCACTGACTGCTCGCTGTACCGTAGCTACAAAAGAGACAACGAAACACACACCTCACCTTTTCTTTGGCCAACACAGGCAAAAGCAGCAAAAGCTGTGACATAGCATGGGTTTTCACTCCTCCTTTTATGCCTAGGAAAGGATAATCCTGCAATTCAGCATAGGAAGCAGCAGCTGCACAGGCAGGGAGTCAGCAGCTTACAGGAACCGTCACAGGGTCCCACCCCTGCCAGTGGGGGATGAACCAGGTTACCCAGCCTGGCTCACCCCAGGCTCACCTCCTAGGAGCAGGGGTCAGTTTTCTCCTCAGGTTTTTTAAACACAGAAGGAAAAGGGGGACCTGCCACCCTGGGAACAGCCAGGTCGGACCACGTCCTCACACAACTCCAGGTTCATTCCTTAATTTACACAGACACTTCCATCTCACCAAGGTCAGGTGCTCTCAGGAGATCAGCCTGAGGCTTGTCTGTGTAATTACCACAGACTCAGGATGCCAAATCCATTTTTCACTATTCCTGTCCATGCCATAATATCCTGCGCTGTTTCTCAGCAATGTTTTAGTAGATCAACCCATCAGGGAGAAAACCAGCCACAGAAGCACCAGATCCTGCCAAGTCTGTTCCTCACTTGCTATTGCTCTAAATCAACACCGAATGATGCTCACCACCAAGAGCGCTTGGAGAGGCTGGAGACACCCAGGACCCTGACAAGGCAGTGGAAATACTGTGGTTTATAATTGCAAACCAAGTGTATATGAGCAGCCTATGAATTCCTGGAAAAAGAGCAGAGAGACAGCACAGCAGGCTCTGCTCTCAGTACCACCACAGCAAGGTTTATTAAGGTGTTACCCAGGAGCGCTGAGGCTTTGGTTAGTGTAGTAGCAACACCATACACGTTCACACAGACACACGGAGTAAACACTCACTTAAACATGTTAAAAAAAAAAAAAAAAAAGCTCAAACCAAACCAAAACTTGGTCCAGAGATGAAATCCAAGCAGCCAAAATCAAGTATATAATGGGGGGAAGTAACTGCTACACAGAAAGAAGCAGGGTGAGATTCCAGAGATTTTTTTGAGTTGTGGGTTGAACTGAAATCAGATTGAAAGAGATGGAGAAAATATATTCCTATATAATAAACATATTTGCATTTAGGGGAAGCGAATCAAAACTTCAAGTTCAGAGAAAGCCAAGACAGTGAAGGAAGCAGCAGTGTAAGGAAATCAGACTAACAGAGATGGGTTTTAGCCTGGAATACTGTTGCACAGTCATTCTGCTTCTAACAGAGTAAGCCAGTGAGCAGGGCACTATCCCTCGCGGGTGATCCGCAGGGAGATCCACTCAGACAAGACGAGGATACAAGCTGAGCACAATCTGGGACAAATGACGGGAGTGTTCACTGAGAGGAACCTTTAATTGGATGAAGAAATGGCTTACAGTGCTACAGGTATCACCACTCAACACATTTATTGGTGCATTATTACTGATCTAATCCTCAGCAAGCAGCACTGTCACCCAGAGTCGGTCACATTTAAAGCAAAGCGATGTCTAAACCTAGGAGCAAAGAGTAAGTTTTTAATGGACAGTGACTTCAGCAGTGGAAATGATCTAGCTATCAAAGCTGAAATCTGAAAATATCACATCTGTTTTGAAGTCTGCTTGCAGCTTGACCACAGAACTCGAGGAGTCTGAAATCTTCACAGGTTTGTTTGCTTTTAGAACGGGCAGAAAACTCAGCAAGTTTCCCAAGCCCCAGTTCAGAAATGTTAAGGGACACCTTAAAATCCCTACCTATTTAGACTCACCAAGAGAAGGAAAAGTCTCCAAAGGTCGTTTTTCATTGAGATAACTTTGCCAGACACACTGGAGAATACGCGACTACAAAGTTTTCTATTTTAAAACCAACCTACAGGCACCCCTTTCCTGGGGTCACTTACTCTGAGGCAGGGCAAGTTACGAACTGAAGCCAGAGAAAGGAAGATAAAACATCACTATAATTTTAAAAACAGAGGGAAAAGTTGCCTTATGTCCCATACAGGATAAGTAAAAACAATCCCAGAAAAAGCCAGCTTACAGATTGGAGATTCCTCTTTCTGATAATTCCATTGAAAAATACTCTCAGTTGTTTTAAAGAGAAGACAGGGATCTCTCTCTGTCCAGCCAAGTCCTTTGTCTCCACATCCTCTAAGGACACAGGACTGTGAAGATACATGGTGACAGAGGCTGCACTTGCACCAAAGAGGGTCTGTAGTTCCACAATAACTTGCAGACAAGAGACTGGGTTCTTATTCTTGTCAAGGGACAACAGACTGTAAAATCCAAGCAAAAACTTGACATTTGTGAATTTCAATGGAATTTCAAAGAGAATGCTGAAAAGCAAAAATTTAAAAACAAGCTGCCTTTTTTGGACACAGAATTTTTGGGATCTCAAATAAATGCAGAATTAGCGGGAAGAACACATCAGGCCCTAAACTCAGGCAAAATAAAAGGTGTGGAAGGAAAACAAAAAAACCCAAAGTGTTTCTTAAGCCCTGCTTTAAAGATACCCTGTTCTAAAGAGACCTCAAACAGCAAGCATTACTGTGTACAAAAATAGAATAGCAAGGATGAAAAAACACAAAAAACAGTATGAAAAAAACCCTCCCAAAAATAGATGTACACAAGTTCTATTTTATATTAGTGTATATTACAAAATTCAAACATGCAGTCTCTATTTTGAATGTAGAATTCTCCAGTCCATGAGTACCAGCGATGCTGCTATGTTTTCTTTACAGCATCATCATGTGACAGGGGAAAGTCTTGTATTTTTAACTGATTCCCAACCTCTTTGCTTTTTGCTTGTGCCAGAGTCCCTTCTTTACAGGGCCTCGTGCTGCCATCTGGCAGAGGAGAGGCTCTCAGAGCTGCTTGTCCAAGAGCATGAGACAGCTCTTTTGACGGAGTGATTTTGCAGCTACCTGCCAATGCCTCAGACGCTTTAGCACTGCAAAAAGGTGCCTCCTTTTTGGCCCCCATGGGACATGCTGCCTCCCAGGGCTTTGCTGGGTGTAAGGACTCTGCACAGGACCCGCTCCTCGTGGTCAGACCATCTGTGCTAGAGAGTTTGGCTTTCTCTTGACATTCTCCTACTTGTGAAATTTCCTGCCTTTTTTGTTTCAAATCTTTGTCCTCTTTACAGGAGGCACCCAAATCCTTTCTCTTTTCCACCTCTCCGGACCCAGACACACTGAGCTTCAAAGGGCCCAACACACTCTGGGCCAGGGGCACTAACTGGGACACGGAGAGCACACGCTCGATGGCACCAGGGAGGAGTGGGGAGGACACAGCTCCTGCTGGGCTTGTTTTGCTGGAGGTTAAAGCACCCTCTGCCTGGGAGGAGCTGGGCTGCTGCTTTTCGGGGCTAGGACTTCTTTGGGATGTTTCACTGGCACTCCCAGGAGACAGAAATGAGGAGCTGTGCTGTTCCACAGGCTGAGGCGTCTCCTTGTGACCCTTCTCACCGTGGTCTGGGGGGCTCACCACAACAGGAGTGCTCGTGGTTGCTTTGCACCACGAGGAAAGTGCCAGGAGAGGTTTGGAATCCTGTTTTTTCTGACTGCTCTCCATTAGCACAGGCTCTTTCAAGTCAAATTTACCACAGGAGGCCCCAGAAGAATCACCTTCTTCAAGTTCCAGGAGTTTGATAGACGGGCACTGCATATGTTCTGTGCCATCTACTGGTTTTTGAGTACCTGGAGTTCTCCCTAGATCTTTGATTGCTTCAGAAGATCTTTCTTTTGGACCAAAACACTCTAAAGTTTTGTTTTCTGGCAATTTAAGTTCCTTTGCAGTTGTTTCTGGTTTTAGGAATGGCTTTTCTGAATTAGCTAGTTTTTCTGGAGAAGTTCTTGAGGGGAGCTCAGGTGGGGAAGGGTGCACACTGATTTGCAGTGGCTCTGAAACAGGCTTGGCTTGTTGAGTATTTCCCTTCTGCAAATCTTCTGTAGCTTTTGGATCTTCAGGAAGAAAGGCATCATCTTCAATACTATCCTTGCTTTCCAATTTAGATGAAAACTTATTATCCTCATTAAAAGAATCTGAGCCTTGGTCTCCACTGCCACGGGGCTTGTCCAGCCTTCTCCCATCCTGACTATCTTCTGAACCATCATCTGTTTCATCTTCAGAAGAATCTACTTCCCTGATGGCCTCCTGCTTTTGCAGAGACTCCCTCCTCTCCACCCTGTCCTGTCGAATGGCACCCAACTTCCGTGAGCCTGGCTTCTGCAGCATCCCTTTCTCTGCCAGCCCAAGTTTGCCGCCTGTGGTTTCGTTGGCAGACTCCTGTAAGCTCTGGAGGCTGGGATCCCGCTGTAACATCTCCTTCTTAAACTCAGAGTGAGAGATATCCAAGCTGTGCTTCCGTGAGGAACCCAGCTTCTTCTCAGAGGAGGACAGAGAGGCAGCCAGTTTCTCGGCTGACTGCACTCTCTTCAGCAAAGGAGACCGAGGGGGCTCAGCACTCTTGGGGCGAGAAATTTGTCTCACCAATGGTGGAGAGGAGTGTAGCTTTACTGGGAAAGACTGGATAATACTGGAGCTGCCAATTGAGTGTCCTGGCAAAGGAGATGGGGAGCGCTGCGGTGACGTGGACTGTGGGGTTGGTGATGGAGTGTGAGCCAGGGGGGACAGAGGGATGTTCCCTGCAGATTTACGCCTTGGAGACCTGTACTGCCTCTGGAGCTTAGGTGCTAGGCCATGCAGAGAGCTGGGTCGGATGTGTCCCGAGCTGGCTGGAGAATTGGGAACACTGGAACTGGGAGAGCTGCTCTGGGAAGAATTGCCACCAACTTAAAAGAAAAAAAAAAGAACAAAGAAAAAAATACCAAGAAGATTAATACATTACATTAAACACACTTAATAAATTAAAACAAGTTCTTGAAAGTAAGTCAAGACACAATGCCATGTTACTCCAAAGCACAGCAGTAATATTGAAGGTAACGTTGCCAGGCTTCTGATGGAAATTCACATCGTTAGCACCCAACACCAGAGCACAGTAAGAAACACTCAGCTTTGAGAACACTTTTCTCAAAAAAACCCCCTTTGATCAGACAAACCACGTGTCCCATTGCTATTCTCCAGATGCAAATCTCTTTATTCCAGCAGCTGATTCAATTTTCAAATATGACTTTGCCACACTGTTTTGATTTCTTTTCTCTGAACACAGAAAATGTGTCAAACTGCTATGAAAAGACTGCAACTTACAACACACATTTTCATCAAAGTGAAAGGATGCTGTAGTACAGCAAATGCATTCTTAAAAGGATGTATGGATTTTCATTTTTAAAAGAATCAATGAACAAGAACACATCCATCCTTAAGGTAATCGACATCACCGCTGTCATTTGCTTCACAAAGAGACCTACTACCTGCTGCTGTGTATTTTATTTCCAAAATTAATCATTCAGCAAAAGTCTCCTCCAAGATTTTCTTTTCCCGTTTGACTGGATTTTTTTGCTTAGTTTTGTTTGTTTTTGTTTCTTTTTTTTTACCTGAGTGCACAGACTCTGGAGTGGATCTGTAGCTCTGGGTTGGTGAGCGAGGGGACAGGTTGTGAGTTGGAGAGCCAGGCACACTTTCTCCAGATGACAGGGACCTGTTCAGGGATGATAAACTCCGGCTGGTGTGAAGCAGCGATGCTTGTTTAGTGATCTTCCTCAACAGAGAACTCTTCTTCTTACTGGGAAAGAACATTCAAAAGTTGTTTACGAGCCCAAATTATTTATTTAGCTTTACTAATGTATTCAGTCAATTTTGTGTCAGAGTAAAAGAGAAAAAAGAAAAGAACAACTAAAGGATGTACATTATCTGCAAATGGACTTGACGAGGTCTCTCTTAAGATCTCTCTTACATTATCTTGGTTACCCTTTATTTTTAACAGAGAAACATCAAAACAGACCTTTCCTGACCATCCTTTGTTTTGCTCTTCTTGTTCCTACGAGCCATCTTGGATTTGTAGCTGGCTTTTCGAGCTGGACCAACTTTGATGGAGGTGTTCTCAAATGGTGTGGTGGAGATGGACACTTTATTTCCACTCTGTCAGACACAAGACAAAGAGACATTGCTTAAAACATGGTTATTTGAAGCAGATCTGCAGCCAAAGCAGGTCGGCTGCTAGTTTATTGCTGCCTGCCATTTTGTAATCCTTTGTCAAACTCCATTTTTCCCCTCAGCATTTCCACCTATCATTTATTAAGGAATTGCCGAGAGAGAGCCCTTGTTAGTCAGGCTTTCACAAATGATTAGCTCAGACCCCAGCTGGTAGGTAAAGCTTCCCAGAGCAGACAGAACACAGCATCTGACCTCTCCCATTGAGATCCCAAATGACTCAATTTAATACTTGTAATACTTGGAAACTTGAACAAAGTGATATTCTGTCACCAATTCTATTCCCAGTGCTCTGACTGATGGCAGATGTGAGCATATCAGACATCCATCATGATGAATCTGCAACACAGAGCACGGCTTGTCTCACTCATCTTAAAAAAAATAATCTTGACTGCTCCTCTATTTGCAATCCCAAAGACTTCTGTCTCTTGGAAGAGTCCAGAACTTTGGAGCTTTTTTCTGTAAACGGATTCTGCTCAGAAAGGTATCAAACACAAGTCATTTAACTGGATAATTGTAACACCAACCAGTACAAAGCTGCTCTTAAATACCACCAGGTGCTGTGTGCACACTTGCATTTCAGACAATGCCCATTACACACCTTTTAAACAAGCTGCTCATGTTTTCCAGAATGTACCAGTGCTGAGCCCCTACCTTCAGAATGAGCTCCACCACCTCGGTGTGCACCAGCCCATGGACTGGCTCCCCGTTGACGTGGGTGATCAGATCCCCTTCCCGCAGACCTGCTTCGTTTGCCGGACCCCCTTCCTCCACGTGCTGCCAATGACAAGGGGGGACTGGTTTGAGAAGGGGAATGTGCAAGACCACTGGCCCAGATGAGACTCAAAGCCCATCCATCTCACCTCCTGCCACAGCCAGCGTCAGCTGCTTCAGAGAAGGGTGAAAGAAACCACCCCCGGCACAGTCAAGCACAAAACCCTGCTCTCTTCTGCTCCTCCCCAGCATCCCACCAGTCCTATCCTGATCCAAGGTAGCCAGGATGGTTAAGCTGATCAAGAAATCAGCTCTTCCCAAAGCAAAAGGCTTAACACATTTCCAAAAATTTTCAGCACCCAGGAATGTTACCTAGATGCTCTTGATTTCCAGACAAACATTCAGTCTTTTTCAATTTCTTTGCCATGCCAAATGCAGCATCCTTCCACATACATGCTGGAACCCAAGGTGGCCCACAGACTTCTAAGGAAGACTCTGCCGTGTGTTTAAGGTGCCTATACTGCATCTTATCCCAAACAGAGTTTCTTTTTCCACTTTCCATCCTTTATTAACCAATCCAGCACCAAATCTTCCCCTGTGAACACACTGCCTTTCCCCTGTCCCTGGTCAGGAACGTAAGCCTCCTTCACCACGAGAAGACAGATGTGCAGGGGAATGCACATCTCTCCCTCCAGCCAGGACAAATGAGTATCTTGGTAAACTCAGTATTTTTCAAGAAAAGCAAGGGAGGGGCAAGGCAAAAAATTAGTTTCAGATTATTTCTCTAAATAGGAATGAGTGTTAAATAAGGACCAAAGCATGTCAAGTCCATAGTACCTAATGAACACAGAAGTACAAGGAAAAGAACAAAGTACCTTTACCCTGACTGCATTCTCCCTAACTACACAATCCTAACACCACTGCTTCAGGGAATGGACCATTCCTAGAAGCCATCTACACTAACACAAAAGGAACACAGAGATCAAGTACCAGCAGTAGTGGGAAGGAAGCGATACAGATATGGAAACCGGATCTTTTAGCACAGCTCACAACTAAGCCAAGAGCTAAATCCCATGGCAATCAGCATAGCAGCAGTGATGCTTCAAGGCTTGTAATCAATTCCAAGCGACTGCATGGAAAACCCCAGCAGACCGAACTGATCAGAAGCAGGTTACAATCACTAACACAAGTCTGAATAAATTAGCTATAATGGGCCCTCATGCAACAACCCCAATAAAGAGAACGAGGGTATGTACACAGAAACATGCTTTAAAGGATGTGCTGCAGGTGATAGAAGGTGGATTCATGTAACCAGGGAAAAAAGAAGGAAAGAAAGGTTGCTGTGGTTCTGCGATGGGCTTGAAAACTACTGGAAAACCCAAAGTGCTGCTAGTTATTTATTTATTTAAAAAGGGTTTCCCCCACCCCAAAAAGATCACTTTGGGTGTGAGTAACGAGAGAGAAAACAGGGTGGCAAAACACAATTTCTAAAGCTAAAGCCCACACCCCTGGCTAGATGCATTTGTGGCTCCAAGGGTCCTGTTTTTAGAAAAGCAGAGACATACCCAGACCATGTGATGCACAGTGTAGATGTCACTGTCCCCCATATAGACGCGAATGGCGCGCAGAGTGAAACCGTATTTCTTGCCAGCCCGATGGATGATGATTGGTGGTTTCAGGTTTGCAATAGCAGGAGAAAAGTCGCGGCTGGGTGAGGAGTCCCTCGAAGATGGGTTGGAGGAGAGAGAATGAGGTGACATTGGACTGGCCAATGGAGAACACGTGTGGTGATCTACAGTGATGACACAAAGGTGGGCAAAAATTAGGAAACCAGGCCTCCAAAAGAGAGAAAAGTCTTGTTAGAGAACAGCTACGAAACCACATCTGCCAATGCTCTTAAAGCTGGTGGCCTTCACCAGAGCTGGGTTTGTCTGCAGCTTCAACTAATTCATGCTTCATTCTACAAATAGCAGAGTTTCCAAAAAGGCACATTTGGATATGTGCATTTAATACAGCAGCACTGCTCATATGGAATTATGGCTGGGTCACAGTGTTTTCTGCTTCTCTTTCCAGGACTTACAATCCACCATGATCATTTGCTCTAGGCACAGTCCTGCAACACTCCATTTCCAGGTTATTATTTATTATCTTCCTCCAAAAGATCAGATGTCTCTAGATCTTGGTGCAAGTTACACATTGGTGCTGAGATAAATCCAAATCAGTTAGTATTAACACGAAAAGAATGAGTAGGTGATCAGACAACAACTACATCTAGGCAATTTTGGTAGTGTTTTAAATTCACAGGGGCAAAAATATTTAACCCTAAAATATTAGCTACTGAAAGGACTTTGCTACAGAAAAACAACATCACAAGTGTATTTTTGAGTGAGTTTCCCAAATGAAAAGCTGTGGACTGGGCTGTCAGGTAATTTATCTGACTCTGCTTGCTGGTAGAACAACATCCACTTTTTAAAGTACAAAGCAAATACAAAACTCTCATTTTAAAGTGAAGCTGGTCAATATCAGTAAAATAAACCCAAAGAACAGGAATATTAAATGCAGCTGTAGAAGGTAATCTCTAATCCATTAAGAAACACCTGCTGAATCGCCCAGCACATATTTACCTGGCAGATTGGAGCAGCTCTGAAGGAACCTTTGCTGGGTAATTAAATACACATTTTAGAGATTTTCATGAGGGCGTTTGTAGTTCAAAAAGCAACCGATGCCCAAAGTACAAGAAATGTGATGTGCATCACCATGAGGGTGCCAGGAGCAGGTGCATCCCTGCCTCCAGCTCACTGCTGGGAGGAGCAGGGTGGGCATTGCTCATGGCCCAGCTGCATTCCCTGCTCCCATCTAGGCAGGTACAGGCCTAGCCCTGGAAACACAGCATGGTCTTATCCTCTGGAAAGAGGGACAAAATTCCTGTGAGGAGAAACTCCTCCTGCTGAACCAGTCTGTCACAGCTCAGCATGGCTGAGCTGCTCTCTAGGAGTAATCACCAGGCACTGGGAATTGTAAAGGTCTGGCTCTACTTGTAGACAGAGCTGGGCCAACAAGTTGAGCAGTTCAGCATTGAGTAACTTAGTGAGTTACTTACACTGTTCAGCTCTTGAGCACTCAATCTCAACCAAGTTATCTGTAGTTTCTGAAGCTTCCTGGTACATAAATGCACCAGCCACATTCCATTCCCAAAAAGCGCTGTAGTTATCATGTGACCCCAAAAAATAGCACCTAGAGGGTCAAAATCATTCTATGTCTCTACACCCCCTTGCTGCACCACTGTATAGAGACCAGCTAGGAGTCAATTTAAACAAAACCAGGGGAAGAACAGGGCCCAGCTGCCATTTGCAGAAGCTGCAGTCAGACCACACACACAACACTCCTGTCTGTGGCACAGCAGTGCTCATCAACCTGCGAGCAGGAAATATTAAACCAGTTGTAAAAGTCAGATCTCTCCCCTCCTGCCAGCCAAGGCATTATTCCAGGAGAGCGAAGGGGGAGGATCTGTCTGCAGACCTTTTGTTTAGTGCTTGCAGATTCTGACAATGCCTCACTCAAGGCATTTCTTACCTGAGGGAATCAGGAGAGACAAGGCAGTAGCGGATGCTGATTTAATCACTTTATTGACAGGTCTCGAGGTACGTTTCTCCCCTGATTCCCCAGAGAGCAACCTGTGTCGTGCCCGCCGCACTGCCAAATCGCTGATGGCTTTTGGAGTGGTAAAGTCTGGGCCTTCATTGCTATTACTGCGAGCTCGTGGATCAGAGAAATCTGCAGTGCTCCCAGCTACAGTTTAAATTAAAACAGATTAGAACCACAGGGAATTCCTAACAGTCTATTCCCCTACAGGCAAAATACATTAAATCAAAGTCATGTTTACATGAAGTCCAAGAGTAAATTTTCCTAAGAAGAAACCCCAGGGCTTGAATTTTTATTTACAGAAATGGTGTTATTCCGAACACAGAAAATTAGCAGCTTCTATTCTGTGGAAAAGCTCGCTAATGAAATCACATTGCTCAGTGGCAGTTCCATGAATCCTAAAGCCCTGGTACACTTCTGCACACCATTTCAATGGGATCGTTCACAGATGAAAACAGGTTTATAGAAAGTGCTCCATTTTTACAACAAGCAAGAACTGTCAATCTTTAAGTTAAAACTGCCTGTAATAGAAAAGCCAGGTTCTACTGAGTTGCACATAAAAAAACCACTTTAAGAGAATACTAAGGTACTCAAGTCAGGGAAAGTAAAAATGTGGATTGCAAAGACAACCTTAATTTGCCCCCTTCTGTGCACCATTGCAATTTAGTCTTGAATTACTTAACCTGCTATAATTATATATAAAATGCAAAGTAATCTTGAAGATTACCGGGCATGTAACAACAGCAGATGCTGGGGGTTGGGGGTCCTGTACTCAAGGCCAGTGCCTCAGTCCCCCATGTGATACCTTAAAGGGGCACTGTGAAAATACAGTAATTAGAATTTACAAGGTGCTTAGAAATGAAAGTGGTGAGCATCACAGCAAGTCCACAAGGGAAATTAATCATTCTGTCTTCAAAAGCAAATTTTAAGCAGCATGCAATAAATAAAGCCTAAGGGCCACATTTTGAACAATGAGGACAAGAACAAAACATTGATCATCGTTATTTAAGTGGGCACCACTGCTCTGCATACCAAGTGAAGCAGAAAGTACCAGGAAAATAAAAATTCAAAGCACCATTCCCATAGACCTCAGGACCACATGCTTTTCAACATTTAAGAGCCACAGAGTTTCAAATCAGGCTCCCAGACAATGAGGAACCTGGATTTGGAGGCTACATGGGAAAAGGTGCCATACAAATGAGAGGAGCACTCTGAGACAGTGACAGGAATTAAACTCCTTTTAAGCCTCTGACTTGGGGACACCGAAGCACTGGTATCCCTGGATCCCATGCACTAGATCAAAGACTGCTCTGATGTACTGAGCTCAGGGGAGCAGGCTGCCCAGGGGAACTTCATTTTTGCCAATCTCACATTGCAGATACTCGAATTAGCAATGGAAGTGTTCTTGTCATTTTTAATGGCATGTTTCTAGGCTCCAAGCAGGAAATTGAGAACCCAAGGTTTCACTTATGGCACCTATGCCAAGCAAGGATGAGGCAGCTTCCTTCCCTCACTCTTGCACCTCTTCTTTACATGATGGCAGCACCAGGCCTCTTCAGGGAGCATGGGCAGTAAAGGGGGAATGGGACAATTTTGACAGAATTTCACAGACTGAATTGCAGAAGAGGAATAATAAGATGTGGGCATCTTTGGCTTTACTCTGGAGGCAAATTTCTTCTAAGGCATTTTCACCTTCTGCTATCAGTCCCCCATCACATCTGCCCAGTGCCCTCCACCTTGTCCATTCTTGCTGCCATTTTGACTACTTCCTCAGTATCCCTTTTCCTCTCCATTCTCAATGCATCCCAATTGCTTTGCCTGCTTGCTCCCAGTTTCTCCCAGAAACTTGTTCCTTATTTTCTTACCCAGTTAGTCCTTGTTATTCAATCCTACAATCTAGTCCTTCCCCTAATTATGCCTTCTTTCTCAAATTTTCTTTTGCCAACCTTCATTACAACTTCCCCTCTTTCTTCCATTGCTCCAAACTTCCTTTTTTTTCTCCCTCCTTACTACTTCTCAACAGTTCCCATCTCTGGCCTCCTCTGTTCTCAGGAACAGGCAGCCTCACCCCCTACCTTCCCAATGCCCTGAAAGGGGCAGGAGCTGGGAATACTCCAGCACCCAGAGCCCAGTCCTGCACTGCAGCAGCCCAGGGCACCACCACAGGAAGGTTCAGGTCAGCCCAGAGCTGGAGAAAAGCCCCAGGACAGTCAAAGCTGCTGAGAAATCAAACATTGACTTCTAAGAGCTACCCTACTAAATTTAAGCTGCACTTTTCTAAGACTGCAACTGGATGAATTTTGGCATATTTGGCTGTTAACATAAGTAGCATGTCCCTGACACAAACCCCACTTCCCCAGCATCTTTCAAGTCTCTCCGAACTCTTGGGATGAGCAAAACCATAGGAAGTGGGGATCTGTTGGTAAGGCTGACACCCACGTTCTCCAGCTCCAACTCAGCAGTGATCTGTTCTGACTAATGCTTAAATTAATGCTGTCTCAGGTAGGCACCCAGTGGTTGTAAGTAGGCATAGACCATATGAATCTCAAGCATGAGAAGACCTAAATCAATTTGAAGTGACAGGAGTGAAATCTAAGATGCAATTTTGAGGAGATGAAACCACTGGTATTATTTCAAAGGCAAGCACATCCACAAAACTAAAATACCTACTTAGCATGAGGCAGTGACATTCCCTGATAGCCAGACCCTGTTTTACAGAGTTAATCCCCACAAGGTAACACAGCCTCCACGGGCACCAGCACACCCCCACACCAAGCACGTACCTGCCAGCGTCGAGGCGCTGCCGGCAGCCGTGGAGGGGGTGGTGGCTCCAGCATCCCCTTCCAGCTGCAGCTCGTGCTCCACAGGCTGCTCCGGAATGGGCACGGGCAGCCCCTCCCGCGCCTGCACGGTGGACAGGAGCATCCCCTCGGACTGAGGCCTTTTGAGGGCGGCCCCCTCGTCCTCGGCGGAGATGGCGAAGCGCGGCATGTCCAGCAGCCCCGAGCAGCGGCGCCGCACCGTCAGCGGCGGGCTGGAGTCGCTCTCCGTGTGCGAGGACTCGGACATGGACAGGCGCTTGCGCAGGCTGAGGGCAGAACCGACACGGGGCCCCCCGTGAGTCGGGGTGCAAGGAACTTGGAAAGGGTGAAAATAGGGCACAGACCCAACTCGGGCGTCTAAAGCCAATTTAAGGTGAAGTTTGGTGAACGAGCTACAACGCTGGGAGTTAAAACAACAAAGACTTGGGGCATCACCTGAGTTTAGACTTCCAAAATATTCTGTTGTTAAGCTGCTAGGAAAGGAAGGGATAAACCCCCCAAATAATATAATGATATGAACATGGTATTAAATATTACTGAAAAAAATCACAATTCCAAAATGCGAATCATCCTCCATGTTCCTTTTGGAATTAGATGAATTTTTCTTTCCAAGTTGTTCTAAATTAGAAGCCAGGAAGGCCTGTTGCAGAATGAAGTACACCTCAGTTATGAGCATAATCTACAAAACATTTTTAAGGGAGTCATACCGACTAGGTCAGAGTCATATTTTACGCTCTTTCTAATGCGAAATGTTAGTGTAAAAGCTTTACAGGGGTTGCACAAAATGAGAGACATGCCTTTTATATGGTAAGTTTTCAGTAATGCCAGGAACATGGCAGGTATCCAAATTCTGGGTATTCATATATTTTACTGACATTTTTTATTAGAGCACAAGATTTTTTGGGAATATTCTGAACTTTTGAAACTTTGAACTTTCCTAACGACTTCTCTACTTTATAACAAAAGGTCAAAGTCTGGCAACACCAGACTTTGCATTAATTTAAGAAAAAAAGAGATGTGGGTACATATCTGACGTAACATAAGAAATCTGCCCTTAAGGTTAGAATACCTTAAAATTCATTAAAAGTATTTGCTACAAATTTAGAAGATATTAGTACTTAACTAGATACATTTAAGGAACGTATCCCTTCTACACTTTCACTTTTAGCTATTCAACCCAGGCTTCTCCTGTGGAAATACAACAGATGAAGCTCTCCTGACCTAACGCTGGTCATAGAAAGTTTTGGCTGGTCTTTCTTAGCTGCTGTGGGAAGACAGAAGACTCAGTTGCACAGAACTCACATTTCAGGAGACCCAATGACCCAGCTGCGGTCCCGGCTCTTCAAGCCCCCCAGGCTGTCCAGCCGATCATCCTTCTCCTCACTCAGGCTCCGCTTGGTTGGTGGTGGAGTCTTCCTCTCCTCGTGGATGGAAAGTCGTTCCATGCTGCTGTACACCTGCGTGCAGCAAAAGATCCTTCTGTGCAGGGAAAACCAACCCACGGGGCCTTCTCTGAGCAAGGGGCAAAATCTCCTCTCGAAATCTCCTCCTGAAAGCATGAACTTGGTAATGCTCTTTGACCAAATAACACAGTGCAGGTGTGACATGCTCAAGGTGTGCCAGGGAGGAAAGGAAAAAGGCTCAGCTTCAGAAGCACTAAAATGCTTTTCTACAACAGCACCCAACGCTTCTCCTTTGAAAACACAACAGAAATACTGGGAAACTTTGTGAAATTACTTGATCTTTGGTTTTAACCACTCTCAAATCTAAGAGGAGCTATTGCTAAAGACAGCTCCACAACTCTTGAAGGCTGGCATCTGGATCTTGAAATCTTACTACACAAATTCACTTCAGTGATAGGCATCATGCTCATGACCCCATTTCATTATCATCAGTCTATCAGCATTGCCCCAAGCTTATTTCAGAACAAAAAAGTCCTGCCCTCCTCAAGGAATCTACTATAATGCTGACAGCTTAATGAAAGTGCCTTTCTTGGTTTTACAGCCGTCTTTAAATAATTAAATGATTAAGCAAAAAAATCCATCCTTTTAAAACTACACTTGACTGTGGACCTAATTTACATAAGAAGAGATTAATGAAAATAATGTTATTAAAAATTCAGAGCATCAACAAGATAACTATTAATAAATCATATGGCTGAATTGTCAGACAAGAATTTCAAAATATAATGAGCCTTTTATGCCTCCCACATTACAAATGCTGTGTAATTTTCCAGGTCTTAAAATAAATTCATTAGAAGTGAACTTTCTCTCTTTGTGGCAAAAACACTGAACCCTAAAGAAAAGCTTCAATCTAACAAATGAGTAATACTCATGGTGAGAAAAGGCAGAGAAAAGAAACCCTTACATACGCATGAGAACTTTTTCAAAACACCAACTAATCCTCAGGTCCAATTTTAAACATACTTTCAGTGATGCAAATCAGGAGCAACTCCATAAAATTAAGAGTAACTGTTATTTAAACCACTGTAGCCTGGTTGAGGACAAAGAACAAACTGGTCCTTAAAAACTGACTTCAGCAGTGGAAAAGTGGAGGAATTGTTGTGAAAAACCGAAATACCTTTCAGAGCTCCTTAATAAAATTCCTACTCCCACCTCGCTAAGAGGGAAATACAATTCATAAAGTGGCTGCCTCGAAACAGCATTTCTTCTCCCTTCTGTTCCTCCCAAACATATTATATTTTATCAGGAAGACCAATGTACTCCTTTCCTTCTAGTTATGTATTTGAAAACACCAGAGGTTTTATGTTTTGTAGAACTCAGGTCATTCTTGCTGCTTCCCTCTGGATTCCATTTTACTGGTCCATCTTCATTTTCAAGAACATTGCCCAGTACAGATCAGAATACCCTAGGGTAAGCCCAGTATGGAAAATTACTGCTTCAATAATCTGGCACATCTAACTCATGAGGGACTATGTGCCCAGACCCTTCTCTTTGAAATTGTCACCTTGCCTTTTGCTCCTTAGGCTGTATTTGAGACCATGAGCAACCCCAGAGATGTCAACTTCACTGATGTTCTTACCACTTTGATTTTAGACCCTTATTCCAAATGTCAGAATCCATTTTCATCCCAATACCATCTCGTCACCTATGGAAGGTCCTTTCAGAATGAGACTGCTCAAAGCAAGTAAGTTTTGGATACTCCCTATGCCAGCATCCAAGTCATTGGTAAAAACACCAAACTGCATCAGATGCAGAAGAGACCCACACAATGCCCTGCATACTGCTGAAACTTTAAGAAATATAAAATGTTATTCTCTGATTATTCTGGTTCTCACCTTCTAAAAGGCCACGAACTACCACAGAATAAACAACTCATGCAGTGTTCTCATTCCTCAGTGAATACTACACACCATGAGATGCCACAGAGCATCCACATGATTAAAACCGGCCCCATACAAACCAAAGAAACCATGTTCCTCCCTAAATTTTTTTCTTTCAACAACTTAGCATGTCCCTACCTTGCTGAACCTGGGGGAGCACGAGGAGAACTGCCGAATTTCCACGTGATCATCATCATTGGTGTCCTCCTCTTCTTCTGAATCCAGGTGTTGGTACCGTTCTGAACGGGCTGGGAACAAGACATGGCACTTGCATCAGTGTGGGGAGTGCTGGTAACTCACACCTCAAGCATTGCTACTGGACTGCTTAAAGAACTTGGAGTGTTTATACCCCATGCAGAGTATTTCCCTCAATACTGAAACACACCCAGACAGCTTTTGCTCATCCCATGCAATTGCCAGTGAAGAATATCTCCTTGGCACTGAGTTTATCTTATCCTGTCAGCTGTATTCCATTCTGGAAGCAGCTGATACTCAAAAGGTGTCTAATCCTGCAGACCCTTCATGGTAGGGATATTTCTTCCCTACAGCACACAATCATATGGAAGGAAACACGGAAACAATTCACTGTTCCACTTTCCAATAAACAGCTTTTTGATTGTACCAAGTCTGTCCTGCATACATACATACATACAAGCCTACTTAAAAAAATAAAAATATTTACCCCAAAAAAATCTCCTCTTTTCCCTCCTGCAACTAGGAAAAGGATTAGATTTTGTGAAAGAAAATGGGCAAGCAGCCAATATGCAAAGCTACTTTTAATGCAAAAACTTCTTCCAAAGAGATTTCGTGCTTTGAGATTTGCAGCACTGGATTTTTAAGCCAGCCACACTGGATTTTGTGGGGTGGGCACTAATAAGTTTGGCTACAGAAAGCTGATAGCTACACTGAGCCAAATTTGCTGCACCACATCAGCCAGAAAGCTGATTTATAAAAGACTTTTATAAATTCTAACATTTTCTGCATTAGGGTTTATAACAGCAATGCCAACTCCTATCAGTGTCTGTGTGAGATATTTCCTGACGTGAAAATTTCTGCCTTTATACAGGACTCGCATCAAAGTCACCCTGATGCTGAGTGTGCCTGGGCACGTGGGGAGTTTCCCAACATTCTGACTTCACAGACCCAGACATTTTGCTCTTACCCACCAGGATCTGCTCGTGGCTGCTGCACTGGGCCTCTGCCAGTCACTGACCCAACTCAGTGACCAAAGCTTCCACATGCAGTAAGTACAGTTAGTGGTGGGAACACCCCACCACATCAGTTTCTCCATGTGTGTTGTACCAGTACAACTTCAAGACATGTAGAAACCCCACCTCTGCCCCCTCTGCACAGCTTGACTCCAACTGATCTCTGCAGCAACCACACAGAGATTTCTCAATCCATCTCACTCTCCCATCCTACCTCTCCAAACAAGCCCCAGCCTAAAAGCCCCTTCCCTAAACTGGAAGAGCACTATCTAAATGGAATCACTGCTTGTGCAGTGTGAGAGCCAAGGGGCTGGAGGCAGCTGCTCTCTCCCTCCTTTCACTCTCAGCAAAGCACAGGAGCTGAGCAAAAATGTGCTTCATAGAGATTCAGCCAGTCCCATGGCCCTAGGATGGGAGAGATTCCACTGATGGAGAGCACAGATTTCCATACCCCAGGGAACTGAAACAGCCAGTATCCCATTCTGCAGCTGGAGAGGGGCAAAGACCTCACCTCGACCAAGCCCCTTCCACCTGCTCAGCTCCCCAAGTCAAATGAGAAAAGTAAGGGAGCAGAGGCTCTGGGAACAAAGATCTCTCCATCCCTCCTGTGATGCTCCTCCCTTCTCTCCCAAGAGCACTGACTCTGTCTGGTGCTTATCTTGAAATACCAGGAATCTTACATAGCACTGATACCATGGCAATTCCCAGACATTTATACACACCAGACAGACACTTCACTTCATATCTCATCAGAGTTAATAATACTAAAGTGATACACTTGCAGTGAAAATAATTTAAATTACTTTAAATCTCTTCAGAATTTTCCCCACATACTTGTCTTCAAGGTCTAGGGTTTGTTTGGGGTTTTTTTAAAAACATTTATTGGCTGAAAACAGTCACTAGGGAAAGATCATAGTGCTCAAAAACTCAAGGAATTTGGGTTTACCAAATGCTTTGGAAGAAGTTTAATAAACCCAGCATGACAATGGCAGCACCTCTCACTGCAGGGCCATGGCTGGCAGGACCACAAGCACCAATGAAAGGCCAACTGACTCCAGCAGCAACACTTTTTCATTTAAAATTAATTCGCCTTCAAAGAAACCTTACTTGGCATTCAACAGAAACTTTTAAAAGCAATTTCCATCAAGCGTTTTATTCAATTTCTAAAATGACTTATCTCTAACAATTTCAAAAACAAAATATGCACAAGAAATATGATGCTGTTTAGGCCAAATCTTAAGTCTTACTGTCAAAATAGCTCGTGTCATCCTCAGATTCCAACTGTGGGATGAATTCAGCTTTCTGTCGGAGTAATCCATTCCAGTCCAAATCTTTAAAGAACCGATGCTGCTTCACTTCAAAGGCACTACCTGAAATAAGCACCTTTTATTGCAGAGTATTTCTTTCAGCATTTGCGTAACATGAAAAACAAACCCTAAAAATATCAAGAGCCTAAGAGAATGTACTCGAGTACTTTTAAGTCACATATTTTCCAGGAATTTTGAGAAACAACTTATCCTTTTACCAAAGTGATCATGCAGGACGAAACCTGAACAAGATTTCCTCCTTCCCACCTCCTCTTCCCGTTTAGCAACAACACAGATGCTGGAAGACAGAATCTGCTATTGCATTCATTCCACAGAGAGTTGCAAGATTAGGAAGTAAAACCTTAATTTAACATTTTCAAACTCTAAACACCATCTTATTCATAACTGAACAAAGAGAGCAAACTCAGAGAGGCACTTAGAATGTGAGTGACAACTCACAACCCCACTGTTGTGAATAAACCCATTCATGTGCCTAGAACAAGACAGGGCTCACCTATCTTCCTGAATTAGTATCTTTTGTTATTAAGCTCAGAAGCTTGGGTACTCAGAAGGAAAAAGTAAAGACTATCTGTCTACCAGTACACACGTTCTTTTCAAATGAAATTAATATTCATAGCAGATGCTACTGTCTTTTTAGAAAAGAAAAGAGCAGAGGAAAAGAGATAAAAGGTTTGCTGAGTGCCAGTGGCACTACGACATGCCAAATGAAACAGCAGTCTCAGCACTACAGGTATATAAGAAATAAAAAAAAATCAGTCCATTAACTCATTTTATAAGGTTAGAAACTCTAAATCTTTTCCATGACAGCAACATCTTTCAAGTACATGGATTTTAAGTAGAGAAGAACATGTGAAAACCATCTGATATCATTATTAATTCATGATCTATTCATCACTGTTGTGTGCACATGTGCTAAGTCTGCTGAATACATGTGCCTTTTGGAACTGTTGTATATTTATCTCTGAGCTTTTTTTTTATCCTTAAAGTGTAATTTTGAATTGAAAATCCCAAATTAAATTGAACTAATCAAATCAATGAAAGATGAGCTGTGCTGTGAAGCCACAGTGTTGCACAAATTATTTTAAAACAAGAGTGTAGCTAGAGATTATTTACGATTATTTACGATGAGGAAATGAGAAGTGTTGGCTTGTAAAACTTTAAATTTGACATTATAATACAGAAAGACTGACATACACATCTGACTTTGCCAAAAAGATTATCAGACTTTACTGTATGTTTGGAGGATTCTACACTACAGGCCTCTAGGAATGGGAAAGTTTTCATTTATTTTATTACACCCAGGAATTCACATCCATGGCAGGGATTAAGCCCCTACTCAAAGAGAACTTCAAAGAAATCTGATTATGCACTGTTGAAATGGAGACACAACCCTCAAGCCTATAATGGAACAGCACAAATCAGAGAAGTGATGTTGCCAAGCTGACAGTGCCCCTTTCCTGCTTCCCAAACAAGACAGGAATATCTGTCTGGCTCATGGACATTTGACACTAATTCCCAGAGCTCCAGCACACTCAATCCAGTATAAACTGCTCCCCAGCTCTAGATGAGCATTCTTCAACACGAGTGGCTGTGCATCACTGGCAAGGCAGCTTCATCCCCTGCTTCTGGGCAGTGCTTTCCTGTGCACAAGGTTCTTACCTGTTCCCATTCTTTCCAGAGGATTTTGGCGGAGAAGCTTAGAAATGAGGTCCTGGGCATCCGGTGGCAGTGCATCATCTCCTTCTGGCCAGGCAATTTCATCTGGGGGCAAAAAGAGACTTGACATTTTCTACCAGCTTCCCAGCTAATTTGAATAACCATTCACACTCCTATACCTCGAAGTGCAACATTGAGAACTGCCCCAGAAGCATAAATACCTTGAATTCAGCAGCTTAATATAATTCAAGCATTGACATTTTTCAAAATGCATAAAATACAGCGTCAGCTAAAGCTGCTGTCAATCTAAGCAGTACTTGTGGAGACAAAAAAAAGCTTTAAGGACTCTATTAATAAAGTATGAAATGGGACTTCCATGACAATCCATAAACAAAGACAGTGACAATACTGTGGCTGTATCTCCTGCCTGCACATTCCACAGTCATTATACTTGGAACAGAGAGAACAATTCACAGGTAACGATTTCATGCATCATATTTAGTGCTTTGCTGAAATTTGCTTTTTACAAAGGACATTTGCCAAATGTGTTAAAAATTTACTGCTTCAGAAAGCATTCCCAATAGGAAATGATTTCACTGGCACATTCACCAAGTGAACACAAAGCAATTGTCCAACTTCAAGCATGAGACAGGCTTAAAAAACCACAAGACGTGAAGGTACTGAGTACAACAGCTTCAATGTACTGTACTCGGAATTTCCTTTCATTTCATTTATACAAAATTACTAATTGACTGGCATTTGGACCTACAAAAACAATAACCAAAATTGGCCTGAATTAGATGAATTGGCAGCTGCTTCTTTCATATTCTCCATCATTTAAGTTAAAAGACCAGAACAGAAAAATCCCCAAATATTTTTCCTCAATCCCACAAGGATTTGTATGACTTCCACGCCATGACAGAACTATTTAGGAAGATGTTAAGCAACACAACAACCTTCCCCAGCTGGAATCAGATGGAAGCTGCTTTGACACAGAAAGTTAGAAATACTAAAATTAAACCCCATTATTTTATACCTAGTCCTTCCTGATTAAACTGTGGATCCTCAATATTTTCAGAGCACATTTTGAAACCCCTTCAGAGCCAGAGCAGAAACTTACCACTGATCACTTGTCCAAACAGCTCTTCAGGTGTGTCCCCAAAGAAAGGAACGCAGCCGACCAGGAACTCGTACAGGATAACTCCCATGGCCCACCAATCCACAGGCTTCCCATAGCCCTGGCGCAGGATCACTTCTGGTGCAATGTACTCTGGAGTCCCACAGACCTCAAGAGAAACATGCAAGAAAGCAGTCAATCTACAAATTGCCAAATTCATGTCAAAGCTTATTTTGTCTTTTTTTTGGGGTTTTTTTTCCTTTCCCCCCTCAGAGCTTTACAAGGAAGTTATTAATGTTTTGCCACTGACCACTTTGTGCTGTGAACTACTTCCATGGAGCAAGAATTTATATTTGAAGAACACATTACCTGCACAGAAATAACATCACATGAAATTAAATGTTCCTAGTGTGGACATGCCAGCTAAGTAGTTCTTAGGTGCATGCACAGGAAAGCATATGGGAAAAATGCATATTCTGTGTGTTTAGGTCTGACAGCTTGACGGATGTCTGCTGGCACAGCTACAGCTATCAGGAACTGAGTTTTGACAAACCTCTCACATCTCTGTGCTAACAGAATTTAGTTTCACAGATGCAGAATTAGCAGCACAGCATGATTACACACTTCAGCCTTAATCTTGGGAGGTACAGCTGGCATGGACAACAGCTAAGGAAATTACTTTGGAAGATCTAAGTTGCCTGGGGCTTAGAAGCAGCAACAACAATAACAAAACAGTTGTAAAATATATAACACCATAAAGTGCAAGAGTATGATCTAATGACTTAGGAGAGTTCTGCTAGAAAAAGCATCCTTACTCAGAAGCAAAGGAAGACAACACCACAGGGTGATTATGAATCAACACTTGGCACAACTAAAAATTCAGCTGAAAAACTCAGCTGTGATCCTAGGTATTTTCAGAAGAGAGAAGCAGTTTTTAATCCCATTATACTGATGAGCCTGCACCCAGAACAGCTCCTTCAACTATGCCCAGAGAATATCAACTCAAACAGAAGGAGTTACATGGAAGAGCTATTCATTCATCACAGGAAAATCTATCTTGTTAGCTGGAAGAACTTAGCTGGTTAAGCCTAGCAAAATGAAGGCTAAGGAGAAAAATGACCCTTAGTAAATATCATGGGGATAAAAATCAATGTTTAAGCTGTTAGACAAAATTACAAAAACCATATAGAAACTTGCCATGAACTTTCTAAGCACCAGAAGGGGGAGATCGTGGAACAACCTTCCAGCAAAATCCATGTTACATCCCTACACCAACTTCTGTTTACACCTGCACTGCTGCCTGGGCCACCCTTTCAGCACCCTAAACTAAGAGCTGGAGTGCATGACTCCAAAACGAGAAGCTGAAATAACAAACAATGAAAATTTATGTACAAACTTGAGAACGGACTTGTGCCTTTTTCTCTCATTTTACAGCACACAGCACAGCATTAAGGCAGAGAAGGAGTGCTACAAACTCTGATTCTATCCCAAGACAGAATCCTGAATCTGATCCCACATCAACAGATAATTTTTTCATCTTACCTGCTTGTCCAGGAATTCCCTGGTATCCTTCTCAATGTGGCCCTCATAAAGATTAGTTGTAAGACTCATTAGCCCAATTTTGGACAGTCCAAAGTCTGTTAGTTTAATATGACCCATTGATGTTATCAGGAGACTAAAAGAAAGAGAAGTAAAATAATGCAACATTATTTACTTGTTTCCCAAAAGCAATTTAAAACAAAAAGAACACAAGATAATGCTAAGGACAATCTCAGTGTTACATCCCCATAAAACACATGGAAAAACCTCCTGTGCAACCAAATATCACAGAGCAGACAAGGCAACTAGAGTGAGACTACCTTCTGCCATAATTTCATCAGTGTAGCAACAGCCTTGAGATAATATCTGAAGACATTGTTCCCACCCTTCCTCGGTGCTTATCTGTTTCTACATTGGTAGCAAGAGACTCCATAAAACCTCTGACATGTCAGATGCTGCTGAAGACCAATGCTGCCTCCAGCCCCCATGTCCTGTTGCCTACAGAGAAAGCCCCTGAAGGACTGGCTCTGTCCCTCCAGTTCCTGAGGGGCCAAAGACTTACTTATCAGGTTTTAGGTCACGGTGAACAATCCCATAATTGTGTAGGTACTCCAGTGCCAGAACAGTCTCAGCAAAATACATCCTGGCCATATCAACAGGTAGGGCACCAATGTTTTTGAGAAGTGTAGCACAATCACCTCCTAGAAAGAAAACATTTGCACATACAGCACGTTGAAATGGCAAACAGCAGTAAGAAACAACAGCTATGGGTCTGCAACACAGGATTAGACTGAGTTTTCTAAGGGCTGTCTCTCACAACCCTGTTAGGAGGAATTCTAAAGATCTCTCTATAGTCTGTCTTAAACTTAAATATTAAATTCCTAGGGAAACTGAGATCTGTATATGTTGGGCAGATTTGGACAGGAATTGTACAGATGCCATTTGCAAACTGAAGGAAGCCTTGAAGAAAGTCAGGCTGTGGACTCCTGATTCAAGCTTCCTGCCACACATGACATTCGACCTTCATTTCTACTTGCAAAGAGGAATTAATATTAAAATTTCCTATTGTCAATACATCTGATTTCATTCCACTAATTTATCTGAAAGAGCACTGATACAATAACTATAATCTTATTTCGCAAACATTCAGTCAAGCAAGCGAGGCATAAGAAATTAATCCTATCCACCAGTGGATATTGCTTATAATAAGATATACTGATAAAGTAAAATCAAATTATATTTCAAAGAATAAGCAAACCAAACAACCAAAAAAACCAACCCCAGCAGAAAATAGTTTATTTTTTAAAATGAAAAGAGGAATACTTTATTTTTAAAAAAGCTGCTAAAGAACAAAGACTATGTTTCTTAAGTCTAACTGCTATGTCAAACAAGTGTGCTGTGGATCCAGCCATGCCATCCCACAGGAGAGAGGGAGGGTCTCCTTTCCAGTGAAGACTGGAAAGTTCATGCTGACTTCTGACCTCAGCAGTGAGGCTCAGCTCCACTGCAAACACGTATCAGTCACAGGGATGTGTGACTGATACCCCATGTCCCTACTGATGCCTTAGGTTTTAACTTTTATATGTTCAAATTCTGTACTGCTTAGTGTAACTCTGAAATTCCTTGTAGCCTGTAATTTCTGCTCTCTTGTACTAGGTAGACACAACAAAGCCTCTCCAGGCTTTGCCTTCAAGGACAGCCAGGCTGTTCTAGGCCCAAAATGTGTAAGCCAAAGACTCTAAGGGGGACAGGCAAGCTGAGGGGAATTACATCATTAAACTGGGGCTTTAATTGGAGAATTAACCCTGATATGCAAATGAACCAAACCCATAAAAGTGTGAAGAACTCGTGACCTGTCATCCATCTTGGGGTCCATTTTTTGGAAGCAGCCTCTGGCTCCCCAGGGGGTACCTTGAAGGCCTTTCAAATAAATACCTATCTTTATTCCCTTACTCCTGTCTAGTCTCTGTTTCTAGGTGGCTGGAGAAGGCATCAATCCCAGCTGAGGCCCCTTTGGAGGTGCGGATAATGACAACCATACCTTCCACATACTCCATAACCATGCACAGGTGCCGCTTGGTCTCAAAGGAGCAGAACATGCTGACCACGAAGGGGTTCTCAGCAAATGTCAGGATATCTCTCTCCACAAAGGCCTGCTGGATCTGGTTTCTCAGGATCAGGTTCTGCTTGTTGATCTTCTTCATGGCAAAACGCTGGCGGGTGGTCTTGTGCCGCACCAAATACACCGCTCTGCAAAAGCACACACCGAGAGGAAAAGGTCCATTTTCACTTCAAACTGGTTTGTTGTGGGTTCAAGTTTGGAGCTCTTTGTGGTTTTGTTGGGGGGTTTTTAAACAGTGATTGTAACTGTTTTGAATGGATCCTGACAGATTTATCCATGACTCCATAAAATCCCATTTCAGTGGCAAGCTTCCCTAGAAAAGAAGGAGCCCCATGATGTTTCCCCACCAAAGTTACTCTGCTTTCTTGAATAAAGCAGCATTTTTGCTGATGTGACAAACAAGTTTCCTTGTTTTTCAAACATTTCAAACACAAATGTCACAAACTTCCATAAGTACCATTGTAGAGCAGCATGTATTTTTCAACAGTCACCACTTCTCTTAAAAAATTGTCCAAAATCTATGGAATCAGAACGAGTTCTTTCCAAGCTCCATAAAATTAATTTGACGCAGCACTGTCACCAGGGATTTCCTTCAGTAAAGTATCTCTTACACTTCTATCATTTGCAGATCATTAGATTCCTGCACATTAATAATACAGTTTGCAAATAAAATTTTCATCCAGTCTGCCTGCCTTATTGAATCAGTCCTTGTTTCCCTTTCTCTGGAGTACATTACACTTAACATGGCATTGTGTCTCACCAGCCACTGACTATAAAATAAACCCAGGATTAAGACATGTGACTAACAGCAAAACTACCACTTCTCTCTCCCCTCTTGACAAAGTTACATGGGGCTTGTGCAGAAATATGACTGAAGAGATTTAAAATCTTTTTGTCTAATAATATGACTCTTCAGCATGCTCCATAGTGTCTTCACTCACTAAAAACCATGCTTACACTTTTTCCACATATAATTTTTAAAAAGTGAGTTGTTGTTAACTAAGCACCCACTTCCACAAAACACTCAAGCACATGCTCAGGTTTTGCTGTTATGACCTACTGAGTATCACTGCTTTTCAGGAACAGCTTCATGACCTCACTGGTAAGGATTTATGAACTGCAAAGAGTCAGAAACTGCCTTTTAAAATTCTGGATAGGTTTGTATGTGAGGTTAAAATTGTAATGGACTGAATTCATACTTGATTCTTCAATGGATAATAAAATCTAATAGCCTTTCTCATGTATTACTCCTCACAGAGGATTTACTCCAGTGTAATTCTAGCACTTCTTTTAGCATTTCAAGTGCTCACAAACAGCCACATATGTTATATATATAATCTGAATACATGAAAGAAATGGCATCTCCCAGAAGAATGCAGAAGACACAACAAGTGTGGAACCTCTGTAAGACCTGAGCAAAATTAACTTTATGCCTTGGACCTAACAAAACCCAGACATTTGCCAAACTTTGCTATAGCCCTTTGCTGGGTAGGACAACAATAGCATTTTCTTGTAAATCAAAGTTTAAAAGTCTTACCCATAAGCACCATTACTGATCAGTTTAATGGTTTCAAACTCTTCTTCAGATGGAGTTTTCTTTGACTGGACAGAGGCCCCACGGCTCTGGGGAAAGACAACACAAAAATGAAAATCAGGAGCAGGAATGACTTAATTCTATATGGGGGTTTTTTTGTCCTTTTCTTCTTTAAGCGCCCATTAACTCAAACTCAATCCATTTCTAAATTTCTGGAGCCCTCAGCTTTAGGGAAATTGTCTGCATCCCAAGGGTGTTTGCAGATTCCCTCCACAATTATTAGCACAAAAAGTCAGTGGACTGTAAAATTCAGGCCTTTCCTTAATATTACATTAAAAAACCAAAAAACAATAAGGATCTTTGAAACCCAGCCACTTACATAATTAAATTTTTCCAGTGGTTTTACTAAAGTCAACTCTTTTCAATACCCATCACATTGTACAAATGCAGTTATAAAGAATTCCTCCACATGATTTTCATTTGTAACTCCAAAAATTAAAAAAAAATCAACAAAACTTCGTAATAATGCCTATTTGCATATTTTAAGCATTTTACCACCACTGTATAAAGACTTTCACATTTTTATGAGCATGTACTCTAGTTTTAATACGAGCTTTTAAATGTCAGCACTTTTTTTTTTTTTAAATTACAATTAGTCTGCATTATAATTAATTCTTTACTGTAGACTACTTCTTTTGAGAGAAAAAAAAGTGCTAGACAGAATGAGTGTATTACTGCTTTACCTCGACTGAATCATCTGTCTCGGGAGTGTCTGGGCTGTCATAGCTATTCAACTGGGCCATTTCTGAAAAGAAAGAGGAAAGATTACTTCTAATGATCTCAATCAAACACTATTCTCTTTGTTTATACAAGAAAAACAGGATTTTAAGAGGTGCTTGTAGATGATGAAGGACATTTTCTCCCTCTGTAAAAAGTCACCCCAATTATACAGTGATAACCTTTAACATCTTGTATGCTGCAGGCAGTATTTTATATAAAGGCGAATATAATTAATTGTTCTAATTTCAGCCTGACTTACTCTAGATGGTTTCTATAATAAGTAAAAGCAATAAATGCATGTTTGGGGAAAGTGCTGTCTAGTTAATATTAAAACCTATTTCACACATACATGTCTATATGTAGCCTGGTGGCACCTCTGTGCTCCAAAAAGAAAAAGCATCACATTTCAAACAGCTGCTCTCCACGTGATGTGGCTGATTCTGCAAAACGCTGAGCAGCAGCAAAGTGGGGGAAAGTCACTTAGTTTAGGCTACTCAGCTGTCGCAGGAGATGCTGCAAACTTTGCAAGCCCAAATCCTACCTCAGCTACGAGTCTCTGAGCAGACATCACTGACATTTCTGGGTGCCCTCCTTACAGAAAGGAAATAAGGCACCTTGACATCTCCACACATTTCTAAAGAAAATTTGACTTTAGTAAGGGGAATTAGAGATGGAAAGGTTCTCTCCCATGACAGGGATCAAAGGAAATTTCCCTTTAATGTCAGATTTCAACAAATGCTATTAAATTGCATTTAGCAATCTTTGGTAGAATTTTTCCCGAAGAGCTCTTCACTTGAAGTCAGCCTGTCACTGTCATTCCAGTAAACACCAGAGAAGTTAAACTAGTCCTAGCCAGACTACTAATTTATGTTAAAATTATGCTCTCCTGAGATAACAGAAAGTATGGTTCAATCGCTGAAATATTCCATAGTAACCTCCAGTCTCTGTCACACTTTCTATTGTTGCTGAACAAGCTGTGCATGCTTGGAGAACTTGTCATTTCAGCCAGCAAAGTGCCAGGCAGAAATATTAACTCACTAATTCTACAGTTACAGTCTTCTGGGCCAATGTATGTCTATATTAAGTTTACCATATGCAATTCTGGCACCTTGAAGAAAAGCTGTTTCTGTCCTTACATTGCTCTCTTTGGTTTGGCTGCTACACAAGATGTAAAACTTCACTCTCACCTCCAGCTAAAAATTCATACTCATCTTGGTTTCTCATGGCAAACACAAAACCCACACTTTTCCCAGAGAGAACAATCAAGTGAGATGACAGGATACTTTCCAAGCAGGCCACTAGCAGGCCAGGCAGATCAGAACATAACAGGTAAACTTACTTTTACTGTCCAACGGCCCAGAGAAAAACAGTTAAATCATAAAGCCATTTTCTAACATTGCTTCAGCTATAATACAAGGAGACATTATTAACATCATAAGTAAAGAACTGTCACTATTGATGTGCCATCCTAACCCCAGCAACATTCCTTTGAGACATGGGGCTGGAAAGGACAGTCTAGAATTTGACAGCAAACAGGAAAATAAGGAAAAATGGCCCAGAAATTAAAGCAATAAAATAAAAACATCCTTCAGCTATGTAGTGACCAGGAGATCTGACTATCCTTTCAACAGTTTGGAAAGTACGTAACAAGAGTTCTCACCCTCCAGGGGATCCCTGGTGAGTCCCAGCTGGCTGATAATATAACGAGGAATGTCGCATTTAATTCCTTGCCCTTCCTTGGCATGGCCTTCTGCAGCTTCCAACAAATGGTAGAACTCTTCAGGATCAAACTCCTACAGCAAAGCAGTGAGAGACACAGAGAGAGGTAAATGATGCAGCTTTACAATTACGAAAGGTTTCTCCCCCGTGGAGGGGAATCCTCAGAAACATCCAAAGCTAATTCTGGGCTCAGTAGTGATGCAAAATATTTCCAGTTACAATAAGTAAGTCAATGCTTCCCACTCTGCTCTGCAAAACCAACAGACAGTTACATCCCACAAGGTGTCCACGGGCTTAGATCTGCAAATCAAAACAGGACAAGGACCTTTTACAAACCAAACCCAAACTTTCAAAAGGTCTTGTTAACCTAAGTGTCAAGTGTGGACACACCTCCCAGTTCTGTCACACTGAAAAGTGCCAGGGAAAGGTCTGTGATGAGAACTGAGGCACCACCTTCTGCACCTCCATCTGACAGGTGAGCTAACCCAAAATACACCTTTCCTGCTGTCAGATGTCACTTCTGATCAAAGCACACACCCACCCAATCCTGTCACTGTCCGAACATGAGCAATTGCTGATAAAATTATTAACAGAACAACTTTCTTCATAAGAAGTACTGCTGCCCTATTTCTTGTACTATATAGCACAGGATCACTTTAGCAACTCGGTCTTGGTGCATGTGATCTCTCAGGCCAGAAAATGTTATAGAAGGTGTGATCTCTTCCACTGGACTAACAGATACAGTAGGAAATAAAAACAAGCTTTGGGCAGCAGGAGCTCTGCTTAGAAACAAGTTCACCAGTTAACTTTAGCTCTCCCCCCTACAAACCTCATCATTCACCAGCAATGAGCAGCTTCGCCAACACTCTTCAAAAATTTTCCAGTGAAATGGGAGGGTGAAAGGGGAAGAGTTTCAGCACACAGCTGAGCATGCACAGAGAACAGTGAGGGCAGCAGTAAAGAACTGGTCTGTGGTCAGCAACGTAAGAGAAAAAAAGCACAGAACTGCAAACAAGAAAAGGAAATTAGAGCTTGTAATGATGTGAAGATACTTGAACAGAGAACAGATGCACTTCTCCACGATTGCTCCAAGCAATGCTGCTTGAATAGATGCTGTCACCAAAGACAGCAACAATGCAAGAAACAAAGGTCCTTCCTAACTCCTCTGAAAAAGGATTAATCAACAGTCTCAAAACTGGCAGAGAGCAGGAGCCAGACCAGAGAGGACCACAGAGAGAGATGGTCACCAGAATGCAGTGAAAGGGACAGTGGAGTCAAGGAAGGACTTCACAAGGTACAACTGCAGGTCATTTATCGGTGAGCAAAGGACAGAAGGAAAAAACCAACTTGGTGACAAAAAAACCCAAACATACAAAACATTAAGGAACTATATAAATTCCAGTTCTGACTTCTTTACAGCAGATTTAATCATTTGAATACAGAAAAATGAATCCTGCTAAGGGGAGGTAGGTGCTGTGGAAAAAGAAACTGAAAAAAAAAAATTAGATACTTTTTCCCAAAGATGGTTTCAGAGATGCACAAACCACATTATTATTTTCTTGGAGTCCCAGAGATTCATTCTGTCAATAAACATTTCACAGTCCAACAGGTAATACAAAGACTGAAGCCAAATAGCTGAAGTTTAGAATACTTAAATGCCTTAATCTGCATTAAAACAATCACAACCATCACAAGAACTGTCTACATGGTCACTTATTTCATTTACAAGGAAGAAAGAAGAATAAGCTGTGTTACTAAAATTAACCTTAATATTAAATAGTAGAAAAACTGTTTATAAATTCACATATAATTGAAGCTAAAGGTTGAATTACAAAAAAGTACGTTAAAAATAAAAATTAAATTTAGTTCTCAAAAGCTATTTAAATAGTTAACTATCCATTACTATACTCCTTGTTTTATGGGACAAAAGGAACACTAACATTTAATTCTTCATGTCACCAGATTAAAATATATATTTGGGAAAAAAACTGCCAGAAAGGCAATGCAGGTTGAAAAAAACAGGGAAGACTAACACACAGATCCAGATATTATTCCTATACTTTGGAGTCTGGCCACTTCATTGTCAAGGTTGTCACTAAATGCTTTGGAGTTCATTACTCAAATCTCAATGACTTCGCTGCTTCCACCTGCTCCCACTCACTTTGCAAAACATCAGGTGGAGAAGACAGAAGAACCTGGAGACCTCTTGATTGGCAACTAAGAGCTGCCTTGAGTTTGGAACTCTTTGGGGGTAGAAACATGGGTGCACAAGGCTTTCTAATATTCCATGTTTTCCTAGATAATGAGTGTACTCAAGCAAAAATCACAATGGCGAATGCAGCAAATACAAACACCGTAAGTTTAAATTTATCTCCTTTTTTCATTGTCTTCACTTCCAAAATAAATTTTAAAGAAGTGCTGGAAGATAAGTGGAAGTCACAAAAACTCATCTAAATCACAAATATGGTTTGAAAGCCAAAGAATTCCCCATTTGAATGGGGTTGTGCCCGGGATTTTCAGTGCAGTCTGGCAGAGATTCTTGAATCAGTAAGTGAAGGTATCTGTCTTGCTGCTTGTGCAGCCAACTTCGTCACTGACAGTGGCCCTCCTCACACTGCAGGGTTCCCAGCAAAGCAAAGCCAGGGAGGAGGAATAAGGAACCCTCCAAAGTCTCCTGGCTCTCAGTACTTCTGCAGGTGTTCCCAAAAACTGGTACCATTGGTTAAGATTGGACCACTCTTGTCTACTTTGTCAAAGAAAGCTCCACAAAACTCATTCATCTTCTAGTGACTCCAGTAAGAAAAGTCACCCATGGACACACTGCCCACAGCATAACCCATGTGCTAACTGTGCTTTTATAGCCAGCCACAGATTCCTAATCCTGCCAACTTCTCTGATGCCTCCAACACCTGTAGCATCCCTGTCACTTTTATGTCCAGAAAGAACCACCACAAGTGTGCTCCGACACACCAGGGAATTTCATCCTGTCATTACAGAAGTTTCCACTGTAGGTTTGTGACACCTCACAACTTTTTGTGACTTCCCTACATTCTCACAAATTTTTCAGCATCCTTTTGAAATACAGGCACTGAATTTATACCCACCCCCTAATTGTGTACACCGCTTTCTAGATATATTGATGATTTATGTTAACCCTTTTGCCATAGCATGACAGTGAGAATACAGGTTTTCAAGCTGCTTCTTGAAAATTATTTTTTGTAGTTGCAGAACTTCTGGACACAGTGGCCTATTTCATTGGGATTGCCTAAACCATTTTCATCATTTTCTAGCATTAAATTTTAAAAAAGCATTACTATTAGCCAAATTAAGTTATAAAAGAGCAATGGGACTTGCTTTGCACGTATTCCAATAGCACCAAATATGATTTCTAACCCAGGCTCCCAAAGCTACTTGGATCTCACACGGGTCTATCCCACTGGATAGTTCACAGCTGGAAAACCTGACACCAGGTTTCACCAATTGCTGGGTCTACAGGAAGGGTTTGAGCCCCAGAGCCCAAACACCATTTATGTCATGGTAGGGAACTTCTTCCTTAGGGACAGCTCTTCCATAGCACGGTGCTCTGGACACCGGGCACACACCCTACAGACATTCACAGGCTCCTTACAGGAGCTATTAACAACATGAGGAAAATCCAGTGGCATCAAGTAGCACAGAATGATGTCAACAGCTACATCTGGGCCCTCAGCCATAAACTTTATACTAAAATATAATTTAGTTGCTACTGCAGCTGACAGTCAGTTGGAGAACTACTTCTGTATTAACGCAAAAGCCACTTAGTACTTCTCTTTTTTTTTAATATCAATTTATTTTTCATCAATGTTTTAATGAGAACTTAAAGGTTTCTTTTGAAGGCTTTGTGTCCCTTATCTCCTCAAGTGCACAGCACTCTTTAGATGCTGCACAGCCTGTCCCAGGCCCACACTCACCAGGCACTCGAGCAGCCGGGCAGGCCGGGCGATGATAATCATCAGCTTCTTCACAAGCTGGGTAACGAAGGCAACCTCGGAGCTCTCGGATCGCTCGTGGGCCTGTGGAGAGCCGAACAGCACATTATGCTCCTAGCACTGAGCTCTGAACTTATGTGTATCAGATGCTGAAGGCAATCACCAGCTCAGTAACTAATTGAGCAGCAAAAGCATGGCTGAGTCAGGGCAGGCTAAGCTCAGCTCGCTCAAGGATGCCAAGGTACAAATGGCTTTTCCACCACAGCTGACCCCCATTACCATGCAAGAGATATTTCAAAGGCTCTGTTTGCATAATATCACCTATCAATTATAATAGACACAATGTGGTTTTAGTTTATTTTTTTAAATGAGAAGAGGAATACTGATTTTTTCAGTTTTACCTTCCACACAATACAGACAACTGAGTAATGACTAACAGACACACATATTTCTGAGCTTTACTTTCAGCTAGAATTTGAACTAGAATGAATTTCTCTTCATCATCAAGAAAAACTCAACCTCAGTTTCTCTTTTTTTCAGTTTTATCAATCCTGTTGAACAACCCCAGCATTGCACTGTATGTTATGTAGGACCAAGCAGATAAGCAAAGAAAAGAGCATATAAAAACTTAATTCAGAGGATTTAGTCCTGTCTGTAACTTTACTACATTTCAGTACAAATTCAAGTCTTAGTTTCAAGTTATTTGTGTGATGGGATGTCTTTTTACAACAGTAAACACACCAAAACAATAATAATTAAAAAAAAAAAAAGGCAACACAAAAAAACAATCCCAAATTACTCTTCTCTTGATGAAGCACACAATGACTGCATGATGAGTCCTGGAGCAGAAATATAATAGTATTTCATTGAAGAGCAATAAAAAAAATGGTTCCAATGGCATGCAAAAACTCTTAAACAAAGTACAGCTATTTTTCCCCAAGGTCTAAAAATTGTGCTTTAACACAGCCACAAATATAGAGTCCAGAACTTAATAAATGAGCTTTTGCTGGCAATGAGCCAGTTACTTAGAGGAATGAAATTTCACCAACAACAGTGAAAGCAGCAATAAACAAAAAGGTTCATTTAGTGTTGTCCATTAGAAACACGTAAGAAAAAGACATTTATATGTCTGAGAAGTCAAATCACACTGGTGACCACCCAAAAGGGCAATACAAACACAGGGAGCAGAAATATACAACTAGAAATATACAAGCAGCATTTTAAATAACCTATCTCTGATACTTTACTACCAAACAAAAAAAAAGTATTAAAAGGTTCATTATTTCTCATTTTGACACCGGTCAGAATGGAAATGTTGATTGTCTCCTTCTGCACTGATTAGCTAGGGCTAGAATTTTAACCTTGAAGACAATTATGTACCTGCTAATTCATTATCTAAAAACAACATCAAAGATCCTTCCTGGCTATAGAGCCTTAAAAAGAAGATTATTTTGGAAATACTGAAATAAGTTGTAATTTTTTTTCCTAATTAAAATTTTTTTAAATTGTAAAATAGAAAATAATTACAATGAAAATGATAAATATTCACTTTGTGTCCTCTAATGCATTATGCAAACGTATAAGTTACAATATGAATTGTAGAAAGAAATCAATGCTTTTATATTTTAAAAGCCATTCCAGATCACCAGGGGTTAGCTGCATTGGAATGAATAAATAAAACATCAACAACTTTGTATTATGTGAAATATGAGCCATGCAATTTGAAAGTCCTTTTCTCCCCCCACATAGGTTATATAATGCAAAAAATACAATATAATAGACATAATTCATCATTTTGCATCCATTTACAGTGTTAAAGAGAACTTAGTCTTTTAAATCAGGTCCTTTTGTTTTCTCTTTTTTTCATCTATGACAATTCAGGCAACATAACTTAAAAATGCAACTAACTTAATCAGGTATCTGTCTCGAAAATGAAAAGCTAGACCACGACTGCCAAATGACACAGAGAAGCAAAAAGAAACAGAAGAAAAGGATTTACAAAAACCAAACACAACTTGTAACAGCCACTCAGCCATCATCTCTGCACAGCGCTGCTCTTCCAAGATCCTCAGCGAAACTGCCTCCTCTTCCTTCCTCCTCACACAGGACATCCCTGCAGAATTCCTATTTCCAGGGTGTGCCAGGGACAGAACCCGAGGAAGGAAGGGCTGTCCAGCCAAGCACCACCTGCGGCTCCCATGGGCCGGGCACAGCGGTGGCACCTCGGCAGCGCTTCCCCCGCGCCACGCGCTCGCCTCCAGGCTGCCCGTGGCATCTCAGGGCTTCCTTCCCCTCTGAGGGGAGGAGGGAGAAGCCTCTGGGGTTTGGGCAGGGGCTGATGCCATTCCTGCACACATTGCTGGTGACACGTGTACAGGAGGTAGCGATGGGTAATTTACAAACCGATTCCCTCATCTGAAAGACCCATCCGTCACTAACTGCGGCTGCTGGGGCATGAAATTAAAATCACTGTCCTCCCCTGGGGTTCAGCAGGACCAATAACTGCGATATGCAAGTCACAGGGCTGTAATTGAGCTAATATACTGATGGAAACCAAAACAATAGACCTGCAAAGCCAAGGACTGATAAATTTACACTCAGGCTCCTACTAAGAAAGCAACCCCAATCAGAATATCCATTTGCCAGTGTGCAGCATCAGTCACTGCTGTGTAATACAAACACCCTCCCCTGCTCCTTTTGTTCCATGCACAGAAACACCTGTAATCCTTCACCTTCCTGCCCAACTGGCTACACCCAGGCAACAGTCATCAGACTTCTTTTGGCTACTTCTACCTTATTGACTCAGCCAAGCAATAACTGGACTATAACCTTTTGTTCCTCAGTAACCTGAGGTTCTAACCCATGGTAACAGGTAAAGAACCAAATGTCACAGTTTCTTTTTTATATCAGTGCTTTATCTTATTTTTTAGTATTTTTACTTTGATGTGAAGTGTAACATTCAAGTTCACGTTTTCCAAAATGAAGAAAATCTCTTAAATTACTTTTTACTTCATGATTATTTCAATGATGCAATAAGTTCTTCTGTCTAAAAGACAATATTTCATGCTCCAAACAAGGGAAAAGATCTCATTTGCCACAGCTAATGAGATTTGTTGCAATGTTATTACAAAAGCTGGAATCTAAAAATCTTCCAAAAGCTTTCTGCTTTGGTGCATTTAAACAGCTCATTATTTGCATACCCAAACAGTCTGTTTTACATTTTTATTCAAACTACAATATATTAAATCAAGTTTCCTTTTTACGGTTTGAAATGTTGTGCAAGTTTAGTTTGTTACCAGGTATCAGAATTGACACCTTAAAAAAGAATTTTAGGAGAATCCATTCTTTCACAGTAAAATTGTAAGAAAATCTATGGATATTTCTGCCACTTGCTGGCCTCATTAATCACTAATAAAGCATGTTTTCAATATTTCAATGTTATAAAAATATACCATAAAACTCCATAGCCTACTACAAAGACCATACAACTGCCCAAGTCAAACAGCTGTTCAAATTACCTTCTAACTGGCATTACTTATGTACTTATTATTTATGATACTTAACAACCTCAAGCAAAGGTTACGATCCTGCCATCAAATTCAGAATAGTCTAAACTCGACTCCAAAATGTCCTGCATTTCAGGTGAGTCCTCCAAAAGAAATAGTATCACCAATTTGTATATATTTTGACTAAAATGGCCCAATTACTACCTTGCAGAATGCAGTCTGAAGGGCAAAGCACAGACTAGGCAAGCAGAGGAAACAAGTAGCTTTTAAATATTAAAATCTAAAAGATAAGCTAAGGAACAGAAAAAGCCACAGGACAGGAAAAGAAAACAAATGAGAAAAATGTGGAATGAAGCCTTTGGGTTTCCTCTGATGTTTTTAATGTCTTTGTTCTGTCCCTCCATGGCCTATTCTGCCTTCCTTGCTTCTCTCAACTTTCCTTTTAATCACCTCTAGCCCACCTTACTTCCTAGAGTAAATAAATCAAACTGAAGAGCTGACCCTTCTCTCGCCCCGGCTCTGCAGAAGATGTTAAGGAGGAAGAGGGCAAAGAAAGCTCCGAATGTCAATTCCTGAACAAGCTCAGAGATGACCACTGTATCTCCTCTAATAACAGTTCAATGTCACCTTTCCCAGTATTTCAGAGCAGCAGGATAATGCCTGTAGGATCAAGGGGAAAGGGACATTTAAGAAGAGTATTTTGAGGATTTGTTCTGAGGGAAAGGGGAGAAAAGGAAAAAGCTGATTTATCTGACCCACACCTCCTCTGAGACCCTGATTAACCTCTTCAGGCCAGAAGACAGGACTGAAAATGCAGACTGGAAGTGGCCAGCTCTAATTTATGGCTCTCTTAGTTCCTTATGGTGTAAGAAATCACTGTCCTCACACAGAGGAGGAAAGTCAGGGAGAGGGAGAATTTCAGGCTCCAAGGATCTGCTGCTACCAGAAGCAGTAAAACACAGCGCAGTCCCCCTGTGCCCCTGAAACGTAAGGGATTTTGCTGAGCATACAAAACCACTTTTAATGAAACCTTTCCAACTTCCAAACCATCACCCAAAGAGGCCTGATCCCTTATTTCACAGCTGATGTGTGCAAACACCCTGCTTCCAGACTCTGGAGATACAAGGGGGATCCACAAGTGGTTACTGATATCCTATAGGCAGACAATCATACAGCCCCTCAAAAGATATCCCCTACCTCTCTTGGTCTGTCAAAATTATATTCCCCATCCAAGCAGAACACCACAAATCCAAACATGAGTCATTCTTCTCTCAAGCATAACAAATACCAGAAAAATTACAGCCATACTTATATAAATGGGGTAGCCAAAAAATTTAGCTGACACAAGGGAAGTTCCTGCAGCTTTCACAAAGCTTTTTAATACAACAATTGTATATTAATATAGTATTTTTATTCATCTGCCTTTTTCTACTGTCTGGAAAGAGTGGCAAAGGGGCACAAGCTAGTGCCATTCATAGCCAGTGGGTTGGCAAACTGATCAATAAAAATAAAATAAAATTAAAACTGTAATAGAGAACAAAGTATTTCAGATGTTCTGTTTCCAGGTGTCTCTGTGACATTTGCTATCTGAGACTGCAATCTTTATAAAACCTGTTTTTTCAGCTTGCTGTATCATTAAATCAAAGCAGAGGACTAGGAAGATATTCCTAAACAGAGGTCTGGACTCAGCAACTGGCAATAGCACTGACTTCACAACACTCACAGCATAAATTCTAAGAGATGTTTGAAATTTAGTACTATTTTCATTTTAAAGGGAAAGAGTGATTTTTAATGAGTAGCTGAAGCATACTGAGCACGCATTAAAACTGTGCCCCCTTGTGTATTTTCATATGCTTTGAATGCCACGAAACACATCGAAGGACTAAGAACACAACTGGATTAAGTTCAGCTAAAGAAAATCTGTGGTGAAAAATTTACAGCAACACTAGTAACTATGGTGTTTTCACTCCTTGAAGGCACTATCGTAACTAATAAGTCATTCAGTCATTCAGAGTCCTGAAGTTAATGAAAAGAAGATTTCAGTAATTTCACTCATCTGAACAAACCCAATTTTCATAATTAGTAAAGACTGCCTTTGACTTACTCATATTCACATTCGATTTCTGTACAGACAAAGTTCACAGGTGGTTTACTCAAATCCACCCACAGTAGGTCAACAGCAGACTGGAGTATCTCAGATCTCCTGACACCCCCATCTGCTGTCCCTCCCCTGGAATCCACACTGTCTCTCCTAAAACCAAAACTCTGGCTTATTGGTTAAAGTTTCAATCAAAATAATATATTCTACTTTGCAGAGGGCACTTACATCCTGGAGAAGTTTCTCTAAGTTTTCCTGCAGCTCATAAAAGTACCGAGAAGTAATAAGACCTTCACGTGATTTATCTAGGCAATCTCTGGCCAGTTCAATAACTTGATGATGAATGAAACTTAGGACCCCATCCGCTAATTGCAGCACGTTCTCTGGAGCATTCGAGGCAATAAACTCAGCCAGCCGTTCTTCCATCTGTGCTGTGGCCTAAAAGTGCAGAATAAAGAGAAATTACTCCTAAAATAACGCAGACCTTAAAGCATAAACAAGTAGGATGCTAAAAGTAACATTTGCAATTCCAAATTGCATGAGGCTTAAAAAATATTCCAAAATACAGTAGCGTTTTCTGAGAATAAAGATAGCATGTCAGAGGCAAAAGTTACGTTCACATGAGCAAACAACAAAAATTAATCAAAACACGTTTCTGAAAATGTAAATGACCATAAAAATATCTTGGTCCTGAGGCTGTATTCCTCCCTGGGTCTCCAGAGTAAGGATGTAAGATGTGAAGTTTTCAGAACTTTTAGACAAGACTGTGGAAGCTGAAAATCATTGCCCCAAGCAATAAACACACGGTGTTTCTATCACTGTAAGCCCTGATATCCTGTCTCCAGAGAAACAGCTATTTTTGCTGGTGGTGGAACAGGAAGGAATAGCCATATTGACAGCTGTGGGATACACAGTCTTCTACATTCATTTCAATGAGATGTTAACTTTTAACTTGCTTCCACAGGTTTCAATATTCAGCTTTTTAAAAAGCCAAGGCATGGCCCTTCTTCTCACTCTTGTGAGAATTTCTCATGCCAGTAGAAGACATCAGAAATTTAGCAAATACGAAATACATACAAAAAAAATTCAGCCTTTTCCATCCTAATCTCTATATATACTAAATCTCTTTCTTCTACTGCAGAATTAACATATGAAGATGAGAAGGCAGCTTCAAACTCTCAGCAAACAGCACTGCTTGGAAATGAGACGTAAGAGCTGGGCTCCTTCTCCAACAAGCACTACAAATTAATTCTGAGCTTGGACACAGGTTCACTGAATGCATTATTCAAAAAGTGATTCTTTACCTTTGGAAACCTTTCTTTGTACACATGGTTCATCATTATTATTTCACTGTCAAAGGAAACTGGAGAGCGACCAGGGCTAGAGGAGAAAAGAAATTATGTTATCATTTACAGATACCACACCAGAAGTTTTCAAAACCCAGTGCTGATCATAATACTGCTACATTGACTGTAGCCCTTCCAAAGCTCTGAGTTCACTTCAGTGATGTGCAGATGCTGAACTTCAGACAAGATCCTGGCAAGCAATGGCAGTCTGCAGTCACCTAGAGACTGCTGACATCCCTGTCCCCACATGGGCTCTGGCAGAAACCCCCCCTATTTCCAGTGCACGCAAACCCTAACATAGAAGCTTGTAAAACACCAGTGCATTTCCTGCAGATACATTTGTTATTCCCCTCATTCTGTGACTGCCCTCCATGGCAGCAGGAGCAGCCCTGCTCCAAAAGAAATCACAGTGAGCTCTGGAGTTTCCAGTGCCAGAAGGGAGCAGAGCAATAGGAAGTAAGGAAGTGGAGAGGATTTGTTTTCCTTTGTCTGAAGGATGCTGCACTAGAGGAGGGATGCATGAGCACTGTTATTCAGCTAAATCTTACATACAAATACCACAGGCAACAGGGACAGAGCACTTTTATGAAAGCTGCACTCCCTCGATGCACGTTACACCACGGATCCGTGTGCATCTATGCACAGGTTAGCAAGAAACTTCAAGGCCAAAAAAAGAGGACACAAAATCTTGATGAGCTGCATTTCTATTACTGTTTGGGTGGGTTTTTTTAAAGAAGGATTGCATCTCGTTGCATCACATCTGATGGTATGCAGGGCTCTGACTCACTCTGCCACCGAGGACAGCCGGATGAGGTAATGCAGATAATCCCCAGCTACAGATCGCCTGCAGCAGCTCATTTCTCCAGTCACCTTCTTTCAACGTTCAAGACAAGCAAGGCCTTCAATTATTTGGCATCCTACATGATCATTGTCTTTACGATTTTAAGAGTATTAAATACTGCTAAAAATACTCCATGTCAAAAGATACAGTTTTCTCCTGAATGAGTTCAAACATTTCAAACTTCTTAGTGAAGGATGAAATGAATCTCTCTAAATGGAATAAATGCATTTTAAACTTGGAATGCATTACAGTTACTACCTTGCTGCTAACCTACTTAGAGGAAAAACATTATTTTGGCAACATGTATTAACAATTCAAAGAAAATTTAACTCATTGGCTCACAGACTGTAGCAGTATCAAACTCCTTTCATGCCTTGTACTGAAATTCCATTAATTACATCATGTCTCGTTTTTATTACTGTTTATCCCTTAGCTTGAGAAAATGCACTTCAGATTAAATCTGTCACTGAATCCTTATGTTGAAGGAGAAGAAAGCTGATTTGGAAGTTATGAATAGGAAGTAAAAAGACATTTTCATCAACTTCCCTTATCTTGGTAGATAGCTATTTTTAATCAAGGAGAATTTTCTTTAAACAGAAACTTACATTTATATTCATACGTAATGTATGACATAATTAAACAGAAGGGTAGGAACATTTAACTTGCAGTTATAAGCAAATTCCCCTGCACAACTAGCCTGCTATCCTTATCCTTTTTTCTCTGAGACCAAACAGGCTGACACAAACACAACACTTGTTTACTGGTACTTCATATGGAGCTGAAAGACTTGGTGAACTCAGTTATTGAGGAATTTATTTTTCTCTAATGTAATTTTTCCCTGTGTGATCTAAGTGAGGTATAAATTACAAGCATACACCCTTTGATACTTACACAGAAATACTGAGGTACATACATACTTCATTTTAACACTGAAATTTGTGCATGCTTAAGTATTTGCTGTCTTAGGGCTAAAGTAAAACATGAGGGATTTTGCCTTTTGCTTTCAAGGCACTTTATTCATATGGATACAGGAAATTAAGAGCTATGCAGAAATCAGGCTCCTTGAGCTGTCCTGCCAGCAGATGTAGCATTTCCTTAGGGAGAACCATGATGATAGGAGAATTTATTTGGTTTGCTTTTGTTTTTTAAGAAACAATTTCAGTGCAGAGCAATTGGCAAGAAAGTGAACATTTAAAACCCCTCAGCTTTCTTGGGCATTTGCAGTTTTGTCTCTCACCTCTGGAAGCTGATCAATGCCACTTCTTACCAACTAAAACAACAGAGTACCCAAAACACTCTGGATAAAACCTCGGATCAAGGGTCACATTGTCATCCAAAATAAAAGTTGCTCAATATACGAGGTCAAATTAAATGTCTAGCTGACTACAGCAAGACTGCAACATAATATACTGCACCATAATTTTTAATGTTGATCCTTAGCTTGGGAAACTAAGGAACTAATTAGCTGGATACCTGAGTAACTAACCAAAGGCTGCCTGCCAAGCACTGCTGGGCACTTCACAGCACCTCTGGGACACAACCAGGTGAAAAAGAAGCACAGGTTGGGCAGATAACTGAATGCCACCAAGGCAGAGAACATAAGGAAATTTAGAAAAAAGATAAAAGGAGTTTAATACATTTTACTCGCATGACATCTTTTGAAATGCAAAAGCTTCACACATCTATCCAGCACCAAAAATTTCACAGACAGAACTAAACCAGTCTAACATTTCAAGCCTCACAAAGGAACAGATTATTTTCTGCAAAACAGAGGACACATGCTGTGCACATGCATAACATTTTAAGACAAAAGGCAGGCTCCTTCCCTTTTCTTGGTGCAGATAGGTAGGTCAAAGAAATGATTATTGTCAGTGAGTTTTTCATTTCAGCAGAGTAGACATTAGAAGAATAATATCTGTCCCCGTAAGCTTAACAGCAGAATGAAAAACTACTCTCTCTTTTCCCCTTCTTCATGCTCCCTCCACTTTATGAGACGATGTGGTGGTGGATTTTCAGGGATATTTATCTCCCACAAAGATTTCTGTTGCCTTCAACTTGTTAAAACTCATGTGTCCTTATCTGATGCTCAAAAAGTGAAAATAACTTATAGACAGCTATTTCAAGGAGCAACACTTATAGCAATAACTTAAATCTTACAAAATCTAGTTTAAGTGTGACTAAATACAACCAAGATGTTTATAAATATGTGATTTTTCCTTCACTGTGACAGCTGTATTTATTAGGAAAAAGCAGAGAAGCTAAAAGCACTGTGCTTCCCTCTGCTTTCACCCTGTACATAAAGGCTTAGTTAGGTTGTATTTACAGGACATGACCAAAATCAGCTCTCATAGGAAACTTAAAACTACAGGCTTTAATTTTCTGCCATTTCCAGACACAAAAAATAAGGTATTTGAAAACTAGAGAGCTAAAGCTGGATAAAGTAGGCACTAAGATAAGCCTTCTGCTGAAGGTGAGCCTTCCTCTTCTCCCAAGAAATAAATATTTAAATCTTTGAGGTAATGAAAATTACATTAATCTGGAAGTCAGAAAACTCCCCCAGCAGCAGGGGCTGCAACTTGCTCTTTCCAATATTTCAGGGGTTCTATGCATGCCAGCAAAGACTGAGACTGCTTTAGAATGAGAGTAGAAAGTTGGAGTTATGAGCAGTACAAAGCACAGATAAGAATATCCAGTTTTCTTCATAATAGAAAACCACGAAAATGGTGAGTGAGCCCAAAATAAACTTAAAACCAATCACTTTGAAGAAGCTTTTCCACTCAAGTTCACAGGACTCACTGTCTTGAGAGAGAAAATAGAGACCAACATTATCTGTAATGCAGTTAGAACGTGTTTTCAGAAGAACAGATGCCTTGTGCTGTGGAATACAAAACAATTATCCTTCCCCCAGTCCATGGGGGTGTGAATCCCTGCTCCACAGCCTGAGGTGGACAGTGCTGTCTGAGAGCAGCAGCGTGCAGTGATGAAATCACCACGACAACTCAAGTGGTTAAAGCTGCCTCTAAAGTGCACTGAGATGAGAGAGCCCCACAACCTGCAGGGTGAAAGATAAAAATGGGCTGTGCAGGCCACCGGTTTTCACAACACCTATTCCTTCTTAGGTATTTTTATCATCAGAAGTCTTTTTTGGTATTTTCCAGGAGTTTTGTCTGTATATTCTTAATGGCAGGATCCAGTGTGCTGAAAGTCAGGCTGGGGGATTGCATTTAAAAAGCACTACCCAGCAAAGAGATGAAGAAGCATATTTGATTAAGGATGATCTCATCTACTTCAACTATACAAAAATTCACTGCAACAATCTTCAGCCCTTTTTCCCTAGACAACATTATCCTGAAATACAAAAAGAGATCAAGAAAAATGGGCAGATTGGTGGGCTGAGTGACTGCACAAAGGTAGCTCCTGAAAAAGTCGTTATTAGTTAACTCTACTTTTATCTCTGACATTCTCCACACATTCCCACGTGTGAGCAACTGCTAAAGATGACAAGTAAAGAGAACTGGGAAAAGATGGAAGGCAGCAACTCTCTAACTTAAAAAGAGTAATGATGCCAAGTTTAGTGCAAGAATTCACAACTTTTCATGCATTTTACTCCAGGGAGAAAAGATCTTGTTCAGGTAAAGCCCAGGATTACTCTAAACAAAGCGTATGTAGCCTGGGGATCTCTCTTGTTGGTCAATAACTTGAAGAATTTGAAGGTTGCATTACAAAAAAAAGAAAAAGAGAACAGTTGAGAGATGATATTTAGGAACTACTTCTGCAGGTAATAAAGAAATATTTTCTTCTACTGAAGACACTGCAAGCACCAAAACAGATGGGTTACATGGAAATGTGTTCTTTGACTGAGCACGTGAGTACTGGATCTTGTTGAGACAGATGAGAGAACAGGCTCCTGGATTTCACAAGCAGCTTTGTAAGGACATCACACCTTTGCATTCCAGTGTTGGTCTTGTGTTCCTCCTTCCCGCTGCATAGGAAAGCAGCTGGGAAAGAACCAGTGCCATTTCTTCGGGGCAGAAATCCCAGGCATTTCAAATAAGGCATGATTAGATAAAAGATGACTATCTTCAAGGCACTCTGGCAGAACACCTCAAGCAGCAGAGGTGATACCAACCTGTCAGTGCACCCTCCATGACTGCACACTTTGTTAGTTTTATCATCCAGTTTGATCATTAAGAGTGCCCTGTATGAATAGAACATTTGCAGCTAGCTACAAAAAAATGGTACATTTCCAGCCAAAGAAGTATATTTTCCCAAAAGTTACACCTAGGCAATGTTCTATATCTAGGAGTATAAAAGGATCATCTGACACTTCTAAAAAAAAATCTTGGGTTACAGAGACAAAAAAACAGTCCCAGCATTTGACAGTGACATCTCAAGATGCCACAGATGTTAAGTCTGCAGTTATATATGATGAAAAATGAATACACATTAACAATCAGACCATTTTTTAAATTACAAAGCCATGGCTGCCAATTAAGGGAAATGTCTGATTTATTTTGTTCATCTGCTTTTCATTAAAGCTGATCAAACAAGACCATTGAATGCTTATGAAAAAATACATTTTTAGGAAATTACTGCTTAATTTAATTTAATGTTGAAAAAAGAAAAGCTGTTCTCAGCTTTTATTTTTTAAGTAAGTGAAAATATTGTCTCACCACGTGAGCTAACTCTGAGGTGTGGGCAAATAAATAAGCAAGCTTTGTGCAGTGAACAAGGTCTGGTCTTCATGTATTTCAGTACCTGTTTGTTTATAAGTACAGGCTGCCCTCTGTCAAAGAGGGTTTTTGCTCCTGCAAACATTGCTCCAATTGGTTGGATTGAGATATCAATTTTCCTGAGAGGTACAAGGGCCAGCGTGAATGCTTGGTAGTGGCAAGGGGGCTTTAGAGCCACACAGCACCACAGTATTGGCAATAAGCAAAATGAAAACCAAATGAGGCACAGTAAGTCGAAAAAATTAAATTACTTCATTCTAAGCCTTGGAATACCAATAAGGCTGGCCATTACCACCCTAAAAACCAGAGAGCTAGAAAAAGTATTCAAGAGAGGAAGAAGATTAATCAGTTATATGACACACTGAATTAATTTCATCCTACCATGAATTGTAAACCAACTCCATGGTAAGTCTGCTTCAAATTGGCTCACAGAGGCAAAATTGTCTGCAACCTGATAACCCATACTAACAAGGAAGAGAATAAAACTGGGCTCTTCACATGGCTGTGTATATCATTCTTGCATTAGCAAAAGTGTCTTCTACAACAGGATTACCCCTGTGTTAAAGGACAAAAATTACTTTAGCATGTGCTGTCTACCTACAGCAGCTGCCTCACCTCTGGAGAATTAGTACCACTACAGTTACACTACTGAGCAGGAGGCAGTGTTAAGAGTGGCAGCACGAGGACTGAAGTAGGACTGTTGTTCAGAGGGGCTTAGTACAAACTGTGTCATTAGTGTTCTACTACATGGCACTGGGGAGGTCGCTGGCTAAGTGTGCCACTACCCACAGTACTCACCTGCTCCTGTAGATTACTGTGTAACTACACTTAGCAGATCCATATGCAATTACCATGCAGCCTGCACTGAAGTTCAGAACATACAAATAATTACAAATAATCGTGAAAGGTCAGCTCTGCCATGACATGATGTTTTGGGTTTTGTTATGCTGGCCTGTTTCACTTTCGCCTTTTACAAACTCCCAAGCAGGTCCTGAGCTGGGCACATCGATTCAGCATTTCCAGCTGGCAGAAATTGTGAATACTGTCCACTAATTTAAAGTTGATATCCACCCCTGACACCCTCAGATGAATGAAGACTTCACCTCCTTCAACCCTGCTTGTAAAAACCCTTTTCTTTCACAAGGTGTGTCTGGACTTTCCCTAGACTTTCCTTCACTTGGTCCAGCACTAAAGGCATAGCAAAACTTAAAGGCTTTTGCCATGATACAAAATGTTTGTGGATTTATTCCATATAATTGTTAGAGATCTGCAGGAAAGACTGCCCACAGAGTTTGTGGAATCTCTGTCCTTGTAGATATTCAAAAGCCATTTGGACATGATCCTGGGCAGTCTGCTTGAATAGGGCTTTGGACAGGATGACCTCAAGATATCCCTTCCAACTTCAGCCCCTCTGTAATTCTGTGAAAGATGAAGTTCTAGTTGCTTCTGGTTTTATGTATGGAAGACTCAAATACACAAGGAAATAACCCTGGATAGTTATCTTTGAACAACCAGTTCTCTGAAGCAACAGTAAAATTATTCAACTACTAATGCAGGAGGAAAGTTTTCAGTGCTGTTACAAAATTGCTCTAGCATGCAATTCCATTTAAGCTTTTGACTTTATCTACTCTGGTTTTCATACCCCTTCAGAAACACTGCCACAGAAGTTATTAAAAGTGGTTATAACCACATCCTTATGTTACTGTAGCAAAATTCTGAGAAGAAAGTTCACTAAAGGAAATCTACATCCTATGCATTTAATTTGAGACACTTGTGGATCATGTTTTCATAGAGTTACTGTGAAAACACTAAAGTAGAGTATACCAACCACTTTGCAATCCAAAACCTCAGCATCAAATGTGAGAAAAAAAATCCTTTCTGATCAGGTGAGGTGAGTTAAATGTTGATTAAAATAGTTTCAAAGACATGTAACAAGTCAACTATAAAAATGACAATTCTTAGATCTGAAAGCACATAAAGAAATGCAATACATGTGTCCAACATCTTAAAAAATCAGGAAATGATCCAAAGCTCACCTGAGACTGCGAGACCGAGGCCTCAAGGCTGGAGAATGGCGCCCTTCCTCATCAGTGATGCTCTCAGTACTGAAATGCTTTGTCAGGAAATGAAGTTCATCGGCCGTGGGCTGAAAGGGCAGCTGGTGCAGCTTCTCCTGAGATGAGCATGATGACTGAGTACAGAAAAAAATACAGAAAAGAAATGCACTAAACGCATGCATAGGGGTCAGCTAATGAATGGAAGAGGAACGGATTCTGCCAGACACTGCGCACTCCAGCGGAAAAGAAAGCTATTTATCAGACCAGGTGCCTCTTTTATTGCTCTCATTAGGCTAAGCCAACCCTTACATTCAATGACAGAGCTGGTGAGATCAGGAAAACTTTGGGAGAGTGCTAGAGAACCACTGCATCTGATTCTGGAACCAGTACATCTGATCATGCAGATGATTTACTATCAGGAGGCAGAAAGGAAGGCACGTGAGTACCAGCACTACTCAGGAAAGGACAAGGAGGTTCCTGGAGTGGTGAGCAACTTTCTTTCCTTTTCCCTCATGCTCTCTTAGCTCAGGAGTTTCACTGGCATGCAGAATGCTATGGAGCTGTGTAGACCTAAGAGTTTTCTGCTGGTTATTGGCTCTCACTGGAAATTGATATTGCAAATGGTCAGGATTTTACTTCTCCTTTTCATTACCCATCAGGCTTCTTCTCAAACCAGGGAGACAATAATAAAGTAAAGTATCTGACTCTGTTTTGAGATTAACAGAGTTTCTTGTTATTGAGTTAAACAGCTTATTCTTCTGTAAATAAGTTAATGCATTTACATGACACATGTCCTGTGATAATAACAGACGTGAAACTGTTCTAATTCGTGGATTTCATAAAACCTGAGATTAAAACAAGTATTTGTGGAAAATGCTAATAATATCAAAGTTGGACGTTCCAGGGGTAAAAGCTGAAAAAGGTCAGCTAATAAATGTATTTTTTGTGTGTGATTCTTCAATGCCCCTTTCCATTTTACAGAAGTAAGAAAATAAATAACGCAAGGAGAAATTAAAAATTCTCTTTAAAAACAAAAGGGAAAAAGGAAAAGAAAAGGTGCTGAATAATCAGAGCAGCACTGAACAACACCAGTGGGCCTTATTAAAATAATCACCCTGACCTAAGTTCCACAGCTCCTTATTATCTGATGAAATTAATTATGTACACTGTTCTGGCAGAAAAACTTTTCCTTCTGCTACAGTAACACTCACTCAGACTGGAAGCACCACATCCTAGTACCAGAAGTATTGGTAGGAGGGAATTATATATGATATAACACATATGACCAAAGTTTTAACTCACCTAGCATAGGAAAGAAGGCGTATCTGTCTTCTGCCATTTAGCTAGATGATTTGGATTGACATTTTCTGAGGGAAAAAACCCAATCAACCAACAAATCTGAGATAAGTAAGTCATATAGAATGCATCTGGTGAAATGGTGTACTTATTCCCAATATTGTAAGCAACATAAAATCAGGTGATATAAGAACCTATAAACCTAAAGATCCTATTCTTAGATAAAAATTTAATTGGCTCCAGATCCCAGATCTGCTCCCACTGCACTGCACAAAGGCATTCACAGAAAAGAACCCTCCTGAAAGCCTTGGGATGTGCACAAACTTCCCAAGCGTGCCTGGAACTGGAAACCACCACTTCCAACGTTTTCTTTCAGGCAGGGCTGTGCGGAGGGATCATGTTGGGAAGTCACTTCCAGCCCAGTGTGCACACACTGATGATTACCCAGGGGGTGTCTCAGCTTGCACTGGTCTATCCCACACTGAAGCCAAGACAGAGTGGGGGTATTTGCCCCTTTGCCCACAGCTCCTCTGCTCAAACTGTTTATGCCAAACACAGTGACTACTGTCTCTGTGAAGTACAGAATTATGCAAGTCCTGTTTTGATTTTCAGAACTTCTTTGATGTCTTTGTGTCTCAAACAATAAAGGGAGCAGGAAGAAGAACTTGCCTATGAAAAATCCTCAAAGAAAGTTATGTGGCAGCTGAAATGCCATCCGTGGTGAATCGTACAGATCCTGCAGCACAGCAGGAAGTACTAAAGACATCATCTTACAAACCCACATTAGCAGATACCCAAGTTCTGGCACTGCAAATACATGTCTGATTCTAAACAAATTAAGGAAGGTTAGCACATAGTTACTCGAATTAGAAAAAAAAATTCAAAACTTATAATCTAAAAAAATCATTTAAAACTGTATGTCTCTCAACAGCAAAATCACTGGGGAAGCCATGCTAGTCAACCCATGGACAGTCCAGCAAAATCCTCCCTCCACTTCCTCTCCCTAAAAGAAATCAGATCACAAAGTTTAGAATTCCAGAGAATAATTAATGAAAGCCCTGAAGATAAAGACCATGGACTTTTCTCTGCCAAGGGCTTCTCTAGCAGTATTAAGGCAGACAATCTTTCAATGAAAAAGCATGAAAGAAAAGTGAAACACTTCTGAAGTATTGATTTTCAGGTAATCACATCACAGTATTCGATATCTGCAGCAGACTAAAACAAATATCCCCCTGGTGTCTTAATTACAGATGCAGAATTAGCCAACTCTTCTCCAATAAAAAAAAATCAAGCTATACTAGAGTTGCTTATAAAATAGCTCTGCATCTTAAAAATGAATAGCAGATCAACTGCTTAAAAATAATTGCATATTGGCCCATCTAACTGATTATTTTATGTTCACCTAACTTGAAAGGTCTTCTCCAGCTTTTTCAGTGTTGGTTTGATGATACATCTGGTCTTCATGATTTGTACGGAAAGGGCAAATGTGGTTTGTCTTTTTATTTAAGTGTCATACCTCATATGGAAGCAAAAAATAAAGCAGAATCTACAGGTTCTCACTGACCTTAGACTAGGTAAATGCCTTGGTTGGTTCAGTAGCTTGGTAGAGCAGGTGATCTATGATCACAGAGATGAGGGTCAGCTCTTGCTGTCATACAAAACTCAACCAGCAGGACACAGAACAGACATTGCCCTTCTTGCTGTTGCATCTCCCACTGACACACGCCAGAAGGGACGTCTGGTGGCTGCCTTCTATCTCACTTGAGAAAGAAACACCATCCTGAGGACTGATCATATCAAATGGAAGCTCAAACTTCTGTTAAATTCATATCTGCAGCATTAATTCATTGTGTCCTTTTGACAAGCCCCTTCACTACCTCTTAGTTCAGTTTCCAAGTCTACGCAGGAATAACACTGCTTATCAACTTTAGAGGTGTTATTCAGATCAATTCAAATTCATTTTAATCTGTGAAATGCTGCGATAATAGGATTGGCTTAGAAATGTAATACCAGGTTTAATAGCTCCAACAATTGCATCACTCCTTACTAAACAGCCCATTTCAATGTCTTTCTAGATTGTACCACTGAACCAGCAAAAGGACTAGAGATGAGAAACTCAGTCATTTATGAAAAAGGAATAAAGGTCTTGGAATTACATGTTTCAACCTAACTATTTCCTGCAAGAAGGTGAATTCAGGTCTACCTATGACTATCACTTCATGCTTCTCATTACACTTCCCTGTTACTCACACTTTCAAAAATTACCATTTGAACTGATGCTTTCTATGTGACATATCTATCTCGGATTTGTTGGATTGTTTGTTTGGTTTTTTTTATGGGAAAACATCAATCAAAATGATCTGTCTATTTCTGGGAACATGACAAGAGACAAATATGCTTCATTTCCCATGCCAGAAAGCTGAGAACTTTCTAAAAGTAGCCTTCATGTCCCGACTTCAAAGCAAGAACTGATACTTCCAAGAGATTTTTGGTGGTGTTACTTTTGCTCTCTCCATGGACATCCACCTGAAGTCTGGACAAACTACAAAGTCTTGAAAAACTGCAGTTTGGCCTCCAAAGGTGTCATCTTCACAAGTAAATTGGAAGCTGTCACAGTGACTACCAGTGATCAAACTATTTGAATGTCATCCATATGGAAAGTAACTGTACTTGCTCCATGCTCCCACAGCTTGCTCCCAGAAGAGGACTTAGACATGGCTTATGCCCATGAGGATCTCACCTAAGACTACAAAGGCCAAAGCAGAGCCCCTTTTCAACAGCTGCTCTTAGATACTTGAATATATAATAATGTGTGGCAGTGAAACCAGGGACATCTTTTTTATGTTGACAATGAATCCTACGACAATGAATCCTACATTTTCCTGTGCTCCTGCCCAGATATCTGTATGCATACTGAAATCAAGTCACCTGCCTTCGAAGGAGACAAAAAAACACCCAAACTCAACAAAAAAAACTTTCTGAAGTTCAAAAGATAACAAATGGTAGAAATTGTGTGAACTAGAGTTTCCAAGAATGTGTCTGAACAAATGAAGTTACAGAGATAAGATTAACATTGCAAAATCAAATTTTAATCCTATCAATTTATACTAATAGGAAACTTTTGACCCCAATATCTTCTCTTTCTATATAGACTGCATTTAACACTCACCTCCAAAGAAACTGATAAATGTATTTGAGAGGCACTAGAAAGGTTATGGATGAACTTAGAACAGTTCACAAGGAAAACAATGATACAGAGTAAGATCTGCATAACGTGGAGTACTGAGACCTAATTAATGAAGGTGTTACAATTATTAGGAACGTACTCTACATAATTCATACAAAACCAAACAATCAGTATTATGGAAAGAGGCAGTGATTTGTTACCACACAGTTGAAGACATCATAACACACATACAAAAGCATGTTACATTGAGTACTGGCAGCCTTTACAGTTCTAATGTTTCTGTGCTTGTCTTTGCAAGGCTCTCGTGGATAACCACAACACTCAGCTGACTTAAACTGAAGAGTGAGATTCATTTTAGGAAGCATGTCAGAGTCACAAGGGTTAATGTGGTGCTGCCAGCTGAGTGGTATTACTGACAGAACTCAAGCACACTGCAGCCAGCCTTTCTAATGATGGCTCTAAGAATTGAAAAGCTTCATTAGGAGGTTCAAATTATTGGAGTTGAATAACAGACATGGCTTATCAGTTTTTCTTTCTGCTAGCCTGATAGCAGAGGTTTTCAGACTAAGTACTTGGAAGCAGACAGGAATTTCATTTCCCAGTTAGAAAAAGCTGAGAGCTGGAAGGTATTTATGCACTATCTCTGAGTCCTGCCACTTTGGAGACTTTGTGCCTCTCAAATGATCACTCGAGCCAAGTGCTGCACTGGGATTTCACCAATGCTAAAGGCAAAGTGCAAGATGATAGGAGCTGGGAAATGGAGGAAAAAAGCAGCAGAACCAATAATTAAAATAATTTTTAAAATAATTAGTATATTAAATAATGTTAGCAAAAGAATGAAGAAAGATCCAGTATTTTAGTAGAAACTCAGAAGCTGATTTGTTAGGGTGTATTTGTACAAACTGAATTGCTTGGAAAAGTCTGTGTCACTTACTGAAACTGTAGAACTGGGAGTGTTTGTTCCATATCCAGACGAAGGAAGGGAGGCCAAGGACCAGCGGCGTCCATCCGTTCTGGGGAAGAGACGTAAGGGAAATTACAGTCAGGAACAGATTGTGGCTAATTCTTGAGAGAAATAAGCAATTTTCTCTTCCACATCTCCTAACATCACGCTTTTATTAACGTCTGGAGTTATTCAGATAAATCAGGTATCCTAATTGCAATCACACTTGTGGAAAAGCAGTTAGAGTAAGTCTGAAAAGCTAAACTAGGTGACCTTGGAAAAGATAAACCAAAGGGGCACCAGAATCCTGCGTTAAGTAGATGTACAAGTAAGTACTTGTACAAAACTTGGAGTTTCTAAAACAGAGAAACAAAAACAGCTCCTTGCAAACTTCTTTGAAAAAGACACTCACACCTAACATACTTATGCAGCTCCTTGTCTTCCAAATGAAGATTCAGATTGAGGACAAAAAAATCACATTACATCAAGAATCAACTGAAAGCAGATTAATCTGTTTACCTTCTCAGAGGGCATTCTGCCCAGCACATTGCCTGGCATGGCTGGGAAATTAAACCCACAACAACAGATAGGAACAGAGCCAAGGGGCCCACTCGAAATACAGACATAAATCACAGAAATCTCACCTAGGGTCCTTTCTCCTCCAGTCAGTATAACATTAGTCATTATTTCCCTATTGTAGCCAAATAAACATGTCCCTCAGGGAAAACACCCAAAACACTGTGGAGATATTGCAGAAAGCCCTTGTTTTGCCAATGTCAAAACTGAGGAACTGAGGAACTACACAAAAGCTGCGAGAAGAATCAGTGTTGCCCTCCTTGAAACCCTCTTCTTCCCCCAAACCCAATCTCAGTGAGGATGGACACTGAACATTCAGCTTAGTCTCACAGCACTTTTTCTGTCCCTGATCTATTTTCCCACATTTTGTGTCTTTAAAATGGACAACCACGTCCTGTTGCACAATGGGATGGATGTTAAAAAGTCTCTTCCTCACATCAGTTTCCATTTGCTTGGTTTTTTTCTTGCAGCAGATTATCAGTAACTGGTCATAACATGAAGCTGAATTAGAACAGTTCTAACTTGCTTTGGAAAGATGGGGGGGGATTGGTACACATAGATACAGTGAATTTATGTGAGTGCATTATAAAACAGGATATTTGGTACAGGTTTGAAATTGTGATTATAAAAACCACAACTGTTATCTTCATTGTAATATTTCTCATCCCACCACCCATACCCATGAAGCCTCATCTCCAGAAAAAAGTTCAGTGCCCACCAAGAAAAAAACCCCTGTTTACAGTTTTTCCAGCTCTAGCTCCTTCTGTTTTCAGGCACTGATAGACACTACCCTTTGCCATCCATCTTAGAATGAGAGGGAAATAAACTCACTGTTCCACATCACTGAAAGAATATTATGTCAACAGAGTTTTAAAAAGACTCATGCTTCATGCATTAAAAAAAATAATAAGTCTGTAATGCAGATTTTTATTGCATGCGTATGTTACAGCTAAACCCCATTTAGCCACAGGTGATGTTTTCTCTGGCAAGACAATTAAATGTAAAAGAACAATCTCAAAATCATTTTGAGTGAAATGGAATTCCTTTCTCAACCCTGAAAAACAACTATCAGCATTACAAAGTTGTTGCATGCTGTGGTAAGGGATTGAACACCAAACTTTAATGATCTTTACTGAGCTTCTTGTAATGTTACAGGGGCACTGGGGAAATATTTAGGTCAATGATTCAACCTCACTTTGGGTCCTCAGTCCCAAAGCAAAACACTCCATTGCTTGCTGCACAAGTCACTCACTTCTTGCAAAAGAAAAGCTTATTTTTTTTAACTGAATTACCTAAATGGTGTATTGAAATAACTTCAAAATTTTCATTTTGACCAAGTTAAAAGAAAATATCTTTCTCAATTAGAAAATTCCAGCACACCCCTTCATGCTTGGGCTACTTTCTGCTGATGCAATCAAGGCAAGCAATGTGCTAAGCAGTCAGGACACACATATCAGCCCTACTCTAGCAGAAGGAAGTGGGACAAGAGTGAAAATCTTCCAAATCAAAGGAAGGGAAAAAGACTTTTAAAGCAAATTCCTCCTGCATTTATGCGAAACATTTCAAAGCTACTTCAGTGTTTTGTTAATAAACATATTTTTAGAGAGACACCATGCAATATTACTTCAGCATAAGACACTTGGAATGAAATCTTTGGGTTTTTTATTTATTGCAGACACTTTGCTAGCACAACAAAGACATGCAAACAACAAATTTTACCTCTAAAAGGACATTTTAATTAGTTAATTAAGGAGGTGTTTTTATGGCAGCTAAATGCTATTTCATGAAGAAGCAGATCAATTTCAAACAAGAATGAGTTAGAAAAAAACACATCTTCTCCAGAGCGCTACCTGTTTATCATTTTAAGCCAAAATGTAAAGATTTTCTGTTTCTATTACAAAGACTAGAAGCTGAATGCCTAAATGGGGTTGTTACAGCATGAACTTGTTAGGGACACGTGCTCAGCTGCACAAAGCACAGTTCATACACACACACAAACAGCAGCAATGGGATACACGTTACCTGTCTGCTCTGTGTCCATGGCTGTGTGGAAAAAATTGTACAATAATTATGAGAGAAGGAGAAGTAAAACATGCATGTGATTTCTGAAAACAACCTTCACCTTCTGTTAGTGGTATTCCTCCAAGATGAGTTTTAGTGACTATGAACAAAATTAACCATTGCCATGGTTTCAACCATACATTTCCTTATTCCAGCAGGAGGATTCCTGCCACTGTTGTGGCTATGACACAACCATTAAAAGGGTATCTAACAAGGGATTTATGGTCAATCACAAGTCAGACTAAGGACAATCTTGCAGTAGATTCTGGTGGCTTTACCATAATACAAGCTTTCCAAACAAGTTTCCTATTCCATCTCAAGAAAGAACTCATCACAGGGCCATAATGAAAGAATGGAAATCACAAATGATGTCCAAACAGGATAATAAATGAAGAAATTACACCACTAATAAAAGGCAGAAAATCAGCAACAAGTAATTCCTGTGATGGCAATGGCAGGAAATGAGGTAAGGGCCATCTCTTAAACCCCACACAATGTTAACAAAAAGGGTACTGTGAAATACCCATTTCTCTGGCACCACACTTGCAATTCCTTAGTTCCATCATATACAAGTTGTTCTGATACCAGTATGGGGTAATCTAGTATGGATCTGTTGTTACTGCTGGCATGGCTATTCAGGGTGTAATGCAAGTAGAAAATAGAAACAGGTTTCTAAAACAAGCTGTGCTTAAGTGTTCTTTTCCCTGGCAGACAAAGTATAGAGAGGAACATGCATACTGTAAAATGAACCATTGTACTCAATAGGACAGGCTTAACCTTTATTCACCTAATCCTTTAAAAATTAGATTTAAAAAACATAAAAGTATGAAAGGGTACTTTTCAGAGTTTTATTATTAAAACATGCATTTGCTGTCTTTAGAACTTTTAGAAAGCCATGGTACTCAAGCAGCAGGTTGAAACATGATGTTGAAAAATAATGTCAAGTTTTGACAATGGCTTCTGCTGCAACTTTTCTGTCGTGTTCCAGGACCCAGAACTCCTGTGAGATACTCCAGATACTGTGAAAACTGGTAAAAGTTCAGTGGATTTCAACAGAGATTATTGAATACACCCAGGTCAGGCTTTAAAAACAAAGGTGGATGAGTCTACTTGAATTGTTTTACCAGCAGGTAAAGCACTAATTTTCCCTCTGAGGCCACAGGAAAATACATATCCAGTGTCTTACATTTCACGTGCTATTAAAAAGCTTTTTCTTACATAAGACCAGAAGACCAAAGTCTACTTCAAAAAGAATTCAAGGACACCAGGTCTTCTAGCAAATCACCTCAATGGAGAAATGCTCCAGGATGTTCCTGCCATTCAGATAAAGGGTGTACCTTATTCCATCAAATTCTAACCCTTTATTCTTCTTCGAAGTTTTGAGACTTATCTTTTTTTTTCTAACTAGTCCTCAAGCTAAATCTGTCATTCTCAGAAAACTTACTTCCTCCCAGGATGATCACACATTTCCCATTCTCAGATCATTTGAACACAGATTGGGATTTTTTTCAGCCAAGGCAGAGTCTAACAAACCCAAAATACCTTCCCTCACACTTGAATCTAATAACCCACCTCCTATGCACAAACCCTGCTTGGGAGCTCTCTAATTTCCCTGTTCTTTCTTTCTCACAAAACTTACCTTTCTGTATCATTATCCACCTCTGCCTGCCTGCTGGGATTCAGCATTCAAATCACCATTTTTCTGCTTTTCCCAGCTGTCTCTATTCTTCCTATCCTATTGCTAACACTAAATCCACCACTGCAGTATCAGATTTCTTTCCAGCAGTTCAATACACCCCATGACCAGCACCAGCACCTGCTGCAGGACAGATGACAGCTCCACATTCGGGTCTCTCAGTGCTGCTCTTCTAGAGGTTCTTGTAGACTCGCAATTTCAATTATCAGCTATTTTCCTCATTAGAGCAGTAATGTTCTCTTGACAGCAATGCCCAAGAAAGCAGAGAAAACTCAAGAGTCACTAGCAGTGAGAAAGCAGGGAATGAAGGCACAGAGCTGTGCACACCTAATTTAAGGTATGTTTCTATCTTTGTGCAGACATAGCAAAGAAGATCAGCACATAACACCTCAGTGAGAGCAACATCTAGAACCACAACTAAGTTACAATTACCTAATCATGACTGGTTTTAATGTCACTGTGACTAAATTATTTGTCATATCACATGCCCTACGCGTCATCCTTCTGGGAGAACACTGTCTCTTCCCTAGGCAGCATTAACTACTTAATTTACTTTACCTTTTTTCTAGTACCTAATAACTGAAATAGAAATAACTGAAATAGAAATAACTGAAAAGTACCTAATAACATTCTGGTGCTGCCAAGATGTAATCCACAAGGAGTAAAATAAAATAAAATTGGAAACATCAAAGAAAGTAAAACACAATCAAAAATGTTCTAACCCACAGACCATTTGTAAATAAAGTGTATAGACTATTTGCTTGCCAGCCCAGAGAAAAAAGATCTTGCCTTACCTTCGGGCAGGAACAAAGGAAAAATGAGCAGGTGCATTTGGAGAGAAGTTCCTGGGACTGTCCAAGGGGCTGCTACCTGTTTAAGAAAACAAAAATTAACAGTTCAAAACCATTTCGTTCACATTTGCAACAAATGGAGTCAGTTTTCAGTGTCCTGAAAGACTTTCAACTGCAAGTTGTCACAAATATTTGGAAATATGGAGCTCTGAGTCTTTGAGCATTAGTTTGCTAAAGAAACATTCTGACACAGATGTACCAGTATTTTTCCTCCTTTTGAAATAATTTAAAGGGTATGTTTCATTTCCTACTTTCAGGTAAGTAATGTAGCACCCACAGACAACAGAGTCTTTTAATATTTTGCAATAATTTCTATCTACAAGCTCTTCCTAACACTTGTCAGTGAAAAACCTGAGTTAGAAATGACACTGATGACAGTTTCAGAAATAATAAATAGTAAGAAAACTTTTCTTCCCAATGTATGGCCAAGGTTGAATGTAAAATCCACTGAGGAAAAAAAAAACCCAAAAAGACATACGATGAGAACTGCACATGATAATAAAAGGACTATGTGTATGTAAGATGATTGGGCTAAAACCTATCAGTAGTCACACTAACTACCAACTTTCTGAAATAGTACTTTTACCATGAAAATGAAAGTACCAGGGAAACTATACAGAAAGGAAGAAAAAACACTTCATTTTCTCCTGGTATGAGTGTTTTCCCTCTGGGCTTTGTCACATGGTGTGTAAGCATGGGGAGTGGTTTAATGCAATTATTTTATTCCAAAGTAAAAAGAAACCATTGCACAGAAAGCCCTTCTGAAAGCCAGGATCATTTACAAACCAGCTACAGAAATATTTGAAAGTTATGGATGAAATCTGCAAACTTCACATCAGTGAGAGTGCTCTCTATTGGGCATGAAGTGGTTTTGCTTTTTCTGATCATTAATATGGGGACAGAAGAGAAACTATACACAGTAAACATGTGTCAACAGCAATTTTTTTGTGCAAAGACAACAATATAGCACTAAAAGAAAATGAAATAGATTCTGGAAAAGCAATACACTGCAAGGTACATCAGAAATAGTTTTAAATTTAGATCCCATATAAAATTGTTTTATTTTAAAAGCCATGTTGAAAAGTCAAACCTCAAGTATCAGTCTTATGCAAAGGACTTGTCTCTGTTTCAGAGGCTTGAGCTGCCCAGTTTGCCCCTCATGGCAGCAGTGATTTTGAGGTTACAGCCCCATCCAGCAACCTACTGAAGCTTATAATTAAACCACATTAATTCCAATCCAAGTTATCCACACACCTTTGCTGTTCCACTGAAGCAGGAGCAGAACACAAGCATGGTGCTCAGTCGAAGGCAACATTCCCTCACACTTCAGCCTTACAAACGGGTCACAAAAATCTGCAGCAGCATCTCTGCACAACTTCTGTGAGCAAGGTGTGCACACCTGGCACGTGTGTTGGGGCAGGGAGGGAGGAGGAGGAGATGGGGAACAGGCTGATACCTCCTGGGGTATGAGGATGGCCACAGTGCAGCACAGGCCAGCAAACTCCATCTGGTCTGCAAGTCCACGAGGGGAAAAACAGCAGCTGGTTGAGATTAAAGCAGCCCCAGGCTGATGTAACATGTGTCATGGGGTGATGAGAGAACTGGAGAGGTAAGTGAATTCCAGACCACTCCACAATCTGCTTCATCAAGAGCAAACTAAATTAAAAACAAAGAGTTCGAGCAACAGGTTTGTTTTCCTTTGGCTTGGTTTTCTTTTGCATTGTTAGTTAAGCCTAACAATGAGTTCACAGTTTAACATAACACAATTCAAGTCTTCATCCAAAACTGGATACTGCTTAACCCATCCCCAGTATATCCCAAGTACAGAGGGGAGAGAGTGATCAGAAACCAATAGCTAAACAATTTTCAGTGCTTTCATTTATTAAGCTTGTACTCATTTTAATTCTTATGGTCACAGTGGAAAATCTGAACCATTTTGCTACTTTTGAACCAGAAGAAGATGGAGAGGTCTGACAGTGCCAGTCTAGGAGGCACTGCAAGCTTACAAGGATGGCTGCAGTAGTCACCAAAGTCAAGAAGTGAGTCATGTGTGAACACACACATCCTGGTAGCAGCACATGCCTTAGGGTCAGGGTCACCAACCACCTGCCAGCAGAAAGCTGAAGGAGCATTTCAGGATGCAGGGGGAGTGAGGCCTTTCCATGGTCATGCAGATGATCTAACAAAGCAAGGAAGGCTGCCAGCTTTGGTGAGAACTTTGGTCTTTGCCTTCTCATTTTTCAAGCTTTTCTGACAACGAACACCTACTGTGTCAAGATGATAGCTTTGAACAAAAATCTCATTGCCCAGTGTTGTTATAAACAAGCGATGAACTGTCACTGCCTTTTTATATCTTCATCAATCTTAAACTTTCCGGGGTATGATCAAAATAGAATTTCAGAATAACTGAGCAAATTGGGTAATGACAGTTTTTAAATTTTGAAATTAAGCATGCGGGTGTTCAAACTCTTCTGAGCCTGCACTGTGTGGTACAAAGATACTACTAATTTTTGAGCAACTACTTTTTCAGATGTATATGGCATATTTCCTTTCAGACACTGGAATTTTAATTAGATCCCCTGTGATTTGCTTCTAGCTTTAAAATGAAACGCAATTAGTTTTTCTACTCAATTCAAGTCTGGGTGAAGCTTTTAAAACAACAACAGGGAGACAGGGAATTACTACTTTCCCTAAAATTTCCCAGCACTGCTGCATCTGCTCGAGATGAAGGTATTTTAATAAGAGAAACCTGAGTGCAATGGTCTCATTCACCAAGGCTGATCGAAACCCTATTTATTCTGTAGCAAAGGTAGATTCCCCTGTTGCTCCAAGGTTATAGCTGGCTACTACTGAACCTGAAATGCCTCTGTCTCAAGGGAGGCTGTTACACAGAATGATTGCCCATTAGGTAAATCAACACAGCTACACCAATGCCAACAATCCAGGCGGGAGCCTTTACATCTTCCGGACACAGGAAGAAGGATGCAGCCAAAGCATTTGTAAACCCACTACCTTCAAAATATGAAACCAGACCTTACAGGCAATGATAGTCTCAGCTATCCCCTACAAACATGAATGACACTCCTCACACAGGTTATGAGTCCAAAAATTCACAACAGAACCATGTTATAAAACTGAGAGCCATACTTCTGAGAGCTGTAAAAAGTAATAAATAAATACAAAAGGCAAAGTTTTTGTGGTCTTCTATGTAGGATATTCAAATTATTTGCTGAATATTAAAGCAAGCAGCTAAAGGTCATATGCACACTGCAGAATTAGATGCCTTCCAGCACACACAAATTTCAAAATGAGCAAAATATTTAAAGCACCCTGTGTACCACCAGTCTCATAAACAATGAATGCCATGGTGCTCTCATATTATCCAAGGATCACAGGCATGACGTGCTGATGAACCTCAGCTTTGATAACCAGGGCAGGATCTAGGGGGGGATGTTACATACTCTGCACACTCTAAAAAAAATAAATAAATAGACACCTCAGCAACAGCCGTTTTTCTGCCAAAAGGTGGAACTCAACTTGCAGTGTAAGAGCAGAATCATTTAATTCAGTAGCACAGTGCTGCCCGTGACCAGCTCCCTCCATGTGCCATTACAGACAGGAACAGGGCAAAGGTCCCAGCAGTGACAAGTGCCTCCACTGGCAGCCAAAGAGCAACCTGGATATCTTACAGCTGTGAAAAGTAAATTTTAAACTAGCCTGAGCTTCAATTTTCCAGCTGTAAGTACCTATCTTCTTACTACTAAATTATAATGTTACTTCTTTGATTTTAAGCTTTTAGATTTAAAATATAATCGAATGGCAACTTAGTTATCAACCTTATGGTGTAACCTCTTTGTAATTTTCAGATTTTAAAAATGGAATCAAAGAAATACAAAGAAATGTAAGGATTATGTGTACCTCTTTACTTGCCCCTCTGATTTCAAAACAAAAAGAATTTAGAATAAAAGTAAAATTTTCAAACTTGCATTCCTAAAACTGGCCACTACAAGTTTGGGAGACTAAACCAGCAGAGTGACTTCCCCACAGGCTGTAGCTCTTTATGCCAAGGTACCAGCTCATTCTGGAAAATGCAATTCCATGCAGTTGAAAACTGAACTAGCACACTTAAATGTTCTTCATTCAGAAGTGATTTCATGGCAGGGTTCAAACTGTTTGAATGTACTTCTTTCCCAAATGTTGAGAGCTCTTTAAGTAATACTTTTCTTCTCAATTTTCTAGGGTATAAAACTGCCTGGCATCTTGTTGGGATGCTCTTTGAGACAGTGAGTCCCTCTGCCTGATCAGTGTTCATGAGCAGGTAAGGTTTGCCTGCCAGAAAGACTCACCCACTGTCCAAGATCACTGTCCAAGATCTCACCCACTGACTTCTACATCCTGTACAGAAGAGTAACTCCTGACTTTACTGCCACACTGGAGTTTATTTTAGCGTGGCGTCTGAACAGAAACATTTTAGGAAGCCTCCCTGGTTTCTCTGCATGCTTGCTGTTCCTTTGATTTGTAGGAGAGGTTCAGAATGGGTATTAAGAAGACAAGATGAAAGTTCAACACAAAGAGGCTGGGGAGAGGCACCGGCATTTCTTAGTAACTTATCACTGCATGTGCCTGAACAAACAGATTGATAGATACTCCTCAAATACTAAACAAATATCACAGCCTGTTCTCAAATTCACTCCTCATATATGATATTTCTTAAGAAAATATTTGTGACTCTACTCTAAATTTCATCTACTTTTGTCTCTTGAATAATTTTTTTTTTTTTCCCAGGGAAGACTCCTAAATATAGTACTGGTAGAGAACTCAAATTACAATTAATTTATCCTCCTGTGCACTACTGGCTCCTCTTGCAGGTAACAAAGGACATCCTTTTAATTAATAATTTTAAATCCCATATGCAACACCATGGGAAAAAAAGGAAATATTTGACAATTACTGCTAAAACTAAGGTGGCACACCACTCTTGCTTTTAGAAGACACTCACAAACTTCTAATAAATTATAAGTATGTAAAACCTGAAACAGCATCAAAACTACCAGAAGAAACTTTATTTTTTAAATAGACAGAAGAGAAAGGCAAATCCAAAGAAAATAAAAGATACATGTTTCTATTAGGAATATTTCTGCATTTGTTTTCTGAGCAATGATCATGTCAATATTGTGTGGCAATCTCCCAAGCAAGAACATTTCTTTTTCTCAGTTAAAGGCTTGTAGAGCTAATTTAGAATTCAGTGAAACCAATACATAAATGAATTCAAAGCAAAAAGCACAATGTAACTAAGTGGAGAATTTCTACCAAGAAAAATGCATTGTTGAAAATAAATTTTACAAGGTTATCACTACCATAACCACACACAACAGCAACAAGCAAGTTTGAAGTGAAAGGGGATGGTCCTATACACATTTTTGGCTCTCCATTTTATTTCAGATTCTGAAGTAGAAAATTGATTTAATATACCACCTATAAGATTTTGTTAACATTTTAATTTGAAAATCGTGGGTCATTTTAGAATTACAATGTACTTAAAGCATCTTCCTAGCTTTCCATTGCTGGGCTTTTTATAGCATCCCAAGAAAGTGGCAGATTTTTACAAAAACTTTAGCGTGAATGAGGCTTTTATGGGCATCCCTGAACAATAACTTTGGCCTTCTTTTTCCTTTCCACAGGCTGGATGTCACTTCTTGAGATGCAAAGCTCTGCAAACAGAAGCAGATGGCTCCTTCTAGCTGAGCTACTATCAGTTTGCTGTTCTTTCTCAGCATTGCCTTAGTTTCAGTCTCCAGAAAGCATTTACAGAACATACTGGCATGTAGGAGGAAGACAGTCTGACTAAAATGAAAACAACATTCCTTGTCTTACACGCAGCAGTGACGTGTTTCCAGAGAGGCTGCACTGTGGATGATGTGCCACAAGTGTTCCAGCTGTTTCTTGCTACTCACTGCTGCTCACCAGGGACGCACCTGGAGCCCAACCATCCTCTCTGGCATTTTGAAATAGCAAAAACAAAGTTGTCACACATCACCTACCTCCCTCAGCAACAAAAACAAGGGACCATGCTGTTCGGGCAAGCTGTTGAATTTGCATGTGTGACCCTTTCTGAAGAATTATTCCTTGTTTTTCAATTGGAAGAACATCTCCACACACTTCACTTCAATGTGAACAAGCCCTTGCCCGTGTGCTCTGAAACGAGCATTTCCCAGTTGCTGCCATGCTAAAATTGGCAGCAAAGTAAAAAAGAAATAAACCTCCCAAACACGTCATGGTGCTGTGAGTAGCAGCCAGAGACCATAAGATGGCACACTGCACAGCTGCTGGGCTGCCGGAGGCACACGGAAACAGCCAGGATGTTCCTCCTCATGAGAACTGCAGTTAAATCACTGGCACAAATTAACCATGCTCAGAGACTCAAAACAAGAAATTTACTTAAATGTATTTATCTAATTTTATTTGGCTTCGTTTTCCATCTCAGGCTCTTTTGCAGGACGTAAGAGGATTGAATCCCCCAGGAAGAGATGGATATGGAAGCAAACTAGAAAGTGCAGAACATAAAACATTTATCTTGAAACTATAAGGACCCTCTTATAAGCTAAAGAAGGTGAAAAATTACAGTCAGAATAATCTCCAAAGGGCATATTTTGATGCTGAGTATCAGTATGTTCAAACTCACTGCAATGGCTAGTGACATTTATGCTAGTGATTCCCAGGGTGAGCAGTCCTAGGGAGTTACCTGCGTGTCCATGGAGAGGGGAATGTGGCCTTGGGAGAGTTGGAGATGTGCTGGATGTTACAATCAAACTCTTCCTGTTGCTTGTCCGACAGCTGAAAGCAAGAAAGATAAACCATTAGGCATGGTCAGATGGACAACAGCACCTCGAGGCAGGTCCTGCAGAATCTCTTTCAGCTAAGGAAAAGGAATCTCGCAGTATTTAGGGTGGTATTTTCTCACACTCTTGATCTCTCAGTAGTGACTCTGCAAAGAAGGAAATGTACAGGGACAAAAGGTACTTGGTCAGCAGCAAGTGTTTCAACACTCTAGAAGCATTTATTGCACAGGCCACTGGAAATAGCTGGTAACTCATTCCTGATTCACAGAGTATGTGCAATTCATGCTTTACAACTCACACAAAAAGCAAAAACCAATGTAAAATACCCCAGAGTGCTTTGGATACTCTTACCAATATCCAACCTAGCAAATAAATCCGTTACAATTATTGGCTTGGTTGTATGAAAACCAGAGCATATTCCTTAGGGCAGAGTTAAAATTACAGAGCAAAGTGTTAGCACAACCCAGCAGATGAGTGGGATTACTAATCAAACTTAAAACCGGAGATCAAAAAATCTTTGTGAACACATGTGGCAATACCAATGGAAAACTCTGCAAAGCAAGTTTCAGACACACCTCCACCACATCAACTCCACTCATTGCCCAACTTTGGTCCAGCAAGGAAAGTGATTCTTTTTATGGGACAGTTCGGATTTATTTTTTCCCCAGTGGGAGTTTCAGAACCGAGCCAAATGAAGAGAAGGATGTGTTCCTCCATTTGCTTCCCAGCTCATGACTGCTGGTAGCAAACATTTAGCTCTAAAGATGATAAAAGGAATCACAATGGGTGAGGGAAACCTTTTTAAATCATGGGAGCTGTGAAGAAGAGCAACTAGATAATGAAATCCCTTTGTGATTGCCACTTCTCCTGTTGCTTAAACGGAAGAAATTAAGCTCCCAGCAAAATCTTACAACTGATCAAGTTATTACAGCTACATACACCTACTCATTTTACCTCCAGCTTGCTTCCTACATGGCAGAAACATTCCTGCTTACTTCAGCAGTTCTCCAAACAGGTAACTAGAATCCCACTGGTGTTGATAGGGGTGGGAGAATAGCCAGGAGCAGGGAAAGCTGAGCAAAGGCTGAACAAGGAGCTTGCTGGCCCCACTCCAGGGGTGCCCTGTGAAGCTCCACACTGGGTTCCCCAGGCACAAGCAAAGCCTCTCTGCTTGAAGACCCCAGCTGCTGATGTCTGCCAGGCCCTGTGTGCACTGACTGATCTGCTGGAGCTGCCCAACAATAAACACATTCGGGCTGCCAAGAACTACAATTTAATGCAAAAGTATTTTGCTGCCACAGGATACACTGCATCTGACTGTTATTATTTGTAAGCTTATTTTATTGCTGTTCTATAGGAAACTGGAGAACTTGATGCAGAAAAAAATACAACTGAACTGCCAACTATAATAAACAGTAATAAAGTTGAAGCACCATTAACTGCTATTCAGGCTCTTTAGTGTACTTAAAGCATTCCTCAAAATTATCCAACTGATTCCATACAATCTCCATTTACATTCATGTATTATTCAACAACAGTCCATCCAAAAACTGATTGCCATTGTGCACATCTCATGGAAAAACTAACAGCCTGATTTTAAGAAGCTTAAAATCTCAGTTCATGGGTATTTTTAACATGTTTTCAGTTACGCTATTCCAGTAAATGCTAAAAAAACCCAGAATACTCAATTCCAACATTAATACCAGATAATCATTGTTTATATTAGCACAAAATCTTTCTTGCAACATGAAATTCCTGAGTAGTGTAATATATGTTACTATGTAAGAAATAAAAAACAATCCTGGGTTTTACTATCAAATATAATGCAAGAATTTAAGATCTTGCTCAATAAAAACCACTAGTACAGTGAGAAAACAGAGCTCCATTCTCTACAGTTGCCTCTGTTTGCTAAAGAGAGTTCCTAAAGCACACTTTACCACAGCAATGTCTGGAGCTGGCTATGGAAACTTGGTATATTTAAACCACAGCATAACAGGGGAAGTGAACTGTCCCAAACTCAAGAGCTTTTTAACTGCTTGCCTGTATTTTCCCAATTGAACAAGGTTTTACAAACCCATTTTCTCTGCTGTCTTTGCCAAGATAAGGAGCCAAAAGAGAAAGGGTTAAGGGGCTGGAGAGCAAGCACAGCTGAGACCCCTTAAAATAGGTCAGGTTTACACAAATGTACCCAGAGGAGGGAACGGCTTGGAGTGAAAACCTAGCCCCAAGTTGGGAATAAAACATTATTCTCTTTGCATCCTCAACATTGGATAACTTTTCATTTTCCTGGATCTCTCATCCACAAAAGAGAAACACCACTTGGGTCTGTTTAGTCACTTCTATGACTTACGTGTGTTGGCAACAAGGCAAAGCTTAAACACAAAGACTAAAAGCACAACACCCAACTTCTCAAACTCATGTTATATGTTGAGATAAATATACAAGTACAATCATACTCTCTACTGGCTGAAGAGAGCTCTCTGCATACAGAGAAAAAACTTTTAACCGATCTAGGAATCCTAGAGGAAATGCAGAACAAGAGTGATGAAGTTCTGGTACTCACTAAAACACAAAAAAAGGGTGAAGGGAGGAGGAAACGTGCAGACTTCAGTGGGATGACCTCTCCCCCAACAAGTCACTACAACAGCATTGCTAAATATGAAAGAAGCAAAGCTGGCTTTAAGCAGGGCTTTGTGCCAAAGAAATTCAAACTAGTCAATTTAAGTGTTGGCAGAAACAGTTCCACTGAAGAAAAAATTATTTCCCGGAAGATGCATTTTAGCCAGACAGTGCTGGGCTCAAAACTGAGCTACCAGGCCAATGATAATGAGGAGATGGCATTGTTAATCTTTTAAACTGCATTAATTGTTATTATCTATTACTGTTCGCAAATTCTCAAAACAATAATGTATGCCTTTTTGCTCAAAAATTAATTCAATCTGCGTAAGAAAAAAAGGAGTAATAGGAGAAAGTAAGGGGGAAAAGGTTGGCCATACATCTCTCACTTTTTAACTAGAACAGAAACAGTTTTTAACCAGACCAGAGAGATTTCAAGCATTATTATTTGTTTATAAGCCGAGGTTTTGCTGTTTTCATTAAACGCAAGGCAAGCCCTGCCCTGAGCCTCCTTTCCTCTCACAATTTGCTATGAGTCTTGTTAACTTTTTTTTTTCTCAGATCCCACTTCATAATTTCAGAGAGCAAATCCCCTCCAAGTCTTCCAGTTTAGGCAAAACACAATTTTAACAGTGCAGAGTTTCTGTAGGGCTCAGAGCTGTAGGGCTGAGCTCCAGCCCTTGGAGAGCTCTGTAGGTGCTGCCCTCCCTGCCCTGGTCGAACACCCACGCGGCCAAACCTGAGTCTAGAAACCCGTGAGAACACAGGAGCACCTCGATTTAATTCTGAAAACACACAGTAAAATGGATATTTTATATTCAAATAGTTGAAACAATGCCTTTGCATCACTATGCAAATACAGCTTTTACTCTGTTTCTAGAGTTAACTTCTCTGCCTGCAGTAAAAATATCGTTTGTTACGTGTACTGAAGTGTCTCCAGCGCGTTCCTGAAACTGAACACTGCAGGACATCGAGGGTCTGGTAACTGGACACTGCTTTTGGACCCACTGAAATGTGCCCCCGAGCCAGCACCCTTGCCCAGAGTTATTTCTGAGCACATTTGGCATAGTACCTGTGACCTGCACGCAGCCCCCGGCCCTTCAGCTGCACCCCAACCAACCTCCTCCTCCTCCTCCTCACCCACAGACAATCCCAGGGCAAGCCTCTAAAATGAGCACCACGGGTGCACCTTGTTTCATATGCATATTCAGTATGAAAAAGAAATCAATGTCTCAGTTTCAGCATAAATCGATATTTGATTCTTTATTTTAGCAGTTTACTCAGGGGACATCTTCAACTCACTGAGCAAAACTGATTAATGCCCGTGAGGTATCTGTGTAATGAAAGTGAGGGCCACAGAAAAAAACAATGTAAATATAAATAACCAACCAACACTACCAAGCAATTTCATACCAATGCTGGTTATTATAAATGAATAACGATCAGGAAGTTTCTCAAAATCTATCTGAATTTATAGGCCTTGAGGAATTTCTCATAGCTGAAGCTGCTGGAGTATGTAAGTAAACAAGATAACAATGATTGCACAAGCCTTCTCATTGACTTTGACAGAAATCAACTTGAAGAAATAAAATATATGGAAAACGTATAGCTTAAATCACATTTTGACTAGTATTCATGAATGCATTTTATTCATATTAGTGATTTGTCACAGAATCACTAAGGCTGGAAAATACTTCCAAGATCATCAAGCCAAATCTTCGACTGAAAATTTTAATTTTAGAATTTTGTAAACTACCTCAGGTTGTCGGAGTGCCAGATTAACCCTTGCACTAACTTCTTGCAAAATAACATTTCAGAAGTCAAACATCAGACTTATTCCAGGTTTGCCATACAAGTCAGTGACCCCAAACAAATCCCTAAGAACTGGGATCCATAATTCAGAGCAATCAAATCTACTGAAGTTATTTGTGGTTACATATTTTCCTAAAATGTAATATCACCTAACCAAACTTCACCAGATTCTCCTCTGATGTTACAGAAGTTTGGTTTCAGTTGATTTGCTTTACAAAGAGTTCTTTATGAGAAACAGACATTTTGGAAATGAAAATAAGTATTTAAAATTTTTATTCACAATGACAGAAAATTTACAAAATCCAAAATCTGCATGTCAATGAATGCAGCAGCTGCACAGCAATGTTAACTAGATGTGGAAGTTATCGTCTTAATTATAGTAATTCAAAGATGGAAGCAATTTTGTAAGCTTTAGCACTACCAACAACAGGGATAATTAGTTCTCTAAAATAGATAAGTAAGCATCTGGTTCAACTGATTTCTTTTTTTTCCCACATTCAAGAATAGTTTAAGAGTTATTCATCCTAGAATAACTGGGGAAAAAAAAAGTGTTATTATTCAGGGTGTAGGTTTGGGGGGTTGCACATTCCTACAATAAACACCTCTTTTGTTGTAAAGAAATACAATTACACACAGTTAAGATGTGAAGGATGGAAGCACAAGTCCAACAAGCAACTACTTAAAGATTGCAGGCAGAGTCTCCATCACAACAGACGCACAACTATCTTCTTCCCAACATCACCGAGGAAAACTGCATTTTATTTCCAGTCATTGAAGTCCCAGGAGCAAGGAACCATTCTGAATTTGGATACCTTCCTGGTTATTTTGTCCAGACTAAACAACTAAGGAGCCTTTCTCCAATGCATCTGGAGAATCTTTCCCTGCCATTCACTCCTTTTTAAAATCCATCCCTAACTCCCATGATCTTGAGACTGGATTACAGTAATCCTGTTTCCACCATCTTTTTGAAGAACTTCAAATAGGACTGAACTTTGGAACCTAAATAAAAACAACAATTAAAAAACACTGCCTGAGTGCAGGGTCCTCTTCCACAAGAAGTTTTTTACAATTTAATTACTACAACCACAGAAACAGATGCAAGTTGTTCAGCAAAACCAGGCTCTACTCAAATTTGCATTGCCCATTGTTTTGAAGCCCATGAGACAAAACACACTGGACAAAAAAAGAAGTGCACAAAGGAAAAAGATGCAGTCAACTTGTGAAGCGTGGGTTGCACTTCTGTACAGCTATCCAGAGAGTGCAAGGGGGTAAAACACATAAAGGACATTGTTTTCCATAATGCCACCACACCTTTCAGCGTGCTACCAAACACATTAACTGAGGTGAATGCAGAGTCAAGCAATGCAAGACTTACAAAGCAAGGAGTAAAATGGGTGCAGATGGTTCCTTTGTTTTAAGGAAAATTAACATCTTTGTACTTAGGAATTAACTGATTGCATGAAAGGCCATTTTCCTTTCATCTAAACCAAGCTATATGTTAGACAAGTCCTCCTACTTCATTTAGAGCTCAAATTGAAGAAGCAGCATCACCGCAAGCTAAGAAATTACAAAAGAAAAGGCTGAAATTGCCAGTGAACACCAAATTTATGTCTAATTTGCCTAATGCTTGAGGCTGGTGCACACCTGCTTACACCACGCTGTATAGTCCAGACCTTTTGCATTATTAACAACATAGGAACAACTCTGCAAAGCCAAACAAAATGAGATGTCACAACAAATTACAGTGACTGGTACAGCCATTCTCAACTACATGAATCCACTTTATTCTGAACACACTCCAAGCTTATCTTTGTTTTAGCATAAAAGAACAAAAGTAAGAAAAAATCTCTGATTATGGAAGAGAGACCCCAGAATATATATGTAGACATTATTTAATGAGCAAAAACATAAAACAAACCTTCTCAAGCATTCCTATCTCCTACTTCAGTTATGTAATGCATTATACTGCCATGAAGTTACATCACGAAGTGTGAAAGGCTGATTGAATGAAAGCTAAGCATAACTGCATACTTTCATTTCCCATTTCCTCCAAATCTATTATTAAATGCTTCACGTAGCATAGCTGCTTTTTAAATAAGTCTCTACTTGGCAATTCTCATGGAAGATAGTTTATCACATTTCTTTTCCTCCAAAAAATCTAATTCCAGAATGAAATGACAAAGTGATTTTATATTGTTTCAAATCCTCTAACCGTGGAGTGTACAATTACATACAGGTGTGCAATATAACAAATCCACTCCAGACACTCTCCCAAAGATGCAACCCGTAAATAAAGCAATTGAGCTGTAAATGGAAAGAAAGTTTTCCAAGTTTAATGTAAATGTTACATAAAATAATATGAAAACTCATTTGGTTGCTTTGTAGCACACAACATGAACAGTTCACTTCATCGTTTCAGAGCATTTTCTTAGTTTAACAATCAAAAAATGTTACAAATTAGCTCATTATCAGCTACCTGCGGTTCCAAACCTCAGCATGAGGATGAATTACTGATCTAATTTTAAATCTATTCTAACAATACACTCTTTTAGAAATAATCTCCAAATCAAACTGTCAGGAGAGCTGCCTCTACTGCAGTAGAGCACAGATTTTCACATGGCTGGACAGCAGTGTAATAACCAGGGCAGTAACATTCTGAACAAGACGAGGATGTTCACAACCAAATTATTTGCACATTTTAAAAGTACACGTTCTTAAGGTGCTCTCCTGAGCTACACTGGAAAGGTTTTGCTCTGTTGGTAAGACTCATCTTTCCAGCTATGGAGACCAACAATAACAACCCCCCTGAAGAGTGTCAGGGTTTGTGCTTGCTTGGCAGAATGTTACACTCACAACGTGCTTTCCTACAGCTGGAACCACAGCTCTGCTTTGGCTTTCAGACAAGTGCTGGGCCATGCTTCCACCCCTGGTGCCTCTGCTGTTTCGCACACGAGCCTCCCTTACCGCCATCCTCAGCTCTGCAACATCTACCTTAAGAATCACCCAGCATATTTAACCTGCAAGCAGCTTCCAGCATATTAAAGCACAGAAAATCCTGAACAGAACATGGCACTGCATCTGGCCAAACGTGCCAGAAGAGCAGACAACAAAGAGAGCACATTGTTAGACAACAAACGAACTCCCCGGGTCCTCATCTGCAACCAACTCCACACCATTTTAGGAAGCTTTTTGTAAAATCACCATCCCTCAATTTTTCAGTTCTACATACTTTTTGACAGAAAGCCTTTGTAGACATTTTGGATTTAACTCAAACTAAAGGGACCAAAATATCTGACCTTTTAAAAAATACCCAAAAAACCAAGGTAAGCTGCAACATATACATTATCATGCTTTGCACCACTGATACATCAACGCTCTCATCCCTCCTACCTTTCTGACCGACCCAGGCAGTGCCCTAACCACTGCCTGCTATGAGCATCATGCTCTTTTATCTTATTGGGATTTCTGTTCTCCCTTTCTTAATTTTGCAGAGTTTCAACATATAAAAAATATCCATTGAATACGTAAACAATTCTCAAATTCATCCCCAGTAGCAAAGTGTATCAGATAATGACATAGATCCAGAAAATCAAAGTCTCAATCTGCCTACCTTACAATGATCATTTAAAGTTATACTTTTGCTTCTAAACTTAGAAGGTGAAAATGTGCTTTCTATTTTCGTTACCAACATCCTCCCCTTTCTAAAGCAATAATGTTTCCCAACTCTTAGCAGCTTCTTACAAAATAAAACCAAAAGAAAAAAATCAGCAGCAACTTAATAAAATTTTTTTAAAAAGAACAGGATACTTCTAAAAGACAGTCCAATGAAGAAACGTTCAATTCCTCAAGAGGGGAAAGCCACTTTCCTGAGAAAGTACTAAAGTATGTGTATACATGTAGACACAAACATTCAGCCTCTAAAGGCCTTCAAACAGAAGCATTGAAAACAATTTGTTGCCCATTATGTTTGCACACACACAAAGACGGGAGAAAAATCCTCAAAAACACCTCTAAAAAATAACAGCAAAGCATGAGTGTACTAAGGTAGACTGATAATAGTCCTGTGGACATATTAGGAAAATATCCAGGCTTAACAAAACTGTAACCTCAGTAGGCAGGCTACAAAACTTCTGACATTTGTCCAGGACTGAGCTGTCTTAGACAGGAAAATGCCATGCTCTGCCTGCCTGGACTCAACCAGGGCTGAGCAGAGCAGTTCCCTACCAGACCAAGACAAAGGTGAGGCATGTGTGCCAACGTGGTGCTTTAATTCAAAACAGATACCGAGAGAGAATTTCGGCTTGCTCAGGTTGTTCCCTTCAGCTTTGGAAGAAGAAATGCTGTGTGGGACCTTTCTAATCAAGGCATTCCTTGAATGGCAAAGAGGGAAAAGAGGCTACTGAGATAAGACTTGGCTCTAAACGTCAAAGAAGGGGACAGACAGGAGCTGAAGTTCTGTGAGCATTCAAAATGCTCAGTATAGCCAGTAAAACTGGTATAAATTCATGTAGAGAGATACACTGCAGTGGTGACATAAAGCATTCGGTTTATGTGGCCCTTACTCATTTACAGAGACAGGTCTGTCAATAAACCACTGTCCTGGATAAAAACAACACACTTAAAAAGACATGAAAAAATTATTTATAAAAACACACTAGATAGCTATACTGCAGAGTATAAACAGACACATCAAATAAGCTGGCAACTAAAATAATAAGAAAATACACCTGTAGAAGGCATCTCATGCTAATGGAGCAACAAAACCACAAAAGGCAGGAGAAGAGGGGGAGGCCCTGGGTGCAGATCCTGCCCTGGCACACAGAGCAGGCCTCAGATCTACAGCATTGGGAAGTTTCTGGAACAATCAAGCCTGATTACATGTTAAACCTCATTCTTTTGTTTAAAGCCTACTTGCTGAGCCAAATGTTCATTATCCAACAGCCATCAATTTTTCATACAAGGATGGCTGTTCCCGTTTAGTAACTATACAAATGTGTAATACAAATAGATACACACACACACACACACAGGGGTTTGAAATTTTAGCAGACTGAAGCTGGAGGAACCATTCACAAAATCGAGCAGAAGAAAAACACAAACAGTAGAAGTCACAAGCTGACAGCTAAAGCTTGTACATCCAAAGGGTGAAGCAGTTCACCGCTGCCAAGAAAGGGTATTTGTTTTAAGAGCTATGCTACTTAAGAAGGCTGAAAAGTAAAATCAAAATCAATTCCAGTTACAGTAAGATGGTAAAGAGAAGTACATACAAATACACAAATGTACTGAAAATAAATGGATGGTAGCAGTGATAACAAAAAGAAATCATAAGTAAGAAAAAACTAAAACCTAGTAAAATCAGAGCCATAATTTACATAGATGTTAAAAAAGCAGGTATTTAATAAATGTACCTCATGTAAAATTGGATCAGAATGCAAACAAAGAAACTGCTAAAAGCTTTTTGAACGCTTTATGCACTTATTCACAACTAAAGGAACTAAGAGCAGCTAAGCATTATTTTTACAAATGGTGTCTAACAAACTTTAGCAGAAGCTCACAAGCACAAGAAAACACGGCCCAAGTTTCTCTGAGACAAACTGGGGAAAGATAGGGCTGTTAAAAATAACATTAGCCTATTTCTGTATAAGTAAAAGATTGTTGTAAAATTCATTTCTGGGAGCCATGCATTGTGATATCCCAGTGTTCTTGCTGCACCAGTTCTGTTCTGCCACACAGTCTGAAACCAGCATGGCCAGCAGGAAAACAAATGAGACCCATGAAAATTGCAGAACGTACACAAATGAAGGCACAGAGGAAGACAAATGCAAAAACTTACAGAAAGCCAGGTATTCAAATTCCACAGCAATCATGCTTAATTTAAATTAGGTCTGCTAATTGTAACACACTCATTTACCATGCAATCAAGACTGGAACAAAATTAAAGGACAGGAAAACACCCAATGTACTGGAAATAAGTAATTTCAAAAGCCACCACAGGATTCAAGCTCACTTCCTCAGAGAACAAAGATTCAGGGAAGGACTGTTTTCATGTGTGCCTGCAGAAGATTTTTATCTCACGTCACTCTGAGTCTCTCCTCTGGCACATGCTCACTGCCAGTGTCGCATGATACCACAAGTAATTCCTTCAACATCAAACAGAACACGTCGAGTGACGTGTACATCTTCTATTAATTCTGAAGGAGTTTAAATTATATGCTTAGTACTACGTAAACACAGCAGGCAGTAATGAATATGGGGAGACTCAAGCAAGCATCATACTGATATATAAGCATAACATTTGCTTAGATTTTCAGTACATGACTAAGCTTTGTCCTCATGTAAAATACGACAGTTGAATACCAAACTTGAGGCATTTTTGTGGAAAAGATGGTGATTGGTTAAGATAATAATCTCAAAACATGTCCAACTTACTGCATAGCATTGCTTAAAATGACAGACAAGAGGGACTGGTATCAGGTGGCTTGGATTTCATATCTGGCACAAGGACTCCCCTGCATAGGACATGTAAGCATCCCCCTTCTGAATCCCAGTTCTTTGGACCTGTCCACCTTCAGCTGACATAGAACTAAAAACAAATACACCAGAATAGTCTTTTAAAACTAAAATTTTTAAGAGGCCAGGAATAACCTGTAATATTTCACTACAAAAGTTTGTTTTATTTTATCTGCAAATCTGTTCTAAAGAACACTTAGGTATAAATCTGTAGTCCTCAAAATAATAGAAAAAAAAGATGATTGGGCTATGAGTGGAGAAAAACTATTCAGGTATTATCTGATAATCAGCCACAAATAGAGAATCAAATCACATAAAAGGTGTTTTCTTTAATGGTTTGAAAAGATGTTTACTTGTTCAATATAGTAACCAAGATGGTGGCCAATACGAAGTGTTCAGCACCTGACTGAAAATTAAGTCATTTCTCTCCAGACAGGTGTCTGGGGATAGAAGATGACATGCCATGCACTGTATCTCTCAGTTCCTTAAATAAGGTCTCCCTTTTATAAAAAACATTTTGCTCTAGGGTGTACAGTTCCTTGTCAAAATTAGCATTCAGCTTCCAGTAAAATAACAGGAATCCCAAGTGCACCATAAAACATCTCTTAGTTTGCTTCTGACCACAACTTCACACCTCTCCAAAGAACAGACCTGCAAAGAGTAAAACATCGTGGCATGGGCAGAGGTTCCTCAGATCCAGAAACATCTCCAAGTCCATCCCAGAGCTTTAAGCTGGTGGGCGCTCGGATTTAAAACGCGCTTGTCAGAGACAAAAAACAGTCAAAATAAGCAGATGCACAGACTTTGTAAGGATTCCAACACCCAAATGTGTCGACTTCAATTAAACACAAGAACTGCACATTTCCAGGCCAATCACGTGCCAGTATGTACTCTCTGTCTTACTTTCCACAATAGCACTGACCTGATCTGAGCATTCCCAGTAAAGTTCAGGATCTCCCTTTTCCTCATACCTCTCCTCAAACCAGTCTCTTACCCTGGTATTTCATTTAGCTCACTTAAAACACCAGTGCAAAATTATTTTATACTCAGCAGTCTCCTTCATGTAAAGGATCCAAATAATTCACGAAATTGTCTGCAATTTGTGTGTTGCTTCGTTTCCTCTCCACAAAGGTTTTGACTTGAAAAACTGGTTTGTCCTGGGCAATAGCCAAATGTTCATACAAGAGAGTTTCGATCTGAACAAAAAAGCTTTCAAGGCTCAAAACTTCAGTGTTAACCCTCTAAGACCCTTTCCCTGGGTTTTAGTCAAGCATGGAAACTGCCAACAGTATTCAAAGTGAATATAAAATACTATTTATACAGAATCCCACATAAACTAGAAATTACAAGCAATCCAGGTGGATTGCCTGAATCGTTACAAATGTTTTGAGGTTTTAGGAAGACCTTCCTTCCATTCATTGGCCCAGCCTCTTTCATTGTATTTAAGTAGTGCAAATATCCTGTAATGGAGTGTATTGGAAGCTCCCCAAAACTCATCCATTAGTGAGCAAAATACCCATTACATTTCCATGCAATCCAACAGACTATTGTCAAAAAGAGAGTTTCAGAAGATAAGGTAAAAATTTCTTCTCCCCCAAGCAGTGCTTTTGTCCTAAGGCCATATTGAAATACCTAGCAGCAGTAATTTAAATGAAATTTCCTCTCCAATTATGAGTGTCAGGAGGTCATTTAATATGCTGAGCTAGGCTAAGGAAAAAAAAAAAAAAAATCGAGCTAAGTATTATCAAAAGCATCAGATTTCCAGGTCTTTCCCATCCTTCCCAACATAAGGGAAACATTTCTTATGTTATTCATTTAAGCAAGGAAATGTGTGGCATGACAGCTGTCACTTTAAAGTTAATTATAGTATAGATTCACATTTTTAACGTTAGCTTTATCTTACCACAAAAAAGTAAGTATTCTGCTAGCGTCAAACTAATTGTTTTTCTTCAAAGTGACAATGTATATATGGAGGAGGTGGCATCCTTCTGACACACACAGCTTTTAATGTCAATCTAGATGAATCAGCATAAAAAGACACTGAATACATTTGGGGGGATATGTATGGACTCACTGTCTAATATGGTCCTGTTATAGCAGCTGGAAAGTTACCAGAGAAACACCAATGCATCAGAAAGCACCATTTATGTGTTCCTGGCCACCTGATTATTTCCATTCATTCATTTACACCCCAGTCAAAGGTGGTTACTCTTATTGTTTGTGAACATTTCAAAAATGAATAGCATTTTTCGTAGTTACCAAGGAACTGTTTATAATAAAATACAATGATTTCCACAGAATCACTGATTTTAGAAGTGTTTTACTACTTCAAGATTGCTTTACACTCTATAAGTAGTTAATTCTTGTGATTTTAACAAATTATTGTATCACTAAAGCCCTTTCACTGAAAGAAGCAGAGGAAAGAGAATTAAAGCATCAATGGCAATTGTGGATTAAAATCCAAGATGTCCTTCCTCACAGAAATCCACCTTTTTCATCCTCCGGAATTATCTTTCAAGTCACTTCAACACACAAATCTCCCATCTTAATTTTGCAAAGAGGAAGTCACTGAACAAAAGTGAAATCATTAAAACCCAGTCACAGCCTGTTCCACCCAGAGAGGATTAAAATGAAAAAATGAGGAAACACTAGAAATCAGCATTCTAAGTCAGTTTTACAAGACCAACAAACACTCACTTGCACAATTCTACAGCACTGTTAATATCAAACTGCAAGAGTATATTCAAGATACACCCAAAGTGCAAAGAAATAAAAGGACTTAAACCCAGAGACATTTAATTTAAATACGTCAGAATTATGCTTTATCTTGCCATAATCCAATTTCAATAGGCAATGCCTCAGTAGAGCTGATATCAGAATATCAGCCCCATATGCCCTTTGAACCAAGGAGCTCTCATATTTCTCCTATAGTTTAAACTCATAAATATTTATACAGAACCAGTTTGACAGGTAAATGTGATTTATGTTTATGTCACCCCTCCCATGAGAAACTTATGTATTTACAGTTTGCTCTTGACTTTCTCTATCCTTCCGGGAATACGTTCAAGAAGAAACAATCCAGCCACTTTGACCGGAGGAGCAGATGGTTCCCTTTTCCAGAGCCATTAGCTGTGGTGAGAATCCCACCAGCTGCACGAGAGAGCTCATTTCTACAAAATGCACCGAGGAGAAACAGGAGTCCTTCCCATTTGCCTCCTAATGTAGGAGAAGCCATATGGGAGTCAAGCCCTCTAGGATTTTTAGTACGTATCAGAAGCCATTATAGAGAAATGTGCCATAGCTCAGTAGTCAGAATACCACTAGTAACCCTTTCTTGCAATGTGAAACCAAATTAAAACTGAGAGAAATTGAAGGTGGAGAATTAAGAGCACACAAGATATCACTAAGGCAACAGGACCGTACAGAAGTTTTACCAACAGAGTAGAGGAAAACGGTATCAAATATTTGTCACAGCAAAAAATCCTCTGCTGCTAAACACGCCCAAGATTGCAAAGTTACAGGAGAAATTTAAATTGAAATCATAATTTTTAAAGGAAGCGCACTAAGTGAACATAATGCTTTGAAAGGGGGGCAATTAAAATGGAAAAATATTTATTTATTTGGTGACAGAGTGCTCCATTCCCAGTGCCCAGATGCCACACTCCTGAGAACATGAGCACACAGAAACACCCAGGTCATGGCACTGCAATGCACTCCATGTGCGGCGACCACTCTCAGGAGCAAAGTCATTGCGTACATGGACAGGGGATTTCAGGACGGATACCCTGGCCAAGAATCACATTATTACAGTGATTTATCACAATACTCCTCAGACTAGCCCAACCTGCCCACCCATCACCCCCAAGACGGCAGGCAGAGAGCTGGCAGGCTGCCAGCCCGGCTCGGCAGAAGGTGATATTCCCAGCAAACTGTCACACATGCTCAAATATTTCATTTCTGAGGCTGGCTGAAGGCTGCGGTTTCCATCCTGTGCGAAATAGGATTTCCACCACATGACTTCATGCAGCAGCTCTCTGCTCTGAGCCCTCATAGTGCTGTTTGATCATTTTGAAATACCTAATACTCGTTTATGTGATTAAATCAATAAAAAGTCATCTCTTTTCCATTAAGATGCTCAGTGGATTTACAGATCAATTTCTTTCTTTTTGTACTTCAACTACTAACAAATAAATGGAATTGTAAATTTTGAGTACAAGTTTTCTGACAAAATATCACACCTGAAACCTTGTTAGTAACTCTCAAATTGTTTCTGTCCTTGATGCGTAATTTTAAATTCAAAATGGCACACTAACAAGATACTGAAAAACAAGGATGGTTTATTTTTGTTATGTGAGACTCTGTGGGTGTTCACTCTGTTTGGAAGACCATTATTGTTGAATTTTCACAAAATACTGCCTTTAGGCACGCTGGACACTGGAACAGAGTGAGCTTTAGGAAACCGAAGTTGTGCAAGCAGGAGTCACAAAAGGATCCAGAATCTGCAAGTCTAATACAGGTTATTTTCTTATGCAAAGGTGTCCTCCCTCACCTGCCCTAAAGCAGCTCCTTCCCTCCTGGCCCTGCCCAGCTCACCTGGCTCTCACAGCCAGGTCTCATTACCTGCTCCCATGCTCACAGGCTGCTGGCCAAGAGCACCTGAAAGCCAAGTCCAACCTACCCCAGCCTTTGGAAATGGAGGCACAGGACAATAATTTGCCTCCCTTTCCTCTTCCCAGACAGATTCAAGGAATCTGTAAGAAAATATGGAGCTTTATCTCTGTCACTTCTGTCACTCCATCACACCACCACTACAACTGCTGAATGGGTGTGAAAGTTACTGCTTGGAGCAGAGACATCAACACAACCTGAATCTCAAGGAGCTCTTTCACTTTAAAAACCTAAAGTTTTTAAAGGCTAAAGACAACAATTTTAAAAAGAACAACATCACTGATGCAATTCCTGGCAACTAAGGTCTCTGTTTATTTACAAAATCTTTCTTCATTGCCACTAAGATTTCTAAAAGTCACTGGCAGCACATAACACAACTTTGATAAAATTTAAATCACAAATGTGGAATAATAACAAAAAATGAAGAGTCCCCCAAAATATTAGCTGGTAGAAGCTACAATCCTCTAAAAAAACTAATATAATTTCTGATAGCTGATTAACAAAATTCACCCTAAAACTCAAGCCAAAGCTTATATTCTGAGTCTTACACAGATTATTAACTGTATCAACAAACCAGCTGCTGAGAAATTCTGATACCAGCTGCAACTGTTTACTCATAAATCTGAATATACTGCTTTAGTCAGGATTAGCTACCTACCAGTCTCACCAGCAAGTTTTCAGGCTACAAACGTTAAGCTCCACAGAGCACCTGATGAGCGATAATTATGTTGATATTTCCCAGTCTTGAAGGGACACCCCTGTACTGCATCAGATCCGATACCATTCATTAGTTCACACACTTCAGTGGGATTTTATCAAAATCCAGAGAGCAGTGTAAATACTAACACTCATCCTATTAACTGCTACATTAACATATTCACATCTCTAATAAAAAAGATGCTAAATGTACTAAGCATTATTTAAAATTTAAGGTTATGCATATCTCTGTGAAGACTGTAAGTGCTGTAAGTCAAAATATTTGCAAGTCTTTCATGGTGCTGCCTATTTCAACATAATACTGTTTTGCTACTTCAAATAATAAAGCAGCTTGCTCCCAGTAAGCATCTATCCATCATTTTGTAGAAACAAACCCCTTATCATATTCATGTAGTATGAGAAGGAACAATGCATTTAAATAAATACCTTTAAAAAGAACAATCGGTGGATCTGCACCGTATGATTTTTACAATGAATACAATTAAAAATCATTCAGAAATTAAGAAATCATATCTAACGTACTAGGAATATGATTCAATCTGTTAAAACAGGAAGAAAAGGCAAGACTAAACAGTATTAAAACAAGTAGCTTAGAAAAACATCAAAGAATTACTCGCAAAATCCTTAGATTACCTTTTGGATCGTCTCAACATGCTGGTAGCAGGCAGAGAGAAATTGGACAGCACTGTCCAAAAGGAGTCAGACATGATCTTTAAAAGCTTTCATTGCTGGGAAAATACAGCACAATCAAGCCACTAGCAATAAATAAGGAACTAAATAATACCAGTGACAGAGCCAATGCAAATTCCCTGTAGACCTTGCAAGCTGTTCCATTAATGTGAGACAGGCAGGCAAGCGTACATATTGCTGCTGTTTCCACTGCCTCTGTTTTCTCCCTGCTCCATCCCTGCCTCCCGCCCTCCACCTTAGGAGGCAGTGCAAAATGAGATATTTATTCTCCTTCTAATACATACACTTTAAACCTGGAGTTTGCTGAATACACAACATACATGCTTTCTATACATCTCTCTGTGTTCATCTAATTACAAACAAAATATTTTCAATATTTTCAAAACCATAACTGGGCACTGTTTGCAATCCTGAATAACACAGAGGGGTTTAAGCTGTGTCTGCACAGAAAGCACCACTGACTGCCTAGTTTGGGTTTTTATTCTGACATGGTGGCTCTTCTTTTCCTAACTACATGAGGCACATCAGGGGCATTTTGCTTATTTTCTTAATTAATCTTCCACCTTTAAACAAATCCCATCTTTCATCTTTAGTAACGCAAGTGGATTTTTAATTAAAAATAAAAATTAAAAAAAAGCTTCTAATGCCTCCTAAGATCAGTTTAAAACCAGAAATCCATTCTCCCCCTGAAGTCAGCCACACCACATCCACGTCAGTCACAGTAAACACAACTCCTACGTAGCACCTGGTGCCCAAAAACAGCCCAACCAGCTGAATTCTGACAACAAAACGCAAGCAGGACTCGTGTGATGCACATCAGAGGTTTCTCACACACCCCTTTGCACATCAGCCACAAGTTCACTGTTCCGCTTTGTGCCTGTACAAGCCTCTTGCCATGTTTTTGCTTTTTCCGGGGTCTAAACAAAACCTCACTGGAGCTGCCTTTTTTTTTTTCCCCCCTTAATTTCAGTATGCAATCTATTTTCTTTCTATTGTGGCTTTTTTTAAGCACTTCTGCCAGTAGGAAAGCTAATGACGTTCTCATATTTCAGCCTTCTTGAGTGGCTTTTTATCACAGATATAAGAAAGATGACAATCAACAGCTGGCACAGCCTTCCAAGCACAATACAGCTCTAAAAAACATACACAAAAATGTCTGGGAGAAAGAAATCCCACTAGACTCACTTTAGCTTTCCACACAATCTCATGGAAGAACTAGATGGTCTTCATAATTTTCCATTAAATAATGACATATTTTTAATACATACATTTATCAAGAATCGCAGTATCTGACTGAGCAAAGTATTCCCTTCCATCTGGGCTTCAAAACAGGCAAATGGGATTTTTAGAATCTCTGCACAACATGACCATCATTTCTAGTGCTTTTAAACATTTTTACAAAATTAATCTGAATCACATAGTGGTTTTATTTCACAAAGTTAATAGTACAACCAAACCAAACTCTGCCACTGTCTACTAGTGATGAGAAAGAGTAAACACATTCATTTTTGTGTCCACATAATATCATATACCAGTCAAGTTGAAACTGAACACTAGCCTTTTTAGAATTATATTCAGGATATTATATGACCTTCCAATTCCAATAAACTCTGGTTTTGAAAAGGTATGAAAATCTTACCCTGTCAGCTGAAACATGAATTGAAATTCACGAGCAATAATGGTGGAAAAAAAGTGTTTGTCTAACAAAATAAACCTATCACACAGAAATAAATTCCTGGCTGCTTATTGTTAGCAAATAAGATCACAATCAGCTAACACCCCTAAATCTGTATTAGTCATGCTTTTTTCAAAAATGATTGAAAATTCAGTAGTTGAAGATTTATCACTCATTATCACTGTACTCAGCAGCAGCACTTTCACATCTCTTGCAGGAAGGACACAAAAAGGAGAAGCCATTTTAGGAGAATATTTCTCCATGGGCATCAGTGACTGACAGCCCTACAGCAATGTTAATCCAGCTAACCCTGTCCATCCTCTGCTGTTCCTGGGGAACACAGGGCACCCCAAGCAGGGATGGGGATGGGATGTTTGCTATCATCAGAAACCTGTCTGTCCACTCATGTTGCCATTTAACATGATTCCACAGAGCTTTTAACCAAGAACTGCAAAAAGCACTTTCAGAATTACGTAACACTTGTTCAAAACCAGCAGAAATTTCTTTTAACACTCTATATTCCTGCTTTTCAAAATGCCTGTTCCACGTGGGAGTAACAAACTCTAATCCTGCAAATCAGCACCTGCAAAGTGCTCATCTTGGGACCCAGAGACTCCTGAGAAGTTCAGAGTACCCAAAAAAAAGTGAAGACACCACACTTGGAGATGCAGTGTTTATGCTAGAAAAACAGAAGAACACAAACTGTCAAAAAGCTTTTAAAATAAGTCATGTCTTAAAATATGACAGTATCAACATTTGCAAAATTGTCTTTAGTAGCAACAAATATAGGAAGCATAAGGATTTTCTCACATCTACAATGACAAATGAAATCCTTTGAAGGAGCTGCCTCTGCACAATCAGCAAAACGTTTCGGAAAATTTGGGCCAGAAATTTCCCACTAATTCAACATATACCATATCTGTATATGAGAAAACATGTCAACAGCACACTCACACAAATAGGTTACAAGATGAGTTTTTTATTTTATTTAACTCATAATAACATTAAAATGTCTTTGTGAATTCCAGACCCTGAGTTATTTTTCAAGCCTAAAAAAACCTCTTCCTTTATAACATTCTCCCACTCGCCTTTCAGGATATTTAGTCTCCATCAATCTTACTAATGCACCTTCTCCACTTTACACCCAACTTGTCCTCTGAAAAGACCACCTGCAGAACATTTCAGCAGCTCCTGTGATGATGGAGTATTTCTCTGTCAAGCAAATGTACAGTTTCTAGAGCCCTCCTAATGACACTGCATCCACTGGACAGTTATAAATAGCCAGTGTCAACGACTTTCCCAATTTCTCATCTTTACCATTACCAAAGTAGGACATTAATTAAGCCTGACATTAAATGAGAATGCAATTAGGCAAACAGTCCACATGAAACCATTGCTTTCTGGACTTTTTCATAGCAGCTACATTTATCATTAAATAAATTTCCTTGGTATAAGATCATCATCTTTTAAATAAAATCTGTCATTTAAGAAGTAAGCCGAACTCCCAGAAAAGTTTGAAGCAGTACCAAGCAGATCAATGAGGTAATTTTGAAAAAGAATATCCCAAAAGTCAAAACTCCTGTGACTGACTACATTTTAAGTTGACTATGTATCAAGAGAAGTTTCCACAAAGTATTGATGATATTTTTAAACACTTCAACCAGGATGAACCATGTAATAGTGCAGTAGTTTTCAAATGAAGATGAATTTCATGAGTTACACTGTGGTAAAGGAAAACTTATAATGGAAACCAGCTGAAATTGTAATTGGGAAAAAACCTACTCTTGCTAATTAGTCCATCACCTGAATGGTTACATTGTATTACACTTCACATAAGAACATGATACTTTCAGACCTAACTTTTTTAAACAAGTCATTAGACTCAAACCCACAAATTATTCACTAGAAACACCCAGATATTAACACCATTTTGCTAGCAAAGCCGAATTCTTTGCAGAAGTCACAACAAAAGAAGATATATTCTCTCTCTATAAAGAGCATATTGACTTTACTTTAAACTTTAAATTGTATGTCCAACGAGCACAGAAAATTATTCTACTATAATTAAGCATAAGTTAATACAGGTGAAGAGTTATCTGCTCTGTATCACCATACAGTGAAAAAAGTGTGTAACGCGTAGAAACTCCAGCAGAAAACTTTGGTCTTTCAATAGAGAGAAAGGAGAAAGTTCTTCCCTTGTGCTTTAAAAAAAAAAGGAAGGTTCCTTTAAAAATAAATTACATGGGAGACATGTTTTGAGCTATTTGGGGCATCATTATTATTTGAACAGTGACCTACGCAAGTGAAGAACAGACTGTCTGTGAGCCGCCTGCAATCGCGAGACTCGTAAGTAACAGTCTGACAGAAAACATTAGGTTGAATGTATCTTCCAGGTTCACTTTTCTATCATTTGCTAGGCTATAAAACCATAGATTTCTTCCTTTTGGGGCAGAAATCACCCAGCCACCACCCCAAGACTAAAGAGTAATTCTCTTTTACTACAGTGGCTCCCGTGGATTTCAATTGCTATCTCTGTATAAAAGGGCTCCCAAAGACATGTCCATATGAGATTAAACAAAGAGCTGATGGCCAAGGGGTTTGGGGGTGAAGAACAACTAAACTTCCTTCTGGTGTGCCTTCCCTATGCAGGGAACATCCTAGGGACTGCACTAGTTAATGATTCAAAGGATGAGAAACATTTACTGGAGTAGCTATCAGGCACTGCACCTGCACGGAAGCTGCCAACTCCTCATGTAACTTTAATTGAGCACAGTTACTGAACTAACAGGGGTTGCCATCCTAGCGGACAGCCTGAAATGCTATCTAATGCACTACAATATCACTGCACAGTTAAGCACAAGCAACTGCTCTGATTTCAGTCTAAAACAACTCTCACAAAATTGCACTCACTCACATATAGAAGATGCCAACTACAGCTCCATCATCACAATTTGTATCTTCTAAGTGAAAACACTACTGAATAGTGGTAAGAAGTGAGTAGGGCTAAAACACCACGTTAATTGTGCCCCAAATCCTATGAATAGATGATAAGAAATATTCTTTCTTTGTATTTTTATTTACAAAAATATCAGTTATTAGTTTGTTAATATTCCACACAAAGCCATCCTTCCCAAGTAACACTAGTAAGACATTCAGCAACTCCAATATAACATAAGCTTAACATAATTTCAAACTCACAGACTTGACAATTGGGCTCAGATGCCATGGAAAGGTCAATTATCCTCTTTAAATAAGTTACTAGTTCTTGCATTCTTTCCCTGGCCCTGCCTTCTTCATGTGCGATTCAAATGTCAGTTGTCCAATTTAATCAAATGTAACCTCCATATGTGATTCAAATGCCATAAAAATTGAGAAATGTTATTTGAAAAACAACAATACTGAAAATCAGATCTGAAAATGTCACTTCCTATTTACACAGAAATCTTCTAACGTTTTATCCAAAATGTAGTTAAGGACATTCAACAGCGCTTGCAAGAAGCACAGCACCACAGAGTGCTGCTGTAACTCCCAACATCCTCATCCAAAGGTTCTCCCTCCTCTTCATCAGCCAAAATTTATCCAAAGGAAAACATAGATTGAGCCTCCTCTTGCCACCATAGCATTTCCTCATCTTTGTCATGTATTATTTATCCCAAAGCACTCAAAGCTTCCTTTTTAACTTGTAATACAGTCTTAATGAATTCACTGTGCAACTGGATTTGCAAACAGGAAGATAACTTAATCTCTTCTCCTGCCACTCCAGCCTGCAGCAGCCTCTCCATGAGAAGTACAGCACTTCAGCTCTTTGCAGAATTTTTCCACCTCTGACTCCCTGTACTTGAGTAACACCACCAGGCTATAGCTAATTCTCCTGTAATGTGGGTTTTGTATATATCCCAAAGAGCTGTAACACACAGTCCTTCACAGACATGGTCCACAGCCATTCCAACAAAACTATGTCAGCAAAGCAAATTTGAAAAAGCAGGTGTTACTCCCCCCATTTTACAAAGAAGCTACAGTGCAGACCCTAAAGGACAAATTAGGGTAAGAGCAGCAGCAAAGGTGGCTGGCAGACTTTGTGTCTTTGCAGGGAGTGAGGACTGAAGAAGAAATACCAGTAGGTGGCTAAAATGAAACCAAGACAAGAGGCAAGTAATGAAGGTAAAATGAACAAAGCAAACAGCGAAGAGAGGGAACTGAGCTGTATTTCAGTGGGTGAATTAGAGGGCTTTGAGTTACTCAGCTCTCAATTACCAGCTCACAAAAGCAAAAAGGGCTCCCCTGATCTATGCAAGGCCACAAACCCCCAGAGCACATCCCAGGGCAGCAGCCTGAGTAGAGCTGTGCCAGGGATCACCACGGTGCCCCCAGGCTCAGGGCACACGTGGTGAGCAGCGAGCAGGGAGTGCTGTCACCTGTTTCACAGCGTATTACCCAGAAAACCAAATCAAGCCTGAACTCTGAAACAAGCTCTGGCATCTGAGCTGTTTCTCGGTATAATTCAGGTTGTTTGCTCCAACCCAAATCTCCGGTGCAGGACGTTCCACTCCACAGCTTGTTTCCTCTTTCCCTGGTTAACACACTTAGGCTCAGCTGAAATGTTAAGGATATTGTAAAGCCCTTGCATTTACCACGGCTTTTCTGAGACAAAAAGCTTATTTTGTAGGATGTTGGCTAAGAAGAGTTATTCTGGGAGCAAGGGGAATGCTAATGTAATGAACAGACGAAGAGGATGAATTTTACATTTTCAAGCATAAATTCTTAATGAAGTTAGAGCATGGGATAAGAATAGACTTTACAAAATAAGCATGGTACAGAAGAGACATGAGAAATCAAAACCATGCTTGGGAAACATCAGGGGTGCCAGTAGACACACACACACAAAAAAAAGGATAAAAAGTTTATCTAGTTTTAAAGGCAGAATTACATCCTTATTTGGACATGATTTTTTAACAGAAATTAGCCCCTATTTTAGCCGCTCCTCTGGAATACTATGAATCTTCACAGCAAAAGCTTAGCTTTTAATCTTGAAGTCTGGGAAAACTGTGATAAGATATCATCAACTGTCAGGCTAACAAACTACTCCAGGTTGTGAGAAAATATGTAACATAGATCCAACATGAGAACAAGCCTGGACCACGTATTTTTAAATAACTACAGATTATTTACTCTATCACTGTTCTACAGTAATTCTGAGCAGCCCACAAAGGTGATGCATTACAAAACCAAGGTTTCCTAAAATACACATATTACTTAGAAGGTCTTGAATGACAATATTTATTTCATATATGCCTTCTAACATGTGTGTCTACCTATATAAAAGTGGAGACATAAATGTTAGAACCCAGATGTAGATTTAATACATTAAGATAAATTGATTCAAACTGAATTCTCAGCTTTGAAATAAAGTACAGAATGGACAGATATGGAACTCTTAATGATTTCTGCAGTCTCCAGAGAAACATTCATGTTGAAATACTAAAACTAAAATTTATCAGTTTGCAATACTAAATCTCACTACACTCTACTGTAACATTAAAAATGGCACAAATAAATCTAAATAATCTAGCTAGAAACAAAAATATATAACAAAATTGCTTGGTTTTAAAATAAATTACTTTCATAACCCACCACACCAATGACCTTTGAAGACATCTCACATAAAAAGTGTTGATAAATGGGAATATCCACCTTGTATTCATTTTCTTTTCTTCCAAATTTTTATTAGGAGATGTAGCATTATACAGATTTTATAGATTAGGGAAAGAAAAAATAATTTAAGAAAAAATGTAAGCAATTTTTAGAAATATTTTTTAACAAACATTTTCTGCGCTACCCATTAAAATGCAGCCAGTAAGGAAAGCAAATCCTACTTCCAGCTGGCCAAAGTATTCAGTACAACACACAGGCTTCTAAACAAACACAGAAGTGGAGAGAGCACAGATCACGCGTGCAAAGCAACAGCACCTGCGTGTCCAGAGAACTCCCTTCCTGCAGAGCGAGCACAACTCCAAACCCCAGAAATCCTTCTCACGTTGGCGACCACTTACAAGAGCACGATGTAAAGCACCGACGGCGGCGTCCTGCGGCCCAGCCTGCAGCTGCCCTTGCTTTTGACAAGAAGGGGAAAGTTGCAGAAGCGACAGGTCCCAGTTCTGTGATCCATCTTGCCACGAGCGGAGGCTGCGCGCGCTCAGCCGTGGGCCACAGGCCGGGACACGTCCCCACGGCTGCTCCTCCATGCCAAAGACAAACGCGGCTCTAATCAACTGCATTTTGCTCCAACTAATTGCAAGTTCTCCGCAAGGGCAATGCAGACACACGTGACTTTTAAAGGAACACTTCTGGTCAATATTTGTGGGTTGATTCACTCGGAAAATTGGACGTTTAATGATTCTGGAATCTTCCAGTCTCTCGGAAGCAGAACGGGCAAGCAGCTGCATTAAAATGAAGTGTGGAGGAAAGCTAGTAGGGACTTTGACCAGATTTCTTCCAGTGGAAAATTTTGCCCTAAAATTTTTCTGGGAATTGTAAGTTGACCTTTTCCGATATTTTAAATTTCTCATCTGCTCACAAAAAAAGTGAGACTCTCAGGAACAGAAACAGAAATGTAATAAAGAGTACAAAAATAATATTCACCTTCTCAGGCAAGCTATAACCCAAACACACATTATCACTTCTACTTGTGCAGCATATCTTTCATGAGAATCAAAAGAATTACTTCCAGAAATGGCTTTTTTAGTGTTTATATAAATAAATGCCCATCTCAGCCCAGAGATGTGACAATGCAATTCTCAGTGCACAGCAAGTCTTTCCCAGACGGCGGATCAATAACATCCCTGCTCTAAAGACCTAAAGGTCTGAAGAAAGGAAAGGACAGGGAGAACAGGAAGGAAACAAAAGCACACAGAGCTCTTTCACCACAGCAAAGATTACGGTTTGAAGATTTTATTTTAGAACATTAATAATTCATAATGACAGTGTAATGTAAACTAGGTTAGAAGATTATGCTCTCAAGTACCACACAAGGGATTGAATGACAGAATAATAACAACTAGCCAAAGTAGCAAAATTTCAGGAGATAAATGAGGGGAAGAGAGAACTTATAAAAGAAGCATATTTGAGATGAATGAACAAAAACAGGAATAGAGAGATGCTGAAGAAAAGGGGAGCACAGATGCAGCCTGTAGAAAGAGAGCATGAGTGGGTCCATTTACAGCAGATGAAGCTCTGCAGGCCCTCTGGCATGGTAGTTATGAATATTCAAACAAGAGCATAAATTTGAGACAAAAGTTCACCATAGCTCAGGATAGTGAGACACAGCTGAAATGGGATATCATCCCAAAAACTGGTGAAAAGCTACCCTGAGATCCTCTCTCCTTCTTTACATTCTGAACTTTCCTTAAGCTTTCAGGTTAATATTGATCCACTAAATGGTTTATCTAACTAAATTAAAACCGTAACACTTGTCTTCAAAAAGCAATTTTTTAGGGAAATGCATTGGAAAGGAACCTGCTGCTCATGGGCAGGAACAGTCCTGGGCTGACACACACAGCTGTGTAAAACAACCTCTGTTTCCCCCCAGCTCCAGGCCGTGAAGGTGACACCAGGTACTTGCTGTTAGTACATCTCTGCTATTAGTGCTTCAGCACAGGACATTAACAGGGCCCTTTGCACACTCACTGATTTTCCAAATTAAAACTAAAAATAGCCCCCGGTTGCCTCATAGTCCAATTAAAAACAAATCTTGGATAATGCATGGCACTGCCTATCAACAATAATAAACGCATGACTGTCTGGTTAAGAATTTATATTTCTTTCTCAGAACTATTCCCTTGCCAGGAATCTTTCAGTGCTCTGGTTGTTTCTGTATCTGTATTCAATATCAAAAGGTCTTTGAAGGAGAGACTACTTGGAAGGAAATAGTTTGTAAAGAACCAAGCACACCACTGTCGTTTGAGGAACTCACTGTTATATGAGGATAAGGACAGAAAAAGAAAGGGTTCAATATTTACTACAGTCTCTTAAGAACTTTCTGAGCTCTTCATTCCTCCCTAGAAGCTTCTGACTTGTCCCAGCCATCCCAAACTCTGAACAGTGCAGGGGTGGTAACTGAGTCATCTCATACACAGGTGCACCAGCAGATCACAGCCTTAAAACACGATTCTATAGAAAAACCAGTTATGAACCATAACCTTATATGGTTTATAGGTGAAATGGCCAACAAACAGTAAAGCCCTCCAACTTCTAAAGTCACAAGTACAAGCTCCCCTCTGGGAGCCTCCAATTTCCCAGGTCAAACCACCAGGTTATGATTTACAAGTGGTCCCATGGAAGGCAGCCAAATGGTGAGCCTGAAAGGAGACAAGAATTCACACCTCAGGCTCCAAACCCCAGGGTTTAACTCTTCTGCTACTGCAGCTCCAGGCAGGATGCAGGGATTTTTCCATTTATATAATGCCTTCACATGAAAAAATTATACCATTCATGCCACCATGCCCCAAAATTCCCAACCATACTAAAGTAAGCAAACAGTTTCCCATCAGTCCAAGACGCACAAGAAGTTATCTGAGCCTGTCACGTTTCAGGTATCACCAGTGTGTCCCTCTCATGTAGTTTCTTAGATGGGAAAAATGATTCCCAAGAATAATAACCAGTACAAAAGAAAAGGAATAAGGAGAAAAATTTCCATTAAAAAAGAAATTAATTCTGGGAAACTCATTCATTCAATGTGATATGTAGATTAGAATTCTGTTGCCAAAAGCTTACCTACTCAAAATTCATCATTTCACATTATGCATAATGATATACCCACAAAGTTGTTCTGTTTCTCATTATTTTTGAATTGCTGATCTACACTGTTTCCAAAAGTGACATTATGCTGTCTTGCAGTCAACTCTGACCAATTATTTAGCACATTTAAGAAAGCAGAACCTGTACCAAATCAAGCACTAAACCAGGAGGATAACATTTACTGCAAAACCAGAACAATTTCCAAATGTCATTCAAACTGAATATAGGCCTCTTCATTAATCATCCCACATTTTTCAAAGAGGAATTTCTAACTATAAAAACCCCAAATTCTTAAAACCTGTATCATATCAAGTGACTTTACACTAAGCAAAATTTAAGCAAACATAGGAAACCATCAATAACTTTTGGTAAGCCTTGAGGTATTTCAAAATAAAAATAAAGACACTTATCAAGTCTGAATTCTGAAATGTTTTTGATCTTCCCTAAAAATAAGGAACTTCTGTTTACAGATGCTGCCCTGATGTTGTAAAATATATGCAGTCTTCAAAACCCAAACCACAGGTGATCTGGGGATGTGTGTGCCAAGAATCCATCCTTAGTCTATGGAAGGGATTTCTGCATCTGCCTGGAAGCAGCAGGACTGCAGTTACAAGACTCTCATCGAGGCACACCAGCCATCCTCATTCACAAGATAAAGAGCCATGGTCTAACAGGAGAGCCATTCCAAGAAGGTGGATGTCTCCATCCCCACCCCTGGGTGAGGGTTTGCTGACCAGCACCCTGCAGATCTGGAAAGCCCACTGGATTCACTGCAATGGAGCAGACTCGCCCAGGACACTGCCCACCCAACCTCACTCACACACCCAAACAAGCCATAGCTCTAAATATAGGTCTCCCCTCATCCATTGCAACAGCTTGTACAAAAAAGGCTTTCAATAAAGACAGGCAACCCTCCAGGACATTTGCTGAATGCCTGTGTATAATATATTCTTGTTATTTACCACAGTTATTGATGAAAGGCTTGCTTCCTAGAATAGGCTTTTTATGTAAATAAATTAATATATTCTTAAATTATATCACAGATGTCCATAAAATCCTAATTATATAAAACTCATAACGTTGTAATTACACACTGATCGAGTAATTATGTAGCGTGCTTAAAGACTATTTTGGAGCAATATTAGGTTTCTCATTTTGTTTTACTTAAATAAGACAGCAAGGGTCTGGTCACCATCACACCCACAAATGGTGACCAGATTTTGTACAGCCTAAGAAAAAATTCTATTAAACTATTCTGCAAAGCTATAAAAAAAATAATAGCTATTTCCAATAGACTTCATTAAAGTTAGAATTTCCAAGGGAAAACATTCCTGTAAAAATAACCTCCACCATACATCCCTGTAAGAACATGTTCCACAACTGGCATGAATTCATTAAATTGAAATAGTATGAGAAAATGCCCCTTGAATGATCCAGCTGAAGCCAACTCTTCCCTTGGTTTGTTAGGAAATTGAAGCAAATTTCCACTGAGACTTCACCTCAGCTGCAGCACTCGGAGATGCCAGAAAAACAGCACCTGAACACTTTTATCCTTCTTACCGCAAACAAATGAAACTGTTTCTAGAATTACTGAAAATGTCTCATATCTTGCTGAGGGTGTTACACAGAATGAAACATTTTCTGGAACAGGGGTAATTGCACTCTCCTTTAATCTCACGGTTCATCACTTCCAAGTTAGAACAATCAATTCATGACATCTCTTAAGCAACTTGAGATCAAAAAATGCTGTAAATTCATATTTTGATTAAATTAAAGGACAAATATGGGTGCACAAAGATCTGCCAGCTCATAAAGAGGACCAGCTGTGAAACATGGCCTCATTTTCTTCTTCAGTAATTTGACTTTCCTGTTACCCCCAGAAGAGTGCAAGCCAGATCCCAAAGACAAGACTCAGCACTTGTTCAGTTTTGGACATAATTCTCCTTTCTTCCTAAAGCTGTATGACCTTAATTCCAACCCACATTTCCATCAACTATAGCGGTCTTATTCCACCTGTTACCAATTTGTTTTTAGTGTAATCACACCACATTTCCTTTTACTCTTTTGAAAGGTTTACATTATTTTCATTTCTTCAAAGGTTATGTATAAAATATTTTCAATCTTAATTAGATTAATTCTTTCAGAAGCCATGAACTTCCATGCCATCTGTCTTGACATCAGATGCACCAACAGTCGTTCATCTGTCGACATAAAATTATCAATGGCACCACGAAATATAGGGAAGGAGGGAAAATCTGTGCAAATTCTTGCAAATGCAATATACCAAAGGTAAAGAGTGAGGAAGATTTAACGTGAAGGCACAAGTTTTTCTTGTTACATTTTCCAGCAGTTCCCTGCATAGCCATGGAAATGAATCACTGCCTGGCTAACCTGAGGTGTTAAGCTGAGTAGATCAATGACAGTGGTGACTTGCCAAGATGAACCTTTGCTCTAAGCAAGCAGGAATGGCTATCACTGGCACTGTAACCAAGTAAACAAAACTACAACAAAGAAAGACAGGATAAAACAGGATCAAGAGCTGCACAGGTGAAAGCAACAACGACGAAAATAAAAACTTATTATAGTCGACCTAAGCTCTTCCACAGAACCATGTATCTGTGAATCATCAACCATTCAGTATTTAAAGAGCAGATGGCTGGAAGGTCCCCATATGGGAAAAATATTATTATCAAGGAGTCCATAGTAACAGTGGAACAAAGCTTGCTATTAAGACTTTTATATGAACTGTTTTAAAATCATTCACTGACCCAGGTCAGAACCCTGAAAATTGAAAGTTTCTCAGAGGAAGAAAAAGCAGGAAGTACCAAAAAGGCTTTTGAAAATAATCAATAGTCATCAGATCTCATCTGCAAAAAGAACAGTTCTCAACTGACTTTAACAATAATCTAATCTTGATATTTAATTGCCACTTACCAGTCTGTTAATTAGCCCCAAGGCTAAACAGCATTTAATCGAGTTTAATCACCCTTGTTTAAAGGAACATTACCCAATACCAGCCTTTAAATAATAAAAATTCATTTAAAATTAGATTGATGGCAATGACATTGAAATGTTAGGAGACTGCTCTGTAGCCACTGCCCTTCACTTCCCCCAGCTGCTGCCAAAGTGAGCACCTTATTAAGAATTGTCACCAATTGCTGCCCAACGTGCAGGGAAAGCAGCAGATGCTGGGCAAGCCTCTCTCCATGGCCATGCACAACAAGGACAGACACATGCAACGTCCCTCTCCTCTGCTGACAACCTGATTTCCACTCAACAGATGTCATATACATTACTCTGCATTAGAGGGGCAGAAGCCTAAAATAGTTCAACTTCACATTTTCTGGTTAGTTCTACCAGAGCTGGCCAGCAAGAGCAATCTCCCTCTGAAATAACATCTAGATTCAGGGGCTATTGCATTACCACCTGATGAGTAACTGAAATCTGACCAGCCACATCCACCCTGCAGCATGTGAACTTCAAAACCAGCCCTCTGGTGCTATGTTGGCTCAAGTTTTAAGTAGGTACCACTGAGCTCCGGTTTCATAATCGCACACACAAAGATCTCCAGTGTGTGTGAGCCTTTGCCTGGGACTGTTCCCCTTAGAGTTGGTGAAGTTTCCTCTTAGTGAAGAAGCTGAAGGTTTGCACTGGGGTTGCTGATGACTGTGCTTGTCCCATAAGAGCACAATGAGGAACAAGAGCTAATCCTGAAGGAAAAATGTATCAGCTGAGCTATTAAGTGCTTTAATATAAACTGAGCTGGTTTGGGCTATTTTTGGTTTAGAAACTCTTGTATCCTTCACCCAAGCCAGCTAACAACAGGACTTATCCTTTGCATACCCTGTGCTTGGAGACTTCAGCCTGCCAGCCTCTGTAAGAAAGCAGAGTGGATTTCCAGTGAATAGAACAGGGTGCAGTATTTAGCACAGACCCACTATTTGGACAAGGGTTTTTAAGGACCCCACTCCAGGCTGCTTTAAGTTGGTTTTCCTGACACCAGACATGCCTATGAGGGCTCCTCTGCTGCACAGTACAAGCTGCACATGTGCTAACACAAGGTACCACCAGGAACTGGCAGGCACACACCATCAGTCACATTTCTATTCCTTAAACCATTTTATCTTCTTCCCTACATAGGGCCTACACACAAACTACAAAAAATTTGTCTCAATAAGCAACATCAACTTGAACACTAAACGGCTGGAAGTAAGTTGTGACTAGGAAGCTGTTTCCTTCTGTTAGATGTTATTCTCTTGAACTGTAAAGCTGTTAAGTTCATAGATGGTTATGCCAACACCAAACTGTTAGAAATTCCTAGTTAGTACCTCTCCTTACCTCCACTGGAAAGGATGGCTGTAGCACGGACTAGATGGATTGCTCTGGGCTTGTGAGTTCAGGTAAAATACTAGAGGAGAAGTGACAAGTGCACAGTCAGCACTAAATGGGAATTTAAGATGCTGCAGACCTGGAGCAGATGTAGGAGAGAACATGTGCTGATGAACATCATTTCCTCGGCAGTGGGAGTACAAAGGAGAGGAGATTCTGACAAGGTACCACAGTAGAAAAAAAAAATGAGGGTCAATATCACATCTTCTGTTGCAATAAAGAAAAAAAAAAAAAGATAATTCCAAAATACAAGTTACATCTTCTAAACAAATGCAATAAACTAAGTGGTCGAAAGTCATTCCTTTCCATTATCATCCAAACCAAAATGTATTTTTCAGTCAATTTAATATCTATTCAATGTTATTTTTCCACCACAAAAATCCTCCAATCTGGAATTATCCAAATCCTTTCTTGCGGTGATTTCCAGGCTTTCTGGAATACACACCATTGTCAATTTCTAATCTAAAACGTTTAATTGAGGAAAAAAAGAACAAATTGATAACAGCACCAGCAGCAAACGCAGACCATTTGTATCACTGCCTTCACAATTTGGGAGCCATGGTTCAATGCCACGGCTGTGGCAATAACCGAAACACGCAACTGTGAAAATATGAATTACACAAACCATTAACTAGAAAACAACATTTAGCAGTGGCAGTTGTTTTAGAGCAACAACTAATTAAGCCTGAAAGCAGCACTGCAAAATGGCTTTATTCTAATTTTAGCAGTGGGGAAACTGAGGCATGAAGAGGTTTAGTGGCATGTCCACAGCACATCCACGGTAGCATCAGGATTGCAGCTGAGAGTGCTGATGCCCAGCTCTGTGCTCAGCTCTGTGAACTGTCCTGCTTTTGCAGGGTCAGCAGCCAATGCACATTTGTATTCACACAGGGCACAGAAAAGGTCTCAAAGTAGCTGCTTTTCAAAAAGCTGCAAACAGACTTGTACATAAACACAGAGCAGAGGTTCTAACACCTACTTTAGTGAACTATACACGATGAGATGTCCTTCACTAGAAATAAAGTAAAAGTTAACTTACAATTATTGGTATTACAAAGTGTGTTTCTGTCTTAGAATACAAATTAGTGCCACTGTACTCTTACACCTGTAACTTTGATTTTTGACCGAGGGCTGAAAAACAGTTTCTATCTACCATATTTAAACATAAAAGTGAGCAAAATGGAAAATTGAGGAATGCTTCAGTTTTGTTTAGAATTCAGATATTTTACACCTAAAAGTCCTGAAGTCAAGCATATTTGTCCATGATCCTCGCTTTAAATTTCCTGATGAATCCAAATACTTATCAGCTAAGCAACCTTTACATACTGGAAATCCTCCCCACCAGCAATCTCTGCTTAAACAGCTGATATGCTTTACAGTTTGCAGAGAAGAAAAGGTTAAGCCTGTCTCTTACCCTGCTCCTCCCTCCTCTGACTACACGATAGATTCTTCTCACCTCCTCTACTTATGAGCACAGTATTAAATATACAATTTCCTTAATTTTACCTAACAGAAATAATAAATATAATTACGAATATCATAAATAGCAGTTTCCATTAGTAGATTTCGAAGCATTTATAAAGGACACAAGCATTAAAAAGGAAATGCTTGTTAAAATCCCATTTGTAGAAATACATGTGGCAATGTAGGCAGAGACTTCTTGTTTCAAATCTAGAAGTTTTCAATAGCATTCTTAATTCTAGAAGATATCAAAGGTAGCAAAGGTTTCTGAAGATTTTAACACTGGGACAGCTTTCTGATGGATTATCAGACGTGCATTTTAAATATGAAGAATGATCAAACTAGAAAGACAGAGTTACAAACATTCAGTTTTACTACACTAACGCTTGGGAGAAAACCCAACCACAATGTATCCCCGTTAAAAACATTTAAACACTGCTTTTTTTGGCTATACTTCATGGCTATTACTCCACAAAACTAAAATGTTAAAGCTTCCAAAACGAAATTTCGTGTACAGACAAATAAGCATGACGATAAGGAAAGTTCTAACAAATCAAAGCAGTGTCTACTGGCCACAGAAAATTCTGGCCAGTTTTTCTTCATAGCTTCAATTTGAAATGATCAAGTGCAATTAATTTTTCACAACAGTCCTTACTGGATCCGCAGAGATGGGGCTCCAAGCCTCTGCTTCCTCCGCTTCATCATCGTGCTGATACACTGATATGCCTCTTCCCAGCATAAGAGGCTTAGAGCTGGGAAGGAGAGGCCACTGTTATCACTCCAACGCAGAGCACAGAACAATCAGTGCAATTCCAAGCTCTTCATATACCCCCAGTGTCAGAGAGACCTCGGGAGTTCAGTAATGGTCCAGATTAATCACACAGCTCATGTCAAAAACCTAATTATTTATAAAAAAAGAAAAATTCAGATTATGGAATCTTCTGCAAGCCTATTCACAGCATCCGGCGAAAGGAAACGGAGCCCAGCAGAAGGAAAGGAAGGTGCTGACAAGCCCAGGACACAGAGGGGCCATCTGACCTGTCACAGCGCCAGCAACACGCTCCTGCCACGCTCCGGCCGAGCACGCCACGGATCAGCCACCAACTCCTGGGCGTCCAGGAACAGCAGCAGCCCTCCTCACCAAACCAAAGGGAGCGAGGGCACACTTGAAAGGATTCTGGCAGGAATCTGCCGGAGCAGCTTGGAAACTCGCACGGCAACAGGAACGGAGGCAGCTCCCACCCAAAGCCTGGCAGAGCCCTCAGCAGTGTGAGGGGAGCAGCTGCTCCCGGCCGGCGGGGACACGTGAACCAGCCCTTGTTCAGAAATCAATCCCCTCGACTGCATGCACAACTTGCATCTTAAAACATCTTCCCGTAACTCCCAAGCTGCGTTCCAGCCACAAACTTTATGGATTCCAACTCTGAGAACAGAGCAGCAGCCTGGGGAGCCAGACGCTGGAGGGGAGGAAGGGGGAACGCACCTTCACCAGGAGGCAAAGTTCCCCTCACACTGCAAGCCTGGCAGCTCTGCTTGCAAACAGCAACTTCAGTCGGCTCAAAACCAATTTTGTGCTATTAATATAACTGTCCCAAATCATGCCCAACACTTTTTAAATGTCAATTTGTAAGAATGTTGCTTTCCCCCAAAAAATTTCCATATATATGTTTGATAGGCTTTAAAGTGCTAAAGGCTGTATTTAGGCTGCCATTCACAAGTACTCATCAACCAAGTCAAATTCCACGTGCCAACTCCTATCTTGAGACCCTTCCATGATTCCAATCACAGCCCCACACTACAAAATCCCAACCTCTCAACAGCCAAGATTAGAGAGTGTCAGGCTCAGGAGGAAGGGCCAGGGTGGCTGTTCCTTACACAGCCAGAACTCCTGACCCCCACACTGTGCCTCAGGAGTAAGAGCACAGCAAGCAACAAAAACTACAAATTTGGTATGCTACGTATAATTCTATTGTACTTATTAAATGAGAGTCTGGATTAAGTAGTGGAAACTTGACAATAAAAACTGTGCAAAGTACTTTCTCCACTTTAAAATCCTTGATGAAAACCTCCATAAATTCTTTGTCTCTGACGTTACAGTCTGTACAGAACACTAAAATACTCCTGATTCACCAAATCACTTCTTTTAAAGAAAGAATGCTTTCAAATTATTTTTAAAGCCTAATACACGAATAGCAGCACTGCTGTAGAGCCCTATAAGAGTAATTGGGTACATTCCACCTCCAGAACCAGCCCCATGGATCAGCTTAAGAGCAGCAGGTTATTTTTGACCTTCTGCTTGTGAGCTGCTTCTACACACTCAGAGAAGAATAGGGTGGTCAGAAAAGAGCACCTTTTTCTCTCCCCATCTCTATAAAGCGGAATGAATTCACTGGAGGCATTATTTCTTACTTTATTTCCAGATCCAAATCAGAACAGAGAGCAAAAGCAGCAAAATTCCCTACTCCTTTTCAGAACCATTTTTCATCCACTTCCTGCACTTTGGTTTTCCCACTCTTGGGACAATGGCACTTGCTCCTGGCAGGGAAACAGCATCGATCCATCACCAGCAGAAACACTCACCCGCCAAGACGAGCAGAAACTGAATTATATACTCCATTTCTCTGCAGATACAGGGGAAATTCCCACAGCACCTGAGCATGGCAGAACGAAGACATAAACCAGCACTAAAGGCCAGAAATTTTCTTTCCTGCCATCAAACTTCTTATTGTTTCCAAGGTCTAAGCATTACAAAGAATACAAGTAGTTCAGCACATCCCCCCAAAGAAAATTCCTTGGTGTGTTTGTGTGTTATTTTACTGTCAGGAAGCTGGGGGTAAGTTTAACAAATTATGATGAAGACTTGTTTAATGAAACCCCCTCAAAAATGTCTAGGGCAGCAGAAAATAAGACTCTTCAGAGGTTTATAAGTAGAATGGTAGTGAAGAAAAGGAGGAAGAGAATGAGAGAAAACAAGTCCCACAGGGGATATAAGCTGCCTTAAAAAGTGATTAGAAGAAATAAAGACCACCATAAAAGGCCTGTACATGTCTTTAGCAAACACGTTTATGCTGCTTACCATATTTCAGATAGACATAAAAACTTCAGGTAAATACTACTCTTTACCAGCACCAATCACCATCAACACATCAGTCTGTAAGATTTGGTTCATATAAATGTGTATTTTTACTGGATACACCCTGGATTAAATTTTTTTTTAATGTTTCTTATGCCTCCCTTTTCTTTTTCCATTTGTATACAGACTTTATATTTGATACAGATGGTTGATAGCAGGAAATAATTAACAAGAAAAAACTTAAAGCTTAAGTTAGAAACTGGTTTAGCAAATATAGTTTGCTGAGGAAATTACTCTTTTCAAATTTGGATTTAATACGGGAAAGCCATATTTTCTTTTTAGAAAATTTTGCATTTAAATAGCACAAAAATTACAGCAACCCACACCATAAACCCTGGCTTAGAAACCATGAGGATTTTAAAAATAAACCCACATTTTTCATTAAAAAAGCCGGAACGGGTCAATAAGGTTCATGCTATAAAGAACTGAATTTATTATTAATTTTTTATTATTGGGGTACTGAACAAGAAACCAGATGGCTCAAGGGCAGCCCCAACTGGATTTAGTGACTACTCATCAGCCAAGGAGGCAACCAGAAGCAATAATGAGCTCCAGGCTGGTGCTGTGCATCCGCAGCCACAATGAAATGCAGTTTTCAGCCTGATCTTCTGGGTGCTGAACTGCTCTTAAACACATGAACACACAGAGGTGCTTCAGCATGGGATGCTCCTGCTGCAAAGTCCCCACCTTGGTCCTTTCAAGTCTGGAATGTCTCTAGTGCGATTCACGTGCAGGTGCACATCAAAACCATGTGAAAGCTGCAGCCAACAATACAAAAACTATCTCTGTACAGAGAACAGAACAGCATAATGGCTGAAAATAATTAAACTACTTCAACTAATAGGCTGGAGATCAAAGTTTGAGTCTATCACTCCACATTTGCCATTTGAAACTAAAGAAAATATTCATGAATGGTAATTATTTCTTTCGTGAACAAAGCATGGGGAAAAACATAACCAATACATTTATATGCATAATTCATTAAAGGAAAACTTTGAACTTTGATTATTGAGCCACACCAGAGACAAAATATAACTACTTATTCCTGTTCTCTAACTATTCAATCTCTTAGCAGCCTACAACTCAGCTGAATATCATTTCCTTTAGTGCATTAAACATAACCCCCTACAGAAACACAAACACTTTAAGCACATTAACAACAAAATGGTATCTAAATTATCAGGCATTTCTCTTAATGTCACCCTGCATACAATTCCCCCATCTGTTTTACATGTCTGCTCACTCTGTGCTGATTATTTCAAAATTAAGATTGCAAGATATCCAAGTGTAAAGCCATCCCCTAGAGTGTGCCTGTGTTTCCTTCTGTTAATATGGAAACAGTCATCAACACTCATCAACAGACTTCACATGCTCCATCCCACCATTCATTCTCCTCAGCTTCCACCCAAGACCTTCTTTAGGTGACAAAATTTCTCATGTTCTCCTGACAAGTACAGTGAGACGTAACTCCACTCCTTTTCCTTAGCACAAACAAGCACAGCAACTGCTGTTGTCTCTGCCTACAATCAGTTCCTGCAATAAAATAGAGATTACTCGTACTGACCCAGGAAATATGATGCATTGAGAGTCAAACAAAGAAAAAGTTTAGAAGCATTGTCAGGAATAGCTCATCCTTTTCCATTCAGCAATGACAAATACCCAAGCTAATCCACAGGCTAAAACCTTTCTAACTCAACAATCCAGCAAAGCAATCACCAAACCAGCAGCCACAGTCAAGTCCTCATTCTGTTTCTGGCAGGCTGGAAAATAATTACTTCCTCCCCAAATATTATTTTTTACAGTAGAAAGTGCACCCCAACCTCCAGACTAGCACACAAGAAAGTGCTGAGTGGCTGATGTTTGTATATAATACAATTGCTACTGAACTGCTACCAAGGCTGGAGTTTGTGCAGAAAATGGATGCACCTCTTGAGGGTTCCTGGCTCCAGGCCAGGCACTTCATCCTCCTGTCCATTCCTGCTTCTGCTTCTGTTGGTGAACAAAAGTCAGTGACTGACAGTCAGTGAATCAGGACGTGGCTACACCCATAACTATCCACACTCATCAGCCACAGCACCTTCCAGAATAAATCTTATTTTCAGAATTTATTTTTTCTTATGAGCTTCCCTGTTAAGTTGATTCAAGCAGAGGAAAATCCTCCAGAAGAACTGAGGACTGCCTATAGTGGTAATGCCATTTTCTTGACAGAATGGTTGAACAAACTCATATATAGTATATGTGTATTTTTACCTTATATTACATGCATGTATTATAATTATTCCCTTAACACAAATTTCTTTAATTTCTAATTCAAAAACTAGATTTTTTAATCAAGTAAGCACTCTGATATTGGGATATGCAAAATCATGTGGATTAACTCCACAAGACCCTTTTCAGTGAGCGTGTACATTTCATAGTACAGCATCAATACAGCTCTACATCAGCCACAATGCACTACTGACTTCATGAACAGTTAAACTTCTCAAACAACAAGATATTATTTGGTTATTGACTACATCTGGTACTTGACTTGACTACAGAATCTGTAATTCCAGAAACTACCATCAAATAATCAGCTAGATAACACAGGCAACTAAGACATTTCAATTCTTCATAGATTTTTAGTCCCACTAATAGCTGCAACCTTGTGCTTAAAATCTATGGCCTCAATCTTCTTGACTCAGGTTGCTAAATTTTTTCACATAATGACAGCTTAAAAGGCACTCACTTGTGGAAGAAAACTAAAGTGAAGTAATGAAAATTGCAAGAGTTAAGTAATACAGAAATAAAATATTCAGTCACTTGGTTTAGTTACCAGTAACTAAAACACTACACATTTGAAGCACTTCATTTGTATTTCAGATACCTCAAATGAAAATACATGAGTAGTCTTGTGTCATACCCACCTCCATGATGGAATGAGCTGGAATATCTCTGGCATTCTCAATTTCAATTCCAAAAGTTTTGTGCAAAAATATCTAAGTTACATTAAACAAAAAACTTACTGGTAACTCCCTGCTCCACTATTTGATCAAAGAACCTTCATAATCTTCAAATGATGAACACCACCTGTCTTAGAAATCTCTCAAATCTCGTTAAGCCAGCCTTTGAGGCATACTGGTTTAAAAAAACCAAAACCAGTCAGTGCTTCATGTTCTTTAAATAACTCCCTGACTGGTTTATCATTGTCATATGAACAAAACAAAAAGGTCTGGTCATGCCCCACTTTTAAAAAAAGACCTTTTGATCCTCTGTATTGTTCAGCCCTGAATCACTGGCTCTACACAGCATTTTCCAAACACTGTTTCTTATACAAAGGGGATGGCTTACATTGAAAGAACTGAAAATCATTTCTCATTAGAACCAGAAACCCGAGGAAGAAAGGTTATAAGCTTTTGTGAGCTTCATGTCTGTAGTCCACAAGCTTTGGGAAACAATTTTAAATCATAATGCAATAGCAGGCAGTACAAAAGCTTTCTCTTTTATATAATGCAATCAATAATGCAATTTCTTCCACCATAAATCTGTAAGCATTGCAGAAGCTAAGCTCTAATAATACCACAGAAACACAAGTTAGCTAAAATTCTTTAAGCATCGTAATGCATTAAAAAAACCTGCTGATTGTTTAAATCAGAGTTTTAAAAGCCTACTTTTCCTGACATATGCTACTTTATTGAGATACCTCTATCAGGCTGCTCCACAAACACCTGACCTGTGTGGCCCAGGAGCTGTGTGCTTAGACTTCTGTCAACAGATTGTTTGAAGAGCAGTGATCAAAGTCATCCATATCGCATAAATAATCAGTGACTTCTCTGGAGTCACTTCGGCGATGTCACAGTGGCAACACTCAACACCACAGCTACTTCCATATCAGGATCAGCTCAAGCTGGTAATTAGAAGTAAGCTTACACTGCCACTGCCTTTCCTACTACACTTAAGGAAATGAATAGAGGCTTCAGTCTCAGAGAAATCCAAGCTAGCTGCTTCCAAGCCCATGACAGATTCTTGAAAATGCTAACAGAGAAAACAGAGCATCTGCCCATCTAAATTACTTCCACAACTGAACAGCTATATATGTTCAAAACAAACCAAGGGATGAATAAAGAATAATTATACTTACAAGCTTCCTCTTCTGGGGAGACTGAGCTCTTTCTGGAAAAAAAATAAAAATGAAAACTTTGAGTTAATTTTACTTTTTACAATATATTACTAATTTATTTATCAATAAATGACTGAGGTGGAATGAATAAAGAGCTGGCCATTTCCCAGCGCATGCTCTGCACAGCTCTGCTGCTGCACATTCACAATGCATAGTCTGGGGTACAAAAGTTGCTCATTTTGCCTAAATAATCATTGCCTTTGTAGTCAAAAAATCATAAGCACTCAACAGAGCAAACATAACTTTGAAATTCAAGCCTGAGCACAGATAAGGCAGTAATTAATTCTGTCCTACATACCTCATCAGCATCAGACCGAACCACTTCCAGAAGTGTGGAACGTGGTGTGCCTGCGGCTGCTGTGGTATGGTCTCACACTCTCACCAAAAGAAAGAATTAATGCAATAGAGTGGAAGAATTAATGCAACAGAGTGGATTTTGGGGAGGGTGATTTGGGTTGGGTTTTTTTTGAACACACACATTAGTTGTGTTACGTATTATCACAAAAAAATCCGAGGCCAAACACTACTTCCCACTTCTCAGCAGCACCTTGCGTTTCAGCAGCGCAAGCGAGGGCAGACGGGGGATTTTGCGGATTTTAGTGCAGTCGGAGGCCCGGGGGCATCCCCGGGCACTGCCCAGCGCCGGCTCCGCAATTCCCGGCCCCGCCCGGGCCCGGGGCCGCGCTCCCGCCGGACACCGCCAGGTGGCAGCCGCAGCCCCCGATCCCGGGGCTTTTTCCCTAAAACATCGGCACGGGCGGGAGCTCCCAGGGGCTGAGCTCATCCCTCCCGCCCCGGCTGCTTCGCTTCGGCCGAGCCCAGCGAGCACCAGCACAGCCAGCACCAAGCGGCTGTCAGGGTACTGATGTACGGGATGTGGTTCTCATCCCCTCCACGGAAAAAAAAAAAATCTGTGTTCTCACTGGATATTGACCAAAAAAATCAATAGGAAAAAATATTAAATCCATGAAATCTGGTAAGGTAATCTCTTTTCCATCTTTAGATGCAGTGTTTCTGCTGGCTGACATGACTAACAATGTTATTGACAGGCCGTGACTAGTCTGATCAGTAATACATGGGATTTGGCTTAAAGTTTTTCAAAGATACCACAAAGTTACAGCCACTAAAAACTAATAAATAAATAACTTTTACGTGCTGTTATTCTTTTCGAGTTCTCCATAATTTGAAATTTCATTACAGTTTAACAGTGCCGAGAAAATTCCATGTGTGAATTATCGCAAGGCTGACAGCTTACAGCATCGAGAAATAAATTCCTGTCGTCAGACAAACTTGTCAAGATCTAATCAAAACACTTCAAGTGCGTAAGATAATAAATCATTAGCATCTATAACAGGTTGTGTGGCTTATATTCTAAAAAAGGTACTTCTTCCACTCATTTGTTAGAAAGAATTAGTTTCCAACTGTGAAGCCTACGTAGCAAGGACAGCTTTTTGCCACTGCAAATGAATAAAAAACCAGGTAAGATACAGGTATTGTCTGTTATTCTGCTTGTGTAGGTAGTATGTTACTTAGACATGCATATACATCTCTTTCATCATATGTGCAGCTGTATTTAATTTATGCTTTTTAAAGAAGATGGCACCTCTTGGCAGAAGGCAGTTTTTCTATTCAAATGACGTATTTCTGTTTATTCCAACACAGGCCCAGAAATTTTTAGAATGAATGTATAAAGCTCTGGAATTTCATGGTACTGGATGAAAAAGCACAACAGTGACCTTTAAGTCTCTCTAACTACCATCTCGTTTTTGAACTTTCAGGGTTCATTTTTACAAGCTTTGCTCTAGTCATCAGAGCTGAAAAGTCATTTAAAGAGAGAACACTCCCTTGCAGCAGCACAGCTCTGGTAATTGTGACTTATAATTACCAGACATACATCACAAAAAACATGGTCCAGGAACAGGAATTGACAAATCCTTTCCTTTACAGAACACTTGTTTTACTCAAACAATATGACCTTTAATACTTCCTATAATGTAGGTAATTCAGGATTAAATGCATGCAAGGTTAGAAGGAGGACTGCCTGGGCTTTGTTCCTGAAAGCATCCCTTGGAAACCGAGTTTCCAAATAAGGAAGGAAGAAAGTCCTAGCAGATGACATCTCAATGCAATTGAAATATTATCCTATCCATGCAGGAATTGTCCTCATTCTGCACCTCCACCTTGACAAACACAGTGCAGCTGTGGAATCAATAGGCAGTAGTTCACATTTAATACCACTGTGGTCTTGACAACAAAGAGCACAATCAAAACAATCAATTTTTATACCTGTTGTTCCACTATGCCTCATGTTAGTCTTAAAATCCCCATCACGAAGCCTAACAGCCACACAGCCCAGCACATCCTGGCCTCCACTGCACTTTCCCTGTCCTGTGGAGAAATGACCATGCACCCTCCCAGCTCTCTGCCCTTTTCTGCCTCTCCAAAGCAGGTAACAGCCCCTGTAATCCCTCAAAAGAGACCAGGAATGGTGCGGCCAAGGCAAAAGCACCAGAGCTGGATGTTACACAACCATGAGCAGTGTAATTATGAGATTTGCTTTTCCCAAATCACCAGGGAGTTTGTGTGTGAAGTTACAGCCCAGACAGAAAACACCTGGAGATGGAAGGAAGGAGGGAGCAGACCACAGACAACTGCTGAGCTATTTCCTATTTGAGGATGTCCACTGCCAGGAGAACACTGCAGGTCTCCAGGGGATCAAGTGGACAATGAAAATGCCTCCCAGAGATGGGGATACACTCACAGGGCCAAGACTCATCTGGGTCTTAAGACAGCTCAATGCTTCAGTGTGGGCAATGGGACCAACTGAGAGTTTGTATCTTAAAATGACAGGGTGGTTTCAAACATCTGGAGTAGCACTACAAAAACAGTGATTCAATAATTATGAAAAATGTAAGAGGAAAGTCTAACAGCATTTCACAAGCACCCTATAAAGGTTAAAGTCTACTCAGAATCATATGTATTATCATTTACAGTAGAGATTAAATGTTTTAGTTAGTAAATTATGAGGTAGGTGGTGTGATTTAACTGGTTTCCACTCACACCACAAAGGAGTTTGGCATTATATGTCCATGTATCCTGAAAAAATAAATCACATTTTAAGAGGTGAGATAACTAATAAAAGAGTGCTGAGCTGTGGCTACTTGGTCTGAAACACTATTTACAGAGTGCAGCTGTAATGCTTTCAATATGCTAGTTTATCCTGAAGGACGTTTTTCATTTAAGACCACCCTTCAGATGAGAACAACACATGAACCTGCAAGATTCCAAACTGCCCCTTCCAGCAGCACATCTGCCTCTCAGAGCACTTGTGCTGCCAGTAGCTATATTTATATTACCATTATTACTCCAGCCAGCCTCCATGCCACCTGCTCTCTAGGTCAATAATATCACCCTCAAAACAGAGGCTTACATTTACATTTGATTTATATGAAGTGCTAAATAGCATAAGAACATTTTAAAATATTGGTGCCCATTATTCACGAAGAACTTTCAGAAGTGGAAATAAGGAACTACTTTCACAGATCCTAAAAAATAAGGAGTGTATTAAATCTTGCAGTACCCAAATGACAAGAACAGACTGTTCTGAAAGTTAATTTTTTGTATCAGTTCCACATTTCAAGCCATAATTATTAAACATGCAACTTGATCTCTACATGACAAAAGAAGCAGCAGATTTTCAGACAAGTAGTTAAAAAGGAACCTTGGGAAAGAAATTCAGCATCACGGAATTTATAAAAAGCTGATTCAAATATCTGCCTTCAAAAGAGTTCCTTGTGTTTCCTTTTATCTTAAGTTCATCACCTCAATCATGAGGCTATAAAATCAGTTGGACACCGTATCATGCTACAGAAGAGGTTTCACAATAGGACTAGATCCTCATTTTACAGGCACCAAGGAGGCAAAAAGAGAAAAAATACCAGCCATTTTAAAGATAATTTTTCTGTTTGCAAAATATATTGTTTAGTACATAAATACCAAAAAATGTATTCAGTTGTGATCTTTTATATACAGAAACTGCATCTGAAAACAGGAATGTTTCAGGCAGCAGGAACAGTGCTAGCTTTCTGCATAGGTGTGTGCACACAATATGGAGCGGAAATAAAGTCTGGAAATCTATTTGTTCATTGACCTACAGTACAACCCACATCGTTCCAGCAGATACGTTCTGTTAGAAAAGTGTGAAAAAACAGGAACCCATCACTCAAATTTGTCACTTTCTCTCAGTCTTGTAATTTGTCCTTGAATATGTATCTGCACATATGGCACAGACCCACAGGCAAAGTTGGATGCTGGAGCCCGCACTGATGGCAGCTTAAATGGAGTCCTTGCAAATTAAAATGAGAACCATTGCCACACAGGATGTTCCATATTTTTGCCAGAGCAGACAGCACGATTCCTGAGATTGCCTTTGACCTTGGCTCCCTTGCAAGGTAGCTCACTATCATACCAGTTGGGACAATAGACAAATATTTTTACAGCTATAAGAGTAAATACATTTCAGTTAATAAGTTAATATTTCACAGATGATGAAATTCCGCTGACAGTCAGTGACCTGGTACCATGCACTCATGTTTTAATTTTTTTTCCTTTGCTGACTATGTTTGCTTTAGGGTATACTACCAACCAGCAGGGGATTAATTAAATCTCCTTCTATACATAACCATTTGCATTACAGAAATGATATAATGAGGGTTGGAATCTCCAGTTCTGATGGAAAGTACAACCTGGCCATGCAAGGACAAACTGTAATCCATCCATCAGATTAACAGGAAGGAATTTTTCATGGTGATTAAAAAAAACACCCCATGCTAAGCCTTTCTTTCTCCTATCAGAATCTGTCAGGAAAAATAATTTCCTTCTTTTCACCATATCACTGTAAATGGTTATTAAAAACAGCACTTCTCAATTTCTCTTTCTAGAAATGATTACATCTGAACTTGTTTCCCAAACTCATCAGTGAAGAATTTCAAACAGCAACACTAAAACCGTATCTGTACTGAAGGTCAGATGAACCTATGGAAAATGCTGCAGATATTTTCTATAATTTACTGACTTTTTAGAAACTAAATTCAGGATCATACTGTTAGATCATCTGCTTAGCTACAGAGATACTTAAAATACAGAAAATGAATACCCAGCCTCTTGCCAATACCATTCAAAATATTCAGGACACAGAGTTTAATTCCCAGACCTTTCTCTGCACTCTACTGAATTTATGTCTGCCATCACACAAATTCTGAAATGCCATGGATAGCTTAGTCCCAGGGCATCTCCCCATATTCCCAGTATCAGCTAAACTGCCTGAAACCACCCTTTCCTAAGAAATCTCACCTTCACAGTGACAAAGTGCCACAGCCTCCAGAAAAACGTGTGTGACACCAGAATAGTCAACAGTGCATCTGTTCACCCAGGGCTACCCTAAACATACTGCAAGTTCAAAGCAAAATAAATGTATTGTTTCAATTCATTTTCTACCTCAACAGAAGTTGCATGTCAATAAAAATGCCATTTGCAAGTATTCTAACATATAAAACCAAATGGGGAAAAAACCCTCAGCTGTTTAGCTAACAGGCAGCCCTATTTCTCTAAATATTCAGTATATATCAGTCTTTCAACCCACAGGTCACGAATCAGCGAATGATGCATTTCATGCTTTTAGATCTCCCAGCCTTTCTTTTCTCTTCAGCTTAGAAATCCCTTACTAGTCAGCAAAATAAAAAGCCTTTGGATTTATTTCAAATCAGAGTTACTGCAGAAGGAAATAAAGCTAAAAGCCCTTTAAACTTTAAGCAAAATTCTCAAACACAGCAAATTATTTTCCTTTCCCCACCAGCCCTTCTGGCTGGGCAACAGAAATTTATTCATTGGTAAGCAAAGCTAAGGATCCAGGTCACATCTGTGCATTAACCTGTCAAGAATATATGTGACCAGAAGCTTCCCACTAACCTTTCATACCACTTAACCTCAGGGCTTTCCATAAGATTATGGATTTTGGTTACTTGACCTAAAATAATTCCAGAATACATCTCAAAACAGGCAGGAATTCACACTTTCCTCAGAATATTTTCAGTGCCCACTCCCATGTGTATATATATAATATATATACGTATTTCAGTAAGCTGGAGTGTCTACTCCATATTTTGTACATTACATCATATTTTCCAGCCCAAAATACAACATTACACAGTGCACATGGTAACCAACGGGACTGAAACCACACGTCATGGCTTGGACTGGCGGATGACAATAAAAACAAGGGATGCAAACCACATTCCCAAGGGATGAATGGGGAGCTGCCCAGCCCCAGGAAAAGCCAGAGCTGGGTGGGACAGCCCAGGGCAGGGTGGCACCCACACATCCCTCAGCAGCCACAGCAGTGAGTGACTTGCAGTCCCCAAGCTCTCACTTCCTCCACAGGATTCATTCCTATCTCTGTTTCTCAGGCCCAGGAGCACAGGGTCACTCTGATTTCACGGCTTCATTCAAGCCAAAGTCTCTTTCTTCCCATAGGAAAGACAATTCTTAGCTTCATATTCAATCCCAAGCTTTTCAGCTGTTTAATAGACAGTGGTTTCTGAAATTTAAGTCAACCTCTAAAACCCTGGTCACAATAATAGGGTACAGTAACTCAGCTGTTCAATCCTTAGATACCAGCAAACTAATTTACTGTTAACTTGATTGTTCTCCTCAAGGCTAAAAAAATAAAACCAACCATAGCAGCAGCCCTCTTCAAGTACACTTGCCAAACTTACTTTTAAATGCTACAGAGCACATAAAAGACAATCTTTTTAAGGTGTAATTTCACTTGCAGGAAAAAGTAAATTTAAATATTACAGCTTGAATTTTGCAACCCAGAGTCCTAGATGTGGTGCAGAAGCATAGAAAAAAAACAGCACAGCAGAAGAAAAATGATGAATTTACTCTCCTAAAAGACAATCCATAAATTGCAACAGCAGTAGCTCCAAAAGACCATTATAAGAACTTATTCCCTGAATTAAACAATAGCAGCAACCCAAAATGGATCAACAAAATAAAAAGTGAGATGCATGAGAGTCCTCTGTAAATAAAAGGTTATACTTTAAAACCTGAGAAATAACACTAATAATAAATGCACCCAAATCTTCCTTATATATTATATTTTTGCACAAATTAGCCTAAGGGTGAAGGAATACTGAGAGTAATAAAGCACACAGCTTAGACAACTCATTAATCTTTCTCATTACTTAATTCTAGTTTTACAAGGCCATGAAGCAGATTCCTGATGTGAGAAAGAGCCTGCCCAGCACTGAACAGTCATCCAAAATAATGGGAGCAACTGTTCAAAATTCTCTTTCATTTTGCCAGTCGGCGCCAGTTTCAGAAATTTAAGTCAAAAGGTCACGTTCTGCAAAATTTTGGAAAATGCAGGAAGGAGTCTCATCTCGGAGCCGTACAGGATTGCAGCTGTAACACTATTGTTAGAAACCACTCTTAAAATTACTCTGTCTTGACTTGCACCAAAAATTCCTTCAAGACTGGGCATGCAATGGTCACAAGGAAACAGTCACAGCTGCTAAAAATGCCAAGAGCATTACAAATAAACAAATCCAGTTTTATTCTCTCCCTTGTAGGCTCATACTAATATTAATCTATGATTAAGCCAGTTGACATTTCTACTATACACACATCTACTCCTTAAAAGGTTGTTTCTAGATGAATTAACTGTCATCAAGGCTACCTGACAACCAACTTGATTCCCAAAACTCTTTAAATATCCCTTAAAACCAAATAATCAAGCTCAACAAATTTTGGTGAGTTTGGAACCCTTCTGGTTTATTCCACATAAAAATTATATAAAACAATGAGCATCTCATGAAAACTCCAGGCCTGGCTCATCATCCATTCAGTGCACTGCTAATACACACCATGAACAAAAATCAAAGGTTACCCCCAAAATTATATTGAAATACATTGGTATTGTATGAAAATAAATTGGACATTCTTCAACACCATAGATGAAGCAACAAAAGGTACATGGTCAGTTCAGTGTTAACATTAGCAGCAGGTCTCTCCCACCAGTCCAAAGGGTTCTGTCTATTCTGTCACGTTGGTTTCTCACTGACTCCCCAGTTCTAAAGTGTTGGAAAGCAAACAGGCAGAAATTAAATTTCGTGGTTGTTTTTGAGAGGCACTCCCCATGTCTCCAGTTGCTTTGTCAATGTTAGGCCAAGACCTGTGACACATCAACAGAATTTCATCTTTACAATTGTCTATTTCTCAATTCATTTAGACAAAAAGAAAAATGTTCAGACCAGTGTTGCCAGACAACTGGACAGCTTGGCCAGACATAAAATTAGGCCAAGTTTCCTAATAGTAAAGCTCCGGGAGAAAGTTCCAGGGGAGAGAAACCTTTTAGTTCCTCAAAAAGCCTCAACAATAAAGGTGTCTCCCACCCTTCCTTAAAGCTGCATCAAGTCCATTCCACACAGATATGGGAAAACACTCTCAGAAATTGAAAGCATAAGCAATCAATTTTAAAGATATTTAGTAATTAGTCCTAAAAGGAATTCCAAGCAAATAAAGCTCCCTTGCCTTCATCTAGTTTATGACTGATAGCATCTGTAACCTCACGAGGCATCCATTAAGTTCAGTAGTTAATTACATCTGCTCTGACTGGACATTATTTACAGAACAAGCAGATGTAATTTTCCACTGCTTAGCTAAGCTACATGAGGCACTTCAGCCTACCCCTCTCAAATCACTGCTTCTCACAAAAACACGGAAGGAGAGACAGACAGGGTGCTCTGATCATTTTTTTGCAAAGGAATAGTTACAGGCCATCATCCACTTAATGAAGAAATCCACATGCTGAGCACCATGTGAAAATTCAGAATAATCAGATGCCAGACAGTATTTACACTTTTGTAAGCAGACAACAGAATTTTAACTTCTCTTTCTGCCCTCAAAAGTGAATAGTCTCTGATATTCCTTATGCCTGCTGGGCTCCACACTGGAACATAAACCCTTGAAAAAAGTGATGAAAGAAAGGGCTCTCTTGCTTCATTCCCCAAAAATAAATACTTTTTTACAAGAAAAGCAAAAGCCACAGATGTTTGACATTTACACATATTATGTGTGTAGGAAAAGATATTCACCCCCTAGATGTATAAGGTGGTTACACACCCAATGTGACTCATTTCAGTTATAACACAAAGTCTTTTTATCACAACTTTTTTATTATTAGTTCTGAAAAACAATAATTTCAGTGAAAAAACAAAACATTAAATTGGAACATGCTTTCCTATCATCTTTCACACATACTTTCAAACAAGTTGGGTTTTTTCCTGCTTATGCATATTTAAATTAATCATAAAGACAAAAAAATGTATTAGAAAAAAGCAATTAAATGGTCCTCTCAATTTCAGTGAGATAGAACTATAATAATCACCAATTGAACTCTAATTTTAAAATTACAATCTTATATTAACTTCAAGTACAACAGTGCCTGTCACATTCACATGTGACAATGCTGTAAGGTGGAATATAAAATGGGAAATTGCAAAGTGGTGCTAGACCAAACCCATGAATATTTTACAGATCAAACCCAATGCGGGGAAAGTTTTCTACTGGTGTAGGTAAGATAATATTCAGGCTTAGAAGAGGCAGAACATATCTCACAAAAGCAGAATTTATTGCTTTCAAAATGAAAGACAGGTGAGCTGGGAACCATAGGAACTGACCAACCTCATCCCTGGGCATATTTTTAAATAACCACAATTAAATAACCCTGTCCTTCAGGTATATCACAAATTCTGCAAATGTCAAGAGAACTGAAGTTTTTGGATCACTCCGATTTCTCCTATGAAAAAACATGGGATACATCTAAGCATCTTTCACAGATTTATTTATGAACAGCCCTACATTTAATACAGTTGGATAATTCAAGTTTACTCAGTGCCAAGAGATCTGCTTCAGAGTAAAGGAAAATTCATCCCCAATTAAAGTACTGGTAAAATACAGGCACTCACTCCCAAAGCACAGATTTGAGAAACTGCAGACTGTGCCTAATGACTTTTAGTTCTGATGGGCGATTAGTGTGCTCTGTAATGGACTGACAGAAACAGCTGATTCTATTACAAAGACATGTTCTGGCTAGGATTCTCTTTCTGTTGCATTTAAATTATAAATATGGACTCTCTTGAAAATATATCAAGACAAAAGATATTAATCAATATCTAAAACTTCTGTCTTCTGTCCTTTACCACACTTCAAATTAGAACAAACACTGATTTCATCACCAGAAAAAGCCTTGCAGGTACTCAGGACCATCTGTACATTCCTCTTCTTCCTCTACTCCTTAAAGAAGAAACTGCAAGGTTTGTTTTTTTTTTTTAATTCAGCTATTGGCTTCAAAGTCAGGTTTTAAGGTATATTCCTGTTTGCATTTATGGGTACAGAAGAAATTTCCAAAGACTTTGCAAGACCTGAAAATTCATCACCAATTATCACTGAATAGTCTCCTTCTTCAAAGAGGATTTGGGAAGGGGCTTTTCCTCAACTTGACAGGTCTCAAAACAGCAAGTCTAATCAAAGGTCTTGTTCACACTTTCAGGTTGAATTCAATGCATGATTAAAGCATTCAGCTCAGAATAGCTTCTGGGGAGCCAAAAAGTCTTTGCTACAATGTTTTTAACTCGATGCCTGTAATGTACTGTAGGAGAACTCGAATACCAGAACCAAAGTCCCTGCTCCTCTGATACACATTTCATAAAACCGACAAAAAAAGTTACTCACACTGAAAAGAGAAAGCAGCATGGGAACTGCAAACCATCTAACAGGCAAAGAGCTTCAGTGCATCGAAACATGTAAGTACAAAAGTAGTGCAAGCACCTAAAAATCAGGTCTATACCTCTGCACAAGCTTTCCCACTGTTGTTTTTGAAGTTCTGTTGTCATTTTCTTTTGTCTATCCAACCCCACTAACAATCAGCCCCAACTCAACAGTTTTTCTCAAAGTAGAAGTTACAATTTTGATGTGCTGCCACGTGCATTAGAGAACTTTCTATACAAAGAATGTTTGTTGAGGATGATAAAACACTTAATTTTTATGACCATAACTAATGAAAAAAAACCACCTTATGACACTTTTCACTGAACTTGTTACATTTTTGTTTGAGAGGGAGCAAACTGCAAAGAAATAACTGAAAAGATGGAAGTTTAGTGAGCATCTGTGAAGAAATAACCTGGACAGCTTTCAAAGAACGATTCAAGGTTTCACTTCCTGATAGCAACCATCTACCCGTGCTCCTTGGCACAATAAATTGTCTTCTTCATCAATAAAATTCTTGGTTCATTTCCCTTAGATGTTTGACTCCTTAATCCCTATTTCCGCAATGTTTTCTCTCAGCCAGTGCTACCACAAGCTGTACTGGTGCTCCCAAATTCTCACAACAGAAGTGCAACTTCAGCAGCCAGAACAAAGGATTAGTAAAAGCATTAAAGTGATCCTGCTAAATCATTCAGTGCTTACACAAAAATGGAATTAATTTCATCCATTCTCCTCCAAATTTAAATTCTGTGATAACTGATAATTTTCATTTCAATAAAACAGTTCAGAAACTGATAAAATAGTTCCAATGTGGTCTGACTGCAACAGGCTCAAAGGTCTTCTAACATATTTCACTTTTCTGTTTCTCACAAAGTCAAAAGCACAGCAAAGAAAAGGCAAGATGGTGATTCCCATTTAAATCCTATTCTTGGAGCTGAAACACTGCTCCAAATTCACCACTGTATTTTAAGCATTTCAGTTTACTTAGGAGGAAAGAAACTTTGGAGATTTAAGGATTTATTTTTAATGCAGGCTTTGTACTTGTTGAATTCAGAATCTTAATATCAGAAAGCAAACCCACCATCTAGTCAAGGAATTACAGATGGCTGGCTATAGGGGGATTTCTCTAACACACATACACCCAAAACAAACCCAGTGCAGCCCGTGGGGTTAGTCCAGATTTACATATGTGACAAGTGACAATTTAGACTTAACATCTCAAATGACCTTTTCTCATTTACATGATTAAAAAAAAGGTATGTCACAGGTACCACTTTATTGTCACTGTTTTTAATTCCACAGTAGCTTCTTAAATAATGAATTTTTCTTTTCTGCCCATCACTTATTCTTATAGAAGTATCTATCTTTGAAACAAATTTAAAAGTCAGCTTGATATTTATTTAAGAAAAATCCCAGGATGGCTCACCTAGATACAAGAACTATCAGAGACTGGGCAACAAAAATATTTATCTTCAGAGAAAAAAAAGCAGTTTTTCAGATGTAGTGAGCCTGCTGTCTCACTAGGTGAGCCCCTGGGAAAGTCTATTGCTTTGTTAACATGGTGTTGGGTTGTTTTTCAGATGAAGGTAAAGCAACTCAAGTCATATTCCCTCCCTCCCCCGAAGCTGTAAGAAGCTGCCCAGCATTTACGTCCAGAGTGCTTAAATTGCAGTGTACAGCCTGCTTAAAAAAATAAAATCAATAGACATTATGCCTACTTATTTAAAAATCAATAGACATTATAGATTAATAAAATATTCTTTTCATTTTCCCTGTTATTCTAATTGAATATTTATAAGCCTCTCTAGCCACGTTTAACATTAAATGCAAATGAACACAGAGCATTTAAATGTATACTGGTTCTAGGAAGCAGAATCTGTACTGTAATACAAACTTGAAAAGTATTTGCAAATTACCATACTGAGGCACGCAAAGCCTTATTTCCAATCCTAATACTTCAAGTTTTCCTAATTTCAGTGTACTTAAATAGCATTCCACTGCCTGTTCAGACCTAGAAACTGTTAAAGCAAATGACTGACCAAAAAAATAGTATTTTCAAAACAATATTGGAACCTCACCACACAAACATACATCAATTTCAGTGGAACAGGTAGAAAATTAGATTCACTGTACTGTCTGAAAATCTCCATCTATGGCTTCCTTCATGCCTAGAAGGCTTTTGCTGCACAGATTCAGGTATTCCTATCAAAGCAAATCAGTCTCTGGAACCTGGGAAAGGCAGGGAGCAAAAAAAGGGCTCAAAAAGCCAACAGGCAAATATGCAATATAATAGCAAGATGCAGGAAGGGAAATGAATCTGCCTACAATGCAGGGAGCTCCCATGTGCAACACCGAGCACAAAGCAAAGCAGAACTTACAAATACTTCCACATTAATTCTAGAAGGCTGAAAAATAAAACAAAAGTATATTTGGCATCAAACAGCCACCCTCTGTAACAGGCATCCCACACACCTGCCCACAGGAGGATAATCTATGGGATAGTGTTGTCAGTATCTACTTATCAGGATTGATGGATTAAGCTGTGGGAGCAGGGAAGATGCTCTACAGATGAAGTTCACCAGGATAAAAATATTACAGAAGAAACACATCACAGAATCTCTTTGGGCAGGAAATCCAGACTGTAACAGCCAAAATTACAGTTCCAGGGCTGTGCTACCAATTCTCAGTTCAAGGCAATGACAACAACCAGGAAGCATTAAATAAGATTGGGGGAAGCTGAAAAGTTGGGACAAGTCACAAGAGAGGAGGTTTTCAGTCTGGGCCAGTGCTTCACCAGGGTAACAGAAGATTAGTCTGAATTCCAGCAAGAGATGCTATTTTGGGTTTGTCCTCAGCCTTCTACATTCCTTTTAATTTTTAGTGCCCACAGAATGATTCTATCTTGACTGGGGTGCAGCATTCCTCCTGAGCAGAAGCCTTTGGTCCCAAAGAGTTGATCAGCTCCCATCACATCTAATTCCTTCTTTTTACTCCGTTACATTGTCCACACATGTGGGCTGCTGATCTCTTGTCTACAGATTCCCACACACAGAGCTGGCAGGTATTACAGAGAATGTTATCACAGAAATCTTGTGTTTCAATGGCCCACTGGGCATCCTCAAGTTACCCTCAAAGCATCCCTCCTTGAACCTCCCACACAGAAACCCATTTAACTGCATTTATTCACAGAATCACCCACTATCACAACCAGCTTCCCCTCATCCTTGGGGATATCAGCTCTGCTGCAGGAGCTTCCTCAGTACAAAAGGACACAATGACTGGAAGGTGGATCTTGTCCAAAACATCAGGTCCATCCTCAGCAGCAGTGCAGAGGGAGTGGTGTCCCTGCAGGTCTCACCTCTGAACCTCTCTACTAAGTTGGCTCAGTTCAGTTACTTTCAGCTTAGAAGAGCAAACCTGTTCTCTTAGTGCTGAGAGCTCCCTGAACTACACACACTAAAGATGTTCTCCATCACGTGTTCTGCATTCTCTGCAAAAAATGGAGAACCCTTCACTTAGACACCAGATTTTTACACTGACCTTATGTTTAGCCATGTGTTAGGTACTGGAACCTGATGCTAATTAAGCTTCTCCTTTAAGTAAGTGATTAAGCTTATTCTCTTCCCCCCTCTATTCTACTTCAATTAAGTAAATCAGAAATAAGTGAGATCTATCCAAAAGCAAGTTCTGTTTGTTGAGCTTATGGGTTTCTTCTTAAATGCTGACTTGAGGCATTCTCTCTCTTCACTGATGACAGCCAATCTTTGTTGTCCCCTGCTCTACACACAAATTAGAAATTTCTTTTACTTTCACTCCTGCAGCTCTGAACAGGTTAGGCATTCTCAGTATCCCAGATGATCAGGCAGAAAGCTGGCTAATATTGTAGGTGCGTCAAAAATCTTACACACAGAACTAAAGAAAATCCCAAACAACCAGTGCAGGAGATCGAAAGTGTGTTATTTTATTACAGTAAAACGTTAGATACAAGTTAGAGATTTGAGTTTTCCATTTAGATTGAGTTTTCCTAAATTAATTCCAGCATACACTGCAATAGCAGATACTGCACAGAACCAAGCGTGGATTTCCTGTAAATCCCTGGCAATGTGAGGAATTTATCAGGCGTGTGGGCAACACAATGCCAGAACCAGGATATACACAACCAAGTACTCACACACCCACATACAACCAAACCAGCACTAATTTGAAAAAGGACAGAGGAGAAACTGTGAAGACAATGGACAGCTGTAATTGGGGAATAAAAGGCAAACAGGCTGTTAGGCAGCATCAAGAATGGGATGGAACATAATATGGAAATGATTATAATGGCATTAGCTCAATCAGAAGCACATCAGCAGCCATGATGCCATGTCTGGTTCTGGGCATGTCATTCACTAAGACAAATCCCAGACTCCTGGCCAAGACAGCTTGCTATTATTCTTGAAATTCATTTTCCTATAGAATATATACTTGAGCCTAAAACTAGAAATAAACCCTCCAGCCACCATGGAACAAGTTTTCATAAGAGAGGAAATAACTTGTCTTTCCAGCCAGAGGAGGAGAGGTAGCTTCAAATGGCTGCAGTGTGACAGCACTGCCTTCCACAGCTCAGCAAGGAGTGCCTCCAGTCCATCTAAAATGAATATTCAAATGCTGGCAGCCATCATTCCAGCAAAACAAGTCTTTGGCTGCAGTGAGGACAGTCTCATGGATTCACTGAGGGAAGAACTCCCACAGAAGGAAAGCTACTCAGAACAAAGGACAATGCTGGCAACAAGAAATGATGCAAACAAATAGGTGTAAGGGTGCTCAAAATGGAAACTAAAAGCTTGTGATTTTCAAAAGACCAGGCTTCTAAAACAGTAGCAATGAAGTGCTTAAATTCTCTGTGGTCCTAAAGAGATATAATTGGACAGTGTATATACATTATTTCATATATATATATATATAGATAGATAGATATACACACCTTTTCTATGAATACACAGACACAAAGAAATTCTGTTTTCCTGGGAAAAACTGAAAGCTCACACATTTTCATTTGTATATATACAAACTTCAAAGACACCACAAGAGCAAATTTTGTTCCAATGCACTGATGCACCACAGATTACAGTATTATTTCCAACACCTTCTTTTACAACTGACTTCTTTCTTTGGAAAACAAAAGGCTTGAAAGCCACAGGTTTCTGGAACGCATTTTCTAGATGTGCAATTTATGGAGGCATTCAAAAACAGCCTGCAATAAATATAGCAGGCAAACTGTGAAAGCTTAGGGCAAGAGGAATTTTCCTAATCTGCTTAGGCACAGGATTTTTTTAGTGGCAACATGGCTGCTGCTATATGCCTGTGTCTCCCTGTCCTAAGCCTGTTTGCTTTTTGTTTTCTGTTTAGTTTGATTCTCTGGGGGGGCTTAATTATTTTTTGCTTTTTTGTCTTCATGGTAGGCTTCCTTTATTATCTGATTTTACGGCTGCCATTGCCATTTTCTGTGGGAGCACTTCTTTGTTTGTTTTATGGCCCACCTTCAGTGAATCCTCTCTAGCTGCAAACTTTTTGGCTTTTTACTCCACTCCATTATTCTACTGCACTACAGTTTACTTTTGGGGGATTTGCTGCAAGACTCTCAGCCCCAATTTCCAGCAAATGAAGACTACAGAAGGATCCATCTGCTGCTGATACACGGAAGTCTCAGCTGAAATACTTCTTACACCACAAATGTGTCGTTTGGGATGGATAGAGCTAAATCACCACATCTTTTCACAAGAGGATGCACCCCAGGAGTAGGAATCAAACTCCTGAAGACACTGTGGATCAGGATTTTTTCCAGGAGAAGGAAGAGCTACCAAGAATCCAAAGGCTTTGTCATTTGACTGCCATTCCACCAGCAACTATTATGAGCTGTTACTTCAGGTTTTCGCATCCCTGATCACTGAGGTTTTCACCATTGAAAAAGGAATTAGCACCTGTATGTCAATCAGTGAAAATATTTACTTGAATTTTGACTTGGTTATTACGTTTCATATTGCACATACTTACGATATGGACTTTGGAAATACACTGGTGGATTCATCGCCACCATTAATGCTGCAATAGGAGAGTGACACATCTCTCCTGAACAGCTTCTGGAGATGAAGATGCAATCTTTCTGAACTGAGAAAGGATTATTTCAGATCTTCTAACTCTGATTGCTGGCAGTGTTGTTGATGCATCAGCATCCTGTATTACCTGTAAAAATTAAAATTCTATGTACCTTGGAGAAAGTTCTATTTTGTCCAGCATCAGGGGACAAATGGAGCTATCCTGCTATTCTTTTAGCATTAAGCTTGTTATTATGCCTTGTGCATCAGAAGGCAACCTCCCATGTCCAAAAATCAATTTCTTGTAAAATTATGTTTTTCTCTGTTCAAAGTTCAAATTGTTTTTAGCAAGTGTTCTTATTTAGTTTTTTGCTGCCAGTGAAGTTTTAACCTCGTCCCTGCAACCTGGAGTTACTATCACAACCTCATACTGGCTGCTCTTAAATATTGCAACTGAGTTTTTTCCCATTGTTTCAAGACTGTCCTTGAGAAACAGCATAAATGGTCTTATTTCTCAGTTAATTCTCAAACTGTCTGCAAACCGGGCCGTGGTCAAATGATTGGAGGTGACCAGGTAAGGACAGGACACAAAGCTGCCACATCTCAGTCAGATGCAGTCGGTGGTCACATGCACAGCTCCAAGTCCATTAAAAGCCTTACTTACATTATCTTAATTAACTTTCTTAACACTTTCCTGCCCTGGTGAATTCATCTGATGTTGAAAGCTGATTATCTGGACTCCAAAATTGGAATGATGTTATGTTTCAATCCATCAAATTGACAACTTTGTCTTTTAATGGTCCAGATCAAAATAGTACAGATGAATTTCTACCTGTATCAAAAAACAGGAGACCTTATTCACATTAGTAACAGTAGCACTTTTCTTGTAATGTTAGCACTAATGTTTGTATTTTTCTCATTGAGCTGATACTATTGTCCCCTTATCAGTGTTCTACTTTGTACATTGTCAGTCCTGTAGCATTAGGTATTTTGTAGGATAAGTGTTTTATTTCTTATTTGATACTCATATTTTTACTTTAAGATTTTCATGAGCTAATCTCCATGTTATGATTTTTTATTTCTGCAAGACGACTCATATACCTATTACATTAGTTCTTTAAGGAATTATGATTCACATTCTGATATCTCTTACACTATTTAACATGTGTCAAAATAAATAGTAGAAAAATCCTTTTTAATGCAAAAGAATATCTGCATGGATATTGCACGAATCTTTATCAACTGAAATACCATTTGAAGATTTCCATTCCAAAGCAATTACCACTCCTGCAGAAGAAAGCAGCTGATGAAACAGGGGGCAGAAAAGATCAGTACTTAATCCATTATCACATCCCAGTAATGCTAATCTAGGTGTAAGATTAATTTGGACTTCAAACATATTAAAGCAGCAAAATAAGATTTGCTTTCAGAAATGTTCAAAAGACAGTATATCCATATGATCAGATTCAACATTTACTGCAACCTTTCATCCATAATGTGAATTTGAAACCAACTCAAATGTTTAGTAAAAGATAATACAAATAGATGGTGTATGGAATCACCCAAACATGGATTTCAATACAGGGAACAGAACTTAATGAGATCATCTTCTCCGAAAGGGCAATTAAAACACAAGGAGCATATTTCTAAAGCAATCCCTTCAGTATTTCTTTCATATAAACTTACTCAATTATTTGGACATAGCATTTTGTTGGTCTCCACCTATGAGGTTTCTATTCTTTTCAATTCTATGTTTTTCCCTAAGAACTTGACAGTTACTTGATAAATCAATTCTAAAAACATTTGATTTAGCCTGCCTAACCTTAGAAGTTGGTGTATTATTTCTAAAGTAATTTTTTCCAAACACAACAGTTCAATAACCTACCAGCTTATTTCACAGCAGCAATGGTGAATAACCTCTAAGTATCTTACTACTGTTAAATCTAAAGTTAAGCTTCTACTTTTCCTTTTTTGTTTCCCTGACTTTGATTTCTCTTTAATTTATAAAGGCAAACACTTCTTAGCAGATCCACAGGTATCTCTTTTTACTTGGGATTTCAAACTGCTCAGTTTACTGGCCACTGACTCAAGAACTCATTTCACTGTAACAAGAATTAACATTGTGCATAAAGATTCACATGGGAAGGCATTGACTGAAAGACTCTGGACCTTCCGGGTTCTTACAGTTCTGGCATTTGGATTTCATCTTCCTGCCTCCTTAATTTTAGGTTAACTTCACAGAGTTCTCACCCGGCCACTACCAAAATGCAGGTTCAAAGATGTACTTGTCTTTTGCTCACAGTGCCATGTCCCTCCTGCACTGGGGACTGCAGAGCTGGACACAGAGCTCCAGGTGGGTCTCAGCAGAGTGCAGCAGAGGGGAAGAATTCCCTCCCTCCCCTGATGCCCACAGTGCTTTGGATGCAGCCCAGGACACATTTGGCTTTCTGGGCTGGGAGTGCCCATGGCTGGGCCTCTCACCCACCAGCACCCCAAGTCCTTCTCAGCAAGGCTGCTCTCATCTGTCCATCTCCCAGCCCAGACCCGTGGCTGGGGTTGCCCCAACACATGCACAGGACCTTGCACTTGGCCCTGTTGAACTTCATGAGGTTGGTGCAGGCCCATTTCTGACACATGTCCAGGTCCCTGTGGATGGCATCCCTTCCCTCCAGCGTGTCACCCACACCCCTCAGCACGGTGTCACCAGCAAACTTGCTGAGGGTGCCCTCAATCCCACATCACCAAAAAAGCCATTAAACAGTGTCAGTCCCAAAACCAACCCCTGAGGAAACCCCTCACCATTGGTCTCCACTTGGACATCAACCCACTGACCACAAATCTGAGTGTAACATCTATTTCAACATTCATTTTTCTCACATAACCTCATTTTTAATTAAGAAGTATTTCCTCTGAATTTTATTTAAAATTTTAACCTTTAAAAACTAGTATCATGCTCAAATGCTATGAATGTTTATCTCTACCTTACTGCTCTCTCAGCTGCATTTTATGATCTTTAGAGCTACTTTGACTCCTTTGGCTACATTTTCTAAGTACAAATCTTTAAGATGCCCTCCATTTGGAAAAATCTTTACTCCATTCAAAGAATTAAAGACAGTTTTTTATGACAACTTAAAATATATTTACATTTTTTTTGTCTTCATCAGTTTTCATTTTCTGTTTCATTATGGTTTTCTGGCTGCTATGAAGCAGTTTAGAACTAAGATAATAAATGGTAGATTCAGTAGGGGAAAAAAAAGAGAGCTGATTATTGAACAGTAAAGTGAATGTTATTTCAAACAGGTGAAAAATAGATACCTTGTCCAAATATATCTCATTGCATGGTTGAGAGACTGTGAGAGCAAAAATAAGATTTTAAGAGAGGCATGTTAAGTAAAAGCCTATAATATTGCTCAAGCTGTTACAAAATACAGTGCTTAAAACCAATTTCTAGCCATAACAACTATCAATCATGATCTGTTACACTAATAATAGGATTTTATTCTATTTCTGCTTTTTTAAAATTGGCACACATCCAAGATGAAAAGTGGCGTAGAGGTCTTTCTCCCCTGCCTTTGTGTAGCATAATAAACTCCCTAAACCTGCTTGTTACACAAATATTGAATAGGAATTCCACTTTATTTTTTTTTAGTCTTCTATCAGAACTAACTCAGCATCCCAAACTGTTTGGGTGCTTGCAGCTTTCACATATATTTGGTTCAGCCATCCTTCCCCATCAGAACCACAACTTGATCCACACAAGACCAATGTAATTTATGCCTGTCACTGGTTCCTGAAAACAAACCGCATCTGTTCATTTCTTTTTTTTATAAAATTAACAAAAGCCAAATCAACTGTTCCCATAAGAACCTTCAGCAAAGAGCCAAAACCCCAGCCCAGGTACAAAGGTGGCCTATTTTTAGTTTTACAGCTAACTATCTTGCTGGTTTGATTTTTGGGGTTTTGTTTTGGGTTTTTTTTCCCAGAGAGTGGGGGGAGGGGAGGGGGCCCTCTTGAAATACCAACAGGAATCATTTTAATGCTTTCTGAAATCTGCCTTCTAGGAGTTTGGAAGCACTAATTCTTCACCAAGAATACTTGGGGAGAAATTGAGGTCGCTAGCTGGAGAAAAAAAAAGGCAAGCATTCAATTTAAAACATCCCTTCTGCTCTAAAGTGGTCAGGTTTCATTTGCACAATGCACCCTGCTGACGTTAATTTAGCAGCCCTCTAATCAAGCTCACTTCCTGAAAGAAAAGCAGAGAATACTGAAATGAGGGCTGTTAAACTCCAAAGTTTTCAGAAAACAGAAGGAACTTAAGCATGAAAGCTCCTTTTGAGTCCCATTATAGAATATGCACAGTTCTGTCTGACTTCACCTGTGGAACAACTGGGATCTGGCATAAGGATCAGCACTGTGGCATAAGGATAAATGAGGAATAACGAGGGGAGGGAGGCAAAGCCCTCTTGTGACAATGCTTTAATTTGCCTACAATCGAGAATTTTTTTAAGTTCAAAATAAAAATAAAAATAAGTAGTTGCTTCTTGAAATACTCACTTTCATCTGATACCAGTCACGAGCACATAAAGAGACCCAAGACACCAATACTGGACTGCTTTGTTTCAAATATCAGGGTTTAGGTCAAGGGTATTTAAAGCCATCTTACTTCAGGATAAACTAGGTCACCTGAGGATTAAGGGGTAAATGAATGAAAGCCATACACCAATCTCTCAAACAATAAGATAATACAGCTGTTTCTGGTTGAAAGGTGAAGTTAGTAAAACTCTTTGGTAGCATTATATCATCTGCCAAAAAACACAAGCAACAAACAGTAATCACTTCATCCAGCAATTCTCTTATTAAAGACCCAGAGAACTACTGCCTCCCAGAAAGAGCTTACATGCCACAGTGACCAGACTGACCTTCTCTGAAGTCACTGCAACTTTACCTCAAATGTTATTTTGCTTGATATTTTTTTAAACAGAGAAAAAAATATCTTTATCTTGTGGTACACCACTGCTACACAAAAAGATGAAGTTATTTGTGCAAGTAAGGCAAGGCAAGATCTACCCCAAACCCCTCTCATTCCACTGCCTTCAATTCTATGCAAGTTATGCAAGGGATTGCTTTCAAGAAACTTTTCTTTTCAAAAAGTGTGAGTTAAGTACATGGAAAATTGGCAATTCCCAGCAACAGCACATAAGGACCTCTCACCCCCCCATTTAGACATGTAACTGATTTTTCACCTGCCTGTAATCGCCTCCCCACTGCTATCCAAAAGAAGGGATTCTGTTACAGCACCATTTTTAGGTAACTGGTTTCCTCAAGATTGCTGCAATCCATACGACCAGGCAAGGTACAAGCTATTTCTCTTGATTCATGGTAAATCAATATTATGTTCCCAGCACCACACAACTAAATTACACCTATTGCATCTGCTGCTGAAAGCTGTATGTAAGGGCATGGTTTTTCTTTAGTATTTCATTTTTATCAGTCCCAATGGTACTACATTGGATTCTATGTTGTATTATGCCTTAACAAAAAATGATTTTACTACATCACTCCATCATCTGTCTAAACTTAATCAAGCACAACATTGCTTTCTGAAGGTCTACCGTAGTCTCATGTCCCTGAGGGGCTTTCTTCATGGTAGCCACTTTGGAAGAAAAATACCAACTTGGCACTGTCAAACTCTCACAATTTACTAGCAGGCAGATAACAGCACACAGCAAAACTATCCCAGATCATAAAATTATTAAAAAAAAAACCTTTAATGTTTGCCCACTTCAGTACAAGAAGTTTTAGGTGCTATTTCATAAATAAATGTTTTGAGACAAAGTGCAGCAGAACTGCCAGGTTTAAGTTTGGTCCACAGAGTTTTAAGATAGGCCCTACCCAAACAGTCAACAAGCTCACAACAGGAAGCTGCCTGACATTCCCATTTGAAAGAGGAAAAGATAAAAGCTAGAAAAACAAATAGTAAATGACTGGGGACCATTAGAGAGAATAAACTGTGAGCCCACAGCCTTTTCAATCTGAAATTAATCTCAAATGTAAAATCACTCATGTCCCTGTTTAAGTCACCTCCAATCTTTTTCTTGCCCATAACTCACTACAATCCATTCCTCCAGCCTTTAAATTTATCCCCATTGTTTAGGTTTTTTAAGATCCTAATTGCCTCCCAACAGGCACCTCACAATTAGCCTCCCCCAGGGGATCTCTCTACCAGTCAGCACACATTCTTCCACCTTGGCCAAATTGTTCTCTGTAATTATGAAAAGCAAAGCAAAAAGAGATCACCACATATACCTAATGGAAAAAAAAATAACACAATGCTGGAAGCACTTTGAAACACTCTCAGGGCCACATATTTGCTGGGAAGTGATGGCCATGGGCTTGGCTTGCTCCATCTCAGACCACTGCAGCCTGCAGTCATCGCCAGCATGAACAAGCCACAGCTCACGGACCAGTGGAGCAGAAAGGGCCTTTTTCACAGAAAACACCAACCCACCCCAGTGACATGTGATATCATTTCTTTTTTTTGGCTGGCAGTACAAGTGACATTTATTAGCCTATGCTGATGTAAAACAAGTGATAAATGTCAAAGCCAATTAATATTTTCATCTTTTGAGGAAAGTAATTTAAAAGTAATTATATCAGGTTACAGTTGTTTAAGCTGTGCTGTACAATAGGTAATATTTATACTCATCCTCATTCCAAACATGATTTTGTCACACTAATATCCATGAGCATTTTGAAAAGAGCAACCTTTGGCTACAAAAGCATCCGTTGTGCTTTAACAATTTGATTTAAAGGGAGCATTGCTATTAGCAAAATGAGTCATTTAAAGATTTGATTTATAGATTTGACCAGATAAAAACAAAGCTGAACCACTTTCCATCCAGAGACTGTATTCATAGATGATGTGCTGATAACTTCAAAACCCAGATATTTAAGATCTATATATATATATCTCATCTCTAAAGAGACACTATACAAAAGCATAAATGCAATTAGTTATTTAAGAAATAAGAAATTCATTCAAAGGACAGCAATGACTATGTCAGGAAGCGTTCTGCATAAAAAGTGGAAGAGTTAAGCCGTTAATTCACTATATTATGACATGCCTGCAGTACAGCACTTCACCCAAAGGCCCACAGCACACAACATGTCAGGATGCATGGAAAAATGGGCCTTATTAGCTTCACACCTATCAATAAAACTGATATTGGAGAACAGTTAGGGACAGTAAGGCTGAATGTCAGAATAAAGACCATCAAAATCTGAAAGAACTTAAGACTTTTTACTGGATCTCGTTCTTTATCCTTGAAACAAAAAAAAAGAGAAACTTCAAGGTTTAATCATACAGAAACATTTATATAAAATGTCACGTGTTATATATTTCTACTATAGTATACAAAAATTGAAGACAAGCTGAAATGAGCTTTCTAACATGGAATAGACTTTTAGACTCTGAATCACAAAACTACAAAGTGTGATTCATAGCAAATCTTTAAACAGAGATGATTTCAAAGCTCATAAGCCAAGTTTAAGGAACTCTGCTGCATTATTTACAGTATAAACACAATGTTTTCATGGGATATGAGTAAAGTGAAAATTCATGTTTCTAAATCATACCTGCTTACATTAAACCCAGTCTAACAAATCATTTCCATACCAGTTGAATTTACTGTAGTTTTAGGTGGCTTTTATTTTGTTAAGCAATCCTTTTGAATGTCACTGATAGCCAGGCCAAAAGTCACACAACTAAGGAAAACCTTTAACAACTAGAAACATGAACATTCAGAGAGCAAAACTTTAAGTCCATCAAAGCCAACCCCATTTCTTTGATTCCTGAAAGATTATGTGAACTTTAAGCAGTTTGTTCCTGAAAAAAAAAAGGCTACTAAAATATAGTCACAAATTTGAAAATTCAGAGAATATCCACACAGTTGAAACCAAACTACAGGGAATACCTGAACTACCTTGGATGCTAAAAGAAAAACAGTTGCATTTGCACACTGCTCTGGTGGGCAAAAAGACTCTGCTATTCATGGAGCTGCTGAAAAAAGTAATCCAGTTTCTTGCCTCTCACTCTTGTGCTAAGAATGAACATCAAAAGGTCTAGGGTATGCAATTCTTCAAAAAAAACATTTGAAGATTTAATATCATCTCTTTCAGAGAACAACACTGAAAGAATTTGGAGTCTACAAATTACTTCATGTTTCCAATAGTAGCTTCTAGAAATTCAAGAATCACCAACCCTGAAAAGCCTATCCTGTCTTGATCCCAGACATGATAAAATCCCACAATACCTTCCACAAGTCAGATAAATATTAATGGCTTGGGTAAAGCAATTTAATACAAAATAAAAGAGGACCAACTGATAAATCACATGGGAAATACTGCTACATATTTACAATTTACTTTAAATGCCTCTTGACAATTTAGAGAGCCCTTTCTATGTGTTACTAAAATACAGCTACTCATAACATATTTTTTGTCATTTGTATAACTACTGTCCACAACATACAAATATTCAGAATGCAAGGATAATTGATATTTAACCCTCGAAAATACAAGAGGACTACCTGCTCCCAATCAATAGTGATAGTTTTTCAAACTAAGATTTTTTCATGGCATGTTTTAATTAGGTTCCCTTTTACTGAAAAAAACCCCACCATCTTTCAATGTATCTGAGAAACTGAAGAGGCAACCATAACCAGCAGAACTGACAGGAAAATAAAAAAGCACTCTCACCAATTTCAACTTCCAGGCTGATGACATAAGCCTAGAAGCAAAATACACACTGCCTCACTGCAGGACATTTCTTCTCATTAAAGAGGTAAGTGGGTCTGTGTAAGCAGTGAAGACTATTAAAGATAAGCAGATTAAACACCAGTCTTGCAGCCTGGCAGCATTATGTTATGTTGCTAGGCTGGAGAACTGCTTTCCCTTTAAGATTTGGGATTTCCAGCATTAAGCAAGTACAAAATGCAGCGATATTAACACCAGTGAAACACACCAAGTGGCTGATGGTGAGGAGGAGAAACACTCCCACTCTCTACACAGCAACCCCTGTCACCAGCAGCAGCAAACACCATTCATGGCAACAAGCGAGTCCATCTGACATGTTTGAGCCAATGAAATGTATGAAACAGACATTACTGTTTATCTTTGGGAAGAATCCCTCTGTCCAACATTTCCTTAGGCTCAGATTCACACACATAGATCCATTCTTTCATGCAGTCACCTGCTAACAAAACCTTTCTTCCTGAAGCAGTAGAATTAATTACTGGTATTTTTTATCTTTTTTCACAGCCCGAAAATAAAATGTTTAGTTCAGCTACACAGGCATTCACAAAGTCCTTACTGACAAACTGAAAGCACTTATTTAAACATAACTACAGCAAATTATCAGACCAATTTAACAATACCCTGAAGACAGCAGCTAAATGCCATCTTTTCTGCCTGAGCAAACCATTTAACCTTTTATCCTTGTCCATATTTCAAGGACTTTTTATTGTGACAAGGTTTCACATTTTTCCCTTGGTATATATTCCCTTGGTATATTTTCTAGTGTCCTCAAACGAATGCCAGAAGCATATGCTCCCCAAATTTGGTTCCCTTTCCTATTCCATTGCCAAGTGGACCACAAGCACCAATCCTGAAAAAAAATCAAACCAGTGGGAAAGCTCACATGCCCAGAAGACATCCACCAAAAACCCAAAAGGTTTCATACCTGTCTGAGCACAAATCCTCAGTCCTACAATGAGATGTAACACACTCACAGATTTCACAACAATCCATCTCCCCATGTTGTAACACACAGCATCCCAGACAAGATTACAATAGACTCACATAATAAAACTCCACCGTTTGTTTCCACTGACTTTAGTCAAAACAAGTTGCTTATGACTGCTCTAGTTAATGAATTCTAGCAACCATTTATCTGCAGTCAGTGTTCCCCAATTCTTCTCCTCAGCAGAAGACAGAGCACATTGCCCAGACAGTCTGGACACCCAAAGCCACGAACCTCTGTACAAGAGCGAGGTCATTTCCCTCCTCCACACCAGTAACACCAGTGCAGATCCCACTCCTCCTCTCAGCTGCTAATTTTCACAGAAGCTAAAGAACTTAGACTATCTTTTTAATTCATTTCATGTGTTGAAAATTTACTGAGAGAACAGGAACCAAGCCTGAACATAAATCTGGCTTCTTTTGGTAGTTAACCTGAAAATATTATTTTTCTTTAACTAATATTTCCAAAAAGAAAACTGATATGCTCTTTCTGGTACTCTAAGATGAGTTTAAAATTTCAGTATCTGAATAAATCATTTTTATGTATCTTCTCATGTTATCACCTCTTCCTCAGATGTCAGTATAAGTGGTGACTGCCTACATCATCACTGTTGGAAGCTCTTCAGCAGATATCTGACCTGTGGGTTCAGTTATGTTCCTGGTAAATCTGTGAGCAGTATAAAATAAGTCTAGTTAATATATTTCCCATAGCAGGCTCCCCTGTAGCACACAGTTCCAAAAACTCAAATCCAAGAGACTCATAACATTTGAAGATCTTTACATGTGTATTTATGCATGTATTTTCATACTAAACTTACAGAGTTAACCTTTAGTTTAAAATGTAGATACTAATTAATTAGTTATATATATTTCAAAAGTTTTTAAAAGCAGAACAGAAAAACCAGATTTTGAGTCCCATTCAGAGTCTACCTTCTCTGTAAACAACTTATATTCCTCTACAGAGCAATTTCTACTTTAAACTTTTTATAAAAATACTGTAAAAAAGCAATGTTCTTACTAACTGTATTTTTATCAGATTTTGTAATGGGCTTTGTAGCCAGAAAAAAATGTCTTTGATAATTCTAAACGACACTCTTTAGGAGACAAAACTGAAGAGCATGTCAAGTTTCAGGGTCTCTAAATTATGGCCAAAGATGCACCAGAGAAGGCTTAAACTGTCAGCTGTACACTCAGCCTTCTCTCGTTAAATATATTGAATCTTAGAGTTTCCACTGGATTTCTGATTTCCTTTCCCTATAGAACAAAACAAAAAAGTGCTCAGTCCTCAGAGTACAATAAATCAGCTCAAGAACAAGTCCACCAAATACTCTGACATTATACTCTCCATGCCTGATTTCCCTCCTGCCCCCAGGAGGAAAATGTTAGATTTATCCTTAAAATTAATGAATCATTCTTCAGGTGGGGTGGAGGAGATGGTTTTTTATATGTATTATATTTTAGCCAAACATGCTGTGCAGTAGAAACACTAGCCAAGATAAGCATGTTCAAGTCCTGTGATGCAGTTTGTCTTTCAGATCTCCACTCAAACCAGCACAAAAGTGGCCCCACAAAGTAAATTACCTAGCTGAACTTAGCCCAAATTTCAGCAGAGTATGAAAGGGAGCTATCACACTGTAAGAAAAGAGGGATGCAGGGAACTGTGGTGATAATGTCTAATCACATCTGCATACTGTTCACATACCACAAATGCAGAATATAAGCTCTGTGCAAGTATCTGAAATTTTTAATATCACATTCTCCATTACTTCTCTTACTTGCATTTACTCATCAGGATTTTGGGGATAGAAACTTCAATTTATTGTATGTGTGAGTAAAAGAGTAAAAGCACACATGCACCAGCTCCAGCAATGCAAAAGAAACCAAAAAACCCCACAGTTTTCTAGTACAAGGTGATGTTCAAAATACCAGTTCATCTTCACAGGGACTCACTGGGTACTGCTGGCTTTGATCTGCACTAAAATACCAGCAACAACAAATGAAACACATGTACACGGAACAATAACAAACCTGGGTAGCCTCCTAACATTCGTGGCTACATCACAATGTATTTTATGTAACACCAAACAACTTAAAAATCCAAATACAGATCTCTGCACAGTGCAGCAGAAACAGCTCCACCACTTACAGCTCCACCACTTAAGCACCTGTCCCTAGGCAGTAATTTATGTCAAAAGTCCAAGTTCATTACCTAAAATTAAAGCCTAGAAATTAAAAGAATATTCCATTATTAGAAACTCTTTCTCAGCCTTTTCTCAATAGTATTGCACAGCTACATCACACTGCAAGCATGCTGTAAATGTGTGTATATTTATAAATATATACAGTTACACGTACACAGAAAAATCTCATTTGCCTCTCCTGCACCTTAAATTTCCACACATTTCACCACTACAGATTCATAGACCAAATCTGTGGCACCAAACAGGATGCCACAAAAGCAGACTGAACAAATGAAGAAGAGGATACAGAAGGGCCACGTGCCAATATATTGACTTTGCATGTAGGAACGTTCCTGCTCCTTTAGGTTATCTGCTCCCACTGGTCCAGGGCTATTTACTGCAGGGGTCAGGGCTGGGAGAGTTCCCCAAGAAGACAAAGTACCACAGTGTTGATATCACAAGTATTTCAGGTGATGGAGGTAAAAGGAAGCACAAGGAAAACATATGAATGCATTTGGAAAGTGCCTGGTATTGAAACATAAAGGAAACAAGATTTTCACAGTGCACACGATGAAATACCAGAAGAGGTGCCAAAAAAGGCTGCGAAATCTTCATCCCTAGAAATACTCAAAACCAGCCTGGACAAGTCCTTCAGCAACCTGATCCAACTTTGGAATTAGCATTACTTCGACTGGAGAGGTTGGATTAGAGGACGTAATTTGGGCTGTGATGTTCATTTTAAAATCCAGTTTGCATTAAGAAACTAATTTTTTTCATCAGTGGCCTTCCAAACTTGGATCACCCAGCTTTCCAAGGGAAGTAATTAAACATATTGCCTTGGCAAACCACCAACAGCTTTTTAATTTTTCCTGATTTTTAAAGATGAAATTGACTATAAAATGGTCACTTTTCCAAGCCACAATTTCTTCCAAAAATTCTACTCCAATATACACAGGGGGGAAAAAAAAAAAAATCTACCATTAACTTCCTTCTGGACATCTGCCTTATTTCCTGATGTCCTTTTAGCCTATTTTCTTAGTTCCTGAAGCATTTTTGATGTAGATATTGATTAGACCTATATATATATATATGCATTTATACATACCTACCCAACTGTGGACAGACACCACATATACACAGTAAATACAAGACCACCAAAGTGATGGAATTTCACCATACTACACTGTTAGACCAGGGAGATGCATTCTCATTCCCAGCAGTGTCTTCTGCTGGCACTGGTGGACATTTCGGCTCCTCCAACCTCCCTTTCTTTTCCAATACTCCCCTGAAGAATCACCATGAAAACCACTCCCTGACACATCAAACAGATACAACATCCCTGAGAAATTCCAGGTTCAGAAAAACAATAAATGCCTTGAAAAATAATGTGTATCTGTGATCAGAAACAATCTTCTTAGTTATGAAACTCTGACAAATTAAATACATTAAAAATAAATATCAGTTTATCCAAAAATTCACCCCCAAACAACCTTACATATTCCTATATACTCAGTTATACAGGAAGTAAATACAGCTGATTTTATGATGAGGAAATGCACTATCCTAATACACTGTCACCATAGTATATGCAACACTGTCAAGCTATTTCAGTAACATTAATAAGCTGGCCAAAAAAAAAAAAAATAAAAATATAAAAAGATGAGATGTAGAACATATTTGCATAAGGCAACAATTACTTTGTAATTGCCTTAAAGCATCAGCAAGGTATGAATAGCAATATGTTAAAATACTAAATTTATTTTCCTCAAAGGAAGTTAAACAATAGGACAGGCATGGTTAATTTAGCAGGCAACGTTCATGGTCTATAAACAATTACTTATGCTAGCAAGTATGTAATAGGCTGTATCCCATCCTATTACAGTGAAAAGGGGGAAAAAAATAATATGGTGCTTTCAAGCACAAATCTATTCCCTGTCCATCACACACAAGATTTTGGAGCTCACTCACTTCCAGCAGTTTTATTCCATAAGCATCAGCTCAGTTATCACACACCACTGACACTGGCACAGATTACTGTTGGTCACACCAGTGCAACTGAGTACAACTTCCACAGCACCAGTACAAAATAAAACTTCACTAGCATGTTTGAGTTCAAAAGAAACTAGAGTATTTATTTCAACAATGACAGTTGTTGAAAGTAAAATATAAATATTATTTGCATTGTTGAATTGCATTCTGGTTTTGGATTACTGTGCATTTGAAGCAATAAAGAAGCATATGTCTAAAATAAATGAGAATATTCAATCTGCTTTGACATTTAATTTTTAATTAATGTTCATGTAAAATGGCTACTCTAAGGCAAGTCTGACAAGTCATGTAACAGATTTTTGTGTGTATCTGTAAAACTGAAGTTCCAAAAATAAGGTGAGCCTCATAGTTTATACTTCACTTTTTACCATAGGAACAGTCACAAAACTATTGGATATAATCCAAGACATTAAAAAATTATTTTATTACTGTATACAAAATCCTTCTTTTAATTCATAAAATATACACTATGTGAAAACCAAAAACCTCAAATTTTAGTATCATTGTTATGTACTCAATCAACCTGATTTACACCAAACAATTGTCAGCATTTTTATGAGACTGTCAACATTGCAAGCAGAAGAATAAATAAAAGAAGGCTGAAGTTACACTTACCTGCAGCCCTCTTCTTCGAAGAATACTTGAATCATCCATATTTCGACTGCTGATCACTAAAGCTCACTTGCTTCTTGCTAGCTTTGCTCTCTAACTGTTAAAGAAGTCCATTATTTTCAAACTTTTCTCCCCCTCCCACTCACCCTCCGTCCACTTGCTAAAAATAGGACATGGTCTTTCACTTGCCTGTCATGAAGAACTGCAGCCACGGTCTCTGACTATCTGTACGTAATTTTGCCTGCCTCTTTGTGGCAGATTTAGCAGCTCACATTGGAAAAAATCTGTTCGACTTTCCTAAATCTTTTCAAGGTTGGATGTCTCGTTCCCCTCATACACACAACTGTCTACAAATATATAATAATAATCCACAACTCCACGTAAGGCCAAAGAGGGGAATTTAATTCAGATCCCATACACTCGTATTTTTGCTTTATTTCAATTTACTTGAGCTCTTATAAGGGATCAGTAAACTAAAACAGCTGCCTTCATTTACCGTGCATAATAAGCTCACAAAATCCAGGTCACATTTCCTTTAAAAAACACACAGTCACGCTAACTAAAAAAGCAATACTGCGGGCACACAGGATACACTGGCACCTAAAACACAGAAAAATTATTTTTCCAAATTCTGAGAAATTCCTTTACTCCTTTGCAAGACAAAGCAACTGTCAGATTCTTCAGATACTGTCACACATTCTTTTGTTTCTGCTATCTCTGAGGTATGCTGGGCTCCTTTAGTGCAGCAGGCACGGCACATTCTTCAGCTCATTGCTGAGATCTTGCGACTCTCATGTGCTGAAGGGTCTGGAACACATGTTGCAAGTTCTGAACATTTAAGAATTCATTCATCTATTCATCACTGACAGAGCTGTCTGAAGTAGCCCTTCCCTCATCGTCATCCATGGCAAAAAGGTAGCGGGGGGGGAGAAGAAAAAGGAAAAAACACAGTTCATCTGAGGCTTTTTCAGTCTGTCCTGCAGTTTCTGTTTTCCAGCTACCTTCGCACAGACAACTCCGGCAAGGTCACAAAAGGTTTTGCCCCTTTAGGTCCATTATGCCAATCCCATTTTAAAACATGAGCATACAGCATGTGTTGAAAAATAAAACAACAATAAAGCTTCTAGCTATACTGAACACTGTTTCAGTAAAAATAAAAATCTAGGTATGTTCATCCCAGTATCATTTAAATTACTGAGCATGTCAAGAAGCTTTTGTCCTACACATGCCCTCTCTAGACTAAAAAGGAAAAAAGAAAATATTACAAATATAACGAACAACCTACTGCTGCAACAACCTTCAGTCTTTTAGCAGAAAACTAAAGCAACAGATTTCATCTCCTGATAAAAGCTTAGGAAGAGTCTATTTATAACTTCTGAATATAAACAGTGTATTTAAAAACAACCTAACTTCAGAGTCTGAAGGATTTCATGAGACATATAAATCGAACTTCATCACGAGCTGTGTTTATGAGGGGATTTCAGCCAGACATCCTCAAGTGTGCAAATGCGACAGCGAGCAGAGCCCAGACCGTGGGCTGCCTACCACAGCTCGATGGAGTGTTCCTGTTCCCACAGTTATGACAGCTGCAAACCAAAAACAGTCTCCATACAAGCACACAGGTTGGCGGTGCTTAAAGGCACAGGGATTTACACGGCAATCTTTAGCTGATCTTCATGCTAAGTGACCGAGTCACATGAGCTAAACGCATCATTGTAAAGTCAGCTGAAAGCAGATACAACTCAATCCCATTCACCAGGCTTTTTCTGATCCTCTGCGGAGCGAGTGTGGTCTTTTATTGAGAGCAGCTAATAAATCCTCCCGCTGCCGTCCCTCCTTCCATCTGCCGATTTAAACAAGCGACTGCCGAGTGCGGGCTGCAGCGCCTTTGTGCGCTCCGGAGAGGGCAGGCGGCTCATTTGCATCCAGTCTACTGTACCATGGAAAAACCTGCGCCACTGAAAACAACTCCATCAGCCACTTCATTTTAAAGGAACAGCATCTTCTTTTGCCAATGTGGCTGGGAAACGTCAAGCCAGCCACAAAACTCTGAGTGAGAATTTAAGGATGTGTCACACGCGGGGGGAACAGCAACAGAAAATACAGATTAAGCTCTGTTTAAAAGCAGACAGGAACATCAAATGATCATAGGGCTCCACTGTGATAATATTTATGATGGATTTCAATACCATGTCCTGCATTTTGCCATCAAATAAGCTTCCTCAGAAAAAAATACAAACTTCAATTATCAGACGTTCGTACCAAACAAGTTCTATTTTTACTTAAGAAAATCTCATATAAACAAAACATTTTGGCATGCATGTTCGCATACATTACATGCACTTTGCAATTTATTTTAGTCTATCATAGATTTCAGAAATATGTATATTAGACCATGCACTAACCAGATCACTGATCTTACCTCTTCTAAGACTACCAGCATTAAACAACACATTCTGTGAGAGGAATCAAGACGTCTTAACAAATATGCAACACCACTCCTATTGTATTCTCCTCCTAAATCAGCCACCAAATGAAAATGTTTAAGTCAGATAACAGTAGCATATAACCATAACTTATTTCCATAACATAACTGGAAGCTTCCTTATTGGCACATATACATCTAATCCTTCCTGGATTATTTTACTGTAATATTCAGACATTGCCAATTCTCAATATGTCTTCACAAGTGACTTGTAGTTGATTGAGGCTGGCATGAGTCTCAAAATTCCATGAGAATCATCTGTTCTCTTCCAAATTTCAAGCTTTCTTGAGGAGGATGCTTTCAAATTGGCTGCCTGCCACACTTACCCAGTTTCTGGGGTGGAGAAGCCAATTGGGGCTGCTGGAAAAAAAGCAGGCATGGCTTTTCCTCCAGTTTCCCTTTCCCCTTCCCTTCCTTCAGTGCAAACAATGTTTATTTAAATGGCAGATCAAAACCACCACCAAAAACATCACAAATGTGGTGATCACCTTTTCTTCCCTCCTGTTTAACTGTTAAGACTCATCCACTCCCCTTTTTTCTTTCTTCAGCAAAATCTGCCACAGAAAATCAATGATGGAAGAGGATGGGAGAAAATACTTATTATCAAACTGAAACAAGCAAAGGACAAAATGGAATTTAAAAGCAACTCTGACATGGAAGATTTTTCTTACAAAATACTACCTTTAGAAATTTAAATTTATCTGTCGTTTCACCAGGAGATTACACCACCCTTAGACATTCATTTTAACATCCTAAAAGGCCTGCAGGTTAGAGATGAGAAAGTATTTGTATAAGACATTACACTAAAGGATATATTACTGAAAGATATTAAAGAAACTGAAGGACACAAAATATAATTTTTATCAATTATATACAAAGTTAATTCTAGAAGAAATTTCCCCGTTTTCAGAAGCAGGCAACACTTAGAAAGGGTCTAACAAAATACCTGTTTATCAGAAAAAAAAAAAACAATATAAGGAGGTCATGTAATAATTAAATCCTTTAAGAATTAGAGTATCTACCTTAACACTCACCTTCACTAAACAAAATTAGGAAGGGGTATTAAAAGAGGGAATTCAAAGCTGGTTCGCCAACAACTTAGTAAGCTCCTAACTCAGTTCTTCCTCCCTCCATCAAATTGATGTATCTGGAGAAAATTTTGCTTTGCTCTGCAGCAACAAAGAATGTGAAAGGGTAGTGTAGTATTGGGATCTCTTGGACGTAATCCAACCAATTCCTGTTTAGCTGCAGTGCTCTGAAAAAGTTCTTTTTTCAGTCTTGATTTGAAGACATCAAGAAATGGAAAGAGCCATGAACTTCCAGTATGTTCCTGCAAGGGTTAGCCTGGTAAGTAGGGAAGGACATTTTACCAGCTTGCCAATACCAGGATGAATTAAACGAGGCTAAGAGCAATTTCAAAAAAACAAAAGGAGGTACTGCTTTACACAACAGTCACATTGGGCTACTTCTTGCTGTAAAAGGTTGGAGGGGAAAAAAAAAATCACAAGCATGGGTAGAAGTGTTTGGACAAACGCATTGAAGAATCTGCCAAGAATTCTTAAAAGAGGAAAACACATTGAAGATGACCCAGAGTCACAAACAGTTGCAAGTGCTCTGTGCAGAGACCCTGCCTTAGACACCTGCTATCACAGATAAGCTACTGGGCTCAGCCAGTGTGATCATTTTGTGTTTTTATTTAGGTAGAAAGCCCAAAGGTAGTGCATGCTGAAGACAACAGTGTCTTGCATCCTAAAAGGCATCAACTCCAAAAAGGAACGAGGTGTAACAGTGAATTTGTAAACTGAAAAGTAATTCTAAAAATAGTGTGTAGCTGTGACAGTTCCAGGAAGCTCTGAAGAGACCAAAAGAACTTATACATCATAAATGAGTGGTATTGGCTCTAGATATGATATTGATGACATCACCATGGAAAACCATGTCTGTTATCTATATTTTGAGATGACTATTGATAAAATGAAAGATCCCAAATAAATGTTTTCAGGGTAGAAAAACGTCAGGGTTACAAGACTTTAGGAACTCAGTCTCCTTTAATTGTCCCAGGAAAGACCACATGTATGACAAGACATTGAAGAATATTAAGAGGACCCAGAATTTTACTTTTTACACAGTAGACAGCAACCAACCCTACCTCAGAGGTTTCTAGGAGGGGTCTGTGCTTGGATTCTGGTCAGCACTTTATGCCTTTTCATAAGAAGAAATCTCTTCTCATTCATGTTGATTCAGACCCCATTCCACTGCCTGCTACCAAAATCTATCACTTCTGTCTTGTAGAAGAAAAATACCTAAGAGGTTAGAACATTTCCAAGGTGAAAATGACTGGAGTTTTCCATCTATTAACTTCAGTATAATCAAAACAACAATTCTTTCAGCTGTTCTGTAGCCCAGAGGTTTCCAAATGGCATCAGTGGAAGATGACCAAGGGCAGACTAATTTCCAGTCAGGAAAGCAATGACCACAGGAAGTTACTATGAAGTTTTGTGATTGTTCCTGTGTACAATACATTTTACTAAAACATTATTGAGAAGTCCTGAATAAGCTATTATCCTATTACTCACATTTTCTACTCACCAAAGCAACTGCAAAGGGGGATAAATAAGAAAGGAGTCTGTATCTACTGTATTAGAGAGTGCATTTACATATGCACAAAGACATATCTGTGTAGAATCACATGGCTCATGTCTGAGCTGTGTTCACTTTGCATATTGTACTTCTATGCTGAATATAAAATACTTTCTACGTATCTTAAATTGTAATTGAAATTTGAAGTGTATTTCAGGTATCACCCATCATCCATGAAAAAACTAAGAATTAATTAAAATAGAGAAAATAATTTTGCCATGACTTCCTAGTCATTTCAGGTTCTTGGCACTGCATCCTGACATCTTTTGTGGTTTATACTGTTGCATCAGGATTGAAACCTACCATTACCATAAAAGCAAAACCAGTAAAGGCCATCTTGGCAATCAAATCATCACAGTGTGGATCAAAAATATGGGTGCTCTCTGGCATAGCGTAAGTGAATCCAATAGCTGCACACCTTAAACTCATAACTCTAGAGGTCCAAGTCCACTTATACTGACCACTTAGAAACTTCTGATGTTTCTTACCAACTACAAAAACACCAGAAAGCCTCTCACACAACTAGGGCCCCATCATTGGAGATGTGGTGTGAAGGATGCTGGCACTATGCAAAAGGATGACCTTGTGATGAAGACCAATTCACGTTTTGCCATACAAAAAGTGCTCCCATCCAAAATTCAGGCTAAAAGGACCAACAGCTTTTCAGTTTTCTGCAGCAAAATGCAATGTTTTTAATTACATATTTTATTATCGAGGAACTTTTTGAACCAATTCCCTGATCTAAAATACTGAGATTCAAAATTTACATTTTTCATAATTCCCAATTCATTATAGTTTTTACTCTATTTAATCAAAACTAAAAGCAACAAGACATCAAGCTGTGGGAAACTTTGAAGCTATAACATTTACTTACATAACATATTGTCTGGTGGGAAAAAAAGATCACTTTCCAAAATTTTATAAGCTGACAATTTCAGTGAAATTTTTTTAAAGTCTTCGGTAACATGTATCTGTGCAAAAAAAATGAGCCAAATGTTTCACTGTCAATCTGAAACTTAAGTGCTTGGGGCTTTTTTATTTATTTTGATCAAGCTGTGTTTATCTGGAGATTTTAAAACGTGTCTCTTTGAGATACACTGACAGACTACTAAAACCAGGAAGGCTGATGAGGTAACTTGTTTAAAAAAAAAAAGAAAGAAACACAACTTGGCAGCCAACCTAAGGAAACTCGCCTGACAGCTTGTCTGAATTTCTTCTGGATGTCTTGCCTATTTACAAGATTCAGTTTGATAAAGTAAGACCTTTGGAGCAAAGCTGTGCATTAGCAATGAACCACGGCAGGAACTCATCCTGAACCACCGCCTATGAGGCTTGTCCCAGAAAAAGAAACGCTGAAAAAACGTCTAAAATCCTCAAGGTTTACACAATGCTCAGGCTTTCACAGCGCATTTTCTGTTCCCAGTTTGTTAGGTTTAGATTCCTGGGTCAGACTGCCCCATCCCCCACATCCAGTGCCTTATGAAAGGCGGCACTCCCACTCATCTTCCATACAAATGTAAATTTGCTGCCGACAAGGCTGGAGGAAAGAGTTCATTCATCTACAGACCGACTGTTTCCATACTGTACCAGAGAAGGTACATGCAGAAGAGGCACCAGCTTCCAGGCAGAACCTTGGCTCGAGCCCCTTTGAAAGCTAACATCTTTGGAAAGGAATCTCCAGTTAAATTTAATACGTATAAAAAATGTTGGGTTCACTATGCAAATTCATGTTCTGGAGTTGAACTGCCATTAGAACAGAATGGAAACCAGCTTCTCTCACGCTACATTTCAAATACAATGCCATTTTTAAAAGAAACGTGTTTTTAATAGGCAGAAGAGCCTTTTTCAATATAGGCTGCAAATTTAAACCTGAAGAAAATATAATTTCTGTTTAGTAAACGCTTTGATGACATTACCAAAATCAAGTTTCTCTTACTTTATGGAAAGACAACCCTCATGCTTTAGAGACATTAGGACTTAAACCTCAGCAATGAATAACTGATCAGAATGGCAACAAACACAAAGCTCAAGGACTCGATTGCAACTTGTGTGTTTCCCAAATGAAGCTACTGACATTTACTGAAAGTTTATAGAAACAAAGCCTGTAGTCTCAAGAATCCCACAGGAAAGACATGAATCCAGTTAGCCCAGAAGCTATTTTGCCCTAGAAACTGGCTCTCTAAAGCTACAAATTACAGATGCACCTCATATCTCATGCAAACACACGCTGACAAATACTCCCAAGATTTTACTATACACAAAAGATTTCCTCCAGTATCCACACTCCTGACTGGCAGCTCTCTTCCTGCAGCCTCACCACAGCAGCAGAGGTTTGCATACACAGACCTCCCTTTTCTGCAAACTCCTCCCAAACTTTCTGCTTCCAATTCTTATTTCATCAATAAAGCCACATTTGACTTTCAAGTACAAGCTAGACAATTTTTATAGAAAGATGGCACTTACTTTCTAAGGACAACAAATTGCAGAGGTATGAGACTAAACCAAGCTGTATTTCACTCTATCTTCCTCCCACTTGTATCTGTAGGATATTTGTCATTTTGGACACTTATTCTTCAAAACAAACACTTTATGTTTCATGAGACAAGGAACCTCTTCTATTACACTGGTAAAACAGTTACAAATAATGATTCACACTGTCATACACACTCATTAGGCAAAAACCCATGAGGAAAAACGTCATGAAACTCAACAACTGCTTTTTCTTTAATTATTCTGCTCAGAACAGAGTCTACAGCACTGAATATATTTTTCCAATTTAATCCACATGCAATTCATTTCGATATACCATGAATTTTACCATGGTTTCCAGCTGACATTAAAGTGCTTAAACAAGACTCTGAAGGTTGCACCATTTTGCTGGCTTAACACCAACATGATATACATTCAAACACTGCCTTTGAAATAAATACTTGAAGATAAGCCAAAATGTTTGGAATTAGAGGGCTTTATTCTCTCCTACTCTCCTTGTTTATACCTGACTAAGCTTACATCGATATCTAGGGAGACATCTCACAGCAGTTTTTTACTGATGGGTTCTGACAGATTTTTATTCTTCCGTTTCTGGTCTCAGACAAAACTTTGCTATTGATTTCTCACAATTGTGTCATCCCCTTAAAGTGCTAGACAAGTTAAAAGCTTTTTTATAGACATCCCTTTTTTCCAACATTTATCCACTAAACTCGAATAAAAACTGAAAGAAAGACAAAAAGAATAAATTCATTCAGGATTTCAACAATAATTTTTTTTTCAATTCTCCCTCTTCTCCAGGATCTGCATCAGACCTCCCAATTTTATGAGTTCTCCTGGTTGTCTTTTTTTTCTTTGAAAGCTATTTTTCATTTTAAAAAAAAAGTAGGGACATAATAGTAATTTGGCAATCTCTCAAACTTTTTTTGTTGCTTTTTTTTTTGATAGAACAATTTACATTCGATCAGGGGAGAAGAAACAAAAGACGGTCTAATTGTTGACTTAAAGACTCAAAGAATATTTCTTAGAGGAAAAGTGTGGCAATAATTATTTTCAAAGGCATGTGAAGACATGTCTCCTTCCATAAAAGTAGCAGGTAAAAAAATGCTTGTACTTCAATTTAGTATGCAAATATACATATTTTACATTTCTTGATACAGTTACTCTTTCCTCCAAATTAAACTCAAGCATAAAAATCTTACCTGTGACACTACGATACTGTCATGTCCAGAAACAAATGTTTCATAAAAACAAATGTGCTTCATTGCAGCAGCAGTATCTTTACAATATATGTTCTTTAAAGTTTTCAGGCATACTACTGAGTTACTAATATAACATTGACCAAAGCATTTGAAATCTTTTGTTCTTTGTTTTAAAAAAATCTGAGCTCACCAGAAAAAATTGAAATATTATTTTCATGCATCATTTGAATTGTCACCTGGGCTTTTTGTCTCTAGAGCTGACAGAGAATATCAATGTGTTAATTGAAACAAGCAGTATGTAATCCACAGGACATCTTTAGCATATGTTTCCTTCCAAGGCTGACAAGAGCTTTCTTGGATTTTTCAGCACTAGAGTCTGACGTTTCCATTTTCAAGCTAAAAATATGAACAAAAATCTTACACTTTTACATAAATATGTATTTTCCCAGCAGTATCTTTCCACAGGAATCAGGCACGCTGCATCAGTTTTGAGACCTCGAAAAATAAAATGTGAGTGTGGTAACATTGGCATGAAAGTGTTGAAAACCCCATTCTTAAAGCTGCATTTCTCTTCATAATTCAAAAGGCCCAGAAAAATAAATCCAATCAGAAACCTAGCTCCATGATGGAACATTCTTACTGATGAAGGAGAATGAGATAGTGGATGTAACAAGGCAAAGCTCAATACTCAAAGCTATCATAATTTAAAATTAGACATAATTATCCTTAACAAAACCAGGCACTGTGGAAAGGGGCTTTGGAACAGCTGCTCCTCTTCAATTTAAATGCTCATTTGTTTTACATTGACCTAGAAATCAGTATCCTCCTAACCAAAAGCCAATTAGATAATAGTCTGTCTTTCAAGCTGGTAGAATACTAATTTTTTTAATGTTGTTAGTAGTGAAAAGCAAAGAAATAAACTGCAGATGATGCCACAAGTATGCTCAGCTCCAATACGCACAAACAAAACGTGAGGGTTCCCATCCCTCCTTTCTGGAAGGTCAGATTTACAGTCCAGGAAAGACATCCATCACTTCCTTGTGCTGACCCTGCAGTGCAGTCCCAGTTTGGGACAACCACAGGACACTGCAAAGGCAACCACATGGAAAGATCTTCACTTTCCTGGAGTAGCATCCCACCACTCCTTCCACAGCAAAAGCAACGTGCCAAACTGACAACAAGGAAGCATTTCAAGAAGTGCTTCAAAAGCTGCCCTTCCAACCTTGCCCAGAGTTAGGTCACGAACATCAATGTTTTTGGAAACAGAAGGATGCCAGATTCTTTCATTACTGCAATATAAACAAGCTGCTTCTTGAGCAACAAGAATTAAAGACACCCAGTTTCTTACAGACCTGAGTTTGGCTTTTTGTCTCTTGCTCCCTCCCATAGTCCTGACAGAGGTTAACTCTGGCTCTCCTATTTTACTTCCACCCAACTGGAGACAGCACCTCCCCCAGCCAATCCAGCACTGTCATATTTGAATGTCAACCAGTGCTGCCAAACCACAATAAACAACGAACTGACTGTCACTGAGAGAATGTGAGGGGTTGTCTCCAACTCGCTTCCAATTCTTATAGTATTACAATTACAGTTATTTTTGACATTTCTTATTCTTTTCAAGCCTGGATGAAATTGGCGAGTGGCTTGGAAGTTACCAGGAAAGAAGGAACAATTGCAGAAACTTTGATTCCCTACTACTGTTCAGTGTTTCTGGCAGTCAAGATCATTTATACCATTACATTCAATTTTGGTTAAAGCCAATACCAAAAATACATATTCATCTCCAGAGCTGTTCCTGCTCTAAAGAGACAAAATGATGATGAATGCCAGTTTGATTACACTTAAATACAAAGCCATAACATTTCTTGGTCTTCTGAGACTTGGCAGCATCCCTAGAGAAAATTCCTTCCATGAAAGAAGGAGAGCCTTTTCTAAATGCATTCACAAAATGAGCTTCTCAGAAGGCTGGTATCACAGTGAGGCTGACAGGATCCAGTAAGAAACCAATTAACACAGGAAAGTACATTAGCAAACAGAGAATTCAATTCTCCCAAAACATTAGGTCTTCCTAAAAGAAAGAAACACTGACAATCATCAGTAGTGATTCAGTTTCACGCTGAAAAAGAACCTGCTAGTGCAAAAGGTGGATGTTTTAATATTGAAAGGAGCCCTCCAAAACTGCTGAAGTTGTGAAGTAAACAAGCTTATATTGACAGAATGATCTCATAGCAGAACACAAATCTGTACAGCCAAGGTGGAATTCAAGGCAAGGAGAAGCTCTTTCCAGAATAGTTAATGAAGCTGAAGAAACCCCTGTCTCCTTAGGTTTCCTTCTGAAGTCACTGAAGTAGAAAGCAACTAAATGCAAGTGTGAGCCACAATGGACAAAAGACAAACATGAAAACAGCAGCAGCATTCTAAATATACCTCCAAGTTATCAGACATCAGCATTATCAGTTGATTGTAGCAGTTTGCTCTGTCCTGTGCACCTGAATTTCCCACACTAGCAGCTCCCTTTCCTTCTCAGTACTGCCTTCAAAGCTGCTTTTGCAACAGGAAGCAGAGGAAAAGCCAAAGTCCATTCCTACCCAGCCAAACAAGTAAGCAGATTATCGAGGAGGTTTCAGAGCAGCTAGGACAATGTCAATCCCAGGCAAAATAATTATTTCAGTCCTGTATCAGCTTTTCCAAAGAACAAGGAGAAGTAGCATCATAGCATTAATTATTGAGATTTTCATGGGGGGTGGAAAAAAAAAGATTGCAAATAAATCACTATGGCTTCTCAGAAGAGTTTTTAGGTGCTTTTGAATGGGAGAGGTAGGGGTTGGGTATTTAAATTACTGTCTCTGCTGATCAAGTAAACATATAAACACCAGGGTCTGAATTGTTCAGAGCTTACAGCTTGACTGAAAACGACATTTCTAAAGAAAATGTATCTCTATGAAACAGCAAAACTTTCTGGGTTAAGAACCTGCCAATCAATTGAATTTTTAAAAGTAGCTGTCAGAATAATTGCTAGGGAATATGACCTTTCTATGTCAAAAGAACAGCCATGCATATAACATCAGACATAAGGAAGAAATTATTCACTGTGAGGGTGGGGAGGCGCTGGCACAGGTTGCCCAGAGAAGTTATGGATGTCCCATCTCTGGAAGTGTTCAAGGCCAGGCTGGATGGGGCTTTGAGCAACCTGGTCTAGTGGAAGGGTGTCCCTGCCCATGGCAGGGGTTGGAACTCTAGGTCTTTAAGGTCCCTTCCAACCCAATCCATTCTATGATTCAATGATTTGAATGGGTGACCTAGAAATAAATATAAAGCCACTGATGACAAGTGTATTCTAACAGCAGAGTATAAACAGTGAGGCCAACACTGTCAGGGTGATCTGAATGACTGCTCTGTGCACATACTGTGTTAATGCAACCAAATGGTAAATTACACTCATAGGAATTAGGATTTAGGCAACTACAGCATGAAGGGAACATCTGCAATTCTAACTCCATGAGTCTCTCACAGATCCTGGTACTTTAAATACTGGTACTCAATTTGCCGTTTTCCAGTCCTCAAACTATTTTAAGCAATTGGCTATACAGCACAAATAGCAGTTCACACATTTCATCTTTGAATTATTTTAAAGCTGTGTCATTATCTCCTTTTACTCACTGAATTAACAACCTACTTTAGTCTGTTCCTAACCATTCTGTTTTCCTTTTAACCATTCTTAACTCTTATTCAGAGGTAGGATGGGGGAACAGTGCATTTCTCTGCCTTGAAAGAGTGGTCCTTTCAAGGCAGCGTGAAGACTATAAAGGTGCATGTCTCTTCACTGATGCTCCTTGTTCTTCAAGCTTCTCTTTCTAAATCAGTTCATCTTTTTGAAATTCAAAGCAACTTTAGCATGTTTTTTTACAGTTCTTAGCTTTGCATACTTCTATTTCTGTTTCAGCTTTTAGGGTGATTTTTTTTACTTACCTTTTGAACCAGAACTGAGCACTGCTAAGGACATAAACAATGTTACTTCCTCCTCCCATGGGATCTTTGCTGGAGCTTGATCTGTCTTATGAAACCGTCTCTGGACATATAAAGTTTGCTCTCATCATGTCCCAGCATGGCATGTGCCCAGTCTATACAGAAGTAACTGAATTCTCCCACTAACATTTTGTTTCAGGGTGTCCAATCCTCCTCAGCACACTGCAGTCAGCATCCCCTGCCATGCTGTGGGTAATACAGGCCCCACAATTAATACATCTCAATTAGACCCAAGCTTCAAGGCTTAGTGGTCTGTGCTTTGCCTGTTTCAAGAGGGAGCAGAGAGCAGGGTCTTTAAACATGCAGCCACAATCCCAGCCTCCATAACCTTTCCCATGCAGTTTGAGGACATGGCATTGGGACACAGAACTGCATGTGATTGAGACAGGCAGTCCTCAGCATAGTCATGACAGAATTTAAGCATTTTATGGGATTAAAGTAATTACCTGTAAAACATACAGTAGTGCAATAATTGTACTTATGGGCAGTGAACATTATTTTATGCTTCCCACTACTCTGAACTGGGGCATTCAACACAGAACAAAAGCTTATAACACAAAGCATAAGCTCAATAATGTAGCTTAGGTAAATGGAGTTAAATCAACTTTATCCTTTTATCATAACACAAAATGGAGTTCCAACCACCTTCCACTGCTTGCTCCAGAAAGTGAAATTGTGGTTACCCACTTCTGAACACCCAAACTATTGGAGAAGTTTCCTGATGTGCAAGGAAAAATGGAGCTGACCATTGCAAACACTTGTCCGTGACTATTCCGAGATGGAGATTCCACACAGCCCAGGCAAAGCTTGATGATAAATTCCTTGTTTATAATGGGACAAAAAGAAATCCGACAGCAGATGGAAGGGCATGCATCATTAATGTACTCCACTGGAGAAGCTAAGCACCATCACACCTTTCCCTTGAAATTACTGTAATTTACAGTAAGACAAGGGGCAGAGCAGTTCACCTTTTGTTTATGGAAAAATAGAGAAATTCAGCAATTAGAACAGTAGGAGAATATCTATCACTTCATTGCAGACCCAAGTTTAATGACCAAGCATGCTTAAACGTTTTTTCATCCATTCTTGACATTTTCCCAGGGAAGTTACCATGGATTTGTCTGACAACAAACCACATGGAACAGGGTCTCCCAAGGGTTTCAACACTTCTCATTTATACAACCATTTGCAGCCATTTTATTTTTAAATCTCATCTATTTATATGTATGTGTGCGTGTATATATATATAAAACTGATTTCTAAATCACCTTTATAATAAAAAAATAAGAAGATAAGCAAGCCATTCAAGTTATTAGAGTGCTCTCTTGGAATTAAGTTGGTACATAAGTCAACTGGTTTGTTTGTAGGTATTACCTGATATTCATACATGTTCACATCAGCCATAAGAAGGTCTCATTTTCTTTTTACTCTGCCTTGTATAATTCAAGTATTTCTCAGTCAGCAACATTTTAAACACAATATGTAAATTATATTGAGAAAGTAAGCAGGCCAGTAATCATATAGAAAATAAAAGATGTCACTGTCAAATACACCACTTTAAACAGCTGCCTGTTTAATCAGGATTGATGCTGATGCCTGATCAATATAATCTAGCAATGCTGACATAGCTCTTTTCCTTTCAACTCAGATAGTTCTGCCTGTTTGCTGTATTACACATTGTTCTTCTTTCCTTTCAAACATCTAATTATTTTATCTTGCCAAACTTCTCTCTCATTAGCCTATTTCATTCTAATAAGATTTAAGAATTAACTTTGGTAAGAAATTGATGCATTTTAAATTCATAACACTCTACATTTTCCTTTATTTTAAAAGAAAATATTTGATAGGTGATTTTTAAGGCAAAACATCAAAACCTTACCTAAAACCAAACAAACAATTATTGATAGATTCAATAATACCCACAAACTTGACTTTTTAGATTGCATATTGTCATTTGAGAAGAGTCAAAGAGCTTGTGGATCAAAAGCCCATGACTCAGAACACTATTCATTTAGCAAGGAGATACTAAAGAAATAAAGGTAGTACTAGAACTGGTAACTGTACAGTAAAAAAGGGGAGGGCAAATTTTGAGCAGCTGTAAAGCTGCAATACAAGATACAACTCTACAGTGTTCACACGAAGATCCCCAGACCAGGAGCCCACAGCCCAAAGAACTGGCAGTGGAGAGGGATCAAATAGGTAACAGTAGAAGTATATTTGTGCATAAAGCAGCCCAAATTCAGTTACCCTGAATTTTCCGGCTATCATCAAGTAAGAAGAACTGAATTTTACTGGGGGGCGGTTTTTTTTCTGGGGGTAGGGAAAGCCATGAAGAAAAATAAACACTGCTGGGAGAACACAAGAGGGAAAGGAGGACTTAGGAACATCAAACAGGCAGGAGAGGTCTTAAAAGGGATCTAGCTCAGACTAGAGACAGCCCAGTGTGCAAAGCTGCTCTAGCCAAGGTTAGCAGCACTGATGAAATGCAAGCAGGAATGAACATTCCGACCTTTGTTTCCAACCCTTGGATTCCTGACACTCTGATAAGCACCGCATGCATTTTCCTTGACAAAAGCTCAACCATTAAATTACTTCAATTACCAATATTTAGAAAATTTGAGATGCAGATTTACCAAAAGTACCTCTGCAGGTTTAACTACCTGAAACAAAAACATCACACAGTACCTACTGAGGCAGCTTGGTGTGAGAGATTTAGTGCATGCACTGTAACTTTGTGTAAACAATTCACAGCAGAATTCTCTGTGTTAAAGGTATGCAAATGCTTGTTGCTAATTTGAGCAAAGACAAATACAGAAACCATGTCAGACCAACCAAAAATCAACTTAGACCTGAAGTTTCATGTTTTATTTAAACTCCAAGGCAGAGAATTTTAATTCAAAGTTTCACATAATAATTTGTTTTTATGGACAAATTATAAACCCTGCCACAGGAGTTCATCATATAACTACTTTTAGTGTCACTATAGTGTATGACCACATTAAAATAATGAGGTTTGGACATTCCTATCTTCAATTAGAGCTTTGTGGCTTCGAGCACTTAAAGAATAAATGCTGCCATTAACCTAGACCTTACCCCTCAAATATGCACCAAATATATTAACAATGTTACTGAACTATGAGGTCATTGTGAAAATAAAAATCTCAGTGGATCCCATCACAAAGCAAAATCTTGAGGATTTTAATAGGATATTATTTAAAGTATAAAATTAAAATCTCTCATTAAGTTATCTCAACAGCTCATTTAATCAGGCTCAAAAAATATTTTAAAGGTTATTTTAGGTTAATTACATTTCACATCCTTTTATGACAGATATGAAACCCTGCACATCTTTCAATCCTCTTTTATAAACATTCCCCTTTGCCAATAGCTGAGAGTTCACACTGACACATTTTTGCATACTCACACTATAGTCTCAACATGACAGTGTTTTTATATTCATGATGAACACAGAATCGTTGGTTTTTTAATGGAAACTTGATCATTGCAAGAAATAACAAAAGCAAAAGCCCCTCAGTCAGTTGCTCCACACTGTTCACTAAAAAAACTGCTCAGGTAAACTTGTTTGTTTTGAGCACATAAGGCACCCTCTCAGGAAATTTTGCGCTATTCCTACTTAGTTGGCCACAATTGCTTTCAGTGGAAATAATTCTGATCAATCGAAAACACCACAATACAGGAATTCTTCTCATCTATTCCTATAATAAACAACCATTCGGGGGGGAAAAGAAAAAGGCACCTGGCCATTATTTATCCTAGTTTCTGTTCACAAAGGGAAGAACTACAGATATTGACTCTAAATCAAGCTTGGTAATATATTGGTTATTCTGACTTCATACCTCATGTTCTCACAGCACAAGGACTCTGCAGTTCCCACCAGGGAAGAGTCTAAAACTCACAATTAATGCAGAAGTGCTTGGGTTAGCAATAATAACCCAGCAAGGGCAGGTAAGAGATCATGGTACGCCTCAGCTCTTGAATAACTGACTTGAAAATCCAAATATGAACACAATCAGAAATCAGAAAATGATGCTGGCACACTCTATACAGTGACTGCAGCAATAAATTATTCCACAGCCCCATCCATCTGAGCTCCAAACATCTGCTAAGCATTAATAAACAGAAGTTTATAGAAAGTGTGCAAGTCTTGCTTTACTTTTAGTTCTTCAGGTGACCAAGGGACTGAACCTCTCTGTACCTGAGCTTATCAAAGTTCAGGTATCAGCATTGTTGCATAAGTCCCAGGCTTGTGTTTCACTTACAAGGCTACCCTTATCTCTGCCAAGAGATTTCACCTTTCCCCCTCTAGTAATCTCGAGGCAGTAAGAATTTTAGATTAACTCATAGGAAAGATTCTGAGCTGCAGCTCTTCAGAGGTGAGGCACGTAAACCTCTGTATTCCCACTGTCCTGAAAGTGATAAAATAAGCAATCACTGTGTCTCTGGGGCTGAAAAAGGACTGCTGGAAAGACACATTGCATGGCTTGGATAAACCAAAGTGACACAGTGCAGAAAAACAGACCAAACAAAAAGTGGCAGCCAAACATGGAGGATTATGCTACTAATTACAGAGCACGTCCAAAGCTTTTGCTTAGTCAAAATGCTACAGGGGATACTTATAAATGTCCTAAGGCTCAAAACAGTTCGCATTTCTGGAAGAAAGCAGCTTGAAACTTAAGCAAACAAACTATTTCATGTTTTTAGACCAATCCTCCTATTATCACATCCTAAGAAACTATTTCAAGAAGTATTACCAGACACAGAGGGCAGCCATATTAAAATACAAAATGCAGACATCTCACATTGCCTTTCTATGGAAATATCTGCCAAAAATAAAACAGCAAATTTTTAGCTACTTTAAATTAAAACCCAGAACTTTTATTGTCTACATCAGTATATTTTTATAGAGAGGTCATTAAGAACCACAGAACAACACTCATGGAACAAAGCCTAGCTCTTCAATAAGGTGTGTTCAAGACAGTCTGAATAACTGTATTTTAAGTTCCCCATAGCTCCCCAAGCTAAAAAGCTAATTTTCCATGCACACTACAGCAGTTTCTCACTTTACACCTACAATAGTGCTGCTGTCAGGAAGAGAAGTGACTGCATGTGCCAAAAATCAATTCAACATATTCACAGACAAAAAAAAAACATGCAGCATCTGAAGATAATGAGAACTGCAATCATTCAAACTGACAGTCTAGTGCCTAACAATTATCACAAGGCAAGTTTTATGAATTCATATTTCCTACAATGACAAGCCTTAGGTTACACAGAAGGGTGTTCACATTTTCTTTTAAATATGAAAATCTCCTTTAAGCCAACGAGTCCACTCCAAAGTGGAATTCACTTAACTGAAGTGAGTAAAAAGATGCTGACTGTGTTTTAAGTAATATGCTGAAGTTTCTTCAGAGTAAGATGCTGACTGTGCTTAAGTAATATGCACTATATAGTAAATATAACTTTAGTACAGAATTTATCACAATTTTCTGTTCTTTACATGAATTATTCAGAATTAAGTTTCCTAGTGAAAAACCAATCAGGATGATCAGTTTTGGATGCCAACGTGAAGCAAGTGTCCTGAATCTATCATGAAAACACAGAGTCATAGCATATCCATTTTTGTTTTCCTACCAGGGACTCCTTAAAAGTTGTGAGAAGGTAAGTCCCTGCAAGCACTCCAAACACTGCCAAATATCTAGAACTTGCTCCATACTTCTTCCTCAGGCCCTGTCCAAATTTCAAAATTGATAATGTACCCAACGATTCACCAGACTCTGCAGCATATGTACATGCAAATATCTAATTAGTATGCGTAAACTTAGACTTCACACATGGTCTTAATTTGGAAATCCACTTACTTCCTGTCTCAGGTTATTTCAATTACAACTGCCAATTTAAAATGCAATTTCTCTGCCTTCATACAGTAATAAAATCCCTTCATTCATGCAGCCATAGTTCCTGCTGTCTTTTCCTTTTCTATCAACATAAAAATATTGAATCCTACTTGTTCAGTCAAGTATTGAAAGTTCTCTACTCCCTGAAATAATTTATGGCCTTCATCACCTATGACTTTCACGATTATTTTTAAACAAAACTATTTTCATCTGTATTGAGTAACATTTCAATAGCCAATGTTACCACCTAAAATGCAAACTAAAAGTAACATTATCTATGATGAAACATTTTGGGAAAAAAGCAGCTGCGTGTTTTAGAAGACACAAATGTAAATGAAGTTTTCCCATCAGATTCAAATGCCTACTTTTGTAATAAGTATCCAGGCAATCAGCAGGAGGTAGCACTATGCACAACTGACCTTAAAGATTTGTCCCTGAACTAGTGCTGCATTTTTCAATAAAAAGAGATGATATCTAATTCTTTTGTGAGGAGGTGGAATTCTAAGCTCTATGCACTCACCTCACTGCCAGCACACATAACGAGCAGAGAGGTGGAGAGTGTGGTGGGAGAGCAGATGCTGTACCTTGCAAACTAATGTTTAATTTGTTAGTCAAATACCTGGTGTCTGCCAGCCACTGCAAATCCTATTCCTTCCAATACCTCATCCCTGTGAGTTTAACAACCACCACCCAGGTGCCTGCATAAAGCAGAGATCCTCAATAATAAACAGTAAATCCATTAAAACGCTGGGGACTAAGCAGGAGATGTGGAGATAGAATTTTCCTTTATAACTAGGAGGGGTTTTGAAGCTGGAACTTCTAGTTCCACTGCACTTCACCAGGCCTTTTGAATTATTAATTCCCGTGCTGAGCTGACAAAGAACACAGAATTAAGGTCTGCTTTACTACGGGAAAACATTCCCGGCCCCAGCCCGGGTGGTCCCAGAGCCAGGGACATTCCTTGTGGAACACGCAGCTGCAGCGCCACCACCAGGCCAGAAACGCAACCCACACAGCTGCGACCCAAAAATTCCCAATTTTATTTATGGAATCGGCTACAAATAATATTTTTCTTTCCAAAAAAAAAAAAAAAAAAAAAAATCTTCTTTTTCTTCATAGCTCTACCAGCCATCATCTCTCTGTTACCAGAAAAAGGATGCTGCAAACCACAGCATGGCATTACAAAGCAAATTCATATTCCAGCTAAAAGCAAATGGCCAGTTATTAGCAAGTGATTCCTGTGGGACACGATCCCAGAAAGAACATACCCCTGCTGTAAAATCACTAATGATTACGGGGATCTCTAACACTGTTTGACAAAAGCTCACTTGGATCGTGGAGTTCACGATTCCTGTCCCCAGCCCCTGGCACACCAGCAGATGGCAACCCAGCTCCACAGACCCCTCCAAAGGCTTGAATTAAACACAGCCAGTGGATTCCACTTCCACGTGAATTCAAAGGGAATTCCCTACCTTGTAATAATCTCACTCACTAATTCAAATCTGTAGCCAATTAGCCACTCTTCCTTGTAGCCAGGAACAATACAAATTTTAATTTTCTTTTTAATAAACAGCATCCTGCACAGGGATGACAGGCTATTAGGGGAAGTTTAAAGTTCAATTGATTCTATTCCTAATACATCTATTAAGAAATTTTAAAAAGCAAAGGAGCAGAAATTTAGAAAATAAAGAGTCAATATTATCTCCTACATCTAAAAAGCACACCCTAAGCTGGACATCAAAAGTACCATGCCACAGTGTGAGGTCTGTCTGTTACCAGGCTCCCAGCCCATGCCAAGCCAAGGCTCATCATCACAAGGACGACCCCTTCTCCCCATTCCACTCAGTATTGCCTAATCCACACAGCTTTGGGGAACTGAACGTTCGCAATAAATCAGGAGGAGTGTTATTCAACAGAGGAAGTTCTTCAGCTTGAGAATTATTTCTAATCTTTGTATTTGAATCTTCCTACCCTCCAGCTCATTATTCAAAATCTAAGAGGCTTGGGATTTTAAGTTTCTTCTAGAACAAGATGAGGGAAAGGTGAATTCTCTGACACTGTGTACAACCACAATGAATATGCAATTATTTCACTCTGTTTCAACTTTCACTCTCTTTGAAAGCAAATGTAAAACCCTAAGTCATTTGAAATTATCCTGTGAAGATGAGACTGACCCTACAAGGAAATCTTGCAAGTGTGGCATCAGAGGATTAACAGAGCACCAACTGCTTAGTCAGCAGCCTTCATCTCTGAAGATGAAGAAATGGCTCTGACCACATTCATGTGGTAAAGAATATAAGGAAGTTTACATTAAAAAAAAACTTATAAAGTTTACACTAAATAGAACTGCAACCACCCAGCTGAAATCCTCAACTTCATTTTCAAAAATTATGCTGTTTTTCAGTTCAAGGATTACCACAAGTTTCAGTTCAGTACTGGGAGCACTTCAGAAAACTGAAGCTTGTAAATACTCAAAAAAAGAATTTCAAAATCTCTTTCACAAACATATCCAAGTTTCCACTGACAGGCTTCTTCAAGCGTTTTCCTATTGCCACAGTTGGCAGAAGGAATATGCATGGTTTCTTATTCCTGGAACATCTCAAATTTTTCCAGGCATTATATGGTGAGCAATGCATGTGAGATGTAGTCCTAATTAATGGGTTGCACATTATCAGATGTTTCTTTCACAAAACCCTGGAAGGAGTGTTTGAGATGCTATCTGTGAGGGGTCAGGACATGGGACACACACACAAAATCTCTCTCCACAAATAAAGAAGCATATTCAGCATTAGCGTACAACTCTAGTTAAGCATCCTGTCCTTAATGAACATGAGGGGAAAGTCACCCCCTGCCCACCAATAAATGACTCAGCCATGGAATATCAGCACCATAGGGCATTGCTTCTGGCAATCATTTTCATTCACACTGACTTTTGTCAAAATTAACAGTTGCAAGAAAGACACTCCCAATCTACTTCTACAACAACCATCTCTTCACAGGGTCCTTTTCCTTTCTAAAGTTTAGAAACCCTGGTGCTCTTTATGACTTTCTTCATAAGAGAAGAAATCCGTATTACTGATCTTTTGCATGACCAGTGACAGGACTCAGGGAAACAGGATGAAGCTGAGTCAAGAGAGGTTTAGGTTGGGTATCTGGAAGAAGTTTTTCACCCAGAGGGTGGCTGAGCACTGGAACAGGTTCCCCAGGGAAATGGTCACAGCACCAAGGCTGTCTGAATTCAAGAAGTGTTTGGACAACACTCTCAGGCACATGGGGTGACTCTTGGGGTGTCCTGCACAGGGCCAGGAGTTGGACTCAATGATCCTTGTGCATCCCTTCCAATTCAGCACATTCTAGGATTCTATGACCTCCCATAAAAAAACCACAATCCAAGGTCTAACTCTTTTTATGACAGGGTAAGATCACAGATAAACCCCCAAACTAAGTCATAAGAGATCTTCCATAAAATTATCCTTCTATTCCTTAAACATGCACTCTATACATATTCCCAGCACCCAGGTTTTTACTGTATTTGGGTCTTGACAGCTGGAAATACCACTGAGATGCCCACAATGATGCTTTATGTATTTTCCCCTGATTGCTTCCTTGGCTTTCTTAGGGATTTAAAAGTCTTAATAGGATACTCCCCACCAGAATTCAATCTCATAGGATCAGAGCCATTCGTCTTAAGGTAGATGATGAGCTGAAGGTCATCCTCTGAAATCCTCACATATATTTAGAAGGCACACAGACCAGATCAACACCTATCATTCCACAATGACAGCACTCAGCATTCACTCTGCCCTGGCTTCTTTCTCAAGTCAAGGACCTAGTGGCAACTGCTATGCAGGCACATTAATCCAGATTATTACACATGTACAAGCTGAAAGATTCTGCCCAACAATAAATTGTGTTTATGTATTTTAGCAAGTTAGAATTTGATGTATTTCCAGTTCTGGAGTCATTGCTGATAAGCAGCCTAGCTATCAGTCTTGTTTCAAAAGCTGAAGACTAATTTCTGTAGATTGGCTATTGTTAACTTATCTTTTTGCCCTGCAAATATTTTCAAAGAGGAAAAGAATGCAATTTAAGTGCAGTAAACAATCTGTAGGATCAGCAGTGGTTAAAAAGCAGAAAACCACATTACTGAATGCCACAAAGCAGTTTAGCAAAGGAGAATCTACTGATACCTGCAGTGCCAGAAAGAGGGAGCAGAAACAATGCACACAGCTTTCCTGGCTTTCCTAAATCACACTCCACTTCTCTCTAGCTATCCAACTACTGTATTATAACAAATAATAGAAGAATTAAATGCTCTAGCAGTCAAGGCTGGCATATTAAAATGACACTCTGCATTACTGAACTTACTCATCTCTTAATAGAACTGTTCTTCAAAGGAGATTAATTATACTGGCAAGAGACCTTTTGCTATTCTAATTTGTGAATTATTTCAATACCACAAGCATATTAAAACAGCTGCAAACATGTAACTAGCTCCAAGATCCCAGGACTCACTGCATTTAATTAGATGTAGATCTTCTGATGTTCTTTAGTCACTGCTTTTGAAACCCACTTCATATAAAAATGTTTAATGTCTAGACTTAATTAACTGCAACTGTAACAAACATACAGCCCACCACAGAATACATAGAGATAGGAAAGTGACTGTATAGTTGAACACCTAAACACCATCACAGAGGGACAAAAACTGGATTTAGAGGTGAATTTCTCTGTTTTACTTAGGAAACAGAGAATTTTAAATTATTTTTATAAAACTCGTTGGCATTGTGTTTCATATCAGAACATTTGATAGCACAAACACTGCTGTAACAAACTGAAAACACAGCATATGAGTCATATGCAGCATTGTAACATCAGAACATCTGCAGCTCGCTGAGCTGCACACAGCTCTTAAGCAACAACCTAGTACTCCCAATTAAATAGCTGAGAATTAATGCTTTGTTTTAAAGCACAGTTATTTTCATTAACCTAAGCTATGAAGCTTCAAGGCATTTATCTGCCTCTAGAGAACAGGCCTGTGTTTTAACATACTACTTTTTCTAATCCCCATCAGATAAATACTTACACGCCAAGTTCATGGGAGCATTCTCCCCTTCTGTTATCATCGAATTTAGAACCACTGGTGAGAGCATAAATTTAAGGCAAGCACTAAACAGGCACCAAATTCAAATACAATACAATTAATCAAATCAGAAGAATTTCAATATAGTAACATGTCTGAAAATGTCAAGACTGCAATTACTTTGTTGTGAAATCAAAATGAGTCGTAACACAAATGTGTGGCTTTTTGAACCTTAAAGATTTAGGTTTCCTTTCATAGCCTGGTGGTGCCAACCTGTCTAGGAACCCCAAAAAAATTCTCAGGGCTATATCCAAGGTACACCCTTTTACTTAAGGGGTCATTGCTTCTAAACAGTCATACAATGTAACATAAATTTATCCAGTTACTTGCAGCTCTGTAAGCAGCACGCACCAAAACTCCCCACTTGAGTAAAACTTCTTTCACAAGTAACTCTATAGATGTTCAGCAAAAAACCATTTCAACTTAGCTTTTAATCTACTGTTTATCAACAGTTTCTCTTACATATATGCCTGCACAAAAATAACTGTCTTCTCCCACCCTTGTACTTTTCTGCTCCTCACACATCAGTGATTTTAGATTTTTGGAGGTAATAAGGAACATCTGCCAACAAAACACATGTTCCTTTTTGTGTGCAATCCAGACATGACTGTAGCCACCTGAGTGTCCCCATACAGAATATTCTCTTCTTAGAAAATAATAATTTAACAGATGCAATATTCCTCAAAAATACTTTTACTTTACCAAAACCTTTTGACAGAAACCATGAAGAAGAGCATATGTCATTTCCAGTTGTTCAATTCCTTGGACGGTTATCCCTTTCAGATTCATCCCCCTAGCTATTCCCTAGGGAAACAGGCAGAGGTAGCTACTCAGAAACCTGCTTTCCAATTAAACTTGTTTTAAATGGTTGGGTTCCCATGCTCATATCTCCTAGACTTTCAGTGGTATTTCCTTCAGGTATCAGGCAACTTAAGTAACATTGAGAAGAAATGTCCCCAAAAAGAAATTATTCTTCAACACACATTTTTTTCCTGCTTTCTGTCAAAAGCAGGATGAATATATTCTCTTCCTAGTTCGCCCTGTATCCTAAAAAGTCCCACAGTAACAAAATGCTGCTTTCACTGAGCAGGAGCAGGGAATACAAGGTAAAAACTAAAGCACAGGATCACATTGCTTTTTATAGCACAAAAGCACCACGAGTATTCCCAGATTCACTCACCAAACCAGCAGTAAGTGAAGGAGCAGATTGTCCTAGAGACTGATTTCTCATGCGGACCAGGTTGGAGGTATCTCCAGGAGGCTGCCATATCGTCTGGCCCACTCCACTGTGGACACTATTTGATAAGGGAAGTAGCTGTTTTCCTTTAAAAATAAAATCAAAATACCATCAGCTTGTTTTTAAACAAGTCTGCAAGTTCAAAGTACAAAGCTGAGAACACATACTGCATGTGAAGAAAAAGCATTTAATAAAAAAAGCCATTTCAATATTTTGGTGGGTTAGAACTTGTAAGAGCACCCTACCAGTAAATTCATTATGTTTGATAACTAATGATTTTCAAAAAATCTACTTTACATTATGAGATAACAGGAAAATCCAAAAACCTTGTAAAACCAGACTATCGCTTTATAACTTTCCATATTCCACACATCTTAAAAAGAAACAATATTTGCTGCCTTAAAAGGAGGCAAAATCTCTTTAGTATAATTTTAAAAATTCTTATGAAAATGCTTTCCTAACTGTAAAATACTGTCTCCTCTATATAGTTTGGTCATCTACACATCTCCACCTTCTCCTGCCACTGGGACATTCAGCACTACATTTCATGCAGCTCTAACACAATATAGTGTATGTTTAAATATTGTCTTGCTTTGAACCATGGATGGATGTTTTTTGTATTTTCTAGCCAATGCAACACTCCCTTTTGAAAAATGTCAAGCAGTAAATAGCCGCAATGAGAAAGAAGCAAAGTCAAAGTAGGTCATATTTTGACTCCATGGAGCTTGACAGCTTCCTTTTATGTACAGTGTCATTCACAAAGAAAAAAGAGAAGAAAGATATTTCTGTGGTTAAAAACACATAAGTGAAGAAGTCTGTGGATCTGGGTTCAGTTATTAGCTTCCAGATGACCTACTCTGTAAGTCTGGTCAGTCAACCCCTGTACTTCAATTTCACCATTGCAAAATGGGAGTGGATAATACCTCTTTTCCTTAAAATTAGGACTGTGGGACTAAATAACACACCCCATCCAAGCATAGTAAAGATTTTTGCGTTCAATGAGTTATTACATGCTCAGGAATCACAGGGGACTGAGACATTTATTGCAGTAAGTAGCAGGAAGTCTACACCATTAATCACATACATGTTGTAGAAAAAGCCTTGTTCTCTCAGAGGCAGAAAGCTATTTACAAACTCAACTTCACCTTAGAATTAGATGTGAATTATTACATTCATTCCATAAAAGTGGCTGCAGTATTTGGAAGACTGTCACATAATGTGACCAGCCATGATGCTGGGGGGAGGGCGGGGAGTGGAAGTGGTGTCATTTTTTTTTCTTTATTTTAACTTGTTTACATTAATTTTCTGTGCCAGTTACAAATAATGGGCCAAGTACACACCAACAGAATGAGTCAAAAGTGTATGAGAGATGAGCAGGCTCAACTAACTCTAGCAAACAGAGACACAACATATTAGTACCCTCTTCCCAGTTCCACTAAAGCTGCTTACAGCTGTGGACATGATTTTCTTGGCTTGGTCATTTTCAAGGTAATGTATAAATACAACAACTCATCTTGTCTGCAGAGACCTAAAACTACAGAAATGTACATGGCTGTATTTATCTATGTATTTACCCATGCCTGAGAGCAAGAATAACTTTATTTAAGTCTCTATAAGATATAGTTATCAATATCTCCTTTTAGTTCCACAAAACCTGAATCCAGAAGGGCAGAATTCCATCAAGATCCGGATCTCAGCCAACCAGTTTGCATGCACAGTCACCTACACTTTTCAAACTGATTTGATTCTGTTGCAAAATTAGGTGGAATCATTTTAAGGATAGAACCTTAAGCTAAAGCCTTTCCCTGCCATGCCTCAAGTTCTACACTACACACATTCCAAACACCCACACTGAAAATATACATCTAAACATGTACACTTTCTTTATCCAGTTGGGTCACACTGATCTTGTTGGGGCTCTTTACCCCTTCCTGAATTAGGTGTAGTACTTTGAAAAGTCATTAAGATGAATCAACAGGTTCTGGAGAATATAGAATTTTCTGTTCTGAAATTACAGTCTCCAAACAGAAAAAGTATTTTTAAAAGAGAACAGGCCTCACCATTTTCCTGCTTCTTCCTATTTACTTTGCTTTCTTCTACTCAAGGGAAAAAAAGCTACAGTACAAACTTAGGCAAGCACAGTCGGTCAACAGCTGAGTAGTTCATAAACTTCTGTTCTCCTCTAGTGATTAACCTGCCTTGGGGAACAAACTTACATGCATACAAAACATTATGAATGTTTCCATTTTTCAGAAACTGTCCACTTACTACAAATAAAACGCTAAGCCAAGGCAAAGCCAAAATAAAACATACATACTTACTGCTTATTTAATTCTATTACACCTAACACTTCAAACACGAAAATATTTATCTTCTTCTGATAAAAGATGAGGGACTGGAACTGGATGTGTTTTTGCAATCATGTAAATCAAGCCCATGCTGACACCAAAAAGGTGGTTTCACCTTCTTCCTCTTTCCCTCCCACCTGAGAATTTTCAACTCTTCTAGTTCTTGCACTAACATGCAAATAGGCAAACAACCTAATTATGGAGGAAATGGGCTGCAACTTAACAGAATAACAGTGGCATTCAGGCATATCAGCTCTTTCATTCTAGACTGATCACGCAGCTCTCTATGCTCTATTCCAGCACCACAGACTTTGATATCACCTTTAAACAGTTGTGAAACCATTCCCTAGCCCACTAACAAAGTCTTTGAATAAAAAGAAAACTACTGAACTTGGTTCATTTTTGGCTAATTACTTGCCTATGCTCGCTCCATGGTTCTACAGCTGACAAACTGAATTCTATTACAGGCTTGACTATTATTTTCACAAGAAAAAACAAATTTTCCACAAACTGAAAAAACCATCAAGTTAGTAAGCAAGATTTTTACTTTGAATCACAATTGCATACAGTGCTTTTGAAGACAAAAAGAAACTGAATAGTAATTCAAACATGATATAAAACATCAGCTTCCCAGTAAGAAACAAAAGGGTAAAGTGGGCAAGCTTACATTCAGTGCTGATGTTGAAAGGGGCAAGAATACATCAATGTGCCACTTAAAGTTCCACCATTCCATTTTTTTAACTTTGCATATTAAATCTTAGCTTCTAACTTTCAATGCTGGACAATATACAAAATTCCCCTCTTAATCCAGGCTTTTTTACTCTTTTCCACTAATATCTCTTTTTGCATCTTTCTCTTACCTAACATTTTGCATGCCCTTCCAACAAGAGGTCACCTTACCAGTGACTTAGCAGTGTCTTTTATTTATGCCAACAATGCTGCACCTTTAATACTAATGAAGTGTCATATTGTCTTTACAAAATGGCATACCTGACAAAGAACTTGCCAAGCTACCTCTTCGTAGCTTGCAGTCATCTTGACTTAGCTGACGGTGGAGCTTGGTTTTCCCAGCAGATGAAAAGATGTCAGGATTGCTGAGCTTCCTGCAACGCAGCGGAGTGGACTCCGTTATCATCTCCTGCAGAAAGAAAAGCAAGTGGAAGTTTGTTAATGGCAGCCAAGTATCCTCATCTGAAACGTGCAATCTCCAAAGCATAAAGGAGGCTGTTCGAAAAACCACAAAGGAACAGCCCCCGCCACCCACCGCACTCCCCCCCCCCCAAAAAAAGAACCAAAACAACAACATTTAACATTGTAAATCCCCCTCCTTGGTGCCCCATGGCTGCACACAAAGCACATCACAAGGTCCCAGTTAACTATGGTCCTTGAACACCACTGCTGTAAGAAATGCCATTAATAATAGTCAGAAAAATGTAATTATGCTACAGCAGTTTTTTTCTCTTACAGTATGCAGGAGAAAAGGGTACTGAGAAAACAGGCTCAGCTTTGATTAAAGCTATTTCCTGCCAGAGCACAAGTACTTTCTCCAGTCTTCTTCAATCTTTATTCCATCCAGCCTGTGAGTAATATACCTATAAAGAAACTGTTGCAATGTATATTGCAACCCAAAACTCCTATTATAAGTTACAGCTCTACGAAGACCATATGCACAACTAAATAATAATTAGGATAACAATCAGCCTTTGTGTCATGTCTTTGTTATTACTGCAAACAAAATTAGACATGTATTTGTCAGAAACACTCCCACACATGTGAATTCCTTTCACAGCATACAGCAAAATTTCAGTCAAAATAGCGTAGGCAGAGCAGTGTCAAGTACAACCACAGTGCTTTCCTCGTGCTTTCCATTGTTCTGGAGGTGTCAAACTCTCATTCCACACCCAAAGAAGAACAATGAGCTTTGCTATCAGACATGGATTTGAAGATGTGACACTTTCCATTGTAGCCCACACGGATGAACTGCTCACGTTCTCCCTTGTCTGCAGTGTGAATCGTTCCACTTGTTTTAATGGACTCCTCCATTTGATTTCAAATGCCTCTCATTAGCTATGCAGCACTTCAAGCCATGCTTATCCTCATAAAAATCTCATCTGAGGCAAAAAATAAACTTTCCCAGCATGATACATTACCACACCATTTAACATAGTTTTGAATTATGTTTAAATCAAAAACTAGTTTACCAGTTATGGTTTTTAATTAAAATTTGCAGATTCCAGTCAAAGTCTATTTCTAAAGTCATTAATTCCAATCTATTCAGTCTACAGTGTTATGCCTCAAACTGTCAAATCCAGACCAGGACTACACACTTTAAAAACCTCAAGGGGAAGGGAGGGGAGGGGAAGGAGATGGAAAAAGTGGTTTTACACAGAAAAAAAAACTGATTCGGGATTTGAAATAGAATTCTCATTTAGCCCCAAGCCACTCATTATCAACCTTTCTTAGACCCCATCTCCTTCTAATCATGAAATCTTTTGGCACCTCATAATACTGAGTAACTTTGTTATTGTTTGAGGGACAGCAATGCTTTGCTCCAGGTCAGCTTCAGTGGTGCACCTTTCCCAGGCTGCTCTGGATACAATTTCTGCTCTGGTTCTGGTCAGACTTTCAGTCGCCACAGTGTCTAAACCAGATCACGAGAGACGCCTGGGTACCAAAGCAGGTCAGTTCACTTGCCCACACAGCTGCAAACACTTGTGTTGGTGCAAGAGTGGGGAGAGAGGATCAAAAACAAGTGACCTGGGGTAGAGAAAACTGCTCGAGCTGAAAAACTGTTTCAATCTTACGGTTCCTCATGCACATCTTCGAGCAAAGAGCATCACATTTTCATTTGGCTCTGACCTTCCCCACAAGGGTACTTCATTTCCAGCAGCCTACACTTCTGCTTTTCTGTCATTTGGAGAGCTGAAAAGGTATCTGCCTGTCTTTCTCTTTGTACTTGGGAGCAAGCTAAATAATATTAAATTGCAGCATTAGCAGTCCCCCAGCACAGGGGACTCTGAAAGCTGCAGAGGCCAAGGGCAGAGAGGCTTTGCTGCTTCTGTTCAGGATGGCAGAACATGGGTACATCTGTGTATATGACTGTAAGTAGACACAGAAACATGCACACACTTTTAATAAGGCATGTCCTAAATACCTACAATGTTTGAAATCTGGCACATTTACCACCTGTGACAGTCTGAAATTACCACACCTCAAAAAAAGAAAGAAACTCACGAACATGGGCACTCCAGGTTACAAACAAATTACCTAAGAACCTCATCCAGCCTACCCTCTCACACTCCTTTAAGCTTCAATTCCAAATGTTCTCAGCATCCTTCAGTATCCAGCTACTTCCCTGAAACTAGTCATGTGTTGAAAGGCCCCATGCACATCATCAGCAGTTAAAATTAAAATGTCAAAGACTAACTTGAAGGGAAGTGTTCTTACTGGGACTTCTTTGTTCAAAATTTTGGGGGTGTTTGTTGGTGTTTTGGAGGTTTCATTTGTTTTGTTGTTTTGGTTTTTCCCCTGCAGTTCACTTTCCCTTCAACACACACATACACACCTCTCACCAATCCTTCTCAGTGAACTGCAACTAAATTAGAACATTCATTCACTTAGGACACCAGGTAAAGAAAGGCAAGTCAGAAATAAAAGTAGTCTAAGTCGTGTTACAAGCAATTTCTGTATTTTACATCTCTCTTTCTTCACACAATATATAGATATTCACATACCCCTACCAGGCAAAGAATCTGCCCACTTCCCTACCCCTCCCCTTTTCCCTCTATGCACAGTCTCTTTTTACTGGCAAAAATAATTACAATTTCTTAATGTGTCTTCTTGAGTGCCAGTACACAAGTCTTGTAGATCTGATAACATCTAAATCAAAAGTTCCCCAGCTGAAGGGCACACCTACTCCTACCACAGTATCTGATCAGCTACAACACCCTGCCTACACACACCTTTGAGGTCAGCCCAATGCCATAAGCTACTTCTCAAAAAGCCATTCCATGTGACAGCTGTCCCCAGGTTCAGCTTTCCACCAGGACTTCTACCACAGAGATAAGAAAGGAATAGCAGAAAGGTAAAAACAGCTTCCCACACCCACCAAAGAATCCAAGCTGTCTTCTAGACAAGATAGATTTGGTACATATTACATATGGAAAAATCTTCATGGGCCCTTTTTTTGTTAAGCACATTAAACACTTGGGCAATATTCAGAAGACTACATAGGTGTTAAATATCTGGAAGAAAGGGTCTCCAATCATATTCTGCACTTTTCAAACAGATACTAAAAAAGTAAAAAAAAAAAAGTGTGCTGTTCTGAGACAGGCTACTATGTTTTAAATGCTAAGAGCAATACAGCCAGTTTGAAATTTCATTTTCTAAAAGCTGTACCCATATTGTGTCAGCAAAACAATGAAGAGGGAAAGTTTTAGCTCGACAACAATAGGGCTGTCTTTCTGCAATTTACTTCACTCATCCATCAAAACCCTGCTTTGATACTGCAGACCACAGATGAACTGAATGGAAATAGCAGTAGATTACATTACCACTCTTAAACAAGAAAGGAAAAAAATCTAGAGGAAGAGATCTTTCCCTGTCCTTGCCCCAAAGCAATGCATACAAAGAACACAAAAATCTTACACAACATTCCAAACTAATGAATAAAAAACTCTTTGCAGCAATAGAGAAAACTTTTTCTTACCTGCTTTCAAACTACTAAATTAATCTTATCAGAGCAAGTGGTTGAAGAATATATTACATAGAACAAACTGCCATAATTTCAAGGACTCCATTTCCACTTTTCAAAAGAAAAAATTTTTACAGCTCTAGAGATGAAAGCATTAGTAAGCACCTTACACTATGCTCACACCATGTGAAAAGGACTGTGAGCCTCTCTCCATTCATTTCTTTTCAAACGTGATAAAGAACTTAATTTACTTTGGGCTCGTGGCTTTTGCCACAAGCTAAAAGTCAGGTTCAAACAGCCAGCTGATTCCTGCAAAGCTTAGGGCTCAAGATAAAAGCGTCACATAATCTTGATTTGCTAGGCAAAGATTATTGATGTCAGTCCCTACAAAGGTACACAAAAGTTTGCTCACATAACTTGAAATAGCAGGATATGAAGAAGAATGGCCAAAGCTTTTCTTGACTATCAAGAGGCTCTGCATTTCGCAGCTCAGTCACTTACCAATGCACAGAAAAAGCATTAAAACAGTTCTGATACTGGAATAACACACAAGTCTGTTCCTCTTGCTGAAATCTCACATTGGGGTTATCACACTCAGCTAGATGGAGGATCAGATTGTGACAGGAGCTGCAGATAAGAAGCCAAACGTGCTTCTCAATTTGGCTGATCACATTAATATCCCCTGTTAAAATCCTGATCTGGTAATTTCAGAATACAGCTACAAGGAACCTTCTCAGTCATCCTCTCCATTCCATTGCACAGGAAAAGTTCCAAGCAATTAAAGCAGGAAATAAAAGAACAAGCATGTAAACCACTGCAAGGATTTTCAGAAGCTCTTTTGTTTCCCCATTGTTCATTTAATGGTGCTGCAAGAGAGCAACACAGCACAGGTCTTTAATCAACAAAAGGCAGGTGAATACTGCAAATGTGGATTCATGTTTTCCTTGGACAGCCAGGTGAGGCATCACACAGTCAGTGAGACTGACACATCGGCATCAGACCAGCGCTGGGATAAAACTTCTTAAGCCCTGTTTTTATGGCCTACATTTAGGACGTAAGAGATCATGCAAAGGACACTTCCCTATATGTAACTGTGTTATAAAATCAAACACAAACTGCCTCACAATCTCTACAACAAGCAAAAGCACTCAGTTGTGACTGACAAACATTCAAGTCTGCAGGTCAAAACGTGTTAAAGAGTTAGCCAGGGGTGGGGAATCTACACAAAAGTTTTCTATGAACAGGAAATCCATTAGTAAGAAAAATGAGAAACCTTTTTTATGAAGCCTAATGAGCATAACAACCTTAGGTCATCTGGAAGTGAATCCTAGCAAACTGTTGGAAGGAAGAATGAAAATTTAACTACAAGAAAGTGGCCAAGATTTGAAAGCACCAAAAATAGTCAACATTGAAAGCTGCATTTTCTATTTTTTAGCACAGCACTGTTTGTCCTTTAAAAGATAAAAGCCTGTTGTGTCAGGGCTGTGTGCATATCTGAGAAGCATTCTTTTTCTTCTCAGCCTTTCCTCATCACTTCATATAATCCATGTGCATACCCTTAATGAAAGATAAATCTGATCCTGTCATTAGGCCTGCTCTAATATACTCTAAAATACACTGAAAATTAAAGGCCTAGAGAACAGATCACAAACCAAATATCTATGTATATAAGTAGCAATTAGTGCAATGGAATCACAGTATTTATGCTTTAGTATTTAGCACTGAAATTTGCCTTAACTTTCTAGTCTGGACATTACACATTGAGAGGAGAGGGCCAGCAGTTTACCAGGAAGGAAACATGTGACCGAAATTGTAGGCTAAGTAAGAATTTGCAACTAAGTCTCTTTTTAAGTGTGTCTGCTTAACTCATATACATGCCAGCAGCACCCTGAAAAATGTCAGAGACAGCAGAATCAAGGAAAATTACAGTAAATCAACACAGCCTCCTAGGGACTATAATATATCAGTTTACGACATCAACAACAGAGAAAAGCTTTACAGAATGTATTACATCATATAAAAGTGTCAGTATTCTAAAGAGGGAAGAGAGTCCTACACTGTTTTTCTCTGTAATAGTTTTGAAGAACTTTGCAATAAATTCCAACATTCTTACAACAGTAAATACATAACTTAATGTCAATATTAAGTTTTCAAAATGACTGCAAAGCCAAGTGTTCATTGCCAAAGTGATGTTTTCAACACATCATGCACACATTTACCATTCTGAATACCTACAGCTTCCTCTCTACGCTCATCTGCAGTTAAAACACAGATGACAGAAAAGTTACAAACTCAAAACTTTCTATGTTAAACAAAAATTCCACCGTTAAAGCCAAACAAAAAAAAAGGAATGTTCCCTGAAAGACCCAGTATCAGAACCCTGTACTACCAGATACACTCTCCTTATCTTGTTCTTCCAATGAGATTTGTTTTCTTTTTAACTCTTCAGGAAACAACTACAAGGCATGTTTGATTAGAACTAATGAATTAGAAGATTTAATGTTTCATCAGGGAAGTTAGTGCTGTTAACTTTGTTGTGAAGTGTCCCAGCTGCAGGATCACATGAAAAAGCTTGTTAAAAAGAAAAGGTAAATATTTACAACTGTGCACATTATTAGCCCCATTCTGAGGACCACTGTGATGCAGAACCATTTTATTCCTAATGGAACCATAGTCTAGAAGAGAAGGTAAATGATGATTAAATTATATCAGCTTGAATGTTTGGTCCTTACAAGAAAACACAAATGGCTTAAACAAAATATTCAATCCTACTTCAAGATCTCCCCAACAGCGAAAAGTGAAGAGTAATTCTTCAATTCAGCTTGTAAATGCCTAAAGCCAAATGATTTCATCAAGGGAAGAAGAAGAAACAGAGATTCCAAAGTGTGTATCAGACTTCACAGAGGCTCAAAGAAACCACTATCAATCTATCAAGACTCCAAACCCCACACCAGGCTCAGTAGCTGCACTGACAACAAAACCAGTCTGAACAAAGACACTGAGCATTAAAGGCCACATCATTCCTTTATCATTGCTCTTCTAGCGTGAGTATTGCAAACCTTAGAAGGTTGTACCGAGCAGGGAAATTAACTCCTGGCCAGATAAAACAAAACAACTCTATAATTCATCATCCTTACTGATACACTGTAAGGATTAAAAGAAACAAGACCCCCAAAAAGGGATTTGTAATAAAATTTGATTTTTTAAGACATCAAAACACCTTCTCTCTGAAGATTTTCTTTCAACAGACTCAAAAGATGTGCCAAGCATGTGATGTGTCCCAACATCACTGACTAGGATTACTGCAAGTTCTCTTGAGCATCCTGTGTGTTATCAAATATTCATTCATCTTCTCTATTCTTGTCTATTAGGTTTTACATGGCTAAGTAGAGGTGCATGTTTAGATTTGCTAAAGACCATAATGCACAGCATCAGCAAACAAAACTTTCCTTGTTTGTCAGCTCCTTACAGATTTATTCAGATATTTATTACAAAGGAAACACTGAACTTAACATCTCTTAATACAACTACGCTGTGGGACAGACTAGGATGGGAACTGCTCCTGGAACCAGGCAAGCAGCAGAAACAGCTACATTTTAATCTGCACAGGAGAAGAAATCTTTGACTTCATACTGGCTACAAAAAGGAGACTGACCAGAGCATTCTGCAGGGCACCTTGATTCCCTGCAACACTCATGCTCACTTAGGCACTTTCAGATCTCCAACTATATTGATTTTTGTGCACATTACCTTGTCTCACTGTCTCGTTCACAGGGAAAGAATGAACCAACATAAAATACCTAATACCAGTGTAAATTCTGTTTAATGCCCATTAAAACGTTACAATCTAATTAATTTTTATTTGGAATGTAAATTCCCTAAGTTTTTAAGGACAGAGATGAACAAAACCTAGCGATAAGTTTTAACTTCATTCAATTTACACAAACAACAATTGCTTCATAGCAATAAAACCAGGAAGACAGTTTCATCTGATTTTATACATTTCAGACAGGAACCTCCAGGCTGCGTTGGAAAAACTGAGATGTTATCTGTATTAATATCTGATTCTTGACCCAAAACAATGTAGACTTTTCTACATCTAAGGTACAAATAAAATAAATTTTAAATTAAAATACTAGCTGAAAATACAAAGTTTGACAAGCAAACAGTAACACTGTACTAAAATGTGTGTGCTGTATAAAAATTAATTATCTACTTATTATGCAGAGTTCTAATCTTGTTTTGCAAAAAGCAATTTCCAAAGAGAAATGTTAAGTTTGAAGTACAATCTCAAATAAAAGTATCTATTGGTCCAGTATGAGATATTGCCCTTAAAAAACTGTCCCAAGACTAAGGAGGCCAGAGGAAAGACATCCATGCCCAACTGCTATTCCAAGGTTTGTTTCAAATGAAGCTGCCAACAAAGAAAATTTAAAAGTAACTCATAAACTGAATTTTGGGGGAGAATCACTCAGGTGAGCTCAAGGGGCTTTTCTAATCAGACATTCAATGGCTACTTACAGATGTGTAACACAATTTTAAGACTTGAGCATAACTGTTAAAGCTCACTTGAATAGCAAATATTGCACAAAGAAAAGTATGAAACCACAAAACACAATAGGAATCTGCTTTAGCAACACTAACATTTTTGCCCAGGATTCTTTTATGCATCACAGATATGAACTGAATAGCAGTAGTAGTGAAACCATCTGTAGTTAGTCAGAGGTTACTGGCAAAATAAAATATAACAAAAACCAGTGGATTGCTAAGAGTTAGAACACTATTTGGTCATTTGAAATGACAGAGAGACCAAGATGCAATTTAATCTGGTATTTTTATCACTGAGGAGGATCTCTATTTGCAGTATGGAAAAAAAAATGTGAAAGTTCCAATCCTTTGGCATCAATATTTTGGTTTCCATGAACCATCTGCAACCTTCTCACTTCCTACCGCAAATGAGATAAGCAGATCGATTCAGAGCCAAAAATAAGAAGCACTTGTGTGAAGTTTTCCTGAGAACAAATTTTCCCTGAGATTCAACAGCAGATCTGCATCTATAGAAGAGGGGGGGGAAAAAATCATTTTATTATAAAACTGTAAATAAAATTACCAGTGGCCTCAGACTTGAATGAAATTAAGTCAACCTTTGGACACACAATAAATGCTTAGTCCTTAGCTTCTCTTAACAGAAGACCAATTAAGTAGCAGTCAAAGATAAACTAATTCACAATTCTTATCAATGTCTGCACAAAGAAATGGAGACTCTATAATCTGCACAAAAGCTTCTCCTCACACCAAGCAGTGTAATACAGTTCCATCACTAAGGAACAAAAGCCAAAATTTTTTCAAGGACAAGACGTATTTCTTCCCTTCTGCCTGAGAACAGGAACAATGCCCAAGTGTTAGGTTTATGAACACCACCGTGCCTTGAGCTCAAACAAAGACTGGAGTCAGCAGACACTTCTGCTAAAGTGTCTGCTAAACTGGCAAAACAACCCTGTAAACAGATTCTCCTCTGTCCTAAAAGCTGGGATTAATGTAAATGTCAAAGAATATACAAATAACTAAATAAATGAATAATTTAACTTTCAGGGTCATATTTTTGTCACCTTCATACTGCACAGGTCCAAATTAAGTCAATTAATAAAAACATAGTTGCTACTAATAGGCTACTGCATCCATCTATGCCTGGATGTTTAAATATCTAAATGCCTTCCATCACTGCAGTAACCACACAACTCATTTAAGGTTTTCTCTAAAACAGTGATTATAATTTATTCATTTGTTCTTTGATCTTCTGGTGCTATTCAGAACACTTGACATCAGTCCTGACTACCTCATTTCCTTCTAAGTGTCTTTTCTAAAGTTCCATATTAAAATGTTATTTTTATGATAATAAAATGCTTGTAAATACACTAAGTATTGAATGGTGTGATTTTAGCAACTAATAAACCTGTTTCAATTACTAGGCATTCCATTTTTTAGATGACATTTCCTTGCTCTGGGGCATTATAAAAGCTCCTTTACAATAAAACTGGAGTAAGATACAGTCATAAGAAGAGCTGCTGCTAGTCCTCAGCGAACAGAGGACATGCAACTACCAGATTAACAGAACAAACATCAAAGAAACATTGCCAGACATGAAATGATTTCACTGTCTATGGGTGCATTTTTTCCAAGTAGCACCCCACGTTGACATTACACATTCTTGTCCAGTTTTGTCTTTCCTAGAGTTTAACACTTTGCTTGCATTAGTGAAGTTGGATTCTCTGAAAGCTGCATGGAAGACAAAGGTAGTTTTGTCATTTGTGTACCTGCTTTGTAAGAACAATTTGTTTTTAACGGAAGAGTGCATGGAAAAGCGATCTGGTGATTCTGAGCTGTATGGCCTTCAATGCAAAGAGAAGCAAATCCCTAGCTTAGCACCTGGGATATCTGGAAATCATAGAATCATATATTGGTTTGGGGTAGAAGAGACCTTTAAAGATCATCCAGTTCCAACCCCCCTCCCATGGGCAAGGACACTTTTCACTAGATCAAGCTGTTCCAAGTCCCCTCCAACCTGACCTTGAACCCTTCCAGGGATGGGGCATCCACCACCTCTTAGCAACCTATTCCAGTCACCACACTCTTTGTAAAAATATTCTGTCTTAGATCTAATCTAAATCAACCCTCCTTCAGTTTAAAACCATTATCCCTTGTCCTATCCCAACAGGCCCCACTAAAAGAACTCCACATGCCTTCCTGGAAACGTGGAACCATGCTTAAACCATTTGCAGACTCTAACTCAGGTGTTTGTGCAGTCCTTCTGCATGTGTAGACCCTGAGTGGGATGAAAACAACCTGCAGAGGCAGCAGCACCAAGTTCCCATTATACATAGTACCAGAAAGGCATATTAGAGAACTAAAAGAAAATTAGGTTTTTTAAATCACTATTATTGAGCTCAATGACAGCTGTATTTTCAAAGGATAAAAGGAAAACAGGCTTGAGCATCAATTAATTAGTCTGACAAATATTGCATTTCATAGAAGTCTTCAAGCTTCTTGAAATGCAGCTGTAATGTTTTCTCAAGTTTTTATCCCATGGAATGAATTCATCTCACTCCTGGGTGGATGTATCTTTTCCACTTAGTTTTTGTTTGTTTGGATTAACAAAACACAACAAAGTGTCTCAAGTTTAGGTCTAACTGCACACATAATTTAGTCCTTAGCAAAACTGCCTTCAGTATGCTGCAGGCCAGCATTTGTTTACCACTGTAACCCTTCTGTACTGTCTCCTCCACCCTGGAAGACAATCTGCTCTGAGAAGTCCTCCATCAAATCCCATAGGGGAAATTCAACAGGGGTGGCAGGACCTACAAAATCTATTACTGGTTTTTAATCCTGTTGTGCTGGCAGCTAACACATCCAAGTGATAAACACACACACAGTGTATATTGAGCTAATTTCCACAAGACAGCTCAGTCACTGCAGGAAGTTAGGACTAGCTGAACGAGCCCCATAGAAGCAAAAACTTCACTGGAAATCTGTCCTGAATGGATTGCTGGGTGTTTGGACAATGAGCAGATACTGGAAGATGCATTCCAGAAGTGCACTGAAAATCAGTCTTTTATTATAGCTCTTGTTAAGTATTTTTACCATTAGCTGAATTAGCTGATATATCAAACACCTACAAGAGTTTCAGAACACAGCATGACTCAGTATATGTCAAGACAAAATTTATCCAAGGATCAATCAATTAACTAATTAACTTATTTTGGCTACAAATAGCAAATTACTTGTCACACCATATAACAAAAAAACATTAGAGAAAATCTTCCTATACAGACAGCTCATGTGTGGACTGAAACTGAATCAGAAATTACATTTCAAAAATTCTTACACTCCCCACAGTCCAACCTCAACAGTTGAAGCCATCTGCTTCTGGAAATTTAAACATGTACAGGGAATGTTTTGAACCGCTGTCTTGCTTTTACATTCATGAAAATCCAGACCAACTAAAAGGTTTTAGAACGTATTTTATTGGTAGAAGTGTTTACTATATGTATAACAAAAAGTGAAAATATTTACGATGTAATTCCAATAGCAAAGACAGTATTTTTTCCTGGAAAGAAACACAGCATCATCCTATTTTCCATGTACATAATGGACTCCATTAACACCAGAGCAATTTCAAATAGCAAAAAAATGATAAGCTAGACAGCTAGACTTCCAAATTACTGTTAGGCTGTCAATCTTGAACCCTCTTCCCTCACTGCACTGTAATGTGTATTTACAACAGAACATTTGAAAATAACTTCTGACAGATTACAAGATTTAGGGTTCGTAGGATCTAAGCTGTAAGTTAAATAAAAAACTCACAAAAAACACAGCTTAGAGGAAGAGCAAATTAAAAAGTTCTAAATCTGGTTTCAAAGGTAGTTTTTTTGAGTGTCCATGGACTCGGTTTCTTACTTCAAAGAGCAGCATCTCCACCAGGCTTCAAACAGTACTACATCACTACAAAAATACACTAACCACAGCACATCATTATTTGATGTGGAAACTAAATCACTGAGACTCTATACGACCTGTCCATTTATCAATTGTGGTTCTTGAGGAACAAAGTCTTGCTGGGTGATAAAGCATTTTGGTTTAGTCTCAAATAGTTCACCAGCCAGGTGGTCTTCACTGCTTCGTTAGCTTCAGCTACTCAGCTTCCATGAATAGGAATTAAATAAGACTTTAAAAGAACTTTTATTTCACATCTACAATAATCCACTGCATTTCTTATAAGCACTAAAGCTATGCTGGCTTATGGCAGGCAGCATGGGCAATAAAAAGCATCTATCAGAGAAAAATAAAGAATTGCCCTTTCTAGAGACTCTCAAGAGCTACCTTGATAGGCAGGACAACATTCACACTCTGTGCTGCAAGAAGGCAGATGAGCTTCCTCAAGAAGTCCAGTGCTAGGTGTAAAGTGAGTAACACATAGCCACTCCTCCAACACAATACACTTGGATATATTGCTTGGTTTCCCAAAGCATCCAGGCAGGAATATATCCAAAATCTTTGAGTGTTTTGCAGCTGCCTAATCCTAGCCTTGGACAGCACCCCACTGTTATCCACAAGTGCTCTGTAACAAACAGTAAGTAGCAGCAGCTTTCCCCTTAAGGCTAATAATTATTCTAAAGACAAGCAGTGCCACACCAAACCCAGGCACTTCTGATAGAAGAATTCTCTTGGCTCCTTCACTTCTATTCCACTTTTGGACAAGAAATGCGGTGCACTGCATCTCTCCACTGCCTGCTTAGCTATTCTAATATGCAAGATATGAAATTAATGTGGCTAATACAATGTTTGCTCTTACTCTTCACTTGTGACAGGAAATCGAAATCCCACATGGGCGAGCTGAATCATCTAAGCTGCTGATGCAATGCCTACCTAGTTATTGATTTACACAAAAGAGATTTGCCCATTAATACTCAACTCTGAGAGAAGTGATGATTCTATTTTCTCAGGCCAGAGAAGTGCCATCAGCCCTCTGGTGCCATTCTGCTCTTACCTAACAAGCCCATTGCAGAATCAGTCACTTGACTCCCCATCCCTTTTGTCTGCATCTGGATTTCTCTTTTGGCTCAATTCTATTATTATCTAATAAGCACATTACAGAATTGATCCCTTGATTCTATTCCACTTTGCCTGCTTTTCGATGACTCTTTCCCTCAGTCCCTTTTTCAGTGACCCATACTTTTAAACATTAGCATGAACCCACAAGTGAACTCAGAAGAAAAGGTCACCAGGAGCTGCCATCTCTGTTTGATGAGGACATAGAAAGGCAAAACTACGGCTAATGAAGAAGTCAGGCAGAAGTAGCTTCCGGCTACTTCTGATCAAGAATCAGCTTATGGCAGGCAGTGAGACACACCTGTGGGGCACTGACAGGTTTGTTCCTTCTGGTTTCTTTTCCTGCCTCCTCAGAAAAAGGACAGAGAAGAAAACAAAGACAGAGCCACGAATGTCATAAGAGAACAGCTGATTCCTCCACAGCTACACCCTGGTTTCTTCATTACCTTTACTTCTCCAAAGAGAAGGGAATAAACTTCGGAAAATAAAGTCTGAGGATAAGTAAGAATGCCTGCCAGCCAACCATGCACTCTGGTTAACCATATTAGAAGCTCCATAGACTAGAACTGTGCATATTTTTATTAGAAAAGAGCACTTTTTTGCTGTCTTCCTGTCATAAGAAAGAGCTAAACAGCAACAAAGGAAGATGGGAAAATGAATTCTGAGGTCCATAATTAGTATCTGAGCTTTCAATGGCAAGTTACAACCACAGGTTGTAATTCAGAAGTCTTTACCAATGTCCTCCTTAGGAACTTTCTTTAGCTCCCTTGACAAAAGAGGCACAAGTAAGAACTACCCTAAAATCAACTCTAAACAACAATGTCAGAGAACAGGTGGCAATAAGCATTTAAGTAAACAGATGCTTCCTGCTCTTCTAGACGTTAGCAGCACTCCATCCCTCCTTTGATAAAAAGGGGCAATGATGTTTACAGAACATACTTGTTTATGATTAATCTATACTTGCTTTTATGGAATATGTGAGTAGTAAAAACTACACTTGATTGCAAATGCAATTTGCATTGCTAGCAATAAGTCCATTTGATTTGGTTTAAATAAACTTCTATCTTCTTCAGATTAAGTTTCACCCCAGCTTGTAGGTTTTGACATGAAGTTATAAAAAACAGCTTTGGTGTTGTGAGCTGTTACTCACAGGGCCCATGGCTGGGGGAGTTGCAACAAAGCTGTAGAGAAAACCGAGAAGCAAAGTGCCAACTGAACTCCAAAAGCTTTATTCTTCACTTGTCAATCAAAAGGGAAGACTCATGGTAGAAATAACCAAAGGACACCAAACTGTTCTGCAGTCTACATACAGGGCTCATCACAACAGGGATACTGCCTTTACTAGCACTGATGTCACCTAGAGGGAAAAGAAAAGAAAAAAACTTATTATATTTGAAGCACAGAAGGTCTGATTAGGAAAAAAGAAAGATCTCTTCAGTTTCCAGGCTTGCCACGCAGCAAGGAAAGCATGGTAACAGCTTCTCTGCAGCTGTGGAGACAAAATAAATCTGAGTAGCACTCTGGGGTTTGGCCAGTTTCTCCCTGCTGGTCACTGAGTGCCTTCCAAAAAAGAACAGGGTGAGAAGTCAGTGGAAAAGATCCTTTGCTATTCCTTCCAAGAAAAAAAAAGAAGCAAAACATAATGACAACATGAAAGGGGTAATAAGCTTTCTAGCCAATCATTTATAGGTAGTCTTGGACCAATTTGCATTATTTTACTCAGAGATGGAGGAGAAATATCCACATATGCATAATGTTACAAAACCCTCTCTCATATGACACACCCAACTGTGGCAATGCAATCCCCAAAATTGTAAAAAGACAAGTATCAAACATAGTGAAGGAGGAAGCTTGTCTGCAATCACACTACTCCAGGCTGCTGCCAGAATATTACCTGGGTTTGGCACACACTCCACGAACAATCAAGGGGGAAAAGCACAGACTTCTAGAAGCAAAATAACTCAGTGTCTTCTGTTCCAACCAAAGCTCAATTTTACATTTCAAATACTTCTACATGGAAAAGAGATCAGATAGTAGAGAATTTTTATTGCCTGTGCTAGCACAGGCATATTCCACAGCTGAAAGTTGGCCATTAGACAAAACAAGCGTTGAAATAAGACATCGTTTGGTTTTCTAACTGCAAGAATAATTAAACATTGGCAGAGCTTTCAGAAGAGGTGACAAATACACCATGATCTAATGCTAAGATAAGACCAATTTCTAAGAGAGATGTTTTAATTTATCTTTCAGGAAAGCTCCACAGATTGCCCATGTGGGGAAATCACACTCGATAACCTCAGGATTCCATTTTGGCTTTGGGACATAAAGATCTATGAAGTTTCAGAGACAGGTGGAGAAAAGGGAATGTTTTTGTTACTCTCAGAAAGCTTGTAGCACTACAGTTCCAAGAGACAGTCATTGTTAAATTAACTGATTGTAAGTCAGCTCGTTCAAAGATCATGAAATATTTCTTATCCAAGCAGAAATTACTAAATGTCCTGGCTGAGGAACACACAGGATCTTCAGGTAGGTAAAAATTTACAGCTGGAGGTAGCCTACTGCACTGACTGCCCTATAGAAAGGGCTCTCCAACACAAAACTAAGCTGGACTAAGGAGGTTTTTGGCCTTTCTCTGTCTTATGTTTGCAGTTTTCCTGCTGGCATCAGCTAAACATTTCCTATACAACAAACAGACACAGCAGGGGAGCCTTCAGGTTTACAAACATTTCAGTCCAGCTCTTCATGAGCCGCAGCTGAATTAAACTTTATACACAAAAAATGGTCCATCTACCCCAAAATCCTGCCTCTACAACTTGCAGCCCCTCAACCAGCCCCAGACTGCTTGTTAAGATTCTGCTACTGTTTCCCCTCCATCTCTCATTAACTAACAAAGCCACAAAGTCGTGGAATCTACTGATAAATCCTTCCCTGGCCACACACAGCAAGAGAGGGAAGCTTGTCAGAAGTGATGGGGTCTGTTTCTGTTCCCTCACCTTGTCACATCTCCAAGCAAGCACCCCCGGGTAGCATTCACTAGTTCCCTGCATGCCTTTAGAGCAGAAAATGTCATTCAGTGATGCTCAGTACCCTCTATTTTTACTCTCTGACTCTCAGCCTCCAACCCTCTAGACCTGCCACAATACTTCAGTTTTCCTCATGTCTGTTTATTGCCCCTCTGCTTTCAGTGGAAGATAGCATTTAGATTTGTTAGGGACACATTAGCACCCACTCCTCATGGAAAAAAGAACAACTAAGACATTCCACACAGACAAGTGAAAGGAAGCATCATGCATTTGCCCCATTCCAATGTTCTCCTAGATTACAGCTGATTTCAGTTGTTTTCCTCAGGTGGATCCAGTCTAGCTATTAAATAATCTCCACTCCTAATCTCCTCCTTTGCATCTATTACATCCCTTGAGGAAAAAAAAATATAAAATACGTGCATTACCTTTAGCATGAAGATTCACCTCTTGTAAAGCCTGAGTCATCACTTGATACCAGAGGACACAGTGAGCTGCTGTTTGCTACCTACCCTCTGCAGACCAAGCAAGGTCTTGTACAATTCCATCATAACCCTTTATAGCCATCTCTTCTAGAACATGAAGATTCCTTCCTATGAGGACTTTGTCTTCTACCTGAAGTAGAAAATGCTAATAAAAGCAACTCTGACAAATACTGGCTACCATCCATGTGAAATCTTTCACTACAAATATCACAGTGTTTAAAACTAATTATGTCAGCATGATATGGAAACAGATAGTGCTTGAAATATGTCTCTGAATGAGGGTGGCTGTCATTCATAAGCAACAATCACTTTCACCTCAACTTCCCATTTTTCTCCTTCAATGCAGTCAGCAAACATACAATGATTAAGCTGATCCTTTATGGAAATCCAAGTGGGCTGTATTTGACAAAGAAGCCCTCACTCAATGAAACTAAACTGTCACAGGGGTAAGAAAGACAATTTAGTCATGAATTAATGACGGATGAACAGGAAATGAGTTGGAGGAATTGGCCTTTTTCCCAAAAAAGAAGGATCACCAGTGGAGTCTCACAAGGATCTCTTCTGGGATTAACACCTTCTGTATTTTAAAGCAAAATCTAGCAAAGAACTTTGACACCTACGTGACAGAGTTTGCTGACAATGCATAAAGTTATTCAAGGTTGCAAAAGCAATGGCCAGACATCTGAAGAAGACTTTAACGATACTAAGTGGGCTGTAAAATAGCAGGTAAATGTAAAGTGATGCATAGTACTATAAAAAAAAAAATATGTACACAATGACAAATTCTGAACTAGTTATTACCGCTTAAAAGAGTGACTAGAGTTATCAAAGTTCCACAGAAGTGCCAACTCAATGCTTAAAGATTGTCAAGAAAAAGCAGGCAGAAGATTAAAGAAAGAAACCTAACATGCCACGTAAATTTACTGGGTGGCATATGCTGAAATACTGTAGCTGGTCCTGGTTATTGTAACCCAACCCCGCTCCTTGGATTCCTGCATCACTGTCTCCAACCTGGAACACACCTGCAAGAGGTGCAAAGACAGCAAGGACAATGAAAGGGGTAGTCACTTCCTTCTGAAATGGCTCTGGAAAAGTCACAATCAAAGGATGGTAAATAAAAGAAAAAGTCATCAACCCGTAAGTCACACAGAATAACATGGGTTCTCTTTTTCACTGCCTCTTCCAATACAAGAAATAACAAGCACAGCGCATGAAACCAAGCAGGCAGAAAGCTTAAAAGCAAACAAAAATAAGTGTTTTTTCCACACAAAATGTGTTTAAGCCCTACAACTCACCCACAGGATGTTGTGGATGCTACAAGCATACATGGCTTTAAACACTGATTGGATAAATTCATAGAAGAAAAAACCCACTGGGGGCTCTAAAAACAAATATCACCTCTAGTTCCGGAAACCTATGAGCCACAAATTACTGGAGGCTGGGAGAGGCATTTCCTCAATATACACTATACTCTTCTCCAAGCATCTGTTCTTGGCAGCTCGGAGAGGCAGGATACTGGGCGAGAGGGATCTTTAATGTGACCAAGCACAGTCATTCTTACACTCTTGCGTAACTCACAAGAAAGTGCAAACATTAATCGCATGCACGTCGGAACTATAAGCACAGCAAAGGACCACATTTTCAAAGGCCTTAAGGTCAGTACAGTGATTAACTGCTGCAGTCACAGTTTGATAAGGACTTCTTTCAACACTGGAGTAGCTTAGCCTCTCCCAACCACAAACTTGTGCAAATGTATGGCAAACAAAGAGATGTGAACTCAGTCCAGAATGGTTCGCTGCAGCTGTGCACACTGTTGCACTGGCACTGCTGAGAGCATGGTACAGGCTCAGAAACAACAGGGCTACTTAAATCACAAGTGGCCCCAAAGGAAATACTTCTCAAGCTACAAGCTGGATCAGTGAAAATGGAGCATCTCTCTGTCTTTTGCATCTCAGAAGGCCTTTTTTACCACACACACACTACCAACTGCTGACATTTAAATAAACACTGAATGATTGATATTAAAGACAGAAATGCTGCTTGTTACATTTGTCCAACAAATTCATTTATTTGCAGTTGTTTACCACACTTACAAAGCCTTAAATGAAAGACACAAGGGGTGAGGAGATGAGAGGTTGTCCTTAAAAGTTCGGGGAGTATCTCACACATGGCTGAGTAGAAGCTTTTAGCTGAAAAACTCCTCCTCCATCACACCGAATACCTGCCAGCACACAAAGATCTGTTCTTACAAGTCACATCAGGTCCCAGTCAGAGCACCCAAGTTAAACACAAATTGGCACTATCTCCCATTAAAAAGCCTTGTGCATCTCAAAAACTGACACTTCTGATTCTGCAGCCTTCCCTGGTTTGCAGCATTGGGGTTGTTTTGATGAAACTTCCCAAGTGTTTAATACATTACTCAATACATGGCATGTTCTGCGTGCAGCATTTGTAAGTTTCATTTACACTACCAAGAATGGAAGTAATTTCCTTCAATTTCCCTGTCAATATCACAAACAATACACCAAAATAGTACAACAAACACCTTGCTATTGCATTTGGTTGCTCTACAAATTTGTCCATTTAATGGACAGCTGGGAAGATACTGGGTGACCTCCTCCGATTTTAGATGTTTTTTTCCTGAACGAAGAATGGAGCATACCTTAATTGTTTCAGGAAATAATAAACATCAAAAGCAGCAGCCCCTCTTAACCACCTGGGTTAACAAAGCTCTAGAGAATAAAATAATAGAGGTCTCCTCTTCAAGGGCCCAGCCTGATAAATCTGTATTCAAGAGGTATCCACTAGTGCAAGCCAAAATCCAAGGCTCCTATAATTGAAGGCAATGTAATACAGCTTTTCTAGAAAAAAAAAACCCCAAGAAATTATTTTTGAAATAGCATAAACCTGTGTATCTGCAACAATGACATAAACTTAAAACACCTTTTCAACCAAAAACCTAGTTTTTCTCTTTGCTCCAAAAAATGGCAAAACAGAGCAATGAATTACTGCATCCTGGGAGTCTTCAAACTTGTGATATTTTCTCCTTTTCTTCCAACAAACAAAAAAATAGCATTAGTTGTCACCTACATTTTTCAACTGCAAAGTGTCATCTCCCATTTTTATCTCTTCTAAAACCAGGACTACCAAACCAAAGTGTTGATGATCCTGAACTCTGGTTTAGGATCTCTTCGGTCTCTCATCCTTGTAATCCTAAGCACCAACCAGTAGATCCTATTTTTGTGGGTATGAAAGATATAAGAGTGGACATACTGAACTTACACACTCTCACATGTAACAAGCCTGTGCATTTTCAAGTCTCTGCAAAGGTACGGTATGTTTCCTAAATAAACCACTTCTGGAATTAAAACCTAAAAATGCTGGAAAACGCATCACAATTATCATCCCGATTAGGAGCGACCTAAGGCGGGTTACTAGAAAGATGCATTCTGTGATTAGTAACACCAGCCAAGCGCACAGCGCACAGCACACACCCGATTCCACCGCATCCTCCCTCGCCTTCCCCGGCACGCGGGCAGCCTCCCGGCACGGCGGCTCCCGCACCACTCCGCTCACGCCACGCCGTCAGCACCGACACGGACACGCCGCCGCTCCCACCCTTCCCTCTTCCAGGGGGGCACCTACCTGCGGGAGCGCACGGAGCGTGCGAGGATGCTCGGAGGCTGCTGCTGCTGCTGCCGCCGCACCGAGCGCCGCCGCTCCCGCCCCGCGCCCCCTCCCCGCGCCCCCCGCCGGAGCGCCGCGGTCCCGGCCCCGCCACGCGGGGCGCGTCTCCATAACAACGGCGACCCCCGCCCCGCGCCCCGGCTTTACCCGCTCCGCCGCCCCCGCGGCCCGCGCGTCCTCCGGCTCCTTCCTGCCGCCGCCCCCCAGCAGGGCGGCTCTGCGCTCCGCCGCGCTGCCGGACACCGCCCGCCCGGGCTCTCTCCGCGCCGGTGGCGGCGGCGGCGCCGCTTTGTCCCCCCGAGAGCGGCCCTTCCTCATCGCGGCGGCTTCTTCTCCTCCTTCTCCTCTTCTCCTCCTCAGCGGCGGCGGCGGCACGGCCGGGGCCCCATGGCGGGCGGCGGTCACGGAGCGCCGGGGCGGCGGGGCGGCCGCGGGCACCTGCGCGCGGGGCAGCGCGCGGGCGCGGACATGCCGCGCGCCGCCGCTCCCGCCGCCTGTCAGCGAGCCCGGCCGCCGCGGCGCCGCCCCCGCCCCGCTCCCTCCGTGCCCTGGCTGCTATCGCGAGAGCGGCGGGCTGGCGGCGGGGAGGAGGAGCGAGACTTGAGGGCGCGCTGAGGGCGGGCGGGTGGCGGAGTGTGAGGGTGATGTCCCGGGGAAGGAACCTCTGCGTCCGTGTCAGGGCTGCCTCTTAGGAGAAGGCTGGGCGCTCGGGATGCGCCATGCGGGAGTGTCTGTGTCCCACAGAATCCGACTGCCTCACTGGCGATATTCCAGAGCCGTGGGGGGATGCGGGGCTGTGCATCACACAGCCCCGCATCCCCACGGCTCTGGAATATCGCTCCACAATCTTTCTGGGCAATCTATACAAGTGTGGTCACCCACAGAGTAAATTTCTTCCTCATGTTCCAGTAGAACTTTATGTGCGTCATCCTGTCCCTATCGTGGTGATCTGCGATCAGCTCAGGTGCCCAGCAGAATCCAGCTTCCCCGTCAATAAACTCTTACTTGTTCCCGAAAATCTCGGGTGAGTGCAGGAGCTTCCCAGTGGTTTTACACATAGATGGTCACGTTGGAAAAATGCCACAGCGTTGCTCCAGTGGGAGCCAAGCCCCAGGCCTGCAGTGCCTGAGTGAGTGGAGCACCTCTGGGCATCCTTCATCCATCCACAGGAACTCCGAGCTGCAGGGGAACGTTCACCAGCTGTGCCCCTCCACTTCTTGTGGATTAAGACATAGTTCTCAGTCGGAAAAACAAACCTTCAGAGATTCATTACCTCAAGGAGTAACAGGAGGATATCATCGTCTTGTGTTTCATCTCAATAATTCACATCCTCTCAGCATTTTTCTCTTCGCAAATTATTTCTTGAGGGTTTAAGTTACCAGTTTCTGCATTTATTTTTCACAAAAGCAACTTCAAAGTTTTGGGGTTTTTTCTTCACTATTACAAAGTCAGGAATCTTGCTGCTGCTGCAGAAAAAAATAACTCATTTTCTCTTTATACCAAGCTGAAAAGGCTCATACATCTTCAACCAGGAAATCTAATTGTATAAATTTTTTATTCATTTTGTACAAAGACAACAAAAATACACTTCCCAATGATTTATTGAGGTAGAAGAGTGGGAGTTTTTTAAGTAATTATTAATGTTTAAATGCTTGCTGAAAACTATTTCAGGATGCTGGATTAATCACAGAGGTCTTTTTCCATCATAATTGTATATGATCAGAATGGACAACCATGTGGAACTTCCCAGCTGGGAATCCTGCTCTAACTAAATGTAAATAATGTAAATTTATGGAATCTTGGCATCCTTGTTAATGCGAGTCTATTAGGATGGCACAGTGCCTCGTCATAATTTGGCTGGATCTTTGCCCTGTTGCAGCATAGATGCCAATTAGTTATTTGTTGGTTATGGCCTGTGGGACACCTTGCTCTGGCTCACACCTGTTCACTTCATGTGCCAGGAAGGAATTCATGCATACAGGAAGAAAAGTCACAATGAGGATGTGGATAACATTACCTCTCTAACATATTAAACAAATAAACATGTTAGAAACAAATCTTCAGTTGTTCGTTTTAGACAGAATTGCAAATAATTGCCTTCTGGTGCTGTATTTTAATATAAAAAATTATAAATATCTTTCATCTCTCCAAATCAAAGAGCCATTTGGGAGTTAATAGGACATTTTATTTGTGAATATATTGTGTTTGGTTTGCTTCTGGCTTATTTCCTTCTGTTTAATCCCTGGTTAGTATTTTGGACTCAAAATGCCTTTCCAATATTTTTGAAACAAAAGAACAGTGAGGTTTCATGTTAACAGAATAGGAAAAATACTCCTCATTTTACTGGTTCTCCCATATTTTTTCCATTTAAACATGTCACTGAATATGACCCGAATCTGCAGACCAGTCTGAGTGACCTGATTTTTCTTTTCCATATGAGCTAGTTTTCTGAACTTTTTTTTTTTTTCCCAGCTTTCAATAAAAGTGAACAAATCATGAGAGGCTTGGCAGGGAAAAGGGGTACAGATGAATGAGGCAGAGCATGGTATGGTGCCACATCTATGCTCATGATGTTTGTCTCCAGAAATCTTCTGTCACATCAAAAAAAGGCAGAAGATTAATAAAGTCTTATAAAGAGGATGATTCTTACATTATCCAGACTGACTAGCACAGAGCAGGGCACCACAGACAGTCTGTGTAGCTCATGTGCTGATACTCAGCTAATGCAGTTTCTCTGTGCAGTCCCAGATATTTCCTTTCCCTGGCTCCCACCTTGCTTTTTTTCCCTATAAAAAAGGTCTCAGCATGCGCTTCTGATTCAGAAGGTAGCTGGAATGATACTATCAGGAAAAGCTCTCTTCCATTCTTCTCTAGCTGGTTTAAAGGGACTTTGGTAAGGCAGAGCACAGCCTACTCCAACTCAGTCCATAATGTTTTCTGGAATGACAAATTCCTCTGCAACATTTTTATGACTGCTTAGCACACAGCTACAGCAATAATTCCTGGAGCTGGAAGAGAGATATGCAGACTGAAGCTGTGAGGTTAAAACCTCTTTATTCCAAACAGAGTAGAAAATGCTAAACAGTAGAAGTCGTTCTGCTGAGCAAGAGAATTTCCTCTTCAAAATGAAATACTTAATCATTTTAATTCCTATTAAATTTGACCATTTGGCAAAATCAGTTCCACACATAACCCAGCTGATCACCTGCTTCCACTGTTTCCAAGGCAGAACTGCATCACTAATGCCACCAAACAAGTTTATCACTGCATCCTGTCATTTGTCATTCCACTCACACTGTACACACAGCCTTCCCTCTCAGTATTTGTGCTCTGTACGAGACGGAGGAAATGGCTTTGGTGGTTCTGCATGTGAATCTGTCACGCACCTTCTGTTAGTGACCCAGTTCTAATGGTATTCACAGACAAGTTTTGGGCTTTGCACTGGAATACTAATGCTTGGCAAATGGCAGTGTGCAGTCAGGCAGGAGGAAGGCACGGGACTGCGGCATGTGGTGCTGTACCTGCACAGAATGGCAGTAATGACAAGTAATTAACAGGCTGCTCATCATCCCCGTGACTCCTGCCTGTCTCCCCAACTCCACGCCTGTGACAGCATTCTTTCTTCCACATTCACCAAAAAAAAAAAAAAAAAACAGCCTGATACAACTAGAGAATAGCAGTTATAAGCAAAATAAAAAATACAGGTAACAAAGTCCCTTGGAGCCAGTGAGACATGATGGGCAAAGCTTTGACTGAGACTAACCCATTATTCTTTATAGAATGAGGCATCCTTTTGTTCAACAGAGTTCAAGATCCCTGTCTCAGCCCTGCCTGGGTGGCAATGCATGCTGCCTGCACAGCACAGGACTGCAGCCACACAGTACAGCTCCCCATCACCACTCCCAAGCTCCAGGGAAATGGTAAGAAACAAAGGATTTCCTAAAAGAACACAGGAGCATTAGTAAGTCTGGGACCTTGACACAGTCTAGGCAAAATTTACTCATGATCTGGATCTAGTGAGGTCTGCTATTTCAGAATCACAGAACATTCTGAGTTGGAAAGGACCCACAAGGATCATCAAGTCCAACTCTTAAGTGAATGGCCCACACGGGGATTTAACCCACAACCTTGGTGTTACCGGCACCATGCTCTGACCAGCTGAGCTCATCTCAGGGTCAAGAACGTCCACTTTAGACATTTTTGTAATTAATAAAAATACTCGTAGTTACATAAGGACTTTTTACAGGAAGGTTGGAAATAGTCATGCTTCAAGGCACAAACTAAACATTGAATTAAGGAGGACTAGGAAGAAATTTGTTACTAGCAGGTTTTTCCACAAAAGTATATTATACCATGTATTATTCCAATAAATCTTCACTGGAAACTACCACTATTAGTCTGTCTTAGGGACAGACTAATGGAGTAAACCAACTGACACTTGAATGGCAATTACTACATCTAGACAGAACAAAATTCCAGTCATAACTGGATCTGATTTGCTTTCCAATAGTTATTTTCCTTCTTTGTATACCATGAAGGACATGTTTGCAGTGATGCAGTATGTGAAAGTGACAGCTTTGCACTGCTCTAACCTTGTTCTAGGTATCATATTTGCATTTGATAAGGAAGTAGAAGATATAAATATGCAAATATGTAATAGAAGTTAAAAATTATGGCCGTGAAGTATCAGGAGAGCTTAGTGCAATAGTTAACAGCACTTCCTAGCAACAAAAGCTCATCAAACACATTAGAGCTCCAAACAGAGGAAGAGACCAGTGAATGTGCTGCTTTCTCTGTCAGCTTGGACTCGATTGTACAGCAATTGCCAAAATAGGGCTGCTACCCCTGGATGTGAACAGAGGACAAATTACATATGCATATAAATGCGTATATTTGTGTGAATTTCTGAAAGGCCCAAAAAGAGAAGCACATTAGGAAGGGAGAGATATTGGCCAGCAGGAGTAGATTCAGATCCTAACTGTTGTCACCCTCCCTTTGGTACCCAAACAAATACGAGATTTAAGAAGGGCCAAGGAGAGGATTACACATGGTTCTACTGTTCTACTTACAGAAACGCCTCCCAAATAGAAGATGACAAATACAAAACAGCAGCCCTGGAAATCCAACAGGTGGGCTGTGACGGCTGGCACTAGGGTACTTCAAGAGACTTAAGGTTCCTGTGTTGAAAGAGAACAGTCAAAGAGGGCACAGATAAGTGAGAAAGGACTAGGAAGCAAAAACGAATCTTGGTTGATACAACAGAGCAGAGCCATTTGAGGGATGCAGAGAGAGAGAGATGACAATGTAAACAAAGGCACTGGGCAAAAAAACACCTGTTTCGTGAGTGTTGTGGTCAATTTTCCACCCACAGAATCATCACAGGACAATGAGTCAAGCTATCTAAGACTAATGTGGCACGTATGGGAGTCATTCATCAGAGACACAACGTGGGCTTCAGCTGTGTCCTCCTTAACATTCATCCCTGCAGTGATACCAACAGGAAAAGCTCAGCAATGACTCATCCAGTGGTTTCCAGTCACTGCCTTTTAATATGTTGACCAGTATGATCTCACTGTTACCTTGTGCTTGCAGTATTTGTTTTCTCTATAAACCTGTCAGCTCTTCATTTTGATTACAAGGTGTTCAACATAACAATTAAAAAAACACAACACAGAATACCAACACAGGATACCAACACAATGGGGCTCAGAGGCTGGCAGCTCTGACTGAAAATACTGCCAGTCCTACCCTCACGTGTGTCTCTCTCAATGTGATACCACCCTTTTCAGCAACAAAACTCTTCTTCAGCTGTGCTATAAACTGAAACTGATTTATCCAGAAACACTGGAGGCAGGGGGAGCACTAGATTTCTTTTTGCTGGATCAATTTCCCCTTCTGGTTGGGTGCACAACCCCTTGTGAGTTGTGTCAGGACAATGGAGGGAAAGGGGCAGTACAGGATCAAGGCACAGAAGGGGTCTGTGGGACATGGCCATCCAGAATCCAGGAATGGCACCAAGTACTTTAAAACACTGCATGACAACTTCAGGCAGGGACATCTAGGCATTATCTCTATTCAAATAATGAATACCCATAACACAAGTGTAAATTTTAAAAAATAATATCGATATTCCCCTAAGAGTAAATTCATCATTCATAAGTGATTGTAGAAAATCCAATCAAATATTAATGGTCTAAATTCAAAACAAGATTGCAGCTGGTTATTTCTGGAGTATAGGTCAAACTGGACATGGATTTTCTTTGCCACTTGAGAGAGCCCCCTTCACACCAGTCAGGAGCCACCCAAACCAAAGCCCCCTCTTTGTAGAAAAACGAACAGTAGTTGTTAGTGGTTCAAGGAATCCCACTGTAACAGACTAACAGAGTGAAAGGCAAATGAAAGACTAGGGCAAAGGAAGAGCATTCTGTTATGCTTTCAAGAGGTGCTTTCCACTCAGGAAGAAGCTGAAATAAGCAGGTTTTTGTCCCCTTTAATTTTGAAAAGCCTAACATGGGGCTTAAAATGACATTTTTACAATTCTAATTTTGTTGGTTTGGGTTGTGATTTCTTTTTAAACCTACCATTCATTAAAATATCTGCTTTTTTACCCACCACTGACTCACTCTCTTCATTATATAAAATTACTGGTGCTTTTGTCATTCTCGTGCCCTGCTGGAGAACTAGCTCAGCAACATTTGTGTACTAAATAAAGCAAATAAGCCTTCCTTCATTCTGTGATGTATTCCTTACACAAAGAAAAAAAATAGGAAAAATCCCAACCCCACTGAAGTGAACTGAAACAAATGACACCTCAGATTCAGTAGCATTAAGATTTGACCTCAGCTGTTTTTTTCCAGAATCAGAAGTGCCAGACTGAGTCCATCTGGAGTGTCTCCCCTGGCATTCAGCTTGACTTGTGACATGATACATTCAACCAGGACCTGTGAAGACAAACCCTTAGTTCTAAAGTCTAACGTAATGAAAGTCCAATTTATATACTTCACTGATCATCAAATAACACGTTCTTATTGCAACTTTAAATACAGTTCTGCATTTAAAGGAGCTTCACTAAATTAGATAAGAACCTGTGCTCCTAATTACATTTTTTGTTACAGTTAACAAGAAAAACACTTCCAACCTCTGAGCATGCAGACTCATGCTGAGACATGAGGAACAAACAGATTAATTTCATTAGCACACATTGCCATCTCTAATAAAGCTGTAACAGGCCAAATGCTCTAATTTACACTCCTGAAACTCAGTCTCCCTCCAGTCACACTGTTATTACGCTTTCAGGGTGCCAAGAAGGGAAATGGATCTGGCAATTGTCACTGGTTGGAAGCACAAACAATTTTTCCCTTAACCACATCAGCTTTGCAGAGTTAACAAGAGTATAAAGGCTTGAAAGCTTGCTGCAGTCATTAAAGAAATCTGACTCACAAAGCAGGAATCCCTCTGCTGAATTAGGAGATGTCAGTTCACATAGTTACTAAACTGTTTGCCAGTAGCTGGGAAGTTAGAAACTATATTTTTTAAACATTTCTTCCCTAATTTTCTGCCAGAGGCTTGTGCCAGAAGGAAATTGCTCAGGTACGTGACTCTTGAGACCTAGTGTAGCAGTGTTTGTGGTTTTGGAATAGATAGATGGGTTTGCTAACACCATTGACCACTATCAATTAAATCATCAGATGATAATAATTTATTGTTGTGGTGCCTGAATTGTTGTCTATGGCAATACCTCAACATCATGCATGCTTTCACTCTAGCTTCTGAAGAGAGGAGTAGAAGTTACAGGGTATTGATATTAAAGTTAAAATGAAATGGCAGTAGGAGTCTTAAAAGTACAAGAATATCAGTGAGCGCGTGAAAATAAGTTAAATTTTAACAAACAAAGATAAATGACCCATTCCAGTATGGGAAGAGGTAAGAAAATTCCTTTAACAAATTTCACAGTATAAGACATCAGACAAAACAACTGGCAGAGAATACTTTTAGAAAAGAAGAATTGAGATTCACTTCTCAGGAGATGAAGATGTATAGCCAAGATCGCTAAAAGCTCCTTAGCCTGAGCCTGCTTACATGTTCTGCTTACCAAAGCCAAGTCTGGGAAATCACAAACATATGACAATTTTCCTTCCCGCTGCTAGAAACTCTGCCTAATCTCCCAGCAAGTGGTCCCATTTGGCTCCTACTCAAAGCCTGAAAGCGATCCCAGTTTCCTATAGCTTAATATAATTTGTATGCCAATTCAGTGAGCAGAGGCATTACAAGAACCTCCTGGCATGCTGACACCTCACCAGTGTCCCTGTATTTCACACAAACCGAGCAGTCAGGAGCAGAGCATGGACTATTTCTGTGATTTTCACCAGGCTGGCCAGCCTGTCCACTCCTCACAGTGTTGAAAGTGAATGTTCATGTTATACATTGGTCTTTATTTTGTATAATACACAGATCCTAGTGTCGAGCAGGACACACGAATCCTTTACTTTGCAAAGCAGCAAGGAGCTCCATGAATTTCAGCCAACACTAGATCAAGCCACATGATGAAAGCACAAGTGAAAGCACGGGTAATAAGCCATTAAATTTACTTCATTTTCTCCTATAGTTACTTTATGCCTTTTTAAACTTGCCTTAATTAAATTCATTCTCTAAACTTCTCTTAATTAAATTCATTCTGGAACATAAGAATTGCTCCGTTTCCACTGATCTGGAAAAGGCTCTTTTTAGGCCAGCAAGACTTTCACCTTGAGGCATTTACTAGAGCTGGAATAGGAATCAGTGCTTATAGCTTATAGAGATTGTTTTATTATCGTGCTTGTGCCTTTGCTCACTGAGAATTGTACCACACTTCTACTGTGCCAATGTTTGTATTTTCAAGGAAAAAGGTCAGTAGATAATGGCCTCAGAGTATTATCTGACAAATCAGTGTTCTATTTAAAACACAAAAACAACAGATGCTGCCTTCCTTATGTATCTAAATAATTGCAAGGTACAGAGGGGTCCTGCTCCTTACAGTACAGCAAGACAATCTGTGAAAATGATTTGTCATCTTGGCAACTCTTTGTCATCACCATGTCTACCTTAGCCAATGGTTTATGTTTAGATGCAAACACTCTTTGCAGAAAGCAGCTCTCCCAGTGAAATCCCATCAGGAGCCACTATCAGTGGTACAATCAACCATTTCTTGTAGTGCTTGTGAGACTGGTTGTAAGGTACATATGAGACAGGTAGAGCAACCAGGGTGAACAGCAGCAGGTTTTGAAGGGATATTGTGAAGAGGGAACAAAGAACTGGGAATCAGGAGACATGGACTATCTTCCAGGGACTGCAGTAAAATTTCTGTGTAACAAGGCAAGCCATTAGTCAGAATTAAGCCAGTCAGGCTGAAATAAAAAGCATTTAATGTCTTGAATTCACTGATGCCCAAATTGGTGGTGAGAGCTCCATGAAACTGTTGTAGAAATTAATTTAATAATTAATAATACAAGGAATCATTGAAAAATCAGGCAGGAGGGGTTAATGGCATTTGAAATATAGGAGAGCTATTGTTTTTCTAATTCTAACCCATGTTTGTACTTTCCTCTTTATCATGTCGACGTTTGCAAGCAATAAAAGGGCATTATGTGCTGGTCATTGCATCTGCTTTTGAGATAAATCTGTGTTAGCATTCCAAAGGGTCAAGGAACTCTTCCAGGGCAAACAAATTCTGGAGCACTGGTGCCAGATGGTGTGTATATAAAGTGGAAAATGGGAAAAGCAATTTACTGTGTTCCTGTTCCAGGGAGAAGTATCACCCAGAAGGAAAGCAAAAGAGGTGAGAAATTATAGAGAAATTGAAGAGAGAGTTTTCTTCTTCTGTATAAGTTGTTCTTTATATCTGAAAAGTCTGGGTGCATAGAGGAACTGCAGTGCTTATTCAGGCAAAATTATTCCAAAAAGTTAACAGGAATACTTAACTAAAGAATGAAGGGTTAAATTAATAACATGTATAAAGAATAATGCATTGATTTATGTAATAAGTTCTAGATGTATCTTTATAGCTGACTAATATATAGCCTGTGTTTAGAGAAATTTTAGTCATAAAGACGAAACATTTTTATCTTGCATTTTTGACCAAACTCTACAAAAGAAGCAGAAAATAACAGATCAGATTCTTAAATATAAATTACCATAGCTTCAACAAAGGCAAGTATTCAATGTAATTCATCCAGCTCAGGTGATGAACACTACTATCTCACTTGCAGCTGTATTTAATCTGCAATTTCCAACTGTGCAAAAAAACTCTTCAGGTTTTAGAACTAATCAATATTTTCTTCAAATCTAGGGAAACATACAAATATGTCTTGGAAGGATCAAAAAATAATTCATCTTAGTGTAAGAAATTTAAAATAATTTTCTTAAATACTGAAAATTATAACACATTTTCATACATAGTGTGAATTATTGATGACTTTTATCACTTGTCACCAAACTTCAGAAATATGTAATAGAAGGGTAAGTGTTCAGTTATAAGCGAAGAGGAATGGAAAATGTGTCTTAGTATTTGTATGCATCTTTGCTGAGCATATTTTATTTGATTATATATGTAGTATTTTAAATGCAGTCCGTCCTTTTAATGTTATGGGTTCTCCTAGAAATAAAGGATGTAAACAAAGACTTCTCTTAATACAGGAAAAAGAGCTGAAGAACAATGCTGAGGTTTGCTATCACCCTCCTTGCTGTCATAACATCATCCACCTGCCAGCAATATGGATGTCTGGAAGGGGACACCCAAAAACCGAAGCCAAGTCCTGAGCCAAATATGCAAGAGTGCACTCTGTACTCTAAATGTAAGAGTGGCTTAATTTTTTCCAAATATGGTCAAGAACTACAGCATTGTACACAGTAATTGTTTTGGCACTTCCCCTAATTTCTCAAAAATATATAAGATGTAGTATAAATTGTATTTGAACAGCCTCCTTCATTGGCATTTTGCTGCATGCAAACCAAGAGTAATATACTGGGTCTTAACAAAGTCATCTGTAAAAGTCTCATTGACTTAATTTATTTTCTTCTCAAAATTCTGATGCAGTTTGTCTTTCTTGTAGCTCCATCTGCTCAAAAATATTTACAGCAAAGATTGGTTTGGTTTATAGTAATTAAGTATAAAAATTAATTGTAGCAGACGCCAAATGGGAAAAGTTTAAATCAAAATTCTATTGTAAGCAAAGTACAGTACTTATTACAATTCTTCAACCCTTTTTTTTTTTTTTTAATGTTTGGTAGTTTTCTAAGTTAGTATCCCTCAGGATGTGGCATCTGGCAGAACATTGGTAAAATTCTTGGGACTCTCTGGGCACAACTTTACAAAGCACTGTTTATGCCAGTCCACCTCACCGAGCATTTACACTGCTACTTTCACACCCAAAATTGTTAGAGCCTGAGTACATCTTCTAGTTAGTACTAAGAGACTTTATCATATTATGGTCCAAACCAGATTCATCTTACATTTGTGTCTTCCAAATGCAGTGTTAAAAAGGAACACTTATTGCAAGATCTTTGTTTTATTCCTAACAGCTTCCTGTTGCTATGCAGACTTCACAGAGCAATTGGCTCATTCCCCGGTAATTAAAGTAAGCAGCAGCTACTGGAACAGATGTGGGCAGCTCAGTAAATCGTAAGTCAGCTTTGATGTTTTCTGTGTCCTGGTTCCAAAGATCTGGGCTGGAGCAGCCACCAGCTGCTGATGGACATTAGGTTACCCTAGAGATAATATCACCCAGCCTAGTTCCCATCACCTTTTATGTCTACCTGACCAACCTCTGACTCTTCTTCTCCTCTCATACAAATGCACAAATCCCTAAGTCTATACTATTTATGACATTTTGTCAAGACACAGTTATGTTTTTTCAAGTTTGGTTTCTGTGTAGAACCAGATCTAGCAATGCAAACCAGTTGAAAACCCAGCAGGTGTCAACCACCCTGCACCTCTGTAGTTCTCCAACCATCACCCACCAGTGAGTAGGATCTGTAGTGAATAGAAACCAGGCTTCTTTCTTTGTTTAGAAAGCACATCAACTAGATTATTAAATCTCACAAAAAAAAAAAAAAAAAATAAAAGCACAGGAGTCCAGAAATGAAATGGTCTGAAAATTTAGAATAAAAACTCTTGTAGTGCTGTGGGTTTTGTAACCATGAATGTCTCCTTAATTAAGATTTTTAGTACCCCGTTAGATGTTAAAGCTGTGAAACATGGCAAGTTATAGAAATAAAGGGATGAAAGTACAAAACAATTAAGCAAAAACAGATGTGAAAAAGTAACAGCTCTTGCCTGCCACTCCCAGGAGAGCAGCACAGTATGCGATTTTAAGTAACTTCAGCTGGGCTGTGGGAAAAATCTAAAGATTAGTGAAACCATGAGGTTACAGCACAGACAGAGTTTTATACTATAGTTTTAAACTACATTTTATTATTGCCTGGAATCGTTGTTGCCAGGAAAACTCAAGGCCTCAAAAGTTTACGGAAAGCTTACACAAATAGGGCTGAAATATGCATGGAAACATTTGTGCTGTAGCTGGCTGTGGTAATTGCACGGTCAGAGTCCGTACACAATGCCAGAGGAATGAGTTTCAAACTTAGGCACTAACAGGGCCAAAGGATGCTTTTCTGTGTTTTTCTCCTAATCTGTAGTATTGCATCCACATCAAAGCAGGCTCAGAAAACTGAGGTTGTAGCCTTGATGCTCAGAAACAGGCTTATTTGTGGCTTTTCTCATCCACCCCAGCTGTGAAGATTTCACAAAGAAAATCGAGTGCTTTTACCGGTGTTCTCCACATGCTGCTCACTGGATCCATCCCAACGACACTGCTGCTATTCAGGCTGTTCCATTGTGTCAAAGCTTTTGTGATGACTGGTAGGTTCAGCTTTTTAATAAAAGTATTTTTATTGCATTTTAATCTGCCCGTGATTCAGTGGTGTTGCACCCCCTTTTCTCTTGTTCTGCTTCTGAATTTCTTGTTTGCCATCTGTACTTTTCCTTCTGCTAAGCTACTGCCCCCAAAATAATAACACGGGCTGTGAATGCAGGATGGACACACTAAGATGAGTTTAGTGAGTCGGGGACAGCACTGCCCTGCTCTGGGTGAGGATGCAGTGCAGTGGCATCGAGACAGAGGAGCTCCAGCCACGCTGACAGGCACTGGCAGCAGCAAGAGCCTGCCCACCCTTTGAAAAGGCCATGTCTGTGAGATAGCATTTATGCAATTAGCATTTTCAACCTGAATATTTGATAATGATATGATACATTTGTTTTGTATGTATAAAATGCACTACAAAATCAGGAAAGATGTCACTTCATGTGGGATTTCAACTAATTAATGTAACAAATTAGCTTCATTCCTTAATTTTTCACCCTTGACCTTCTCCCTTCTATCATCACTCTCTCTAAAAGCTTGAATATCAGAGACAACTGCAGCCAAGTAATGCTATAATTATTAATAGCAATGAGCAGCATAATAGCATTTAATTTTGTTTCCCAAAACACAGCATCAGAGAATTACATTATTTCTTGAGTGCAAGGCATGTGGTGGGACAACCCAGCACCCATCTGTCCTTAGTCTTGGGGCAGGAGCATTGTATCCATGTAGGGTACTGAGATTTTTCCACTGGTACTAATCCAGCATATACCTCTCCCTCCCTCTCTCTCTCCTTCCCTCCCTTTTTTGAGATGTTGGATCTCAAGTAATATCACCATAGGACACATAAACTCAGTCAGCTCCTCATGAATGTTGTGCCCAGTCACTGGAGTAACTTGTCTGGATGTGTGTGTGAAGCATAGCACAAACACCACAGGCTCTGTTCACACTATAGGATTAAACATGCTAGCTTTCCATGGAAGTAATGGACTGTGAATGCCTGGATCCCTTAGGCTGCTCTGAAAATCATGGAAAACCATTATGATGCCAATAAAAATGTTATAAAAGAGCTTTTTCTTGAAAGTGCAGAAAACACAGAACACAGGGCATGGTAGGGTTCTCTTGGGCTGCTCTCTGCTGTGCTTCCCTAGTGCTTATACAACCTGAATATTATTGACAGGTGGATCCATTTCCATTCCCTCCAAGGGCAAAGTCATGTATGCAGTGCAGAGGTTTGGTAGGATTTGTCTTTAAGTATGTCTCCACTGCTTTGTGTCAGTGAAAGAAACAAGAAGCATAGTTTGGATTTGTAATGGAAGAGAGTGAGAAGGGCTGTTGTATTTCTTACCTTTCCTCGAGCTTTCTCTAGCAATGAATTTTATTTCTGTGTCAGGAAAC